>OX344800.1:933401-3471317 GCA_947034925.1 Eudemis profundana | reverse complement strand
GTCCAGATGTTTTAGAATAGCGCCATATATTAAGATTTTGAACATTTTCTCTGCATCGCCGCTCATGCTGATATACACTTGCATTTCAGTTAGGACAACAACTCACAAGATTATTCACCGCAATCTTACTAGACTAAGTACATTCTCCACTATGGTCGAGTGCCCGCATACGCCACTGTTTTTAGACCCGTGCTGCTGAGGTTTTTTGCTGAGGCAGACCTACTGCCACGAAGTCCGATAGTTGTGACAGCTCCCAGAACTAGCACCTGTTCAAGCACATGAAAATCATGCTGATAGTGATTGTGTACCCCAGCGCACGACCTCTACTCTATGGACGAGTGAGTGTTTGTGAATTCAGTCTCCCCATAAGCATAAGCAATGGGATTTGATGACTTTATCCGAAATTTTAAAATTATATCCATTTCCGGACGCAAAATTAGTTGCATAAAAACTATCGACTGTTCTAGCAGCTCATAGCACCCGTTCAAGAAAAAAATTTAAACGATATTTGTCGAATAGTTTTTGTCGAAACAAAATTCGGACTAACATTTTTAGTGTTTCAGATAGGTAAACTCGTGTGATGTTCATGTGGTGTCACAACGCTATATGCATACGTACGCAAAACGCTTCATACATAGTACGCTAATATGTATGTAGGATTTTATAATTGTTTTATCTGAAATATAGAAGCCGTTTACGCTAACAAGTTGTTTCTGTTAGCCATCCGGCTACCTGCATGTATGTTTATGTGCGTGTTTTAGAAAGTCTAAAAATGTGATTTTTTTATCATTGTTTTATCTCGGTGAGTTTTTATGATATTGAAGTAGTTTTTTCGGTAATACTTCTATTATTGAGAGGTCGAGGAAGAGAATGCCTTAAGGCATTAAGTCCACAAATTGTACTTTTTTATTATTGTGCAATAAAGTTTAAATAAATATATAAACATATCACAAAAAAAGTTGTAAAACAGCCTATTGTAGAATTGAACCTCCGCCATGAGCTACTGCGTTATTAGTAAAATAATTGATCGGTTACATCTTTGGAATTGAAACCTTCTTTCATTTAATCATCATCATCATCATCATCAGCCTATATACGTCCTACTGCTGGCCACAGGCTCTCATAAAGTAAATACCCCCACGCTAACCCACTGCAGATTGAGGACTTTACGTACACCTTTGAATTTCTTTGCAGGTTTCCTCACAATACTTTTCCTTCACCAAAAAGTTAAATATCTAATACCTAATATTTTGTACATAAGTTCCGAAAAACTCATTGGTACGAGCCAGGGTTCGAACCCTTCAAACTTTTGCTTGAAAGGCGCACGTCCAAACCACTCGGCTACCAAAGCTCTTTCATTCAATAGAAGTTCAAAACTCATCTAGAATAGGTATAGGTCGATTGACAAGAGCTGGCGCCGATTTAGTATAAGATAAGCACTATTTGCATACAAGATTCGCTCTTATGAATAAACCTGTCCGTAGGTACCTACTGAATGACTCGCAAAACCTTATGAGGGTAAACTAATCACTGATAATATAGATATATAATTCAACGTTTACATAAATTTCACTCCAACCTTCAACGCTATTCGATGTAAAAAGTGACACTAAATTGCTGGCCTGGAAAACTCATATTACAATGTTAAATTGTGTTCAAAATTTAAATAAACCCTCGTATTCTTGACTTAAGCACTAAAACGTGATATTTCATAAAATTGAAAGCCTATCAATTCGAAAGCAATCAAATTTTCGAGTGCGAAGATTATTCTGCTTTAATTGCACGAGCAAAATCGCTATCAAAAGATAATTATACTGACTGTAGTCAAGTACCTACAAGGGAAATGTATTTCCAACTAAATTCTACATGATTCTATCGTTATCGTTATAGTGAAAAGCGTTTTGTGCAAGGGAATTCAGATAATGACAGTGTTTCAGGCACATATTACTTGTAGAATTTCATAATAATATTCCTTGGCAACACAATTCCAATAAACCCTTGAGCTTGGCTCCCTATCACCTTTCTTAACGACCGGTATTACTTTCCTGCTCTACAAGTACGGTGGTACCACGGAAGCGAAGTACTATCGACCCACGCACATTGTTACGAACAAAGTTATGGCTTTCTCTCAAAATTGATGTAGGTTTGGGTTACACGGCACTAAAGAGCTCCTCATCGACACGGCCATTTGCGGACAATTCCGGCGGGATAAGGGGTCTTTCTCTGCTGCTTGGATTGACTACAACAAGGCCTATGATTTGGTGCCTCATTTATGGCTGGAGAGGATCATGGAGCTGTATAAAATCAATACAGCTTTAAAATCCTGCTTAGGTGCATGTATGAGTCAGTGGATCACAGTCCTTCGTCAACCAGGTGGCGGGGATGGCCTCCCTGACCCGTAGAACTTTATAAGTATTGAGAGGGGTATTTTCCTGGGTGACAGTCTGAGCCCCCCCGTAGTTCTGCCTGGTTCTGAATCCATTTCCATCACTTTGTCGAGGGATTCAGAACTAGGCTGCCGGCTTCGGAGATGAGGTCAGATCATTTCTCACCTAATGTACATGGACGACCTCAAGCTAATGCTTTGCACCCAGACGCCCAGACCTGCTGTAACTACTGAAAGTCACAGACACTTTCAGTAGCGCCATCAAAATTTCTCCGAATTTGCAACTTTGCAAGACAATGACTCTCAGGCCTAACTCCGAGGCTGAAACCTACTAACTACTAGTATTGCGGACGAGGACACTAGGCGGCATCGTCGACATCACCTAGGCTAGGCTTTTTACAATAGGGACTATTGTAAAAAGCCTAGCCTAAGAAAATAAATAATTACGAAAATTCCTAAAACACCTGAACACTTCATAATAAATAGTTATAAGGAAGGGTTGATAGGTACACTATACTACAATTTTGATATCAAAGAAAAGTTGTAATCGGATTGTGGCCAGAAGAAAATGCTGTATTCCAAGAATAACCTAAATCTATTAGCATTTCAAAGTTATCCAAGTTATTGTTATTACTTACTTAAATAGTAATCAAGTAAGTAATCAAGCTAGATTTAACGTGAACGTCAAAACAACGCGGAAAGCATCAAAGTACTAAAACTCATTATCGACGTTGAGAGCGCGGCCGTTTCAGTCCTGGTTTAAAATTTATTGATAAAACAGTGTCTTTACTGAATTGTAAAGTTAATGATCAGCTATTTGCTATATTACTAATCATATTTGCAGACAATTTGCACTAGTATGTACGGTACATTTACCACATCAGCGCATATTTCCTTCTTAGTTGGTGTAAAAAGCAGTACTTACCTGGGTCCTTCTCATTTTCGTGCACAACATCATTACCGTGGATGTCACTACCGTAGCTGTAATTGCACTTTCTAAACGTTCGACCTAACCGTCATAATATCATGAATTCTTTTTATTATATCTAGACGAATGAATTCATGATAGTATTGACTTTTTTTATCAATTAGAAATAGTAATAACGTCCACGGCAGCTGCACGGTATGCACGGTAAAAAAAAATCGTCTTGAGTGTTAGCGCTTCAATCCCTCGCTATTCTCAACATTGTACTTTAGAATCCTTCGTTTCGCTTTGGATTAAATAATATCTAATACGTATATTATACGTCTTCTCCTTAATACATAATTTGCTCCCTTGTGACACAATCTACTATTTCCCACGCAGAGCAAAATACGTTAGGGGAGACCGGGTATGGTTTTCTCACGGGTTAGTTGTCACAGCAACCATTCCTCCGTGTTAAAAGATCGCAAGAGCTTCACCTCCTTCCCTACTTCACCAATCGATGCACTTATTCCTTCGTTTCGTATCATTTAATGGCTGCTGTGACAACCAACCCGTGAGACAACCATACCCGGTCTCCCCTAGTTACCATAGGTACTCAGGTACATAAACGAGAAATACTCTATTCGTAGCCACTAGACCACCGACGTTTCGTGCGAAGATTTGAAGGTAAATAAGTTTGCCTGAAAAAATTATCATCATCATTATGTACGTTCCACCGCTGGGCACAAGGCTACTCTCGGAGTCTCTATCCAAACCACTCAGCTCAAAGTCAAACTTCTTTAGCTTTTCAATTAAGACATAGTAAAATGCACTTATGAATGTCAACGTTTACCACCGGTTCCAAGGTGAAACCCACAGAAATATATCGAGGTACAAAGAAAAAGTGTATGTACCTCGCGTGCTAAAAAAAAGTGACGGCGACCTTTTCGTCAATATTATTATCAGATTTAAGTATCTGATAGTAATGGTATAGTTAATTGTTCAAATACCACCAACTAAAATGGAATATTACACTTTTGGCGTCAAACGCCAAGCGAAAAACGTTACACGCTTGGTTTCCATACAAATCGACGAATTATTTCCTTTTATTTCGATATATTTCTATGGTGAAACCTCTGCCACGAGAAAACCGACGTAAAAAAGTCAAAAAAGAAAATTACTTATCAGTTTGACCTATAGTTATTTACGGCCCCAAATAGTCCTCTTGTCTAGACGAGTGTCACCTGAAACTTCTCAGACTGTTTAGGATAACGTTGCACAGTAACCCACTTTGAGGGGAATATCAAATAACAATTAGCATTAAATTAAAACTGAACTCCCTTCGTTAATACGCACTAATTGGGATTCGATTGAACGGAGCCTAATGATATGAGTAGGGCGTGCAGAACTGGGAAATTTTAGTATGGCACACAGACCGCCTCCACTAGACGGAGCATGTTATACGACACGAGATATGGGCGATTAAATATCCCGTAGATATTGCTAGTACAACGCGTGTTTTACATATTTTTTATCAATCAACAACAACGACAATCTCGAAACATAAAAATGTTTCGAGATTGTCGTCGGATTGAACAGAAATATTTATTTTAAGTTTGGTGCATACACAAGTCAGAAACATGGTCGCAACTGAACGAGCGGCCGGTCGCGTAATCTCGTAATGCTATACAATCGACCATATCTGATGTGAACGCGCGTCGTCTAACATGCTCCGTCTAGTGGAGGTAGTCTGTGGTATGGCAGCAGAAGCATTCCCCCAGAATATCCCGCATAAGACGCCATTTTTTCATACTTCTGACAAAACTAGACAAATTTTTGGCATGTCAATATTTTATAACTTGGTTTCTAAATTGATAAATTTAATTTAGGACTTTCTATATATATGACGAAGTAAGCAAATAGCTTAGCCGATCGGTCTCCATCACTGCTACTATTTGGGCGCATAGATCAAGGAAACGCTCGGGAATGGACACACTCACTCGTTACTTCAACTAATCACTTAGGTTCATGTGAACACTCTTGCCACTAATTACTTAAAACAAGTTTAGAGCCAATGGATTAGTTCGCGAACACAACAACATCCATTCCATACATACTGCGCCAAGCCCGCGCGCGTATCTCTAGCTGTCAACAACTGTCAAATCCTTCAGTTGACATTGTCACAGTGTTCAACGAAAAACTCCATTCGGGATACTGAATTTCCCACTCTCAAATCACTAAAACATGTTTCCATGATTGATTACCATTTTAAATTGGATTTTGACTACTAATTAAATCCACGCTTCGTCATATATTAAGGTAGCTGCCATAGTCGTCTCGTAGTTCGTGGAATGCTCCAGCATCGGGAAGTCCCGGTTCTCTTATACTAATATATCCCGGTTTTGCACACCCTAGACAGGAGCCACATTTAATATCTACTGATAGAATGAGCCTTGCTTCGTTGCCGGTACCCTATGTTGGTTTGTGAACCCTATGTGGCATAGCTCGCAGCGCGTAAGTCTAGCCTTAATATTTGGAACAAAGGTAAAATACTGGCACTGACCTCAAAAAAATGTTGTCATATTAACTTTAGATTTCTTTAAAGATAAAACTTTTCTTCTTTTTTTTTTGAAATTGGTTACATTTATTTATTACTTTTTTTCTTCATTTTCTTAATTTTAGTAGTAGGTAATTGAATTACGCTGTTAAGTACACGTTTTCCAAGTGTCTGATAAACACATAACTCTCTATCTCAAAAACTACTGAACCGATTTCGATACCATTTGCACAATGATTTTTTTTTTAAATTAGACTAGGTATTGTGTAACTTAGGGAACTCCCTAAGTTAGACAATACCTAGTCCATAGTAATAAAACAACTTAAACGGATTAAATCGCGTATACCCGTCTACCCGCGACCACAAACGCTGAAAAGGGTTACGAAACGTCGGGACTTAAAATGTAGTAATATACGCGATTTAATCCGTTTAAGTTGTTTTATTAATACCTAGTCCAATTTAAAAAAAAAAATTCCTTATATTTTTTGAGATATGTGCCTCCTCGGCCTTGTAAAAAACACTCGTTTGTTATTCCTTACTTACCACCCTTGTTACACAATGTACTGTTACCTACATCCGAAATAAAAATCCATATTTACGAGTAGTTTACGTAGGTAAATACTAAACTAAGTCTTCATTTTAAACCTCTGACAAGGCCCTTTCAAGTTAACAATCTTGAAATTTATTAGACTAGAGTAAGTATCAAATAACAATTAGTGATAAATCAGACAGAGTCGAAGTCAATTAATTGCTTGGAGATAGGTAATTGAATCCATGTTCATGTGTCGAGTGTTGGACGCCATTGTTAAGATACCACGTATTATAACATATTTTACCATTTCAACCCTGCGACGTTCACTGCTGAACATAGGTCTCCCTTAAAGACTTCCACTTCCATACATTTTTCGCCTCCACCGACTCCCAGCAAGCTTCACCAGGTGGCCCGCAGGCCATCGCGTGGAGGTCCAACGCACGCTGCGTCTTCCAGTTCGTAGTCTCCATTCGAGAACCTTAACACCCCATCGGCTATTCGTTTTTTAACTATACCGAACTGTTAGATAGAAAATAGTCGACTCGATGATTTCATGAATCGATATTGTGTGTACGACCCTACAGGGCGCGCACGTCCCTAAAGCTAGGCAGCATTGTTTTAAAGACAGTCTGCATCGATCTATGAAGCGTGACATACTTGTGTGCGTCTGCCCATGAAATATTATTAATTAAATAATTGTTATAAAAATCAGTGTGTGATTAAATCCTTTTCTAATAGTGAACTGTTAGATAGAAAATAGTCGACTCGATGATTTCATGAATCGATATTGTGTGTACGACCCTACAGCCCAAGTAGCACAGCTGGGTGGGAAATAGCTCGTATATCATATCTATTTAGGTACTTAAGTGAAATATATAGCCATGACTAAGTTCTATATAGGTGGAAAGAACCCTTATGCAACCAATATAGAGCCACGGGGAGAAAAATTGCAGCCTATTTTTGGTTCTATATTGAATCCATAAGAGATCTCACGATTACCTTAAGTGGCAATTAGAACTATGGGTGAAAGTTATGCGCAGTGAACGACGATTTTTATTGAACGATTTTAGGTTCTAAATTGAATCCATAAGAGATCTCACAATTACATTAAGTGGCAATTAGAACTATGGGTGAAAGTTATGCGCAGTGAACGACGATTTACTGAACGATGAATATTTCAGTTCAGTCAATGAGTGATAAACGGGACGCCAAAGTTCTTTTGAGTGACGTGGCAACAATTAAGTCGGTAAGTTGTGTTTTTTTAAAGTGAATGTGATCTGCCATTTTAATTTTGGATTTATACATCTGTTTGGTAACTGATTAAAACTTCACGTTCAGGCATTGAAATAAGCACGAAATTCTTGCGAATGTTTTTTTACCGTGAAACTATAGTATGGTTTCTTTGTAAATTTCGATGCGCCCTTGATTTGATCAGGAATATTTAAAAAGAGAGTGTTAAATCATATAAGGAATTGATACTGATAAGAACTAAAACTGTAAAAACCTGACGTAATGATTGTAGGTTACGTACAATGTTAAAGTAACATCGTCACAACTATCAAAAGTCTGTGATTATGCGTCAGTATAATAAAATTCTGTTTAAAATAAATCATTTTCAAGGACTCCAATTTGTAAAGATGGCGAAACAAAAAAGATCTTACAGTGTTTATTTCTACTTATTTGTTCTCTATTTGAAACTATCAGGTCTGAAAATCACTTATTTGTATCTTGCGAGTGGCAAAGCAGTGAATGATATTACGAATACTAATTATTTTCTCTTTTGTAGATCGTCCAGTGCTCGTGAATTAGGCCCAAGCAGCACATTAGTGAATTTTGCAGCTTATCTTATAGCTTTATGTTCTAAATGAGTGGTTTAACAGTGTTTGACTACACTTATAGCTTTAAACACAACTCAACCTTATTTACGAGTTCATCCTGTCACTTATAGTTGCTTAGGAACGTTTTTTGTTTCTACTTTATTATCTACTTATAGTTGGGTAAAGTCGATTTTTCTACTTAAAGTTGCATGCAGGTTGTAATTGTCACTGAATAAGAAGCAATATTGATATATAAGGCCCTAAAGTTACTTATGAGCCACTTTTATATATAAGTGGGAACATACCCTTATTTGGAACTTTTAATTCCAAATTACTAGTATAATAGAGTAGTATATCACCAATAGTGGCTAAAGAGATAATTTTACGGCCCTTTTGGAACCTAAAGTGATTGCAACTTTAAGGCCTAGAAGGGTCGTAAAATTATTTCTTTAGCCACTATTGGTGATATGGGCTTTTTTATTTAAAGTGCGTTCTCAACTGACAGTTACAGAACTGACGGTTAGTGTCAAACTCCATACATTTCGTTACGAACTGACAGGTTAGACGGTATTTGAACATAGCTTAAGTTTTGCCTAACCGTACATTTTAAAATAGAAATGCCCATATACTACTCTATTATACTAGTCATTTGGAATTAAAAGATCCAAATAAGGGTCCCAAGCAGCACATTAGTGAATTTAGCAGCTTATGTTATAGCTTTATGTTGTTCTAAATAAGTGGTTTAACATTGTTTGACAACACTTGTAGCTTTAAACACAACTCAAATTGTATATGAGTTCATCTTGTCACTTGTAGTTGCTTAGGAACGTTTTTTGTTTCCACTTTATTACTTATGGTTGGGTAAAGTCGATTTTGCAACTTAAAGTTGCATGCAGGTTTTAATTTTCACTGAATAAGAAGCAATAGTGCTATATAAGGCCCTAAAGTTACTTATAAGCAACTTTTACATATAACTGGGAGCATACCCTTATTAGGAACTTTTAATTCCAAATGACTAGTATAATAGAGTAGTATATCACCAATAGTGGCTAAAGGGATAATTTTACGACCCTTCTAGGCCTTAAAGTTGCAATCACTTTAGGTTCCAAAAGGGCCGTAAAATTATCTCTTTAGCCACTATTGGTGATATACTACTCTATTATACTAGTAATTTGGAATTAAAAGTTCCAAATAAGGGTATGTTCCCACTTATATATAAAAGTGGCTCATAAGTAACTTTAGGGCCTTAAAATATCACTATTGCTTCTTATTCAGTGACAATTACAACCTGCATGCAACTTTAAGTAGCAAAATCGACTTTACCCAACTATAAGTAATAAAGTAGAAACAAAAAACGTTCCTAAGCAACTATAAGTGACAGGATGAACTCGTATACAAGTTTGAGTTGTGTTTAAAGCTATAAGTGTAGTCAAACACTGTTAAACCACTCATTTAGAACATAAAGCTATAAGATAAGCTGCAAAATTCACTAATGTGCTGCTTGGGAGGGCGCGCACGTCCCTAAAGCTAGGCAGCATTGTTTTAAAGACAGTCTGCATCGATCTATGAAGCGTGACATACTTGTGTGCGTCTGCCCATGAAATATTATTAATTAAATAATTGTTATAAAAATCAGTGTGTAATTAAATCCTTTTCTAATAGTCTATGTCCAGCACAATGTCAGTTCAACTTGCTAACTCTGACGGTTCACCTTGTTTTGGCATAATTTTATTTGCCCGAATGTTCTATTTGCCCGAATACTATTTACGCATAATTGTTATTTTACGGATAATATTGACTTTTCTGAATAATTATAAAAGAAACCTAACCTAACCTACGTCCTAAGTGGCTGATGTAAAGGATTTTGCAAAATATTTCCCGTTAAATCTAGAGAAAAATTATGCGAAATAAAATTCGGGCTAACAATACATTCGGACAAATAAAACGTATGCCAAATAAAGGGAACCCAACTCGGACAGCTAAGTCGGTCACCTTAGTTCTTTTCACAGTCACATTATAAAACAGACACTCCAGTTGTTTTAATTAGACATGTGTGGGTCGCGAGTGGGTGATTCAAAAGAGCTATAAATATCAGTCTATCTAGCTCACCGGGGCACTAGCTCAGTTCCTATTCAAACAACTCAGTATATCTTTTAACTCACTCGCTCCCGCTTGGGAGAGGCAGAACACGATCAACGCGAAGGTCTTTTCACCGTATTTACCCATTACTGCTCTGTAGTGGCGTGGCGTTGAAGAAATCCTTGGGCAAGCCGGAGTAGCTTTGGCTTCAATTTTCTTTAAGAGCACTAGAATTTAGTGCTGAACTGCCTAATATTAGTCAATCCGGTGGGAATCGAGTTCTGAGAACGCCACACCACTGCTGCTCTGTCTTTCGTTTGAAAGTATTCGGACCACACACCACGAAGTTACTGAGCTTGTAAAAGCTAGTGAGCAATTGGCACATCACAGAGCTACTGAGTTAAAAGAGTATCACATCACATAGCTTGGAGGGATTCATATCACTTTTCACTTAAGTGACACATTTTGACATTTCTATTGTCTATCCAGCGATAAACTCAAAATTTACTGGACCAATTTTAATGCAGTTCTCAGTTGTGTAACCTGTAGGCGTATGATGCTACGCTTTGTCGCGCGATAAATAAGTGATAAAGCATCCGATACTCTCACACACTTTTTGTCAGAACGTGACGGATGCTTTATCATTTATTTATCGCGTGACAAAGCGTAGCATCATGAGCCTAAGCCCACAGAACGCTTCTCAAAAGACGTTGAGGCACCGTAAACGCAGTAACGTGACTCCTGCGTCACGTTTTTGACGCCCTCCAAACTGGTGCTTAAAATATGCATGGATAGTACATGAACAATGGACTTTAGGAAGATAAATTAATTTTGAACAATTATTTCTTCGTGGGCGGAGAAAAGCACTAAGAAGAGAATTCGTGCAATATACTTCCCAGATGGTGAAACGGGGGATGAAAGTTTGTAAGTATAGGAAAATTGTGAAGTCCACGTAAACAAATTACGGGGGGTGGAATCTAGTAGTAGTCTTGTACACTTTATCACTATCACTACATAGTATAAAACAAAGTCGCTTTCTCTGTCCCTATTCCCTATATCCCTATGTATGCTTAAATCTTTAAAACTACGCAACGGATTTTGATGCGGTTTTTTTTAATAGATAGAGTGATTGAAGAGGAAGGTTTATATGTATGTCGGAGTTAATTGTCACATCAATCTTGTAATAATATTTGATCATTCACGTATTTGCACCAACACATTTGCAAAAGTAAATCTGAATAGTTGTCCACTTAAATTAACTGTTTTCTCATTATGAAATGAGTGAACTGAAAGGCGGTTGCTTGACAACTTGTTTTAACAAACGTTAGTTCTGTTCCAAAACACGATCGATCTTTTATTGACTAAATGATGTTTTGAATTAGCGGCTAAACCACTGTTATTGGTTATTGATAATTCATGTTGGAATATTTGATTGTTTTTAATGTAAGTCGTAATAATTATACACGCGTTTATTTCATTAAAAGTAAACAGAGTTGTTGTGGAGTGAGTGCGGGAAACTAGTTACCTAGAGCGAGGGATGGGTGACCCTTTAAATACCTGAACCGCACTTGCTGTGGGGTCATTCTATCGTCATTCTATTGGTCTTGACTGGCACGGCACTAGCTCCCGACAAAACTGTCGGTTTACTAAAGTTATCATCTGCCAATTACTGTGTGTGCGTACTAGTGATATATTGTGAATTAGTGAAGTGTGTGTAGTGATTAATAGTGAAAGAGAACGAATTGTGAAACGTAATTATCTATTCGCTCACTCGAGTACTTATGCCATAATATTGTAACAACTATTGTAATGCCTGATGATTTAAAAGAGAAACTGGTGAGTTTCTTCCGGTGCTTCTTCTCGCCAGAATGTCATTACCGAAGCGCCAAAAGAATCAGACGAATAAATGGTTTGATTTGACATGCATCTTCTTCTTCAATCAACATACTTCAACGGCCAGGATTCTGCAGTTAACCCTTCCTGTCTGACTGTCTGACTGTAAGTCGCGACGATGATCCGACATGTATAATATATGCATAATATAATAGAGAAACACCGTGCGAAGTCGGGGCGGGTCGCTAGTAAAGAACACAAAGCTTAAGCTGGCCAAAACTGAAAATAAATAAAATGCTGTAAGATAATAAAATGATATCTCAGTTTATTGTTCAAAAAAGACAGATAAATCTCAATAAAACAACGAACAATACCTCATTGGCCATCCGTTGGCTGCATTTCTCAACAAGAATAATAGCAATACGAAAACCTCTTGACATTGACTTATATGTAAAAATCAATGCGCTGACCTTAAATTCCTTAAAACTCAATTTTTCCAACTTTCCGTATCCAGCCTTGGACCACGAAACCGGGTAGTTCTCACAGCGTTTCAACCACTCTCACTTTCCTGGGTCGAATTTATTTAATTTCCTCGTTGATTCGCATTACTATTTTCAGTTATTTTGTAGAATGACAGTACCTCTAGAAAATAACAGAAAATGGTGACCCGAGGCATTTTTTTAAACAGACCTGCGATTGACCTCAGTAGTGCCTGATCGTAAGCGACTGCGAGGCCGAAGATGTAGCTCGCCGTTTCAGTAGATGCCTGTTTACTCGTGTCTTGAAGAGTCCTAAATTGTATTTATCAGGAAATACGGATGCTGGGAGCGAGTTCCATTCCTTTGCGGTGCGCATTAAAAACGTTGAAGCAAATCGCTTCGTGCGAATAAATGGAATATTGACAACAAAAGGATAAAGTCGCTCCCCATCACGCCTGGATGTCCGTTAATGAATCGGCGATGGTGTAATCAAGTCGTGTAACTCCTGCGCACACTCCCCAAAATATATCCTGTATGGAATGAAGTGATTAATAGTAAGACCAGGAAAGTGACAGCGGTTGAAATGCTGTGAGAACTACCCAAATATGTACTATTTTTACGAAGACCGACTGATAACCGCTCGTTGTCGATTTCCACGGCCGACTGGCGTTGACTTGGACATAAACTGATTTTTAGGACTAACGCGCTGATACCCGTTGGTTGTTGGTCCGATCCCTATATACGTCAATGACTCCTTATCTTTGATGCCCTCAACACTCGTTCTTTTGTTATTCCGAAGATTACGAGGGGGGAAATAAAATATGTTTTTGACGGTTTATCATTTCAGTATCAGATTGGTTTATTTGACAATCGTTGTGATTATGGCAGGAAAAGACGTTTAATTAAATCTTATCAAGCATTTCGTTTGAAGATTTTGGTGGTTTATTGACAACATGCTTAATTTTTTTTGTGGTGTTTGCTGTAAGTATAATCAATGTTTACTTATTAATTTGGCAATGCTAGCTTGAGGCTTATGTTCCAGTATAACAAAGAGTAGGTACAAACCACGGAATCATAGTATTATAATTATATGGAAACCCCAGTACCTAATAGAAATTGAGTTTGTAATTTGATTATAACAACGGCTAATTTGCAAATATGATTTTACAGTTCCTTATCAATCAGGTTAAAAATACTAAAGCGCTTAAAAATAATAGAGTTATGCCATTGTGATGTCATGAACAGTTTCTCAATGGTGTTTTCTTCCTCGTTTTCTTTCAATCTTTGCTTTCATAATATTACTTACAAACGCGCCTTGTCGTGTCAGGTGGCCAAAAAAAAAATCTCTCCAATTTTCTATCGTTTTCAGTGGTTTCCGGATTTCATTTTCCTATTTACTAATTATGACCAAGAGATAAAATAAATGAAACTACCTAGTTTCATTTTATATTTAAAAAGTCGTGCGTTACCCGTTCGTTCAAGGAAAACCATCTGGAAACCGGAAAATGAGTCGTACTAGTACTATCTTTACAACATAAGGTACTGAACAAGTAAAATTTGTAGAATATTACACTCGTATGTCATAGGAAACAGATACTGGAGCAAAAACAACCGGTAAAAATCGAATCTAAAATTAATCAATGTATACAACAAAGCAAAGTCACATGTCTTCAAACCTTTACATACAGCAGTAAATTAGTAAATCTAATTATAACTTCGCAACGCCAACCCAAGCATTCAATCCAAAACAACGGGGTCTGGTTATCGAATCAATCATAAATGCATGGAACCACGCCGCCGCCGGCCGTGTGAAAGGTCCTTTATGACCCGTGTTTGCTCATCCACATTGTTACTAGCTAATGGCTGTTCAATTATGATTTGATCATGTGTTGGCGGCTTTAGTTTTTGTTCGAATTTCAATCCGTGCGATGCTCCAGGCGCTTTCAACGGCCGTGCAAATAGCCGGATAATTTTATTTTTTATGCACGCAATCGGGGTCCGTGTTCGAATTTGGACAATTGAATTTTAAAGCGCATTTACTATTGTAAGCGACGCTCGTAAATATTCATTATGAATATATGTGAGAGAATAATGTAGCTTAATACATAATATAAGCTTTTGAAGCAATCAATGTGTAAAAAAAATCACTCGCATACCATGTCGCGTGTTACGATGTCTGTGAACGTAAATACTTTAAAGTGTTCGAACTGTAATTTAGTGATCTCTGAGGTTCTTGCATTTATACGCGACAAACAGGATGTGATGAATGATGAGAGTTTAATTAGAATCTGCGTGACCGCTTTCTCGGAAGATGAAATAACTAGTCTGTGAAAACGAAGCAGAAGTTAGTGTCACGGCGAAAAGAGAAAAAACAAAAAGACCTGGAAGACATTATTTCGGTATTCGAAAACACAGATCCTGATGTGCTGCCCGTTTTTGTTGCATATGATTTGAAAAAATTGCCACCGGTATGCTTCGATCGCGTAGATGTGACCAAAATCTTAAAAGATTTGTTAAAACTATAACTTACTAAATGTATGGACTATCTGTCTGAAATAAATAATATTTATTATTATTTATTTATACGTCATGTCGTCGACATAGCTCAACGGATTAGCAAACTGAAGTGGCAGTGGGCTGGCTATATCTGCCGCAGAACCGACAATCGCTGGAGCAAGCGTGTTCTCCAGTGGAGACCACGGATCAGCAAACGTAGTGTGGGGCGCCCTCAGACAAGGTGGAGTGACGATCTTCGCAAGGTGGCTGGCAGAGGCTGGATGCGAGTGGCCGCGGATCGTGCTATATGGCGTGACATGGGAGAGGCCTATGTCCAGCAGTGGACTAATACGGGCTGATGATGATACGTCATGAGATTGCCGAAATTCGAAGTAATTATGCTACAAAACAAGAAGTGAGATTGGAAATGCACTGTTGGCCCGCCGTTTCTCACGCTGCACACAAGAGGTAAAAACGACGCTCTTTAAAGCGTATTGCCAATCGTTTTATACCTGCAGTATTTGGCTCAACTTTACGAATCGGACATACAGTGACCTGCGAGTCCAATATAACAACGCGTTCAGGGTGCTGATGGGGCTGCCGCGGCGCTGGCAGCGCGTCGGGCATGTTCGCGGAGGCGCGCATCGATGGCTTCGCAGCCATTATGAGGAAGCGGAGCGCGTCGATGCTCGCGCGGCTCCGCGGCACTTCCAACAGGGTCGTGAGCGTGTTCGTTGATCGCTGGGACTCTCAATTATTGCGATGGTGGATACGGATCCAGAAGATCCGTTAATGTAATAGGTTTGTTTGTTTTCTTTGAGTATTGTGATATATCACTACCTACTACTAACACTATTTTTAAGTTTATGTTTATTACTAACACTTATGGGATTAAAGCCTGAAATAAACTACCTAGTTGAATTTGTATTTGAATATGAGGTGCTTCACTGAAAAAACTCAGTGGGCGATAACAGAAATCAGTCAGCTAATCAAAAAGTCGAATTAATAGAAAAAAATAATACATTTAATCTCTTTAAAAACCAATAAAAATTAAAGGATACAGATAATCAAACACGAAATAAAAATAAAACTATTTATTTGCGTTTTATTATTTACTATCTTGAAAAAATCTTAAATATGTAAACACAGTCTTGCTACAATTTTAAGTATTATACCTATAGATAGCTCATAACTTAGTGTGTAAGTATCTATTATAAAAGTTTTCTTTACGTGTGCTAGTACTTAAACTAATAAAACCTTTGTCCCATATTCCACTAGCATTTCGTATGCTGATTGCTGATCAACGAAATACTTTTGAGAAAAAAAATCCAACCGGCTAGAAAACATCCTACTTTTTGTGAAATTGGTCAATAAATACATTTAATTCTATATTAGTACCTACCTAACCTTTAATTCAGAAATGAGTGAATATATTTATGTGAGACTTAAAATAAAAACTTAAATAACTACAAAAAGAACATTATATTAAATGTTAAAACTCGAGTTGTCTGTAGGTAATTCCTAAGTTGGTCAGGAGTCCTTTGACCCCGAAGTGATCTGTAAACGCCCCAGTTATGAGCTTGAGTACTTAGTCTTAATGTAAAATCGTACTTAAACTACTAAAACCTTTTTCCATATACCACTAGCACTAACTACGACTACATACATCCCACATTTCCACAAATCCCAATCTTTTCTCATAACCTAAGATCCCTCGCAAGGTTTCGCAATAAAACTTAATTTTAAGCCAATATTCCACCTTAATAACATCTGTGTGTTATGAAGTAGGTAAGTAATTACCAGAGGCCGTTAATGAAATTTCGTATGCTAATTGACTAAATACAATTAAGGGCGGGCCTAAGATTGTGTGAGTGCTTTTGTGAGCTTGGTTTCCGGGGTTAGAGACACTGGAATGAACTGGTTACGTAACGCTTAAAAAAATCTAAACGTAATAATAAAAAAAAATTCAAAATGGCGTGGCCATGGTCTTGACGGACTCACGAGATCTATACAGCTCACAGAGCCACCAGTTTAATCATTTTTCAAGGAATATATGTTAAGGTATAATAAAATAACTGTTAATGCATGCCTATAATCCCTACTAACCGAGTTGCAATTGGAAATTGTATCTTCCAAATTGCTATGCCTTTGCATGGCCGTACTTTTTACTCTTAAGTAGAATTAAGGAAAAATGTACTTGCAATGAAGAAATGAATATGAATGTACCTCAATTCGTGTCACATCTAGCACTACGGCTTGAATATATCTGTATATCTGTACTGTCTAGCACAACTGTGACACGCGACTCTCTGTCGCGCGACAAATAATATAATACCCTGTCCCTTTCCATTCAATATTGTGTGACATTGGTCAAAGGGCACATTATGGCTACGACGTATCTCATCCACAACGCTGCATGTCACAACCAATGAGTATGCGTGTACATTACGCTACGTTACAGGATCGCGCTCCCATTGGCTGTTACATGCTGTGTCGCGCTAGCTATCCTGGATCGAACTGGTTTACGTAACCAGTTCGATCCAGGACAGCTAGCGCGGTTCAAAGCTTTAAAACTTCATAATTCATGTATATACTTAAATTGAGTGATTACGATGTTTTTCTTACCGTTGACTGTCATTGAAAGAGGTAGAGGAAGACCTAGACGTAGTTACATGGACCAAGTGAAGGAAAAAGTTAGTGTCGTGTCTTATCAAAATGTCAAGAAGCTGGCGTACGTCAGGCAAGATTGGAAGCTACTCCACCGACAAGAGTGTAACTCTTAAATTAATGATGATGATGACTGTGGTTTAGTGCTTAGAATGAACTCAGTAACTTTGCGATTTTTACTCATCCACGTCAATTTGTGTCACATCTAGTAGAACCGAGTTTGAGTTTAACTCAAACAGGGCTGTGCTAGATGTGTCACAAAATGTGTCCTCCAAAAATAAGTTTCCAAAAAAAATTGTCAGTTTTGTGATTTTTTCATACAGTTTTCAGATCTCGTCATAAAACTGACTTACACAAATTGTATGCAAAATTGGAAATATATTTTTCCTTCATCAGATTCAATATTGCTCGTGATTCTGAATAAGAAAAGCCCAATATCATCACTGAAAAAATGAAAATGCCTATAATATAAATCATATAAAATAAAACAATTGCATGTAGGGCTACATCCACGTTATCTGTTATTTTGCTAATTTATATATACATATATATCCATCACCGAGGTTCTTACGTTTATTTCTTGGGGCAGAGGTTTTTTTCCGAACCAGTAGTAGGCTCTGATCTTCACTGGTGCACTGCTATTATATCTAAATTTAAAAATAAAGTACTTTGACACTTCTAATAAGAATACCTCATTTTATGTCACATCTAGTACAACCACGCTGAGTTAATTAACCGTGAGCTAGAAGCAGGTGGCGAGCGCCGTGATAACGTGTGCCCTCTACTTCGCTCGGTTTTTGAGGTAAGCCTTATTTATGTGCTTAGGCATTTTTGCTCGTTTACTCAGGACACTCTTAATTATTCTCTCCGTGCTAATTTTCCTTGTTGACTTCGTGATAAAGCTATGTGTTTGTGTTTTTCTGGGACAAGTCACGTTTGAACTTTAAACTTTAAAGGTTTTCTTGTAAAAACGTATGTTAACATGAAATGTTGCTGGTGGTACCGTACGGTTGTTATGTAAGTCTCCTTATTATGTTTTTAGTCAATTTGATTACAAAAAGGTGATAATCTATTAAGTTTGAAAGCAGGAAGAACCAAATAAAATAGGTACGTAGAAAAGGAATCTCCAAATAAATGTTTTCAAACGTGACGGAATATGGAAGGATGCTATCTTCAGTAAGTATTGGTTAATTTAAATTGAGTCCTAATTTGTAAATGTTAGCTAAAAACAGCCAGCGTTTTGAAAAATCAATAAGATTCAAAAGATCACAACATTTTGACAATAAACTTGCAAGCGAACTATTTCCCTAAATTCCACGACAAAAACACAAAATGAGACCAAAACGAGCCATAATTTAATCTGAACAAGTAGCGGTTACCGCAGAAGCGGTTCAAACCAGTTTAATTTAAAACTGGCGACTATTCAACATGGCCGGAGGCCACAGCGTAAGCTGCGTAACCGCAAAAGGTGTTTCCATGGACTGAAAGGGTTTTACGCTGTTTTCAGATCAGTTTATAAGAAAGTACTTTAAAAAAGAACAGTATTTGGGATCACATAAATGCCACCAAAAATTTTCATATAAAGTAACGCCAAGACGATTACAAATGGCTACCACTTTGTAAAAGTTATCAGATTGTATGGTAAGCCAAGCTCTCTCTACATGCCCTATCCTAACACTCTTTAACTCTCAACATAGCGGCGTTCTGCGTGAATCCTAGTCTTAAGCTCTCAACAAATCCTACACCTTGGTCAAAAGGTGTTGGCAGATAGTCGTAGTAGTAGCAAGTAGTCTCAACTCTCAACACAAACAGTCGGCCGTTGAAGTCGCGTAGACCGAACATTCGAGAGGAGGGCAAGGCACGGATTGCGTGCACACATGTATCGCTGTGCGTAGCAACGTAGTGATAAACTTTCAATGCAGGGCTTCAATGGCACCTATCATCATAGCGGGTTGTATCGATGGATCAATAAATCAAAGTTTATTTGTATAACACTGACAGGTAATAACAGTACAAGTACAATTACCATCAGATATACTATAAGGCGTTAGAGTATATTTAAAGCTGCGTAATGGTAATGCTGCTGTTGACTCGGACGGCTAATGCGTTGTCCTTTTTTTCAAGGCTCACCTGCACCCAGTCGATTGCTATTGCTACCGTTAGGTTAGGAATGCTGTTTTATAACCTTAACAATGACTTAACATTCAAGATAATAAGTACTGGAATAGTGTCAAGCACTTGGACCTTAATATGATTCAATTTAGTTTTTATAATTATGATTAGGTCTGCAAAATAACCTACACGCATCAATAGTGTGTTTTATTGGAATATGCTTACTAAATATATTAACTTCACACCTTCTTTTTCCAATAATCGTACCAGCAAAATATAACTTTTGATAATAAGAACCATTTTATACAAAGCCCTGTCTATCACTTAATCAATCCATAACTGTTTCCTCACACGTCAACCAAACATAACAACAGCCCCTTAAGTACTTATAATCCAATAAAAACAAAAGCCCGCCGCTCATCGTCCAATCATAGCCCTCAGTTCCGTTGCATGATATTGTTTTGTTCGTCCATCATTAAGGGCATGAAGTCATCAAGCCAGCCAACGCTCGACGCGTGACCGGCCTTCCAATTCTCCCTTTAGGAGATAATATTTTGTTTTTGTAAGAGCCTTTGGGTAATTTGTGAATTATTACGCTTGGTTTTATGTAACGGTTTGTTAGTAATAAATGTTTTTATAGCAGAAATCAGGGCTTGATATTAGCGATAATAGAAATTGGTATAATTTTGGCACTATTTAAAGTGACAGGACTTAAAAATTATTATCATGCTTATTATCATAATTAGCTATAATATTTAAGCGTATCTCATTACGATATGACAAAACTTAAGTTCTTTAAATGAGCAGATATAATTATGTATTTTTCTACTCCTGTACTTTTATCTGTCTTTTACTTGGTCACGAACGCTAATAGGTATAAGAACATACATAATATGAGTTCAGAAAAGTCTATACTCTATTCCCCATTAGCACTAGTGTCGTTATACTCACATTACGATACTGCTAGCAGCCACCACAGACTTCTAAATCTAGGTTTAACTTAGGTCAAGGATTAAGCGCTCAATTCTAACTTTACGATAAAAATGCACAACTACCAACTTTACAAACAATTAAATTCCTACGATTTTTAAGAAAAACAAAACTTTCCGAATTAAATTCATTGATGCCAACATAAAAAAAATATTTAAATTATCGTCACTTCGTCTCATTAACCAGTATACTTCATATTAAAAAAAAAAGTTTACCATAGACACAACTTTCAGTCAATATGTCATATTTGCCTTGCTTGGGAGCTGTTTAATTAGGTACGTATTTCATATTTTAAAGCCTAGTCGTAGAAAAAGTATTGTATGCAACGTTGTATAATTAAGTCAAAAAACCCTCATTGCGTCTCTATTTGCTCACGCAATTCGCATTTTTTGAACCCACTTATACAACTGTTGCATAAAATACTATTATGCAACAGTTGTATAAGGATGTTTTTTGACTTAATTATACAACGTTGCATACAATACTTTTTCTACGACTAGGTTTTAAATTATAAAATACAAAATTAATCATAACCTGGAAACAAGGCAAATATGACGTTTTACTGACAGCATGTGTCTATGGTTAACTTTTTTTTTTTAATTTAAAATATACTTAAATTAAAAATACTTTTTTTATGTTGGCATCAATGAATTTAGTTCGGAAAGTTTTGTTTTTCTTAAAAACCGTAGGAATTTAATTGTTTGTTAAGTTGGTAGTTGTGCATTTTTACCGTAAAGTTAAAATTGAGCGCTTAATCCTTGACCTAAGTTTAACCTAGATTTAGAAGTCTGTGGCTGCTAGCAATAACGTAAAGTGACTATAACGACACTAGTGCTGTTATGGGGAATAGAGTATAGACTTCTCTGAACTCATATTATGTATGTTCTTATATTAGTGTTCGTGACCAAGTAAAAGACAGATAACAGTACAGGAGTAGAAAAAATACTATAATGCAGCCGAACTGAAGGCCGATAAAGCCGACGCGATCTGGGATGGGAGGAGAGATGGGTGGTGATACGCAGCGTTTGCAGGTCGCCACAAGTAGACTGTAATCAGTCAGGTAATCATAGTGAAGCTTTCAGGAATCTGCTGCTGTTTTTTGGGGAGGTTTATGTCCAGCAGTGGACAGTGGAGTCTGATACAGGGCTCATTAATATTGGCATGTTCTGCCCTAGGAAATACCCTATTTTTACTTTTTATAAATGACCTCCCGGCTAGTATTGCGGCTGGCTTGTCAGTGCTGTTTGCGGACGACACGACGGTGATAGTTGGTGCTAAAACGTATGAACAACTAAGCAATAGAGTCAGTGAGGCTTGTGAGCAGCTGCAGAGCTGGTTTTCAGCCAATGGGCTTCTATTAAACGTGACCAAATCAAATATTATGCTTTTCTCAGGTCGAAAAGTCCCCATCCCGCCATGCATGGCACGCTGTCCGATGCCGCTGTGCGAGGAAAGCAGGTTTCTTGGGTTTACGCTCGACTCAAACCTGAATTGGAAGTGCCATGTTGAAAGTCTGTGTAATAAGTTGAGTAGTGCCGTCTTTACGTTGCGAAAACTAAAACCCCTTATTTCGGGAGAAGCATTAAGACAAGTTTACTTCGCTCACTTTCACTCCTTGATGTCATACGGATCGCTCATCTGGGGTAACTCCACGGATGCTAAACGGGTGCTTATCATACAAAAACGAGCTATCCGTATACTTGTCGGAGTGAAGCCGAGACACTCGTGTCGTGAACTATTTTCATCGCAACGTATAATGACGCACTACTCACAATATTTGTTTGATTTATTACTATTTGTTAGGAACAACATTTCCCAGTTTGAACGTGTAGACGTTCCAGGTAAACAGCTCCGTTCTACTGGACGCTTACGAACAGTTTCTCGCAGCATGGCACTTTCAGGCAAGAACCCCCGCGTCATCGGTCCAACATATTACGAACATCTACCGGCCGACTTAAGGAACGAGCCATCTGATGAAACATTTAGGCATCGACTGAGAAACATTTTGTTGGAAAACCCTCTGTACTCCGTAAACGAGTACAGGGAACTAACACTATAAGTATATTTTTTTTGTGACATTGACGATCCTTATTGGGAGATATGATTTGAAGGCGGATCACCGCCGATGTCAGGGTTAGCCATAGCTTCGTGAGGATTTGGCAGCCGAGAAACAGGAACAGAGGCAATTCGTCGCTTGGATTCGTGGTGCGTTTCCGTTGACGTACGAAAAAGTCATCCGAAAACAGCAAACCAACGATACGACGCTTTGCCAGAATGACAGCTTGTCAATCTCGTTCCAAAATAGCATCAAAGAGGCGCAATGCGCCGTCACGGCCAGACTGACATGCGACCGTCCTCGGGCGCTTTAGATTGCAGACCTGTAACAATCACACAATCAATCGAACAAGAATCAGCAATCCTACTTGCTGAAAATCTCGCTCGTCCACCCTGACAAAGTGTTAGCTGTTGCTGACGTGATAGCGTCGTTATCATTGTAACCTAACCGTAACACCAACCGCAGTTGCATCATCAATATCTCAAGGAAGCACTCGTATGTCCCCGCAGGGTCTGGCACAGACGATACGGCCTCATCAGCTTGGACCGGACAGGTGTGTCCTTTCGACCAGTGGACACTCCAAACGAATGTGTCCCTTCCAACCAGCTGCCGCGCACGGCAGCATGGCCCGGCACGACATTCTCGTTTTGACAACCTTCGCATAACCTGATGACTCCTTCTAAATTACAGTTAACGTATCACAATTAGTTCGTGTATTAAGGTGTTTTTAACTTCTTTTTCCTACGCCGTCACGGTTTTCTACTCACTACATTAAACTTTTTAGAGATTTCCACCAGCCCTTCATAACCCTGAACCCTGGCTCTCTCGTGCGTGTATCAAGATATGGCACGAACCGGTCATGTTTGTCGACTCGTAACAGTTATTATCTGACTAAACAATGCTGCACTAGGTTGAAAATTGAAAACGATGAAAAAGCTTACTTTGCGATCAAGTAATAACAGAAAGTTACAATTAATGTGATTCGATTTAACACTGATCGTTCTTGTGGGTGAATTTACTCAAAAAAAAAAAACATTTTGTACGATTAAAAAAATAACAACAAAATCAACCCAAAATCGCAATATTTCTCATGCCACAACACGGCTGGTTTTGATTTTAAGGGATTATTCGCTAAACAAAGAAGTGTTTAAAATAATTCTATAAAACGTGGGTTTCACAGACCAGGAATAAGTTTTTAGTACTTACATACACACTAATTGATTCAAATCATGAAGCAAACAATTGTCCCAAATAATCATTCATCTGAACTTCGGTTATTTCGTATTTCTTTAAATGAAAATATTATTAGCGGTAGGAGAAATGTTATTCCCGACTATCCGTTCGCCGTTCTTTATGCGCTCGTGAATGCTCAACTAAGAAGAACGTTTTTGTCTCAAAAATGTATCAACATTTGTGCGTCACCCCTCACACGTATCACGATTCTCTTAATTCTTATTTTTCATCATTACTCCATGAACATTAATTTAAATTATGACCAAAGTGTTTCATGTTATAATAAATTAGTAACAATTTACTGACATTCTAATTCGGGGTTTATTTAAGCGCAATCATGCACATTACATGTTTTTTTTTCTTTCTGACCATCATTCTCCTTAGCAACACTGCCCAGCGTAATGACTTTTATTCAGAATAGGGCACACTATTCCATCACAATAATTATGTAAATAATACTGTCAATAACAGCATTTTTGGTAACCGACCTGTGGAAGCGGAAAGGCTGACCTGAGGCAGTCATTTATTTATTTTGATTAAATTTAGTGATAAATAATCAGATTAACTTGAATGTACCTCGGGATTCAACAATCTTCGCACAAAAAACTTTGTCTGCGACAAAAAACAAGTAATTTCTAACCGGTGAATTGTTCTCCTTGAAAAACATCAAAACGAGTGGAGGTTTGCATGCAGGCGTGAAGAGAGCGGCTTCGATAACCCAAGAAAAAAAAATTAACTTCCACAATAGTGAATTCTTGATTTGATGAACGGCCCTCCTAAACGGTGATAGTTCGCCACAGGGTGCTCGACCAAATGTCTTTATCCATGTTATATATGACCTTTATAGTATACCAAAATCACCAATAAAGTAGTATTTTTTTAAGCTAAGGCAAAATTGTAACTAAAATGACGGACAAACAATACGGACAAATGATTTTACTATTATCTATTTCTTGCGTTAATGACATTAATTGTCAAGGCTCGTTATTCTCACCAAAGCGTTATCGAAATCTCAGCAATCGTCGTTCTCCTCACGCTTTATCATCATTCTTAACATGTTTTTACAACTATATTTTTAGACAAAACATGTTTTATGACACGTGCCTTTATTGCAAATCGTTATATTAACCTCTAATCTAGAGAACACGAGAACTTGAGTTGCAATAGCATGACGTTATCACGAAAGTTTCTAACAAAATAAATAATTGTCAAATATTCACCCAGTATCATAAAATTACCTACTCTTGAACTCATCCCTGTTTAACTTTAATTACATTCGATAATATTAATAAACAGACCACCCAGACATTTAAACACTTGTGTTTGCTTGTTCGGCAAAGCTTGACTAGCATCTGTTCCATATTCTTGAAATTTTAACAGAGAATTAGACCGAAGAATAAAACACTTCTCGAGTTCAAACATGGAGAGAATCGCTGGAAAGGTTACAGTTGCGAAGCTACTGTTCGGCACAAATTAGTAGTAAGGGACATTTTGAAAAAAAAATAGCGTACGAGTTAAAATAATATCAACGAATTGTTTTCTTGTTGAAAAGGGCTAGCATTTATGAGTAAAGTCTTATTTAAATTCCCAATTTTACACAAAATATCATGAGCTACTTTAAAAAGCGGGTAAACGGGGCACTTAAAGATTGGCAACGTATAGGCTACTCTTCTGGTGTTGCAGATATTTGTGGGCGACGATGGCTGCTCGTTTGCCACGTATTACATAAAACAGTGATCTTTCTGATCGTAGTGTGTAGCTACGACTAATATTGTAAGGCGATAGAAAGCGTGCATCCTTCCGACCACGCATGGACTGGACAGCATCTTTCTCCAACAGTCTGACAACCAAAGCACTCACAACTCGACCAGTATGTCCCCAACGATACTGTCTCGTGTCGAGTTAACCTGCACGGTGTGTCCCTTCGACCAGCCCTTCAGGCATGGACCGGACGACACCCTCTCTCGAACAACTCTAACCTGCACGGTGTGTCCCTTCGACCAGCCCTTCAGGCATGGACCGGACGACACCGTCTCTCGAACAACCCTTACCCGACGACTCCATCTAAATTCTGTTTATCTCACAGCCCTGCACTCGCTCGGTCAGTTAAGCTGTGCTAGCATGACATAATTTCGGTACAACATGAAACTAAGCAATATAAACGGAAGTTTTGCGCACAGTACTTGGGCATTTACTAAAAAAAGCTTCCTTTAATAATCATATGTCCCACCTATCGTGTAGAAAAGTAACTGACTCACCGGGTGACATTCTCCAGGTATACCTCTACAATTGTTGTTCGAAAAGTTTCACCTCTTTCTTTCCTGGATAACCGCAAATCTAGCAAATAATAGTCAAAGTCCTCTCTGCAGTATGTGTGGGAACTGTTTACGCATCGCCGAAGAAATCATGCGCCGCTTTCTTCATTCAGCTAGCCGATGTCCGAGAATTCCATACCAATGACATTTACCCGCAATTCTAGCATTTGCCGTTTGAGATCGCTTAAAACCGGCTTGATTTTCTGAAACATTCAGTTATTTTAATTTTTATCAAAAACAAAGATGCAGAGGGTGCGAAAGTAGCCTGAAGCTGAGAAAATATATTTCTGTCATAAAATGTTTAATTTTTTGAAACAAGCTTTTACTGCCAACTGTACCC
Organism: Eudemis profundana; assembly: GCA_947034925.1. Classification (NCBI taxonomy): domain Eukaryota; kingdom Metazoa; phylum Arthropoda; class Insecta; order Lepidoptera; family Tortricidae; genus Eudemis; species Eudemis profundana. The sequence continues at coordinate 3,444,521 of OX344800.1, read as the reverse complement.
CCCTGTATACTCCCAAACTGCACGTCCAAACCGATCCAATGAACCCAAACACGCTGAATGTATCTTGTGTAATTTAGATTACTAGGTATACGGCTACCATACGAATCCCTCATCACATCAGCTTCACGTTATAATAATATTGTATTGTCATCTAATTTAAATATCCTAGCAAATTTTTAAGCTCAATCGGAAACCGCAAAGTAGGTCAAATTTAACTTGCGAGACTTGATCATAGACACGCAGATACACAGACACCGGGACAGGTGAAACTAAGTAAATAAAAGCTTGTAAATAAATAATGATACGGCTGTGCATTGCTCGACTTGGCAGGGGCACTGCCGTGCCTTCAGATTCCGATTAAACACCTCGCGTCTAATCTGAAAAAAAAAACGAAACATGAAGTTGTAACCAGCTAAGCTTCCGCAGTATTGGCATGCACGTTTGAACTCGGTGCCTCAACCCGTAATTTTATCGTAATCTGATACAAACGAACTTCTATACAACTTCCTGTGGCATTTTTAGTCTGAAATGCAATCATATTCCACAAGCGTAGACCATCCTGAAGTGGTTTATTTCGTTTCGAGTTTTGACACATTCTTAGGCAATAAAATCCTCTATATCTATCTGCAACGTCGGGGTAATTGTAATAGCCGTGCTCTTCTGGTCTGTGGCCGTGCTGCATACGACTGGTCGCTAGTTCTTGCCGCTGGTGGTATTGCCGCTACCAGCGCACGGGCGTTGCGTTTCCATGATAATCAACAACGATATTGATACTATTTTCATGGGGCGTAGATTTGTTCACCACTTCTGATGAAGGCGGATCACCGCCGATGTCAGGGTTAGCCATAGCTTCGTGAGGATTTGGCAGCCGAGAAACAGGAACAGAGGCAATTCGTCGCTTGGATTCGTGGTGCGTTTCCGTTGACGTACGAAAAAGTCATCCGAAAACAGCAAACCAACGATACGACGCTTTGCCAGAATGACAGCTTGTCAATCTCGTTCCAAAATAGCATCAAAGAGGCGCAATGCGCCGTCAGATTAATTAATTATTTTTATTCTAACAGTAGTGACATTGTGAAATGGTTTTTTTTTTTTTTGTGTTTTTCTCCTATTGTTTGCTTTTCCTTTTTGTTTTTACTCGTATCGTATGTTATGTTATGATGATGACGATCCTTATTGGGAGATATATAATTTGATTTATTTGATGTTTATTTAATAGTTAAATTGTTTTGCGACTGTGTTTCTGACATGGTATATATTTATTGTGATTACTTATATTATATTTTTATTTTTATTTTGACGATCATAGTATAAAATCATGTAAATTGACATTGTGTAATTTATACTGTATTTTTATTTTATGAAATAAATAAATCAAATCAAATCAAATCATCTTTCAGGTGATGAGAACTGGTACCTATAATAAAAATAAGCCCCGTTCAGTATTCAATGTTTCATCACCCTTTGTAACACCTTAAAGTCCTTCAGACGACACCATTAAAACTCCAGAATCGTTTAAAAAAGGTTTGCAGATACGAAATCGCTATACAGCTCAATACATCAAACTGTTAAACTAAACATTCCGATACAAAGGCTTTATCGCTCCCGTAGAAAGGGTCCATTACGATTCCTCGCACCTCGGGGCAGTAATCGTAAATAAATCCCTTAGAGCAGTAAATCCAACGCGTGACTGCACTTGACCTCTCTCTAACGAGGTTATTGCAGTATTTTATAGTACTAAATAGTGGCTATAAAAATTGCAAGGTAGAGAAATTCGACTATCGATACAAAGGTACTTAAACCTGCCTATAGCTTACAGCTTACAATCCAGGTCCTGACATATCTACAAGCAGGCTTAGGTTTTAGGCTTTTGCAATCCTTTCCTGTTTTTGTCTCAGGTAAATATGCCTAAGTTCCAGCTTTCTCTTTTTGACGAGAGAACCTCGGGCATCCCTGCTCAACATGGAGCGGCAAAGGGCTAAAGAGGCCCACAATTTATCCCCACATGAAAAAATATCACGTCCAACACCAAACCAGTGAAAAATGCGCTTGTGTTGTCAAAATTACAGCTATGTGAAGTACACCAACTAAATATACTAGGGGAAAACTAAATTCCTAATGGTAAAGTCTGCCAGTTACAATTTTTCAATGCTCGGCATAACGTATTTTACATTACTGCTAAGTTGTCAAGTTCTTGCACTTTGCCGGCTTTTTCGGACTTGCATATTAGGTTTTAATACCAGCGCATAATTTTCAAACAACTGGCTATTAAACGTTCTATGTTTTTTATTGTCTACCTATTATTGCGGTTCAAAATGTCATTCCTGTAACATACGACGACTTGGGTAACTTGGGTAATGAACTCTAAATACTGTTCTCGTGTCAAATTCTAATTCTTTATTTCTGCAAGTAGGCATCAAGGGCTCTTTTAGTGTCTGATTTTTATGGCATTGTAGATTGACTTCTAAATAAAAACTATGATTATAGAGAGGACATACTAAACGTAATCATATAATCTTCTATACTAAATAAATATCAAATTCCAAAAATAAACTTAAGTTACAGTTACAATTTCACATGCACTCATACTCCTCGTAAGCAGACAGTCAAAGCAGTTTTTCTTTTTAAGGATTATTATTATGTTATTTTTTAAGGTGTCTTTAAGTTGTCTTTTTTAATTTTTAATTTAATATTTTTATTTTGTAATTAATTTTCTTTTTGTTTTAAAGTTTCGTATTTTTATTCGTAGTGTAACCACTTAGGTTTTCTCATGTAATTAAGCTAGTTTAACATCATGTTTTTGATTTGTTTAAGGGGAGGAGCACTGTTTACCCTAAAGCACAGGTTCAACCTATTTAGGAAACAGAGTTTCTAATATTTAAGGACCCATTAGTACAAGATATTTGAAGAAATAAATTATTATTATTATTTATTAAATATAAGAACCAATTAAGAGCAAATGCAGCAAATGGAACACTTATAATCAAAAACTTGTAAAGTAATAAAAAGCACAGAGGTCTTTGTTCTGAAGTGGGATACAAAATAATCTATAAAAAACCAAGGAAAGAAACCCAACTGAAAACCCGTTATTCCTGTTAGCACCTATCTTTGCTAATTAAAAAACTGGCCAAGAGCATGTCGGACCATGCTCAGTGTAGGGTTCCATAGCCGTAACAATAAGGTAAAAAATACGATGTAAAAAAAGTACAACAACAAAAGAGCGTATCTTCATAGCAATTACGTCCTTTTGTTGAGAAGCGCAGTTTATCGTCAATAACTCAAAAACGGTTAATCCGATCTTGTTGAAAATAATTTTCGTTGAAAGTATTAATTGAGCGTTATCTTTGTAATTTTTTTTATATTTTTCGGACACACGGTTTAGAAGATAGAGGAGGGGGGACACAAGTTTCACAACTTTCGGAGCGATTATTTCCAAAGGTATTCACTTAATCACAAACATTACTTAAGAACCTTAAAATGTTTTCAAAAGAGCTGTCGAACTATGTACCACACGTTGACATTTTGTGAAAAAAATTTTTTTTAGCTTCTGTTACATGTATGGAGTGCCCCCCCTAGATTTTTTTTATTTTTACTATTTAACTACCAAACTTAGTTGCGGTATCTACAAGACATCTATATTCCAAATTTCATCAGTATAGGTCTTGTAGTTTTTGAGTAAAATGCCTGTGACATACGGACGGACGGACGGACGGACGGACGGACGGACGGACGGACGGACGGACGGACGGACGGACGGACGGACGGACGGACATGACGAAACTATAAGGGTTCCTTTTTAGCCATTTTGGCTACGGAACCCTAAAAAGCAATTTTGGTGAAATCCAGCTAAGAATACTTTCGGTGAAGTGACCTTTCAAACAAAAAACTACATCGAAAGCAAATTGATAACAGACATACACTATCCACTATATGTGGTCGTCTAGTATCCATAACACAAGCCTTATTGAGCTTACTATGGGGCTAGTTCGATTTGTGTAAGATTGTCCCCTAATATTTATTTATTTATTATTATTATTTATATACACAAAAAAACCTCAAAACCCAAACGCATAATTAATATACCGCTTTTGTTCCGTTCCGTCCGTCGTGAATAAAAAAATTCACAACAAATGTCCAACTTTCAGACTCTCGTCTCGACAAGCAAATCGCTGGTCAATATCGAAACAAATTACCTCAACACGCCCTCGTGAATATAACACATCGGCCTTGCAGGGAAAAACTAATTTGTCATTGAGACAGTTCAATAGTTGAGAAATGCGGGTAAAGTTTTGCTGGCAACATTTCCTAGCAACATTTGCAGGCAACAATTTTGTAGCTCGCAGCCGGTAAGAGCACGGAAATGAGATCTTAGATCGCAGACTGGTTATTTAAAAAGTAAATGTGAAATGCCGGAATACAATAACAGCGTTGCCAATGGAGGAATAGAAAATGTGTCTGCTGATATTAGAAACTGTGTTTGTAGTTACCTTACCTACATAAAAATATCGCATTGTTTTTGACAGTTTTCATTGATATCCTACTCTTCAGTCCCTTTGCGAGCATGGACGTTACGACACGTACGAAACATCAAAGGAAGTAAATAAATCTTGTTTGACGCATTGAGTCCTATATTTAACTAATACTAATAAAATGTAAAAACTATGGATTTTATATAATATAAACTACATGTAATTAGTATTATTATTGCCAAATCCAATATAAATAGTTTGTAGTATCAAAGGTAAGAACGAACACATCCATTTCAGTGTCGATAGCGCAGTGCAGCTAATATTTCCAAGAATTGTACTTCGAACAAAAATAAACGAAATTTATACGCTGAGGACATTGTTCCGTCCAAAAGACCGATTCAAAGTTGTTTAAGCCGACCATTGGTTCTGATAGCTTTAGCCATACTCCTCTAATAAATAGGAGAGAAAGAGACGCCTTTAAAATTATCGCATATCCCAGACCCCGAATACAGACGGGTCAAAGCAATTAAGAGCGTTGCTTTATCCAAATTCTTCCATTTCAATTAACAAAATTAGTCTAAAACGATGATAAAATGAAACGTTTTCTATTATGAAAAAAGGTGAATTTTAATTATGTCGCTTGAATTAAGTCTCGATTATAAATTCATTTGAGATACCTAATATGCAGCAAAATTGAATGGTTATATTCTTTGGAGATGTTTCAACTACTTGAAAGTAAAATGTCTCTTCGTCGATTTTAATTAAAATTGTTTAAATTACGTAAATACGATTTTATCGGTTTGATCAATCCAGTGGTATTCGGGATTACCATCGGTAAGCTATTACTATAAACTTATATAACACTAACTACGGTATCGGTGGCAGTTGTAATATTGCAATCAATTACGTAGTAGAAGCGATAAAACTATCCCATATAATTATATTCGTAGATACGATATTAGAAAATAGTTTCCAAATTGAGAGCCGCGCCCCTGGTGCGCCGAGTGCGCAGCAGTCCCAACAACATCCTGAGAATGATACGGGACAGGATTGACTGTCCATATTTATGTCACTGTTGCGGGCTACATGCCCAGCTTTTGTAAATCCTTAGTCATAGTATTATTAACACATACACATAGATTCTAAGTTACTAACAAAATATGAGTGTTATTACTTGAAATAAAATAAATTATTATATTATATTAAGCTATAAAGAATCAAAATATTTTCAGTAAATATGATCATCCCAAATGCATTAACTATCCTATGTAACCTAGGGACCTGACTAAGCATATTATCGTGCCTTCAAATATTATGTCTCCGGACATACAAAATGGCAATAAATCAAAGTATATCTACGTATCCGGAATAATCTTCAAGACGTGGCTGTTCAGTTTTGACAGACCAACATAAATACCTAGCACTAAAATTCTTTACAGCCCGAGCTAAGAAAACACAGGCTAAATTGAATTGTCTAAATGAAGGACTGGAGTTAAAGTGCCCTCTTAATTACAAGTATACTGCAGCTGAGAAAGTTATTTTTTCTCAGGACCGTACTTCGGCCTGTTTTGTTTTTTTTTTCTGTAAGGAAAGACTGCGTCTGAGTGCAAGTTAAATATTAAAGGCGGTTATTTTTAAGTTTTATCTTTAGTTTCACTTGTGATTCTTGTTTGGATTGTAACAATAAAAGATAGTATGAAAAGTTTTGCTCAGTATACAACTATTTTCGTCACTATAAATTAAAATAACTGATTCATTTTATCGACAGTGCAAAGTGAATAAAGCTAATAAAAAAACATCTCTAAAGGATTGGGATTTAATAAAAAGCTGTTTGCTGTAAACAGAGCCCATCAAAGACTACACGAATTCTCATTTTGTTACTACCTAGAAAACTAGCGAGTTTGAAATGCTGCACTTAGGTAACAAGAAACAATTACAGTAATAATCAGATGTCGGCTTTTCCATCACAATCTGCGATTGGCAAACAAGCCTCCTCAGCAAATACAATAACCAACTTCAAAGTGCCGCTCCTTAGACCTAGTGCTCTTCAACTTAGAACTCAAAGTTGCGTGTCTAAAGTGATGGCTTAAGGTTGTAATTTAATAGGCAGTCGACGCTGAAACGATGCGGTTAGAGCATGGCAGCCGTTTCGCTTCTGTTGTTTTTCAGTTTTAGTTCGCGCGATGGTTATAGACTTTATGTAATTTGCAAGTGTACCTTTGTACTTGGTATTTGTGGATTTTTATCAATAGTTTATTGAGAACTTGCTATTACGCAAAGTTATTTATTATATTCCGAATAATGTATTCTAATTTAGTAAGTGTTCGCGAGAAATCACTTAACTACTAAATGCATTTCGCACACCTGAGTGTCCAAAACGAATGCAGAAATGGGTAACTAACTACAATAAAAATTTAAACGAAAGCAACACGATCATTATGTTTGCTTTACATTTGTTTTACCTCGCAAATAACCAGCGACAAATACAAAGTACAAGGAATGTACTAGTGTTTAACTAGTGTTTAATAGAACTGACGTGAGAGACTACATCTTGTTCTCAATTGAAGTTAACGTTTTATCTTATAGCTTGAACGCATAGAGTCCGTTTTTGTAAATAATTCACATTAAACCTTAGAGACCATATACATCTCTGAGGAATGTAGATTATATTATATTAAAAAATCTGTTTTGTACTTGCAAATGTCTTGACGCTTAGAGACGACATACATCTCTAAGAAAAATTGTTTTAATTTTAGTTTTTAAGTTTTGTGAGTCACAGTCTTTTTTTTTTTTACATTTCTGTACGTTCGTTTTGTGTAAACCATGTAAATTTAATGATAGTTTTATAGTCTATTTCTCGTTTCCCATTTTGTATTTTGACGTTTGGAGATCCTTTACACCTCCAAAACATGTTTTGACAACGGAGGCCCCTTACATCTCCATTAATTTTAGTATATGCCTTTTTATTTTCTATTTTTCTTAGTAATTTATATTGTTTTGATGCCTAGAGACCCTTTACATCTCTAAAATTGTAGTTTTATGTTTATTGAAATGTATTTAGTTAAGTAGTTGTTTGTGATATGCAATGTAATATTGTCACAATTATTGTAATGTGTTTAAAAGAGAAACTGGTGAGTTTCTTCCGGCGCTTCTTCTCACCAGAATGTCATCTGCCGAAGCGCCAAAAGAATCAGACATGTGAAAGAGCCCTTGAGGCCTACTTGCAGAAATAAATTATTTCATTTCATTTCATTTCATTTCAATGATACTTAAATGCCAACAGCAGACAAACACAAAACATATTGGTACAAAAACCTTCAAGAGAGATCACACGATCGCTATTCAAAGTGGCTATTGAAAAAATAAGAAAGCTAATTGATGACTTCCAGTAGATGATAGCATTAGAAGAAGAAGGAGGAGAGTAATTAAATTGTCACAATTCATCATCTCAAAGCCAAGTGACCATGTATTAAACCTACTCTGAAAGCGGTAGTTAAAAAGGAGCAGTTTAATAGCTACCCATCCACTGGAGCGGAGCGGAGAGAAGTGGAGCTGGACTAATATAAACCAATAGAATATATTTTGGTTAATATTCACCTATTATTGGCAAGGTTGGTGGCAGAAGTCCAAGAGTTCGTAGTCCGCTGCGATGGTCTGACATCACTGGACACCGAGTTGCATCATTATGCCAAAGATCCACGACGCCAAAGATAGGACTAAGTGGCGCACTACTGTAAGACGCGTAACTACCTATACACTGCAAAGAAGGAATCACGACCCTCAGTAATAAGGAAGTCGATGCGAGGAGGAGTTTGGTTAATATTGGCGCAGCTCCACTCCTCTCCGCTCCTCTACGCTCCAGTGGACGGGCACCTTAATGAACTATACTTTTAAAACACCTAACAACTAACGAAAGTATTTTCCGTATCAAAACTAAGTGACAATCTAAAAGCAAATTGAAGTACAGAAGCTTTCCTCTGCTGTCCGCGGACTATCAAGGAGCTATTACATTTTATAAACCCCGATTGCAGACCCGACTCGGCATCGTTTTTGCATATTTAAGACCCTTACTAATGGAGTTTACTTGTTACCTTTAATGTTTTTAAAATTTGAAACTTCGCTAATGAAAACCGAATTTCTTACGAGAAGGTGTATATCTAATTATTTATAATTATTAACTTAGTTAAATAGATTGTTCCAATTAAAATGTAATACACAGGTTTTGGATTGAGATTAACTACAATTAATAGATGCTTTTAGTCAAATTCAAATTCCGCGATTGAAAATTAAGTACTGTGCATGAAAATTTACAACCATGCGTAGGCAGTGTTTTTTTCTTACTTCAGAAGTTTTCTAGTACGATAATTGTTAACGCCTAGCATGTGTGCGTTCACCGATGGAACACGCACACACGCGTACGACGCGAAGTGCATCTTCGGCGAACGGCGATCTCGCCACTCACTCGTCCACACACCATTCAACCCGTCATACGTGTGTTAAATTTATTATTTGTACACGCCCTTTTTTTGGATTATACACTGTTTTTTGGAAAATCCAGTGTTCTCAATTTCTTCCACCCATCAACCACGTGAAGCAAAGTACCGGCGTTCCCATTTTGGTCCTACCGACCCGAATTTGCACCCTGCGAAGCAAACTTTGAACCACGAGCCTACTTACATCAAGAACAAAGGAAATACTTGGCTGACGTGTTGGCGGTCGTTACGTGGAAGATTTCTACACACAACGGGAATCATCGAATCATCTTATTTTCTAAACGATATTTCTACAAGGGACGGAGTCATCAATATTTATACAAATTACTTACTTAAGATACAATTGAAGAATATTTTCGTGGAAATATCAAGACATTTACATATTGAGGCTGGAAAGTGGAAACAAAGAGAACTACACCAACAACAAAGGTCATAAGTGAGATCCTGAGGGTTGCCTTACTGTAAGTTCGTTCCAATTTGTCCCATTTTCCCTTATAGTACTTAAATTTTGGTCACAAATCCTTTATTTTGTGATTATTGAATCGTATTCACAGATCCTTTATTTTGTGAGCCTCATTTCATGTCCGCAAATCCATGATTTTGTGGAATTACATCGCAAATCCCTTATTTTGTGATTCATACATAAATATCCTTAAATAACTGCCACAAATCCTTTATTTTGTGACGTTAAATTAAAACATAATTCACAAATCCTTTATTTTGTGATTCACATACTAATTTTCTTAAATAACAGCTACAAATCCTTTATTTTGAGCCGTTAAACTTATCATTATTCACAAATCCTTTATTTTGTGACTGATTTCATATCTTAAAACGTTACAGATCCTTTATTCTGTTAACAATCCACCTAATTATTGCATTACGCAACAATACATTCCAACAATTTCTACAGCAGATGCTGTAATTACTTACTTATTCTTACGAGCATACCACTTATTTACGCTTAATACGAGTACCTACAAATATAACTTAGTTAATTCCTCTGAGAAATAAACATATCTCAATTTATACATCCTTAATCTTAATTCAATTGTTTTTCAGAGTTTCTAGATATTCCAGATTGCGTCGGTGTGTGTGAGAACTGTATAAACTTACATATTATTATTTCGCATGTTCTAGTACATTCGATCGATTGCTGCTTGCGCTCGCGACGCGCGACGGGCTTGGCTCCGCGAGAACCCCACGATCGCTGTTTACGCTCAACGCACCGCTTGCTTATTGCAGTTTTTGCGCGCACCCTCATTTCGCTTCATTAATACAAAATTTAAGTATTCGTTCCAATTCCAAATACTTATTTTTTACTTATTGCATTTGTATTGATGTATGTAATTTCTTTTAGCAACTCATTGCATCGCATTTGCTGGTAACTTAAACTTAATATTCTTACTTATATGACTTAAACCTAGTTTACCTACTACCTATTCAATTACACTTTTGCACATCAAATTAAATTCTAGCAATAATAATATATTTTTATCTTCATCATGGACGATAAATCTTTAATAAAAAGACGTGCATCATATAAAGCTAAGCTTACGCAATTCGAATCTTACTTAAACACTGCAGAAAGTTGTGAACGCCTAAGTAGACTACAAATAACTGAGCTAAATGTCCGTTTATCAAAAATAGAAGAATTATATCCTGAATTCGATTCTGTTCAGTGTGATATAGAAAACTTGACGGAAGTTCCAGATGGGCAGTACCAGGAACGCGAAGCCTTCGAGAGCAAGTACTTCGGGATGATCGCGCGCGCTCGCGAGCTGCTGACGCCGACGTCGGCGCCGGTCGCCTCTGCGGGCAGCGACCGCTCGGAGACAGGTTCTTGTTGTACTGCGCATAGAGGTGGGCCAAAACTTAATTTACCTATTATTCATTTGCCAACCTTTTCGGGTCATTATCGTGACTGGCTAGAATTCCGCGATACATTTAGTAGTCTCATAAATGCAGATAACTCAATACCTAAGATTAATAAATTTCATTACTTGCGGGCCGCTTTAAAGGATAGTGCCGCGGTAGTTATTCAGTCCATAGAGTTTTCGAGTGACAATTATGATGTAGCTTGGGAGCTACTTTGCGATCGCTACAATGATAAAAGGTCATTAGTAAACAATCACATTCAAGCAATTTTTAATTTGGAACAATTGTCTAAAGAATCATCTGGATCATTACGTCACTTAATTGACACAGTCAATAGAAATCTTAAAGCACTTAAAACACTTAACTTACCTACTGATTCCTGGGATGTATTAATCATACAAATAATTTCAAATAAACTTGATTCAGTTACGAGTCACAAGTGGGAATCTTATCGTAATAAATTAAAAGAGTTACCTACCCTCGCAATGTTCACTGATTTCCTTAAAGATCGTGCCGACTTCTTGGAAACAATGAACAGTGATAACAAAAAGCGTCGATCAAGCGACACAACACATGTGCGTCAGAAAACGTTTGTAGCCAACTCATATTCACCCCCCGCTCGTAATTATCTTTGCCCTTATTGCAAAGGTAGTCATGCACTTTATGTTTGTCAAAAATTCAAATCATTATCCTTAGAAACGCGAGTTGACAAAGCTAAAACACTTAAATTATGTCTTAATTGCTTACGTCAAGGTCACAGTGATAACGCGTGCAGGTTAAACCCATGCCGCACTTGCGGCTTGCGACGCAACAGCTTGTTGCATGAGCATAAGGCTTCATCGCCTATTCCCGCGACCAGTAACGTAATGTTGCAAACTTTGCCGCAGCCTGACACTGAAGGACAACATCTTAGTCCTCAAAATCAAGACGTTGCATTGTCAGCCATTCATAATAATTGCGTGTTGCTGTCCACAGCCTTAATTAATGTGACAGACAATAATAGTAAAAAACATAAAGTACGAATCTTGCTCGACAATGGTTCGACTGCAAGTTTCATTACTGAAAGCTTATGCGCTAAACTTAACTTACCTACTTCTTCAGCTTCAACAACTGTTGAAGGGTTTAACTCACAAACATCGCACTTAACTAAGCGATGCAACGTACTTATATCGTCACTTTTCAATAATTACAGCGAGAATGTATCATGTCATGTCGTTCCGCGCATCACTCAATTCTTACCAATTGCACAAGTTGACTATGCATCTTTAAATATTCCGCCTCACATAACGTTGGCGGATCCCACATTTTATATACCGTCTCCAGTTGATATGCTACTTGGAGCTGATATATTTTGGTCAATTCTTGATTCACAAAACATATCTTTAGGAAAAAACAAACCTACGTTGAGTAAAAGCAAACTGGGTTTTCTGATTTCAGGCCCAGTACCAATCCAACATTCAACTAACATAAATACAGTCCACTGCAATCATCCTATCTTAAAAAATAAAAAACAATTAAACAATCAGCTATCGCAATTCAATAAATTAAAAACAAAATGCAACCAAGTATCCAATCGTAACGAGAACAAGAATGTGAACAGAGTTCTACAAAAAATACCACTCAGCTGCCATATGGGCGCTTCGAAATGATAATTCTATTAAAACAATCACTTAATAAACTTACCAATTCTTATAAACAGGCTCTGTCCAGATTCTTATCCTAGAACATACATTTAAACATGTACCAAACTTAAACTAATAACTTAAACTTAACATGGTATAACTTAAATTAAAACTTAAATTTAACTTAAACTAAACTAAAATCAACTAAACGTAAAACCTTAAATACTACTTAATATTAAAATTTACGACTTAAACTAGCAATTTTAATGTAACTTAAAATCCTAAAAATAAATAAAAAAAAATGTATTCCATTTAATGGTATACTTACCTATACGTATCACTACGTAAACTTAATTTCAATAACCTTTATCAATTAATTGCATTTCATTGTGAATATGTATACTCAACCACAATTTGATATGTTATAAAAATCACTCATTAAAATTCGAAACAACTGTCAGTTAAATAAATGCCTACTACAATTACATTGACTTTGTAACATTAACGACGAACTACATAAATTATATCGTACATTTTTATTTACTTGAACTTAGCAATTTTACTTACATAGGTACTTACGGTACTCCAGTAAATAACTCATTTTATAATTTGTTACTAACTATAGTTCGAGTACTTCTCAACTTACGGCAGTATTTGCCATATTTTATTAATCAGATATGAGGTGATTATGTAATTTATGTATCAAAACAGTACCTATTGCATGCAGAATGTTTTGCTATCACCTACTGCGAATAACCATGCCTGACCTGTCATGATACTGAACCGAAAGGGAAAAGTAGCAACTTATTAAAATCGTAACTTGTTTTCGTTTTCCCGACCTAAAATGCAGTTAAGTATAGAACCTGTCACCGACTTCGATATTACTTACAACTATATTGTCTCATTTGCTATTAAATCGGCTCATTGCCCGCAGAGGGAAACCTTAAAATATATAATCATTATTCTAAAGGCATTCTATTTTTCAGTGCATGCAATAAGTTGTCGAAATTTATAATTCAATATATTAAAATCAACTTTGTTACCTAACCTAAACATATTAACGAATTATTCTTTCCTCCAGCATATTTAACTTAAAATAAACGAGGGTTCCCTAAATTCAGTAAAGTAAGATAAATAAACATAAGTATTTAAACTTAAAACACAAATTGCCGAGATACAGTTCATACGCAAATCAATGCTATTCTGAATTCTAGGCCTCTCGTTCCCCAGATTTCGATCCTTCAGATCTCACGGCTCTCATCCTGTCATTCCTAATTTCTTATTGGACGAACGATAACGTTTTGCATTCTCCTCATCAGGACACTGACCCTGCGGCGATACCTACTCTCTTACCTTATGAGAATACAAAACCCATTCCCGGACGCTTTATTATTATGAATATATTGCAGAACTGTAGACAGGATAGAAAGAAGGGTTACTTCAACCATACAAATAGTGCTGGAGAAAGATATCCGGCTGCCTCCCACCCGATGGCTGCTGCGGCGCATGCTGCACCTATACTCCGGCTCCGACGTGCTCACCACTTCGGCGACCCTTCGGCGAGCCTTCAAATGACTGTGCCTGCTACCAGTCTTGGACCAGAACTGCGTTCCTGGGGCGGCAACATGTTAACGCCTAGCATGTGTGCGTTCACCGATGGAACACGCACACACGCGTACGACGCGAAGTGCATCTTCGGCGAACGGCGATCTCGCCACTCACTCGTCCACACACCATTCAACCCGTCATACGTGTGTTAAATTTATTATTTGTACACGCCCTTTTTTTGGATTATACACTGTTTTTTGGAAAATCCAGTGTTCTCAATTTCTTCCACCCATCAACCACGTGAAGCAAAGTACCGGCGTTCCCAATAATTATATTTGCGTTTTTTTTTTAAATAATTAAGTATACAATTTTTATGACTTTTACTAACGTATTTATAAATTTAATAATGAATTGCTATACAATAGGCTATAGCTTTTAAAATAATTATCATAATTATACGCTAACACGCTAGACTAAGTTTACAAAATACCTAGATATGTCCCTAATATGACAAAAAATATTCCTCTTAACTGCTATAAAAAATATTTATTATAACTTCAAAGTCCCGAATAAGTTGCTCAAAGTTCCAAGTCGTCCGGAATAATTCATTACCATCGCAACTAAAATCTGGAGACAACTCTCCAATTATTTCATATTTAATTCCTATTCCTGGGAACGGAAGTTGCACGGTTTAAAATTGTATTTACACAGGAGATTATTCTGGACAGTTCTTTCAAACGTATTTTAGCTCCTTAAATTTAGAGGTTTTTTTAATCTTAGAGAACATAATAAATAATTAAAATATACACCGTGCCCCTGAATAACCCGAAAAAATTTAACCACGTATTCCTAATGGTATTACATGTAAATAACGTTATATCAACATAGGTCGAATTTCGTCATTTTTTTAAACTTCAAATCTAACAATTTATTTCTCACAAATACAAAATGGTCACATAAAAACAATATCAGTTTCAACGCACTTAAATCTAGTCAAAAAGACCGCCTCGTGCTGTCCCTGGCGCAAAGGTACCCATCACACTAGCCGCGTTACCACGCTGAATGGCGATGGACAACCTTTGCACCAGGTACGAGCCTACGCGGGCGTCAGACCCTCTCATTTTGTCATTTTACATTAATAGTCTTATGGAACAAAATAAATCAGTAAATTGAGCCCCTCCTCATAAACATGTCTTTAATTGAGGAAAAGATATCAAAAAGTAAAAAAAAGCTGCAATAGAAACAAAAGGTATTTTTTTTTGGACTCGTAGTCGCTTACCATCACATACTGCGAAGGTTAATTGCTGTTTAGTTAAAAAAAAATGTAAATGCATATATTTATAAGGGCTTGTTACACACTTGGGAGTTTTCATTTAAAAAATAATTAATATCTCGGAAAGTAACCGATTTTCGACTATACATCATATAGCTTTTTTTACTCTTAATAGTTTTTAGAATCTATAGTTAAAGTTTTTCGGGTTATTCGTGGGCACGGTGTATATTTTTGCAAAAAAATGTTGAAGTCATTTAAAAAAACCGGTCAAGTGCGAGTCGGACTCGCGCACCGAGGGTTCCAGTAGATACGTGAATAATTCAAGAAAAACTGTATGGTGGGACAAACTTAACTTTGCTCTTCTAAAACTGTTGTCCCCAACTCCCCATACATCGACATATGCCGCGGTTACTTTAGTAGGAGCAAATAAAGTTGTCTTACGATTTTTGCGAATTTCTAAAAAACGCTGCAAGGTAGGAAAGCCGTTTTATTTTTCCTGTAATATTTAGGATAATTTATGAATAATTGGTAATTATTACAGATTTTTCTGCTCAGTATTTTTGTAGCTGTAGTATTTTTTTTAACGTTTTTTGTCTTAAATCAATAACTACATGTTTAAGAAAAAATATAAAAACGGTTTTGGAATCTACATATTAAGACGCTGTCAACAGCAAAATGCCCTTGAGGATTCGGGATTTTGGCCCCTCCCCTAGCCCCGCCTAATTGCTGCCAGCGCTATTCACAAGTGAGCGGCGAGAAGCTTAAATGTTTGCATTCGGCTAGCGATCGCGACCAGATATCAACACGCCTGCCGGTAGATGGCGTTAAACTCCTGTAGGTTTCCCAATTTTCCCATAGAGCGCAGAATAAAATAGACAGGGCGTCGTTAAAATAATATAGTTGGTTTATAATTTATTTTCATAATTAAAGCGTGAACAGATAGAATGAAATTTGGATATGTAATACGTAAATAAGTAATGAAAACTTTTGAACAGATTTAATTAATTTTGGATATGTAAATATAAGTAGTTAGGATTTATTAGAAAAAAATACAGTATTTTTGTAAGTAGTAATACGATTATATTGAATTAAAATATACAGCACTTCCTTTATGTTTTTCTCGATGACCTGCAATAATATATTAATGGCCCATTATAAGGAAAGTTTTGCATACAAATTTCGTTCTTTCCTTCCGTTGATACAATATCTGAAAAAATAAGTGAATGTAGAACTTTCTATAAAATGGCCTTTAAATTTATTAATCATCAACATACACCGTTCTCCAGTGGGCATTTCGCGGGCACGTCAGTTAGTAAGGTTTACAAATAAATCAATCCATTTTCGATTTGACAGTATAAGGTATTTATTTATACTTAGTATCCGTAACCTGGTATATGTACCATGCAACTCCGAGTACCTTAGTAGCTAATGATAATGTATGTTACGTAGGTAATTAAATTAAATGAGATTGAATATAATATACAATATAATAAATACTTACAAGGAAGGGTACCCAACTGTCCGACTCCGATTTGATTCATTTTGATATATGTTAGAGTAGTCTAAAATAGCAGACACGTATTTTTTTATAGCTGCCCAAGTTCAACTTTTTAGGAGATTATTGTCGTTCAAAGTACTGAAAAGTGACTAAACCCTCCAAATTCTACAGAAAAATATATTTTCCTAAAAAAAACACCCCCAAAGGGCTCAAACATTGACGGGTGTTTTTTTTAGGAAAATATGAGTTTAACGTGAAATGACAAAACACGTGTCTATTCTTTTTTCATGTTCTACAACATATAATGAAACCAGTAATTAACTAGAAATTTGCTAAAAAAAATTTTCTGTAGAAGTTGGAGGGTTTAGTCACTTTTCAGTACTTTGAACGACAATAATCTCCTAAAAAGTTGAACTTGGGCAGCTATAAAAAAATACGTGTCTGCTATTTTAGACTACTCTATAACATATATCAAAATGAATCCAATCGGAGTCGGACAGTTGGGTACCCTTCTTCCTTGTTAGTACAAATACCTTATATTGTCAAATCGAAAATTGATTGGTTTATTTGTAAACCTTACTGTCGTGCCCGAAAAATGCCCCCCTGGAGTGCGGTGTATGATCATCAATAATTCTAAAGGTCCCTTTTCCCAGATAACGCCACATATACATACATAAAAACATACATACAAACATACATACATACATCCATACATACATACAAATATACAACCATACATACATTCATACATGCATACATACATACAAACACATACATTCATTCATGCACATACATACATACAAACATACATACATACACACATACATACATACATACTTACTTACATATATACATACATACAAACATACATACATTCATACATACATAACATACAAACTTACATACATTCATACATGCATACTTACATACAAACATACACACATTCATACATACATTCATACATACATACATACATTCATACTTACATACATACATACGTACATACGTACATACATTCATACATACATCCATACATACATACATACTCCCATACATGCATACATACATACATACATACATACATACATACATACATACATACATACATACATTCATTCTTACATACATACATTCATGCATACATACATACATATATACATACATACATTCATTCAGACATACATACATACAAACAAACATACAACCATACATACATTCATACATACATACATGCATACATTCATACATACATACATACTTACTTACATACATACATACATACATACATCCATACATACATACAAATATACAACCATACATACATTCATACATGCATACATACATACAAACACATACATTCATTCACATATACATACATACAAACATACATACATACACACATACATACATACATACTTACTTACATATATACATACATACAAACATACATACATTCATACATACATAACATACAAACTTACATACATTCATACATACATACTTACATACAAACATACACACATTCATACATACATTCATACATACATACATACATTCATACTTACATACATACATACGTACATACATTCATACATCCATACATACATACATACTCCCATACATGCATACATACATACATACATACATACATACATTCATTCTTACATACATACATTCATGCATACATACATACATATATACATACATACATTCATACATACATACATACATACAAACAAACATACAACCATACATACATTCATACATACATACATACATGCCTACATTCATACATACATACATACTTACTTACATACATACATACATACATACATCCATACATACATACAAATATACAACCATACATACATTCATACATACATACATTCATACATTACATCCATACAAACATACATACATACAATACAACATACATCCATACAACCATACATACATAACATACATACAAACAAACATACATACATTCATACATACATAACATACATACAAACATACATACATACATTCATACATTCATACATACCGGTCAAACACATAACCCTCCTTTGGGCTTCATGTTTTCGCACACAGGCGCTGCCGGGTGTCGGCGCAGCGCTGAACTTGCCTAATGCATTAGGCAAGGAAGAATAATAATTACGTCGAAACAAAATCGAGAAGTGAGACATGCCTGCTTCGGCTCGTTTCCTAAAACCAATCTCGTGTATTGATGCACCAGTCGCATAAATAACTATTACCGTCGACTCTAAAGCTTTATAGATCTATGCAAACAAAACGTTATTGGTGGGCGTAGCCGAAACCGCATCTGAAGAAGCGTTGAAATGTAGACCTTATATCACTGTATGAAGGTGTAAAACTGAATGAGTATTCATTTGGACAGGCCAGTGGCTATTTACGGTGATCATACATTTAACACACTTAACTAAATATTTACACTTGTTATATACTAAACTTTAATATAGATAAGTATGTATACAGTATTTTAGATTTTTAACACAAGGCTAAACAATTTTTTGCGATGTTTTCGATGCGCAAACGAGAAGCATAGGTCCGTCTAGCACGGCGCGTCAGCGCACACTGTCTATTTGTATCGGAGTAAACGAGAGCCTACTGTCACTGTTTCTGGGCAGCCGGGTCTTAGAAGATAATAATAAATAAAAATTGAAATAAAAAAAAGTGTGGATTATTTGTGAAATGTGACTCGCTAGCGGTCTAGGTATGAATATGTTGACTTCATGTTTTTATTTGCAGACCCATACGTCAAAAAAATTAAGACATAGAACCGTTTAATGATGATTTTAAGACCAATCTTTGCAATTTTTTTCTATCGAGCCGATTTCGTCCAATTATGTATCGAGTCCGTCCACGGTCTTTGAAATATGATGAATATTAACATATATTTTTTTTGGTGTGCTAGAACAAATAGTTTTTCTTAAAAAACTGCTTAAATAACATCAATTTCAACAAAATTGGGTCTTGTCAGCCTCTTAAGTCCTTTCATTTCATATCCCACTCGATACATTCGCTTAACTTTTGATTTTCGACATCCCATTTCGGTCCCCTTTAAAAAAAAAGTAAAAAAGGTATAAGATTTTTTTTCTGTCCCATAGGCTCGGGTTGGCGGTTTTTAACACTATTCCAAAGGAGATTGCCGACGCGTCTATGGGGCCTCGTACCAAATCAAAAGTCATTGTGTCAACACGAAACCGACTGTATCTTAAAGAACAAGAAACTGCCTTTCCTAATCACTAAATCCCATTAAAATCGTATTCGGGGATCCATAGGAAATTGAGATTGATTTCCAGATTTCGAAGTGAGTTTTTGCGTAGCAAATCGTCAAAGTATTTGTCAACCGGCCAAATACAAAATCACCTAATAACTTTAATTCCTGACGTTGACGAGACTTCACTTAACTTAGTCGTATGACATGCCATTTCGGATACCTGTTTTAGGTTTTTTATTCAGATTGTTAAAATATTATTATAAAAAAAGTTATTTGAAACTATTTTGATACATCGTGAGATAAAAAATATTGTAACATTACATTTACGCTCAATGTCTCGTATAGTGAAGAATCAGCGAAATATCACTAGTTATTTGTACCAAATAAAGAATTTAAAATGATTTACGACCTTCGACACAAAACTGAAAAGACGTGTCTTATAAAGTACCTAATATTTAAACTTAGAATAAGACAGAATGTCAAGCTGTCAATTTTCGTGCTAAAATCAAGAAAACTACATACATAATTAATTGTATTAAGACGTATCTATGACGTTAGCTTTGTCTTTTACACTCATGTGAGAAGTAGTCTTAAGAAAGAACGAGACAAACATGTTACTTTCCTGGGTATAGGACAGCTGGATGCAGTTCGTATAAGAAAGAACCGCGGAGTTTTATGGAATTAAAATTTTTGTATACATTTGTGTAGACGGTGGTGCCACTGTCATAGGCCTTTTAGATTTTGACCGATTTTGTCTGTCAAATACAGTTTTAAGGAAATCATACATTTTTCATGGTGGCGGCGGAAATCGTACAAGACATTCTTTTTTAATTGATCTCAGATTTCCCATTTTAAATTCAGTAATAAAAAAATCCCTCTAGTTAAAAAAATAAAACTAAGTTTTTGGTATCGTTTTGGTTGTGACACAATTTAATGACGATATTGGTACCAAAAGTCGGCAATCTCCTTTCAAGTCGATAGCATCAGTAGATCCTGAGATATCTTGCTGTGACAGATGGACAGACAGACAGACAGAGCCGCACCATAAGGGTTCCTTTTTTACCATTTTGGTACGGAACCCTAAAAGTGCCTAAAAGACTCTTTTAAATACTGTCCTGACAAGTCGTAATGGGTCATTCAGAAGATACAATACAAAGCAAGCAAATTAATTGTATTGGTCACTGAGAATAAATATTACAAAATATTTAAAAAAATCAGAGGAAGCTTTTTCATTACACCTTTTACAGTTTTCTTCAAAACACTATAGCTAATCGTTTTATCAATTTATGAAGGAGATATTAACCTCATATCCTATCTTGACCACCCAAATACATTAAGTTGTATTTAATTAAGAACTAATTATAAAGTGTTTTTTTTTATTGGTTTTTGATTGAATCATGCGTTTTATTTATTTTCAATGTTTCAAGTACATTATAAACATTGTGATAATAAAATCATCGTGCTCGTTATAGTAAAAAAAAATCCAAATTAGTCCAGATGTTTCCAAGTAATCAGGGAATGTGCATGCAATTAAGATATTATTGACGAACTGAGAACCTCCTTTTTTGAAATCAGTTGAAAATAGGTTCAACAAATCCATTCAGAATAAGCCTCCTGGGTGTGACAAAAGGCGCTGGATCGCTGAATCTTAAATTAATATACTGTCGGTGTCTGGCAATAAACTTGGCTGGCTTTTATGAAATTGTACGACTGTCTATCAAGCTGTCCGCTGGGTTATTCTTTAGTAAATTAGGTTAATTAGGTGTTTCTATTTGGATTTTTACTCAACGTATTTAACATTTAATTTTAGAGAAACTGTTTAGATGAAGAAACTTATTTAAGCTGAAATCATTTTCAAAAAGATTTTAACTGGATAGTTTTTTAATATTTTTATTTCATAAAATATGCCAAAATATGTTAATTCAGACGCACTTACAGTATGTTTATAAGCCTGAATAACTGACTCACTGTTGGCGCCTGAGACGGCAAGATGTGATCAGTCATAGGTACAGAAAGGCCTTCTTCGTATTTCAAAAATTTCCATTTGATGCCATAAAATTAGAATGCCTATATTTTTTTCAATTGTAATACTCAACGATGACAAAAGAGCTAACTATGATAATAAATAATCCGTTTTTGGTGAGAACTGAATCAGAAATTAAGTGATATTGGGTGCAAACCCTTTGTTCAATATTCGGGCTTATAAAATATTTATTTATTTTATTCAATTTTCTTTTTAACCTATTCATAAATATACGAGGTTTGTCAAAAGGGCGCTACTTTAAAGGTAAATAAAATATGACAACATCAATAATCATCAAGGACATGTAATTTTTTACGGATATTTTAAGGACTTTTTAGTTTTCTTAAACTAGGTTTTTTTTAACAATAAATTATATAAAAAGTAATTAATAAGGCACTTTTATTATGAAGTATTTACTATAGCTTGGCAACTTCGTTGGTGACACTCACATGTGTGCTTTTTGTTATGTGCAGCCGTAACTACTCACACAAGTTACCGCCAACACGAACGGGGGCCTCCGGAGGCTGCTTCCGTCGGTCGTCATTCGTGTTGGCGGTAACTTGTGTGGGTAGCTAGCTGCACATAACCCTTTACAACCGAAGAAAATAATTTACTCTGACTTCTTTAAAACTCACATGACTTTTTCATGGGTGCCTAAGTATCAGTTAAAAATAAATAAAAAAATCCTGAAGTCTCTGGTTTCCTGAAAACTTACCCTCACGAGCGTGGGGCTTAGGAGATAGCTTGAGATGTGAGTTTTGTCTAGTTTGGAGATATGGTTTGATATTAAATTAAAACTAAATTAATTAAGCAGTCTTTATATATCATCAGTCATTTCTTAACAATATTATTAATAAGTTTTTCTAGACTGTCCTCATCCTCTAGCCCGTTCTCTTCCTCTAGCCTGTCCTCTTCCCCGCCCTCTACCTCTTGCACTTGACGTTTCCCTGCCTGATCGGCCTCTAGTGGATCCCCTGCTACTGGATGTTGTTGGAATAAATAGGTGGTGGTGCCTCATCCACTTCAGAGGATTCGTCGCCAGAATCAGATCCACTGTCTTCTAGGTGATCTAAGACTCTCGCAACAATATCTTCATCATCATCAGCAAAGTCCTCAATTTCCAGTCATTCCCACCTCCTAATAACTGCGCAACTTGGTCATCCGTGAGGGGCTTTCCTAAAAATAAAGATAAAACTCTAATTAAACTATTATACGTACAGGAAAACCATGTTAAGGTACAAAAAAATATGAATATCTATTTAGTACGTATCACCTAACCTACACGATCGTGCGTCCTTGATTTTGAGTCACAATATACCCATAAGTAAGCATACTAGGTTCAAATTACATACATTAGGTATAAAACAGTAACTTAAGTAAGTAAATCACACAAAAAAAATATTGAAATTGCATATATTAAATGAATAAGAAAATACGTACCCGGGCGAGTTTGCGCGCCAAAAAACGCAGCCATGCTTCCCAGCGGTCGCGTCCAACTGACAGGTGACTCGTTCGCAAGAGGTCCGCGCGTGTTTTTTCCAAGAAAAAGATAGACTCATGATCGATCGAGGTCGGTTGCGTCTTGAAAAGTCGATTTGTTTACGCGCCAGAATTTTTGAAAATCAAGTGTCACTATTGTATCAAGTCGGTTGTAAAATCACACATGTGAGTGTCACCAACGAAGTTGCCAAGCTATAGTTTGTTAACAACCTTGCAAATAAAACTAATTCAAATTACCTTTGAAAATAAAAACGTTAGGCATAACACTTTTATTGCTTTTTTGCTTAACTAACGCCAACGCTCCTCTCGAGACAAAGTATTCAATGTAACAAAAACTCCTTTTTCAGTTTCAATTTGTTAAAAATATTTCCCTGAAAATGTAGCTCCTGTTAAAATTGAAACTTTATCCTCAATCGAGTTAATAAAAATACCCAAGAATTTTTAATATACCCTGAATTTCGGCAGTCCTAAATATTTCATTATAAAAATATTTCGTTACCCATTTTACGAAAGAATATATAGGTAGCTGAAATAGAAATCTTCTCGGGTCTTCCTAAAATGTTGTTTTTTTTTTCAACTTTTTACTAAAGATCTAACCTACGTTCTACAATAAACGCCTTCAGGTGGAAATGATATCGATGATGATTTTTTTTATTCCTTGAAATCTATTTATATTTTTTTTTTTATAAATCTATTTAAGTGCAAAAAAGAAAACTTATCATACAAAAGACAAACTCAATGCCATAAGGCATTCTCTATCAGTTAACTCTAGGATAAAACATATAACTTGCCAGATAAGTGTTTTAAAAAAAATCCCGAGGTACCTAGCTTCTTTCTCAGAATAGGTCCGTACCAGAAAAACCTCAAAAGTCCATACTTTTGAGGTTTTTCTGGCTCAAAATTGTTAAGTGCTTTCAAACCTTATAGATACGTAAAAAAATATAAAAAATCGCTAAGAGACCTCTAAGAAAAAAAAAGTTTTAATTTTTTTATTTTTTTAGTTAAATTTTGTGAGTCGCAGAATATTTAAATTTCTGTCAGATATTTAGTAAAAATTCCCATTTTGTATTTTGACGTTTGAAGATCCTTTACACCTCCAAAACATAATATTATGGAGACTACGGAGACTCTTTCCATCTCAATTAATTTTACTAATCTATTTCGTTTCTATTATTTTAATTGTCTTGTTTTGACGCCTTGAGTATGTCCAGCAGTGGATGTCCTATGGTTGAAATGATGATGAATGACGCATTATAAAAACCGTGACAGTAAAATATCACGGTTTGCGTAAATAAATAAATATTTTCTGTGAATTTAGAATTGTACATATTTTCCATTAATTGGTATAAGGTAAACAATAACATTTAAATTAAACAATAACAATAAGAAAACTTGAAAACTTTCGCTTCGTAAGTTATACAATTAAAGTTCGTTCAACGAACATAATCAAGCAGATACTACACTAACTGTTGCACTTTGCACTTTCTAAACACCCCTGTGCTTTATAATGTTGGTATACATTAATTTGTATATATAGTATAATGCTTACTGATTAAGTTGCAGTGTAAGCGTAGATGATACAGCATATCTATCAAAACATGTCTTAGTGAGAGCTGTTAAGGAAATAAGTGCATGTCTCTTACTTTTGTGTTTAGAATAATTATTCACCTTTGTACACTTGTTTCTATTTTATATGAAAGAAACATATTTGTGCCTTCATTGGTTTTTTAATGCGGGTAAATTACACCACATTTTAATGTTACATAATATATAAGGTCCTAATTTATTAGTTGGAGATATTTTAACACATTATACTTTACATTAAAATAATTAACTTTAAATAGAAATTAAGAAATCTTTTCATATAACTTTTTTGATTTCAATTACCTAATAAAAAAAAAATTATAATTTCGTCTAAAAAAAATCACCATGTGCATTATCACATGTCACAATAACACTATCTGTCATGTCAACAATTGTTTGTCGTAAATGTCGTAACAGTTCGGCGGGAAAACTGCAAATGTCATTAGGATGGGATTTATCGACGTGAAGTGGCCAGTTACAGTTAAGTAAGTGGTATGTAAAAAGCTACTAGAATCTGTTCAATGAGTTTTCATTTAGTAATCACATTAACAGGGTGTTATTACGTAGCAAATTTGTTTTTCCTTTTTCTCCAAAAAAACATCGTAAAAGCTATAATGTTTCATGCTTTAATATACTCCAGAGACCGAGTACTATCAGCTGTAAAAATATCTGCAACTAATAAATTAGGACCTTATATAGAGACAAGAAATCAAAGTACATAGAAAAAATAAATGGCACTCACCTGTGTCCAGACCGTTTCTGTTTGTTCTCCAATAAACAAAATAAATCAAAAAAATAAATTTGAGAAATTTCTTGTCGACACGTTGATTGTAACACAAAAGCTGAAAGTTGTGAACTACCTGTGCGGATTGACCTGTCAATAGAATCACTGTGCCATGATGGATGCCTGATGGACATTTCAATCGTACCCCAACTTGTCGCAGTTGGGGATTTCGATATAGGTACAAACTTTGTGAACTAACTGCGCTATGTAGGAAGTACTATAGGCGTAAAACTTAATTGGGAGCAGATATGCGAGTTTTTTTATGTTTAGTGGTTTTGGGTTTGATCTTGGTCTCACTTAATAGAAATAAGGCATGCTCACCTTTTTTTTTTTTTTTTTTTGACCCCGGGAAATGCATAAAACTGCATACCACTACGTAACCTAAGGCTATCGGGGGTGACAACCAGATGTTACGTATTGGTTATGTGGGGCTCTCCGCTCCTGAAGGGATTGGCCTACCCACTAAAACCCAGGGATGCTACCGACACCTGTGCCTTCACGGTGATGGCATGGGAATCTACTAACGCCACGCCATCACCAGCACCTCCGCCCTAGGGCGGACCCTCTCCGAAAAAGGCACACTGTAGCATGGCCAGTGTGCCTTCCCTCACCAGCTCCCCCCCGACCAAATGGCCGTCCCCCGGGGAAGCAGGGACCGGCACCAGACACACGGTGTCCCGGTCCCTCCCTCGCCGCCACGGGAGGACAAACGCCCCTGCCCCGTGACCACGTGTAGTGGGGATGGTATCCGGGAAAACGTCCCTTCAACCAAACCACCACTACACCCCCATCCCTTGTCAGCAGTGAACTCTGCTATTGCAGAGGACACGCCGAGGGACCGTCAGGGTGGAAGGGTTAGCCTCCGGGACCGGATCATAGGCCCTCTGCCTACCGCATCCCTGGCCAACCGAAAGTAAGGCCAGGGGCTAGCAAAGTCAACGCAACGCGTCGACAGTTCTAACCCTTGCCCAGCCCAGATGCTGCCCATTAGCAGCCAATGTCTTGGTCTAGACGAGAGGGGTACCCATTACACAAGACATCGGGAGCAATCGGCAACACCTAGGTTACTCAACCACCCACCCTCGCTGGCCGAGAAGTAGCGATGGGTTGGAAAAATCTACACAGGACGATTCCAACCCATTGCCGACGGCCGAGTGCTTGCCCTTTTCCGTGGGTTCCAGATCCATGTCCTCCCCCCCTGCCCGTAGGCCCCCGAGGCCCCTCTCCCACACTCCCCGGATCCTCGGGAAAACTGCAAGCGGTTTGTCAGGTATTAGCCACCAACAAGCAATGGCCATTGCTTGTTGTTGTTTCCAGGGTGCACCGGCCCAAGCAGTACCCTTCCATGCGGATCAAACCGTGATCAAGATGGATTGGTAAAGCTCGAGCACGCGTGGAGGAACCTGACTTGCACCCCAAGGCATGCTCACCTAAAAGTTCTGTCATTTCTCTCATTAGACAAATAGACAAGCTCTGTATATACAAAATTCATTGTATGAAAACCAGAACTGCATGTAAACTTATGAATAAAAAAGCCACCCAGTTTATCTACTAAGTACTGTTTGCTATTTTCCTAATTATATATACCTGACTATGCATTTCTCCGTCCCCCACGTTACACTCCCACGGGGTAATTCTGCAGGCATAAACCACTAACTGCCGCTAACAACCCGCTGATGCAGGGAAACCTGCTGAGAAAGGCCTGCCTAGAGGATTGCGAAGTGCTAAGTTGCAAATTACCTTTTTGGAAGTCTCCTGAGCCTACGGGACGAAAAACAGATGAGTTAATCTATCGTTAAAGAGATAGGAGCAAAAGAAAGAGTTTCTTTAAAGCTTATACTTGGAACATCGTCTCCGTATCCAATAAAGTTTAAAATCCCTTAGTTGAGTAATGATTACACAATCCCCAATTCTCCCTCCCCACCTTCATATAGACTTCCCCTATTCACTTCCTTAAGCGATGATTTTCGGGATAAAAACTATAGATAGATATTTATATAAAAAAATCAATCGGTTACGTGGCTCAAGCTTGGACAGGTAACAGACACACAGTTACTTGAAAGTAATCGCATTTTTAATATTAGTTTGTATTTGTGTTGTTATTCATGGGTACTGTTCTTTTGAAAATGTCTGGTCTAGAAACTAGTACCTAGTTAGAAATTACTCGTTATCTGGTCACATCTATTATAATGCTAAGAGATTTGTGATCCAAACTGACCACAGGATGGGAGCACCAAAACTAAAACTTAAATAAAAATATGCCAGATCAAGGGGAAGAGGGAACCTATAGATAAATAGGGCATAAAAAAATTAAATTACTTTATCACGCGTGATCTCAACACGGAGGCGTGAAGTATTCGATTCGCTCCCGGATATGGAAGAGTGACAGCTCGCGAGCACTGGGAATCATAATCTTCAGTATGAGTACCTAACAGGCATAGACCTAAATATAGAACCTGTGTTAAGGGGCGCGACTGATCATACCAGCGAATTGGCCCTAAACATTAGTTATAGACCCCCCCCCTAACTATTCTGCCGTCCTAGTCTAAAAGGCGACTTTTTACTATGAACTTCCATAGCAAAAAGTCGCCTTTTAGACTAGGACGGCAGTATTGAAATCGTTCGCTCAGATTTTGCAGGGGCGATTAAAGTTTAACCCAATAAATGGACCTTGTGGAAGAAAAAAAATTGGACCACCCTAGCCGTCATGTGGAGGCACGTCGATATGTGCCACTATCCTTTGATGTGCGTAAGGAAAACCGACAAAAAAGCAAACGATAGCCTTCATACGCCATCATGCTTGTCACTGCGCCTCTACGCCTTCTACACGATGGACCATGGTCATGGTATGGGCCATCGCCCGTAGTGTAGAATGGCATAATGCAACATAAATCGGCAGTGGCATGCGCACTGCGCAGCGTGCGGCAGACAAACAATCGCAGTAAAAATGCCTAGTTGCGTGGTCAAAGTTTGCAAAAATGCCGGACGGTTAAAGATCACCTGTTTTCTATCGTATTAAATTGATTTAATTATGCTATGTGCCTTGTGTAATCCGTTTTTCTGGTATGCAGTGAAGTATATGTATTTGTATTTGAACTGTATCTGTTGTTAAAAAGAAATATGGAATGAACTGATTTTCAGGGCCAGCGCGCTGGTACAGACGAGTTCAACAATATCTGAGCAAAGATTGGAACAAAAACATCTGAACAAGACCCTATTGTCAGAAGCATAAGAACTAGATCAGATATTTTTGATCCGTTTTTTGCTCAGATAATGATGAACCCGACTGTACCATTAGTCGCGCGCGCGCGCATTGGCCGGGTCTTTAGAAAATAAGTCAATGGTAATAGGATTCTGAAGGAAATATGTGAGGATATTGTTTTATGGTTCACTTATGAGCTAGATTCGGAGTGTCGAAATGTTCAATCGTATTGGGGCGATATTTTTGTGAAATATTTTTACAGTGAACTTGCGAAAGTTATGTTTTTCAATTAGTTTTAATATCACATTACATACCTAAAATATAAAATGAAAAAACTGTTCCTTTATAAGTTTGTTGCATTTTTTTATTTTACGTCGTAGCAGAATACCTATTCGAAATAGTCTTATGCGAAGAAGCCTGAGAATGACAAAATACAGGCGCAATATGTTCTCATACTCTCATAATAGCCGAGGAGATGCAGGTTCGAATCCTGCCCGAGACATATAATTTTTCAATTTTTCTCTTCTTAATAAAGTATTTTATTGCTATAATTATATAATTATTTTTTTTGAAGTTTTGAGAGTTCACATGTCAATTCGCACAAATAAAATGTATCAAGCTATAAAATAAAACACATTTCACACACGATTGACGTCGTGGAAGCAAATAATGACCCTTTGTATTAACTTATGGATACCGGGGTAGCAAACAATGACCCTCTTTATGTTTGTATGGAAAACCGACCGACTCGAATTACCTTAACGTCGAAAAAACATCAAGATTCTTCTGAAATCATAGAAAATACCTAACCTAAATCCATGAAGGTTTCAGACGTCTAAGGCCCCTTAATCTATTATGAAAAGATAAATAATATCTCACCCTGTTTCTTCTGTACATGTCATAATTTCTCAAGTACTAATAGAGACCAACTTGCTCCGTTACAAAGACAAAAGTACCCCTGTGACTCATTTGCAGTGTAAAGTTTTGAATGATGAACCGAGTTTGTACATTAGTATATTATTATTAATGTGTAATAAAATAAAAACCAGCTACAACGAACAGTGACCTCGCGACTGCAATATCTCGACACAAATGTAGGCATTGCATAGTAAAATCTCAATATGATACAAACAAATACTACTCTAAGTGAATTATTTTACTCAATTATTGCACTATGAAAACAAAGGAAGCAAAAAATACTATTGTTAACATCTATTTATAACTACTCACTTTCTGACAATAAATGATTCTATTCTATTCTATTCTAATCAAATAGTAATAAAATTAAATAATAATTTACTGTTGCGTTAAACAAAAGGTTACCTATATGTACTCTATAGATAGATACATGTATGTACACTAGGGTTGCCACCTGAACCACGTCGAGCCATTGAAACTTTGAACAAACATTGGCACTCGATTGTTTCACGTCATACATATTAATTTCAGGGTTCATTTCAATATCAACAAACGGAGTCAAACAGCTGAACACAGCGGGACGCGGTTGGGCGCCCCTGACTACCGTGAACGGAGACGATGCAAGTGATAAACTTTAGGAAAGTATAAATTTCTAACAACTTATAGATACGAGTAATAATCTACTATGTCTTTGTGTCACTAAATGCTAATATTATCTACTGGTAACTTAAAAAATAATTTACTAGAAAATAAATATACATCTTAAATAGCACACAGTTGGTTGAAAGTTAATGTGTTATTTTACAATATTAAAAGTTACTAGTAATGACCGAGGTAAATGTTGCTTGGTTAGAAGTTCATAACCCATAGTCGGCGTTTAAACTTGTTTTATAAATCATAAGTTCAAATATAACACTAACATCGACCATCATATAGGATAATAGGACCTCTCAGGTAAGGCTTTATATGACATAATAGAATATTTTAAGCACAGTTTCAGTGCAGTCAAAGCCCCCCCGAGCCTCCCAGGAAGGGGGCTCGGGGGGCGAAGCCCCCCGCAATAAAGAAAAACCCCGTAGTAGGTAGAGTGGTCGTTCTTTAGCGCATGCTTACCTACCAACATTTAGATAATTACACTGCATTGTTTGTGTTTTTATTAAAATAAATAATTTCTTCTTATTATTCTCAATCTCAACCCGCCGTCGCTCACACTTGCGCCACACAAAATTGACAGGTAGACGCGTGTCGCGTACAGGCATCTCCAATAATTTTATGCATGAATTTCGCCCGCAAGAGAGATATAATATTTAGTATAAAGAGACATTGGGGAGGCCGTGTAATCCACGAGGCTCCAGGAAGTGATTTAAGTTCCGTGTAAGAAACTAGCTTACGACGACTACGTATTATGACTATGTAATCTGTAGTACAACTAAGATAACCGACATAGTAGCGAGAGTTGGTAAGTTAAAGTGGCGATGGGCTGGACATACCTGTAGCTCGAAGAACCGAGGACCATTGTTGAACATAGGTTTCCCCCAAAGGCTTCCACAACGGACGGTCCCCGTCTTCTGCCTCCATAAACTTTCGGCGACCTTAACCAGGTCTTCAGACCACTTTGTGGAGGGTTTGCCCACGCTAAGTCTTCCGGTTTGTGGTATCTATTTGAGAACCTTTACTCCCAATCAACTATCTGTTTTTCGAGCTATATACCGAACTCACTGACACTTTCATTTGCTAACTCTGGCAGCTATGTCGGTTACCTTAGTTCTTCTCCGAATATCCTCAAATCAAAATCAAATAAAATCTGTTTATCTGACAGGTTATACAGGTCCTGTATAACTTTATTACACACTCCGAGCCGTCCATTGAGGCGGAGACGACCGGAGCGGAGAGGAGACCTGTAGGATCGACCAATCACATAAGTTGAAATCCTGTGATTGGTCGATCTCTACACATCTTCTCTCCGCTCGTGTAGTTTGAATTCGGAGACGTGGTGGAGAATGAGGGATAACTATGTGATTCTGTTCTGATTTCAATCGATCGAATCGATTTCGTCGGTTGGAAGCTTAACGAAAGAGAAACGTAATAAGCGTATTAATTTAGGTGAAGACCACCTGACCAAGGTCTCCGGAATCGGCGTATAGATAGGTATAGCAAAAAGTTAAAGAAGACATATAGTCACTTTAAAAACTGGCCTTACCTTACGTGCTTATTAGTCAAGCTGGTTTCATTAACACCGAATTTTCCGACCATCAAAGCTTAACCCCCATCAAAAATCTTTAAGTTTTTATCTACTACGCTTCAATATCGCTTCGTCCGCCAAGTTTTTATTACATTTGGCTCAAAGTTCACGATAATACACAAATCCAGACGTGACATTAAGAATCAAGATCAAAGATTAGACGCGATCGGACAGCTGTACCTTACAATAGAAGAAGGTATTACGTACATATGAACCTCGTATAGTTTATTCACATTCTGCTTTAGAGCCGCATCAGAACCAACCAGTGAACTGGAAAACAAAAAGAAAATGAAAAGTCGTATTTTCCGACATCGCGATTTTAGGACTTATATACACTTGAAGGTATTCAAAATCGTTTGAGCTGGATTTACAAAGCATATGATCAGAATTACTGTTGAAGATTACGTGACATTACTATACTCGAGTTATGACTTTATGACTCAATAACATACCTACAGACGAATTGAGAACCTTCTTTTGAAAGTCGGTTTAAAAATATACCCGTTTGGTCTCACACTTATAATTACGTCAAATCGAGTTTATTTAATTTATCACACCACTGCTTATTTTCAATTGAAGAGATATTTACAAAAACAACATAACTGACTACACTGGTTGATACTTATAGAGAAACATTTTTATTGACAGTATATATGTCAACCAGTTTAATCAGTTATGTTGTTTTTGTAAACATCCTTTCAATTAATCTTAATAGATTTTCCGTCTTTTTAACCGACTTCCAAAAGAAGGACGGTTCTCAATTCGTCTGAATGTTTTTATTTTGACCTTTAATATGAGTCTAATCTTGAATCTTACAATAGATATACGTAAGTAAATAGATCGCTTCCTAGCGATAAGACCGCCTGTTGTCTACCATTAGTTTTTAGTATCTTGTTTATTTAAGGATCTCTGTAAGTTTTTGGTGTGCAATAAAGAGTATTGTATTGTAATATAAAATAAATGACGGATCACAGTACATGCTTATTCAATCCACAATATCGTAACAAGATAAGAGCAGAACTACGAACTTGCACCATTTTTCTCTCAAAAGCGAAAACTCCAATAATTGACGATCCAAATTGATTGTAATCAAAAGAAAATAGGAGCCTTGGGAAATCAAGATAATTATATGATAACGTCTGTGAGAATGGCCTCTCTAAATTTAAGGCTGTTGCCGCGATGATCAATTCCGACCTCTGGGGAGGACGGAAAAAGTTAAATGTCAGTATAAATTGTAGGCATTAGCAATGCGCTAGAATTCTAGAGAATTCCTGCTGTTAAGGAGATTGTTGTTAAAGATATTGTTGGTTGTCATCAACATCAAACATAGTTATCGTGTATTTTATTTATTTCTCATAAAAAAAAATTGTCAAACATCAAAATCATCGAATTGAAATCGCTAAAATTCAAGCTGAAATCGCCTTTTTAACCAAATGTTAGCTCCATCACCACCTGTAACTCATACAAAACTAGCCTATACTTGAATCAGTTCGTTAATAATAATTATCAATATTTTTGTCATAATCTCCATTGAATTAAATATTCTAATGCTTAATCATTCTGTTAGCCGCTGTTTAGATAGACGTGGACTCAAAACAGACTGGATAATTACCGGAGTCCATACGCAATCGGAAACAGTAATGGCTGCATTACCAAACCGCTGTCTAAGCCGGCACCTGGACTAATGACGTGCTGAGTCAACCCCGGGGTTAATTGCTCCGTCCCCGGGCACTCATCAAAGTGGTCAAATAGACTGTTTGTGCACTGTGCCCGTGGTGCATCT
Organism: Eudemis profundana; assembly: GCA_947034925.1. NCBI lineage: Eukaryota > Metazoa > Arthropoda > Insecta > Lepidoptera > Tortricidae > Eudemis > Eudemis profundana. Next base: position 3,410,463 of record OX344800.1, on the reverse strand, counting down.
GTGATTGTTGAATTTCGTCCGGGCGAAGTTGACGTTGTTTCTAATGACGCCCCTAAACGCTACTGTGTAGCGATGGGAGTGCTCCTCAAATTGTCTCACTCAAAATTCATGCGACTTAATATGACGATATCATTGTAAAATTCTGTGATGCAAAGTTGATCGTGTTTATAATGACGCTGTTAAACGCATGATAAACGCGGAGAATGTGTTTATCATGCAATTTTTGATTGCAAAAAGTTGCGATGCTAAATTAATGTTGTTGTTAATGGAATTCAAAGAATTTTACCAACTGTAATGTTCTAGAATAGTTTCTTGGAGATATAATTTATTGTTACGTAGGAGTATCGAATACGGAATTCTCAACACAAAATTTACATTCAGAAACTTTAGGTAGGCCGTACTTCAGAAATTGTAGCTATAAAGCTAAAAATCTTAATTGAGAATATTTGTTCCTTAAATAAGATCGAGGTCTTTCTATTTATTAACTGTCCAACAATTGAGCTCATTAGACATTTTATATTTCGGAACCTAATGACGGAATGAACTCACTGTGTCATTTTTAACCGACTTCCAAAAGAAGAACGGTTCTCAATTCGTCTGTATGTTTGTTTTGTGTTTGTTGACCGATTACTCGAAGGCGGGCTGAACCGATTTGGAAATTATTTTTTGCTGGACAGATACTTGACAGGGTATCCCTCCGAGGTGGTGCCACTGAAACCAAATCAGGATCTGATGTTGGGATCTTGGAGAAATCGAGGGAACTCTTTAAATATTATAGACACTTATAGCGATTTAGTCTTGACCTTTTGTCTTGACTGACTTCAAAACAAAGAGCAGTGTTTATGTAAGTTTGTTCCCCGATTACTTGGAGACGGCTAGACCGATTTAAAAAAAATCTAACCAAATAGACTTAGGCGCCACTAAAAAATTAAAAATAAAGTTAGTAAAAACACAAAAACCGACTTCCAAAAACTTAAAGTAAAAAGCAGAATGTAATATTTTAATTGGCCCGAAAAGAAATGCATAATCAACGACATTATTCATATGTACAGGGTGTCTAAAACCAAAGTCCACACGAAAAGATAGACCAACTCATAAGACACCAGAATAAGTAAATTTGACTTCAGTAAAAATCTCTTAGTTTTCGAGATATTGACGTTTTTGCAAAACTCGTGCTAAGTGATACTCTCTAACTTGGTGTTTGGAGTGGTGCCAGCCAGAGAGGATTCGCCGTTAGAGTTTAGAGGTACTATTTGCGCCCTGTATACAGGTACGTACACGCGGCCTTGCGTCCCGGCCTTAAATGAGAACTTATAGCGAGTTCACATCTTAACTCTTTCCAGTGCTGATGATGGGTTCCTTTAGAAACTAAAAGGGCTCCTCTAATTAACATTCTATGTTTGAATTCGGCTGTTTTTTAAAGTCATATTTAGGATATTCAATATGGTATTATACACATTTCTAAGAAATAACTCCCCTTCAACCTAGTCCGCTGTCTCCCCCGTGAGTTAGACTTAGACCGCCGTTTGGATGCTCTTATGCTCTCTTAAACCATGAACTTATAGCGAGTTCACTTCTTAACTTTTGAAAGTTCCTACGATGGTCATGATTTTAAATGGCTTCACATAAGGGCCTTATCACACTTGCGATTTGCGGGCGAGTTTCCATACAAATCCAGCCGAGAGCGACATTTGTATGAAACTTCGCTTCTAACTCGCCTGCAGCTTTTAGTCGGTTGCTTTTTTTTAAGTTTTTTCTTTGGCATTTAATGTGGTTTTATGGTATTATTTTGCAAGGCGATGCAATACCGTCGTTTTTAATGACTTTCCTTCGACCCATGTCTGCTATCTCCCCCGTGCACTCGCCATTAGAGTTTAGAGCAACTATTTGCGCCCTGTATACGGTTACGCACGGCCGTGGGTCCCAGCGATGAATACTAATTCCGGGCCACGTGCTTAGACCGTCGTTTGGATGCTCTTGTGCGCTCTTAAGCGATGAACTTATAGCGAGTTCACTTCCTAACTCTTGAAAACTCCCCGTAATCTTTTTTTTTTGACTTGATCTGTATATCAAACGTTAGAAATGGGTTAATTTGACGATGGACCTTCGGTTGCGGTTGGATGACACACAATATTCACGTGTCAAGCTCTAGGACGTTGACCATTCTATATTCAATTTTTTATCTTTTATATTCACTGACAAAGATCTTTTAGGAAATGCTGAAAATGAATATGCTTGTTGGCAAAATATTAGAAAGGATGACTTAAAGAAAAGTAAAAGATGGCTAAAGTTATCCTTTTACAAATATTTTGCCAACAAATTGAGGTTTTTTAGGAAATGCTAAATAGGAGTACCTATTTAGCATTTCCTAAAAAACCTCAAGAACCGCGATGAAATAAAACCACCAAATCACACATGAATTGTGCCAGATCATAATAACCATATTGTATTAGCATGATTGCCCCAGATATTAGCATTTATTTAGCCGCTCGTTACGTCGCGCGACGACCGATGAATATTCTATTGATATTTGCAGCGAACGAAACAAGGTGTGAGACCTGTCATTGTTTACACCGGGAACCATTCATTTACATTATACTAGATATGCAGTCGCGAACAAAAATGTAAAAAACTGACCCAGTATGATATTGGTGGCTGAATTAAAATATAATCCTGATCATAACTTATATCAACGTTACCTCTAGTATTTATATCTAAAAGATTTCAATAACTACAAATTAAAAACTAAAACAGTTTAAAAATAATTTTCCACGCTTTTTTTGTACTTTTATCAATATTACTTCTGCAGTTTTTCACTGAGGATTTCGTCATTCTTGACACTAGACAACGTCTATTGTCGAAACTAGACTTTATTATGAGAAAACAATTCCAGGAGGCCTTTGCCAAGCAGTTTTGTTTTATACAAAGCAAGTTTACTTTCCGCGTCGCTGAACACGTGGAGACTCTTGACATTGTGGACCTTATTCAAATGGAAATAGGGTTCAAAGTCACTACAGTGTTACTAGGGCCTTAGGAGTTCATTGCTGCAGCCACCTTCAGTGCGATTTCCGATTCGTCGGCACTGACATAAACATACTGTCGATGTCGCCCACACAAAAGTCTGACGTTTACATTACACTCTATGTCCGCTTAACCTTTTCGTGATAACGGTGACTTACTTTTTAACTAACAATCGTGATGAAAATAATCACCATAATTACAATATTTTTAATGCACCATTTTTTCCGACAGATTGTAAGTCCATACATCATACGTCAATGCCAGGAGCCGTCGATTTGCATCTGTGCCAATTAAAATCTTTTTGTTTACAAACATGAAAGGTAGGTAGGTAACAACGTTAAGCTGTTGGATTCGTTTCTGGCGGATCAGGGTTAATTTCAGGGTCTCTTGTGCTTCGGAATAAATGATTTATTATATTATTAATTAATGATGCTAAGACTGGTGTTTTTTGGACTGTGTGTTTTACCCCTGTCTTGATCGCTTTATAAACAGCAATTATGGTTATAAGATTTTTTATTTGATTTGATAAGCGAGTTGCGGCGTGTTTTCATACAAAACTTGTCGCGGTGAGCTCGCGGCGAGTATCGAAATCTGTATGAAAACACGCTCGCAACTCGTTCGCAAATAGCCAGTGTGATAAGGTCCTTAACAGGAACGATGTTATCCTTGGATATACCGGACAGATTAATTAAGATTATTTAGCTTCAAAGCACTACAACTATCACGAACGTGGTTCGTGGTTAATAATATAATATCCGGCATCCACTTAGAAGAGCGATACTCACTAAAAGAAATTCATTATTACAGCAATTAATCGCGTATCTTCAGTCCCTTTGAGACCGTCGACACAGAATAATAGCAGTATTTTTTCTTCCTACAAAACGTACATCGCGCGGCTTGTATGAGGGCGCATCGTGAACAAACGCATTACAAGGGCATTTCTCCAGAAATATGTCTGCGACTCATTCATCTGTCTCCATACATTTAGTATGAAAAAGGGCCAGATGAATGAGGTGACCGCAGACATATATCTGGAGAAATGCCCACAAGCTAAGTTTTACGAATGCGTAGCCTGTCCAGACGGAGCGTTTTGCGCGCCAGGGCACTCACGCGTAGACACTCGCGCGTTCCCAAGGTACTAGAGCTACATACACCCCGTCCAGATGCTCTCGCGCGCTTCCATACTCGCGCGTAAAACGCGTGCAACGCGCCGGACTCTCGACTCTATAAATTGAGAGTTTCTATTTGAATTCATTGATTTGTCTCTACATATTCAGTAAAACAGATCGCATAGCTGTGACAAGGCAATCAGCGCAGTCTAGACGATTCCTCATAATTACAACCCCGCAAATATTAGCCCGACTGTACCGATCCGGCATAATGATCCTCGTCTCCGAAACGAAAAAAACTTTTCCCATTTAAACTTAACAGTTTTTATCTGGCCCAGTCACGAGTTAAAATAAAATTATTTAAAAGATAATAACGCGAGGGCGATAATGGACTTTCCGTGTAAAGGTTACGGTCTTAATCGCTCGGATCGCTATTTTAGGGTTCCGTAAACAAGTCTTGTCAGTCCTGAGTTTAATCAGACAGTCGAGTGGGATTATTCATAGCTTCGACATCAATCACGTGCACAATGTAATTTGGCCCATGAACTAATAATAACAGTTTGTAATAGGAGGTCAAAATACGTCGGTCCGCTCCTCGCTTCGACTTTGACGGATCACAGCAGCAACCTATGACAACGAACTGTTTTACTACTGAAGTACTGACAGAGACCACGAAATATCCGGGTACTATCCTTTTCTTTACCCAACAAAGTTTCTGCTCGGCACCTTAGGATTTAATTCTCTAGAAACAAGGCGTAATTATGCACTCTTAACTGGGGTGTGTCAAATCTTACGGGGTGATTCAGATTGCCCGGAGTTGGTGAGGAAACTGGTACGCCTCCGTGTTCCCTCACCGTCTCAATCGAAATTTAATTTTCGTCCACGCAACCGCGATCTGCTGGCAGTTCCCAAAGCGCGCACTGTGTCATATAGGCATTCACCACTTGTTCGCGCTTTGCAATATCTTAACTCGCTTCTCGTATCAGCACCAGACTGCGATATATTTGCAAGTAACTGGAGTACTGTATGTGGTGAATGTATGAGGTTATGTGAGATGATGGATGATCGCCCATCGTCTGTTAATTGTTCGTAACTGTTATTATTTATGTGATTTTTATAACTTGTTATGCTTGTGTTATAGTTAGTGTTTTGTTATATTTATGTATGAATTCCACAGTGCCTTGGTTTGTAACTGTTATACTGTGTAATTGTTTAAATAAATAAATAAATCCCTTTGCATTCAACATAGTGCAAAAAACAAGTGAAAGGCCGAGTTACATACGAGAGAGCGTTTTCTGATGTGACCGTATGGTTGAGACCAAGATCCACTTCGGGCGGTTGGGCCAGCATATTGCTGTGATTAATTGCGGATTTGTCTTGAAAGTTTTACCACAACGAGCTTGCTTAAGAACTTCATAAGCTGCTAGCGCCGTCAGTCTTTTCAACTTTATTTTGCAAAAAAACAAGAAACAATAGGCAACATTTTGAATAATTTCTACAATACTTGTGTTAGTTTTGTAATAAGTTTTTATTTTTATACCAGTTATGGTTAAACATGAAACTAACCTATTAGGTAGTAACTGCAAATAAATAATTAGGTATGGTATATTCAATTCAATTCTACGGAACTCGAATCGTACAATTGCAGCTAACTTGACCGGATTTTATTTCAATATCAATTCGTGGTTATTGTGGAATTTAGGTAATTGGAAAACTTCGCTCAGATGACTGGCGATGGATCGGAGCCTAAATTCCGATGCCGCCGATTGGGTAATCGACGAAGTTTAATGAGTGCGTCTCGTCTTATAATTGTTCCAAATCTTAATTACGCAGGTTTCGCTTTTATTGGGAAACTTTGAAATAAGTTACTTTTCCTTGGAGTGTGGATTTATATTTCCTGGACGTTGTTAACACATCTGAGCGTTTTTCAAGTAACTTTAACGTACATTGTACAATTCAACGGTACTTAAATATTGTTTAAATTTCCGTTGCGTCAGGAAAATGTATTGATTTAACACTTACTTTTAATTTTGCCCCAGTCCTTCATCGTCATTTAACTTAAGAGCTACGCTTTTATCGGTGGAGTAATCGCCACTCTACTTCATTCTCCGCCAGCCTTTTGGTCTCCTCATACGACACGGCGCTGACTCTCTCCTTCACTTGATTGAAATATATTAAATTTACCTCTATAAGGTTTAATGAGGTTTACCTCTGCCTCCCTGCCCTCAATTTTCCCCTCTAGTATGTTCACAAAGAGAGCGTCATGTTGTATCAGATGTCCAATCATCTTTCTTCTCTGGCTTTGGATTGTTTTCAGTAAAATTCTTCTTTCATTCACCATGAACGGAAAGGAAAACAAATGAAGAGGTCTGCTTCATTCGTTTTTCTTTCCGTTCAACTAATCTTTACCATCCTCCTGCCAAGTTGCAAACTGTGCGATCCGTACTAGAGCATTCTTACGCATACGTGAAACTTTGCTTGTAGTACGTTCGTTCACAGCGCGTACACATACAAGCCGCGCGATGTACCCTTTGTATGCGGAAAAATTACTGCTGTTACATTGTGGTCAAAGCGACGACCCACAAACACACAACGTCACAAACTTTCACATTAACATATTAGTTGGATATATAGGATAGCCAAAGCCACGGTCCTAGTTTTCCGTCACGCGTTAAATCTGATTAAGTTGTCGTGCATTAGACCGCTGATCAGCTTATGCGCTAAACGCTAATAGAGCTATAGAGCGACGCTCCTCAATTATACACATATAGTAGAATAGTTAATCCTGCTTACTTTGAACTGTACTGTAATTAATACAAATATAAATATCTATGTTATAGAGGGTGTCCTTAAAACCAACGTACATACGAAAAGGGCTGATAGACTAGCTCATAAGACACAAGATTAAGTAAATTTGACCTCAGTAAAAATCTCTTAGTTTTCCAGATGGGTCATTATTTGAGCGTTTCACCCGCTTCACTTTCGTGGGCACATTATTGTCGTTAGTTACCTGTTAGTGAGGCTACGCAGGCTTTTACCTCTATTTTAAGGTCCTTGGGCTTGATGCTTGATGAATAAATTTTATAATTATTATTATACTTTTGATTTTCAATAAAATTTATGAATAAACAAGCTACTTCCAATCTTTCAACAGAACCCATAACTCATTCACCTGCCAGAGATAAAAACACGCCTTTATCCGTGTAACCGGCTGTCACAGTGAATGGGCGGGGGTTCGATTCCCGGAATCAATGGGCCCATTAGTGGGGGGAATAAAAACGGAGCCCTTCGAGACCGGTCAGAGGGCTAATGCCGCGCTTTGCAGATTGACCTCGGGGGCGTAGTTTGAATTTTGCTTTCCTGTGTGGCCCAAATGTCACACTATAATAGCAGTCATTTTCTTCTTACAAAAGGTACATCGCGCGCTTGAATGTGTGCGCGCCGTGTACGAGCGCACTACAAGCAAAGTTTTAAGAATGCGTAAAAATGCTCCAGTATGGATCGCACCCATACAGACGTGCTATCGGGCGTCTGTGTGAATACGTGGGTCGCGCTCCTAAACGGCCGGAGTTGGACTACTTGTTCGTCGTTATACTTTGCAAATGTGGACAAAAATAATCAATCAAATTGCCTTTTTGAGTTAAAAAAAGTTTAGATGTTTTGAGCAGTTAAGGACCGTGACGAAACTGAAAGTTAGTCTCAAGTCAATAAATTGAAAGTTAGACGTTATTTAAACGATATCTAAGTATGAATTGAACACTTTTTTTGAAAAATGCTCATTCACCGTCCACTCGTGGGGAGAAAACCTTGCTTTCCGGCCAAGGAAAGATGTAAAATTACGTACACACCACGGGTAGTAATAAACAGAGCCCCAAACAGTATATTTATAACCCTCACCTTACAGTTCGAGTCACGAACAGCTGTGATCTCTATTTTACCCCCCTTGGTGCGCAATATACTATTTATTCTACTAAGTGACGAAGCAGAGATTATGAAACAAAAATTGCATTCAGATTTATTAATTACTAGCATTTAACCCAAAATATCCTATGTTTCAATCCAGAACTTGATCTACTTGCATGCCGAATTTCAGCTCAATCCATTCAGTTGTTATCGCGTTATTTAGTAACAAACATCCAAACATCTTCACAAACTTTCAGATTTATAGTGTGATTGTGATACGCGTTGAGACATTGCTCGACTTGCCTAACGTCACCGCTGCGCACACGTAAGAGTATTATTGAGAAAAATTTAAACAGATAAAACCTAATTGGGTAAAATTTCATGAAATGTATTATATTTTTACGTGGCCAAATGCTCGTGTTGCTTTCGAAGTTTACATGGCCAGCCCGTCATACCCACAAAATATTGCAGGTCACTAGAACAACACCCTGTATAGTTTTTGTTTGACGAAACAGATTTATGGATTTTTTTTAAATGGAGGACCCATGTGGGTTGACAGACTCGTGAGGTTTACAGTGTACAGAGCCTAGCATAGTAAGAATTATCTAAGGTGTCCGAATGTTTGTTCATTCTCTTTACAAACATTCGGAGACCTTAAATCAGGGTTTCTTAAACTGTGGTCCATGGACCCCTTAGGGGTCCGTGATACGATAGCTGGGGGTCCGTGGCTATGCATACAACATAAACAGAACTTTCATTTGCCCTTGATTTTCTTTCTCTCTGATTATATTCGGAAAGGGTCTGTAAGGTTCTCGAAATAATGTAGGGGGTCCGTGACCAAAAAAGATCAAGAAACTCTGCCTTAGATAATTCTTACTATAAGTATGTATGTAAATGAAGTGCCTAAGGGCCGATACAGACGGACTGCACGCCGACTGCGCAGTTGTGAAGCAGTTCCCATACAAATCGTAGGGAGTTGCAGTTGGGTTGCATTCCGTCTGTATCGGCCCTTATGCTCGTGTTGCTTTCGAAGTGTCTGCATTACAAATCTTTTGGCTAGTACTTAAACTACGATCGTTTAGTGAACGAACGAACACGAGCCAAATGGCGCCAATTTTCATATAAACGGTTTTCTCCGAGTGTGATACTAATGAAAACCGGCCAAGTGTGAGTCGAACTGACGCGCCGGGAGTTCCGTTTACAATAGCATAGTTAATTTCTGGAAACTCTCTTTCGACGATTCTTTTCCCGGAAAAATATAACTTATGTCATCAAATTGAAATGAAAACAAAGTATTATCTAGGGACACACGCTTCATAATCAACTTACCATCTGCTTACCATCAGGCAGGCCGTACGCTTGTTTGCCACCTTAGTTGTATAAAAAAAAACTTAATTGTCACTTACCAAGTAAAATCGAAGTGTAATGCTTATCTGTTATTTTGAACTAAATTCTCTCTAAAAATAGCAAATTTTCAATGATATAAATTTTTTAGTGTTCGTCCGAAGTTCTTAAGACAAGATTTTGACAAAGAATGACAAATTTAATACACAAACAATAATTGACAAAGGTAATTGTATAAGGGTTCAGATGTTCCTTTTGACAAACGGAATCCAAAAATTATTTCTATTTGGCAATTCCTGACATACTCGTAACAAACATTAAGCCTTTGTACACAATGAAACAAAAACAACCTTGTTTCAAGGGGGTAAAGTTTAAATTTGAATAAATAGAAAATCATACAAATGATATTCTTCGATCGCCGATTCATCTTGCTGAATTAGAATATCAAATGACGTCGGATTGCTAATACATGGTGATGTAGCCGTAGTCGCCATTCGAAATGTAAACGTGATTTTACAATTCGATATGAATGCTCTAGAAATCTAGAAAGAGCCAGGAATATGTAAATAGTGAAAAATAAAGTTTTAAAATTGAAATCTTATTATACAATGTTTAATCGTTTGGTTTGGCACATTTTTAAAGGAACAAAAAACAGTAAAAAATAAAAAGTAAGACATAAAAAGAGTACGCTTTCCAATGCCGACTTTAGACGGATAGGGAACGTGCACGAACTATAGGTGGCAGCACTAAACGACAAAAGAGACACGGGCGGACAATAAAAGAATCTATCATTCCTGTCAAATCAAGCTGTCAATTCAAATTATCTCTTCAAGTGTCAATGTCAAATATAGTAAGTCGTAGCTACACTGACGTTAATTGTCCTTCATCGCGATAAATTATTTCCGTCAATGTGGCCCCAGCATGAGAGGGTACAAGACTTAGATTGGCAACACCTTCGTTGTGCACGTTCCCTATAGGGGCCACGTCATGATAAGAAATTCGCACTATTTACCGTTCCAGGTCATGATTCATATTAAGTGCCTAAAATGAATAATCCTCTCTCTTTTAATATACATTTTTGAGAGTAAAATAACTAGTAGCTCTGTGAGCTGTAAACCTCGCAACGTAATCTAAACCTCCATGGCTACTTACGCCATTTCAAATAGCATACAAAAACTGAATCGACAAAAATATCCATATAATTATTGTACCTGCTCACAAAATTGTAAGAGCATCGGTTGAGAAATGCGACTCGTAGGAGAGCAGCCGGACATCCGGACAGACAGACATACAAAAGCACTTTTGCCTAAGCTGAAATGGAGCTACGCGTTCGTCGGTCAATTACGACACATTTAAATTCGGTTTATGATAAACAGGAGTCGGACAAAAAGTGCAGGTGACGTCAAACCACTTATAGGATGATTTCAAATAGTATTTTTGATTTTCATACACAATTATCACTTATCATTTATCAACCTCTTTATTAAACGATATCGCCACTTGAAATAAGTAAGTGCGTTTTTGACTGACACATTGTCAATCAGATGAACAATAAATTGACTTCGTTATTGTTTAGCTATTGTATCTTCACGATTATATTTAGCTATAATTTATATTTACTAATGTATAAAAAAACGCTGTAAAATGTCATCTTTACTCGAATATTGTGGCAATTTTCCGTTTTTGGAGGTACGTGACAAACACGTATACTGCTCTTGCTGTAATCAAGATATACCAACGAAGGTAACGAGTATTAAACCTATCTATCTGAGGTTCCCACAGATTTATCCTAATTAATTTTAAATAATCGTACCTTGGTAACAAGTTTCGTGAAATTTATTTACATCACCCTACCACCTGTATTATTAATTCCATGGATTTATTCACGATTATTTTGTTACTTCATTACTACATGTCACACGGAAGTTTAAACACAAACATCATCCTGTTTGCAAGATTAGGTACGTAATTTTTACGTCATAGGCACTTTTTGTCCGTCCCCTGATGATAAACGACTGACTAACTAAGGTCTTGGAAACGAATGACTGTAAATTTCATTGGAAATGAAGAGTGCCATTTACGATTCAACTTCTTAGCCGTGCACTCTTGGCAGAGTGGTCGTGGTCATGTCTCGCTCGAGTCTTGCGCCACCGCTTCTCTAGTTAAATACGACGCTATGGATCTCCGGCGGAGTGAGAGTTAACATACATGCTGGAATGTGTTACAGATTTGGTGAGGTCTGTCCACCATGTCGGATAGCGTCCACGAGATCTTTTCCCCTCGACTTTCCCTACGACTCAACAGCGATTTTCCAATTCTTATAACTGCCGTCATTTGTCATGAAAACCTCACACCTAAATAATTGCGCTATCCATCACAGCATATCAATCGCACGACAAAACCACCTCATGTTCAAATCAATAATGTGCATCTGAGACTGCTCGATACATTTCCAAGAGGCAAGCGAAAACAAGCCTTGCTACGTAAAGAATAAAGGTAAGAATTATGGTTGGGGGTGACAGTTTATCGCGAGGTAATTGAGCCATCCATCATAGCGGGGATGATAACTGAAAGACGTATTTGCACGAATTGCTTCGAAATTAACCAGGTTGATTGATAGAAGTGTTCACCTGCGGCTGGGATGACAAAAAAGTGGCCAGATCTACTTAATCATTTGATTTCCAGCGGAGGCAGGTTGCTATGAAGATTTTTATACTCGAGACGTTGAATAAATGTCCCCATCGTGATTATTATATTGTTACCTATTGAAAACGAAACGATATTAAGGAGACTCGGCACTTATTTATAGGTCGATTCATAAGAGCCGACGTGGACTTAATAACTGTAGTGCTTAAGTACGCAGCGCGACTCTTTGTCGCGTGACAAATACAAGACAAGACCTATTCCTTTCCAATCAGTACAGTATCAATTATAATGTGAATGGGAAGGGAACAATGTATCGCGCGACAAGCGAACTCGAGAGTCTCGACTTCGCTTGTCGCTTGCAGCTACTCGGACTAGCACAACTAGTCTCGACTCGAGACTAGTTGTGCTAGTCCGAGTAGCTGCCAACGTGTTTTGTCCGTGGTAAACCCCTTGCCACAAATTTGGCGACGAACAGCAGCGGCGAGTGGCAGCGGTGAGCGGTGGCCATAAGTGGGAGCAGAAGGCAGGAGCGCTGCCTCTCAGTCTCGCTCCCACCTTTTGCCGCGGCTCACCGCTGCTACTCGCCGCTGCCGCTCGCCAGCGATGTCATGGCCGAGCCGTCAGTCTAGTATCGGCTATTCAGCCATCAAGTACAATGAAGATCTTAAATGTAATGGATATCGAGATTTATACTACATATGGCATTATAAATATTGCCTTCCCAATTTGACGTAAGACGGCTTGGCAATATTAGACGCGATTCCTACATCACACTACCGTTTGTTTCCCGGATTATAAAAGGCTTTTTGAATTACTTAAAACGAGGCTCGTAGTTAAATACGGCTTTTTGGTTTAAGACAGTAGAATAGTTGTAATAATTTTTAGGGCTCTCAAAAATCGGCAACGCATAGGTAAGACGTCTGGGGTTGCAGATATTCATGGGCGACGATGACTGCTTTCCATCAGACAGCACGTCTGCTCGTTTGCCACTTATTATTTATAATAAAAAACCGCTATCATAGAGAACGTCACGTTAGATTGAGGTTGTGTCTTGTACATAATGACTTAACAATAAAAACTCAGCCTAATCCATAAAATCAAATTCCACATGAATCTAAAACCGGCCAGCGAACCGCAAACACATTTAAGATTAAAAAACCGGGACGAGAAAAGTTTCGATTGCGAAAATGGAGGCACGGTTATCTTCCCAGACCATACTACTTTTGAGTTATGTTCGAGGGCCGCGATCCCGCGGAATTACAATGCCTTCTGCCGCATTATAAAATTAAAATTCGCTGAGCGAACGCCGAGTTACGTATAAATAAAATCTTCCACAATTTGCGAACTCAGAAATCTACTGCTTAATTATATTTTCTCTGCCCTTTGTGAGTGGCGTTAAGTGGCAACGTTGTTTTTAATTGCGTTTTTTGAATAGCTTTATTAGATTTTTTTTTGTTTTCATCGTGATTTAAGAAAGTTTCTTGTGTTTGGGACGCTGGATTTACAGAGGTAATTTGTTAAGATAAATTAACACGGTGTTGGAATAAAACTTTCTAATTTTTCGATGCATTTTTAGTCAGGTATTTTATATTCATACGTAATTATCACTTTAATCACAAGCGTACTTTAATTAAGATGCTCATAAATAGATAATGTTTGTCTTCAGAAAGTTCATAGAATTTTTATTATTATTTTTTGAAATACAAACGTAACCTAAAACTTTATCCACAGTTGCAGGTACCTAATACGATAATACTTATATGTCATCAATTGTATGATTTATTGTTAAAATAAAGTAAATAGAGGGCCTTGCTTCTGCGTCCTTCTTTTTTCAAATACTGTAACAGTACAAATATAAATGTATGCATTTGTCCATTATTAATATCCCATTGTTTGGTATAACATATCGTTTTATATGGACCTATATTTATATAAAACCTACAGAACTAATTGAATGGATATTTTCAACAAAACCAGAGTGACCCAAATAACCGATCGCAAATAAACAAACAAACTACAAGCTATTTATATCAAACGAACCAATTTTAATAGACCTAAATTTAAAGCTTACGAAACCACGCAATCATCGGCTTTAGCGCCAATCGATTCCAATAAAACGTGGTCGATATTCGCTTGATAGCAGCTGATTCGAACGAATTTGACATCCGATCTGTAATCAGGCCCACAAAGGTCTCAGAATTAGTGGGTCGTGGAATGAGAAAGAAAAAACCCTTTCTTTGTGCTCTAACGAGGGTCAAGATTTGCGGCGTGACTCGTCGCTGGAAAAGGGAAAGACGCTAAGTTCGCTAAGGGTTCTGTGCAATAATTAAATAGAATAAGAGTTAATCATCTCAGCATCACATTCATCAAAATTAGGGCCATTAAATTTTTGTTTTTCCTTATCTTTGAGGAATCATCAAAGAAAATTAACCTGTATTTTTTTCAGCTCCCAAATCTTACAGGTCTGAAAAGGGGTTTTGATTCTTGATAACTGCGCAATTGTTAAGTATACTTAATTTATTTTAAACAAACTGAGGTATTTACTCGCTAGTTGTATATTTTACCTAATATCTACAAAATTCATTTTAAATTCTGTCATTACAGTAAAGCAGATATTTTTCAGTAGATGTTCTTATTGACCAATTTAAACTTTACACCCAGTAACAGTTCGGTGACAGATCAAATCAACTTTGTTTTATGCAGTGCTAAAATGCTCAGATAGTAAAGCATACAGTTTCAAATAAAAATCGGCCAAGTGCGAGTCGGATTCGCACACGAAGGGTTCCGTAGCACCGTCGGGCAAAAGTATACCAAAAAATACGTTTTTTGTATGGGTACACCTTTTTATTTTTAACTTTATTTTATAGAAATACAATATTCTGTGAAAATTACAAGCCTCTACTTAATACGGTTCAAAAACTAGAACTCTGTGACTCACGGACAGACGGACAGCGGTGGTTTAGTAATAGAATTCCGTTGGCACCTTTTGGGTACGTAACCCTAAAAACTAACTTGTGAAGTTGTGACATCACTGCTCAACATGGTGAAACTGGTGCATTATTTTAAATTTTTGTCATTTTAAAATTAGGTATCGATCTCAAAACTTCAACATATTTCCTTGTTGTGCTTATTTTAACTGGATTTTATATAATTTAAAGCAATTCGGGTACAATAAAACAGCGTATTTGGCCCGTATAACGAAACCCACAAACCCAAATACAGATAGAAGGAAATAAGTTCGTCGATTTGTAAACGCCAAGCGAAAAACGTTACACCAAGCGTGTAACGTTTTTCGCTTGGCGTTTGGCGCCAAAGGTGTAATTTAGTGATGGAAAACATAAATTTTCCATCCCATTTGGTGGTATTTGAACAATTCATTATACCATTATTATCAAATCTGATAATAATATTGACGGCAACTGAAATGGAGGGAGTGGAAAGTAGGTCTCCGGCACTTTTTAGCACGCGAGGTACACTCACGGACTATAATTGTTGAGCCATTTAGGGTTCACCTTACAATGGTCGTGCAATAGATTGTGTATTACACGACAAAATTAGACTGAACCCTAAATGGCTTAACAATTTAAGTTCGTGACCGTGACACACTTTTTCCTTCTACCTCGATTTATTTAAATCAAATCATTTATTTTGCAAGAACAGACACAATTAGTTTTTTTACATGTCAGTCATTAAATATAATTACATGTATGCATGTTCCCCCACAGTACGGCATGCAAACCTTACAGATACCCATTTAAAACAATACATTATTTATTTATTATCATTAATAAGAATAACAATCAGAGATTCATTTGTAATGTCAGTCAATTGTTTAAATATTAACCATATAATCTTTGGAAAAATTCGCTTATCGAGTAAAAAGGTCTTATGAGCAAATACGATTTCAATTGTTTTGAAAATTCATTTAAATTATTACATTGTTTGATGTCGCTATTTAGAAAATTGTAATTTTTTATTCCATTATATTCAAGGCTTCTTCTAAAATTAAAGTAATTATTATACTTAGGCAACTCAATATCTGCAATGTTTCTCAACGCATGTCTCCTATTTTGAGATATAAACCTGTATTTAGACTTGTTTCTATGAACATAAAGGCTAGTTAAGTAAACATAAAGTGAAATTACTGTCATTATCTTATGTTTTACGAACAATGGACAACAATGCTCTCTAGGCTTCGCCTTTTCAATGTATCTTACAGCTTTCTTCTGTAATATTAAAATTGCAGTTATGTGTACACTGTTACCCCAAACTTCTAAATCGTACCTTAAAATACTCTCAAAATAAGCAAAATACACTGTTTTGAGAGCTGTTGCCGTGAGAATTTTAGATAGATTCTTCAGGGTGTAGGCAGCACTCGCCAGTCTTTTTCGTAAGGTGTCAATGTGATTGGACCAGGGCAATTGACTATCTAATTCTACGCCTAGGAATTTAATATTTTCAACTTTGGCTATTGGTAAAGGTAAGTCATATGTTGTGCTATTTGTATGTCTGTGAAAAATAACGTATTTTGTTTTAACAACGATAATTTTGAGACAATTACGTTGAAACCAAGTCAAGAGTTCCATCCACGTTTGACTGATTTGAGTTTTGAATGTGGTAATGTCATGGTTTTGCAAAATTATACTGGTATCATCTGCATAAAGATAGGTTGTGCCATGCGTTATATTATTAGGAAGGTCATTTATAAAGATTATAAAAAGTAAAGGCCAAAAACAAATTTCTGTGACGGAACCCTAGTGAAGTTTAAGGAACACATTTTCCTGTCCGAGATTACTGTTGCTTCGCGGCATCGGACTAGGAGGAAATGGCCGTAAGTGACTGCTTGTTCTCTTCATTGCTAACCGATTCACAATGATCCGAAGCGATGTGATATGGCGATGTGAGTAGTCATTAGACGAATCTCCAAAATTTTAGACAATTCCTTTGAATTAGTGACTTTCAAATGGTTTTATGTTTGCGTGTTTTTTTTATTGCAATGAAAAATAATAATAAGGTTAACCTAGGTAGTTGCGTCTATGGGGGCAAATGAGTCTTTTAAAGATTCCATTAAATTCGAACTCTTTAAAACTACCCCTCCCCTACCTGCCTGTAAAGTACAGCATATACTAAAAACTTAAAGAGTTCGGATTTAATGGAGTCTTGACGCATTTGGCCCCATAGACGTATTTACCCCGGTTGACCTTAAGTAATTTGAATGATTACGACTTTTACGACCTATTATCATCATATCAATCCGGACACAGTTAATGGCATCAGCAGTAAATAAAACTACTCGATAAGGTAAACTTTCCAGTGCTCGACACACTAATGCCCAATAGTCGGCACCCTGTTGTAACCTCCATTGCTAATGGCAACTGCTGAGACAGTGTCCAGCACTCAGACACAGTATAATAGCAGTAATACGCACTACAAGCAAAGTTTTAAGAATGCGTAAAAATGCTCCAGTATGGATCGCACTTACTCTGAATACGTGTCACGCGCTCCTAAACGGCCTACTTGCTAAAGTTGGACTACTTGTTCGTCGTTATAATTTGACTCGGACATCTATCTTATCAATATGTTGCTCATTTTAACAACTTCAGAAGTCAACGAAAATACCCGATGGCTACAATTTTCCTGTTTGTGGCTATTAAATCATGATTGTTGTATATTTTACGGTCATACACATATTTTTCGTATGAGTTAGAATTATGTCTTTTCTATGGATATTAAAAGTTAAAGGTTTGAAAGCAAAGTGTAGGTACACCCTGTTTTTTCTATGGATATTAAAAGTTAAAGGTTTGAAAGCAAAGTGTAGGTACACCCTGTCTTTTCTATGGATATTAAAAGTTAAAGGTTTGAAAGCAAAGCGTAGGTACAATTTGTCTTTTGTATGGATATTAAAAGTTAAAGGTTTGAAAGCAAAGTGTAGGTACACCCTGTCTTTTCTATGGATATTAAAAGTTAAAAGTTTGAAAGCAAAGCGTAGGTACACCCGGCGGATCCTTTCGCCCGTATCAGAGGACACACATAGAGACAGCTCCCGCTAGATGCAAGAACTTATGTGAATTTGTGGGATCAAATCTACTGGATTATGGTGGTCGTACTGGTATTCTATAAAATAACCGAAAATGGTAATCTGAGCCTACAAGTAAATAGTCAAAAATGCGACTATAGTCTGTTGGCAAAAATCTCAATTAGCACACAAGCTCTATAAGAGCTTATGCATCCCTTGTATCGCTTAAACTGGAAGTATAATTTTAGCTGTGTTCTTATACAACTATGCTATTTGGGATGCTAACATTTAAAAGTAACATCAAATTTTCCACATCCAACGCCCCGAAACGGCAGCCCACGTGCCAGGCATTCTCCAGCTCATCGCAAAGTATGTTTATATCTTTTACAACGTAAATGACGAGTGCTGCGTCCTGAAACATTGAATTTTTAACTCTACTGTGCGGTATCTTGGTGGCGCAAAATTTCTAAAACCACGTCCGCGGAGCGTGACTCCATCTCGGTAAAGCTGTGGTTACATTGAATGTTAACATGTAGTAATCGACTGTTTTTGCCATGTATTTTTGTTTTAGATATATGGGCAAATTCCTTTTCCAGTGTATCTTTTACTTTTTCTTCTGAATCACGCAAAAAAACCGAAATATCGTCCTTAGTATGGTTAGCACTACCTAGAAAAATTATTCACGCGTCACGCCTAACTTGCATCCGACTGTACCGTAAACGACGTATCTAAATCCAGCAAATTCCTCTGCTTACAAATTGCAATTCTACAAACCCAGACCCAGTCTTTGTCACGTTTGATCCTACCTTTGCAATAAATGCTATGACTATGACTACCTGGAAACACTACCGTGTTCATCCTGTCTCGTCACCTGAGCTCACCACCAACCTCTATTTTTAACTTACTTCATCATAAGCAACGCGTCTGAATCCAGCAAATTATAAAGCGCCATTCCATTATGTGTGACATGGTTGATCCCGTCGTAAAAATTACCATAAGTTACTGTACTACCTATCCCGCTGACTTCACCGCTAAATTCCGCGACTAGGCTAAAATAGGAGTTATGGCGAAAACAACACATGTTAGCCCTATTTTTTTCTTGGTTAAAAAAACTAGCGTGTTCATCCTATCTAACCTGCTGAACTCGCCACCAAGCTCCACGCCTAACGTGCGTATGACCCTGGCGTAAGCGACGCGTCTGAATCGAACAAATTCCTGTGCTTATTTTATTACATATTGCAATTTGACAAGCCATTCAAATTCGGCCAAACGTGACATAGACATGTCACGTTTGGCCGTTCCTGGAAAAATGTATGTGCTTATCCTACCTAACCCGCTTAGCTCACCAACCTTCGTTCCTAACTTGCATTCAATCTCGGCGTAAGCGACGCCTCTGAATCGAGCAAATGCTGCGCTTACAAATTGCAACACGACAAACCCGGGCATGGGCAATGTCTCTGCCACGGTTGGCCCTGCCTCGATAAAATTACCATGTTCATCTAACCTTAACCGCTTCAGCTTCAGCTTGCCACCAACCCACGTTCCTAACTTGCATTCGACCTCGGCGTAAGCGACGCGTCTGAATCGAGCAAATTCCTGTGCTTACAAATTGCAACTCACAATCAGACACCATTCACGGCTGTGACGAATTCAATCCGACTTCGCGATGTACATTTTTATGTGCATACAAATTATGCTCGATATTCAAATTAATACAATTTGCATAGGGGGGATTGTATCCACACGTGTTCGCAATGCAACGATATCAGCAATGACGTCAAGACTCATGCATACAATGCATGTCGATCAAAGTTTACCTTTATAGTTTTGGTATGGTAATATTTGATTTTGTCGATGTAATATTGATATCTGATCATTAAATACTGAAGCATTTAAAATACGTAAATTTTTATAGGAGATCGCATCGCCCGTCGCTTGAGTGACGGTACTTGGTACTTTGTTTGGCTAAGTGGAACAGCACCATTCAGGGCTCGGGACCGGCATTTTGCAAAAAACCCCGATATAGCCCAAAATTTTAAATTATTTTATGCTTTTTGTGTAGGGTTCAATCATGTGTTTAAGTGATGGTGATGATGAAATAATAAACCAAAGAACGAAAAGAACGGAAAAAATACCGGTATTTTTGTATGGAGAAAATACCGGTATCCGACCCCTGGCATCATTGTCTTTAGTATTGCTTAGATACTAATAACCATAGTATACTTTATAAATAAAAAATTAAGAAAATGCTGCCAACTGCTGCTATGCACTGCCAACTCAGCATTTTTCCATATAGATTCAATATCTCCAACTGGGTAGTTCTCTGCGACTAAACAGTCGCACCAATCACATCATTACCATCGCCACATTATGGACGAGCTGCTTTTAAACTATGGAGTCGTTTTCGGTTATCTTGTAGAAGTCGCGTGCCTCTGCTATTTTTATCATAATGATCCTGATTGCTTTTATAAAACGGACAATAATAGTGGCGATGGTAATGAATCAAGCAAAACGGTACAACATCGCAGAGAACTACCCTTCTGCCTCTGGCTTCTGCGCCGCTTTTCTCTTCGCCAAACATTATTCAATGTATTGCCACATCAGTCAACGCGTTATACAAATATATCAATCCTCTAAGAATACAGGGCAATTCTATGAAATTGTAACGGAAGTTACCATTTCATCGCGTCTTTATTTATTTATGGCGGAAATTTAAGTATTTAGGTATTTTTAATCTAGATAAGTATAACTTTAATCCCTAAATATATTGACACCTGAATTTTCACCATCAATGAAGAAACACGCCAGAGATTGGTGACTAGCGTCGTGGAATTACCCTACAGTAAGGGACAAAGTTTTTCAAAAATCATTTTATGTAGAGTTATTCTGAATGTTCTAACCCCCGACGCAAAAACAGAGGTGTTATAAGTTTGACGCCAATGTCTGTCTGTTGGTAAGTCTGTCTGTGGCATAGTAGCTTCTCGAACGGATGGACCAATTTCGAAGCGGTTTTTTTTTACGCGAAAGCAGGATGTTTGGTAAAAATGGATACATCAGTTTTTTTTATTGTGACTTGCAATAATGCATGACATGACAAAGTGTGCGTAACAACGCAACGCATTCACCACTTCTCTCGTCCGTGATAAAACAAATATTTTAACAGGTATTACTCCGTGACTGCAAATATTTGATTATACTATTATTCAGTTAAATACTGGCAGGTACTGTATTTAATTGATAAAACCACAGTAAAATGGGACTAGGATCATACTACAGCCCAATACATTTCAAACAGTGTATCACCAAAAAGCAATAAAGCCACCTGAGTCGATAAGCGCGACACATATTGCGTACGTGGGGGCCCCTCAAGCTCCCGGAGACATTATTTGTTCCAGTGCGGCGTGCGGGAAAACGGACGGACAACACCGCATTGATCTTACCGGAGTAATAATTATCAGCCTATTTGAGAAACATTCACCCATTTTTAACCGACTTCCAAAAGAAGGACGGTTCTCAATTCGTCTGTATGTTTTTTTTTGTGTGTTTGTTACCCGATTACTTGAAGACGGCTGGACTGATTTGGAAAATTCTTTTTTTGTTTGAAAGGGTAGACTTCCGAGGTGGTCCCATTGCAACCAAATCAGGATCTGATGGTGGAATCTTGGAGAAATCGACGGAACTCTTCAAATATTATAGGCACACATATAGCGATTTCGGTATTTTTCGTAATTTCTCGTCCATTTCTTATTAGCAACAAGTTTCTACTGTTAACCGACTTGAAAACAAAGAGTAAATTTGTATCTAGGTTTCTGCCCCGATTTCTTGAAGATGGCTGGACCAATTTGGAAAATTCTTTTTTGTTTTAAAGGGTGTACCTCCGAGGTGGTCCCATCGCAACAAATCAGGATCTGATGATGGGAACTCTTTACATATCATAGGCACACATATAGCGATTTTGGTATTTTTCTTAGTTCCTCGTGCATTTCTTATCCCATCCCACTAATATTATAAATGCGAAAGTTTGTGAAGATGTTTGGATGTTTGGATGCCTGTTGCCTTATAACGGGGCAGCAACTGGATGGCTCAAGCTGAAATTTGGCATGCAAGTAGACCAAGTCCTGGATTGAAACATAGGATACATTATATACTACATACAGGTCGTTACTGAAGTGGTAGCACGTCGTCCTTTCAAAAAATAAGACCTCCTAACAGTCACTATCTTCAGTCAGACACAGACAGCTACGACCACAGAGAACAACCCACAGATTACATTTATTAACTGCAGGCGTCGTTGCGTATCGCCGACATTCAACGACTTGCTGCGATAGCTGCCGTCGGCGTCGGTGGTTCAACGGCAATTGGCGACATCCGAGGACTCGCGTCGTTGGCTCAACCAATTTCTATCAATTTAATCGCAGCATGTCGTGACATTGGCTCGTCGTCGAGTGTACAAGGTCTGAGTGGCTTATTTGAAAGATTAGCACAGAAAAGCCAATTAATACGAACTACCAAATAAAAACCTACATAAAAATTGCTCTTTGTTTTGAAGTCGGTTAAGACTGGAAACTTATTTCTAAATAGCATTTACCCGCGGCTTCGCCCGCGTTGTTCCCGTTATCGTCCCAAAGGAACTCTTTACCGGGATATAATCCTATGTTTTAATCCAGGACTTGGTCTACTTGCATGCCAAATTTCAGCTTAATCCATCCAGTTGTTACCCCGTTATAAGGTAACAAACATCCAAACATCTAAACATCCAAACATCTTCACAAACTTTCGCATTTTTAATATTAGTGGGATGTATGCCAAATCTGCACCGGCTTGCCCAAGGATAAATCTTTACGCCACGCCACTGGTATCTCATAGGTACTTGCTCCATCGCCGGCGAGTAAGCGGGTAAACTTGGGCGGGTAACAGTTCATTGCGGGCTGACGAGGTACATTGTGATCGATCGACTTTTCCAGTTCCAAAATGTAATGCTACTCGAGCAATTTTACTCGCTTACTCGCCGGCGGTGGGGCAAGTACGTATATTAAGTGCAAGAAAAAAGTATCTGATACTTTACTTTTTTCTTTATGCTTGATCTCTAAAGCAATAATAATATAACACACGAGGAGAGTATTTCACCTTAACAGGACTAATTTAGCTACGTCTTTTTTTTTATTAGTCATATTAACAGTACAATCAAGCCGTAAATATTCAGGATTGATCATTAAAAACCCTCTTACGCTGTTTTAAACATTTTCTTTGTTGAAAAAAATCCACGAAATCCCTATAAAAGAACCTACTCAGTTCTCCGGAGACTTATTAATGGTTTTATGAGAGCTCAAACAATGCATATTATATTCAGAGCTAACCCCTGTAAGTGAGGGCATTGTCTTCGTGAAAAGAATTCACATGGAATCCTTTAAAATACAATGAAGTTTTTAATAAGCTGGGTCGGAGAACATTAGTCATTGTTGGGATACATTAGTTGCGAATTGAAAAAGTTCCATTAAGAGAGGTTTTGGCTGAGAAATGGATATGAGATTACGATTAGTTGGGATTAATATCGCCGTTATAAGAATTAGATTTAACTTTTGTAATTGCTTTGAATACTTGAAAAGATTGTTATGTAAGTTTTTCCATTAAGATTCACATGAGTTCAGAATTTCAAGATTACTAGATGATGATAATGGTAATTACTTATTTTAAGTAATGTTATCCGTTTTTTGCTGAGTTTCAGCGAACTTGCTTAGCTTTGAATCATTACGCCTATAGTTCTGTATCAAATTGCAATTTCCCAATTAGACACATAAAAACTGTAACAAATATTTATAGCTTAATGTGAATATAATTATTCGTGACCTAATCTAGGATATAAAATGCTCCAAAAGTTGCCCGCGGAAGGCCAGATCGATTCAAACGCTCGAAAAATTACAGAGGTTCACTTGTAAAAATGCATTATTTCTATGTATTGTGGGAGTTGGTAGACCAGTAAAAAATACAAGGAAATACTTTTACTATTTTATTCAAGTGCTCGGTACAATGGCTACAATAGGACTAAAACATTCGCTCTTACCTAGAGCGAGACAGACTGAATTCGAATATATTTGAATACTTGATAGTTCCAAAAGCTGCCAGACTGATAGTTCCAGTCTGTCACTCAAGACGGTGAGGTTTGCACCATGATATACAAACCTCACAGTATGTTTCATCCATTTAAAACCATGGGTACTACTACTACGATGCTGGCGTTTCCTAAAGTGAAAACTATAATCATCACGTCATCTTCTCAGCCCACGTCCACCGACTGAGTAAAGGCTTCTTCGCCTCTTCACTTTCACGCGGCTTTGCCCGGTCCTATAGTCTGTAGGCTTATGATTAGTATCGCTTTATCACGCGATAACTAAATGAGAAAGCATCCGCCTCTCTCACACACTATTTGTCGGAAAGTGACATATGCTTTATCATTTATTTATCGCGCGACAAAGTGTAGCATCATACGCCTACTGATCTACAATCCCCTATCTGAAGTCAGTAGACTTCATATATCATGTGACCAACGATCTAGTAGTCTGCCTACTGATCACTTCCACAGTATACCTAATAGCAGTTATATTTCTTCCGACAAAAGGTACATCGCGCCGCGTGCATGTATGCGCGCCGTATACGATCGCACTACAAGCAAACTTTTACGAATGCTCAGCGCCAGTCGGGGTCAGACCGTCGCCGCGGTCGCTCGCTCTCACGAAATGTATCGTAAACGTGTATACTTTTGTGTGTTCGGATGCGAAACTAAATATTTTTACTAAAAAAAACCCTGACCGCGGTGCACTTTAAAAGTGCATAAAATCCGCCATTTTGTTTATTTTAACGAACTTCATCCCAGTGACACTCGCGCCATCAAGACGAATCTAATGATGAAGCATTTATCAAAATCAGTTGTGCCATTGAGTAGTTACGAGCGGACATAGAAACGGACATACATACATACAGGTCAAACACATAACCCTCCTTTGGGCTTCGCCGCAGTCGGGTTAAAAACCGACTGACGGCAGCCCTGCGCCTCGAGCTTGACAGCTATCGCGCGCTCATAAAGGGCCGTAATGTGTTCGATTATTCTTTCCCTATAGTTTGTTTCTGGCTTAGTCTTGGCCACCACTATGTGCCACGTTTGACCAGCTGCCGTCCCCCCGTCTTGCCAAGTGCCATAATATAGATTGCCATCTACACTTTAGTTGAGTTACTCTTACATCTTCATCATCATCAGCCTATATACTTACCATTGGGCATCAATGGCGTGGCGTAAAAGATGTCCTTGGGCAAGCCGGAGCAGATTTGGCGTACCTTTTTCCTTAAGAGCTCTAGAATAAGGCGCTTAAATGCTTGATGTTAGGCAAGCCGGTAGAAATTGACTTCTTTAGACGCCACGCTACTGCTGGGCATATAGGTAATAAGTGCAGTGCATGTTGGGCTTACTTAAAAATCTGCCCACATTATTTTGCATCCTATCCTATTGTATATTTTAGTGCTAAATCTCATATTTTTACGCTCCTGGCAATTGCCTACAAAGTAGCAATGAACGCAAACTCCCTCTGAATAAAAGCATAAAGTTGTAACAAGAGCCGTCTATCTTTTTATGACTTTTATAATCCCGGGTTAAGAAAGAGACGAGTCGTTCCTTTGCTTTTAAATGTTATGTATGTGTGTGTAGCATATTTACTTTGTTATAAAGTCAGGAATGTGATATAAACCCAATAAAATGATTAAAACACTAAACTTAAGGTATTTTTTTACTTACCTTGGCCTTCTTTTTTTATGAAAAATGGATTTGTACTAACTCTAGTTCCAACTGATTGTTAGTAACGACACGGACCATGGAATACGCTTACGTTAAAATAAGTAATAATATTTTGTTACTTAGATAAAAATCAAAAATTTCAAGGGTGCAGCGAACTCTAGGAATAGACTAATTCGCGAAACAATAGATTACGATGCGGAATTCTTTCTCCGCAAGGGCATTAGACGTCCTAAACACGTTCTATCTGACCCTGACGATCCCATCTCCGTCAGGAGGAAAGACGAGGCAGAACTGAACATCTAGCTTCTGGCTTGGCCTCAGGCCGATAGACCCTCTATCAGATACCGTCCCAACCTCAGGAAATTCACCCCCCCCCCCCCCCCCCCCATCAAGGGCCGCTCACTACGAGACAGCTCGACCAAATCGAGAGACTGAAGCTGAAACTGACTGATACAACATAGTCAGTAGGTTACATCCCCCATCTATTTAACTGAGTCCTAACGGGCTGAGATCCGAGTAAACAGGCCGTAATAAGTCTAGGCTGCTCTCCCACATTAATCGTCTGTCCCGGACGTCAGGCCAGGACCCCCCACAACCCCAGCCGTGAGCCCCGATCATAATAAAATGTCCAGCAACGGGCCGCTGTTGCAGCCCTGCTGCAGAGGATCCTAATAAAAACTTTGATAAAAAATCACTATACAACCAAAAAGCAAACATTGCAAATGGATCACATGCAATCTCTCCAAAGGTTGGAACACGTTGACACACCAAATACAGTGTGTAAGTCTAATACGGGCGAATCTCTTAACGGTGGTTAGTATAGGAGAAAGTGAAGGCAATTAGATAACATTTACTTAAAGTTGCAACAATAATTTTGTCCATACAAAATAATTCAGCCCGCAATGTAATGCAAACACACTCCCGTTAAACGCTCGTTGACAGTTACGTTGACATTTCGGTACCGCCGTACCGCAACCATGTTTACAGTACATTGCTGCTGAGAAATTAAAAAAAAAATAATTATGGGGTCGTAATGAACTGCAACTTAAAAATAGTACATTGTGTATCTAGGGCGGTAAGTAAGGAATTACAAACGAGTGTTTGTTATAAGCCCGAGGTGAAACCGAGGGCTTTAATAACACGAGTTTGTAATTCCTTTACCGCCCGTGGCACACACAATGTTTTTCATCACACTTGTGAGGAAATCTTAATAAAATAACCTTACTTTTCGACCCAATATGACAAGAAAATATTAAAACAGACAGTGACATTTGTCACATATGTCCATTGACAATGCAAACGTCAAGTCACGTTCGGAAACCATAGCGGTAACGGCCATTTTAGTTGATTTTATATTTGCAAAATAAAGAAATACATTATTTAAACATTTAATTAATGTTACCAAAATATGTGTTTATATGTATTTGCAATTACAGTTTTCTTTAAATGAATATTTCAGTGATAAAAGTTAAAAAAGTAAGTTGGCGTTTCCTTTGAACATGACAAATAAGAGTAAAACAGAACCAGCGTTTCAAATTTAAAAAGAAAAACATTACGCCCTAGGGCGTAATAGGCCATTTACGGCCCGCAGAACCTACGTGTAATGACACCATTTTCGAGCAAGTGTGATGAAAAACCTTTTACTTCATGATTACACTAATGAATACTATGTCCGATTTAATTTATCGCCCGTATTAGACTTACACGCTGTATATGATACATTACACAGGCTCGTCTTAGTTCAAAACTGAGCAATAATGTGAAAATTACAAAGAAGTTTCTCATAAAACATAAAATTTTAACATAATCTTATTACCTGCGAAGCAATACGGCTCGTCTGTTCTTAAATAAGTAAAATGTAGCACTTTCATCTCATACAGATTTAGTTTAAGCTTCAAGATTTAAGCCAAAGCCTCTTCAAACTTGTCTCGGGTTTTCTATCCACTTACAAATCTAAGGATTTTACGGTCACTTGAGTCTGAAAGTAACTAATTTAAAAATACTAAGTTTGATCAATATCGCTGGGTAATGTTTCAGATTTATTGAATTTGGGTTTTCTTTGATGCCGATAACATTACACAAATAATTGAAGGAATGTTTACAAAAACAACATAACTGATTACACTGGTTGATACTTATCGAGAAACATTTTTAATGACAGGAGGTGTCAACTAGCTTAGTTAGTTATATTTTTTTGTTAGAAATTAAACATTGTACGTTTAGCCAATAAATTCTTTTAAACATGGTTTGTTATTTGATAAAAGCTTTTTTTCGGGTAAGATCGAGGTCAAACGTTCGGATAAGATTCTGCAATCGTTCTCCGACAGTCAGTTCGTCGTTGAATTGATCGTCGACAGAACTTTTCACCTACGAACGTTTCGTTGACAGAACTTTTCACCTACGAACGTTTCGTCGACAGAACTTTTCACCTACGAACGTTTCGTCGACAGAACTTTTCACCTACGAACGTTTCGTCGACAGAACTTTTCACCTACGAACGATTCGTCGACACGTTAATTCACCTACGCTTGTTTCGCCGAGACGACTTTTCATCAGAGAATCATTTAGCCGACGAGACTTTTGATCTTTACATATTTATCTGGCTGAAATTCTCTACACCGGTCCTTCAGCCGACAAAACGTTTCGTTGACATCGATTTCTACTACAATGACACTAACTGTGAACCAGCAGATATTTTCGTCTGCGTATGTTACTTTGCCGATTGGAAATCAAGGGAGGAGGCCTTTGCCCAGCAGTGGGACACTACGATAGGCTAACAAAAAAAAATGTTGCTATATTTCAACTGAAGATAGTTTTAACTATTGGTGTGAATTTTACATGCCTAGGCAGTAGTGATTAAAGATTGCATTTTTGTTACCATGACGAGGGTACCTTTTTAGATCTAATTCAATATTTAATTTTAATATTTATAATGTACCTATATAATTCGATTGCACAATCAAACTCAATAAAACAGTCATTATTATTTATTGGCTTGATCAATTGGTAAGCATAATGTATGTGAACGACCTGATTAGGGTTTGTTTACGATTTTGATTTTTTTAAGATTATAAAATCGTCGATTACCTACTCAAGAAACTAAATAATTTTGTAGAATTCATGTACAATTTTGGAAAAATGTTATTTTGAACATTCCGGAAAAGCGGTCTTTAGGGCAGGAAAGCACACGATACTGAGAATTCATAATAATATGAAGAATTTTTCGAACGATTAGAAAGGGCAATTAAATCCACGTTCATGATATGCACGGAAATGGCTATGAACAAAAAAGAGAATAAATAAATAATAAATAATAATAAATATTAGGGGACAATCTTACACAAATCGAACTAGCCCCATAGTAAGCTCAATAAGGCTTGTGTTATGGATACTAGACGATGATATATTTAATAGATACAAATACTTAAATACATAGAAAACATCCATGACTCAGGAACAAATATTCGTGCTCATCACACAAATAAATGCCCTGGATTCGAACCCAGGACCTCCTGCTTCGTAGGCAGGGTCACTACCAACTAAGCTAAAGGGGTCGTCGAAAGAGAAGAAACAGAAGAGAGAATGACTTTAAGTTTAATGTAATAGAACGATTATTGCAGATTATCCTTCTTGTGCTAGGAAGGATAATCTGCAATAAATAATTTTAAAATTTTAAAAAAGCAACTAACAAATTGAACAATATACTTATTTTGAAAAATAAATAGCTCATGTAGGTATATCAATTACCAAACCACCACCAAATAAATATATATATATATAAGGTGGTAACAAATTAGTCACGGATATTTTTAGGGCTGATAGTACTAAGGTTTCTGAGTTTATTTATGTAGGTATGAAATAATAAACAAATTATGTATGTTGTTGAAGAAAATTAGGGAAGTAAGTTTGCTACGTAAAGCACCCTGTTAATGAGGTAAACAATAATCAGTGATTAAGACATCTTTGATTATCTTATGGTCAATAATTTTTCAATATGAATGAACTGGCCACTTAACAGAAAACAACGTCCACTTGACAGAAAATGTTCTTGTCAGTTAAATTACCAGTATGATTAAGTTTGGGTAGAAATTTAATTTATTTATTTTGTTCGGTGATTGAAAATCAAAAAATGTTATGAAAAGTTTTCTTAATTTTTAGTTAATATTAATTATTATAACATAACGTAAAGTATCTTCTCTTAAAATATCCGTGAATAATTTGTTAGCACCATATGTATCATGTACCGTATTTAACCCGTGTATGTATTTGAAATGTTTCATTATAACGTTTCATTCGACTCATCAATTGATAAAAACTAACTTAAAATATACCTTACAAATTACTTTGCGAAGAAAGATGTTTACTTCGGCAAATAAATTAAACACAATATATGCTTAGTAAGATATATGGTTTAAGGGTTCTGTCGTAATGACTTTCAACATTAGAAAAGTTGTGTAGTAGAAGCATACGCAGACTATAAGATCTGCAGGTTCACAGTTAGTGTTATTGTAGTAGAAATCGATGTCAACGAAACGTTTTGTCGGCAGAAGGACCGCTGTAGAGAATTTCAGCCAGATAAATATGTAAAGATCAAAAGTCTCGTCGGCGAAATGATTCTCTGATGAAAAGTCGTGTCGGCGAAACAAGCGTAGGTGAATTAACGTGTCGAAGAATCGTTCGTAAGTGAAAAGTTCTGTCGACGAAACGTTCGTAGATGAAAAGTTCTGACGACGAATCGTTCGTAGGTGAAAAGTTCTGTCGACGAAACGTTCGTAGGTGAAAAGTTCTGTCGACGAAACGTTCGTAGGTGAAAAGTTCTGTCGACGATCAATTCAACGACGAACTGACTGTCGGAGAACGATTGCAGAATCGTTGGATAATTTTAAAATATTTACTCGTAAATATAATTCAAGAATGTGTCAATGTAGACGTTTGAGTGCTTGACACTGTCCCAGTAGTTGTCATTTTGAATGTTAAGTCATTCTCATTAGCAATAGATGAGACAATCTTGTTATATTATTCTATCATGAAACCATTTAGGTATTTAAATAATCCCATACCCCTACTAATATTGTAAATACGAAAGAAACTCTGTCTGTTTGTTTTCTATCGGCTTGTTTGTTACATTTTCACGCTCAAACCGCTAGATGGATTGTAATAAAATTTTTGTAACGCAGTCAGTCGCAAAAGCTCGATGATGTCTCTCGTTTACAATAAAAGTTAACAGTGATCACCGCCGCTTGCTGCTATATTTGCTGGACCACGAATGAAAAAGACCGCCGCGGGCCAAACGCTCTGAAATTGATCCCAGAACATCCCCGTTATATGACGTCTCAATTTTAGAACCGTTGGAAAGTATAATTTTTTTAAAGCTTGTACTTTTTAAATATTTTTGACCACCTTGCACATCCGCGCTCATTAGATCCTATGCCTCCGAAAATTAGAGCCTATTCTCCTAAGCCCGTAAATTAAACATCCGTACGCGAAAAAATCAACCGAAATCAGTTTTTTAACGAAAAACCGAGTATGCGCCCTACTACGCTCACCTAGCCAAAGTTTCCACATTACCGACAGGAACTTTGCAATTTCCGGATATAAAATGTCCCAAATCATTTCCTGCAAAATAAGGAATTTGCTTGCCAATTTGTATAGTTATTGATTATTTATTAGAGCGTGAAAATCGATTAACTAGTGCGTTTCGTTTGAAGCAGCATTTGTTATTTATGTAGCATTTTTCTTGATTTTTAAACAGCTTTATTTACGATATAGATAGATATAGATAGAAGACTAAATACATAAAAAAAATCAAACGTAACCCACCTAGGCTACAGTAGCACGTTGTTCCGGTAAGATACAGACGCGGGTTCAAAATTTCGAATCTCGCCTTGGCTACAAGTGGGTTACGTTTAATTTTTTCTATGTATTAAATTTTTGTATCTATAATCGTAACAAAAAATTGTGGTGTTTCCACATTAAAAATTCCTATATACATTAGCTTTATTTCCATTGACTCCGTTTATTTGCACCAAATCCAGCGACAGTTTTTTTTTATTACTAAAGTTCCATTGTTCAACACGCTAATGCCAATAGTCAACACCCTGTTGGCATCTTGCTAATGACTTTTTTGTTTTTTTATTTCTTGCTAATGACTCGTTCAAGATGGCGACTACTGGAACAGTTTCGAGCACTCGAACGTTTACCTCACTAAAACTAATTTTATAAAGCTTTACGGGTCAGAAAAATAGCACGAATGATCACAATGGGGGAGGAGGGGTCCGAGAAGACATCACGTGTGATTTTTTCACACAACGGGAAAGCCAAAAACAACGAAATTACTCAACAATAATTTTCTAAGCGTATTTACTTAAATATCATTTATGCCACACCTGCCGCTTTCTGGCCAAGTGCAGACATAAAATGATGTAAGTACACAACACGGGAGGTAATAAAGAAAGCCCTCGATCGCATATTTACGTCCATCGCTTGCAGCTCGGGCCGCAAACTTCTGCGATCTCGGCCTTTCTTCGTATTACCACCCTATTTATGTAATCAACTTCAACTCAACTTCATGTATCAACTTTAAAACATTATATACGACTTGCTCAGCGTCTAATGGTACCTGGCTCATTATAGTTACAAAAATAGGCCAAAGTTGTTCACATGGTTTCTGGATGAGCCCTTCCGAGTAGGTAATACCGAGGAGTTGGCAGCAGAGGAAGTGGAACAAAGACAATTCGTTGCTTAGGTGCGTGGTGCACTTACGTTAACGTACGAAAAAAAGTCATCTATAAACTAACCTCATCACGCATACCATCGATACGACGCTTCGCCAGACTGAGTGGTTGTCAATCTGTTTCTAACGTGACATCAAAGAGGCGCGATGCGTCGTCATAATAATGTGATTGAGGTTTGTTGTGGGTTTGAAAGCTGTTTGCATTTTTTGGACTGACCAGAGCGTTACTCCTGTAGGCTTATTTGGAGTAGAAGCAGTATGTTACATGTAATTATTTTTTCTATTTTTGTTACCTCTTTTTCTGGTGATGACAATAAATACATTTGAGGTACTCTAATTGAGGAGTGTCTTTTCAAAAAGGCTTATTTTTTAAGGTTTTCATATAGAATAAACCCTTTTGAAAAGACATTGCTCAATTCCAAGATATTCGCAATTTTCGCTAGGTTATAAAAAAAAAATTATTTCAGGTAAAAGAAACTCATATACAAATTAGATTATCACATGTTAAATTTAAGTATAATATATACTTACTTTTCGTTACTCTTTCAGCCACACCATTTATGGTTAGCGCCATCTAATGTTAACATCATTTGAAAATAAAACTTGAAATTACTATTTTATTTTTTGCTTTTGAGACTTCTCATATTATTTCGCGCAGACAATGTATCAAGCTATAAAATGAAACGCATTTTCGTCAATACTGCATAATCTTAACTCACTTTATGCTTGTATGGAAAAACGACCGACTCCATTCACCTTAATCCAACCGTGTTTCTCACAAACAAACTCCCCCGGATCGATTTATGCCCGACCTAATTGAATATTTCCCGCCAACGAAAAACAATCCACTATTTTTATCACAAATTCACCCAGACACCTTCTTTATCTCCCGAATACCCATAAAAATAGGGGATGAACCAAACAACTCCATAACGCCTTGCGGAATGACTTAGTCAGTGGAGGGCAATAAATAAGGCCCGAGCACACGATAAGCGAGGATCTATTGGGCTTATAAACCACTTGGTGAGCGTGTATGGACCGGTGCCCTTATGTCCACGATTTATGGTACACCTGCGGTGTTTTAAGACCACAGTTTAGCTCTAAGGTAGTATTGTACGCTAGCGGTTTAAGGCGCTAGGGTAAGGAATTTATAAACCCGGTTTTTATCGGAATATAAACTGATAACGTTTTAATTTTAATTGCATCTTGTAATTCCATGTCCATAATATAATAACTATTAAAAATTAGAACAATGGCAACCACGACGGTTTACACACGACGTTTCGTAACCCATTCCAGCGCTTGTGGTCGCGGGGACTGAAAAATATATAACAAAAATATATTTCGTTATTTTGAAAATATATTTCATAATACCAAAATCGAGAAGCTAGAGCATAATTGGAATTTTCGTCCCAATGATAACAATGCATTGAAATATCACAACTGCTAATTAAGCCAACATTGATATTCAACAAGGCCTGGACCCTCAGGCCAGCGATGAACATGGAATGGTCGCAATAGTTAAATGTAACTCAAACAGTTTCTGCTGGAGAAATGATATTATTCAGTCACAGATTTTGTAATTGAACGATACCTAATAAATTCGGACATTACTATTCGTTAGCGTTCGTAATCAATGTTATGTATTTGTTGAAACATTATTATACTATTAATTTAAGGATAATTATTAATATTAGAATTATTAATTAACGCTGTCTAGAGTAATTAGGGTTCCGTAGCCAAAATGGCAAAAACGGAACCCTTATAGTTTCGTCATGTCCGTCCGTCTGTCTGTCTGTCTGTCCGTATGTCACAGGCATTTTACTCAGAAACTACATGATGGATATTGATGAAATTTGGAATATAGATGTGTTTTATGAGGCGCTACTTAGTTTGGTATATAAATATATAAAATAAATATTTTTAGGGGGGGCACTCCATACATGTTAAAGACAGTAAAAATTTTTTTTTCAGCAAATATCAACACGTGGTACATAGTTCGACAGCTCTTTAAAAAACACTATAAGGTTTGTAAGTAATGTTTTTGATTAAGTGAATGTATTTGGAAATAATCGCTCCGAAAGTTGTGTAAATTGTGTCCCCCCCCCCCTATATTTTCTAAACCGTGCGTCCGAAAAATATGAAAAAAATCACGAAGGTAACGCTTAATTAATAATTTCAACTGAAATTATTTTCAACAAGATCGAATGTACCGTTTTTGAGTTATTGCCGATAAACTGCGCTTGTCAACAAAAGGACGTACTTAATTGCTATGAAGATACGCTCTTTTGTTGTTGTACTTTTTTTACATCGTATTTTTTATTTACCTTATAGTTACGGCTATGGAACCCTACACTGAGCATGGTCCGACATGCTCTTGACCAGTTTTTTATTCATTTTTTTGTAGTTTTTTTGTTAATTATAAGGACATTCAAGTACGTTGTTTTTGAATAAATGAAATGAAATCAGTGGTTAAGAGCGACTCTGTTTCTCTGTAATCGTTTTGAATAGACATGACATGACACACAATTGGGTGGGTCAACATTTTCAAAGATGTGTAATTTATATTTTTTACTCGACTGCGGCGAAGCCCAAAGGAGGGTTATGTGTTTAACCTGTACGTATGTATGTATATATATATGTATGTATGTATGTCCGTCCCTATGTCCGCTCGTAACTACTCAACGGCACATCCGATATTGATAAATGATAACATCATTAGATTCGTCTTGATGGTGCGAGTGTCACTGGGTATGAAGTTTGTTAAAATAAACAAAATGGCGGATTTTATGTAGTTTCAAATTCCACCGCGGTCGGGTTTTTTTTATAAAAATGTGGTTATTTCGATAGTTTTCGTCTTAAAGATCCAGAAAATACTGCTATTACATTTTTATTCGCTGTAATTTTTCCAAAATATTTTTGTAAATCCTCTATTATATAACATTTCCCAATTAAGTACGCCCCGGTAGTACGCCTGTGGTCCGGAAAGCCATTAGACAGACGGGTTCAAGTCGTTACCGAGGCATCAAACATAGTTCTTTTTATGAGGATAAAACCTTTTCGGCCCTTTACCTCTTGGCGTTGAACGCCAAAAGCGAATACGATGCATAGTGTTTCAATGTTCTTTGGCAAATATGTAAACCTTGGCAATTATCCTATCTCTGGGCGTGGGGATAATTATTAAGGAAACTTAAAAGCTGACAAATGAAGGAACTAATCGGTTGAGCCGCTCGGCGAATGAAGCTCGCTCTGGATTGAAGAGTCCTCGCCGCCACAATACGTGCTTATATTAATAGAGATGCCTAATTCCAACGCATTATGGATTGGCCCAAGTCACTACCTTCTTACTAGGATGGATGTAAAGTTACAGTTATTTCTGTTATTGTTTTAGAAGCATAATCTCTATCAATTCTATATTTATGTCCAGTTTTTACAATAACACATCGTTTAAATTGAAAGTTGCTACGTATCAGATGTAGCAAAAGATTCAAGCCCCGCGCATGTGGGGGCCCCAAGTCCTCTTTTAAAAGCACCCACCGCTCTTTTTGTCACTTAGTAACGTACCTATAAAATTGTCAGTATATCAATGTACAGCTTAGACTAAACCACAGGAATCAGGAAAAAATATGCGATGGACTAATCCGGCACTGGTCGGCGATTTCATTCCTGGCATAACCTCACACTAGATTAAGAACCGTACGTAATCAAAGGTCTTTTGTATTCTCACACCACTACCAATCCTTAATTCTGATAGCGCTACGACCATGTGTGGTTCTTGGCCTCATCTAGCCTGACGACCTTTCAGACGAAGTACATCCTCCTCTTTCCCATAACCTATCCTACTACCAATCCAAGAGTCAAATATTTTGAGAGTTTTACGACACGAATCGATGACGTCGAAATCTTAGTATCAAGAAGTTTTCAGAGCCTTCTTTTTGCTTCGCCTTAGTCAGGTAAAAACAGCAGTTATTTTGCTTATATCACCTTAGTATAAGCTCTTATATAGTAAGAATTATCAAAGGTGTCCCAATGTTTGTTCATTCTCTTTATTAACATTCGGACACCTTCGATAATTTTTACAATACTTCTGCATGGAACGATATATCACCAGTGTCTCGCAGCGTTTTTTGTTTAAACTGATGCTCTGAAACTTGCATCCGTGGCTCGTTATTGACGCGACGTGGTCAATACCGACACCGACGACAAACTGTATGAAAACCCCAACCCGCTACCGCTTATGACTCACATCACACACGAGAGAGCATTAATTCCGCAGGATGCCGCTAAGTGGATGATATGCGGTAATTGCTGCTGCACATCGGGAACAGAATATGTGTGTTTAATATACATACCGAAGCGATTAGCGTCTAAGTGTTTGATTAAAAATCTTTTGTTCCCCGTTGTTCTGTGTGACGTCTTTTCGTAATAATTGGTGATATACAGCAGTACGGGTATGTTAAATCGTATGTAATGAAATGATAAAAAGATTTCGCTCCAGATGGGTGTCATGCCATGGTCACAGAAAAATATCACCTGTTGTCGTTCCTGGGGGTATGAGATACTTTTCCTTAATTCTTCTTACGTTTCCTTAAGTCTAACATACTCGGACCTTACGTTGCGTACACTTTGTACTCTATACAATGTAATTTGGGAGACGTGAACAGGACCAACCAGGATTCAGTAAATGTTAAGGATTGTTGCAGTTCATCATTGTATTTAAGTGAAACAACCACTCCTTCTTCCTTTCTTTTCATTAAGTACAAAACTAATGTTCTACCATCATGGTTACCCCACAACAACTAGTTAATAATGATAAAACCTTTTTAACTGTTATGACAGCTTTTTGATTCGGAAGAAAGTAAAAAGTCATTTGTGATCTTGACAAATCAACGTTTACAAACATTCACAGGTAAAGCGAAGAGTATCGGATTTGACCGAAGTATTCCAATTGTCAAGTAGCCGTGAATTTCATAAATAATTTAAAACTTCTTTTCAACACCAACTGAACCTTCATCTCACTAATACTGGTACGAAACAGTAGCTTATAATTTACTGAAGCTGAATGCTTGATCCTGCTCACGCCTCTCGAATCATTATGTATAATTATTATCTACGTACCTATATGCTGTGTATCGCACCGCTCATGCTAATCCCTCTCAAGTGTCTGATCTATCCCAAAACGATCATGCTCCGCTGAGACGTAGACGCCTAAAGCCGAGCTAGCTACTAAATTATATGGGTACCAGGGCAGGACGTTTCAATATCTATCTATCTAATAATAATCTAATAGTAGCGCTACAATATGGGTGTTTATATAAATGTGTCATCAAATTTCTTCGAAACCGGTATTTCATTCATTCATTCACTTTATTTGCAAGGAGTACTTCATGTAGTTGTGTGTGTAATCAATCATTCACCTCAATTCTTTTTTTTTGGATGGTCTATGTCCCGTTTGGTCAATATTGACCACTTTTGGTAAAACTGATGTTGTGCCCTCACCTCAACTCTCGTGGAACTACCTATATACTGCGGTAATACCCAGTTGGGTATTACTAGCTACAGGATTTATGCGTGATGCGCTGACAAAACACAAAAATTCAAAAAATATTTTTTCTACTCCTGTACTTTTATCTGTCTTTTAATTGAGTTGATATTGTGATTTAAGTTTTTATTTTCAAAAGCGATAGCGCCCCCCTGGATACCATCAACGCCCCCCAATTTCTTCCATGGCCCCTACCACCCCCCTGGGAATCCTCAGCGCCCACTGGGGGCGGTACGGACCACTTTGGAAACCTATGCTAGAGGGACACAGAAGCAGGAATTCTAAACATTTTCTGTAAAGTTTTAATATTTACGTACTCAAAACAACCACGTATCGACAACTCGACAGGAACATCTTTAGCAAGTCAAAAAAGTTTGGGAACCTATACTCTAGAGTCTATTGTTATCCGGTATGAACTAAATATACAAAAAATAGAATATTGTGGAATTAAGGGACGAAACACAAAGTAAACACCAATTAGACATGTTTGTATTTGCACTAGCAAATTACTTGCATATTTGAACTGGAAAGATGGACTTGCGAATTAGTAAGTGTCAGAATATGGACCTAGTTATTAACAAAGCATATTTGCCTTTATTAAACACATCTCTCCTCAGATATTGTAGCCTTCTCTTTAGCTCTTTGCACCTATCTAATCTGCAATAACTTTATGAAACAATACATACATTCAAATGGAAATCATCAATTCAAACGATTATCTTGTGCATTCCCCGTTCAGCAGAGTTTAAGTAGCGTAAAATCTTCCAATCACAGTCCGTACTCGTACAAAACCTAAAACATTTCGCGAAATCTCGAAATCTTCTTTAACGATCCCAAATGGTCCTTCGAGCCGGATCCCGCATTAACAAAACAACATTGCATAATAAACGAAATCTTTCATTAAGGGGGCTTTTTGTCAGTTCGGGGCTAACTCCGCGAACCTGACACAGGCTTCATATTTAATTTACACCAGCATTATGATTCCAGGGCCGGATTTCGGCCGGCCATTCCGCCCGTTTTACAACACCCCGTAGAGTCGTTTGGGCCGGACTCTGTAATACACTGTTCCATTTATATCTAATTTGTGGTTATGGGGCATTAAGGATTGATTATTATGTAACGCGCAATTGAATTTGGAATTCGATTATCAGATGTTTTGGAATTGATCGCGCGTTTAGTTTATAGCTCGGTTTTAACGGTCGCGTTTGACGTTCAAATGTTAGTTTTGGGTCGTTTAGTGCCGGCCCGATGGCACTTAAATGTAAGTTTAGACATCGTTTACTTGAGTTTAACATTTTTAGGCTCTATTTCAATTCTCTAGGTGGCAAATGTTCTCATAAATTCACTTTTTATTTTTCTGCGCTCTTTAGTTTCATTTCGAACATATCATTATATTTATAGCTTTGTAAAAATTATAAAATAGATTTTCTATTTTCTGGGATCTTATTGCGTGAGGGTTGCACTACTTTTCGGCCATTTAAGGCAACATTTTTAGACAATATGTAAAGATAAAAATGTAGGTATAGGACTTTTAAATTCATCAGCTTTAAAACCACAGAACCAACGTATTTCATCGCTCGTTGAGTTATTTACGTACTATGTAGCGTGTGCTTATAATTTAGCTGATTTTTTTTCTTCACAAAATATTATCGTCAGTTGTAGTTACATTTAACTATTCATTGGTCCATGCCATTCTCGTGTACTAACACTTTAACAATGGATAAAATATTTTCTTCTAACCCAGCTTCCTAACGTTAAATACCTTTAAAAACCGAATTTTCGGTTCAGTTATCTCTGAAGCCGGTGGACCGTTCAGACTTTCCGCTTAAACCTTCTATTGAAATAACTGAATGGTGAAACGTACAAGGCTGTTAATTAAAAGTTAGCACGCCTGATCAACTCCTAAACGAAAATTTTCGAAACATTTTTAGCACCTTTTCCTTTACTATTTTTCGACCTTTGACGTAAAGCATCACCAGCACTTTTTTTTGGATGTGGAATAACGTTCCATCAACGGTAATAATTTATTTTATGCCACACCTGGCCGCCAAAAAGCCGCTTTCCGGCCAAGTGTAGACATAAAATTATGTACACAACACGGGAGGTAATAAAGAAAGCCCTCGATCGCATATTTCCGACCCTCGATCTTGGCCTTTCTTTGTATTACCACCCTAGTTGTGTAATGTACTATTTAATTGCAAAATCGCATTCCTTTTTCAAATTAAAATCGAGTATCGGAACATTCTGCTTAGCGTCCTCATTTTGTTGAGCATAAAGCCAATGTTGATTGAATTTGAAATGAAACATCTACGAATATACGTTCAATCCTTTTTCAG
This sequence comes from Eudemis profundana, assembly GCA_947034925.1. Lineage (NCBI taxonomy): Eukaryota > Metazoa > Arthropoda > Insecta > Lepidoptera > Tortricidae > Eudemis > Eudemis profundana. Next base: position 3,370,030 of record OX344800.1, on the reverse strand, counting down.
ATTAACTCATTTTAATTTAACGGTCCACCGCGTATAAAGAACGCTCAAACCCGATTTCAGACACCAATACTGATGTGTAGGTGATTAAAAAAATACCTATCACCCGCTCTCGAAGCACCCAAATTAATTTTCAAAAGGACGTGGAAGCGCCGAACATTTAATTTGTTTAATTGAAACACTTGAGCGTGCTCCGTTGAAAAAGGTCACAGTTTTTGTGCTAAATTAATATTGCTGGGATAATTTTGAAGTTTCGCGCAAAATTGCGAAGGCACTTGGTATTTTAATTCGAGTTGGACCGGCCCGCATATTTGACGGGAATTTTGAATTTTCCCTGCCTTGCTAAATATTTCCTGGGAATGAAGTTACAAAAAATTCTGGACTACATAATCCGGAGCGGATTTTTAGAGGTGTTTCTTGTGAAAAGCAAATGGTTGACTCACATTAAACCCATTCGAGAGTAAATGTTGCGACTTCACAGTATTTATATTTTGGTCAACAGAGAACAAATATTGAGTCGACATAGATAAGTAAACTAAATTTACTTGGCTGTGTAACTTTTCTGCAAACAAATATTTCACCAACTTTTTAAAGGTTCACATTAATCTAGTACGTTTACCCGTGTTATTGTTACACAACATAATTATATTAATAAATAAATCAGATTGAGAATCATATAATGGGTCAGTCACTACGATCTGGAATTAAAGCGTGGAAATTAATTTATTGCCAAGAGAAAAACCGGTAAGAAAAACGCGTTGAAATAAACTATAACACGGATTTCTCACATAACCATTAATTTTGAGTTAGTCTAAAAATAGTCCCATTTGTGACACTAACAGATTCGAGCATTGCGTGTTCGGCGAACTACATCTGTGAATACTCATAATTCAGGTTTATGGACTAGACTGAATCTTATCGAGTAAATTTAATAAGCTTAAGGGTTACGATAAAAATACTCCAATAGCAAATAATTTGCCGCATCTTTAGAACAATGGAATGGATCGCCAGGTCGCCACAGCATATTTTCTGATAGAAAACAACGTGCATTTTGGTTCTGCGCAACATACACTTGAGCAGTCAAAAACTGGTCTGTCTCTGTGAACTAACACATAACGAATGAAATGACACTCTGCCAAATTCACGACCACATTTTGCTTCACAGAAAATGTTTCTCATTTATCTTTTCGTTACCTTAGCTACTTAGGATGTATTTTAAATTGAACATTTTGCAACGCCGCAAGAATATTTTGGTCTCTGGTTTTTAATTAAAACATAAAATTGGCATTAGTTCAATGGTTCTGTGCAAGAAATACGTACGATTGAAACGGTATACCATATCTATATCAACAGACATAGATGGAGCTACTGAACTAAAAGAGTGTTAATTATACTTCTCAATGAACGAAAGCTGCATATCAATACCTATATTCTTTTATTGTGACACATTTTGTGCATGACTATCGTCTAGCTGAGGCTAACTCCCTATGAAGTCCGCGTTGCTCTCAAATCAAGAGTTGAACCCCGAAACAACCAGAAAGTACAACCAGTTTGATACGGAAGTCAAAGTAGATAGCAAAGTTGAGGGCGCTTAGCGGGTGCTACGGTGGACGGATTGAATCGCTGGGCCGGAAATCCAGAGGTACCGGGTTCGATTCCCGGTTTGTATACAGGTGAATGCCATTTAATTTTTCTGTGTACTTTGATTTCTTGTATCTATATATGTTACCAGAAACAAATTATAGACCAAGCAATTTGCAAAAAAAAATGCAGTAGGGTGAATCAAAATGTAGACCCACACATTTGACGTGTCTGGCGTTGCCGAAAATTTCTCTGGAGTTACCAAAAAATCAAGCTTCTAATAGGATATTTTTCTATTTATTAAGTTTATGAGACGGGACATTCAACGTTCTAATCTAACATACTTACTCCATAAATTTAAACATACACAAACCATAATATAAGGCGTTATTTTACAATGTTTCAGACAGCCTCGTGTGGGTCAAAAAGTTGATTCACCCAGTAACATCTAGCTCAATGCAAACTCTCTACCGCGAGGGAAACCTGAGATAGTCCTCTAGACAGACTATACACAACACACTACTTCACGCTTAAGGGTGTGCCCAATACGGTCTCGTGGACGTCATTATTCCTTCTCGTTATTGTGAGGAGTATCTGTAGCTTGAGGAGTTCAGGATTCGGGCCATAATTACTTTGTGCGTTCCCATTGGAATTTCAAGCTTTTGAATGTGTCAGTCTTTAGTAAAAGTTCTCAAACGATTGTAAAATCAACCACTAATTTGTAAAAGTTATAATCGATTAAAGGTGGTCCCTCAATTGAAACGTTACTTTTCTAGGCATAGGTAATGACACGACGTAAAAAATACTACAAAAAGCTGTGCAATCTTGCACACTGCTAAAATTACGATACGAATACTATATCAGGGAGAATCGAAATCGAATCGAAATAAATCTCTATCTAAATACAAATTAATCGACTAATACGCTAGTTTTATTTGTAATCTTTCTGATTAAATTACGCATTTTTGAAACGTCAATGAGTGTTCTAAACGGGACCCGGTTGTCTCGCCTAGAATTTAACCCTGTTACAGGGGGCAAAAACGGGACTCTAAAAATACAAAGGACAACCTGGACTTACCTAGTCGCTCGTTGACGTGGGCCCATTTCCGTCAAGTAGATCACAGTCAGGTCAGTCACTGTCAGAGTCTCGTCAAGGTTCAGCTTTACGCTGATGATGCGCACTGGCCCCGGGTCGCCACGCGGCGAATCACAGCTCCGGTCCAAACGCCAAGAATATGTGTGGATTCACTCGCGAATACAATTCTCACACTTCAAAACACAAAATTGTTCGTGTACACCAAATTCACAAACCAAAACCACTAATTCGGCACACAAAAGTAATCCGATCGCCTGAGTACGTTACTTTGCCGAAATCCGAAAACGTTATGTCAGCGACATGACAGTCGGAAAAAACGCGTTGCGTTTTCAGGTTATAATTATTTGACATTGACAAATGTCATGTTGTGGGCGCGTTCCGATATTGCATCGGGACGTAACAAACACCCGCCTCGGACAGGCCTCGAAGCCGGTCCGCTATACTAATGGAAGTCGCGACAAGGTTGCTACCGCTCGCTTGAGAACCGAGTCCCCCACCATGACCTCGGCAAACCGGGGCGTCTGGTCTTTACCAGGAAACAAGTTAACAATGCGCCCCCGGCGCCAACGCAGTGGCGGTAGGTTCGCCTCCTTAACTAGCACTAAATCACCAACCTTGGGGGGACTGGTTTTGTCAGTCCACTTGAGGCGCTGCTGCAGGACATGCAAATATTCCAATGACCATCTGGCCCAAAAGTTCTGAGACATTTGTTGCAGCATTTGGTAGCGCGACAAGCGAGAGCTCTTTACTTCCCTGAGGGGGTGCTCTGGCAACGCTGCAAGTGGCTGACCAATAAGGAAATGGCCTGGAGTCAACGCCTCCAAGTCATTTGGGTCGGAGCTGAGCGGACACAACGGACGGGAATTGAGCACCGCCTCAATTCTACAAAACAACGTCGCTAGCTCCTCAAAGGTCAAAATAGTTTGACCAACAACCTTGTACATATGTGCCTTGGCTTGTTTTACACAGGCCTCCCAGATTCCACCCCAGTGGGGGCAGCCTGGCGGATCAAACGTCCAGGTGATACCCCGACGGGAGAGGTCTGTTTCAATTTCAATCTTATTATCTAACAAAAATTTTACAACATCTTGTAAATATCGGTCGGCGCCCTTGTAGTTGGTGCCACAATCTGACCGGATCAGAGACGGAAGTCCCCTACGTGAGACAAACCTATCCAAAGCAGCAATAAAGGCCTCCGTCGAAAGATCACTAACAAGCTCAAGATGCGCGGCCTTGGTGGACAGACATACGAAAACGCACAGATACGCCTTTACCGTCTTCGCGTTGCGGAGTTGCGAAGTTTTCACCAAGAAGGGTCCGGCGAAGTCCGTTCCAACCCTGGAGTAGGGTCTAGCCTCAGTGACCCGGTCCGGTGGTAGGTCACCCATCTGAGGCTGCATCGTGGCTGCCTTGAGTCTGAAACAAGGCAAGCACCGAAACACGATGCCCCGCACGAGTCTTCGGCTGTTCAAGATCCAAAACTCCCGCTGTAGAATGCCCAGAAGCGCATTGCAGCTGGCATGGGAGTTCTTAAGGTGGCGATCGGTCACCAACAAGTCCACCAAGTGCCCCTTCTTGGGCAACAATATGGTGTGGCGCGCCGAATACGACAAATTCGCATTACGAAGCCGTCCTCCAACCCGGAGTACTCCTGACTCGTCCACAAACGGGTTGAGGCGAGCTATCGCCTTCTGCAATTTGGGTCGCCCTTTCCGTAAGGTCTTCAACACATCCCCAAAGTGTTCCTTCTGTACAACCCGAATCCAATGAAGTAGGGAGGTACTCTGCTCTTCACTGGTGAGAACACTACCGCGTGACCGGTTGTCAGGGTGGCGACAGTTGTGTAAGAATCGCTTGACCCAAGCTGTCACTCCAACAAGCTTGTCGAGGGAGCTATACCGTTCTAGCAACCAAGCGGTGTCTGGCGCTGGAGCTGTCTCGACAAGGTGGACCTTCAAACCAGAGGATGGGGTCCCAAGCACACAACTGGCAGGCCAGTGTGTCTCCCTTTCCAATAACCAATTTGGTTTCCACCACAGTGAGTGGGCAACAAGCTCAGGTGCTGAACAGCCCCTGGATGCCACGTCAGCTGGATTCATTTCACCTGGCACGTGTCTCCAAACCAATGCAATCTCAGAGTTCTGGATCTGCGAGACACGGTTGGCCACGAAGACCTCCAAGCTATGGACTGACGACTTCAGCCAGCACAAAACAATCTGACTGTCCGTCCATGCGTAGGCACCCTCCGCAAGGTCCACGGTGTCCTTCAGGGTGGAGGCCACATGGTTCATCAGGCGCACAAGAAGAGCGGCACCCGCCAATTCCAACTTCGGAATTGTCCAACGCGTCCGAAGGGGGGCCACCTTGCTCTTCGCCATGACCAAGCGTACGTCGACCGCTCCGGCGGAGCTGACCGTTCTCAAGTAGACGGCAGCTGCAAATCCTCGCTCGGAGGCGTCGCAAAACCCGTGAAGGGTAGCCCTGCATTTGCCTGCAGGCAACAGCTTACGCGGCAGTTCGACCTGATTGATCTCCGTGAGCGTGGAGAAGTAGGTCTCCCAATCGCTCAGCAAGTCCCCGGAGAGCGGATCATCCCAGCCCAGTGGGACTATCCACAGGCGCTGCATAAACGCCTTGGCCGTGAAGATGACCGGTGCGATCCATCCGTTTGGATCGTACGTTCTGGCCACCGTAGACAGAACAAGCCGCTTTGTCCAGACCTTCGGGGAATCCAGTTCCACCCGATAGGTAAACACATCTTGGACCGGTCGATACTGCACGCCCAGGACCGATAACATGTGTGGGTTCTCGGCGTTTTCGAAGAGGTGCGGGTCTTGCTGGTGCTCCTCAGGGAGCCCGGCCAACAGTGCCGGTGAGTTGGACAACCATTTCCGCAACTCGTAGCCACCAGTCCGCAAGAGTTCAACCAACTCGTTCCGTAGAACCAAAGCTTCTTCGACGCTATTTGCCCCGGTGCACACGTCATCAACAAACAGGTCCCGTTCCAAAATGGCGGACGCTCGAGGGAACCTCAGTCGCTCTCGGGCCGCCAATTCAATCAAAGTACGAATTGAGATGTACGGGCTGCTCTTCAGGCCGTACGTGTTCGTATTCAGCTCGTACACCAACATCGGTTCATCAGGGCTCTCGCGCCACAATATCAGCTGATACCGACGGTCTTCAGGATGGATCACAGTCTGCCGGAACATCATCCGGATGTCAGCGACGAACACTACCTGATGCTTCCGAAAGTTCGTTAGGATGTCCGTTATGTCCTTGTGCAGCTTCGGACCTGCATGCAAACACTGGTTCAAGGACACGCCCGTCGAGGTGGCCGCGGAGCCATCGAAGACCACCCGAATCTTGGGATCCGGGGACTTCAAGACGGCGTGGTGAGGCAGGAAGTAGTGTTCAACCGTACGCTAGTCCAGGTTAGACACCGACATATGTCCTAACCCCTCGTACTCCCTCATGAAGTCCACATACTTCTGCCGGAAGAGCGGGTCTCTTCTCATGCGGCGCTCCATCGAGACCAGCCGCTTCTCAGCCAATGCGCGAGAAGCACCCAAGGGTGGCCGATGAGTAAGCAAGGGAAGTCGAGTTATGAACCGACCAGAGCGGAGGCGGCCAGTGTTATTCTGGTAAAACAACTCGCACTCCTGTTGCTCCGGACTAATCCGCGGCGCGGTCGGCGGTTCTTCAATCTCCCAGAACCGTTGCACGGCTTCTGAGAGCGCAGTTCCAACCAAGCAGCTCTCCTCAGCAGGAGGCGGAGGAACTGCCAACACCTGACCCATCACAGCATGTCCAAGGCCACTAGGCCACCAGGCTGTAAGGTCCGTTTGCTGGTGAGCAAGACCCTCCCTAGGACGTCCGCACCCAGCAGCACGTCGATCTGGCTAGGGGTGTCGAAGCCAGCATCAGCCAAATCCAAACCAGCTGTCAAGTCGCGCACCTCCGGCGGCAGCCGCACTTGGGGGAGTCGCCCGACCACTTCATCCAGCACCAATGCGGAAGCTGTAATCCTCGCATGGGAAGTGGGACTCTGCCCAAACGTGAAAGTAACCTGTCCGGCCAGGTTTGACACTTCTACATTACCTACACCACGCACAGTGTCCGGGTGGGGTGTCATATCCAAGCCCAACCGTTGCACCAACCGACTGGATACCAAGCAGCCTTGTGCGCCCGTGTCCAGGAGAGCACGTGCACAGACTGATCCTTCGCCAGGACCCCACACACAAATCAAGGCCGTGGGCAACAGCACGGTCTTGTGGGGGTTGGCGGTGGCGGGTGCATGGGCAGCGTACCCCTATTCGGAGCGCCGGGTGTTCTCCGGATCCGCTTGGTAGGGGCGCTCAAACTGAGAGAGTGGATCCCACGCCGCTTCATACGCCCGTCGCGTCGTGCGCGCTGTCTGCGGCACCTGGTACGCCCGGGGGCGGCCGTACACCGGCAGTCTCGCCTCTAGGCGGGGTCGCTCCGCAAGCGGTGGCGACATTCGCGGCGGCGCCATTCGCAGCGGCGACATTCGCGGCGGCGACAATCGCGGCGGCGACATTCGCGGCGGCGACATTTGTCGCGGCGACAATCGCGGCGACATTCGCGGCGGCGACATTTGTCGCGGCGACAATCGCGGCGGCGATAATCGCGGCGCCTGCCGAGGAGGAGGCGGTCGCGGGCACCCGCCCGTAGGACCCCCCCGTGGGGGCGCGGGCGCGCGCGCAACCGCAGCGTAACTCTGGGGGAGGGGGGGGGTACCACCCCGACGGCCCCTCGCCTCATTGGCCCTGTACCCCTGGTCAGCCCGATGCTGACTCCGAACAGGGGGGGAGCATGACCCCCGCGCAGGGGGTGGTTTTGAACCCCCACTACGGTTCATGCATAAAATTGGGTGGTGCTTCCCATCACACCAACTGCATGCTTGGCGGTGGGCACAATCCCTAGCAAAATGATTGCCCAAACAAACAAAGCACCACTGTCTCTGCTTTGCGATACCGCGGCGGCCCTCTACCCGCTGGTCCAGGAACTGCTTGCACGCGGGCACCCTATGGCCCGGGTTCCGGCAATATGCACAGGGGTCTGGGTCCGCCGTCGCCACATTGTAATGCCGGGGCCCTGGTGGGTGAGGTCCCGACTTGCCCCCATATCCCCTCGGAGAAGCAATCCTCATCTGGGGCCGGGGTGCTCCAGATGGTCTCGGAGGGGAGGGCAAATCCGAAGTGTCTGCCCGTCGACACTCGGTTTCCAAAAATTCCACCAAATCGCTGTAAGCCGGTAGGTGCTGGGCACTGTCCCCACCATACCGTTGCTCGAACCGGGCCCGAACATCATCAGGCAGTCGGTTCAACAAGAAACTCAACAACATATATGACCACTTGTCCACGGGCAATTCCAATTTTTCCAGGCCCTTTGTCGCACTCAGGACCGGATTCAACATTTTTATCCGGATGTCGGAGACCTGTCCGATCCGAGGAATTGACCAAATCTTCCCCATGAGCGCGTCCGCTAGCCGTCGCACGTTCTCGTATCTACTCCTCAGTAACGTGCGGGCGGTTTCATAGTTGTCGTCGGTTACCGACAAATGCGCGACCAGGTCGCGTGGCTCACCGACCAAAGCAGACAACAACTGCGCCAACTTCAAAGATGCAGGAAGATCCGTCCGTGCATGTACCAGACTGTCAAATAAATCAATAAAACTGGTCCACTGGTCTAAGTCACCCCGGAACACCGGAATCTGGATGGCAGGTAAGCGAGCTGCCAATGCCGGGTTCAAATTCCCCACCGGTTTACCCTCGATGGGTACTGAAGCTGTCCGAGCCCGAAGTAGCTCAGTAGCCCGCTGTGTGATCTGATCCGCTAAATCCAGGCATTGGTCAAAATCAGCCTCTACTTGCCCACAGTCCGAGGCTTCCTGGTCGGCTCCCGCTAAAAATTTTCCAAATCGCGACTCCAAATCTGTGAGACGCTGGGGTACCTGTTCGTATCGCGACAACAGTGCATCTTCCCGGTCTTGTCTGCCAACCAGGGCAGCCGCTGAAGCAAACCAACGCAACGTCGCCTGTATTGCTGCTTTATCCGACATGTTTTAAACAATTTATTCAATAAACACAAACAAAACAAATTTATTTCCTGTGGAAATTCCTCAAATATAAACAAACCTGGTCACCCTACTTGTGACACCAACTATAAGATTACTTACCAGACAAAACAATTTAATTATTCTTATTTTTATTTTGGGTGTCCACTATTGGATGTAATTTTAAATTCAAATTTACCACTCAATCAGTAAGCTATCAAAACTCAATTACAAGTTAGAAACAGTTTCACAATATACTATTATGTACCTTACAATGAGTTGCAATTGATACCCGAGAGCAATATTTCCAAAATCTCCAATATTTGTATGATACATCCAACAATATGATTATCCTATAGGCAACAATTAATCATTCAAATAATAGTCTGAATGCACTTAATTTAACTAATACTCTCCACACAAATTATTGGGTCTCGGGGCTAATCAATTTATTAGAAAAAATCACTTAACTAACAGGAATTTCGGTACAATTTCTAGCCGAATTACTTGTATATGCTAGGGAACCACTTTCAGACAATCAATAATCAATACAAGTGATCGAAATTGTAACTTTTGTTCCGTAATTCTAACCTCAAAAACGTACACGTGTTTCAACCAAGTGCCAAAAAATTACCAAAAAAATGCGATTTCTTTGCCGTGAATCGCAAAATCAAACCACGCTCTGCTACCAATTTGTTCTAAACGGGACCCGGTTGTCTCGCCTAGAATTTAACCCTGTTACAGGGGGCAAAAACGGGACTCTAAAAATACAAAGGACAACCTGGACTTACCTAGTCGCTCGTTGACGTGGGCCCATTTCCGTCAAGTAGATCACAGTCAGGTCAGTCACTGTCAGAGTCTCGTCAAGGTTCAGCTTTACGCTGATGATGCGCACTGGCTCCGGGTCGCCACGCGGCGAATCACAGCTCCGGTCCAAACGCCAAGAATATGTGTGGATTCACTCGCGAATACAATTCTCACACTTCAAAACACAAAATTGTTCGTGTACACCAAATTCACAAACCAAAACCACTAATTCGGCACACAAAAGTAATCCGATCGCCTGAGTACGTTACTTTGCCGAAATCCGAAAACGTTATGTCAGCGACATGACAGTCGGAAAAAACGCGTTGCGTTTTCAGGTTATAATTATTTGACATTGACAAATGTCATGTTGTGGGCGCGTTCCGATATTGCATCGGGACGTAACAATGAGATTAAATATCAATTTTAAACAGATTGATGAGCTCGTGATTAAATTTGCAATCAAATGGTTTGATTGAGGTAAATTTCTCGAAATGTGGATTTTAATGTTAATCAAACTAATTTTTGCCCACCTCTGATCATACCTCATCTCCGCACCACATCGCATCAAAAAACTTTTGACACAAATATTTCCTAACAGTAATTACTTAGTCTCCGACACGAAATCTCCGTAGGTACGTATTCTGTGCGACAGATGTTTCCAATCGAAAGAGAGGGTCCTGTCTTGTCACGTGTGACTACCGTTAATGTTGTGCACTTCGCATCAATCATAACTACACGACACAAGGTCTATTTTCCTCTGTCTTAGGTCACTTACTTTGTTTGAGTAGGGTGTTTACGTAAAGTGAGAGACACCGGACACAGCGGGACGCCTATTTCCGAACGATTGGATTTTGCATTCTAAATGTCATTGGAAACTCGTACGTCGAAAACGAATTTCTTGGAGGCGAATGCAACTGACAATGCTAAAATTGGAAAGTTAACACTTACCTTAATATCAGCGGGAGTTGCGAAAATCCTGATTTCTACTTGAGATATTTTTTGTATACCAAACAGCTCCATAACTTTATTCTTACGGCAGGCTTCAGTACGTTACCTATCTAAGGTTGAATCTTATATATCATTATCATTATTCTTGACCTTCAATAGATATGTGATTCGTTTACAGATTACTAAGAGACGTATTTAAGGCATTGGCATACAAAAAAAACTTCCGTATTGCATTGTCATCTTTTTTTTTAGACGAGCTTTTATTATGTAATTGCAAACTGCACGTCAAAACCCATCAAGTGAGCGGTAAATTTATCTTGAGTAATTTAGATGATCCTATGGCTACCATCCGGCTTCATCATCAGATCAGCTTCATGTCATAATATAATTGCATTGTCATTTGTTTTACATACTTTGCCAAATTTCAGCTCGATCGAAAATGAAATTAAATAAAATGATTTTGAAAGAGTGGAACCGGGGAAGACGGTCAAATTTAACTTGCAATATTTGATATCATAAGGGAACTTAATCCCATTTTAACCAACTAGAAAAAGGAGGAGGTTCACAGTTCATAAGAATCTTTTTTTGGTGCCAAAAATATCAGCCATACCTTTTCCAACTTTAAAAAACTTACACAAACAGGATAATCCGCGACTATGACGGATGGGTTTATTCAACAAAGCTCTAACGAACTCGTCTTTTAATTAAATTTTTATTTGTTCCGGGCGTTAAGTTTACTAACAGGTCGGCTAGCACAGGCAGTGAAAAATGAAATTAAAACTGCCAACTATTCACGTCTAGTTCAATTTTCAACAAATGCTGTGGTAACATTTTTTTATTTTGTTTTGTTTAGGTTTTGTTACTAGCATAGTTACTGTTATGTAGATCGATTATAAGAGTTCATATCACTCGATCGAAAGTTTGTTGGCTCTAAAGTTACTTACTTGATTGAATATTCAACGGATCGAAATATTTAGAAACTATAAAGCGTAACATCGAATTTGGGCATACGACTGTCATTCTATCGATTTTTGGTCATCAATATCTGTCATCCGACTGAGTAACTTTCGAGCCAAAGAACTTTCGTTCGGGTGATATTCTCAGACCCCGTATTGGAGACCAGGTATATAACATACTCTTCTCATAAGTTAATACATCACTAGCAGCTCTGAAAGTATCTTATACAAATTAATTAATTTTAATTTTATTTCCATAGATCTTAGACTTGTATGAAAATTAGACTTCTCTACACTGACCCATTTGCATTACTCAATAAACACTTTGCCTTCGCAGGGTCGTGACTCTACCGACCGATGTTTGAGAAGTTATTAGCGCATCATTATGTCTGCCCTATATCCAGTTCACATAAAATCAATAAAGAGCACCACTCTGACCACTCTCCAACTTTAATCGTGACACGCCGCCGCGTTTAACTTAATCCTCGCGGTGTAGTACTACATAATACCGTCCATATTACCCATCACCATAAAGTCAACGTCTGCAAAACCTTGGTCCTTTTATACAATAACTCGCCATTCCAAACATTACTTCGAAAGTTCCCATAGTGCTCAACAAAAGCAGAAACTCATCCAAACAGTACCGATCGCTACCAAACGTCGCTCGAAACGTCCAGCAACTTTTATTTTATTTGCTGACGTTATCAGTGCATTGTTTCATTGACTATTACAGAAAACGCGTGCCGAGTCAAACAATGTTACGCTCGGCGACATCGAATCAACGACTGTTAACATCGGGCCATTATAGACTTTAAAACCTTTGAAATAAGGGTCGGAATAGCGTGAGGTTTGAATGGGTAGTTTACCTGTGTAGGGGAAATAGAGAAAATTGACACAGGCGCTGTTTCGCCCATCGACTGTTGTAAATTAATTTGAATTGTTTAAAGCGATCGGTTTGTTGTGTAGTGTTGTTTTATTTATGTTAAATTGTACTAGAATTTTCTTTTTGCCTACGCCTATGCCATAGTTACGACAAAATATAATTTTAAATCGTCCCTTCAACATTTTGTAAAAAGTCGTGCGGAAGAATCGGGCGGATGTCGCTACCTACAATTACTTACACGTGAGCGAGTTGCGAGCGTGTTTTCTCTCAGCTCGCCGCGACAATTAGTGTATGAAAACACGCTCGCAACTCGCTTGCATGCAGCCAGTGTGATAAGGCCTTTACCTTACTTTTTTGGAAGTTGCTCGTTGCTTGTCAAAATTAGTTCTTATATATGACGATTTTTTAGCCAATTTTCTCAATTCTCGTTCTCGTTGACGATCCAGATCTCAAACCGCCTAATCTCGGATAAAATTTTTCGCACGAGATCTCGAATCGCCAATCTCGATTCGGCATTGCATTCCCTATCTTCTTGCCCTTTTTTGCAACATATGACTGATTTGTTTTTAACTTTTTAATTACGTAAGAATATTACGCAAATGAAAATAACGACTGTAATTCTTGTAATAATATTACTTACATCTTTGAAGTTTACGTCGTTAAGTAATAAAACGGCCATCCGAAACCTTGAAAAGTATTTTAACGGCATTAAACGTGTCCCAAACAGCACTTCCTTTTGCCCAATTAATATAATTTGCAGTTGTATTCTTTCCAGATGTAGAATAAACGTCTCCGTCCGACCCATTATCTTCACAACCGCGGGCGTTAATTTGAAAGAAATCTTTGTCTCTTAATTTTTTCTTAAGGATAGCTCTCTAATTACTTTTTTATTTTTTTGGCGGACAAATTAAAATCTAAATTTTGTTAAAGTTGACGCTGGGTAGATGAACTTTGTTGTCGCGCTAGGGACAATTTAAGCTTTTTACTGTTAGTAACTTAAAAATAAATTTGAGCTGGTTTTTTTTTCAACCTGTTATTTTTATTTTAGTTATGATATCATTTAGGAGCTGTTCGAGTATTGCGCAGTTAATACTTAAGCTGGATTACGCAGGCAGAAATTTTGTAATTTTCACTCCCCTCCTCCTCGCTCTTGTCACTAAAAGTAAGCAACGACAACGTAGGATCATGTTTAATTTATTAGTACCTAGAGCCATCCAGAAATAGGGTATTTGACAACAATCAAAATAAATTCATTAACTGTAACCAGCAAATTACGCTTCCAAAACAGCCCGGATAAAATCATTCAAACTTATTTTCGTGCCATCAACGATTTTACAATGACGAAAACTAAAAATAAGGCACCATGTTGAGCATGACGTCACAAGCACGTCACAAGATAGTATTTCATACTAAACTGCATACTTTCGGAGCGTTTTGACACTTCATAAAAAGAAGCTGATTTGAACTGTCATCAAGTAGCCTATTATAAGTAGTACGTCACACGCACGGGGGAGGGAACTAAACTTGACTGCCAACAAGATAGACAAAGTTAGGATTAGGAATAAGATTGATGGAGGGAGAGGTGATCTATAAATGTGGGGTAAAGAGACTTGAAACTTGCAAAGTAATGTCTCTTACGCCAATAGAACCTACGGTCAACAAAAAGTGCTGTATATTTCACACTTCATAATGTAGAACATAATTAATTTCCAACAGATTACGAACAGAAATAAAAAGTAACAGGCGATTTTAACGAAACGACATGATAATGGTGTCGTGGTCATAGTTCGTCTGGAGAGATAAATGAAGAATTGCGCACACAAAATAATAGCGGATGTATTAATTAAAATAACTTATACTAAATAATGAGAACAAACTTAAATCTATGAAGTAAAACTAACAAGAAGAAAATACGATAAAGCTTCAATACAAAGGAAAACAATCAAAATCTTAATTAACCGTAAAACACATGAGAAACCAATAAAACCCAATAAAAAGCAATAACAACAAAACAAAATAAAAACAAAAAAAGGAAAAAGATTGTCACTCGCAGGATGCGAACCCACGGCCCACTGCGGAGTATATGGTGGCTTAGTGCGGTCTCTGTACCACTACGCTATCTGAGCGTTATGAATGCTGGCGAAAACAATCTTCGGTATCAGCGCCGGCAACGAATCGTTTCTTTAAATACAAATACTTAAAATTGCAAGTCCTCATGCACGGATTATCTCCTTAACCGGAAGGGCATGTCCTAAGGCTGCGGACAATAAAATAAAAGTACATTAACACTAATCAAAATTGTCCGAGCGTCGATGTACAACGAATTGACGAAGGGAACTGTATAATACACACAAAACACTTACCCCATGTCCGGATATCGATTGTGCACAGTTATCATAAAAAACCACTACAAATGAATCGATGTATTGACCAAATAACACATTAAAACACCAATTACGGAAATTAAATATGCGGACACAGTGAGATTCACCTGACCGCTCGGATTTCTCTCGCCACCCTCATCATCCGAAAATATCAAACTCGCTCGTAACGTTCACCGAGTGAGACCCGTAGCGACATCTAGACGCGAGGTATGCAATTAACCATTACAATATCCCCTCTCCTCAGAAGAATCCGACCCGGATTCATGCGAACCGCTTCATGTCCGAAGAGTGCCACTTGCCCAAGTCTTTGCCTCTTAAACTAACTAACCTGTAAACATCTGTCGATATTTTCTCTGCTACGACTGCCTTATCATATTTCGGCGACAATTTTGCCATGAAGCCTTTTGCCGCATTTGACAATGGTTTAGTGCGTTTCCAAACCATGTCACCTTCTCTATATTCGCAGATACGACGTCGTTTATTGTATTGATTAGAGTTTTCTTCATGAGCTTTCCGAAGTCTGTCTTGTATCTCACTATATATGTCATTCCTTGCCTTTAAATGAGCATCGTGGCTTTCTCTATTAAATAACAGGGGTTCTTCTTTTTGAAAATGTCCACATTTATTCCTCTGCACAGAAGTTTCACGCCCAAAGAATAGGTATGACGGAGTCTTCCCCGTAACTTCGTGAACCGCAGTTCTTATAGCATGGCCTATGTGATGGATGTACTTATCCCATTCCTTATGATTATCTTTGACGTAACAAGCTATAGCTGTCCCAATCACTTTATTAACCCTCTCTGTGGGGTTCGACTGAGGATGATAATAAGGCGTGTACCACAAATCTATATCATAGTTTCCTGCCATTTCTTTAAATTGATTGGCTGTGAATTGTTTGCCATTGTCACATATTATCACACCTGGCGGGCCATAAACTAGAATCACCTGCTCTTCCAAGATTTTAACGATGTTAGATGTCTTACCGTTACGTAAAGGGAAAAGCAGGGAAAATTTGCTGAACCAGCACGAAACCACTAACAACATAGTATTTCCCTGTTTCGAGCGCGGAAACGGCCCCATCAAATCCATTGAAACGATTTGAAAGGGTTCACTTACTTCCCTTTGCCGTCCCATCATGCCACTGGGTGGTAAGTGTGAAGTTTTATGCCTCGCACAGATCTCACATTGCCTTACGTAATCTTTGACATCACCAATGAGAGTAGGCCAGTAATAATGTTGCCGAACTCTATTAACCGTCTTCTTAATTCCTAAATGGCCAGCTGAAGGATCATCATGACACTCTTTCAACACACGACACCTGAGCATTTCCGGTACTACTAATTTCCAACTGTAAGTCTCGTCTGGAAACTGTTTCAACTTTAAATATTTCCACAACCGGTCTTGGCTTATCTGCCAGTCCTCTGAATGCGTTCCTTTCAAGACTTGTTCTTCTTGGGCTTTATACCAGTCATCTTTATTCTCTGGCTCTATATCTAACACACTTATATCTTCCGCATTCAAGGCTCGTGATAGATAGATAGTAAAGCACTATGATCAGAAATTACTTTAAAGTGAGTTCCTTCTAAATATGGCCTAAATTGTTCTACCGCATGTAGAACACTTAATAATTCTCTTTCAGAAGCTGAATATTTACTCTCGCGATCCGTAAGTTTCCGGCTACTGTACGCAATGGGTCGCTCAATGCCGTCTATTGTCTGAAATAACACCGCACCTGTCCCTCTGTTGGATGCGTCACACTGCACCGAAAATGGCTGAGTAAAGTCCGGAACGTTCAAGACAGGCGTTGTAGTCAAGGCTGTTTTTAAGTTGATGAACGCCGTCTCTGCCTCATCGTTCCACACTATGTGTTTGCCTTTTTTCCCTCCTTTAGTAAGGTCATGTAATGGTGCGGCTACCATTGGAAAGTTTGCTACAAAGCGCCTGTACCAACTCGACAAACCAATAAATCTTTTTAACTCCGTGAAGGTTGCTGGGCGCGGGTAGTTTATAATGGCACTTATCTTGTCCGGATCTGTTCTTAAGCCTTCTTTATCTACAAGATAACCTAAATACTTGAGAGAAGGCCGCGCGAACTCACACTTTTCTACATTTATCGTTAGCCCTGCCGCCCTTAGTTGCTCCATAACTGATTTCAAGGAGGTTAAATGTTCGTCAAAACTGCTATTACAAATGACAATGTCATCCAGGTAGGTGAAAATTTTCCCCTCGTATTCAGGCGGAAATAGACGATCCATCAGGCGCTGTTGAGTCTGTGACGCGTTGTTTAGCCCAAACGGCATTACTTTAAAGTGATATAAACCTTTGCCAGGTAACCCAAAAGCCGTTTTTTCCTTGCTAGCCTCATCCAGAGGAATCTGCCAAAACGCTGAGCGAAGATCTATAGTAGATAGATAACGCGCATTTCTCAGGCTATCGAGGATGACCGATACTCTGGGCAACGGATACGAGTCCCTTTTTGTTAGTCTGTTCAGTTGTCTGCTATCCAGACATAATCTATTTTTACCTGATGCTTTTTTTACTAGAAGCACAGGAGAACGCCATGAACTATGAGATGGTTCTATAATGTCGTTGGCCAGCATATCTTCAATCTCTTGTTCTAATTCTTTCATGATTGGAGGTGCGAAGGGATATTGCCGTTGACACACCGGCAGATGATCCCCAGTATCAATATTATGCCGAATCAAGTGTGTCCTGCCGATGCCCGTACCAAGATTTCCATACATCTCCTGAATTAAATTGTCCAATTTAAACCTTTGCTCTGGTAAGAGCTCATCCCTAGACACCACTGGTTGAGACGTACTAATCTCTGTTACTTCTTCCCCAGTAAATATCTCCTCATTTTCGGAATCACTGCTAATTTCCAAATTGAATTGCTCGAAAAAGTTCATGCCCAAAATGACTTGATGATTTAGTTGTTCCATGACGTAAAATTTAACGACTCTGTATTTCCCGATAAATTCAATTGGCAGATAAACGACTAAATCTATGCTGTGAAGTGTACCGTCAGCTGTAGATAAGGTTTGCTCAGGGGTGTGCTGTGCCTGAATGCCTAATGATGCCAGACTAGCATAGAGTTGTTTCGAAATTACTGAAGTGGTGGCGCCAGAGTCCAAAAGTCCCGAAAATGATTTCCCAAAAATCTTGAAGGAAGCATAATATCTTTTGTCTTGTTGCTTCATGTCAATTTTGCAAAGGCCGTAGCAGGATAAGGGAGGAAAAAATGCCCTTTAATGATTAAGAGCTGTTTATTTTTTCTATAGTTGCTTTCATTTAGTTGTATAATTGTGCAAAGTTTGGTTGAAAAATTCCCAGTGGTTCAGCCGGGAAAAAATAAAAACAAAATTTATGAAATTTGACGTATCTCTAAAACTATAAATCTTTATCATAATATCTTTAATTCATTTTGGTTAATTAAATAGTATGTATGCCTTAAAAGAAAATTGAGTCTCTATCTTTGCAATTTCTGTAAAAAACACGTAAGTCAAAATTTCAAAAAAAAGTTTTTTGATACCTGAAGGAGTGACCACTCTAAGTGACATTTCTAAAAAAGCCTTATTTAACGATCTGTCAGTCATATAAGTTTGACGGTTAAAATCGAAAAGCAACAGTGTCAAAATTAAAAAACTATGTTGGTCGGATTCTGTTACATTTTATTCTTATACAATTCTAATACAGCCAAAGAACTTAAACATAAATATTCTTTGTTAAGAACTAAAAATAAAATGAATTTATGGCATTTACTCGTATATACTATGGGGCTAGTTCGATTTGTGTAAGATTGTCCCCTAATATTTATTTATTTATTTATTTTATTTATTTTTTTATGTATCAACTTAAAAATGTCTTTTACTTCTTATTTTAATCACTATCGCTATCTTCATTAACGGTAACACTAATACCGTTTCTCAAAAAAGGTCCACTAAGAATTTCGGCAGGCTGAATAATTTTTGATAAATATCTTGCGTGCGATAGGTAGTACACAATTGCGGCAATGTGTGAACAACACCCTACCTACGAATGAATATATCTGGTGAAACGATAAGTAAGGCTTAATTAGAAATAATGATGATTACCTATTTAAAAAAAAAAGGCTTTATAAGTTAAAAGGCGACAATTAATACAAATACAGGCTGGTTTTCGATAATCTGTACATATTAAAAGGGGTGAAATTCCATTTAATTTTATCGGTAAAAATGACTAATTTTTGTTTCTGGGCAAAAAAAATTTTTTACAGATTTTTACAGTTTGCTATGAAATTTTGGGCAGTACATCTGTTTGACGCAGTATAACTTTTGATCTTATTGTTCAAAGCTGTAAGAAAAAAATGTTTGTAAGATCACAATTAAGTGCTAAACGAAGATAAGCATGAAAAAATGGGCACAATATTCGCAAACTTTCGAGAAAAACGGTGTTTTCCGTAAAAAAAACTGAAGTTTTGCAGCCGTTTTTCACAATTATAATTTTTTTTGACGAGTTTTTCTTCAAGTCGGTGGTTTATTGTTATTGCTACTAAATAACGTGTCTATTGCCATGACCCTGCAATTTTTTCTTACAATTTTAAGCAATTAGTTCAAAAGTTATACCGTGGCAAACAGATGTACTGCCGAAAATTTCACTGAAAGTTTAAAAATCTGTAAAAAAAAAAACGAATGACCACAAACAAAAATTAAAATCAGTTTTACCGATAAAATTGGCTGAAATTTCACCCCTTTTCATATGTACAGATTATCGAAAACCACCCTGTATATTTTCAAGCCAATATTAATGGGAATGTCAATAATTGATTTATTTTTAATTTCTTACAAAGAAGATTTATTTTTAAGTTCTTTGGCTGTATTAGATTAGAATAGTATAAGAATAAA
Organism: Eudemis profundana; assembly: GCA_947034925.1. Taxonomy (NCBI): domain Eukaryota; kingdom Metazoa; phylum Arthropoda; class Insecta; order Lepidoptera; family Tortricidae; genus Eudemis; species Eudemis profundana. Next base: position 3,350,419 of record OX344800.1, on the reverse strand, counting down.
ATGTAACAGAATCCGACCAACATAGTTTTTTAATTTTGACACTGTTGCTTTTCGATTTTAACCGTCAAACTTATATGACTGACAGATCGTTAAATAAGGCTTTTTTAGAAATGTCACTTAGAGTGGTCACTCCTTCAGGTATCAAAAAAACTCTTTTTTGAAATTTTGACTTACGTGTTTTTTACAGAAATTGCAAAGATAGAGACTCAATTTTCTTTTAAGGCATACATACCTATCAATTTACCAAAATGAATTAAAGATATTATGATAAAGATTTATAGTTTTAGAGATACGTGAAATTTCATAAATTTTGTTTTTATTTTTTCCCGGCTGAACCACTGGGAATTTTTCAACCAAACTTTGCACAACTATACAACTAAATGAAAGCAACTATAGAAAAAATAAACAGCTCTTAATCATTCAAGGGCATTTTTTCTTCCCTTATCCTGCTACGGCCTTTCTCCTGACTTGAAAAACGTGTTGATTACCTTCAACCAGTCCTGCCAATTATCATCTCGATCTATTTCGGAAGCCCTTCGGCAGGTTTGTCTTCCGAATTGGCGTTTCCCGATGTACCACAAGGACATTTCTTCACAGTTGATCCAAAACGGCCGCATTTATAGCAGAACAACCTTTGTTTAACAGTTGGGCATGCCCTGAAACCATGTCCCGCACTACGGCAATTCCAGCACTTCATAGAGCTTGCAGCGGGATTTTCTTGTGGCCCGGAACGAACAGCCACTGCATTGATCTCTCTCCCATTAAATGCCAAATCGGGCTCAATTGAGCAACGGTTCTGGGTTGGTTCCTGGAAGTTCTCACAATTGATATTCGTTTGCTCAATAACTCTTATAGTAGAGGATCCCAGTATAGAACGACCTTCACCGAACTGGTTAATGGATGAAAAGTATTTTATATTAAATTAAATATGTTAATAAATATATTGCAAGTGGGTTGCCTAAAAAAATTCAGTCCAGAATATGATAAATTAAAAGTTTAAGTTAAATTTGCACCTGGTTGGTATGTGATGCTAAGGAAACGAGGTGCAAACTTAGCTCAACCGGTTAGTATGAGAAAGTTAGGATGAAGTCGGCACAGGTTCCCGTTCACAAAATGAGCAGATTTTTGATTTAGGGACATTTGAGCACATAACACTCTTCTATCGCATGGGATGGTTCGCTGGGACCTCTCTGTCGCACGTAGGTGAAGAACACACGGAGCGGCGCGACTTGCTATGTGCTAAAATGCCCCTAAACCAAAAATCTGCTTATTCTGTGAACCCCCCCCGACCCGACTCGTGCCCTCTTCATTCTAACTTTCTCATACTAAGCGGTTGAGCTAAATATTGATTTAAACTTTCACGATTTTCACTCATTATTATAACAAAACGGGACTTAATCGCGTAAAAACAAGATCCTGTCTACAGAACGCAATTACTATAGTAGAATTGTCCGTGAAGCGGTTGAGATCAAAAAACACCGCAATTTCAATCGGGAAGATGGTTTTAAGCTTTCTTCGTCATGGAATCCGGTCATCAGCATGTGTCAATATCATCAAGTGTCTTCCGGCAAATCGCCTGATGTTGTTAGTGTAGTGTGTCGGCCGAGTGACAACCCTAATATGCAAAGTATTAATCAAGACCAAGTGCGGGTAGTTCGGAAAACCCGCGCGGCTAGAAGATGTTGACACCCGCCTCGCCAGTCCCTTCGCGACCATGGACGTCACGGCACGTCCGAAACGTCGAGGTAATATCATGTTTTTACGCGATTAAGTCCCGTTTTGTTATAATAACGGTTGAGCTAAGTTTGCACCTCGTTTCCTTAGCATCACATACCAACCAGGTGCAAATTTAACTTAAACTTTTAATTAATCATATTCTGGACTGAATTTTTTTAGGCAACCCACTTGCAATATATTTATTAACATATTTAATTTAATATAAAATACTTTTCATCCATTAACCAGTTCGGTGAAGGTCGTTCTATACTGGGATCTTAGACTATTAAGACTTCCAGCAATTCTGGAACCGTATTGAAATGATCCCTACAAATTGCTCTTTGAAAATCTGGCTGTATATTCCTCAATAAGATGGCTAGTTTCTGGCGATCCGTTAATTTGGTAGGTAGCCGATTAAACATATTTTGCATCACTGATATGTAAATCAAAATAGACTCGTGCTTGCTTTGTGTACGTTTCTTTATCTCGTCTAGCAACTCTTCCTCATAATATGGCCTTTGGAAGGACTTAATCAGGAGACTAACAAGTTCATCCCAACATGAGACACTGTCACGATTTGCTCGATACCAAATGAGGGCATCACCCTCAAATAGATCAATAGCATAGCGATAAAGATCGCTCTCAGTTGCATTACGAGCCTCTTTTAATTCCTCAATCCGTTCCAAAAAGCCGTTAATACTCAATGATCCTTTGCCGTTAAATTTTATTCCCCAGTCCTTAATTGGAACTAACTTCCTTTTGACGGGTTCAAATTCTACAGTCGAGGTGCGTTGCAGCTGTGAGCGACGTAAATCGGTGCCAGTATGCCGCGATAATTGAGCTGACTCTGCACCACGCTCAACGTCGATTTCTTCTGTCTGCGATGGCGAGCCTCTAGGCAACTCTACAGTTGGTTTAATCAATTTTGCCACACTGGAGCCCCCTTCTCGTTCCAGCTTCTCAATAATGCTTATCGCTTCAATTCCCAACGACCTGTGCAATATTTCTTTATCCTGCTCTGAAATTTCCTCAACTTGTTCCTCATCCTCATTTCTGAATGACCTTAACGAAACCATGGCGTCCTGAATTTCCCTTAACATTGTCAAATGTCTTTCTATGTGAACTTGCTCGACAGGAGTGATTAACTTTACACGACCTAACAGATGAGAGAGGCGAGTCGAAATCCGGAGCAAGTTACTACTATCTGTTCCACCTATAATCTCGCTGATGGAGGCCGAAAGCGCTTTAAATTTGGTCTCGCAAATAGATATCTCGGACACGGGGTTGTCCACACAACCCTTAGGAACCTTGAGTGCAATAGAGGATTCTCCTTTTGCTTCATTATTAAATATTTCCCTCAAGATTTTACGCATAGAAACTACTGTTTGCACATCATGTATACCCCTACACGCCAGCTCAAACATCAATTCATCCTTCAGAAGATAATTAACCTCCATCATAAATACTTTATACAATTTCCTTATAACTATAAATACAAAAAGAATCTGCAAAAATCTACAAAATAAACCTAAATTACAAAAAAACACGGCTAACAAAAATGTAAATCACTTGTACACAACTCTTCAAATATTCTACCCTGTGGGCGCCAATGTCGTGGTCATAGTTCGTCTGGAGAGATAAATGAAGAATTGCGCACACAAAATAATAGCGGATGTATTAATTAAAATAACTTATACTAAATAATGAGAACAAACTTAAATCTATGAAGTAAAACTAACAAGAAGAAAATACGATAAAGCTTCAATACAAAGGAAAACAATCAAAATCTTAATTAACCGTAAAACACATGAGAAACCAATAAAACCCAATAAAAAGCAATAACAACAAAACAAAATAAAAACAAAAAAAGGAAAAAGATTGTCACTCGCAGGATGCGAACCCACGGCCCACTGCGGAGTATATGGTGGCTTAGTGCGGTCTCTGTACCACTACGCTATCTGAGCGTTATGAATGCTGGCGAAAACAATCTTCGGTATCAGCGCCGGCAACGAATCGTTTCTTTAAATACAAATACTTAAAATTGCAAGTCCTCATGCACGGATTATCTCCTTAACCGGAAGGGCATGCCCTAAGGCTGCGGACAATAAAATAAAAGTACATTAACACTAATCAAAATTGTCCGAGCGTCGATGTACAACGAATTGACGAAGGGAACTGTATAATACACACAAAACACTTACCCCATGTCCGGATATCGATTGTGCACAGTTATCATAAAAAACCACTACAAATGAATCGATGTATTGACCAAATAACACATTAAAACACCAATTACGGAAATTAAATATGCGGACACAGTGAGATTCACCTGACCGCTCGGATTTCTCTCGCCACCCTCATCATCCGAAAATATCAAACTCGCTCGTAACGTTCACCGAGTGAGACCCGTAGCGACATCTAGACGCGAGGTATGCAATTAACCATTACAATGGTCTTTAAAAATATAAACCTAAATAAAAAGCAACAACAACATAGTAACATTAATTTACCAGTAATAACTGTAATAATAATTCCAAATATAACTTTGTGCAATTACACTGTACAGCGCAAACTATAATCCTCCAAATGGTCATAGCCATAGCGCGCTTAAATTGAAACGCAGGTCAGCGCCTACACAAATTCACATAGCAGTAGCAACGAGCTACGGTTGATTGCGACGAAACAATCCCCAGGCGTGAACGCGCGTGTCGCCGTCACACATGGCGCCGAATAAAAAACTTGTTTGAAAAACTCCCGTCTAATTCGTGTCGGCGGAGGTTTTTTTATGGGAGCGAAATTGTGCAGCCACAACTGTAGCTAAATTATTTTTGGTAAATGGAATTTAATTGGTTATATTAATATAAAATTGGATTGGAAGGTTGAAAAGTGACATGGAAATGATCAATTTAACTTCCCAATTAACACTAAGCGAGTGGGGTGCAATCCTGTATATCAATGCATACTTTGAAATAATAGTCACGCCCGCACACGTCAGTACCTACTGTCCTCGACCCCCTGCAGTTCAAGCCCAGATTGAAAGAAATTCAGCTATACGCTACAACCATTGTACACATTTTTGCACATATTTTCTAGTTTTGAAATTACAAACTAAAGTGCTCTAAGACTGATAAGGTAAACGTCCCTGTGCTCGACACGGTAAAGCTTAATAATCGACACTCTGTGGTCACCTCTATTGCTTATGACTTAACATTCAACATGGCGACTACTGGAACAGTGTAGAGCACTCGGACGTCTAGGTACTTTAGCAAATATTTATTATTACAAAGATTTTAAAAATTTGGGTCTCAAGAGGGTACAGATCAAACGCAATGTACAACAATATTAGGGCATAATAATTTGTAATGAAAGATAACTCAAAACAGAAAAGCACATTTATTTCGATCATAATAGTATCAAAGTACGATTTGTATAAACAATATGTACAAAAAGAATATAGCAAATTAAGAATAATTTATATGACAATATCAACGTTTAAATAATTTATATGAAAATTCATAAAATGTAGGTCAGTAATGTACTAGCCAGGTAGGTAGTCAATTTGAAATAAGCATCGTGTAATATAAGTTAAGAAACAGCTGCAGATACCTACTTATTAAGTAGGTCATTTATTTAATGTTGAATTTTTTCTAGATTAGGTAGCTATAAAAAATTGAAAAGCCAAGAATAAATAACCCACTACGGAAGAATGGCAGATATCACCCTAAGCTAATTAAATACTAATCTTATAATACAAAGAAATTTTATAACCAATGACGCTGAAATATGATACGTTTAAATTTAATGATAAAAGGGAATTTAACAAATAAACTGTACAGTTTATTTGTTAAATTTTCATCAATAATTTAGTAAAGACTCCTGGAAATATTGATTTCTTCTAATGCAAATTCTTGAAGGTAAAACTCATCTATTTCAAAAATAGACGAAAGACTACAAAAAGGAAGCAACCATGATGGAAAGGATGATGATGATAGCGATATCAATGACCGTAAATCTAAATTCTCTTATAGTAAATTCCCTGAGGTGCTTCGTGCTCATATATCTCTTCAGGTTTTGGTTTCGGCACGTAAGGATTTTTACGAGGATCTGCATTTAATCTGTAACAAAAAAATATCCATCAATTTTGTGGAGTTACTTCGAATCATAAATATTATTATAATCTCAGGAATACCTAGACCGGAATGGGATCTTAAACTTTGCACAGCTTGACTTACTATATATATAATTTCCTTAATTTCATAAAACAAAGAAATAAATATTGGGGGACAATCATACAGAAATCAACCTAGTCCCAAACTAAGCAATGCTTGTACTATTGATACTAGGACGACAATACACTTACTTATATCGATAACTAAATACTTAAATAGATAGAAAACATATATGACTCAGGAAGAAATACTTATGCCCATCACACACTACAGTCATAATTTTGTACGCCAACCGGTAAAACATAGTGCTACTACATAATGAGTACTTCACCACTGTATTTACCAGTCTTACCTATGTTTAACAAAATAAAGCACTTTGACTTTGACACATATTTGGCCTTACCAGGATTTGAACCCGGGACCCGGGACTAGCTTCGTAGGCGGTGTCACTCCCACTAAGCAAAACGTGTCGTCAAAAATCTAGATTTTGATTCTTTTTCTCCCTCAACTCTCTGTCTCAGAACACTCATCATTGTCGAGATTAAAGTTAATATTGACGAGGAAGTACATTGCTTTGGAGAATTTGAAGGGTAACTTTCGGTCCCAAGTTTTTATCATTTTCAGTTTTTCCTACGAAAATAAAATAATGATAGGGAGATAGGGGGACAAGCGAAACGACATAAAAATGGTAGTTAGGAACAAAGAGATATAAAAATAATTATCCATTCCCAAGTAGCGCACACGCTGTATACGAGATTATACTTATAGCGCTCAAATTTAAATGAAAATGATAAATGGCTTATTGGCAATAACTGAACATGCAAAATGAGTAACTGGTGACACGTATCGTGGGATTCTTTCATATATTTTACAGTGAGAATTAACAACGAAACAAAGCGACTTACTATGTAAGGGTTTAGATATATATTTCATTTAAATTTATACAACAAGAGAAAGGCAAACTAAGTTGAAGGAAAATAAAAAAGTCACCATAGCAAAAGTGAAAATAGATGATATGTGCGAGCTAGCATGCGGTGTGTATGTATAACTGGGGATATAATGCCTGTACTAGCCCTTATACAGTGTGTATGATACAATACATGGGTTGCTTTCGAGATAAAAAATAAAGAGCGGCAATAAATGTTGGTCAAATGCAGTGAAGACAGATGACTCACTTGTAATGGGCTATGGCCTGGCCACAGTCAACGTTGTACCACCAGTCGCAAGCGAACTTCTCCTGGTCGAAGAGTGTTCCGTTGGTGCAGAGGAATGAAGCTCCTTGGTGGCCCTCCCGGCCATCGTGGCAGACGTGGTAGGCCTGGGAAAAGAGGATTTATAAGAATTATAGTTCAGTGATTTATTAGAGAACAAACAGTTGTGGTATGTAAGTTGAGGGAACTGCCTATAAAATCCTTGATTTAAACATTATTTAACATGAAATATAAACAAATGACGGACTTAGTGCCTTCAATGTAATTGGGTGTATTTTCAAAAACGTAATTTCGCTGTCATGACATATTAGCGAACACTGAGAAGATTCTGCCTTATTAGAATTGGACTTTAGGTTACAATGTACAATGTAAACAACATTGTAAAATGTAGAATCAGTCAAGTTCTAACAAGTAACCAACGAATGCCAGTCCAGTGAGGAGGAATCTTTTAAATATTGGTGGCCAGAGAAATTACGCCAGCGAAAATACACCCAATTGTAATTTTCCACAAACCGATGATTGAGGTCTGAGTTTCTGCAATTTGGTGAAAACAAGAGATCACTTTTTCTTTAAGGCGAACTAGTTCACTCATTTATTTATTATATGTAGTACATATCTAATATGGCGCTAAGGTATTTAACATAGTTTGAAGCAGATGGTTATCTCTTCAGGGCTTGGCAGGGCAAGTAATTACTTAAATATCAAAATTTAAAGCTAAGTAATTATAACATAATACTTTAAGCTTGCAAGTTATTCTAGTAAACTTTTTCTGTATTAAAAGCGATGCCATTAAATAAATATTAAAAAGACTCGTAAAGATTCCTTTCAATGTTACGTGTACAATCTGAAATTCAAACGGTACTGTAGGTTTCTAGATTGTAATTTATTTATTATTGATGAGCCTTATTCGAAAACTTTTTAACCTTCGCAAATAAACGAGGAACGAAAAAAAACGAGGATTAGAGTAAAAAAGCGAGCATAAAAATTGTGCCCTGTACCAGGACCACATCAAAACCAGACGCAATTTCTCAACATTTCTTGCTCGTTAACTCAAAACACAATTACAAGGCGTAACTTATTTAGGGGCAACAAGTCCGGGCACCCCAACGTTCCATGTTATGTTGTTTTAAACCGTTAACTGTGCCCGGAGGCTCGGCACTTGGTCGACCTTTTGTGTCTGCGCTGTCCGAATGGATAATTAATCTGTACCCTGAGGCCAGTTGCATAGGCCCACTGCAATATGATGCTTTGTTTGTATAAACAGGGCTGGAAACGTTTGGAGGTTCAATTTGAATTTACAACGTATTTGTAAGTTATTTTGATTCAATATTGTACCTATGCGGATACTAGACGTGACGGTTTGGTGGAGCCGGTGGAGCACTTATGATTATAGCTTGGCAAATTCGTTGGTGACAGTCCCATGGTCCGTGGGCGACGGGGGACGAAGTACAGCGGGGCGGTATTAACAGTGCGCGCGGCGGGACCCATGTGACAAGAGCGTTCAACCGGCCGCCGATCGTTCGTAACTTGTGTATATAAATAATCACGGCTGCACATAACAAAAAGCACACGAGATAACTAAGTACGCAGAGATAAATCTGCCGATCGGAAAAGTTATTGGATGTGGATCCAAATCAATTCTACATAATGAATTACGTACTTATTTTAAAAATTGCTTTCTGGCTGCAAAAGTTAACGTAGCTGACATCCAGGCTCCACATTAGCTTACATGCCAGGGTGCACGGGCACATGGGCGCAGGAGAGGCCGATCTCGCACCTCGTGGTCGTGGTAGATTGGGTTATCGACGCCAGGGACACCAGGCACATTGAGCCGGTATTGTGGCTTCTTGTGCTCACTTACAGACCACTGCCTGCTCATGGCTGATGGGATTCGTAGAGTTAACTAACCTGACAACCAGTCTCCACATTAGCGTACATCCCAGGGTGCACGGGCACGTGGGCGCAGGAGAAGCCAGTCTCAGGCACCTCGTGGTAGACTGGGTAGTCGACGCCGGGGACACCAGGCACATTGCGTAGGTCTTGCGGCTTCTCGTGCTCACGCAGGGGCTTGCGGATCACCGCTTGCTCGTAGCGGATGGGGTATGGTTCGTATCTCTGTAACAAAATTAAATAGAGATAAAACACAATTATTTCAGGTGACATTATGAGATTGTAAGTTAACAAAAGGTGTGTAAACTTAAATGTAAATAAGATGGTCGTAGTCCCATTCGTTTGCTACTTCAAAGACAAATTCATTAATAGGTTCCTCAGTAAAATAATATTTCATTGATTTATCCATTTAGTGAAAAAATCAGCAATACGTCGACTGAAGCGTCTCTATTTTGAATAAAATATGTTCGTGTGAGATATTTATGCATGCGCGTTTCATAATTATCTTATTGCCGATGACTGTACAGTCGAATAAAGCTACAGGCTAACGTTTTTGTGCTCACCAGTTAGCGCCACGGTCGAGTAGGGTCCTGAAGTATAGCTGTCAGTCTGTTATTACGGGTGTGAAAACGAAGTTTACATTTCAATCGTATTTAATGTCTTAAACCGTATCATAAAAATATTGAGCATGCCGCAGTATTGTGTTTAGTTCGGAAAAAAGAGGGCATAAGTTTCCGAATGATAAACCTGTCTCAAAGCACTGACATTTGTTGACCCGTACCTATATTTGCCATAAAATCTCAGCTATTGCAATATATTGATAATATTATTCTAATAACAAATAAACCCCTCACAAACAGTTACATTTCACATTTCAGAGAACTCACGCTACACTAGCGCCTCTAGCGGTGAAATACATTCGCGGTAGCATTCGGAGGTGGGTCAATTGCAGAAAATATGTACCTTTACTTTTTTTGTCTGATCATGGTGTCTTATACCGTTTTACTCAGAATCATGAGCACTTTTCATTTATGAAACAAAAAAAACTTGTCCCAAATGTGTCAACTTTTCCATACAAATTTTGAATCTCAATTTCGTTAAGCCCAAACGGAATATAGGGGAATTAGTAACGAAACTTTATCATTTATCAGCATATTTTATTTTCAGCTTATTTTCTACAAGGTATAGGATTTAATTCCTGGGAGGACCATGCTGAGCACCATTTAATTTTCGTATGTATTTTGCTTTCCAGTATACATAATAAATGTTGGTCGTGGGTTTCGATCCCTTCGCCACAGGATTTGTGTTTGTCTTGGGGCCTGGTCGTGTATGTTTGCATTGTTCACGGTCCCATGTTAACGTTACCAAAGGGTACCATATAATATTAGAGACCCATAGAGTGTGCGATATTTTGTCTATAAAACCAACATATAAGGTAGACGTCCGAGTGCTCGACACTGTCCCAGTAGTCGCCATCTTGAAGTTTTTAACCCTGACAAACTTGCAAGCCTTACTGGCTATTGCATCAGACCCGTATTTTTTTTTTAGAAGCTTGACAAACTTTTTTATTTGAAGCCTGACAAACTGCCGTCTTGAATATTAAATCATTAGCAATAGAGGTGACAGGAGGGTATCGACTATTGGACATAAGCGTGTTTTTTTATAAAAAAAAATATATTTTTGTTTTTTTTTACTGGCTGTTGTAAAAATCGAACAAGGTGGGGGCCGTGGCGTTCCCTGGGATCGAACCAGATCACTTGGCCCAGGCCACCGGGAAGTTTCCCTGATTGCTCAAAGTGAGCAACGGACCAGCGGGAGGGGCATTGGCGTGTCGAAAATTAGGACGTTTACCTCATGTTTCGTCTATCATACTGACAACTACTCTTTTATTACCAACAGTATTGATCAGATGAGACACTTCAAAATGTATTATATTTATCTATGAACTATAGTTAGCCGAATGGCTAAGCTATGTTAGCCGAGTGGTTCGGACATGCGCCTTTGGTCCAGTACATCTAACACAACTGTGACACGCGACTCTACCTATCCTTTTCCATTCAATATAGTGTGATAGAGGCAGGTCATTCTTTGTTGCAAGGGAAATTTGTTGCAGCTAGTTAGCTGTGCTAGCTTGGCTGAGGTCGTGAGTTCGAGTCCTGGCTTGTACCAATGAGTTTTTTGGAACTTATGTACGAAATATTATTAGATACTAGCATTTTCCCGCGGCTTCGCCCGCGTTGTTCCCGTTATTGTCCCAAAAGAACTCTTTACCAGGATATAAAGTATCCTATGTTTCAATCCAGGACATGTTCTACTTACATGCCAAATTTCAGCTTGATCCATCTTACCCCGTTATTAGGTAACAAACATCCAAACATCTTCACAAACTTTCATATTTATTATATTAGTGGGATTTAGTATTAGTTTTTCGGTGAAGGGAAAAAATCGTAAGGAAAGCTGCATACATCCGCAAAGAAATTCAAAGGTGTATGCGAAGTCCCCAATCTACAGTGGGCTAGCGTGAGGACTACAGACCATTCAATCTCATCTATGAGAGTAGACCGGTGCCCAGCAGTGGGACGTATATAGGCTGATGATGATGATGAACTAGTTTGGATGGTATTTGCACCGTATCTCATTATACTTATTTGTCTATCATTGATCTTGTAACAATGACGAGCTAAAATAAAAGACTAATGACATTTTAAGGTCACTTCATTTGGCAAATTAAGCTTAACATACTTAACTATCAGTATAAAAAATGACGTAACAACGACATTTAACCTGACATGATACAAATCGCACAACGACATTGACTTACTTATGTAACCGTTACGTATCACAATTAACTTTCTAGTCCAGACTCTTACAACTAGTTCTATAGGGCTGAATATCCATCACAGCTATGCGAGGTAGCGAAGCGATGTATGATGAAAAAATCCGCCAATCAACGTGTCTAGCCTCGCTAAGCGCAGAGTTTACAAAGTTACTGTTAACCATTGCGAAATAAACTATATCAGCTTTCCTTAATCTATTTCAGTACAGAAATTAACTGAAATCGCGTAGACTTAAGTTCTCACTTGCACCGCTTCACTACCTCGCACACCTTTAGTGGTTATTCAGCCAAACAGTCGTAATATGGGGTTATAACAGCTTTATGCAACTTACCTATTGATATTGGTTTTGTTTCGGTCCATTGACGAGCTTTTTTAATTTATGAAGAGTTATTCGATTAAAGTGCTATACTGGGTGAAATTTATAACGTGAATCATGATAATAAAACCTCCATCTATCCATGATTTTGCACAGCTTTTACTATGGGGCCAACTTCGTAAATACGAAATATTCATAAAAAAAAGTCATGAGTCGGTAGACCAAAATGTATCAAAGTTGTCTTTTTTGCATTTACAAGGCTGAGCCCATGGTAATAGTTGTTCAAAGTCATGGATAGATTGAGGTTTTATTATCATGATTCACGTTATAAATTTCACCCAATATAAATGTTTTGTGAAAACATTTACGTAACAAATTGAATCGTCAATCACTGATTGTTGTTTAAATTTGATTACGCTAACAATAAAGGTTTAATATGGTTTGATTCTGGACATGTACAGATTATAACTCCTTGTACCGTATTGCATAGGTAAGTTTTTGTTAGTACCTGTTGTTTATAATACTCTGGTGTAAGGTAAGATAGGGTAAGACGAACCGTTGTACGGAATTTTCATACTGTCCGTCTTACCCCGAGCAAAATAAACTATGTTCGTTTTACTCCACATTATCTTATTTCAACTGTTTGAAATACATGCGCATCTGAATATTAGGTGGCAGCTGTGTACATATATCGGCATCTTATTGTTAGTCCCAAAAGGAATCCCACATTTGCACACAAAATGAATCAAGTTATAAAATTGAACATAATTGAAGCCGCGGAAACAAACAATAACCCATTTTATGTATGTGTCGCCGCCAACTGGTTTAGTTAGCCATTTGGTAAGCTGCCTAACCTTTCCATTAAACACACTCCTTATTTTAGGTTAGGTTTGTTAGGCAGCTCGTGTCCCTCAGAGCAGAAATAGAAGCCCCGCCCAGCGGGGCTTCGTCGACCTGCTAGCGGGTCATAGTTTACTGAAAAGCTAGGCAGTTAACCAAATGGCTTATTAAACCAGTTGGCTGCGACATATGTATGAAGAATTGATCTACTCGAATCACCGTAAAACTTAGGTAAATTAGGTATGCCAACATTACCATGACCGTATGGTCAATCTCAGGGAGATACACACGCTCCCTAGTTTAAGGCCCATATAGACGGCGTCAGAACTCATACCTATGCGATTTTCATTTCATTGCGGCGATTAATCGATCAACTGTACTCATCGTACCTACGTAGCCCTCAATGTAATCAAACTTGCATACGAGTTCTCGCCCCGTCTGAATGGGGCCTTATTGTATCTTATAATAAGTAAATTGTAGACATATTTAGCAAACCGTTCAGTGTAACCACTTTTATTCAATTTGCAAGAATACGAAGTTTCGAATGTGATCCTTCGTAATAACTAGGTAGTCCTTCCGGACAATTGCAAAACAGACCATTCGAGTAATCTTATTTATGCAGAAACCTACCTCTTCAAATTAATTTAGCAAAGCATCTTTGAAACCGTGCTAAAGATGCAATTTTTTTTTATATACATATATATATATATATATATAGTTCGTTTAGTTTTGGGAATACAGAGTATAATTTAAATAAGGTGTAATCTAGTATTATATTTTTTAAGCATCAGAAATAAAAAAAAACTATTTAGAAAAGAATGTCCAGTGTGACCACTTTTATATAATCCATTAGCATACAAGGTTTCGAAAGTGATCCTTCTAAATAACTAGTCCTTTCAGACAATTGCAACACAGACCTTTCGAAAAGCCCTGCGCGCGCCTGTCACGGCCGCCCGGCGTTGCGCAAGCGCTGCGTTTTGGATCACTTTTCGATCGCTACCCGGTTGAGATTAACTTGCACTTCGTCTGTATCAGACGACTTAGATGCTAGATGGAAACTTAAGTTAACCGGGTAATAAATTAAAGGATAATGTTAATTATTAGTTTAATGGTAACGTTAAAGGTCTCCTGCCCACTACACCGTGTCATACCATGACCGTACTAGAAACATGTCAGGCAAAACAAATATTCTTTGTATTGATAACTATGAGACTATGCCCACTATCACTGACCAGCATTTCTCATACCGTGCGTGATAGGTTCATAGTACGGTATGATACGATGTAGTGGGCAAAGACCTTGATAAAGAAATAGTAATTTTTAGGTATAATTTGTAAACCTCAAAAAATCATAGGTATTTTAATTAACACGCACAAATGCCTCTAGGAATAGAGTCTAGTCAAAGATTTTTGAGCTAATAATTCGCCAAAATATCGTGTCTGAATTCTAACCTAGCGCTTTTTTCCCGTTTTATTCGATGTAAGCTTAAACTTCTAGATCTGACCTCCGTAACGCATGTGACGGAAATCATCTATGGTCACATTAAGTTACCTTAATGTGTAGGTTTCCTCACGTGTCTTCACTGTACGAACTGGGTTTCAAACCCAGGACCTCTGTGGCCTTACTAGGCGACAAATCCTTTTCCCTATGTAATGTATTACTGTCCATTGTAAATATGTATAATCGGCATCAACATTATTTTAACCCGAAGACCACAAACCGAAGACCCGAACATACTTAGGTTTCTGGCAAAGACTTCCACAAGGAACGGTCGCATGCTTTTTGCCTCTTTCGATTTCCTGTGACCTTAACCAGGTCTTCAGACCATCTTGTGGAAGGCTGACCCGCGCTGCGTCTTCCGACTCATTGTCTCTATTCGTGAACCTTTAACACACTGTGCACTTCACTCGATTTTGGTCTCCCGAGCGGTGGGCGTAGCAGATCCGGTCGCCGGCAACCAAAACGTCACAGTTTCACAATATAATTATCGTAACAGTACGCAAACGGCGTTGATGCCGGCCGAACGCCGCTGGCGAAAACTATGCGAGAACGTATTGTACTGTCCGAAGTTTCCGTGCTATGGATGTGGCTGTGGGAATTCCCACGCTCGCGTCAAAACAATAGGCTTCGACACGAGCGTGGGCACTTGTGTTTTTTGTATGGAAACGCGCGACACTGAAATATCTGTTTATATTCTCTAATCTGTGACCTTTACCATCATCGTCATCGTGCATCGGTTCTTAGAGTTCTTTGCTTAGCCCATATACAGGGTGGAACGGAACGAGGGACCTTCCTGCAAATGTGGCATTATTTTACCTTAGTATATATTTTTTGCCAAATAAAGTATATTAGTATCGTTCACCGTTTTCAAGTTATAGCTTGTTAAACATTCATAAAAAACTGCGTGTTTCAACCCTATTTACACTTATGGTTGACACTTATTGGGGAACATTTTTAATGACAGTAGGTGTCAACCGGCTTAGTTACGTTGTTTTTGTAAACATCCCTTCAATTATATTTATTTTAAAAACAATACGATGATCTGAAAACTTGCCACCTTAGGCACTTGTCCCATCGCCGGCAAGTAAGCGAGTAAAGTTGGGCGAGTAGCATTACATTGCGGATCTGGAAAGGTCGATTGATCACACTGTGCCTGGTCTGCCCGCAATGAACTGTTACTCGCTCAACTTTATTTACTCGCTTA
The DNA here is from genome assembly GCA_947034925.1 of Eudemis profundana. Classification (NCBI taxonomy): domain Eukaryota; kingdom Metazoa; phylum Arthropoda; class Insecta; order Lepidoptera; family Tortricidae; genus Eudemis; species Eudemis profundana. The sequence goes on along the minus strand of OX344800.1, from coordinate 3,334,736 downwards.
CTCGCCGGTGGTGGGACCAATGCATTACAAATCCCACTTAACTCAATGGAGTTCTTCATTTCCCAATATTTCAGTAGGTAACAGCATAAATTAATACTCAACGTTTAATATAAAAGTTGTACCAAGTCAGAATACAGAAAAACTTGATGGTAAGTAAGTATTTTACTACGCGCTCGGAAACTTTTAATTTTCTTAGTTATAACTTCAAACTTAAGGGTCTTGATTAAAATAATGAATTTCTACCGAGCTTGTTGATGTTTCTTTTCGCAACTTTCAGATCAGGTTAAGGGGGCTTGAGAACACAATGTTAAGTTTTTTATGAGTATGAAATTCAATTATGGAAGATTTTTCTTTGTGTAGCATTATCTTCCTGCAAGTTATAATAATATAATAATGTAAGTAGAAGTTTCGCAACGTTGCGAATACAGATTTTTTTATCAGGATTTCTTATAAAAGCCTATTTTAGAGTTCCGTACTCAACTAGGAACCCTTATAGTTTCGCTATGTCCGTCGGTTGAACCGTCGACCCAAAAAATATGGAAAAATCGTGAAAGTAGGTCTTAGTAAAGTCTTTCAATAAGACTATTTTGAACATAGGCGGATATACCGTTTATAAGTTATACCTATTACTAAAAAAAAGATACGGCCGTTTATGCCGCAAAAATATATAATTCGACCCTCTCAAGGGAATCAAAATTTATAGGGTACCTACTTTAATATTAATAATATGCACCTACAAATTTGCACGGAATCCTCGGTGAGCGAGACCGACTTGCACATGTCCGGTTTTTTCTAGTACAGTCTTGCTATGTTTTAATTATTTGTAATAGAGATACCTGCATTATGTTAAAGGTACAGAAAGCTTTTGATAGAAGGAAATTGTATGATCATTTTTATTTATAAAGTGCGTGATAGACTAAAAGCCCGCGCGCGCATCAGACAATAAATATTAATAAATCCCATCTACAACCTTCAAGATTCATGCACCCCCATAAAATAAAACACTCCCGTTAATGAAAACGGCGTCTAAGATCAAACAGGCCCACTCGTAACTCAATAAGCCCAAAAAACCTCGTCCGAGGTGAGAATTTGTAAAATTACCCCTGAATACCAATGTACCGACTCCAAGTTTCAAACAATTTCCACTTTGAGCGGCTTGATCAAAGAAATGGATCTAAAAAACAGGCCTTCTGGTACGAAAATGAGAGTAAATTTAACCAACAGTAATTCGCCTTTGAGGGGTTTGGGAGGAGAAAATTGCAAAAGTTACTGTTCCCTTATGAGATGGGAGTTATTGCTACTAGATATTTAAAGGTCGCTGCCGCATAGGGGACTGGTTAATGTGGTCGCTGTGTTTAATTTGCTCTAGTTGGTAGTCGTGGATGGGGCTTAAATAATAGATATTTCCAACTTAAATTAATTGATTCTGTAACAGATATGAATTAAAAGTAAAAATTCTTGTAAGCACTGTTTCGGCCTTATTCAGTAATTCCGTTCATTATAAGACAAATTGACAAAACTTTTTTATTAAATAATTAACTTCTCATACAAAGTTGTTTATAAAACTTCCTACAAATTTAAAAAGTGACATTTACGGATAAACATAAAGAAATTATTTTTTCTCAAACATGGCATGAAATGTTGACATTACGTGCCTAAAAATAGGCCGCAAAGTAGGGGAGACCGGGTATGGTTGTCTCGCGGCTTGGTTGTCACAGCGGCCATAAAATAATACTAAACAAAGGAATAAGTGCATCGATTGGTGAAGTACGAAAGGATGTACAGCTCTTGCGATCTTTTAGCACCGATAGATGTACTTAATGTTTCGTTTAGTATTATTTTATGGCCGCTGTGACAACCAACCCGCGAGACAACCATACCCGGTCTCCCCTACCTCGTTTCCGGTGCGGCTTGACACTTGGCACGTAATGGAATTTCATACTTACATTGCCGGCCTATTTTTTTTTAATTTCCATTCCACATTTATTTGGGCCACAGCATCACGGCATTCAGCCATTAAAAAACCAAAAAACGATGTTTGCTACATTTTGCAGTTTTATTTATGTATTTAAAATTGACATGAACATCACACATAACACACTATAAACAAGTTTAAATTGCAATTTTAACTACACGAATACACATTTAAAATATTTTCATCTAAATATTCGCGGTAAAAATGTAAACTGAAACAGCTTTTGGACCAAACGTCCGAACATTTGAATTGTCTTTGGATATAATGTCACTAACGTCACTTTCTGACAGAAAGTTTGTGTTATAAAGTATTATTCAGGTTAAGTAAGTACTAATAAGTAAGTTTATTTATTTCATTGCATATTTGAGAAAAGCACTATACATACCTCGGCGGGAAATGGGGTTGCCAGCCTCGTAACTATCTGGCCTCGCTTCGCTCGGCCAGCTATATGTACTCGGCCGGCAACCCTTTACTTCCCGACCTCTGCAGTAATGTACTATTGTACAATTTTCAAAGCGATATGTTGAAGGACCTAAAATAAATAGCCGGACGGAGCCTCGAATCGCCAACAGATAAATAAAGCATTTGTATTGGGCCGCACGCCCACATTACAACAACAAGTTTTTTCGTACTACTCGCAGCATTTACATTGACCTGACCAACCAACCTTAAAGAAACCGGCGGATTAGAGGTGCTTCAGTACTTTGCTAGCGAGGCCACGTCCAGTTATTTATTTTAAGGTAACGTACAATTTTTCTTTGTAACCTTTTATATAGTGATTTCGCTCCATACAAAACAGCAGAATTTGTTAAAAAACTAATTTGACTTCATTTTCATTTATACGTAATACTAAACAACCAAAACTGTTATTTATAGTATGAGAAATTATTACTTTAAAAAATATAAGTATATAATTTATTTCCAACGTTTTTCGTGAATTTCCCAAAAATAAAATATGATTTTTTAAATATTTGTGGACTCCGTTTCTTAAAACAACTTCATGTTTGACTGTGAATATGCACCAACTTTTGTAGGAAAATGCTACAGTATACGCCTTGCTAACCGCGCTCAGTGTGCCTCGACCCTAACCGCTATAACTCTGATTTAAACGCCAATTACCAAAACTTTACTGTTAGCGAATTATGAACCGCTTTTGTGGAAGTTTTTAAAATATTACGGTGCTTATCCCTTTGCACAATAGTGGATTTAAATTTGGAATTACGATTTGATACTGGTGTAGCGGTTTAATAGTATTTTGATTATAAATTATTTGTGACCTATTTTATACATTGCTCGCATTACCATTACGATTTTCGGTGCTCTAAAATATTTACAATTTCTGCTGTTCACGGAAATTCTAGATAGGTAAGAACTGCGAAAAATATGTTACTTATGTTTCAAAAAGGTACTTTCGCCAAAAATGTTAGAGAAGCGTTGACCTAATAAAAAAAAAAAAAATGGCTTGGCTTCACTCATTCAGCAAGATTTTCAAGGAGCTGTATTAGCCAAGTTTTTGAGGGTTTGATTCCTGGTTCCCAAATATTTTTTTTATAAACTCATGTATGTATTAAGTATGATTTGATATTGAACCAAGCTCACCGACATAGCAAACAGGGTAAGCAAACTGAAGTGGTAATGGGCAGGGCACATAGCTCGAAGAACTGATGTGAAGTGTATTCGGGTCGGGTATCATTGTTTTATCCACAGGAAAGTTTTTTTCATCACACTTGCTCGAAAATGGTGTCATTACACGTAGGTTTTGCGGGCCGTAAATGACCTATTACGCCCTAGGGCGTAATGGTTTTCTTTTTAAATTTGAAACGCTGGTTCTGTTTAAGTCTTATTTGTCATGATCAAAGGAAACGCCAACTTACCTTTTTTAACTTTTATTACTGAATATTAAAAATTTATTTATTTTTATTTATTTAATTTTTTTAAAGAAATTTTAAAAAATTTTAAAGAATTTATTTAAAGAGAACTGTTATTGCAAATACATGTAAACACATATTTCTGTAACATGAATTAAATGTTTAAATAGTGTATTTCAGTATTTTGCAAATATAAAATCAACAATTTTAAGTCTTTAACCGCTATGGTTTCCGAACGTGACTTGTATGTATGTATGTATGTATGTAAACACTTTATTGCACATAAAATCATACAGAAGCAGTACAAAAATCAATGGTTATGTACAAAGGCAAGCTTATCCCTGTAAGGGATCTCTTCCAGCTAACCTTTGAGCAGATGAGAAAGAATAACTAATACCACAGAAGACTTGTCGTCTTGATATATGTCACTAATGTCACTGTCAGTTTAACAATTTTATTTAGGTTAAGTAAGGTTATTTTAATCAGATTTCCTCACAAGTGTGATGAAAAACATTGTGTGTGCCACGGGCGGTAAAGGAATTACAAACTCGTGTTATTAAAGCCCTCGGCTTCGCCTCGGCCTTGTAACAAACACTCGTTTGTAATTCCTTACTTACCGCCCTTGATACACAATGTACTATTACGAAATCTGTATGACCCGCCTGCGCCCTGCAATGAGACATTTTATGTTGATGATGATGACGGTTTTGGAACAGTCTGACAAAGTTTATGTTCAACTAGCATTATCCCGCGGCTTCGCCCGCGTTGTTCCCGTTATTGCCCCAAAGGAACTCTTTACCGGGATATAAAGTATCCTATGTTTCAATCCAGGACTTGGTCTACTTGCATGCCAAATTTCAGCTTGATCCATCCAGTTGCTATCCCGTTATTAGGTAACAAACATCCAAACATCTTCACAAACTTTCGCATTTATAATATTAGTGGGATTTCTCCATACACTGCTAACTTTTAAGGGTTATTTTTTCCTGACAAATGGTTGATATTCAGCAGAACAGCAGTAATGAGCCGTTAATAAGGAACAAAGCAGTGCTTTAAGCCTTGATTGAAATGTGTTTTATTTTATAGTCAAAAAAGTTCACAATTTTAGCAAAAAACGTTTGATTTCAAATGATAGTAATAGATGGCGCTGACCTCAAACGGCAAATTGCACGTTATCCTAGTTTATTGAGACTTCTCATGTCAATTCGCGCAGACAAAATGTCTCAAGCTATAAAATGATACATTTCCATCACGATTGATGTTGTGGAAGCAAACATTTATCCTCTTTATGGTTGTATGGACGACCGACCGATTTGAATCACCTTAAGCATTTATCGGTTAATGAATGATTGGTTCTATTTTAACCACAAAATAACAGACGCAAGAAAACACACATTACTCGTACCCGACGCAAACTAGGTTCCCCTTTGATTTCCCAACCCCAGACCCCAATTTACATGAAACATAAATATGTCTACATAGTCTAGGCATGCATGGCACTATAGATTAACAAACATGTAATTGGTTCAGTCTGACCAATATTTGCTCACTGAACTCGGACTGGGCTCCTTTCGAGAAGTTAGAGAATTTAGGTTTCCAACCCAGAGACGTCCACTGAACATAGGTCTTCCCCAAAGATTTCCACAATGGACGGGTGGACGGTTTTTACCTCCATCGACCTCCAGTAATCTTAATTAGGTAGTCAATTGTTTTGGTCTCCATTGTAGCACCTTTACGCTGCATCGGCCTCGTCGGTTCTTCGAGCTATATACCCAGCCCGTTACCACTACTTTACTTCTTTTTGTTTATTTTAAAGCTTTATAAAATTTCACTTCAGTAAACCTATGAACAGATATTATTTCAATGAATATAAAGCGCCAGCCCAAACTCTTGTCACATTTTTTTGTTCGATACGGCCACAAAAAATCAATGACCATAAAGACTAAAAAAAATACTAAAATTAGTATAAGTATATATGTAAGTGGCGTGGCGTACAATATATCCTTGGGCAAGCTGGTGCAGATTTGGCCTACATTTTCCTTAAGAGCTGTAGAATAAGGTGCTGAAATGCCTGATATGAGGCAAACCGGTAGGAATAGAGTTCTTAGTACGCCAAGCTACTGATATACAGGCTGTTTGGATATTGCATACATTCCTTTTAAGGGGTTATAGTACAACTCATTTGCAACAAAAAAAGTCATGTCCTGTCCGAAAATTATTAGTTTCTGAGATATTAGCGTTATTGGATGAGTAGTTTTATATCCAAAATTGACAAATTTCTTTGATAATAACATGTAATTATTTTGATGACTTTAATTTATTTTGTAAAGTTTGTAGCCTTATTAGAAAGCGAATTAATCAAGGATGTTTTTTTAGTAATTTGTATGCTGGGTGTCCTACATTTTTTTTTATTTAATCACCGTCTCGCAATGGAGTGATAAATTATTTGAGTTTTTTATGGGAAATTCATTAATTTACATAAAATTTTGCAGTATTTCATGAATTATTTGACTTGAAATAAATTAGTTGAAATCTTAAATTTTGGAAAATAATACCAAAAGAATCACAAAATAACTGAAATTCAATTTTTAACACAATTATTTTCAATCAAATTCGGCAAACTGAATTCGCCAATATCTCAGAAACTAATAATCTTCGGACAGAGTAGGTACTAAGTGGCTTTTTTGTTGCAAATGAGTTGTACTATAACCGGAAAAGGAATGTATTCAATATCGAAACATCTTGCATATACAATCTTTTGACAACTTATGATTAAAAAAATATTAAAACGAGCGTTGGTAAAAATAACAACAACCTCTTAACTCCGCGCTTCCTTTCATATGTGGGTAACATATGCTATATTGAAACTATTTAAGGACGAGTTCAATACTTAAATACTCAATGGCTGAATATTGAAGACCCACCTTAAGTCCTAAGTTCCCGAAAATGTATTTTTTTCTCCTGAATGTACAAGTGGCGTGGCGTCCAAAGAACTCGATTCCTACCGGCTTGCCTAATATCAAGCATTTGACCACCTTATTCTTAAGTACGCCAAATCTGCACCGGCTTGCCCGAGGATTTTTTTACGCCACGCCACTGTAAGGTACCTAAGGTAAGCTGTAAGTCAAAAATTAACAAAATGATGTTTCAAGTGTTGTCCTGACTGTAATATCTGTTTTTTGGTAAAAACGTGCATTTTGGGGGTGGAAACTAGTTTATTTAGGGCTGCTCAAAGTTAAAAGCAAGTAAGTCGATTTTTTCAAAATTAATTTTATTCCTCGCGTCGAGACGCACGTTTCCTCATTTTTATTACTTTCTTTTTCATTTTTATTTTGAATAAAAATAACATTCGAGTTACTAGCTGAGCCTTTGAAGTTACAAGCCGTTTTTTAAGCTCTGCTGTATAATTTGCCAAAACATCGTTATTTGTTTTTAACTTTCTTACTTGTTTTTAATTAGAATCGGACTGTACCTGTAAATACGCAGCATCGGACACCAAGCCACAGAGCAGCGCGCCAGTCAGCGCGCGCAGAACCGCCTTGCCCATCTCTCCGCACATTATGTCTATCAGCAAAAGTGAAGTAAAAGTAAAATCAAAGTCCGAGTTCGCTTCGCAGCGGCCGCGGAGAGACTGTGGACGCGTGCGCAGCGCGGGTTCGTGGTAGGAGCGATAATTGGGGGGTGTTAAGGTGAATTGTAAAGGTTTAATGTGAGCTGCTAATCTGGCTACGCCCTAGTGTTACGAAGTGACCGAGATAATGGTGATAGCAACTGAGGACTTGTAAAGGAATATTATACCATAACATTTACTTGCATGACATGTATATTATTTAGGGATGTAACGATACCGATACCGATATATTGGTATCGCCGATTATATACAACCGATATTTGAAGAGCGCGAAAAGAATTTGTTGTATGAAAAAAAATCTGCAAAAAGTAATTTCAATTACTTACCTAATTTATATATTAATTGGTTTATTACCTTGTGCAATAATAATTACTATTTTAATTATATATTTGGTTCAAAATAAAAAAAAATGTGTTGACAATTTATTTATTTTTACTTTACACCTTCAAGGTTGACTCTCTGTTAAATATAGCCAAGTTTTAGGTATAATAAGGACATACAAATAATAAACCTGAAGTTCATACTTCATTAGTTAGCTAAGATATCGGTATCGGTATCGCCGATAATTTACTACAAATATCGGTATCGGTATCGTATCGGCAAAATTATGTATCGTTACATCCCTAATATTATTATGATGTGACAATGTAAGATCATTCAATTGTAATAAATAATTAAAATTTATTTATAACTAAATTTATTTAGCTTAGTTATATAATGCCTAGGTATTTGGCAGTTTGTAATTTAATAAAGTTTATTTTCCCGTAAAAAAAATTGCTAGGCATCGCTGTACAGCAGGGAAACGTTGCCAGTACATTCGGCACCATGCCAACCGGGCCCAATTTTTTACATATTTTTTATGTCTGAAATTTAAGTTTAACTTCTTAGGGTAAACCAGGGTGTGATTGCCCACTAACAGTGATTGCCCGCTTTAAAAAAAACATGATCGAATGTTAGCTTTGGATCGTTCTAGTTGGATTAGAATTCGCTAGATGGTGCTGTAATTCGATGTTTAGTAGATTTAAAATTGAAAACTGGCAACACTCATAAAAAAAAAATTAGTAATGGCGGATTTTGTCTAGATGGGTGAAAGTGTTACTCAAACAGGTAAACATTTTAACATTTTTCTTAAGAACTTACTATCTGAAAGGTTATTTTTGTGTGTTGATTATTTGATATTCAGCTTCTATTGCATGAATATGATAAAATTAAATGTATTTACATCGTTTTTAATGTAAATCTGTGTTCAATTTCGAATCCTAACGGTCATGTTAGCTGTGGGCAATCACTGAACCAAAATTTTAATATCTTTAGTTATTGCCCACCCTTTTTTTAGTAATTGCCATTGGTAATGTCTATAGTTATTGCCCGGGCAATAACTGTCGTGGTAGAATATTGATCAAAGTGTTGCCAACATAACCTATTTGTTGTGTTTAAAATGCTTAAATCCTTCGCAATCCTTGTGCATTTGAAATAGAGCAATTACCAGCGTCTAAAAAGATAACTGTTTTAAGTAACGTTGTAATAAAGCCTGGTAATAATAGTCTTTGCGGATTTTGTCATACAAATGTGAAAAAAGTCAACTGACTTGCAGTGCTTGTTCAAAAATCTTTCATGTGCGTTGCATTCCTCGAAACCATAAGGAATATTTACCCGACAGCACCGATTTGAATTTATTTTTATGCCATCATTGTTTTGTGGTAGATGATTCTGACTCATCATCATCAGCGAAAAAATCATTTGATGCTGTTATGAGCTAAACGCAACCCTTTTTAATTTATTGAAAACTATCCTGTTAGGTTTGAGTTTAATGTTTTGTTTTATGTTTATTTATGTTTAAAGTCAATTCAGACGACTTACGTCAGACAAAGACTTTGATTTATGATTTTAAGGTATTGGGCAATTACTGTGCTGTGATGTTGGCAATTACTGTAGGCTATGGGCAATGACTGTACTTTTTAGATATTTTAATTACGTTGCATTATTTCCTATGTTATGTAAGTTTTAATTAAAAACTGTTGATATTCTATAGGTGAGTTTATTAGGTCATAAGAAAATAGTAGTAAAAAGTTGCTACCTATCATATTTTATTTTTTATTGCATGTCAATGTGTTTGACATCCTTAAGTGGGCAATAGCTATATGGTTTACCCTATGTTTATTTTTTTTTAAACTTTAGCACTTTAGCTTGATAAGTAGCTTTACTTTATTGAGGTCACTTTAGTAATCCCTTTGTAGCCATTATATAAAATTAAAACGCATTTTTGTTTTTGCCGCATTTCTGTTCGGTTGTCATGTCGTCGAATTGTAGCCAGTGCGTCGTCTTGGCACGGAGCAGGCATGTCTCACTCCGCGATTTTGTTTCGCGGTAATTATTATTATTCCTTGCCTAAAGCATTAGGGATACAGATGGACTGCAACCCAACTGCAACTCCCTACGATTTGTATGGGAACTGCAGTTGGGTTGCAGTCCGTCAGTATCGGCCCTTAGGCAAGCTCAGGGCTGCGCCGACACCCGGCGGCACCTGTGTACGAAACCTATGACCCCCAAAGGAGGGTTATGTGTCTGACCGGTATGTATGTATGTATGTATGTATGTATGTATGTATGTATGTATGTACGTACGTAAGTATGTTACCCGACTGCGGCGAAGCCCAAAGGAGGGTTATGTGTTTGACCGGTATGTATGTATGTATGTATGTATGTAAGTATGTATGACGACGTGTATCAAAACAGTTATATAATGTCAAGCAAATATTTTTTTAACTACCACTAATTCACTACGAAATTCAAGCTATAATAATTATTTTATCCCATCAAAAACATTACATGTAAAAAGATGCAAGTCTCGCAACGCAGTTCTTTTACAACAAAAAAGTTTTGAGATGTAATGTTAAACCAAGTCAGTACGGGGGGGGGGGTGTCCACAGAACTCGATTCCCACCGACTTGCCTATTATTAGATCTACTTATAAAATGTGTTCTTCCACGGTTAAATATATTATTATTATTAATATAATTGGTAATTATACCAGATTTTTCTGTTCAGTAACTTCGAAGAAGGGGGGATGGTATTTTTTTAAAGTTTTTGGTCATAAATCAAAAAGTACAAAATTAACAAAAAAAATAAAAATGGCTTTGGAATCTACAAATTAAGCCCTTTCCCCTCGATAGAATAGCTCTACTTTTGCTTTCCACATCCCATTTCGGACCTCTTTAAAAAAAAGTAAAAAAAGGTATAAGATTTTTTCTATCCAATAGGCTCGAGTTAGCTATTTTTAACACTATTCCAAATTTCAAGTTGATAACATCAGTAAATCCTAAGATATCTTGCTGTGACAGACGGACAGACAGAGTCGCACCATAAGGGTTCCTTTTTTACCATTTTGGTACGGAACCCTAAAAACTAGCTGTCCCGGCGAACTTCATTCCGCCTCAAAATGTTTAATGTTTAGTAGTTATTCTGTTATTCGGGGCAGAGACAAACCCAAAAAAAATCAAAATTCCTAAAAATCGGTACACCCGCTCTCGAGTTATAAATGGTGTAACTACTCGTAACACGACTTTGTTTTATGGATATATAAGATATATTTCATCTCATACATAATCTAAATACGCTTAAGCGGGCGGAACCACGAGCAAAAATCATTGCACATTGCTCGTGCAACATTTCAGTACATATCCAATGAAGCGAACCCAATCCACTTTCCACACACTATAAGTGACACAATTACTACAAAAACCCCCTATAATTTGATGTAACACACTCGTGTCATCAACCTCGTAAGGTCAGCCAATGAGGCAGTATGCAGCCTTCATTAAACTCTTGCGCAAGACACCGGCGTTGGCGAAACTTCCCGACAGTGCCCGAACGCCGGCGGAGACTCGCGAACTAAAGTTCATAAGGATTCTAAAATCAAAACTACCAACTATGTCCCTCGGGTCGTTCAGCTTATGGTATTGTGGCGCAGATAGATAACATTACTTTGATTGGGTGGACAACCCGAAGTGTTGTGTTTTGTTTACCTTTTTTTAAATACATAATATACTATAGGTTTTCGGGTTAATTTGTGAATAGGCAGCTGCAATATGTGTTTTTGGGTTCCGTAGGCAGGTTTTATTTGTTCACGGAGTAACATGAAATGATGTTCTACATTAAATTTTATTCACCTAAAATACAAGTTAAACCACCTATGAGATGGATAGACCAGGTCAAAGCTGAGATAGATGTTCCCTTGCACGAATACACTAGGAAAGCTGTTCTTAGAGAGTATTTGATAGTATGCATCGTAAATCGTATCACACACCATCACATGAATGACGACCACGGCTACTCTGTCAGGGGTTTTACAGGTTTACGGGAGCCGGTTTTCCACAACTTGACATTCGAAATGCGCGTTTATTATTTTGCGTAATGGGACATATGCCATAGCACTTCTCAATCTTGCCAACCCTAATGTACCAGAAAGCCTAACAGACCCTTGACGTTGCCGACGACTTCTGGAAACGACCTTGGTGTCAAAAGTACCGACGAAGAAGAATATTCAAGTACAAAACTTGTAAAAAGCTAGTATCTTGTAAAGACAAGATCGAGCTCTATACGAAAGCAAATAAAATAGAGTATAAACTGTAGCTCAAGCGTAGCGTGATCCGTCCTTATCTGACGTAATAAAGCCCTGCTTGATAACGAGACAGTGATTAAACCACAGGGTTGTTTTTTTACCGACCGAGCGAAGCGAGTGAGGTCTATGAGACTACAAAGGACGGTGTCAGCGTTCAGTTTGTAAAAAAAAGTTCTTGAGTTATCGGAGTCTGTTCTGTTCGCTGCGAACTAGGAACTACTTAGTGGAGAAGTACACATTCAACGTTCGCCCGTTGTTTATCCGCCATGAAAGACAAGACATTTTTGCCATAACTCGATTGAAATGTTAAGACTTCCGAAATAATCATAAAGTAGCGTAAATGTATTCTTAATTTTCCTCAATGTAATTTGTATTTTTATTGTTCGATCTAACCAGTTTTGATCCATTTTACGTTCCCTCCACTACCCCCACACGTTGCCTGGAAGTTACAGCTCTTCTATCGTTACTTTAAATAAACTTCGATTGCTATTTCATTTTGTGTATTGTAATGTTACGAATACATTACAATACGTTAGTCGTCATTATAAATGCAATGCTTGTGATCCCTTGTATTACGAGTACGATAATGCACCCTCCATAGCCCCCAGGTTAAAACCCCTAGTCGATAATGAATCTTCACGATAACGCACAAGATAATTTACAATGCGCTTTTGTATGTGACTGTACGAACAGAATAATCAATAAAGAGCGAAAATTACGTGTGTTGATTAGAAAATAAAATTCATAACAGAGTAATTGTTTCCTTCAATTGTAATCGGAGCAACACGCGAACTTATTAGATTGTTGCCACATATGAACAAATAGCTCATCTTTTTCAGCTGCACCTGTTGTAATAGTAATGATAATAGAGGTTTCTTTAGGATTTAAGGCACTTGTACCACTGCCGGCAGTGAAATAAGGCGAGTAACAGTTCATTGCGGGCTGACGAGCTTTCCGATCCGCAATGCAATGGGGGTCATCCACAAAGTACGTCACACGATTTTTCAGACTTTTAGACCCCCCCCATGTCACACTTTTTCCTAACATATTTGACCTTGTTAGTGTAGGCTGTCACATTTGGCTAGACCTCCCCCCCCCCCCCCCATGGGTGTGACGTACTATATGGATCACCCCATGCTACTCATCCAATTTTACTCGCTTACTCGCCGGCGATGGGACAAGTTCCTAATAAAATTGTGGAATCAGCAGATCTTTCTTATGATAGCATTAGAGTCCGACCAAAATTTCGGTTTCGGCCTAGTTTCGGCAAAAAAACGGGTTTCGGCATAGTTTCGGCAAAAAAAACGGGTTTCGGCATAGTTTCGGTTTCGGCTGCCATCCGGCCGAAACTACGGCCGAAACCGAAACTGACTTTGATTGGTTTCGAACTGCGATCGGACAGTCTTGTTTTCAAAAAGCACAAATAAACTATTTGAAATAAGAAGTTACAATATGTCTTATTATAGGTAATTTCACGAGAGTTGAGGTGAATGATTACACACACAGCTACATGAAGTATTCATTGCAAAAAAGTGAATGAATGAAATGAATGAGCGAGTAATAAACACAAGGCTATAGTTTAAACAAACTTTTTGGTCTATCTTGCAATTCACTGTTGAACCTGCTATCGGTACAAAAAAAGAACAGTAATTTCAAAATCCCGCTGTCATTACATGACAGTGTTGTTGAGTGCGTGGCCTCAACTTTCGTGAAATTACCTATATATTAATGATTACTCTAAATATCAGAGACTAAATAATTAATATGTTATTTAAAAATGAAGACTGACTGATTATGATGGTCATTTTTTTTTATGTTCCCACGAAAACATGACCTTATATGGAAGTTTCGGTTTTGATTCTGGTTTCGGCCGTGAAAACTAGTTTCGGTCAGACACTAGATAGCATTTACAACTTTGAGCAACGCCGACTTTTTTGCCACTTAAGGGATAATTTCCGAGATAAAAACTACCTTTTGTTATTGTATTCCCTTCAAACTATCTACAATTAAGAATTTTATATTCTTAGCTCTTTTTAACCGACTTCCAAAAGAAGGACGGTTCTCAATTCGTCTGTATGTTTTTTTTTTTTTTTTTTTTGTGTGTTTATTCACCGATTACTTGAAGACGGCTGGACCGATTTGGAAAATTCTTTTTTTGTTTGAAAGGGTAGACTTCCGAGGTGGTCCCATTGTAACCAAATCAGAATCTGATGATGGAATCTTGGAGAAATCGAGGGAACTCTTCAAATATTATAAGCACACATATAGCGATTTCGGTATTTTTCGTAATTTCTCGTCCATCTCTTATTAGCAACGAGTTTCTAGTGTTAACCGACTTCAAAACAAAGGGTAAATTTGTATCTAGGTTTCTTCCCCGATTACTTGAAGATGGCTGAACCTATTTGGAAAATTCTTTTTTGTTTTAAAGGGTATACCTCCGAGATGGTCCCATTGCAACCAAATCAGGATCTAATGATGGGATCTTGGAGAAATCGAGGGAACTCTTCAAATATCATAGGCACACATATAGCGATTTTGGTATTTTTCTTAGTTTCTCGTCCATTTCTTATTAGCAACAAGTTTTTAGTGTTAACCGACTTCAAAACAAAGAGCAATTTTTATGTAGGTTTGTTCCCCGATTACTTGAAAACGGCTAGACCGATTTGGAAAATTTTTCTTTTAACTAAATAGACTTAAGTCTATTTGGTCAAAACAATATTAATTACCACTAAAAATTAAAAAATAAAGTAAATTTTTAAAACAAAAAATAAAAACCGACTTCCAAAAACTTAAACTAAAAACCAAAAAATAATATGTTAATCAGCCCAAAGAAATGGATAATCAACGATTCATATATACATATACAGATATTTATAGTTTTTAACCTGTTATTTTTGAAGTCGGTGCCAGCTAAGGAGCTCAGCATAGCCAGCTTTGCGTGGCAGTGGCAGGCACCGACTTCAAAAATAACAGGTTAAAAACTATAAATATCTGTATATGTATATATGAATCGTTGATTATCTCTTTCTTTGGGGTGATTAACATATTATTTTTTGGTTTTTAGTTTAAGTTATTGGAAGTCGGTTTTTTTTTTTAAATTTACTTTATTACTTGGAAAATTATTGATTCTACGTAAAAGTAGGGTAGGTTAAGCGTAGGATGGGGTACAATTCCAGTAAGGTTGGGATAAATAGTGTAGAGTAGGGAGGGGAACGCCTTTGCTACCATCGTTCGTTTAATCACAAATCGAATTCCACGCGGTCAAAGCCGCGGCCACAGCTAATCTAATAAATAGTTATAAAGATATCGATAACTAAGACAGAGAGTCGTAACTCCCTTGTTTCATAAACTTGCACACGTGTGCATTACACAACACACTATCAACACAAACAAGAACACTCGCTTTCAGTTTTCACGGCTAGTTAACTCTCCTCGTTACGCTTATCTTTGCATACATTGTTTGCTAAACGCTTAGTGAATGAATTATTCGCTCCCCGCGTTTGTTCCTCATTGCTGAGGTGTCATATTCATATGTGAGGGAAATTACAGTTTATTCTGGGAGATTTGGCAACGCTTTTCTAAAATTAATTATGAACAAGGTTGTCATAAAAATAAAAAATGTACCTATCCGAGATTGATTGACTTCTGACCCAAAAGCAACTAATGGTAAGCGACCACGAGGCCTGAACTGTACTATCTATCTATCAGCCACGGATATACACTGCTGGACATTAGGTCTTCCCCATTACTCGTCAAGGAGTGCAATCCTGTGCAGACTGCATCCACCCCTCGCTAAGGGGTACCGACACTCGAGAGCAAATATTCCGGGTCACTTACATACTCATACTAAAACTCATTTATTAATAATATTATAGAATATTACATGTCAAGGTTTTGTGGTTATAATTATGCAATTTACAATTATGATTTTATTCAATTAAAAATTAGATTAGGGTGCGTATCGGGTCGCATAAATTTGAAAGGCATAATTCATCATTTGGGATAATGCATTTTTTTTCTTAAACTGTAGAATTTTCAGGACTCTTTAAGGCCTCATCCTGTTAAATAGGTTAGGTTAGGTTTGCGTTATAATAATCATGAAAAGTTTACGTGTTCAGAAAAAAAAGCATTATGCCAAATGATGAATTATGCGAAATGATGAATTATGCCTTTCAAATTTATGCGACCATTAGATTACCTACGTTAATATAGGTATTTAGGGTTAGACTATTTGAATTTCATTGTAACTGACTGGTGATGTGGCTAATTAATAAGCCACATCACCAGTCAGTTACAATGAAAGAATGGAGCAATGTCGTAAAAGGCTTGATTAATAAGCCATTTCTTTAATTAATTGCAGAATGAGTTTGTGCATTCCAGAGCGTTAGTGTCAGGTGGTAATGCATTATAAATCTTGGGACCCACAACATTCATTGTCTTGGAGGATGAAATAACCGGTGGCATAAAATGTATGCCTCCTAAGAGTCCTAAGTTATTGCAGCTAGCTTATTGATTGTTAAAAGTTAGTCATCAATACCATATTTATGATGTATATAATACATAAGACGTATTGATTTAAAAAAGTGAGCGTTATGGAGCAAATGTTAACGCCAGGTATTATCGTTACAAACATTATATTTCGATAGCTTATTCACCATTTAAAAGTCCTAAGTTATAATTAACACAAAATTACAGACACACACAAAGTAATTCGTAAGGTAAGAACTTTCAGCCAACTAAACTTTGTTTTATCAATGCATCCAAAATGTGGCTCCCCAAATATAAATTTAATGTATTTTTCCTAATACGCATAAATGTCCCTCTGTGGACAAAGGTCCCCCTTGCCCCAATATATTCCCATGAATTTGTAAGCCTAAGTTCCCCATATCTCAAGTAATGCATAAACTAGAGATAGTATAAGATAGATCTTTTGTTTATATTAGCCCCAAATCAACTTAAACGAATAGGGACATGGTATTGAGATAATAAAATTGAAAGGATGTTTACAAAAATAACGTAACTAACTAGACTGGTTTATACTTATAGAGAAACATTTCTATTGACAGTAGGTGTCAACCAGTTTAGTCAGTTAGGTACGTTGTTTTGTAAGCATCCCTTCAATTGGATTACGATGATTTTATTTCATTGCAGATATAAAAGTAAGATCTTTGCTAAGTACTTCAGTCTATTTTTAAATAAGCGTAAATCCCCGGATTTTGGAGCTTAAAACCCGAACATCTCAACAGCAACAACACGGTTTTTTTTCGCTCCCGGGGGGGGGGGGGTGCATTAGCTCTCGCGAGCCGGAGTAGCAAACCCGGACTACAAATGAAACGTTCCTTGGACGTTCCCCGGACGCTCTCCGAACTAGGACAAATCCGGGGAAACCCGGACGGATGGCAGCCCTATTTTTATGTACGACAAAGACTTCATAAGGCTCAGTAAGGTACATTAACGTCACACCAGGCCATAGAGTGGCAAAAACCGCCCGCTACGCTTGCTGAAAATCAAATACCTGCGAACTGAGACATTCTTTGTTTTACTGCCCTAGGTAAGTAATGTACCTACTATTAGCATTACAAAATTATGTAGTATTTAACTTCTTATACACGTTCCATCAAACCAGACTTCCAGAACGGAACTGTAATTAATTACTGGCTATGTCAAAGCCCTAATTGAAGGCCTAGCTCAGAGTCTACAACCTAAATGATATGTAACATCATTCCATCTCCCTCAGCCAGTATTCGTGTGAGCAGGACATAATATAGACGTGATTCTAGTCGGACAGGTGACAGGGAAACCGGTGTGTTACGAAAGTGGCCTTTGGTCTACTTAGTCAGGGAAGGAAATGGCGAGTAATGTAATATAACCTGGGAGCCTTATTCGAGATTCACTTTGCGATTTTAGCCAGTGTGTCATAATATTCAAGATATTCGGCAATAACGCAAATTTCAATAAACATTACGCGGTAATATTCATACACACACTATCAAAGTTTCAACTGTCTACTTATTACGGTTAATAAAACTTAAAGTTTAAATTTAAAAAACCCTCGAAGTTTGTTTAGACTTTTTTAATGTTAACTTTGTACTAAGTACCTAAATGCCGCACGTACAATACTATTACATAAAAATCTTCGACCTTTTCATTTCTAATTAGAATATCTCATGAACGGTTCAACCGATTTTGATGAAATATATCTAAAAACTATCGCTAGAGAACCTGGTATTCCATGACCTAGTTGCAGCTGGGTTGCAGTCCGTTTGTATCGACCCTTAATGATAGGGTCCCGTTAGTAACCTTTATGTACACCACCTTATAAAAAGCATTAATAGACTATTAAATTTCTAATCTAGTCAAGTCTCCTAACTTTGACTTTAATTTAGAAGATTCTCGTCTTTTATCGCTTTAATAGTTCACATTTAATCTAAGAGCAGTTTAAAGTGAGTTATGTACGGCCTCAAATGCCAAGAACATTCGTGACATTTATTATAATTTATAGCCAATTTTATTGGTGCTAGTTAAACTACTAGTGAACATGATACTTTAAAAACCTTTGTTATTTTCTTATTTGCTAGAATTGAATGCGCAGTTTGTTGAATTAGTTACCTTATTATAAATGAGAAAGTTTGTGAAGATGTTTGTTTGTTTGTTACTAAATAAAGCAGTAACAACTAAACGGATTGAGCTGAAATTTGACATGCAAGTAGGCCAATTTCTGGATTTAAACTAACTCTTGAGTTGGTATTAACGGGAATAACGCCAGCAAAGCTGTGGGTAAATGCTAGTAATCTATAACTATTACTAGCTAAAGAATAGTTTTATGGGTACATCTGTCCATTTGCCCGTCAGGGGGCTGTATCTCCACAACCGTAACAGCCAGGCAAATACTTGAAAATTTCTCGAAATGTATATTTTTATTGCTGTTATAAAATCAGATATTAAAGATATAATTAAATGCAAATTTCAGATTAACATTAACCATTACAAAATAAAAGAATATAACTAACCTACCATAAACCTAATACCAATATACGCAGAGGTCGATGCCCTGGGGTATATTGCTTGTAAGGCTGACAACATTCCCTCGTTGAATCGTGATTCCGATTCTTCGGCCGAAGAATGAGGCAGCCCAGTGGTCTGTTACCGATCACGTGGCCGATCGCCATCTCAAAATTCTACGATGTAGTGAGGAACGCCATGGACCGTGGTCAATGCGGCTGCTCCATATCAAAACCTATTAAGTACTTCAGATCAAATTTTAAAAAGGGCATAACAACATACATAAATATGTTGTTAAGCTCTTTTTCAAAATGTATCTGAAGCACTTACTAGGATTTGAAATAGAGCAGTCGAATTTTATTTTCATTAGTATTATTTATATATTTATTCAAATGAGAAAAACATTAGTATAGGTACATCGTCCCACAAAACTGTCTCCACAGTTTGACTGTGGGATCTGTGAGCCTATCTATATGTACAATATTACAAATATTGGCGGGAATGTATTCGTGCCAGAACTATGACCAGCAACCACGATCACCGGTCATGATGAACAACTAAGAATAATGGTCTGTTGAGATTATATTAAAAATCAGTAGCTCTGTAAGCTACAGACCTCGCGAGTCCATAGTTCCGCCATTTTGATAAAATTCCAAAAACCAAATCGACAAAAAATCTATATAATTATCCAACCTGCTCACGAGAATTGGTTGTGAAATGCGACCAGTAGAGAACAGCCGGACAGCTGGACAGACATACAAAAGCATTCTTGCCCAGGCTGAAAAGGAGAACCTTTGCTCGCACATCACGCTCGCTTGATTAATGCTACCATTTTTGTGCTCACCAGTTGGCGCCACTGTCGAGTAGGGTCCTGAAGTATAGTATAGTTTGTTATTACGGGCATGAAAACAAAGTTTACGTTTCAATCCTATTTAATACCTTAAAACCTTAGTAAATATTTCGGAGACCTCACGCTACACTAGCGCATCTAGCGGCAAATTTATCGTGGTAATGGCCCTAATTAAAGGGAACGGGTTTACAAAGTACACATAGTTAAATATTATACGAAGGTAATTTATATAAAGTTTAGAGTTTAACATCAAGCGAAGCCGCTGGCAAAATTCGTTAATGAATGCAGGTAACAAACTGCATGCATATTATGGATCCACAAAACTCCGTTGACTTTACAAGTCGATGGGGCAAGTACTCGTGCGAGTAGCAGGTCGCTCCCAGCGGCCACTAACTACTAAACTAGAACAACACTGACCAAGGCGAGTATAGCTTACATGGTGCCACGGATGTAAAGTAGATGGAACGTCCGTCTTTTATGGAGGGTTAGGTTAAGTGCATCGATCGGTGTTAAAACACTGCAAGAGCTATATACCTCCCTCGGTATTTCAAATTAATGCACTTATTTCTTCGTTTAGTATTCTTTTAATGGCCACTGTGACAACCAACCCTTGAAACAACCATACCCGGTAACCTTTACACGTTTTGCGTTCGACGCTGTGTTATGAGCCGACTATTAGGTGTTGTAACTCCTAAGCAATGAACAAGGCGCCCTCAAGATGTACTTTTATTCAAAAATTGGTGTAGTTTTTGTGAATAAAGTATCCACACCACACAAGTGTAAATACTCCATTTTATAATGTACATTCTGCAATAACGTTATATTTTAGGCATCGTCCTATCGAACAGCGAATACGCGATTAGTATGGTCGCAATTGTTCGCGCGATAATCGCGTATTCGCTGTTCGATAGGACGATGCCTAGTCAAAGATAGCTTTACGAGCCCGCATGCACGCATCAAGTCGTTTTTTCCTACTACCCTTAACGCGCACACATTGACCTGACCAACCAGCGATAAGTTAGCCGTCAGACTATTGATGCTTCAGTTTTTTGTTAACGATGCTCTGTCCGGCTATTTATTTTAAGGTCCTTGGTCCTTCCATAGACTAAGTATCATTGGGCAGTGTATGTAACATCGGGTGGAGTGAGTTAGTTCGAAGCTAATTCTCGCAGTTTAATAGTTGTTCGCGTTATCGAACCAGACTTCGGTACACTCGGAGAAAGAAACTAGCCACATAATACATAATAGCTACACCAAGGACCATTAAAACAAGAGGACTGTCATTCTCCATACAAAAAGCTGTTCCCCGATATTTACAACGCCATCTATGTATAAGCTTGGTATATAAATTATATTATTTACAATTATTCAACTTTGCAAGCGTGACACAGTATTTAAATGTTAGAATTTATTTATTATTAGCTGTTTACGAAATAATTGTTACTATACTGTTTCTTTGTTCAATTATAACATCGTTAAATGTTTATTTTTTAGCGCCATCTAGTTTTTGCCTGGATATTCCCTTGCGGTCGGGTTACGATCCAAAGTATGGAGAATGACAGTCTTCCTGTTTTAATGGTCCTTGGCTACACTTACATAACATCGCTCTGTGAAAGCCACCTGGGTAAGTCTGACATTTTATTATAGCGTTAACGTCTACCAACGAATTCAATTTTTTTTGTGTGATAGACAAGCATTTGACCTCAATCGCACCTGATGTTAAGTGACGATGAAGCCTAAAATGTAGCATGCTTGTCTAGAAGATGCCTATTCACTCTCAACTTGAAGAGATCCAAGTCATATTTATCTGGGAAAAGATGGGCGGGAAAAGAGTTCCACTCTTTTGCGGTCCTTCTAAATATTTTATTAGAAGAGAAAAATTGAAACATTATATGTCTGCGGCAGGATACGAACCTGCGCTTCCAACGGCTCTCCGGGTCAACACAGGCGCACTACCAATTGTGCCACCGAAGCGATAACTCAAGACATCAAATTTCTCAACCATACTCTTAATTTTTTACGCCACCCTAGGAGGCGTTTGTAGCGCCATCTACCGTTAAGTCAGTCCAAGTTATATATACGGCAACTCTTATTGAGAATCGATTACAATATATGTCTTCTATCTTCTCCATCCTCTCATTGAATGATCAGGTAAAAAGCTATTGCGAAAATTATTTCGCAAGTTATTATTTTTATTAAATTTGCGAAAATTATTAGTTCCCAAACTTTTTATCCCATATCTTTATTAGGGCAAAATGTTATTTCCCAGCTCAACGTTTCGCACTGACATAATTTCCCAATAAATGATTTGATAAATTTTTGTTAAGCAAATTATTACCTGGAATTTTCTTAAGACGTCATTTGAATCATTTCTGATTTCGTCAAATGTATTGATTGGCATAACGTAATTTAGCAAAATATTATATGGCTTTATAAAATCTAACCTAGCTTGTTTAAAAAAGAACGCAAGGTTTAAATTGCTAAGCTATACTGTTCAAGCAGTTCGTTTTTGTTGGGGGACGCAGTTCAAACCTAACCTAACCTAATTTTCGACCTAAATTAACCTTTGGTTTATGTTTTTTTAATACGGGGGGCTTCGCCCCCCGACCCTCTCTTATGGAGGGCTCCGCCCCCATTCCCCGTTTTCTTCTGTGCTCTTATAATTTACTAATCTATCCTAGTTTTTGATAGCAGTTCGTTTTGTTGGAGGACGCAGTTCAAACCTAACCTAACCTACTTTTCTGGCAGGAGTTCGTTTTGTATAGGAGTTGCAGTTCTAACCTAACCTTCAATTATATTATAAAGGAATTAAGTTTTAGTCGTTATTTAATCAAGCAAAGCAAACCATTTGCTTCATAATTGTTTGTCACATAAAAGTATGTTGAAGTAAAACTTTTCAATATAAAAATGGATAAATGTTATTTGACAATATGTTATTTGCCTAAAAAAATCATTTGCTATACAATTATTTACCACTTTAAACTTTGATGTAATAAAATCTTGCAATATAAAATTGTAGCGAAATAAAAAAATTGCGAAGTAAAGTTATGCCAAAAACTGGTTTCCCAAATAAAACTTCGGCGAAAAGTTGGTTGCCAAGTGAAATTTGTCGAAACATATTTCGCCGAAAAGGCACTACACCACAAATGTCGCTCTCGGCGAACTCGCCGCGACTGGCTTTGTATGGAAACTCGCCCGCATCTCGCTCGCAAATTGCAAGTGTGATAAGACTAAGGCTCTTAGTTTAAGAAACAATATTCTTCGGGTATAATGAAACAAAATCGGTTCAAAACTTATTAAAAAAAGTCGTCGCAGTTCCGATTTTTGTTTATTAGATGTTTCCGTGAAAAATCGTGATTAAGTATTAATTTTATAATCACTTACACCCAATTAATTAATCGTTATCGCGTTCATGTAATCGAAGCCATCGTCAGTTGTTTAATGAACGGTGCCAATGACTCGTATCGCCGCTATTCATGATACAGTCATTAGGGAACCACTTTCGGGGCGCGATCGATTACACGCCGTTTATATGATTAAAATACTTACAACAAGCTATAACGCACTTATACACTTAAAAAATATATGCAAATTAAATCACATTCAACAGTTCTGAGACCACGAACCGAGATACACCAGGTTAAGGTCGCCGATAGCAAAGTGTAAAGACTAACAAGTAGTCCAACTTCGGCCGTTTAAGAGCGCGGGACACGCGTCACACAGACGCGCAATAGCACGTCTGGGTGAGTGCGATCCATATTGCAGCATTCTTACGCATTCTTATTTCTTTGCTTGTATTGCCTTCGTACACGGCGCGCACACATTCGAGCGCGCGATGTACCTTTTGTAGGGAGAAAAATTAGTGCTATTATACTGTGCCGATAGTCAATGGAGGCAACAAACGTGCGACCACTAAACAAGGACTTCCTCATCAAACTTTGTTGTGGAAGTCTTCGGGGCGCCCCCACATTACGGCCCCTAAACGCGACCACAAGTAGCGAGCCGCGCCACTGCCGCAGCTTGTGGGCCGAACGCTCGAACACCGGTGTGCGTCGATACTATACAAAATGTATGAGAATAAGTATTCGACCGCAGCTTGTGGCCGGGCTATCGCCGCCACGAGTGTCCCATTGTTTATTTTATTTCATTCATTATTATTATTATATATATTTCGCCTTGGGGTGGGATTGGCATATACGGTCTCTTTGCGGTCTCTGTGCGCTATGGATGAGAGTACGGAAAAAAGAAGAGATATGTCACTTCGGATTTGTCATCGGAAAAAGATCGCGTGCGGGCGAATAATATATTAAATATAAAAGGAAAACGAAAAGAAGACCACGACCAAAGGCCTAAGGGGGTAAGTTTAGGCCGATCATTTATTTATTATATTTCCACAAGACCATCAACGAGACGGATCAGAGTCCGTGAAGTTGAAAACTCAAAAGAAAACCAGTGCGCTTTGTTCGAGGAACACCCATTGTGCGGTCGCTCTAAAGGTCTAACGTCAAATGTCTAACGTCTCTTAAGGTTTGTGGTACCCAGGTAGTTGTGGTAACCAACAATCAGGCTTATTTTATAATTGTACAGAAATGAGAAGGGAAATCCTTTTTGAAATATTATCCCAACACAATTATCTCCTGAAGCCAGTCGCGGGCACACATCCCCCTGGGCCCCCATCGGGATCACACGCAATTATAATTTTCGTGGCATTAATTAATTTCCATAATTTTGACAGCGTTCGGTGAAATTATTTAAGTTCGACTGTTTTAATTTGAATGGCGCGTTACAGTGTATTATATTCACAGAAGTTGTTAATTGACGTAACCAAATAATTTCACCATACATTTTATTTTCACTTATATTTATTGACCACTATTATTGCAACCAGTAATGTAACATCAGTGTGTTATGTATGAAAAATCGTTATAACATCGATAACGATACTATAATGTAAATGTAGGTAGTTGGTCATGATGTCATGATTTTAAATCCAGTCGCCCATGGCGGTGCAACGGGGGTCATTGAATTCAAGTTAGATAATGTCCTAGTGTTTGACACGCTAATGCCCAATAGAAAGAAAGAAAGAAAGAAAGAAAATACATTTATTTATGACAGCAGAAAGTTACAAAAAATGGAAAAAATATACAAGAAAACACAAAGAAAATAAAAATCTTGCTGCCACAAAAAGGTCCCACCTCAGCATAATACCAACTCCAGAGCTGGCGCTGGTCTTCCGGTGGAACCAGACAGGGGCGATTCGACTGTTCCAGAGAGTGAGATATTTATATTTAATTACAATGATATTGTCTGGTTCAATCGGTTCGCCCCACTTAAAGTGAACGCGTCCATTAGGGACAGACAGCGTCACCAGTAGTGCCAACCAACCAAACCATGCCATTATCTCTGGTAACTGCCTGACATTCACATTGAAAACGTCAACAGCATAACATCAACAATACATGCTTGTTGCTTGTCTCGTTAACTTGCAAATTTTACACGAAAATATTTAATCAAAAATAACTATGAAAACAAAAAGTGATTTGTAACAACTAACTACGAACGTAAGACATAATTAATTTCTACAACAGTGAAAGGACAAAACAATACAAAAGGCAACATGAACGAAAAGTGCACTGTTTCTTTATGATCTATGAATGGATCACACTGTTACAAACTTAGATGCGTTAGGTACTAGATCTCGTCACACAACTTCGCTCGGTCAATGCTAATAGGACATAAAGCAAAGGTATGTACTATTTGTTGGTTATAAGTCAAAAACAGCTTGTGTCATGTTTCAATGTTTCCTCATTGTTTTGATGTGCATACATATGTTTTTTGAGTAACAATCTAAAACTTTCTATGTTTTGCAGGTTCCTAATTGGCGGAGGAATGTTGTTCCAACATTTAGTTGCAACATAGCGGAAACTACCACGAAAAGCAGCTGATGCATGTTGAGGAGTAATCAGCTGTATACTACATTGACGTGTTCCACGTTTGCTGGACAACCATGACAACTTCTCGAACAAATATGAGGGAGCTTTGTGTTGTATTACTCCAAATAATAAACAAGCTTGATGAAGTTTACGACGGTGTAACATCTTAAGGATTTTATGTTTATTTAGAAATGGAGTGACATGTGCTCTCCGTGGGATATTGAAACAGAAGCGAGCACAAGCATTTTGGACGCGTTGAATGAGCCTTTTGGTTTTAGCTAGAAGTCTGGGGCCAACTACTACATCCATGTAATTTAATTTAGACAATACAAGGGACTCAACTAACTGTATGCGTAATGTTTCATTTATGTAAGGCCTAATCTTATATAGTATTTTCAATTTATAAAAACAACTTCTAACAGCACTTGCAATATGTTTCTCATAACGAAGGTCACAGTCCATTAATAATCCTAAGTTTCGTGCCTCATATACTCGTTCTATCGGCTGATCTATTAGTTTGATATCAATGGTTGGTGTAAATTGATTTAATTGATGTTTACTGCCAAAAACCAGATATTTAGTTTTAGTAGGATTTAGTATTAAGCTATTGATGGAGGCCCAAGTAGCTATACTTAATAAATCCATATTAAGCTTTTCTATGGCACTGTCAATTTCAGATGGCTTGCACGATATGTATATTTGTGTATCATCTGCGTAAATGTGATATTTGCAATGTGCAATGTGGGACCCGATGTCAGCAGTGTATAGAATAAAAAGGATTGGCCCGAGTATGGAACCCTGGGGCACGCCTCTAGCTAGTCTCGTCTTGCCTGACACATGTGAAGACCCGTCACTAAGGTTCAGCTTAACATATTGGTGTCGATTACTTAGATAGCTACTAAACCAGGTCAGTGCATTGTTGTCAAAGCCATAGTAGCTCAGTTTAGACAGTAACATATTGATATCTATACAATCGAATGCCCTGGAAAAATCAAGCAGTACAAGTATTGTGCACATTCCTTTGCCCTGAGCACTCAGCACATTATCGGTGACATCAAGCAAAGCAGTCACTGTACTGCGACCCTTCCTGAAACCCGACTGCATGTCTGGCAAAATATTGTTATGTTCCAGGTACTCTGTTAATTGTGTGCATACAACTTTTTCCAGTACCTTAGACATACATGGTAATATACTAATTGGTCTAAGGTCCTTCAGGTCAGTCGGGTTTGAGTTTTTAGGCAGTGGGCGTACAATTGCCAACTTCCAGGGATCAGGGAAAGTAGCTGTGCTAATGGATGTATTAATCAGGTCTGTAATTATATCTAGTGTATGTGGAAAAGTAAATATAAGCATATCTAAATTGATGTCGTCACATCCTATCGCGTTTGACTTTAGACAACTTATCACTTTCATGATTTTATCTGAGCTTACTGGTTTTAAATGAAATACAGAGTTGCTAAACCTATGGAACTCAAAATAGGTAAGCTGTGATATTTTGATTTGTGTTGCAATTGGTAATGTTACAAAGTGTGTATTTATTAAGTTAGGGTCATTGAAAAAGTTGGGTAGCTCCACATTTTTTTTGGGTAATATATTAGATTTGAGATTTTTCCAAAGTTCTTTAGGGTTTTTTATTTTGTTATTTATATTTTGTTCAAAATATGCACATTTCTCATGGTATAATGCTTGATTGACGGTAGACTTAAGATCCTTATAGTATAGTTTTTTACTGTCTGAACCGGTTTCATGGTAGTCCGCCGCGGCCCTGTCGCGCAAGCGCATCATGAGTTTGATCGTGTCCGTGATCCAAGGGTAAGAAGATTGTCTGATCACAGATGTTTTTAATGGTGCATGTAAGTTAAAAAGGTGAACTATTTGCTCACTTAACATTGTGACCTTGTCATTGACCGTACCCTGTCCCGACATCAGATCCCACCTTACACCTTGCAAGTCCCTGTCAAAACTCGTCTGATTAATGTTTTTGATAGGTCTACACGTGATAACGTAGGGCTTTGGTTTGTCTCGCTTAATGTTATATTCGCATAAAACAAGACAATGACCGTAAAGAGTGCCTACCCGGTCAGTAGCTACGCTTTTAGCGTCCATGTCGGAGCAAACCAAGTCAATAAGCGTTTGACTAGTGCTGGTAAAATGTGTAGGGACTGACACTTGTTGTTTTAGACTAAAACTAGACATAAACATGTTAAATTTTGTTATTTTTGGGTCAGTTATGGACAGTAAGTTTATATTTAAATCACCTAACAATATAACATGATCATAATTATGCATTGAGCTAAGCGAGTCAGATAAGGCATCAAAAAACAGGTCGACATCCATCCAAGGCGGCCGGTACGCTGTGCCTATTACCAGTTTTATTCCGTTAAGGCTGAAAGTTACCCACATTTGTTCTACAGACTTATGCAGCTGATGTACTGGGTGAGGCCAAGTGCGGGCGTTGATGTCTCTTTTAAAGTAGAACCCTACCCCTCCTCCTCGCGAACGTATGCTTTGTGGCCTAGGAATGTGTCGTAGCCTGTAGCCAGGAAGTACAGGTGCCCGACTTTCCTGCCCTTCTTTAAGCCAAGTTTCGTTTATTGCTAAAACGTCAATATCGTGCCGAGTGCAAGTCGCTATAAAGTTGTCGTGATTTGTACCAAGAGAACCCGCATTATACAAACCGATTTTTAGTTTTCTATTGACCATCATGCATATAGAAACTTATGTGTGTGGCGTGGTGAACCGGTTCTGTTTTATAGATAAGCTTGATATCCGAGCGTGCGGTCAGTGTGTAAAAGTAATGTGTTTGTGTTGCGTTGCGAGATACAATATTGGATGCATTTATGTTAAAATATGTATTATAGGTCAAAGTGAAGTGTGTGTTAGTGTTAAATGTGTGATTTGTTCGCGTTTCGAGTGTTTGGACTCTGCAAACAGTCTTAAAAGTCATAGAAAGGTGGATGGCAGGTGTGACATTTTTTGTAGTAATTATTATGAAACATGTGAGTGCGACAACAAGGCTGCTATAGTAGTACATAACTGTGCAATACGTAAACTTAGTGCTATCAGTGAGATCAAATATTAACTGTACCAAAAACACGTGTTAGATCGAACTCAGTGCGTATACGGTGCCGAGGTGAATCTGTGCCGGGTCGTTGTCGGACGTATATCCGACCGTCTCTGGTCCATGCGTAGCGCCAGCTGAAGTGATCCTTGAGCTCCCTAGCCTTCTGGAACAGACGCCGATTGAAGGGTGTCAGCCGCTCGTTGAGGTAAAAGCGGCCAGGAGGCCCGGGGAGGCCCGTGTTCTCCGTGGTCGCTCCGCGGCGCACCCGCGCCGCCTGGAGCAAGCGGTCCCGCACGGCTCGGCGCGCCAGGCGCACTGTCAACAACCTTGGCCTGGATGCGGGCCCCTGGGCGCCCTCCTCAAGCTGCGATGAGCGCCCGACGCGCGTCGCGTGGACTATATCGTGCTCCGTGAGCTCCACCCCTAGCTTCTGGCCCAAGGTAACCACTAAGTGTATCGGGTTCTCACCACCACACTCAGGAATGCAGGATATGTCGACGTCACTACCGAGCAAGTCCTGATCGCGGTCGTTCAGCTCCATCCTGAGTTGCGCGACGGATTCCAGCACAGACTCGGGAGCGCAGCTGTCGTTCAGTGACTGAGGCCTACTCTCCAGCATATCCACACGGGCACAGAGCGCATCGATACGCCCGTCACAGCCATCGATCCTCGAGGTCAGACTGGAGATGGCTGAGCGGAGAGCGTGCATTTCGCTACTCATCGCCCGCATTTCTTCGCGGAAAAGTCGGAACTCGGTCACCAACAGCTGGACGTCCGAGATACGGGTCATGTCAAGTCCATTGTGGGGTGGGGTGGCTGCGCCTGTCGCCGGATGCTGTCCATGGCTGTTGTCCGTATATGACACCTCCATGACGGAGCTGTCTCCCTCGGACACTTCAGGACTGATGACCGCCCGCGACCGGGAGCCTCCACGGTTCATATTTATGTTAGCATTCCCACCGCGTAGGGGCGTTTCTGTATTGTCGGTCCTGGGCTCGGTACTTTTACATTGCACACACTTCCACGCATTCTTTTCTTCTGGCCCCAGCATCCCTTTTGCAAGGTTCGCGCAGAGGAGGTCATAGCATTTGTGGCAGTTAGTGCAGTTCAAAAAATTGCTGTCAGTTATCGCATTTAAACATCCTGCACAGGTCAACATTGTGAAATGTTATTGATACGTGTTGTAATAGAGTTCAAATTTGACCGTTCTTCACTGACGTATTGTCAGCTGACCCGCAATGTAATTTACCGTACTCTATAGTTATAAAGACGAGACTTAAAATGCAGATTTCGCGCACCACGGGATATTTTGGTCACAATAAATCACATGAACAGCTGAACACTGATTGTTATTTACGTTTTTTATAAGTCCGAGAGATGAAATTATCAATTTACTAATTTATTAAGGCACGTATTGTAGAGCGTAAGTAAAGTATGTCTGTACGATTCGAACGTCGAAACTACCCTCCAATAGGTGACACACTGCTGTCACCTT
Source organism: Eudemis profundana (assembly GCA_947034925.1). Classification (NCBI taxonomy): domain Eukaryota; kingdom Metazoa; phylum Arthropoda; class Insecta; order Lepidoptera; family Tortricidae; genus Eudemis; species Eudemis profundana. Next base: position 3,304,298 of record OX344800.1, on the reverse strand, counting down.
ATAGAGGTGAGGTGAGCAATAGTGCTAATGACGTATCATTCAAGACGGCAGCTACTGGGACAGTGTCGAGCACTCGAACGTTTACCTTTAAAGGCCTATAAAATGTTGGTCTCTATACATTTGAAATTGACTGTAAAATATCGTATGTTATCAGTGCAGTGGAACACGGTGAATCAAAATATAAGGAAAGTCACAGATTAATTAATAGTACTATGTACAGAAGTTTCTTTTACTAGTAAAACTGAGGTTCGGGGCCGTCCACCGGACGGAAAGCACCGTATCCTTTTTTTTTTTTGAAACTGACAAACTCGCAGCCCATCCTGGGCGTAGCGATTGTCGGACCGGGTGGTTGGCCGTGGCGTTCCCTGGGGTCGAACCAGGTCGCTAGCCAGACCACCCTGAGTTAGTCGGACTGGGTGGGAGCCGGGAGTGCCTGGGGTCGAACCAGGTCACTTAGTCCCGGTCCACCTCGATATGATCGGGCTAGGTGGGGGCATAACGCCTGGAGTCGAACCAGGTCGTTTGGCCAGGGCCACCTTGACTTTACGCTGATTGCTCAGAGTTAGCAGCGGACCAGCGGGAAGGATGACTCGGGTCATCCTGTCCTTATGTGAACTTGTGTATCGAACTAATGGGAGTTTTAGGTGCCGGTTCGCTAAAACCTAGCCCAGCTAAGAAGACTCCGGCAAGAAACTTAGCTGGGCCCGAGCGAGGTCGGAGTGAGCACCGTATCCGATCATCGTTCTCTATCACATAACGCGTACACTTTCTGTAGTAGCTGCGCGTCGAAATCGCGGAGTAAGTTACTCCTATACCCTGTTCACGATAACAACAACATAGGGGCCTCTCTTTTGCACTTTTGTATGCAGACGAAAAGGACAAAAAAGGGCAGTGGGCGTAAACAATGGCATTGTCAGACTCGGCTTCGATGCCGTCGCTCGGAATATTTATTTATAAATTGTTATGATGTTTCTGGTTTAGTTTTTAACATATTAAAGGATCCATTTTTATTTAAGCAGAAGATAGTTCACTAAACAACAGTTCAGTAACGGATTAAATTGGAAAAATTGAAAGGAGAGCACTATAATGCGTCCACACCGTACAAGAGACAGATGGTGACTGAAGTTTGACCGCCATGTAACCTCACCCGGTGCAGATGCATCGCCCTTATCACTGGCCGATTAGGTGCCATCTAAGTTTTCTAGTACTAGCTCGTTATCGTGAATAAGGTATAGTAAAGTTTAGATCGTGACCTTCTTTAGTTAGCAAATTGATTTACAAAGTAGCAAAGTAATGGAAACCTTATCCATTCAGGTTTATCGCGTGTAGCTTATATGACAGTAGTTTTGACATGCAAAATGCACGATGTTTGTTAAGTACCTATTAATTATGTTGAATGCGTTAAATATTTTTAAACGCTATAATTGCTGTGAAGTTTGAAATACTCACTTAATAACATTGAAGTAATTATAAAGACATTTCTGTTTCTAGCATTCTTCGTAAATATGTTGTAAACGTTTTCATTTCATTTTTATTACAGTTCCGTAAGCGTTTGAATGTTTTATACAGTTATATTTGTAATAATGAGTTTCATAACTTTTAATATGTAGAAGGGACCGCCTAACGACGACCTTCCCTCATCCTTTTTCTTGATGAAACAAGTTTTGTAAGCTTTAAGAGATGAAAATACACACAATGCACTAGGGTTGTCGCCCCTTATCCCGACTTGCGTGTGTGAACTGGCACTTCCCCATATAAAATATAATTTTTAAGTGGTTTTATTCATGTGTTTTATTGCCAATTGATAAGAAAAGATCTAGAAGACGATCTCCTACCCGATGGACAGACCTACTAAAGACACTCACCAAATCATCCGTGGTTGAGTGCTCTCGCAACACTTTCAACCGCCAGAAATAGAGAGACATCGCGAAGGAAAGTTTGAAAGTCCACCAACAAGAAACATGAAGTCAAGATACAACGTCCGAACAGCCACGACCACTCTGACAAGAGTGTACGACTAGGAAGATTGCCAATTGACATAAATTTTTGCTTAAAAAACCTTACCTTACTGTCAAATAAGCATTTGAATAAATAATATTCGATTAAATATTGCTTTGCCAGTGTATGGGGCTGCAACCCAAGCCAATTATTTTTATTTTACCTCTTATTATATATGTTACCGGCCAAACCCGATTTCAGGCCAAACTAGTTTGTCCTAGGCCAAACCGGTTTATCCGGAGCGTGTCAGGACAAACTAGTTTGTCCTAGGCCAAACTAAGTTATCCTAAGCCAAACTAGTTCGTCCTGACACGCTCAGGATATACTAGTTTATCCTAGGACGAACTAGTTTGGCCTAAATACTTTAGGCTAAACTAGTTTGGCCTAGGCCGAACTGTTTGGCCGGTTTAATCGATCCTGATTTCAGGCCGAACTAGTTTGTCCTAGGACAAACTAGTTTATCCTGAGCGTGTCAGGATATACTAGTTTACACAATTGGTTTCATTAGGAAAAAGAATGAGGGAAGGTCGATATTGGACCGTATCATAGACTAGACCAGACTAAAACGTCATATAGATAATTAAGTTGGTGTGTAGTGTCTGTTTATCTTTATAGACTGTGTACTTTAATATAACACGTCTCGCGGTGCCATATTGGATCGTCCTGGGAATAAGTAATGATTCGTATGTAAGTGCACGCACTGGTTGTGTACTTAGGCTATTTAGGTTGTGTGGTTAGTATAATTTTAGGGTTTATTTATTTAGACGAGTTACAATTAAATAAATAAATTTAGAAACTTTATCCTTCTCGCTTGTTTAACCTTGTTGGCGAATTATATCAACCTTTGTAATACTCTTTACGTTAAATATTTCGCAGACCGAAATAAATCTACTTTAATTTAGCTGATAGATGAAAAGTGTCGATTGATATTGTCCGTAGATATAGGAACTTTATGATGTGTATACAGGGTGAATTTTAAATCGTGAATCGTAATAATTTTTTTGTAGTCTATACATAGTTAACAATAACTTACAATGCTTTTAAACCTAAATTAAGTACGTTTTTATTTTGTCCACTTTTAATTTGATTTATCCTAATTTTTAAAATCTCGTGGTCACCCTACATTCATGTTTCGTACTTGTCATGAAAATTTCAACATTAGATATCCAACCTCCTAATATTGAAGTTGGCTGGATAGAATTTTGGCACGGATTGTCAATAATGTCAACATCGTCGACATTGTCAACATAAGTACCTATTTAAATCGTATTTACTCATAAAATAATTCAGTTTTATTGCGATTAATGGTATAAGCGCCTCCACCGTTTTGTTCATAATTAATTAAGCGGGTCTTTAATTGTAATTAACACTAGTGCTCTGTATTAGTCTTAAGTAGCTTTACCGGTAAACGTGGTTACGATTCACGATTTAAAATCCACCCTGTATAGTCGCAGTTGGATCTTTAGAAACCTACCACAATATAATAGCAGTAATTTTTTTTCCTACAAAAGGTACATCGCGCGTTTGGATGTCTAAGCGCCGTGTACCAACGTACTACAAGCAAAGAAATAAGAATGCGTAAGAATGCTCCAGTATGGATCGCACTCACACAGACGTGCTATCGCGCGTCTGTGTGAATACGTGTCGCGAAATGGCCGAAGTTGGACTACTTGTTCGTCTTTGCAATTTACCTCTTAGTCCTTAGAGCAACGCGGACTTCGTAGGGAGCCGCCTTGATGTGTTTTTGACGTGTATGCGTTACCTCGTTCCCCCCTCGCCAAATATGGCAGAAATATGGGTACCGGACAAATGCCTTATGGCACCTCCTTTCCGTGTTGCTCTAAGCTTTGCCTACACCAGTGGTTGCGAACCTGGGGGTAAGTACCCCTTTAGGGGTAAAATTAAGTTTTCTTAGGGATAATACTCATATTAAGTCGTTTTTTTTTAGTACATTCATATACTTGTCTGTATTACCTATTTTTTGGGGGGGTAATGATACAAATCTAGAAGGGGCCTGTGGGCAATAAAGGTTAGGAACCACTGGCCTACACCATTACCCACTTACCAAGACGGCTGAGCTGGCGACTTACATATCTCACGTGCAATACACTGCGTCTTTTTTGCTCTTATTGCGGAGACATTAAGGTGTCCAGATTTTTTTTGTCTCACTTTCTCCACAGAGTTCCTTTTATTCAATTCGACTTTAAATGCCTCTGTTCCAAATTTAAGCGAAATTTAGCAATATTTAAAGGGTCACTCAAATATGCTAATAATTTTATTGTATGTCATTACAGGGCTCGGAATAGGTAGTGCCTATTTACCTAAACTTCGCGGGAGGACGTAACTAAGAGTGGTTACAACCACCAAAAATAATTATTTATTTTTATTGAACGCGGGATTTTCTGGGATTAATAAGAATACATAATGTACATAACACACTCGGGGTTAAATTATTAATGAAATACAAGATATATTAAGAACTCAAAAATCGACTTCATAAAAAAATTCTGCTTTAGACAATTGTATTTCATTCATAACCTAACCCTGAGCGTGAATTTATATGGATAATGTATTATTATTAAACCAGGGAAGGGTTGCAGCCACTCTTAGTTACGTCCTCCCGCGAAGTTTAGGTAAATAGGCACTACCTATTCCGAGCTCTGGTCATTAATTTAGCAAGTCACCAAATACCTGCTTACAATGGTCAAATTTCAAAATTATCGCGATTATTATATTAATTTATGTCATATTCGTCATCATTATCATTCGTCGCCGCGCAAGTGTCGCTAAGAACATATTATATATTTTTTATTTTTACTAAAAAAGATTCATATTTGAGCGACCCGATATTGTTAAATTTCGCTTAAAATTTACAGAAGGGCGTTTTAAGTCTTATTAGATGAAAGGCGCCATGTGGAGAAAAATTTTTTTTTGGACCGACCTATTGGACGGCGGCTTTTTTTAAGACGATTCCGCGTCGATAGATGTGACCCACAGACAACCACCACTAGACGGATCATGTTAAACGACTCGCGCTCACCACGCATATGGTCGATTGTATAGCATTACGATATTACGCGACCGGCCGCTCGTTCAGTTGCGACCATGTTTCTGACCTGTGTGTGATGTACACAACACGGGAAGTAATAAAGAAAGCCCTCGATCGCATATTTACGTCCCTCGCTTGCAGCTCGGGCCGCAAACTTCTGCGATCTCGGCCTTTCTTTGTATTACCACCCTAGTTGTGTAATGTACTATTCTGTTCAATCCGACGAAAATCTCAAACATAAAATGATAAAAAAGATATGAAACACGCGTTGTACTAGTAATATCTACCGATATTTAATCGACCATATGCGTGGTGAGCGCGAGTCGTATAACATGCTCCGTCTAGTGGAGGTGGTCTGTGATGTGACCCATAGGGCCGTATCACACTTGAGATTTGCGGGCGAGCTGCGGACGAGTTTCCATACAAAACCAGTCGCAGCGAACTCGCGGCAGTTCGCCACGAGCGACATTTGTACGGAACTTCTCTTCTAATTCGCCCGCAATTCGCAAATATGATAAGGCACTTACGACGCGTTCGTGAAACACACTGTGTCAAGTCTCTCAACGCTCGTTGAGAAGCAAACTATTAACGATTATTAACGTCGATACCCTGCGACGTGTACGAGTATAATTAAGGCCGCCAACAGACACCCGCCACTGTAATGAACAGATCAGCTTGTAAGGCGATGTTTAACTAAATTTCGGTATTGACGATTAGCGTACCTACACAGTGAGGGATTCACCAGTAGGGTTATTCCGCATAAAGGTAACGCGAGTCACGATTTCATTGCTTATTTTTTTTTCAATAGAGATGCAAATTTTAGTGTCAATAAGTATGTCTAGAGTTGATATTTAGAGCTCCTTTAGAGATAAATTGACACTTAAATTTGCATCATGATTCATGCCTACCAGATATTTTTTATCTTACAGTTCTTTTTATTGTATACAAAAAACTCGCAGACAGAAGCGTACAAGACTTTTTTATGTTCAAGACGTTGAATGTGTAAAAGTCTTTGAAAAATCTAAGACTTTTAATTAACGGCTAAGTGCGAGTCGGATTCGCACACGAAGGCTTTCGTACCACGTCGAGCAAAAGCATTTGCATTTAAGCGTTTGTTCCATCCAATATTATTACAGGAACTGTATCGTTCCTTTTTGAGTGCCATTCATAAGTCACTTAGTGTTGTTACTGGCCTTAACATATTTCGCAATGAGTATGAAGGGCTAGTTTGAAGAAGCTATGACAGCCGAGTAGAAGCTATGTACGGAATATGAGTTTTGTTTGATCCGTTTCGCCTCTAAAAATGGGGCGAATCGGACATTTTTAGTGTTTTTCTATTTTAAGTGTCAAAAGTATAAATAAACGTTTTTTTTTTTCATTTGAACCCTGGATTCCATAAATCTGTAACTGTACTCAAACTCATACTCTAATATTATAAAATATTACATGTCAAGGTTTTGTGGTTATAATGAATTGATTATGAAATGAACGTGTCTCTCACGTTACGAATAGTGCTATGACAGCAATTGCACCCGATCGTCCCTATCTGATACATGAAGACAGCCTATTTTTGGCACAGGCCTGCTCTCAATAGATGAGAATGAATGGGGTATCTCCTCGCTGGCCTAGTGCCGAGCGCAGCCTTCACATACACCTTTGAATTACTTCGCGGAGGGTTCCTTACGAAGTTTTTCCTGTTGATGTGAATAAAAACTCGTTGTTTAATGTGCGTAAAAGAAACACTGTATTTGTAAATCTAGCTAGTCAAAATATCTGTTCATGTTTTCGCCAAAAATAATAAACAATTAGCGAGCAAAATTTTACACTCATGTATGTGACTGACTATACACGAGGCATTAAATTGCTTAACTTGTGGCAACGTGTCAACATTTTGTATTAGAGATTGCACTTGTTAAGTAAGAATGTATGCAGTTTTCACTACCAATCAGCTGGTTTGTATGAGTAATATAATAATACTATGTGCTAGCAATATTTCCCAATATCGGAGTCACAAAATGAAGTGCAAATTATGTCGCATTATCGGCGAATGGAGAGCATTAGGCGCGCAACAGGACTGCTGTGGCCCGAGAGCCAACATTATAAATATTATTTTAATATAAGTTGCTTTGTCCGCAAGGGTGGAAAGTTATGACCCTCCCCCCCTTTAAAGTAGTCGGATAATAATCCTATAAGAAACCATTGGAAATGTTCTGCTATTCCTCTACCAAAAATGGTTGACACTGGTTCAACCGTCTTAGCGTGATGTCTCTACAAACACAACCACATAAAAACATCCAAAAAATAAAACTTAGATTCTCCCAAATACACTATTTTATCAATGTAGAAATAAAATTACAATTCTGTAATGTATTAGAGATATTTTAGCTCCTTCAATAGTTTAGTTTAGTTTATTAATCACAGCATTACAAATTTCATACAAAATCTAAGTTTTAGTCTATGTTACTTTTCGTAAAGTGGTCGTTTAAAAATACAATAATAATAATAAGTAGGTATAGGTATATAAAACTAAAAACAAGATCATTGAATTAGTACCTAAACAGTTTAGTACCATGTGGTTGGTACACGAGCGTTTTCCAAAAAAAATACCGGGGTAGCTACTTTCTCAAAATATGGACTTTTGAGGTTTTTCTGGCTCAGAATCGTTAGTACATTCGAACCTTATACGTAAAAAAAGTGTCCCAAAATTTGTATGGGATTTTTCTCTTTCCACTACGTCACGTAATGGAAAAAAAAAATTGGGACACTTTTTTTTACGTATAAGGTTCGAAAGTACTAACGATTCTGAGCCAAACAAACCTCACAAGTCCATATTTTGAAAAAGTAGCTACCCCGGTATTTTTTTGGAAAACGCTCACACATCAATTAATAATTAAAATAATATGAATACAATAATAAAATGTCAAAATAAATTCTTAAATAAAATGTCGAATGTCTAATTTCGTCTACCATTTAGGAAACTTTACCATCTTATGTTGAGGTTACAATACAATATCTTATCTTATCTTGGTAATAGGGGTCCTTGCGGATACACTTCGACCCAATGGGATCTTTTGTGTAATTACCCCTTACCGCATCTACGCCATGGCCTGTTCCACCATCTCCATAAATCGGATGATGGACCCCATTGGTAGTGCCTGGAATTCATCTGGCTCTGGGTAGCCAGTGCCAAATTCCTTCATTCTAGTTCTGGCGAGGGCATGACATTCGCACAGTATGTGTTTCATTGTCTCTGCTTCCTCGCCGCACATTCTGCATTCAGCATTGTCTGATAGTCCCATCTTGGTCAGGAGTCCTTTGACCCCGAAGTGACCTGTAAACACCCCCGTTATGATTCTGAGCTGTCTTCTGCTGTACTTTCTTAGTTTGTTTGTCCAGCGTGTGTTGACTCTTTCCATAAAGAGCTTCGAGTGCCTCAGGCCCGCCATGTTCTTCCACTCTAGTTGGTGTTGGTGTTTGGCGTGGTCCTTTATGGCTGTTGTTATGGTCCCCTGTGAGAGACCCACATATGGTTCCGGCCCAATGAGTGTGCCCTCCGAGCCCTTTCTGGCTAGTTCATCTGCTTTTTCGTTGCCGATGAAGCCTTCGTGCCCTGGGATCCACGTTAGTTCCACTTTGTTATGCCTTCCAAGTTTGTTCAGGGCTTGGATGCCATTGTATACCAGTCTAGAGTCCACTTTCGGCGCCGTAAGTGCTTTAAGTGCCGCTTGACTGTCGCTGAGTATATAGATGTTTTTCCCCTTGGTATGCCTATCTATATTCTCCTGGGCACAGGCGATTATTGCATATGTCTCCGCTTGGAAGACAGTAGCATAACCTCCCATCTTAATACTGACATTGTAGTCTATTGCATGTACGCCTGCTCCCGTACCGGAGTCCATTTTGGATCCGTCTGTGTACCATATATTGTCGCTGCTGTCATCAGTTGGTGGTGTGCGACCTTCAGCCCATTCTGCCCTTGTCGGTATTTGAACCTTGAAGTTCCTTCGGAATATGTGCCTTGGCAGCATCTTATCGCCACCCATGGCCGTTATTCGATCTAGGAAGTCGTTTGTTCCCATGTTTGTGTGTTTCGTTTTAGGCGCGCAATAGCTCCACAGACCCATTGTTTTTAGTCTGTGAAGGGATTTGCGCGCCTCTGACTGAATCACTATATGTAGCGGGGGTAGGTTTAACATTACCTCCAGTGCCGCCGTTGGCGTGGTTCTGAACGCCCCTGTTAGAGCCATGCATGCCGTTCTCTGTACTTTCGTCAGAGCATCTTTGCATGTGGCCTTCAGCGTCCTCGGCCACCAGACTAGGCTGCCGTACAAAATGATGGGTCTAACCATCATGGTGTAGATCCATCTGAGTACTTCAGGGTTTAGACCCCATGTCTTCCCGTATGCTGATCTGCACATCCCAAACACTCGTAGAGCTTTGGTCGTGGTATTGTCAACATGCTTTTTCCAATTAAGTTCTTTATCTAGCGTTATTCCTAGATATTTGACGTCATTGGAAAGTTCGAGCACTCTTCCATATAGCTTGATTTGCTGCATATTCTTGAGTACTCTTTTCCTGGTAAATGGTATTACCACTGTTTTGCCCGGGTTGATGGAGAGGTGATGACTATCGCACCATGTCTCCACCTTCTTCAGCGCTTCATTCATGATTCCTGATACCGTATTGGGAAACTTCCCATTTACAAGTATCACCAAATCATCTGCATACCCTACCGTGTAGGTGGGCCCTATGTTCAGTTCCTCCAGTAGTGAGTTCACCACCAAACTCCAAAGAGTGGGTGATAGTACTCCACCTTGAGGACATCCCTTTGTGGCCGTTGCTATTATTTCATCTCCCATCAGGGTGGATTTTATTAGCCTGCCTTCTAACATGTAGCCTATCCATCTGCAAATGGTAGGTTCTATACCATGTCTTGCTGCTGCCTCGCTAATGGCTTGGTACGTGGTTCGATCAAACGCCCCCTCCATGTCGAGAAAAGCTGCCAGGCATAGCTCTTTATTCTCTATCGCCTGTTCAGCTCTAGTGGTTACCAGGTGCAGTGCCGTTTCGGTTGACTTGCCTGGTTGATATGCGCACTGTAGTTTGTGCAGTGGATGCCTTTTTAATGGGCCATCTCTTATGTGTCTGTCTACCAATTTCTCCAGTGTTTTGAGGAGAAATGATGAAAGACTTATGGGCCTGTATGATTTGGCCTCTCTGTAGTCTGCCTTGCCTGGCTTGGGTAGGTAGATTACTTTTACCATCCTCCAGGTCCGCGGGACGTGTCCGAAGGCTATGCACACTCTGTACAGTCTGCACAGGTGTGGGACGAGTACATTGGCGCCTTCTTGTAGTAGTATGGGATAGATACCGTCTGGCCCTGGTGCCTTGAACGGCTGGAAGGTGGACAGTGCCCACCTTATCTTGCTATCATCTACTACTTTTTTGGATGTGTCCCAGTTGTACCTGGTTGTCCTTATGGATTGCTCCATGGTACTTATTGCTGGATCATCCTCTGGACTCTGGTGTATTACTGAGTCTGGGAAGTGTGTAGCACACATTACTCTAAGGGTTTCTAGCCCTGACTCCGTCATCCTCCCGTCTTTGTCCTTGACGGTCGTTAGTGGGACGGATTTTGTCGTTGCTAGTGCCTTTGTGAGTCTCATCCCTTCCGGTATGGACCCAATTTGATCGCAGTGATTCCTCCACGATCTCCTTTTTGCTTTTCTCACAGCTTTGTTGAGCTCTGTGAGCTTATGTGCATATTCCTCAAAATTATTTGAGGCTTTAGCATCATTGAAGATTGCCCTGGTGTCTTTCTTGAGTCTTGTGATCTCCGGATTCCACCACGGTATCTTTTTAGCCAGGGTTTTCTTTTCCGGGCAGTTGTTGGTCCAAGCTGTATAGACTGCTTGCACTATTTTGTCCGCTTCAAATTCTATGTCAATTATGGAATTTAGCTTACCTTTTGGATCCCCTAGTTCTACTTTCAAGTCAGCTCTGTAAGCTGCCCAGTCTGTGTTCCTAGGGTTTCGTTTACGTACGGTCTCTATTTTTATTTTAGTTTTGTACTTGAAGCATATGTATCTGTGATCCGATAGGGAGATGTCACCAGATACATGCCATGAGCTAATGCTTTTACTAGTGTTATTGGAAGCTAGTGTAATGTCAATTACCTCACCTCGTCTAGCGTTGACAAAGGTTGGTTCTTTGCCTTTATTTAATAGTTGTAAAGAAGAGCTTACCAGAAACTCCAGTACCTTCTCCCCTCTCCGGTTGACATCCGAGCTGCCCCAGATGACGTGGTGAGCGTTTGCGTCGCAGCCGATGATGAGGTCGGTGTTCGCCTTGCTGCCTTCTGCGACGAGGTCCCGCAGTTGCTGTGTGATCGGGTCCGTCGCCTCGTAGGGGAGGTAGGCTGACGCGATGATAAGAGCCTTACCCTCTCCCCTACTCTGGATCTTAGCTGTTGTAAGATCCCTGGAACAAAAAGCATGTAAGGGCATAGCATCGAGGCCATTTCTGACGTATATGCAAGTCCTCATATTATCATCGGAACAGTGGTATATTATAGTACCCTTAGTACCGCCTAATCCCCTGATCTCCCCCTTGTAAATGTAGGGTTCCTGTATCAGAGCTATGTCGAAATTTCCGCTAATTAGCTGCTTCGCCAGAAAGGCTGTAGCTGCTTTATTGTGTTGTGCAGCAACGTAAATATCTACCGTTAACAAGCCATGCGCGCGGGCTCGAATACTTTCCTGCTCGCACACTCACTATCTGTCTCGCTCTGCGCGCCGACCGAGCCGAGCATCGACGAAGGCCGCCCGATCGCCGCCCGATCGCATATATAAAGCGGAGCGCGAGGCTCAATTAATCATTCATTAGCTAGCGGTCTAGCTTGAGAGACGGCCTCTGCTATCCTCAAGTAAAACCGACAAGTGGGTACGGGGTGAGACAGCCAATGCGGTCCATCCTTAAGCTCATATTTGTATGCCTGTATTTAGCTAGGGTATGCTACTAGACTAAGTTCTAAATTGTTTCGTAAGTTTCACTGAATACACCTTCTGAAAAGTCTACTTGGCCTGTCATTCACCCTACAATCTGGCGCCCAACGTTAAATGACTCGACGGAAATCTAGACAATTAAAAATAGAAGACAGCCAAGAAGAAACGCAACACCAGATGGCGCTTCAGTTAACTTCAGAACAGTTTGAGGAACTAGTAACTCGGCTTTCTACTCAAACAAAATTCAACAAAAATTTTACTCGTTGCAACCTAATTTATAATGGTGAACGCGACTATAACAAAGTGGATGCATTTATTACGGGTATAACAATTTATAAACAAATTGAGGGTATATCCGACGAAGATGCTATTGCGGGATTACCATTATTGTTAAAAGACACTGCAAGTACGTGGTGGTCAGGAGTGAGTTCCGAGATAAAAACGTGGCCAGCTGCACTAACTGCAATCAGATCTGCATTTGCACCCAAACTTCAAGCGTACGAAGTTTATTTACGCTTATTCGAGGATCAACAAGGTGACTGCGAACCAATTGACTCATTCTTGTGTCGGAAAAGAGCACTTCTAGGCATGCTGCCGGCAAAACGTCATAAGGAGGAGGAGCAGTTAGATTTTATTTTTGGACTGCTAAAAATGGACTTCAAGAAAAAAGTGGCGCGGTCAGAAATAAAAAACTTTGCTGATATGGTAGATAAGGCGCGTCATTTGGAAGCACTAGAGAAGACCGGAAAATCGCAACCATCAACTTCAAGCGCTGCTTCTCCACCGTCAACTCCAGCACCTCTAAATCGTAAAAATATAGTACGATGTCTATTCTGTAGACGCAAAGGGCATACAGTAGACGTCTGCAGAATCCGTTTGACCCAGTTAGCCAAGTCTAAGGATGCTACCACCTCGGACGGAACAGACACGGAGAAGCCTACAACCTCTGCGGTATCCAAACCTGCGGCTACAATTACATGCTACGGTTGCGGTGCTCCTGGCGTCTTCAGAAGCAACTGCTCAACGTGCAAAACTAAGGACAGCCCACCAAAAGCTGTGCACTTCTATGCGTACTGCCCGACTATACAAAGTGTCGCCAAGGTGCCAACTATTGAGATCTTCTTCGACGGGAAGCTGGGCTATGCGCACATTGATACAGCCGCTCGAACAAGCATTGCAGGCAAGAAGTTGTACGATCTAATGAAGCAAGCCGGAGCAACAACTACTACATACAGCACTCAAGTAAGTCTCGCCGACGGATCGTCTAAATGGATGGAGTTACTGTCAGTCGTAGTTAACATATCTATGGGAAACAGAGTACTGCCAATTAACTTTACGGTATTCCCAGACGCCGATACTCGCACCCTTTTGGGAATAGATTTCCTGCAAACTAATGGGATAATACTGGATTTGGGACAAAGAGTGTGGTATTTCACTGATAGTCCAGATACAAAGTACGAGTTTCTCCGTATACAGAACGAAGTAAGCACCACTATCAAGAAGATCGACTTCAAAGACACGGAAAATAATGGGACATGTATGGAAGCCCCAGTGAAGAATGATACCGGTTCGGAAGAGTCACTATCAGATTTTTTGACATGGGCATCAAGTCTACAAATGATTTCGCCAATCCCTGACACTCCACCTGGGTTGAGCCCGAATCAAAATGATGACCCGTTGGAAGAGAATAGCGACTGGAAACTGGTGAAATTGGATTCTCCGCCTCCGCCTGTTCGTCCTCGTGAGCCACGTGGGATTGAAGACACGCGCGCTAAAGATCCACGTATCACCTATATACCAATAAACCCTTTGAAATTGTATTCCATTGATATTTCCTTACAACCCCATGATGCTACATACCTATCAGATTCTGAAAAAGAGCAATTCAATGATCTGCTAACTGAATTTCATGATATTTTCAATGAAAAGGGTGATCCCACACCTTTTGCTGTTCATAAAATTGAAACAGGTAATCATAAACCGATAGCACTAAAACCATACAGGCTCTCACCTATTAGACAACACCAATTAAAAGTAAAATTAAGCGAAATGTTGGAAAACAACATAATCGAGGCAAGTGAAAGTCCCTGGGCAGCTCCAGTAGTATTGGTACCTAAGGGAGATTCAGACATCAGAGTATGTGTAGATTACAGGAAATTAAATGCCATTACAATACCCGATCGTTATCCGCTTCCTCGTATAGATGATTTGCTACACCAAGCAAAAGCAATGCCATATATGACAACAATTGATCTACAATCCGGTTATTGGCAAATTAAAATCGATGAAAATGACCAAAACAAGTCTACATTCGTAACTGCATTTGGAACATACAGCTTTAAAAGAATGCCATTTGGATTACGCAATGCACCGAGTACATTTCAAAGGCTGATGGACAAGTTCTGCCGTGAACTCAAAGCAGAGTCAGTGTTTGCATATCTTGATGACCTAATTTGTCGATCCCCCAACTTTAAGCAACACCTTGAAGATTTAAGAGAAATATTCACAAGATTGCGATTTTACAAGTTAAGAGCAAATAAAAACAAATGTAAGTTTGCTTGTGCAACAATTAAATACCTGGGACATGTAATTACACCTGAAGGCATAAAGGCTGATCCTGATAAGATCAAAGCAATAAGTGAATTACCAGCACCTAAAAACCTGAAGCGATTGATTTCATTTCTACAAACAGCTTCTTGGTATCGCCGCTTCATACGAAACTTTGCGGAAATCGCAAGACCTTTAACAAACCTAACAAAAAAGAATATGACCTGGAAATGGGAACAACCTCAAGAGGCAGCCTTCATTACCTTAAAGAAAGCATTAACCACCGCACCTGTACTGAAGCAACTAGACAGTAATCTGCCATACATCATTAAAACTGACGCCAGTAATTATGCTATTGGAGCAGCATTGGTGCAGGGGGAGGGCGATGAAGAGCATCCTATTGAATACGCTAGTAGGCTACTCACACCAGCTGAACGAAATTACACAGTTACTGAAAAAGAAGCCTTAGCAATTGTTTGGGCAGTAACTAAGTTCAGAGGTTATATAGAAGGTACCAAGTTTCTAACTATTACGGACCATCAACCACTGAAGTGGCTACTAAATTTGAAGTCACCTACGGGACGCCTTGCCCGCTGGGCACTACAGTTACAACCGTATGAGTTTGACATTAAATACACTCCAGGAAGAACTAATGTTTTAGCTGACGGTCTATCGCGACCACCTTGTGAAAATCACAGCGAATCATGTGAAATCTGTCATGTTGAAATTGACCTCCCGAAGCGAGGAGAGAAAAATATTCGCGACGAACAAATAAAAGATGAAACACTGAATTCCATCATCCAAGCTCTTGAAGAAAATGTAAACACTGAAAATTACATTCAATCATCAAAAAGGGGCTATCTTATGCATAAAGGAGTGTTGTATCGCTTCACGCCAGATCAAGAAGATGACAATGCAAAATTAGTGGTACCGCGTCACGAAGTACCGAATGTACTTAAACAGTTTCATGATACACAAACAAGTGGCCATTATGGAATAGATAGAACTACAAAACGAATAGAAAAGAACTTCTTCTGGAAAGGCTTACGAAAAGATGTAACAAAATATGTAAAAAGTTGCCTGGAATGCCAAAGATACAAACCATCGAACCAAAAACCAGCGGGATTATTTCAATCAACAGCAAATAATCAGCGCTTTGAGGTTCTATCCATAGATTTGTTTGGACCATTACCTAAGGGCCCGAAAAATGAAAAATGGATATTCATTATTGAAGACACTGCATCGCGATGGGTAGAATTATTTGCACTAAGTGAAGCAACAGCACAACAATGTGCAATCACACTATTAAACGAAGTACTGCTACGGTATGGCCTACCACGCAAAATAACTAGTGACAATGGAACACAATTCATATCAGCAGTTATGCAACAACTGACATTCTGTTTGGATATTCAACAGATCCTAAGTCCTGTATATCATCCAGAACCTAATATAGTGGAAAGGAAAAACAGAGACTTAAAAACTCAAATTGGTATTATGGTTAAAGATAAGCACAGCCGATGGCCAGAAGCCTTACCTGCAATTCGATTTGCCATGAACTCAGCTTTCAACCAAAGCACAGGCTTTACAGCAGCATACTTGACATACGGAAGAGAAATGAGAACTCCGTTTGAAATAACACATGACTTAAGTGAAATTGTGGAATCAGAAAACTTCATATCAGAAATTACACCACAATTAAGGAATTTGGCAAAAGATTTGAACTTAGCAAAGGAAAACATTGAAATCATGCAAGATAATAATAGAACCAGATCAAACCAGAAACGACGCCCTGATCCCGGCTATAATATTGGAGATCTGGTCTTGGTTGAGACTCACCCAATAAGTCGCCAAGAAAGTGGATTTTCTGCTAAACTAGCACCTCGTAGAGACGGCCCCTACATAATCAAAACCAAAATTGGAAGCTCAATCTATGAGATCTCTAGTGTGAATGAACCTGATAAACCCATTGGCAAATATCATACATCTGCTATAACTCGCTTTGAGATGCGAGGTAATGAGAATCCAGAGCCAATTATACCGATAAGAAGACGAGGGCGACCTAAGAAAAATCAACCCGTTCCTGTTCCTGGTACTCTTACGGGACGTCAGCGAGTACCAGAGGGGGAGAATGCAGCAACGTAAATATCTACCGTTAACAAGCCATGCGCGCGGGCTCGAATACTTTCCTGCTCGCACACTCACTATCTGTCTCGCTCTGCGCGCCGACCGAGCCGAGCATCGACGAAGGCCGCCCGATCGCCGCCCGATCGCATATATAAAGCGGAGCGCGAGGCTCAATTAATCATTCATTAGCTAGCGGTCTAGCTTGAGAGACGGCCTCTGCTATCCTCAAGTAAAACCGACAAGTGGGTACGGGGTGAGACAGCCAATGCGGTCCATCCTTAAGCTCATATTTGTATGCCTGTATTTAGCTAGGGTATGCTACTAGACTAAGTTCTAAATTGTTTCGTAAGTTTCACTGAATACACCTTCTGAAAAGTCTACTTGGCCTGTCATTCACCCTACAGTTGTAAATTAATTTGTACACACCTTATACCCTCCATCGCAAGTCTAGGGCAGCTGTTTGGGCAGGCTGAGATCAGCCGCCTCGTCCTGCGCTTCCCCGCAGGACATTGGTGAGTGGGCACCTTCTAGGTAGAGCTCGGCTAGGTTCCGCAGGTCCACTGAGTCCACCGTCGAGATCGGCGATGACTCGCGGCCCATGCGCTCCCCTTCCTGCTCCACCTTGGGCCCAAGCTCCACCACTGTCGCGTCCTCCTCCGTCTCTTCCTCTGCCATCGTGGCCGGCTCCACCTCCGCATCGTCCTCGGACAGTGCGTCATTGGCTTCGCCGCCATCTGCATCGTCGGCTGAGTCCGGCACCTCTGCCCTTTCGGGGATCGCCTCATCTCCTGCCGTGCTCGTAGATGCTATGGGATTGACGTCCGGCCTCTCCTGCATCCTCTCCTCCACGTCCTCCAGGAGCTTGAAGGAGCTCATGTCTACCCCGGAGTACAGCTGGTAGTTGGCCTCCTTGATCACGTCCGCCGACTGCCGGTCCATCAGGATGATTCGCCGGCTGTTGGTTTCTGAGACCACGGTGTCCACCACCTTCCACTGCTCAGTGCGCAGCGCAGGGTAGAAGATTTGGAGCACGCTGAGCATGAGCTTGATGTCTTGTGGGCCAATGATCCTCGTCTTCCAGGCCATCTTCACTGGCTTTGGAAGATCCTTGGCATCCACTATTTTAAGGTGCAGCCCGCCAATCTCCACCCCCCCGATTGCCGAGCTGAACCATGCGGAGGCCCCCCTCCCTTGGCAATTGATGTGGAGGGCGCCCCCCACTATGTTGCCGAGCATGATCCTGTACGAGGGATCCGGTATGCCCTTCATCAGTGCAAGAACTGCACTCTGAATGGCATACAGGTGCCCAGGCAGAATCTTGTCGGCAGGGTAGCTCACTGGGATAATGGCCATTCTCTCCGCAGCCACCGCCTCCGCATACGACCCTACCCTCGTCCTTTTGGGGGCGCTAGCTAATAGGGTAGAATCACCACTCGATCCCAGTGACCTTTTGTTTTGCCCTACATGGGCCGCGTTTGCAAATGTGACCGGTGCCACATTTGCGCCCGACTCTGCATGGAGTCGGGCTCTCGCACGAGCATTAAACCGCCGCTTCTGCCTCTGGGTCATGACGTACCCGCTTCCCGCCTGTGCAGCCTCACCCTGGGGTACCGGCATGCTTTGACGTTCCGCGGGCGCGTCACAGACCTGAATGGGAAGTGGCTCGCTCTTGGGGATCGGCTCTGGTACACCTCTGCCGTCCACTTCTCCAGTACGTGGCGCAGCAGGTCTCCTTGCGGGTCCTTTCTGCGCTTGTCCCTTCTTCACCCCTTGGGGTAAAGTTGGGGCGGTACTTTTGAAGTGGACAGCTCCGGTATGTCCTCCGCTGCCACCCCGACTAACAAATTTACCTACTTTACTGGGACCAGCTCCCGCATTTCTGCCAGAGGCAGTGTTGCGGCCCGCTGTGGCACCCAGTTTTGCGCATTGCGCATAAGCCACCTCTGCTTTGGATCTGGCTTCGTCTCCCTTCTTCGTCGTTTTGGTGTTTAAATGATCCATTTAATCCACAAATAAGGCTTCATCGTACTGGCGCCCCACCCTCCTTGGAGCCCTCCTACTGGGGATGCTTTGACGCATCAGGGCTACCAGTCCGATATAGCGTCCCGACGTGCGCTGTCTGTGAGTCCGCACGGTGCCAACGCCCTCGTCACCTCCACAGGCGACTCGGGTGCCGTGCTCCGCCGACTACAGACCCCATCACGCCCGAACGCTCGCCCGCGGCCATCTGACTGGACGCGACAGCCGATTGATCATGCCTGGCTAGGACATGACCGCCCGTGTGAGATGAATCCTGAGCCAAAGTGGCGTGTTGTCTTCCAGGGATAACGACTCCGACCCCTGTCGGACTCAGCCTACCAGGTCCTCGTTCTCCATCCGTACGGGTCCCCGCGCACGGCACAAACACGCGGGTGGCATTCTACCGCTAGCCATCCTTCTTGGTGGATGGCAAGCCCGCAGCGACATGCCACATCATCGCTTGCAGCTGACTATGTGGGAAAAGGCGGGATTGGGATTTCTGGAGGCTCAGCTGGTTGTTTTCGTTCTACCTGTTACAGCTGTTGCACCAGGTAGTTAACAGGCAGTAACCACGGGAAGGAGAACAACCAGCTTTGCCTCGAGGATCGAGGCAACTGTGAGCTCCCCCCGAGGCCCTTTACCATGCTAACTACCGGGCAGGCAGGTAACATAGGGACAGACCCAATGCAAGATAGCGAACCGGTCGCAAATTCTGGCTTACATAGGACCCGCCCCCGCCCAACAATACAATACAATATAATCATACTTTATTGCACGCCAAAAGATAAACTTATAAGAGTTAGTGGCCTACTTATACTTAATTCTCTGGTCATTCGAGAGGCATTCATAAAATGAGCTTGTAATGGAATTTGTGAACTTTCATGGAACCCCGAGTCCTGACCGGACCGGACCGGATGGCGCACACCACTGCGATCGATTCCGAGAATTCCCAGCAGCTCCCGCGCTACAATAATAAGGTGCCACCTAATGCGAACATAACAGTTACGTCGCGATAGTGCCGCACTGCGTCTTAATGGGCTATTATATTTTACGCCGTATTCTCCCTGCATGCTCCCGGCTCGGTTAATACACATCTTCGTCTGCAGCTGTGACACGTGAGACTTGAATTTGAAGTTGGATTTATAATTAGATCTTATTAAAAACATATATGTATAGATTTGACGACACGCTTAGCTCAAAGGGTGTACCACCATCCGGGTAAGGGCAAATATTTGTGTGATGAGCACGAGTATTTGTTCCTGAGTCATGGATGTTTTCTATCCATTTAAGTATGTATTTACCTATATAAGTATGTATATCGTCGTCTAGTACCCATAGTACAAGCATTCCTTAGTTTGGGACTAGCTCGAAATGTCCTCGATATTATTATTATTTATTTATTTATTTAGATGAGAATGCTGAATGGTGAATGAGCAGGCTGTACACGCTTACAGTTACACACCTCACACTCATCTACAGGTTGTCCCTAAAACCAACGTCAATACGAAAAGGGCTGATAGACCAACACCAGATTAAGTAACTTTGACTTTGTAAAAATCTCTTAGTTTTCGAGATACTAACGTTTTTTGAAAAACTCATTCTCCAGTACAAGTTATTTTTGAAACAAAATATTATTATCATCATATCAAAACCGGAATAATGATGATTACGGAAAAATAACTTTTCTGAATTTTTAAAATCCTAGTCTTTTTTTTATACAGTGGCGTAATAGAAATGAAATAGGATTTAATGGCCACTGATATTTTTAACGAAACAGAAAATAGTACTTTACACAACTAGGGTGGTAATACAAAGAAAGCCCGAGATCGCAGATGTTTGCGGCCCAAGCTGCAAGCAAGCGAGAGAGAAGCGAGACGTAAATATGCGATCGAGGGCTTTCTTTATTACCTCCCGTGTTGTGTACATCATTTTATGTCAACACTCGGCCAGAAAGCGGCCACTTTATGGCCAGGTGTGGTGTTTGAGACACAGCAAGACACCGCGCCGGACACCGTGTCGACTCCGTGCGGCTGCATAGGCCCCCCCCCCGCACACTCGCCTCTCAGACGCTATCCGATCGCGGTCAAGCACGCATCAATTTGCATACCACATTTTTGTATTTATATAAAAGTAGATTAAACATATTGTACGTTACAAACGTTGTTAAATTATTGAAGACATCCACAACATGTGGCATAAGACATATTTCCGAGGATTGCAGGTTCGAGTCCTGTCACGGTCGCCATGTAAGGAGGTGATATGGGAGAATAAGTGAAACAACCGAATGATGAGTAAATACTGATTTATTTGTGGAAGCTTCTGGATTATATATGGTTTGTTACTCCACTACATTCTTGCCGCAAATATTCAAGCGGAAAATCTGAAGAATATTATACCACAAGGTTGGTATAGTTCATCCGGCGCCGTAAGAGTAAAAAGCCATAAAACTTGTTACAATAGCATTATTACTTCGAAAGGTGACAAGTCCTAGTACGAAGTAGTGAATTTCGACCTAAACACTTTCTAATAAAGTTCAAAATGCTTTTTATGTTTTAAATACAAAAGGTATCCTTACACCTGCATAGGGTTGTCAAAACTGTAATAAGTGAGTAAAATATTAAAACACAACCATAAACCACTAAACCAGATTCAACGGAATAGGTACTAGTTGAAAATTGCCGATTGTTGCAACTCTACCCTCCAATGTTTTTTATTGCATTTGCAATTTTTGCGCTGTCATTTGATATTGTACCTTCGTTAGTACTAACTATTACGTTAGCTTTTCGTATACGTAAGAAATCACTTACATTCTTTCTATAATAGATAACCAATTAGCTCATTTTTATGACTCTTTACTCCTATGTCGGCGGTCAGACTATAAACAAGCGTACCACTTCCTCCCTGACGTCAAACAGTCGCCGTCTACCGACGTTTGCAACGTCAGGAGCATTACAAGAATATTGCTGACCCTTAAACATACCATCACGCAAACAGGAACTTTAAGTATTACTACTAGTGAATGAAATCGTTATCGCAAATTCCTCTGAAGTGTCTGATTAGTTTTTATGCTCGCAAGTAATCTCCGACTTTAAACCCTTAGTAGAGTTGGAACTAAACGTTACACTGTTGAGCTAATTTACACTAAGTGTTCTGTGGACAAGACCTGCGTCTGTAATAGTACATTACACAAGTAGGGTGGTAAAACAAAGAAAGGCCGAGATTGGCGATCTTTGCGGCCCGAGCTGCAAGCGAGGGACGTAAATATGTATGCGATCGAGGGCTCGGGGGGGGGGGGGGGGGGGCCCTCTTATACACTTGGCCGTGCGGCAAATGCCACTTTATGGCCATGTGTGGCATAATTAGATATGAGCGCCGACAGCCAATTTCACGGCGGCGGCGTCACGGCGGCGTGGCCTTGGATCTTAATATATTTATTAAAGTACGATTTATAAGAAGAAATGAAGAAAACCATATTTTGATACCAAAGTAAGTCGTATTTTATTCTAATAAACGAACGGAGGACATAAAGAACCATAATCGTATTTTTTTTAATTTCACACTTAAAATTGTGTTTTTGTGTCGTGGAAGATTTTTCATAGTTCTTATGTGAATATATTTTATTTGCGTTGTAAACATCAATTGGAGACGATTTAAACGAACATACGTTCATTTGACTAAATACTAGACGTGACTGAGTGAGCAAACGCGGGTGGGCTACGGGTGCGAGCGAGAAAGCAAGCCGCAATGTGCTGCGGCGGCGCGCCGCGTGTTTTTCTCGGCGGCGGCGCGCCGCATAAACTCGCGGCGGCGGCGGCGCGCCGGCGCGGCGCTCATATCTAGGCATAATAGTACATTACTACAGAGGCTGGGAAGTGAGGTGTTGCTGGCCGAGTACATACGAGTATTAGACTAGCCTCGTAACTATCTATATGTACTCAGCCGGCAACCCCTTACTTCCCGGCCTCTGCAGTAATGTACTATTTATTTATTAAAGACGCGCATTATACATTACACAACTAGGGTGGTAATACAAAGAAAGACCGAGATCGCAGATGTTTGCGGCCCGAGCTGTAAGCGAGGGACGTAAATATGCGATCGAGGGTTTTCTTTATTACCTCCCGTGTGGTGTACATAATTTTATGGCTTTTACCGTACGCATAGCGTGCGGAAAAAGCCACTTTATGGCCAGGTGTGGCATACATTAATGTTACTAACATAATAACAGTCAGATATAGTCGGACAATGCTAGGTTTTCAAGGTCAAAAAAAGTTTTTATTAAAAAAATACATATGGCAACATGAAGATACTACAGTAAGAGGATTCTTAAGTCTTGGCACTTGGTAATATTTTTTCCCTTTATTATAAAATGTGTCGACATAGGTACCTACTGTAATCCCTCCGTCGCTGAACGTCATGTTTTGAGAATATCATGTTTTGAGAATATCATGTTTTGAGAATATCATGTTTTGCGAATATCATGTTCAGCGACGGAGGGACTGAACTAGATATCTGGGTCAGTCTTGCACACATCCATCTAGTTCCAACCAAACTAAGCGATTTGTTCCAGGATCT
This sequence comes from Eudemis profundana, assembly GCA_947034925.1. Classification (NCBI taxonomy): domain Eukaryota; kingdom Metazoa; phylum Arthropoda; class Insecta; order Lepidoptera; family Tortricidae; genus Eudemis; species Eudemis profundana. Next base: position 3,280,982 of record OX344800.1, on the reverse strand, counting down.
TGGATAATTTCTGTGTATTTAAGTATTATATTTAAATATGTTCATATATACATGCATTGTCCTGAATATTTATTTCAGTGGGTTTATAGACACATTATATACTTATTAAACAGATATTTGCCAAGTATCAAAACCAATTAACGCTCTTTTTTGTGATGTTGCCATATGCATTTTTTGAAATAAAACCTTTTTTTGACCTCTGCAAACTTAGCGTTGTCGCACTCTAAGACCGCCTGTTGTCTACCATTAGTTTTTAGTATCTTGTTTATTTAAGGATCTCTGTAATTTTTTGGTCTGCAATAAAGCGTATTATATTATATTGTATGTAACCAACGCTTGTACGGTAAGAGAAAACATCATGAGAAAATCCTTCATTGCACACTCACCTGCTTGTGGTATAACATCCGCAGCCGCATCTTCATCCTCGCATCCTCACCCCTAGCACGCGGATTAGCCCCATTTTAATTACTCCCGATAGCTGCGCTTTTATTGCATTTCTGTTAAATTGTAATTGAAAAGAACTCAGCTACCCTCCATTTAATACAATGTAATTTATTACCTGGCTCTTTGACTAGCTGTGAGAGGTAAAAGAGTTTTATTCGAACGAGAACATTATGAACTGAAATGAATAATTAAAATATCTGACCCAGAATAACGTACCTATATGGAAGGAATTTTTCACAATAGTGTATCCTCGTACAGGGTTCGATTAGACATTATCGATAGAGAACATCTCGAATGTCGTAAGTTTTTACAATAGTTATTAATAAGTTAAGTTCGGTAGGTTGTCAGTTTTGAGTGATGAATCTTATTTTCAAATTCCTAGGTCAAAATTTTTTACCAAAATTTTGGACATGTCACAAAACTTTAATTTAATTTTACGTTGCATTTTCTCGTTACATTTCCGTCTACAAAGTATTCCGTCTCGACTCCAAATAAAGAACGGTATTCAAAAACATCCAATATGAAGTTTGAATTTTGTTCAGTATTTGACAACATACCATCACGCGGACCCTCTCTTCTCGTCGCGCCCTCAACGGCCAAAATTCCACTTAACCCCCAGAATCCCACACTTAAAGACGAACTGACAGCGAAATATCGAATTCGATTTTTCACCAACCCCTCCTGATTATGCACAGCACTAAACACCCCTATCGAGATCTCTGAGAACCTTGTACGTGTAATTTCTCCCCATTTTCTATGTTTTACATTCTCGCCCCGTCTCTCGGGACCGCTCCGACAGAAAGCCTGTTATTTCTACACTCTGTACTAAATTCACAGTTAGGAAATTGAATTTTTCGAATTCCTCTCCTTGCGCCTTTTGCCAGAATACCAAGAACCACCACGTCGATAGACCTAGTTTCAGTTTGAGGCGCGAAAGGGGTTAGCATATGCGGTATCGGGGGTCTAAGTAAATTGGTGATGTTTCGTTTTGTTCGAGTCAGCGAGGTAAGAATAACGTAACGTGGTACATTGAACGTCAAATGTAGCCAAGCAATTTACGGTCGTAATTTGAGGTGGCTTAGGCTTAAAATAATAAGTTGTTTTAGACATTGAGTGGTGCATTACGTTTGTTTTCGATACGTACAATCGATAGTTCCGCAGGATATAAGTGTGGGTTTAGACAATTGCATCAGAAGCTATAAAGGTACATCGCAACCAGGAATGCGATCTGGCGTCGCTCCCACCGCCCAGCCTCTGAGACAGTAACAAGTAACGTCTAGTCGTATCTTTATATCACGGACGTTAAGCTATATTCGAGTTGCCTGAGAAATATCCTTATTCCAAAGAGGAAAGGTGCAATATCTTAGACTCTTCATAGTTACTGTGTATATCAGGGCAGTAGATTGATATTGAAATACACACGATGCCAAAGTTAGATGTAGTTAATGCTGCAAATAGAAGTTTCATTTTCAACCACCTACAATAAATGCATTACTAATAAATGCGTTTTTTTATTTATTTACTCGAGGAGGATTCTTTATTTGAGAACAATAAAATGTTTTATGCCACACCTGGCCATAAAGTGGCTTTTTCCGCACGCTGCGCGTACGGAAAAAGCCGCTTTCTGGCCAAGTGTAGACATAAAATGATGTACACAACACGGGAGGTAATAAAGAAAGCCCTCGATCGCATATTTACGACCCTCGCTTGCAGCTCGGGCCGCAAACTTCTGCAATCTCGGCGTTTCTTTGTATTACCACCCTAGTTGTGTAATGTACTATTCCTCGCCGGTTAAATAATAGGCAAGTCGGTGGAAATCGAGTTCTGTGGACACCCCCCCAGTACTGACTTGGTTTAACATTATATCTCAAAACCTTTTTGCTGTAGAAGAACTGCGTTGCGAGACTTGCATCTTTTTACATGTAATGTTTTTGATGGAATTTGTATTACGTTCAATGTAACACCCGTAGTAGGTGAACGTGCTCTATTATCTCCACAACCGCATGTAAATTTGTCGTCTAATGACTAAAAACTGACTAACTTCTATAAAACTCTATAGCAATTACTGCTAATTGTTGTTTTAGTCATAGGACGGCAGAAATCGCAGCATCGCAGCCAGTTCACAATAAACCTGACCTAATCATCTTATCAATCTCCGTCTCTGTCTGCCCTGCCCGCGCTGTCAATCCTACAACTTACCTACTTAAAAAAACTCATTAAAATAACAGATACACAGGATAATAGGCTAGTAAAAAATAAAACACGAAAACCGACGTTCCAAATGTAAAATATTAATTTCAAAATCAACAAGCACGCTGTTTATTCACAACGCAAATAGCGGCAATTGAAAACTTTAATTTAGGCACTGCAATAGCAATTTCATTGTGAAAATGGTAAGTCTTTGCAATTAACGGCCAGCATCATATTTTGAACCGTATGTTTATAGATTTAAGGTCGATACTCGTTAGGAGTTATTAAAATATTGTTTAACAAAAAGCTATGCCATCACAAAATACTACGCTAATGACAGGCACTATTAAAATTGAAATGGAAAATATTCCCCTGTTCGTGAGGTAGATAAGTATTATAGAAGTCTCTTGTTTCTGGATAATCTCATAAATTAAAGAGTTACACTTTGTAGGGTCGATTCCAGAGCTTTTCGACTGCGGCGGTTTTTTTTTCATTCGATACCAGCAAATATAGCAGCAAGCAGTGATGATCACAGTCAACTATTATTATAAACGATAGACGGTATTCAGGCAATACATGATTTAATCAAAAGTTGTCGCTGTGAAAATCGTGGGACCCTAATGAAATAAAAAAACGCTGGAAAAACGTCTGAAATGTAGCTAATGGAGCATGCAGCCACGGCATAATAGCAGTATTTTTTTTCCTGCAAAAGGTACATCGCGCGCTTGAATGTGTGCGCACCGTGTACGAACACACTACAAGCAAAGTTTTAAGAATGCGTAAGAATGCTCCAGTATGGATCGCACGCACACAGACGTGCTATCGCGCGTCTGTGTGAATGCGTGTCGCGCCCTCCTAAACTGCCGAGGTTGGACTACTTGTTCGTCTTTATACTTTATATCGGGTCCTATCAAGAGCCTCTTCCTTAGTTTAGGTACCTATAAGACATGACGGCTACCTTCTCTTTTGTTTGTTTCGTGTAGCTAATCTGTTCCTTTCACGATGTTAGTTATAAAACCGTCATGTCTTGCATGGTGACCAAACATTTTTCCTCTTCTATTTTCTATCGTTTTCAACAAACTTATGCTTAATATATCCTCATTACATTCACGCAAAATAGGCGCATATCTGTCGAGTAACTCCTATTTGAGAGGCTAGATATGCGCCTATTTTGCGCAACTCTAACCTAACCTAAATTATATTACCTATACCTACATCCTCATTTTCAAATATATTTTTTTCTTTTGAGGATACGAAAAAAACAGTGATGGTGTAGTGTAAGTATTTAATTTATCTATCGTAATAAAAGTCTTAACACTGAAAGTAACCTAAGCGAAACGAGGTGAGGTCTAAGAGACGACGTTATTCCGTAAAAGGGTATTTAACATGGTAGGTACTTAAGCGTTAATGCCCGCGACTGTACCCACAGATGTCATTGTCACCCAACAAAGCCAATAACCCATTGCGTGTCACCCATTCCTTCCGCGCGACATAACAGCCGTAAAACATCGTAAGCGACCGTAGATTGCATAGCTAACATGTGACAATGTTCTTCTAAATAATATAAAATTACAGCAATAATAACGCTGTATGAGTCTGTAAGTCTATAGGCGTTTATGATGTTATTCTTCTGAATATTGAATGTCGCATCGAGACTGACTTTCTCGAAACGGCGTGTTAATTTTGTTAATTAGTTGTTAATGTTTTAGCGATACTAGAGTGATGTTTTCACACACGAGAGTTATTTGTAGATGTAGATTTTATCGTTTTTAAAGAGGCGTTGAACATAACATTTTCCCTTTTTCACTAATTTTATTAGGAATTTATTATTCATAAGAGTTGGCGCGGATTAAATATGAAATAAGCACCGTTGTATACAAGGTGAAATTTTAGTGGTTGTTTTCCGTTTAAGGTCATGTTCAGTATCGTGTTCTGATTAGGAAAAAGTGAATAATTTTTTTTAACGCGAAAAAAAATATATTTTCTATGGAGCAGGTCGTTCAAATTAGCCGATACAAAAGACGATTTTTTTTTTACATCAAAATTTTTTTTTCTTCTTTTTCCTAATCAGAACACGATACTTACTGAACGTGCCCTTAACCGAAAAACAACCACTAAAATTTCACCGTATATAAATCTCTTATGAATCGACCTATACCTACTCTGTTTTTCAGACTCTATCGTGTGATCGAGCGAATGTTGATATATTTTTTTATTTGTCAAGTTGACCTAAGCACATTTACATTTTGTAGCAATAATTTTTATTAACGTTTCAAAAATCATAAAAATGTTACCATTTCCGAGAAAAAGTTGTCGACGAAACGAAAATTCGATGAAATTATATTTAACTAGCGGCCCGACCCGACCGACTCCACGGGTGATTATGTTAAAAAAAAATCATACAAACCTTGACCTCATAAAACTCAACAAAAAACAGCCAAATCGTTCGAGCCGTTCTACAATCTTGATGTATAATTTTTATTTATTATATAAGTAGATGTGACAAACATGCAACAATAATGTATACCTGTAGCAAGCAACTAGGTATAAATATTGAGACTAGACAAAATATACGACAGTGACCTCCATCGCCTAAAGGATATTTTCTTCCATCCTATGTACGCAGTAGTAAAAAAAACATTTTCTGATTCTGCACAATCTCAATTTGGTACAATTTTCACCGGACAGCCTAAAAATAATTGGCAGTAACATAAAACTTCCCGGGAATACCGGACCGTCTTATTCATCCCGTGAGTATTCCTCCCTCAAAGTATCATATATCTCCATAGAAAACGTTATATTCGGCCAAAAAAACCAACTCAACCTTTAAAGAAGGACATTACTATGAAAAGGTGTTGTTTGCTTTTGATGTCATTCATTCATTGGTCACTTATTATTCTTTCTTTCTTTACTTCTTACTTAATAGTGCTTTAGTAGGTAAACAACGCTTGAATGATGAAGGATAACATCAAGAAGAAATCTACACTCGGTTTAATAACGTCAAATGGCCGCCATTGGACCATGAGCTTATTTAAACGTTGAGTGAATGGTCACAAGTGGCTGCGGATGGTTTTCCTGTTTGCAGGATTGTAATCTCCCGGATTGCAAACCTTAAGTGGCAATGAGCGGGGCACATTGCTTGCAAAACTGATGGCCGTTGAATCGTTAAAGTTCTGGAGTAGCGACCACGTACTGGAAGACGAAGCGTTGGCAGGCCTCTCACAAGACGAGTTGGTGAAAATCGCGGGAAACCGCTGGATGCGAGCAGCACAATGCCGACAGTGGTGGAGATCCTTGAGGAAGGCCTATGTCCAGCAGTGGACGTCTTTCGGCTGATATGATTATGAATCTCCCGATGGAATTAAGACATGTAAAATAGTAACTCGTCTGAGCTGTTAGTTCTGCTCATGTCAAATAATTTAACTGCCAAATCTGGGATTATGTAAGTGTACTAGCGTACTCTGTGCCGTGTCCCAGTCCCAAGTTTCGGGCCAGATGTTTTGAAATCGTCGCTCGAGATTTAATTAAACGAACTTTCTGAGCCTACGAGCAAAGTTGCCGCTTAAATATTTTGTTTGTTGTACGCAGCTTCTTGCCAACTCCGCGGGATTTATGTGGACGAATTAAAAATAACTTGACGTTGTTATATTTTGAACAAGACATGGGGCTAAATCGCTTTAGTGTGTAAATAATGAATCCCAAAGTTAGCATTCAACCGTTCTGCGATGTCCAACTGTGATGCATTAGAAGACGCAATGTGGGAAGGCGACCAGGCCAGGTAGGATTTCACCTGGTCACAGAATAAGAATTAGTGCTACGAACAGAAGTCTCTCTCGCTAACAAAACTGCCGTTCGCATCGGATGAGCGGACGGAGTTGACCCGCATCCAATCGTCTCTCTCTATCGCATAACGCGTACATAACGCGTGCTCTTTTTTCCGCTTCCAAGCGGCAAGATTTACCGCGCAACCGAATCGCGGAGTAAGTCAGTCCTGATCTGGAGAAGATCGCCAGAGTCTATTGGATATGGGAAGTTCAAGAGCAATTATGGTGGCATCATTGAGCGTCTTTGGCACATAATAGGGATTTTTCGACATCGTCTACACCTGAATGTCCTTTGGTGGAATGGAAAGGAAATCAAATTGTGCAATTCTTGCGCACGTTCTCTAAAAGGTGTCCAATAAGCGATAAACTAGCTAGGTACCTACTAGTAGCGTGGCGTCCAGAGAACTGGATCCTACCGGCTTGCCTAATATTAGGCATTGAAGCACCTTATTCTACAGTCCTTAAGAAAATGTACGCCAAATCTGCACCGGCTTGCCCAAGGATATTTTAAGCCAGGCTCCTGGTACCTAGTACCTACTCTACGATAGTGTTTAGAGCTCTGAAAATGTTCTTGGACGGTCAGCGCATGACCAAAGAGATGGCACTCGGCGTTCTGCTGAATCAATAGCCACGCGATTGAATGAAAGAATTAATGAGTTTTTTACAGCATATTCAGGTCGATTTCAGAGCGTTTAGACAGCGGCGGTTTTTTTCATTCGTGTTCTAGCAAATATAGCAGCAAGCGGTGGTGATCACAGATCACAGCTAACTTTTATTATAAACGATAGACGGTATTGAGGCTACACATGATTCAATCAAAAGTTGTCGTCACTCGACAGTACTCCGCGGTAAAAGTCGAGTGACACTAATGAAATAAAAAAAAACGCCAGTAAACCGCCTGAAATCGACCCATTCAGGCAGGAGTGGTTCACTCCGCGATTTCGCCGCGCGGCTACGGCTACTAGTACCAAATTTTGCCCCTACGGAGGGGCTTAGCCAGCGACGAGAAAGAGCACGCGTTATGCGATAAACAGAGAGACGGTAGGATCCAGTGCGTTCCGTCCGGTGGTCAGACCCGAACGTCAGTTTTATTTGAAAGAGAAACTTCTATACGTAGTACTATTAAATTACCTACTTATTCTGTGAACCAGGTTACATTGCTTTTAATATTGCACAATAAAAATGACTGTATTATCTTAATTGTATCGGTCACTGACTTATTGAATACATTGTATTCGCGTACAAGAGAATATTACACGCGAACTACAGAGGATATGTCAACACGTCTGCATGCAGAGACAGTATTATTTATTTACGATATCCCCGGCGTGTTCCGCATATTGTATGCTCGCTGCGATATTAAACGAGATATGTTTTGTTTAAATTCCACGCTATATATCTCGAACAATATTATGCTTCTCTAATTCACGTAAATGTTAGCTGGACATCCCTTACAGGAATAAGTTCATCTTTGTACATACTTAATGATTTTGTTTGCTTTCTTTATGGTTGTATGTGCAATAAAGTGTTTACATACATAAATAAGTACATACGTACACTTTAGTACTGCTGAACATAAGTCTACATGAAAGACTTCCTTGACGATAGCGTTCATGAGGCGTTAAGGTTCTCGACTGGAGACCACAAACCAGAATACGAAACACAAGATAATCTGACGACCTAATTAAGGTCGCCGGAAGTCGAAGGAAGTAAAAAGCTTGCGAACGTTCGTTGTGGAAATCTTAGGACATAACTATGTTCAACAGTGGACGCTAAAGGTTGAAAAGATGATGATTACGCTATCGCCTTTGACCGAGAACCTAAAACTTGAAATTGTTATCAATCCTTGTCAATGAAGTGATACAAGCCCAACACGAAATTAATTAAATTAAATTAAAATTCATTTATTTCAAGTAATAAAACTCATAATCACATTAATCACACATCAATTGCATTTAAATTGAACCTAGCCTAAGAGAATAAATTAATATAATAAATAAATTCACACAGTCAATAAAAATTAAATCCATACAATAACAACATCTAACATTAATAAATTAAATTAAATAAGGTGGGTTGAAGTGGGGACATTACAGTATTAATGATAAAAATTTTAAATTACAGTACTAATAATAAAAAAAAAAAATTATATAACGATGTCAAGAGTTATTAAATAATTTATTATTTAACATGTCTCTGACAACATTGGCGGATATACGGACAGTCCTCTCTCTCGGCTATCATAGCTAGGACGGTGTTGGGGCTGGCCCGAACCCTGCGCACGAGTGCGGCTCCGCGCGCGCGCATGCTGGCGTGGAAGCACGCAGTGCGCGCTTCTGCAAACATGCCGGAGGCGCTGCAGTATCGGGGCAGCCCCATCACCGCCCTAAAGGCGTTATTGAATTGAACACGGAGGGCATTGTATGTTTTCTGTGTGTAATTGGCCCATAGGCCACATGTGTAAAGGGATGTGCAGTAAGCTCTAAACAGTGTTACTTTTACATCCCGTGAGCATCTCGCAAACCTACGGGCGATCATATTTGCTCTGACACACAAAGCCCTCCGCTCTCGCTCCATGTCACTATTGTCTTTGAGGTCAGCCGAGACGATATGTCCGAGATACTTAAATTGTTCTACTCTTTTCAAGGGCACTCCGTTAAGATAGATGGGAGGCACGTCTAACACTCGTCTCGCACCGCCCTCAAATACCAAATATTGACTTTTATTCACATTGTACTTCAGTCCGTGAGCATGAGCATAATCACCACATGTCTTCAATAGTGTCCTAAGTCCACATACCGACGCACTCAATACGACCATGTCGTCCGCATAACTTAGATTATTGACGCACACCCCGGCCACATGACATCCAATATGCCGACCACTGAGCTCAACAATAAGTGCGTTCATATATAAATTAAAGAGTGAAGGAGAGGTTAGCCCACCCTGCCTTACCCCGCACTTCAACCTATAATCTTCAGATAACTCCCCCGCCCATCTTACGTTGTTGACCTGATGTCCATACCAGTGCTTGAAGATACTTATTATTTCTTGAGGTAAATTTACACTTTCAAGCTTTCTCCATAGCATTTCGTAGGACACCATGTCAAACGCCCGGGACAAGTCTAAAAAGCAGGCGTAAATGGGAGTTTTACGATCCGTGTAGTATCTGGCGACATGCTTGAGCGACAGTATCGCACTCTCCGTGGACAAACGAGGTCGGAAACCAAATTGGTTGTCATGTAGAGAGAGACATCGGTCTAACTGCGTATTAAGCATGGCGTCAAACACTTTAGCCACAACAGTTGCGAGAGAGATGGGCCTGTAGTTATTTGTATCTGCCAAGTCTCCAGTTTTGTTTTTCACGACAGGTACAACCACCGTTTTCATGAGGCTAGGGGGAAGATATGAGTGACTCACGCACAATGAGAATAACATTGCAAGGACTCTCGCAATATGAGGTCCAGCATTTTGAAGGTGCTCGATAGTGAGACCATCATATCCAGGAGACTTTCCTTTCGTTATTGATTTAATTGCCTTCCTAACTTCCTTGGCAGTAAATGTTGTCAGACTCCCTTTTGACTTAGTCTCAGTATCGAACACACTTCCCACCGGTAGTACAGATGGTTGGATGTGAAAATGTCTTCTGAACATATCTGCAATAGCCTTCGGTTCACTGACACCGTTGACACTCGCCGGGAGACCAGGTCGAATGTTAATTTTGCTCGTATCCTGCCAGAAACCCTTAAAATTACCTCTGGCGTGCTTCTGAGCTAGAGCATCCATTTTAATTTGGTCCTGATGGTCTTGGCACCATTTTAACCGCGATTTAAATATTCGCCTGCTTTCACACATCTCATTATACATGTAGCCAGAGGTAGGTTTTCCGCAGCACACCCATTCCAGAAATTTAGACCTAAATGGATTCCATATAACATTCAAAAAACGTCAAGTTTGGACATTGGCTTTACCCCAAGCACGTCTCCTAGCCAATCCATTGTCATCCATATCCAGCGGACCCCTTTAACAAGCCATCAGTCTACTTTCGGAGGAGCCTCCCCAAGTTAAGTTACTACACGGCTAGCTCAACTGTAGGCTTATGATGCTACGCTTTGTCACTCGATAAATAAATGATAGATAAAGCATCCGTCACGTTCTGACAATATGTGTGTGAGACTGACGGATGCTTTATCAGTTATTTATCACGTGGCAAAGAGCATCATAAGCCTACTGGTCGCAATTTTGCTTATCGCGCTACAGAGCATGACTTGTGCACACATTGATTTACGCACTGTATTGTTTGGAAAGAGATAGATAGTACTTGTCGTGATCTATAGATTCGGTACCCTAATTTCGATAGTTATCTAACTAAAGTCTCCCTAAAACAGCATTTCGTGTTGTGTTACATCGCTGCAGTGAGATGCAGTAGCAGCAATTATATGACCAGGCTTACACGTGTGACGCTGACGCGCGGTGACGTGACTGCCGTGCCATACAATGCGTAGTGACACTACGGGTAAGTACGCAACGGGTAGCAGTGCTAATCGCGACAGCTCGCAATCAAATGCCGAGCCGACGGCACAATAAGCCTTAATTAGTGCCAAATAAGGGCCTTTGTGTGCGCATTGTGGTCCAAGTCAATAGATTTGTAGCTGAATCTGCCAAAACTGAATCATGATCCGTATAGTGTGATTAGTCCTTTCAGAAAAAGGTACTCACCACTGTCAATAATTATAAAGTTTATAGCAGTATTCTATTGATAGCACCTGTATTGACAACCGCCCCTGTATACCGTAACCGTAGAGTAGTTACCGTTTGCCTGAAAATGACGCATATTTTCTAACTCACGCTATATAGATAATAGTATAATGGTAGGCTTTATCAGGTATCAGCAATATTTATATCCCTTACAAGATTTTCATAGCAATATTTTAAAGTCCATACATTTTAGTTTTCACAGGCACCATCGTACAAATTGTTTAGTAAATGATATAAACAATCATCTTTCGATCAAATGATGAAAATCAAAATATCATCGCCAAATCTGTTACATCTGAAGGGCAGAGAAAGGAAATATGCAACGAACGGATCTATAGTTGACACGGAAGAATCGACTCAAACCTTTGTACATAACCATTGATTTTGTACTGTTTCTGTATAATTTTATGTGCAATAAAGTGTTTACATACATACATACATACATGAACTCTAAAAACATAATAATTTTTTTTTGGGTAGTCGTGTAAAAACCTCTGTCCACGGAAGCGGATCCTGCATTAAGGGCAAAGGTCAATAAGCCCAGCGGTGCGGTGGCCTGAATGAACAAATGTTTCGAGGATCATTAGACAATGACACTTCCAAAAAACTCAGCGATAGGCAAGTTAAACATATAATAACTTCCAAATTTCGATGAAGATTTGACGGAGAAAGTGGAACTTTCAAAGGATGAACAGACAACGGACGGACGTGAAAAGTGTGGGGTTTAAAATCGCTTTCCGTTTTATAATGGCCCACACACTACTAGAGGGTGCGCATAGCGCCAGGGACAACTCTGTCCACGGAAGCGGATACTTCATTACGAGTAAAGGTCAATAAATATTTCGAGGATGATTAGACAATAACAGTGGAAGTTCCAAAAAACTCAGCGATGGGCAACATAAACATAATTGTAATGAATTCCAAATTTTGATGAAGATTTGACGGAAACAGTGGAACTTTCAAAGGACGAACAGACAACGAACGGACGTGGAAAGTGTGAGGTTTAAAATCGCTTTCCGTTTTATAATGGCCCACACACTAGAGGGAGTGCATAGCGTCAGGCACACCTCTGTCCACGGAAGCGGATCCTTCATTACGAGTAAAGGTCAATAAATATTTCGAGGATGATTAGACAATAACAGTGGAACTTCCAAAAAACTCAGCGATGGGCAAGTTAAACATAATTATAATGCATTCCAAATTTTGATGAAGATTTGACGGAGACAGGGGAACTTTCAAATGATGAACAGACAACGCACGGACGTGGAAAGTGTGAGGTTTAAAATCGCTTTCCGTTTTATAATGGCCCACACAGCGCGCGGTGCGCATCCGACCGAAGTACTGAGACACCTCTGTCCACGGAAGCGGATCCTTCATTACGGGTAAAGGTCAATAAGCCCAGCGGTGGGCTGATGAAACCCCAAACCTTTTTTGCCATAATTGCAAGACGCAGGCACCGTGCTTTGATAATTATAAGGGTCAAACCTACGGTTATTTGGTATTGTATTTTTTTTTTCATTATGGAAAGATCAAAGCGTATGCTACAGTGGTGGCAGACGTGTGTATATTTATATGAAACTGATTTAAATAATAAACGTGGGAGGTGGGACTGAGTTATATTCGGATTTTTAATTAACTGGAGTAAACTGATCTGCAACATTATTATTAGAGCAAAATGATGATCGACTACCTATATCGTGCGTTCAAAAAAATATGAATCACCTGATTAGCAAAGAGATCAATAAATGAAATTTACGACTTTATCATTTATCGCGGGTTCGACATTGACGATTTTCTACATAAGCTCCATCATTATCATCAAGTTATTAAGATCATTCGAATACATCTTCCAAGTTTTCCATGATTGCCGGTCCCGTGCCATCACGCACTATACTACCTTTTGTAGCATTATCGCTACAGGTTTTGTGTCGTTAGTTCGTTTGTTCGCTAGTGTTGGCTAACTTGTAAGGTCGCGGACTCTCTTGGTCGGCCACGTGGTCATAAATGGCGGTGACTGTATAGCGATGCGTAATCTGTCAAATTCGTGCTCTATAAAATCGGTTGTACTCTCGCCGAGATTGGATTACGTCCTTACTTCACTTCAAGTTTTTTGGCGTGCTGGTGGGTTTCGGTTTTGCTTTTTCAAATTGTGGATTCCAGATTCGTCGAGTTTGAAATTTGGGTGTGAGAACAAACGCTGGGGCTTTTTTTCATTCTCAATCTGGCTTTCATTTGAAAAGCACGTTACGTGGTCTAGCATATTTTTGCAGTTTTGCTTGTTTTTCTAGCCCGTTGGTGGGCTTAGATTATTGCTATTTAAAGTTTCTAAACAACTGTGTTTCATTGTAATTGTGATCGTGTCAAGTTCGCGTTTCATGTGCGTAGCGCGGTTCAGTGCTGTTCCGTATTCTAGAGGTCGAGACGCATAGCCTTGTGGGTTGTGTGTGAACCTCCTACGGCGCTTTAGCGACCCGGTGTGGTCTGTTTAACTGAAGCTGGTCACTCTTCGTGTTCCGGGTATGTATCCGTCCAGTGTGCGTAGCATTTCGAATAGTCGTGGGGAATGGAGTGTTTATTGTGTCTCGTTATTTTTTAGCTCCAACCCGAGGCTCCAATCTGACCTGGAGAACGACGTATCGCTGGCGGTATTCGCGAGCGGCTTTCACGGCTGGTGTTGACGGTCCGGTGTTGGACGCTACTGCGGAACCAAATGAACGAGCGCTGCAGGATGCGAATCTAAAGGACGACGGCGACAAAGTTTTAATAACGACAAGGAGTAATAGTGTTAGCGTTTAACCAGGTACCTGGTAGTATTTAGTGACATTCGCGTGCTTGTGATCGCCTTTGGACGCTCTGTTATACGTCCGGCGCGGCCAGGCAATTTATTTCTCTTTGCGTTTTCTCAAAATTCAGAAAGGCTCTTACCCGCCAATGTAGTATTCAATTTTTCGGTAATTTTAATTTCTCTTTGCGACACCCTAGGGTTTTCATCAAAATCATCCATCCTCTCATTACTTCACCACTTTCAGCCCTAGGTACCGTCAGTACTCCACGCGTACGTTCGATCTTGGGTTCGCTCGGACGACTTGTTCCCGAGGCTTTGTCCCAACACCGATCGTACCCGCTACGCTTTAATTTTAGACTACTTGACTTGGTATTTGCCTTTTGCTAATATTACTACTACTAATCGTCCTACCGCGTTCCAGTTAAATAACACGAAAGTGTTCGTGTTTCTAGTAATTTAATGGTTTCTGGTTATATGACAATTTTATCAATAATACTTGCATGAAGTTGGTCTTGTGCCTTAATAACGCTCTCTGTAACTTGTTTACTTATTCCTTAGGTAAATAACTGTGCCATTACGAACTCTGTACTCCTACTAGATTATTTTCAGGAAAATAAACAAAATTATACGTGTTGTTGTGTGTGATTTATTTTTAGTTTATTCACTACACTTTCTTTTATTGTCGTCGCCTGTATTCTCTAACCATACAGCAAGTACGTCAGTGTGTGTATAGGCAGTTAAAATCAATTATTGGGACCATTTTTAGGGTTCCGTACCAAAATGGTAAAAAAGGACCCCTTATGGTGCGACTCTGTCTGTCCGTCTGTCTGTCAGTCTGTCTGTCCGTCTGTCTGTCTGTCAGTCTGTCCGTCTGTCCGTCTGTCCGTCTGTCCGTGTGTCTGTCTGTCTGTCCGTCTGTCACAGCCAGATATCTCAGGAATTACTGCTGCTATCGATTTGAGAATATTTTAAAAATCGCTAACCCGAGCCCACTGTACATAAAAATAAATCGTATACCTTTTTACTTTTTTTGAAGGGGGGCCAAAATGGAAGGTCGAAAATTTTAAGTTGGGCTATTATATCAAGATTTGTAGATTCCAAAAATTTTTTTTTTAATAATGTACTTTTTTATTTAGGACTAAAAATTTTCAAAAAAATACCATTCCCTATTATGTTATCTCCGAAGTTATTATTACTATCATCCACAGTTACAATTATTAATATCATCCTAAATATTACAGGAAAAATATAACGGTTGAAACTTATTTGCTGCTACTAAACTAACCGCGACCTATGTTGATGTATGGTGACAACAGTTTATCAAGAGTAAAGTTAAGTTTGTCCCACCATACAGTTTATCTTGAACTATTCACGTATCTACTTTCGAATTTTTACGGAACCCTCGGTGCGCGAATCCGACTCGCACTTGACCGGTTTTTTACAATAACTATAGATTTAAAAAAATATATAATTTAGGTTAGAGCCCTCGGGTCTAAGCCGGTCAGACGGTAAAAGGCCAGATGGTTTGACTTTGGTACCGTGGCAGAAGGGTAAGTGCCTGTTGTGGGACGCAACATGCGTTAGCACTTTCGCAGCTTCTCACATTGGACGCACCATCAGGGCGGCAGGAGCTGCAGCCGAGGCGGCTGCGCTCAGGAAGCGGGACAAGTACTCCGCTTTAACTAATTATTTATTTGTCCCGCTGGCGGTAGAGACGACCGGTTGCTGGTGTTCGGAGGCCAGAACCTTTTTGGCGGAAGTTGGGCGCCGTTTGCGAGAGAGAGGTCATGACGCCCGTTCCGGGTCATTCCTGGTGCAAAGGTTGTCAGTCGCGGTTCAACGCGGTAATGCGGCGAGCGTGATGGGCACCTTTGCTCCCGGAGTGACGCGGGGCGGGCTATTTGACTAAATTACTTATTTAGTATGTGCCTAGTTGTTAAGTGACATATTTTTAGACACTATTTATTTATGTAAATAAAGTGAATTTACTTTTTATTTAGGTACAATCATCAGCCGCACAAGCCTATACTGTCAAAGATGAGAGTGAATAAGTACAATGTATCGCGACAGAACCTAGCAGTAGCATTCCACGAAATCATCTACTCTTTGTCCCGCACGAGACGACTATAGCAGCTACCTTAATATATATATAGAAAGTCCTAAATTACATTATCAATTTAGAATCCAAGTTACAAAATATTGACATGCCAAAAATTAGCCTGTTTTGTCAGAAGTATGAAAAAATGGCGTCATTCTGGTGGAATGCTCCAGTATAGCAACCAATATCACAATTTACGCCCTCATATCCTTTAAGCATTCGGCGATACGCGTGAACAGTTCTTTTGCGGCGGGATATATTGCAGGATTAGCGGGATTTCCCGGGAATCGCGGGATTAATATTCCCGGAGCGCGCTACTATCATAATTCCGCAA
Source organism: Eudemis profundana (assembly GCA_947034925.1). Classification (NCBI taxonomy): domain Eukaryota; kingdom Metazoa; phylum Arthropoda; class Insecta; order Lepidoptera; family Tortricidae; genus Eudemis; species Eudemis profundana. The sequence goes on along the minus strand of OX344800.1, from coordinate 3,264,549 downwards.
CACGGATATCAAGAGGGCACCCCTGAGTCGGTGGCATGCAAACTAATGCATTTGCATACGGGCTGCGTTGGGCGCTACATGTTGCGGGGATTATCTGTGGAAATTAGTTTGGGATACGCATGACGGAGCGACAAATGTCACGGACCGGAAAGTTTTAAGGTTTTGCATATATCACAGAAATCTTGTCTTCTCAATCTGAGACCTCGGGTCATGCCCGTCTAGTTAGAACGCCAGCAGCTGTTAGCAGCCTACCTAGCAGTACCCTTCAGAGTCTTGGGCAAACAATAAGTTTTTTGCCAGTCACTCCTTTGGAACAAACCATCACTTTTGACAGCCCAAAATTACATTTTACTGACCAAACGGGATACTCATTGAGAAAAAAAAACGGATCATTATGCATTGTGCCGTTTTTTGGGAGAGGTCTATATTCAGCTGTTTCTGGGTGGAAATCTATTGAACATCTAAATCATCATTTAAATAGTTACCTATTGGATTCATGCCTCCAAGGAGTTGCCGGCAAGGACTGAACCGATGTATAGAAGTTTTTAAAGAGCCAGTTAGTTTCTGATTTTATACTGAAAGTTGAGTTTTACTGTAGAATTTAATTAAACGTGGGCTACATAGTACTTTGCTTTATTTGACGCTGGAATGAAAATTTAATATTAGAAACCTGATGAACCTGGCTGCAAGTTACAAAGTATGGAGCCTCATAAAATATTGGCATAGTGATTTTAAACCACTGAGCATTTTTGGTGGCAAATGGCAATTGGCTGAGCATGTAGCTCAAATACTGAAGACCGATGAGTTGAAATGTTTTTGGACGGAGACCACAAACCTGGAGACGCAAATAAAAGTGTGCGACCGTTCGTTGTCGTCTTTGGGGCGTTTCAGCAATGGACGTCTCAAGTTTGAAATTATGGACATTTTTCTGTCTTTTTCTAGAAGAGGTAAACTTCCCTATTAACACGTTCGCCGGCGATAGGTTACTTATGGAATGTACTAGAATGACGGTAAAAAATCGCCTGACGAATGATTAATGGTGCCTTGCATCTGTGTGAGTCAGAGTCACACTCGAGTTTGAGATTACACTCTGTTTCGACGGTAGTGTCATCGTTAGAGTTGTGCCATTCTCGGGAATTCTCGGAAACGTTCTCGCTCCATACAAAACGGAGAACGTTTCCGAGAATGGCACATCTCTAGTCATCGTTGTTGTGCCCCACATGACAGTAAACATTTGCTCCGTAATAATGGTACGGGTTTTGATCGGCAAGCACTGTACTGAGTTGTAGGCAATCGCGAATAAATACCGCGTTAGCGTGGTTCACACTTTACGGTGATATCCGTTACCACCGGCGAACGTGTTAAACCTAATTTACTCTAAAGATGTACATCTTAATTAAGAGCCAGGATGTATAAGGTGCGGGAGAGGACAACGATGACTAGTCGAGACTAAAAACAACAAACAAAATTAATTAAGTCAGGGTTTCTTAAGCTGTGGTCCATGGACCCCTTAGGGGTCCGTGATACGAGAGCCGGGGGTCCGTGGCTATGCCTTCAACACAAACTTTCATGTGCCCTTGATTTTTTTTTCTATGATTACTTATATTCGGAAAGGGCTCGTAAGGTTTTCGAAATAATGTAGAGGGTCCGTGACTAAAAAAGTTTAAGAAACACTGCTCTAAGTGGTGTTAACATTTCATCAAAAAAGTTTTTACATATAACAATTACTGATGATAATACAGCTTAATTATATATATTTTTTAAGTTTTCGCGAGCTGCTATACATAGAATGCAAACAAGACGTACTAAACTAGATACGTCTGAGAGACAAGATGTTAGATATGTCAATAATAGTTGTTGTGTTTTATAGCGTGCTGAATTCATTTATAAGATTTTTGTTTTAATTTTTTCAATAAATATATCGCTTACCCTTTTGTATGGGATACACGCGCTGAATAACACATTTGAAAAAATGTCAAAGCCATCTCCAATTTGGTCTTCAGATTCGTAAGACATTAAATTACACCCTAAAACTTGCGAATTAATTATGTGTTCAAAAATGGAATAATGCCATCGTAACACCGAAATGCCCTTCACGAGCCTCCCCGTATACTGAAAATTAAACCCTAAACTCAGTGGGATAAGGTTGTATGTATTTTACTGTGCCATAGCCAGATAGGTGTTTCTGAATGATAGTCTCCAATGTACAGTGAGCTACGCACTTCACGAAAATGAGAACATTTTATATCTGTATGTCTTGGTAGAGAATAAAATACAAACACAATCTGATGTTTTTCTTTTCAAAAACTGGATATTATTAAATTTCACTTTAGGTCACAAAAAAGTTCTTCTATAGCTTGGCAACTTCGTTGGTGACACTCACCTGTGTGCTTTTTGTTATGTGCAGCCGTAACTACTTACACAAATTACCGCCAACATGAACGGCGACCGACAGAGGCAGCTTCCGTCGGTCGCCGTTCATGTTGGCGGTAACTTGTGTAAGTAGTGAGGTGAGTGTCACCAACGAAGTTGCCAAGCTATTCTTTAGAAACGTATCCAATTTGCATCCAAAGTGTTTGTTGGTGCATCACACAAAAACTACTTGACAGTTTTCCATGAGACCTGCACACCTGCTTTCTTGTACACCAAAGTGTACAGGTAGATTAAGAGCCTGTTTAAAATAAAGGATAGTTTTTACCCAACTACAGCGAAGTAAAAAAGAGACTTATCTTTTTTCACCTCCGTAAACGTTTCTGTTACGCTCCGTTACGAGGTTGGCAACCCCATTTCACGCCGAGGACAGTGCTTTTCTCAAATGTGGAATGAGATACATTAAAAACACTCCAAACAATCAAAATTTATTTTCTAGAGACACTTAAAGGAAAGTAGACAAAAAATAGAATTACAGAATGAAACATTTTTAAATTTCCTTTCAGACATTGTTTCAGTACACATTTTTACCGCCAATATTTAAATGAAATATTTTAAATGTGTACTTGTGTAGTTAAATTGGCAATTTAAAATTATTAGAAATAGTTCATCATATGTTAATTGTCATGTTCATGTCAATTTTATATAAATAAATCTGCAAAATATACTAAACATCGTTTTTTTTTGGTAATGGCTGTACGCCTTGATGCTGTGTCACAAATAAATGTGAAATGGAAAGTAAAACGTACGCACGTAATCTCAATATTTCATTGCATGTTTGAGAAAAGTTACTTACCTATAGACTAGAGTTACGTAGGATTTAAATTTAACATTGTCAATTACTGTATTATATGTCATATTTATTGCATCATTACATAATTAAAATAGAATAAAATATGCACACTTATTGTTAATCGGTTCTTAATAATCCTTAATACTTTTATCAGAACAACATTTATTATGTAGTAGTGTTTAAAAAATTCAGGCATGTCAGAGTTCCTTATTTCTATGGGTAGATTGTTAAAGATTTTTATCATCATTTACAATACAGTTTTATTATAATAAGCTGTATAACAGGGTGCACAGGCACAGGGTAGCGAAGGTCAGTATCATATCCTGATTTCGCAACAGATGCCAACAGGTAATCTAAATGATTAAACGACACCGACTGTAGAGATTCGCACACCTCTGAGAGTTAATTATAAATTTATCGGGTGTAATTGGGGAGCGAGTTTGTTTGGAGAAATAAAACGATGCTAATTATAATTGCCAGCTGTAATTGGGTTGCTGCGTAATTTGTGATTGGTAAAGGCCCTGGTTATTACGGAATTCGAACCGTTTTTATACGCTTTTTACCTTATTTTTAACTGGCTATCTGTGTGTGTAAGTTGTCTGCTAATGTTAGTTTTTTTTTTTTTTTTATTATCTTTATTTAAAGAGCTTTGTCACTCAGGTGACGATGCCGCTCCGTAGGAATTTCACAAAATATGACTTACATCTAACTTAGTATATAACTTATCGCCTATTTATACCCGTTCTTACAAGTTTGTACAAAAGTTTTGCCGCATCCGACCACGGATGAGACAATATGCTGTTGCATCCTCCCACTTGGAAGAATGCCTCATCCTCGATCTTTCTACGCTCGGACTCGTTTCGGACACATTCCATTAAAATGTGATATACGTCCTCAACGACATCACACTCAGAACAATTTGGAGAGGGAGCCTTACGCATCAGATGTGCGAACTTGTTTAATGGTATGTGTCCACAACGTAGTCTCAGAGCAAGCACTAAGTCCACACGGCTTAACCTACACTCGTCAAACCATGGAGATCGAGGGAGCTGCGGCTGAACCGTTCTGTACCATATTCCCTTTTCCGTGGATCTTTGATCAAAAAATTCTTCCCACAATTCACGACAGTGAACCTTCGCTAAACTGAGACGATCAGAAAAGGTAGGAGTATAATCTACATTTAAACCGTCAGTGCAAGCCTCTCTAGCTAGTCTATCCACACGTTCGTTACCAGAAATTCCTATGTGGGATGGGATCCACTGAAGTTTAATGGTTTTGGATTGTGTTTTTATTGTCGAAATCATTTTAAGAATGGAATAGGCTATCGGAGCTCCTCGAAAGTTCGAGGTGCACCGAGCCAGGTGTTGCAGCGAGCTTTTTGAATCAGTCAAGATCACGAATTTATCCCCCTCGATAGATAAAATCAGCGACGTAGCCTCCGCGATTGCTACGAGTTCTACTTGCATAATTGAAATATTGGAATCTATTTTAAATTTCATGCAAGAATGCGTTTGGGGATCAAATAATGCAGCCCCTGATCCATCCCTATCTTTTGACCCATCTGTATAAACTTGATAAAACGAACTGTAATTCTCATCAAGGAATTCTCTACACTCATATAGCAACTCGTTACAACGGTAAGATTTTTTAGGTTTGGGCATAAAGTCGAGTTTAGAGTTAATGACATCTGCGATATCAATATTGCTGGTCCAAGTGTCTAGAGAAAACATATCTAGCTGTGCAGATGCATAAATCTGTACGTTTTTAAGCAGTTTGGACACAGTAACTAAAAGTGGTTCTTTTGCTCGTAATTGGCGACACTGAACATTTGCTGCCAATTCCTCAACCCCAGCAACTGATGGATTGCGCAGGAATGCTCTAGCTTTCAACCAAAATTTGAATGCTAAGTATCGTCTTCGAATAAATAGGGGAGGTAAGCATAATTCACTTTGCATGGTATGAATAGGAGTACTTCTAATAAATCCGCCAATTATGCGCATTGCTTGATTTTGGATTTTTTCGAGTTTATACAAATGTGTCTTAGCGCTAGAATCATATAAAAAGCTGCCATAATCTAGTCGGCTTCGTATAATAGCAATGTACAGCCGTCTTAGGTGTTTTGGATGAATGCCCCAACCCGAACCTGCCAGAACTTTGAATAAACTCAGATATTTTGACACCTTTTCTGATATTTCTTTAATATGCCTACTCCATCTTAAAGAACGGTCTAGCCACATACCCAGATATTTAATTTGTTCAACAGTCTCGATTGCTGAACCACCTATAGCTATATTAATATTTTGACAAATACGACCTCTCTTGAATAAACAGATTTTACTCTTTGATGCCGAAATGGACAGCCCTGAATATTCTAGTATTTTTGCCAATTTATCAACTGCTATCTGCATATCAACTACTCCGTCATTTAAATTTTTAACACTTTTGAGCAACATAAAGTCATCAGCATATTGAGATACATTAACGGTAGTTATGACTTTACAGATGTTTAAGGTCGCTAAATTAAACAATAAGGGTGAGAGTGGGTCGCCCTGAGCCAACCCTTGTCCTGTATGCCTGTATATGTATGACCCATTATTAACATGAACTTTGAGCACTCTGTCATTCAAAAAGTTCCACAGATATTGACATAACTTAGATCCTACCCCAATCTCATCTAACATTGACACTAAATAATTTATGTCAACATTATTATACGCATTTTCTATATCGATAAAGCAACACAGAGTAGTCTGGTCCCTCTGCATACCTAACTGTACTTTTGACACTAATTGACTAAGATTATCCAGGCAAGATCGTGCTTTCCTAAACCCTGTCATATGTTCAGGTAATAACGAGTTTTTTTCGACATACCATTCTAGACGCTTGTTGATAATAGAATGAAGGATTTTACATAAACATGACATGAGAGATATTGGTCGCAGAGCGGACTCAGAGTTAGGATCGCGCCCAGGTTTAGGTATGGGGACAATTTTTACATCACGCCACTGACTAGGAATAAAACTATGGAGCAGAATGTTGTTATACAACTCGAGTAATATTAGTTTTCCTCTTTCAGGCAAGTTGTAAATCATAGAAAATGATATTTCGTCACAACCAGGAGCGGTATCTTTTTTTTTAAAACTATTATTGAGTTCTTCGCGAGAAATTGGGGCCGACAGTTTAGCGTTACTTGATAAAAATACTGGGCGAGGAAGAGAAGTCCAATCAGGTGCTAAATTTCTGAGCATATTGTTAATTTTATCTTGATCTATAAACCTTTTTTCCCTATTGTGTCCTTTTAGCCATCTCATTCTGGACCACATATCGCCAGCTGATGTAACTTCGTCAATAGTGGAACAGAACTTCTGCCAGTTACTACTTTTCGCTTTACGAATTTTAGCCTGTGCTAGGCGAATTTTTTCTAGCAGAGTAGCTAGGTTCGATGGGGAAGGGTTACCTCTCAATTGGGCCAAGGCTAGTCTCCGTTCCGCTACTGCTTTTGATAACTCGGCGTCCCAATAAGGTTTCGGTTTGAACTTACTAGATGGGTTGCTGTTAATTTTAATAGAAGGAATATGTTTATTCGCTGCAGTAACTATATAACTCAAAAAAAGGTCGTAGGACTCTTGAAGATCAGACGCCAGTTGGAAGTTACAAAATAAATTTTCTAAATATTTCGTATATGATTCCCAGTCTGCCTTTTTAAAATTTCGCCTACTGATTATACTTCTAGGGACTCTTATTCCGATGCTTATTTTAATAATGAGATGGTCACTTCCTAGTGATTCGTTTGTGACATTCCACCTTGAATTAGTTGCTAGATCGGTTGTTACCATTGAAATATCCGGAGAAGAGCTTTGGCATCTACCATTTACTATTTTAAATCGCGTAGACCGACGATAGTCATTTAAAGTAACTAAATTATTTTCCATAATTGAATCAAAAATTTGTATGCCTCTAGTATTTGTTTTGTTTGACCAATTAGAATGGTGACCGTTAAAGTCACCCAAAACAATAGACTTATTCTGAACTGAGCCAAAAATATAATCCCAGTCTAACTGTGAAGTTTGAATATTAGGAGGGCTATATAAAGATATAATAGATTCTACTGGCCCGCAGTTGTGTAATTCTACCATCACCATTTCGATACCCGGATTTCGGGTTTGAATCCTACATTGCTGCGCTTGAATTGAAGAATGAGTTAAAATGACCACTCCTCCATATCCATCGTCTCTATCTTGTCGGAACACGTTATATCCACTTATTTTGAAAGTACTGTCAGGTTCAAGCCAAGTTTCACTTATTGCACAAATATGTATCTTTTCTTGAGCTAAAAGTTGTTCCAGCGAAATCATTTTAGGCCTCAAACTCTGTGCGTTCCATTGGAAAATGTTGAGTTCTATGAAGGGAATAAGTTTTTCAGTAGGGGCCAATCTGAAATATGTTTTCTATTATATAAGTAATGACCCAGTCGATACTAATTTGTAAAATGCTATAAAATTTGTCCTTCATAGAATCGTTTTTTGAAAATATGATATCCTTTAATTTATTTAACAGGACGCTGAGTAATCCGGTTCTAGTTTTCTGTCTTTGATTTTTTTTGGAATCCTGTTCGATGGTCACTTCGTTTCTTCCGATATTGGTTTCCATATTAAATATTTCCCAATCTTCTTTGTTAGAGTCTTTTTGCGTTTGGAACTTTTTTGGCCGTGTCACATTAAGTGAGACGGGGGCTTTATGGGTTTTAGGCGCCTTTTCAGAATGTATAATAGCCTTGGTTAGGGCGACTGCAGCGTAAGTCTTAGTCGTCTTGTTTATTGTATCACAGGCTGGCCCCGCAAGCTCAGAAGGCTCGTCTTGGACTGGAAAATCGATATTAGAAGTAACATCAGACAAATTTTCCCTCTCAATTTCGTGCTCAAAATTGCTAGGCGAGGAGGGGGGGCAATAAAGTGATAAAGCTCGTTTATAAGAGCAGTTTAGTTCAGCCATCAACTCCCTTATTTTCTTTTCCTTGTGATAGACGGGGCAAGATTTTGATAGCGCCATGTGAGGCGACCTGCAATTGACGCATTTATATTGATTGGTGTCACAGTTTTGATGTTTATTGCCGCACTTGGGACACGTAGGTTTTTTAGTCGGACAGAATTTTCGAGTGTGACCGAACCTCCAGCAGTTTGCGCACTGGGTCACGGGGAAAATGTATGGTTCCACTAAAATTCTTAACTCATGCACGTAGATATAACGGGGAAGTTGACTGCCTTTAAAACATAGTCGCACCTTGTCGCACTTACCCCACCCAGATACCTCATCGTCGTCTCTTTTGTTGAGGCGTTTAGAAGAAAGTAGTTCCACGTCACTTTTTATACTAGCCGTAACCTCCTCATCGCTCAAGTCCAGATCGATGTCTTTGACGATTCCATACGAGATACCTACTTCTAATGTTTTTTGACATCTCCATCCCAGTTCTATGATATTTGTAGATGTCATAAATCGGGCCGCGTTTGACGGATGGTCAAATTGCAATCGGATCTTGTATGGGTTAAGATATCTTACTTTAAGTATACCTTTGACGTTGCAATCTCTAAGGAGTTTAGCTAATGCTATTTGTTTGGGTAACTCGTTTTTACTAGTTACACATACTTCCGTGATATCTTCCGTAGAAGTAGTCGACTTAGGATTCAAGACTGGACTCCGCGAGTTTTTTCGGTCTAGTCGCTTGCTTTCAACAGTTTTCCATCCATCCTTGTCCTCATCACTATCCTCATGCATTCGTTTTTCGGGTCTAATTATATTTATGCTATCACCTGCCTGTAAATTAGTTGAGTCCTCACCCTGTTTATTTGTCAGGTCCACACTGAAATCCATATTTTCTAGTCTATTTGAATCGTTATTTTCGCACTCTTCATTCACTACAATATCTTGTGGCAAGTCTTTATGGCCGTCCATTGTACTCACGCGGCATAGCAACGTACACAATAGGCGCGCTCCAGCGCAGCCCCAGATGTTGGGACCGGCTGGGAGATAGATAAGAAACGAGTTTAATTACCGAGCAATAACGCAAACAAACTGAATGACCGCACAGCCAGGGACACGTCGTGCTGTCACGGGATGCGTCGGCAAACAGTGCTAATGTTAGTTTAATCGAATTTAGGTTCGGATTTATAGTCATCATGACCCAGCTAAAAATTAAAAAAATAGTCACTCACTATTTAATTCTACTAATCGATAGGACTGCTGGCCAGGATAAAAAAAAATCTCTCTAATAAACATTTGGTCTTACAAGTAAAAAAGATCGTGAAATCTATCATTGATTTTATTTTACCATCAATTCCAATACAAATGCAAGGAAAATTAAAAAAAAACTTTGAATGCAGTTTTGTTTCTTTTTAAAAATAAAATAATGTTTCCTTTAAGTAAAATCAGTTAACTATAGGATTTAAGGTAGTGCCCCTCCAATGTATACCATAATATAGCAAATCTTTTTAAGAAATACACGGACTAGTAAATCGGGTAAATATTGATCTTTGGGCATATAATTTAGCACCCCTGACAGCCTGTTTAAATACCTAAATGAGATAAGGTAAACATGACCCAGTACGCTATATTTGATGTGTCGGGCGGGTAAACTCACGCGTGGCGTAGGTTATAGGCGACGAATTATATTCTGCCTTTGAGAAACCGCCGGTTCATAATTGCAGCATGATCTCTTCAAGTTGAGAGTGAATAGACATCTAGATAAGCATGCTACATCTTAGGTTTAATCGTCACTTAACATCAGGTGCGATCGGAGTTAAATGCTTGTATATCACACATAAAAAAAAACGACCCGACCCTGAGTCATTCAACATGCTATGGAGAAACCTATGCTCGAACTCTTTTTATTATTAATTCCCGTTATATAAAAAGACCTTTTTTACAAACTTTTGATTAACTTGCCCTGTTAGTTTGCTAGTTATTTTTAAACTTTGTTTAACTTAGTTATTTAGTTAGTTATTTATGTTTAAATAGATATTTTAACAGTGTATAACTTGGATGAAGGAGCGAATTCTTCTTACACAAGTTTAAAATTAAAAGGAGAATTACCTACGTTACACCTACGTTAAGACTGTTGAAAATAAATATGACTTTGATTTTGTTTTTTTTATTACGTCATCGAATCAGAAATTAGGAAATCTGTATAAATCTGTACACATATCGGTGTCTGTTGTATTTCTACAGATTTACTATGGGTTAACTAAGGTAACTGACAAAGTTAGCAAGTTAAGTACATAATTTCAACCTTGAGACGTCCACTGCCATACATAGGTATCCCCCAAAGACTTTCACAATGAATCGCACGCTGTTTGCCTCCATCGACTTCTAGCGACCTTAGCCAGGTTGTCGTACCATCTTCTGAGGAGATGCGTCATTCGGTTCGTGGTCTCCATTCGAGGACCTTTACGCCCCATCGGCTATCGGTTCTTTGAGCTACATACCCACGGCTTATTCTCACCTGCTTATAGTCGCTCAACATGGAGAGAGCTATGCTCCGAGTCTCTGTATGTGATCGAATCAGAAATCCGTAATAAAACTAAGGCGACTGACATAGCTGCAAAAGTCAGTAACTTAAACTACATTCGCAGAATGAAAAGGTTCGTCACATTTCAACTCCATCAATATTTTATTAGAAGAGAGAAGTTGAAAAATTATATGCCTCGGGTAAGATTCGAACCTGCGTCTCTTACGGCTCTCGGGGCCAACATAGGCGCGCTACCAATTAAGCCACCGAAGACTCCATGTCAATGAGTTAACAACCTTTTTATTCCGCGACTATACTTGAACGCCGTTTCAAAAGGAGGAACTCATCATTTAAATGCATTTATTTATAACATCACTCCGCAAGTTTGTTCCTTGTGTACCCAAAGTAATTGATCCGGTATCAGGAGGCTCGTGACGCTGAATAATTAATTTTATTTGATGCCTTCGTTAAATACGCGGCGCGTGACTATTAGGACAACCGACATTGGTTGCTAAGGATAGAACTGTGATGTTTTCGGTCAAAAGGGATCATGCCTGCCAATAGAAAAAAAATACAAAAGTTACAACAAAATTAAAATATATTGACGTGCTATGCCGCTGTTAGTTTAGTAGGAGCAAATAAGTAAAAGCAAAAAGTCTTACGATTTTTGCGAATTTCTAAAAAACGCTGCAAGTTAAAAAAACCGTTTTATTTTTCCTGTAATATTTAGGATGATATTAATAATCGGTAATTATTACACATTTTTCTGTTCAGTAACTTAGGAGATAATGGGGGGAATGTTATTTTTTTTGACGTTTTTTGTCTTAAATCAAAAACTACATGTCTAAGAAAGAAAAAATTAAAACGGTTTTGGAATCTACTAACACTCGATATAATAGCTCTACTTTTGATTTTAGACATCCCATTTCGGTCCCCTTCAAAAAAAAGTACAATACAATACAAATATTCTTTATTGCACACCTGAAAAACATATTACAAGGGTACATTACACAATTTGAATAACTTAAAAGGTAGACAACAGGCGGTCAAGTAAAAAAGGTATAAGATTTTTTTTCTGTCCAATAGGCTCGGGTTAGCGGTTTTTGACACTCTTTCAAATTTCAAGTCGATAGCATCAGTATGGGTCCATATTGGCTCATATAAAATTGGTATTTCGATTTTTTATACAAATAACGATTTGTGACTATACTCATCATTTCTCCGAAAAATTTTGCTCATAATTTTTTTTAATATTTATTAGTACTACTACTTACATTGCCTATAATAATAAAAAAATCGAATTTTTGTACACATAATGTTATTATTTAGATGTTATCTGTACCTATAATGTTATTAGCAAGAATTACTTAATTAATAAAGTTATTACATATAATTATTTTGCTCATAATGATTATAAGTTATATAATTTGAAATCAACGTGTATCGTAACGCATAATATGCAATCATAATTCAACTTATTTCATAGAATCATTTTGCTCATAATGTTTAGAAGTTATATTATTTATTCACAACGTGTATCGTTTCGTTTTTAGGGTCATAAAAAAAATAACCCTAACCTACATATTTTTTGGGAGCCGTTTCGTTTTTAGGGTCATCAAAAAAAAAAACCCTAACCTACCTATTTTTGGGAGCCGTTTCATTTTTAGGGTCATCAAAAAAATAACACTATCCTACCTATTTTTGGGAGCCGTTTCGTTTTTAGGATCATCAAAAAAAATAACCCTAACCTACCTATTTTTAGGAGCCGTTTCGTTTTTAGGGCCATTAAAGAAAATAACCCTAACCTACCTATTTTTGGGAGCCGTTTCGTTTTTAGGGTCATAAAAAAAAAATAACCCTAACCTACCTATTTTGGGAGCTGTTTCGTTTTTAGGGTCATTTATAAATAGCAGTATAATTTGAAAAATATATTATACAAAAGCTTATTGCTTAAAAATGTGAACTTGGAAAAAATATATACGAATAGATTATGACTAAGCAGCGATATATTTTGAAATATATATTACACCAAATATTATTACTTGAAAACGTTATATTGAAATATTATATATACATAAATTATAGTAACAAAGTTATTTATGTTGAACAACATTATGATTATAATACATTCGGAGTTCCAATGACTATGACTAAAAATAAATATGTACAATGATCATTAGGTTGTAAAATTTTATGAGATACATTTTCGGAGTTCCAATAATCGAATTTGCAATTTTATATGAACTTTGGCGCACCCCATCAGTATATCCTGAGATATCTTGCTGTGACAGACGGACAGACAGACAAAGTCGCACCATAAGGGTTCCTTTTTTACCATTTTGGTACGGAACCCTAAAAACTAAAATAATCGACTCTAACCTAATTTATTCTTTTAAGAAATTTTCTGAAATTCCTCTGTCAATAATTTCAACCCTTATTTCAGTCATTGGGGAGCAATGGCCCTATACTGCTGAACATAGGTCTCCTCCAAAGACACCTCCACAACGGACGGTCGAACGCCTCTTTCCTCCATCGACTTCCGGCGATAACGAGCTCGTTAGTCTAACGAGCTCAGAACCTCCTTTTTTGAAGCTGGTTAAAAATAATAGTACCGTTTCTTTAGGTATGAACCCTTTAATGCCATTTCATAAATAAAGAAAACCGGCCAAGTGCGAGTCGGACTCACATACGAAGGGTTCCGTACCACAGTACAAAAAACGTCATAATAAACAACTGGCAAAAGGTCTTAAATGCCGTGTACCTAAATCAATGGCACTTAAAACTTTTTGGTTGAGAAGTTTTTTGGCAATAACTTCAAAACTGTTTATTCGTTACTATTCAATATAATTTTCGTTGAATGTATTTATTAAGCGTTATCTTCCTGACTTTTTCATATTTTTTGGATTTACAGTTTAAAAGTTAAAGGGGGGGGGGACACAATTTATGCAACTTTCGGAGCGATTATTTCCCAAAGTATTCACTTAATCAAAAAAAGTACATAATAGTACATTACTGCAGAGGCCGGGAAGTGAAGGGTTGCCCCATTTCCCGCCGAGGTATGTATAGTGCTTTTCTCAAATATGCAATGAAATAAATAAACTTACTAATATCCTTACTTACCCTAAATATAACAGAAACTTTCTACCAGCAATGTAAGTATGAAATTCCATTACGTGCCAAGTGTCAAGCCGCACCGGAAACGAAGTACTTTGCGGCCTATTTTCAGGCACGTAATGTCAAAATTTCATGCCATGTTTGAGAAAAAGCCTTTTATGCCACACCTGGCCATAAAGTGGCTTTTTCCGCACGCTGCGCGTAAGTGTAGACATAAAATTATGTACACAACTTAGTAGCGGCATCTACAAGACATCTATATGCCAAATTTCATCAGTATACGACTTGTAGTTTTTGAGTAAAATGCCTGTGACATACGGACGGACGGACATGACGAAACTATAAGGGTTCCTTTTTAGCCATTTTGGCTACGGAACCCTAAAAAAGGAATTAAGTAGGTAGTATTTTTTCACCCTGAAACAACAAAATTAAAAATTATGCTTGGCAACCTCCTACCTAGTGCCTATAAATTATTTCATGATTTTTAATTTCAAAAAGGAGATTATTCCAAATTTGAACTGATTTAATCATCCTCTGTTTAATTAATAGGTTATTCAAAGAGTCGTTATTCCTTATTAAACTTTATACAAAATTCTACTCCCAAAAGAAAAAAATAAGGGTGTAAATTTTGAGTGTGCATATTTTCGCATTTTGTCTGAGAACAATGATTATAGAATTTTAATAAGAAAGCTAAATTTGTAATTTAGTAACTGAATTACATAGATCAGCTAAATCTGCTGTCCTAGTGTGAAAGGCGACCTTTTTACACTAGGACGGCAGAAATGCTATAGGTACAATGATGTTCGTGCCTACGAATTTTTTGTGTAAACTATTACCCCCAAGCGCCGGGGGACTACTAAGTAAATGTTAAGTCAAACACTGCCCTGCTTACACAAAGAGAGTATCTTAATATAATACAGGGTGTCTTTAGACAGGGCACATACTAAAATATCATTAAAGATCCTGCACCAAGTAAATGTTTCTGTTTAGTCCATTAGTTGACTGGTAGAAAATGTCCTAAAGAATGAAGTCTGCCATTTCTAATTAATTGTATTGTGCAATTATTGTTTGTTTTCAAGCTATCTACAAAATTGCAACAACCAATTATCTCATTCAAAAACGTATAACGGTTCATTTAGAGATAGATTGAGGCATATCTGTGAAATGAAATTTCAGTTGCTACCAGTTTGGTTGGAAACTTGTCAAATTTCTAAATAAACCCTATTTCCATTTCACAATAATAGACATCGTTGCAGAATTATCAGTTACAAATAAAATAATCCTTACTTATAGCGTATCACGTAACTTAAAGGTATAAGATAAAAAAAGTTCTATTTTAGACTTCATGTCTAAACTCTTTAAAGCACATGTGCTAGCCATATGAAGTAGAAGTGGCTCCTTGTCATGCCACGAATGTCTCCCATTATTTGCTTGATGTTAAACATGCGGCCTATAAAACAGTCACCCTGTATTCACTTTACGTTCACCGAAGGTACAACACCCTGTTTGTGTTGCTTGTTTATTAATAACCCGCCCCAGGTAATGTACACTGTTTGCTTGTTTAACTTGCGTTTAGTTGGGGGTTAAAAATTAAGGGGGTGCAAATATCAGCCCTTGTTTGTGTTGAGGGAACAAGCGATGCAATCACGTCTATACCGCCTTACATCGATATCTACAGAAACCCACACACACTGTATTGTTTACTTATTCGAACACCAATTTGCTATTGAGGAAATTGACATATCCATATTTAAAATTAAAATGCGTACGCATTGGCGTATTTAATTTAATCTTAACGCGAAGTTGCTTCTCAATCCAAGCTCAAATCCGTACCTGAGAGGCGTAATACTGTATTTATTTATTTATTTAAGCTTTACTGCACAAAAAAAATCTTATCTTACAAAAGGCAAACATAATGCCATAAGGCACTGGTCCCACCAAGAGCGAGAAAGCGATTAGCTATCGGCGATTTTCTCGCCCAAGAAACGAACAAAAGATAAGGATCCTGTGTTAGTAAAAGAGACACATACATTAATAGTTCATCGCTGGCTGTTCACACTGCCGGCGAGTAAATTTTCTAAGAGAATTCACTCGCCCGCGAAGAAAAAACTCGCCAATCGCTACTCGCTGCTCGTTGGTCGCCGCTGGTGGGACTAGTGCCTTAGGCATTCTCTACCAATTAACCTTACAGCAAAGCAGGTAACTTGTCCTATTGTTTTCTATACTTACTTACAGTGTTATGCTTCTTGGGGACGGAAATTATGCTTAAGGTACATGTAAATATAATAAAAAAATTAAAATCTCAAAGCAGCTGTTTAGAAATTCGTAATTTATTATAGATAATTCCAAGCTTTTTTGGTGTTATTTGACACACTGGATGAGTTCATAATCGTAGGTGAAACACAGTTTGTCAAAGTAAATATTCTATAAAAGAATGTTTAGCCTTAGAGAAGATATTTGAAATATGAACTATGGAGTTGAAAGTTTGCAAGAAAAAGCCTTCGGGCACATGGTACGTTTTTAATAAAACGTAGTAGAAACGACTTCAAGATCGCCCGGGGCATATAAAATGTTCGCTTTACTTTCATTATACCAGTGAAGTTAGCGGGCCGCACAGTGTTGCCAGATTTCCAGAAAGCCTGCAGACCTAGGGATTTTGGGCTTTGTTTGGAGTTCTTCTTGGAAAACTTCATTCCTCTGGTCACAAGTAATCAGAATATTCCTCCTCACTCACTCTTCTTCATCGGTATCACTCTTGACGGCCATTCTCCAGAAATATGTCTGCGGTCACCTAATTACCGCATCGCTGCTTTCATACTAAATGTATGGAGACGCGTGAATTAGACGCAGACATATTTCTGGAGAATGGCCGTTGACAGAGTGGTCGTGGTCGTAATTTCAGGTGTCGGTGGCACACTTCACGATGCGTCGCCACTCTTCTCTAGGAGCTGCTTTCCGGGTGCATTGGTGCAAAGGAACATCTACTGCAGCTTTAACCTGGTCTGTCCATCTCATGGGTGATCTTCCTCGTGGCCTGGTACCTATAACCTTTCCTTGGACTACAAGGCGTTCAATGGACACATCCCCCCGTCGACATACGTGACCAAAGAAGGCAAGGATGCGGGACTGTACAATAGATGAAAGACGCTGCTTAATGCTGAGTTCCCTGAATATAGAGTCGTTGGTACGAAACCCCCTCCACTCCTCCTCACTAGAATGGCATTTTGGTTACTTTGTAGACATTGGCAGGTAGAGATTGACACTAACTAAAAATGCCATAGCAATGAAGCGGGATCTAGGGAGTATTTGTCAATATGTATGGACAGGAATGATGTTTTTGTGTATTACCCTTTATCGTAGAGAAAAACCTACAAAAAAACTGGGCGTGGGCAGAAAATTTGAGCGTTTCAAACGTGTCACTTTCGTAGACACATTTTTGTCGAAGTTTTATCTCTTTCATAATCTTTTATGAGTCTCAAAATATCTGCGCACCCGCAAATGCCAACAGAATGTCATCCGCAATATCCCTGTCCTTAACGCCCGAAGTAAGACTACTGGGTTATTCTGCGTCCGCACCGGAATATGCGATCGATCACGGCTGACACCGCAATTGCTGCTGATAATTACCCTCTTCAGACCTATGGCTTCCTGGTAGGCGACGCCTACTGCCATACTTACATTCTATTCACATATATCATTATTTATATATTCATTCAGTAGTAAACAATATAACTCACAAGTTTTTTTTTTTTAAAGAAAACTGATGGATCATGAATGAAGCAACTCTTAATATATAACTTAATATTAAATTAATAGGACGGACTTCAAACAAATCTATTACAGGAAATAAGAGTTTCCAGCAAATAAGGTGCATCTGGAAGCGAGTTGTTGAAGTAAATCTTATGTGATTAAAGTGAGTGAATTGAGTGCTGTCGGCTAACAATCACGATTTCTACATCGCGTATCGAAATTTTCTAAGATGACGGTTGTATAAATACAACTTCCGATTAACTCCCTTTGAATTTGTCTCCAGGCATAATACCTACAACTTGAAGAAATATTTCTCTGTCGTCCTTTCTTCCCCCAATTTGACCCAACCAATTTGATTTGTTTAAATTTTTTTATATTAAGATTATAGATACAAAAACCGTTTGAACGGATTTACACCGTAATGCCGCTTAGTAAGGAATAATAAGTTTTAATAAAACAATTTAAACGGTTTAAATCGCGTATATTACTAATTTTTTAAGTCCCGACGTTTCGTAACCCTTTTCAGCGTTCGTGGTCGTGGGTGGACTTAATTTAATCCGTTCAAATTGTTTAATAAAACAATTTGTAATAACAATGAGTGCTAATCGCGGAAACCTAAGACAATATTAATAATTAGTTGTTTAGGTAGTTAAGTTTTATTTCAAAATAATGTATTGTTCACGCCTCTGCTCGAAAAGGCGGCAATAGATAACAAATACTCTCGGACAGCGAACGTGCGAGCAAACAATGTAATCAAACAGGCCGACAATAATATTGTTGTATTCTTCGTGCCTCCCTTACCATTTAGCCCTCGAACTCACTCGTGCATCTATTGTTTACTTTCCGGCCTTTACAACTACTAATTTTAATTTATCCCACTAATATTATAAATGCGAAAGTTTGTGAAGATGTTTGGATGTTTGGATGTTTGTTACCTAATAACGGGATAGCAACTGGATGGATCAAGCTGAAATTTGGCATGCAAGTAGACCAAGTCCTGGATTGAAACATAGGATACTGTATATCCCGGTAAAGAGTTCCTTTGGGACAATAACGGGAACAACGCGGGCGAAGCCGCGGGAAAATGCTAGTTTAAAATACAGGAATAACACGGTGTTCAGCCGTTGCAAAAGTTTGTGTTTATCAGCGACCGCAGACTGCGCACAATATTTTTTGGGAGCGTTTGCGCCGTATTAGCGAACCGCTGCACCGGATCTGATTTACTCCTACCTCCCCGGATCCGCCAAGTGTGCAAAACACAGTAAACTCACAACACTAAGTCAACTTTATTGGTGACCCTGCAAAAACAACGTAATGTTTGGCACATTGCGTGTATTGAGTGATTTGAGTGTGTGCAGGAATTACACAAGTCCTGAACCGTTATGTTACAGTAGAATAGCAGTAATTTTTCTTCTTACAAAAGGTACATAGCGCGCTTGTATGTGTGCGCGCCGCCAACGAACGTACTACAAGCAAAGATTAAAGAATGCTCCAGTATGTATCGCACTCACCAGGCGTGCTATCATGCGTCTGTGTGAATACGTGTAGCGCGCTCCTAAACCGCCTAAGTTGGACTACTTGTTCGTCTTTATACTTTGGCTATGTTATAGACAAAGTATGTATAAGAAAAGTAGCCACACTCTGGCTCGTTATACGTAATACGTTAGGGCTGCCATCTGTCAGTTTTTTTCGCATCGGAAAACTGCAGTATACACATTTACGATAGATTTGAAGAAGCGAGTGACCGTGGCAACGGTCCGACCACGACTGGCGCATTGCTACGCATTCCTAAAAGTTTGCTTTTAGTGTGTTCGTACACGGTACACACACACACACACACACACACACACACACACACACACACACACACACACACACACACATCCCTATGACAGTTTCCTCTCTCCACTTATACTCCTACATCTAATTCCGAAAATAAAAAACCTACAATACTTATTCTTTTATTTATTACTTTATTGCTAAGTATATTTCTACATAATTACATGTTACCACAGAAATATATCGAGATAGAAGGCAATTAGTCCGTCGATTTGTTTGGAACCAAGCATGTAACGTTTGACGCCAAGCGAAAAACGCGTAATTTAGTGATGGAAAACATACATTTTCGATTTCATTTGGTGGCATTTGAACAATAAATTATACTGTTATTATCAGATTTTCAAAGCTGTTATAAATATTGACGGCAACTGAAGTTAACGGCGTGCAAAGTAACATACAAAGGTACATACACTTTTTCCTTCTACCTCGATATATTTCTGTGCGAGATACACTTCCAATTAAAGCTCACAAGCATTGTAAAGTGACAGCGACGTCGTTAGTCCAGTTCATTTACATCTACACACTTACGGGAACAAAAATATCTGAACACGACCCTATTGTCAGGAGCATAAAAGCGTGTTCAGATATTTTTGTTCCCTTATAATGTGTAGATGTAAATGAACTCGACTGTACAATGACGCGGTATGAAAAAGTGAAGCGAATTAACTGTCATAGAAATCATGATTCAGAGTGAGATCTATTCTCTGATCATAATACCTAATCATACATTCTAAACTGAACACTTGACTCTTCCCGCTTTGGGAATACTAAGGGACAGTGCACTGTTACTGCTTTACTTTTCTACTTTGACAAGAACCAGTGTATAAACGTAAGTAATAAATTGCGCGGAACCCTGTCGCACGCAGACAACTCCGCACCCACCTTTGCATACCATATACCATAGCGGCGTCTCATTCACAAGACCCGCGTTAAAGTGAGACCACAATACGCAATGAGAAGCGGAAATTTGATGGAAAGTTCCTAACAGATTTTCTGGATGAAGTATTTTGTATCTTAGTTTTGGAGTGGGTTTTAAGCCCATTTAATGGCCGGATTGTAACTATCATACATGCATGGTTGAAGTCAGGTTGTGAGCGTAAAACGAGGTAGAGGTATTTTAAATTGACTGCTCTTCCAACGTGCCTATATGCTTGCACCTAAAGTAATAGACGCACTACACACTAACTGGTTTCCGCTATAGGTTATTACTTTAGGTCGTTACTGTTGTTTCGCTGTAAGTTATTAGGTTTATAAGTTTATTGTATGAAAGCGAACGGACAAATAAAGTGTTACAGTAAATATTTTCTCTCACAAAATGAAAGATCATAATTAGTGAAGCGGCGTTCAACTTAAGATTGGGGGTGCACCTCATGTTGCAGAATCTTTTTTGGTCGAATCATCATTTGGCATAATGCATTTTATTCTGAAACTGTAGAATTTTCAGGACTCTTTAAGGCATTATCCTGTTAAATAGGTTAGGTTAGGTTAGGTTTGTTTTATAACAATCCCGAAAAGTTTAAAGTTTCAGAATAAAATGCATTATGCCAAATGATGAATTCTGCCAAATGATGATTCGACCAAAAAAGATTATGCAACATAATAGTAATGGTGGAATAGTAGTGGTGGTGGTAGTGGTTGTGATATAGAGACAAATGTATAATGAATTATTAGAAGAATAGGCAACACATTGCTATTTTTTGGCTAAATGGCGAACAAGTTGTATTGTATGACGAAGCGCTCTAAATTTTTTATGATGTGCTAAGTAAGTATAGGATTCTCCACGGGCAACGACGGCTTAGGTAGGTACTTTCCACCCTATCAAAAAACAAGACAATACTTTTTTTTCTCGATAATCGACGATCCCATAGTACTGCCATCAGATTAACAAAAAAAACTAACGCATATTGTATTCAGCAATAAATTGAAGCCTGTTAAACACGGGAAATAATAAATCTGCTTTCAGAAATAATAGCGGAAGATTCCCAAAGGCACTTCAGATAGGTAACAAAATGGCGTCGATAGTGGATTTCAATAAGCCCGGTTCCGTCACGAGCATGCGGGCACTTAATTTTCATCTCAATACATTCTGGGCCTTCAGCCTTCGAAACATTAACTTTCAAAACGCAAACTTGCTGCCTATGAATAGAAATCGAGATAAAAATCCGACATATTGCCTCGAGTGTTGATACGGCAGACGTGCAACATTTCTATAAGACCCCTTTGATCCCCGAGAAGACATTCCGGCTAAATATTGAAAACGTGACGCTAATACGTTAGTATAAAATATAAAAACCGGCCGAATGCCAGCCGGATTTGGTGTGATGAGGGTTTTGCTTATATTCCGGCTGTTTCGTAGTTTGGAGCCTTTGTTCGGGATAGTGGAAGTGTTGACTGTTGAGTGATCGTGCGTGGAGGAATAGACTGTTGCGCTCGGCTCGATTATCACGTGTACTTATGTCTAGGTCTCCACGTGAAATTGAATTTGATTCTATTCAGTTCAATTATAGATATGTATTAAAATAATACGTCCGTAGTTTTAATCTGAATTTTACGAGCGTTTCTTAGTGATTTTAAATATCATTGTTTTCAAAAGGTATAGAATTTAGTACCTAAGTAGATAGATACAAACTATATCCATCCATCCATCCTATCCAGTAGGCTTATGATGCTACGCTTTGTCACGCGATAAATAAATGATAAAGCATCCGTCACTCTCACACACTATTTGTCATTTGTCAGAACGTGACGGATGCTTTATCATTTATTTATCGCGTGACAAAGCGTAGCATCGTAAGTCTACAGGTGCTTGTACTTTTTTTATTCCGCCTGTGATGTGCACACGATGTTACGTCTTCCCTTGGCTACTTGACCAGGGTTATTTTCATCCCGCGCAGTGGATGTAAAATGCCACTTACGGCATAAAGTGCGTTACATAATTTAAGTCGCACCTGGCCATAAAGTGGCAATTACCGCACGCTAGGCATGCGGAAAATCCCACTTCATGGCCTACGGGAGACGTAATAGTACATTGTGTATCAAGGGCGGTAAGTAAGGAATTACAAACGAGTGTTTGTTACAAGGCCGAGGCGAAGCCGAGGGCTTTAACAACACGAGTTTGTAATTCCTTTATCGCCCGTGGCACACACAATGTTTTTCATCACACTTGTGAGGAAATCTGATTAAAATAACCTTACTTAACCTAAATAAAATTGTAAAACTAACAGTGAAATTAGTGACATATATCAAGACGACAAGTCACGTTCGGAAACCATAGCGGTAAAGACTTAAAATGGTTGATTTTATATTTGCAAAATACTGAAATACACTATTTAAACATTTAATTAATGTTACAGAAATATGTGTTTACATGTATTTGCAATAACAGTTCTCTTTAAATAAATATTTCAGTAATAAAAGTTAAAAAAGTAAGTTGGCGTTTCCTTTGATCATGACAAATAAGAGTAAAACAGAACCAGCGTTTCAAATTTAAAAAGAAAACCATTACGCCCTAGGGCGTAATAGGTCATTTACGGCCCGCAAAACCTACGTGTAATGACACCATTTTCGAGCAAGTGTGATGAAAAATGTTGTATTTACCACGGCCGGTAATAAACATTGCTTCAGATGGCATATTTACCGGCCTTGCCTTCGACTCGGGCGCCAAATACCTGCGATCTGAGACATTCTTTGTTTTACTATCCTAGGTAAGTAATGTACAATTAGGTGCCCTCTAAAGATAGTCTGTAACGTTATGTTAAACTATTGTCTGGTATCTCAGGTTAAATTCTAATATTGTACCTCAGATTAGATGACAAAAACAACAGAAGCAAATTCTAATTTTAATCTATTTTTTCATTCAAGATGTGCTTTTTTTTAACCACGCGAGCGCTGCATTAATAATGGTGAGTAACTTGTGTAAGACAATGCAAGATAATTGAAATACTACCTAGAGACGCCTTCAGAAGACTCACACTGAGTTATGCTCCACAACGCATTGCTCATGAAACAGTCACAAGTATTTCTAGTTCATATGGCGTTTACTTTCTTTTTAGTTCAGCATAGTGTAATACCAAGAATCTCAGAGCATTGTTCGTGCTTCTAGTTGCAAAGACATTTCACCAGAACTATTCGCAAATTAACTAAAACGTTCTACGAATTAGAGACGGCTGCACAGCGCTCTTGCATTTCTCTGTCGGCGGAGTGTTGTAACGAAACTAAAATCTAAACACTAGATTTCAGTTGATACTCTTAAGATGACGAATCGGAAATTTTGGTGGCAGGGATTTCGATTTTTCTCAGGAATCATAAAACATATGAAAGTAAAATTTGATAACCTGATTATTGGGATCATCTACTCCATTTTTTGAGACGCAGAAACACGATTTGCTAACTTTTGTAACAGACTTTTGTATGTCAAAGATACCTCTTTCATAAGCGGAATTTGCACTGTACAGGCAAACCAGACCTATTTAAGCCCCTAAATTCTCTGAGTAACATAGTTTTAACCTATACTTTAATATCTGAGACCAGATTCTTGAAAATTAATTGTAGTTTGTAATTGAAACGAAAAAAACCGTTTCTACGTATACGACCTTTTCATATAAGCTAGCACAAGCGCGTATTTGTATGAAATCAGTCTCCCCTCAGTCCGCCGACGGCCGTTGCCAACGACAGGTCTGTGACAGTTGACTGGCCGCGCCGTAAACAAAACCTGTGAGAAATCTTATTTAATAATGGGAAAAAAGCGTGTTGGTTTTTCCAAAAGGAAAAGGAAAGCACTATTACTTGAAAAATGTAACTATATGACTAAGAGAAAGTAAGTAATCGTCATATTTATACCACAAATAAGTCTAGTTTACGCTGCGGGAAAATGACATCAAATGTTGACATTGGAACAGCGGCGTCGTCGAGACTTTCAATTGTACAATTAAATATTATTTTGGATTTGGTGTACGTAAATAGAAACATTTGTAATATACCCATTGTATTAAATTAAAATAAGGCAAACTATAATAGTGTAAATATACAGGATGGCTCATAAGTCGGTTTTTCTTGAATGCATTAGTGAGTAGCCAATACTTAGTAGGTAATGTATAATACATATCACTCTCTAGTATATTAAATCAATGTTTGCCTCATAAAACCTCAACAGTTTAACCACGTCTGTGATGGATTCGTAAAACAATATGAGAACTATCCGCTTACAAAATGTAAATATGTAAGAAGGGTATACTACTGATACATAGCGAGAGGTCTTAAAACACGATAGCAACATAACCATTATAAGATCACACGAGTATTTAAGGCTTAATTATGTAAAGTTGCATACATCTAATATCTACACATGTTATTATAAACACTCAAAGGCCAACTAGATTGTCATTATATCTAGTATCGATAAAGATGTTTTAATAACTTTTTAAACATTTTTTAACACTGGCACAGACAACGCACTGACCTTAGGTACATATATGGCTAATGGTGGTCATTTTATACTGTTTCCAAACGCATGACAGAGGTTTTTTGACATGGACGTAGATTGAAATATAAATACTCGTATGTCGCAATTTCATTCTGCAAGTCCGATATTTCGTCATCTGTGGGCATTTTGATGGGTAAATCGCCATTGGGTTCCCCGAGATGATAAAAACAGTCAAATTAGTCCAATACACGATTTAATTAGGTTAGACAATATTACAGGTCGATTGTCCTTAATAAATCACTAACACTAGGTAATTAGTCCAATTATCAAATCAATCACTCGTCAACACGCATGTGCGTCCGCGCACGACAAGGGCTCGCCCAATCTCTGCCTCCCGGTCTTTCCTCCCGCAACCCGCGCCCCGAAGTACTTGAGAGTGCTTCTACGAATTCCCGACAAATATGTAAAAATGTAAATATATTGTAAATTTAAAATGTAAAAATTGTTCAATATATTGCCCGTAAAGACACCATGCTCGAATTAATTTTTGTTTGTGCTATAATTTGCAGTAGTACCTATCTATACATTACCAGTTCTTAACCAAAGATTAGCATTATTGGAATAATCTTTTGTCCTAATAATTATCCGAGTACAAAAGATTATTCGGATAATTATCAGGACTTATAATTATTCGACTAAACAATAACACGATATTTTTATTGCTGAATTATTTATTCGTGAATAGCATATCCGCGAATGAATCATTCGACCACTTTTCAAATGATTAATTATTTATTCTTTACTAGCATTTACCCGCGTTGTTCCCGTTATAGTGCCAAGGGAACTAATTACCGGCATAGATCCTATGTTTCAATCCAGTACTTGATCTACTTACATGCCAAATTTCAGATCAATCCATTCAGTTGTTACCCCGTATTTAGTAACAGACATCCAAACATCTTCACAAATTTTCACATTTATAATATTAGTAGGATTGTATTCGGAAAATCCACGAAAATTATTTAAAGTTTTTTGATTATTCCATTCAAATAAATAACACAAATAATATTTAGAATTACTCGTTTTTACGGTACATATATTTATCAATTTCACTTTACTTTTTCCCATACAAACAGTACAGAAAACAAGGTAGTGTTTTATTGATTTGAGTAGATCTGTAGAATACATTATCATTACTAAGTTTTGTGTATCGATTTAACAAATAAAAAATTTAAAAATATAGGAAGCGACTCCATTTATTTTCTGTTCACTTTTGACATAAACAATGTAGGCACTTTTCGATAGGTAATATTAATGTAAAGTTTTCAATGTGCGTTTTCAAATGTGACATATAGTTTTATGGAATTGAGTTCTTTTTAGAATGACAGTTTTTATAGACACAGGTTATAAGTGAGCGTTATTAGCATCGATTATAATGTAACTTGAAATGTCATTTTTGCGACTGATTGTGTGTGATATACGGTATACCGCGTAAAAATATAGGGGGGTGAGCGGGTTGCGGGGCGCAAATGCTCCGAAAACGGATTCATTGTTTAGCGATGCGTCACCTTAAACGAGAGAAACTTGAAGCGGTCTTTTTGAACAGATTTATTTTAACAGGGGCGCGAGTATGTTTATACCACAAGGAAATGATATACAAAATTGTCATTTGAAGCTATTTTTATTTTGAAAGTTCAATAATGTATATACATATACTTCTTAAGATGCTTTAGACGTTTGAAACTCCGTCGGTTTAAGGCTATTTTCTCGATAATTCAAGGCTGGTCTTGATGTTTTTCGACGATACCGTTAAGTTCAGAACTGTCGTTGTCGAGATCGGGGATTGGCAACGCAGTGGTAATTCGAGTAAAAAATTAGACTTTTTTCCTATAAAAAGCCCGAAATATCGAAACAATTCATCGGCCTACCTGAAAACAACCGTAAAATGCTCTAAAAATATTACGAGACATCTGCAATTTTGTAAAAATGTCTATAAAATTTCATTTTAGGCACTAAAAAGAATTTTGGCCTCGTTGCAGTTACCATGGGATATGATTTTCGACATTTTTCAGGTGAGCCAAATGGCCAATTTTCTTTGTTGATGTACCTGTTTCAAATTGTTTTTTTTTCTGATCTGACGCATAATTTTAAGTTGGCGATTTTCCATTTGTAGGCACTTAATAACAGTAAATCATGCAGTTGACATGTATTTTATTCATTCTTCATTGAGAAATCTTGTGGCAAATATCACTCTAAATTGCCAAAATTCAAGCTGATTCCATATTTCACTCTTATTGCGGTACACCAACACCACGCAATAAAACCAAAAATGACTTAACGGGTAGTTCTCTGCGATTTTATACCGTTTCGCTTGCTTCATTACCATCGCCACTATTATTGGCCGTTTTATAAAAGCAATCAGGATCATTATGATAAAAATAGTAGAGGCACGCGACTTCTACAAGATAACCGAATACGACTCCATAGTTTATAGGGAGCTCATCCATAATGCGGCGATGGTAATGATGCAATTGGTGCGACTGTTTAGTCGCAGAGAACTACCGAACCTCCCTCAACATGCAGTAGTGTAAACTTATATCTTTCATTTTCAGTGTCTGATAAATCATATCAAAAACAACTACTAGATAATATAATACTCTTACAAAAATTAAAGATACTTTTAATTAGCTCCGAGTAGTTTTAATACATTTAATAAGTCCAAGTGCACTTCCCGGCTTTACTGACGATGCTTAAAGAACTCTCGCTGTTAATTAAGAAATAACTGGTACAGTCAAACTCGTACAAACAAGCTTTGTTTCGAGCTAAGCTCTAATGCCCGCTCAAATACTAATTACTTAACTTAATGCCCGTAGAAGTCTGAAAACTCACAAAGGATTTTACGAGGCCAAAAAGACGTAAAGCAGTTGGATGCCGTTCGTATATACAGCTTTTGTGTCCGAACTGCAGGGTAATTCACAATGTCACCGTCAACCTCGTTCCAAAAATAATTTGACCTATGAGTAAGTGAGAGCGAAAAAAACGTCGTCGCCGTCGGTGCCGATCTTCAGCGTACTCCAAGCCGAACAACGTTTTTAACTCTTAAACTGCGACCTAACCGCTGCTCAAAAGCCGTTGACGCACCGTAAACGCATTGACATGACACGTGTGACCGATACGCATGGATAGTTCATGAACACTACTTATTTTAAGCACCGGTTTGAAAGGTGAAGTGCGGTTTGGTCGCAACTAAGTCTTCATTGCGTGGACGGAAAGCTTTTTCGGGGTGGCTTATGCCGATTCCGTGTCAATAGATGCGAGGAGTCCCTTCCAGTTCTTTTTTTTACATTGACGTACGAGTTCTACTGACTCTTGGGGAGGAATCCTGACCAAGTGGGGACTTACAAACCTGCAAGCAGGTTCGCCAGCCGCGACCACCGTGACTTTTCGCTGATTGCTCAAAGTGAGCAACGGATCAGCGACAAGTGAGCCACGGACCAGCGGGACCCTAACAGTTCGTAGTCAGTCAAAATATGTCATTCCGCTCATCGCTTCGACTTTGACCTCCGATAACGAACTGTAGTTACTAGTTCACGGGTCAAATTATATTAGGGACGGGGTTGACGATTGAAATTTGCAAATTAACGCTACTGTATGGAAGCAGAGTTTGCTCTCCTTTGACTTAGTATAATATTCCGTTAGACGTCTACTATGAAACACAAAGCGCGGCAAGGTAAGCTATGACTTGCAAGAGAACTTGAAGGCAGTACGAGACGGAGGTTCGAGGAGGAATCACTTGAAGACTAATTAAACGAAAACGTCTGTTTAAGGCTTTACTGCTGTATAACATCGTGTTCTCTAAGAATACATTAAAATAACTGACTTCAGACGCAGTGCGCCGTCGGGGTAAGCGCGTCTATCATAAAAAAACCGGTGAAGTGCGAGTCGGACTTGCGCACCGAGGGTTTCGTACAAACTCGGAAGTAGATGCGTGAATAGTTCAAGAAAAACTGTATGGCGGTTAAAAAACAGTGCAAGTTAGGAAAACTGTTATAATTTTCCTGTAATATTTAGGATGATAATATATTAATAATTAGTAATATATTACATATTTTTCTGTTCAGTAACTTCGAAGATAATAGGGGAGATGGTATTTTTTTTTACGTTTTTCGTCCTAAATCAAAAAGTACAATGATCAAGAAAAAAAAATGGTTTTGGAAAATATAAATTAAGCCCTTTCATAAGATACCTCTCTTGATATAATGGCACAACTTTAAATTATCGACCTCCCATTTCGGCCCCTTTAAAAAAAAGTAACAAAGGTAAAAGATTTTTTTGTTATATCTAGTAGGCTCGGGTTAACGACTTTTACCCCCACCTAGCCCGATACTTTCGAGGTAGGCCGGACAAGGTCCGACCCCAGGCACCCCCGGTACTCACCCAGCCCGACCTGTGTGTCGACTATGTGCATCACACAGTCGACACTCGAGGGTGGTCCGGCTAGCGACCTGGTTCGATCCCAGGGAACGCCACGGCTGACCACCAGGTCCGACAATCGCTATGCCCGGGAATGGGTTGCGAGTTTGTCAGTTTAAAAAAAAAAAGCGACTTTTAAAACTATTTCAAATTTCAAATCAATAGCAGCAGTTGTTCCTGAGATATCTGACTGTGACAGACAGAGTCGCACCATAAATCCTTTTTCACCATTTTGGTACGGAACCCTAAAAATAATATCGAAAAGGGGGGGGGGGGGGGGAAGGCTGAGGCCGCATTGGTTAGAGTGAAATTAGGCTGCAATATATCGACCGCTAGACTTCTAAAATATCTGCATAAACCCATTAGGACTACCAGAAAGCCATCTCTCGCGAATATACACCGCTATTATCATAGAAACCATACATACTAATAAATGTTCCAACCGAAATACGTAAAGGAAATCAGGCCAGCCGCATCATATCAGCCAAGATCCCTTAGCGTCCTTTTTCTTTGATTTACGGACTCAGATAATGGGCTTAAAAAGACCGCGGGTGGTCTTAACAGTGTACGACCACTGGCCTTAATGTAATACATGTTTTGGTGGCTTTTATTCCCTTATCCTTTTCAGGGGTCGTCCACTAATGCCGCTTTTCATTCGGGCTAACGAACGTATGATTCAAAGAATATGTGACTTAATAAAAAGATGGATGGAGGCGAAATTGGGCGTTTGTTTTGTTTTAGTGCATTAACGGATTTGGGAGGAATTCCAGGATAAAGCATGGTAATGTGATGCAGGCTACTTTTTATTGTATTTATTTGGGATGAGACTGGAGATTTTTGAGTGCAAATTAGTTGTAGTACCTACTGCTAAACCGTCCACAATGACTTTGCTCTCAAAGATTAACAAACATTTTTACCCCGAATATAAATTAATCTAATCTTGATTTGTTAATCTTTGAGAGCAAAATATATAGATAACTATACCTACATATAATAAAATCGTCACAAGAGTATGTTAATTTGTACATTAAACGTTTTTCCAAATAAGTGACTGACGAGTGTTAAAAATAAGTTATAAAACGTAAATAAATAGTCTAGGATGTTTTGTCGGTTTGTATATTCGCACATGCACACATTAAGTACCAGACCGCTTTCCATGAAATTTTGTGTATAAATATACAGATATAATGACCTTAACTAAACTAATAGTTCTGTGAGCTGTAGACCTCGTAAGTCTATTACCCCCATGGCACCGCCATTTTGAAAAAAATCCAAAAACTGAATCGACAAAAACGTCTGTCTGTCTGTTCTCC
Organism: Eudemis profundana; assembly: GCA_947034925.1. Lineage (NCBI taxonomy): Eukaryota > Metazoa > Arthropoda > Insecta > Lepidoptera > Tortricidae > Eudemis > Eudemis profundana. Next base: position 3,233,914 of record OX344800.1, on the reverse strand, counting down.
TCTACGAGTCGCATTTCTCAACCGATTCTCGTGTAATTTGAGCAGGTCCGGTAATTATATAGAATTTTTTCGTCGGCTTAGTTTTTGGAAATTCTTTTTGACCGCAAAGAGCACTTTTTATTTGACTACTGTAAAGCAAAAGACACATTTTACTTTTTTGACCTCCGCGAACGAAGTTCCAGTCATCCTCTAGAAAAACATAAATGTTAGAAGGATGCCATGTCAAAAACACACAAGGCTCAGAATGAACGCCGGACCCGGCTAACAATACTTACATACAACGTAAACGCGTTTTCTACAAGCACTTTTATCGCTGCAAACGGGCGGTTTATGCAGAAAGTTAAACACCAAGAAATATGATAAACTATAGATATTCACGGCGTCTTACAACAGCTTTTATGTTATGACGAAAGTTTTAAAATCTCGCTGGAGTTTCAAAGGACGGCAGACAATTTTGCAGACGATTAGTTTTATACGCGAAACTTCCCAACTATTCCCACTAAGTCTTTCAACTTTGATTTTGTATGGAGTGATAGCGCAACGTGGCAGGATGTAGTGGGTTCCGCAGACTATTTATTAAGTGATTGATTGTGTTTGTTTTGAAGGTGTTTGCTTTTTAAAGAACTTTGTTCAAAAAGATGCGAGTTTTGCGCCCGTAAAATACAATTTGATCGATCTATACGTACACCAACAACAAAACAATTGTGGGGCATTTCTCCAGAAATATGTCTGCGACTCATTAATTTGTCTCCATACATTTAGTATGAAAAAGGGCCAGATGAATGAGGTGACCGCAGACATATTTCTGGAGAAATACCCTGCAATTATCTTCAGGAAAACAATTATGTACTTTTTGTTCGGATAAAAAGTACGCAGTTCTTGTGTGAATTTAATATTCGTGAAAAGTGAATTTAATATTCGTCATGGAATTTACATAACGAACAAGCGATTAGTCAAGCCGTGTGTAGTGTATGCATATTTAGTAGGTACTTACAGTTAAGTGTAAAAATATGGGTTGCTCAAAAATATGTCCGAATAAGTACACCTTCTGCAGTGGCAATAAGAACTGCGTACCACAGACTATTCGCTACTCTTACGAGGTCTTCTGTCCAGCGAGCCGCAAAAACTCAATACCTACAAGTATTTTAGAGCGTAAAAGCGTAATATATTTAAATGGGATAGATTACATGTACTCGGACATAAGTATGGCCGAACGAATTCTCAATTAACCAGGCGGCGAATATCTTCTTTTTAGTAGTGCACTTTTGTCACTGTTTAGTCGTGGTTCTTTTGACACTTTAGACTAGTCGTCACTTCTTTTTTTTTCTAGTGGGCTTTAAAGGTTTATTCATTAAAAAAACTCCTTTTCTCAAATATTGGCGAATACTCATCTATCCCGCCTCACTAGAATGTTATTTTCGATTATTGTGTAGAACCTACCAAGTTCTACAAAATAACCAATAATTTCATTCTATCAAGGAGGGATCTTTTGGGTACCTAAATAATGTCTTCAAAGAATAAACGTTCACGATGCTTCAGCATTTTTCACAATTAAGAGTGTACGACGCAATCTAACTAACTTTATGTCAAGTATAAAAAAAATTGTTTATACCGGCCTGGACATGGAAACCCAGGGAACCCTAATAGCCGGATTATAGTTTGATTGCTGAAGAGTTAGCTTCATTAAGCCCGAGTCATTGATTTGGATTGAAGTTTCCAACAATGGCGAGAAGACAAAGAAAAGGTAATTAAAAGGTGGAACCATTATGCGGACCGTCTTCAAGCCGATCTTGGAAAATAATTTAAATTTAAAGATTCGTTGAGATTTTAATAAAACTTAGTTGTCTATGGAATGACAAAGATTCTCATAGACGATTATAACAAAACGTTAACGGGCATACAAAGATTTATTCTCTTTAGCTGTTCTACAGTCTGTGCTTCTATAGGAATAGACAGAAGAAAAAAAAAGTTCTTTATAGTACCGGTTTGTGGCTGACATTCATTAAATGTCATTTCTATTGTAGATGCTTAAAAATAAAATTCTGATGATAAATAAAACAAAAATATTGCTTTGATAATCCACGATATAATAACGTCATTCTATCAACGGACGCTGGACTTCCAAGGTCTCCAGGTTCTCCTGAGGATGCCTCGTACGTAGCGTAGAGAAGCGAAACACGTATTTTTGGTGGTGGTTTTTTATATTTATTTGCATGTTTTATTTTTTATTTTGCATGTGAATGCATGAAAAAATACGCAAGTAACTATAACGGGCTAGCACTAATTAATAAATAATTAATAAAACAATAAATATAATAATTACACAATATATACAAAACAACAAACAATAAACAATATATATAATTCATTAATTATCATATCGCGGATTAGCAAATCAATATTTTTGTTTTAGTTAATATGGATTTCCACAAAGTAACGCCTGATTCAATCAATTAAATATTGATGATGTCCATACTTTCGTCTAATTTATTCACCAATTCTTATTGCTGCGTTTACATCAGAATTTGTAAATTAATAAAAAAATAGACCTAGTTGGCTGACAGTGAAGAAAGGGTCTTTATAAAATACCCAAAGTCAGGGATAAGTTACTTACACTAAACGAAACGATATGAAACGTTTAACTCTGCTCGATGTCATTATTATTTTGTAGTATCAAATAATTATGTCGGATTCGTATGTTGTTTTAATTGCTGTTTCAGTTATAGTTTGTTATTCTTAGGTAATTGGTAAATAGTTATATGTTACGTTCAATATGAGCGATTCTGTGGGGCAGTGGAAGACGGTTTGCTCTGGCGTGCGTTGTCACGCGATGATCGCGAAGAAGAGAAGAGACAGTATATTACATGGTTTACAAACTGTCTTACAATTTTACATCAAATACATTACAAGTATTACAACTTTACAGAAAATGTTTAGTCTATTGTTATCCGATACTAACTATAAGTAGTAAATGAGTATCTATTCCAAAGATGAACCATTTTTGCTAAAAACTGTTGCAGTTTCATCAATAAAGCAGCTCATGATAACAATTTGCAAATGACTTTATCAATTTTTAGTTCTTATTCAAGAAAAAACACCACTTTGAGGGCAAACGTTTCAAATTAAAGAAATTTGTGTACTTCTGGACAAATAAGTAGAAATTGACTATAGTAACTTTGTTTGTCAGTATAAAAAATAACATTAAACATGTTTTACGCTATCATCAGTCTGTCACGGTCCACTGCCGCTGCATGTTCCCATCATCCTTAATTTACCATATTGTCAGCAGTCGCGTCTGAACGGATATAACATATTCGATTTTTAACGAGTCAACCGTTAAAATAATGGCGCCCGTTCGGAAATTACTACGTCAACGTCGATTCGAAATGGAAACAAAAACGCGACAACACAGAATTGTCAGTAAATTTTGTGAGGTAGCCAGAATTGAAGAGTAACTTACTCAATGTCCTACTACCCTTTCATATTTAATATGAATGTAAACTTTATTAACACAGGATAAGGTTGATTTTGCATTATATGGTTGAATGTGATAGGTTTTTTCAGTTTTTTTGTGAGGTTATCGGGTGATAATCCATCATGTGTATAAAATGATTTATTAACGTTGTTAGGAATAATTGTTGATTGCGGAGTTTTAGAGTTGGTTAACCTGAAGTCCATGGTTCAAGGTTTGAGAAATTTATTTAATAAATTGTGTAGTTATGGAGTGGACGAAAAAAATAGCACTTTACGCAAATCGTTTTTAACCAACTAGGGGCTTGACACATAGCTCGAAGAACCGATAGCCATTGGGACAGAAAGATTCTCGAGTGGAGACCATTTGTACTGGCAAGCGCAGCCGCAGCGTGGAACGGCCACGTGCAAGGTGGTCGGATGACCGGGTCAGGGTTGCGGGAACTCGCTAGATGCTGGTCGCTTCTATCCGGCCCATGTGGAAATCAATTGAGGAGGCCTGTGTCCAGCAGTGGACGACCTATGGCTGAAATGACGATGATAATGATGATGAGGGGCTTGACAATAACGACGATTTAAATATGCATCTTCATAGCAGTAGCCAAAAGGCTAGATCAGGGGTCACCAAATAGCGGACCGCGGTCCGGATCCGGACCACCGACCTATTTTGTGCGTGTTAAGTAAACTAGGAAGTTGTATTACTGAAACGCAATTTAATAAATGCTTAAATATACTCAAATAGAAACGGACAGCGATGGTCATTTCATTTAAAATACCGGACCCCTGAAGAAACTAATTGGTGATCTAGGGATCTAGGCTAGATCCTCATTAAACTAAACTAGTGTCTCTGTGAGCTGTAGACATCGCGAGTCTGTCAACCTCCATACCTCTGCCATTTTGAAAAAAAAAAGAAAAATGGAACGGAATATAGGAACGAAAAATTCTACATAGGTACCCGTAATAGGCTAGACAACAAAAAAAACTGCTTAGTCCGTCAGTAACATTATTAAAACATATTGTACACGTATTTTTTCGTTTGTTTGACAAACAAAAAATGACGAGGATACAGTGCTTAGAAGTTTCGAGTGACATCACAAGCCGCCACTCCGAAAGTTTGATGATCTATAATTTATACCTTTGTCAATTTTTAATAATTTGAAAAACCAAAAAATATGTGTCCCATATTTTTCCATAATCTAACTGACGGACTAAATAGAATGATATATTTTTAACTCAGTCGTCACCTTTATTATCGAACCTGCACACAAAAGTTCACGAAAATCGGTTAAGAAATGTGACCTGTAGTCTTAAACACCCGGACATCCGGACAGACATACGTAGGTAAGCATTTTTTGCCCAAGGTGAAACGGAGACGCTTCGTGCTCGTTCGCTCAATAAGTGACACTTTTAGTCTAAAGGCGGCAAATATAATTCTAGAAAACTTTAAATTAAATTAACTTGTAAATTCACTTTTTATACCCACATTTCACCCGATTCCAGCAAGAATTCTTGAAGAATTCCCGTCAAACGCGCTGCGGTGTCTGTAAATATCTCTGCGAGGTTCTATTAAACCAGGAAATCCTGCAATATTTTACATAAGTTTGTTATTTGTATGCGCTCGTACTCTTTGTTACTTTATTATGCATAGAACTGTAACGGATAGGAATCTGAAGCGGCTTTAAAATCAAACGCACGTAGTCAGTTGCGATTTTGAGATTTGAGATTTCACCAATTGTATGGCGGGTTCGGGGGCATGTGGGCTCGATTTTTACCCGACTGCGGCGAAACCCAAAGGAGGGTTATGTGTTTGACCTGTATGTATGTATGTACGTCCGTTCCTATGTCCGCTCGTAACTACTCAACGGCACAACCGATTTTGATAATTACATTCGTCTTGATGGCGCGAGTATCACTGGGCATGAAGTTCGTTAAAATAAACAAAATGGCGGATTTTATGCAATTTTAAAGTGCACCGCGGTCGGGTTTTTCTAGTAAAAATATTTGGTTATTTTCTAACTATTGTAGTTATTATTACTTATTCTCTGCTATACTCACTCGTGTTTACTACTACTATTGAACTCGGTGGTTTTGAATTCTCTCCCATAGATTAAACCACAGACGACGTTTTACACTACTCTAACGCTTTTTCTCGTTTCTTTTATCCTGTTCTCACATATCTATGACGACACACCTAGGGTGGTATAATAAGGAATGTCCCAGATCGCAGGTGTTATAAATATGCATATATATTAATTACCGCCGGTGGTGTGTCCACAATTTTACATGTTCCCTTGGCCAGGAAGTGGATTTTTCCTCCAGCGCGTGGAAATGCCAGTAAAATATGTTTACACTTTGACGAGACCTATTCATCAATAACGATGTGAAATGTCCCTTTAAAAAGTGAGGCCAATTTATTGCGGCTTACAGCGTAAGCCGTAAGAAATGGTGTTATTTTTTCATGAAATTTGTACAGAATATTACTTACTGTTGAAGTAAGGTTTGGCTTAAGAAATAGATTATTTATTTAAAAGCCGTGTATAAAATTCATGTTCTAGGAAGATTCTTAAAATAAAAAAAATATTTTTGAACATTTCAGCAAATCACCTATATTTTTCGCAACTAGTCCGTCAAGCGGTAGGTAAAGCAACAACTATCGGATAGTAAATACAAATTCAGTTTTTAATCACATTAAAATCGGTTATTCATATGCCAAAAACCGGTTGACACAACCAGCTAAACTTAGGACTCTTCAAGACAAGAATGAATTAGGCTGCTGCTAAGCAAACTACATATTCGGCCTCATAGTCGCTCACTGTCAGAGCGTCCATCCTCTCATTGGCAGCAATTTTCTTCAGATACACATTATCCTTCCTACTAATATTATAAATGTGAAAGTTTGTGAAGATGTTTGGAAGTTTGGTTTGTTAACAACAGGATGGATTGAGATGAAATTTGCCCTGGATTGAAACATAGGACACTTTATATCCCCGTAAAGAGTTCCCTTGGGATGATAACGGGAATGACGCAGGCGATGCCGCGGGTAAATGTTTAGTATATTTTCATGTTCAAATGGAGTGTACAGCGCATAATACAGGCAATAAAACCCCCTTAAAAGAGCTACGAGCCGGCGCTAGCGAAGCGTAGAGCGTAGCAACAACAGCGCCATAACTCAGCCCGCGGCGCCCTCTATACGTCACCGCGACAACTATCGACAGCCTGTTCGCACTTGCTAAATTGTAATTTGCTCGGATGCAATCGCTACATTCCCACCCAACATAAACTATGATACGGTATGACGATTCTTGGGTGATTAATTGGCGCAGTTAGTAGGATTTAAGGGAATTTACTAACTTTAACTACCCGGAATTGGAATTGGAAAAACTGAGTAATAAGTATCAGAAACTCAAAAATAAGTATCAGATTTCTTTGTCTAGGGAGTTTTAGTTTAAGGCGATTCGATTCGGTAGATTTTCCATACAAACAAAAGGAGGGGAGAGGTCATCATGGTTCCTCGGCATCAATTATGTCGGAAATGCATTTTATTGACATGAGAACACACAAATAACCACACAACACGTACACACACAACCAATACATATTTTTAGCAAAAAACAAAAAAAAGTTCAAAAGCGATTTATAGATGGCGCTGACCTTAAATGTCCAATTGCACGTTAATTCTGGTATTTTGAGACTTCTCATATCATTTCGCGCAGACAAAATGTCTCAAGCTATTGCATAAAACATAATTGATGCCGTGGAAGTAAACGATGACCCTCTGTATTATTGTATCGAAAAACAATCGACTCAAATAACCATAAGATAAGATAAATCAAATGTTTATTGTCGAAACTATTAAATCAAGATTAGATACCAATTTGCATGCTATCGTAACTACTGCTAGCATGGTGTCAACATCAATTATCATCATCATCATCGTTTCAATGTTGATACATCCACTCAGGATTCAGGAGTCTGGGTCTCCTCCAAAGACTTCCACAATGAACTGTCGCATGCCTCCTGCCTCCATCGACTTCCGACGGCCCTAACCAGGTCGTCTGACCACCTTGCGGGCCGACCTACGCTGCTTCTACCAGTTCGTGGATCAATTATCTACTGATGGTTCATTTCAATTATCTACTGAAGTTGAATAATGTTGGTTAGTATCATTATCTAAAATGCTATCATTGCATACTTATATATATATATATATAAATAATGCAATACATACATATTAATTGTAAACTACTTATAAGCTAGGTTAAGTAAGTGGTTTTGTATATTGTGTGCCCTCACAGGGCGTCATGAATTGACCTTTAAATTGTAACACCTTTATTTACATGACTATGCAATAAATTATGATTATGATTATTCGAGGCAATACCCATAAGACTAATGGTATGTATCGCACTAATATTTTACAAAGTTAGTGAAGATGTTTGGATGTTTGTTACCAAATAACGGGGTAACAACTGGATGGATCCAGCTGAAATTTGGCATGTAAGTAGACCAAGTCCTGGATTGAAACATAGGATACTTTATATCCCGGTAAAGAGTTCCTATGGGACAATAACGGGAACAACGCGGGCGAAGCCGCGGGAAAATGCTAGTATATTAGTTATAATGTGAACCCCTCTACAGTACTTAAACTCAAGTGCTTGTCTGAGAAACCTCGAATGTTCATCGACGAAGTTTCAAATGATAATTAGTACTTTGGCATCTACGAGTACTATCATGAATCAACCCAACAAAATACCAACTTGATACTTGGTAAGTATGTGAGTCTACGGCAGTAGAGGCAAAGAAAATGCAATACAATGCAACAATACCATACCGTGAGCAAAACGTTTCCATTATAAATGGAAATTTAAACAATAAGTTATTCTATTAAACTAGCCAAGACTATCAAGACTACACGCTAGAGCAGGACAGTGATAATGTTCTACGTGTCAGGGACAGGAACAAGCTGGAGATAATGTGAACACAAAGTGTACAAACGAGGCGTTTTAAAGTTCCTCGCAATCTTCTTAGAGAAATATGTTGTGGGCGAGTTTGGCCCGCCCGGTAATGTCTTAGAGTTTATTTAAACTTGTTGTGCAAGTAGCCGTATGCCCAATGGGGTTTAAACGTTTTAGGAGTTTTTACAAGCTTACAAATCGATAAGTAGTGGCTTTTGCCTGGGGACTTCTCAAATGTAAACTTGATAGCAAAAACAGCCTTGTGACGTATAACGCCAATAATAGGGTCCTGTTGATATCCTTTTGATACCTACCTAAAATAGTACATTGTGTATCTAGGGCGGTAAGTAAGGAATTACAAACGAGTGTTTGTTATAAGCCCGAGATGAAACCGAGGGCTTTAATAACACGAGTTTGTAATTCCTTTACCGCCCGTGGCACACACAATGTTTTTCATCACACTTGTGAGGAAATCTTAATAATATAACCTTACTAATCGTCACAGTATGACAAGAAAATATTAAAACATCAAAGTGACATTAGTGACATATGTCATAGACAATGCGAAAGTCAAGTCACGTTCGGAAACCATAGCGGTAAAGACCTAAAATAGTTGATTTTATATTTGCAAAATACTGAAATACACTATTTAAACAATTAATTAATGTTACCGACATATGTGTTTACATGTATTTGCAATAACAGTTATCTTTGAATAAATATTTCAGTGATAAAAGTTAAAAAAATAAGTTGGCGTTTCCTTTGGCCATGACAAATAAGAATAAAACAGAACCAGCGTTTCAAATTTAAAAAGAAAACCATTACGCCCTAGGGCGTAATAGGTCATTTACGGCCCGCAAAACCTACGTGTAATGCACCATTTTCGAGCAAGTGTGATGAAAACGAATAAGTACACAGTTGAATATTTCTGTCAACAAACTATTATACCGTGTAAATTTTGATCTTGCATAAATAAATTAAAAGAAAACCTTTTGTAGAGCTTACCTACACTTTTGTTACGTTAAGCACCCGGTTAACAATCGAATAATTTGTGCAATTGATCGTGTTTCTCTTTTTGTTTCTTTTGAAAATAAGCATGCATTGAGTTGTAGTGACTAAAAAAACAAATTCATACCTACTCGGATCGGCGGCAAATATTGCAAGCAGACCTCTTTATATTAACTTACCTAGTACCTATGTGTCTTCCTACTTATCTGTCTTCTTTATGTGCTTACAATATTTTGTAATTATCCTCTATATTTGGGGGTCATTTATTAGTTTTTGCCCCTTCCCCCCCTATGTAAGGAAAAATAAGAATCGGCGGGCCCCCTCCCCCTTTATTCAATATTTATTACGTAATAATCTAAAGGAAAAATAATTTTACGTTTGGGTTGCTTCAAAGAAACATTATTGTAGGGACGTTTATTTGCAGATACTAATAGTTTTAATATTTTTCGTAAAATGCTACACGCAACGGAGCACGCGCCTCCGCGCTTTTTTAAAAGTATAATCTTAACTTTGCGCATTTTTATGATCTTACGTAAGAACTATCAAAACTCTCTTCCACCCTCTTGTAAGAAAAAATAAGACATGGTCCCCCTAAATCATCTTACGTAATAAATGAATGGGCGTGCTAAAAAGAGTGCCGTCAGCGCAGCACCTTTTCACTAATAGCCAACTGCACGCGTGCATACATCTGTACGTCTAGCATAACTGGCCGCGACTTCGTTTCTCGCGCGACAGAGCATCACCTGTCACTGTCACACGATATTGTGTGGAAAGAGATAGATAGTATTTGTCGCGCGACAAAGAGTCGCGTGTCACAGTTGTGCTAGAGGTACTGATTTCACTTCGAAAAGCAAATTACAGATATACACCGTACACAATCTGATGAAATCTGCTATTTAATGCCGCGTAGCGGTGCATCAAACACTGGACCGGACAAACTCATTTGCGCTAAAACACCGCGCCCTAATGACAGTTGGGCGGTATCGGTCCGGGTAATGTTTCTGCTGATGGCTCCCGTTGTGCCCGCCTCGTGATTTGTGCTAAATCTGGGGATTGCAATTTGATAGTGTTCTGTACTAACTGCAAAGCGTATTCGAGTTAAATTTCTCTCAATTTTGAGCTATGATAAATATGGTAATCATATGATATGTATGTATGTCTTATGTTAGATACTATAATAACATTAATATTTAGCTAAGATATCGGTATCGGTATCGCCCATTATTTACTACAATATATCGGTATCGGTATCGTATCGGCAAAACTATGTATCGCTACATCCCTAATTTTTTTACTGAGTCGAATTAAAACCTCCTCATATTTGAAATCGAAACGCAGCCCCTTTCATGTCCAAAAGCAAATCACAACACAGCTAAATACTCAGAATACAGGCTGATGAGATCTGCTTAGTCTATATAAGTAATGCCGCGCCGCGTGGCGGTGCATCAAACACTGGACCGGACAAACTCATTTGCGCTAAAACAGCGCGCGCTAGTGACAGTATATCGGTCCGGGTAATGTTTCTGCTGATGGCTCCCATTGTGCCCGGCTCGTGTTTTGTGCTAAATCTGAGGATTGCAATTTGATAGTGTTCTGTACTAACTGCAAAGCGTATTTGAGTTAAATTTCTCTCAATTTTGAACTATGATAAATATGGTATTCATATGTGTATGTATGTCTTATGTTAGATACTATAATAACATTAACCAGCTAACAACATATCAAAAAATAAAAACTATTTTCAGTTCCATACCCGCTGATTAGTTTTTTTACTGAGTCGAATTAAAACCTCATATTTGAAATCGAAACACAGCCCCTTTCATGTCCAAATTGCTAATCACAGCACAGCTAAATACTCAGAATACTAGATCTGCTTAGTCTATTTAATGCCGCGTAGCGTTGCATCAAACACTGGACCGGACAAACTCATTTACGCTAACACAGCGCGCGCTAATGACAGTTGGGCCACAGAATATAAATAGAGCAGTATGGAAACTACGCTTACTTTTTGAAATAAATACCTACGCTCCATTAGAGCGTTAGGGTTGTTTAAAATGAAAAGATCGCGGGCCGTCTGGGCGCGCGCACGTAACAAACGCAAAGCGCGACCACTCGTCGCAACGCGGCACTCGCGACTGACGGCACCGCGAGATTCGCTTAGAGGCCGTGTAAAAGCGCAGCGTCTATGTGTGCGTTCGTTTTGATCGTTTTGTTTGTAGTTTCCTTACTGCTTTAGCTTATATAATTATATTCTGTGGTTGGGCGGTATCGGTCCGGGTAATGTTTCTGCTGATGGCTCCTATTGTGCCCGGATTGTGATTTGTGCTAAATCTGGGGATTGCAATTTGATAGTGTTCTGTACTGTACTAATTGCAACGCGTATTAGAGTATTTTATTTTTTATTTATTCGAATCTCATCATATTGCATATATTTCATTGTCTTCGTTTAGTCACTATAATAAGATTACCCACCTCAGAACACATAACAATAAGAAATAAAAACCGGCAAAGTGCGAGTTAGATTCACACGCTAAGGGTTCCGCCGCTGAGCAAAAGCACCAGAAAAACACGTTTCCTATAGGGGGACCCGCTTTATTTGATGTTATAGCGGCAATAGAAATACAGATACTTTGAAAATGTCAAGTTTCTACGGTTACGGCAATTACAGTTTAAAAGATACAGCCCTGTGACATACGAATAGACGGACAGTGGAGTCTTAGTAATAGGCTTCCGTTGCCACCCTTTCGTTGGAAATCGAAACGTAGCAATTTCATGGCGAAAAGCAAATTACAGCACAGCTAAATACTCAAAATACAGACTGATGAGATCTGCTTAGTCAAAATTTTAACGCTCCGCAAGGCTAGGTAGGGTGTGACTCAGGTTGTCAAGTACTACGTGAGTTACGGCTACCAACCAGGTATGCAAACGCATTTGCGCTTAAATAACGCGCGCTTATTCGCTAAACTAAATGGTTATTTTTTATCCCAGTTAACAAATAAATTCCGGAGCATTATAAGCTATTTCCTACATGAAGGAAAAACGCAAGACAACAGTAATACGGCCATTATTTTGACGCGAGTCGACTACCGCGATACAAATAGCCACAGTCAATATCCTTCGCGGATAATGTTTTTTCAATAGGAACTTCTGCATGGAAAAACATTTATATTAGCAAACAGTGTCGCCGCTTACAAATTGAAAACGTGCCTTCCGTGGCGCGCGGGTTTGTTTATTAAACTCGTATAAAAGGTTATTGTGCTGCCCTATTTACAGACTCCCTAAAATTAACTGGGATTTTTAATAGGAGACCAGGCGATGGTTTCGGATAAGGGAATTGGCTACTAAGTTTTTCGGCTGTAGAAAAAGGTACAGATTTTAACGTAATCGCAAAAAGGCGAGCACAAAATTAATGTTTCCAGGCTTTTCGTGTTAATTAAGAATTGTTTATTGCAATATTGTAAACAGAACTGGAAAAGAAATGTCTTATAATATTAATTTTTACCTTACTCGATACCGTTCAGTTTGAAAAGGTCATGCATGATTATATTACTAACGGAGATGTCCGGTGATGAAGTTAGCTCTCTATATGAAATAGTCTCATCATCATCATCTGAGGCGCTACAGCCCTCGGTGGGCCTTGGCCTGGTCGAGTATCTTCCTCCACTCCAGTCTATTCTTGGCTTTTTCTCTCCAGCCGCTAACAGCGATCGCTTTAAGATCTTTCTCAACGCCATCCAACCATCAAAGTTTCGGCCTGCCGCGGTTACGACGGACGTCCGGTTTGCCATCAAGTAACTATGAAATAGTCTAGACGACTAAAAAAACTGTTTAATCCGTCAGTTACATTATTAAAAAATATTGTAGATGTATTTTTTCTTTTGTTTGACAAACAAAAAATGACGAGGATATAGTACTTAGAAGTTTTGAGTGACGTCACTCCTAGGTACAATTTTCACCTAGGAGTGACGTCACAAGCCACGAGTTTTATATTTTGATAAACCAAAAAATACGTGTCCCATATTTTTCCATAATATGACTGTTTTTTTTATCTTGGTTGGTCTGTGTCCCGTTTGGTCAAAGTTGGCCACTTTGGGAAATCGAGAGTTGTGCCCCTCTCCGCCATAATCTAACTGACGGACTAAATATAATTATTATCCCGTTATTTAGTAAAAAACATCCAAACATCTAAACATCCAAACGTTTTCACAAATTTTCACATATTAGTTGGTAGGATGTTCTGGTTCTGAATAATATTATAGATTTATAGTTTCGTAGACATCGTAAAAGAGTACTTCCAATGTTTTTTGTGAGTGACGCATAGTTTGTGAATGACAGGCCATAAATTGCAGGTACTTGGCACACTTTTTAGGCAATTTATAACCAACGAGCACCTACGCATCTATCTACAATGTAAAATTCTACATTCCTATTCTGTAATATTGCAAAGGTTCCGAACTCAAACGTTAGAAAAAGATGATGCGATGTTTGTCTGTTTGCTGGCACGTCTTATACTACTTCCACATTCATCATCATCATCAGCCTGTATACGTCCCACTGCTGGGCACAGGCCTACTCTCATAGACGAGAGTGAATGGGTTGTAGTCCCCAGGCTAACCCAATGCGGATTGAGGACGACCGCATTATTGGAATTCAATTAATGTTCGTGTTGATGTCACGGTCTTTTTGTATGTCACTTCAGTCAAATTAATTGACAACCTTTCATTTTTTTGAGCCTTTAATTTTATTGGTTCACTGTATTTGGTTTGAAAAGACGAATACGCTGATAGTTTATTTGTTTTACCAGGATTTGTAATTAATTTATAATTAATATATTAATATTTACTTATTCTAAAAGGGCGTAACTACAGTTCTACGGTAGAATAAACCATTACTTTAGTCTTATCGCGATCGAAAAAAAATAAGCGATCTCACAGTATGCATTGACAATGTCAAATTCAAAATTATGACAGCTTTTTTTTTCTGTGGCAAAAGGCACTGGCATTTCATCTATTGTGCCGTAGAACTGGTAAAATGAGAACATATTTTTTATTCATTTGTATTTTTTATATTAAGCGATATAAAAAAAATATATAAATAGTGTAGTGTTCAGGAGACAAAATGCTTTCGAATCGTATATACATTTTAAAGTGTTCTTAAAATGAAATGTTGTTAATTAAACTAAACGAACAGTGAAGCGAACTGTATCATAAGACAGCTAGACAGATATCTCAAGATAGGTACTGATTGACTACAATAATATATTATAACTGCCTGTATGAAAAATATATCGTATCGTAAGATATCGAGCTACCTAGAGGTAGAATTAATATATACAGCTCCGTGTCTACGCGCTTTAGACGCTTTTACTGTTCAGTTTAATCGGACTGTACGTGTACAACCACTATTTAACCACTTGTGATAAATGTACTTCTATAGGTATACAATTTTATCATTTGAACGACTTCAAAGCAACTCCGAACGAGTTTAACTCCGCGTATATCGCGCTACATTTAAAATGTAACCGTCATAACTAGGTACTGTTTAGTTTTCGTCTCAAAGTGGAATCGAAATGTGGCTTGCAAATTCGACTCGGGCTCGCCACATTATAGCGACATTTAACCTTCGAATTTAAACCTTATCCTGTAGTCTATAAAGTGGTGTTTGGTGGTAAAGTAAAGTTTGTAATATTGTAAGTAAACAAGGGTCCGATTGTTGCGGTTGGCTATGTTGTCCGCATGTTAGTTTGTTTGTCAAACTACGCCGGCGTCGCTGATTTGTGTGTCCAGCGATAGGTGCTTGATTTTAGCTAGTGTTCAGCCAAAAACCGGCTAAAATGGGTCGGAATAGGGGTTAATATGGCTTGAATGGAGGTCAGTTGACAATTAACATGTGTCAGCTAACTTATTCGCAGTAGCGACCTATTGTGACAATAGAGCCATAAACGGTATGTGACAGAATAACACGATTATTACGTTTTATCTGTACTAGGCCCGTACTTTTCACATTTAAATCAAGGGTCCGTATAGTTTATTTTATGAAGCAGTGTTGGTTTTAGAGTGGCCATGTAAGTTCCAAAACCTATCCATTGCATATCAAGAAAAAAAGTGTTAGGGTGCGTCTACTTCCAGAATGAAGCTAGGCCACGGAAAGTGCTTCAATATCACGTCAGTACTTTCCAAATTCATCGCGAATAGACTACATGTTTCTGTTTATCGATTTATTTGTTTGTTCACGCATCACGTAAAAACCACCAGGCCCATTTTCATGAAATTTGATATCCTGGTAGATTATGACCTTGGTTTGTAAAAATAGGATACTTTTTATCTGCCTAAGCCGAAGCAAACAAGAGATATTAAACTTATTTCGCCTCCGCGAAGTCGCGAACGGGTCCACTAGTACTAATTAATATAACAAAGAGATGATGATTGTGAAGTGATAAACAACTTGTACGTACCCTTCTAGTACCTACGCAACTTACTATACAATAGTGCCTGAAGCATTGTTACAGTCCAGAAAGTCACTTTGCGACCGATTCGACCGTCCCAGGTCACTTTCAGCTTGAGGACGAGTCTCAGGTTGCGCCCTGTATTCAGTTTTGGCTTTGAAATCTTCGGCGACACTTTTCTATTTCATTTTCACTTTACCTTTAACCTACCCATTTAGTGCTTTATCAAACATGCGATTTGCGGGCGAGTTTCCATACAAAACCAGTCGCGACAAACGGCGAGCGACATTTGTATGGAACTTCGCTTCTAACTCGCCCACAAATCGCAAGTGTGATAAGGCCCTTAGGACTATAAATATAAATTATAAAGTAAGTATAAATATAGGATTAGCTGTGGCTGTGGGCGAGTTGCTCCTTTACTATTATATGCTCGCCCTATCAAAGTACTCACGTACGTCAGACTATTTAGAGCAGGGGTTTTCAAAGTGGGCGGCGGGCCCCCCTGCGGGGGCGCGACCACATTTTACCGGGGGCGCAGGGCCTACCTTATAGTTCTCATTAAACCACGTACAATACATGCATATTACATTTACAATCAGTTACAAATGATGATGATGATTTGGCTGGCTAACCCGTTCACTTCCGTTTCCTTGCATCGAAGCGAAGGGGGGCGTGGGAACTTCATTTGAGGCAGCAGGGGGGCGTGCCTAAATAAAGTTTGGGAACCTCTAATTTAGAGCAATGAAATAGCAGCCGTCCGATGGTAATAACCTAACCTGCCGAATGTGGAATCATGATCAAAGAGTACTTCAAAAGAAACGTCACTGCAGCCAGTGACGACTATACCTCGTAATATACAATGTCATAAACACTGGATGCAAAGGTAGTTTTTATCCATTCCATTTGAATTGGACACAAAATTGGTAATTTCAAAATCCCCAAGATGCGGTCGCACATCGTATTAATTGCCTAACATCGCAACACCAAGACAGAATGCGAGTCCTAAAATAAAAATTCAAATGTTACGTTAAAATACTTTTATTGACGTTTGTGATATGTTAAAGGCTTTGCTTCTTAGTGAATGGGTTTAGGCGCCTTTATGTCCTCTGGCGATTTTTTAAAAACGATTCGATATCCCACGTCACGTCAAGTTTTCATAAAAATAAGTCTTGAATTTATCAATAGAAATAAAATGAAATTGAACTTTATTGATTGTATGGAAAGATGAACGGATGTTTACGTTACGTCACTGTGGATCTTATTTGCGGCTCTACTAAGTGAGTAAAAATCCCAATATTTTGATTTTGAGTATGGCGGATACCGGATCCTAATACTGAATTGCCCACACAAAGGTTACTGGAATTAAAGGCCCCTATAAGCGCCAGTAACAAAGAGTATTGATCCAGTGAAAAAATATTATGAATCCTATGAATCCTGCAACAAAATATACTATCAAAAAATATGGTAACTTATTTTACTTGTTCAATCAAAGCAATAATTAAACTCTTGTGATTGTAGTACTCGAATCAACTTTCTCCATCAGTTTCGGTCTTAGGCAGCTTGTGATATGTATAATTGGGTGCTCGACTGTAACCGAAATGGTGTAAAAATATATGAGATCCTGTTAAAATAGACAAAATAAGGATGTTAAAGTTTTTAGTGTGATAACTAACCCTTTTTTATGAGCCTGCAAAGTTGGGTGGGAACATCAATTTTAAAAGTATACAAATATTATAAGTTGAGTTGCGGAAAATAAGCCCGCGTTAACATATATTAAAAAGTATGGTAACTTTTGTTATAAAACTGTTACGATAAACGCAAGTATTAACATCGTCGCAAAACAACGTTCTTGATTTCCCCAAACAACGTACGTCTCATGACATCACGTCACAATGGGCTTCATTCAGTCCGAAGCGTTTCGCCACGTTTTTGGGAAAGTCTAAAAATGTGATTTTAATTATTGTAGTATCTCGGTGAGTTTTTATGATATTGAAGTGGTTTTTTCACAAATATTTCTATTATTGAGAGGTCTTTCATATCACAAAATAGTTGTCAAATAGCCAATTATTATTCTCCCATGTCATCTCTTGCTCCACTAATCATCGCAAAGTTGTTCTAGAGCGACCTCTTTTTCTTTTGCCGGACAGTTTCTCATTTCTATATTATATCCCATTTTAATAATGAACAAATGTCACTTAAAACCGTCAAGTCTTTTCACACGCATAAACTGAAACGGGTCATTAAATTAAACTGCCCTTCGAGGTTCATTGTCCCCCGATATCTGACCACACGTTTTTGGTTAGAATAATAATTTAGGTACTACAATACCGCAGTCGAAGCTAAAATACGATCGCAATTAATTCAAACGTGTCGTTCCAATTCCAAATTCAAAATTAAAATGACACAGTTCGAAAACGAACTCAATTTAATTTTCAATTTAACGAACTTACTTTTAAATTTGGAATTCGAATGCATTTGTTTTAAAACGTAGCTCCCTTTGGATCTGTGAGTGTATTTGAAAATGTCATACCCCGTTGACCCCTATTGGAGCCAATTTCCCTTACAATTTAGAGGTTATTGGTTTTGTGGTCGTTAAATGTGGACTGGACATTATCGTTGCGGTCGCCGCCCGCCATATTCGTTTTACGTGTTTGTGGCTGGTGAAAATATCGGCAGGTGAGAGGTTAAAATTCGTTTTTAGGATTTCATTTTCAACCGATAGGTGAAAAGCTAATCGTATGTCGAGTGTAGGATAGGTGTTATAAGTATTGGTTTATTTTGTTAATGAAACGCTTCAAAAATCATCAACAATATCATTCATCTGATTCTTCAGTCAAGCATTTTAAGCCATGCCATTTCATGTCTAGAGATACAGAAAATGTTGATAATACCTGACAGAATGTTTTATAACCACCCATTTCAAATGAAAATGTCCTTTAAAGTATAAAATCAGTAAGATTAATAACCCTCCTTTGGGCTTCGCCGCAGTCGGGTAAAAAAAGAGAGCATCTTACATTAGAAAAATCGTGCGTTATCCGTCATGAGATTTCAAGAAGAACTATTTTGAAACCGGAAAATATTTACTGCTTAATATTTGTACTGAAATCCGTACAATACTATCCTCTAATACTCGTAACCTAGGGAAACGAGGAACATTGAGCAAAAATGACATAAAATGAAACGAGAAATGAGTTAACACGCTCGTTACTGCGACTCGAACCTACTCAGTACCTCGAAAGAGTTATAATCATAACTAGTGGGTACCAGACAAACTCAATATAAGGGGCCCCTCCCATTGGTCGCCGCGGCGATACCTACGCGGCGCAATTAACTTCCCATCCGCCGCCTAAGGCTACCGACAAATCACTTTTCACTCGCCCCCAACCTTTGGGAAACGGAGAAAACTGCAGTAGGTTTGCTGTGCTTATTTTAGACAAAATATAAACGAAAAATATGTTCACTACATCACGTCCTCTGATTAATTCTGCTAATAAATCACTTTTCACTCGCCGTCTTTGGAGATTGGGAAAAGTACAGGAGGTAAGACTTGATAATGTCAAAATAAATATGCCAACAACCACTTCCCCGCCGTCTAACGTTACCGAACATTCACTTTTCACTCACCCTCAACTTTGGGAGATTGAAAGTACAGCTGTGTTCATTTATGTCGACGAAATAAGCTTACGGCGGCGAAATTTACTGACAAATCACTTTTTATTCGCGCTCTAACTTTGAGACTGGAAAAAAAGTATACCAGTTTTTTTTTTCGACTAAGGTTCTTATTAATATAATTTTCACTATCCCTTGACGTTTGGGAAATAAAGACATCAGGAAAAAGTTTTTAATTAATTTAAATTAAGAAAGAAAAAAACATAAATGTCGGAGACTCAGAGTGCTGCCCACTAAGGCGGATCTCACACTGCAGCGAAAATCGCGGCGACACGCGACTCAGCGATTTTCAACTTTGTATGTAGAATCATCGATTTGTATAGAAAAATCGCGGGGTGGCGCACACTGGCGCGTAAATCGCGGCGATTTCAGTGTGTTCTTCGCCTAAGGAATGTCAAGTTTGTCTATGCCTGCGTGTTACGACTTGCGATATGCATACTTCATACAACGAAAGCATCGAATCCAAAACCCTCCGTCGCGCTTCTGTATTTATCTCCATTGGAGGAAACATTGCCAACTCAAACATTACAGTCTAAAAATATCCCAACCAAAACCACTCCTCTCACACAGCTTCAAAAATATCGGCTGGAAATATTCTAGCCTGCCCCAAGTAGGTAGGGTGACCAAATTGATGAGGCAGACGCCCTGTAGGGTAACATCCATAAAATTACATACTAGAGGGATTGGAGGCCAGTTATCAAGTTACTTTGGAATGCATAGGATATTTTCTGCTCGCATGAAAGCGAGTGAGTTCAATCAATTTTCCGCCAATTGTTTTGGGGTAAACCTAACAAATTGAATAAATTTTGGAGTTTTTTTGTTGGAAGCTATTTTTAAAATCGTTCAAATGGGAACTGGGCTTGTCCACTAATGTTTAATCCACCCTATACTATAATTGTATAACATATTTACTTGAACAAACGTGTATTCATATATTTCTTAGATTCAGTTTTGGATCATTTTAACGATAAAGGACAAACGAACAGAAACTAAAATATTACCCGCTTTTAAAATTGTGTTAATGATTTTGCCTGCTTCCATTACTTCTTTGGAAAACATACAGTTCTATAAATCGTCCAACCAACTTCGCAGCTTCGCACGTAAGTACGCAACCCTAAAAAATACTTTAGCAAATGATTATCTTAGCGTCATTGCAACAACCTGTTTAAAATACATAGCAAGTTGCGGTTGCAACAAACCCTTAAACCGATTAATTGCAACTGGTGTTACTATGACAGAAATCGGTTAATGTGTAACAAAAAACACCTTTTCTGTTTCTAATTTTGAATTTGAACAAGAAATCTTCAAAGCCAACTGCAAACTCGCAACGTGCCGCGAGTTCCCGAAGCCAGCAAATTGGTGGCGGTGCGCGCAAAGTATTCTAAGTGCTTTTAGCCGCATCGCAACAGGTTCAATCCGGCCCTAAAAGGTTAGCTAACCGAATGATAGCTCTTATACGTACGTTGGGTTGGAGCATCTAATACTGCATCTGAATAAAGCAAATCAAAAATGATTCCTTTACCAGACCAATGTTATTTTTCATCACACTTGCTCGAAAATGGTGTTGTTACACGTAGATTTTGCGGGCCGTAAATGACCTATTACGCCCTACGGTGTGTTTAGTTTAATTCAATATTTTGCAAATATAAAATCAACAGTTTTAGGTCTTTACCGCTATGGTTTCCGAACGTGACTTGACATTCGCACTGTCTATGGATATATGTCACTAATGTCACTTTCTGTTTTAAAATTTTATTTAGGTTAAGTAAGGTTATTTTATTTAGATTTCCTCACAAGTGTGATGAAAAACATTGTGTATGCCACGGGCTGTAAAGGAATTACTTACCGCCCTTGATACACAATGTACTATTACTTGTTCATCATAAAATTAGGCCTAGTTTCAGTAGTACGGTGATTTTAGTCCAGTTCAAACAAATATTATATGAACCCGACTAAAATCACCGAACTACTGAAACTAGGCCTAAAATGACTACTAATTCTCAATATTAGGATTACTAGCTTTTGCCTACCTTTAGAAAAAAGTAACCTCCTTGCCATGTCTATGAATGACAGGAGGGTTCCTTTTAGGGTAGCTGACTGTACGAAGTAAAATCACAGAATAAGTAATAGTACTACGTACAGAAGTTTCTCTTTTTAACAAAACTGACGCTCGGTTCGGGTCCGACCATCGGATGGAACGCACCGCAGCCGGCCGTCTCTCTCTATCGCATAACGCGTGGTCTTTCTGGAAAAAATTGGTACTATAGCTTGGCGACTTCGTTGGTGACACTCACATGTGTGCTTTTTGTTATGTGCAGCCGTAACTACTTACACAAGTTAGGGCCGATACAGACGGACTGCAATCCAACTGCAACTCCCTACAATTTGTATGGGAACTGCATCACAACTGCGCAGTCGGCGTGCAGTTGTGATGCAGTTCCCATACAAATCGTAGGGAGTTGCAGTTGGGTTGCAGTCCGTCTATTTCGGCCCTTACCGCCAACACGAACGGGGGCCTCCGGAGGCTGCTTCCGTCGGTCGTCGTTCGTGTTGACGTTAACTTGTGTGAGTAGTTACGGCTGCACATAACAAAAAGCACACATGTGAGTGTCACCAACGAAGTTGCCAGGCTATAGTAGCCGGGCGGCGAAATCGCGGAGTGATCCACTCCTGGTAAAACATATCCAAAGGCATATCCTATACAGGGTATAAATATATCCGTGCGGTTGAACTTTATATTTCAAAAATCCTATTGATCTAGCATGCGATCGTAAAATAATAACTTAACCTATAATTATCGTTTTTCAGAATCATTCAGACAGACTCATCTAGAAAAATCATAATAAATTATGTTATGATGCTTCGTTCGGTTCTCCACACAAACGAAAATAGGGTTAAGAGTCCTTTACTTTCTACTTTAACAACATCAAAATTTATTGAAATGTGTCTCATTCCATAGTCTGATACCAACTGCGCGAAACAACATGAGATGACCCAAAAAACCAGAAAAAACATGCATGATGCCGTAAGTAAAACGATATTAATTTTTTTACGGTCAAGTCAACTATGTTTTGCCCAAAGGCGTACAAAAATTTAAGACTTAGGTAATTTTAAGTAAGCTTAACTATCATGCTCAATACTGATGTCCTAATATATTTAGGTCAGCGCCATCTATTATCATCATTCGAAACTAATACTTTAATTACTAAAAATATTTATTTCTTTGGCTTTTTCATATTTCTCACGTTGTTTTACGGCGTAAAATTTACGCAGACAAATTGTATTTAACTATAAAATGAAACACATTTTAACCAAATTTGATGTCGTTCAAGGGTCATTTAAAAAAACGTAGGGACTTAATGTAACACAATTTTAATCTTGTTCCTTTGTGTAACAAAAGTCAAGCTCACAATTGTATACTGTTTACTTTTTTTAAACGACCATAAAGTCGATTTAATCCACAGTTCGTTTGAATGGACGACCAAGCGACTTTTCACCTTACAAAATCTAAATGTGCATGAAGAAATGGTATTATTTCGCGTGTCGTTGCCAACGTGCTAATAGTCTGGGACCCAATGAGAATAAAATTCATTTCCGTGGGACTTACCTCCGCCATACGGACTACTGGTATGTACTTATTTGGCATACTTTCCTGAACATAAAAAGTGCGGTAGTCACTTCCTAGGGGTATGGAGGGGGTAGCTATGACGTAACAAAGATGGCGGCCGGGCCTATTCTATTTACGCTATGTTTAGATATCTACTGGGCCGATTTACTCAAATAGGGTGTCAAATGAAAGATAATTAAATAAACATTATTTTATTCTAAAGATTCAATACTGTAAACCTAAAACCAAATGAAATATTTTCAAAAAACTACAATTTGTAAAATCAAACTTTTTTTAACATGTGAAAAACTCGGAAACCGTTAGGATTATGGAAATTTGAAGTATTATAAAAAAAATAGATACATTTATCACTTTTCGAATAAACTTTAAATCATTAAAATCGAGCTATAAACAACGGAACTGCAGTCGTCTAAGTGAGCGTGGGTAGCGCCGAACTGACTATGGTACTTCGATTTTGGTACAAATAATCTTGTAAATAACGTAACAAAACGGGTACAATCACAGCAAAATAAAAAAGTATTATGGGTGCTTGGCTAAATGTCATAGAGGTTTGCAAGACAAAGAGAGTGGCATTTGTTTTTTTTTTTCAAGATGGCGACTTCAATATGGTGGCTGATTTTCAAATTAGTCCGAGGGGGCCGAAATTCAGTATGGGGGGGTTTTTGGGGCCTACGAGTCTGAATCCAAAATCAGAATTTTTTTGTTCATACAAAAAATATTTTTTTTCATACAACTAAAAAAAGTCAATTTTGCGAGCCCGAATGGCGAGCTTCAGGGTGCGAGGCCGAGCCCCCGCGGAGGGCCGCAGGCCCAACGCGTCGTCCCCTTGGCAAGCTCTCCTCATCCCCAAGTAACCTAAAGCGAGGCCGAAGGCCGAGCTCCGCGTAGGGCCGAAGGCCCGAAGCGTCCGAATAGTCCCAATTTTCTCTATATCCAAGTATATTTAAGCTCACCCGAGGGCCCCAGGCCCTCGGGCGAGTGTCAGCGATGCGAGGCCGAAGGCCGAGCTCCGCGTAGCACCGAAGGTGCGGAGCGTCACAGCGCCGCTCCCAATTACGCGAGCCCAAGGGCCACAGGCCCGAAGGGCGAGCCCACCCAGATCCTTACTACCCTCATAGTATCTTATAGCTCTCCCGAGGACGGCAGGCCCTCGGGGGAGCGTCAGTGACGCGAGGCCGAAGGCTGAGCTCCGCGTAGCACCGAAGGTGCGGAGCGTCACAGCACCGCTCCCACTTACGCGAGTCCAAGGGCCGCAGGCCCGAAGGGCGAGCCCACCTAGATTCTTACTACCCCCTAAGTATCTTATAGCTCTCCCGAGGGCTGCAGGCCCTCGGGGGAGCGTATGCGACGCGAGGCCGAAGGCCGAGCTCCGCGTAGCACCGAAGGGGCCCTCGGGTGAGCTGAAAGACACTTGGGGATTAGTAAGGATCTGGGTGAGCTCGTCCTTCGGGCCTGCGGCCCTTGGGCTCGCATAAGTGGGAGCGGCACTGTGACGCTTCGCATCTTCGGTGCTATGCGGAGCTCCGCCTTCGGCCTCGCGTCGCTGGCGCTCCCCCGGGGGCCTGCGGCCCTCGGGAGAGCTAAAAGATACTATGAGGGTAGTAAGGATCTGGGTGGGCTCGCCCTTCGGGCCTGCGGCCCTTGGACTCGCGTAAGTGGGAGCGGTGCTGTGACGCTCCACACCTTCGGTGCTACGCGGAGCTCGGCCTTCGGCCTCGCGTTACTGACGCTCCCCCGAGGGCCTGCCGTCCTCGGGAGAGCTATAAGATACTATGAGGGTAGTAAGGATCTGGGTGGGCTCGCCCTTCGGGCCTGCGGCCCTTGGGCTCGCGTAATTGGGAGCGGCGCTGTGACGCTCCGCACCTTCGGTGCTACGCGGAGCTCGGCCTTCGGCCTCGTATCGCTGATACTCGCCCGAGGGCCTGGGGCCCTCGGGTGAGCTTAAATATACTTGGATATAGAGAAAATTGGGACTAT
This sequence comes from Eudemis profundana, assembly GCA_947034925.1. NCBI lineage: Eukaryota > Metazoa > Arthropoda > Insecta > Lepidoptera > Tortricidae > Eudemis > Eudemis profundana. The sequence continues at coordinate 3,208,761 of OX344800.1, read as the reverse complement.
TCGGACGCTTCGGGCCTTCGGCCCTACGCGGAGCTCGGCCTTCGGCCTCGCTTTAGGTTACTTGGGGATGAGGAGAGCTTGCCAAGGGGACGACGCGTTGGGCCTGCGGCCCTCCGCGGGGGCTCGGCCTCGCACCCTGAAGCTCGCCATTCGGGCTCGCAAAATTGACTTTTTTTAGTTGTATGAAAAAAAATATTTTTTGTATGAACAAAAAAATTCTTATTTCAGATTCAGACTCGTAGGCCCCAAAAACCCCCCCATACTGAATTTCGGCCCCCTCGGACTAATTTGAAAATCAGCCACCATATTGAAGTCGCCATCTTGAAAAAAAAAACAAATGCCACTCTCTTTGTCTTGCAAACCTCTATGACATTTAGCCAAGCACCCATAATACTTTTTTTATTTTGCTGTGATTGTACCCGTTTTGTTACGTTATTTACAAGATTATTCGTACCAAAATCGAAGTACCATAGTCAGTTCGGCGCTACCCACGCTCACTTAGACGACTGCAGTTCCGTTGTTTATAGCTCGATTTTGATGATTTAAAGTTTATTCGAAAGGTGATAAATGTATCTATTTTTTTTATAATACTTCAAATTTCCATAATCCTAACGGTTTCCGAGTTTTTCACATGTTAAAAAAAGTTTGATTTTACAAATTGTAGTTTTTTGAAAATATTTCATTTGGTTTTAGGTTTACAGTATTGAATCCTTAAAATAAAATAATGTTCATTTAATTATCTTTCATTTGACACCCTATTTGAGTAAATCGGCCCAGTAGTTATCTAAACATAGCGTAAGTAGAATAGGCCCGGCCGCCATCTTTCTTACGTCATAGCTACCCCCTCCATACCCTTAGGAAGTGACTACCGCACTTTTTATGTTCAGGAAAATATGCCGAATATGTACATACCAGTAGTTCGTATGGCGGAGATGAGTCACACGAAAATCGTTATTTGAAGACTTTTTTACAATTGGGTCCCACACTATAAATACAAATTACGGATTCAATTCATTAATTCAGTGAGGCGTTTCAGCTGTTTGCCGTCCTATGTTAGTATGCCCTGCGTTGCATGTTGTTCTGTCATAGGTGCTTTATTAGCAGACATAGAAGTGTTTACGATTTTAAGCTAACATGGTCATTCACATAATAACTACTAATAACGACGGGACGGGGGGCGGGATGGCGCTTGCAACAGTACCGAAATATCGGGAACTCACAAAAACAAACATACACGGTAAATATCCCGTCGTTAATAGTAGTTATTATATAAGTGTTTGTGGCAAAAGCGTCAATTAACTAGGGACTTTCTTTTAATATTCAATTTATCGATACACAGAAAATTAATCCAAATATAAAAAGAAAACACAATTACAAACACATTTTATTTATCGATAACTGTTTCAAATACTTATTTCGAAGTGCCATTTCATAGTGGATATTGAATTCACCGGATAAAATAGAAATTAACTAAAATGCTGTTCACTACCCATTTATGTTATATAATGATAATATGTAATTTAAGTAATTCATAGACATACTTTTTAGGGATTTTAAAATTCAAATAAACATCAATTTTAAACACTAAAATTTTATTAAGCGTGTTTCCAACACAAACACTTACTTTAATGCTATTCAATCGATTTCCATAAAAAAGTACCAAAACTGAAATCACGAGTGCTTTACAACAAAGGCCAATTAAGGTAAATTGTATGACATTGTGTAGCATAATAGTATACTCTAATATAATACCTAGTTAGTTTTCGGAAAATATATGGAAAAGTGTCAAAAATAAAAAAAATGGCTAGTAAAAAAAAAGAGATAGTCATTTATTTTTATGGGAATAACTCGTGGCGTTACAATTAAATTGTTTAAATTACTTATTTTAATGCATCGTTGTGTCATAAGAAAGTACAATTTATCGATAAATTAATATCGTCGGGAAGTCCCTAGGACAATTTTATTCGTGCCACAAAAACTTCTATGTCTGTTTATTAGTATTTGCACAATTGTCGTCATGAAGGTGACAAATCCCATTGTCCGCGGAAATCCTCTCGTTGGTTGGGATCACTGGTACTGCCCTCGATACTGACAACCGTTTTCATATGAGTCCTGCCATGACGCAAGCTATTGCTTGTGCTACACGGGCGCAATTTGGAACCATATGAGTAAACGGGACAGAGTTTAAGCTACATATATAGATACAAGAAATCAAAGTACATAGAAAAATTAATGGCACTCACCTGTGTCCAGACCGGGAATCGAACCCGGTACCTCTGGATTTCCGGCCCAGCGACTCGACCACTCGTCCACCGGAGCACCCAGTAAGCGCCCTCAACTTTGCCATTTTCTTTGACTTCCGTATCATTCTGTCTTTCTATGTACTTTGTTTTGTTGTATATATATGTAACATAAAATGTGGTGTAATTTACCCGCATTAAAAAAACAATGAAGAGACAGAATGTTTCTTTCATATAGAGTTTAAGCTGCTTAAAAACTTGCAATACAGTGCGTAGTAAATGGATATTTAGGAACACAATAAGTAAATAAAATAAAAATAAAATAAATAAATAAATAAAACTACGTACAGAAGTTTCTCTTTCTAACAAAATTGAGGTTCGGGACCGACCACCGGACGGAACGCGCCGCATCTAACCGTACTCTATCACATACGCGTTTGACAGGGAAAATCTATGATTTTCTCAGTCTACCCGCGACCACGAACGCTGAAAAGGGTTACGAAAAGTCGGGACTTCAAAAATATAGTAATATAGGTACGCGATTTAATCCGTTTAAGTTGTTTTATTACAATGAGTGATAATCGCAGAAACCGTAGACAATATTTAATAAGTAGTTTACTTTATTTAAGTTACTGTATTGTGTGTTTAATATTTCTGCTATTCTCTAGTAATATTAATAAAATTAAAAGATTTTAAAAGCATTATGAATGCGTCAAATTATCTAGGTCTTCACTTTCATTCACTGGATGATAAGCAACTGATACTTATAAAATGTAACGCGTTCTATAAATAAATGAAGTTTCCACTAATTAACTTTCTTTTACGTAATCTTCACGACCTACTTAAAATAAACATCAAGTTAGAATTTACCAGTAATTAAGAGCTGAGAACCACACCACAAATTTCAGGTACTTATAACGTCTACGTGTGAAATTGATTTTGTGACAATGTGTAAATATTGGAGCATATTCGTAGAAGGAATAAAAAGAGATAAGTAATACATTTAAGAAGCAACTTTAATTACCATAATGTTTGGTACAACATTTGCTTGAACAACATTTAAACAGGTGATAGCTCTGCCGTCCTCAAACTAAAAGGCCGCTACGTAGTATGGAAGTTCGTACAAATTAGCGGCCTTTTAATCTGAGGACGGCAGCAGCTCTAGGAGCTGTCACAACTATCGGACTTCGTGGCGGTAGGCTGCCTCAGCAAAACCACAGCACCACGGGTGTGCAAAACATTGGCGTGCGCGGGCAAAGGACCACAGTGAAAATTGTACCTAGACTATTAAGATTGCGGTGATTGATCTTGTAAGTTGTTGTCCTAACTGAAATGCAAGTGCGGATTTTGCGTGAGCTCCAAAGAGCGTGCTATGCCCAAGGATGCCTAAGGTACGGTAGTGAGCTGCTGGTGAGGTAACTTACCATGTCCCAGGTCAAGCCTATAGGATTTTTGAAAATTCATCTCTTGAAGGGGCAAAATACCCCTATTTCATTGTTATGAAAGTATTAAAACCGTCTAGATATGATTAGTATCGGACAATTCCGCAATTCGTGAGCCGCGCTGCATAGTGTCACCCGCCAGTGATAGCACCGAGCGAGATTGGATGGAGCGCTATTAGAAATATTGAAGTAATAACGGGGTGGGCTATACAGCTTGCGTTGTTACAGCGCTGTAGGAGCTATGTAATCGGATTAGAAACATACGAGTACGTTATCGGTGGTAACAGGGTGTTTTGCGGAATGTTGTACAGAGACCAACTGCTAAACGACAGTGATTTAATCATATCATAATGCTCTGTCGCGATAACGTTTTCATTTGTTCATTTAATTGTTTAGAAGTGTCGTAAAGTTACACGCGCGCACATTGACAGTAATAGCGACAATGAACAAGATTGGATGGAGCGCTATTAGAAATATTGGAGTGATAACGGGCTAGTCGTATAGATGCCTTGTTACAGCGCTATAGAAGCGATATAGCTCATCGGCGGTAACCTGGTGTTTTGCGAAATGTTTTTGAAATGATGCAATGTAGAATTAAACAAATTACATCGATAAAATATGGTAGCCAATCATTTCACGAAAAACGTTTCACAAATATTCATTTTAAAAGCAACGTTTGGCAAATGAACTAATGACAAATTAGTCGATTCGCAAAATAACGTTTTACAAATTGTTTATTACACAAAACAAAACTATTACAAATCATTATTTGACAAATTATTCATTTATTAATTACGACTATTGGCAAAATAACGATTGGTAAATGAACGTTTAATAAAATGCATAGTTTGGTTTAGCCAAGATATGACACGACGACAATATCTAAAATTGTATGTGTATTTTGTGTTGTTTGCGTATGACTAACATCACAGTACAAATATGTATTATATTCACCGCAACCCTTCCGATTTACTGCCGATAAAGAAAAATATTTCCAGAGTCACCATTCGGTACGACGACAAGCGAAGCGAAGCGGTTTACGGCCCGAGCTGCAAGCGAGGGACGTAAATATGCGATCGAGGGTGTTGTGTACATCATTTTATATCTACACTTGGCCAGAAAGCGGCTTTTTTCGTACGCGTAGCGTGCGGTAAAAGCCACATTATGGCCAGGTGCGGTGTGGCATAAATAGTACATTGTGTATCAAGGGCGGTAAGTAAAGAATTACAAACGAGTGTTTGTTATAAGCCCAAGGTGAAACCGAGGGCTTTAATAACACGAGTTTGTAATTCCTTTACCGCCCGTGGCACACACAATGTTTTTCATCACACTTGTGAGGAAATCTTAATAATATAACCTTACTAATCGTCCCAGTATGAGAAGAAAATATTAAAACATCAAAGTGACATTAGTGACATATGTCATAGACAATGCGAAAGTCAAGTCACGTTCGGAAACCATAGCGGTAAAGACCTAAAATGGTTGATTTTATATTTGCATAATACTGAAATACACTATTTAAACATTTAATTAATGTTACCGAAATATGTGTTTACATGTATTTGCAATAACAGTTATCTTTTAATAAATATTTCAGTGATAAAAGTTAAAAAAGTAAGTTGGCGTTTCCTTTGATCATGACATATAAGAGTAAAACAGAACAAGCGTTTCAAATTTAAAAAGAAAACCATTACGCCCAAGGGCGTAATAAGTCATTTACGGCCCGCAAAACCTACGTGTAATGCACAATTTTCGAGCAAGTGTGATGAATAGTACATTGTGTATCAAGGGCGGTAAGTAAGGAATTACAAACGAGTGTTTGTTACAAGGCCGAGACGAAGTCGAGGGCTTTAATAACACGAGTTTGTAATTACTTTACCGCCCGTGGCACACACAATGTTTTTCATCACACTTGTGAGGAAATCTAATTAAAATAACCTTACTTAACCTAAATAAAATTGTAAAACTGACAGTGACATATCCATAGACAATGCGAAAGTCAAGACACGTTCGGAACCCATAACGGTAAAGACCTAAAACGGTTGATTTTATATTTGCAAAATACTGAAATACACTATTTAAACATTAAATTAATGTAACAGAAATATGTGTTTATATGTATTTGCAATAACAGTTCTCTTTAAATAAATATTTCAGTGATAAAAGTGAAAAAGTAAATTGACATTTCCTTTGAACACGACAAATAAGAGTAAAACAAAACCATCGTTTCAAATTTAAAAAGAAAACCATTACGCCCTAGGGCGTAATAGGTCATTTACGGCCCGCAGAACCTACGTGTAATGTCACCATTTTCGAGCAAGTGTGATGAAAAAATATTTTTGTCTGTTCGCAACTGACCCACACATTTTATTAGTATATAAGAATTACAAAGCACTACGAGTAAGAACATAATCCTGCGCATGTCTTGTCTCGTCTCGTGTCTGATAGTGAAGGCATCACACAATGACAGCAGTACCGAGGGAGATTGGATGAAGCGCTATTAGAGATATTGAAGTAATAACGGGCTAGTCGTATAGTAGTTGCATCAGAAAAATACACTATCGGTGGTGGGGCGCTAGTAGGGTGTTATGTAAAATGTTTTACAAAAAGCAACTGCTAAATTACATTGATAAATCATATCTTAATGCATTGTCGCGGTAATATTTTAGTTTGTTAATAATTGCTTATAGAAGGTTATAAAAGACACGAACTCTGAATTCGTTTCCCTTAGATCACGTTTTACAGATGGAACGAGCAGAATCGTTTCTTATCCCCGCAGATGGGAGCATCACCTAATTAGCCATACTAGCCGGTTAGCGACTTAACCATTTAATTAGTATGGAAAAGGGCTAACTAATACAATACCTAGACTAAAATGCTGCGCTTACATTGTTTCTCTTAGATTCCGTTTCGTCGATGGACCGAGCAGAATCACTTCTAATCTCCGCAGATTGGGGCATCACCTAATTAGCCTAACTAACCGGTTAGCGACTTAACCAGTTAATTAGTATGGAAAAGTGCTAACTATTACAATTCCAAGACTCAAATAATGCACTCACATCGTTTCTCTCGAACCCCGTTTTGCTGAATGGAACGAGCGGAATCGCTTTTAATCCCCGCATATGGGGGCATCACCTAATTAGCCTTACTAACCGGTTAGTTATTTAACCGGTTAATTAGTATGGAAAAGGATTAACTATCGCAATCCCTAGACTAAAATGCTGCACTTACGTTGTTTCTCTTAGATTCCGTTTTGCCGATGGAACGAGCAGAATCGCTTATAATCCCCGCAGATGGGGCATCTCCTAATTAGCCTAACTAACCGGTTAGCGACTTAACCAGATAATTAGTATAGAAAAGGGCTAACTATTACAATTCCAAGACTCAAATAATGCACTCACATCGTTTCTCTCGGAACCCGTTTTGCTGATGGAACGAGCAGCATCGCTTCTAATCCCCGCAGATGGGTGCATCATCTAATTAGCCTTACTAACCGGTTAGTTATTTAACCGGTTAATTAGTATGGAAAAGGATTAACTATCGCAATCCCTAGACTAAAATGCTGCACTTACGTTGTTTCTCTTAGATTCCATTTTGCCGATGGAACGAGCAGAATCGCTTATAATCCCCGCAGATGGGGCATCTCCTAATTAGCCTAACTAACCGGTTAGCGACTTAACCAGATAATTAGTATAGAAAAGGGCTAACTATTACAATTCCAAGACTCAAATAATGCACTAACATCGTTTCTCTCGGAACCCGTTTTGCTGATGGAACGAGCGGAATCGCTTCTAATCCCCGCATATGGGGACATCACCTAATTAGCCTTACTAACCGATTAGCGATTTAACCGGTTAATTAGTATGGAGAAGGATTAACTATCACAATCCCTAGACTAAAATGCTGCACTTACGTTGTTTCTCTTAGATTCCGTTTTGCCGATGGAACGAGCAGAATCGCTTATAATCCCCGCAGATGGGGGCATCTCCTAATTAGCCTAACTAACCGGTTAGCGACTTAACCAGTTAATTAGTATGGAAAATAGCTAACTATTACAATTCCAAGACTCAAATAATGCACTCACATTGTTTCTCTCGGAACCCGTTTTGCTGATGGAACGAGCAGCATCGCTTCTAATCCCCGCAGATGGGTGCATCACCTAAACAGCCTTACTAACCGGTTAATTAGTACGGAAAAGGATTAACTATCACAATCCCTAGACTAAAATGCTGCACTTACGTTGTTTCTCTTAGAACCCGTTGTCGATGGAACGAGCAGAATCGGTTCTAATCCCCGCAGATGGGGGCATCACCGTTTCGTGTCACGCGCGCAATATGTGTCACCGCGGCGGCGGCGGTACAAACCGGAATTGTATTCCAAGGAGTGACCGAAACCGTGCTAAAAGGAAATGCGGTTGGCAAAGTAATATTGATGTTTAAATAATTGTTGCTTGGTAATTCCATTTACTTCCAGTTACTCTCTGGAGTAACATCAGTTACGGGTCATTCTTCAGAAATATGTCTGCGACTTATTCCTCTGTCTCCATACATTTAGTATGAAAAAGGGCCAGAGGAATATGAGAGTAAAATTTACACTTAACTTTGTATCATAAATAAATAAACAGGCGATAATATGGTAACTTAAGTTGCATTTTCATGGAATAACCCTGCTCCAGCCTCTCTAATGTTAAGTGATGGAGATATGGGTGTATGTCTAACAATAACCAATTAGATGTCCTCTAAGTTTCAAAACTCCCTAAGTGGTTATGATTTTTTTTCGGTTGCTTACTTGCTTTGAAACTTTTTTACGTTTACGTTCCATACTACCACACACCAACATAAAATAAAGCAAAAATCAAAATGGTTCTAAATCTTTACTTAACCCCGCAAATCAAAATTTCGTAAGTAATTAACTTCGTCCACCTAAAATCGATGTCGTGTTCCTTAGAGCTCCAAGTTTCTGCATCACCAGACAGACTGACTCGAAGATATCTATTTATACCTCTGCTTGTTACTGATGCTATCTTTGCTAACAACCCACGATGTCTGGAGTTAACGTATGATCGGTTATTAGATCATGAATAACCGAATCAGACGTACACAGGCCTATCGTTACAGGGCTAAAAGTCCCTTAATCTCGTTGGAACTGAACTCGACCTTTATGCCACATACAATGGAAAACAGTAGAGAAATAAACCAACTCAGTAACAAATCAGAATCACCTTAAAATAATAATACGCACCGTTATAGCTTGGCAACTGGCAACAAAAAAGCACACATGTAAGTGTCACCAATGAAGTTACCAAGGTATAGTAATATACCGGTCTAATTCCAAATATTTTAGCAATTGAGTTAAAATCGTTTTAAGTCGCTTTAAGATTGAAACTAAATTATATATTTATTAATTAGGCCGGTTTATAATTAACCCTGTGAATTGCATATTATCCTTGGTACACAAGCAACGAGTATTCTTACAGTGAATAATTTTGGAGGGCCGTTGTTGGTGTTTTATTTTTATGTATTTTTGAATGCTATGATGGCTATTCAATGATTCCGATTAATTGTTTACAATGCGACGTCTCCTAATGTATCACCTGTAATAAATTGAGTCCCACGTTGGGCGCCACCTCAATAGTTAGTTGGTACATTAGTTATTAAATACTACAACCGTACGTGGATTTAATATCCTGTATGTATACATACGTACATAATACGGTAAATACGGTACATAAACTCCATACACTATGAAGACGCCTAAGTGACCTACTACCGAGATGTCCTACTTACACAATTTCGAAAACTAGGCTAATGCCAATCGTACGCCTATAACCTCTAAATGAAATTAAAACAAACTTGAAGAATGCAACATCGATTTTGGCCCAGTTTACAGTTCTGCTGACGCAGATGCTGGCATGTCACTTTGATTAAACGTGATACTAGTTAATAAGATTTGATTTGTATTAAACTGCATATTTAGTATGTAAATATTTAGTAGTAGATACAAATGTTTGAAAGTCCCTTTTGCCTGAGATACAGGGAATCCTAGTTCAGGCATATAGGTTCAACTCTCTAATTGTATATCTTAGTCTTTAAATGTCATTGTTGTATAATACGTTGTTTAATAAATTATTCTATTCTATTCTATTCTATTCATACCTTACAGTTAAATAGATACATTTTCGCGAAAGTCACGAGTTTTAACTAATATATTGATAGCTTAATGCGACCATATAATGGCAATAACACACTTCACTTTAATAACATCGATTGATAGTTATAGCAGTGCGATATCTCCTAATTATTGGCGATATTTCAATTCCCACGTCGGGTGCCAGCTTGTGTTGGCAACTTGGACAAACTTTTTTTTATATTAATGTGGCAAACGACCACTCGAGCGACCTGATCGAAAGAGGTCATCGACACCTATGGATATCTGCAACCTTCACCAATACAGAATTAAATATGAAAAGCGGCTCTTCTCGCAAATTGCTTGTCTAAGAGGGAATTACCACACCGTTTTGTTCTTGATTATCATATCTATTATTAGTACATTGTGTATCAAGGGCGGTAAGTAAGGAGTTACAAACGAGTGCTTTAATAACACGAGTTTGTAATTCCTTTACCGCCCGTGGCACACACAATGATTTTCATCACACTTGTGAGGAAATCTGTTTAAATGAACCTTACTTAACCTAAATAAAATTGTAAAACAGACAATGACATTTAGTGACATATCCATAAACAATGCAAATGTCAAATCACGTTCGGAAACCATAGCGGTAAAGACCTAAAATAGTTGATTTTATATTTGCAAAATACTGAAATACACTATTTAAACATTTAATTAATGTTACAGAATTATATGTTTACATGTATTTGCAATAACCGTTCTCTTTAAATAAATATTTCAGTGATAAAAGTTAAAAAAGTGTTAGGTTTCATGCGATTGGACAGGGTTCCTTTTTCACCCTTTGGGTACAGAACCCTAAAAAGGAGCGAGCGCTTGCTTGTGGACGGAGTGCGCAGCGGGGCAGTCGGGTAGATTCCGTCTAGGGTAACGGTTGTGTAGTTAGCAATTTAAGTAAACCTTATTGTAAAATACCTATGTCTAAGGAATACATGAAGTTCAAAACAGTGAAGTATTTTATTGGTACAACAAGGATCCAGAATTTTACAAAATTTGGCGTTTCCTTTGAAAATGACAAATAAGAGTAAAACAGAACCAACGTATTCAAATTAAAAAAAACCATTACGCCCTATTTACGGCCCGCAAAACCTACATGTAACAACACCATTTTCGAGCAAGTGTGATGAAAAATAACATATTATATAATATAAAAGGGAAGCAAATTATCTATGATACTTCTGCTGAGTTTTGTAAGAATGACCGCAAAATAAAAATACTTCACCAGCGGTTAGTCTTCTGTCCATTTATTAACCCTGCGCCCGAGACAATGCTCGTAAAGTCTATTTGTAAATGATTCCGCTCACGTACCTAATATTGTTTAGGGGCTAATACTTTTACCTGCCGAGGAAATTATATTGTGTCTTCTATTAAATTAACGATTGTCTTGCTCCCTCTTACGTGTGGGATTCCGAGATGAGGGTTCGAAACACCAGACTAAAACTGTAGTATCTATTTATGGGTTCAGTATGAAGTTACGACGTTCTTTACGTAGAGTAAAGGATTTAGGGGTTTCATTTGTCATTTTTTGGAACGGTTAATGCTCTAATGGGGCCGGACCATAAAGGAGAGTAATGAAATGAAGTTTTTGCTGGATGATTTAGTTTAGTGGAATGTATCGTTACTGGTTTTGGCACGTGTACTGAGAGCTGTATATTTTACTTTGTATGGATATCGTTGTTATAGGTACAGAAGGTACCTCGTAACTAAAGCATACCTACCTGAAGTGCCTAGTTATGAAGATGCAGTTAGAAATCGCCAATATTGAAAATTCGGCACTGTTTTATTCATCTATATTTACTCCAGACATCATCTTAGAGACCATCATTTTTACACACATAATTATGTCTGATTATTTTATAGAAATCTATTTTTAAGCATAACAAAAACCCTTAGACAAATCAAAATGAATAAATCATATATTTATGTGTGATGTTCAGATTGCGATCTTACTAACTTTAATTTATATAGAAAATCGAATTTCGTCGGAAGCATAACTTGATGAACTGGTAATCTTATGTGGCTCATTGTTTCCGTCAGTAATCTTTATTACTGTAGGCCAATTCACAATTTCCGTAAATCACGTCACTAATGAACCCATGAACACAGATCCCTATCCCGTGATAACAGTTTATTACTGGGGGTTAAAATATGTCGGTCCGCTCGTCACTTTAACAGACCACAGCAGCGTACGAACTGTTAGAGCGGCCGCACACTGGGCCACTAGTGGTGGCCACTGAACGCCGCCATAAGTAGTGAACGCGCGCCACTCCCGCAGCTACGCTCCGCTACGCCCAGGATGGGTTGCGAGTTTGTCAGTTGCTAAAAAAATAAAATAATAAATAAAAAATAAAAAAAATAAAAACTCCCGCAGCTTGTGGCCCGAACGCGGCCACTCGAACGCCCGGTGTGACGAGTGATCGGCGATTCTTCATTTCTTCTCCGGTTGTCACGCCGCGGGATATCAAGGAGAAATGTTAGTATGGATACGCCACTAAGCCCGCGATACCGATTAAACTGTTCGGATAAAAATGCTATTTAAGTGTGATATTTGATCAAGCGAGAGAACGTTACGTTACGTTAAGTTACGGTATGTCTGTCTGTCCGGCTGCTCTCTACAGGTCGCATTTCTCAACCGTTTCCCATGAAATTTAAGGAGCCAGTTCGATAATTATACAGATTTTTTTGTCGATACAGTTTTTGGATTTTCTTCAAACTGGCGGAGCCATGGGATTGACAACTCACAGAGCCGCTGGTTATAAAATAGATGACATTCAATAAGCACTAGTTAACCGGTCAAATTATGCTTGGCACGAGACTGACGTCGAATTTGTGAAGCCCTACTGCGCTAGAGCATTTACGGGTGTGTTCAGCGTCGGTAATGGCGTTTCCCTGTCACGGCGCATTAGCGAGACTCGCTTATTAACGCGATCGAGCATGCAGATGCATTCGGAAGAGTGTGGCTTGTTTAAATTGCTTAATAATACAATGGCCGGCTTAAAAATACGTATATTTTGTTTTCAGTTCAATTTTTTAAACTAATTTCGAACGCTTTATAATACGAAAGACGAAATAAACAATAATTAGCTCAAATTAATACGCTGAGATATACCTACTGTTAGAGTCTGTGCGGAAAGAGAATAGGCGTGGCGAAAAACGGAACTAACCTAACCAGTATGGCCACAGAACAGAAAATACGGCACATACGGTAGAAAAGCATTACAGCGCCCCCCAATCTAAATCCTATTCTCTTTCCGCACAGACTAGAGTCTGTGCGGAAAGAGAATAGGAAGCCGCATTTCTGAACGCGGCTTAAGTTGTAGAGGGCGCTGCCAATGCAGCGCGCTGTCAAGACAAGACTGCTAGCGTCGGTTCGCGCCCGAATGGCGTCTCGATAGGATAATCAATTATTGGATCGATTGTGTTTTAACATCAATATATGGTTTCCAAGTAACTAGTGTTTTTGACGTGATAACGTCTTATAATTCGATGGAGCCGGCTGCACGCACGAAAAAGTGTGACGTCATGGGCCGTTACCTTGCAGGGTCGTTACCTGTCAAATAGGTACTTTATATTATTCCAGCACTAAAGTCGTTAAGGCGATAGTTTCTTACAAATTGTTAATAAATTAGGCCTTATTCCCTAAGATACAGCTGTCAAAATCTCTATTGAATGACAAGAGACACTGCTGAGTTTGGCAAAAATCTTTAAATTTAAATAGTGGATGCTGCTTTGGCAGTTCCGTTTTACGCCTGCTTTAATCGTAGTTTAAAAATTATTAAAACAAATCTTTGACATTATATTCGTGGAACGGCAGATATTTACACTGGCCACTTAGCCATCATTTTAGCGTGTCAATGTCATTGTAGCAGCTTATTGGGAAAAAAGTCGAAGTCAAAGTCAAAGTCAAAGTCAAAGTCAGTCAAAGTCAGTCAAAGTCAAAGTCAAAGTCAATGTCAAAGTCAATGTCAAAGTCAAAGTCAGTCAAAGTCAAAGTCAAAGTCAGTCAAAGTCAAAGTCAAAGTCAATGTCAATGTCAAAGTCAATGTCAATGTCAATGTCAAAGTCAAAGTCAAAGTCAAAGTCAGGGTCAAGGTCAACGTTATCACGTTCGACTATCGTCAGTAAACCGACTTTACAGACAACCGATTTTTTTTTTACATTTAATACTACTGAATTTATAAACATTATTTCTTACGTATAATCATCAGTCTATATTTCCCACTGCTGGGCTTTTCTACTCTCATAGATGAGCGTGAATGGACTGCAGTCTCCACGCTAGCCCAGTGCGGGTTGGGGACTTCTGAAGTACACATAACTGCCTGGTAAACAATTAAATCTTGCTTGTTCAGTTAGTACACTTTACCGTCGGTTTAAAATACAACTATTGCTAAAAACTACAATCAAAGGATTTTTTTTTAAGTGGCATGGTCCCAGACTCTAAATACTCTTACTCTTTTTTAATCAACTTAATTATATTGGTTGATTAATTTCTAAATTTAAGTAAAACTAAAAGTGATTTCTAAATTCGTTTCCAATGTCAGTCACCCTGTATGAACGAGTCCTATAGAATCAAGGTAACGAAAACAAAAAGCATTATCAAAGTACAGTCGGCACGCGCATTGTTACCAAGTATTTGCCGAAAGCAAAGTTGATCGCAAGTGTAAGTACGACTTTATTGTCTTTTTATTGGCCCCATGAATTACTTAGATACACGATTGCTTGAGGCGTAGATCCAATACAGATTGTAGATGCAACCACTAGGGCCCCGTTTCATGAAACAACAACAGCAACATTGGTCAAATCAACCAATGGCGTTGCAGTATTTGACCAATGTTGCTAGTTTAGACTTGTAAAATTGTAACTTGTAGCTTCGTGAAACGGGACCTAGGCTAAGGTGAATCAGGTCCCTCCGTCTGGAGTGGCTCACTTCGCGAATTCGCCGCGCGGCTATTGGTACCTACTTAATTACCCGACTGCGGCGAAGCCCAAAGGAGGGTTATGTGTTTGACCCGTATGTATGTATGTATGTCCGTTCCTTTGTCCGCTCGTAACTACTCAACGGCACATCCGATTTTGATAAATGATACATCATTAGATTCGTCTTGATGGTGCGAGTGTCACTGGGTATGAAATTCATGAACAAAATGGCCGATTTTGTGCAGTTTCAAAGTGCACCGCGGTCGGGTTTTTTTTTAAATAATTTCTCCTCTTCGGAAGGGCTTGGCCAGCGACCAGAAAGAACACGCGACAGAGAGAGGCGATCTCGGATGCGATGCATTAAAGTGGCCAATTTTTGGCCAAACGGGACACAAACAAATATAAAAAAATCTACTCGAAATCACATGACAAGTCTCAAAAGTCAATACCACATATATTTTTAGTAATTAAAGCTTTAATTTCGAATGACGCTAATAGGTGGCGCTGATCACAAACGGCCGATGCATGTTTGTTTTATCTGTTTTTTTGGGACTTGTCATGTCGTTCCGCACAAATAAAATGTTTCAACCTTTGATGACAATTAAGCGATTCTTAATCAGCTTTTCGTTTGTATCGCGACTCTAATCACCTCGAGTTGCAATTTAATAGACAGCGAAATCGACAAATTTTCCAGTTTTTACTAGTTTTTAGGTTTCCGTACCCAATGGGTGCCAACAGAATAAGGGTACCATAACTCAAAATAAACCCATATTGGATCACTTTGTTGTTCGTTTGACAGGAACGCGTGGGCGTATCGAGCTGAAATTAACATCAAATAGCCAGTTCTGCAATTCCTTGCAGCAATGTAAAATCAAACTCCTAAGTAAACGCAATCAAAATATACGGCCGTTTATGGTCGGTTTACGCCGCATATTTTGACACTCGCAATACCTCATCTAGGGCACTTCCTGTTGATCGAACATCATGAAATATGGCAAGAAGCTATGCCATGTAGCACAAGTTAATAAAAGAAATCCGAAAATTGTAAATTTGCAGTTACATCTCAAAGAAACCGGACAAGTGCGAGTCGGATTCGCCCACCGAGGGTTCCGTACAAATACTTTAAATAAAGACTGTATTTTTTTATGATCTAATTACAAGAAATTGTGTTCAGATTTATCCTTATACCTACGTGTAGTATAAGATGGTGTTACTTGCCAAATTTCATAGTTCTATGTTAACGAAAAGAACCATAAATTTCGGTTTCCTTGAGAGTGTCGAAAATATACTTTTTTGCCACATAAACAGCCATATCTTTTTTTTAAGTTAACCTAGAAGTTTGGTTTTTTCACAGTGTCATGGGACTGTAGACCTGAGAATATGGTTTTATTTTCAACTCGATACCTCCACTCTTTCCTGAGATAAAGGGTCTTGACAGACAGACGGACGGACGGACGGACAGATGGACAAGAAAGTGATCTTATAAGGGTTACGTTCTTTCCTTTTGAGGTGCGATACCCTAAAAACCCGGTTTTAGTCCGTATATTGTAAAATGTAAAGGATGGCTGGCCGACGAAACCTATTATTATTGCTTGTGTCTAATTTGTTTGTTTCTATTAAACTAATGTTATTGTTTTCTAAGTTTCGCAACGGCTTCGTTCGCCAACAGAAACAATTATTAATACGTAGTATAATATCGGTATTTTTAGTATGGGCAGTACCGTGATTCCGGTAAGTAATTGGCAGCCCTAGTAGGTAATGGCCGTAAAGTAATTATTTTCGCAAACCTACACAAACTTACCCGCCCGGATGACCAAATTATATTTCATTTGGGATTAAGTACCTAGATATAAATATTGCTAAATGTATTATTACGCCCATTGGCTGACCGCAAAATTACTAATGATCCTAATTAGTTAATTAAGCCAGGCTTACAGGCTTGAATGTTACAGCTTAAAATTAACACTATTTTTGCCTTTTAGATATTATTTTGGTAATATTACTAAGGCTCAATATTAAAAAGACTTAACTCAAAAAGTTAAGTTTCAAAATTCAACTGTAAAGTCCCCATTCGGAGGTTGCCCGGTATGTTGCCTTTGTATACGGTTTTTTTTAAACGTAGTGTACAAATTTGGTAACCTTTTTTATTTTTTTAGGTATTTATGTACTTTTTTATTTTATTTTTCTTTGAAGGTTGTATAGTAGAGGCTTAACGGGGGTTAGTCTCATCTCGTCTAAAAAAGCAGCTGGTCTAAGCAATAACTGGTCTAAAAAGCAAATGGTCTAATTAGCAACTCGTCTAAAAAACAACTGGTCTAAGTAGCAACTGGTCTAACGCACAGATGGTCTAATTAGCAAGTGGTCTAAAACGCGGTTGGTCTAAGTAGCTAGTGGTCTAAAAATCAGCTGGTCTAATTAGCAAGTGGTCTAAAAAGCAACTGGTCTAAAGGTCTTACCAGAATAAAGTAGAACAATGACTCGTACTTACTCGTGAAAATGCATATGTCATGTACGGAAAGGTATAGTACATTACATACCGAGGCCAGTAGAGTAAGAAATGCCTCAGATCTCATGGAATTGTCGGCCGAGGCGAAGCCGAGGACGACAAACATGTGATCTGAGGCTTTCTTATTTACTGGCCAAGGTTTGTATACTATTTTTCTGTTCGACGGAGCCAGAAAGCGGCATCTTGAAATCAGCAAGGTGACGCTTGCCGGCCGGAGGGCAGAAAAATAAGTTTCTATCAAAAAAATATTTTTTAAACAATTTTTATTACTGACCGATTACCGATTGGTCTGCAAGTGGAAACAATAATTATTCAAACTCCTTTACATCGGAAACATACTGGCCACTTTAGATTATAGATACCGTGTTTGTTAATGACAACTTGATTCTATTATGTGATGTTTTCCTGCCTTCGTGCTGAATATTGTTATGTGAAATGGCTACATTTTAATTATAATTTAAATATGGATCCTGGACCAAGTAGTGGGGATTTTTGTTGTTTTCAACGCCATCTAGTGAAATCTTATTGAACCAGCAACATGCAGTTTGTATATTAGACTGGTAGATAGTGGCGCCAAGGGCACCAAGGGTGCCCTTTACAGGAAAATGATTTCGATCTGTCCATGGACTTTTGCAGCCGGCTGTACATAGAAATGGGCTGGGGGTAAATACTTTAACGCAAGCGCAAATAGGTAGACTACCTACCTATGTAGACTACGAAAATAAGTATCCACTTTTGAATTTATCTCAATGCAATAACAATAAGGTGAAGTATTTGTAGTAAAGGAGTTGACTGTACATATAGATATTTAAAATTTAAATAATAATAAAAATATTATGATTGATACAAATCAGTGCTGACTAATTTGAGTTTAGAAGACATTAATTTTTGACGGTATGAGATTTGACAAAGAACGTTATAGACCAGTTGCATTATTGGCGGGTAGAGTTTTAGACCAGTTGCGTTTTAGACGAGAAGCGTTTTAGACCAGCTGCTAGGTGCGTTTTAGACAAGTTGCTACTTAGACCAGTTGCTTTTTAGACGATTTGCTAATTAGACCATTTGCTTTTTAGACCAGTTAACTGCTTAGACCAGCTGCTTTTTTAGACGAGATGAGACTAACCCCCTTAACGGAGCTGGCATAGTCAGTCTGACAAAAGCTCCTTAAAATAAAGATCAAAAAAACTGTAAAGTCGTAGACATACGGTAGTAGATTGTTGAGAGTATCGTCTTGACCTCTAGCTGTTCCTGTAAATGCTTGTAAAAATGCCGAATCCACATCGCATTCCATCAATCAGCGCAACAAACCGACAAAATGGCATAAAGCAGCACGCAACGATTAATACGTCGTTCATATTTCACGACGCACCGGCATAAATAAACATCGTAAACTCTTAACGCCCGGCCCGCGGTGGTACCGGTAGCTGAACATTTGTGCCAATAAATGTTTTACTGCCGAATTTTGTCCCGAGAATATGTTCCGGATTTAATGCCTCGTTAGTATATTAATTTGCTAATAAATCCCGATTTATTATTATTTGTGTTTAAGTTGTCATTTCGACGGGTACAGCCACTACACGGGAATGTTGAGCCATTTGTCACTGTTCTTGGGCATTTCTCCAGAAATATGTCTACGGTCACCTCATTCATCAGGCCCTTTTTCATACTAATTGTATGGAGACAGATGAATGAGTCGCAGACATATTTCTGGAGAAATGCCCTCTTAATTTAGCCGTGTAATCATAATTTGTTAGCAGTTGTGTACCCAAAGTACGCCCAATTTGCATTACACGGCCAAATTAAGAAGAACAGTGGCTTCCCGTGCGGTGACCGTACATTTCCTTGTTATCTGATACTTATCATTATCATAGTGTAACAGAATCAAGTCATTTCTGTTAGTTATTCGATCTTTATTGAAGCGATGGCTACAAGAGATTTCTTTCAGGAATGCATTTCCTAGCGTGCGTGACTCTTGATCTTTTATTATATTATGTTTTGTGAAATAAACAATGTATATAAAATTATGTACATATGTTTTACCGACATCTAGTGGATGACGATTATACGATGAAGAATGATCAATAGGGTATGGCTGAGATATTAATACCAGTCAGATACAAGGTGTAAGGGTTAAGTGAAATATCGAGAGAGGGCGCTGAAATCAGTTGTATTTTATATAACAGGTAAGTACATAAAGAAATAATATGAAGTTTTACTCTTTATTACAGTATAATTATCTATTATTGTAGTATGACATTGTATTGATAAAATTGCTGGTTGATGGAGACATAGTGGACATATTTAAGAACAGTGTCCACTGTGATAATGGTAAGTATGAATGTATAACTTTTAGGGTTGGAGTACTGATAAAGATGTTTAAAATTATTAAAGGATTTCTGTCACAAAGAACCAAATTACAAGATGAGGCAGTTTTGGTAAAATTTAACCTTGATATTACCGAATATTCTAGAAATCAGAATGTTTGGAAGGTTTCAGATTGTGTCAAGCAAAAAGCGTCCTTAGGATAGAAGACTTAAGGATGAAATCGAGACAATACTGATAAGTATATAAGCCGAAAACGACCTCTGGTGGAGAGTAGCGGTACTATATGAAGGTCAAAAGGGTTGGGAAAAGATTGGTATCTAATACTTCTGGGAAACTCTGTTTCCTTCTTTAGAGAGATTTTAGTATAAAATAGACTTAGTAGGAGTTCAAAAACGAAAAAAATATACTTTAATGAAATAAAGTGCATCGCTCAAGTAGACATTCTTATAAGAAAACGCCCTAGTTGGAGAAATATGTCGAATTAACGGTTATGTTTTGGTCACGGAAGTTGGACATCACTAAATTCTAGAACTTTCGATGTGCGGGGATCAGGGGGCGAGGAAAAGAGTATATAATCAGACGAGGCTGGTAGAACAGGGTCTTTTCCGCTGCCGAGCTCAGAAGGTGCTGAAGTCTGCTGCACTACTGGTAAGGGCTTTAATAATTGATCTCCACATTGTTATTCTGCTAGACCAGCTGACGAGGTCAATGACCCCGACCAGCTGATGGGTGCCCGGGCTCACTGGACTGTTGACTGGTCATGCCTGAACAGCTGATAGCCAGGCGGCTGTGGCGGTCCGCGGCCGCGCCCTGGGCATCAGTCAGCTGATAAAATTATGCCAGTATTATGTTGTGGAGGTCAGTTAATAGCTTATACGTCGCGTGTGATTGATAGAAATTAGGATTATCAGAGTGTATAGTAGTGAGTGAGTGGTGTTGTGAAGTGATGTTAAAAGTGCAGTGATTGTTGGTTGAATTGGATTGCTTTCTTACAATAAAACCTTATTGTAAGCTGGGTGAGTTGCATGTTCATATACTTAGGATGTTAGGGAAATCTAGGTCTCCGGTTGAGTTAGGGAAGTTAAGTAGATATTTATATCTATATGATTGAGATGTCCATTTCAATTCCTTACTATATAGTGTATTCGTTACCAGGACGGCGTCCTGTGGTGATATTATAAAGAAACTGTATTGAACAGTGCTAATATATGTAGCATACATGAGTACAGTAAAAGTATCTAATTGGTACTGTAGGTATGGTTGTATTCATTATTAAGGATTATTACATTAGTTATCTTTATTTTCCTAAAATAATTACATTCATATGACAGGAACTCTATTATCTGTTTAATTTCACACTGCACATACACTTACTTACACAGGTAAATCAAATGATATGGTAAAATCTTTGTGGAACTTATTCGGACCAAATTTTGTCTGTAATAAGTCTCACATGATAGGTAAAGGTATAATTCCTTCAAGGTATATAAAGTTCTGGATTTTCCAAATTGGTGAAATTTCCATGAGTTTTAATATAGGAATTCAGTGTAACCTGAGACCTAAACCTACATTTGGGATAATCTGATGTAACATTAGGGTTGCAAAGCTCTTATTGTTATACAATAGTACTGGTTTTCTGGAACCACAACAGAATTGGAAACAAATCGAAGAACTACTATAAATTCTCTTATGATTCCTGAAAATCAGGATCCGGGAGTTCTGTTTTTCTGTGCTAAATTATCATATAACTAACGACTCCCTTTGGGACGAGGTTGATGATTATGAGGCTTATCAGTTTGACAGATTCCTTTGTAGGCTGGCTAGCCTTAAAAAGGTCCGGGATTGCACAACAAATGCTAGGTAATAAAATATTGCCTAGTATTTAATTTGCGTTCTATATTCCATAAACGATCCAATTTGGAAATATTCTCATTAAGAACTGGTCTTAAAAAGGTAATTGGATTAAGTGGTAAACCTTCCTATCCCAGTCATATCCATTCCTCGAATGGCTAATTTTATACTTCATAGTAAACTCAATATTTTATTTATATTAAAATTACTGGTTCCTAACTACAAATGCCACGCTTATGCATGCTTACTAATACTAAGTACTAATATGAACAAGGTCTTTCCTAATGTCTGTCCTATATATGGAAGACTCTGAGCCGATTTGGAAATGATTATACTTTTATAAGTATTGACAACTTATATATATATCCATTTTAGCTCCCAGGAAACCCTTGAACATAATGAGTCACATCCAGATATGGAGTGGGACACTTTGTACATAGTATAAAAATAATCTAGTGGCTGTTAGTGCGTAATCAGTTATTTTATAAAGTACTACATTCTGATTTTGAATGTAGGAAGATTTGTATTTGCTTAGCCAAATCCTATCTGTCACGGACTAGCTAGGTGTTGAAAATGGCTGAGCTAGACGTAACGAGGGCGAGGGTTAAGGGGCTCTCGTTTTTCCTCTCCAAACCACCCTTTAGTAAGGTACATTACACATACTCCTTCACTACACTTTACAATTTTATACTAGGATAGCTAAATTGTACAATTTAAGATTGTTTACTATAATTAATTCTAAATTTAACTTGTAGTCATGTTTATGTTTTTATGATGTAAAGAGTGCTAAGAGAGAGGAGAAATTGTATAATTGTCAGTAAATTAGGGCAACACAGTATAAATATGAATTGAAGTGTGATTATAAGATTCCCGGAGAAGTCTGCCAAGTATTTTATGTATTATTAATAGTTACATGTGTTCCAAGATTATGTTAGACTATAAATATGTAAATTAGAGTCTTAATTTGATACGCATTACACCCTAGGGATCAAGGGTTACTACATTCTCAACTTGTCCTACATTTATTACTAAGACGATCACACCATTGAGTTATTCGAAATGAAACTTCTTTAAAGTTATAATAATAGTCAAATATTATTATTGTAAATGATTATTTACACATATATCATTAGCTACATGATGGAAGGCCGGTCTAAGGACTTACCATCTGGTTTCGAGTTATGTTTTATACAATAGTGACAAGAAACTTATCGAAAATTATTGTAGAAAGTTATCATAATGTTTTAATACCACTGAAACTCAAGTTCTACAAAATTGTTTAAGAATCAGTTTAGCCAAAGTAGATCAAAAATAAGCAGCGAGATTTGAAACAAAGTATACAAATACACGGGGACAAGCTAAATAAAAGCGTCAATCATGTTCTGAATATTTTCTACTTCTCTAGTGAACTATGCGTGTAAAATATTCTAAAAGCCTCTTTAGATACTTCTTAGCCAATTAATTCCAATAAATGAATTCAGTTAAATGAAGTCCGATAATAATATAAGGAGTTCACTATTCTAGCATAATGCAAGAGTTCACAGTCGGGCCCAGACAGACAGACAATTCAGACACTAAGTAATATTATAACAATCCCTCTCAAACAATTAGACTGTTCTAGTGGCTGAACAAGGATCACAGGCAATAATGTTCAGCTTTTGGCAAAAAAGGCCTATCTCACAAAGAGCGCTATAGTGACTTATGTTGTTTTCGTTCTGAAGTATCTGATCTCTACTGGCCTTAACTCAGAGAAAGTTAGGTAGCTCGAGTGTTTTGCTTACTGCTTGGCCTTTAAAGGCCAATGCATATATAGTTAACAAGTTTTATATGTTTACAAGTTTCACCTTAATTATCTTTTTTTATTGCATTAGGCTGAGTTTCGACCAGAGATGTGCGAGGATACTTGGCGAGGGATGTGTTTGTCATGAACCATTAGAAACAGCTCATCGGAGCGAGGATAGGTAAATAAAGTGTTTCTATTCTATTGGTTCATGACAAACACATCCTCGCACATCCCTGGTCCACCACCACCAGGGACGTAGCCTTAGAATAGCAAAAAGGCTGACGGCCCACCTAATATGAAGTGGTCACCGTCGCCTATAGACAATAGGCTAGATGACTAAAAAAAACTGTTTAGTCCGTCTGTTACATTATGAAAAAATATTGTACACGTATTTTTTGTTTTGTTTGACAAACAAAAACTGACGAGGATAGAGTGCTTAGAAGTTTCGAGTGACGTCACTCTTGAGTACAAATTGTACTCAAGAGTGACGTCACAAGCCCCCACTCCAGAAGTTTGATGATCTATAACTTTGTCGATTTTTAATATTTTGATAAACCAAAAAATACGTGTCCCATATTTTTCCATAATCTAACTGACGGACTAAATAGAATTACATATTTTTAACCCAGTCATCATCCCTATTGCAAGACTAGTTGGCATTATGCTGAGGTGGGATCTTTTTGTAGTAGCGAGGTTTTTTTGTTTTTTATGTTTTCTTGTTTTTTTACTACTTTGTAACTGTTTGCTGTCATAAATAAATGTATTTTCTTTTAATTCTTTCTTTTCTTGTTTTATTACCCTTCTTTACTCTATGCTTTTGCTACCCTTCGCCACCTACTTTTCTGGTTTATTTCTGTGTCAATTGCTACTCAAAGGTTATCTGAAAGAGACCGCATTTTAGCAATAAGGTCGCCTGTTGTTTACCTTTTGAAATAGTTTTAATTATGTAATGTTCCTCTTGTAATGTGTTTTTGTGACAACTAGGGCGGTAAAACAAAGAAAGGCCGAGATCGCAGATGTTTGCGGCCCGAGCTGCAAGCGAGGGACGTAAATATGCGATCGAGGGCTTGCTTTATTACCTCCCGTGTTGTAAATAAATAAATATCAGAGGACAATCTTACACAAATCGAGCTAGTCCCAAATTAAACAATGCTTGTACTATGGGTATTAGACAACGACATACATAGGTACTTATATAGATAAATACATACTTAAATAGATAGAAAACATCCATGACTCAGGAACAAATACCTGTGCTCATCACACAAATATTTGCCCTTACCAGGAATTGAACCCGGGACCTCTAGCTTCGGAGGCGGTGGCACTCCCACTGAGCTAAACGTGTCGTCATTGTGTACATAATTTATGTCTACACTTGGACAGAAGCGGCTTTTTCCGTACGCGTAGCGTGTGGTAAAAGCCACTTTATGCGGCATGAAGTATATTTGTACTGTATTGTATCAATCGCATTTCTCTTCGACGTGCACCACTGAGCACAATGCTTAGCCGCTGTCTCCCGCCTACCAAGCGAACCTTCAAGAAGCTCACATTACTCAGTAATCATATTTACTCAATAATCATCTACGGGACCCCTATTCCGCTGATTACCAATAATCATTTAACATCTTCCGTCCCCTGTTACGCAGTCGATACGACCCAGTACTGATTTTATTGCCAATCCATTATTATTGTTACGGTTACTGAAATTCGATATAATGTAACGATTGGTAAAAGCATCCCAGTCCCGTGCGTCTTATTGTGATGTTTTGAGGCAAAATGTATCACTTTGTCGCGTGTAGAGGGTAAGTATAATGACGAATTTCTTCTCCATAAGTTATATAGTGACACGGAAAGGGGTTAAAATTTTTATCCGAGTTTATACCATACCTCCATCTCACACAATCAAATGCGGCGTAGGTAAAAAGGTAGACCTCGCAGTAGGTAATAAGGTCACGAGCAAACAGTAAAGTTTTTTATGCCGACACTGTCAATCGGGCCCTTTCGCTCCCAACATACTCCCTCTAAAATATACTTTCCATCTTCCATCCCTTTTTTATTATGCTAGTTAGAAAGTGACGGGAGGTTAGATTGAAGGGTTCTGCGGTTACGGTGGCTAGGCTATAAAAAGACAGCTTAAAGAGAGAACGTATTAGTCGAAGGGGGGTTTTTAATCAGCAATTCTCTGTGATTGGATGTTTGTAATTCTTTAGTTGTCAGGTTTTAGGAATTTGCTGGCCGTGCCACCTTAAACTATTCGCTCCCTCATTGATTAGCTCTGCAATTTTTAACAGAATTTATAATAAACGTTATCCACCGTTCTAATTTACAGATTAGTGATTTCGATAATATATACAAATTATGATTGCGAAGCAGTGGCGTGGCGTAAAAGATATCCTTGGGCAAGCCGGTGCAGATTTGACGTATATTTACCCGACTGCGGCGAAGCCCAAAGGAGGGTTATGTGTTTGACCTGTATGTATGTATGTATGTATGTCCGTTATTATGTCCGCTCGTAACTACTCAACGGCACAACCGATTTTAATAAATGATACATAATTAGATTCGTCTTGATGGCGCGAGTGTCACTGGGTATGAAGTTTAAAATAAACATAATGACGGATATTATGCACTTTTAATTTCCTTAAGAGCTGTAGAATAAGGTGGTCAAATGCCTGATAAGTATTAAGCAAGCCGGTAGGAATCGAGTTATTTGGTCGCCGCGCCACTGTTGCTCAGATTGATGATGATTATTATTTATTTATATTCTTAACTACTAATATACCTAGTAATTAAGACCTTTGTTACTAACACATACTATGGATACCTACCTAATCTGAAATAAATTATATGAATATAAATTGAATTTGAATAAATATTGTATAAATACCGTCTAATTAGGGGCCATTCATTTATTACGTAAGACGATTTTTGCCAGTTTTTGACTCCCTCCCCCCCTTATGTAAGAAAAAATAAGAATCGGCTGACCCTCTCCCCCCCTATTTAATATTTATTACCTACGTAAGAATCTAAAGAAAAATTATTTTACGTTTGGGCTGTTTTAATTTTTATTTTTCAAAGAATCATTTTTGTAGGGACTTTTATTTGCAGATACTAATAGTTTTTAATTTTTTAGTAAAATTTTTATACTCAACCGAGCACGCGCCTACGCTCTCGCGCGGATTTGCGCGCTTTTTCAAGAGTAAAGATTATTTTGCGCATTTTTATGATCTTACGTAAGAACGATCAAAACTCCCTCCCTCCCCCCTGTAAGAAAAAATAAGACATGGTTGACCCCCCTCCCCCCCTAAATCGTCTTACGTAATAAATGAACGGCCCCTTATCCGTTGCATCATAAAAACAAATAGTAAACCCTTAATTTAAGGTAAAAGGGCATAAAATATATTTCTAATAAATGTACGTCTAAGTGTTGGAAATCGATTGATTCCGGTGTGATTTCCAATAATAAATAGGTACTCGTATAATATACGCTTTTAAGCTACCACTTACCATTCTGCCGTCCTAGTGTTAAAGGCGACTTTTTGCTATGGAAGTTCATAGTAAAAAGTCGCCTTTAGACTAGGACGGCAGCATTGGCAGACTCATTTAAATAATGGTTTCTCTTTTTAATTGTAAAATATGTAGGTATTTTTGAACGGGTCATGGTTTACGTAAAACATATCCCACCAAAAACATTCTGTAAAAAACTAGCCAAGTCTCGATGGAGCTGCTTGTTTATCTCTAAAAAGTAATGAAATCTAGACAAACTCGTGCCAAGTCTAAGGTTCCTTACTGCGATTTCTTTATTATTATAGTTAATGTTGTGTGACTTGGCCGTTGAACATTCTTTATACGTTAGTGGGTACAAGTCAATTTTGTTTACACGTAATGTTATATCTGTTGTAACTACCTATGTTTGTTAAGCGAGATAATAGCCCATACTGGTATTGGTAATTGGACGCTAGTGTCTAATGTATAATTATGCCCACTAACGTATAATTTAATTACGTAAACGCAAATTGACTTGTACCCACTAACGAATAAAGAATGTTCAACGGCCAAGTCACACAACATTAACTATAATAATAAAGAAATCGCAGTAAGGAACCTATGACTTGGCACGACTTTGTCTAGATTTCATTACTTTTTAGAGATAAACAAAGCAGTTTCTACACTCGAACGTTGGCTAGTTTTTTACAGAATGTGTTTGGTGGGATTTCACTTCTTTTTGTAGAAACGTGGGCATATTGATTTATTTTATTAGATTTTCTTATTTGACACAGTTTTTTTCTTTTTATTTTTGGTTGGGCTCTTGTGTTTTCTAATCAGGGTCACCAGGTAATCCAGATCTTCGATTATCCTAGTTTTTATAGTTTTCCCTTTATGTGGCTATTAAACCCTAACTCTTTACCAAATTTCAGCTCTCTGGGTTTATGGGAAGTACTAGTTCTATTCTGATGATCATGAGTGAGTGAGTGAGTGTCATAAATGCGAAACTTTGCTTTCGCTTAACTTCGGAACTAAATGACCTACAGACTTGAAATTTTGGATTTAAAGTATGTGTTTATAGCTTACTGGATGACGAAAATTTCTACGTTCTGGTCTTATCCAGAGGTTCTCAAATAGGGGCCTGAAAATGCGGCGAAATGGTTCCAGTAAAGGATGGTACAGCAGTGTTTGCTTCGCGCTCGACTTGGCGGGGGCACTCCCGTGCCCCCAGATTTTCAGCCGGACCGTTAATAATTTTAAAATAATTTAATTATAACTTTCCGCGTGCGTCTGACGTAAAAAGAGTATTCAGGTATTATATAATTATGAGGCGATTCGTAAAATGCATTCTTTTTTATATAATATTGATATTTAACGCACACTGTTAATAAGAGATTCTTTGTAATACAACATTAAAAACTAACAAATAGCGAAAAGTGCATCTTATAATAAGTACGTCTGTCCTATACATTTCTCAATAATATTTAGTTAAAAAAACACTTTCAAATAGAAAAATAGCAGTTTACTCCCAAAGCAATAAGCCACATCAGCCGGGATAATTCCCCGACGTTCTAATCATTTTCCTCGTCAAAATGCCTCCAGCGAGATTGGCAATTTAATAAATACGAAACGAGCAGGACACAAGGAGATTGACTTTTACGTATCACTAAACTATATCGAGTTTCGCCAATAATAATCGGATGACAATAAAATTTGCGGGCGACGGGACGCCACGTCGAGAGAGTAGGAAAATGCGGAGTCATTGTCAGTATTGGAAGTTTGGAATTGGGATGTTGACTAATGTTGGATTTTACTATAGATGGTTGGGTTGAAATACACCAAATTATCATATCAGGTAAAATAACCGAAAAATATGAAACAGTGTTTAAGTGACTGGGAACTGGGACCTCAAAGTTGTACAAATTTAAGTTTTCTAACGTCCTTAAAGTATTTTTTTTAATAACGCTCAGTGTTAATTAAAAAATATGTACCTAGGACTTCTGCTAATTACTTTCACTGTTGTTGAGAAATTGTCAGTGTGATGTTTCATTCCTTATGTGTCAGTATCGCAGTTGCTCAAAGCTTTTTAGGCCCCATTCAGACGGGGCGAGAACTCGTATGCGAGTTTGATTACATTGCGAGCTACCTAGGTACAGTCAAGGAATTTAATTTCCTATCCGTTTCATTGAAATGTTGTTAAGCATACACGATGCATTAAGGTAGAAATTTCTATTTCAGTAATAGTATTTAAATGTCAATACGTATTATTTGTCACTGCACATTACAGATAACCTCTTTGCGAAGTTATTTGCTCATCTAATTACGAATACGTGTCAGTTGGTGTCAGTGTCAATCGAGAAAATTTTAAAATAATTCCGAATCCAGACTCCGGAAAGTCTACCGCAAACGTCGATAATCTAAATTTCGTTATCTGCGTTTCTTTCATTTGAATATTGCAAGAGCGAGATAGATGGACTTTCTTCGAATTTCGATTCCGCGGTTGTCGTCCTTTTTTGGTAATGCCTTGACGTTCCAAATTTCAGTTCACCATGTCAACGTTGTTAATCTGTTATAGTCAATATTATGTCAAGTAACGCCGTACTCTAAGCATAGCTCTTATGATGACAGTATGCTATACGATATTGGACCTTAGGTGGGTTGGAAATTAAATTCCTTGACTGTACGATGAGTACAGTTGATCGATTAATCGCCGCAATGAAATGAAAATCCCATACGAGTTCTCACCCCGTCTAAATGGGGCCTAGTCTTAAAGTTCGAGTGTACAGAATTTGGTTCATGTCCGTCCGTCCAAACTTGATTGCCAATATCAACGATGACATTCTCCGAAACGCAGACGTGTTACGGAGCGATGCCCCATAGAGTCCGGAAATTTTATTGACATCCGATTATTCGGCCCCATCGGCTATCGATGCTGCAGGCTATAATAGGGCACATATTACGCGGTCCACTTTTTCAGATTTTTAGGCCCCCAATGTCAAGCTTTTTTCTAAAATGTTTTATTTATTTATTTAATCTTTATTGCACAGATCGTGACTACGAGACATCAGTCTACGCTGCCTACGCTGCACGCTGCGTCTTCCAATAGGGATGACGACAAGGTTAAAGCTATATCATTCTATTTAGTCCGTCAGTTAGATTATGGAACAAAATGGGACACGTATTTTTTGGTTTATCAAAATATTAAAAATCGACAAAGTTATAGGTCATCAAACTTCTGGAGTGGGGGCTTGTGACGTCACTCCTAGGTGAAAAGTGTACCTAGGAGTGACGTCACTCGAAACTTCTAAGCACTCTATCCTCGCCATTTTTTGTTTGTCAAACAAAAGAAAAAATACGTGTACAATATTTTTTAATAATGTAACTGACGGACTAAAGAGTTTTTTTAGTCGTCTAGCCCGTGCATTATTGCCCGTATGTGTCAAGTGTGTAGGTAATCTATCAAGTAATAAAATGAAAAATATTTCGACCACGATTGATGTCCTATCTTTGTGTTTGTATGGAGAATCAAGCGGCCCGAATCGTCTTAAAATCTTTCCGATATGTCGCGGGTACGGTATACAATTTTCATTTATCACTCACCTTAATTGAATCCGTTTTGCAACCTTATATCCCAATCAATCCTAACGCGCTTCCTATTAACGAAACTTATTATAACATCAAATAAACCGAGGGTCAAAAAATCCGGTACGATTGCGTATCAGCCGGCTTAGGAGGGTTAACTCAGATAAGAGATAATTCGACGCGGATTACTCGCTGCACACTAAATACAGATTACCGTGACGTATGGACGCATTTAGAGGGTTAGAGCTTAAAAATGGGACTCAAATTTAGCTCATAGTCGCCTAGGCTGTTAAAATCGACGAACTAACTAATTTACGGCGGAGTTTTAAAAATGGTGGAGCTCAGCTTTGGTACGGATCTAGATAATGGTAGATTCATCGGAAAATACGAGACTAAAAACCAGGCAGAATCGAGCCTAATCAACTTTTTAATGTGCCCACAACAACCTACAATAACGAAAGACTCATTTAACAACTTGGTGGACGTTATATGACGGTCGCCGACAGCGAGGCAGGCGGAAGCAGAAATGCAGGGCGACTTAGACAGGTATACGATTCATTGGCCAGACACAGCTATTGACAAAGTCGAGTAGAAATCCAGGGGAGAGGCCAGCAATGGTCTCACGATTTTTCACTTTTAGGAATGCTTCTTCTTCATCGTTCCCTCATTACTGAGGATCGCGGCCACATATTGTTTGTCTGCAGAGGGTGCGGTCATAGGCCGTATGAACTGCGTTCTGCATGCTGCCGCCAACCAACTTCTTAATGGAGTCAGACCATCTTGCTGGTGCTCTTCCTTGAGCCCTATATTTATTTGACTAAAATTATTTGTTTCTCCAGATCAAGCTTTTGGGTACCGCATAATGTGCCCGTAGAAAGTGAGGGCTCTGTTATTACAGTTTTTAGAAAGCCACGTGCCGCGAAATACAGAGCTAGTATGCAATAAAACTTCACCCAGAATACCGTATGCAGACTGTGTATATCCTTCTTCCACGGGGATTAGTCCCCACTACCCAGATCAGGATGGGTCCCAGATTTTTACTCGATCTCAATGCATATCCATCGTACGAGTGTATACCACTGTCACTTTTATATTTAAACATCTCGAGCCAGTGTGAAAATCGGCCCCCAGATTACATGAATAAAACATCGCCCAGATAAACAGCATGAATAAATCCGCAAAGCAAACGCAAGCAATCGCGTGAAATATGGAAAACAACGAGCAAACGCGAACTCCAGATATAAAACTAAACTACAACAGAAGCATTAAATTAAAACTAAAAGCCAAACGCGACGCAACCTACACCAACAATAAAAACCTAAGAGACGGAACCAACCTAGTGACACACGCTCTTTTAATTCTGAGTAAACTGTGTTAGCTGTGGTCCATTAATTAATTTGTGCCTCTGTAATGTGATACTCAAGTTAATTTTGGATGCAGCTGCTATCTGTCTCAATGTATGGAAGTTTATGAAATAGCGAGCTGTTTTTGGTTATTTTGGCGACCCACGGTAACTGAAGTTAGATGAACAGAATAAAATTAAATACTACTGAAACCGCAGTAGGTACATTAATTGATTGATAAGAGACAGTTGCTGGTTCAAGATTTTGGTTTGTGAGGGAATTAACCCTAGGGTAAGTTTCATCAAAGTAAATAGAAGAAGCACAGAAAATTTCACGATTTTAGACTTCAAAATTTAAGAACAGTTGATCTATATGACGGTTTCACACCTTTCTGAGACCCATTCAAACCAACACAGCGTAAGCGAGGTGAAATCTTACACCGTTTTTAAAAACTGGATACAACGTGAGACAATTTGAAAACTACTTGAAAAACATTATTCATGCAGTAACGATGAAATTAAACGCAGGCAACGAAAAAAAAACTTTAAAAATTTAATCACTACGACACGCTCCGCATATATCTTATGATCAAAACTGGATAATGAAAAGAATGAGACCAATGTGGAAGATCTTTTCAATATTTTTTTTTTTCAAATCGGTTTGTTAATGACAGTGTTCTGCGGTAACAAGCATAAAAAAATCAATCTAATTGAAAATCTTCTCCAATCCAATCTCCAATATTTTTGTCAATTAAGGCAACAATCTTATAGAAATCAACCTACTCCTAAATTAGCTAATAATGTTACAAACTGACAATGCGAATTGCTTGTTGCAGGCCTACTTGAATAAAAAATATTTAGGCTTTGACTTTGAGTCCCAAACTAAGAAGCGCTTGTTTGTGGCACTAGACAACAATATATATTCTATTTGTGTAGATAAATACATACTGAAATAAATAGAAAATGTCTAAGTTCAGCTATAAATACTCACCCCACGAATGTTTCCCTTTCCATTACCTCTAATTTCGTAGGCGATATGCTAAACGTGTCGTCGTGGCAAGAGACAACAGAAAACCATTTAAAAGCTTTAGAAACCCAACGACCAGCAACGTGAGTGGTCCGCTTTATTTGTTTACTTGCAGTGCACAATTCGTGCCACAAACGAGAGACAGGGGACCAATACACAGAAGTTCCCCTAATAAAGATCGCTCTTTACGTCGCAGCGAGTCGTGGAGTTTGCTCACACAAGAGATACATTTTAAAATGATTTGTGTAAAGAACATAATACTCGTAAAGTGGGACGGAAAGTTTTAGCCAAGTTATTTTATCGGCGCTTCAGAGAATTGAGCTTCGAGAGGATTTAAGACAATATTGAAGTACGACTTGAAATATAAACTTATAGTCTGTAGTTCGGTACTACGGCTAAACTGTACAGCGTTCAGTTTATGCCTTAAAGGTCCTTTCCTATTGTTAGTTCCGCAAAATCTTGCATAAATTTTCTATTCGTGTCTATTTCCTGTATCTTCTCCAGGCACCAATTTCCCGAACGTGACAGGTAAATGACAGTGTCAATCCTCGTAAATGACATGGCAAGCTTACCGAGTTCCGAATGCCTTCGTGCTTATATTATAGGCCACGAAATATAATTTTCAAATGATCGTTGTCACATGACACGTTTGTGCAACAATTGACAAATTGATGTCTAACTCAAAAAATATTTGCAACACGTTTTGTCAAGAAACTTAATGAGCACCCGCTCTGCATCAACCTGTTCCTGTTACCGGTTGCAGCAATGCCTCACCTGAATAGCGACTTCTTAGACCATCTAGGACTTGATGATGATGATGCTGCCATTTTGTCCCTCATCAGGGACATAGGGCTCTCAGAAGGAATTTCCACTTGTCACGATCCTGCGCGTCCTCCTCCAGCTCCTTCCATCCAAGGCCAGTTGGTGCAGCCTCTTTCTCGACTGTGCGCCTCCAGGTGGTACAAGAGCGACCGGATTTTCCTTTCCCGGGAACCAGAACTTAGAGAGATGTATCTCCCCCAATCGCCTTGGTGGAGGTGTGGGGTACTTTGATAACATACCAAGTGATACAATTTAATAACTTTAGACGCTTTATTAGATTTCTTACTTGAAAAAACAGTGAAACTTTACTTATATAGATGTTAAAGTACCTACTTTTTAAATACCTCTAATCACAGTCCTCCTTTAATAAAAATCAACTTATAATAAAATAACATAAAAAATGCAGTTTCTTTATCGTAAATAACAAATGAATAAATAAATATCGCGGGACATCTTACACGAATCGATGTAGTCCCAAACTAAGAAATGCTTGTAATTTGTATTATGGCCACGATATACATACTTATATAGATAAATACATACTTACTTAAATAGATAGAGAACATCCATGACTCAGCAACAAATACTCGCGCTCATCACACAAATATTTGCCCTTACCAGCATTCGAACCCGGGACTTCTAGAGTCATAGGCGGTGTCACTCTCACTAGGCTAAACGTGTTGTTGTAAGTACCTAACACGTTCGATTAATCTAATACTTTAGATAGTAAGATAGTAAGTAGAAAGTAGAATAGTGAGTAATATGTAGGGTAAGTAGATATCTTCTTGGTATCTTTTGTTAGTAATCCCGTGGCATGGTACCTACAAAAAAAAAGAATATTTATTAAGTTATTATTAAATACCTAACTGCCCTGGTAACCTCGCCGGCGTGTAATAATAAACTTTGATCATATGATCAATTTCACCTCGTAAAGGTGATCAACGACACCCCCACCCATGGATTCCCCGGCAACGCGCGCATTTAGAGGTTGTCAAATTGAGGTAATTTTTTTTAAACTTACGAATAAACACTGATTAACATAAGACAACATAAAAATCCCCTATATATATTATTGACACAGGTACAGTCAAAGTTTTTAAATCATAAAAAT
Organism: Eudemis profundana; assembly: GCA_947034925.1. NCBI lineage: Eukaryota > Metazoa > Arthropoda > Insecta > Lepidoptera > Tortricidae > Eudemis > Eudemis profundana. Next base: position 3,174,141 of record OX344800.1, on the reverse strand, counting down.
CAGCAAGAAAAGCGTTCTTACTATTAACATTTTCTTCTAGGCGAAATAATAGTACTACACGCGCACCCGATCACTATGTGGTGAAACAACGATCAGTATTTCCAAATATGAAAAAATAACTGCTAAAGCGTTTTTCAACTTGTGAAAACAAGCACTTTAGTAGCAGATGGAAGTTGTTATCAAAGTTGACCCGCAAATCAAAGTACCCCGGTTTACGGTACTAAATCATACATCTAAAATTGTGTTAAAATCTGAGTGGACATAGTCGCGGGGCAGACCTCATTCCTATAAATCGTAGTATCACGTCAATATGTCCCTCAATAATCGGCTTTCGGGGGTAGCTATTTATCGGAAAAGGTAAACCTATATTAACAGGATGTTCCCATAGGTAGCGACTCGCTGGTCAATAGGCGAGCACAATGCTCGAGGGCTGCGCTTGGGTTCCAATGCGAGGAGATAAGCTGATGATATCGAGCCCTGTGGATACTCAGTTTGATATATTTGAACATAATATTACTCATACGAATATACAGCACACGCGATCTACTGGGAGTTTTTGACCGAGAACAAATTGAAGCATTTATTCGCTATTGATTGAGTGACAAAAACAATATTGATTCATGAAAATTATGAAAATAATGATTACTACAAGAGGGGTTGAATAATTAGAAAAAAAATATTTTAACTATTTGGTCGTAATGGGACCAAACTGTGTACACCAGTTTGGTCCCATTACGACCAGGTCAAGATCTGACGCTCATTTGAAGTCCGTTATTTTTACTTGTCAATGCTCGTAAAGTGCTCGTTTATGACCTATGAAGGTGGATTAAAACAGCTCTTTCACTTGTCGTGCTCGTAAAGTTCAGGTGCCATGCCACCGTAACGTTGAGCTGTGCCACCTTTCATGTTTATGCTCGGCAGAGGCGGAATAGAAGGCGGGCTTTTATGCATGAGCAATACTCATACTTATTATTTATTAAGTCGTATTGCATTATATATATATATAAAGTAATCATAGTATGGCTTTGAGATTGTAAAGCTGCGTCAGGCGTCAAGTCATCCAGATCTTCAGCTCAGCAGTAGCAGTGAAGGTTACCCCCTGGATAATGTGTTCAATGGTCTGTTTTTCCTCGCCGCACTCGCAGGGTGGGGAGTCCTTCCATCCCCATTTGTGTTGAAAGAAATTGCAGCGACCGTGTCCAGTTCTTAGCCTGTTTCGGCGGCAGCAAAACTTGCGGGAAAGATCGAATCCTTTTGGTTTAGGTCAATCAGTTGGGCTGTTTTTCCCTGCGTTCTAGAAGCCCATTCTGCTGCTATTCAGCTTTCGGCGATGTCGAAGTATTTCAGGTTCTGAGCTGTAGCCAACGAGGGTTTCCGAGATTTAAGTCGTTGTGGAGTAGGATGACGAAACTGATAGTGGACTGGGGCCTGTTTCATCATTGTCAGTTTTTGACAAAAAAGTCGTATTGTCACAAGAAATTCTGTTTCATAAACGTGACAAATATGTCAAATTGCGACAGGTAAATAGCTTACAAATTTGTCAATGTAAATTACGTTTCATAAAAGTCTACCATTGTCAGTTACGACTTGTCAGAATCTAAGAAAATTGTCACTTACTTTTTTATCTTTATATATGATATATGATATAATTGTCGTTTATTGTGACAAATTTTTCACTACTTAGATTGTGTGTAAATAATATAGTAGTATGACGGTAGCAATACAAATATTATATAACGCTTTATATCGCCGTAAAGAGTTGGGATAGTAACGGGAATAGCACGGGCAAAGCGGTAGGTAAATGCTTGTTAATAACCTGTACAAATTTGATTTCACTGGATTTGATTGCTTTGAATTCTTTGGCATTGGAAACTTGTGAAAAGGACAGCAAAATAACTATCTTAGGCCTTATATACGATAATAGAGAAATACCATTTGGTAAGTTGAGTGAACGTTTGACGCATAAATAAATGAAAGGAAATTGCAGAGCAGTTGAAAGGGTTGGGCATATTCAAAAATATTGATTTGATTTCCATGATACAATGCGACAAAACTGAGGAAAAGGAAGGTAAATTACCAAATTAAAAGGAAATTTTATTCTTGTGCTAAATGGCCCACGACGCTGTCGTATCTTTGTGTGATTAGTAAATGAGAAGTAACCGTTGATATTGGGTGAGGTCGCCTGTCAACAATCTACGACAAGTCTACAAATATGTCCAATTGTAATGACAATATAGTGTTTCATAAAACAAATATTTCAAAATTTTCGCGACAAATTGTCACCTGTCCCCTGTCAAGAGAAAATGTTTATGAAACAGAAATATGTCAAAATGTCGCGACAAGTTGACATATTTGTAATTTTTCCACCATGACTTATTTGTCATTGGTAATGTTTATGAAACAAAAAATTGTCAAATTCTCGAATTGTCGCCTGTCACCTGTCGCCTGTCATTGTCACGTTTATGAAACAGGCCCCTGGTAGTGAGTACTGCAACATGTACACAACACGCCGTGTCCAACATGGTGCTAACGGTGTCGAAGCATTTAAAATGGACGACAGTGGATGTTTTAATACAATTTTATTTTTTCCTCGCAATCGACGTGAAAAACTCCCATTGCATAACAATGTACTATTTCTTACATGCCTACACTTTTGTGCATTATTCACCTACAAATACTGTCACGTTGTGTTTTTTGCATTTAATTGTAGGTTTAAATATGACAAATTTAATTTTATGTTCAAGAGAAAGGTTTTACAATTGTCTCGAATAGCTTCGTTAGAATTATTTTCGTCTAGCAACATTGCTACAACTGTCTAGTGTCATATTTGAGAGATTCTTGACATACAACATACTGATGTTGCTATATGTCATATAAATAGATTTATAGGGTAAATTTGTAATGCAAATTGGGGAATAACATTTATTATAATAAGATATTAAAAGTATAAAAATATAAACTAATTTGAATATAATGGACAAGTAAATATAGTTAAATATTCTGATCAGTAAATGTTATTTCTTAATTAATAGGATTGAAATTCTTTAGATTTCCAAATCAATTAGGGAGAAATTGAGGTCCTTAGTGGAAACACAATTTGGTTGGAAATGATCTTTGAAAGAGAGGAGGTCTAGCTATACTGGCTGGAGCTCTTCAAAAGCTTTTTGCATCTGGGCCGTGAAGGGAGCAACCCCTGATGCTTGTGTTCTCCTTGGTGGCTACAAATATGGCGCGGCTGAGGCAGTCCTAATTTTCATCATGAAGTAATTGTGAGTAGCATTTCTTTAAGGTTAACTCATCTGGCTGTTGAGGCACCCCATTCACTGAAAGGTCTTGTTACAGTTAGCCCTCCGGGGGCATCTTCATGAAGGGTGGCGGGCTTCGCAGAGCTATGAGGATATAACTCTTCTGTCTGGTGAGAATAACCATAACTTCAGTCTTCTTCTAAGCTGTGGAAAAAAAAACACATACTTTAGCATACTAATGTAAGCAATTTGTTCTATTCCAGCTGAAGATGGGTTTTCTACTTTTTTTCTAATTTCTTTTTCTAATTTTTTCTAATTTCTAATTTTCTAAATTCAAATTCAATTTCTAATTTGGTGATATTTCAAAAGGAACATGGTTTTGTATTAATTCACACCTCACCTATAAATCCCATGGGCTGTAGCGCTCTCGTCGGAATAGTCTTCATGCACACTACGGGTCACTAACATCCGGAGCCTGCTGTTGCTGTTGCCAGCATCAGAAATCCTGTAAGAAGGTGTGTCGATGAGAGTCTGCAGTCTCGAGGTTGGTGGCTTCAAAATTTATTAAGTCATTGTTAGGAGATTAGTTTAAATTTAACTGATGGCAGTGTAACTTTAGGCACTAACATTTATACTAGCCTGTGACCTCACTACTAGAAGAACCTAGGCTTTAAGACCCCGCTCTACCAACTGAGCACAATAGGTAGTGCTAAGGAAACGCTGAATTTGTACTGTGAGGCCGCAGGCGAGTGAAGAATAAAAATAAATTTGTCATACACTAACTGACTTTCCTTATTCTCCTTTTTGTTAGCCTGAACTACTGAAGGGTCCTGTACGTAGCACTACTTAATATCGTTTGTTTTTTTATTGAAAGGTGAGTTCATAGTTTTTTTTTGCATCTTTCCACAACTATGTTCACACTGTATCCTCAAATATAACCGGGCGGGATACAGGGTGACATTGGCGCCCAACTTTTAGAGAAAATTCAGTATATTTCAGTACCTTTCAGTAGTTTTGAGCATATATTACACTGCCAATCGATTGTTGTAAAAATATTTCATACTTACATGGTAAAATCCACTTTTCAAGCCTTGTTCCTCGTGTTTCGATAGTGCAACACAGTTCTTTTAGACATATTTTGTGTTTTGGGATCCATTTGATCCATATATTGTGTATTTCTTGATATTTTGAGCTAATTTTGGTGAACACGTTATTTAGAGGTTATAACCAAACCAAGTGACGTTTACAAAAGAAAGTGTAATTTTTTCAATCGACTACTTTTGAGTACTTTATTTTGAGTTTTGGATCTTGATATATCACAATTTAGACCTTTTGAAACTAAAATTTAATTTAGTTGTGATTTTAGAGACATTTATTTCAATTGTCCAGTTAAGCATTTCAGACAAATAGTATTTAAGTCTCAGACTTGATTTAAGTTCATTTAAAAGCTAATTTTATTACCAACGTTTTTAGTATTACCACATGAAATTCTAGATTGGATTTTTAAGCTTTGGTTTTGGTACATTGTAAAACTTAACAATTCCAATTTAAAATACACAACAAATTTACATCATACCTAATATAAATAATTACATTGTTTTTCAACAATTCTAAATATCCATTCATTAATTAAGATTTAAAAATTGGGATTGATATACAATACTGTTATTAGGCAAAAGCATTCCCACATATTGTTATTTTCAGACACTTACACCAATACATATTGTTTTTTCTGATACTTACCTTTTGTGCATTTTATAGTGATAATTAAGTAACAGACATATTTTGTTAAGGAAATTAAGTAAAAACAAGTTCATTTAAAAATATTGTATTAACTAGGTCACAGGTGATTCATAATATCTGAGTGGTAGTTTATTGTGATTACACATCCATCAGTACTAAGTACATTTATTTTAGATAATTCAAAATGGAGCGTAGCTTACAATTTCATTCTTTGTTGAAGGATGAGCTTAATTATGAAGTCACAATTAGATCTGAGACACCTGCAGGCACTGTGGATGGTATGAGGAAACAGTTGAGGCAATTGCTTCTGGAATGTCCACCCGAAGCAATTATCGAGACAGATTTTGAAACCGACAGTGAGCTCGGAATTATTTCAGACAAATTAAAAGACCTATCCACATGTGTTGACAGGTACACACGTACGCAAGACAGGCACTCTTCAAGTCGCAGTAAAGCCTTAGGGAATCACTTGTATCATAGACTTTTGAGAGTCCAGACTGAGGATGATCCGGAGGCATTGTCGTTGAAGGCCGGCCTTACATCTCAGTTGGAATCTTTGTTTTCAAAGTTAGGTGGTTTTAAACAGTCTATGGGTTCTGTAGAAAATATTCAGGCCAGTGTTTCAAATTCCCAACCGACTTCAAACAAGGATATTCAGCTTGTTTGCTCTGGTAACATGAATATTGCTAAATGGAATTTGAAATTTGAGGGCTCCGGCGACTTGAGATCATTCTTGGATCGTGTTGATGAACTTAAATCAGCTTTTGGTGTTTCCGATGCGATATTGTTTCGTTCTGCAGCACTTTTGTTTTCTGGAAATGCATTGTTGTGGTATAGAGGTATTAAGGACCAAGTTTCTTCATGGATTGAATTGAAACAAAATTTATTATCGGAATTTGACGCTGTTGATTACGATTATCGTTTAATGGGAGAAATAAGGTCGAGAACTCAGGGTGTTGACGAGCCAGTTCACATTTATTTTGCTATAATGTCATGTTTGTTCTCTCGGCTTAAAACTCCACTGTCAGAGGATGCTAGGTTGGAAATATTACTGCACAACATAAGACCAAACCATTTGTTAGTCCTTTACCTCAAAAGCATCAATTCCTTGTAGCGATTCACCTAATCGCATTTCACCTCGAACGTATATTTATTTCTCGCGTTGTGTCCCAATCGTTTACTTTTTTAGGCGCTATAAGTTTGAATCGCATTTCACCTCGATCGTGCATTTAACTATCGCGTTGTTTCTCAATCGTGACTTTTTTGAGTCGCTATTAGTTTTAGTCGCATTTCACCTTGAACGTGTATTAAATTTTCGCTTTGTATCCTAATCGTTTATTTGAGTATTAGAGAATATTTTTAGTCGCAATGTACCTTTTTCGCTTATTTTTTTACAGCATATCGTTCTGGACATTTTACACAATAAATACTCCTTATAGCACAATCCTTGAGAAAATAAAATATGATGACATGACCATGCGTGACATGCCATTTGAGTGACAAGGTTGTGTTTGATGTTGATGTGGTTTACCAGCGTAATTTTCTAAGCGGTTAAATTCCGAGTAATTATCAGAAATGAATACGGTAAGGTCACTTTATTACTTGTATGATATAACAACAAACGTGTTATAATCTCGGGATACTACATCTTTTATTGTTATACTTAAGGGAAACCAATGTGACCGTCCAGTATCAGAAGCATATTTGGAATCTGAATGCAAACGGCTTATCCAGAAGAAACTGTGGGACGCAAGAAATACTGGCAAATCTAACGAGCCTCCTGTGCTCTGTGTAAGCGGTAAGGATATAAACAAGAGTGCGGCATAATGACATAAATTTTATTATGATAATCTGACATGTAAAATTGCAAAATATTTTATAAGTAAATGAGTGATGAGTAATGAGGTATAACAACGTAACATTCTGATCATTAATTTATATTTTTGTTACAGATGAAACTCACATGCCTCCCAAAACATTAAAAGTAGTTAATAAAATGTTATCAACGTGTACTTGTATCCGTAATAAAAAAACTGTGTTGTTTCGTCACTTAATTAATCATATTTCCGAAGAGAGTATGGACGGATTTTGGAGTGAAGTCGTTGAGGTAATAAATAAGTATTCTGATTAAAGCTTGTTTCTTTTATTCTCTAAGTGATGTATACATTTTAATCAATAAAGTAATAAATGCGTGAGAGAGCACCTGATACCCAAACATCGTGGTCCAACAGCTATGTCCAACTTGTTGTACCACGGGTAAGTAAAGTTATCCGTGGTTCCACTGTCAGAATACTTTCGTTTTCCCTTCGACCTCCACCGCAACCGTGTTTCGCAACCAGCCCTCCTTGCCCGTGGTCCACCTAATCTGTTCACCTGGGTGGACCACGGGAAGTTTTTTCTACCCGTGGTCCACCTAGAAGGACTAAGGTAAAAACTTATTGGTGGTGGTTCACCTCGGTAAACTTTTCCAGTAAATTAGTAAATAGTATACAGTAGTACTTTTTGCTTTCAATAAGTACCTGGCCAGATGTATTTACTCGTATATCATTATTTAAATTCAATGGCGTTGGTTGTCAATTAGTGTGACAGCCGTCAAGACGATCATAATTTTATCATAATATCGTATTGCTCATATAAATACCTGGTGATCTTAATATGGAAATGGGAAACGCAGATACGTTAAGACGAGCTGTTGCAAATGAAAATAATGGATGCCTGTTTAACGGATGCTTCACTCCAATTCTACACAAGCCTTCAATTTTCCACAAGGCGATGTTGCTAAGTAAATATAAATTATATTTACCTCCAAATACTAGACTGTGCACCAATCACATGGATACAGAAGACTGGGGTGCTGTAATTGCTACCGAAGCAATTACTACCGAAGATCATTTTGACAAAGAAGATACGGAAGATATTGTTTCTATTTTCACAAACGTGCTGCAATATGTCCAGATAACAGTTTCATCAGCATTAGAGTAAAATATTTTGATATGCATTAAATACATAATTAAAATACGATTTCATTCCTCATTTTATAAAATATAATCTATACTTATAAAACTCGGGTCGTAGAAGGCTGAAATTTGGAAAGTAGATTCGTTAGTAGGTGGGAGGAAGGAGTAAAAGAGGTTATTAACAGACTTAAAAAAAAAAGAAGTTACTCAAGTTGACCCGTACGTTTTTTTCATTTTTCCTCAGAACTTTCGAATGCGTTATCCTAAGCCTTAAATGAACCACCACAAGGTCTATATATAATTTACAGCAGGAACTATTTATTTATTAGCTTGTCCCCCCAAACATGAACCCCTGAAAACATAAACTATACTGTAAATATACATATACAGCACAACACAGCTCTAGTCTAGCACCATTCATGGATAAGGGCCCAATTATGATTCTTTTTTACGTAAAACTCAAATTCGAAGAAACGGACACCATATTTTTAAACTAACAACACTATGACGAGATGTCTAATGATCATAACTGGTAAAATCCATGGCTATAAGGCATTTTAAATCTTTGCTGTCCATTATTGGGTATTACTGCTTTGCTAAACATATCCATATTTGGTGCCATCACCCGAAGTCAATGTTGTTGTATGAAAATATGGTGTTAAAGGGAGCAAAATAAAATAAGTAATCTAAGGCACAACTCTGCTTTATTTCTCTATCACTAAAAACAAAATTAGAAACCAATTTCAACTTACTTAGAACAAAAATAGTAGTTTACGATACTAGGGTGGTAATCAAAAGGCCGAAATCGCAGTATTTAACGGCCCGAGCTGCAAGCGAGGGATGTTATTACGCGATCGAGGACTTTTTCTATTACCTCCCGTGTATCGTACGTCATTTTATGTCAATACTTGGCCTGATAGCGGCTATTTCTTTCTGGCCAAGTATTGACATAAAATTACTTCATAGGCACTTTTTGGCCAGGTGTGGCATAAAATATATTAAGGAGTTGAGATATATGCTTAATTTAGTATTTCAACATGGCAAGTTTACTTATGCATTGTTCAAGAGTCAGTACATTCTGTAAATAAGAATTTACTATATGTTGTATTTTATCATCCATAATGTTGAATTTTCTCAATCGTTTACGAAATATTGGCAAATTTAATTCATTTCGCAACAAGTTGAAGTCGACGGTTATGGATTCGTCTTTCAATACTGATATCAAGTATAGTACATTCGCGTTCGGTTTAAATAATTTATTAATTTTGCTGTGCCACCCTTCTAGCACATTATTTGTCCTGTGCCGTTGTTGAAAACACGATACCATGCTGATATTTGTGGTACAAAACCATTGGTCGCCCATGTAATTGTTAAACAAGTCCATGTTTGGTAACGCCGGTGCTTGTTCAAAAACGCTATACCAGGCTTCGTTCATCTTGGAATGAGGAAGGTGAGCTACAGCTAGGCATTTCTTTACATAATGGCTGCCTTCCCTGCTAAGCGATATGCCTAATTTTCCGGCACGTTTCCAAACAGCCTTAACAAAATGAAAATAGCAGCCTGTCATCTCGACGTGTGGAAATATTATTCGCAGTGCATTAATTGCTGCTTTTTCAAAGTCAGTTTTTATAACTTTCGGGTTAATATCAGGCACGATCTCTTTTATCTTATTAAACAATATTTCATATGTCGCTTGCTGCTTATTTGTTAACAGGGCATATACAAAAGGAATAACTTTTGTTATATTGTTATCTGTACCGATGTCCCCGTGCAATGTGTACAGCTGTGTGTATGGGTGTGGTACTACCTTGAACGTCCCGTCCGCAAAAAACATCTCCACGTTTTTTATATAATTTTTGCACGAAGGGCTAATGAATATCAGGCATTCATCAGTCTGAACACATAAAAAATCGTCAGCTAAGTGCCCCGGTATGATCACATCGGATACATTTAGAAATAAACAGTTACCGGATTTTCTTTTTTTAGTTCTATAAAGTCCATCACGCTTACTTAAGAATGATGGTACCTTGTCAGCATATTCTGGGGTACGAAATTTTGACATTGCTTTTTGAAATAAATGTGGCACCGGTCTGTAATCGGTAATTACTTTTCTTTTTAATTTTGCCATGGCTTTTTCTACCTCGATACTTTCGAAGTCCGGCGTACAAGTATGCAGAGATTCTCGCACTATTTCCGTTTCAGTGGGGTTGATGACGACAGTACCGTTACAAAATTTCGTTGAACACGTATAAACTGATGTCCCGGAGCCATTTGTCCTATTGATGCGGTGTCTGTACCCTGCCCTTGTCAAAATTTTCCCCCCATGTGAACTAACGATGAATTCGAAATTACCCCGCCTACCAGAAGCGGATTCAGGTCCATTCTCCATTTTATCTCACAAATATTGCAAGATTTTATATCTAACTTCACAATGTCACTGCAATTCATGTCGCAATGACAGAGTATTGTCTATTATTGATTAGCCACAAAGATAATATTTCAATGAGTTTGATACAGGTTTGAGAGCACTTAAGGTATGAATCAACAGGTACACAACACGTTTAAAAAAAAATGTTACAGATATTTTTTGCGAACATCAATTATAGCGTCAAATTAATTTGAGTACCAAACAAACATCGATCGCGGCGAAATGCGTCTAGAATAAAATACTACACAAAAAATGTAATGCTACAAATTAATTATACTACTGTAAACAGCTATGCGAAAAAATGCGTCAAGTACAAGATTCTATTGAAATTTTGTTAGTTCGAGGTGAAATGCGATTAGGTGAATCGCTACAAGTAATTGATGCTTTTGAGGTAAAGGACTAACAAATGGACCAAACTTGTCACAACAGCTTGCTTTGATTAATATAACTTCTATTACGGATTTAAAAGATCATTGTCGTAAATTGGAAGCAGCACGCCAGCGGGCGGACTTGTTTGTTGAGCCGTCTAAGAGTTCTTGTAATACGCTCAGCAGTGATTTCGCGTACAAATCAAAGCAAAAACAAGTAAATGCAGTAAATGTCCTTGCACAACAGCGGCCCTCAAACAATTCTGGTCGTCAGGTGCCGACTTTTAGTCAACAATCAACAAGTAATAACAGCAACGTTCGTCAGTATTCTAACAACAGGTCCACACATGTACCGAATTCTCGGAATGTCCCGGTTTGTTATAAATGTGGTGGTACTAATCATAACTTTAGTTTCTGTAGGGGAAAGCCACAGAAAAATAACATTTGTACTGGATGCGGAAAATTTGGAGTTGTCATAGCAAATTGTGACACTTGTAAGAAACGTTCGGATACCTCACACAAAGTTTCACCAACGTCAAAAAACTAGTTAGCCAGAATCGTAGCGATCAATTTAACGGCAATTTTGATGAATCAATGAAAACGTTTTTTAATTATGATTCAATTGCTTCGGTTCTGTTTTCACCAAATAAAGATGACATACGGCCGTATTTGAAATTAAAAGTATGTGATTTTGAGATTTTTGGACTTTTAGACTCAGCATCTTCCTTATCTTTAATTGGGAAAAATGCCCACGAGGATTTTGTTAAATTCGGTTTCGAGTTGCATAAAACCGAAACAATTTCGTGCAGTGTTGCAAATGGCGTTCAAGTAGACTCAATTGGTTATATGTTTATTCCGGTAACATTTAAGGATGTTACACACGTGCTTAAGTTTTTTGTTATACCCAATATTGTTACGGAAGTTATTTTAGGGGTAAATTTTTGGCACGCTTTTCGCTTGGCGCCAGAAATATTTGACAACATAGCATATATTAAAGCTCCGGAGAAATATTTTGAGAGATGTAACAGTGTTGGTTCTAAACAGGTACACACCATACAGTCGTATGAGCATTTAACTTTAACGCAGCAAGAGCTTGCTAGTGCCGTAGTAGGGAAGTTTAGGGATATCTCGTTCGAAGAGAAAGGGTTAGGTAGGACGTCTTTAATTGAGCATGTCATTGACACTGGCGACGCCTTACCGATTAAGACCAAACAGTATCCACTATCTCCTGAAAAGAGGGCGATTTTGAGCTCCGAACTCGATCGTATGTTGGAGTTAGGTGTAGTTACTCCTTGCGAAAGTCCTTGGAACAATCCAGCGCTGCTAGTGCAGAAAGCAAACGGGGATTGGCGATTTTGCCTGGATTGTAGGAAATTAAATGCGGTGACGAAGGGTGATTCGTATTCCATTCCTTATATTCCGCAGATTTTAGATAGTTTAAAGGAAGCGAAGTACCTTTCGTCTATCGATCTTAGCTCTTCCTTCTGGCAGATTCCTCTGCAGCAGAGCTCGCAGGAGAAAACCAGTTTTACGGTACCTGGTCGTGGTTTATTTAAATTTTGCGTCATGCCGTTTGGAATTTCGGGTGCGCCGGCTAGACAACAACGTCTTATGGATAGGCTAATTGACCACAACCTAACCAGCGACATAGAAAACGGCATGGTATACTGTTACATAGACGATATCGTCATATGTTCTTCGGATTTTCAGACGCACTTAGTGCTTTTAAATCGTGTGTTGGAAAGATTGAAGATGGCAAATTTAACTATCAATTTTGCGAAGTCTAACTTCTTTAGACAGTCCATTAAGTACCTGGGGTACGTCGTCGACGAGTTTGGTTTGAGGACAGATCCCCAGAAGATTTCTGCCATCTTGAACTTTCCAATTCCCACGACGTCTCGGGAGGTGAAAATATTTTTGGGAACGTGCTCGTGGTACCGTCGTTTTATCCGGGATTTTTCGACCATAGCCGCTCCCTTAAATAGATTGACCTCGAAGGGAAAGAATGCACCGACCTTCTGTTGGTCTGTAGAGGCCGATAACGCCTTTAATACATTGAAGAATGCGTTAGTGTCAGCACCAATTTTAGCTGTTCCGGATTTTGATAAACCGTTTGCTGTACACTGCGACGCTTCTTCATATGGTATTGGCGGAATGCTCTCACAGACGATAGACGGTCAAGAGCATCCTATTGCGTACGTCAGCCGCTCTCTAAATAAGAGTGAGCGCAATTATAGTGCTACGGAACGGGAGGCTCTTGCGGTGATTTTCTCTGTCGAGAAGTTTCAAGCGTATTTGGGTTCACGTCGCTTTAAGGTGATTACGGACCACGTCTCATTGCGTTGGTTCATGAAGCTGGAAAATCCATCAGGCAGGTTAGCGCGTTGGGGTTGCCGACTGTCTCAATTTAATTTTGATATTGAGCACAGGAAGGGCTCTGACAACGTCGTGCCTGATGCATTGTCCAGACTCATGAAAGTCGACGCGGTGAACGTGACTGTGAGAGACGACGTGAACGATGAATGGTTTGACAGAACGCTGAACGGTTGTAAAGCTTACCCTGCTAACTTTCCGAATTTTTGTGTTAGGGAAGGGAAGCTATTTCGATTTTGCAAGAGCAAGTATAACTTGTTGCGAGAGTTTGATTGGAAGGAGGTGGTACGTAAGGGGGATCGAAAGAGAATTTTGCAAGAGAACCATTGCGAACCGACGGCTGCGCATTTAGGAGTTTATAAAACTCATCGGCGGTTGGCGTTGACATACTTTTGGCCTGGTATGTATAAGGACGTAGTTGAGTTTGTGAAGGCATGCGATACCTGTGCAGCCTATAAGCACTCACAAAAATTGACGCCTGGTTTGATGGGTCAGCCAAAGGTATGTCATCGTCCAATGCAAGTAGTTAGCATCGATCTGGTTGGTCCACTCCCACGCTCTCGACAAGGGTTTACATTTTTGTTCGTGGTTACATGTTGCTTTTCTAAGTACACGTTGCTGTTTCCACTTCACCGCGCAACCAGTGCGTTGGTGGCGAAGCATTTTGAGAACCATGTTATCTTAGAACATGGCGTTCCTGAGACCGTAATTACCGACAATGGGGTTCAATTCACGGGATCAGAGTTTAAGCAGTTGATGAAGCGTTACAATGTACCTAAAGTATTTTATGGCCCACGATATACGCCGCAGGTAAATTTAGTCGAACGATACAATAAAACGGTGATGACAGCCGTAGCGTCGTACGTAGAGGACAATCACCGGACATGGGATGAAAAACTGCACCAAATTAGGTTTGCAATAAACAGTGCAGTAAATGAATCCACGGGGTTTTCTCCTTTCTTTTTGGTACACGCTAGAGAGCCGGTCATTAACGGTTCGTTCTATAAAGACTCAGATCAAGATTACTCTGCAGCTATTCCTAGAGAGGAATACGCTGGCGAATTTGGTTGCTTAAAAGAAATTTTCCACCAAGTTAGGTTACGCTTATTGAAGGCACATGAAACCAGCTCTAGGCATTATAATTTAAGAAGACGTTCAGCGCAATTTTCGGTAGGAGATATTGTATGGAAACGTTCATACGTACAAAGCGATGCGTTGAAGTACAAAATGGCAAAACTCGCACCCAAATACGAGAAGTGTAGGGTAAAAGCGGTTTTATCTCCTTTAGTTTATGAACTGGAGAGGATGGACGGACATCCTATAGGTTCATGGCACATAAAAGACCTAAAAGCATAGAGTACGGCTGCTGATTTTGTGATCAGTGGACGTGCGGCCCGCATACTGTGGTTGCTCGCCGCACCGCCACTGTTGACTTAACAACGGTCTTGTAACATTTACAAGTTTATAGGTTGTCGGTAATTAGTGTTAAATACTGCAGAGTCATATTTAATCACAAGTTATAAGGTTCGTGGTGAACAGCGCAGACTGTTTCACTACTTAGTATGTGTGAGGAAGAATGGTAGGTATTTGCATGGTATGAATATTTGAGACGACAAATCTTAATCATAATATCATCCAAAAGTTAGTCTTTATGTGCGTATATATTTTTTGAGTCGTGCGAAAACACGCTAAATATATTTCCGTTTCTGTTATACTGTAGATGCATACCACACAATTTTTTTTTTCCGCGGTTTTCTGTACATGTGTGGAGGCATATTTTGTTGCGCAGTATTATTTCCGATTTTGGGTTTCCTCGGACAATTTTGGTAGTGAACATATCAGGCCCGAGATATTTAGTTTATCAAACTACATACTGTGTTTGAGTTTTGTTTTGATATTGGTACCAATAAAGAGTTTGATCATTTTCGATGTTGTATTCGATTTGGATTGTGAAGGTTAGTATATCGTCGCTGGAAAGCAATAATGCTGTAACCCTCAAAAAGTAAACTTTTCACTAGAGCCAAAAAACGTTTGCATTTTTCTAGAAAAATTTTTAAATCTCAAACAAAAAGAGATTATTAAACCCCCTTTGGTAGACTCGTTGTAAAAAAATCGAAGTTTATAATTTTGGTGGTAAAATTACTATAAACTTGTTTTTAATATGACTTTTGTCGTTTACAGCATTTCGATATTTCTAATCATGGCACGCAATAATGCTGTAACCTACAAAATTTTTGTATGGAAACAATATTTTTACCAAATCTCACAGTCGTTTTAAAATGCTGTAAGTCTAAAAAGTGGTTCGTAATACAATTTTTGGGCCATGAAAACTTAAATTGACAAGATTTTTGTACTGCAATGTTGCTGTAACTGAATGAATGGAAGGAAACAGGTATGAATGAAGCAGTGTAAGTGTGAATGGTAGTTTATGTTGATCCATTTTAAAATGTCAGTGGTAAATAATTGTTGATCTGTAGTAATAATATTTTCTGAACTACTTAGTTAATATGCCACACATACATATCTTTAAGTTTAAAATGTCATGTATTGGCTATTAAAAAGTTATCATTAAGTATTGTTATATTTATGTTGTTGGACTGTATGCATCTACATGCAGCAGCACTATGTAATCGCCTAAACTAATTTTAATCATTTGGTTTGGACGATGATTGAGAACGGAAGTATGGTATTTATCAGGCTATAAGTACACAGTATTAAAAAAACTTATTTTTTTTACAAAATAAAGACGTATCAGAAACGCCTGGAGGAGCTTGTGGTTGATGAAAACAGTAATGGTGGGAAACCCATTATATCCCTGAAATGTAAGCTCATGAAGATTTAGTGCATTCTACCCATTCTGACTTATGGCGCCCAGTTAAGGTCTAGGAGGAATTCAGAGGTAGAGGAAAGTATTAGAAGAGAGGCTCATGCAGAGCAGTGAGACACTAAATATACTAGTTAAAACAATCGTTGTTTTAAGGTAGTCGTGTCATTTTATTTAAAAAAAATATTATTTATCTAATCGATAAATATATTCAATTCAATTCATAAAATAATAAAGATTATTTTACAGAACAGTTATGATACACGTATAGTTTACATGCATTAAAGTTTGAACGGAAAAATAAATAACGTGTTTTTCTTTTAAAGTAGGTTATGCTTATATTACCTCTATAATCTAAAGGGAGCTTTGCAAACATTTATCTTTAATTTAAATCATGATTAAATTTTTAAAAAAGAACGAAAACTAGCAAACTACAAATAAAAACGACCCTCAATACTATATACATACAAACTTACTATATATTTTAAAATGTATTTACTGTCATTATTCATTTATTACTGTATCTTTAAAATGCTGTACACCATAGTTAATTTACAACATCTCCCGACAAAATGCTGTAAATGACAAAAATTGGTCAAAAGTTGAAATTTACGGAAAGCAAAAATGCTGTACGTGATGACGGAGAACTAATTGCGGAAACCATTTTGCTGTAAACCACAACGCAGTTGAAAACACGGGATTTTATGCGGGTTACAGCGTTTCTTCATTCCGCGATTACAAATTTAGGTGAAAAAAAATATGCTGTATACATTTTATTTATCATCACAGACAAATAATAACTATACCAGTCGACGCAGAAAAAAAAACTGAATAAGAATATGCAAAAAAAGCATTTTCGATGGTGGTGCGGGTTACAGCATTATTGCTTTCCAGCGACGATATAGTCTAGTTGCTACTGACTATACTAGATATTTTGATCGATTAGATCACTTGGATTGACTTTTGCCCGGTCTAGCGGAGATACATTTTAAAGAATGCTGATCATCTGTCCTGGCAGTTGGCATTAACCTTCTCGACACAACGCTTTGTTGTGCCGAAAAGGTTAAGGAATGGTTACTGGTTGAGTTGGATTTTGATGGTGGGAAGGAGTATTTTGGTTCGGTTGGGTTCCTTCCGACCTTATTTTGATAAGTTTTGGTGTTGGGTTCGTCAGCAAGGCTGACAGTTTATTTTTTTTTTAATTAGTATAGGTAGTTGTTGGCGTGGGTTCGAGATTTCGAGATATAGTTTGAAAGGGGAAAGTCAAGGATATTCGGGAAGTAGGGAGTTTTTTTCGTTGAATACGTACATAAATAGATAGAATCGTAGATTGGTATTATTTCTGGGGGGATAGGTTAGAAGCACTTTTATAAAACTTGGGGGTTTAAGTTAACGGTTTGGCAGTAGTATTTTCTCTCGGATCCGCAACAACAATTTCGTATTATAATATTTGTGGGTTAAATATATTACATATTTTTTTTTTTAGTATAACAGTAGTCTATTTTAATTAATTAATCTAATATAAGGCCGCATCCCGACTCATTTCTGACACATGAATTGATCTCCAAGAAGGAGGTCAAATCGAGTGAAGATTTATATACGGCCGTATAAGGGGCGGCCCCCATACCCCCAGAAAAATCTGACTTTGAAGTCTACCGAGTAAAGTTTCGGATTTGATCAACGGCCCGCCTAAACGGTAGTAGTTAGGTGTAGGGTGCTCGACCAAATGTCATAGAGGACCCTGGGCGACGAAAGAGGGTCATCATTTTTTTTCAAAATGGCGTCGTCAAAATGGCGGAAAATTTTCAAATTGGTCGTAGAGAGTTGAAATTTGGTACATAGGTAGAGTTTGGGCCCCTGATTCGGAATGTCAAAAAATTTTTTTGAAATTCAAAAAAAAAAATTTGTATGGCGTTTTTTTTTGAATCGCATTAACTCTTAAAAAGT
This sequence comes from Eudemis profundana, assembly GCA_947034925.1. NCBI lineage: Eukaryota > Metazoa > Arthropoda > Insecta > Lepidoptera > Tortricidae > Eudemis > Eudemis profundana. The sequence continues at coordinate 3,156,256 of OX344800.1, read as the reverse complement.
GGCAGATAGGTACAGGGTGCTCGACCAAATGTCATAGAGGTTTGTAAGGAGATTCTAACTGCATATATTTTTTTTCAAGATGGCGACTTCAAAATGGCCGCCGATTTTCAAATTAGTCTGAGGAGGCTCAAATTCATTATCGGGGGGTTTTTGGGGCCTACGAGTCCAAATCTGGAATTAGATTTTTTTCGTTCATACAAAAAAAAATTTTTTTCATACAACTCAAAAAATGTATGGAGAATTTTTCAAATTGGTCCGAGGGGGCCCAAATTCGGTATCGGTACGTTTTTGGGGCCTACAAATCGAACTGTAAAATCAGAATTTTTTCGTTCATATAAAAATTTTTTTTTTTCATACAACTAAAAAAAGTAACTTTTGCGAGCCCGAAGGGCGAGCTTCAGGGTGCGAGGCCGAAGGCCGAGCCCCCGCGGAGGGCCGCAGGCCCGACGCGTCATCCCCTTGGCAAGCTCTCCCAATACCCAAGTAACTTAAAGCGAGGCCGAAGGCCGAGCTCCGCGTAGGGCCGAAGGCCCGAAGCGTCCGAATAGTCCCAATTTTCACTATATCCAAGTATCTTTTAGCTCACCCGAGGGCCGCAGGCCCTCGGGGGAGCGTCAGCGACGCGAGGCCGAAGGCCGAGCTCCGCGTAGCACCGAAGGTGCGGAGCGTCACAGTGCCGCTCCCACCTACGCGAGCCCGAGGGCCGCAGGCCCGAAGGGCGAGCCCGCCCAGATCCTTACTACCCCCTAAGTGTCTTATAGCTCACCCGAGGGCCGCAGGCCCTCGGGGGAGCGTCAGCGACGCGAGGCCGAAGGCCGAGCTCCGCGTAGCACCGAAGGTGCGGAGCGTCACAGTGCCGCTCCCACCTACGCGAGCCCAAGGGCCGCAGGCCCGAAGGGCGAGCCCGCCCAGATCCTTACTACCCCCACAGTAATTTTCAGCTCACCCGAGGGCCGCAGGCCCTCGGGGGAGCGTCAGCGACGCGAGGCCGAAGGCCGAGCTCCGCGTAGCACCGAAGGTGCGGAGCGTCACAGTGCCGCTCCCACCTACGCGAGCCCGAGGGCCGCAGGCCCGAAGGGCGAGCCCGCCCAGATCCATTTTCAGTAATTTTTTTTTCTCGGGGGAGCGTCAGCGACGCGAGGCCGAAGGCCGAGCTCCGCGTAGCACCGAAGGTGCGGAGCGTCACAGTGCCGCTCCCACCTACGCGAGCCCGAGGGCCGCAGGCCCGAAGGGCGAGCCCGCCCAGATCCTTACTACCCCCTAAGTGTCTTTCAGCTCACCCGAGGGCCGCAGGCCCTCGGGGGAGCGTCAGCGACGCGAGGCCGAAGGCCGAGCTCCGCGTAGCACCGAAGGTGCGGAGCGTCACAGTGCCGCTCCCACCCACGCGAGCCTGCGGGCCTGCGGCCCCTGGGCCGCAGGACCGCACGGCGAGCCCACCCAGACAATCACTCTCGCTTTCCTTCGCAAGCTAATTTCTTTGCATGCAGATTATTCAACAACTCTCCCTCGCTTTCCCTTCCCACAGCAAATTTTACAACTTTAACTACCTTACCCGTCTCCCCCTCCCACGCATTCCCCTACCGCTACCCCCTATATGATTTAAGTATAACTCTGCCTCCTGCACGCGGGGCGCTTGCGCCCCGCGCACCATGCGACAACTAGTTGATAGATATATTCTTGTACGGGTTTTGGGATTTTCGGTTTTTTTGATATTTCCATTTTAGTGACATCGCTGAGGGCAGCGAGCGGTTTCCCTGCGGTAAACCTTTTCATCGGGGAGAGGGGTATTGTCACGTTGTGTTTTTTGCATTTAATTGTAGGTTTAAATATGACAAATTTAATTTTATGTTCAAGAGAAAGGTTTTACAATTGTCTCGAATAGCTTCGTTAGAATTATTTTCGTCTAGCAACATTGCTACAACTGTCTAGTGTCATATTTGAGAGATTCTTGACATACAACATACTGATGTTGCTATATGTCATATAAATAGATTTATAGGGTAAATTTGTAATGCAAATTGGGGAATAACATTTATTATAATAAGATATTAAAAGTATAAAAATATAAACTAATTTGAATATAATGGACAAGTAAATATAGTTAAATATTCTGATCAGTAAATGTTATTTCTTAATTAATAGGATTGAAATTCTTTAGATTTCCAAATCAATTAGGGAGAAATTGAGGTCCTTAGTGGAAACACAATTTGGTTGGAAATGATCTTTGAAAGAGAGGAGGTCTAGCTATACTGGCTGGAGCTCTTCAAAAGCTTTTTGCATCTGGGCCGTGAAGGGAGCAACCCCTGATGCTTGTGTTCTCCTTGGTGGCTACAAATATGGCGCGGCTGAGGCAGTCCTAATTTTCATCATGAAGTAATTGTGAGTAGCATTTCTTTAAGGTTAACTCATCTGGCTGTTGAGGCACCCCATTCACTGAAAGGTCTTGTTACAGTTAGCCCTCCGGGGGCATCTTCATGAAGGGTGGCGGGCTTCGCAGAGCTATGAGGATATAACTCTTCTGTCTGGTGAGAATAACCATAATTTCAGTCTTCTTCTAAGCTGTGGAAAAAAAAACACATACTTTAGCATACTAATGTAAGCAATTTGTTCTATTCCAGCTGAAGATGGGTTTTCTACTTTTTTTCTAATTTCTTTTTCTAATTTTTTCTAATTTCTAATTTTCTAAATTCAAATTCAATTTCTAATTTGGTGATATTTCAAAAGGAACATGGTTTTGTATTAATTCACACCTCACCTATAAATCCCATGGGCTGTAGCGCTCTCGTCGGAATAGTCTTCATGCACACTACGGGTCACTAACATCCGGAGCCTGCTGTTGCTGTTGCCAGCATCAGAAATCCTGTAAGAAGGTGTGTCGATGAGAGTCTGCAGTCTCGAGGTTGGTGGCTTCAAAATTTATTAAGTCATTGTTAGGAGATTAGTTTAAATTTAACTGATGGCAGTGTAACTTTAGGCACTAACATTTATACTAGCCTGTGACCTCACTACTAGAAGAACCTAGGCTTTAAGACCCCGCTCTACCAACTGAGCACAATAGGTAGTGCTAAGGAAACGCTGAATTTGTACTGTGAGGCCGCAGGCGAGTGAAGAATAAAAATAAATTTGTCATACACTAACTGACTTTCCTTATTCTCCTTTTTGTTAGCCTGAACTACTGAAGGGTCCTGTACGTAGCACTACTTAATATCGTTTGTTTTTTTATTGAAAGGTGAGTTCATAGTTTTTTTTTGCATCTTTCCACAACTATGTTCACACTGTATCCTCAAATATAACCGGGCGGGATACAGGGTGACAATACCTATAATTAAAGACTGACCAAAAACATATGAGGTCCACCAAGAAATAAACTACAATTGGTATGATCCGAAAAATCCGCACAAATGTCACTATAAAACAGTTAAACCTTCAACTTCGTAATATTTTTTAAGGACGCTCACAGTAATGAAGTTTTCGTTCATTCATTAATTTAGGAATTTCGTACAGACCATAATTAATATTTGACTTTTAAATTAAATGTAAATTGTCGACCATGACTGGCCACAGTGGTCTGAAGCAGATCTTGTCAACGAAACACCCGATGCACTATGGGACAGAGCTAAAACGCTCATCACTACAACTGTCTCGGAAACCGCACCACGAATTACAACCCACAAAAGACAGCACTGGATGACTGGTGGCACCTTCGAACTCGTCGAGAAACGCCGGAAGATGAAAGCAGCGGGGGCCGATGTCAAGGACCTCAATAAAATGTCGGCTCATATACAAAGAAAATGCAGGCAAGATCATAATAACTATCTGCGCACGATTTGTAAGGAAGTTGAGGCTCATGCAAACAGGTATGTGTCAAGAGACCTGTATCACAAGATCCGCCTCATTACAAAAACGCTGCCGTCCAAAATTTGGGCCATCGAAGATCAAAATGGCCAAGTAGTCACTGAACTGGAAAAAATCTCGGAAGTTTGGAGGAATTATTGTCAGTCCTTGTTCCAAGACCCTCAGTCCCGAAATTTCGCACCGACGGAGCCTGCAAGTAATATGATTGAGCCGGGTATCCTTGAGTCTAAAGTAAGAGCCGCTATTAACCATCTTAAGAAAGGGAAAGCCACGGGGAAGGATGAGATCCCGATAGAAACCATACGAGCATTGGGAGAACGCGGCGTTCGCATCTTTCACATTATCTGCAACAAGATATGGCACACAGGCAAATGGCCATCTGAATGGACTCACACCGTATTCGTCCCACTTCATAAAAAGGGTTCCACGAAAAAGTGTAGCAATTTTAGACTTATTGCCCTCATTACACACGCTAGCAAAATAATGCTACACATCATCAACGAGCGACTTAAAGCATATCTATCTAAAGAAATTGCGCCAGAACAAGCCGGTTTTGTGAAGGGAAAAGGAACCCGTGAACAAATTCTCATCGTTCGTCAAATCATTGAAAAGGCTCGAGAGTTCAACAAGCCGACATACATATGCTTTGTTGATTTCTCCAAAGCGTTCGACTCAGTGAAATGGCCAATGTTGTGGAAAACACTACTGGACATGGGTACACCACAACACCTCGTACACCTGCTGAGAGAGCTCTACGAAACAGGTACAGCTTCAGTGCGGACAGATGACCTCCTCTCAGATAGTTTCCATCCCAGTGCAGGCGTGCGACAGGGATGCATAATATCACCCTTACTTTTTAATACCTACACCGAGCTTGTAATGCGAATCACTCTTGAAGACTGGACCGATGGTGCTGCAATTGGTGGATACAAAATTGCAAACTTGCGGTACGCAGATGACACCACCTTATTTGCGAGTAGTGCTGATCATATGGAGGATTTACTTCACAGAATGGAGCGCGTAAGCCTGACGTTTGGACTGAAGATAAACCGATCCAAGACCAAGGTTATGATCGTGGATCGCGTCAACGACAATTCGCCTGAAGTCACAGAAATTGCGAACTGCGACGTGGTTCAGACCTATGTTTATCTTGGGGCTCTAATCTCGAACAACGGCGGTTGCGTAGATGAAGTAAAGCGACGTATGGCCATAACCAGAACTGCGATGGAGAAGTTAAAGAAAGTGTGGAGGAATCGCAACATTACCAAAGCCACCAAAGTCAGGCTCGTGCGAACACTTGTTTTCCCCATTTTCCTTTACGCAGCAGAGACGTGGACAGTGCGCGAGTTGGAAAAAGGGAAGATAGACGCTTTGGAGATGTGGTGCTGGAGAAAAATGCTCGGGATATCTTGGACGGAGTTCCGTACCAACGTGTCCATACTCCAGGAGCTCGGCATCAGGCAGCGTCTGTCGGCCGTAGTACAGTCGCGCATCCTGCAGTATTTTGGGCATGTCTCCAGGCGGGATAACGACTCCATAGAGCGGCTGGTTGTGCAGGGAAAAGTGGAGGGAACCAGATCGCGCGGCAGGTCACCTATGCGCTGGACTGATCAAGTGAAAGCCGCTGTAGGAAACCGCATATCTGACTGTGCCAGACAGTCTGCCAACAGGGAGAGATGGCGGGAGATCGTGCAGAAAGCTGTGTCCGCCTCTACCATCGATGTGGACGCCTCAGTGTGACCACGACCGCTCTGCCAAGAGCGATACGACAGAGAAGAAGAAATAAATCGCCACGACGACACTGACATGACTAACACAACGGTCATAAAATCGTTGCCAGTGTCAGAAATTGGTTCCAGCAAGGGTCTTAAAATAATAGCCGGACGTCCGGCTATTTATTTTAAGGTCCTTGGCTTCCAGTGAAAATTTGGAACATGGCCGAAGCTAATATGTTTCAGTCAGCCTTTACTAAACATTGGTTTATTCTTGCTAAGTCATTATCATTGCTAAGTTATTATTAAAATTGATAATTTTCACAATTCGTCCGATTTATTATTCCAAATTAGCCCTCACATTGCCATTTATATATTGCGTATTTGCCTATTTTCTCCTAAATTACTTTACCTGCTACGGTGTTGCCCTATATTCAAGTTCCCCCAATTGACGATCGCAATTGACGATGTGTTAAGGAAGACAGTTTGCAAAATATTGAATATTTCTTTATCGCCATCTGATTGGATCCAAGCTAGTTTACCCATAAGACATGGTGGCCTTGGCATTCGTGCCACCAGTGATTTAGCACTCCCGGCTTTTTTGTCATCAGTTCACAGCACCAGCACCCTCATCGGCGGTATTCTGAGCGTTATTAACGCCGGCGATGTTGTGGTGTCGTGTTTGGCTGATGCAGAGACAGCATGGGGTGCTCAAAATCCGGGTAAGACAGCTCCAACAGAGAAAAATAGTCAGGCAGCTTGGGGTGATATTGCGGTTAAGTCAACGGTGGAGAGGATATTGTCCAATTGCAAGAACCCTACCGAGCGGGCTCGGCTTTTAGCCGTGTCGGAACCAGAGGCTGGGCATTGGCTGCATGCTCTTCCCTCCCGAAATCTCGGAACTATTTTAGACCCTGGTTCCCTGCGCGTGGCTATTTGTCTGCGTCTCGGTTTGAGGGCGTGCGTACCTCACACTTGTTGTAAATGTGGCAGCTCGGTCGACGCTTTAGGCAGACACGGGCTTCACTGTCGACAGAGTGCTGGTCGTATTTTCCGGCACGCGTCGTTGAACGACCTCATCCGCCGGGCCCTTGGAACTGTGTCTGTACCAGCGACTTTGGAACCCTCCGGAATGTCCGCTGCAGATGGAAAGAGGCCCGATGGGTGCACTTTGGTGCCTTGGCGTTTGGGAAGGCCCCTGGCGTGGGACGTCACCTGCACAGACACGCTGGCTCCGTCCCATGTTCAGGGTTCTGCCTGTAGGCCGGGATCTGCCGCTGACAACGCCCAGACAGTCAAGTGGCGCAAATACGCTTTCTTGTCAAGTGATTACGTATTTGTGGCACTTGCTGTAGAAACCTTAGGGCCATGGTCGTCTGATACCAAAAAATTTGTCCATGAGATATCGGAAAAGTTGGTGGGAGTCTCTGGCGATCTCAGGGCTGGATCTTTTTTCGCACAGAGGCTGAGCCTGGCGATTCAGCGAGGCAACGCCGCGAGCATTCTTGGCTCTTTGCCCAGGGCGGGGGAGTTGCAGGGGTTTAATGTTTTTTGTTAGTTAAGTTTAAAATTGGTATTCGTTGAGTTTTAGTTTTTAAGAATTGGTAGTAGTAAGTAATGTGTTAAGTTAAGTTATTTTAGATTTAAACTTTTGTAATCTTTTGTTTTAATGTGCTTGAGTCATTATCTAATTATATTCCAACCTTTTTATCCGAGCTAACCCGAGCGCCGTAGAATGAGGCTCAAAGTTTCAAGCGAACATATCACTTACCGTCGGAATACTAAAGTAAGTCTACGCTCACTTTCAAAATTCTCAACGAGTTTCAAGCCAGAGGTATATTCTGGCTTGATGGGCAACGATATCGCTTTTGTTAATTTCAATTAATCTCAGGCTGATATTAGCCACGTTTTGTCACACCGTCTTCCATCGCTCTCTTGCGGATCACTTCGTCATTACTAGACATAAGCAACATTGAAAATATCAATGTTGCTTCTGCTCCAAAGTTCACCAACTCTCAATAACTCTATAAAAACACTTAAGAGAATCTATCACCAACGCACCTTTCTTATTTTATAAAGTACTAGCTATCCAGGCGAACTTCGTACCACCTCAGAATGTTTTTGATGTTTTAATAGTTGTTATTCTATTATTCGGGGCAGAGACAAACCCAAAAAATCAAAGATCATATAAATCGGTCCGCCCGTTCTCAAGTTATAAGGTGTAAATAACACGATTTTTGTTTTATGTACGAGTATATAAGGTGCTAATAAATTGGGTACCAATATTTTTAGGGCTGATAGTACTAAGCCTTCTGAGTTTATTTATGTATAAAACAATAAACATTGCTTATAGTACAAGCATTGCTTAGTTTGGGGCTAGCTCGATTTGTGTAAGATTGTCCCCCGATATATATTATTATAATTATTGAGCCTGGGTAGATGAAAACCAAAAAATTATTATGAAAAGTTTTCTTAATTTCTAGTTAATGTTAATAATTATAACGTAAAGTATCTTCTCTTAAAATATCGGTAGCTACTTTGTTAGCACCTAATATAGATAGACAGATTATTCAAGTCAAGGTCGAAACGACGAGTTAAATAGTATATAATTTTAGCACAATCGTATTCACCATTGTGGAGTCCTTCAGTAAGTGATGTGCTCAGCGATTCAGTAAAATCGGTCTCAGTACTCTTCAAATTCACTTTATTTGGAAATAGAAGTCCGTAAATTGTATAAACGAAGCTACAGTAACCGTTTGGACGCTTAAAAACTAATCAAGATAACAGCACCGAACTTTCTAGATCGCTCCAGCATCGCATTTGGCCTCAAGAAAAGGCGCTCTGAAGTATAGAACGGTTGTTTTTACAGCACTTCACAAAAACAGTTTGCATTTGTATTTATGATCCGCAAACTTGGTTAATTGTACTGTTTCTTCAAGTTGCAGCAGTTCCAAGGGTTGTGCGAGGTTTTATCACGCCAGAGAATTGCAAGTCGTAAAATTTATTAAAATAAAACGTTAAGATTCTCGCCTGGTTTACAGGCCATGCGAGAGAGGTTTACACGAAATGTTGGCTGCGACCTAGCTCGAAATTGGACTGGTAAAAGTTTACAACTTAATACAACATAACATAACCCCGAGTGGGTTTTCGGCTGAGAAAAATGTGCCTCTGCCGTTTTGGTTAATGGAAACTGGAGCGGTTTACAGTTTTCTGAGCCTATAGTACTCGACATGCATCGTCGTCTTTATGATATAGAATTATTATGTATATATATGACGAAGCGGGATTTAATTAGTAGTCAAAATCCAATTTAAAATGGTAATCAATAATGGAAACATGTTTTAATCATTTGAGAGCGGGTAATTCAGTAGCCCGAATGGAGTTTTTTCGTTGAACATTTGACAGTGGTTTGACAGCTGGAGAAACGCGCGCGTGCTTGGCGCGATATGTTGAGACGGAAGCTGTGGTGTTCGCGAACTAATCCATTGGCTCTTAAACTGGTTTTAAATCACAGTAATTTAGTGGCAAGTGTGTTCACATAAACCTAAGTGATTAGTTGACATAGCGGAGTGTGTCCATTTCCGAATGTTTCCTTGATATATGCGCCCAAATAGTAACAATGATTGAGACCGGTCGGCTAAGCTTTTTATTCACTTCGTCATCAGAAATGGGATTACCCAAGGAATCTCGGAAGTCATACAGATCAGAGTGAACATATTTCACATAAGTATGAGTGCAAACGATGGGAATCTCCTTTTGTATGCAACAAGGAAAGTTGACTTGATTCAAGCGATACACTACAAGATTCACACGCTGCTGATCCAGAAATAGCATAATCCAAGTGTTATCTTGATAATCATCTGGCTGTCGACTACAGTAGAGGTTGGGAAATCGAGTCACTAAGAAATCTTCTGTTGGTAAGGTTGTGGAATTATCATATTTGATGATTGAGCACTTGGATAATAGTAAGTAATTAACTTCTCTCTCTCTCTCTCTGATAACTCTTATTAGAAATGGTCAGTAGGTACATAATCATTGCCCGTGAGTGTGCCCATCAGCCCCGGGCTTGGTGCGGGCTAGTTCTCGGATGGGAGTGAGCGGGCTGTGGTCCCCGTACTGGCACTGTGCAGTGGTACATGATTATTTGCATACCCTATGTCAAGTACATTATGAGTTCATCATCAGCTTAGGAGTTCTTATAAATTAAATTAAAACGGAAGTTCTAAATACAGCAATGTGGAACCGGTAAGTAATAATTACATGTTTAGATGTAATGTGCTCTCCTCTTTTCTATGTCTGTGATCATGATTAAATCTAATTAGATTATTACTCAAATTAAAATTGCAGTATCAGTTGCATTTCATGTTAGGAAAATTGAGACATTTAATGGAATAAGTGAAGTAAACTTTTACATGTCAGTATCTAAATTCCCTAGCTTTGATAATTCACACATGCTATAATGAAAGAGTATTCTAAAAGACAATGACTATGGGTCAATAAATTCACAGGGTTAGTATACACATGTGTCAGAGTAATGGGAGTGCATAGGGTAACGGTCATGTTAGTAAATAATAACAGGGATAGTCAATTGATTCACCATGTCATATCTTAAAATAAAATTAGATTAAAATGTGTTTGACAATAGGGTGGTATTAACCAATCTAGTGAACCTGTGTGGTACTGACAAGCCTGTGTGGCACCGACAAGCCTGTGTGGCACCGACAAGCCTGTGTGGCACCGACAAGCCTGTGTGGCACCGACAAGCCTGTGTGGCACCGACAAGCCTGTGTGGCACCGACAAGCCTGTGTGGCACCGACAAGCCTGTGTGGCATCGACAAGCCTGTGTGGCACTGTATGCCTGTGTGGCGTGACAAGCCTGTGTGGCGTAATAAGCCTGTGTGGCATTAACGAGCCTTTGTGGCATATGAAGCCTGTGTGGCATTAACGAGCCTTTGTGGCATTTACAAGCCTATGTGGCATTGTGTGGCCTGTGTGGCAGCGGCCTGTGTGGCATTTACAAGCCTGGGTGGCATGAACGAGCCTTTGTGGCATTTACAAGCCTGTGTGGCATTGTGTGGCCTGTGTGGCAGCGGCCTGTGTGGCATTTACAAGCCTGTGTGGCATTGAGCGGCCTGTGTGGCATTGAACGGCCTGTGTGGCATTGAATGGCCTGTGTGGCAGTGAACGGCCTGTGTGGCATTTACAAGCCGGTGTGGCATTGAGTGGCCTGTGTGGCATTTACATGCCTGTGTGGCATTGACGAGCCTGTGTGGCATATGAAGCCTGTGTGGCATTTGCAAGCCTGTGTGGCATTGAGTGGCCTGTGTGGCATTTACATGCCTGTGTGGCATTGACGAGCCTGTGTGGCATATGAAGCCTGTGTGGCATTTACATGCCTGTGTGGCATTGACGAGCCTGTGTGGCATATGAAGCCTGTGTAGCATTTACATGCCTGTGTGGCATTGATGAGCCTGTGTGGCATTTACATGCTTGTGTGGCATTGATGAGCCTGTGTGGCATTGATGAGCCTGAGTGGCATTGATGAGCCTGAGTGGCATTGATGAGCCTGTGTGGCATTGATGAGCCTGTGTGGTATTGATGAGCCTGTGTGGCATTAATGAGCCTGTGTGGCATTGCTGAGCCTGTGTGGCACTGATGAGCCTGTGTGGCATTTACGAGCCTGTTTGACATTTACTAGCCTGTTTGACATTGACAAGCCTGTTTGACATTGACAAGCCTGTTTGACATTGACAAGCCTGTTTGACATTGACATGTCTGTGTGATTGGTGTACAAATTGATCTAAGGGGTAAAATGAATTTAGTCGAATGTTAGTCAGGGTGACCGAGTGGCGTATGGTATAAACCATTGTCTATTATTCAGTCATAAATGCTAAGTGTACGGGAAATAGATTTACACACGAGGACGTGTGACTATGCAGGGTGGCCGTGACGAAGCGTGGATTTAATTAGTAGTCAAAATCCAATTTAAAATGGTAATCAATAATGGAAACATGTTTTAATCATTTGAGGGCGGGTAATTCAGTAGCCCGAATGGAGTTTTTTCGTTGAACATTTGACAGTGGTTTGACAGCTGGAGACACGCGCGCGTGCTTAGCGCGATATGTTGAGACGGAAGCTGTGGTGTTCGCGAACTAATCCATTGGCTCTTAAACTGGTTTTAAATCACAGTAATTTAGTGGCAAGTGTGTTCACATAAACCTAAGTGATTAGTTGACATAGCGGAGTGTGTCCATTTCCGAATGTTTCCTTGATATATGCGCCCAAATAGTAACAATGATTGAGACCGGTCGGCTAAGCTTTTTATTCACTTCGTCATATAGAATATAATGTAATGTATGATATAGAATAGTTATGGAAGACAGGTTTCGTTCATATAGTCACTGTATGATAGCAGTAATTTTTCTTCCTACAAAAGGTACATCGCGCGCTTGTATGTGTGCGCGCCGTGAACGAACGCACTACAACCAAAGATTTAATGTTAGAATGGTGTATCAAAATATGTAGTTTAAATAGTTTTAGTGACTGCTAGCGCCATCTATCCACCCGTGTAGTTATGTATACCTACCGTTATTTTACTTGAATAAATTAGTCTGTTGCGAATATCTGACGTGTATCATTAGGTTATGGGCCCAGATTTAAGAATGCTCCAGTATGGCGCGCCTGTGTGAATGCATGTCGTTGCCTCCTAAACGGCCGAAGTTGGACTACTTATCCGTCTTTATACTTTGGTATAGTGCTTGTAGTAGTTAGCTAGGTACATCAAGGTATTGTTACATGGGTACATAAAGTTCATGTCGTTGTACATTCGAGTTTTACTTTCACCGAAGTATTTACGTATACAGGGTGATTGATAATTCGACCTATACTTTGAAAGGGGTTATACTAGAGCTCATTTGCAATAAATTTAGCTCAGTAAACTAGGGGTCTAAATTTGATGGTTATCAAGTTATTTGAGTTTTACGTTTTTTTAGAAAAAGCCCGCCTTTCGGACTAAAAATGATAATTATGAAAAAAGTACTTCCATTTGGCTGGTATAAACTTTGTTTTCTAAAAGCCAATGAACCAATGACTACTTCAAATAAAAATTTGTGTCAACATTTCAGAATTATCTTAGAAATAAACGGTCATGAAAACCAAAGTCATAATTTTTTTTTTCGATTTTGTTACAACTGATGAGAATTACTTAAAAAAAATGTACGGCACTTGATGTAAAAACTACAGAAATAAGTTCCTCAATTAATAAGCTTTCCAAAAAAGTACAAATGTTGTAAACTTTTTCAAAAATCTTGAAAATAATAATAATAATTCCAGAGCAGGTAGCGGTTTCGCAAAAGGCGTACCTGGCCCGGAGCCGCGTTGTTTGTGTCACCTTTATTTTTCTGAGGGCTTCAATTGACCTGCCTCGGTATCTTATCTTACCTTATTAGGGGTGAGATCAGGGTAGATTGCGTTCAGGCATGTTCGTGACTAACCGAGGTTTAATTATCTTCATTCAGTAAGTGATCAATTATCTGCCTTCGACCTTCTTTCCAATTCAGACGTATCGTTGTTAACTTATTTATTTTACAAATGAAATGAATTATTGTTTATCAAAACAAAGAATAATAGCATGAACCTCGTATAATCCAACGAACTAACCGTGGCTAAATTATCTTCATTCAATAAGTAATCAATCAATTACTGTCAACCGTCTTTCCAATTGGACGTATCGTTGTTAACTAATTATTTTACAAATCATTAACTAACTAACCGAGGCTTAATTATTTTTTTCAGTAATGAGGTGACCAATTAGTTAATTACTGAAAGTAATAATGATACCTAATGACTGACAGAAATAAGCATACCGGACCTGAAGCCAGTCTGCTTACTTAGTGTTTCTTCATGCAGAAAGCACGATATTAATTTATTTACATCAAATGCTTGTTGGTAGGAATAAGATAGCAAAAGCAGTAAAATAACCAGTTTCTAAATAAAATTTTATTTTAAAATAATTAAATTATTACTAAACACAAAAAGAAGCACGCAGGGTAATGTTTCGCCATACGATAAATAAATAATTAAAATAAATTACAATTACAACTACAAATCTTGTTCGAATTGCCTGCCTCGGTTGCGAATGCAAGCACGAAGTCTTGTACGTACTTCACTGACTGTAACCCGCGTCGACAGACTTTCTTTAATAGTTTGGGCAGCTGCTACAATTTTTTCTCGTAAATCTTCTACATCACGAATTGGCCTGTCGTAGACTAATGCCTTCATGTGACCCCAAATGTAGAAGTCGCATGGAGTTAAGTCGGGACTTCTCGCTGGCCAAGGGATCGGACCACCTCGACCAATCCATTTTTCTGGATAATTCACATCCAACCAATGTCGCACACGCAGATAATAGTGAGCTGGGCAGCCATCGTGTTGATACACCATGGCTATCCTTCTGGCAAGCGGCACATCCTCCAGCAGCATAGGTAGTTCGTCCCTCAAAAAGTTCTCGTACGCGTCACCGATTAATCGTGCCGGCAGAAAGAATGGCCCGATCAAATTGTCGTGCACAATACCCATCCAGACATTTAGTGAGAATCTGTGCTGGTGAGCTCCTTCTCTGGACCTCCGTGGGTTTTGATGTTTGGGGGCCCAAAAATGCAGATTGTGGTAGTTAGTTATTCCGTCGCGGTCGAAGTTGGACTCATCTGTCCACAAAATGTTCTTCAGGTACTCCGGGTCTTCGATGTCAGCATTCAACAAAAATCTGCAGAAATCGATTCTTCTGGCAGGATCTCCCTCCTCGATAGCGTGTACTGGAGTGTAGTGGTATGGATACTGCCGTGCTGAATGTAACGTGAACCAAACCTTCCACTGAGTCATCCCAAGCTGGTTAGCCACAATCCTTGTTGATGTAGTGCCATCCGCGCGGAAACACTCCAGGATTTGTTCCTCTTCAACCGGATCATGGACTGGAGGTCTTCCAGCATCAGCTTGACGACGTTGAACCGATCCAGTTTCTCGAATACGTCGATACGTCGCACCAAACACACTTACATCAGGTAAACGGCGGTTGGGGAAGCGTCGTTGATATTCTCTGCGAGCCGCAGCGGAGCCGCCATCACAAAACCCGTAACAGTACAGGATATCCGCGTATTCTTCATTTTGATAAGCAGCCATTTTTTTTAAGAAATTAGTACGTCCGAATTGGAAAGAAGGTCAAAAGTAATTGATTAATCACTTACTGAATGAAGATAATTAAACCTCGGTTAGTCACGAACATGCCCGAACACGAACCGAACGCAATGTACCCAGATCTCACCCCTAATTAGATAAGATAAGATACCGAGGCAGGTCAATTGAAGCTCTCAGAAAAATAAAGGTGACACAAACAACGCGGCTCCGGGCCAGGTACGCCTTTTGCGAAACCGCTACCTGCTCTGGAATTATTATTATTATTTTCAAGATTTTTGAAAAAGTTTACAACATTTGTACTTTTTTGGAAAGCTTATTAATTGAGGAACTTATTTCTGTAGTTTTTACATCAAGTGCCGTACATTTTTTTTAAGTAATTCTCATCAGTTGTAACAAAATCGAAAAAAAAAATTATGACTTTGGTTTTTATGACCGTTTATTTCTAAGATAATTCTGAAATTTTGACACAGATTTTTATTTGAAGTAGTCATTGGTTCATTGGCTTTTAGAAAACAAAGTTTATACCAGCCAAATGGAAGTACTTTTTTCATAATTATCACTTTTAGTCCGAAAGGCGGGTTTTTTCTAAAAAAACGTAAAACTTAAATAACTTGATAACTATCAAATTTAGACCCCTAGTTTACTGGGCTAAATTTATTGCAAATGAGCTCTAGTATAACCCCCTTCAAGGTATAGGTCGAATTATCAATCACCCTGTAATTATACAAATTATGCGGGGCACCACAGCATAGCACAGTACATTTCGTCGATTCAAGTCCAATTAAGATCTAATAAAGTATTAACATTGAGTAAAAAAAACTTGAAAATTAATTTGAATTTATGTTAAGTTAGAACCTGCAGTAATAACTCTCTTAAGAGTAATGCATCTTTAAATTTGCTTAGTTTACGCAAAGTTTCACTTCATCTTTTACTTAACTTAGATCATACTTGCGCTTGCAACTTTTACTCATTACAATTTTAGCAAATGAAAACGAATACCATTAAGGAAGTTCCCTTGAATTCCCTCTTGGGTTCTTTCAGTCCGAACTTTGAGTAAGCAATCTTTACTCTAAAGAAGTTCTATGTTAGTTCCTTCCTTCATAGTTCGAGACTACCACTATACCCCCGTCGTGGCGAACATAAAAATCGGGGTGAGGTTGCAAATAATCGCACAACGCTGAAACGTTTGGTATGTTGTTAGGATATATATTAGCAGTTTAAACCCGATTTTGCAGTTTCAAAAAAGTTGTGCTAAATGAATGGTGCTCGAAAAACACCGAAATTTTCCGTCATTTCTCAGATTTTGGTCTGTACTTTCTAAGAATCGGATTTTTGGATAAAATTGTCTACGACATTATTAAGTTAAATAAAATTGCCTACAATATTAGTGTAACATCAACGCTGTATGTTCAGAAAATGTTGAGATATAGCACTTCAAAAAAATTGCAATTTTTCCTAAAAAGTTCGAAATTGCACTTTAAGCTACCTCTCAAGTTGAATAGCAGCTGAAATACTGATCTTACAATGACAGTTAGACTTATGAAGATATAGAACAATTATTGAGCTTTATCTTAAGTATAAATTGAACCCTGTACTGCCGATAATTCTCTTGTTATCGGAAAAAAACCAAATCATTAGATAACTCAGATTTCTCAGGAAAGAGTACTCCTAAAGCAAATTGTTAGTATATTGCGCAGTTATCCATAGGAAGTTTTAAAAATGACTTTATATTTCTAAACATCATTCATTCTAAAAGTCCTGAGGGGCCATGATGTTCGCGTACATTGCACATTATGTAAATGACAAAGACATCGTCACATTTACATACGTGTGTAAATTCGAGTGTTGAATACTTTATTATTTATTTATACTTTGATATGTGCAACCATCATTGTAATTCAGAAAAATACGACCATTTAGCCAATTGCGTAAAGGCAAGCCTAATATTATAAGTACTTACACAAAATAGGAGCATTATTAAACGCGGAAAACTAGTACCTGGGTGTAAACGTATAAGTACACATACCTACCGGTTGCGTGACGTTTCATTGACAATTTAATTAATCTAATGTTTTCTGTCATCGAAGATACCTTTTTGCCGGATTCCATAAAATGTCAGCAATTCAAGGGTAACTACATAGCCACCCTTCAGTGTAAGTTATTGCGATAAATACTAATTTACATTGCGTCCTGCAATGCTATCACTGGAGTCAGCCGAGGACTCACCAACACTACGTTGATAATTTACATTTTATGACCAAGGTCATACAATGTGGATCTAAGACCAATTTAGCGGGCATGTGATGGTTGCACATATCAAAGTATAAATAAATAATAAAGTATTCAACACTCGAATTTACGCACGTATGTAAATGTGACGATGCCTTTGTCATTTACATAATGTGCGATGTACGCGATCATCATGGCCGTCAGGACTTTTAAAATGAATGATGTTTAGAAATATAAAGTCATTTTTAAAACATCCTATTAGTGATGTAACGAATATTCGTATTCGCATTCGCGAATATTCGCAAGATTTTCAATATTCGCATTCGTATTCGCAAAAATCGATGCGAATATATTGCGAATATTTTTGGTTCAATAAACTCCCTGCTAACAAGTTCGTCAGACCGCAGCGTGGTGGGTCGGCCACGAGATGGTCTGACGAACTTGTTAGCAGAGAGAGAGAGATCTTTCAATTCGTGGTTTCCATTCAAGAACCTGGGGCATTTCTCCAGAAATATGTCTGCGACTCATTCATCTGTCTCCATACATTTAGTATGAAAAAGGGCCAGATAAATGTGGTAACCGCAGACATATTTCTAGAGAAATGCCCTACACCCCAGCGGCCTTCGGCACCTGAGTACTATGATCAGAATTTTCTAACAAACTGACTTCCTGGTCCGACCACCGGTTGGAACGCACAGGATCCGAACGTCTCTCTCCATCGCATAACTCGAACTCTTTCAGGTCGCTGACCTCTGGTGTGAAGAAACGCCGCACAAACTCACAAGTTTCTCCTTTAAAAACATAAAACGATTCAATTATTGTGACATGATCTTGATCACATGTGATTCATATAATAATTTAAATACAACATGCAAACAACTGGGCACAGTTTTTGTTTTTTACCGAAAGATGAATATAGTCTCTAGATTCATTACATTTCAATAAATTAATTCGCCGTGGTTAAAGCATCATATCTCGGACGTGTAAAAAATCTCACTTACTAACCTACAAGCATAACAATAAATACTCTAAAACAAACACCGGCCTCTCCATTTAATTCGCGCAGGTTTTATTACACGCCATTTGTCATAATGCATTTACGCCAGCATTCATTTGAGGGCCGTTGGGCCAATAACAGTATATCACGGCCTCTGCGGTCACTAGTTGTATCTAAGAGGGCAGCGTATATCAGCCCCCAGCCCTCAACTCCCGGCCCTCAGCCCTCCACCGTACTGAATCATTGTTGATGACGCCACATTTATTCTAAGCGGTTTCGTATGGGTAAACAATTTTGTGGGCCCCCAGTGGAACCCTTTTTTAGTGTTTCGGTACACTATGAGGGCGTATTTGTAATCCTTTCTAGTTGTTAGCTTTATTTTACCTCACTCTTTACTTAGTGTTAAGAGTCCTTAGATTTACCTACCTAGACTACTTTATCTAACTATACCGCAGCAAGCATCTTTATATTCTTACTTTCTTTCCAGGAGAATTGTGGTCTAATTGCAATTTCTCCATGTAAGTACCTAACTATTAGTTTACTCTTTCATAATATAAAATATCGAGTGAAACATGATATTCAATTTGACAAAATCTGTATAATTTTATAAAACTGATCCATGACTAAGGTATACCTTACCCAGTTTGAAGTGAGCTCATCCACTTACCTGTACTTACAATAGCATTGTATCTATACAATGCTATTATCTACTTTTGTTCTCGAATCGCCAACCAAATACTTACAAAAAAAAGGTTAGAAGTACACTGTATGTATATCGAATTTTCAACCTTATTTCTTGTCGGGTAGGTTTGAAATGGAAATGAAATGCAACAAATGTTATGATCGCCATTATTCTGTTAGTGTATTTTGTAGTCTATTGTCCAAAAAAATAAAGTAGAAAAACTATTTTAACCTTCCAAGGCGTTTATTATCTTCTTTTACTACAAGCTCATTGTCATAATTTGTGGTTAACCACTCAATGGTATTGTAGTCTCAAGTAGAAGAGCTCACTTCAAACTGGGTAAGGTATACTATCAAACAACTCACCGCCTAAACCACTCAGATAGAAAAATACAAATTTTAACACGTGTTTTTAGGTGTGCACAATTAAAAAAATCTAAATTCCACTGCGGAAGGTTTGTGTACAACGGCCGCCAAATGTACAAAAATGGCATGGTGACGTTGAATAGGCAACTATGACAAGACAAAGCATCTGTAGAACTTGATTACCACGAACTCATCTGCCATTTCAACAGCCAAATGTATAAAGTATAAAGTGGTCTCGATCTCGCGAAATCTCGAGCCGTTTTCGAGATTCAATCTCGCATTCCAACCTCTGTTGGTTTTTTTTTCGTTATCTGGCTTTCAACATTAATCCATATTCGTTCACTTAATGGTTATGAAACATTTCAAACATTCCCATAAAGCCGTACATGAATTGTGTCGTGTGCGGTTTGACGTGTTTTAATTACAATTAAAGCCTCAGTAATTAAGCTGCAGGCAACTTCATTCCAGAATAGTTTGAAAGCTAGTATTTAATATACTTATCTGATCAATGTCGTTACTGGCACGGAAGGTTTATTAACCTGAATGCATCGTAGTTTGTGTAGAAAATAATTTAGAGTAAAGCGTGCCGAACATACTAATGTTGATGTACTTTATAAATATCACTTTTATTTTAACTCATGAATGTAGCGATTTATTGATCATTGTCATATTTACTAGAAACATAAATTGTACAGTCGTAAACTTTTTTTAGTATTTTGTACTAAAATGAGAAAAACTGGTACTTTCTGTAAACACACCATACACGTATTCCACACATACTATCTGATTCTCATAATTGGCTACTTGACAACTTTTTTCTGTGATAAGTTATAGAAAGACGTCTCAATAATAAACATATTTGTGAAAAAACCACTTCAATATCATGAAAACTCACCGAGATACTACAATGTTAAATTCACTTTTTTAGACTTTCTCAAAAACGTACCGAAACGCTCCATACTGGAAGTCTATTGTAACGTGAATGACGTCACGAGATACACGTTGTTTGGGGAAATCAAGAACTTTTGTAACTATGTTAAAACTTGCGTTTATCGTAACGGTTTGATAGCAAAAGGTACTAATAGTTTTTAATATTTTTATACTTTTGAAATGGACTTTCCCACCCAACTTCGCAGTCTCATAAAAAAAAGTTACACTTTAGATATCAAACTCAAACAAAACTTTAACATATTTCCTTATTTTGGTTATTTTAACAGGATCTTATATATTTATTACAAATTTCGGTTAGTCAAGTACCCAATTCTTCTTCTATTTCTTATTTGTCATTACTCTGTTAGCAGAGTCGTCGTGACTTATATGCAGAGATCGTCCAAATGGATGTCATTGTTGTCAATAATATAGACATGACTGCAAAGATCAATTAATTAATTAATTGATTGAATGAATTTGTATACTTTGTAAGTTATAAATTAAACACGTACTTATTGTTTACATTTATTAAAGTAAATAAAAAATATTTTTTCTAAATTTTCAGGGGCAAGTCTGTTCCTTTTCACATACAAAATATACTTATGAGCTGAAAAACTCCGTTCGCAATCTACTGAAGTTAACGGTGCAAACTTAAGTACTTTAATGGGAATACAGTTATGCCAATGGTTCTCAGAGTCTATCTTGTCTTCTAATAATTTGACTGTTTCAAAATCTGGATTCCTTTTAAGTATTGATGATATTCAAAAGGCGACGAAAAAAAATCATTGCTTTATTTTATTTGTTGAATGATATCTTTCGCAAAGATCTTTCGTGATACACGTATACCATAAATATGAAAGAACCAAAAAAAATGACAATGTCAAAAAAAAAATATTTCGTATTTTAAAGAAGGAAATCAAAAGAGGTATGATATCTTTCTTCTATTATACAATTTTGATGTCTTAGCAATTATCACTAAGAATTAATTAATTAATTGATTGATCTTTGCAGTCATGTCTATATTATTGCCAACAATGACATCCATTTGGACGATCTCTGCTTATATGTCTTGCTTGAGTGGCTTATAAATTACTGTCTCATAAAAGCCAGCGACAAATTTTGTGAAGGAAGACCCACTGTAATGAATTAATTGTGATTTTAATTGAATTAGTATTATTTATTGTTATTGTAATGCATTCTCGCATGCTAGGAATTAATATTAATATGTTGTATTTTCTCGCATGCTAGGAATTAATATTAATATGCTGTGATTTGCCGATTGAAGGTCAAGTGGGCGGGAACCCAAAATGTCTGGCGGCCGCTAGTGATGCGACGGTGATCGATGATTCGAATAGTAGCTATTAGGTAATTGTAAAGTGGTATGTTGGTCCCTTATTTTTATTATGTATATTTATGATTGATACAAAATAACAGGAATAGGCTAAATAAATAAAACAACCCCGAATTTCAAAGTCTTGTTTGTCAAAATACAAGAAACTAAATACAATAAAAATATAATTCATTCAAACATACCCCCAATTTACTTATCCTATTACACTTCACTGTTTTCAAACTATTGAGTAGGACATGATTTTTAAATACTGACAGCAAAACTCTATCTATCCATTGATTGTTACTAGCATTATCATCAATTATATTGTTAATTCTTAAAAATAAAACTTGATTTAAAATTGTCATTAATTTGAGCTTAATTGTAATAATTAATGCCACTAAAATAATCAAATTAAAAATAATCAAAGTGCAACCCGTCTATAAGGGAAAAGGTGAAATGGACGCGCTCAAATTCTATAGACCAATATCTTTAATACCAGTGGTGTCTAAGGTTCTCGAACGACTCTTAAGCGTTAAACTAATGAGGTATTTTACTAACAATAAATTACTGAACCCTCAACAATATGCTTATCAACCGGGCCGTTCGACGGCCGACGCCGCGCGCGACGTGCTGGAGCGTGTGTCGGCGCACCTGGAGGGCGGGCGACATGTCGCAGCCATATTCTGCGACCTGTCGCGCGCATTCAAGACAGTCGACCACGCACTACTTCTCGCTAAACTTTCGCGGTACGGTGTAAAAGGTTGTTTCCTTGATGTAGTTAGATCCTTCTTAAATGGACGCAAGCAGTGTACGGTTGTCAAGTCTTACAAATCAGATCTGGAGGAAATAGGCGCCAGTGCTGTTCCACAGGGATCAGCAATGGGAAACAACCTGTTTCTGATCCTTGTGAACGACATCACTTCCGCCACTGATGACTCGGAGTACGTTATGTTTGCTGACGACACATGCATAATAACATCAGCCGACAAAAGTACTTGGGATTCTTAATAGATTTGGGACTGACATGGTCACCTCACATAGACGCCACATGTAACCGCCTCTCTTCCGCTTGTTTTGCTTTGTCCAGACTAACGAATGGCCTCTCACAAGAGAACCTAAGAAAAGCCTACTTCGGGTATTTTCATTCCATTGTAATCTATGGTTTGGACCTCTGGGGTACTGCCGCGGATCGCGATAAAATATTTAGATTACAAAAGCGAGCACTGCGCACTATGACAAAAATACCATTAGACTATCCTGCCAAGCAACTATTTGTACAACTCCGAATCTTGACGCTGCCCAGTGTTTATATACTCGAGGCATGCAAGTACGTAAGACGCAATCTCGACAGATTCCCCACCACCGGCCAGCTGGTGCGTCGCGCGCATAATGCTGCCGTCAGTGCGTGTTGCATATCCTGAAGACCTAATTTATATGGTTCAGGATAATTCGTCAGTGCATCGGTCTCGAATCGTTCAAGAGTGGCTGAAAGCCCAAGAAGACATAACGGTGTTTGAGTGGCCGGCTAAAAGTCCGGACCTAAAACCCAATAGAAAACTTGTGGGGTCAGATGGTTTTAAACTGGGACTCTAGTGAAATAAAGTAAAAAGTAAAGTTTCGGGCGTGAAAAGTCGACTTCAAGAAGTCGTAGATATCCACTGCGTTATTAATCGGTAGGTAATATAATTTCCTATATTTGTGAGATCATTATCTTGTAGTTAATCAAAAATAAACAACCTTTATAATTATCAATCCAGTTACTCTTCTTTACAAGGCTCAAATAGTCATGTAGGTAATGTGTTAACGATATACCATCTGACCTCACATATTTTACTAGTGTAGTGTTAAAAGGCATCATTAGATATCAGAAAATGTGATACAAGAGAAAGATGTATATTGCTATACTATAATAGTTTAGCATGTTGGTTCTTTTCCAGTGATTCACATGGACAAATGGTGTCATTTCATTTTTTAACCAGTCTTTTATCCAGGAAAATCATACAGAGTGTATAAAAAATTATGTTCACTGCTCTAATTAAATAAATATTGTATTTGTGTTTAGAAACATCTATAAACGAACCGTTATAGGTTAACATTAAAATGTTAAATGTTATAAACCTCAGCCAGAGTATCTATTTGTTTTTTTTTTAATATACTTCGTTATCCTAAATAACTTAGGATGCTACTATGTTACTTAAACCCCAATTCAAGACGAATAGAAAACTGTATACCTACTCAAAAAGGAAATGGATTCCATGAAGTCTTAGTAATACAAATAATACAATTCGAGAAATATACTTATAATACCCAACATGCTTATTTTTTCTTATATACCTTATACCTATTTTAACATATAATTTCTTATAACATAGACATATGTAATTATAAAAACAAAAAAAGAAAAAAAAAACAAACAATCAAAAACAAAATTAGAAGAATCGAACCCATGACCATAAGATTACAACTCCACTATCATTACCACTAAACCAACTAGCTATTTAACATAGGTTACTAAAAACTTAAACAGTTTGTCAATACGAAGGGAGGGTCCTTTTCTTGCGTAAAATAATAGGCAAAGAAAAACATAAATCAAAGATGCATTTTTAAAAGAAACAAACAATTTGTTCTTTGCGTGGATTAAAACTTGTGACAAGATAAAAAACACAAAAAGACTATACTTCCTCGGCACACGAACCTGCGTCGCGGTCGTCTTAGGGGGTATACTTAACTCTGACGCAGAGTGTACATTAAACATTTTTCACCAAGGCATACTTGCAACTGTGCAAAATGTAAAAATACCCCAAAACCGCGTCCCAAAATGCTGCCAACGTAATTATGATTCGCCATGCTAGAATATGCGAGGTGTTTTGTAATGCTGCTGTAAAAAAACCTAACACGGGCATTCTCTGGGGCTTTCATTAAAATACTTGCCCAGAATATGAGGGATTAGAATAGTTCTGCTTTGAATTATTTTGAACGTGTATATCCCGGTGGAAAGTATTACGTATTAAAAACTTAGAACAAGAAAGAGAACCTCATTTTGTAGCAGAAAGTTAGTATTTCAAGTTACACACTCACTGTACTTATACACACAAATATGGTACCTAAAGTATTTCCAGGTAAGTACACTGACATTTATACTGTTTCGAGTATTTGTAAGAGAGTATGTGACCCCCTGCTGCTACATTTCTACCATATTTCTAAACCTCGTCAAAATGTGATGACTAGCTCAAACGATGGAAAATTGCGTGGTTTAATTCAGTGGGGTAAAAATAAAAATATTATATATATATATATATATAAGTATTTTCTCATGTACCCAGGATTGCATGAGAATAGTAGCTACTAAAATATTTATAATAAATATTATTAAATTTTTTGAGTAGTGTATTATCTGCCTACATTGAATCAAAATCCGAAAATGATTGTTAGGTAAAGCTAAGCCAATATCGCATAACGCTTGCCAGCGTCCAGAAAGAGATCTGATCGGTCGCAGAGCCGCTCTTGTCTTGCCGCCCTAGCACAGTCAAGAGTGAGCCACTCTTAATTCTGCTAGGGGAGACTGGGTATGGTTGTCTCAGGGGTAGGTTGTCACAGCGGTCATAAAGGAATACTAACCGAAGGAATACATCAGTCGGTGTAAAAAGATTACAAGAGCTATCTCTCCTTCTATATATTATCGATGCATTTCTTCCTTCGTTTAGTATTCTTTTAAAGCTGCTGCAACAACCAACCCCTGGGACAACCATACTCGATCTCCGCTACTAGCTTTTGCTGTGCACAGTATCACGGCAAAAGCTAACATACCGTATTTGTTTTATGCGTTAACAAAATGTAATTAACATTGTTGACATAGCGTTCTGGCCCCACGAGGTTGGAAGTGACTTGACATGATTGCGTCTCATAAAACAAGGGTCCCACTCGGTAATTATTACTTAGCTTACATAAGACCTATTTAAATGCGTGACTCGGCAAATGAGTGAAAAACCAGGAAAAGAAATTGTTGTCTAAGTGAAATAAGTAATTATCTACGACCCGCTATAAAACAGCAATATGATGCGTGTCAACAATAGCACTTACAAAAGAATAAATAGTAATTAACATCTAACTGTACAATGCAAAAACCGATAAGAAAATGAAGAAGTGTATTAATGGTTGCTCAATCAAAACACATTTTAGTTAATTTTCGCCTCACAGAAGGAATTACCCAATTAAATTAAATACTTATATCAATATCGAGCTCTATCGTTAAATTATTTAACATAGTACTAAAATTATACAACATTAATATTAATTCGTAGCATGCGAGAATTCATTACAATAATAATGCATAATACTAATTCAATTAAAATCACAATTAATTCATTACAGTGGGTCTTCACAAAGTTTGTCGCTGGCTTTTATGAGACATTAATTATGAGAGCCACTCGAAACATATACAGCGTGGGAGGGACTATACCGACAAACTTTAAGTATAGATTCTAACAACTATTAGGAGTAAAAAATGTTATGTGATGTATAGTCGAAAAACGCTTACTTTCCGAGATATTCATTATTTTGTAAATGAAAAATCCCAAGTGTGTAACAAGCCCTAATAAATGTGACTAAGATACCTTTACTATTTTTTAAAAATCCTTTAACTAAACAGGAATTAACCTTCGCAGTATTTGATGGTAAGCGACTACGAGGCCAAAAAATTGACCTTTCGTTTCCATTTTAGCTTTTTTTTTTCTTTTTGATAACTTTTCAGCCAGTAAGGACATGTTTATAACGAGGGGCTTAATTTACTGATTTATTTTGTTCCATAAGACTATTAATGTAAAATGACAATATTCGACCCATGTTGATATAACATTTTTTACTCGTCACACCACCAGGAATTCATGGCTAAAGTATGTCGGTATAGTCCCTCCCATCCTGTATATAAGTGACGACGAAGACAAAGAAGAAGAAGAAAATTTGGGTACTTGACTGTAACCGAAATTTTTAATAAATACTCATATATAAGGTCCTGTTAAAATAAGCAAAATAAGGAAATATGTTTGAGTTTGATACCTAACGTGTAACTTTTTTTATGAGACTGCAAAGTTGGTTGGGAAAGTCCATTACAAAAGTATAAAAATATTAAAAACTGTTAGTACATTTTGTTATCAAACCGTTACGATAAACGCAAGTTTTAACATAGTTACAGAAGTTATTGATTTCCCCAAACAACGTATTCGCCTAGTGACTGCAATACGGCCATATCTGAAA
Source organism: Eudemis profundana (assembly GCA_947034925.1). Classification (NCBI taxonomy): domain Eukaryota; kingdom Metazoa; phylum Arthropoda; class Insecta; order Lepidoptera; family Tortricidae; genus Eudemis; species Eudemis profundana. The sequence goes on along the minus strand of OX344800.1, from coordinate 3,129,707 downwards.
AAAAATTTTTTTTTGAAATGTGGCTGTATTCTGCCGTCCTCAAACTAAAAGACCGCTAATTTGGATGAATCTTCATACAAAGTAGCGGCCTTTTAGTTTGAGGACGGCAGTATTGCAGCCACTAGGGCAGTGGTTCCGAACCTGGGGGTAATTACTCCTTTAGGGGTAAAATTAAGTTTTCTCAGGGGTAATACTCATATTAAGTCGTTTTTCTTCGAGTACTTTCATTCATATACTTGTCTGTATTACCTATTTTTTGGAGGGGTAATGATACAAATCTAGAGGGGGCCTGTGGGTGATATTTGTGCTAATTCTAGGACCAAAATGCAAATCGGGTGGGGTTACAGCAGTATCAATAGTAAAGTGACGTCACAAAACCACCTGTAGCTTACAGCGGGCTTCACAAATCCTCCGTTGTTACAAATGACCGCTGCCTTGAGCCACGGCGAACTTTTTTAACCTGCCTTTTGAAGTGGATTTGTAAAGCCAGCCAGCGCCACTCTGACTGTTCTATATATAAAATTTCATCCTTTTTTCTTAAGTACCTAAAGCAAGCAAAAGGTATCCTATAAGCGTCTAAATCTCTCAGCGCCGAATCGTATTGACATGATATTGCTTTAAACAAACAACATACACGTTTGGTAGAGTATAAAAAAAAACTCGATATAATTGCCAATTTGTATTCATATAAACAACGAAAGTCTTGGAATCATTTCAACGCTGTTATTTCTAGATTTATTTCCAACCTTAATTTGGCTATACATAAAGTAATACAATGAATAAACAATTAATTAAGAGGACTTAGTGCTAAATGGCGTACGTGTCGGGACCTAGGACAATGGGATTCAGCTGTGACCTGGGTGTCCTCAGTACATGTCGGTCGGGCTTTGAAGGTTAAGCGGATTTCTAGCGTACATAAATGACCTTCCGAAAATCGTGCCAAACAGCTGTGTTTTGTTTGCCGATGATATCTCCTTATTATTTGATTGCACTGACAGTTTGGAATGTAACGCGCGTCTAAAGGAAATATTAAACATCGTTTCGACATGGCTTAATGATCACAATTTGGAAATAAATTACAAGAAAACCAAAACCATAGAGTTTAAACCATTAACCTTCTGCGACTGAGGTGACTTTATTGGTAACATCCTACTGACGTGGAGTCTGCCAGACGTCATTTTTACTGGGGCATAACTTTTTAATTATTATGAAAATGATAAACTATATTGTGTTAAAATAATTATTAAATACATAATTTATCTAATTACGTATTAAGACTTGGTTTTAACTAAAACAAATATGAAATAAAAGATAATCTTTAATGTGATCAAATTTTTAACCTTGTTTACCTATCTTACTTTACTTATTTATGAAAAAAAAATTAACAACAACTTTTTAAAACTTGACTATTTTTTCATCTTATGAACATAAACTGTGAACATGAAAAAATAATCAAAAACTTCTGTAGATAGGTTTAGGCACAAATCAGTCTTAATGTTGACACTAATTAAGTCTTCAAACAAGTCATCAACGTCACTGAAATGATCTTCTTCGTGTAATTCTTCCAGTCCTTCACTGATTTGTTGTGCAGTGGTCATGGGTAGCCCAATGTGACTACATTTTAATGGTTTTACCTTCCTCATGCCTTGACGGGGAATCTAAAATAAATATTATTTATGTGATTACGTCTGATAGACACTAGAAATAAAAATATTTTTGTGAGGTGACGACTCACAGACACTATAGAACTATACATGATTTTTATGAGATGACGTCTGTCAGAATCAACTTAAATTGCTGTACTTACGTCTGTGGGACACCCGTAGCTCATAACTCCAAAACTGTGCACAGTGTCGCCGTTCGGGGGTCATTGTTCAATGCCGCGTATGGTTCTAGGAAGGTACTGAGCGAGACAGGGTTATATCACGCCAAGCAGCTGAACGGCAATTTGAAATGTGTTTGGCGGTGTCTGACAGACTACCACCTCAGTCGCAGAGGGTTAAAAAAAAACCATTAGATATTTCATTAAAAATAAGCAACAAAACTATTGAACAGGTCAACGAATTTACACTTTTAGGTCTAACAATAGACACACATATTAATCGGAAAGCCCATGTTAAAAATGTCGTGAAAAAACTATATGTGCTATAAAAAGAAACACAGACCTGAATTGTGCCCTCATATTATTATTATTATTTATTGTGCCCTCTCAGCATATTACGCATAATTGCTTACTCGTGGCTGCGATACGGTGTGATTCTTAGGGGCGCTAGCACCGACGCACACGATCTATTCGTAAAGCAGAAGCGCTGTATTCGTATTCTAGCAAACATACGCACACGTGATAGTTGTCGGCCGTACTTCACCCAATATACAATATCCTAACCCTACCGTCTATAAATATGTATATATATTGGAAACTACGCTGTTTGCTAGGAAACATGCAAATTTATTTCCAAAACGCCAAGATGCGACAAGTGGTAGGATTAGATCAAAACACTTATTACCGTTACCGACAGCCAAACTAGCCATGTACCGTGACGGCCCTTATTTTAGAGCAATAAAAATATTTATGCCACACCTGGTTTCCTGACCAATTGTAGGACATAAAATGATGTACACAACACGGGAGGTAATAAAGAAAGCCCTCGATCGCATATTTACGTGGCTCGCTTGCAGCTCGGGCCGCAAACTTCTGCGATCTTGGGCCTTTCTTTGTATTACCACCCTAGTTGTGTAATATAATATTATTTGTAATTGCAGTTTTAAAATTGATAAATTTGGAATGGCCTAGTTTAGACATAATTTTGCATCTCTGATGCCTAGTTATTATTATTATCATATTGTGTTGTGAATGGAATTTGAATAAAATGTTATACATTGAAAATATTAAATTAAAATTAGCGATGTATTATCAATGTCAAATACACAAATACACAAAATTACAATACACAATCACAATTAATCAAATTATCAAACCTATCTACTTATTATTAAACAAAAAAAATACAATGTCAAGCTTATACAATAAAATAAAAAAACAAACTTAATTACAAAAAAACATTAAAACAAACTACAAAAACCTATTCAATAAGACCCCCCGCATTACTTCCGGCGCGAAAGTGCCCATCAGACAAATAAATGTCAAAAACAGTTTCTAATTATCTAGATAAGATCGTATTTTAAGTTAAGTTATTGTAATACCCCTACGGGGCATCATGTACACTCCCAAGATGCTGTAACACCTAGCGTAAGTATAACAACTGTTAACGACGCACTCACGGATCTCGTGAGGTCCCGAAGTTAACAGCTTGATACAGCTACGATAGCTCTTCAGGTTCATACACAGGAGGTTGTAAGGCTCCTGGAGTTTTAATTACTAAGGGATCGATTGGCTCAAAACAAAGGTTCAGATTTAACACTTATATTGTTTTAAATCACTGACTCTAGTGTGCCCTTCCTAGGGTTCTACCACGCGGGAAGAATGACACTAACAAACCCGACACTGGCTTAACCATCTTTTAAACACAACACTTAAATCTATTACACGGGATATAACACAGAAATAGTCACACAAAAATCAATCAGCGAATCAGTATTAAATAGTTAATAATGTTCATACTTCCCTATAAGCTATTTACACGCTAAACACTATTAAAAGAATACTTGTTCTTAGTTGGGCGGCTCGGGCCGCAACACGTAATAAAGAAATACTGTTTCACTGACTTTAAGTCCTACCTAGACTTCACTTAGGTCATAGGCTAGGGATCTAGGTTCTAGGTTCACTATGTTCGGATCGGATCACTACTGGTTCGGTTCTGTTTCTCACTATGAGTTTACAACTTGGGTTCACGACGCCAACTGGTCTCCGAATGAGCTCCCGGCGTATTTAAGCAAGCGATTGTTGCGCAATACTTACAACATATTGCGTGATGGAAAATTCCGTTCAGAATGATACCATCCTACGCTGAATTCTCGTGGTCAGACCGAGAAATTATAGGGCATTGATACACAAAGTTGTTCGAAAACTTTCGCTCTTTGCCGTTTTACGTTATGGTAACGACTAACGTACTATATACTCGACTACACAATCCTCATGGTAATTGTGAGCGTGCTATATGCATCGCCTCACAATCCTCATGGTAAGCTGGCTCTGACCGGTAGAAGCCTCGAGTGGGTGTGTCGAGATCTCCTACCAAATCGTTCACTGGCCGCTCCTAGCACTAGTTGCCAGTGAAGTCTGGGTACACTCGATTTACACATTCGTTACGAGTCTTTATCTCAGTTCTAGATAGGGGGATCGGGTTCTAAGGTTTACACAAGTGCTAATGAGTCGTTACACTACACATATGGCCTCTTGTACGGGCAAAAACTCGTAAAATACTTAAATATTTCACTTACGTACTAACTATAAAACATGGTTCTAGGAAGTAGTCCTAGGGCTTATAGCTACTTACAAAACATGTTCAGGGCCTTAGTTAGACGATGTTCAGTCGGGTCGGGGTTCGGTGGGGCTATCGTCAACATCCTCCCCCCGCTGCTGCGTCGCGGCAGCCTCAGGGTGTAGGGAGACGATAGCCAGCTTGGAGACGGGGCGCCGGAACATGCCGCCGACGGTGCGGACTTCAGCACTTCGGACGCTGCCGTCAGGGCCGGGGAAGACGGCCTCGACGATTCCCCGGGGCCACACGTTGCGTGGCAGGTTCGGGTCTACGACTATGACGTAGTCGCCGACCGTGAGTGGACGCTCGCCCAGCGCAGAGGAGCGGCGCGGCGCGAACGTCGGCAGGTATTCTCGGACCCAGCGGGTCCAGAAGCGGTCGGCGAGCGCCTGGCTGGCGCGCCAGGCCCTGCGGTCGGCCTCCTCGCAAAGGCCAGTGAGTGGGACCTTCGCGGGGCCTCCCAGCAGGAAGTGGTTCGGAGTTAACGCCTCCTCGTCATGGTGGCTGACGGAGACGTGGGTGAGGGGCCGAGCATTTACAGTGTACTCGGCCTCGGCAAGGAGAGTCGCAAGCACCTCTTCTTTGGGCGCTCGCGTCTTCAGTGTGGTCTTCAGGGCTTCTTTTATTGAGCGGACCATGCGCTCCCAGGCGCCTCCTTGGTTCGGTGCGCCGGGCGGGATATAGCGCCATCCCATCCGGCGCTGCAGGCCGTAGGCTTGCAGTTCGGGCAGCCACTCGGTATAGGCTGCTTTCAGTTCGGCGTCAGCACTCCGGAAGCATGTCGCATTGTCGGAGTACATCAGGGCCGGCCATCCGCGTCGCGCGGCCATGCGGCGCAACGCCATGATCGCGGAACTCGTGTTTAGGGTGTGCACGAGTTCCAGATGCACGGCACGGGTAGTGAGACAGGTGAAGAGGGCCACCCATCTCTTTTCCCGTCTTCGTCCTATCGTGACGGTAATCGGGCCGAAGTAATCTTGTGCGCAGTTCTCAAAAGAACGTACGTGTGGTTCGATGCGGGCCAGCGGCAAATTTCCCATCGCTGGCACGCGGGGTCTGGCTCGGCGCAGTGCGCAGTAGCGGCAGTTGAGGCCGACTAGGCGCACTGTTGGTCGCAGGTGGAGTATCCAATACTCGGATCGCAGGGCGTTCACGACGCTCTCGTTGCCCTGGTGGTGTGCGCGCTTGTGCGCACGCAGGATCAGCAGCCGCACGAACGGGCAGCGCCCGTCCAGGATGGCTGGCCTCTTGTTGATGGGGGCTGGCGTGGCGTCGATGCGGCCGCGCATCTGGATGACGCCATCCTCGCTCAGCACCGGGTCCAGTTCGTAGAGACGGCTTCCACGGGGCACGGGCTCCCCCCGTGACAGGCAGCGCAGCTCTTCTGGGAAGGTTCTTCTCTGTGACCACTGGAAATAGAGATGTTCGGCGGACAGTATATGTTTCAACAAGAGGGGTACACGGGATCTAGTCTTCATGATTTCGACGAACTGAAGCACACGCGCAGTTGCTCCAATCAGTCGATCATAGTTCGAGAAGCGATGAATGTCCGGCAACGGCGAGACGAACTCCGTCGACGCGTGACACGTCGCCTTCAATTCGGGCGGCGGCCCCGTCGGCGGCTCGGGTTCGGCTGGCCATTCATTCGGATGTTCATACAAAAATTGGGGACCATTAAACCACACACTATTAATGTCCACGGTTCGTTTGGGATCGGATCGGGTAGGGATATCTGCGGGATTAAGTTTAGTGGGTACCCATCGCCATTGGTTCGGTGACGTCAGCTCCGCTATCTCTCCTAAGCGATGAGCAACGTATACGGGGTACCTTCGTGCGTCATCCCGCACCCATTGCAGCACGGTTTGGCTGTCTGACCATAACACTACTTCGTCGGGTGTTATTCTGTGGCCATCGACGATGGCCTTCTGCAGTCGCGCGCCTATCAAGGCCGCCTGCAACTCCAGTCTGGGCACGCTGAGGGGTTTGAGTGGACATACCTTTGCTTTAGCCGCAGCTAACGTTATCTCAGGCTTTGCTCGTTCGGGGCTTTCCACTCGCCAATAGGCTGCCGCCGCATAAGCCTGCGTGCTCGCGTCTACGAACACATGCAGCTCGATGCGGGAGGCTCCCCCCGTCTGAAAATATCTTCGCGGTATTCTCAGCGTCGCTACGGACTGCAACTCTTGCAGCCATTCAGCGAATAAGTCTGCCTCTTCGGTTGGCAGCTCTTCGTCCCAGCCGAGTTTCAGCAACCACAGTCGCTGTATCTGGATCTTTGCTGTGATAGCATAATGTGATATGAGACCTAAGGGATCGTATATACTCATCACTGTACTTAGCGCCTCGCGCTTGGTTGGGCTCCTCTCGCCGACTCGTACCTCGGCTGGGACCCGCAGCATCTTCGTGTTGAATCCTAAATCGTCGGTAGTAGCATTCCAGTACATACCGAGAATTTTCTGATCCTTGGCGCCTAGCTGCGCCGGTTCCTCCGCACGTTGCTCCGGCGGGATACGCTCGAGCAGCCGTCGCGAGTTCGACGACCAGCCTCGCAGCGTGAATCCGCCCAGTGCGTGTGATGCTGCCACTTGCTCGGCTACATGGACTGCGTCATCCTCGTTTCTAAAACTAGACACAAAATCATCCATATAATGGTTCGATTGAATCTCATACACGGCGTCGGGATATTTGTCAGCGTTGTCCGCGGCGTTCCTGTTCCGCACACTGTGTGCTAAAAAAGGAGAACTTGCTGCGCCAAATATCATAGACGTCATTTTGTAGATGTCTGGGGGGTCGGTTCGGTTTGCGCCCCGCCATAAAAACATCTGTGAAGGCTGATCCGCCGGCCTAATCTTCACTTGAAGAAACATTTCGCATATATCGGCCGTCACGGCGACTGCACCTTCCCTAAACCTAAATAAAATTGCATACAACTCTTGTAACAAATCGGGTCCTTCTAGGACATGGTCGTTCAAGCTCCGCTGCGACGAAATCGCTGCGGCATCGAACACTAGACGAATTTTATTTTTATTCGGGTTCTTCACTGCGAAGTGCGGCAAATACCATGCTACGTTACTATTTTCACTACTTGAAATTTTCTTCGCGTATTTTTTCTGCACTAAATTATTTATTTGTGCAGTGTACTCGGCGGCGAAGTCGGGGTCGCGGTCCATCTTACGTTCGATGCCGCGCAGCCGATTGAACGCCATGCCGAAACTTGGCGGCAGTTGCGGGTTACTTTCCCGCCACAATTGACCGACCTCATACTTTGGTCCGTTTACCCTACGGACCGTCGCATTGAAGACGTCGATCGCTCGTTGCTCTGCCGGGTTCACCTTGTTCACGTGCTTAATACCTAAAGCGTCGACATCGAAGTGCTGTTTTAATAACTGATGCAATTCGAGGTCTGGTTCGTGGCAATGATATGCCCTTACATGATCATCGGTTCGTACTAGGCGAGGCGCAATACCGAATATCGCCCATCCTAGTTGGCAACGGATAGCGGCAGGCTCGTTATTGCGGCCAGTCCGTGCCTCCAGTGGCATCATCAGGTGCCACTGGTCGACCCCCAACAATACCCGCGGCGTCGCGACGTCGTAGCAGGCTTCTTGCAGGTCGGCGAGGTGCTTGTAGCGCAGCATCTCGTTCATGTTCATACGTTGTTCACGCAGTCCCAATTGGTGAACGGTTCTAAAAATGACGGAATGTATCGACTCTTCGTCGCGTCCCTTTAACGCGACTTGTACCTTCCGGCTTCGCTGCGTGGTCTCCATATCTCCCACGCCTTGGATGCATAGGTCCGTAGCAGGTCCGACGGCACCTACGTCGTTCGCTAGATCGGCATCAATAAGGCTTATTGTTGATCCGGAATCCAGAAGGGCGTATGTCTCAGCCTCACCCCTGGGCCCCTTGATGACGATGGGTACCACACGCAGCAACACCGACGTACGGGAGGTACCTACACTAGCAATGTTCGATGTAAACTCGCGGGCTCCGGCCGGCGAACGCGGCAGCTCCGTCCGGCGAGTTTCAGGTTCGTGCTCATACCCGCGCGCACCGCTTGCGGGCGCACGCCGGGGAGGAGCGGGTTCCTCATCCGCCCAGCGCGTCCCACTCGCGGGCGCACGCAGATGAGAGACTGGTTCGTGGTCCGCCCAGCGTGCCCTATCCGAGGGCCCCCGCTGTGGCGACACAGGCTCGCGTCGCCCACCACGCGCCCCGTCAACGGGCGTACGGTGGTAGACGACGGGTTCCCGCCGTGGCCCGCGGGGCCCGCTCACGGGCTCACGCCGAGACATGACAGGAGGGGATCGTGGTTCAAACCGTGGTTCATTACGTGGTTCATAGTGTGGGTCAGGTCGTGGTTCGTATCTTGGTTCATGCGGGGGATCGTGGAGAAGACGATGATGGGCGTGGGGGCAGCCGTTAACGCCGCAGCCCTTCGCTCGGCACTCGTCCCTCCTATGTTTGCTATCAAAACATTTGAAACAAATTTTGTTGCCCTTGGCCCATGACCAACGGGCGGCGATGTTCATCGCGCAAACCTTCTTGCACTCTGGAGTGCGGTGCGACCCGCCGCAGCACAAACACATGCTGACTCGTTCCGTCGCGTATGTCTGCACGCGGGTCGGTTGTGGCCGAGCGCCGGTGCGGGCCGGCGGCGCGGGCGGCGGCCGCGGCCCCGCACGGGATCGTCGGACATCCTCTGAAATCACGTTACGCCTCGGCGGCGCACGTGCATGCGAGAACTCAAGCTCTTGATCGCTCTCGTCCATGAGAAATTCGGCCATCAGCATCAACTCGCTATCGCGCCGCGAACCGTTTGCTCTAGCGTACGCGCACCATCGCGATCGTAGATGCGGGCTTAACCTTTCCGTAATTTCTCTAATCAGAAGTGGATTCGCTCCATAACTCTTGTTATCTAAGTCCACTAACGTTGAAGCTATATTAATAACTTTGATCGCAAAAGAATTTAAATCCGTCGCACTTGGCCCTACCGACGGTAGCCTCTTCAAATCTTCTAATGCGCGATCAATTAACAAATCGGTACGACCGAAATTCTTCTTTAAAAGTCGTACAATAAGATCAGGGTTCGCGGATGAGGCTAGCATGTGTTGCACACATTGCCTAGCCTCCCCTTTTAAACATTGTCGCAAGCGTGCAACATTTTCGTACGCCGAGAATTTATAACGCGACGACGATTGCTGGTACGCGGTGAGAAATGTCTGCCATTCACTAATTTCACCGGCGTACGCAGGAAGCTCGTAGACTTGACGTGGAGGAGGGCGCATCATGGAGTCTAAAGTCTCGGCAAGACGCTCGATACCCTGGCTCCTGGTTCGGCTCGTAGAGCGGTCGCGGATCGGCGTCGACTGTACCGGACGGCGCAACGCCGGCGGCGACGTGGATCGCATACGACGGCTATTGTTCGGGTGGTTGACATCGTTCAACCACTGGTCCACCCGGTGGACGGAAGCGGCCATCGAGCCCCCGGCACGGTAGTCACCGTCGCGGGATCCCTCGGCATCGATGCGCTCCATAGTAACGGCTAAGCGTTTATGTACTAACTCTTTTTCTAAATCTATCTCGCGCCTACGTAACGCGGCCAGTTCCTGGTCGGCCAGTAGCTGCGCCTCGCGTTTACGTAGTTCTGTATTACTGCTACATTGGGATCGGATCGTCGGCGGTGCCCGCGACATCGATGGCACTTGATCTGCGAAAACGACTCGCTCCGGCACACGCGCACGCATTTCTAAGTTCGGGTTCACACGCGGGATAGGTTGATCACTTGAGAATAAATAAGGGTTCGACAGCTCACGGTTTCCTGGCTCTGCAAGCTGTTGATTGTTGGTTCGTTCATGCGCGGCCTGCGCATGCGCGGCCTGCGCACGCACGGCCTGCGCATGCGTCACTGCTGCGCGCGCAGCGTGCTCCGCCTCGGCGCGCTCCTCGGCGTGGCGCTTAGCGCGACGCTCTTCGTTGCGGCGAAGTAGCTCTTCCAGCTCTTCCCGCTGCTCGGTGGTGTCGGTTGGAGGTGACTCCGGTGAGTCCCTCGGCTCTGATTGCATTTGCAGCCGGGGATTGCGGAGGGGCGCCCCGCTCTGCTCGCCTGACTGCGCTTGCAGTTGGCGGCGGCGGGCGTCCGCCTCCTGGGGGTCTGACTGGCTCCTAGTCAGCACCATGATGCACACGCGATATTGTTACGCGAACAATCTAATCGCGAGACAGAAACAGCTGATCGGTCAGGTTCTATCTATACAGGTTCGTTCGTGCCTAGCGTTCGACTTGCAACAACTGGATCGGATGCTTGTTGTTCAAGTTTGCTGGTCACGAGTGGCTCTACGTTACTTTTTACTGGTTTGCAAACTATGTTTTAAATTTCGTTGATTTTGGTTGAGTTTTGAGCCAAATGAATTTTTAATTGAAATTACGTCGCGGCGTAAAATATTTTAAAAATTAAATAATTCCAAAAATTATAAAAGTCACAGGATCGGTGCTCCACAGGTTCAGGGTTCGGGTTCTGGTCGAAATTTGTGATTCGCACAATATTTGACCGTTTTGGAGCACTTGGAAATTCCAAAAATAAATTGCGTCGTTGCGCAAAAATATTCGGGAAAAATCTACAATTTACACTAGCAGTACTCCTAGAGTACGCGGTTCAGGATCAGGTCGAATTTCGTGATTATCACGAGAATTGACTAAGTTAGAGCACTCACAAAAAATTTGGAAAAACAGAAACAATTCGATAAAATCGTAAATAATGATTTTAAAAATCCCGGAACTTCACGTCTATACGTGAAATGGATCAGGGGTTCGTATTCCGGGCTTTCCCAGGTTCAAGGATCTGAAGACCAACTCAGGGTCTGATGATGTTCACTCACTGATTCTATATCCTCGGCTCGAAGGACCAAAAACTGGTAACGACGCACTCACGGATCTCGTGAGGTCCCGAAGTTAACAGCTTGATACAGCTACGATAGCTCTTCAGGTTCATACACAGGAGGTTGTAAGGCTCCTGGAGTTTTAATTACTAAGGGATCGATTGGCTCAAAACAAAGGTTCAGATTTAACACTTATATTGTTTTAAATCACTGACTCTAGTGTGCCCTTCCTAGGGTTCTACCACGCGGGAAGAATGACACTAACAAACCCGACACTGGCTTAACCATCTTTTAAACACAACACTTAAATCTATTACACGGGATATAACACAGAAATAGTCACACAAAAATCAATCAGCGAATCAGTATTAAATAGTTAATAATGTTCATACTTCCCTATAAGCTATTTACACGCTAAACACTATTAAAAGAATACTTGTTCTTAGTTGGGCGGCTCGGGCCGCAACACGTAATAAAGAAATACTGTTTCACTGACTTTAAGTCCTACCTAGACTTCACTTAGGTCATAGGCTAGGGATCTAGGTTCTAGGTTCACTATGTTCGGATCGGATCACTACTGGTTCGGTTCTGTTTCTCACTATGAGTTTACAACTTGGGTTCACGACGCCAACTGGTCTCCGAATGAGCTCCCGGCGTATTTAAGCAAGCGATTGTTGCGCAATACTTACAACATATTGCGTGATGGAAAATTCCGTTCAGAATGATACCATCCTACGCTGAATTCTCGTGGTCAGACCGAGAAATTATAGGGCATTGATACACAAAGTTGTTCGAAAACTTTCGCTCTTTGCCGTTTTACGTTATGGTAACGACTAACGTACTATATACTCGACTACACAATCCTCATGGTAATTGTGAGCGTGCTATATGCATCGCCTCACAATCCTCATGGTAAGCTGGCTCTGACCGGTAGAAGCCTCGAGTGGGTGTGTCGAGATCTCCTACCAAATCGTTCACTGGCCGCTCCTAGCACTAGTTGCCAGTGAAGTCTGGGTACACTCGATTTACACATTCGTTACGAGTCTTTATCTCAGTTCTAGATAGGGGGATCGGGTTCTAAGGTTTACACAAGTGCTAATGAGTCGTTACACTACACATATGGCCTCTTGTACGGGCAAAAACTCGTAAAATACTTAAATATTTCACTTACGTACTAACTATAAAACATGGTTCTAGGAAGTAGTCCTAGGGCTTATAGCTACTTACAAAACATGTTCAGGGCCTTAGTTAGACGATGTTCAGTCGGGTCGGGGTTCGGTGGGGCTATCGTCAACAACAACTGTACATGAAAACAATGAATAAACAATAATAGCACATTACACAACTAGGGTGGTAAAACAAAGAAAGGCCGAGATCGCAGATGTTTGCGGCCCGAGCTGCAAGCGAGCCACGTAAATATGCGATCGAGGGCTTTCTTTTTTACCTCCCGTGTTCCATCATTTTATGTCTACACTTGGCCAGAAAGCGGCTTTTTCCGAACGCGTAGCGTGCGGAAAAAGCCACTTTATGGCCAGAAGTGGCATAAACAATTTAACGCCGCAATAAAATTACAATTAATTAATGTCATCGCATATACAAAATAATATAAAAAAAATTACAATTACAATATCGCCATCAACGCCTAGTAGAACGTTCTTCATTGTGTCTGGATTGCTGCACTGCTGACTGACATCTTGAGGGTGACGTAGGTTATCGCGCACTCGTTTCGCAATCGCTGGCACAATCCAACACTGGCAGAATTTAAGCTTCTATTGTAATCCCAAGCAAGGAGTAGCACAATTAGCTTGATCGTTGCAATCTGAATCTGAATTGCACCATTTGTATTTGTAGCTTTGACTATACGAATCCGTAGCCCAGCAACGGTTCGTAATCCACATCACGTTACACTCTAGCCAACAATAATTATTTTTGCAGCCAAAGGTTTTTGACGCAACGTTAGAAGGTGTTAAAATATTGCTGTGTTGATATTTCAGTGCTCCCAGCACTTGCATCAGAGCGGCCCTTTGAGCACTTATACCGGAGACGATTGCCAAAAATACGAGTATTATTATAGTACGCATAATGGTTTAGGGTGGCAGTACGAGTGTTTAAGCAGTAGCGTACAGCTAAGTGCGAGTTATCAATTAAATATGATGTGAGCCTGTCAGTGGTATTTATATGGTTGCGCTGCGTGGATAATAAAGTGTTGCCAATTTAGCAGTTTCAGTGCTAATGTGCTAAATTTAGCATAATTTGGACTGGCTTAGCAGATTTTTTTTACATTTAGCAGTAAGCATAATTTTTGGCATAATTCTGTAAATAACAGAAATAATGTTACCTGTTGGTGACAAACACACAGATAAATGGTAAATTCAGAAACATACATGTTGGTGATGTGATGGCATAAGTTTGTAAGATAACCTTCGATTGGCATGGTTGACAATAATATAACTATCAAGTTTATTTATCTTTTGGTGTGCACTGTGCAATAAAGTTGTATTGTATAATAAACATGTAATAAAAGCGTAAATTTGCCACTTTCATTTTTAACATATTTTACTATGATTGTTCGTATGCTGTAGTAAAAAAAATAATTTGATTGTAATATAAAAAAAAATGTCGATTAACACATTGACATTCTTAATTTACTTATCTTTAGCCATTTTTTTCCTGAAAGTATAGTATGGGCCACAAAAAGGATTATTGTAAAACTGTTATAATCACAATACATGAAATTTGAAAGAATAATGCTTTTTTTATTTAGCACATTTTTTAACAGAATTTATCAAGTTTTAGCATAATTTTAGCAGATTTTCAGCAAAATTTTAGCATTGAATGAAATTCAGAGTTGGCAACACATTCGCGGCCATCGTCGACAACGACAATAAAGTTTGTTTTATTTACGTCAATCATTCATTATTTCATCATCGTTTTTTTCCACGTTATTTTATTAATTCATCAATTTCCGCACATTGGATTGCCGAATAATAGCATCTTTTTCCAAAATTGCTTTGTTGACAACAGTCCAAATCTCTTACTGTTTGTTTTTACCGTAGAGAAAAAAAAATATATAGAGGGGTCATTGGGAAATTCTTCATATATTTTTTTTTTATCTCAAGCGTCAGTATTAGTAATCTAGCTTTGAATAGAAAAAACTCAAGACTTTTCACACTTGTCACTGACAAGTAACAAGTTTTACATCAATTTTCTTGTTCCCTATGTCCTGTCTATGTAATATGATGAAGGTCTTTGGTTTTTACCCAGTACAGTCGAGTTCATAAATATATGAGCATTTCCAAGGCTTCAATAATAAATGTACATTGACCGGTACATATTCATCTGAACAGATTAATTAATCAAAAATATATACACGTTTTACCTGCCATATTCATCTGAGCAAGATTCTCAATAATATGTAAGCAACTAAAAATTGATGAAATATCTGTACTAAGATTTTTCAAAATTATCTAAACAAGTGGAAATTTAACCTCCTGGATCCCCCAGTCCTCACTTAAGGACATAACATTAAAAAAATCTACAGCCAAATGTCCGACCGGCTTAATAAGTGTACACACCTAAAGTCGCCGTCAATAGAATTTGCTAAAAATGTAAACAAAAGGCGTAACTTTGTTTTGTCACTGTATCTCCTTGAATTTTCACACTACCTCATCAAACACCACTGAAACCATACACTATTTAAACGGTCGATGCCGTAAAATTCAAAACCATACAATAAATAATTTAATCTTGGATATTTCATTAAAAGTTTAAATTTTAATTATACATAGGTTATTATGACATAATGGAATGACATTTTTGTTTCTTTTAAATTCTACAATTGTCTATGGTGATAGCGTTGTGACTAAAGTTGGTGATATTGTAAAGCTGCTACACACTACCTAACTTACGCTCTGTACCTAAGAAAATAACATGAAATATTTAGACGGCATCATCGATAGAGCTACGGATGAAATAACGGCACCTTTTGTGATAAATACTGGTGGATACATAATCTTCAAGTAACAAATTCATCTTCTGATTAAACAAATTAAAAATACCGGTTTCTTGCGTTCGATGCTTTAATAGTCCATATGTTTTGACATAAAAGAGTAAAGTAAGAGTCTTCCCGTCACTATTAAATTCATCATTCAGAGACAATTTCAATATGGCGGTTTCTTTACAAAGTTAGCAAATTCTATTGACGGCGACTTTAGATCGTTTCCGTAGGAAACTGTCAACCTAAAAAAATAAACACCGAGTCATGTATGGCCAATCAGCGATCAGCGCGGCTTTGAGATCTGACACCACTCTGGCCACACCATGCCCCGTGGTAAGTTAATCCAGATTTATCTCACCGAAAATCTAATGATACTATATTTATGTTTTGTTTTCATTAATAAATTTTTGGTGTATTTATGTCAGAAATAATCTTGAATGTAATGGTTCCGACATATCTGAATCGGAAAGCGACGACGAAGATAGAAATATTTTTGAAAATATCCAAAGGATAACAGAAGATATAACTTCGGCAGTTCCTAGTCCAGTCTTAGATATAGAAATAGAGGAGGATCAAGCTTTTTACAAGCTTTTATTTAACTTGCAATGTATGTATACTGTATGTATGTACCTATGTAAATATGTGTGTCCGGGTGGAATCTTGCAACTCAATTTTGAACCAGTTATCTTCAACCGACTGAGCTGAAATTTTGCAGAAATACGTAAATCAGATGATAATGCAATATTATTATGCCATGGAGCTGACCTGATGATGGAGCCGGATTATGGTAGGCAGCTATCTTGCGGCTCCATAGGGATAGGGATTATATAAGATAAATTCACCGTGTTTGGGTTAATTTGAGTACTTGTGACGTGCAGTTTGCTATAATATAAAAAGTACAGTCGGTAATAAAAGCATATCTAAAATAACTGGCCAAGAGCATGTCGGACCATGCTCAGTGTAGGGTTCCATAGCCGTAACTATAAGGTAAAAAATACGATGTAAAAAAAAGTACAACAACAAAAAAGCGTATCTTCATAGCAATTACGTCCTTTTGTTGAGAAGCGCAGTTTATCGGCAATAACTCAAAAACGGTACATTCGATCTTGTTGAAAATAATTTTCGTTAAAAGTATTAATTAAGCGTTACCTTTGTGATTTTTTTCATATTTTTCGGACGCACGGTTTAGAAAATAGAGGGGGGGGGACACAATTTACACAACTTTCGGAGCGATTATTTCCAAATACATTCACTTAATCAAAAACACTACTTAGAAACCTTATAGTGTTTTTTAAAGAACTGTCGAACTATGTACCACACGTTGATATTTGCTGAAAAAAAATTTTTTACTGTCTTTAACATGTATGGAGTGCCCCCCCTAAAAATATTTATTTTAATTATTTATATACCAAACTAAGTAGCGGCTTATAAAAGACACCTATATTCCAAATTTCATCAATATTCATCATGTAGTTTTTGAGTAAAATGCCTGTGACATACGGACAGACAGACAGACAGACAGACGGACGGACATGACGAAACTATAAGGGTTCCGTTTTTGCCATTTTGGCTACGGAACCCTAAAAACTCATTTTTTGACAGAAACTTATTCTAGTCCAAGTTTAAAGAGTGAAATAAACGCTGCATCGGCAGCTCCTAGTCCAAGTTTGTCATACGATTGTGAAAATGCAGATGTTCTCAGATTATCTTTTCCACCACCAGTATGATATTCGACAGGCAGAAGGTCAATAGGGCTGGTACGAGGACGACAGTCGCAACTTACGTATTATTGTCACTTTTATAATCGTACATAGTTTATTTCGGAGTTTCTTTTGGTCACTGACTTTAATTCTTTTTTATTATGATACTGAATTCGTAAGCCTGTGCTATAATAAGTACAAATCAGTATTTTTTGTATATACGCAAATAAAGTTGATTAATGATTGTATTTCTGTTTATTTGATACTGTTCTCGAGTGAGGACAACGTCCCCATGTACTCGCCTGAGGACTTAAAGAAAAATCGAGGGAAAAACTCCATGATTTTTTTACAAATTTTCCGACATTAAGGGACACTTAGTAAATCGATTTTTTTAACAAAGTGTCAATTTCAGCAAAATCGATACCAGGAGGATAACAAATATCTGCACAAGGGTTTTTTCGTGGTTTTTTCAATAGGCATGTTGACTAATGTTGAATTTTACTACCAAATGTGGTTATGTGGTTTAGAAAATACAGAATAATCATAATAAGGAAGGAAGAAATAAATAAAAACATTAAAAATGTATAAAGTTCTGATACTTCCAAGTTTTACAAATTTTCGATATTTTTTTATCGTTCAAAAGAAACATGTAATTTATTTTAAGAATGCTGAAGTATTAAAAAAAAATGTACAGCAACTATGTGCTGAAACGCATTTTTCATGCTCAAAATGGCAAATTATTAATTTTCTCATACAAAATTAGTACAGCGACGGAACGGATGACGTCATAGGTTCCTACCGTTTTGTATGGGGCGTTTTCAACGCTCGGTGCGATCGGATACTTTTGATTACAATTTGTGGTTCTGTGCTGGATCGTGTTCAGTCAGATCAGGACCTTAAGAATGACTTACAGCAGTGTTGAGTTGTGCCGTTCTCGAGAATTCTCGGAAACGTTCCCAGTTTTGTATGGGAAATGTTCTCGAGAACGTTCTCGCTCCATACAAAACGGAGAACGTTTCCGAGAATGGCACATCTCTCATTTATAAGTTTGATGTTGATGATGAATTATAAACACTTGCTCTCTTACAAATAACGTAACGTAACGTAACAGTATAAATGTCAGTGTACTTACCTGGAAATACTGTAGGAACCATGTTTGAGTGTATTTTTTCACGTCGCCCATAGACACCTGCAGCACCAAAAGAGTATATAGTGTGTAACTTGAAATACTAACTTTCTGCTACAAAGTGAGGTTCTCTTTCTTGTTCTAAGTTTTTAATACGTAATACTTTCCACCGGGATATACACATTCAAAATAATTCACAGCAGAACTATTCTAATCCCTCATATTCTGGGCAAGTATTTTAATGAAAGCCCCAGAGAATGCCCGTGTTGGGTTTTTTTATAGCAACATTACAAAACACCTCGCATATTCTAGCATGGCGAATCATAATTACGTTGGCAGCATTTTGGGACGCGGTTTTGGGGTATTTTTACATTTTGCACAGTTGCAAGTATGCCTTGGTGAAAAATGTTTAATGTACAGTCAGCTTCAGAGATAAGTAGCCCCCCTGTCATACATTCGTAGTATGGCAGGGGGTATACTTATCTCTGCAGCTGACTGTACATATTTAACACTTTATTCAATAATCAAGAAATTGTAAGAAAATGCTACCACCACTTAGATTGTTGCCGTGAAGTAAATTGTGATATCTTTTAGCAAACATTTAAGAAAATTAGAAAGATAATTTACATTAAAAAGATAAACAAATTGAATTATTTGTATAAAATAAAACGAGGCAATTCGCTAATTAACATATTCTGATGTTGTTATTAAGCAAAAATGTGTGATGTGTCAAGTAGTGGGTGCTGGTGCCGGTGGCACAATTGGTAAGTGCGCCCGTGTACGCTTGACAAGCCGTGGAGACGCGGAGTCGATTTGCGCCCTTAGCATTTATTTTCCAATTTTCGCTGTAATAAAAACAGATTTCGTTAACAGACATTTCCTAAATTTCTACACGGTGATTCTTAGTTTCCCGTACCCCGTCAGTATTTATTGATGGTCTGCCCCCCGCATTACAAGTTCAGAACAAGTAACAGCCAAGTCTCGGAACAGATGTTATCGATCCTTTAATTAAACGTGTTGCGTAAACATTTGCAGAAACTCGTGTTAATGGTTGTTTCCAACTTGGCGGGAGTTCTGCTCTTTTAGCACTTTTTAGAAGAGTTCGCGCTGCGGAGCGTGACTGTCTTTATTTGATTTGACTTGACCTTGGTTTTTCTTCGTTTTCTCTTAAAGTTTACCGTTACTAATTTGTTATTTTTTTTCGTAAGTTAAAGGCTTTAACAGTTAGTGAGTGGTGTAAGTTAAAAATGTCTAGCCGGTATTTTCGTAGCTACTTTTTCAATTATGTTTGTAACTAACTTTTGCAAAATCGAAACGGTAGACTTAGTTATTATAAGTAAGTTTACGTTTATTACTAGGTACACGACTAAACTATATCGTTTATGTATTTTTAACGTAACTTACGCACATAAATTAGAACTAGTTTTTGTCCGCTACTTCGTCTGTCTAGAATTAGTTAGGACTTTTTAGCACGCGAGGCACATACACTTTATCCGTCTACCTCGATATATTTCTGTAGTACAAAGCGAACGGCTTACTAGAGTTGCTTCAGTTATCAGTTAGCGAGGCTACGTCCGGCTATTGATTTTTACCCGACTGCGGCGAAGCCCAAAGGAGGGTTATGTGTTTGACCTGTATGTATGTATGTATGTCCGTTCCTGTGTCCGCTCGTAACTACTCAACGGCACATCCGATTTTGATAAATGATACATCATTAGATTCGTCTTGATGGCGCGAGTGGTATGAAGTTCGTTAAAATAAACAAAATGGCGGATTTTATGCAGTTTCAAAGTGCACCGCGGTCGGGTTTTTTTTTAGTAAAAATGTGGTTATTATGTCCTTGGTTAGTTACATCCCTACGTGAGAAATGATTGACACCCCATACAATTTTATACCCTCTTTTCTCCCCTTGAGGGATGATTTCCGGGATAAAAACTTTCCTATGTAGTTCCAAGTCTTCTCTTTTTCGTAGTGAGTCTCAAACTTACTCTATACCAAGTTACCAACATCATCTAAATCGGTTAAGCGGTTTAAGCGTGCAAAGATTGTTACATCACAGACAAACAGAGTTACTTTCTCAGGTAGTATTTGTTTGGATGAATCCATTAAAATATTCTTGCATATCTATTAAATTAATCATTTACGATTGGATTATTTTACATCCGTTGAAACCTCAAATGTCTTTTGACAGCTTTTGGCTACTACACCTCAAAATATGTAAAGATATATTTAATAAAACCCTATTAATTTCACATATTCATGCTCCAATCTAACATTTCCCCTTTACCCGAAGTTAAAATCACTTCCGTATGTCAGTCACACTAGCAATTACATTAAAATTTCCATAAATTCACAATGGAGACTTATCTCAGCGTAATTACCCGCGGCATTCCGTATTCTGTTAAGTAAAGAGTTCCACAAATAGGCGTCTCGAACGCGACAAGCCTAATTGATCAGCTAATTCGTCGCAGGTGTGTGCGCGCCCTTATGAATTACAAATTGGTTTCTATAATCAATACCCATTAAGCCGCGTTGGTGTTGGGCAAGTACTTGAATAAGTTAGTTGATTTTTAAAGTTCTGCACTTCAGAAAGAAAAATACAAAATCCATATTCGACCTTGGTCATACCCACCTCCTAATGGAAGCCATCTTCATTTTCATTGAGTTATGAAGTTCTGTAAATGTATCCACTTTGTATCGGCAAGACACGTAGCGACATTTTTTATTTCTATTCTTAAGTTTGGTCATATCTGATAGATGGTGCATTGATGAAGCCTACGATGGAGGCAGCTAATTCATTAATATAACACATTCATTGACACATGGTGATATTGTTTAGGATTTATAAGGTTTTAAGGTTTTTCTGTTGAGAGCATGGTATCCAGCTACCTCGCCTAATCACTAAACCGCCTAAACACAGCCTCAGTCCCAGATTGTGTAGGCAGCAGCTAACCTCGTTAGTATAATATTTTCATGGACATGTGGTGTAATTATTTCTGTTTAACATGGAGTTTCTGTTGAGAACACGGTGTCGAGCTGACTCGCCTTATCACTAAACTATCTAAACGCAGCCTCAGTCCCAGATTGAGTAGGCAGTAGCTAACCTCGTTAGTATAATATTTAGATTGATGCGCTCGTTCGCGAATTGATTTAGTTTTACTAATTACCTTAAGTGTTGTGTTGTTAAGTTAGACGTTCGTTAGGACCTGACAAGTTTAGTAGCTCGTACAATGTACGTGACGTATTTGTAATTGGAATTGTTAATTTTTTGTTAAGTTTTGGTCCTGCCTTTCTTAATTAGAACCGCAACAATGTAACCTTGACAACAACAAGACCGCCGCGATGTTTGATATTTCTGACAATAATATTGTCCAATATATGGAGGGTAGAGTATAAATATAAGGAGAACAGTCTGTGCGTATCGACAAAGTATAAAAACAACCAAGTAGTACGACTATGGCCGTTGAGGAGCGCGCGACACGTATTCACACAGACGCACGATCGCGCGTCTGTGTGAGTGCAGTCCATACTGTGGCAGTGCAGGTCGCACAGGGGCAAATGCTTGCCTGTGGTGCGTCCGTACACGGCGCGCATACATGCGCGCTCCCGATGTACCTTTTGTAAGAAGAAAAACTACCGCTTATACCGTGGTATCGAGAAGCGAACGGAGAAATGTGCTAAATAGAGGTGGCGCTACTATAGCTGATGAGTAAAATTTGGGTCTATATCGATTGGCATACAATTATTAGTCCTATCGTTGTGTCGCATAACCTCTTTTGTCCTAATAACGTTTGGCCTACACTTTGTTCCGCATATTTTTGATTGTCCGAAATTGTTGCTCCTATTATCGTTTGTCCTAAATATTATTTGTCCTATCGTTTAATGTGGCTAAGATTCTAATATCGAATGATTTATGTGCATAATTGTAGTGTTCCTAATATTTTATGTGTTAAAATTGTTTTTACTACATGTCATTAAGCATAAATCTTGATGATTTTTTGCAAGCAGAGTTTTCAAACGTTAAAAGTTCATTTTTTGTTGGGGGACGCAGTTCAAACCTAACCTAACCTACTTTTCTGACAGCAGTTCGTTTTTGAACCTAACCTAACCTAACCTACTTTTCTGACAGCAGTTCGGTTTTGTTGGGGGACGCAGTTCGAACCCTAACCTAACCTAATTGAACTTGTGGTTTGAGTTTTTTTTTAATGCGGGGGGCTTCGCCCCCCGAGCCCCCCTTGTGGGGGGCTCCGCCCCCCCGTCCCCCCTTTTCGTTCTACGCCCTAATAATTTACCCAAGCAGAAAGGCTTTATGGGCTGCTGTAAAAATATTATTTATGGTTTTGTATAATATTATTAGTATTTGTGTATAGTTATGACTCGCAGTGGCGTAGCGTCGTGCCTAACCGAAATCTGACCTGCCTGAAGGTAGAACACGTAACGATTCTGACTTCACGCCTACCATAGTTTACTTTAGGAGCTATAAGTGTAGCCAATTTAATAATAGGCAAAATCATTCTTAGGACAATTCATGTTAGGAATATTAAGCTTTAGGTAATTAGATTTTAGAGTTATCAATATTAGGGCAAACTTGCTTTAGAATTTTAAATGAGTATGCGCAAAAATTATTAGGACAAACGAGTAGTATGCCATTCAACAGTATGCCAAACTTTCTCGGCCAAACATTTTTAGGACAAAAAACGTTATGCGAAACGACAGGCACCCGTAAAATTTGGTATACTGCCGCTTTATTTACTATACTTTTGTCACCATTTTTTAGGGTTCCGAAGCCAAAATGGCAAAAACGGAACCCTTATAGTTTCGTCATGTCCGTCCGTCTGTCTGTCTGTCTGTCTGTCCGTATGTCACAGGCATTTTACTCAGAAACTACATGATGGATATTGATGAAATTTGGAATATAGGTGTCTTTTATGAGCCGCTACTTAGTTTGGTATATAAATAATTAAAATAAATATTTTTAGGGGGGGCACTCCATACATGTTAAAGACAGTAAAAAAAATTTTTTTCAGCAAATATCAACGTGTGGTACATAGTTCGACAGCTCTTTAAAAAACACTATAAGGTTCCTAAGTAATGTTTTTGATTAAGTGAACGTATTTGGAAATAATCGCTCCGAAAGTTGCGTAAATTGTGTGTCCCCCCCCCCCCCCCTATTTTCCAAACCGTGCGTCCGAAAAATATGAAAAAAATCACGAAGGTAACGCTTAATTAATACTTTCAATGAAATTTATTTACAACAAGATCGAATTAACCGTTCTTGAGTTATTGCCGATAAGCTGCGCTTCTCAACAAAAGGACGTAATTGCTATGAAGATACGCTCTTTTGTTGTTGTACTTTTTTTACATCGTATTTTTTACCTTATAGTTACGGCTATGGAACCCTACACTAACACTGAGCATGGTCCGACATGCTCTTGGCCAGTTATTTTTTACTCAGCGCATTTCACTCCTACTGCAGCTGCTAAATTCATTTCATATTCTCCTGCAACGCTAGCGTCATTCTGAGGAGACTTTGAACTATTATTTAGTGCTTTTAGCTGGATACTTTTCCAACTGATCCCTCATGTAAGATAGTTCTCCTTACGTCTACCCTCCAAAAACGAATAGTTTTTTTTTAAATCATGTTTACCGCTATATACGTTCAGAGAGAACCACATGTTAATAGTACATTACATAACTAGGGTGGTAATACAATGAAAAGCCGAGATTGCAGAAGTTTGCGGCCCGAGCTGCAAGCGAGGGACGTAAATATGCAATCGAGGGTTTTCTTTATTACCTCCCGTGCTGTGTACATCATTTTACGTCTACACTTGGCCAGAAAGCGGCTTTTTTCGTACGCGCAGCGTGCGGAAAAAGTCACTTTGTGGCCAGGTGTGGCATAAAAGAATGTTACAAACGATTCTAGGCCGCAACTCGTAGACGAAGGGCCATTAGTAGCCCAATGCGCGCGCAGCCTTATTCACCGTTGCCTTCTAATACCTAGATCCAATTTGTGCCAATTCTAGGACCAAAATGCAAATCGGGTGGGATTATAGCAGTATTCATAGTAAAGTGACGCCACAAAGCCACCTGTAGCTTGCAGCGGGCTTCACAAATCCCCCGTTGCTACAAATGACCGCTGCCTTGAGCCACGGCGAACTTTTTTAACCTGCCTTTTGAAGTGGATTTGTAAAGCCAGCCACCAGCGACTCCGACTGTTCTATATATAAAATTTCATCCTTTTTTCTTAAACAAAGCAAGCAAAAAGTATCCTATAAGCGTCTAAATCTCTCAGCGCCGAATCGTATTGACATGATATTGCTATAAATAAACAACATACACGGTTGGAGTATAAAAATACTGTCGATATAATTGCCAATTTGGATTCATATAAACAACGAAAATCTTGGAATCATTTCAACCCTGTTATTTCTAGATTTATTTCCAACCGTAATTTGGTTATACATAAACAATTAATTAAGAGGACTTAGTGCTAAATGGCGTACGTGTCGGGACCTAGGACAATGGGATTCAGCTGTGACCTGGGTGTCCTCACTAAATGTCGGTCGGACGTTGAAGGTTAAATAGCTCCGATTTTTACTTGTAAGTATTATAATATAGACTAACTTTTGCCCGCAACTTCGTCCGCATTGTTCTGAACCACAGAAATATATAGAGATAGACGGACAAAGGTTCATTGATTTGTATGGGAAACAACCGTGCTAGATTCGCAGTAGACGTTTGACGTCAAGAATGTAATTTAGTGGTGAAAAGCATACATTTTCCATTTCGTTTCGTGGTATTATTATCGGATCCTAGTTTTAGCATAGGTAATTTTATTTGACCGAATACTCATTACGCATAATTGTTATTTTACAGATACCATTGACTTTTCAGAATAATTATAAAAGAAACCTAACCTAAACTAGCCTATTTTAAGTGACTGGCATAAAAGATTTTCCAAAATAGTTTCCGTTTAAGCTGGAGAAATATTATGCGAAATAAAATTCGGGCTAACAATACTTTCGGACAAATAAAACGTATGCCAAATAGAAGGAACCCTTTATTATCAGACTGTTCAAATCTGATAATAATGTTGACGGCGACTGAAGTTGACGGCGAGCAAACAATGTCCCTGGTCCTTCTTCTTAGCTCGCGAGGTATACAGCGTGGGAGGGACTATACCGACAAACTTTAACTATAGATTCTAACAACTATAAGGAGTATAAAATGTTATGTGATGTATAGTCGAAAAACGCTTACTTTCCGAGATATTCATTATTTTGTAAATGAAAAATCCCAAGTGTGTAACAAGCCCTAATAAATGTGACTAAGATACCTTTACTATTTTTTTTAAATCCTTTAACTAAACAGGAATTAACCTTCGCAGTATTCGATGGTAAGCGACTACGAGGCCAAAAAATTGACCTTTCGTTTCCATTTTAGCTTTTTTTTTTCTTTTTGATAACTTTTCAGCCAGTAAGGACATGTTTATAACGAGGGGCTGAATTTACTGATTTATTTTGTTCCATAAGACTATTAATCTATGTATTTAAGTATTTGTATCTATTAAATATATCGTCGTCTAGTATCCATAACACAAGCCTTATTGAGCTTACTATGGGGCTAGTTCGATTTGTGTAAGATTGTCCCCTAATATTTATTTATTTATTTATTATTATTATTTATTTATTTATTAATGTAAAATGACAATATTCGACCCATGTTGATATAACATTATTTACTCGTCACACCACCAGGAGTTCATGGCTAAAGTATGTCGGTATAGTGTCTCCCACCCTGTATACACTTTTTAGTTCTATCTCGATATATTTCTGTGTTCTAAACAACATAATATACTTTTTGGTATTAACTGAGCGTTTTCCAAAATAAATACCGGGGTAGCTACTTTCTCAAAATATGGTCTTTTGAGATTTTTCTGGCTCAGAATCGTTAGTACTTTCGAACCTTATACGTAAAAAAAGTGTCCACATACAAATATCTGAAGTTCATACTTCATTATTTAGCTAAGATATCGGTATCGTTATCGGCATCGCCGATTATTTGCTACAATATATCGGTATCGGTATCGTATCGGCAAAACTATGTATCGTTACATCCCCTAGTTATATCCCTTATTATTGTATTGTACATGCGATACATTTCAAGGAAAACATCTAAACCCCACGCGAACGAAACCCTTTCACAAATACCAATATTGTATCAAAAACTAAAAATTCATCCGCACAAAGCGAAGTACTGAAACGTATTAAGCTAAGAGCAAAGAACTCCCATTGAAACGATATCGGAGCCGGATAAAACCGGATAAAACCAGACATCCGACCAAACTTTCAATATTGACCGCAATCCATGTTTCCGTGACTGACTAACTTTACTGGACTTTATTTTAACGGTTTCTGTGGGTCGTGCGAATTGGTTGGAATTAATTTGTTCTTTGAGTTTATTTTTCATTTATAATAAAAATTTTGATCGGGTGAGTGAACTGCTTGATTGAGAAAAATTCTTACGGCACTTAGCACATGACACCACCGCCGTTGACTTTGTAAAATTCGATGTCTCGGGTAAGCACTTCGGTGGCACAATTGGTAGTGCGCCCGTGTTGGCCCGGAGAGCCATAAGAGACGCAGGTTCAAATCCTACCCGAAGCGTGTATTTAATTTTTAAATTTTCGCTTTTAATAATAGTATTTTATGCAACAGTTGTATAAGAAGGTTCAAAAAATGCGAATTGCGTGAGTTGCGATACGAGCCGCGAATGCGAATAGACGCAATGAGCGTTTTTTGACTTAATTATACAACGTTGCATACAATACTTTTTCTACGAGTAGATTTTTTAAAATATAAAATACAAACAAGGCATAACCTGCAAACAAGGCAAATATGACGTTTGACTGACAGTATGTGTCTATGGTAAACTTTTTTTTTTTAATTTTAAATTGACACGCAGTGAATATATTAAAAATACTTTTTTTTATGCTGGCATCAATGAATTTAGTTCGGAAAGTTTTGTTTTTCTTAAAAGCCGTAGGAATTTAATTGTTTGTTAAGTTGGTAGTTGTGCATTTTTATCGTAAAGTTAGAATTGAGCGCTTAATCCTTGATCTAAGTTTAACCTAGATTAAGAAGTCTGTGGCTGCTAGCAATAACGTAAAGTGACTATAACGACACTAGTGCTGTTATGGGGAATAGAGTATAGACTTCTCTGAACTCATATTATGTATGTTCTTATATAGTGTTCGTGACCAAGTAAAAGACAGATAACAGTACAGGAGTAGAAAAAATATATATTTACAATTCGTTAGCAGACGTTAATGCTATAATAAACATTTTATATATCGTCACCTCTAATTGCAGCGACCGTTTGCCTTAGGCGAAATTGAAACCTTAAAGGATTGATCGGAGGATTTTCATCCCGTATGAAAAAAGCAAAAATTCACTCGAATGAAGTCGCGGGCGGCATCTCGTAATTCATAAAATGAATCATGATGTAATTCCTGCGTAAACCAAAATAAAAGCTACGCTCCGGTGTATACAGAATTCTTCATTACATAAATACCAAGTTTTGGAATCGTACGACATTTGCTGAATGTTTACCCAGAGCAGAGCTATAATTCATTTGGACCGCGCCAGTATGCTATTGTACAACTTCATAATATTACTTGAGCAGACTTGCAACTTTACAATTCTATCAAGGTTGCCACTGTGAAAGGATAAAATTGTTTTATTTATTTATTAACCGTTATCTGTCTACGACTTCTACTTTTCTTTATTTTTCAGATTGTCTTGATTAATAATGATGAGTGTTTTTAAATTTTTTACAAAATAAATATGAGCTAAGGAAAAACCCACGACTTTTGGTTTTACATAAACCGCCTTTTTCAATTATTTTATATTGCTCAATGTTTAAATCGGTTAGCATTTATAAAAACATCAAACTTCCTTCCTCCTTCGCGAAAATATTCAATACCTATTTTTGTCAGTTAATATTTATTTATTGAAATGTATATGAGTGTATTAAAACATAAAATATATCAAAATAACACATTATGAACAGCTGAACCTATTATTGTGACCTAAACTATTATGTAAAAATGTCCCCTATGTCACCTCCTATAGGTAGGGTGCCCAACTGCCCATAAGACTGGCTGCGTGGCCTCGCTGGATGGCAATGCCTATGCGCTGAGCGAGGAACGAGCCAGCCCTATGATCACCGGAGGACCAGATAAGCAAGTACCTATTTCAATGATTTCAAAAGTAAAGATAGGCCCATCCGAACAGTTCGGAACTATTTTTCCCGTAACAAAAAATGCAGCTGTAAAGACCAGCTGCGCAGTGCACGCGCCGCGTGTCGCACTGCCGACTGGCACTGATTTGGCGGTATCTTTACCGCCAAAGCGCTGCAACCGTCTGCGTGCTCACTTAGCCCTGTCCTTTGTATAGGTACGTCAATGACCTAACTCTTGTTTATTTAACATAACTTTATTTGTTTAGGTACTTCATGTGGGTAAATACTAAATTCCGTGCTTCTATATCACTTTACTTTAAGCTGAATTATCGTTTGTCCATATGTGAAACCTGAGATATTGTGTATATGAAAAAAAATCAAACGTTCTTCGTATTTATATCATAAACATGTTATTCCGAAAATATTTTCTTTCATGTTTTTGCTTTTTGATTTTAACCATTATATGTATATTGGCTGAAGTCAAGTGTGAAAATTCGAAGAGGTGACAGCCCTGTGTGCTCTCATAACCGGTTAATACGATCTGTCAATAGTTTTCATTTCGATTTGTACGAATCGGGAACTGTTTGGTGAAAGCTAGCGTCTTCCAACTTTCTGTAAATACCGGACGGTAGAGCACTCCCTCAAATTTCCAGGAAACTAAATGTGAAAACTTAGATCGGACCATGAAAAGTGTTCTTGTAACGTGATGGCCATTCTCCCGAATTTGACCGGACATTTTCGGATTTCTGAATTTAGGAACTGGTTGTTTTACTAAGGGACGAGGCGACTTTTTGCAGCAGTTCAATCGCGCGATTCAGCATTGCTACCTACTAACGCGCGTGTGTTTCACGCGACCTCGGGTATAGGAAGAGGGGGGTGGGGGGTTGTGTTGTGCAGGCTCACACAGGCCACGTAATCTTTCTATATTAAATGGAAGTAACCAATATTTATGACGACACACACGCTCACACTGCGGCTACTTCCTTAAAAGTAGCAACAAAGACAACGCGATTGTCTCGACGAAGTCCATCTTTCAACTGTAGCGTCTACGGATTCTAGAGCCCACGACTGCATTGATGCTGCATCGCGTCTGAATGAATTGTAGATTGCAACTGTATCGATACTGAATCGCGGCTGTATCGGTGCTAAATCGTGGCTGTGTCGGTGCTGTATGACGATTGTAGCGATGCTGTATCGCGATAGTAACAATGCAGAAACGTGTTTACGTGTGCGAGGTATACTCGTATGACCAGCGACAGCATCGCGACTGAACCGCGGCATTTTTGCGACTGTATCACTACTGAATCGCTACAAAAAGTCGCCGTGCCTCCCTAATATATATGGTAGTTACAGCGTACAGAGATATTTCGAAAAAAAAATCTGTTTGGTACATGCCTTGACTGCATAAAACAGGCAATTTTGTTAGAAACTTTACACAGTGAGACAAAGAAAAGGGTTATGTGTTTTTAATCCCGCCAAATGAAGTCGCAGGGAATTTCTAGTATATTTATAAGCTTTATTATTACCTAGTAAGATGTACGGGTGAGGATTTCTTTCCTCGGCTTACGTCGTGAATAGACCGACCTAAGCTGGTCACAATGCGGCCCGCTCACAATACTATGCTGGTAAAAAATATATCTTTCAAGCTCTTATAAATGTAAGTACCTCATATATACGTCTACCTATGGCCTTAACGCTGATGGCTTTAATATTTCGCGTACTAATATTTTTTATGATACTTTTAGGGCTCCGTGACTCAAAAGGAAAAAAACGGAACTCTTATAAGATCACTTTGTTGATCGTCTGTCTGTCTGTCCGTCTGTCAAGACCCTTTATCTCGGGAACGCGTGGAGGTATAGAGTTGAAACTAAACCATATATATACTCAGGTCTATGGTCCCTTGAAACTGTGAAAAAATCAAGCTTCTAAGTTAACGTGAAAAAAAGATACGGCCGTTTTAGATATGAGCGCCGCCGCGCCGCGCCGCCGCCGCCGGCTAAAATCTCGCGCCGCCGCCGCCGACGCGGGCTCATCGGCGCGCCGATCCTCGCCTCCCGCTGGTTTTGAAACTGTCTATTTCAATTAGTTGGAGTCGTCCTCCGCGGCAAACCCGTCATAAAATGACGTCATCGTCAGCGTCCAGTAATCATAGCGAAATAAACGAGAGATGTAAACGAGAATCAATAATCTCCGTTTCACATCTGCGTCTAAAATCTATGATTACCGAGTACTTACTTCAATATCGAGTTTACTCGTGAGCTTAGCACGAAGACATGACAGTGCTCTAACCTTTAAAAGCCTTCATAAAAGTGAGTGTTTGAAGTATTTTAGGATATCGTGCCCTAAACATATAGTCCCGTATCATATTATTCATATTACATTATTAGAAAGACAAAAAAGTCACAGTGGTATTTTTGGGTGTAAAATAAGCGAATATTTCTTGATCAGTTACATTAATAAATACTTTACTTTATGTATCACTAATATTATAAATGTGAAAGTTTGTGAAGATGATTGGATATTTAGATGTTTGTGATTAAATAACGGGGTAAACACTGGAAGGATTGAGCTGAAACTGGCATGCAAGTAGACCAAGCCCTGGATTGAAAATTCCCAGTAAATAGTTCCCTTGGGACAGTAACAGGAACAACGCGGGCGAAGCCGCGGGTAAATGCTAGTTCTTCATAAGATTATAATTTTATAGATATGTTCTGCTGGGCGAAGTCTGGGACAAGATACCGTCTTTATATCCTTTGCTCTACCAAGTGTATCACTCTCCATCTAATCTTTTCTACAATGACTCCTTGATTATTTTTCAGGTTGGTGGCAGCAGGGAGATCCGCTCGGACCGTTAACCTTCAGCCTCGCTATCCATAAAGCAATATTGGCTTTGAAGTCAGCCCTTAATATTTGGTACTTGGATGACGGGACTATCAGGGGGAAGCCGAAAGTTGTAAAGCAGGACTTGGAATCGCTGCTTCCTCGTCTTAAGGAGATGGGCCTGGAGGTTAATGCGACGAATGCGGTGAATTTTTCTGTTGCGGACCGACTTCTTCTTTGCCTTCTTTCCACTCTTTGCTTCCTGGCGTCAACCGAGAGCGTCTCGACAATATCAGTGCTCAAGGTCCCTGATTCTGCTGAGAATGTGCTTCGCCATTCCCAAAATAACTACCTTTTAAGAACCACTCCAACGTGGCTGAGCCAAGATGAAGTGTCTTCGTTTGACGACGCTTTGAGGGATACAACAGAAGCAATTCTGAATGTGTCCCTATCTGATGGCCAGTGGAGTCGAGCGTCTTTGCCCGTACGTCACGGGGGTCTGGGTTTGCGGCGTGCGGGGGACGTAGGTTTGCCAGCCTTTCTTGCCTCGGCACATGGGGTTTGTGGCCTGGTGTCTAAAATTTTAAATTGTCAAGGAAACAGTGCCACAATTCCTTTTGTTGATGACGCGTTGGCAAAATGGAAAGCACGGTTCCCGAGACTTCGATCGGTGTCAAGGGCAGAGGCAACACTCCTTGATAATGACTCGATGCGGGTGGCGGTAGCTCTCCGCCTGGGCTGCGATGTTTGTGTTCCCCATAAATGCATCTGCGGTTCCATGGTGGAAGCGAATGGCCATCACGCGTTAAGTCGTTGTCGCTGTTCAAGCAGATTTCCGCGCCACCACGCTCTTAATGACATCGTTCGAAGGGCCTTAATATCCGCAAACATCCCATGTGTCCTAGATCCACCTGGTCTCTGTCGCAACGATGGCAAAAGGCCAGACGGGCTCACTCTGGTGCGCCACGTGCGTCAGCACTTTCGCCGCTTCACACCTCAGCCAAACGGTGTGGACAGCTGGTGCGGCAGCAGAGTTTGCCGCAGCTCGAAAATGGGACAAATACTTAGCCCTGACCAATATTATTATTTTGTGCCTCTTGCTTTTGAGACGACAGGGTGCTGGGGGTCGTAGGTTATAGTATTTTATGCAACAGTTGTATAAGAAGGTTCAAAAAATGCGAATTGCGTGAGTTGCGATACGAGCCGCGAATGCGGCGAGTATCGCAAATAGAGACGCAATGAGCGTTTTTTGACTTAATTATACAACGTTGCATACAATACTTTTTCTACGACAGGTTTTAAAATATAAAATACAAACAAGGCATAACCTGCAAAGAAGGCAAATATGACGTATGACTGTCAGTATGTGTCTATGGAAAACTTTTTATTTTTTAAATGAAGTTGACACGCAGTGAATATATTAAAAATACTTTTGTTTTTATGTTGGCATCAATGAATTTAGTTCAGAAAGTTTCGTTTTTCTTAAAAGCCGTAGGATTTTAATTGTTTGTTAAGTTGGTAGTTGTGCATTTTTACCGTAAAGTTAAAATTGAGCGCTTAATCCTTGACCTAAGTTTAACCTAGATTTAGAAGTCTGTGGTTGCTAGCAATAACGTAAAGTGGCTATAACGACACTAGTGCTGTTATGGGGAATAGAGTATAGACTTCTCTGAACTCATATTATGTATGTTCTTATATTAGTGTTCGTGACCAAGTAAAAGACAGATAACAGTACAGGAGTAGAAAAAAGTTTTTATTAGAGAGGTAGGGCGACGAATTGTGGAAAGGGGGTCCAATCCTCGCGCGGATTCGTACTTTGTGCAGAGGTTGTCTATTGCCATTCAGCGGGGCAATGCGGCGAGTGTGATGGGCGCCTTTGCACCGGGTGCTCTCCCAGGCCAGAAAGTGGGATTTTTCAGGAGTAATTGCCACTTTAAGGCCAGGTGTGACGTGAAAACTATTGAATTCATTAAATAGTTGATTACGCTTAGTACTGCTTCATTATAAAAAGTGTTTCTATGAAAAACTGTAGGTATTTTTCTTTTCCGAGGAAAGTCAAGGTCACGCCGCCGACGCCGCCGCCGCCGACCGATTTTGATCGGCGCGCCGCCGCCGACCAATTGCCCATCGGCGCTCATATCTAGGCCGTTTATGCCGTTTCGACACTCTCAAGAAAACCAAAATTCAAAGGGTACGTACTTTCCGTTGGACTAGAACTATGTTTGGTAAGTAATACCGTCTTATACTACAAGTATAGGGTAAAATCTGAAAACTATACATTTTTTATTAGAGTTGCGGATCCCTCGGTGGGAAAGTCCGACTAGCTTTTGTCTGGTTTTTTTTTTAAGTAAACCAGAACATTCCTTTTACATACATTTTGGTAAATGAAAGAAAGTATGGTTAAATAAATAATTATTTATTTCAGACACACGACGAAATAAAAGTGGTTGAATATAATCGTTCGAATACATACAATACAGCGCAATCAGTGCACCACATTGATAAAGCACAGTAGGTATTTTCATCAGTTCACCGTCCAATCGGAAACACTTTCCAATCAATCTTTCAATCACGACCAGCAAACAGCGACAATCATATCGGGTACTCGATTGCGATCATAAT
This sequence comes from Eudemis profundana, assembly GCA_947034925.1. Taxonomy (NCBI): domain Eukaryota; kingdom Metazoa; phylum Arthropoda; class Insecta; order Lepidoptera; family Tortricidae; genus Eudemis; species Eudemis profundana. Next base: position 3,095,880 of record OX344800.1, on the reverse strand, counting down.
GGCATCAAACGCAGCAATACTAACACAGATCACAATAACACGTAAGTCACCTAAAGTTGAAATCACTACCTTAGAGCTTATGAAGTAAAGTTCAAATTACAATGAAACAGTTATGTATAAGTCATTGGAACGCATGAAAACCCATCGATACGGTAACCCAACTGTCGGAAAACCCTATTCCACTTCAAAACCTTATTCTAAATACCACCTTAAGTCGTTGGTTTTAAAGTTCAATTCACATTAAACGGGCCGATGTGATAAGAGCGTTTGGAATTAGTGTGTTAATATGCTAATGTTGTTTGCTAAAATATAGTGCTCGGTGGTTCGAAACCTTTGAGTTAAGCAGATGTTTGTTTAGTTTGCTGCAATATAGCGGGGAATAAACCAACAAGTATTCGGTAGGACGAAATTAATTGCTACCTACTTCGAATCTGAACGTATTTTTCGTCACAATATGACAGTTTCTGAAGAAGTGATAGTTACTGTCTGTTAAAATGACATGACACACATATTATTTACTAGTAGAGATTAATTAACGATGCAAATTTTCAGCTGATAATGCGAATTGACATTTCCAGGTGTGACGCAAGTGCCAGATGAGATGTGAAAGATGTTACCGAATTAGCCCCCATTTTTATGGAAGAATTACATACCGAGGCCAGTAAAGTAAAAAATGTCTCAGATCACATGTATACATATAATTGTCGACCGAGGCGAGGCGAAGCCGAGATCTGAGGCTTTCTTATTTACTGGCCAAGGTTTGTATACTATTTTTCTGTTCGACGGAGCCAGAAAGCGGCATCTTCGATTAGCGCAGCGGCCGGCAAGGTGACGGTTTCCTTCCGGCCGGAGGACAGAAAAATTATACATGTCAACTAGGCAGGCCAGAGGCACAACTCTCAATTGCCGAAATTGGCCAATTTTTGACCAAACGGGACACAGACAAATAAAAAAGGAAATATTTCAAGTTTATATATAATATTCTGTGTATGTAACATCTCTCAAGCGTAGAATTTGTTAAAATGAAGACCAATCGGGCAACCACGTTTCATCCAAATTGCCAAAGATGTTAGCTAGCCGCTCTGACAAGAGTGCACGAGGGTTATTCTTCAGAAATGTGTCTGCGGTCACCTTATTCCTCTGGCCCTTTTTCATACTAAATGTATGGAGACAGAGGAATAAGTCGCAGACATATTTCTGAAGAATAACCCACGACTAAGTAAGACAATTTGAAATTAAAGACCCGACTGGTGTGAGTAGAGATGTGCCGTTCCCGGGAATATTCCCCACATGTATGGGGAATATTCCCATCTCAGGAGTATTCCCCATACAAATGGGGAATATTCCCGGGAACGGCACATCTCTAGGTGTGAGTGAGGTGGCACTGATAGCTGCCAGGCGATCTCTTGTGTCAGAGGCCTATTTCCTTTTCGGGTCGCTGAGCCAACGTATCTACTAACCCGGCAAAATGTGTAGGTATACAAAACCGTAATAACCTTAGGTATGAAACCGGATTACACAATTTATCTGCGTTAAACGCCGCAAAGGGCAGGCGAAGCCGATAAACTTTAATCAACTGCGGATATAGGTCGCTGGGCTATTTACTCCGCCGCCTTATTAGTTGAGGCTTTGGCTGTTGATTAAATTATACATACTTAATTAAAAAAAACATATAAAAAAACAGTAATTTGAATTCATTACCATCAGCCTAATTTAGTCCACCACTGGACTGGACATTGACATCTCGTCTATCTCCAGCACCTTGCGTAGATTTGTATCATAAAGACTATGACAAGATTTTATCGTAACGATTTGTAAACCCCAGCGCAGCAACTAACACTACGTAAATAAATTTTAAAATAACCGACTTCAAACTAGTCTTGCAAACGCGAGAGTTTCTAGGTTCCTAAAAAAATACCTAAATAGCTACAAAGGTGTGTCTATTAAGGAATTCAACCCGGGTAACCGACTTTATTTAGAGTCTGGTAAAATCCGGGTATTTTGACTCAGAACCCGGGTTAAAAAACCTAGTAATTAATAAAATCTATGCATGTATCGTTTTATTTTAAAGGTAATAAAAAAATATAACGTCGACCACCTTAAAGCAAATGCGAAAAAACATCACATGCTTGCTTATCTTACTTAACACGGCCGGCAATACCGGCAAGTTCATTGCAGGTAATGCAACCCGGGTACCCGGAAACAAAACCCACGGTTTCATATTTGACCGTGTATTGCATTTTCTAGTGTCTATAATATTAGAAGAGTTCCCTCAATTTCTCGAAGACTCCATCATCAAGATCCTGACCTGATGACAATGGGACGGGGTGAACATTCGAGCATTTTAGCCGCTCACTTAACCGTCATTACTCTTACATAATATTATTATGATATTGGTCAAGGGAATGACAAGTGGCAAACTGAGCCTCTCTCTCAATTGTCCAAAGTAGCCATTTTATTGAACAAACAGGACACCGACAACTCAAAAAAAAAAGTCAAGTGGCAAGAGCTATTTACCAGTCTTGGTTCCATTGGAAACTCCTGTTCACCATTCCTTGCAAAGAAATTAGCTTGAACAGTAATTATAAAAAACACGGCGGGTAAAATGCTGAATATTGACCTGACCCCCTTGGAGTTACACCCTTTCAAACTTAAAATCAATCGGTCTATCAGTTTTCGAGTAATAATAATAAATATTGGCAAACAATCTAACACAAACTGACCTAGCCCCAAACTAAGCAAAGCTTATATATGTACTATGGGTACCAGGATGACGATATACATACTTCTATACTTAGATAGATAAATATACCCACTAAGTTAAACGTGTCGTCAAAACATCAGTCGTTATCTTGGAACATACATAAAACAACGACGAACTGATAACCCGTGTAGATCCTAGGATCTACATGGATGATTTAGGAATGCAGGCCACTGATTCGGGGCACTAGGTCGCGGTCCGCGGAGCGAGGCCCTTTCAGAAACGATTACGTCACGGATCACTTACCCTTAAGCGTAAGTAGGTACGGTCGAGTCTCGTGTCGTTACTCGCGCGGGAAGGACGTGGCGTTTCGTGCGTTATCTATAATATTAATTTGGGATAGCACAGCGAATACTTATCGTTGTTTTTAACTACGTAGGTATTCCCGAGCGCAGGTGGCCGCCGCATGCGGTCAACCTGTGTTTATTGTTAGGTACTGAACGGACTTGCTCGTCATTAGTGTATGATGGAACATAATAACCTGGAATCTGGATTAGCTATGGTGGAGAATAACATAGATATGGGGGAGTCAGATCTGTTAAATGCGTATACATCATTTCAAGGTATTAATGAAGGAGTTAAAAAGGAGTCGGAAAAACAGCTAAGTGGGGAAGAATGCAGTGGAAATAATAGATGCGAGGAACCCGATGAAGGGGAAGAGGAGTTATACCGCGGGGAAATGCGTAGTCAACTAGGAGTAAAGAGGCAAAGAGAAGGAGGTGACACGACAGGAAGTGAGGATATGGAAAAGGAAGAAGAATGGCAGAAAGTAGGAAAAAAAGGCGCAAAAGAAAGAAAGATTCTTATGGATGTAACTGCACAGGCCATCACCGTCAGAGAAGATCTGCAAGTATACATAACTGGTAAAGAACCACTGCCCAAACAGTTTGCAATGGCCCGTTTCTTCAAGGAAAATAACATCAAAGGTATCTGTTTAGTTAAATATATAAATCCATTCAAAATCAGGGTAGAATTAGATAGCTGGGACAATATGGAACGCCTATATAAATGCAAAAATGTCCTTAAGCAGGGATGGCTAATGCACAAACCGATGGAGGTAAACCATTGCTACGGGATCATGCGAAATATAGACTCTGAATTAAGTGACGAGGTTATACTAAAAGAAGTGACATGTGATGAGCAGGTTATTTCGGCAAAAAGACTGAAAGGACGAGACAAAAGTGATGGACACTGGCGTCCAAGCGAAGTTGTCAGAATAGGGTTCAAAAGTTCAAGGCTACCACCATTTGTTATAGTAGACGGCTTACGGATCAAAGTCGAGCCCTATGTATATCCAGTATCTCAATGTTACAAATGTTGGAAAATAGGTCATAATGTAAAAACTTGTCCATCGAAAACTGTTAAATGTCCTAAATGCGGTGGCGATCATTCTAGTTGCGATACGGAGAATTTCACATGCGTAAACTGCGGTGGCAATCACATATCCATGGAAAAGACTTGCCCAGTATATATAAAAGAGAGAAGATTACGAGAAATAATGTCCGAATTTAATTGCACATATCGAAAAGCTCTAACTTTATATGTGGCCCCCTCGCCAAAACCATTTGTTTTGGACTCACGATCAGACATATCTCAACAGTTTCCCTCATTGAAGAATAGTACTCCATTTACCGTGGACAAATCTCCATTATTTTCAACTTATAGAGACGTACTTACGAAAACAGTTGGTATCAAGAACGATAGGAGTACTAAGAGCCTTAAAGAACAAGAGGCAATAGCAGGGCCTTCAAATAGTTTTGTTAAAGAACCTAAAGATGTGAATTCCACTAAAAATAATAATAAGATTAAAAATAAAACCAAGAAAAAGACACCAAGTGTAGAACAAAATGTAGATGAAGCGTTTAGGATAGATTGGAATAAAGAATACGAGAGCGAAGGCAGTGATAATGAAGATCACGAAGATCGCAAAGCAACATTTAGTGAGTTAATGAATAGAGTGAAAGAAGTGGTATTTCTTAAAAGTATCAGCGTTCAAGACAAAATTAAAAGTGTTATCCAATTATGTGTAGAGTGGTTAATATTATTTGTAGCGGGATATTTGTCAGACTGGCCGATAGCAAAAGGGCTTTTGTACTTTATTAACAATGGCTGGTTCAAATAAATCACGTATGCTAAATATAATACAATGGAATGCCCAGAGTTTATTAGGTAAGTTTAAATCATTTCAAGAATTATTAAGATTAGAAAAAATCCACATAGCAGTAGTTAGTGAAACATGGTTAACTGATGATAAATCACTTAAAGTCAATGGGTACAACTTATTTAGAAAAGATCGGGATGATGGTTACGGTGGTTTATTGATACTAGTGCATAATTCGATTAAATGTCAAGTTTCAAATGTTCAAATTAGTAACCCAGGAATTGAAATATTAAAAGTTAAGATTTTAAAGTGCCGAGTCGTTGAAAATATAGTGGCGATCTATTGTCCTAGTAGAATTAATACTTCTCAAAGAGATTGGGATGAACTTTTTAGCTATAATTCACCTAAAACCCTATTTCTGGGCGATTTTAATGGTCATCACCCCAGTTGGTCATGTAAAACGGACACTAGAGGTACTTATATTTACAATTCAATTTTAGATAGTGAAATAATCACTCTAAACAAGAGGGACACGACCTGGATGAGATTGTCTGATGGAGTGCTGCAAAAATCCTCTCCTGACATTAGCGTGGCCAGCACAGATATCGCTTTGGATTGGAAGTGGTCTGTTCTAAATGAAAACTTGGGTAGCGATCACTTTTGCATAAAAATTTCTACGATTAACCAGTTTGATTGTAATAATCCTGTCAAGAAAAGAAATTTTAAAAAGGCCGATTGGAACAAATATGAAAAATATTTGGAAGAGCTTTTCACAATGTTTAGTTTTTCTGGTAACCATCAAGAAGATTATAATCAGTTTGTTTCTTGTATTAATTTAGCGGCTGACACGTACATCCCTTATTATACTTGTGGTAACAATCCTGAGTCAGCATTTAAACCTAAGCCTTACTGGAATGCTAAACTATCTGAGGCCGTTGCCAAACGTAGACTGGCATTGTCTAGATTCAGAAAGAACCCCACACCTGACAATTTGGATTCTTTACGAGATAGTACCACTGCAGCTCATAACGACCTGTGTGAGGCTATAAGAAAGGGCTGGCAGGACTTATGTTCTTCAGTAGATGCTAGTACCACGGCGAGTGAGATGTGGACAAAAATGGCTTGGATGAAGGGTCACAGAGCACCTAAGCAGTATATTGACCCACTGAAAGCTGAACAACTTCTTCACATGTTGGCACCTGATTGCGCCGTCCCACCAACACCGGTATTATCAACTTATGAATCACCTATAGAGGTTGGTATCTCTATGCAGGAGTTAAATAAGTGTATCAAGTCAAAGGATACATCTCCTGGATGTGACGATATTACATATTCTATGGTAAAACGTCTGCCTGAAAATGGTAAAAAGATTCTGTTACGCCTGTATAACGGTTTTTTTGCAGATGGATTTGTTCCGAAACAATGGAAAGATATCGGTATTGTACTTATTCCAAAGCCAGGCCGAGAACTAGATCAAGTTTCATCATTAAGACCTATTTCATTAATATCTTGTTTATGTAAAATATTTCACGCAGTGATTAGTAATAGAATCGAGTGGTTTTTGGAGCGGAATAAGGAGTTCTCTGAAAATACCATGGGATTTAGAAAATGTAAGTCGTGTTTGGATAACTTGAGTGAAGTGGTTACTAGAATTCAAATTGGTTTTTCGAGGGGCGTGTCGACCATGGGGTGCTTTCTGGATATAGACAATGCCTATAATAATGTAGAAAACACTGTGCTTATCTCCATCTTGGACTCACTAAAAGTAGGTCATAAGATATGCACGTATCTTTGGAATTTCTTAAGTGATCGCAAGCTTAAAATCCAATTGGATGATTTACTTTTGGAAAGATCGACTAGTCGCGGCCTAGCCCAGGGAGACCCGTTGTCGCCACTATTATTTAACATTGCTACTATGAAAATCTGCAAGGTTCTAGAGAGGGAGATATTTATTTCGCAATATGCCGATGATTACGTCCTTTACTGTTATTGTGATAATGCCGCGGAGGGAGAAATAAAAATTCAACGGGCTTTAAATAAAATTTCTTTGTTATTATTAGATATAGGGTTAGATATATCCCCAAATAAAACTAAAGTATGCCTTTTTAAAAGGGGGTATAAAAAGGATGTGTTTAATATTAGGCTCAACAGTCAATCGTTGCAAGTTGTGGATACCGTAAAATATTTGGGCCTTTGGCTCGATCGTGGCTTACGTTGGGGGAAGCACATAAATGAGGTCAAAGAAAAAGTGCTCAAATATATAAACATCTTTAAGGTGTTGGCAGGGTCTGGTTGGGGTGTACATCAGCTTCATTTAAGGCGTTTATATATTGCAATGATCAGAAGTCGGATCGATTATGCAAGTTTTTTATACGGGAATAGCTGTACAACACATTTATCAAAGCTAGATAAACTTCAAAATGCTTGTTTACGAATTATCGGAGGATTTATAAAAAGCACGCCCATACACGTGATGGAATCCGAACTGACCCTTCCACCATTGACAGTAAGAAGACAATACCTAGCAGGTAAAATGTGGTTAAAATCGAAATCGTTCATTGCAAATAATTTGATTGATATTATGCCTGATCTCACTAATTCATTTGAAAATGCATACTGGCGTCATAAAAAAATACCTTTGCTTGGACTTATGCACATAAACCTTAGTGGTATATCGATATATGTGAGTAATAGCTTGGAGATGTTTTCACTCGATACCTGGGTTACTAATATAGATTTAACAAAGTGCTTAATAACAGATGTTGATAAAATTGACAAGGCGAAGCGTAGGTATAACGGTTCCCAACTACAGGCAATATGTATCAATATGCTCAAAGAAAAATATTGCGGTCATTATAAAATCTTTACGGATGGGTCAAAAACAAGTATCGGAAGCGGGGCAGCTTTTTTTGATTGGCAGACCGGGGAGGCAATACAATTGCATATACAGGATAATATATCAATAATGACGATTGAAATGATTGCAATTGCAGAAGCACTCTCATATATTGATACTATTAACTACAGTCAGTTTGTTATTTTAACAGACTCCAGAAGTACCCTACAACATTTAATACGTTGTACCTACGTGTTCAGGGGCATTCCATTGGCTTATACAATCATTCGACTCCTGTTGAAATTGTTTGCAAGTAATAAAAATGTGATAATTCAATGGATTCCTTCACATTCCGGTATTACGGGGAACGAGGAAGTAGACCGACTGGCGAGGGAAGCCGCCGTCACTGGCGATTTATTCAAGTGTAAGCCATGGTTTACCGACGTTTTGTTTAGGGTTAAAAACATGTGTTTTGAGAGTTGGTCAGAATACTTTGATGAAAGGTCGCGCACCAAAGGTATATGGTATAAAACAATCCAACCAACACTTCCTCGGGCTCCGTGGTTCAGTTCATGTCAGTTTTGTAGGCAAGACTTGATTATCGCTCTTCGACTTCGCTCTGGCCACATCCCATTGAATAGCTTTGCATTTATGATGCGAAAAGTTGAGTCTCCCAATTGCACCGAATGTGGAGTAGTGGAAGATGTGTACCACGTGACAATGGAGTGTGGCCGGGGCGAAGCGCAGCGACGCCTACTCAACTTAAAATCATTTGATATAGGTAAGATAAATAGTATTCTAGCAGTTCCGACCTCTAACGAGGCGAAACTGTTATACGAGCTTGTTAAATATATTATTAATTTAAGGGATGTGTAGTGTAAGAGAGCCACGATGAGGGTGGCATATGTAAAACCCTCCTTAAATAAATAAAGAGAAAAAAAAAAAAAAAAAAAAGTAGGTACGGTAAGCGATACCTATGTATGTGTAGAGTCATCCATTGAAACAGGTATACGTCCTACTTTGCTGCTGTTTTACAAACATACCTATATGAGAAGGGGTTCGAAAGAAAATCGGAGGGCTAGGTGAGCATTACCAAAAAAAAATCTTCATTGTAAAGTTTTCTGCCAATTTTATGTCATTTCTACTTAGAATTGCGAGCCCTTTCATCCCAATAGAAGAAAATAAAGGGACACAAATTTTCCAGAAATTATAATAATGAAACTTTTCTTTGTGGTTACCGTTATGCAAAGTATGGGAAAATGGTAACACACAGGAAAAAATGTTGGGACAATTTCTCATCCTATTGGGATTAAAAATTTAAAATAGCCCGTATTTCTAAGTAGCCGTAACAAAAATAATGCAGAAAATGGTACAATAAAAAATGGCAATTTTTTTTAGAAATCCTCTGGTAACGTACGTATGTCGGTAATAACATGGCCTGCAAATAGGGCGCCCTCAAAGCTATCCAAAATGAAGCATGACTAAAACCAAACTTTGCCATAATCATAAAAAAAGTTAGTTGATAGGACTCCATATTTTTGCACCAAGGCATTGGCTTACATGACTACTACCCTGACAACATACTGTTTACATAATTTAATTGACCACAAATACCACAATGCGCTGCGCATCGAAAAAAATATACGACAAGTTACTCATTTTCACATTGTTTCACAGTAGGTATTACAACTAAATGAATTGAAAGATTTAATTAAATTGACTTTGTGGACCACAAAGTCACATGTTACATGACATGTTGTTGTGTGTGTGACCTCAACTCTGGTGGAACTATCTATACCTACAGTGAAAATGACTAACTTGTTGTATACTTTTTCGATACGCATGACGCATGACTACGACTATAATCATTAATCAGGAAGGATCACCCTCCCACTGTGCCGACAGTCACTATAAAATTGTATTACAACAAATATTTCTGGTTAACGTCTAAATTAAAACCGGTTATAACCGGTTATTGCTACGAACAAAAACCGGATTCAACCCACGAATGAGATATACTGCTTATATCCAGCTTTATTGTGGATAAAACCTGGTTTTGCATTACCTACGCTAAGCTCGTTCAACTTGTACACCAAACTAATTTTCTTCCCGAACTAGCTAACTTCTTGTCGGCGTGACATTGTTATCCTGTCTCTAATTTTCAGCCAGCATCCGAAGTTTACGGAACTCTGACCTTCAACCCAACGTCACATACGATATACATACCGCGCGCCCGACAATAAGAACACAAGTAACAATGAAGGTCTTTTATTTTGGACCTTATGAATCGCTCTTAAGGTTCAAAATACAATGGAATTTGGTGTGTATTAGTACTTTAGGTTTGAAGTGTGTATGTTAGTTAAGATGCCATGAATTATGAGAGTAAGCCACCGCGTGTTAATAGTAAATAGTTGGTAGGAGTCTGAGCATCTGTGGATCTGCGAAATGATTACACGCGCAAAATACAGATTACTATTAGATTGCTAGCTTACGTTTCGCTCTAAAACTTCTGTTACGAGAGCGACAGCTAGAAGTCGTTAATAATTTCAATTAAATCAAATATTTATTTCGATAATGGTTCTCAAGGGCTTTTCCATAGGTCTGCCTTTGAATGAGCCCTTGCCCTTTCATGGGTTTAAACTATGAAAAAGCCCTTGCTCTTTCATAGATCTGACCTATGCCAGAGTCCTTGCTCTGTCACAGGTCTGACCTATGCTTAGCCCTTGCGCTTTCATAGATCAGATCTATGAAAAGGGCCTTGCCCTTTCATAGGTCTGATCTATAAAAGAGCCCTTGCCCACTCAGCGCTTCTGATCACATCTATTGAAAAACAATGTCTCAAGAAACTTACCAAAAAAGTAAGAGTAATTTATTGAAATATTAAATCTAGGATCAAGGCCAAGGAAGAAATCTATTGTAAGGTAGACGTGCCAGTGATCGACACGCGAATGCCCAATAGTCGACACCTGGGTCTATATTAAAACGAATACAGTAAATCTTCCTATTTTGACAACGCATACCGTTGTTACGCATAATTGTATATTCGCTAATATTAAAATGTATATTTTAATTCGCATACCATTACTACGCATAACAATGACTTAGTATAACATTATTCTTCATAAATATTAAAAAGTATAATTTTAATATGCCTAATGGAACGTTGAAAATTCCTTTTCTGATGGGGTTGCAGTTCAAATCTAACTTAACTGAACCTAGCCTACATTTTTCGGAGCAATTCGTTTCTTTCGGGTTGCAGTTCAAACCTAACCTACATTTCCGATAGCAGTTCGTTTCTGTTGGGATCGCAGCTCAAGCCTAACCTAATCTACTTTTCTGGAAGCGATTCGTTTCTGTAAGGGTCGCAGTTCTAACCTAACCTAACCTACTGTTTTTGTAGAAATTTAGTTTAGCCAGCATTTACCACCTAGTAATAAGAAATACCCAAAAAGTCTGTGAACAACGGATGTAAAACTTAGAATAGTTTTCCAGAAACGCTTCTTTATACCGAACGCATAAATTTATGCGTTCGGTATACCTAACAATATTATGCTAATTTCAGGTGTGTCAAATCATTCGGTATGCCCATTAACTTGTATGCATTTTTATTATTATGCCATTTAAGCGGTATGCTCAATCATCGTATGCCAAGTAGGGAATGCAATTACCGGTAATTTACCGAACTTTAGTATGAAAAGATGGTAAATTTACCGGTAATTGCATTCCCTAATGCCAAGACTGTTATGCGTTTTAATAATAGGAGTTTTAAATTATGCCTAATAAGCGACACCCTCGACACCCTGTGCTAATGACTCAATATGGCGACTACGCGAACAGCGTCGAGCACTTGGAGGTTTACCGTATCATATTTAATTCAAATAGGAATAACATGATTAAAGAATGAGGTACAAAAACTCTAAGCCGAGCCTTAATAAAATGTATTGGCAAACCGTGACCTAACTTTTCTTCATAATGTAAGCGGAAGTTAACGTCGACATTTTCGATAATGTAGTTAGAAAATTGAGTAAGTGTGTGAAAGTTGGCGCACGGAGTCCTAGAAGCGGGCCTCTGCACTAGCGTGGACTGTGCACACTGCTGTACAAAGCTCTGATAAAAACATCGTTCTGCACTAGAAAACTGAGATTAGAAGGTTAGATAGGATCATTTCTTGTCATTTATGATGATCTAAGAATGGTAATGGTAATGGGAGAATCTGTGTGTATTCACATACTTTCTCTAAGTGCGACTACGATAACTTTGCAGAGTGGAACATGGCAACACCTCCATTTAAAAGTCACATTTTCATAGAAATGTGTCTTTTAAACCGAGGTGTTACCATGTTCCGCTCTGCAAGTTATCGTAGTTGCACTCTAATACCTACACCATTATTAAGCTAGTAGAAGTAAGAGATGTTGCCAGAAATGTATTTTATGTAATACTTAAATTAGACCAAAATAGTTCTGAATTAGTAAGTAACGACGTTTTTAAATGAGTTATTATCGCCTATCGCTTAGCAGGCGCTAGATTGGAATCCACAAGGAAAGCGCAAGCGTGGCCGTCCCAAACAAACCTGGCGACGCACAGTTGCAGACGAGGTGAAGAATATCGGGAAGACGTGGAGTGAGATAAAACGTGAAGCTCAAGATCGAACGCGATGGAGGATCACTGTGGACGCCCTCTGCCCCATCCAGGGACATAGGATACTGATGATGATGATGATCGCCTACCTGCATTTATAACACTAAAAGAGCTATCGTACGCAACTGGTGTTCATGTATTTATCATTTCCATACAGCAAAACCTATTGGCGCAGTCGGTAGGATACAAACTATTACAAAGTAACGGAACCAAACCCATGCATTACAAATTGCAAACTTGAAACCAGTTGTACAAAAAAGAAAGCCTAACATAGCGCAATCGAATGAGTATGTGTATCTATGTTCTTCAAATTGAGTCCCAAGCAATATCATAGAACTCCAACGAAACTTCACTCAATCGTAAAGCTTCTTTTGCTCATAGCTCATACGGCTCGACTCAAATCGCCCGCACCGTGCCCAACCGAAACCGAGGCCGGGAGACTAAATTAATACGAACTTGGACTAAATTAAATACTAACTCTTACGTATCTCGTACTCTTCCATGTTCGGATAAGTTTGCAGATGTTCGAGATGTTTGTTGTGAAAACTCCTAATTGGATGATTTGGACTTTGGGCGCCTGGTAACTTTTAAAGTGCAGAGGCCCTAGGAAAAACTTTTTGTTGCGAAAATATAAATACTTACCTTTATGCTACACGATTTTAATTATTTTTTGTATTAAAACCCACCACTCCAAATTAACGCAGAATCACCTAAATAGGTTCCGTTTCAGTTTTCATCTATATATACCCAACTTTACTCGCTTCTCGCCGGGCAACAGTGCCTTATAGGGAACGTGCATGACGAAGGTGCTGCCAACTGGTGCCGCCAATCTAAATCATATACCCTCTCATGCTGGGGCCACATTGACGAAAACGCCGTTAATTTATAGCGTCGAAGGACGATTAACGTCAGTGTAGCTACGACTTACTATATTTGACATTGACACTTACATATTATTATCATTGACATTGACAGCTTGATTTGACAGGGGCGATAGTTTCCTTTATTGTCCGCCCATGTCTCTTTTGTCGTTTAGTGCTGCCACTACGTGCACGTTCCCTATAGTGGCTTTGTGAGTTGTATAAATACTCTGTTTTTTTTTAATGTAGTAATTTGGTAAACTGACATCTGTCAACTTGAGGTTTTTTATCAGGTACATTGTAATTAATTTCAGTTGATAATGAATACTTGATTTTTATGTAGGTAAACAATTTATGTAATTAACAAATCAAAAAATTGCAAATTTCTTTTATTTTACTCATATTATTCTATATGAGTCTGTCAACCTCCATGGTTCCGCCATTGTGAAAATTTTCCAAAAACTGTATCGACAAATCTACATAATTATCGAACCAGATCACAAAATTTCACGACAAACGTAGAGAATAACAGAAAGACATTCGTCAGACATACGGAAGTATTTTTACCCAAGCTAAAAAGAGACGCTTCGCTCACGCGATCAAAATCAAATATACCTATTGGACTTATTTGAACATATTTTTGTATATACGCCCACCAACACTTTTACTCAAAGAAGTAGGTTTACCGGGACTAGTGTTTTGCCGCATTACATGGTATTGAAATAAAAACGGATCACTCACGATATACAAAAGACGAGACATGTTGAGTGTATGTCTCGTCTCACGTTTTCTAATCATTACATGGTATTTCGGGTATTTCATCAGGAGATGGTGTCGATGCTGAGCTGACTACCCTGATTGTTTGCCTCCTCACCTCGCAATGATAGAGGGAAGACGCTGAATCATGATATACAGAGTGGGTTCAAGCAACGTATTATGTACGGCATATGTATACGGCACCAGGAAGCGTACTTTTGGTGTCGATGACGTAAAAATTACGTCAAAGTACATACAGCATGATTCACTTTATCGTTACCGGAAAAGCTATGAATTCATTTTATCACTACTTTCATTTTGTTGGTGTCAATCGTAGAAGCCATGCCTGTCATCAGCACCAAAAGTACGCTCTCTGACAATGACAATATGCGCAAGTACTCACTACATATTATTTAACATTAACAAACTCGCCATGTAACACAGCAAAGGAACAATTATCCAAAAACATACAAATGTCGCGTTATATCCTGTAAACACTCCGTCGCTCCCTCTGAGGCCCTCATCATTAAACAAAACAAGAAAGCGCTCGAATTACGAACTTACTCTTATTTGCCGCTGACACAAAATAAAGGAATTGGATCTCAAATCGCAAACAACAATCTCCATACATTCGCAAAAACAATTCGTTCCACACGGGGCGTGTTGATTCGCCCCGCACGCCCCATATTTGCGCTCTCCAGTTTCTTTGACAAATCGCTCGCGATGGTAGCGTAAACACTAACACTTAGTGCTGCCATCTGCGAAAAAGTCTGTACATTGACGATTTTATACGACAGATGTTCAGAAATCTACGTAATTTTTCGGGTCGTGGTCATGATACCGAGAATGATCTTAACAGCGCGATGTAAGGTTTTGTTGGCAAGTAAACAGCGCCATCTCTCGAGCAATTCTTGGGCAGGAAGATTCCAGTTAACGGTTAATCTAAACAATTTTGAAGGAAAACATTAAAGTCACACATCAAACATCAATGAAAACTACTGAAAAACATTGGACACACTTAGACTTACGAACAAAGACATAAAAATAATAAAATGGTGTTACTATTTAGAAGAGCCTAAATTATGACTGATTGATTATTATTTCACTGTAGTAAAATATGACGCTTTCATACAAATTTTCCTTATGTTTCGTTTAAGAACTATACTTTCGACTTTTCTCTAGTTTTTCAACAAAGCTTATAAAAAATCTGATGCATTATGGATTTTTCTCAAATCATGACTGCAGTCTGCGGAATTCTACAGATCTGTAAACCTCACTATTTTGAAAAATGTACCTGGCAACACTGCGAACACTCAACTCAAAGGGTCCCAAGTTCGCTCGGGAAGTTTATTCAATGAGCGGACCTGGTGTAACGAGTACGCGGGGCATTCACGGCCCTTTGTAGATAAAAGCAATTGCTCCAGTATTTGTCCTAGGGTATGATAAAGTTGGCGCGTGGAAGTTTGCACGACAATTCGTTTTTACGCGCGATGTTTCTTTCAGCATTACACGGTTGGACGGTACAAACATTTTACGTACCTTTTGAACTGTTACCGAGAAGACAATTTTTGTACGAGATGTGGAAAGAACAAAAAATTTTATGCTTTTTTCGCAAATTTTCATTCTGTTACGTTTTTGTTTGTCTGTTCATTGTATGTCTCTACTTTAAACAAAATAAACCTTCAGGTTTGTGCCATTTAAATGTGAAGCAAACATTCCACCTTTATGGAGGGAAAATAGAGATAGAGAATGAGAAGCATAAACCGTTATTAACATGAGTTTTTTTTAACTAAGTGAGCGCAAATCGCTAGCGAAGTTTCGCCGTATGAGCTTGGACGAAATGCTTTCGTATGTCTATCTGACCGGCTGTTCTCCTCTACAGGACGCATTTCTCAACCGATCCTCGTGAAATTTTGTGAGCAGGTTTGATAATATTTTTTTTGTCGATTCAGTTTCAGATTTTTTTTAAATGGCGGACCCCATTGCTTCTCGTATAATTAGTAGTTATTTTTCTACTTTAGTTCAAATTCAGTGCACCAATTTTAAATTAAACAAGCTTTACTGGCATGTGAACGATTTTTCCGTTCAAAGGCGTAACACGGGAAATAATAGGGTTGTCACAAGGACACCTGCGCAGACTGTCTCGCTGCTCGCGGTTCTAAATGCGGGGATAGTTTTGCACTTTTTCCCCGCTGTAGTCGCTACAGGTTTTCTCCATTAGCCGCTCGTCCGATAAATCTAAAGATGCAACGTGGCAACTCTGAGTTATAGCATTATGAATGCCAACTTATGGCATTTTTAAAGTCAGAGCTGTTATTTTCATAATAACATTATTTCTCAATTATTATATCGTCAAATCGAGCTAACTTAGTGGAAATCGTATCAATTAATTCGATTTATCGTGTTGAAACAGATAGACAAGTACTTTATTGTAAATTTTTTTACATTAATGAAAAGCTTGTCATTTTTTATCTGTCCAACGTCCATCCGTAGAGGATAACCGTAAAGGGTTTCAAAAAGGGTCCAAGAAAGCAATAAATAATACGGAATGAAAAAATTAATATAACCGACTTCAAACTACTATGCAATAAATAATTGAGTGAGTGAGAGTAAAAATACCCAATTCGCTATATGCCTGTAATATTTAGGAACTTTCCCTCGATTTCTCCAACATACCATCATCAGAATCTGACAAGGCTGCGATGGGACCAACTGGGAGTTATACCCTTTCAAATGAAAAAGTAATTAAAAATGGGTTCCGCCATCTTTGACTAATCGGTGGTACATTATATAAAAAAGCCTCCCTCTTTTTTGGTGTCATTTAAATACTCAACTTGATATGAGTAACATCACGCGCATTGACTAAATTAAGTTGCTGGCAGCTATATTGGACAGAGGATAAGCCTCGCCATCCAACGGGGCAACGCTGCCAGCCTCCTCTGCCGTACTAGCGATATGCAGTATTAAAATGTCAACCTATTTAATTGGAGTAAGCATGATTGCCTATACTTATAGACTGTAATTACTGCCTATTGTCAGTACTTTAAAAAACACGTGTCTGATACTGACTCCAGAAAAAAACGCAGTAAATGTATATAAAGTGCGTATACATATAACTTTGACATTTTTCTTTACAACGTTTTTAGATACGATTTTTTCTAAGAAATGACGATATATCGCTAGCACGGCAGGCCTGGGCACCACTTCAACAGTAAAATGACCTGGGGAGCATTTTTTATTTATAGGCTACTTACTCTTAGGTCTAGTTTGTTTCATAAAGCTTGATTAGTTTTAAATCTATGTAAATAGTTTATATTTCTGCCCAGTTCGTTGTATTTTTCCTATCTTACCTTATCTGTGACCAAGATCAGAAGTACAAATTTCGGCGACTAGGTACGCTTAGAAGTCCTATTAGGTAATAATGCTATAAATACTCGTAAACTTGGCATCATATAAACGGAACCGTCGGATGGTATCTTTCGTTTAAGCTCGGCAATTTACGGAGCACTCCAGGTTAGTGAAATCATATTTCATGGCGATTGTATCAAGAGATTGTAGATTAGCGGACGTCTGGTGCTTTGGGGTATTCAGTCAAAGAACTAACTACCATAATATGACGCGGCCGTTACATTTCATACTGAACTCGTAACGACTCATTTTGAATCATAGGGGAGACCGGGTATGGTTGTCTCATGGGTTGGTTGTCACAGCAGCCATTAAATAACACGAAACGAAGGAATAAGTGCATCGATTGGTAAAGTAGGGAAGGAGGTGAAGCTCTTGCGATCTTTTAACACCGAGCGATGCAATTATTCCTTCGTTTCGTATTATTTAATGGCTGCTGTGACAACCAACCCGTGAGACAACCATACCCGGTCTCCCTACTTATATTATAAACTAGCATTTACCCGCGGCTTCTCCCGCCTTATTTTCGATAATATCCCATGGGAAGCCCTACCGAGATATGAAGTCGGTGTCCTATGTCTCAATCCAGGACTCGGTCTATTTATTTGCATGCTAAATTTCATCTCAATTCTAATTCAGTTCTGTGTGACCCCGTTATTAAGCAACAAACATCCAAACATCTTCACAAACTGTGACATTTATAATATTAGTAGGATAGGGCAGGATTAGAAGGATGTGAAAGATTGTGAACATTTTTTGTATTACATATATAGATACAAGAAATCAAAGTACATAGAAAAATGGCACTCACCTGTGTCCAGACCGGGAATCGATCCCGGTACCTCTGGATATCCGGCACAGTGACTCAACCACTCGTCCACCGGAGCACCCAGCAAGCGCCTTCAATTCTCAATTTTTCTATGTACTTTGATTTCTTGTATCTATATATGTAACATAAAAATGTGGTGTAATTTTCCCGCATTAAAAAACCAATGAAGAGACAAAATGTTTCTTTCATATGATGATGTATTTTTGTATGTTTAAAGATAAATTTATTATGTTTTGTAAAGCGGTAACAATTAAATGGATTTATATGAAATTTAGCACACTAGACCTAGACATCACAGTATGGAGGCCCCTTAGGATAATACCTTATAAGGTGAATAACACGGACGATGTCGCGGGTAAAACCTAGTATTCCGCGTAAGTCTATAAATAAATTTCCAAAGACCTAACTACCTATTGTACCTTTTTTCTCCTTATTTAAATTATGGTAGTCGAGTGGTTCGTATATACACTCATGCACAATGAATTCTATGAACAATTAGTTATATAGAAAATTACCCGAATTTATTGTCCGTGAGACAAACTAAGAAAATACAGCAGAAGACAGCTCAGAATCATAACGGGGGTGTTTACAGGCCACTTCGGGGTCAAAGGACTCCTGACCAAGCTGGGACTATCAGACAATGCTGAATGCAGAATGTGCGGCGAGGAAACAGAGACAATGAAACACATATTGTGCGAATGTCATGCCCTCGCCAGAACCAGAATGAAAGAATTTGGCACTGGTTACCCAGAGCCAGATGGATTCCAGGTACTACCAATGGGGTCCATCATCCGATTTATGGAGATGGTGGAACAGGCTGTGGCGTAGATGCGGTAAGGGGTAATAGGGAATATGCGTGATATTTTTTATTAACTTTAATAAAAGCTCAATCATATAAGAAATAGTAGGAAAAAAATAATTTTTAGAATAACTATAAAAATAACCAAGATATCAGACAACAAATATTTATCTCTATCTCTTTCTAGCAAAACAGAATATAGTATAGAGATTGTATGGCGGCCGTGTACTATGACGTCATAGTCCATATCGGATTTCTCTGTCTAATCGCTGCCTGAGTAGTGCTTTAAAATGTGTATAAGTTTCGTATTTCTCGGCCGATTTTAATTTTATTTTGACTTTACGTCATCTTTTTTGCGGTATTTTCATATTTCGTTAAGAAATCTGTTAAAAAAAATCATGCATATTCCCTATTACACAAAAGATCCCATTGGGTCGAAGTGAATCCGTAAGGACCCCTATTACAAAGATAATAAGATATTGTCCGTGAGTGTACGTGCGGGTTTCAAGCGGAGGTCGTGGGCTCAAATCCTGGTTCGTACATGATTTTTTCTGGAGTTATGTACGAAATATAATTTAATAGTTACTATTAACTTTTCGATGAAACTTGCATACGTCCGCGAGGAAATTCAAAGGTGTATTTGAAGTCCCGACCCTCTCTATAAACAAATTCAAGAATTGTGTAAAGCGGAAAGCCTCTTGCTTTCATGTGCACTGAGTTCCAGTGTTTCCAAAATATATATAATGATACTCAGCTCATCATTCAAATTATATGCTTCAATTTTCCTTCTCCCAAGCCAGTTTGTCAGTAGCCATAGCCAAGGAGCTAAACGGTCGTAATCAATATGCGCATATTGATATCTAAATTTTCTAAACCGCAATCGTCATCTGAAACACAAATAGTTACGAATACTTTGCATTGGCGTTATTTTTCCTGTTCATCTAATACAGGGTAATTTTGAGAAAGTGCACAAAATATACAAAATAATTTATTTACTATAATAATTGAACCCATATGACATTAACGTGTCTTATACTGTCAATAGGAAGTAACTCTTTAAAAAAATACCTTGTGTACGATAAAACTCTCCAAGATGAGTTCACTATCATTATGAGTACCTTTCAATCACGAGTCTATAAAGGGGCGGTCATTTGAAAGGCATTCACGGGGCGAAGCCAACATAAAGAGCCATTTACTTTGAGGGCGCGTTTATACCGACCTAGTTTTCTTGCAAAAGTGATATTACTGATGTAGAATATCGAGCAAGTAATATAAGATAGATAAATCAATAATAAAGATTGACAAATTGATCTAGTCCCAAAATAACACACTTATACATACTAATACTTTACAAATATATTTGCCGTTGTTGAAAATCGAATCCAAAGTTTCTTGAATTTTCGGCAGACTACAAATGAATAATGCTTATGCTTATAACAAATCTAGTGAACTGGATTTAAGTAACTGTTCTTAGTAACCATTTCAAACACATATATTCATAAAATATGATTGCAATAAAAAATGCCACCACTTTCTGAAACATCCAGTAGGAAAAAATACTTAAATGCTTTTCAGAAAAAAACCGAGTTCGCTAAGAGAACGATTAATTCATACTACGAAAAGACTATAGGTACATAAATTACAGTGGCGTGGCGTAAAAGAAATGCTTGGGCAAGCCGGTGTAGATTTGGCGTATTATATTTTCCTTAAGAGCTGCAGAATAAGGTGCTCAAATGCCTGATATTAGGCAAGCCGGTAGGAATCGAGTTCTTTGGACGCCACGCTACTGATGAATTAACATAAAAACCAAATTCAGAGTTCCTTTAATTCCTCCTGACAAAAAGCAACCGAGTAGAAAACAGAGAAAACCTCCTCGTTTTGTAAAGTCAGTTAAACAAAATGCATCAGTCAGACCGTTCCCGACTCCATGGCACCAAGTACAATAACATAAGGGATGTAATCTCAAAACTGTCATACAACAGCCGCCATAGTTATAACAAAAACCCGCCGCCTTGCAATTTCCTCCCCACTGCAATATCAATAAATAAAGAGATCAACTATCTGGATTACAATCTATTTGGCTGCACTTTTGGAATTGAGGCCTTAATAAATCATAATAAAGATAACTATTATGTCTGTTGTTTGTGGCATACTTGGCAATATATAGCGTGTATATATTTTCATCACACTTGCTCGAAAATGGTACGCACTAGGGCATAATGGTTTTCTTTTTAGATTTGAAACGCTGGTTCTGTTTTAGGTACTCTTATTTGTCATGTTCAAAGAAAAAGGCCAACTTACTTTTTTAACTTTTATCACTGAAATATTTATTTAAAGATAACTGTTATTGCAAATACATGTAAACACATATTTCGGTAACATTAATTAAATGTTTAAATTCTGTATTTCAGTATTTTGCAAATATAAAATCAACTAAAATGGCCGTTTTAGGTCTTTACCGCTATGGTTTCCGACCGTGACATTCACATTGTCTATGGACATATGTCACTAATGTCACTTTCTGTTTTAATATTTTCTTGTCATACTGGGTTGATTAGTAAGGTTATTTTATTTAAGATTTCCTCACAAGTGTGATGAAAAACATTGTGTGTGCCATGGGCGGTGAAGGAATTACAATGCAAACTTATACAAAAACAGTGGTAAACACAATAGGCGGTCTTATCGCTAAAGAGCGATCTCGTCCAGACAACCTTTGGGTAAGCGCAATCGTCTTTTGGCATTTTTTTCTTAACCAGAATCATTAGGACAATTGAAACTCCCGACCTATTTTTGAGCGTTAAAGGGTTACCATGCATGATAGAAACAAGAGGTCAATTGTGTTTAGTAGCTAATGGAAGACGCCAATCGCAAGTCGCACGTCGCCAGTCGTCAGGCTCGCCGGCTATCTGCCAACTTTTCTCGTTTAAACTTATTTCCTTTTATCTAGCCGCGAGGGAGCAGACCGCGTTCGACTTATCGCCAGTTTTATTAAATTACTTGATAATTTCAATCCCTAACGTCCCAGCATCTTGTTTATTCTTTCGCGGTTCTGGGAAAGTCTGCGATTATATTACGGACGCATTTGGAGCGGCGGTTATGGCTGTAACACAAGCTTTATTAAGTTAGGTGGTAATGGCTTGCGGTTTTAAATTTCAGCAATTGTACTGGAAAGATGAAGGTAAAGGTAGATAAGGTAGCTTAAAAAAGTTTCGCATTGTAACTTTCAACTGTAGCTCTGAACCAAGGACCATTAAAACAAGAGGACTGTCATTCTCCATACAAAAAGCTGTTCCCCAAATTTACAACGCCATCTATGTAGAAGCTTGGTAAAAGAATTATATTATTTACAATTATTCAACTTTGCAAACGTGACACAGTATTTAAATGTTAAAATTTATTTATTATTAGCTGTTTACGAACTAATTGTTACTATACTATGTTTCTTTGTTCAATTATAACATCGTTAAATGTTTAGTTTTTTAGCGCCATCTAGCTTTTGCCCGGAAATCCCCTAGCGGTCGGGTTACAATCCAAAGTATGGAGAATGACAGTCCTCTTGTTTTAATGGTCCTTGCTCTGAACACAACCGAGGTTCGCGACTATCACGCACTACAGTCGCTGCGACAACCGTGGTCAGTTGTGCTAGTCCCTTTAGTTTACCTCCTTAAGGAATATCTCAAGATTTTCTTCCTTTTCAGATATATTTTTTCTTTCCGATCCGAACAGTACAGTTCCAAAATCTAAGGTCCGACCGAGATCTCGGTCTCGGCTAATCTTGGCCAAAAATCGCGCCGAGACACCGGTCTCAGCTCTCGGCCAAAAAGGGCCGAGATTCTCGGCCGCCGCCTTCCGATTGCTGAATTTGAATTTGCCGCGCATGGCCGCACGCTTCTATGCGGCCCGTTGATCGGTTCAGCTATTGTGATGCTATTGGCGATTTCGATTAGCCAATGGTTCATTTTAAGCCAATTATAAGGCGATTTGGCTGGATTGCGAGTATTAACTTGTTCATTTCTTTTCATTGGTGTTATTGCGGAAGAAAAGTTTAGAAATAGAATGCGGGATACAAACTTAATAAAATAATAGTACATTGTGTATCTAGGGCGGTAACGAAGGAATTGCAAACGAGTGTTTGTTACAAGCCCGCGGCGAAGCCAAGGGCTTTAATAACACGAGTTTGTAATTCCTTTACCGCCCGTGGCACACACAATGTTTTTCATCACACTTGTGAGGAAATCTTAAATAAAAATAACCTTACTAATCCACCCAGTATGACAAGAAAATATTAAAACAGACAGTGACGTTACTGACATATGTCATAGATAATGCAAATGTTAAGTCACGTTCGGAAACCATAGCGGTAACGGCCATTTTAGTTGATTTTATATTTGCAAAATACTGAAATACAATATTTAAACATTTAATTAGTGTTACCAAAGTATGTGTTTACATGTATTTGCAATAACAGTTATCTTTAAATAAATATTTCAGTGATAAAAGTTAAAAAAGTAAGTTGGCGTTTCCTTTGAACATGACAAATAAGAATAAAACAGAACCGGCGTTTCAAATTTAAACGCCAACTTACTTTTTTAACTTTTATCACTGAAATATTTATTTAAAGATAACTGTTATTGCAAATACATGTAAACACATATTTCGGTAATATTAATTAAATGTTTAAATAGTGTATTTCAGTATTATGCAAAATATAAAATCAACCATTTTAGGTCTTTACCGCTATGGTTTCTGAACGTGACTTGACTTTCGCATTGTCTATGACATTATGTCACTAATGTCACTTTGATTTTTTAATATTTTCTTTTCATACTGGGACGATTAGTAAGGTTATATTATTAAGATTTCCTCACAAGTGTGATGAAAAACATTGTGTGTGCCACGGGCGGTAAAGGAATTACAAACTCGTGTTATTAAAGCCCTCGGTTTCACCTCGGGCTTATAACAAACACTCGTTTGTAATTCTTTACTTACCGCCCTTGATACACAATGTACTAATACGTGTTAAAGTGATTGGAAGTGGACATTTTGTTGATTTTGGAAGCTTGCACCTCTTTATATGTAATGTTTTCGATGGGATCTCATTTCGTTTTGTAAGTGGTCTTCCTTTATTTATTACCAGAGGTCGTACTTTTAATGCCGATGACAGGCAAATGACGTCAACCTTCATACAGGCTGATTTAGTTATTATCAAACCGCGTTTAGAAAGGGATTGAGCTCATATGTCATTTTTGAACTAATGCATGATATGACATTGTCAGTGGGAGAGTATGCAGATAAATTAAATTGTTATTTTGGTACACTGAAGTTCTAAAGCATGGAAAAAATATCAAATTATACAGCGTGTTTTTATTGATTTCCGATAGCATTAAGAAATAGTTCTTCAGATCAAAGAGAGTTACTTTCTTAAACACCGTTTTTAAAGTATTTTAAGTATGATTTTATAATTTATGTACAATTGG
The DNA here is from genome assembly GCA_947034925.1 of Eudemis profundana. Classification (NCBI taxonomy): domain Eukaryota; kingdom Metazoa; phylum Arthropoda; class Insecta; order Lepidoptera; family Tortricidae; genus Eudemis; species Eudemis profundana. The sequence continues at coordinate 3,071,418 of OX344800.1, read as the reverse complement.
TAAGTGTTGTCATTGATGTAAAGTCAAAACTGTCACAATTGCAATTTTACATTTACGCTAAAGGAGGTGAAAGTGAGAGGTCACACTTGTGATCAACACGATTCTGATTTAGTTTGTATGAAAAAGTAAAAACAAGTCTCATTTTGAATTTAAAAGAAACCCATATACAAGTTGATTGCTGTTAATGTACTAAGCGACGTGTCGAATTAATCGTAAATAAAAAAACACGGTGTATTACTTAAATAAAATACAAATGTTGTAAATAATTACTTTAAGAACCATAAAAATTATTCAGTCATAACGCTATCGTCATCAGAGCTCTCAGTATCATCACCTGTATGAACAAAAAAATGGATAAGTTAGTGTTTGATACGAGTAGATTCTATAATGTAAATTTGATATTATGCTAATAGGTTATTTATATCTAATTGAGCTTGAGTTAAAATTTGTTGCACAGTTGAAACAATCTTTTGTCGATACATATTTGTTATAATATTTCGCAAGGCACATTTGTCGAATTTGTCCAAAATAAATTTTGGCCCTCGTTTTCCTTTTTTAGGTGTGCTCAATTTACAAGAATTTGCTCTGGCGACATTGCCTTCTTTTTTTATTAATGTTACTGTGTTTTTTCCAACGCCCGTCGCGGCCACCACACGATTCAAAACTTTGGTATTATTGTTCAGTAATCCAATTATTTCCTGCAATGTATCTCTTGGAATACTTACCTCAGAGACGATTGCATTTACGCTTAAGATGGCCATCGAAGTTTTCAAAAGAACCTTCGTCTTATCGTTTTCTTTATTAAAATATGTTAGTACATTGTAGACAATTTCTCGGCATCGACCGTTTAATACTTTACCGCGATTCATATTGTATACAAACGTATTTTTGAAAAGCTACGGCAATTTTATAAAGCGAAATAATGTGACTGGTGACAGATTTGTCAAATATGATAATACTATTTTTTATTAAACAAATGACAATATTTACCGAGAATAGAGTTTAAATATGCAAATCATATTTAGCTATTAATTCTATTATCTATAAGGGTCTGCACTTATGAAGATATCAAAGATTGGTTAATGATTATATTTAATCATTTATTAAGTACACTTGTGCTAACGGTACACTCGAATCCCTTTCTCAACGCGGTTTGATAATAAGGTATTACATTGATTTACCGTTACCGTAAATTACCGGTATCGTTTAACGGTGACGAAACTAAGGAACTTTGACGTGCAAGTTCTTAAACCACAAGTTCAAATTGAATATTATTGTGAATATATTTACGTCTTATTGTGCCCTATATATCCCTGAAAATTCAGGGTTCTAGCTTTAGCCAGTAAATAACGGGAGACTGGAAATGGCCTGAATGGCTTCGACAAAAGGATGGTACGGCCGTGCCTTTGTTTTGCTCGACTTGGCGGCGGCACTGTCGTGCCCCCAGATCCGCGATAGCCACAATTAATTCGCCGACTGAAATATTGGCCCTCAATTTCGAATCTGAGTAATCCTCCAAAAACCCAGATGTCAGATAAGGCGTATTGAAATTTAATTTTATCTTTAACTTCCATTTCTTAAAGAGTTTATAAGTTTCATCCGCCGCTTTCGCTGTTCCCATAGAGTAGGCAACTGGTAGATAATGCCGTACGGCAGTAAGTTTGGCGTTTGTGCCTTCCTGTATTATGCAATAAATTTGCCGTGCCGTTGCGGAGTGTCTCCGTTTCAGCTTGAGCAAAAATTCGTTCGTATGCCTGTCTCTACGGATTTCCGGCTGTTCACCTTAGATCACATTTTTCAACCAATAGGGATGACGACTGGGTTAAAACTATATACTTAATTCTATTTAGTCCGTCAGTTAGATTATGGAAAAATATCGGACACTTATTTTTTGGTTTATCAAAATATTAAAAATCGACAAAGTTATAGATCATCAAACTTCTGGAGTGGGGGCTTGTGACGTCACTGGGTGGATTTCAGAGCGTTTCAACCGCCGTCATCGACAATCCCGATATTATGATGACATCTTTTTAAAAATTACATCATTTTTGATCAAAACATGATAATAGTAGGTACTATTTTCGGATTTTATCAAAATAATGGGTTATATTCTTAAAGTGAATCGTCGAAATTTCGGGATTGGTGATGACGGTGTTTGAAACGCTGTGAAATCCACCCCACTCCTAGGTGAAAATTGTACCAAGGAGTGACGTCACTCGAAACTTCTAAGCACTCTATCCTCGTCATTTTTTGTTTGTCAAACAAAAGAAAAAATGCGTGTACAATATTTTTTAATAATATAACTGACGGACTAAACCGTTTTTTTAGTCGCCTAGCCCATTCTCGTGAAATATTGTGAGCAAGTTCGGTTTATAATTAGATACATATATAGATTTTCTTGTCGATTCCGTTTTTGTAAATTATTCAAAATGGCGGAGCCATGGGGTTGGCAGACTCGCGAGGTTTCGGTTTACATCTTTTTTTAAATAATTAATCTTAGTTATCAATATGAAAACTATACAAGTTACAAAAAATCGGTTCAGTAGTTTGTAGGTAGATAAAATAAATGTAGAATCTATAGTTAAATTTAAGTTTGCCGGGTTACTCATTCCCACCGTGTATAACAGAACATAAATGATGTGAGTTCATCTATACTTTATCTATGAAATATAGGGAACTGCCAACAAATTCCATTAGCTAACGAAAAAGAATAAAAACATGTAAGTGATGTAAGTCACTAAATCGGATTAACCCACCGTATATTTTTTAGATCGGGCCGTGGATAGTAAAATTAGAACAATTCGCGTAATTGTTTCAAACGGGGAGCTCGCTCCCACCTTCCCCCTACCCTTCCAAACATCCAAATTTCAACCTTAGTACCTCGAAATAAAGTATACATAAGGTGTAGGTGTAAGTTGGTGATGGCACAGGGAATTAGAACAAAGGGTTGTCACCGTTAGCATGCGCTCAATAAAGTTTAATCAGAGGAGACAGGAGTAGTATGTGCATGCTTACTTGGCAGGCTAATAAACTCTCTGTGTTTGCGTAAGCTGGGCGGGCGTATGTAACTTTAAGGAATTGGGTTTTTGCGTAATGATATATGAGAATGAGTTACAAGATATTGTTTTCTTATGTGAATTAAGTAGTAGAATTAAGAGAGGCCTCTTTTTGATAGCCAGGTAGTGACTTCATTAATACAAGTAGTAAACGTATTTATTATTTACAACTTTCACAGTGTTTTGTGTGTGTTCGATTGTGTTTAAGTTTACATTAAGTATATGTGGGCGCGAGACACATTTTTAAACTAAATGTTTTGATCAAAGTTTCTTGCATTTACTTGCAAAGACATGAACTTGATGTTTGACAAAATAGTCCAACCGACAAATATTTTTTTTAATCGTCACACTCATAGTTGACGTCCCTGAACGCTTTAAGTATTATCTAATCAATGACGTAACAGCTTCAATGACTATTTAACAGTAACTGTGTTACCATAACTACAGTGGATGTGCACTGCCCTGCGAGCGTCAATAGTCAATCTTGGCAGATTACTCTGCTGCACACCCCCACGGCCATTGTCAATTAGCCGGCTAGTGTTCGATAGCAAAGGCTTCCTTTGTGCACGTCCGATGTGTTGTAGCTTTGATGCAAATCCAGAGACTTGTCCTTGTTTGTCGGTCAGTAAAAAATGTAAACAGTTGAGTACTTTTTCGTAAGAAACTTCAGATAGAAGAAAGAAAATACATTTATTTATGACATCAAAAAGTTACACAGTAAGAAAACAAAACAAGAAACCACAAAAAATAAAAATGTCGCTGCCATAGAAAGGTCCCACCTCAGCATAATGCCAACTGTAGAGCCGGCGCTGGTCGTCCGGTGGAACCAGACAGGGGCGACGTCACGGCGAGTTATTCATTCGACCGTTCCAGAATGTGAGATATTACATTAGTATTGTACTTACAGTGAACGCGACCATTAGGGATAGACACGCCAGTAGTGCCACCAACTAAACCTTTCCATTATGTCTGGTAAGTAACAGCCTGACATTGATAACTTCAACAACACATGCCTGATAGGTAGAGGTAGCAGTAGCGTGGCGTCCAAAGAACTCGATTCCTACCGACTTGCCTAATATCAATTGCCTGAGCACCCGATTCTACAGCGCTTAAGGAAAATGTACGCCAAATCTGCACCGGCATGATCAAGGATATCTTTTACACCACGCCACTATATAGTACGCCACGCCACTAGATAGTAAAAATTATTTGAATTCTTCGAAGAAATAACAAGGTTTTAAATATTTTAGTACCTATTCACCTTTAATAATATATACCTTCATGGACGTTTGTTGCACTGAGTGCTGTCCCGCACAAATGCTCTGGTCTATCTCTACAGAAAACCAGCGCCGTCGGCAGCTACTTGGCCTGCGTGCAAAGTCGACACTAGCCCATGTAGCACCCATGTGCAATGCGATCAATAAATATCCTGGTGCCCTCTAGTAGCCGAAAGGAGCCGCTCGGGGCGCGCGGTGGCAACACCTGGTGGGCACGCCTGGCGGATGCATATTGAAAAATATTATGATGATAGGGGATGCGATACCCGGTCAAATATGAAACTCGGGTATTACCTGACTCTAAATAAAGTCGGTTACCCGGGTACCCAGGTAGCATTCCCTTTGCCATAACTTTGCCTGTCCGTTGTGTGCGCCCCCGCTCCGTGCACCCGCGTCAGCAAGCGTCGGCCACTCGGCCCTGCGACCATGCCCTTTGGAGGTATTGCAAGCGGCGCTTGGCGCCCCCTCAGCGCTCGTGTGCAGTGCACTCCGTGCACCATAGGTAAAGTCGGCACGTTATACCTAGCCAAACTCCATTTGGCTCTCAGTAATCTGAGTAGAGACCATTTGAGTTGATGTCATATCGAATAAATACATTTCTTTTCTATTATATTCTAAGTATGCTTAACGTTCTCACTGGACGACGTACACTCACTAACCCTGAACTGCCCTGAAGGGGATGTCACTCGCTCCCAGCCGCGCGCAAATCACCCACCGCTTCTTAGAGGCCCCTTGGACCTAAATATAACTACGTAACGTTCGTTTGCATCCTTGCCAAATGTTAGGTACAGTGTCAGCCCGAGTCAAGTCCCATGTATGTATTAATGTAATGTATGGAACCAAAGTGAGACTAGCATTCTTCAGAATTTACATGGTGTTACAGAAGAAATAGTGTTAGTATTGTATTGGAATACCTATCCGTACTAGTAGCATGCAACCGAAATATACGCTTCCATATTTGTTATTCAAAGCCAATTTCAGTAGTACAAAGATTGCAGCTAATATTATAGTCAAAACTTGTTAAATTTATATTCTGCCGCCGAAAGGCAAACATCAATTTCCTATAATATTGAAATATGTATATCGTTATGTACCCATAGTACAAGCATTGCTTTGTTTAGATTGGTTCGTGTGAGGTTATCGCGTTTATTATTTTATTCATCCATAGAAGTCTACCAGTTACGTACTATTTAGGCCTGATTAAAGTACCTACCTATACTTCGTTAACCGTCCAATATCAAATGCCATTGGAACTTGTTAAAGGCTTGTATCGAACTTTCCACTTAATCTGGAATGTTCCAGAAGCACCGTTGGAAACGGCTGACATTTTACGCATGACTACATTTCTAATTTTCCGTCTTTGTCTCAGCGAAATTAGTATTTGATCTGTTTTATACGGATAAAGGGGATTCCATTGAATGACTTGAACCCGGGTAATGGTATTGTAGGTAATTATAGTACCTACTCACAATGGGGAAATTACTTTTTATTCAAATGGTGCAGATAATAATCAAAGATCGGAATAGCCAATGCAATTTTGTTTGCGTCAGCGTCATTCGGAACTAAATTTTTAATTACTCAAAGCTTACTTTTTTGGTTGTTTTTAAAAATACCTAAGTAATTGTCGTGTAGTTACTATCTAATACCGTAAAACGGTCCTGCTTTGCTCCTATAGGGATAACTATGCTCCAAGCCCGAAAACATATTTCTAGCTCTGTTATTTGTTTCTATTAAAGTTCCCAGTTTATGAGCAAATTTGGTCTAACTTTGCTCCAAGAAATATTTAGTATTTAGGAGAAAAGTTTTGCCGCGTCAATGGGTAACTTTGCTCCGAATTTATTGTTTCTATATATTTGACGGAATAGATAGTGGCGCTTTTTCAATTTATAACGCGTTAGGAAATACATTTTTCGTGTTATATACAAAACAAGTATGTCTTACAATTAAAAATTGACAGATATATTTCGAATTTTCTAATTTTGGTGCAAAGTAGGACCGTTTTACGGTACCATAAAGCTACATTAATTCACAAACGCGTGATGGCGTACACAATTGCCAGTACACAAACAATTCCAAAGTCCGTGAACCTGATCATGTGGTCCCAGACAGCCGGTGCTGCACAAATCAACAAATCAACGATGCTTTGTACGCAATCCGTTCACACTCGACGGCGCCGCTCATTGTCTACCCGCAAGTTTAAAGCGATCCGACAACAACGCAGGGCTGCCACTTGCTTTCGAAAGTGCTAGGCGTTCAACAAAACAACCTAGATTGCACAATCTGGTGTACGTTATCAAGTTAAGGGCTTACTCTGATACCTTAAAAGGAAAAATTTTGAGTACAAGAGAGACAAAAAGAAGAGGTAAATAGAGGCGTAAAGCGTTGACTATCAGTCCATCCATACATTTTGCCATACAGATCGACAAATCAACCATGCTTTGTACGCAATCCGTTCACACTCGAGAGCGCCGCTCATTGTCTACCGCACAGTTTTACAAAGCAGGGCTGCCACTTCACTATTTCACATAAACCAATGGTACAATAAAATAAGGTATGTTTTTCCCGTGCTAACAAAATAACCCGCGCGCTTGGCTTCAGTAGCCCCCCGGGCCTGTCTAAAGTAAAAACTACTAGGAACTATGTCACTTGCACTGTGGTACTGCATTAAAAATGCACATTTCAGGCCGCTGGCCTAGGGTTTAGGAGCATTCATACTTTCATAGTTAATTTTCTGCGCGACAATGCGCTCGGAGAGCAGGGGAAGAAAAAAGAAGAAACGCATTATCTTGTTGTTACTTATTGTGCTGTTAATTTGTTGCGAAATAAATCATCTATCTAGTAACGAGTACATGTACGGCGGAATTACGCACATATTACCGTACCGCGCCGCGCCGTACAATTCAACGAACGCTTTGTACACAATGCGTTTACAGTTACACGCGAACAGCACCGCACATTTTCTAGCTTAAAGCCTAGCGCACTGAACAGGGTTGCCGCTACGATATTATTTTAATGAACATCTAACCGCTGTTAGCAAAGTGCTCGTAGACAAGTTCACACGTGTCGATGTTACCAGTTTATTTCAAATTTAAAGCAGTTGTCCCTCTTCCGCAATTTTTTCTGGCTAGATAAACTGACCAGTTGAAGATAACGAGCACTATATTTTGCTTTAAGTCGAATGGAGACTAACAGAATTCATCATCATCTTTTGAGTAAACTACGACGACCTCGTGGTTTAAATGTAAATGACAATAGTTATAATATAAGTATAACATTATTGTAGCTAAGAGGTCGATATCTTATAAACGCAAGTTGAGACACTTCAAAATTGACGCTTTGGAAACCCGTAGAACAGTCTTAGATGCATTGTTTGCATATAAATTACTCCAAAATAAAATAGATTGCCCTCAGTTACTAACGCTCCTACATTTCCGCGCTCCCTCTCGCTTTCCACGAAATCCCATTACACCTCTGTGCCCTCCGCTCAGAAGATCAGTGTCTGGTAGAAACTCACCGATCTGTAGGATGAGTAGGATTATCAATAGTTGCAGTGACGCAGTAGACATTCACTATGACCGTCCCGGTAAATTAATCACAACTGTCCTGAATCTTAACGCTTAAAAGACACTTGGATAGTTTCAAGATTGCCCCGAGCTTATTGTTAGAATATTGTTTACTTGTAAGTTATGTATAAGTATTTAAGAATAGTTATTGTTTCGCATGCGGTGTTTACCTATAAGTAATTGTGACACCCATCCCTATGTGTACACGTTTGTAATTATGACCTGCATTGGTGTTAACAATTGTTGGTGAACCTTAAATAAATAAATAAATAAATAAATTATTGGATCTAGCATTCATCACCCAGCCAAGCAGTTTCAAGCTCACATGTAATGTGCAATTGTGCATAGCGGATGGCAGCCCTATCGCCGCGGCAAGTTCAAACAAGTTTGATTGGATTCTCTTAGGTAAGCCCGCGCGGATTACCGCGCGTAACTAGCGGCACCGCCAATTACGCCATGCGGGAAACATCACGGTACAACACGCCGGGGTAACACCGACCAATAACATGGACTATATCTATATATCAGCCACGGACCAACCACGGACGGCCTATGGACATAGGCGTCCCCGTGAGATCGCCATAGAACGCGGTCCAGGGCAGTCCGCGTCCGCGACTTCCTGCATAGGATCTGCCCACCGACCTCTGCCATCCAATGCTATACTTACCTATGCGTAGTCGCCAATCGCCACTCCAGGACTTTACTTCACCAGCGGTTATCCGTTCTTCTGGCTATATGGCATGCCTAACGTCCAATGCTGCGAGCTACGTCAGTTACTTTGGTTCTTCTGCGGATAGGGAGTTTGGTAAATATGTATTTTTTAAGTAAATTATTTTTGTCTTGGACGTAAACACTTGCATCCCTCACTACGCTCGGGATTATATCGTAGAATCCTTCACTTTATTCTTGATTCAATATACGCCCTCCCCGCAAATACAACATTTCGCTCCCTTGTGACACAATCTACAACACTTTCCTTCTTTCTTGAAGTGATAGAAACGATGAATAAACTTAATCGTAGATAATTTTAATCGGATATTATCAGATCAAAGAGAAGCACGTGCTTAAAATACATCTACCAATAAATAAATAGGTTATTTGTATGTATACCAGTGTTCTAAGGTTGTCTCTAGAGAGGCTAAGTTTAGACTTCTGGCTTACAACATTCCGTTTGTCAAACCTCCAGGGCTTCGATTCAATCAATTGACGCAAGCCAGCCAATCCGTCTTAGAACAAACCACGTCTACAGAGCCTGGGTCAAGCGCATTGGCAAATAAATAAGTAGCTGAGGGACTATTAGGTAAAGCCAGATTGGAACAAAGCTAGTTTCTAGGAATCGTGCAACTAATTGTAAGATTATTGAGCATCTATCTGAAAATGGGCTCATAACCGATTTTTGTTATAACGGTCAGTTAGATTATCAAAAAATATTGGACACGTTTTTTTGTAAATTAAACAAACAATATAGCTACATCTTGCGCATTAAAGTTCCGAGTGGCGTCACGTCGTGGCTCAATTTTTACAACGTGGTAGCGTCACGAGCCCCCACTCCCAAAATACTACTGATTATTCAAATTGTTTTTCTTTTCCAGGAAACAAACCTATTGTGATGCTGATGTATTTTCTATGGCCATATTTGGTGGTTTTGACCTCTAGAACAATGAAAATCCGGAACGTACAGGGAAATTATTAATGATCCGAACAGGAAAATAAAAGCGACTGCAACGCTGTAAGAACTACTCAATGGTAAATATTACCCTCAGGATTGTCTTTCGGTTTCATAAAAAGTTAATACTGAGCATCGTATTTTTGAACAATATTTACTGAATTCACAATGGTCAGTTGAATAACCAAAACCGTTTTGCGATATTATCTAATGAACAAATTTCAAAGTCCAATCATCAAAGTAAATTCATGAAAATACAAGAAAAATATGTAGATGAATTGATAACTGACAACTGTCCTTTTTTTGGAATTCAGTCAATATACAAACGAACAGAATACATCGGAATTCAATTAAGACAAACAAATACTCAGGCAGCTAAGACATCTTGGGGTCTCGTCAATATCATTTGTCTTCGAAGTCTTGAAACGAAACTTAATCAATGTTTATTAAGAATTAAGACCAGAGCCTGAAATGCGGCGTATTTTCACCTAAAGCCGTCCAGCAGAGCATAATTCCAAATATAACTTACGCAAGCTCATATCTCACTCATTTTGCCTTAGCAAAAACTACCTAGTTCAAACTACAATTAAGTTTAAAGTTGAATGACATGGAACGAGAGATAAGAGACTAAGGGACTCGGCAGTCGATTCACCGCGTCCCTACTAAATGAGCCTGCGTCGAAAGTCGGGTCGAATTTGTGTGACACTCTGTACCGTTCCTTACCTTTGTATACCGTCATTTTTTACATAAAATATATACGTTGTTTCATAAAAAAACCGGGACGTTGGCGGATATTTGCATCTGACGGGAGCCCTTATTTGGTCACGTCTCACGCGTTATTTAACCGGTGCGGGCGGAGCAGATATTATTTTGTTACAAACGATGAATTTTGCAAGTGTGGTTTTATTGGAATGATTACGGAACCATCTGTGGGTATGCGTTTGTGGGTTTTGCTGAGTCGTTGTGAGGCATTTGAGTCGATCACGAACGGATAGTTAGACAGACTGTTAGTGGTATTTGTGGACATTTTGATAAGAGAATAGTACATTACACAACTAGGGTGGTAAAACAAAGAAAGGCCGATATCGCAGAAGTTTGCGCCCCGAGCTGCAAGCGAGGGACGTAAATATGCGATCGAGGGCTTTCTTTTTTACCTCCCGTGTTGTGTACATCATTTTATGTCTACACTTAGCCAGAAAGCGGCTTTCTCCGTACGCGCAACGTACGGAAAAAGCCACTTTATGGCCAGGTGTGGCATAAAAAAATCTAAATAATGTATTTCCGCAAGTAGGCCCTGGCTCTTTTACATGCCTGATTCTATTTTTTTGCTTTTGGCGCTTCGGGTGAATAAGCGCCGGAAGAAACTCACCAGTTTCTCGTTTCAAAAATATGAAAGCAAAGAACATTCACTTATTAAATTGCGAGTTACGAAGTAGGTACTGCACTGCTCCTTCACTGAAACCGCACTCTCTTCGTAGTTTTGGTCTGCATTAAACTCATGTCTATTTTAATGTTCCCATAGCAAAATATTTAGCTTTAATCTGTAATACGATCTCTTTAGTAGCTCCTTGACTCTTGGCCAATGTGAAGTAATCATTATCTCTTACAAGTGCTTATTGCCTTGCGTACTTTGTAGAGTTTGTAGCCAAGGGAAAACGTAAATTTGTGTACAGACCTCGCAATGAAAAATGCCCAAGATTGCATATTTATGGCCCTCAACTACGGCTCGGGCCACAAATAGCTACGATCTGGGTCATTCTTTATTTTACCTCCCTTAGTGCGTAATATACTATTGCTTTTATCCAAATCTGAAAATCTCTTTTAGATTTTTTTTTATTCTTGGTGAATATTGCCCGTAAAATGATCATTATCACTAATGAGCGCTTAATACGTTTTCTATGTGTAATAAATCAAATGCTCGAAGGTAACAAAGTTATAACAAACATTGCAAACTGTTCAGGCAACATTGCACCGTCGATAACTTCCCGTCAACAGTACGGATTAGTGTCCGAATCGCAGATTAAACTCTCGTCCGAATTCGGACATACTCGTTCGAAGTTTCGGTCCGATAACGTAAAGTTTTCGGACGTGGTGCCTCGCTCACCGAACTTTACCGTTCATTAGACGATGTATTTGAATTTAATTAATTTCAGTTTGCTTCACACAGGTAGGTGTAAATATTATTATTTTAATAATATCACATCACAGTATAATAGCAGTAAGTTTTCTCCCTACAAAAGGTCCATCGCGCGCTTAAATGTATGCGCGCCGTGTACGAACGCACTACGAACGAATACGTGTCGCGCGCTCCTAAAAGCAGGTTTTTTCCGTACGCGTAGCGTGCGGTAATAGTATTTTATGCAACAGTTGTATAAGTGGGTTCAAAAAATGCGAATTGCGTGAGTTGCGATACGAGCCGCGAATGCGGCGAGTATCGCAAATAGAGACGCAATGAGCGTTTTTTGACTTAATTATACAACGTTGCATACAATACTTTTTTTACGACGAGGTTTTAAATTATAAAATACAAAATTAATTATAACCTGGAAACAAGGCAAATATGACGTTTGACCGACAGTATGTGTCTATGGTTAACATTTTTTTTTTTTTTTTAAATATACTTAAATTAAAAATACATTTTTTATGTTGGTATGAATGAATTTAGTTCGGAAAGTTTTGTTTTTCTTAAAAACCGTAGGAATTTAATTGTTTGTTAAGTTGGTAGTTGTGCATTTTTACCGTAAAGTTAAAATTGAGCGCTTAATCCTTGACCTAAGTTTAACCTAGATTTAGAAGTCTGTGGCTGCTAGCAATAACGTAAAGTGACTATAACGACACTAGTGCTGTTATGGGGAATAGAGTATAGACTTCTCTGAACTCATATTATGTATGTTCTTATATTAGTGTTCGTGACCAAGTAAAAGACAGATAACAGTACAGGAGTAGAAAATAGTACATTACACAACTAGGGTGGTAATACAAAGAAAGGCCGAGATTGCAGAAGTTTGCGGCCCGAGCTGCAAGCGAGGGACGTATATATGCGATCGAGGGCTTTCTTTATTACCTCCCGTGCTATGTCACTTGGCCAGAGAGCGGCTTTTTCCGTACGCGCAGCGTGCGGAAAAAGCCACTTTATGTATTACAGGTGTGGCATAAAAGCCATTTTATGGGTAGGTGTGGCATATAGTAAATTTATGTTAATTTTCGAAATTACCCCATGTTTTGATTTACCCCAATGTACCTTATTCAATTTAACCTCCGTTTTCCAAATATCCGTATAGTAATTTTAAATGCCTTATAAATACTACACTTGTGATGTGAATAATTATTTTAATTATACTTATCTACATACATATCATAAACCCTCTATAATGCGTTCAAAACCGCAAATTACGACCAGCATAAGGATAATTTTAACAAACGTCGCACGTTACTTGATATCGAACAATATTTTACCCACTCTAGTGTGTCGCTTAATTTAAAAATAAAAACTACGGTTGCGTGACATGCGTGAGATCTGCTGCTCGTAATTTGCTTTCCCGAACACATCATGGACCTGTAGGCTTATGATGCTACGCTTTGTCACGTGATAAATAAATGATAAAGCATTTGTCACGTTCTGACAAACAGTGTGTGAGAGTGACGGATGCTTTATCACTTATTTATCGCGTGACAAAGCATAGCATCATAAGTTTACTGGTTCAATATTGTATGTGTAGATAAAACAGTGTATGTAACTGTACATAATAGTGTGATGTTATAATGGAACTCGCCCGTGGACTCGTTTCATAAAGCCACACTCGTATCTTAATGCCTTTCATTATGTTACACTCACATATACTACTATTTAATTAGACTCCTTTTTGGAAGTCGGTTAAAAATGCAATATTGCATGTTTGTGAAGGCTGCATTGTAAGATATACAGGGTGAAAAGTTTTGATGGGCCCTGGAGAGGAACTACCTTAAATCCTTTTGTTAGCTCATTTTACTGAAAGGAAACATTCCTTTATTTTTAAAGCTAAACAAAACTGCATTCATAGGTTTTTTTTATTTTTTATGTACAAAGGTGTATTGGAATTTATGGTAAAATTAAATTAATGATAGATTTCACGATCTTTTTTACTTGTAAGACCAAAGTTTATTAGAGACATTTTATCCTGACTAATAGTCCTATCGATTATTAGAATAAAATAGTGAGTGCTTATTTTTTTTTAATTTTTAGCTGGTTCGATTTCCGGGTGAGACAAGCGAATTTTAGAAAATCTTTAAATGCAGATTTGTTTAATTTTAAAAATAAAGGAATATTTTCTTGCAGTAAAATGAGGTAACTAAAGGATTTAAGGTAGTTCCCCTCCAGGGCCCATCAAAACTTTCCACCCTGTCTGTATAGATTTTTCTACAACGGCCAAAGACAGAAAGGTTGCAACTTTCTGCAGCAAGAGTTAAAAATAGCTAAAGTTTTCTCTCGTATTTCCACTGTCGTAAGAGTCATTGGTGTTTCAAAGATAAATAATTCAATACAGATTCAATATCTTTCAGTCCGGTCATTGAACTGTAAGAAACACAGAGCAGCGGGTAAATTCACAAATTCCCCATCAGCCCCAAATATACTTATAATAAAATCGTAGAAAGACTGTATTTTTACTTTAAAGATTTTTAAAAAAAGTAATAAAACGTAAATAAATAGTTTCTGTAATTTTTGTTTGTAAGGTCAACCGGGGTAGTTAAAGAGTTCAGATTTCATGGAATCTTTTAGATTCCATGAAATCCGAACTCTTTAAAACTACCCCTTCCCTACCTGCCTGTAAAGTAGAGCGTATACTACAGGCACGTAGGGTTGAGGTAGTTTTAAAGAGTTCGGATCCATACTGGAGCATTCTTACGCATTCTTAAAACTTTGCTTGTAGTACACAGCGCGCACACATTCAAGCGCAAAATTACTGCTATTATACTGTATGATTGATGTGTGTGATATGATACGATCAGTGACGTAAATAGGGCGGTACCACCAGTGCCCAGGCCCAGGGCGTAGACTCTGGGGGGCGCAAGAATGGCCAGACCAGGCAGAACCCTAGGGTACCTATAATATTAAAAAAAAAACAAGGGCACAGTTATAAAAGCTCGCACAGGGCGCAGAAAAGGCTATTTACGGCACTGGATCCGATGTAGTGATCAGAGACCTTTAACACTTTCCACACCGCGAACCCGCTCCGTGGGCGCTGTGCTCGTAGCGAGTTTTCGCGACATACCCATTTCCCCATGTTATCGGCTACGAGGGTAGCGTTATAAAATGCTTGGTTGCGAAAGTGTTAACGGACCACAGCAGCCTGACCTCCGATTACGAACAGTTAGTTATTATTAGTTCACAGGTCAGTATTAGGGACCAAACCGACGAATTTGTGAATTAGGCTACAGTGGAGAGCCCGGACTAGGGCTTGCAAATATTCGACTTTTTCAAATATTCGAATATTCGAATATGATTTTGTAGATATTCGAATAATTCGAATATTATTCGAATACTACCAAAAACTATTAAAAAATCGTTTTTCTTAGTATTTTTTGTGAAAAACATGTTAGAAGAGATATTTTTTACGCTGCGATTACCTTAAGACTAATCAAACTTAATTAGTCTTACTCAAAACCTATAAACCGACTAGGTAGATGAGGGAATTGCTTTGTTTGCAATATTTGCACTGTGGCATTCACTGTTATGCAGATGACAGCACGGGTGATGCCTCCTACACCGGCCGCGCCAATATTTCTCGGGATAACGTCATCGAGAGCCGTAACAGACTTGTGTCTGAAATTGAAACTTCCCTAAAAAAAGTTTCAGAATGGGGTTGACTTAATCTAGTCCGTTTTAACCCTACGAAGACACAGGTTTGCACTTTCACCGCTAAAAAGCTTACGTTTGTTTCATCACCTCGTTTTGAGAGCACCCCCACCTAACTGCCACAGCCACTATTAGAATCAGTGAAGTCCAGTTCCGCGGCCATTTAGAGGGTAAGGCTAAATTAGACTCTAAGAAGCTCGGTGTGCTCAACAGATCGAGACAGTATTTCACTCCGGCCCACCGCCTACAGCTTTATAAGGCGCAGGTCCGTCCACATATGGAATACTGTTCTCATCTGTGGGCTGGGGCTCCCCAGTACCAGCTTCTCCCTCTAGACCGCATTCAGCGGAGACCGAATCGTATCATCGGCTACCAAGATATTTCAGATCGGCTCAACTCCTTGGCACTGCGTAGAGATGTAGCCTCGCTCTGCATCTTCTATCGTCTGTATAACGGGGAGTGCTCCGAGGAATTGTTCGGATTGATCCCTGCCGCATCTTTCCGCCATCGTCCTACGCGACAATATTTCCATCCTCACCACTTAGATGGTTGGCAGTCCACAATTGTGCGTTTTGCTAGAAACTTCCTGCCTCGCACGACTGAACTGTGGAATAAATTGTCGCCTGCAGTGTTTCCGGACCGTTTTCTCGTTTGCCCCCTATTTCATAAAAAAAATCCTTTGGGGGAGTTATGTCGGACTCACCCCCTCAGAAGGAGAAGACATACCCACTTAAACCACCTGGACCCGAGTTAACTAAGAATAGCAATCTGTCTAAGAGTTGGAGTAAAATATTTGCATGTACCCCACACATGCTCCGTGGCATGGACGTTAATCAGGTGGGGCGAGACGGCCTTTCATGCAACAGAAGCGCCGGCCACATGGAAGCTCCGTAGACACAGTGCACATGCTGGTGCAACGTATCTACAAGCCCTGGTGGGTACTTAGTTGGCTGAATTCCGCATTCATGCAACCTCTTAACAGGCTGGTTCAGCGTATAACCAGTCCCAAATCATAAAGCTGTCCCGTCGCCGCTTTTTTGTACTTTAACTAAATTGGTAGGTTTATCCTCGTAAAGCCGGTTTCCTAAATTTAGGATATTTTGCTGAAGTAATTTTCGAGGTTATTAAGATGAGAATAGAATTCTAATTTCATATATGCTCCCCTGCTCATCACCCCCTCATGGGCCTCACGAGGATATTAGTTTTAGAAATTTTAACTGACTGGTCCATGCTTCGAGAGATCCCAGAGCTGGCGCATACTTCTCCCAAAAAAATGTCCTTGCAATTAAGAAAGTTAATGACGCATGCAAAAAGAAGACCATGCCACAGGCAGCAGCTCAGCCTAGAGAGAATATTCTAGTTTTTAATTTAATCATTGTTTTTTATAGCGTAAAAAGTAACGCTGCGCTATTTTAGGTATATTTAGTTTGAAAACATGTAATTGATTACTTTCTCCTTCTTTATTATGTCCTTTGTTAGCATTTTAATTTAAATTCCATTTAATTTAAATAGGTAGTAAAATTATTCGAATATTCGAATACCTTACCAGGTAATATTCGAATAGTAAAATTAGCCGAATATTCGAATAATTCGAATATTCGAATATTCGAATTGCAAGCCCTAGCCCGGACGTGTTACGCGGTGTTTGAGCGGACTCGACGCTCCAGCGTTCGTCATCAGCAGTGTTCGGATTAGGTAGTGCCATTTCGGGTGAATCAACTTAAACTTAAAAAATTAAATAAGGTTTTATTAAAAAATATATTAATGGCAACATGGGAAAACTAAGAGGATTATTTAATCTTGATACTTGACAATAATTCTTCTATTATAATTATGTATCTACACTACATACATACCCACTGAAATAAATATTCGGGTCAGTCTTGCACATATCGATCTACTCCAGGGTCTTGGATAATTTATATGTATTTAAGTATGAACTATATGAACATGTATACAAGCATTGCTTAGTTTGGTTGGGACTAAATCGATTTGTGACTGTCCTAAATATTTATTTCAGTAAGTATGTAAACACATTATATACTTATTACACGGAAATATCTATGCCCAGTATCAAGACTAATCAATCATCTATCTTGTGATGTTGCCATATGCATTTTAAGTAAAACCTTTTTTTGACCTCTGCAAACTTAATGTAGTCGCACTCTATGGAGACAGACTTCTGTACGACGTACTATTTATATGTCATGGGCACTTTTGAGCCAGCTACGATTCGGGGCGATCCTTTTTAACGTAAGCTGAAGTGACGAAGCCTGTTGCGGATTACTTTTGTTGGTAAGTGTGACGAAGCCTGTTGCCGATTTGAAGTTGTACCCACCTGACGAAGCCTGCGTTGCGGATTTAATCTTATGTGGTGGTCTTTTATTTTTTTCTATATATTATGTGATCACATTGGTACTTTTACTATGTTCCTTTAAGTTTTTCTGCAGATTAAAGCGATTTGAGCATTACACACTAATAAAAGTACTTTTATGAATTTATATTATTACTTATTATGTGCTGCTGTGAGCTTTATTATCATAAAAAAGTCATCGTCGTATTCGTCGCCGTATTGTTGTATACTTAATTCGTTTGAAAAGAGAAACTGGTGAGTTTCTTCCGGCGATTGTGCTCACCAGAAGGTCATCACTCGAAGCGCCAAAAGAAGAGAAAATAATAAATAAATAAAATAATAAAAAAGTTATAACTTATAACATAGACTTGTGGTATTGTTAAAACATAGGCTTAGGTTTTTTTATTTGAAAGAAAAGTCCGTTTTAACAAAGTTATGCGTATTTTAAGGATGTAAAGTTATTTACTACTTACTTTGGACAAGTATAGATGAATAGACTGTACGTTACATCTTTCGATTCGTCGTCTCCATTCGAGAACCATTACGCCCACCATCGTACATCGCAAACAGCCTATCTACTTTATTAAAATCGAATTTCAAATTTAACCCTCCAGCAGTCGGATTTCAGTTTTTAACTTGAATTTTCAGCGAACGCACTCATTTAATTAAAACTTCGCATGCCACATGACGCGATAGAATGATGAAATTGTTAGCAACGCGAAACAATAAGACATGGGGACGTAGCAAATTATAATTAGTGAGAAAGTCAAAAAATAATGGTGTAGTTTACACTATGCTGTTAAAATATAACCATTGACAAAAATCTGGATTCATTTTTTTTACAATTGGTATGTAAAAAAATGTCCATATTAACATGTCAGCCAGCAAGCTCACCGATCAGATTTCACGCCCGAAAACTTCCTCCAAGAGCGGTTGTTCATTTCTTACTCTATCGACTTCCGACGATCAAACAAATTATTATATTAGTCAGTTGCAATACAACTTTTACTCATAAGCTAACATAGTGCACATCAGTTCCTCACTTCACCCACAGACCTAACAGTGCATCACTCGTTGTCATCTCTATCTTTTCACATATTATCCGCTGCGTTTCACCGGCCTCATTTCGCCCGCCGCGTATATCCCAACGCACATATAAGTTAATCGCTTAATGGAGTTTTGCTGTAGCATTTTCAATTAAAAGAATTAGATTAATTCAACGCCTAGGTGTGCCCCCGTGAGCTCTGCGTGAGTTGCTACGAGTCATCGCCTTATCGGATGCAGCTAGATCCAGGCACAGATTTAGATACCCAGAACCCGTAGGCACTTGGCATTTCTATCTACCACCCACGGACGTCCTCTGCTGCACATACGCCTACCATAGATCGCCACAGAGTCCTGTGTAGACCGTGTCCACCAACTCCACGCTACGAATCTGGTGTCTGTCTACCGAGACTAGGGCGATCCTTCATCCAGGAGGGGGGGAGGGCGATGGGAAGTGGGCCCCCACATCTCGCAGCCATTTTTAAGTTAATATTCTCGATAAAGTATTTTGATAAGGCAAGCCAAGCTTTTGGACTTATATGAAAATTTCGCCATTTTGGCCCCTAGGCTTACAGCTCGTTACACAAACATTTTCTCTCACTAAGGATTGAACCGGAGCAACAACCTAATTGTGTCGGGGTCACCAACTAAAATTACGACAAATACCCATCGGCATTAAAAAGCAAAATTTTCATTTATAAATATCAGCAAGGAGGAAAGATTTAGCCACTTCAAGCTTAAATATACTTACCTTAAACATTCTCAAAGACTCTCACAAATTACGCAGCTCCTTTTCCTAAATCGTCAAAGCGCGAATCCGCGTCTTAGACGGCATTATGTATCAAACAAATCTTGTTTAAGCGAGGCTTACCTGCAATTATAAGCCCCGCGAGCGTCAGCCGTATTAGCCATTTCTTATTAATATACAGGGTGATTGATAATTCGACCTATACTTTGAAAGGGGTTATACTAGAGCTCATTTGCAATAAATTTAGCTCAGTAAACTAGGGGTCTAAATTTGATGGTTATCAAGTTATTTGAGTTTTACGTTTTTTTAGAAAAAGCCCGCTTTTCGGACTAAAAATGATAATTATGAAAAAAGTACTTCCATTTGGCTGGTATAAACTTTGTTTTCTAAAAGCCAATGAACCAATGACTACTTCAAATAAAAATTTGTGTCAACATTTCAGAATTATCTTAGAAATAAACGGTCATGAAAACCAAAGTCATAATTTTTTTTTTCGATTTTGTTACAACTGATGAGAATTACTTGAAAAAAATGTACGGCACTTGATGTAAAAACTACAGAAATAAGTTCCTCAATTAATAAGCTTTCCAAAAAAGTACAAATGTTGGCAACTTTTTCAAAAATCTTGAAAATAATAATAATAATTCCAGAGCAGGTAGCGGTTTTGCAAAAGGCGTACCTGGCCCGGAGCCGCGTTGTTTGTGTCACCTTTATTTTTCTGAGGGCTTCAATTGACCTGCCTCGGTATCTTATCTTACCTTATTAGGGGTGAGATCAGGGTAGATTGCGTTCAGGCATGTTCGTGACTAACCGAGGTTTAATTATCTTCATTCAGTAAGTGATCAATTATCTGCCTTCGACCTTCTTTCCAATTCAGACGTATCGTTGTTAACTTATTTATTTTACAAATGAAATGAATTATTGTTTATCAAAACAAAGAATAATAGCATGAACCTCGTATAATCCAACGAACTAACCGAGGCTAAATTATCTTCATTCAATAAGTAATCAATCAATTACTGTCAACCGTCTTTCCAATTGGACGTATCGTTGTTAACTAATTATTTTACAAATCATTAACTAACTAACCGAGGCTTAATTATTTTTTTCAGTAATGAGGTGACCAATTAGTTAATTATTGAAAGTAATAATGATACCTAATGACTGACAGAAATAAGCATACCGGACCTGAAGCCAGTCTGCTTACTTTGTGTTTCTTCATGCAGAAAGCACGATATTAATTTATTTACATCAAATGCTTGTTGGTAGGAATAAGATTGCAAAAGCAGTAAAATAACCAGTTTCTAAATAAAATTTTATTTTAAAATAATTAAATTATTACTAAACACAAAAAGAAGCACGCAGGGTAATGTTTCGCCATACGATAAATAAATAATTAAAATAAATTACAATTACAACTACAAATCTTGTTCGAATTGCCTGCCTCGGTTGCGAATGCAAGCACGAAGTCTTGTACGTACTTCACTGACTGTAACCCGCGTCGACAGACTTTCTTTAATAGTTTGGGCAGCTGCTACAATTTTTTCTCGTAAATCTTCTACATCACGAATTGGCCTGTCGTAGACTAATGCCTTCATGTGACCCCAAATGTAGAAGTCGCATGGAGTTAAGTCGGGACTTCTCGCTGGCCAAGGGATCGGACCACCTCGACCAATCCATTTTTCTGGATAATTCACATCCAACCAATGTCGCACACGCAGATAATAGTGAGCTGGGCAGCCATCGTGTTGATACACCATGGCTCAAGCGGCACATCCTCCAGCAGCATAGGTAGTTCGTCCCTCAAAAAGTTCTCGTACGCGTCACCGGTTAATCGTGCCGGCAGAAAGAATGGCCCGATCAAATTGTCGTGCACAATACCCATCCAGACATTTAGTGAGAATCTGTGCTGGTGAGCTCCTTCTCTGGACCTCCGTGGGTTTTGATGTTTGGGGGCCCAAAAATGCAGATTGTGGTAGTTAGTTATTCCGTCGCGGTCGAAGTTGGACTCATCTGTCCACAAAATGTTCTTCAGGTACTCCGGGTCTTCGATGTCAGCATTCAACAAAAATCTGCAGAAATCGATTCTTCTTGCAGGATCTCCCTCCTCGATAGCGTGTACTGGAGTGTAGTGGTATGGATACTGCCGTGCTGAATGTAATGTGACCCAAACCTTCCACTGAGTCATCCCAAGCTGGTTAGCCACAATCCTTGTTGATGTAGTGCCATCCGCGCGGAAACACTCCAGGATTTGTTCCTCTTCAACCGGATCATGGACTGGAGGTCTTCCAGCATCAGCTTGACGACGTTGAACCGATCCAGTTTCTCGAATACGTCGATACGTCGCACCAAACACACTTACATCAGGTAAACGGCGGTTGGGGAAGCGTCGTTGATATTCTCTGCGAGCCGCAGCGGAGCCGCCATCACAAAACCCGTAACAGTACAGGATATCCGCGTATTCTTCATTTTGATAAGCAGCCATTTTTTTTAAGAAATTAGTACGTCCGAGTTGGAAAGAAGGTCAAAAGTAATTGATTGATCACTTACTGAATGAAGATAATTAAACCTCGGTTAGTCACGAACATGCCCGAACACGAACCGAACGCAATGTACCCAGATCTCACCCCTAATTAGATAAGATAAGATACCGAGGCAGGTCAATTGAAGCTCTCAGAAAAATAAAGGTGACACAAACAACGCGGCTCCGGGCCAGGTACGCCTTTTGCAAAACCGCTACCTGCTCTGGAATTATTATTATTATTTTCAAGATTTTTGAAAAAGTTGACAACATTTGTACTTTTTTGGAAAGCTTATTAATTGAGGAACTTATTTCTGTAGTTTTTACATCAAGTGCCGTACATTTTTTTCAAGTAATTCTCATCAGTTGTAACAAAATCGAAAAAAAAAATTATGACTTTGGTTTTTATGACCGTTTATTTCTAAGATAATTCTGAAATTTTGACACAGATTTTTATTTGAAGTAGTCATTGGTTCATTAGCTTTTAGAAAACAAAGTTTATACCAGCCAAATGGAAGTACTTTTTTCATAATTATCACTTTTAGTCCGAAAGGCGGGTTTTTTCTAAAAAAACGTAAAACTTAAATAACTTGATAACTATCAAATTTAGACCCCTAGTTTACTGGGCTAAATTTATTGCAAATGAGCTCTAGTATAACCCCCTTCAAGGTATAGGTCGAATTATCAACTGACATAGTTCTACCACAGTCTACGGAACCAGGGAGGTTGCATTTAGGGAATGCAATACCCGGTCAAATATGAAACCCGGGTATTACTCGACTCTAAATAAAGTCAGTTACCCGGGTTTTCGGATACCTGGATTGCATTGCCTACAATGAACTTGCCGGCATTACCGGCCGTGTTAAGTAAGATAAGCAAGTATGTGATGTTTTTTCGCGTTTGCTTTTTAAGGCGTCCGACGTTAGATTTTATTTATTATCTTTAAAATAAAACAATACGTGTTTTTTTAACCCGGGTCAAAGTATAAAGACAACCAAGTAGTTCGTCTTCGCCGTTTAGGAGCGCGCGATACCTAAGGTTGCCTAAAGCACAGGGCTGCCGCTCGTCGGTTCTGTAAAATACCTACTTACTACGACGTAACTTTTATTAGGTTGACCTCGAACGATATGAAACTATCAGATCGCACACATCTGATGTAAATATTATAAGAATAATAGTTTAAATAAATTAGTCCTGGTAACGTGTACATGTAAGTAACGCAACGATATTTCGGCTCGTTTCATAAATAAAACCACTTCCGTGCTTAAGGCATTTTATGTATCAATAGAATCAACTACTATTTAGTACACGTTTAAAAAATCTGTTAATTCATTTTACTCATCACTGTCAAACAAAATAATTATCTACTCTATTTAATTGGTATAGTTTGATCACAAAACTATCAAACATTATATAAACGACTTAAAATATAACATTTATTTAGGTACTAATAAAATACACACCTTTCGGGATCCTTAGGAATGCAGAAATATGATAATTCTGGATTTTGCGCACTATTCCTCAAACATCCGAACACACTGCAGAATATTCTTCTATACTTAGCTTCGTGCGCAGACATATTTTGTACGTTCGACCGCTCGCATCGATAGCTCAAGCTCATCCCTGACTAAAGCACCCGGCAATGCTTGCCTGTGGTGCGTCCGTACACGGCGCGCACACATGCGCGTTCCCGATGTACCTTTTGTCGGAACAAAAACTACCGTATACCGTGCCCGGGTTCTGAGTCAAAATTCCCGGATTTTACCCGACTCTAACTAAAGTTGGTTACCCGGGTACTCGGGTTTTCGGGTACCCGGGTTGCATTCGCATCCGCATTGATTTGAGAATCCTATCCTCCAAATATTATAAATGTGAAAGTTTGTGAAGATGTTTAGATATTCGAATGTTTGTTACTAAATAACGCAGTAAAAACTGAATGTAGAGAGAGATCCCTTGGGATAGTAACGGGAATAATGCAGGCGAAGCCGCGGGTAAATGCTAGTCCGCTGTAAAACGAGGCGGAGCTTATGTGGCTGCGGATTTGTGCAATTCGCTGCAAGAACGAGGCCCACAGGGGGTGCCTGTTACTTTATTAATTTTAGACAGATGCGGGTGCCGCGGGACGACACGTGGGTGGGGTGAGCCCGATTTGCGTATACCGCCGGGCTTAAAAATAAAATAAAATAAAATAAAAATCGTTTATTTCGGACAATTAAAAACCCATATTAAAAAAAAGCTTAGCAATAAGCTATTTTACAACTCTCTGTGGGAAATTATAGAAAGACTCTCAACAATTTTTATTATACTAGTGGAAAAACTACTTCACATTTTTAGACTTTTCCAAAAAACGCTTCATACTAAAGTATACCTACTAGAATTGTGACGTCACATTCTTATACTTTGTACAGGGCAATCAACAATTTGTCATGCACCAAGATTGGGCAAAATACTGGCTTCATTGTATTTCAAATACGAAATATAAAATACATTTAAAAATGTATTTGAATTACAAAATACAAAATACTTTGGTGACAGGTATTTGAAATACAAAATACAGTATTCAAAATTATATATTTGAAATACAAAATACAAAATACTTCGACACTTTTAACATACCTAACATTAATGTTTTTATGATTATGAAGTGCCTTTCATAAAAACTAAATTCCTAAACGTATTACCTATCAGATAAGTTCCGTCTAGTTGGCGAATGGATGTATCCAGCCATCACATGTACAACCATCACAGTTACCATTTTGGCTTGTCTAGATATTAAGATCAGATGAAAACTGTGAAAAAAAAACGTACATGCAAATTCGGTTTTTGTTTAATTTTGCAATTAAGTGATTTAATTTAAATGCACCTCAAAATTATACTTACAAGGTTTTTGGTTATTTATTTTACTTTTAGAAAAAAGTTAGGTACCGTACGATACTTTGTGTTTTTTTTTAAATACGTTACGACCACGGATTTTTTACATAATATATCTAATTAATATTCAATACTTAATACGAATAGCCGACAAAAGAATAAAAACAGCGAGTTATCGAATTATGTCCAGGTCAAGCTACTTTTATGCGCTTATGTCACTGTGTTCTAAAGGGGTTATCACACGGGCCACACGGTTGGAAATGTTTCGACGGTCTAAGGTTACCAACCAACTTACCATGACGTTCATATAAATTTAATGAAATGTAAGTATTTTGTGGAAATGTATTTTGAAGCTTGAAGTATTTGAAAAACAAAATTCTAAATACATGCGAGTGCAGTATTTGAAATACCAAATACAAAATACTTTTCCAAGTAGTATTTGAAATACAAATACAAAATACTAATTTGTATTTCAAATACGTATTTCAAATACATGTAATTGAAATACTGCCCAACCCTGCATGCAGCTATGTAAAAAGCTGGCGTTTATCCTAACGATTTCATAACAAAGTTACCACAAATTGTATGGGCTATTCAATGGTATTTAACTGTTTATAAGATTTTCATACTTTTGAAATGGACTTTTCCACCCAACTTTGAAGGCTTATAAAACAAGTTACACTTTAGGTATTCAACTCAAAACTTAAACAATTTCCTTATTTTGCTTATTTTAATAGGATCTTGTATGATTTTGACAAATTTCGTGTACAGTAAAATAGCTTAGTCGAGACATACTTTCAATTTGAAAGCATGTCTCGAATAAGCTATTTGAAAGTTTCAAAGATTGGGTGACAACTTTCGGTCTCACATGGCATGGCTGTAGATTTTTAAACTGTGGTTCGAGGGGATTTACTAAAATAAGGAATCTTCATGAACGCTGTTTTGGTAGTGTAGTTGGATCCTTGGGTTTAAAAGGCAAGCACTGTGAAAGCTCTGTGCGACCGTAGACAACTGTAGCTAGGTTTGAAACCTACCTACCTTAAAGTAATTGAAGTAAGTTTTCTCCATTTCCAACAAATCAAAATGCGCATTAGACTGCGTCATCTCCTTTTGAATTTAGACAGTGTATCCATTGACTGATCGACGGACGAATCGCGGTAAAGTGGTCTGGTCTGACACAATGAAGAATGCTTGTGGCGCTATGCAGAGTGCCGCTGAACCCATGTCGCCTATGGGCTATTACACCCATTTTACCATGGGCTATTTTACTTCCCTGATTTTTGTTAAAATGACATTAAATTCTAATATATAATTTTAACAAATTTCATAAGTATAACCGTGTTTTTTTTTAAGCGTAACAAACTTGCAAGCCTTACTGACTGCTGCAAAAATCGGACCAGGTGGGGGCCGTGGCGTTCCCTGGGATCGAACCAAGTCGCTTGGCCCGGACACGTTGAGAGGGTCGGACTACTAGGTGGGGCCGAAGCGCCTGGGGTCGAACCAGGACGGCCAAGGCCACCTTGAAGTTACGCTGATTGGTCAAAGTGAGCAGCGGACCAACGGGAAGGTTGAAGTGGATCAACCTGTCCTTATGTAGAGTGTAAAATCGAAATGGGAGTTTTCGATGCCGGTTCGCTAAACCTAGCCCAGCTAAGAAGATTCCGGCAAGAAACTTAGCTGAGCCCGAGCAAGGTCGGAGTGAACGTATAACCGTCTAATGTCACAACGCTAGTAAGGTTTAGTATGAAGCGTATCTTGGGAAAGTCTAGAAATATGATTTAACATTTTTCTATTTCGGTCAGTTTTTATTTTATTGAAGTAGTTTTTTCACTAATATTTACATTATTGAGAGGTATTTCTATAATAAACCATAGAAAAAAGTTGTAATATAGCCTATTGGTCACGATCCTCAGTAATCAGGGAACTACTTAAAAGTATTTAACCCTCGTAAGTAATCCATATCTGTCCTTGTAAACCGATGAAATAGGTCGATGGGTACCATAAAAAACTTACTTTTACTAGCCTGTACGTACGTCGATAACCTCTCTAGAGACACATGTCTGGCGTGTAGTACGGCTTTACTTAAATAGGTACATAATATTTTAAGTAACCTTTTCACAATACTTGACCTATGTATGACATGACCCGTGGTAAAATTCCAAACATTTTAGTTTGTCCTATTTTTTGTCGATAATTTATAAGCTCGGATTCTTCCCCGGGCCCGAAGGCGGAATGCGCTTCGCATTTTCGCATACTCCATCCTAGCTTTAGCGATCGCGAGTTCACGTACGTCTTATCTCGAACGAATAAATTAATGTCGGCCCAAAACATTTCACGAAACGTTGCACTTCTGTGAGGATCATTTTTAATCTAAATTCCGTTCGTGCCCGCCTTTGAGCCGTGGCAAGAAATTGCTCAATGTACATTATATTGGAGCGGGTAGGATCATTCCACCCGGATAACCGGGAACTTTAAAGAAATTTGGCAGAAAGAGGTCTTGAGCCTTTGCCTGTAGTTTTTTTTACGCTTCGCTGGATAATGTACGTTGAGTGTATAGATTGCCCCGCGTCCGACATCTGCCAATAATGCGCAAAGGTAAACTGAAAAAACGAGTTTTAAGGAGATACGGTTTCTAAACACGTCGTTCACATTTACTGTAAATATTTATGAACAAAAGAATCGAGTAGCAATATTACGTATTAAACACACATAATATACTTTTAAACAAATACCTTTATTTTATTACCTAAGAACTACAGAAGTGTTCTAAACCATTAGGTTAATCCGAGATTTCCGTCAGTAATTCGACCATCCCGCAACGATATGAATTCTCCAAATTGACTTAAACACATACAGTCAATTAGTTTTTAGCGCCTACACGTCTTTTCTCACCAAAGCCCAACCAAAGTTGGTACCTTAACCCTTAACTAACATGTTGAAACAAATTGCTATCAGTTTTCCGGTCTTCAGTAAACACGTCAAGTTCTACTTTGAGGCACTTCGCAGAGTTCTTGCGAGACACGTGAGCTTCGTGTGTTTGCCGCTCATGGGCAAAAAACAGTAGGTCGGCCGAAAACTAACTCGACTAAAGACTTAATATTCAAGATGGCAACTGCTAGGACACGGTCAAGCAGAGAGAGAGAGCAAGCAAGCCATAGAATCCATATAAGCAAGAGAGACGCCTCATTCTAGGTTTGAAACCTAGAATGAGGCATCAAGTCGAGAGAGTTTTAGCAGTAATTTTTGTCCACATTTCTTCATTTCCCTAGGCTATCAGATTCCCTAGAATATTATACGAAGTTCACTAATTTCAGTACTTACCTTATTACGTTCTAAAGAAGATAAGAAGAGTAGGTACTCATATTTTCCGATTTCAAGCAGGTTCTCCATGAAATTGCATGACGGATAACGCAACGATGTTTCTAATCCCATTAATATTATAAATGTGAAAGTTTGTGAAGATGTTCGGATGTTCGTTACTAAACTAGTAGACCCGGTCGCAACTTCGTTTATAAAGATGAAATAAGTCAAACGTCTCTTTTTTGCTCCGGCTTGGTCGGCTAAAAAGTAGGTACCTACCTTATCCGGAGTCATGATTTACCTGTATATCACATGAATTGTCATGGTCCAATAGTTTTTGCGTGCTGCGCGGACAAAAACACAGACAAAAATTTCAAAAACTATTTATTTACCTATGTTTTATTGCTTATGTTTAATACAGTATTTCTACAATTTTATTATATGTATCGAGATAACGTGGTAACAACTGAATGGATTGAGATGAAATTTGGCATAGCTACAGATAGACCAAGCCCTGGATTGAAACAGGACAGTTTATATCCCCGTAAAGAGTTCCTTTGGGATGAAAACGGGGATAACGCAGGAGAAGTCGCGGGAAAATGGTATTCTAAAATAAAACAAGATTAAAGTCTGCCTTCTGGGCTTACAGTACAGTCGGCCCGCGAAGTTGTAAATAGAACTGTGCACGTAACAGAAACAGGAGGAACAACTGCGTCATTAAGCTAACGGGCATGCAAACTGCATAAAGGGATTTAATATGTCCTCCTCATTATTCTATTCTGGTTTGCAAGTACGCTCCCTTTTAACTTTGCTAATGCTTAGGGTTAACAATGAGTTTACAACTAGCGATGATTGAAAAACTTTTTATGATAATAAAGCTACAGCAGTACATAATAAGTAATAATAATAATATACTACGTACTACGTACTACGTACAGAAGTCTCTTTCCCTAGAGTGCGACTGCGCTAAGTTTGCAGAGGTCAAAAAAAGGTTTTATTTAAAAAAATGCATATGGCAACATCACAAGAAAGAGGATTGATTTGTCTGGATACTTGGCAAATATCTTTCCGTTTAATAATTATAGAATATGTCTACAAACCTACTGAAATAAATATACAAGACAGTCTTGCACAACACAAATCGATGTAGACTCAACCTTTTTTTTTTGAGCCGGAAAAATGCACGAAACTGCATACCGCTACGTGACCTAAGGCCGTCGGGGGTATAGCCCGATGTTAGGTACGTATTGGTTATGTGGGGCTCTCCGCTCCAGAAGGGATTGGCCTACCCACAAAAACTCTGGGATGCTTCCAACCTGTGCCTTCATGGTGATGGAATGGGATCTGCTAACACCACGCCATCACCAGCACCTTCGCCCTAGGGCGAACCCTCTCCGAAAACAACCGTCCCCCGGGGAAGCCAGGAACGGGCACCAGACACACGAGGTTCAGACGTGTATCCGGCGCCAGTCCCACCCTCACCGCCACGAGAGGACAAACGCCCCTACCCCGCAGACACTCGCCCGCCCGCTCCTAACATGTCCGCAGTGCCCCCCCCCCCCCCCCCCCCCCGAGACGTCGGAGGGATGCTGCCCGTACCTGACGCTCCACCCTCCCGTGACGCACCTAGAAGAGTCCTCTGCTAACAGAGGCCTGGGGGAGACGTAAAATTCTGTACTTACCACGGGCGGTAATAAAGTAAGCCTCAGATCGCATAATCATTTATCGGATTTGTTAGGTGGCCTTCCCGAACTCATTAGTTCTTCGAAGTAAATTTTCCGTTCGCATTTTTCCCCGATCGGTAAAATCCCTATGCACCATAATATACTTTTCGTTTTTTAGTCAGCAAGTACACTTTCCGTTCGCATTGTTCCCCGATCGGTAATCTATACTTCTTATTATAACGTAATATAAGATATGTATAGCTCTCAAAGACCTTATTAATTAAACCTACCTTAAAGCCGCTACAGACTGACTGCATTCTAACCGAAACATGTATGGGAACTCCGACTGCACGTTTTCTATACAAAATGCAGTTGGGTTGTAGTCCGTCTGTATCGGCCCTTAACCTATTGGTACCTAAACTATTTTTACAAATATAAAGTGACTGCCCCTGGATATCGGTAAGTATATAGTGAAAAAAGACGATAGTAAAATATGCTCATAGAAAAAAAGGAAAGCGGTGAAATAAAGGAGCAGAGAACTATAAGACTGTAAAAAAATCTTTCGGGGAAAAATGCGAACGGAAAATTTACTTCGAAGAAACAATGAGTTCGGGAAGTCCACCTAACAAATCTTCCTTACTTCCCGGCCCGAAGTAAGGAATTGTCGGCCGAGTACATATAGCTGGCCGAGCGAAGCGAGGCCAGATAGTTACGAGGCCGGCAACCACATTTCCCGCCGAGGTATGTATAGTGCTTTTCTCAAACATGCAATGAAATAAATAAACTTACTGGGATTAAACTTACTATTTTATAACACAAACAAACTGGCTGTCAGAAAGTGACATTAGTGACATTATATCCATAGACAATGCAAATTCGCAAAAGCTGTTTCAGTTCACATTTTTACCGCGAATATTTAGATGAAATATTTTAAATGTGGATTCTTGTGGTTTAGTTTGCAATTTATAATAATTGGAAATTGTTTATAATGTGTTATTTGATATGTTCATGTCATAAATAAATAAAACTGCAAAATATAGCAAAAATCGTTTTTTGTTTTTTTAATGGCTGAATGCCGTGATGCTGGGGCCCAAATAAATGTGGAATGGAAATTTTAAAAAAATACATTGCCGGTCTGGGCCGGCAATGTAAGTATGAAATTCCATTCCGTGCCAAGTGTCAAGCCGCATAGGAAACGAGGTACTTTGTGGCCTATTTTTAGGCACGTAATGTCAACATTTCATGCCATGTTTGAGAAAAGTACTTTCCCGCATTAGTGGCTGTCGTCGTTGTTGTGAAGTATATATACTTCGAGAGTAATAAGTATTCTGAAGTAGGTAATTAGTTGTTGGCGGCACTTCACCGAATGCACGGGCGACCGGGAAATCCATCAAAAGTTCAGCTGCGCATAATTTGATGCAGATTGCGGCCCGGTGACTGATTGCTTTGAGGAGACATGCCCCTCGGTTAATGTACTGGATTATTTTTGTTAAGACGCCCTAGGCGCTTGAAACTCTCTTCGATATAACCTATTAGTAGAATTATTTATTTATCTATATATAAGTAGATACATACAGCCTGTAAATATAATACGGGCGAATATTGAAACGGTGGTCAGCATAGGACCTAAGAAGCATATTTAGATAACTATTGCCACCATGAAAATATTTACCCTACAAAATAATTCGGGCCGCAATGTAACGCAACACATTCAAGTTGACAAACACGCTAGTTGACAGTTACTTTAAAAAAGCTCGTATCTCTCAATGTCATAACAAGCATGTATGCGGTACATTGCTGCTCGGTAAATTTTCAAAAATTAATTACGAGGTCACTATTAAGTGTAATTTAAAAAATCATATTAATTAATGATAACACTATTAAACGCTATATCTGGTTTAATTGTTCGCCCGTATTAGACTTACACGCTGTATATCGTCGCCTAATACCCATAATATAGGTATAGGTCTTGCTTAGTTTGGGACTAGGTCTGGAAGATTGTTCCGCAATATTTATTTATTTCTTCTCTCTATGATTCAACACGAGTCGAAACAATATATTCTTAACCTTTATTTTTATTAGGGTTCCGTAGTCAAAATGGCAAAAACGGAACCCTTATAGTTGACACGTTATTTAGCGAGTGACATCAATCCGTTTATTTCATAAACTGCTAACTACTACATAGAGGTTTTATTCCAACACCCTCTCCTAATTTTATGTTTATAAAATACAAGTTATTAATATAAAATTATAAAAATAACATCAACAGATTGAATAAAAACATAGTCCAACTGAGCAGAGGCGTAACGCAGTTAAGTTCTTTTAACCAGGGCGAATTAACTCACCAAAAACGTTCATCCTAAAAGTTCTTAACAAGTTAACATTATACTATTTTTATGTTTCAAGAACTTTACTTTATCTAGAGCCTTGGTTAAAATATCTGCTGTTTGATTTTCGGTTGAACAATAATCTATTTTAAATCCATTGTTAGCATACACCTCATGGATGTAATGATAACGCACATCAATGTGCTTAGACCGTTTGTTAAAGATCCCAGTTTTTATGAGCTGAATTGCGCTCTGATTATCAATTTTGAATGTGACAGGTACTTTAATGTTGAGATCAACCAGCAAGGATTTTAGGAACATTGTCTCCTTACAACATTCGGCCGCTGCAATAAATTCAGCTTCGGTTGAAGACAACGCGACGATAGGCTGTCTACGTGAACACCACGCTACTGGTCCTCCATCCAACATAATAATGTAGCCTGTAGTACTACGTCTTGTTTTAATATCTCCGGCGTAATCTGAATCGCAGAAGACAGAAAACTCTAAATCTTTGTTCTTCTTATAGCACACACCCTCTCCTAAGGTGCCTGCCAGGTACCTTAATATTCTCTTTACAGCAACTATATCTTTGCTATCTGGGTTTTCCATATTTCTGCTTGCCATGCCAACCGCGTAAGCGAGATCGGGGCGGGTTTTAGTGGATAAGTATAATAAACTTCCAACAGCTTCTCGGTATGGGAACTTTTGGACTTCCTTCTCTTCAGTACAACTTTTAACATCATCTTCTTGTTTACATGGTGTGTCCACGTATTTACAGTTCTCCATGTTGTATTTCTTCAGAATTTGCTTTGCATATAATGTTTGGGTTAACTTTAAACCTTCGCTGTTATCTGTTATTTCCATTCCCAAGTAAGATGTTGGTTTTTCGTAAATTTTTATTTCAAATTTCGAATTTATTTTCTTCAAAGTCTGCCGTATTTTCTCTTTATTAGGTCCTATTATTATTCCGTCATCGACGTAGATTCCGATAATCATTGACAAGTCTTTATTCTTTAGAATACACGGCTCGTTTCTTGCTTGTGTAAAGCCAATGTCTGACATAGTTTTAAGGAACTTTTCATTCCATCTTCTCGGAGACTGGCGAAGTCCATACAGAGACTTTACTAGTTGACAAATTTTGCCTTTTTCGTTGGTAACACCGAGAGGTATTTTCATATAAATGTCTTCGTCTTCTCTTAGTTCGCCATTAAGGAACGCTGTTTTAACGTCAAATGTCATGAAACTGTGATTTCTAGCTGCTGCTATAGCAAACAGAGATTTTATTGCTGATTGAGAGGCCACGGGACTAAATATTTCATCAAACTCAGTATCTTTTTGCTCATTGCCTCTCACTACTAATCTGGCTTTATAAGTTCCATTTTCTTTGACTTTGAATACCCATCTATTAGTAAGTATATTCTTTCCAGAAGCCTTTTCTTTATCTACTAATTTCCAAACTCCGTTCCTTTCCAGTGAATTTAGCTCATCTTGAATCGCTTTTTTCCATTTTTCCTTCTCTGGAGTCTTCATAACTTCATTAAACGTAAGTAGGGCATAATCATTGTACCTTACGGGCATTTTTACGGATCTACCACTTCTTGTTGCTCTCTCTAGTTGATTTTCTCCTACTTGACTATCTTCAGAGTCAGTCAATGGACTCTCGTAATTGCTTTCTTGTTCTGAATCTACTATTTCTTCACGCTGGCGTTCAGCAGCATTTTCAATTATTTGTATCTCTTCTTGTTCTTCTACTTCTATATTCTGGTTTTCAACTATTTCTTCTGTCGGTTCTACTGACAAGAACTCTTCTTCTACTTTTTCTCTTAATATCTCGTTATCACAACTTATTGTAGATACTTCTTCGTTCTTTTCTCGCTCAGCTTCTTCTATATATTGTTTTATGTGAAAAAGTACTTCACTCTTATTTTTTAAGGAATTTAAGGGATAGACTTTTGTGTAACTGCTAAAGTCGTCAATTACAGTCAAAAAACATCTTTTTCTGTCCCACGTTTCCACTTCTACAGGACCGCACAAGTCCGTATCAATTATCTCTAGAGGGAAGTGGAAGCGCAGTGGAAGCGTGCTGGGCCCATAACCTGACACGTTATTTAGCGAGTGACATCAATCCGTTTATTTCATAAACTGCTAACTACTACATAGAGGTTTTATTCCAACAATAGTTTCGTCATGTCCGTCCGTCTGTCCGTATGTCACAGGCATTTTACTCAATAACCCTCCTTTGGGCTTTGCCGCAGTCGGGTAAAAACTACACGATAGATATTGATGAAATTCGTAATATGGGTGTCTTGTATGAGCCGCTACTTAGTTTGGTAGTTAAACAACTAATATAAATATTTTTAGGAGGAGCACTCCACACGTTACAGAAGCTAAAAAAATTTTTTCAGAAAATATCAACGTGTGGAACATAGTTTGACAGCTCTTTTAAAAATATTTTAAGGTTTCTAAGTAATGTTTTTGATTAAGTAAATACCTTTGGAAATAATCGCTGCGAAAGTTGTGAAATATATTATATGTACCTATTAATTTAATGTAATTTTGCAGTGTGTATACTAACATAGTTTATTAAGTTTTCAATTTGTTTACTAACATCCTATGGACCAAAGCTGTCTGAAAATAAAGATATTTTATTTTATTTTAAAAATAATTACAAAGATAACGCTTCTTTAATACTTTCACCGAAAATTATTTTCAACTATTTTCAATTACATTCAACAGATCAGATTAATCGTTTTTGAGTTATTGTCGATAAACTGCGCTTCTCAACAAAAGAACGTAATTGCATGAAGATACGCTCTTTTGTTGTTGTACTTTTTTTACATCGTATTTTTTACCTTATAGTTACGGCTATGGAACCCTACACAGAGCATGGTCATGGAACATGCTCTTGGCCAGTTTTTTTGCTTATTATAAGCAAAAATGACGCTGCGCGTACGGAAAAAACTTTCTGGCCAAGTGTAAACATAAAATTATGTACACAACACGGGAGTAATAAAGAAAACCCTCGATCGCATATTTACGTCCCTCGCTTGCAGCTCGGGCCGCAAACTTCTGCGATCTCGGCCTTTCTTTGTATTACCACCCTAGTTATGTAATGTACTATTTCCACTGATTTCGATGGCGACAAACTATCACTTACTAGCATTTTATGCCTCACTAATTATATCAGGCGTCAAATATACCAACATTTTAATTTTTATTCATCATTTGTACCTACTAGGGAATGCAATCTCGATCTCGCGAGGTCTCGAAATCGTGAGATCACGAGAAAATTTTCGAGATTCAATCTCGACAGCAGGTAATCTCGATTCTTGCAATCTCGATCGAGATCTCGGTTATTATTTTCGAGATCTCGAACTAGATTGAAAGATCGATGTGTATGAATTATTTCGTGTTGATTAATGTTTTTGAGGCTAGATTCTTGTTATTCGGGAAGTACTACACTACATAGTCCTCCTGTGTGCGGCCGGCTTTCACCGACGATATGAGCGCAGGGGCGCGCTCTGTGCGGAAGAATCGGGCGGACGTAGCGTACCCAAAATTATTGATATGATTTTTGTTCGCTAACCCTCCCATTTTTGTATATATGTATAATACCAACGTATATACTAAATTCTTAGGCAATTTTGATCAAAATAACTCATTTTTAATTACTGTGTCAAATCTCGATCTCGTCGAGATTAATCCGATCTCGTCGAGATTAATCTCGATCTCGAAAGTCAGACGGTCGAGTTCTCAAAACACCCAATCTCGAATCCTATTTTTTGGACGAGATCTCGAATCGCCAATCTCGGTTCGAGATGCATTCCCTAGTACCTACTCATGATTCTTTGGAGCAATTACAAACCAGCGCTATGATAAACAAACAATATTAGTATAAAATGGTGCAGGTTATGATTTTTAAAGATAAATTCAACACATCTCTGATGACAAAAATGATTCAGGTATAATATAAGAACAAAACAAATACGTCCCCGTCACGGGAAGGTCCATAAACAAACTACGTCATCAAACGAGCACCGAACAGCGACCAGCTCGACTCAATACACTGGATAATTGCCGTTAAAACTCTCTATTAAAGCAAAAAACCTGAATGACGTCACTAATGCTGAATAATACCTTAATCCCATCCAACACAGCCCGTTTTGCAATGTAGTAAGAATCGCAAACGATGTGATTTATGTTATACTAGCTGATGCCCGCGACTTCGTCTGCGGTGTAAATTATAATTAGGCAATTAATCTCAATAGGCAATTAATAGTTTCTGATATTTGTTCATAAACTTTGTTGTAATTAAACAAAACCCTCAAATATTGGGCCCAAAACTGCACAATGCACATTTACCGTGAAAATCAATTCTTAAGTCCATTTAAGGATTATTACCAAAAAATTAAATGCACTTAATAAACCGCTTGTTACTTACACAAAAAAACAATCTACTAATTGCTATATGCTATGCATGGAGTTAAAAACCTTTTACTTTAAAAATTGTACGGGTCCCTAAAAAAACTTTCAACCCCTACTTACTCAACCCGTCTTCGAGATAAATTTTAATGAACCGTGAAATCATTTGAGTTCTATTCAGTTTAATCAGTTTTAGATACCCTACTTTAAAAATCATTTGGTCCCTTTATAAAGTTTTGGTCCCCATTTATAACCCTTGGAGGTGAATTTCAAAAAATGGTTTAACATTTTTTCTGTACCCTTATTGAAGGATCTATGTACGAAGTGTCAGATTTCCTACTTCAAAAATCCTTTGGACCCTATACAGAGTTTCAACCCCCATTTAAACCCCTTTGGGGATAAATTTCAAAAAACTGCAATCACTTTTCTTTTCTTTTTTAGATGAGTTCAAGATCTACTACAAAAATCGTTTGGTCCCTTTACAAAGTTTCAACCCCCTTTTGATCCCTTTTTAGGGATGAAAAAACGGTAAAACCACATTTCTTTTTTCTTATTAAGGAGTCTATGTACGATGTCCCAGATCGCCAATTTCAAAAATCTTTTGGTCCGTATACAAAGTTTCGACCCTCATTTAAACCCCTTTGGGGATGAATTTCAAAAAAACAGCAATCACTTTTCTTTACTCTCATGGATGAGTTTATGTAAGAAGTTTAAGATCTACTATAAATACCGTTTGGTCTCCATACAAAGTTTTGACCCCCGTTTGACCCCTTCTTAGGGATGAATTTAGAAAAACGAAAAATCACTTTTTCTACTCTTATTGAGGAGTTTATATACGATGTCTTAGAGCTCCAACTTCAAAAATCGTTTGTACCCTACACAAAGTTTCAACCCCCATTTTAACCCCTTTGGGGATGAATTCCAAAAAACAGCAATCACTTTTCTTTACTCTTATGGATGAGTCTATGAACGAAGTTCAAGATTTACTACAAAAATCGTTTGGTCCCCATACAAAGTTTCAACCCCCGTTTGACCCCTTTTTAGGAATGAATTTCGAAAAATGGTAAAACTACTTTTCTTTATTCTTATTGAGGAGTTTATGTACGATTTCTCAGAGCTCTAACTTCAAAGTTCAAATTTTCAACCCCCATCTAACCCCTTTTGGGGATGAATTTCAAAAAACCGTGAAATGACTTTCCTGTACTCATATTGTGGAGACTATGTACGATATCTCAGAGTTCCAACTTCAAAAATCGTTTCAAGCCCCATTTAACCCCCGTTGGGGATGAATTTTGAAAAACGGTGAAATTACTTTTTGCAACTAATCTCCTAGTTTAAAAATCGTGTGGTCCCCATTTAAACTTTCAACCCCCGTTTTACCCCTTTTAGGGATGAATTTCGAAAAAGGGTGAAATTACTTTTCTCTACTTATATTGAAGGATCTATGTGCGAACTCTGAGATCTCCAACTTCAAAAATCGTTGGTGCCTATACAAAATTTCAACCCCCGTTTAACCCCTTTTGGGGATGAATTTCGAAAAACCGTGAAATTACTTTCCTACACTCATATTGTGGAGCCTATGTACAATGTCTCAGAGCTCCAACTTCAAAAATCGTTTTAACCCCCATTTAACCCCTGTTGGGGATGAATTTTGAAAAAAGGTAAAACTACTTTCTTAGACCTTTATCGAGGAGTCTATATACGAAGTCTCAGATCTGTAACTTAAAAATAATTTGGTCCCTAAACAATATTTCAACCCCCGTTTTACCCCTTTTAGGGATGAATTTCGAAAAAGGGTTAAATTACTTTTCTTATCTCATATTGAAGGATCTATGTGCGAACTCTCAGATCTCTAACTTTAAAAATCGTTTGGTGCCTATACAAAGTTTCAAACCCCCATTTAACCCCTTTTGGGGATGAATTTAGAAAAACCGTGAAATTACATTCCTGTACTCATATTGATGGGTCTATGTGCAAAGTCTCAGATCTCCGTCTTTAAAAATCGTTTGGTCCCCATTTAAACTTTCAACCCCCGTTTAAGCCCTTATAGGGATGAATTTCGAAAAACCGTGAAATTATTTTTCTGTACTCATATTGAGGAGACTATGTACGATGTCTCAGAGCTGCAACTTCAAAAATCGTTTCAACCCCCATTTAGGATGTTCCCCATTGGGGATGAATTTTGAAAAACGGTAAAATTACTTTCTTCGACCTTTATTGAGGAGTCTATATACGAATTCTCAGATCTGTAACTTCAAAATAATTTGGTCCCTATACAACATTTCAACCCCCGTTTAACCCCTTTTAGGGATGAATCTCAAAAAAGGGTGGAATTACTTTTCTCATGTCATATTGAAGGATCTATGTGCAAACTCTCAGATCTCTAACGTCAAAAACCGTTTGGTGCCTATACAAAGTTTCAACCCCCATTTAACCCCTTTTGGGGATGAATTTCAAAAAACCGTGAAATTACTTTCCTGTACTCATCTTGATGGGTCTATATGCGAAGTCTCAGATCTCCTACTTTAAAAATCGTGTGGTCTTCATATAAACTTTCAACCCCCATTTAACCCTCTTTGGGGATGAATTTCCAAAAACGGTGAAATTACTTTTTTTAAATTGTATTAAAGAGTCTATGTTCGAAGTCTCAGATCTCCTACTTTAAAAATCGTATGGTCCCCATATAAACTTTCAACCCCCATTTAACCCCCTTTGGGGATGAATTTCAAAAAATCCCTTCTTATCCCTTACTTACGTTATATAACCACCCTACTGTGAAAATTTCAAGTTCCTAACTTCAGTAGTTTCGGCTGTGCGTTGATCAGTAAGTCAGTCAGTCAGTCAGGACTTCTTCTTTTATATATTTAGATGATGTTTTGATTTTAGAGCTACACTGTTTGATTTATTGTGTCTATACACTTGTAACTATTAAGAGCATTGCTGAATACAGAATGTAAGTAATACGGGTAGTAAGTATGCTTGAGATTGCAAATCGCTAAAGTGACGTGACAAAATGAAAATGTAAGTAGGTACCTAACTACGACGTTATGGTGGTGTAATCTAAAATCTAAAAATTGATATAGAATACAGGCTCTGATGTAAGATCAAATCTTTTGGTAAGGTAAATTTCATATATTATACGTGTATTTCATGTCTATGATATTTCCCTTGCCGTGCCGTCTCGCTGTAGTCGATAAAATTTTAGAGACGTCACGGTGATGTAACCTAAAATCGCAAAGTTGATACGGAATACAGACCCTGATTGCAAGAACAAATCATTTGGCGAGGTAAATTTCATAGATGATACGAGTACCTATATCAATCAATATCATGTCTATGAAATTTAGCCTGCCGTCTCGCTGTAGTCTCATTAAGTACAACGATATCTGAAATTTTTAGCCTTCATTTATTTGTCGGAACCGACGCGCTGATGCCGCAGTCACTCCCGATTAAGACCCCTGACGCGGCGGCTTTTAGTTGAATAAATTCGTCAGCGGCAAAACAAAACAACGAACCGAATCCGGGGGCGGTCATCGAGGCCGCGCGCTGAATCCACAACGAGGAATCGGCGGGAAACGTCTTAATTAACCCCGGATTAAATTCAATTTAGCGCACGAGGTGTTTCGGTAAACATCCAGCTCCCTAATGAGTTACCAACTTCGCCACTTTGTAAGATTAAGCCAAAAATTGTGAAAAACTTCTGCGTGCGCTGTAAGCGACATTTTGCAGACGTGAAATCCAAGTACCACCTTATTGTAAATGTTTTTAGAGGTTATTTTGGGATGTTTTGGTGTTTCTTGGTGGCAAATGTAATTTTGCAGAATCATACACCCAACGGTGGACGTTGTTTGACGTATTCGGAGTTTCTGGGCCTGTCCTTGCCTGTCCCGGCCGAGTTTTCCATACTTTTTTCTCTGTTTACTTAAGTATGCTTAGAGGAATTAAAACTTAGGGTAAAGTTGTTTTTTATTACATTGCTTTCGGCCCTGGGCCTGAAGTGTGGGAATCCTCTGGGCTGATTTTTATTTAAATTGCCATTCAAGGATTTGTGGGTTTCTGCGTAGATTAATATTCAAGCGTCGAGTGCTCGAATTACATGCATGAGCGGGCTAAATAAGTTTAATGGAGTCTGGAAAGGCAATTTTCAACGCACTCCAGGCAATTAATTTTCATTCTAGCGAGGCATAATAAAAATAGAGTTGGGGATTATGTTTTTTAAACCAATAAAGTGAGCAAGGCTCGGCTTATACAGCCATGTTTGAGAAAAGTTTTAGAGTTGATTGATTGGCTAACAAAACGTGATGTTTTTGTATATTGGAATAGGATTAGGGATGAATTAATAGTCAACAAAGCGGGACAGTTTTTATTGGATAGTAGGTAACATCAGCAAGTTTGGTATCCCAACAACAAAATAAATCAGTAGTACTCTAAAACAATTAACTCTTCTATTCTCCAAGAATTGGAGAAAGTAGGTACTATAGAAACTAAAGAAACTTCTGTACAAAGTACTATTACTTATTCTGTACTACAGTACAGCCCATCTGCCCTCAGAGAGGAAGGATGTGCCAAGCAGTGAGACTAGGGTTGTAAAAAAACGGTTTTTTTTCTGACTTGAAAAAAAACATGAAAAAAAACCGTTTTTTTTCTGGAGTACGTTTTTTTTCAAAAGTATGAAAACTCAAAATTTGTAAGGCAGTTAATACTTTTATACGGTTGTTTTACTTGTTTTAGACTATATGTTAACCATTAAACCAATTTAATTTAACAACTTTGATTAATAACAACATAAATGAAATCTGTAGTGGTAGTTATCGCAATTTACTGTTGACAACACCAACGCCTCTCGTCGCCGCATCGGGGAATTCAGGGATTCCCCAAAAATTGTTTGTATACTGAAAGTTTATCGAATTAAAATGTTCGCACGTTGTTGTTTAGTTAAATAAATCACGAAAAACCGTTATTGTGGCATATTTTTGTTCATCTGAAAAAAAACCTAATTTAGAAAAAAAACCATGGTGCCAGGTTTTTTTTCATGTTTTTTTTCATAAATTTGAAAAAAAACATTTGGTTTTTTTTCTATTTGCAACCCTAAGTGAGACATACCTAGTTACACTCACGGACAATGAATTCGGGTCACTTTCTACATAATGATTCATAGAAAATAACCCAAATTCACTACCCGTGTATATAGGCTGATGATGATAATAGTACGGAACCCTCGACTGAATAGTCTAGTTCGACTCGCACTTTGCCGGTTTTAATGCGTGGCTCGCCAAACAAAATGAAGTCAAATTAATTATTTCGGATAACAAAAATGGTTGCGTAATTGCTCGCTTAAGCGACGCGCGATTATGAAAACGTTTAATTAAATCCTGAATCACATACACGCATGTACAGACAATGCCATATAGACAGAGAAAAATCGTATCCCGGGAAATAGACAATGCTTAAATATTGTTTATGAATTCATTTTTTTTTTGATTTTGTTCCAAACGAGCCAATTTCGGCTGCGTCAGGCCAGTCTATTACGGAGTTAGCTATTTCTTCAGCCTGAACTAGCCTTAGTTTACTGCCCAAAATTTTTAAGTTTGTTTTCTAAGCAAGCAATTCTAAGATCAACATAATCAATAATAATCAGTTATCTAAGACCAATCCCATTTTTAGTGAACGTCCTGATAGCAGGAAAATAGCTTATAATGCCTAATGCTTAGAAATGCGCAAAATGTGTCACTAAAGTGAAAAGAGTGATATGTATGTTTAGCTAGGTACCGTAATACGGGGTGAGTAGGGACAAAATTGACATTCAAACCTCGATAAAATTTTAATTTACATATGCAAACTGAATTCTATATATAGTAAATGTTCCGGCCGTTTGTATTTTAGTTTTTTTTATGATTTTGCGTAGTTCTAATCCATAACTTTGACAATAAACACAAAATCCCTCCTCACCCCGTAGTCCCTCGTAGTTGGGGTGAGAAGGGATTTCATACTACATATAAGGCGAGTGTGATGTGGAGAGTAAAAGATGTAGTTTAGGTTGAGCATAAGGTTCATTATGGATCCTGTGTGTGTTTGTTGTTAGACGACCGCTTTAGCTTAGTTGGTGGTGACCCTGCCTACGAAGCAGGAGGTCCTGGTTTCGAATCCCGGTAAGGACATTTATTTGTGTGATGAGCACGAATATTTGTTCCTGAGTCATAGAATCTACGCAGCGAAGAAGGTGCTGTTCGAGTCCCTCGGGATCGCCGGCACAGTTATACCTCACCGGAGAGGAGACGAATCCGGAAAAAAATCCCTTAAGGACATCGTTGATGTTCTGAGGGAGCGAGAGAGCGACTTGCCTGAGTTCGTGGCGACGGAGGTCTCCAGATTGCCGTCCTGCATTCCAGAACATGTCGACGTGAGTGGCCTGCTGAAGGAAATCGTGGCCCTTAAAGCAGGCATGGCTGAAATTTTGAGAAAATTTGACGATTCACAGGCTACTATAGCCGAGTTACGCAAAGAAATCATCAGTTTG
Source organism: Eudemis profundana (assembly GCA_947034925.1). NCBI lineage: Eukaryota > Metazoa > Arthropoda > Insecta > Lepidoptera > Tortricidae > Eudemis > Eudemis profundana. The sequence goes on along the minus strand of OX344800.1, from coordinate 3,028,256 downwards.
CGTAATAGTGCCCCAGAAACTCGGTCACCAGTGACGTCAAATTCCAAGAGTAATGACCGGGCGTCAAGTGTCGACTCGGTCAGTTTGCATGTTGCTGACACTGCGCATGCCGTTCCACTGCCCGCGTGCCCCCTCCGCGCCGGGCCTCCCCCCGCCCCTTCGTCTAAATCACGTCATCGCTATGCTGATGCCGTAGCCGGTCGGTCTGTCGCTGCCAATCGGAGAGACGCGCCGTCAAGAGCGCGTGAAGTTCGGGTTCCTCCAAAGGAGAAGCCCCCGCGCACCGATGTGGATAAGGAGGGCTTCACAATGGTGTCGAGGAAGCGCAACCCGCGCAAGAGTCAGTGCGGTACTGCAGAACCGGTCGGTTCTGGTCTGCGGGTCGCCACACCGGGCAAGGCGCTATATGTATCGCGCCTACATTACACCGCCACGGCTGATGAGGTGGCGGAGTACGTTCGTCAGAAGACCGGCTTCTCGCTGAGGGTGTTCCAGCTGCGTTCGCGCCACTATGTGCACTTCAGCTCGTTTGTGGTGCGCGTGCCGCGGCCGCTGCAGGAAACCATCGCAAGTGCTGACTTCTGGCCGAAGGGTGTCGTGTTTCGACGGTTTCGGGGCAACCTGCCGAATCCTACACCAGAGACGACGATGCAACGGGGCCACGCCGTTTCGTCGCCTAAATAGTTATTTTATTTCTACGTTTCATGACGCATTGGTTTTTTTACTGTAATGTCATGTTAACATGTATTAATAAATAAATAAAATAAAATAAAAATAGATGTTTTGTATGTATTTAAGTATTTGTATCTATTAAATATATCGTCGTCTAGTATCCATAACACAAGCCTCATTGAGCTTACTATGGGACTAGTTCGATTTGGGTAAGATTGTCCCCTAATATTTATTTATTATTTTATTTATTTATTTGTTACATTCATGACTGCAGGTCTTAATTATTCAGACGTCATCTTCATACCGTGATACAGTGTCATTATTTGCTATTTATTTCATAATCCCTTATAGGTATATAATATACATATTTCTTCTTTCCTCATGTCTCAAAATTATTTAGTGTGTAACCCAGGCATCACTTTGGCTAAGGTACACAACACTTTTTTTATTTGTGGTCGGCCGACCTTGTACTTCATATACTTTATTTTTCAGTTCAGGGTACAAGAAAATTATTTATCTCGTGCGCGCATAACACAATATACCTTTTATTCAATATACATTCAGGCAGTTCTTATAACACTTCCTTTCATTATTAGGTACTTATCATGTGTCCAAGGATTTTCACAATTGTTACTCGACCGAATCATGATCAAATCTCAAGGATATCCCTGCCTGTCTTGTACCCTGGTGTACCTTGCTCTACTATAAATAAAATACATATTCGTGCAACAGCGCCGCTCGGGTCACAGTTGATTCCAAATAGTATTTATCAAAATCATATACCTACCGTTTATTTTACATAACCACGTGTTTCCTTTTCCATTTCAAAACATTCACAAAGTCTGAGAAATCGTGGGACGTACTTTGTGGATGACCCCCTTATGTTATGAGAGTTAGATATTTTAGTAATACATATTTAGAAGTACACTGCTAATTCCCATCAAATGAACAGACTGTGAAATCCAATAAAACGCAAATCCAACAAACTCCCAAAGATGTGAGATTACACAGACTCACCACATACACTCGTATTTACGACCCACCCGTGGGCAAATAAATCAAAAACGAGATAAGGGAACTGCGGAGCGTTTTAAAACCTTCGGGCGGGCAAATATTTAACATTACTGGGAAATTTCATTAAGCCAGTACTAATTAAAGTGCTGTATTGTGGCAAAATTCCGTAGCTAGCTCTGTAAATCGATACCTTATTTTCCGAACCTCTTATCTCCATCCTAAGTTCACTCCTAATTTGAACCTTATTAACATTAACTAAGGTCGTATTTGTAAACATCTGTTTTGTGAATTGAGGTGGCTTGGAGGGTCACGCGGAAATGCGGCTTAAACAAATTATACTGATATTATTCACATGCTGGTACTTTGGGGAATTCAAACGTTAGCGTTAATTTTTGTTAGGTTGGCAACCACTGGCCCTCGGGAGTCGTGTAGTTAGCTAAATTCGCGTGTACTGTACTGCGGGCAAGCATGACACCGCAGACATATGAAATTTAATATTCTAAACACGGCTAGCATAAAACAGCCGCGTATATTGTTCAAAACCCAGCAGAAGCCAGGTTTTGATTTAAATCCCGGTTTCAGGGACTTTAAAACTTACTATCTGAAAGATTTAAAACTAAGGGCCTATAAGCATCAATGCTCACTGACTTACTTTCTTCTTGGCGTCAATTCAGTCAAGTCTGAGGTCTTTAGTCCGTCAAAGGTCAAAGTCAAGAGACGAAGACCAGCTCCAAGGTTGCCGACTCCAATCGACCGACGTCGCACACGCGGAACCATTCGTCAGGCCCACAACACTTCGCGAATTAGCGCGCACAAAAGGAGGTTCTAGCACTTAAATTACAAGGCTAACGAAAATATTATCCAAACCAAATTAATTTTCCCATCGACCTCACGTCGACTCGGCATGAGCCGATACTGTCGTATGAAACGTTTCTCGTTCCGTTAAACGCGTCTAACTTAACATATATTTTACGCGGGACAGAGCATATAACACTCTATAGGCTGCATTACAGATGTGCGTGATAGAATCAGAAATGATGATATCCGCAAAAGAACCAAAGTTATGGACTAGCTTGCAGGTTGCACGGATGAAGTGGCAGCGGGCAGGCCAGGCGTCGTCCATATAGGCCGGGCTATATGGACGACGCCTAGCCTGCCCGCTGAAAAAGACAGGGCTGCCGGAGAAAGGGTAACCGTTGGGGCAGTAAAGTCAAAGTATAAAGACAACCAAGTAGTACGACTTCGGCCGTTTAGGAACGCGCGACACGTATTTACACAGTCGCACGACGCGCGTCTGTGTGAGTGAACGCCATACTGTGGCATGCTCGCGCATGCTCTAATCCTTGCCTGCGGTGCGTCCATACACGGCACGCACACATGCGCGCTCCCGATGTGCCTTTTGTAGGAAGAAAAACTACCGTATGCCGTGGTAAAGTCCTAAAGTGGCGACCACACATAGGTAAGCGCAGCATGGGACTTCTGAACACACAACCGATGCGCTCTAATTATTTAGGCGCGGATAAACTGCTTCCACGCGACCATGCAGCAAAGGTGTACATCCCTTTTTGTGGCAGCACGATTTTTATTTTCTTTGTGTTCTCTTGTATATTTTTTCCATTTTTTGTAACTTACTGCTGTCATAAATAAATGTATTTTCTTTCTTTCTTTCTTCTTTCCCTGGTGCGCAGGATTCGGGCCAGCTCCAACAGTACCTTGAAAATGATCGCTGAACATTTTGACTGCGCGTATGTGAACCATTGTGTGATGGTCCACCTAAATAGTTGTGTTGTTTATAATTTTTAACTTATAATATGTAATTTGATTTTATTGTACGAACTAACAATAGTTTTAAGTGTGTATACTAACATAATTGAGCCAAGTTGGTCGTGAAATAAATGCATTGAAATTGATAGGCAACCGCTTCTAATGCCAATGCAATCTAGATACGTCGTATCGTCTCTAATACCTCGTTGAGGAATTATCAAAAGACCAGTTGCAGATTTCAGAGCATAAGCGTATATTTTTGTGATGGTAGGTACCAGTGGCGTGGCGTAAAAGATATCCTTGGGCAAGCCGGTCCGGATTTAGCGTACATTTTCTTTAAGAGTTGTAGAATAAGGTGCTCAAATGCCTCATAATAGGCAACCCAGTAGGAATCGACTTCTTTGGACGCCACGCCACTGGTTGGTACCTACCTATGAACCACAATCAGTGCAGACAATCTGTGCTATAAGGGCCTTATCACATGTTTTCATACAGATTTCCAGAGATGTACAAAATAGTTTAAGAAATGTATTTAAATACAAAATGCAAATACTTTTTCGATTTACTATTTCAAATGCAAAATACCAAATAGTTTTGCGTTTTGTATTTTAAATGCTAAATGCAAAATAGGTATTTTCAAAATACTTTTTCAAAATACAAAATACCTTTTATGTATTATTATATTTGCTATATAACAGAAATATAAAAATAAAGTTAAGTCAAAAAATAAGTGGTGTCCCGATACAATAAACTTGTAATACGCGCTAAACAACCGGCCAACGGTGTGTCGTCGGCGGCGCGCGGCACCACATAATTTTACACTATCACTAACATTCAAGAGAATGTAGGCAATAGCATTAAAAAGAAAACCACGCAGCGGAAACGCAAGAAAAAACATTAAATCTCAACACCTGCCTAGTTTTCTTTACAAAAAGTAATGATATCCCACCAAAAACATAAATGTAAAAAAGGAGAGCCAAGTACAATACAAAAATTATGCTAGGCTGTGGGCTTCGCCGCAAAAAGAATGGAGATCTGAATGAGTGCCAAGTCCTATGCAAAATCCAAATATGTATTTATAGGAACAAAATAACATTATGAACAAGTATTAAACTCTATTTCTTTGCTTTATTGGATACCTATAACAATTGCTGTTATTTAAAAATGTGAGATCTTAAAGTAGGTTAGATTTGACTTGGCCAGTTTTTATCAGAATTAAAATGTATATATATATATATATATATATATATATATATATATGTTGAATAACTTTATAAAATTACTGATGTATTTTCGTTTCGTTTGTGCGCAAGGCTAGCAGCGCCTCTAGCGGTCAAATTGACCAATACAAGCACCATTCGTTCATTTAATTTTGTTTGACTGGTAATGTTGGCTAAACTTAATCACAAAGTATTTTTGCATTTTAAAAATAGAAAATACATCTCGAAAAGTATTTCAAATAAAATACAAAATGTTTTTTACTTAAAGGTATTTAAATGCAAAATATAAAATAGGTATTTTGCATTTTGTATTTGCATTTTAAATACAAGTATTTCAAATAAATCGCATCTCTGCAGATTTCGATCACAAGTTCGCCGCGACAAATTTTGTATAAAAACATGCTCGCAACTCTCGCAAATCGCTAGTGTGATAAGACCCTAAACTGTCTGAAAGGGCCAAACGGCCCTTTATCGGTCGATGTTGAGCGGAGGTCCCATGGGCACCCGACCAAAAAAGTAGTGGCTTGTCATATCATATCACTATTAGATCTAATTTCCGAATGAATGATCCGAGTTAAATTGCGAAATTACAGTATAATTTACAACTTGAAGTGAAGACCCAACTTCTAAGAAACATCGTATCTTCAGCAAATAACTTAACTGCTTGTTAGCCAAATGGTTTTCGTGGAACTGTTGTAACTTGGTAATTGTTGAAATACCTAACTTATGTTGGGAATTAACACTTGACATTAAATAGTTGAACATTGGATATTTATGAAATACTGGAAGTTACGATGAAAGTACAGTTTACAACAAACTGTACTTATTTGGACAGGGAAACACAAAATTATCATGACAGCAAAAATAAAGAAAACCGGCCAAGTACGGGTAACATTCGCACACGAATAGTTCCGTACCACCGTCGAGCAGAAAACGCCAAAAAAGATTTTTTTCCCAAAAATTAGTGCGGCCTCTTCAATCCCCTCGCGACCATGGACCTAACGATAACGACACGTCCGAAACGACGAGGTTAATAGGTTAATGTTTTTAGCCGACTTCATAAAAGGAGGATGTTCTCAAGTCGGTTGTATTTTTTTTATGTTTAATACCTCAGAACTCCGTCGTTTATGAACCGACATGAAACATTATTAGGGTTCCGCACCTCAAAAGGAAAATACGGAACCCTTATAGGATCACTTTGTTGTCCGTTTGTCCGTCCGTCCGTCCGTCTGTCTCTCTATCCGTCTGTCAAGACCCTTTATCAGTGACGTGGCGTCCATAGAACCCGATTCCCACCGGTTTGCCTATTTTAAAGCTTTGACTGGACCCCCTACCTTTGTACCTACTTACTCTTGAAGAAAGTGAAATCTGCTCCGGCTTTACTAAGAATATATTTGACGCCACGCCACTGCCCTTAACCTCGGCAACGCGAAAATAAAACCATTATACTCAGCTTAACGTGAAAAAAAGATATGGCCGTTTTTACCGCAAAAAACGTAAATTTCAACACTCTCAAGGAAACCAAAATTCAAAGCGTACTTTTCGTTGACCTAGATTCTAGAACCATGAAACTTGGCAAGTAATACCGTCTTATACTACAAGTATATGGAAAAAATCTAAAAGCTATACATTTTTAATTAAATCATTAAAAAATAGTATTTACAGGGAATCAAAATGTATAGGGTACTTTAATATGTACCTACATTTGCATCCTCAAATTCTTCGGGCACATCACCTGTAACGAGGACTCCATGGAACGTTTGGTGGTGCAAGGGAAAGTCGAAGGCAAAAGATCTCGGGGGCGGTCTCCAACACGGTGGACAGACCTCATCAAATCTGTGACACATTCCAGCTTGAATGTTAAGTCTCACTCCGCCAAACATAGAGATACATGGCGCCGCATCACAAGAGAAGCGATGGCGCAAGACTCGACCAAGACATGACCACGACCACTCTGCCAAGAGTGCACGACTAAGAACCCTCGGTGGGCGAGTCGGACTCGCACTTTTCTGGTTCTTTTTTAAAGGGTCGGTTGTCCCATTCTTTCAAAATTTAGTTCTACTAATGGTATCCACGAAGAATAGGGAACTCCTCAAATGTAGATAAATGTATGAAATTGTTTTTTTAGAATAATTACCTATAATTACGCGATAACGCGTCCCGATTTGCTATACATAATAATTATATAAATTAACTGAGATAGAAACTTTGATCATCATTATCGTCTAACCGCCAAGAAGTTGACCTCGCTCTATATTCAAAAGCCAAACTTCTAAAAACTGGCACAATCGTTCCGAAAACACCTTTGCGAACCTTTTTTTACCTTTTTCGTTCAAAATTAAACAACCTGCTGCCTCTCGTACCTAATAATTCCTTCAGAACTTGGTTGCGTCATAATTAAAGTACTACTAGCAGTATTTTGACGAAATGAAATGAAATGATTTCCTGTCTGTAAAAATGTTAATATTATTACATCGAATTCGCTCGTTCGATATCAAGTACCATATCAGTAATGATAACTATCATTATTATGAGATCGGTTCCAGTATGTCTCTGAATTGAAAATAACTACGGCTACGTGACATGCGTGAAAAGAGTTTTCATTTACCGCCAAGTTATATTTTTAATTTGCGTGCATAATTAAGCCTTAAAACACTAGTATGATCTTATTTCTTATTATAAAACTCGCGTTGTGCTCGATTCATACAACATACAGCCACACTCGTGTTCTAATCTAACGCCTCTCATTTCGTGTACCTAACATAGTGTATAAGTTGCTTACTAACAAAATATGGAACCTGTTTTCTGAAATAAATGATTTTTATTTTATTTTTATTTATTTTATTAGGTATCAGTTGCATAAACTACTATTATTTCTGCCACTAAGCACATAACTTAATTAAAGTATCGGGTATAATTACGGTTACTCTACTAGTATAATGGTTTTACATTTTATCTAAGTTTGACCGTCCTAGCCATTCAGATTTTAATAATTGAAGTACTACTAAGTACTCCTGGTAATATTATTTTTCTGATAGTCTGTGCTGAAAGAGAATAGGCGTGGCGAAAAACGGAACTAACCTAACCAGTATGGCTACAGAATAGAAAATACGGCACATACGGTAGAAAAGCATTACAGCGCCCCCCAAAATTAATCCTATTCTCTTTCCGCACACACTCTACTGAAGAGCGATATGATTCTGAGAATTTAGAACCATAGGACTAAACTGTAATTTACTACGTAGCGTAGGTAATATGCTGACTCAAATATTTTCACTGCGACTCTACATTGTGCTTGGACAAACTTTACACTTTCCGCATAACGGTTAGCACCTGAGAAATTACTTGCCAGTTTTATTACTTGGAAAACTCGCCACCGGATTCGGCCCGCGACTGGAAAAGTTCGAGATGACGCGATTGTTTCCTAGTTAACGTCATCACAGCCCAGTGGCGCAGCGACGTAAAACGGCGCCCAGGGCACGCATCCAAACTGCGCCCCTTTTTTAGCGCATATGATATCCATGTGCATTCGAATAGTACATTACACAACTAGGGTGGCAATATAAAGAAAGGCCGAGATCGCAGATGTTTGCGGCCCGAGCTGCAAGCGAGGGACGTAAATGTGCGATCGAGAGCTTTCTTTATTACCTCCCGTGTTGTGTACATCATTTTATGTGTACACTTGGCCAGGTGTGGCATAAACTTTATTTCGCCATGTTTGCGAATTTGGATTGTATTTTTTTTTAATCGTTTTTCCCATGCTTTTCCACAATTTTTCGATTTCAAAAATACACTTGGGATCCCTAATCTACCAAAAAAATGGCATTTTTTGGCTATTCCAGAGATTCTAAATTTCTTCCTTTCTTGTATCTATATTTGTACAAATACCTTGTTTACTTCGACTTTCAGATTTTATTTTTTGCCCAGCAGCAGCAGCAGGTGGGTCCATAGTCCATATTGTATGTTCCACATTATTTAAGTTTTTTTAAACCGTTATCTTATTGCGATTGCTAGAAAACAAACCTAACCCAACAACTTCTTCTTGCTTCCACGGGATTCAAAAAAAGTCTACTGATTTAGAGGGGAAAAAATATGACATCCAAAAATTATGACTAACATTACATTATGACTATCAATTGTTAGGCAACCAGATACGCCCCCAGGCTGGTACATAATTAGGAATAACATAAACATTATGTTTACAAAGCGAGATACATGTTTACGTATTCCCCTGGCAGCATGTCATTGTAACATTTGCGCACATTACTTATTGTTCGGGTGATCTCGATAAATTCCGGCGGCGTTCGGCATCTAGTTAAGCCCCTCATATTTACCGATATTGATATCGCAACAGGCACCCAAGACGGCAATTACGCTACCATCACTTCCCTCACACTGATCTATGGACCGTGGAAGAGACGAGCATTTTATCAGCACGGGTAACAATAATAATAATAATTATTATTATTAATAAGAAAAAAAAATTACCGCTGACAACGACAGACGTCTTTTTTACAATTTTTTTCCGAAAAATGTTTTTATATGTTTTTAGTAGTTTAAACCGATGTTGTAAACTTCATGAAAATCAAAAATGCCATGGAAAAACCGCACCGCTCCCTACGGAAAACGGAAATGGACTAAATACGATTTACATTTCATGTGAACAGTGACAGCCGGTCATGACAGCGCAACGCTTTAAATAAACACTAAAACGAGTAAAAAAATATGATAACAAGACGTCGAAACAGAGCGGAAACTGCAGCACGCCCACCATCCCCGCCCGCCTCGTCCAGCTCCTCACCGACCTCGTCCGGCGACGAGTTCGCGACCGCGGCCGACACTAGTGGGTCGAGCGACGACGAGCGCGGGCCGCCGCCTCCACCGCCACGACCACCTGCGCGAAGGGGACGGCCACCGCTGCCGGCACGCTTGGGGCCTGTGGGGCATCCTGCCCCGCCCACGGCCCTCGCTACCGGTGGTGTAGTGCGACGCATGCGATGGACTCAGAGTATGAATGAGAACTGCATGCGCGCCTACTATGGGGCCACAGAGGGAGGTACTAGCCTGACAGCGTACCGTGACCGGATGTTGCTTCTGTTTCAGACTCTTGAACCGACCATCGACGTGTCTGCGCAACGGTTATCGGATCAGGTGCGCGCCATCCAGCGGCTGAAGCGGCTGGATGACGCGACACTTGATCGATTGCGCCTGGAAGTGCTTGCTACTCGCGCGGCCTCCACTTCGACTCGGAATCCGCCCGCTACATCGCCGGTCCCGGTGCCAGCACCCGACCTGGCGCCGGGGGCGCCGCGGGGGGATCCCCCTGCCGACGAGGAGGACGGCGTGAGTAGTGTAAGTACCCAGGCCAATGAGCAATTGAGGAGGGCTCTGGAAGAGGCGATTGAGCAGTACCGATCCACGGCAGACTCTAGGCCGCGGTTACCTCGCCTGCCCACGAATAGACGTAATCTAGCGCTAGTGGCAGCCCTAAACGCTTTGCTAGACCCGTATATGCGGGCTAGCGAAGATCTTGCTGATACCCACTCGATCATGTATTGTGGGGCCATCGCGGCGTGCCGCGTCGCTCGCGTCAAGTTCCCGGACGCTGACCGAGCGCCGCGGACCGCCGGGGGTGTCCCCGCCTGGCAAGTACGGATCGAGCGGCGTATCAGCACGTTTAGGACTCTCATTGCAAAGCTGATCTGCTTCAGGGGGGGTAACAACCGCCCCCGTGTTATGCGTTTCGTGACACAAGCCTTCGCGGGGACTGATATCAGACCCCGCGACTACATGGCATGTGTCACGGAGCGCATAGACTTCCTGAAGCAGAAAGTCTATGCATGGGCAAGCCGTATTCGCCGCTATAGAGAGCGTGTGGATCGATACCAGCAGAATCGTCTCTTTCAGAGTGACCAAAGGAAGGTATACCGAAAGTGGGAAGGAGCCGATCAACGTGTGGCCGACGGGCAACTACCGGATCCTACCGCCATGATTAATTTCTGGCGTAGTATCTGGTCGGCGCCAGTCGTGCACACCGAGGGCGAGTGGATGACTGTTGTTGAGCGAGAATGTGAGCCCATCGAAACCATGGGGGCTGTTACCATCAGCCCCGATGACGTGAGTTGTGCGGCTCGTGCGACCCAGAACTGGAAAAGTCCTGGGCCGGATGGGTTACACAATTTCTGGATCAAGTGGTTTCGATGCGCACATGAACGCTTGGCAACACAATTCCAACAAGCCCTTGAGCTCGGCTCCCTACCATCTTTCCTAACAACAGGTGTTACCTTCCTGCTCTACAAGTCCGGTAGTACCACGGAAGCGAAGAATTATCGACCCATCACGTGCTTGCCCACGCTGTACAAGCTCCTTACATCCATTCTGAGATCAAAAATCAACTCGCACATTGTTGCGAACAACGTTATGGCCTTCTCTCAAAATGGATGTAGGGTTGGGTCACGTGGTACTAAAGAGCTCCTCCTCATCGACACGGCCATTTGCCAACAAGTCCGGCGGGACAGGGGGTCTCTCTCGGCTGCTTGGATTGACTACAAGAAGGCCTATGATTCGGTGCCTCATTCATGGCTGGAGAGGATCTTGGAGCTGTATAAAATCAATACAGCTTTAAAATCCTTCTTAGGCGCATGTATGAGGCAGTGGACCACAGTCCTTCGTCAACCAGGCGGTAGAGATGGCCCCCCTGGTCCGCATGACTTTATAAGGATTGAGAGAGGTATTTTCCAGGGTGACAGTCTGAGTCCCCTGTGGTTCTGCCTGGCCCTGAACCCACTCAGCACTCTGCTGAAGGAGTCAGGACTGGGCTGTCGGCTTCGGAGAGGGGGTGAGGTCATTTCTCATCTGCTGTACATGGACGACCTCAAGCTATTTGCACCCAAACGCCCAGACTTGCTGGAGTTACTGAAGGTCACAGAAACCTTCAGTAGCGCCATCAAAATGGAGTTTGGTGTAGATAAGTGTGCGGTCATGCATGTACAACGAGGGAAAATCGTAAATTCCCCGAATTTGCAACTTTCCGAGACAATGACTCTCAGGTCTATCTCCGAGGCTGAAACCTACAAGTACCTTGGTATGTCACAGGCCTTGAGTATTGCGGACAGGGACACTATACAGGCGGTGAAGGAGCGCTTCTTCTGTCGCTTGACAAAAGTACTTAACAGTCTTTTGTCTGGCGGCAACAAGGTGCGGGCCTTCAACGCTTGGGTGATGCCCCTGCTCACTTACTCCTTTGGCATACTAAGGTGGACTCAGACTGAGCTGGACGCCCTGGATAGGCGGGTCCGTGTGCTGCTCACTACACACCGCATGCTACACCCACGCTCGTCAGTTATGAGACTGTACATCCCGCGTAAGTGTGGCGGCCGTGGCTTTTTAAACGCCAAGGACCTCCATAACCGCGAGGTGTGCAGCCTCAGGGAGTACTTCCTAAACAACGAGTGTGGGATACATCGCGATGTAGTAGCAGTAGACAGAAGCCTTACTCCTCTTTCCTTGGCAAACGAGAACTGGCGTAGACCTAAGGTGCTTAGCACCGACGACCGCAAGGACATATGGAAGAGTAAGGAGCTACACGGGCGGTTCTACAAGGCCCTCACGGGGCCCGATGTAGACCTGCTCGCGTCGGTGAACTGGCTACGCTTCGGTGATCTCTTCGGGGAAACTGAAGGTTTTGTCTGTGCAATTGCGGACGAAGTTATGATGACGAACAACTACCGGAGATATATCCTGAAGGACGGTACGGTCGACATCTGTCGGGCATGCCGCCGTCCCGGAGAGTCTATCAGGCATATTATCTCCGGTTGTTCCCATCTAGCTAACGGCGAGTACTTGCACAGACATAATCAAGTAGCCAGGATCATTCACCAGCAACTTGCTGTTCGATATGGTCTTGTGGGGTCTGAGGTGCCGTACTATAAGTACGTACCAACGCCGGTTCTCGAAAATGGTCGCGCCACGCTCTATTGGGATCGATCTATCATCACGGACAGGACTATTGTAGCCAATAAGCCTGATATCGTGCTGATAGATCGATTCAAGCGCCGTGCAGTGCTCGTCGACATCACCATCCCCCATGACGAAAACCTCGTGAAGGCCGAGAAGGACAAGCTCAGCAAGTACCTTGACTTGGCTCACGAGGTTACCGCCATGTGGGATGTTGATTCGACGATCATTGTTCCGATAGTCGTTTCGGCGAACGGGCTTATAGCGAAGAGTCTCGATCACCATCTCAAGAGACTCTCGCTAGATGGTTGGATCAAGGGTCAGATACAGAAAGCGGTACTTCTGGACACGGCGCGCATCGTCAGGAGGTTCCTCTCTCTGCGGCCCTAACCACCGGTAGCTTGGGCCCCGCCCCGCTGCCGGCGGCACTCTAGGTTAGGTTTTTTATAATGTGTTTATGTTTTGTAATTTCATTTTGTATTTTACTTTTTATATATATATTGTAAAAAACCTAACTTAAGCAAATAAAGATATACGGAGAATAATAATAATATAATAATAAATGTATTTATTTCACAGAAACCTTAGTCTAATACATTCGCTTATATTAAATATTTTTACCATTGAAATAACATTCAAAGATAACATTGTGAATTATTTACAGGCTAAGGTTGCGCAATGTTAGTGCCTCGACCTCCACACTAGGATTCCCTGTGCTGTGGAAGTCAGGCTCCTTCCATTGGACATACATACAGATAATTTTATTTATTTATTTATTTAAAATAAAAAAGACATGCAAAATTAGATATAATATTTATAATAACATAACTATGTAAAGGTCGTTTAGATTAAGGGTTCTCAGGTTATTCGTTACTCGTTAGCTAGTTACAATTTCAGTTCGTTACCTCTAATATCTGTTCAGTTTTGTTATAGTTGTTTGTAGTGAGCCAGTCGGTAAGTTTCGTTTTGCAATTGTGCATTTTTAGATCTAACAGTTTTAGAATTTTAAATCGATCAAATGTTATAGGTTTCCGTACCTCAAAAAGGAAAATACTGAACCCTTATAAGATCACTTTGTTGTCCGTCTGTCTGTCCGTCGAGTCAAAACCCTTTATCTCGGGAACGCGTGGAGGTATCGAGTTGAAATCAAAACCATATACTCAGGTCTATGATCCCTTAAAACATCAACCTTCTAAGTTAACGTAAAAAAAGATATAGCCGTTTATGCCGCAAAAAACATACTTTCTCAAGGAAATCAAAATTAGTAGGATACTTTACCTAGAACTGGCAAGTAATACCGTTCTTACACTACAAGTATAGGGAAAATCTGAAAACTATACATTTGTAATTAAATCATAAAAAAGTCCTTATTTAAAGTATTTGTATGGAACCCTCGGTGAGCGAGTCCGACTCGCACTTGTCCGATTTTTTCCAGTGAGAGAAATAAAATAGTTTTTCTACTCCTGTACTTTATCTGTCTTTTACTTGGTCACGAACACTAATATAAGAACATACATAATATGAGTTCAGAGAAGTCTATACTCTATTCCCCATAACAGCACTAGTGTCGTTATAGTCACTTTACGTTATTGCTAGCAGCCACAGACTTCTAAATCTAGGTTAAACTTAGGTCAAGGATTAAGCGCTCTATTTTAACTTTACGGTAAAAATGCACAACTACCAACTTAACAAACAATTAAATTCCTACGGTTTTTAAGAAAAACAAAACTTTCCGAACTAAATTCATTGATGCCAACATAAAAAAAGTATTTTTAATATATTCACTGCGTGTCAATTTAAAATAAAAAAAAAGTTTACCATAGACACATACTGTCAGTCAAACGTCATAATTTGCCTTGTTTCCAGGTTATGATTAATTTTGTATTTTATAATTTAAAACCTAGTCGTAGAAAAAGTATTGTATGCAACGTTGTATAATTAAGTCAAAAAACGCTCATTGCGTCTCTATTTGCGATACTCGCCGCATTCGCGCAATTCGCATTTTTTGAACCCACTTATACAACTGTTGCATAAAATACTATTATTTCTGCCAGTAGGCCCTCAAGGGCTCTTTTACAAGTCTGATTCTAAATATGTATTATTTCTTTTCTTTTGGTCTTCATACAGTTTAACTAAGGCTGGAAGATATAGTACAGACTCACACAATACACCGCATGGTGACTACTAAAGTTTCCCTTTCCGCCCCCTTCGCCCCCCTACACGGATGAACGAACGTTTTATAGAAATCCTACCTTCTTCAAACATTCGTTACCTACTAACTCGTTTGCCGTCTGTGCGAACTAGGTACGATCAGCTTTTTGAGGCTTACATCTCCTCTTCACACTATGTGGCCGAAAGGACGGACTTTGATATGCGGTTGTGAGACTTGAGAGTTACCTATTGGCTAAGTGCGAAGTGCATGGTGGGGCTACATACAGCAAATGAGGAAAAGAACTGAAGTGGTTCACATTCTCTAAATTACTCTGACATTTTCAGGGTTGACAGGCCGCTCTAGTAACGAACGTTAAGAGGAAACAGGAGGGCAGTTTTTCCATACAAACGTAGTCCCCTGTTTCCTCCCTGGATAATGCCAGTAGAGCAATCATTTTTTGTCCAAAAATCTATGGCTACTATTGATATGTTCCTATGTTTTCCTTTTTACGATAAATTGATTCTCAAAAGAGATATTAACCTTCAAAAACCTAAAAAAAATGCCCGATTTTCCGCTGTGTTCACACATTCAGAAAACAAATTTGAATAGATTATTAAAAAAAAAAAACATAGGAACACGGCGAAAGCCTTTCGTTAATGTTTAATGAAAAAATTAGTAAGTTAAGTTTTGGGGAAGAAATCAGGGGACTACGAAACGTTGTTTTCATGAAATTTTAAAAGGTATTTTCGGTCCAAGCTGCAGTTGTCTCTATCGCGCTCTGCAGGTGAGAGGCGGGCAGTGCGGGATAGCGACACATTTTACAAATACCTAATTTTCAATTCTCTCGGCCTTACTGTTTCCTCTTAAGGCCCCATTTAGACGGGGCGAGAACTCGTATGCGATTTTCATTTCATTGCGGCGATTATTCGATCAACTGTACTTATCGTACCTAGGTAACCCGCTATGTAATCAAACTCTCATACGTTAGAAAGACCAACAAGTACCCTTTGAACTTTTTAGACAGGTTACAAGATGTCCCTTCCAGGCAAACCCAACCCTGCCGCCCAATAACGCCGCGACAGAGCCGCGGAATTTCCCCCGAGCGCCATCCACAACAAGCCGCAAGAAGAATAACCGCGAATGCAAAATGAAAATTATCATACAAATTCTCTTTCTTATATGAACCGGTATTACTGTCGCCCTATAAGTATGCAAAAATATGGAGCCTTTCAGTTGAGGCGAAAATACGGATCGGTGCGTGGGAAGGAGGTAATCTGCATTTGTTTTGTAAATAATAGGGCTGAGTGTGCCCGGATTATTCAGATTACTTCGTTAGGATAGTATTTGTATGGAGATGTAGATTACGTTTTTGTTAGTCAGCTATTGTGCGTGAGTTGAGTCGCTCGTAGGTATTCATTAGGAAACAGTGCCGGATTTGGTATGCCATCGCGGAGCCTTTTTTTATTAGCCTATGTAAAGACCTCTGCACCCTGCCTCCCTTCGGTCAGTTACTGAGAAAAGCGTACTAGGCGTCGTACCCTATCCTCCTAGGCTTGCCTCGCCTGTGTCGTCCATCTTGCGGCACCCACTTGGTGGCTGTATTGCCCACCTTTCCAAGTGCATGCGAGAGATGTGACTCGCCCAGTCCCACATCTCCGGTTATTTCTCCTATTAACAGCTACACGGGTTTTGAAGAGCAACGTGGTATTCCGAACCCGATCCGTTCTTTTATTTAACGCCTAGAATGCTGCAATTCTAAATCTTTCTTTGCATTTTGCACGTGAATTCCAGAGTGCTACTACTACCCCACAGCTAAACAGCCCCATCTTGGGACGTCCCATCGTCCCCCATCAGCACCTAGTCCATGCGTCCCTAGACGACAAACCCGAGAACCAAGGGCGTACTGACTTGGTGAAGGCTATCCCACAATACCTACTACTGTGACTACTGGGAGTAAAGTCAGGCGGCTTGAGCCCTTCTCTTCGACTACTCGTGTACTAGTGACATTTGCGGGAAATAAAACTTTGTATAAATTAACTCTTTCTAGAATATTCTCCAACTCGTAGCACCGTGATCTGCGGAGCCCTAGGTAAGTACTTACCTAAGTGCCTAATGGGAAAGAAAGGCTGAAGTTTATGGTATTGAAAGGGGAAAAAGCACTAAATTCACATCGATTATCCTCTGTAATCTTCATGAAGTAGGCCATGACAATAGGGTACCTATATCGCACGTTAAATAGTGATAAAGCACGCTCATCACGATCCGACAAGTACATAAATGCGAGAGTGACTACTGCTTAATCATTTATATATCGCGCAATAAACTTTACCATCATAGACAGCCCCGCAGGAATAAATACAAATCAAATCTTAAGTATTTAACTAACCTTTCATACCAAATCATATTCATAATGAATAACCTCTATGCTCTTAATATCCACCAAATCCTTTTAGACATGAAGGGTTCGCAAACAAATTAAAATGATTTCCAGCCAGGGCTTGAAATGGCAATATTAACTTAGCGGAACTAGCAGCCCTTCGCAGAAGTTATTGGATAGAACTTGTTATTCAATAACGAGTATGCCCTGAGGATAGCCTATACAAACATACCTTTAGTTATTTGCTTCAACTAGCCAGACGGGTTTTATTCATTTTTAATTGAATGTGGATTTTTGTGGAACTTTTACTAGCAATGTTTGATTAGATTTTTTTTTCTTTTAATTAAGGGATTACCCTTCAGGGATCATCCATTAATCATGTGAGGCGGGGTGTCTGAAAAAATCACGAATGATCACGTTTGAGGGACAGATCTATATCACGTGTTATATTTTTTCTTAGGCTCCGAGAAAATAATTAAATCATGAATTAGGTACAGATGTAGTGCAAAATGATTTTCCATCGGGAAAACTCTGGTCTCAATTGGAATACGATGGCACCCGAACTATCAATCAATGATTGTATTAAATGAGTGACGTTTTCATATCCATTAAAATGGAACTTTATTGTTTAGTGTCAAATGTCAAAGTGAAAAATGGCGGCTGTAAGATGGGTACTGAAGCTGATTGAGAGAGCACGATAAATGCGAACTTTTCCGATAAAGTACGATGGAAAATCATTTTGCACTACATCTGTACGCGCTTTCAGTATGTGCACTGTATATGGCCGGCTTTACACCTGTAAGTTTTACTTACGTAAGTAAGGACGCAGCTATACGTTAGACTGAGATAGCTGACTGACTATCTCAGTCTAACGTATAGCTGCGTCCTTACTTACGTAAGTAAAACTTACAGGTGTAAAGCCGGCCTATAGTTTGTGGTTTACAAACTATATCTGACTGAAAAATGAAAAAACCCTCTTGAGCTCGCAGGTATATTTGACAATTTTAGTGTGATTTTCATGTATCTAAAAATATTCTAAGTTATGCGCAAAAAACGTAATGTTATATGGGAAAGGGGGGGCCAGCCTAATACCGCACCAAACTCATCTTAGGCTGCGTTTCCACCAGGAATGTGCAAGGATGCGTAGCGAGGGAGGTGTTTGTCATGAACCAATAGAAACACTTCATTTACCTATCCTCGCTCAGCGCAGCTCTAATGGAAACAGCTCAGCGGAGCGAGGATAGGTAAATGAAGTGTTTCTATTGGTTCATGACAAACACATCCCTCGCTTCGCATCCTCGCACATCCCTCGTGGAAACGCAGCCTTAGGCCGGCATTGCCATAAGGCATTATCTACCAATCAACCAAAAGACAAACCAGAGCATATAATTTTTAGGTGGTATAATTATTGAATACTTAGAGTAAAATAAAATAAAAAAAATATAATAAAATAATTTATTTCTGCAAGTAGGCCCTCAAGGGCTCTTTTACATGTCTTAAATTATTTTGTCTTCTTTTCTTTTCTTTTGGCGCTTCGGGTAATGACCTTCTGGTGAGAAGAAGCGCCGGAAGAAACTCAACAGTTTCTCTTTTTATCCTTTGATGAATATACATGAGATTTCATTAATACCTTACATTAACTAAAAAACTACAGTAAAATTTGATCTTAGTAACAGCATAGACCAAGATTGTATATTTCAAGAGTACCTACGCTTTTCCATACACTTGTTTCGCATAATTCACCACCGAAGTCCCCATTGTCTTTCAATCTACCTTCCCAATTACTGCAAACAGTTATATAACAATCACGAGCGTATTAAAGCCTACAATTGCATTCCATTAACCTCTACGGCACTAGGCATCCAATTACCGGGCGCCCAATCAAATACACCACAACGTCGTCGTTACGCGTAGGTAGGGCTTAATTATTATGGTTTGGTGCGCGACCAAATACGGAACACCCAAATATTCAGAAGAATAAGATTAGTCGGGGCAAGCGCGCCTATCATAAATAATCTCGAAAAGTACAGATATTATAAACGACATCTTACAAACACGCAACTAACTAAAACGGAGAGGTTGTTGGTGTCGTTTATAGTTTTTTCTACTCCTGTACTTTTATCTGTCTTTTACTTGGTCACGAACACTCTTCTTCTTTCTCCGTGCCTCTTCCCATTTCATATGGGGTCAGCCCTCCGAATATATTTTCGCCAGTCGGCTCTGTCAAAAGGGTCAGCTGGAATGTCCTTGGATAGTTTTTGAAGGTTTCTCCACCAAGTAGCTTTTGGGCGACCTCGGGGTTGTTTTTCTATGTCAATATTTAGTGCGATTTTAACAGGGTGGTCATCGTCGCGGCGCAATACGTGTCCATACCAACGCAATTGGCTTTCGTGGACTTTTTCTGGGATGGGTGCCACTTTGAAGGTGCCCCTTATTAGCTCATTCCTTATTTTATCGAGTTTAGTCACACCGCCGGCCCACCTATGCATCTTCATTTCTTGGTCACGAACACTAATAAATAATAATACCCCGTAGCCCCGTAGGCGCACTTGCGCCGACTAGCTTTATTTTTCCGAAAGCATAATATTCCGAACAGTAGGTACCAGTGGCGTGGCGTAAAAGATATCCTTGGGCAAGCCGGTGCAGATTTGGCTTACATTTTCCTTAAGAGCAGTAGAATAAGGTGGTCAAATGCCTAATATTAGGCAAGCCGGTAGGAATCGAGTTCTTTGGACGCCACGCCACTGGTAGGTACCTACCTACATATATTTTTTCCACTGAAGGATAATTTTGCCTAGACGATATAATAGAAAATATAGTTCGGTTAATAATATTGTCTTCGGTTTCCGCAATAGTTAGGTACCTATGTTAATGTTTTTTTATCAACCGGCTTTTTTTTATTATTTATATTAATGTAATAGGATGTTGAGACCCTTGGTCCGTGGAGCCCATCAACACAGACTCTTTTTAAAGAAATTTCAAATCGGTTGGTCGATGCCACGGGGGACAAGAGAGCTGGCAGCTTCCTCGCTCAGCGCATAAGCATCGCGATTGAGCGAGGAAATGCTGCCAGAGCGTTCTCGACACAATGCCACAGGAGCCCATTTTAGAAATAGGGTTAGCGTTACTTAGGTAGTTTTTATTGTTTTTTACTTTAAGGCTTTAATTTTAATTTAGTTTTAGTTGTTAGAAATGTGTTACACAAATTCATACATAATCCCTTAACCGACTTAAAAAAGGAGGCTATGAATTCGACCCGTAAGTAGGTATGTAATATTGTAGGAATGGCACAGTTTTCATATACCTATGTTAGTCTATACAAGCTTCTAAACACGTGTGCCAAATTTCATAAGTGTATGTACCGTAACATCGGGGACCGGGGTACTTTGACCCTACAATGTTAATTTTCCCGCCCATAAAAAACCATTTTATTTAATAAATAAATTGCCGAAAACGACATCATGTAATCAATCCGCTTTTGTGTAGGTATCGTTTGGTGCCGGTTTTAATTGGATTTGTATGGATTGGCAAAGTAACCTTACAACGTACCCCGATGTTACGGTATTTGGAATAAACGCGGCAAGAGGCTCGCACCGACACTTCAAAAAAAAACTTAATTCTTTTCTTCCTTTTTTAGGGTTCCGTACGCGAAATAAACTTTTTTTTTAAAGCTCCAGAGGTTTTCTTGTCCTGAAAAACAACTGGACTGATTTATTATTAAATTCATTGCTTTTATTACGCTTTCGGTTAGATTATTTTTTACGTATGCAAACTGAAATTCTTTGAGAGGTTATTTATTATTTCTCATAATAAACCACCACCTATTTTCACAGTAAAAAAATTTGGCTGTATATACATATACGCATCACCTTCGCTTCGCACCCGAGTTCGCGCGACAAATGGGCGGGAAACTCTATGGTTCGCCGTCGCCGCGACTCCGCGTAAACACGTAAATCTTCCGCCACTATTTACATTCGTGGACGTTTACGGCATACATAAATTATATATATAGGTACGTTTTCTGGAAAGATTTAAAATGCTCCTTTATTCGTGTAGTTTATTTTATACCTACTACATTATTAGTTCAGTTCACCCGGTGCCACAAGCAAATAAATGCCTTCGCATATATTCCGCCAAGCAATTTGCCAAAAGCATATATACAGGGTGGGAGGGACTATACCGACATACTTTAGCCATGAATTCCTGGTGGTGTGACGAGTAAAAAATGTTATATCAACATGGGTCGAATATTGTCATTTTACATTAATAGTCTTATGGAACAAAATAAATCAGTAAATTAAGCCCCTCGTTATAAACATGTCCTTACTGGCTGAAAAGTTATCAAAAAGAAAAAAAAAAGCTAAAATGGAAACGAAAGGTCAATTTTTTGGCCTCGTAGTCGCTTACCATCAAATACTGCGAAGGTTAATTCCTGTTTAGTTAAAGGATTTAAAAAAAATAGTAAAGGTATCTTAGTCACATTTATTAGGGCTTGTTACACACTTGGGATTTTTCATTTACAAAATAATGAATATCTCGGAAAGTAAGCGTTTTTCGACTATACATCACATAACATTTTTTACTTCTAATAGTTGTTAGAATCTATAGTTAAAGTTTGTCGGTATAGTCCCTCCCACGCTGTATACAAGGTGTTACACCACCTATTGAAAACCTCAGACACCCCAACTGATTTATATTATTCTTTTTAAATCTGTGTATTATTGCCAAATATATAGTGTGTTGCACTCACTGCAATTTTTGGTAGTAGTCGTAGACTGGGCAATATAAAAGAGGAAATAAAAAAAAACATGTATTAAAATATAGTGTAATCGATTCTACTCTTGATTCTGAATAAACAGTTTTCAGGTTTTCAGTTGGTCGTGTAACACATTGTATATATATTTATGTTGGATATCATTTGACTTCAATCTCACCTGTTGGCAGTGTTGGCAAAAATGTAATCCCAATTAACAATTAACGATTAACGATTGATCTGTTAATTGCAATTAACCATTAACGATTACTGAAAAGTAATGGTTAATTGCAATTAACCATTACGTAATTGTTAATCGTTAATCGTTAATTGAGATTAACAATTGATTTAGCTACGCATCATAAGTAGGCAAGACATCTTTTTGAAAAATAGGAACAGCAGAGCTCACATCCACTTAGATATGTCTTAAATGATGATCAGGGTCTGATGATGGAGCCGGAAGGTGGCCATGGGAACTCCGTAATAAAACGTCGGAACCCCATCGTGTTTGGGCTCATTTGTTTTGTCTTGACGAGTACTCTGAACCGAAATGATATCCAGGGTCTGATGATGGAGCCGGAAGGTGGCCATGGGAACTCCGTAATAAAACGTCGGAACCCCATCGTGTTTGGGCTCATTTGTTTTGTTTTGACGAGTACTCTGAACCGAAATTATATCCAGGGTCTGATGATGGAGCCGGAATATGGCCATGGGAACTTCATAATAAAACGTCGCAACCCCATCGTGTTTGGGCTCATTTGTTTTGTCTTGACGAGTACTCTGAACCGAAATGATATTCAGGGTCTGATGATGGAGCCGGAAGGTGGCCATGGGAACTTCGTAATAAAACGTCGGAACCCCATCGTGTTTGGGCTCATTTGTTTTGTCTTGACGAGTACTCTGAACCGAAATGATATCCAGGGTCTGATGATGGAGCCGGAAGGTGGCCATGGGAACTCCGTAATAAAACGTCGCAACCCCATCGTGTTTGGGCTCATTTGTTTCGTCTTGACGAGTTCTCTGAACCGAAATGATATCCAGGGTCTGATGATGGAGCCGGAAGGTGGCCATGGGAACTCCGTAATAAAACGTCGGAAGCCCATCGTGTTTGGGCTCATTTGTTTTGTCTTGACGAGTACTCTGTACCGAAATGATATCCAGGGTCTGACGATGGAGCCGAAAGGTGGCCATGGGAACTCCGTAATAAAACGACGGAACCCCTTCGTGTTTGCGCTCATTTGTTTTGTCATGACGAGTTCTCTGAACCGAAATGATATCCAGGGTCTGATGATGGAGCCCATGGCCACCTTCCGGCTCCATCATCAGACCCTGGATATCATTTCGGTTCAGAGTACTCGTCAATACAAAACTAATGAGCCCAAACACGATGGGGTTCCGAAGTTTTATTACGAAGTTTCCATGGCCACCTTCCGGCTCCATCATCAGACCCTGGATATCATTTTGGTTCAGAGTAGTCATCAAGACAAAACAAATGAGCCCAAACACGATGGGGTTCCAACGTTTTATTACGGAGTTCCCATGGCCAACTTCCGGCTCCATCATCAGACCCTGAATATCATCTCGGTTCAGAGTACTCGTCAAGACAAAACAAATGAGCCCAAACACGATGGGATTCCGACGTTTTATTACGGAGTTCCCATGGCCACCTTCCGGCTCCATCATCAGACCCTGGATAACATCTCGGTTCAGAGTACTCGTCAATTCAAAACAAATGAGCCCAAACACGATGGGGTTCTGACGTTTTATTACAGAGTTCCCATGGCCACCTTCCGGCTCCATCATCTGACCCTGGATACCATTTCGGTTCAGAGTACTCGTCAATACGAAACTAATGAGCCCAAACACGATGGGGTTCCGACGTTTTATTACGAAGTTCCCATGGCCACCTTCCGGCTCCGTCATCAGACCCTGGAGACCTTTTATGAAAACATTGAAAGGCACCCTCGATATAACCGTCATACCAAAGTAATTGAAGCTATGGTTAATTGGGATTAACAATTACAGTAATTGCAATTAACAATTAACTCGTTAATCCCAATTAAAGTAATTGGAATTAACGAGTTAATGGAATACAAATGTATTCATTACAAATGTAATGGGATTGATAATCCAATTACATTTGTATTGGATTAATGCCAACACTGCCTGTTGGTCAGTGACGATGTCGCTGACGATGAAGCATGCTTATCTAGGTTATTTATTCACTCTCGCCTTAAAGAGATCCAAGTTATATTGTTCAGGGAAAAGGTATTCTGGAAGAGAGTACCACTTTCTAGCCGTTCTAATAACGAATGTAGACCAACGCAAATCGCTTTGTAAACAACATACGGGTGGAACCCAAATCCACGCCTAGTCCCGTAGTGACGAAATGGAAAAGGTGGAACCAGTGCAAGCAATCCCGCCGCACACTCTCCGAAATGTATCCTGTAAAATACCGCAAGGCAAGCGACTTTTCTGCGGTGTTCAAGGCTTTGCAGCTTTGCGTTCACCAGATCTGGGTCGCAAATAAGTTTCAATATTTTCCGCAATTATCCGCTAAGTATCAGTAATATCAGTTAGCCGCTCTCAGCAGAATAGCTAGAGCACGGAGCCCGTAAACTTATCATTAGTTTAGAATCATTGGGAATGATCCGTCGTTGAGATTCACACCATAGGGAACGTGCACGACGAAGGTGCTGCCAACTGGTGCCGCCAATCTAAATCATATACCCTCTCATGCTGGGGTCACATTGACGGAAACTCCGTTAATAACGTTAATTTATCGCGATGAAGGACGATTAACGTCAGTGTAGCTACGATTTATTATATTTGACATTGACACTTACATATTGTCATTGACATTGAAGCTTGATTGGACAGGGGCGATAGTTTCCTTTATTGTCCGCTCGCGTCTTTTGTCGTTTAGTGCTGCCACGTTCCCTATAGGGTTGGAGCCGAAAAAAATCACCCCAAGTTACATATAGGGCAGGTACCCTAAAAAAATGTTTTTTTTTCTAGTTTTTATTTTACCGCTTTGTCAGCGTAATTGATATACATTCCCCATGCCAAATTGAAGCTTTCTAGTACCTACTAACGATCGATCGCCGAGCTAAGCCAGCAAGTGACAGACGGACAGACAGACTGACTGACATGACGAACCTATAAGAGTTCTCAGTTGATTGCTTAATCCTAAAATATGATTGATTTGCGTCAAAAACCCGACAGGAATCCGAGAATGGCAATGTCGCTATGAAAAATTACTGTGTAATTCGGAATAAAATTAAATCCACAGACTTGGGTCTTTGGGGGAGACCTAGTTTCAACACTATACGTCTCCGGGTTGGAATACTCGAGTTTTTAACCGATTCCGTGCCGATGACGCGCCAGGCGCGTCATAAAAAAATCACGCGACCACGCTCCATGACGCGCCTAGCGCGTTATACTAAAATTACTGAAAAACAAAAATTTAAACCTTTTAAACCAAAAGAAACTTTAATTTCCTATGAAAACTACCATTATTTGTTGTTTTTAAGGGTGGCCCACGAAAAATCTAGAACAACCAATAGTCAGGGGTAATGAACCTAATTATGTTGCCGCACAGCGCGTCACCAACTGGGTTTATGGAGCATGCTTGGCAGATTTTGAAAAAAGAAGGTGGCGGCGAATCGGTTAAATAAAGAAAACAAATTAGTAAAAAATATGTATTTATTGGTTGGAAGTAACTGAAGTTGTTAGTGAACCCAGACTTACAGAATACATTATTATATCAATTTTCAATTATTATTAATACGTAACAATACATTAGAACAGCAATAAGCCCAAATACATATAATAAATGCAATATTACGAAATATATCACAAAATAGGACATTACGCATATATAGTCTCATAGTCATTTACCATGAGATTAACAAATATAGATAAACAGAATCACACTATAATATAGAACGAATCACGAAATAGCAACATAACTTTGGTCTTCAACTAAAACTAAACTTACATCTAAGTATTATTTATTAGCCGCATAGAAAAATATGGCGAGATTACAAAAATACGTATTTAAGTACTCGGAGATTACGTTAACGGAATGGATTAGCATTGCCTGAACCCCATACCCAACCGCGACCCAATAGTGGGTCCAATATTCTATTCTTGTACAGTGGCTCAACATTCCCGTGTGGTGACTGTTACCATGCTGGCGGCATTCATGGGTGGTTAGTTCTCTGCGATTTTATACCGTTTTGCTTGCTTCATTACCATCGCCACTATTATTGGCCGTTTTATAAAAGCAATCAGGATCATTATGATAAAAATAGCAGAGGCACGCGACTTCTACAAGATAACCGAAAACGACTCCATAGTTTATAGGGAGCTCATCCATAATGTGGCGATGGTAATGATGTGATTGGTGCGACTGTTTAGTCGCAGAGCACTACCCACGTATCTTTTTTTATGGGCTGTGACCTCTTCGGCCTTTTACCGCTGCAGGGATTCCACCAAACACATGGGTACCAAATTTGGATTTTTTTTTGTTAAATAGGTCGCGGTTTAACTTTGGAAACCACTGGATTAGAATGTTAATAGTAATTGAAACTAATGCTAGGTGTAATATAACAAGTTGCCTTTTAACTGCCCCTTTCCGTATAATTTTTACATATATATATTCGTCCATTAAATACAAAAGCGACACAAGTCAAAAAAAATCGAAATTAGTTTTATTCCAAAAACGCCCTTATAAACACTAAGATTATCACGTGGCACAAAGACACCTATCGATTCGACGTTAGAAATCGCCAAAATATTCATGTGCCCTTTTTGCACTATGGCACTTTCGTAACTAAATTCAGTGCTAAACCGCCATTTTGTCACTTGTAACTCGACCGTCGACCCGAGCGCACGAAAGTTTTGTACAAAAGTGCCACAAGCCAGAAAAAGGTTATAAATATTATGAGCAAAAGTGCCATATTTGTACATGTGGCCGTCTTGAATAAAAATCAATATGTAAATATTTCATTTCTTTATACACAAAGGGGTCGTAACACGGAATGTGGTTGTTTTGATTTTAAAATGTGCATTTAAATTGGATATATCTGAAAACAAAACTGCCGTATTTGAATTTGCAACCGTTTTGAATTTAAAATATATTTGAATCCACCCAGCAAAAGTGCAATATTTCTACATGTGGCCTTTTTGAATAAAAATAAATACATATATATTGTATTGCTTTATATACAAAGGGCTCATTATATGTTATGTGGCAGTTTTGATTTTAAAATGTGCCTTTAAATTGGATATTTCCGAAAACAAAACTGCCGTATTTGCATCTGCAACCGTTTTGAATTTAAAGTCCATAATTGAAAGTGCCATATTCTTGAATAAGCTTGTTTTGCATTAAAGTATTTTTGAAATAAATAAAAATATTATTTAAAAAAACATATTAATTTGTCATATGTCCGTTTTGCTTACAAATATAGTAGAACACATCTAAAAATTCTTTTATTTTCAACTCTGTATTTAATGTTTTAATCACGTAAATAAAAAAAAAACTTTCTAGCGATTTTATTTTATCGCCGCAAATGCAATGAGTGTACTTACGGTTTATGATAATGCTGATGCCAAGGAAAAAGAAGCCTTACAAGATGATTTCGATTTGCACATAACAGAAAAGTCACTGGCCCGAGATGAAAAAAAAAACAGGGATAAAGAAAACGTTAGTAATACTTTCATAGTGTCAGTTGACGATTTACAAGTGGTAATGTCTTGTCCACAAGGTGAAGTATCCTGTTTTTATTACCTTTCCAAATTGAATCTTCTCAATTTCACGATTACGGAGCTGGTCACAAAGCGAACAGATTGCTATGTTTGGCATGAAGGTGAAGCAGCCAGAGGTGTAAACGAAATAGGGTCATGTGTGCTTACTTACTTAAAAAAATTGAATGATATTGCTACCGAAGATCTGGATGTGGTATTTTATAGTGACAACTGCTGCTGTGGTCAACAAAAAAATAAATTTATGTTAGCTATGTACCAATATGCCATCAATGAGTATTCTAAAATTAAAAGTATCACCCATAAATTTTTAATCACAGGTCACACCCAGAATGAAGGAGATTCGGTTCATTCTACCATTCAAAGAAGTCTCTCCAAGGCATTAAAATCCTCGCCAATCTATTTCCCAGAACAGTACTAGTACATTACTCTTATTAAAACCGCAAAGAAACAAGGTGATTCCCATGAAGATTTCTGGAACATTAATGCTCTAGCCGATGGCAAATATACGGTTACTGAAGGTGGAGAAAAGATAGTATGGGCTGACATAAAGGTAATAAAAACTATTCCTGATGAAAAACACAAGTTTTTTTATGAAAACATCCTACACAGAAGACGATTTTAAGTCAGTTTCAACGTTAAAACGGGGCCAAAAGAAGACTGTACGGAACAACATTCAGTTGAAAAGAATCTATAACCAAATATTACAAGTTCCTGAAGCAAAAATACGTGCTATTTTGAAACTTATTCACCAAAAAGTCATACCTAGATACTATAAAGCGTTCTACGAGAGTCTTTTAAACGGTAATTAAAATGGAATTAACTAACATTTCGATTGAAAGATTTACTGTAAAAGGCTTTCACAGTTGGAGATTATTCTTATGTTATTGTTAGATAGTAATTTTTGTGATTCAAGTTCTTAAAAGCTGTGGTTTTGTTCTTAGTGTTAGGTAACTTTTAGTAACTAATAATACAATTGCATAGATAGACCGTGGAAACTATTATAGAAGATGATTAGGTATTCTAAGCTGCTATGCTCTATATGTAGGTAATTAGATTATACAGGTGCACCTTACTCGTTAAGATTAACATAATAAGTCTCGTAAAATAATCTCAATTTTACGTGTGATTTATAGTGCAAATGTTGCATTTTACTTTTATTTTTGATAAAGTGATTATTAATTTTTTTATGGCATAAAACATGGGCTATTTTGTGATTTTGGTAGTATGTTTTTTGATACATGTTATTTGTTATCATAAAAGTTTAAAAAAATATGGATTTTGCCTGTTGATTTGTAAAGATTTAGAGCTTTCATAGAGAATATCTCGTATTATGTTCCGACAAGAAGTAAATGTATGGGTAGAAGTTATGTTTGGC
Source organism: Eudemis profundana (assembly GCA_947034925.1). Lineage (NCBI taxonomy): Eukaryota > Metazoa > Arthropoda > Insecta > Lepidoptera > Tortricidae > Eudemis > Eudemis profundana. The sequence goes on along the minus strand of OX344800.1, from coordinate 2,999,201 downwards.
TGGTTTTTGTTAAAAATAATATTTCCATGTCTAAGGCATGATTTTTGTATCCTCTTTATGCAATAAATGCTTATTTTTTTTGTATATGTGGCCTTTGTTTTAAAAAAAATAACCAGAGTTTGTGTATTTTTTAAAAACAAAACGGACGTTTATGCTGATAAAAGTTTGTACAACAACATTTACTTTAAGATGACCAAACACATCAATAGAGGGTTTAAATACCTACAATTTGATATATAACACATAAAATGTTTATGCACTAAATAAAATTTCAATAACAAAAAAACAATTTAAAATCTTAAAACTGCTCTCCTGTAAAAAAGTACTTTTTTGACTTGTGTCGCTTTTGTATTTAATGGACGTTATCCGTGATTTTCTAGTTTTAAAAAATTTGAACTTGGATCAGTTAATGAACGTACAGCGCCTTGTGCGTTATGAATGCTATACATTTTGGCATTAAACTTTAAAATTACTAACACTGAAGGAAATTGAAAAATCTTAAATCAAAGTCTGTAGGTCAAAATACATAAGGAAATTATCAGTACCTATATTATGCTTGAAAAATATCAAGCAAGTTATTCCCATTTGCTACCTACGATGATTATTGATTATCAAATGTACTTGTAAATAGTAGTTGCCATATAACAAGTTGTGAAACATCCATATATAATATTAGGAAACAGTGTGACACAGCATCTACAAATTCCAAATATGTGGAAGACTCCTAATGTTCCCCCTTACACGTCCTTTTACGAGCTGAATAGAAATTGTTTCCATCAAATTAAGTTAGACGTTTTCACGTTCGTTAGTTCACTGTCACAAAATATTTTGTTTAAAGACTGTTAAAGCAAAATACCTAAATGTATCGCACACCTAAACTAACTCAAGTGTTGGCACTTTCATACCTATTCTGCGTCTTTGCCAAAAGTGCAATAACACCTTCGAAAATAATGTATCAGAAGATTAGTTTATTATCACACAAAATATCGAATTCCCGATGAACACATAAAAACTTTGAAAGTACAAGAAAATATAGAACTCATTACTGAATAACTTTACATAACTGAATATGTGTATAACTCAATCTGAATCGAAACTAGAGTTATTGCACTTCGGATAAGGACGGCAATAATGACGCCCCTTCATTGACTTATAAAAAGTTCATCGAAATATAATGTATGGAACAATATCGCCTAACAAAACAGACGTTGAAATTTGCCCCTTAACGCCCACTTTTTTAAAATCAATACGTCTTACAAATCAAGTGGCGTTGATAACCAACTTAATGTTTATTATGTTTGAGTCTTCATTTATGACAAACTAGCTGTCCCAGCGAACTTCGTTCCGCCTCAGAATTTTTAATTTTTTTGATGTTTTAATAGATATTCTGTTATTCGGGGCGGAGACAAATTTAAAAATTGATTCACCCGTTTTTGGGTTTATAGATGGTGTAACTCACCCGACTATGTTTTATGTATGAAGATATATTCATATAAAGTTTAATTAGACGACATTTTCGGATAGGTTGCATATCGTTTAAAAGAAAAATATTTGTGATTGGTTACAAACCTACTGACGTAAAAAAATCATTTGGTAAAAGTACTAGCTCCGCCTCGTAGGCTTGTGTAATGCATGTACTAAGTACTAAAAATACTAGAACGAACTATTCCGTTTCGATGCCGCTCTTTAGTACGTTTGGAATAGATATAGTAACCGCTCTGATCCTGATCGGACACAGCGGAACACAGAACGAAACGGGAGCAACGTTTAGATAGAAACAGCAGTGTACTAGTGAGCTAAATGAACTAATAGACCAAATTAGTACATTGGCACGATTGTACTACTTTATATGAAAGTAACATTTTTGTCTACATCTACATCACATTTTTATGTTACATGTACAATGTGTCCCAGGGGCAAGTGACCAGATTGTGATGGTTGAATATTCACGCGAAGTCATCGATAAAAAGAAATATTTCAGAGGTATACAACATTTTTTTTTAAATTGTTATTTGCCATTTAATTTCTCTATGTACTTGGATTTCTTGTATCTATATATGTAACGATTGTACTAGTTCGGAGCGATCCGTTCAATGAACGAGCGCGCACAAGCCTACCGCCCCGTTAGCATGTTCCATACTTATATTTCGATGAAAAAGATCCGACAAACGGACGCGACCACTGTCGACGCGCCTAGGGTCGCCAGGTCGGGGCCAGGGAAGGGGATGGTGGAGGGGGGGTGTAAAAGTCTAAAAAATCGTGTGACTTTGTGGATGTCCCCTTATGGCCAGGTGTGGCATAAAAATTGAACGTTTTCTTAGAACTCGTCGTGCCTCGCTAGCGCCTCGCCGAAGTCGGTGGCCTGCGAGCCGACGAACAGGTCGTACTTGTCCAGTATCTCGTGCCGCGTGAGCTTCTCGTCCGCGTCGGCGTCCGCCTCGAACACGAGGTGGCGCGCCTCGGCCTCCGCGTGGTCGAACTCCGGCGGCGCGATCCACTCCTTAACCTCATTCAGGTCCATGTAGCCGTCCTTGTTCGTGTCCCTGAAACATACGACATACACAATAGGCTATTTGACAACGATCTATAGCATTTTATGCGACAGTCGCATGCGCCGCGGCGGCGAGTATCGCAAATAGAGACGCCATGAGCGTTTTGTGACTGAATAGGGTATTTGACAACAATCAAAATAAATTCATTTACTCTAACCAGCAAATTACGCTTCCAAAACGGCCCGGATACAATAATTCAAACTTATTTTCGTGCCATCAACGATTTTACAATAACAAAAACTAAAAATAAGGCACCATATTGAGCATGACGTCACAAGATAGTATTTCATACTAAACTGCATACTTTCGGAGCGTTTTGACACTTCATCAAAAGAAGCTGATTTGAACTGTCATCAAGTAGCCTATATTATACAACGTTGCATTCAATACTTTTTCTACGACTAGGTTTTAAAGTATAAAATACAAAATTAAACATGGCGCGCAAACAAGGTAAATATGACATATGACTGACAATATAATAAGTATATGGTAAACTTTGTTTTTAATTTTACGTATACCACTAGTGACACGCAGTGACGATATTAAAAATACTTTTATGCCACACCTGGCCATAAAGTCCAAGCTTTCTGGCCAAGTGTAGACATAAAATGATGTACACAACACGGGAGGTAATAAAGAAAGCCCTCGATCGCATATTTACGTCCCTCGCTTGCAGCTCGGGCCGCAAACTTCTGCGATCTCGGCCTTTCTTTGTATTACCACCCTAGTTGTGTAATGTACTATTTTTTATGTTGACATCAAAGAATTTAGTTCGGAAAGTTTTGTTTTTCGTAACAGTACCGCATGACTTTATTTTTTTGTTAAGTTGGTACTTAGTTGTGCATTTTTATTGTAAAGTTAGTATTGAACGCGTAATCCTTGACCTAAGTTTAACATAGATTTAGAAGTCTGTGGCAGCTAGCAGTAACGTTTTGCGACTTTAACGACACAAGTGCAGTTATGGGAAATAGAGTATAGACTTCTCTGAACTCATATTATGTGAAATTTTGTGGGCAGGATCAATTATTACATATATTTTTTTGTCAATTCAGTTTTTGGAAACTTTTCAAAATGGTGGAGTCATGGGGGTTAACAGATTCATGAAGTCATAGAGCCATTAGTGTTTATTTAATTCCGTTAGTGGGTTGATTTCAGGCGTTTTTCCAGCGTTTTTGTTTATTTCATTAGTGACTCTCCTCTTCATTTCTACCACGAAGGACTATCAAGTGACAACTTTTGACTAAATTATGTGTAGCCTCGATAACGTATATCGTTTATAATAAAAGTTAACTGTGACCACCACCGCTTGCTGCTATATTTACTGGGACACGAATGAACAAAAACGCCGCGGTCGAAACGCCCTGAAATCGATCCTAGTATCTCTAACTCAAACGAAACTAGTATATTCTTCAATCATTTGTCTGAAATCATTAATAGGTATACCTATATGTTTACATGGTCTGGATTGAAAACAATTAAAATATTGTAAAGGCATTCAGCTAACCTGTATCCAGCGAACTGCTCCTTTTCCTGCTTGACCCAGTCGGGCTCTTCTTCGATCTCATCTTCCTCCGGCTTGTACATGTCTCCAATGTATTCCTCTAATGACACCTTGCCATCCTGACAAGAGACAACACACTATATATGAGTACAGTCAAGGGCAAAGACAAAATATCCACACAAAGTTCCAAAATATGTATACATAAACCTTACTGCCATAATAATAAACCTGTATACATATTTTTGAAACTACAAAGTTGAAAGTACCAGCAGTAACATAGGTTTTTTACGTCTACCTAGGCCTTGACCTTTTACTACGCGCTACTTGGAGAGAAAATTCTACTTTCTGGCCAGACAAGATGTAAAATTATGAACGCACCACAGGCGGTAATAATAATAACGTAAGACCCAGATCGCATTTTTACGGCTCTCACCTACAGTTCGGATCACAAACACCTGTGATCTTGGACATTGTTTTTTACTGAGTATCTTATCTTATCTTATCTTGGTAATAGGGGTCCTTACGGATACACTTCGACCCAATGGGATCTTTTGTGTAATTACCCGTTACCGCATCTACGCCACGGCCTGTTCCACCATCTCCATAAATCGGATGATGGACCCCACTTCCTCTGACTGACTTGACTTCCTCTGGCTCTGGGTAACTGACTATTAATATGCTATTTACTTACAGCCATAGAATAAGTATTAGCGCTACGTACAGAAGCTTCTCGACCGCTCGGAACTCACCCGCATCAGACCGTCTCTCTCTATCGCATAACGCGTGCTCTTTCTAGTCGCTGTATATTACTACCCATGGGCGGCGAAATTTAATAATAATAACCGCGCAACGGAATCGAGGAGTGGGTCCACCAAAAACTTTTCGAACGTTTTGATGCGGTTACACTCATCGCGATAACGCGAAGATTCGTGTCGGTGTATCCTTCTTTTTGTGTCAGAGAAAGAGTCGACAACACAAATATTCGCGTTATCGCGAAGCGTATAGTCTCTTAAAAACCTCAGGTTCACAATCTCAGAGGCTTAACATTCTCGGGTTCAGGGCGTCGTCCTGTAGTAAAACAACATACCTTTATGCCACACTTGGCCAGAAACTGCTTTCGGGTCAAATGTAGACATAAAGTGATGTACACAACACGGGAGGTAATCAAGAAAGCCCTCGATTGCATATTTACGTCCCTCGCTTGCAGCTCGGGCCGCAAACATCTGCGATCTCAGCCATTCTTTGTTTTACCACCCTAGTTGTGTAATTACTATACCCTCGTCGATGTCCTCTAAAGTTTCTAACCCGACGATGTCGCGCATAAGCATAAAGTCTCTTACAGCCCTCTCAGGTTCAGGGCGTCGTCCTGTAGTAATACAACATACCTTATCCTTGTCGATGTCTTCTAGAGTTTCCAGGACGACGATATCCCGCATGGCGGGATGGTCCTCGGGATGCAGGAAGGCGGCGAACTCCGTGCGGTTGAGAGCGTCATCCTGGTCGCCGTCTGGAAGCCGACGAAACAATATTTACCTTTTTCATACATTTTGTACGGCGGTGGCGCACACCGGGCTTTCAAGTGGCCTTGTTCGGGCCACCAGCTGCGGGAGTGGCGCTCGCTCGCTACTTGTGGCACAGAATAAGTATTGTACAGAACTCGCACTGTCTAACAAAACCCACGTTCGAGTCACAAAAATGCGCCGAAACCTACCTTCTTGCTCTAACTCATAACGCGCGCTCTTTCTGGTCGCCACGCCCACCGCTAGGGTTGTCGACAAAAATAAACTTCTTATTACAGATTGTGTTTCATGATAAATTACAAGTAGTTATGACGTCAATTAAAGTTTCGAGTAGGTTAGGTATTGTTTTCCGTAGTGAACAGCAAAGATGTTTTATTATTATTGCCCTATAGGTTAATTACAACCCAGTGCTTTCTACATTGTATTATATAAGACTTAAAAGGAAAAATACCCTATTTTTTCAAAATTGAATGATTGTAAAATGAACAAAATCACTAGAATCTAATAATATTCATAAATTAACGTAAATGAACCAGATTTACCAATTATTCGCATCCTCCAGTAATGAAAAAGACACTTGACAGAGTTATTCTTATTTGTATAACAAAAGTATAAACGGCACAGCCCTGGGCTTGCCTAATGCAAGGAAGGCAAGGCAAGGCTTAGGCAAGGAATAATAATAATGACCGCGAAACAAGATCGCGGGGTGACGTACGGATGCTTGTGGCCGCGTTTAGTGGCCGCCACTAGTGCGGCAAGCCCAATGTGCGGCAGCACCTCAGTGCTAAAGTGTCTAAACTTGTAAATATTGTAACTCGTAGCTTCGTGGGATGGGGCACTGGGACCTGTGTCGAGTATAGCACGTACCGGCATAGTTCCACCGGCGTCGATCCCGCTTCTGAAGGTTGGCGTAGGTGAAGCCCTCGCTGTTGGGCGCCTGCAGCTCGGCCGCGCTCATATCCTCCATGAAACCGTACACGTTCTTCCTGTAGTTCTGTATCCCATCAAAAACATTACATGTAAAAACAAAACATTTTTATTAAAAACTAGCGACCCGCCTTCGCACGGTGTTTCTCTATTATATTATGCATGTATTATACATATAAACCTTCCTCTTCAATCACTCTATCTATTAAAAAAAAACCGCATCAAAACCCGTTGCGTAGTTTTAAAAATTTTAGGGATATAGGGACAGAGAAAGCGACTTTGTTTTATACTATGTAGTGAAAAACCCGACCGCGGTGCACTTTGATACTGCATAAATATGCCATTTTGTTTCTTTGAACGAACTTCATACTCGCACCATCAAGACGAATCTAATGATGTATCATTTATCAAAATCGGATGTGCCGTTGAGTAGTTCGGACATACTTTGGGCTTCGCCGCAGTCGGATAAAAAGATGCAAGTCTCGCAACGCAGGTTCTTATACAACAAAAAAGGTTTGAGATGTAAATGTTAAACCAAGTCAGTACGAGGGGGTGTCCACAGAACTCGATTTCAACCGACTTGCCTATTATTTACTCGTGGAGGATTCTTTATTTGAAAACTGTTAAATGTGTTCCTCCACGGTTTATACATTTACATTCCAATCCATGCTCTGCCGTGCCCCCAGATATACACGAAAGTTATCATCATCATCGTCCATAAAACGTCCACCGATAAAAGAACATTATGATTACGTTACGCTTAGCAGGCGGTTAGGTGATCGATCATTAGGTATACGTGGCCGTTGCTGCCTGACCTCGGGTTTATCCCTTCGTCGACACTTATCGTCGAGTTTCCACAGCCGTCGCTAATAGGAACGACATATTTTTCACAAAAAATCAACTATCTGGTTGGCTGAAACCTACTGAGAAGAATGCTCCTCTATAAGTGTCAAATACTGTAGTTTACTCTGTTAATTTGTTTTTTGTAAACCTCCCTTCCATTCTAGGCCCAAAGCCGATACTGTACTATGCATTTACCCGAATATGTGTTCTAAAAGACCCAAACAAGACTAGCATATAAACCATGCATGGGTACCTAAAACTGCCATACAATTAGTTCAGTCATTATAGATTTTGACCCGTGAATAATTAGTTCTTGAATTTTTTTTTCGTCGGTCCCTCGGGGGGGTCACTGGGAGTGTAAATTCAAAAAGTAGACTGAATCAGGCTCCTGCGTATATTCGAAAAACGGTTTTTCTTGAATAACTCTGCCATTTTTGATTTTAATTTTTCAACTTCACGGCAAAATAAACGAGATGATGAAAATATTTTGAATTTGTCGCTTTTTTCAAATTTAATTTCCAAAATATCAATCCTAGAAGAAAAATTGTGAGGACCAAACTTGTAGAGAATCAAATTTCCTACAATTTTTGTTCACGGTTTTACTGTAAAATCAAAAATGGCCGAGTTATTCAAGAAAAACTGTTTTTCGAATATACGTAGGAGCCTGATTCAGTCTACTTTTTGAATTTACACTCCCAGTGACCCCCCCGAGGGACCAACGAAAAAAAAATCCAAGAACTAATTATTCACGGGTAGGGTTGGTTTTTTGGATATAATGACTGGACTAAATGGCATCGAGAAGAAATAACAACCTGTAATATCGCAGTACATGCGAACTTTTTCTACAACATACCTCCCAAGGGATAGTCTCCGCGCCCTGCTGGTTATGCTGCTGCCAGTGCCTGTCCACATCCTCTTCGATGTACCGCTTCTGCGTGTACCGGATCCAGTCCTTCAGCTCAACGAGAGTCACGAACCCGTCCCCGTCCGAGTCTATCTTGTCCACGATTATTCTGGAACAGGGTACGGTGACCTTTGATAACTTGTGGGTTCAGTGACCTTTGATAGTTGGTGTAAAGTAAAGAGTAATGTGGTAAAACTAAATGTACCCGCTGTTTATGCACCCTACTTTTTTCATTAAACAGTTTTATTTTACTAAATTCTCCTCAAACTACTTCTAGTGAATTGATTCTTATGAAATTTTGCACACATCGTTTCCATGACAATACAATGTTTCTGGTCTCATGATGGAATCGGGAAATGGCCGGTAGAAATAGCTCATGATTTAAAGTAAAACTTTTAATTCTTTTAACTTTAATTAAGGCATAAGGCATTACGAGGCAGGAGCATACAGTTTGGGAAGTGTACATGATACCCTGAGGGGCATTACAATCGCAGGATGAAGGTGCTTTTGTTTTCCTGACCAATTTGTACCAACCAAACAAAAGTCTAACAAACAGACAAGAAGATTACAAACAAAAAAGGACAGACAAATGGTTCATCCAACTACTGGTACAAAAAAAGGTTAATGCCATATATAGCAACAGCTCATTCCTTATACAACGAGACAGAGCAAAGATAATCCATCATGCATTTATCTAACCCACGCAGACTGGGTTGATACGCTCAACCAACATTCTTTGCAAAGAAGGGCGTAAACACCGCTCTTTTTGTATTAAAATCCGTATCTTTATAAGAAGAAACTGGTGTCAGGAAATTGGCGTAGCGCGTTTATCTCGTAAATGAGAACAATAGGTTAACGACTGAGCAAGATTAAGTTAAGATATGAACAGTGGGTGTTTGTTCAGCCGTTAGTTCATTATGCGTTATTCAATTGGAGCAATTTGGCGTTTTTGTTTTTATATTACTCAATTCATTCTTTTGTAAACAGATTGTTATTGCAGAAATGAACAAAAAAAATGTACCTCTTAAATTGAAGTTTGTGGTAGAATAGTAGATGCCCTAAATGAATCGTATTTAATTTTTTTTTATGAGCATCAAACCTAGCCAAATTTGTAATTTTCAACCAGCTTAATAAATGAGAATACTCTGTTTATCAGATTATTTATGTACCTGATAACTCAGACAATGATTATTGATTAGGAAAATTCTAGTTTACATATGAAAGAAACATGATGTTTCTTTATTTGTTTTTAATGCGGGTAAATTACACCACATTTTAAGTTACATATAGATACAAGAAATCAAAGTACATAGAAAAATTAAATGGTACTCATCTGTGGTCCAGACCGGGAATCGAACCCGGTACCTCTGAATTTCCAGCCCAGCACCTTAACCACTTTGCCACCGGAGCACTCAGCAAGCGCCCTCAATCTTACCATCTATTTTGACTTTCGTATCATTCTAGTTTAATAGGTTTGTTAACCTAATGGTGTGTAAATGTGGTCCGGTCTGGACCACAGGTGAGTACCGTTTAATTGTTCTATGTAGTTTGATTTCTTGTATCTATATATGTAAATTCTAGTTTGTTTAAAAGTGTATTCCATTTGGGTGGTTCCATTGTCACCAGGCTGTCTAACATAACTGGCCGCGACTTTGAATCTAGCGCGACAGAGCATCATCTATCACTTTCGTCCTATATTGAGTGGAAAGAAATGGAAGCAAAAGAAGTACCATAGATAGCAAGTGGAATCACGTAGTTTCTGCCTACCCCGTTGGGAAAAAGGCGTGACTATATGTATACAGGATGTCCCTAAAACTCGGCAGCGTTTAACCCCACATGCCTGGCTAGTCCATGTTATTAGTAAAAACTAACTGAATCTCATTAGACTGAAGTATCGATAGAGTGAAGACCCATCCCGGATGTACCTAAAATACAGGGAAATCGTATTTCTATTGTCAGCCAGGACTGAAAATCCCAGTTCTCTAAAACGGTACCGGTAGGTACTGCAACTGCATACCCTAATTCAAATACAAAATATTAAATGATCTTACCCCAGCCTCCTCTTGCTCTCCTCCGGGGGCAGCTGGTCAAAAGTCTTAGCCTGGTCCTCGCCCAAGAATGCATCATGATCAAACTGCTTATTGTGGTGCTCGTTCTTAAAATGCTCAGCATCAGAGAGGTGGTCCGCCATCCTCTTAGTGTCCTCTGGCACTCCAGCACATGCTGCCGTCACGGCCAGCAGGAGGAATAGAGATGTCAGCATTTTTACTGAAATTAGGAGATAGTAATTTAGGTACCGATTTTGCACAACATCCTCATAACTCCCAGAGCCCTGTTTTTGATCAGGAATCAGATTGGGAATCCAAATGTATCACTTTTAATTTAAATGTTCCATCTCTATCACGAATCTGATTCATGCCTGGGGATCTATTTGTTTAGACAGAGGAGATAGTTATTTTATTACAAATAATGTAAATGCTATTACTTAATTTTACTGAAAATTCATGCATTATTATTCAAAATAAGTTATTTTATTTGAAAGTCTGTATTTAAAGGTTTACATTTAGTTCTTAGTTTCTGAAATAATGTTAGTTTATTAGTTACTTGAAAAAGGATCAGGAATTTTAATATAGCTGGCCTAAATAGGTAAATTATTGAACACTAAACATAAACCAGGAACCTGAATTAATTTGTGATGTAAACTATCGTAACGGGAATCCGTGACTTCTGCTACTAGGCTAGCTACACCCACTATCAGTCTACAAACTAATAAAATAACTATTACTCCTTATTACTATTTCATACAAAAACTTCCAGAACACTTGCCTGTAAACTGAAACCGCCACGTCAACGCAGGCCACGTACTAGCTACAGCCAACTATCCCGTTCCGTTTCCGCTAGACGATAAACAACCGCGACCGGCGATGATGAGGAAATCGGGAGATGCAAGGATGCAAATCAAATGCTGAGATTAAAGCACGTTCTGACATATAATTATATTTACACCAATAAATATTACCTTAGTAAAGTAAATAGCTCGGCATGCCCTTTTTAAGGAATCTTTAGATTTCTATTGCAATCTATTGATTTAAATGTAATTCCTCGAAAATTATTTAGTTTTGAAACTAGTAAGCTAACAAATGAAGAATAGCTTTTGAACGTGCGTGTCAAAAATAATGTTGCCCACAATTATTGACACCCCCTAAATTTAAAACAACATTTGTATGTTTTGTCCATATTTCAAAATTCAAAAGTACAGTGTAGTTGTTTATCAAATGGTGAAAGGTTGTTTTTCGACATTTAGATATCTTCATATTATATTATATTGCAAAGTAAAAAAAAAATACTTTGTTTTTTATTTTATAGTGCGAGCGAAAGAGTTCCTTTTTAGCTTGCTTGGGCAAAAATGATTTCGTATGTCTATCTGGCGTCTGTCCAGCGCTTATGCACCCTGACCACTCATCAGGTTATTGAACCGAACGGGTAGAATCGGGCGTGTACGCCGCTTTGGAATTTAGTATGAATTTGACGTCTTCAGGTGCCCGATTCGATTCGATAACCGCATAGGGAAACCTGATATTGTGCGGCATCGGCATGCCTAAAGGTACTGACACATTTGTTTAAAAATAAGCATGCTTTTAAGCATGTTTAAAATCAGCATGCTCTGTAGCTGTCCAGATATGCCAGAAATAAACATATTACTTTTGAGCAAGCTTCCAAATAAGCAAGCTCAAAGGAAATAACTGGACACACTTGCTAATAAGCACGGGTTTCCTGCCAAGATGGACTGGTTTTCTGTGGTATTAAAGCAACAGTTCTATACGAAAATAACTCAAAAACATAATCAAATACTCTCTTTATATAACCACCATGAAATTAAAACTATTTAGACAAAATTCAAAATTCTTCGCCCTTTCATTTAAAATTCCCGCCAAAGAATCAATGACACCAGCATGCTAATAAGCAAGCCTGTTGCCTGTTCAGGAGAGCTTGAAGCATGCCCCCTTCCACCCGCGCCTCAGTTAGCATGCTTACAAATCAAACAGCGGTTGATTTTTAAGCATGCTTATTAGTGGCAATAACTAGACACACATGCCACACACGACACACGTGCTCATTAGTGGCATGCTTTCTTGCTACTAATAAGTATGTCAATAATGTCAAATGTGTCAGTAACTTTAATTCACCGCCTTAATATGTGGGGATTTAAAATAAACAACATGGCAACATTTATGCACCATAGAGTAAGTTGCACTATGTAGAATACAGAACACCAAATATAAATATAATTATTTACGATAATTCGGCTAACGAAAGGATAAAACAAATCACTTATATTTGGAAATAGAATATACTTTTTATTGAAGAAAGATTCATTGTGATAATTCGTAAGCCTCTGCATAGTGCATTTCTTTCTCTATCTATCTTGTCTCTGCTAATGTGGTAACTGCCAGCCGCCGAGTCGAGCTGTCATGTGTGTTGTACGTTTTGCCTAATTTTTAGTTCCAAAGAGAAATTTTAATTATGTTTCTGAATAATACAACTACTTAGTTGTTAATTAATCGTTTTAAGGCTGCATAAAACGCATATTCTGGGTATAAGTTGCTAAAAACGGATTGCAAATGTCAATATGTCAGGATCTCGGCCTTAATTTCCAACAGAGAATGGTGAGAAACACACACAATTACCGTTTAATGCTTGTTTTAATTGCTGTGGACAATCTAACTTTAATCTAGTTTACTTTAACCAACACTAGCATACGTTTACTATACAAGTTTTCGTATATTTTTGTCACGGCAAGTTACCTAACAAGATTCGGCATTTTCTGTGATGTTTGCTTGAATTAATGCGATTAAGAATTGAAACGTACTGTGATGTTTCAGGGCGCAAATATATCGCAGTTGGAAAGAGATATCGGCTCAGAACAGTTCCCACCGAATGAACACTACTTTGGTTTAGTCAATGTAAGTATTTAGATAAGCCTTTTTAAATAATAAGTACTTAAAATTACTGGTTACGGATATGTCATTTTATAGATATGCTTTGAATTAGCCAAAGTACTAAATTTGCAGGTAAGTTAATTAATAAGAAAAGAAACTACCATAGAATTTGATAGGCCTATGGTCTGCCCTGCCTATAGTAAACTAATAATTGAGACAGCAAGTATATTTTTGACGAGGGATGCAGTTATCCAAGCATCTCAAGGGATGTAGCTTACTGCTGTGACCCCTGAATAATAAATAAATATTAGGGGACAATCTTACACAAATCGAACTAGTCCCATAGTAAGCTCAATAAGGCTTGTGTTATGGATACTAGACGACGATATATTTAATAGATACAAATACTTAAATACATAGAAAACATCCATGACTCAGGAACAAATATTCGTGCTCATCACACAAATAAATGCCCTTACCGGGATTCGAATCCAGGACCTCCTGCTTCGTAGGCAGGGTCACTACCAACTAAGCTAAAGCGGTTGTCATAAAGAAGAAAGAGCCTATCATAGTAAGGAGCCGAGCTAAGCTAAAGAGGTCGTCATAAAGAAGAAAGAGCCTATCATAGTAATACTCTTGGTTTCTTGTCCCTTTATGAAAACTTGCACTCTACTACAGTTAATGCTAAGTGTATACTTAGTGTATCTTTGTTAGATGGTCACATCATTCGTCAGTGTTTATTTTGACATGGTCATTTAATTTGAAGATAATAAGGTAATCAAAAGTAGAATTTACTTTTAAATGGGGTTTTCAAACAATTCTATTAGAACAATTGATGTATCTTGTTATCATATCTGATAAGTTGACATTACTGATAAGGATATCTAAACAAAAAATTCCAATAAGATTTGATGTAAACCTTTTCAAGTTTTTTTTGTATTATCCTCCTAAGGCCCAAGTAAATCCCCGTAGGAATAATTAACATTGTTATTCAGACCCAGCTCCTTCAACTGTGGGTAATCATAGCGTACCATGGTCCTACCATTAGGACTTTTAATGAATATAATTCAAGACTTATAGAAAGCCCATGGTCTTCTCTGTAGCACTTATTCAAATAGAATCAATTGCCCAAATAGCTATCGATACATTATTTACAAATACGGCCAAAAATAAAATTTTAAAAAGTGTCTTAAATGCTTGGGTCTGAATTAGTATAAAACAATAGTACTACTGGTAGGACCATGATTCACAGTCACTATGAGCGTTATTTTGCTTTGGGCCTCAGGAGGCTATAAGGTAGAAGTCCACTGTCTCAATAGTTGTCATCTTGAATGTTGAGTCATTAGCAATAGAGGTGATGGCAGGGTGTCCACTACATATTGGGCATTACATATCATGTCCAACACTAGGATGTTTGCCTTGCTGAATTAAACAAACATGTAAGAACTTGGTATGGAAAGCCACTAATAAGTCCTAGATTGTACATCGAAAAGCCTTGCTCCTTAGTACACCTGCTCAAGTTGGCATGCTTTATCTTATTCTTAATCTAACATAGATTAGAAACATCAGTCATATTAGATACATACAGAGTAGGCCAAAGATTAATTAACCTGATTAAGAGAAAATAAAAGCCAGAATGTAATTCTCAATCAAAGTATCTGACTAGGAATTTAATCATGACATCATTATTCAGAATATAATGATTAAATCATATTTTTCTATCTCAATGACGATTAAACAACGGAGTTTAATTCTGACAAATTAAAATGATGTTTTAGTTGCTTAAATGGCATTTCTAATAAGATAATTTCGGTACTTGTACAATTTAACTTCACTGATAATAATAACTGATAGAAGTGAGTGATCATCCAAATGCAAATTATTGTTTCAGTTACACATCTTGCTCCTTGTGTGAAATTAATTATATGAATTACAACCAATAATTGTCTTAACATCAGAATGATCACTCAGTAAGAGAAAATTAATAGATCCAAAAAATCATTAAATTTATTTGATTGGTGATTAAGTTAGCTTTAATCATTATTGTGAATTAAGAATTGGTCTTGAGGGAGTTAATCTGATTAACAGCCTGTGCACACGGCGTCTTTTAAACGCGCCGTGTGCACAGGCCCTAAGGGTCTCCAGTCCGATTCACTCGGGGTGGTCTGGCTAGCGACCTGGTTCGACCCCAGGGAACGCCACGGCCGACCACCCGGTCATATAATTGCTACGCTCACTAGGGTTCCAAGTTAGTCAGAATTTAAAAAAAAGAAAAAAAAATGCCCTAGGGGTACATTTAATTTGATTAAGACAGAAGTGATTTATTCTAACAAATTTTTAATCAGATTGAGGCTTTTAGTCGTTTAGGTGTTGTAATTATAAAATAGTACAATTGTCATATGACTGAGTGACTGAGTTGTCAATGTAAAAAGTGTGAACACCTTGACAACTCGTGCCAAGTTTACTTAGAGAGGCTTATCAAAACAGACAAATATCGTTTTTTTTTTTTAGTTTGGCAACACTTGCTACAGCAACTCGGTGTTGCAAGCCCTGTACTTCTGCCGTCCGTTCAGAGAGAAGGTTCTGGAATACAAGGCCAAGAACAAGCGCACGAAAGAGACCCTGCTGACGTGCCTCGCCGACCTCTTCTATAGCATCGCCACGCAGAAGAAGAAAGTCGGGTCCATAGCTCCTAAGAAATTTATTGCTAGGCTAAGAAAAGAGAAGGGTAAGTCTCAATGTTGGTTAAACCACATTATAATATCAGTATTTTTTAATCCCTGACGCAAAAAAGGGGGTGTTATAAGTTTGACGCCAATGTCTGTCTGTCTGTTGGTGTGTCTGTCTGTGGCGTCGTAGCTCTCGAACGGATGGACCGATTTCGATGCGGTTTTCGGAAAGCAGGTTTCCCTGCGGGTGTTCTTAGCTATGTCTGGTAAAAATCGATCCAGCAGTTTGAAGAGTATCAGATCTTTTCCAAAATGATGTAAGGCATTTTCGGCATAAAGTGGAAGTCAAGTACAAAAATAACATTTCAAAAGCGTGAAATAAATCTGAAATTAAAAAGTCCCGACTAAAAAAAAAACTCTAAAAAGTCAAAAAATAATAATGTGACCTTTTTGATTGGAGGTTTCTAATTTTTTATTCTAAATTTTTAATTTTTCATATAAATGGTACACCGCGCGGCTTGTATGTGTGGGCGCTGCGAATGAACGCACTACAAAAAAGTTTTACGGATGCGTAAAAATGCCCCAGTACGAATCGCACTGTCTGCGCCTCGACCTTGAATACGTATCGCACGCTCCTAAACGGCCGAAGTTTGACTACTCGTCTGTCTTTATACTTTGGTTAAACTGTCTATTTCAGGGATGGCAAACCGTCAAAAAATAAATCTGGTAGTAATAATTTTTTTTTATTGCTGACCATATCCCGCCATCTACAAAGTATTTCTTCTTTGTAAATGGCACATAAAAAAAGTCGCTTTCCCGGGTTTCGTTCCGAAAACTTTTTGACTACATAGTCCTTTTGAAACATGAAATATTTATAGAAGTTCCGAAAACTTTTTGACTACATAGTCCTTTTGAAACATGAAATATTTATAGAAGTTCAGAAAACTTTATGACTACATAGTCCTTTTGAAACATGAAATATTTATAGAAGTTCAGAAAACTTTTTGACTACATAGTCCTTTTGAAACATGAAATATTTTACATAGTCCCAAAGTTACTATCAATTTTTAGATTTAAAGCAAAGCAAAGCAAAGTTTAAAAATGAGGCTCCGAAAAGCACCCGTAGTAGCTTGGCGGGAGCTTCAGGGCTTCACAAAACACACTTTGGGAGTAACTCTTGAATGCGATCCTAAAATGTCTGGCATCTATAGTAACGAATTGTCTACGTTCAATCTTATGAATATCAATGTGGTATTCTTTTTATTTTCAGAGGAATTCGACAACTACATGCAGCAAGATGCGCACGAGTTTTTAAATTTCCTGATCAACCACATTAATGAAATTATTTTAGGTAAGTACTGTACTTCAATGGAATTCAGTAATGCAGAGGGCTACCAGATTTTTTATTTGCCGCTAGGGGGCGCCACTAGAACTCGGCGTTATACAACTTTCAGTTCTGTCTCTTACTTTAACCATACATACTCGGCGAAAATTACCCACGTCCTTTTCCTACCCACGTTGTGAGAACGTATCTACGACGTGTGTGGAGCGCAATCTCCCCAAGAGTAAATCACATTCAATTCCATCAGTTATAATAATAAGCTCTGTGGCGCTACAAATTAATCTACTTTAACAATTATAATCGAATAGCTTAATTATTGACAATGTATTTTTTTTTTCAGCGGAACGCAACCAGAGCACGTTAAAGGTCCAAAAAAACGCGTCCGGCGAGAGCGTCACGTGCAACGGTACCGGCACCGCCGCCCCCGCCAGCTCCGACCCCACCTGGGTGCACGAGATCTTCCAGGGCACGCTCACCAGCGAGACCCGCTGCCTCAACTGCGAGACCGTCAGCAGCAAGGACGAACACTTCTTCGATCTGCAGGTAATGTTGCCGTGCCCCCGCTATTTGCATCCCACCTGGGTGCACGAGATCTTCCAGGGCACGCTCACCAGCGAGACCCGCTGCCTCAACTGCGAGACCGTCAGCAGCAAGGACGAACACTTCTTCGATCTGCAGGTAATGTTGCCGTGCCCCCGCTATTTGCATCCCACCTGGGTGCACGAGATCTTCCAGGGCACGCTCACCAGCGAGACCCGCTGCCTCAACTGCGAGACCGTCAGCAGCAAGGACGAACACTTCTTCGATCTGCAGGT
The DNA here is from genome assembly GCA_947034925.1 of Eudemis profundana. Taxonomy (NCBI): domain Eukaryota; kingdom Metazoa; phylum Arthropoda; class Insecta; order Lepidoptera; family Tortricidae; genus Eudemis; species Eudemis profundana. The sequence continues at coordinate 2,981,188 of OX344800.1, read as the reverse complement.
AATGTTGCCGTGCCCCCGCTATTTGCATCCCACCTGGGTGCACGAGATCTTCCAGGGCACGCTCACCAGCGAGACCCGCTGCCTCAACTGCGAGACCGTCAGCAGCAAAGACGAACACTTCTTCGATCTGCAGATAATGTTGCCGTGCCCCCGCCGGCTCCGACCCACCTGGGTGCACGAGATCTTCCAGGACACGCTCACCAGCGAGACCCGTTGCCTCAACTGCGAGACCGTCAGCAGCAAGGACGAACACTTCTTCGATCTGCAGGTAATGTTGCCGTGCCTCCGCCGGCTCCGACCCACCTGGGTGCACGAGATCTTCCAGGGCACGCTCACCAGCGAGACCCGTTGCCTCAACTGCGAGACCGTCAGCAGCAAGGACGAACACTTCTTCGATCTGCAGGTAATGTTGCCGTGCCTCCGCCGGCTCCGACCCACCTGGGTGCACGAGATCTTCCAGGGCACGCTCACCAGCGAGACCCGTTGCCTCAACTGCGAGACCGTCAGCAGCAAGGACGAACACTTCTTCGATCTGCAGGTAATGTTGCCGTGCCCCCGCTAGCGCCGTCCCACCTCGGTGCACGAGATCTTCCAGGGCACGCTCACCAGCGAGACCCGCTGCCTCAACTGCGAGACCGTCAGCAGCAAGGACGAACACTTCTTCGATCTGCAGGTAATGTTGCCGTGCCCCCGCTAGCTCCGATCCCACCTGGGTGCATGAGATCGGAAATCTTGGTGCGCGAGTCCGACTCGCATTTGACCGGTTTTTGTCCAGGGTAAACGTTTAATTTAAGTTTTTTTTTTATTCCAGGTGGACGTAGGCCAGAACACAAGCATCACCCACTGCCTAAAATGCTTCAGCGACACAGAGACGCTATGCAACGACAACAAGTTCAAATGCGACAACTGCAGCAGCTACCAAGAAGCACAGAAGCGCATGCGCGTCAAGAAACTGCCGCTCATACTCGCGCTGCATCTCAAGCGGTTCAAGTATATGGAACAGTATAACCGGCATATAAAGGTGTCGCATAGGGTAGTGTTTCCGTTGGAGCTGCGGTTATTTAATACGGTGAGTTTTACTAGTTATTATTTAATTCCGTTATGTATGAAAGATATTTATTACTATTTCATATCGCAATTCAATTAAAGTCGCAATAAAAAAAATACCCTGAAACCAACTGTGGAATTATGGCCAGTTCACATTATTCCAGTCCAGTGATCCAGCGGGCTAATCCAGTCCAGTTGTGGACTGGAGCATATCGTTTACATTATTCCAGTCTTTTAAGAGTTGTTAAAGACTGTTACCAAAAACAACCACGCGTATTAACTATATCACGTTCAATCCAGCACTGGATTGACGGTTTACACTATTCCAGTGGCGCTGGATTGGGTGAGCTCCAGTCACTGGACTGGAATGCTCACTGGAATGGGTACATTCCAGTGCATTCCAGTGTCGGTTCACATTATTCCAGTAGCATTCCAGCACTGGATTGGATTGCTGGACTGGAATGCTACTGGAATAATGTGAACTGGCCATTAGCGACTTTTCCCTAACGCGGAAATTATTGCGCGCGAATTGTCGACTTGCTGGCGGATCATAGTTGTTTAAAAACAATACCTGAACCAAACCCCCTCATTAAAAGCGTTGCCTCGTATTTATTTTTGTAGTGTGTATTGGTTGACAGTACATGGCCAACGAAATAAATTATATAAAGCACAAAGTATGGATAAAGGTTAAGATTATAATCTGCCGTGATTACAAGTAAACCTATTCGCTCCAAACAACTTCCTTCTATCCTTAATAAAGAGCAAATTGCAGTCTGACGATGCAGTCAACCCGGACCGACTGTACGACCTGGTCGCGGTCGTCGTCCACTGCGGCTCCGGCCCCAACCGCGGCCACTACATCAGCATCGTCAAGAGTCACGGCTTCTGGCTACTGTTCGACGACGATATGGTCGACGTGAGTACTGACACTACTGACAGAAAAGTCCGGCTTGTGCCCCCACCGGGCACTACATCAGCATCGTCAAGAGTCACGGCTTCTGGCTACTGTTCGACGACGATATGGTCGATGTGAGTACTGACACTACTGACAGAAAAGTCCGGCTTGTGCCCCCACCGCGGCCACTACATCAACGTCCAAGAGCCACGGCTTCTGGTTAATGTTCGGCGACGACATGGTCGAAGTGAGTACTGACACTACAGACAGATAAGTCTGGGTTGTGCCCCGCCCGCGGCCACTACATCAACTTCAAGAGCCACGGCTTCTGGTTAATGTTCGACGACGACATGGTCGACGTGAGTACTGACAGATAAGTCCGGGTTGTGCCCCCATCGCGGCCACTGCATAAGGTCCAAGAGCCACGGCTTCTGGTTAATGTTCGACGACTACATGGTCGACGTGAGTACTGACACTACTGACAGATAAATCCGGGTTGTGTCTCCACCGCGGCCACTACAACTTCAAGAGCTACGGCTTCTGGTTAATATTCGGCGACGACATGGTCGACGTGAGTACTGACACTATTGACAGATAAGTCCGGCTTGTGCCCCAACCGCGGCCACTACATCAGCATCGTCAAGGGCCACGGCTTCTTCTGGTTAATGTTCGGCGACGACATGGTCGACGTGAGTACTGACAGATAAGTCCGGCTTGTGCCCCCACCGCGGCCACTACATAAGGTCCAAGAGCCACGGCTTCTGCTTAATGTTCGACGACTACATGGTCGACGTGAGTACTGACACTATTGACAGATAAGTCCGGCTTGTGCCCCAACCGCGGCCACTACATCAGCATCGTCAAGGGCCACGGCTTCTTCTGGTTAATGATCGGCGACGACATGGTCGACGTGAGTACTGACACTACTGACAGAATGTCCGGTTTGTGCCCCAACCGCGGCCACTACATCAACGTCAAGAGCCACGGCTTCTGGTTAATGTTCGACGACGACATGGTCGACGTGAGTACTGACACTACTGACAGTAGATAAGTCCGGCTTGTGCCCCGCCAGCGGCCACTACATCAGCATCGTCAACAAAGTAACTAATTATTTTAGAGTGACTTACTTTTTGGAACGTGACGGAATATTTATCATTTATGCTGTATAAACGACAATCATAGGCAGGTCGATGTGACTTACCTTTGATATTATATCTCGCAATATATAATTTTCTAGTGATCTATTATAGTTTAGTAGTGGTATATTGAAAATTTTAATCATATTCTTTTTGTTTTCCAGAAAATAGACGCATCCGCTATAGAAGATTTCTACGGCCTAACTTCAGATATACAAAAATCGTCAGAAACGGGATATATACTATTTTATCAGTCAAGGGATGCTAGTTGTTAAGTTTAACTTATTTAATTAATTTATATAATAGGTTAGTGCTGCGTACGTTCTTTGATATGCCTCGTTTGTTAAAGTTGAAAAGGCATAGTGAAATTATTGAAATATTGATCAATTCCAAACATTGAGATATTCATCTTTTAGATTTCATTTGTAAATAAATATATTTCATTTCAAAATATTATCTGAATGTTGTGTTTTATTTTGTGGTAAACATTGACGTATAATAACAAAAATCATGCTGAGCACAGTTAACTATTCCATAGACAAATGTCGCCAACGATAGAGTAATCCCTCAGAGCGATATCAACCTAAATGGCATTGAATAAAATATGCCTTTTGGTACTGGGCCAACAACAGCATGCTACTTAGGTAATAAATCATCGCAGAATATGGTCTGGGTGGAATGAGATCTAGAAGCTTTTAATATGACGATTATTATGAAAAAGCTATGGCAGCCGATTGCGCATGCGCCTTTCAAACAGAGGTCGTTATTAGATACTAGCATTTACCCCGGCTTTGCTCACGTTATTCCCGTTAATGTCCCAAGGGAACTCTACTGAGATATAAAGTATCCTATATTTCAATCCAGAACTTGGTCTACTTGCCAAATTTCAGCTCAATCCATCCAGTTGTTACCCCGTTATTTAGTAATAAACATCTTTATAAAGTAAATATAAAATATGTATATTTTATAATATTATTTGGGTTTACCATTAGCTTTTCGGTAAAGGAAAAACATCGTGAGGAAAACTGAATACTTACATCGATGAAGAAATTCAATTTGGTCCGCACCGGGCAGCCACCTGTGGCCCGTTTCACGAAACTACAATTTTACAAGTCTAAACTAGCAACATTGGCCAAGTACCACAACACCATGGAACGTGCACGACGAAGGTGCTGCCAATCTAAATCATATACCCTCTCATGCTGGGGCCACATTGACGAAAACGCCGTTCGAAATCGCGTTGAACGACGATTAACGTCAGTGTAGCTACGACTTACTATATTTGACATTGACACTTACATATTGACAGGGGCAATAGTTTCCTTTATTGTCCGCCCGTGTCTCTTTTGTTGTTTAGAGGTGCCTACCTATAGTTCGTGCACGTTCCCTATTGGTTGGTTTGATTAATTAATTTGACTTGTAGCTTCGTGAAATGAAACGGATCACTGGTCGGAAAATGAAATTTCATGACATACCATCGCTGAATGCAGCCCCCCAGCTTAAGGGGTGGCAACATATACATCCGCAAATCCGAATATTAGCCAACGGGATCATGGTTACATAATCAATGTGTAGGTTTCCTCACGATGTTTTCTCTTACCGTACGAGCGATCATCACCGTACAGCAATTTTCGGGTAATGTTTATTAATACATGAGACCGCCGGAATTCAAACCCAGGGCCTCACGATCTCCAGTTCGTCCCCGCAACTATTAGACCACCAACGCTCGCGAACATTCGAATCGCTTGATTCTCCATCCAAACAACACGAATTAGGGGTTAAAAATCCATTCTAACGACATTTGAAATTTGTTTCATTTTATAGCTTGATACATTTTGCTTGCAAAAAATGGTGTCCCCTTGAATCGCCGACAAACGTTTCATCGAATTTTCATTTCGTCGACAACTTTTTTCTCCGAAATCGTTAGCTTCTCAGGATTTTTTAAAGAGTCATCTTGTAGGTTAGGTTTGTTTTATATTAATTTCTAGAAAAATATGGTTTCAGAGAAAATTAACTTTCGATGAAATGATATTTCGATGAAACGTTTGTCGACAATTCAAGGGTAAACCTGCAAAAAATATATGTATGACAAGTCTCAAAAAGCCAAACAAGTACATATTTTGAGTGATTAAGTTTAGTTTCTAATGATGCTAATAGATGGCGCTAACACATCAGTAGCTCATGTTTTTATGGTTTTTCGGACGTCTCATGTCACAAAATGCATAGTTAAAAAATTATACATATTTCAACCAAATTTTACGTCATTACCCATACATACATCCTTAATCCCTTCTTCGTTTGTATTGGGAACCGCTTTAACCCGCGGCCCGCAGAGGTTTCGTCGGCGGCCCACCAACAGCTTAGCCACTTTTTTTCATCAATGTAATAGTAAAATCGAAACTAAATAATCAATCGTTTATAGAGTTAAACCTAATTGATAACCACATTTTTTGTATGTACATATGAATGTGGACCAATTTTTACCTAATGAAAAATCGTTATAAATACCTATGGGATATGATCATTTCGTCTAAATCGCAACTGGTACTAGCGGTAACAGGTCTAAAACGCAGCTAGTCTAAAACGCATCTCGTCTAAACTGCAACTGGTCTAAGTAGCTACCAGTCTACGTCGCTATTGGTCTAAGCAGTAAGTGGTCTAATACACAGCTGGCCTAAGAGCACGTGGTCTAAGTCTTAGCTGGTCTAAGTAGTAATAGGTCTAAGTCACAACTGACCTAAGTAGTGTCTCGTCTAAAATGCAGTTGGTCTAAGTAGTCATTTGACTAAACATTTGTTGTTTTCTAAAACAGGAAGTAGTGAACTCGACTAACCTAAGTAGTAACTTATATTCGCCTAGTGACTGCAATACAGCCACATCTCAAATTTTTTTTTTTGTGAAAAAAAAAGTGTTGTTAAAAAAAATTAAAAAAAATGATTTTTTTTTAGATGTGGCCGTATTGCAGTCACTAGGCGATATGTCACGTTATCATGGCCCCCACCTAGTTCGACTTCTGCTACGTCCAATAAGGATTGGAAGTTAGTCAGGCTTAAAAAAAACCCGGCCTCTGCAGTACCTAATGTACTATTAACGGTCGGATATCTCACGTTAAGGGCCGTCGGACACCGACTTTGAACTTATGTTCTGAGTCTGTGTCCGTTGGCATTCAATGTGTTAAAAAAACCCTGTCTAAACCATCGACGTTTGGGTTACAAAATGCACCGGATCCGACTGCTAATAGCGACGCGTGCCATAACCGCGCTTATGACGAAAGGCGCGAAGAGCGTTTTAGACCAAATCAGCTTTAAACGAGGTGCGTCTTAGGCTAGATGTCTTATTAGACCAGTTGCATTTTAGATTACGTGCGTATTAGCCCAGTTGTGTTTTAGGCGAAACGCGTTATAGACCAGTTGCGAATTGTCTGCTAGGCTAGATGCTACTTAAACCAATAGCTACGTAGACTGGTAGCTACTTAGACCAGTTGCAGTTTAGACGAGATGCGTTTTAGACTAGCTGCGTTTTAGACCTGTTACCGCTAGTACCAGTTGCGATTTAGACGAAATGATCATATCCCATACCTATAATGCGGCCCGCTTTGTTAAAAAAACATCTCTGCCCTTGATTTGGAAAAGGTTGCGGACCCCTGACGTATTGGGTTACTGCAGACTTCACTAATGGGTCATTCTCAAAAAATGATGTAGTTTGGGCTTTATAAAACAACCTCTTAATCTTGTTCCTTTGTGTAACGAAAGTTAACCATATAACCTGTATAGTAAGTTTCGTAACACAAAGGAACAAGATTAAGAGGTTGTTTTATAAGTCCAATTTAGCTGTTTTCACGGATTTTCTTCTAAATGCACTGAATGAAAATTGCCAGGTGGATGTCGTGTATACAGACTTCTCCAAAGCATTTGACAAGATTAGTCATGAAATCTTGCTGGAGAAGCTCTGGGGAGCCGGAATACATGGCGACCTGTTTCGATGGATTGAATCTTACATCACAAATCGATCTCAAGCGGTTTCCATCAAGGGCTTCATGTCTAACTTTCTTCACATCCCCTCAGGCGTCCCCCAGGGGTCCCATTTAGGGCCTTTGCTTTTTACGCTTTATATAAACGATATTGGTGATGTTATTAAGCATAGTAATCATCTACTGTATGCTGATGACGCAAAAATTTATAAAATTATTTCCACTCGTGACGATTGTTGTGAGTTACAAGCCGACATTAATTCTTTAGTAGAATACTGTAACAGTAACCAGCTTTTCTTAAATGCAGACAAGTGTAATATCATCACCTTTACTCGTAAAAAAAAAACAATTATTTACGATTATAAATTAAATACTCATCGCATAAGTAGGGTTGACAAAGTCCGAGATCTTGGGATAATAATTGACAGTAAACTTACGTTCAATAATCACATTGACACAATTGTTCAAAGGGCATATAAACATCTTGGATTTATCCTAAGGGTATGTAAACCTTTTCGACACAAAACTACATATATGATGTTATATTACAGTTTGGTCAGATCTATTTTAGACTTTGGATGTATTATTTGGAGTCCGTTTTTTAAATGTCATATTAACAGGATTGAACGTGTACAACAGAAGTTTTTCAAAAGTATTGACTTCCGATTGGGTCGTGGCCGGAATTCTTATAAAAATAGTCTGTCTCACTATAATTTGTTGACTCTAGATAATCGCCGAAGGCAATTTGATATCATGTTTCTTTATAAATTAATTAATAATTTCATCGACTCCCCTTCACTTCTTGGTAGGCTTTTATTCAATATACCACAACGCTCTGTACGCCATAAGAAATTGTTCGCTTCTGCATACTCTCGTACCAAATATATTTCAAATTCGTATTTCAACCGTTGTCTCAGATACTATGATAACAATTTGTCTGATATTGATCTCTTTTCCTACAAAAATTGTCACAGCTTTAAAAAGCAACTTATATTTAATTTAAAATGTATTTAAGTCAATTATAATTAAGAAAATAATGTAGTCAGTTACGCAGATCGCACTCCTGGCGTGACTGTCACAGTAAGTCGCTGTGACTGTCACGGTAGGAGTGTGTGTCTCACTGTTAATAACATGGGTACCTTCTTAGAAATGTACCACTTGCAATGCGGTTTATTTCGCCTTCTACCGTTCCTATACAATCGTTTTGTCTTAAGTTAAGTTATGGCACTCAAGGTCATTTAATGTAATAATACTATTATATTGTTTTCACAATGTGACTGTTTGTTGCCTAAATAAATAAAAAAAAAAAAAAAAAAAAAAAAAAATAAAGCCCTAACTACGGACATCAGTTTTTGAGAATGACCCTAATATAAAGAAAAATGCTTTTAAATAAAACGACTGCTTTCTTAAATTAATATATTCCCTTATTAGGCTATGAATTCATACGGGATAGGCGCCAGCAGCACGGGTTTGTCCAAGCCGCTGACAATGTGTGCGGGCTTGGGCCCGGCGGGCTGTCTCTTCAGGTGCACGGTCTTGTTGGCCGCCTTGGCCGCCTTCAGCAGCCTCTCGTTCTCCTTTACGCGCACCAGGAAGTCCTCTCTGCACTTGGAGTGCTTGACGTGCTCGACGCGGATGTTGATGCGTTTAGGGATGATGCGGCCTCGGACGCGCTTGTTCACGATGACGCCTAGGGCGTGGGCTGTGACGTTGTATACGCGGCCGGTCTTGCCGTGGTAGACCTTGTGTGGCATGCCCTTTTGGACTGCACCGTTGCCCTGGAATGGAAAAACTGATGTTAGGAAATCCATCAAATGGAAGACTTTTCCGAACCCGAGAAGCTTAACACTGTAAGGCCTTTATTTATTACATTTACAGTGTTGTGCTTCTCACGTATGTGCTCATGATTCTGAGTAAATTGGTATAAGACACACCATGATCAGACAAAAAAAAGTAAAAGGTACATATGTTCTGCAATTGACCCAATGACAAATAGCTGCCTCCATGCTCCATCATCAGTTTTAGACATTTAAATGTGTTGCTAATTTTATTCAAGTAATTTATTGTGCTAATCTCAAACTACATCAATTTAATTGATTACAACATTGACAATTTAAACTAGAGGGAACAAGATTGACAAAAGCTTTAAAATAATTGACTTAGACCTCATAAATTATTGTGTTGGTACATATCAAAATTCAATGTATTTTTAATGTGAAAACACCACAATCTTTATTACGACTTTAAATACAAAGGCCAAATACTTAAAAAGTTAAACATATCCCACTATAGCCAAGATCGAATTCGAACCAGCATCTCTGTCTTGCAATGATGTGGGTCGTACCCAGGTGGTGTAGCTGTTAGCATGTTGTCCCAGCAAGTCTCTTTGGTTCGAATCGAATCCGTCTTTGGCTACTGTGAGCCATGTTTAATTGAACTATGTATTTGCTCTTTGTATTTATAAACATTAAATTAACCTAAGTAAATACACATAATCTAAATTTGAGGTATTCCTTTTTTGGAAAACCAAGAACTGGAGAAGATTGGTTTCATGGTACACTTCATTTATTCAACACTTTCAGTACCAAGACCCCAATTTTCATACAAAACCTGATAGTTGGGATCTCAGCACTGTTGTTATTGTATTGTATGCTCTGAAACCACCAATTATCTTTGTTGCACAATTTGTCAATTTCTTAGTTTTTTGTAATTAATTTTACCTTAATTAAAAAAAAATTGCTAAGGGACCTTTGGTTTACTCTAACCTAATTTTGTATTGGCAAGCACCTTACTTCAACTGAACTTGTGGTTGATGATAATACGCAACTGTCTTTCTGGTCTGCTACAAAAATGTCCAACAAGTGTTTTTAAAAAGCGCATAGGTGCTTTCTTGAAAATAAATGAGAGTGGTAAACATTCAACAAACAACAATTCTGGTTTTATTCTAATTTTAAAGGAAGAAATTTTAGTTAAAGTATTGACAAAACTCCTTGATAGCAAACAAATTTTTCAATGGGTGTTGTTAATCCTCTAATATCTGATGACTTTGGGCTTTAAAGTATTATTTCATTTAAACATACAAATACAACAAGACCTAACGACTTATTGATAAGAAAAAAATGCATCAACTAACCCTAATGTCGACGATGTCTCCAACTTTGTACACTTTCATGTACGTGGAGAGCGGGATGGTGCCATGAGTGCGGAACCTGCGGGCGAACAGATCCCTCGTACCGCGGCGGTAACCCTTTGAGTTCGTCATCTTGTTGCCTGAAACCAAACCAACGTTGTACCGACTTCTGCACGTGGACTCAACAACTTCACTAATCACTTAATATAGGAAACTTTTGATATAATACATTATTACATCGAGTATATTAAAGCCCAATTAACATTTTTATAGCCTTTTAGGATAGATGATTAATTAAATTCAACATTTTAAAGAAATAATTCAGTAATCACCTTTGCTTACAAAGCTTGACGGATAGAGAAAGAGGTTAGTTTAGTCTATGGTAGAGAGTAAAAAGGAAAAGGAAATCGGTATTTGGTTTTTTAAAGCTTGCTATGGACTGGCAAGCATATTCTCGGCTACTCATCTAGCAATCCTACTACCAACTTGTTGTGACAATCGCTCGGTTGATGAATCGATTACACGCATTGACGTATACAATCCTTACTTTTGAAATCATTGATTACAAGGTTGGGTAGAAAATATGGATGGTAGTTATTTTCACATAATTGCTGGTCCAATATTCAGCGTTTTTACGGCGTTTTATTTCGTCATTATTGTCTCAGTTAATATTGTTCCAATAAACGATGCCTAGAATTAACTTTTAATGAAACCGAAAAACAGTCCCGAGTTTAAGTCTAGTTTTATCAAAATTGTCTCGATTTGTCCTTTCGTTATAGTAAATAATCGTCGGACAACAACTACAACAATGATTGTCAAAACGCTCGGAGAATCGCTCTGTTATGGAAATATGGATGCCAATAAAACGTTAAAAAAGCACATTTGAAATATTGAAATTTGTTACTGTCAGAATCTTACGGTTTTCTTTTATTAAATAAAAACTTAGAGCATTTAGACAGGAGGCGCCTTCAGCGCATCTTTCCGAACAAAAAAGTCTGCCGCATTCAGAGGGGGGCAGGGTAACACACATATAAAAAAACTACCCACAAATGCAAAACTCTCTCTCATTGCTACGCACTCATACTAAAAAAATACACCAACACAGATTTAACTTGTCACACTAATGCAATAAAAAGCAAGTAAATACACAATTTGCTTCATAGGATGTAGGCGTAATCGCCTAAAATTCGAACCGATTATTGGGCTGCCAAGTGGCTGGAGAAAATCGATATCGATATTTTTTCGAGACGTTGCAGATGGCACCTTGGTGTACGTATAAAATTATTACGTCAATTATGGGATAATTTACTGAATTATAAAAATTATACTACTATAAATTTAATATTCTTCTAGGATATTGCATTTAAAACCGTTTTCTATTTTACTTAGAATGTCTCAAATTTCTATTTAAGACGTGAACATTATACTTTAAGCAACGAAGTCGAAGTATGATTCCAATAAATAGTGTTATAATAAAAATGAATTAGAATTTAAAAACCAATATAACTAGGTATTCTTTATGGATACTTACACAATTAGGTTTGGTTATTTTTTTACAATGTGGTCTATTTCGAAAACTATTTCGAGGAGTAGCCTGCTGGAGCAGTATACTTTAACGTAATAATATCAAACCAGTAATAAATGTAAACGTGAAAAAAATGGGAATGGCGTTATTGATTAGTTTTCTTTTTTTTATTGGCCAAGTCTTAAAACTGGGATTCTGTGAAATGTCGGGAACAAATGCTGCTGGTACCTGTCGGTCTCTGCATGTCGATTGCAAGCTTTAGTCCATATATTTTTAATGTCTATATTCTTGGGGAATCTGGAAATAATAAATATATACCGGCGAGCCACACACCATATGCACCATAATAATACCCGAGTCTAAATAGTATTAAGCTGATTTTAGTTGAAAAGCTTAATACCATCTGTAAACTTTTCAATGTCATTTTTGACATATGTAATTTATAATGTATTTTAAATTTTGCAAAACAAATGTATCTTTACTTTGTACAATCACAAAAATGGTTTTTTTGGCAGTAAGAACAATAAACATCACTACTATGATAAACTTTACGAGTAAACCCCGATCTCAATAAGCTCAGTGGTAACAATTTAATTTACTGTATAAATAATATTCACGTTTTATCGAAACAATATTCGACAAAATAACACAAATGGCGTAGCACTACTGTGGCAGATTTATGACTTCACGAACACTTTAAAACACTTGGTATAATAATTAACTTATCGACCTTACAGCCGTAGACACAAGGTTCATTTTCGAATGAAGTAAGAGATGGCTTCGGTACAAATGTTGCGAAGTGTCATATTTGCTTGTGTTTGCATATAAAATGTTGAAGACAGTAGTCCTTATTACCTGAAATACGGTGAGACGTCAAACGTCAAAATAGACGCCATTTTATATTCTTTCCGTTAGGATCTAAATGAATGTCTTCGAATCGATTTTATATAATCGATACTTGGCGTCGAATTTGAAATAAAGTGTTTAATACAAAAATAATGTTAATGTAGTGAAGTTAAAGCAAATATTTACTTATATGTGAAATGATATTCCATCTTTTTGTAGATTTGACGTGGTGGAACGTTTTTTGCACCCAAAAACAGCACATAACGGCATTTTGACGGAGCTCGTCATGCGCTGAGAACGATTTCCAGACTGTGTATAATCGATTCATTGAAGTAGTTTTTATATCATGCATGCACATTGTGCTTGCACCTTTGGCAGAGGGGAAATAATATGAAAGGCTTCTCCAGTCTAAATGCTCTAAGAATAAAAATCATTGAGATCTATTTCTCGCTTAGAGTGATAATGAATAGATGCTTTATTTAAATGAACCATAGACAACATTTCGTTCAAAAATCGGTATTCTTCAATCTGATCTGATACCTTATTTTTGAACGAAGCTTTAATGTCACATCATTGTCAATGTGTCATTTTACGCGCAAGGGAGGCGGGCCGTGGGTTGAGAGCATTATTTACTTTTAGTTAATTTTACATATTAGATTTATAATTAAAGTAGCACAATTTAGTACTAAGGAAACATGAACGGAACACCGGACAATATTATAGTGAATTCCTGTGAACTAACACCGATATATTTGATTCAGGATTCAGGCGTCGCTCAGGTATTTGTTATCTCTATTGTGCTGCATATTTTTTGCGGGCATTCGTAATGAAGTAATTTATATTTGCAGGCTACGTCTTATGTTTTGACGCCGGCGAGTCAAGTAGAACAAAAACCTGTGAGTAACCTCAAAAGATTTTACGAAAGTAGCGGGAATTTGGAGAAGAGTGTGCTTCTGAGCAGTCCAGAGCCCCCCGCGACGAAACCTAGAATATTGAAGAAGTCTGAAGCGGGTCAGATTGGAAATAATTTGAAATTGGCTAGTTTTCTTGTGCCGAAGACCAGTGCTGTGACTGTTACACCTCAGCCAAAGCCGGTGCAACCAGTGAATAATATAGTTTATAAGCCAACAGTAGCTACTGTGGCTGCGCCCAGCTCGAATGTCCTCACGATGACGCATGCTGTGCCGAAGATAGATATGGACAGGAAGATAGTAAAGTTGAAGCCCTGCGACACAGCTTCGAGGCATTTTCACGGGCGATCTGTACCAAAGTTTAAGCCAAAAGAAGTGTAAGTTGCAGTATAGTCATACGATTTATATGATAATTTCTTAGGATATGCTGCTTATTATTTGTGTACTAATAGATGTTTGATTGATGTTGCCATAGATTTTATACCTTTGGTAAGCATTTTAGAATTGAAGATCTAAATTAGTATAATTGTTTACATTTGTGAAGGATGACTTGCAAGCTTATTTAGTGAAACCAAGTTTTTGTGTCCCAATCTATAATTTATATTGAATTCTGCCACCATTACTTAAAAGGGCACATGTGATTTAGATTTGCTATATAGTTGGGCCCTTTTAACTGCAGAGAGAATTCTGTTGTGAGGCCCTTAGGTTTTTTGTTATTTATAAATTTTGATAATTTTGCAGGACACCAGAGCCACCAAAATATACATCAGTTCAGCTACTCAAGTTAGGAGAGACATATCACAGGTTCGTTAACATCTATCTCTTGTTTTGTCAAGACAGTTCAGGACCTTGTCCATGGATAGAGATCCACATATAGATGTGAGTAAAATTTAATTAAAAATCAGTCATCATTTATTACAAGCTTTAATTTAACTTGCAATCTATGTAACTATGGTGGTTCGGGTGGAATCATGCGATTCAATTTTGAAGCAGATCTCTACAACCAATTGAGCTGAAATTTTGCAAGAATATGTAAATACACAGACAGTGCAATATTATTATGACATGGAGCTGATCTGACGTTTGGCCAGATGGTAGCCATAGGATTATCTAAATTACATACAATAAATTTACTGTGTTTATCATTAAATTAGTTATGACATGCAGTTTGCGATTATACAAAAAAAGTACAGTCGGCAATAAAAGCTTGTCGGAAATAAAATAAAAATTGACAGAAACTTATTACTACCATAGTTGTACTGCTCTTTAGAATCATTAATATCCTTGTATTGAGAGCATAATATTAATACACCTTCTTATGTGTATCTATTACATGGCTTAATAATTGAAACAGACTCAAATAAACGATAGTGAAGACCTCAGTGAAGATCTTTCAAACTGGACAGTACTATCAGTAATGAAGAGTATGACAAGAAGAGACTCGAATAACCAAGGGCCAATTGATGCATAAAAGTTCAGGAATGGAGATCACAAACCGGTAGACACAGCATGGATTGCATCCCACAATGTGGTCTGATGAGCAAAAAGTGTAGAACCATTTATTGGGGAAAAAATTAAAATACCCCCAATGGCCCCATGTCCACATATGGAACCAGAAGTAGTGATACCAGAAAAGGTAGCAAGCGGTCACTACTTAGATTGTTGGTCAAATCAATCTATAGCCAATTCATGTGTTTGGCCTTAACTAAGCAAACATGCATCAAATTTTATTACAAAGAAAACTGCCAAATTAAAACTCAAAATATCACAACAAACAAAAAAATCACGATTTATTGTTGAAATCTCTGAGGCAAAAACAAAATAAACCTAAGATAATGGATGTTTCAAGAGGTTAATATCATTTAAAAAACTTAAAAAAGGTGATTAATTTCCAGTCTCAATGTGCTGAGCGATGACCAGGTGAAGATGGTGAACCAGGCGCTGAATATCATCAAGGACCCAGAAAAGATCCCTCCGGAACCCGCGTACGACCCTGTCACCAACACGCGTTTCATATACAAGTAAGACAATAGTATATATTTATGTTCATAGTCTAGTTTGTTCTCTTAGGCAACATAGGAAATAGGCACAATTAGGCAAATAAACACACAGGCTTTATGGTAAATGGATTCTGAAGCCCTTCGACATATGCAATAAGGGCTAACAGAATAGTTTTTGCCACCTGAGCAGTTTGGGCAACTAAGGCTGTGGCTCCACTGGGGCGGAGACGAGCGGAATGGAGAGATGTGTAGGTATCGACCAATCACATTAGTGTTCTCTGTTTCCATTGACATTGACGAGATATGGATTTCAACTAATGTGATTGGTCAATCCTGCATGTCTCCTCTCCACTCCGCTCGTCTCCGCTTCAACGGAGCCGCAGCCCTAATAATGTACTCTCAGCAAATTACAGAAAAAATAACTTTTAACAGATCAGCTGGATCCCTTCATAGCAACATCGGGTGACTTAAAAATTGTTAGTTCACTGAAATTAAATGATTCATTGATTCATTTGGCTTTTAATTAGTTACACAAACCAAGCACTGTATGCCTTCTTAGCAAGAAGAAAATGTATACGGTACAAAAGGGACGGATGTATGTTTACAATGATAGATATATCCCACATAGGGTCAGATTTGCCATTGACCCTACCCTATGACAAATGTATATTCTACCTACACAATATGGATGAGGGTTCAGAATACTTGACTTTCTACTAAAAAACTACCGATTTGTAAGAATTGTACAGGTATTACCTGTACCTGTATGTATCACGCCAAATAGGTTTATATCTGACGTCGAGTTGCAGCAAATTAGCCAGCGTTAAATAGTAAGGCCGAGGGAATTGAAAATTAGGTATTTGTAAAATGTGTCGCTGTCCCGCACTGCCCGCCTCTCCCCCGTAGAGCGCGATAGAGACAATTGCAGCTTGGACCGAAAATACCTTTTAAAATTTCATGAAAACAACGTTTCGTAGTCCCCTGATTTCTTCCCCAAAACTTAACCTATTTAACTATTTTTTTCATTAAACATTAAAGAAAGGCTTTGGCCGTGTTCCTATGTTTTCCTTTTTTTTTAATAATCTAGGCAAATTTGTTTTCTGGATGTGTGAACACAGCGGAAAATTTGGCATTTTTTTTAGGTTTTTGAAGGTTAATATCTCTTTTGAGAATCAATTTATCGTTAAAAGGAAAACATAGGAACATATCAATTGTAGCCATAGATTTTTGGACAAAAAGTTATTTGCTCTACTGGCATTAACCAGGGAGGAAACAGGGGACTACGTTTGTATGGAAAAACTGCCCTCCTGTTTCCTCTTAACACTTTCAGTGCAAAATGATCCCGATAGTAGGGACCTCGGCACTGAATGTGACCTGTCCCCGTATGTTGTGTAGGGTGGTGTCCCCAAAGGACCTGAAAGTGGTGGGCAAGAACAAGGTAGTGGTGAAGGAGCGCTCGCCGCGGCCGCTGCGGCGCCTGCAGCCCGCCACCGACGACCCGCCGCCGGCCATCGGGGTGAGTATTCAATTCATCAGTGGCTTTTTAGGGTTCCGTACCAAAATGGTATGGTTAAGGAACCCTTATGGTGTGACTCTGTCTGTCCGTCTTTCACAGCCAGATATCTCAGAAACTACTGCTGCTATCGATTTGAAATTTGGAATAATATTAAAAGTAGCTACCCGGAGCCTATTGGATGTAAAAAAAAACTTGTAACTTTTTTACTTCTTTTTTTAAAGAGGTCCGTAATGGGACTTTAAAAATTGAAAGTAAGGCTTATATCGAGTGGGGTATCAAATGAAAGGGCTTGATTTGTAGATTAAAACACCGTTTTTGTTTTTTTTTTCTTAAATAAGTACTTTTTGATTTATGACGAAAAACGTTAAAAAAATACCATTCCCCCCAGTATCTTCGAAGTTACTGAACAGAAAAATCTGTAATAATTACCAATTGTTAATGTCATCCTAAATATTACAGGAAAAATATAACGGTTTTCCTAACTTGCACCGTTTTTGAGAAATTTGCAAAAATCGTAACACATACTTATTTGCTCCTACTAAACTAATCGCCATACAGTTCTTCTTGAACTATTCATGTATCTACTTATGAGTTTGTACGGAACCGTCGGTGCGCGAGTCCGACTTGCACATGACCGGTTTTTATTTATTCTCTTAACCTGTCCGACGCTACGGCAAAACATAAAAGTTGCAAATCAGTCGCCATGTCATAACACTGTCAAGACCGAAATTGAACTTTATGCTAATACATGTAGATCTGTATAGCTCCGCGCTCTGTAACACTTTTCGGTTCGGTGTTCTTGGCGCTCAAAGGGTTAACTGACCCGCCATTGACGTCTAACTATAGTGCCTGATGGAAAACAACTGTTCGGCGTTCTTAAATGGATATAAGCCCTGAGCACTCTTAAGAAAATGAGGGTCCTGTGACTATGATATGAAGAAGAAGGACTTAACGACAGCCTATGGAAAAAGTTAGGAAAAAGCGTGTGACGTCATATATTAATTATCCCTAAAATGCATAAGGACTGCTAGCTGCTAGCACATTACGAAAAAAAATTAAAACTCCTTTTTTATTAGATCACTTACGAGAACCAAAGATGTACCTAGTTTCTGTCTTTTGATTATCTTCATTTAAAAGTGTCAGCATTTGCTAGTGTGGTATAGGTTAGTTGAGGTCTGTCATAAATTATTTATTTAATCTTTCTTGTTCCATCAACCAATCACAGTAAACCGTCACGCAAGACAGAAACATAAGTCAATTCTGTGTTTACAGACGGTGACAACTCGCAGCGGGCGCAAGGTGCGCCTCCCGCGGCAGATCATCCCCGAGGAGCCGCAGAAGCCGCGCAAGCGCACCGGCTCCGTCGTCACCTGCGGCCAGTGCTCCACTGTAAGTTAACAGACGGTGATGCCCCGCAGTTATTGTCAGCCAGAAACAAAGAAATACCAAATAAGGCACGGAACATAAAGAGCGTTTCGTACGCAGCGCCCAGGGCGCGTGTGTTCCGCGTTGTTTCGTGCCTTAATATACTAACAGAGAATACCGATCTGTCCCCATCAACTCAAAAACCATTTGGATTTTGTCTGTCATTGGTCCATTGTGGTGTAATAATAATCACTTAACTTTCCAGGACTTCGGCAGCATCTACCAACTCCAGAAGCACTACGAGAACAACCCGACCCACACCCCGTCCAAGGTCCACTGGAACCTGTTCCACTGCCTGCTGGGCATCATCGCCGGGTCCCCGGCGGAGGCCCGGGCGCGGCTGTTGGTCCAGCAGTTGGAGCAGCTCGTGCGCAAGCTGCGGGCGCTGCTGCCGTGCCTCCTGGCCGGCCAGGAGCCCGCCGACCTCGGGGAGGGAGTTGCCAGGTAACACTGCCAGGAATTCAGCCGATTGCACATAGGCGTAAGGCTCGGCTTTAACCACACGCACTGGAACAACCTGTCAGGATGTAGTGTTGGTGTTTCTGCTGGCTTGACAGGAACCCACTGACCTCGGGGAGGGAGTTGCAAGGTAACAGTTCCAAGAATAACTCCTGAACAGCCGATTGCACATAAGCGTAAGGCTCTGCTTTAACCACACGCACTGGAACAACCTAAGAGGATGAAGTGTTGGTGTTTCGGCTGGCTGGCCAGGAACCCACTGACCTCGGGGAGGGAGTTGCCAGGTAACACTTTCAAGAATAACGGAGGTTTTAGACGGTTAGATTAACTAAACCAGAGATGTCCCCAATGTTGCTTTCTTTGGTCACTCAGTGCAACAGCTGTATCCCAAAAACCAGTGTAACCCATCAAATTCCATATAACATCAATGAGAGTTATCAGAAACCATAGATCACCAGCTGACAGCATGGTGGCAAATATTTTTTTTTACAGTATATGTCTAAATCTCGTGGATGCATTTAGACACTTGCCGTCTAAGACTTCCCACCGCGTTCCCACCCAGCTGGTGGATTTATGATTTCTTGAACCCCGCATTGTCAGTCCACTGGAACCTGCACTACTGCCTGCTGGGCGTTATAGCCGGGTCCCCGGCTGCAGGCGCTGCTGCCTTGCCTGCTGGCCGGCCAGGAGCCCGCAGTCCTCGGGGAGGGGGTTGCTAGGTAAGTCTTCCAAGAACTCCTCAACAGCCCATAGACAAGGCTCCGCTCCAATGGCGGTAAGCAGGAAACGGAGAGATTAGAAGGTAAGACAAAGAAGAAGTAAGTAATAAGGGTATACAGTAATAGTAGCCAAACATATGTAGTAAGCGCTAAACAAGGGTCCAAGGGGTGGCCAGCCGCCGACGTTGGCCGATATCAATGTATTACCTATTTCAAAGAATATAACTTGTCAACTACAAACCCAAATGGATTTCAGGAGGGAAGCATCAGTAAGCCAGGCTTTATTGTGTCGATGATAAGAGTCAATTCCGAAGAGAAAGATCGACTCTTAAGCCAGACATATTTTAATATCCTACATGTAGACGACCCACACCAGATTTTCTAATATTGTTTTATTTAACACACTCAGTGGCAACCTCCCTAATTTCCATACAAATTGAACCCGATGGTTGGATTTCTGGCACTGAATGAGTTACAAACAGTCTCACCTAAGCAACAGCCTATTCTCTCTTAAATAATCGAGTTCGCCAAAAAACTTGTGCCTAAAATTTCCCATCGGTAACAGCAAGGGATCAAAGGTTTTGGACAGTAATTTGAGGTGTTTCCATCTACATCTGAATAAATGTGACAGTTTCATCAAACTAACTCTTTTCTGCCATTGGCCTACTGGGCTCTTTTACATGTCTGACGCTTTTTTTTTGGCGCTTCATCTAAAACTGAACTATTTGTTCTAGATTATTCGGCATCAACTCCGGCAAATACAACCTGGACATGGAAGCATTCAACTGCGTCAAGGACAAGGAAGGCCACTGCAAGCACAACCCGCCTCCCCCCAAACCCAGCCCAGTTAACCAGTTCAGCTCAGACGTCAACAAACCCTCACAGCTCTGGCTGACCAAACACAACGAAGAGATAGCCAACATCGAGTCGGAAGACGACTGTGCCAGGATAAACACCATCCAAAAATGGCCCACTGTCACTAGTAAACTATACAACATCAAGCAAAAAACACAGAAAAACTATGTCAAGAAAATGAGAATAGCCTCCGAAACCAGTGAAACATTAGTTGAGCTCGGACAAGAAGACTTACTTACCCTTAGTACAAATGAGTGTGCAATAAACAACCCGCAAAAAATGATCTCCCTATTAAAAAGTGAAATGGACACTAAACTTGAAACCGAAGCTCAAGAACCAGTATTTGATGAAGTGAAGAAACCTAAAGCGCACATACAATTCCACAGCACGCATTTCGACATACGCTCCTCACCTATAAAACCTTCATCCTCAACAGTGTTTCGAACGTTCCAAATAAATCCGGAGAAAATCGAAAAGTTAAATGTGCAAATAATACGGCCCTTGGAATTAGATAAAAAACCCAGTGAAATTATAAAAGAAACGCCTACAAGCTCAGATTCAACTAAATTAGACAGTATATTTAGAGATGAAATTGAAATGTCGTGTAAAGATGTAATAAACAATGATCTTAATAATGGACTTAATTTTGATAATAGTAAGGACTGGACTATAACCGCCACTGACGACCAATCACATGAGAGCTTTATTAAATCAAATACTTTGATAGAACCGTCTCTAATACACGTGAAAGATGATGCTATGGACAATGCTCTACCTGACAGTGCTCTAACCTATAGTGATATTAACCAGAATGCTGATATGCCAGTGTTAGATGATGAACATGATAACCATGATAATCGACTAAGTTTAAATCAGAACCAATCAGTATTGAACTTTTTAGAAACCCTAGGCAACGAATGCCTAACCTACCCTGAACCTGAGATTAGGAACACTTCAGTTGATTTCCAGTTAGACTTATTTTCGTTTAATAATACTTAACACTAGTTTGTAAGTATAGGTATATTTATATTAAGACGACATGACTGATAAATAAGTAATGTTTATTTACAATAAAATAATCTTAGTGGAATTTTGTATAAACTTTGTTTCTATTGTCACCTATTTTTTTGTGTTGGTCACCCTGACGTAAGTATGGCAAGAATGCTTTGATAAACAGGTTTACATAATGACAATGTGTACAATATCAGTGAAGCCTTTCGCCATAATAGTAGTTATCACGTGGATATTAGCATATACATATTTGACATATGATTATTTATGTCAGTTTCAGACAAAAGGTACCACTTCCCAAGTGATTAATAAAGTTTGCATCGACTCTGCTACCATAAGGTTGTCTGGAAGAGATTGCTCTTTAGCAATAAGACCACCTATTGTTTACAAATGAATTGAAATGTTCTTTTGTTGTGCCATAAAATAGGTATCATATTGTATTAGCAACATACTGTTATGAAGATGCAACTAAAAAACTTTCATATAGGCAAGTACATCGTACACATTTACAATTGCTATTTAGATACGATGCATATGTCAAGGGCTGGTCATTACAGTTAATGAAGAGAGCTTAAAACTGCCGATATCTGGAAACATTTGAAATATTCAACAAATGTTTGTACTGAAATTCCTGCAGAATATAATCACATTCTCAATCAAAAAATCAGTTTTGCATTACCATAAATCCTAAAACCCTATTTTTAAGGAATCATCATATTTACTGGAAATATTTTGAATCCTCATAGCTTAATGTGGAAACACCACAATTTTATTATAATTATAGATACATGTACAGAGTATAGTAATGGTACAGAGGGCGCTAGTATCTCCGATACGAATGCATACAAAACTTACGTGCGGTGACGTCAGAAGCTTATTGGAGAAATTGGATAACTCGCTGTCCCGGAATGACAGAGGTGCGGGTTCAAATCCGGCATTAGCTGTAGTCAATTGTATTTGATTTTTCAATGCATTTGCTCAATGTATCTATAATTCTAAATGAATGGTTTAATAAAAAAATTACACTAAATTAGGCTTGCAACACAGGCCTTTCGTTCTTGCTCTCCAAGTTCTGGTTGGTGAGAGCGTAGCCGGTGCCGCCCCTCTGCAGTGGTATGATGTCCTTTTCTTTCAGCTTGTCGCCAGTGAGGGGGTGCACCCAGTCCTTCTTTATGAGATTTTCTACACAGTCCATTGTCACCACATGACCTGTTGTTCTGCAAGACGAATAGTAAATTATATTTTACACCTATATTATTGAAAAGTGTTGGACATTACAAATGCTTAACAGTCATTTATAATGTTATTATAGCATGGCTAGCTGAATTAAGCTATTTTATCCATATTAATAAACAAGTTTGCTCTTTACTTTCTTGTACAGGACTATTGTGATCGCTCACTCATACAGGTAATTGACGTAGTTTAGCGAACAGGATCCAATCCACAACACAGTTTTGTACGCAATTCCATATAAATCTGTCTTGTGGATTGGATCCTTTTCGCTAAACTATGCCCAATTATATTGAATAAATATGGCACAAATTGTTTGTAGATTGTACTTGCTTCAACTGTAGGCTATGAACACTTGCCTAAGGAACAGCAGGGGAAGTGTTAAAAGACAAATTGTATTTACATTTGAATCTAGATGATTCTTAATTAAGCCACATAATTAAGGGTCTGCAATGGCAGAACGGCAAACATAGGCAGATAAAACCTGTCCACAGATTTACCTGATCACTGCACATGGGATAGCATTGCTCAGAATATCGTGCGTCACAGGACACATGTATCTATTCTCTTTCGCAATCAGTGACTTCTTATCATCACGGTCCGGGACCAGGGTCCATTTCACCTCAATCAGGTCTTTCATTTTCAGTGGTTTCCCACTGATTGGGCAGTACACTGTCGGGTCTGGTTTCTCCACCTTGGACACCTTAGCGTCTGGCAACATTGCTGGCACCCAGAAGCTAGGCAAGTGATTGTGCTTTCCATTAGCGAGATTTGATACTGAACTAGACGATGAGGCACCACTTTCGGAATTCTTAGACGTAGCACTGGATATATTCTTCTCTCTGTTCATAAATTTGATTAAGTTCGCCTCTTTCTCGGCCGCCGCGAGCTCGTTTTTTTCGTTCTCCTCCTTTTTCAACTGCTTCTCGTAGCGTTTCAATTTACGTGTGTATTCGGTCTTTTTTGAGATCACATACTCCAAGATAGCTTCTTTGTCAAATAAGTAGCCTTCTTTGGTGACGACTGGGTTTCTGCAAGGCTGCAAAGTAAGACTGCAGTCGTCGAAATTTTTTACAGAGTCCTTGCCGACGCGTTCGCTTTGTGTGCCGTAGCCTGACGCCGCAGCGTCTTTTTTCTTTTCATGGTAAGTGTATACTGCCCCAGCGGTACAGTTTCTAGCGTGACGGGTCATTGCAGTTAACAAGAATTAGGTGATTTCTTATGAAAACTCCAAACAAATACCACCATCACCAATACATTACTTTTTGTGCTTTTTTGACATTGACATCTGGGTCAACTGCGTACACACCAGACCAACGAATGGGTTTCGTTGGCCTTCGTTGGCCGTGTGTGGACGGTTTAACAAACGCCAACGATCGTTCGGTGGCGTGTGCCGGCGTTCCGCAGCGCGGCGGCAACATCAAAGGATTTGAAGCAAACTCAACGCGGTGTGGACGGATGCACAAAGGAAGGCCAACGAACAAAAGTTTTTGTAATGTAGACTTTTAACCTAAAAAGATATTTTGTATTCAAAACATAACGAACCTTCGTTGGCGTCACGCTGCGAATTGCTGGCACACGCCAACGAACGATGATCGAACGCTCGTTGGCGTTTACTAAATCGTCCACACTGGGCCAACGAAGGCCGGCGAAACCCATTCGTTGGCGTTCGTTGGCTTGATGTGTACGCGCCATAAAATAAACTTTATTGTTTGACAAATAGTTGACATATAAATAACACGTGCAGTTATAAAACGCAAATAAACGTCAGTGTCGCAGTTTCGATAGTGCGATTGATTTCTCTTTTCTTTTGTTTAGTTATTTTCTTGAAGTGCTATGACGCGGTCGCGTCTTTAAATTAGCGAAATCAATTAGTTAAGTTTCTATAACGTACTTACGAGTATTATCGATATCTAATCTCGGTGATTAGCATTCGTGTTGTTCAATTGTTTCTATCAGTTCAGTGTAATTTGTGCATCGCAGTGAAGTGTACGTTCGTGTTGTTGTGATTTTCATATTGTATTATTACATTTGTGGCTGTTTTACAGTGAATAATGAATTTATCGTTCGCTGGGTGCGGATTTCTTGGCATTTATCATGTCGGCGTAGCGGTGTGTTTTAAGAAATATGCGCCGCACTTGCTTTTGGGTAAAATATCTGGCGCGTCGTTTGGTGCCTTGTCAGCCTGCTGTTTACTATGTGATGTGCCTATAGGTAAGATTTACTAGTACTCTGTTTATTTACATACAGAAACAATAGAATGTTTGATACTGAGAAAGTTGTTAAGTATGTTACACACTGAGCCCTCAAATCCTAGTTTAAAACAATAGAGGAAAAAGTTCCAGTTTCAGTCTTAGGATTCGTCAGAATTATTATAATTTTATTAGAGACAAAATATATCGTCAAAATGTTCATTAAGTATAATACAATTTTAATCTTAAAATCAGAATGGTAATATTAGGTCAATTAGGATAGAAATGATAAGTAAGACAGCCAATTGATATACATTTACCTTCTGCAAATAATACATCACATATAATTATTATAAAACTTACTGCTAAGATAACAGTTTCCCATTCATTTTGAAGAAAATAACACACTTTGGAACCTTTGAAAATGATAGAATGGGGGATAGGCATGCAAAGGTTTAATACATTTTTTAACCGACTTCCAAAAGAAGGATGGTTCTCAATTTGTCTGTATGTTTTTTTTTATTTATTTATAAAATAAATTTAAAATTTTTTGTGTGCTTGTTCACCGATTATTTGAAGACGGCTGGACCGATTTGGAAAATTCCTTTTTTGTTTGAAAGGTTAAACTTCCGAGGTGGTCCCATTGCAACCAAATCAGGATCTGATGATGGAATCTTGGAGAAATCAAGGGAACTCTTCAAATATTATAGGCACACATATAGCGATTTCGGTATTTTTCGTAATTTCTCGTCCATCTCTTATTAGCAACAAGTTTCTAGTGTTAACCGACTTCAAAACAAAGAGCAATTTTTATGTTGGTTTGTTCCTCGGTTACTTGAAAACGTCTAGACCGATTTGGATTTTTTTTCTTTTAACTAAATAGACTTAAGTGTATTTGGTTAAAACAATATTTTTAGGTCTTCATTTCTAAAACCATCCATGCAGAGTATTTATTTTGAATCTTTGATTAAATTCTTTCTTTCTCAGTCATACAATACAATAGAAGTATACTTTATTGCACACCAGAAAAACACATTACAAGAGGTACTTACATAATTGTAATTAACAGAGCAATGATATCACAGTGAACTAAACAAAGCTTTGCTCAAACAAACGAATAATAAAATTTAAACCATATCAAAGTATATTGAAAATATACTTTAAATGAAATTATCTAAATTCAAGAATAGAAACTAAAGACAACTACTAGAGACAAATAATATTTAGCTAATTATGGAAAGCAAACAATCTGTTATTAGAATCTTAAGCAAATATGCAAATATTTATTTTCTCATGGTTGGTTAGGTAACACCTTAATCCATAAACATCACACACATAATTAATTAATTCAACATGAGTCATTATGACAGGAAGTTGATTGGTGGCTATTTACATTACATAATTGTTTATTTACAAACCAGTTTAGTCATAATAACTTAATGCTCCATTTCCACAGGCCCCACATTGCAACCACTGTTTCTAGAATAGACTATAGGTACTCTGAAAAATTGCTTTCCCACAAAAAAACAGCAAATGAATGTGCTTGGTTAATTATCCCACTTAACATCCAAAATATCTTTATTTCCTTGCAATAAGACGAAAAGTAGATATGAGCGCCAATGGCCAATTTCACGGTGGCGGCGTGATGATGTTGATGATGTTGTGTGGGGACGCCCAGCCGGTGTCAGGCGGGCTGTCGATCACTTGTGCGTGTTCATTCAGCCCAGTTCCCCGTTGTTGGAGCCAGCGGTGGCGGCGTGAACAGAAGATTTTGTCGGCGGCGGCGGCGTGGCCTTGGATCTTAATAGTTTTATGAAGCCCAATTTGTAAAAAAAAATGTAGAAAACCATATTTTGATACCAAAGTAAGCTGTATTATATTCTATTAACGAATTATTGTTCATTTTTAAATTTAAGACCTCAAATTGTGTGTTTGTTCGTCAACATCATTAGTAGTTGATCGATATAAACACTCAACTAATTTATCTTTAATAAAAGTTCAATTAAAAATGAAAAAAAACACACAAAAAGCTCTAAGTGTATCTCATAAACCGCTAAACCTATTTTGGTGAAATATAGCTAAGAACACTCTCAAACAAGTCACCTTTCAAACAAAAAAACCCAAATAGAAATTGGTCCAGTACTTCTACAGGAAAATGGTAACAGACATGCGTATACACACACACAAACAACCTCTAACCCCAAACGCTTTTACTACTTAACTCCATTCCGTTCGTCGTGAGGAAAAATCGATGAAAACACAAAATAGGTGAAGTTTAGTAAATTTTTACAGATTTTCGAAAGCAGATTTAAAGGTTGGTACTGTAGACAATACTCACAAATCTCACAATAATCACCCAGTTTGTAAGGACCTTGACCAGACTACTAACGCAACAACTTCAATCAACTGCCTAGTTCATTTTTACACAATGTTTAATTCTGTTGCTGCATAGCAAGCACGCTAGCGTTATTGCCAAAGATTTTTCGCTCACTCGATCATTAAAAGGGGGCATGCATAGGTATTATTGCAGGTGGCTGTACATGTACAGTCTACAGAGTAGGTATTAATTATAAACATCTGCACATAGAATGGGTTGATCTGAAAAATTCCAATTTCAATATCCATATTAAAAATCTCTACAGATAGTGCCAGATTAAACAAGGGTCCGTAGAATTATGGGATTAGGTTATGGGGCCAGGGGTCGGAAACCGGTATTTGCTCCATACAAAAATACCGGTATTCTTTCCGTTCTTATCGTTCTTTGGTTTATTATTTCGTTTTTTAACCAGACAATCTAATAATACGAAATCATGACTTAAATACATTACTGAGCTCTACATAAAAAGCATAAAATAATTAAAAATATTGGGCTATTTCGGGGTTTTTGCAAAATACCGGTTTCGAGCCCTGGTTTAGGCTGCGTTTTCACCAGCGCTGTGCGAGGTAGCGGAGCGGTGTGCGAGGAAAAAATCCACCAATCCACCCACGCTGAGCGAGGATTGGCACGTTTATTGGTGGATTTTTATCTCGCACACCGCTCTGCTACCTCGGACGGTCCTGTTGGAAACGCAGTCTAACGCATTCCTAAAAGTTTGCTTGTAGTGCGTTCGATCACGGCGCGCACACATACAACCCGCGCGATGTACCTTTTGTAGGAAAAAAAATTACTGCTACTACAGTGCCTTCGGCCCCGGGTAACTCTTAAAATTTTCCAGGTGAAGTAGCCAGCGGGGTCCTCCGAGTCGTCGGCGAGGCACGGGCGGGGTCCCTCGGGCCGTTCAGCCCGTCGTTCAACATCCAGAACGTTCTGCTCGAGGGCATGGAAAAGTACCTACCTCACGACGTCCACAAGATCGTCAGCGGGAAGCTGCACATCTCGCTGACGAGAGTGTACGACGGGCAGAATGTTATAGTGTCCGAGTTTCCTACAAGGGAGCATTTAATGCAGGTAATAAATGTCTCATTCTGCGGGTAAAGGTACCTTATGGATATTGTCACTTGAGACCTTCTATCTTGATATGCAAATAGGGAATGCAATTACCGGTAAATTTACCGTCTTTTCATACTAAAGTTCGGTAAATTACAGGTAATTGGATACCCTATATGCAAAGTAATAATCAAGACCAAGCGCGGGTAGTTCGGAAAACCCGCGCGGCTTTATGTTGACACCCGCCTCGCCAGTCCCTTCGCGGCCATGGACGTCACGGCACGTCTGAAACGTCGAGGTAATACCATATTTTTACGTGATTAAGTCCCTTTTTGTTATAATAATGAGTGAAAATCGTGAAAGTTTAAATCAATATTCTATCTTGATGTCCTATAGCAGTGGTTCCTAACCTTTATTATCACATCACCCACATTCTCATCGAGATTTGTATTATTACCCCTCCAAAAAATATTATAAGCTTATAAGAAACTGCTCAAAGTGAAACGGCGTTCGTTTTACCCCTGGAGGGGTAATTACCCCCAGGTTCGGAACCACTGTCCTATAGTAACGTACCTAGTCGGATACGACGCAAGCGACAATATCCATAAGGTACCTACTTTTACTCGCGAAATATCACTTTAGGTTTATGGAGTTTTTTTTGTCCGCTATCTCTCTTCGCCCGTGGAGCAAGTAAAAGGGCTTTCTCCACTTTTGCTGGTTCGCCCGCATACCACAAGAGTTATAATTGAAATTAAACAGCCTAGTTTGCTTTGTTCTCACCAATATCGATATCGGTCAGATTTCGAATTGTAAGAGTCGATTTTTCGGAAACACTACTCCCTGACATTGTTTTTCCAATTTTACATCACATACCGTTAGGTACCAAAAGAACTGGACATACCTATTATAATGGCAATGTTTTCTCATCATATCAATCTGCGGAAGTTACAGGCAACGTGCACATCATTGTGATTGATACCTGCACATCAGATTTAACATCTGGCAATGCAAGGTTACAAAATTAAATAACTGGCCAAGAGCATGTCGGACCATGCTCAGTGTAGGGTTCCATAGCCGTAACTATAAGGTAAAAAATACGATGTAAAAAAAGTACAACAACAAAAGAGCGTATCTTCATAGCAATTACGTCCTTTTGTTGAGAAGCGCAGTTTATCGGCAATAAGTCAAAAACGGTACATTCGATCTTGTTGAAAATAATTTTCGTTGAAAGTATTAATTAAGCGTTACCTTCGTGATTTTTTTTCATATTTTTCGGACGCACGGTTTAGAAAATAGAGGGGGGGGGGGGGGACACAATTTACACAACTTTCGGAGCGATTATTTCCAAATACATTCACTTAATCAAAAACATTACTTAGGAACCTTATATATATGATATTAGCTAAAATTTTTTTACTGTCTTTAACATGTATGGAGTGCCCCCCCTAAAAATATTTATTTTAATTATTTATATACCAAACTAAGTAGCGGCTCATAAAAGACCCCTATATTCCAATTTTCATCAATATCCATCATGTAAAATGCCTGTGACATACGGACAGACAGACAGACAGACAGACGGACGGACGGACATGACGAAACTATAAGGGTTCCGTTTTTGCCATTTTGGCTACGGAACCCTAAAAATCGACATTTTCTGGCATATTTACCCTTTAGTAACGAGAAGTAGCCGTCTCTGAAGATAATTATGCCCCCGCTTGCATAGTCGGCACTTTCTCTCGAAAACCTGTACCTACCGGGCCCGCCATTATACGCAAGGCTTTCTGATTACACTCATCTGCACCGCTGCAAGCTTTAACTGCGACGAACATGGCACTTAGTGACCAGAGAATTACACAAATTATTGGTAATGCTAGGATGCAATAGGTAATCGCATTGAGCAACTATTGAATAAACTACGTATTTATCACTTCTGACGCGCTTTTTAGAATTACGCAGTCATAGTCATAGATCCTATTGAATGTAAAGGCGTCAAATGTTTATTAAAATCTCACAGGAACGTTACTAGTGTTTGCGATTTTAGACTAAATTTAGACCCTAAAAAGTCAATTGAAGCTTAAGAAATCACTAATGCCGCGGCTACATTATCGGGATTCGGCGAAGGTTCATGTTGGACTCTCTTTCTCTGACATATAAAAAGAACGAGACGCCAACACGAATTCGCCGAATCCCGATAATGTAGCCGTAACGTAATTTACCGAGGATATCCCGGACATCAGCCTGTACGAGATTAGAATGACCCTGAAACAGCTTAGGAACAACAAGGCACCGGGTGAGGACGGAATTACATCTGAGCTTCTGAAAGCGGGTGGATCACCGGTACTTAAAGTCCTTCAGAGGCTCTTTAACTCCGTCTTGCTCGAAAGTACAACGCCGGAAGCATGGAACAAGAGCGTGGTGGTGTTGTTCTTTAAGAAAGGTGATAACACCTTATTAAAGAACTACAGACCCATCTCGCTTCTGAGCCATGTTTATAAGCTGTTCTCCAGGATCATTACAAATCGTCTCGAACGCAGGTTTGATGACTTCCAGCCTCCCGAACAAGCTGGGTTCCGAAAAGGCTACAGTACCGTAGACCACATACATACGCTGCGGCAAGTTATACAGAAGACCGAAGAGTACAACTTGCCACTCTGCTTAGCGTTTGTGGACTACGAGAAAGCCTTCGATTCGGTTGAAACATGGGCGGTGCTTGAAGCTCTCCAGCGGTGCCGTATTGACTATCGGTACATCGAAGTGCTGAAGTGTTTGTACAAAAACGCCACTATGTCGGTCCGAGTACAGGAACAGAGTTCGGAGGCGATTCCCTTGAAAAGAGGCGTAAGACAGGGAGATGTTATATCTCCGAAACTGTTTACGGCCTCTTTGGAAGACGCCTTCAAACTGCTGGAATGGAAAGGACTAGGCATCAATGTCAACGGCGAGTACATCACTCACCTTCGGTTTGCCGATGATATCGTGGTCATGGCAAAGTCGATGGAGGAACTCAGCACGATGCTCGAAGGCCTCAATCGAGTCTCCCAACGAGTGGGCCTAAAAATGAATATGGACAAGACGAAAGTTATGTTCAATGTCCATGTCGTGCCTACTCCCGTTATGGTTGAGAACTCGGCTCTTGAAGTTGTTGACGCGTACGTATACCTAGGACAGACAGTCCAACTAGGTAGGTCCAACTTCGAGAAGGAGGTCAATCGTCGAATCCAACTCGGATGGGCAGCGTTCGGGAAACTCCGCAACGTCTTTTCGTCCAAAATACCTCAGTGCCTTAAGACGAAAGTATACAATCAGTGTGTGTTGCCAGTGATTACATATGGATCCGAGACGTGGTGCTTCACTATAGGCCTTATGAATAGGCTCAGAGTCGCTCAACGGGCTATGGAAAGGGCTATGCTCGGGGTTTCTCTGCGGGATCGAATCAGAAATGAGGAGATACGTAGAAGAACGAGGGTCACCGACATAGTTAAACGGGTAAGCTTGTTGAAGTGGCAATGGGCAGGGCATATAGCACGTAGAACAGATGGCCGATGGGGCCGAAAGGTTCTCGAATGGAGACCACGAATCGGCAAGCGCAGCGTCGGACGTCCACCAACAAGATGGACAGATGATCTGGTTAAGGCTGCTGGCTCACGGTGGATGCAGGTTGCTTCCAACCGAATTAAGTGGAAATCTATGAGGGAGGCCTATGTCCAGCAGTGGACGTCCTATGGCTGAAATGATGATGATGATGATGATGAACGTAATAAGAATAAATAATTGTACACCTTCACTTGAACAGCGAGTTTTTATTTTGATTACCGCTATAATAGGCGATGACGGTGTAAGGGAAAATATATACTTGAGACGAGTGTCAAAGTAACTTAACCATTAAAGGAAGCTGTGGCTTGCGGTCATGCGGAATAAATACTCGGGATATCTTGACAGAAACGACAAACTGGTGAGTTTTCTTGCGGCGTTTCTCACCGGAGATTATACTTTTCTAAGCGTTGGTAAAACCTACTAGAACGAACTTATCTCTAACTGGTAGAAGAAGCGATCGCCCTCGCAAATGGCCGAGAACATGCTTCTCCGCAGCCCTGCCAATCCCGCGGGATCCCACAACGAGCGGGTCTGAAGGAAGACCTTGGATTCGGGATTCTAAGTCTTAGAGACGAGTATAATATTTTTTTTTAGTTATAAGTGGCAAACGAGCAGACGAGCTACCTGATGGAAAGCAGTCAACGCCGCCCCTGGATATCTGCAACACCAGCGGTGTTACCTATACGTCGCCGATCTTTAAGAGCCCTGCAGTAGCGTGGCGTCCAAAGAACTCCATTCCTGCCGGCTTGCCTAATATCAAGCATTTGAGCACCTTATTGTACAGCTCTTAAGGAAAATGTACGCCAAATCTGCACCGGCTTGCCCAAGGATATCTTTTACGCCACGCCACTGGCGCCCTGTTTACTCGTTTTGAAGTACCCCATGTCATAGCGCATGAATTCTTTATCGAATCGTTTGTTCCAGGCATTACTAGCGTCGTGTTTCGTGCCGGTGTTCTCCGGCATGCTGCCGCCGCGGTTCCACGGCATCAGATACATGGACGGAGGCTTCAGCGACAACCTGCCGGTCCTCGACGAGAACACCATCACAGTCAGCCCCTTCTGCGGGGAGAGCGACATCTGCCCGAGGGATTTGAGCTCGCAATTGTTCCATGTAAGTATTTAAGTTGGGGTACAATCTTACTGATATACACCGTGTTTTTATTGATTTCCGTTAACTTCGAGGGCACATTCTTCAAATCTAATAAAGTTAATCTCTCCAAGAAACTAATGTTGTAACTCATACCGTTTTTTAAATATTCATAATCTTAAGGAGGAACCTTTCAGAGAATTTTCATACAAATTTCAGCCGCCCATGTCTCTGGCCGTGATCACTTTCTGTATTTGGAACATAATTCTGTGGCTCTAGTGAAAAGGGGCATTTAACCTAGGAGCAAAAAGGCTTAAGTCATGCAATAGAGTTGTGACCTTTTGGTCCTGGTATAAATGTGACTTGTAACCCTTTTCACTAGACCCACAGAATTAGTTTGATAGTAATTTTCCTTCTGATCCCTCCAATAAAAAAATAATGAGAACTATTCTAAATAAATCCATTTGACAGTACTGTGAAAGTATACCAACTTAGGTCAGTAAGTATACTGGTTATATGTAAGTTACATGCACAACTAACTATTCATATGAGTTAGGTCAAATTACAAAGAAATTAGAATCAGAATCAGTTATTTATTTAATTAAACATGGTATATACAGATGGTCTTAAATTTACTTACAGAACATGTTTAGTCACAGAGACAAGCAAATATAACCTAGGTATATATGTGTAGCGTGCACAGATTATTTATGGATATGTAACGGTGTCATTTAAATATTCTGGAATCGAGTAGTAAGTAAATATATAATGTTAGTCATTTCCTTATTTACCGAGACCGTGTTTACCTCAGATCCGCTTAGGTAATCTTTATCTTTGTATACCTACTTACACCAACAGCACTTGTTATCATTTTACACGTTTCTCCGTGCTTCAGGGAAATCACGGCGTCTTTATTAACCATATGTGACGTTCCGCGGCTAAAGGTACCTTATGGATATTGTCGCTTGCGCCCTTTTATCTTGATGTCCTATAGCAACGGAGTCGAATATGACGCAAGAGACAATATCCATAAGGTACCTTTACCCGCGGAACGTCACATATTATGCTACACGTCACATTAAAATGCGACAATCTTTTACCTAATTTCATATCAGAGTAGGTACATTGAAAAAAGTGACAGATCATGCTTTGCCGTGCGACAACTCGACAAGCAAATACCCGGCTAGTTATATTAGCCCTGCTTTATTTTAATTTATTTGAACATGGAAAACTGACAACCTTAAACAGGTACTAAACAACTATTTAGAGATACGGGGCCACATCATAGGGGTTATCCACAAAGTACGTCACACGATTATTTAGATTTTTAGACCCCCCTCCCCCATGTCACACTTTTTCCTAACATATTTGACCTTGTTACCCCCATGGGTTTGACGTACTATATGGATGACCCGAAATTGAAACTACCTATTCCAATCTCCGCTTACCTACATTTCCCCTGCAGGTCAGTATCGCCAACACAAGCATAGAGCTATCAAAGCAGAACATCAACAGATTCGCGCGCATCCTCTTCCCGCCGAAGCCCGAAGTGCTCAGCAACATGTGCAAGCAGGGCTTCGACGACGCCCTCAGGTTCCTCCACAGGAACAACATGATATCCTGCACGAGGTGTCTGGCGGTGCAGTCCACGTTCCAGCTGCAGGAGGTGTTGGATGATACGGTGTACGATTATGACCCGGATTGTGAGGAGTGCAAGACACACAGACAGGTTGGTTCTGGTCAAGTTTTTTAACGATTGAAGTATCAGATATGTGTTTTGCAGTAGCGTGGCGTCCGAAGAACTCGATTCCTACCGGCTTGCCTAATATCAGGCATTCGAGCACCTTACTCTACAGCTCTTATGAAAAATGTCCGCCAAATCTGCACTGGCTTGCCCGAGGATATCTTTTACGCCACGCCACTGGTGTTTTGTATATGCAAAGTCTGAAAGAATAACTCTTACAGCTTTAAATTTTATTCGTCAGCATTTATCATCATCATTTCAACCTTGATACGTCCACTGCTCACCATAGTTCTCCCCTAAAGACTTCAACAACGAACGGTCGCACGTCTCCTGCCTCCATCGACTAAATTTTATTCAAGTACTTAAACTTTTTTACTTGACTTGCAAATCGTCGTTACTATCAATAAAATAATATATAGATAAAAAATCTGTATTTCTGCAATGGCTTTACATCTCTGATTCCATTCTTTTCTTTTGGCGCCGGAAGAAACTGAGCAGTATCTCTTTTAAAAAATATTAAGTAAAAATTTATAACATTAGTTTGGTTTCGATACGTTAGTCCAATAAAATCAGAATGTTTGGCGGTATAAATGATACGAGCTTTTCTTATACCTATAAGAATGTCACGTTTGAAAAAATCGATTATTCAAGCCATCGGGTAACTGCAATCTCATTTTGATAAAAATCTAGTAATAACTAGCATCTAATCAAAGTGTTATTCCAGGACGCGCTAGTAGACGACCTCCCCGACACTGTGATGTCGATATTCCAGAACGCGATAGACTCCGCAAACCACGGCTTAGTCAACTGGGTGATGAGGCAGCGAGCCGTGCGGTATCTCAGCATCATGGCGCTCCCTTACCGGGTCCCCATCGACATCATGTACGCTACACTCACCAAGTAAGTAACTACCGATAAACCCTCTTTCATAGGCTTACAGTCCAGCTACGACTTTGTAGGAATGAAGGTTTCTGAGCGGACGCACATTGGGCTACTAGTGGCGGCCACTAAACGCGGCCACAAGTATTTTTTATTTGTATTTGTACGATCCACTTAAAGGAAACAATACTGTTGTGTAGTTTTGTACCTCATTATCGTCCGTCATAAAAGAGAAGCGTGCTTCACAGATAAAAACTGAAAAATTTAGTGGATTATCAACTCTAAGGCCTTTGCCAAGAGTTAAAATTGCTTTAATAGAAATGTAATGAAATGAAATGAAATAATTTATTTCTGTAAGTAGGCCTCAAGGGCTCTTTCACATGTCTGATTCTTTCTTTTGGCGCTTCGGCAAATGACATTCGTTCATTCATTGTGACTTTAGACGCACTTCACACCCCTGGCATTTACCTGACTACCTGAGATCCGAACAAAGCGAAGGCGGCTGGAACGCCATTATTCTATAAATGCAGTTGTAAACTATAGTTCATGGAGATAGAGTTGATAATCAATTGAACTTTAAAGGTGGTTGTAACGACTTTTTACAATAACGTCATCTTGGTGTTTTTGAGGTCTAGCCACGGTTATCTGTAAGGAGTAAGGGAGTCGCGCAAGCTCGTAGCCGGCCGGCATGTTGATCGGGTCAGCGAAATAACGGGAGGTTAATTTCGGGTTTATTCGCACTTAATTTTTGGTTCAGAACCTTTACACGCTGCGTTTATTTAAGGTAATGGAAACTGCGATCTTGGTTGCTAAATTCACCGGTATAGTAACTACGTGTGTAAAGGTTTTTAATATTTTTTTTATCCCCAAAGATATAGTCAGAGGCGGTCAAAAGAGTTACCATAGCCATAAAATCGCCTCATTTCACATTAACGTGATCTATGCATTTGTTTACAATAACTGGCAATACTATAAACCAAGATAAACGCTAGTGACGTCCGTGGTCCTTATAATTATGATCCAAATCACCTAATAGGTTAAATCAACAATTATCAGAAATGATTTAAACTGTGCCAAAAAGAAGAATGTATTGCAAATTAAGGGCTTGTACACAAAATTATGAATCAATTACGAATTTGCAATGCAGAGAACTTATAGTACTAATGCTGTAGATTTTTTTACAATACGACGTCCCATCACTGTTTTATGGACCTAAAAGCCAAAAATTCTATGAAGATTGAGTTTTATAATAGGTGAGATTATACTCCAAAGGTTTTACATAAAACGTTATGATTCCCCAAATTATCCAATTTAGATTTAAAATTATGGAACAAAGAGCGTTACAGATTACAGGTACACAAAAATGTGCCTTATTCATATATATGTAATTATTTAATGAGTCAGGGTGGCACGACAAGATTTGCCTGTGGAGATTACGCGTCAGAAACATTTAAGAAATTGACGTTTAGTTAACTGTACTACTTGAGATCTTACTACATTCATAGTTTAAGGACTAACAGTTGTCCAACGCTCATACATTTGACAGGCACAGCCGCCTATGACAGGAACTGCGCTGTTATGCCAGGGTTGTCGCAACATCAAAAACAACGAAGTAGGTTATGTACAAGTATATTTATTAATATTATTACCCTAAACACATAATTTACTGATAAATATGAAAACGGAACTATGGAATGAAAATAACGACTGTGAAATGGATTCTATGAACATGACAGCTCGACGAAATCAATTTCTGTCACAATCAATTATACTGTGTGAAATAAATTAAGCTTTTACATGAAAACACATCCTATGGGTAGGGATGTGGTCTCATCCAAATAAATAAGAAATGCTGTTACATTTACGCGAATCAAATTTAACACATCGGAAAGCATTTTAGCTACACATTTTATGAAACACAAAAATCTCAAAGATATAAAATCCTAACCCTGTCGCTTTTTCATAGTCGGGTAAAAAATATCCAATAACTTTCGGATTCATAAATCTAAAAAAAATGACGCGATAAGATAGGGAAAGCATAAATCTGTGTATAAACATCCAATAGCAACTTTTAGGTTCCAATAGTGATTTTTATATAAAAGTCATTAACGTACAGACACACTTAAGTACAACTTAACAACAGTGTTCATTAAACAAACGCGCGGCAGCCCTGAAAGTTAGGTACCGACTAGCTAAGTGCGGCGTTGTATGCAGCTCGGTACCGACACACCCGCGTCTCACCCCGCAGCCCCCGCACGATTGCTCTATCAAAACCGCTCCGTAGGCCGACTGTATTATCTTTAGACTGTGCTACATTCCTCGATTAGGTTCTCATTGTGTACATTGTCACATATAACGACCGTTCACATTCGAGTCTAAATTAAAAATAGTAAACAAACTATCGTAATTTGATAACCTCTGTCACTTACTTGCGCCCCTCAATCGCCTGGCAAGCAGAATTTAATCTTAAACTTAAATTAATAAGATTCGTATCAGCATACTCGTGTAAAGCAACATTGTCATGCATTAATAAATGCATACAAATTGTATGCATTTCAATTAGTAAACATCGTGTACCGATATCTAGTGCTTAGTTGACACAGTAGACGCCATCTTGCTTGTTTGTTTACATTACGGAATCGCTGATGAATCGGCGTTTCAATAAATGACAATGATTATTATGAATTTCCAAATTCCTCACTAGCATTCATAACCAGTGGCGTAGCGAGGGTGGGGCAGGCAGGCCACGTGCCCTGGGCGCCAACAAGGAGAGAACGAAATAACTACCTTACAAAAAAATACCATCAATCCAAAGTCCTGAATGCAACCTCTCCGCTATCTCACACACTTTGGAAACGCAGCCTACAGAGGACTGCCACCTGTGAAGAAATGTCAGTCATTTAAACAATGACAATCGCTTTAGTCCTACAAAGTTACATTTATTTATCATGGCTATGCAATCGTTTACTGTACACCCGTCAAGTATTTCGCACATACCCAATAAAACAGTTCCGGTACTGACAGAACGTGCAGCCTGAACCAACACGATAGTGGAACGAAATTTTAAACATATGACCTTGGGACCACTGCCTGTCTGCACAGAGAGAGGATTCTTCGAACTCCAACTCCTACACTAAGGGGTTGAAAAATGGGGTTAAAACTTTGTATGAACAAATCGGGAATTCACGCTGACGAAGTTGCGGGGCAGCAACTAGTCTATATATATGTAAATCTGTATGATTAGATTACAAGAAAGCCATACCTGAGTAGAAAGTTTATCGAAAACGTGAGATAATTTATCCAAAGTAGACTTTAACGTCATAGAAATAAGATCGTTGATACACGATTTCGAAACAAAACATCTTTCCGTATGTAGATTGTTGGACATGATAAGGATCATATGCAGATTTGAACGAATGAAAATGCGCTTTTTGTAATCATACTTCGAACAAAATGCAATCTAAAATTTGATTAAAGTGGTGCGATAGCTTATCAATCTCCGTACTATAACAACGAGTATCTCATTTTATGGTTTATAGCATTTTACTATTATTTTACGTCACAAAACACAATATTCAAATGGCGTTTCGGTTTCCGGTTTTTTGCCGAAACTAGGCCAAAACCGAAATTTTGGTCGGACTCTAAAAGAGGGTTAAAAATTGATGTCGTTAGACTAAATTATTAACCCTCTTTCCGTTTGTGTGGATGTCCGGGCGATTCGAATCAGCTTAATGATGTAATCTATACTTGTGTATTGGACCTATTCACACAACGTGAAAGTAGTGAAAGTAACGATTAAACTTTACCTATGGAATTTAAATGCATCATGCATATCTCGTTATTTTTATACAATACAAATAATAATAATAATCAGTTTTTTCCTCATTATACTGACGGACAATTAATTCGGGTAATTTTCTATATAATTGTTCATAGAAAATGACCCGCATTCATTGTTCGTGTAATAGGTACTCACCAACGTAGTTGAATACTTGTAAACTTTATTAACTAGCTTACCTATATCCGTGACTTCGTCTGCGAAGAATTTAGAGTTTTTTTATTCTGAGGAATCAGACAAACTCACCTTTTCCTACTCTCCTCCCCTTTCACCCCCCCCCCCTCTACTCCCCTTTACACCCCCTTAAGGGATAATAATTATATATTCTATAGCTTCGACAACAATATTATATTATGAAAAGGGGCACGCATAATCTGACACGATATAATGACTATAGGAACGGACAGAATATTTCCCTCTTTTATCATATGAAATATACTGTTATTGTGCCATGTAGGTTAAACACGTGTCACCTTTATATCTAAGTATATCTTTATCCGTGCGCGCACGTGAAAATGATTAATGTCTCAATGTATGTAGGTATACTTATGAACGCTATGTCAAGATTAAACAGGGTATAAAAATGAAATATGTCGTTATAATAGGCTAGACGACTAAAAAAACTGTTTAGTCCGTCAGTTAGATTAGATTATTAAAAAATATTAAATTAAATTAAATTCATGTATTCAGTCGACTAACATGGATCATTCATTACGTTAGAAAAACATAAATTATAGTTAGCTAATTATTAAGGTCCGACCGAGATCTCGGTCTCGGCTAATCTCGGCCAAAAATCGCGCCGAGATACCGTTCTCGGCTCTCGGCCAAAAAGGGCCGAGATTCTCGATCGCGGCCGAGACTGCAACGTGAGCTTCAGAATGACTGACCAAAATGGCAGATCAATGTTACAGTACCGTCAGCATTTACTACCTATTTGCTACTATTTACTACCTATGTTTACATATTTCTTTTTGTTGTTGTTATTGCGGAAGAAAAGTTTAGATTTAGAATGCGCGATAATTAAGTACTTAATAAAATAAGTTAAGTTTGATGATCTATGCCTTTGTCGATTTTTAATAATTTGATAAACCAAAAAATACGTGTCCCATAGTTTTCCATAATCTAACTGACGGACTAAATAGCATGTTATATTTTTAACCCAGTCGTCATCCCTGTTAATTCAATAATGAGCCAGATATTTTAAGGGCCCAAAGGGCGCCAACCTTGTTAAGGCTCTGTTGTGCTCTGTCTATCCGTCCGTCCGTCTGTCACAGGGCTGTATATTTTTATTACTAGATAGCACTTGAAATTTAGAGCGTGCATTATACCATAACAATTAATATTATGATTTTTAAATCGTATGCTACTATTATTGTGCGCTATTCCGCACTTGGGCAGTTTTATTTTTATTTGACTATTACTCGGTGAAACAATTTTACTTTATGAAACCATTCCGATGTTTTATCGTAGCAGCCCTTCCATTTGGTCTATATGAAACATATACTATGAATGCTTGTATTTTTTTTTTCAAAAATACCTATATACTCAGTAAGTATATAATTATATACTAAAGTACGTAAGTATTACTTACGTACTTTAATCCAAATGTTTTTTAAACATTTAAAGATTATCATTTAATTAAAGGTAACAATTCTTGTGTTGTTTTCACTCGCAATAGTAATAATACTTATATTATAACTCTTTTATTTATAGTGATGTGTTCGATAAGCGCAATACGTAAATGAATAATCGAATTTGTGCTCATTTCGTAATTTAAGTTGTCGGTTTGGTAAATGGGCCACGGTCTTATTATTACGAAACTGTTTAAGGCACTGGTTCCACCGCCGGCGAGTAAGCGAGTAAAGATGGGCGAGCAGCATTACATTGCGGATCTGGAAAGGTCGATTGATCACACTGTGCCTGGTCAGCCCGCAATGAACTGTTACTCGCCCAACTTTACTCGCTTACTCGCCAGCGGTGGGACCAGTGCCTAAAAAGTTAAATTAAATTGAACTTTGCACTTTTTATTTGTTTATGTATTCTGTAAATCGGCACGATTTTATTTTTATTTCTAAACTCGGTGGTGTGAAAATTAGAGTCCTGAGAAAATTTGTACTTCTTAATGTTCATAATTTGATGATAAAATACTTAAATAGTTTTTTTATCGTTTTACTTTCAAATTGATAAGTCTTGAACCGATTTCAATGATTTTATTACAGAGAATATCAGTGGTGGATTGTGGAAAATTGAGCTTAAAGACTTGATCCAACGAAGTCTAACAGTATTGACATATTGAACGGTATTGGGTTCTGTAGCCAAGGGAGACGCCAACGCCATCTATGAGAACACGTGTTAAACATGTACCCACTTCGATTCAAATACTTTACAGCTTTGACGATCGAGCGAGAATAGATTGTGTTAGGTTAAAATACCTATTCTGGTTTAATAGGTATTTTAACCTAACACAATCTGATGATACAAAAGTCAAAGAAGATAGCAAAATTGAAGGCACTTGCTGGGTGCTCCGGTAGTCGAAGGGTAAAGACGCTGGGCCGGAAATCCAGAGGCACTGGGTTCGATTCCTGATTTGGACCATAGCCCATAGGAGAGCGTCATTTAATTTTTCTATGCACCTTGATTTCTTGGATTTTATGTAACACAAAAATGTGGTGTAATTTACCCGCATTAAAAAAACTAATAAAGAAACATCATGTTCATTTCATATTGTAAATCTAGGTCGTGAATACGTTTCAAAACAGGCCTTACCTTTTCTTTTCCGTCTGGCCAAATTATTACGATTTACTGTCATTAATGTTTCCATTATTATTGTTTGTTTTTTAAGTTGACTTTGTTTAATAATCGACTAAGCAATATTTTAAAGTAGTTTTTATTATCATACACTCACAAAAACGAAAAAATGGATGAAAATAAATTAACCGGTTTTTAACCGGTTTTTTCGCCATCACTTCGGTTAATAACCGGTTTTAAAATTTGACCGGTTATTGCATTCTAGAGAATGCAATAACCGGTCAAATTTTACCAATACAGTTATATAACGTCACGAAAATATTTTTTTAACTACCTCTAATTCACTAGGAAATTCAAGCTATAATAATAATTTTATTTTTGTCGACAACCCTAGCGTTGGGCGTGGCCACCAGAAAGAGCGCGCGTTATGAGTTAGAGCAAGAAGATAGGATTCGGCGCATTTTTGTGACTCGAACGTGGGTTTTGTTAGACAGTGCGACTTCTGTACAAAGTACTATTACTTATTCTGTGGCAGCAGCAGGTTTTTTGTCACGTCCCTAATATCTGGCCTCCAAGGCCCGGTCCTACTGGGTCTTACTTAATGCAAATCCGCCTCCGGAGAATACACATTTTTGTCTTAATGGGCATTTCTCCAGAAATATGTCTGCGGTCACCTCATTCATCTGGCCCTTTTTCATACTAAATGTATGGAGACAGATGAATGAGTCGCAGACATATTTCTGGAGAAATGCCCTAATATGGTGTTGTTGTTATTGTTTTATCCTGAGCCATGGGTTTTAACTATTTCATCAATTCTTGAAGTCGGTTTTTATTGTTAAAGTAACTCATATGTTTAAATAATGTAACCATTACGCTTTTATGTCTAACGAGTCATTTTCACGCATTTTAGCTATGTCGGTGATACTGTTGAGAAGCGTTCGGTGCAATACAAAGTGGTCGGTAACGTATTCGTCATTAGGAAGCGGTGTGTCCGACACAACAACACTATGACTAGGTCAGTGATTTTGCCAAATTGTACCGTGTTGTCCACGTCCGAGGGTCCAGTTTCGGTTGGCTTGCTTGTCCGATGCGTAGTTGTGGTCGTTCTCATGTTCGTTCAAATATAGACTGTATTTGTTTGGGTTAAGGTGCTATTTTCATTGGGGCTATAGGTATGTGAATGCATTCATTGATAAATATGGATGTAG
Organism: Eudemis profundana; assembly: GCA_947034925.1. NCBI lineage: Eukaryota > Metazoa > Arthropoda > Insecta > Lepidoptera > Tortricidae > Eudemis > Eudemis profundana. Next base: position 2,937,791 of record OX344800.1, on the reverse strand, counting down.
TTCTTGAAACTTGAACCGTATTTGCTCTGTTTTAAGGTCGCATATTACCGATTCAACTGTGTTAATGAGCAAATAATCGAACGGAATGCCTATAAGTTTATCTGAATACTATTTCTTTAATCGCAACGTTCTAGTTTTTCTTCAAATATGTTTACAACTGACATAGGTATCAAATATTCTTTGGGGGTATGTGTATATGTTAAATAGACTACGAAATATTTACTGGTGGCGCCTAGTCGTGCTGATAATATGCGGTTTTGCACGCGTTATTTATTTAACATAGTTATAGCTATTTGCCCCTGATTCGATAATACAATTATGTAGGTTTTATTTGCTATTCGTAAGATAATTACTTAACTTTTTAGGGTTCCGTAGCCAAAATGGCAAAAACGGAACCTTTATAGTTTCGTCATGTCCGTCTGTCCGTATGTCACAGGCATTTTACTCAATAACTACACGATGGATATTGATGAAATTTGGAATATAGGTGTCTTGTATGAGCCGCTACTTAGTTTGGTAGTTAAATAACTAAAATAAATATTGGGGGGGGGGGGCACTCCCTACATGTTACAGAAGCTAAAAACCGGTCAAGTGCGAGTCGGACTCGCGCACCGAGGGTTCCGTATAAACTCATAAGTAGACCAACCTTACGACTAACAGCAACCCTGCCTTAAACCCACTTTAGCCCTATTAAACCAGGAAAAATCTTAACAGCGCGATGCAGCGTATGCTACAGCGACATCTATTGATACTAAATAGCGCGTAAATTTTACTTGTAATTTAAATTTAAACGTTACTTTTTGTTATTGGCTGATTGAAATAATTGTTTGTCAACTAAGTTAGTTCTCATGTATCATTTTTCATGAAGGAATCATGTTTTGAAGCACACTTTATTTTAGATTTCTGTCCCTAGATGGCGCTAGTGGTATTTCATTTTTATGGTATTTACTAGTGTCAAATTTCCTAACATACTCCTATTATAGAGTTTTTAATAATTATTGTTACTTTATGTTTTTTTCCCGATTCCTGATGAGTGATCATTGTATTTAATAGACATTTTTTATGTAATCTGATATAAACCATCGCTTAGTTTTGCTACTCTCCGCTAGATGGCTCTCGTAGGGAGGGTAATAAGGGTAATAAGTCCAATAAGCTCGGGTTAGCTACTTTTAACACTATTCCAAATTTCAAACCGATACCAGCAGTAGTTCCTGAGATATCTGGCTGTGACAGACGGACAGACAGACAGACAGACAGACAGAGTCGCACCATAAGGGTTCCTTTTTTACCATTTTGGTACGGAACCCTAAAAAAGAAAATATCAACGTGTGGTACATAGTTCGACAGCTCTGTGAATACCTTTGGAAATAGGTACACTGTTAAAAATTCTCCTGGAATTTTACATAAATTTATGGCAACTTTCATTGCCATAACTTTTTTGTGTTTTTACATAATTATGTAATTTTACAGGGCTATGTAATTTTACATAATCAACGATTTATCAAATATGTAAAATTACATAAAGCAAATTTTACATATTTCTCAGATATGTAAAATTACATGTTATGTCATTTTACATATCTGACACATGTCAGATTATGTAAAATAATATTTTCTGTAATTTTACATACCTTTTCGTGTAATTCTACGATAGATGTTAATTATTTTTAAATTTTTTTTTGTAATATCTCTGAAGTACTATGTGTTTTTTACAGATATTTTTTTGTATTTTCACATATATTCAGTAATATTACTGAAATACTATGTGTTTATTTACTGATATGTTTTGTATTTTCACATATATTCAGTAATATTGGTCCATTAAGGTCCTGTACGGTTCACTGAGTGTGCGCATATAACTCCTACTTTTTGAAGCCTGACTAACTCGCAACCCTACTGGGCATAGCGATTATCTGACCGGGTGGTCGGCCGTGGCGTTCCCTGGGGTCGAACCAGGTCGCTAGCCAGACCTACCCGAGTGAATCGGACTGGGTGGGTGCCGGGGGCGCCTGGGGTCGAACCAGGGCGCTTGTCCCGGTCCACCTCAATTGGTCGGACTAGACCAGGTCCACCTTGACTTTTCGTCGATTGCTCAAAGTGAGCAGCGGATCAGCGGAAACTCAACAAATCGATACTCCTTACATAGGGTCATTAAATCAGGAAAAATCTTAACATCGCGATCTACAATTACAAGCTGCTCGGTACAGCGCCATCTCTTGAGTATTTTGTAAACTCGTTATTGCACTAACATAGTCGTTTTATACATGTTTAACGATTAGGTTACATTCCATATATTTTTAGTAGTTGGCTACCATATGTACTGAAACTTTACAGGCTTCAGAAAGATAGTTTTACAGAGACTACTAATGCCATCTATGTGCATACGGATGAACTAAACATTTGGTTTAACTGGTAATTCACTAATCTGAATTTACAAATACGTTATGGTTTTCTAAAAATCTAAGCAACATAAAACACGAGGTTTCGTACTTTCAAAACAACGAGAAAGGTGAAATTTGCTTACTTCTAACATAACTACTAGCGCCATCTAGTTGACCTAATTTTTACGATTATTACTGATTATTTATGTAAAATCGCAGAATATACTTGAAAATTACACGATTTTTTGAAACATAAATAAAAACTGTAAATTTACATAATATTAAACGTAATCTTACTGATATTTTAATGAATATTACAAAAGACTTAAGTAAACTTACATAAAAAATATGTTTTTTCACAAGATATGTAAAATCAAGAGTTTTGTCTGTAATATTACCGTTTGAAGCATTATAAATACATATTGATATGTATTTGTCTCAGACGCTACATGTAATTTTACAGATTTTATGTAATCGTCCAAGTTTTTAGTGATTTTTACATACCTTTTATTTAAAAACACACGCTATTATTAAAAATTACACTATATATTGAAAAAAAAAAAAAAAAAACATTATAATTACGTAATATTGTATGTGATCTAACTGATACTTTTGTGAAAATTACAAAAGCCTCAAGTAAATTTACATAAAAATGCGTTTTTCAGAAAGTTATGTAAATTAACGAGATTTGTTCTGTATATTTACCGTTTCAATCGTTATAAATACATGTCTTAATGTACTTTTCCCAGACATTCCATGTAATTATACAGAATTGATGTAAATATACATTTTTTTTACGATTATTACTCATTTTTTATGTAAAATCGCAGAATATACTTGAAAATTACATGATTTCTTGAAACATAAATAAAAACTGTAAATTTACATAATATTGTACGTAATTTTACTGATATTGTTATGAATATTACAAAAGACTTAAGTAAACTTACATAAAAAATTGTTTTTTTACAAGATATGTAAAATTAAGAATTTTGTCTGTAATATTACAGTTTGAAGCCTTATAAATACATATTGAAATGTATTTGTCCCAGACGCTATATGTAATTTTACAGATTTTATGTAATCGTACACATTTTATTGATTATTACATATTTTTTATGTAATAAGACATAAAAATCAGTGAATCTACAGAAGATATTTAAAATTACCAAAAATTATGGAAAATTACCAAAAATTAAGGAAAATTACCAAAATTTTCGTACTTTTCCCAGTTTTTAGGGAATTTCACAGGTTTCTGTAAATTTTTTTTATGTAAAATTCCGGAAATTTTTAACAGTGTAATCGCTCTGAAAGTTGTGAAAATTGTGTCCCCCCCCATCTATGAACCGTTTTTGAGTTATTGCTGATAATCTGCGCTTCTCAACAAAAGAACGTAATTGCTGTGAAGATACGCTCTTTTGTTGTTGTACTTTTTTTCATCGTATTTTTGGGCTTTTTTATTTAAACTTCTTAACTGACAGTTAACAGGTCGTCACAGAATTGACGATTAGTGTCTCCATACATTTCGTCATTTCGTCACGGACTGTGTGAAGTTTCGCCTAGCCGTAGATTTTAAAATAAAATGCCCTTTTAACCTTATAGTTACGGGCGTTACGGCTAAGGAACCGTAGTACCGTACGGGAAGGAAATAGGTCAGGCGGTTGCTTGCTGTTTTGTCGACAATCGTTTCATCGAATTTTCATTTCCTAATTATTTTTCGGAAAAATCTTTAATGTACAAAACATGTTTTTGTTATAACATGAATAAAATAAATAAATAAAATAAAATAATTTATTTCTGTAAGTAGGCCCTCAAGGGCTCTTTTACATGTCTTACATTCTTTGTCTTCTTTTCTTTTTGGCGCTTCGGGTAATGACCTTCTGGTGAGAAGAAGCGCCGGAAGAAACTCACCAGTTTCTCTTTTAATAATTTAATATATGTCGGAATAGATTAAGTTTTTTTATCTAAAAAATACATAATAACATTGAAAACGATGCTATTATAAAAATCTAGTTAGTCATGATTTGATTTGAAATCTAGTCGGCCATGGCGATGCAATGGCGAACGAACATTCTTCCGGGTTCCCGAAAACATCATTGCGGATTTATATGTATGTGTGTAGATGTAATGTTTGCAACTGTACTTAATTAAGCCTTTAAACATTCGTGTGATCTTATTATAAACTCGTAGGTATCAGTTGCATAAACTACTATAAGTAATATGCTTTGTTATTATGTAACTCTTTTTACCACCCCTCTGACTATTTGCTTGGGATAAAAACTACGTCAGTAAATTTTATCAATATCTTGTTTTAAACAATGTGTTTCCGTATCTAAAATGACATATCATACGATTATTAGGTCAAGGATCTGACGCATATAATCACCCGACATATTGTTTTATAATATACATATTATAATAATATGTTACTTTATTATAAACACATGTTGTTTTATGACGTCGGATACGCGTGTATTATTCATATTATCAACATTGTTTGATCTTTCTAAAGAAAAATATAGTTTTTTTGCAAGGTTATGTGTCATAATAATAACATAACCACTGATCTACTTTGTAATGTGCGTCAAAGTCAATTTATCAATTTATAAAAAAAGTTTTATGTAACTGTATATGTCTTATCTTTAAAAAACAAGAAACAAATGATTATATGTTTTCAAGCAATCTGAACTTTTTTTTTACGTTATGTAACGAATCCCGTTTTGACTATTCTTTCTTACTTAGACATAAACGTCTAACATCATAAGACATCCTCCCTTTAATACCAGGTAGTTTCACAATGCTGCCTACCTATTACTAAAGCTCGGCTATTTGCTATAGGTTTAACTGCTACGCAGTTAACCGAGTTTTAGTCATAGGACGGCCGAATGGCCCTTCGAACCGGATTAAGATTATAATATAATCGAATAGTGTGTCTGCATCCTCTATTGACACGTATCATTGTTTTCAGCGGCATAATAACGTACAAGTCCGGACGTAGACTTGTTTACGAAAACTTTGATCTCCTCACTTCGCACCACCGTGACTTAGTCGACGTCACCAAGAAAATCATGAGCCAGGCGTATATACCTTTATATCTACATATATGTTGTGTTGTGAGCGTCATTGTTTGTATCTTAGTATAAGAAAACCAGGTACGTTTTTGCCGAGATCGAACAACGTTACCAAAGTATAATAGCAGTAATTTTTATTCATACAAAAGGTAATATCGCGCGCTTGAATGTGTGCGCGCCGTGTACGAACGCACTACAAGCAAAGAAATAAGAATGCTCCAGTACGGATCGCACTCACGCAGACGTGCTATCGCGTGTCATGGATGTTGTATATCTATTTAAGTATCTAGTCGTCTGTCGGCCTCTAGTGCCCATAGTATCTACAAGTATTGTTTAGCCTGGGATTAATTGATCTGTGCAAGATCGTCCTGTAATATTTATATTATGATACATTAAGTCAGCGGCCGGCAACCTGCAGCCGCGGGCCTGCATTAAATGACACTTCTCTGGGCAATGGAGTCGTTGTGTCGTTGCTTGAGTATTTGTATCGCAATTTATTAAATTCCTACGAAAGTAAAGTATGTGTTCAATGAGACGTGCAGTAATAAATCCTTTGATGAGCGAATTACATGATAAAAGAAATCGGGAGTATTTGTTCCGCTTTCGTGTTGCTCAAATATTTAGCACACTGGATGAAATACCAATAGAATACATACCTACTTTGGTAAGCGTGGGGTAAAAATGGAATACTATACTAACACGGACGCAGAGACTTGAGAACTAAAGCACCGCCTACTCTAACCCTGCGGCCGTGTACGTTGCACACCCTGCACTAATAGGTAAAGCCTGCACTGGCTGAACGAGGGTAATATGTTAAATGTTTCGTTGGGTGATATGACCGAAAAGGTACCTATTCTCAGGTGACGTTTTATGTAGCTTGCATCAACATACTGTTTGTTACTGGGAATTAGGGTTGCTTGTCGTATTGTCCGGCCGTTTTAGTTTCTGTTTACTTAAGTAAGATCTCAATCCTTCCAATGAATCAGACAGAATACGATCCGGTAGTCATAGTGCATAATATAACGTGTTATGCACCAGTCGGATGTGACATTATGAGCAGTGTTCGGATTAGGTAGTGCCATTTCGGGTGAATGACTTTAAACATTGAACATAACATGGATAAGACTTGGGATTCTGGGATTCTTCGGGATTATTGACATAATATTGACTGTGCAAAATTTAAAGATGCAAAAATAAACTTTTCATATGAAATCCCGGGGTTAAAAGGTACATCCATATTAAGCTTACGCATCGAAGTTCCGCAAAGTGGTACTACCTAATCCGACCACTGATTATGAGTATTGAGCATTTTTCCGAAAAGAACTTCAATTGAAATGAAAATGTTTTATTATAAAGCATTAATCCCATTAAATATGTGTAAAAATAATTGTCATTAAAAGCGATTGTATAAATGATATATATAAAAAGTAAAAAATAGTATAAATAGACTAAAATAATGTACACAATACAGTAGAGGTGAAACCATTTGCGATTGGGTTTGGTTACAAAGTTTAGACGGCATTTAAACACAACTTAAGTATAACCTAGCGGACTTCTTTTCGGAAAAATGCTCTATTTCCAGTTCATCATATCATATGTTTATTTCGATTATTTTCAAGCCGAGTCCTTTCGGGCAGAGTGCACGCATCCGTTATCCGAAATTAGTAGAAATTTTCTCAACTATTTTCTTCTTTCTTTCGGATACGGCAGTCTGTTTCTGAAGGGTGATTAAGATAAGGGTGAATATTCTTATGTATGGCGATATACATATCCTGCCCCTTCAAACTTTGCTCTCTGCGAAATGTCTGTATTACGTCCGGCACCGTAATCTTTTATCAATTAAATAAATAAATAGGAAATAACCGAACTGATACCATTTGTCGTATCTTTTGATTTATCTTTATTTATTGCTCAAACGTCCTTAATGAGGTCATTGTTATTATGTTACATTCTATCTATTAAGGTATAGATAGAATGTACTAGTTCTATTTCTAGTTCCTTGGGACAATATTAAGCTAATGCATATTTACTTTCATCTCTTGCCTTGTCTTCAGGTGTATCGGCCCATCTAATTAGCTATGTATAGACCCAACTATTAGTCGGTTGACCCATCGACTTTCTGAATCTGTCTGATAATATATTATTCGAATCAATTATATTATTTTGAGGATCATGATACGGATTCATATAAAGTGAACAAATTATATATGTAATGTTGTATTATAAAAAATCCTTTTCCATTGAATTCTAGAATGATCATTCGCTCCAATCTAACCTATAAAACCCGTGCTACGATTGGTATCTTCCCTTGAGTAATCCTTATTCTAGAACATTCCATTCGTTCCAGATTTGTGACGTACACGCCAAAGATGAGCCGGTCGCTATGGACGCTCAGCCTAAACCTCATCCAACAGCTCCACGGGTTCCTGTACTCTGCACACGACCGGTCGGAGGCGGCGGCGCAAATCTACTACAAACTCACCATGGATCCCAAGAAGGAGATGGCGGAAGGTTACCAGATGGAAAGGAGGTTAGTTTTTATGGCATATATATTTATGTAGTATGAAAAAGTACCTAGGGGGTTACAATACAAGACGGCTTACGTAACGTATGCGTTTGCTGCTTAAGTTAAGGGTGCCAAGCAAATGATCAGACCAGGACCAATTAAGAGCGCTCTGAGTGCATAAAAGGCTGTTTACGATACTGCACACAGGTGAGAAGAGAATGGGTGCGTAGTGGGTCGCATTTTGGAAGCCATAATTCATCATTCAGGTTAGGTTTGTGTTATAATCCTGAAAAGTTTACGTGTTCAGAAAAAAAATGCATTATACCAAATTATGAATTATGGTTTTCAAATGTATGCGACCGGATATGGACCCGAAGAGAATATCTTGGTAAGAATTCTCAAAGGCCCATGGACGTCACTAACGACAGTCACTACAATTGTGAACTACAATCAGTGGCATAGCTATCGGAATCTTTAAGGCGGTGCGTTACACCTTTTTTGGGGCCTTCAAAATCAAGGGGGTCCGAGATTTGGCATAGCCACCATACCTATGAAACAACTTTAAAAAAATATCCTACCATGGAAGTCAACCAGTTTCTTGGTCAAAAGGCTCATCAATTTTATGTTTTATTTCGTGGCAGTACAGTATTAACATCATCACCAAGAGATATTGTTTAAACTGATGGAATACCAGCTTTGATCGGAATTATTTGGACAGCAGGCATCTCACGGTCGTTACCTAATGCCATAAAACTATTGTCTTCAGCAAATAATGAGAATACTACGTATCAGTGGCGTGGCGTCCAAAGTACCCGATTCCTACCGGCTTGCCTAATATCAGGCATTTGACCAACTTTTTCTACAGCTCTTAAGGAAAATGAACGCCACGCCACTGCTACGTATTCAACAATGCGGCATCGCCTTGTTTACTATTTTGATCTGTATAATCCTCTGTGACAAAAAGAAGTAACTGCCTCGGTTTTCCTTCTAGAACAAGTACTTTTATATTGGCAGGGTAGTATGAGTCTTACTCTGTTATCGGTACGCATGTCTCCCAGTTCATTAAAACGTATTTCGCAATGATTATTGTTCACGTAAACAAATTTAATGCTTGTTTTGCACGACAATCCGAGGATTTCCGCTGAGCATGTTTTGATGTAAATACGGTATTTACAAGCAAGATAATTTTTTTCGCACTAACTGATCATAAACATATTGTAATGTGTAATTCCACGAACATACCCTCTTTTTACTTCGTCGTGAAGGGGTAAATTAATATTAAAAGCATCCTTAAGTGTCTACTCTGTCTATGGCAAAATGCTTGAAATTTGTTTAGTCATTTAGATATTCATTCATGAATGGTAACAAACATCCAAGAATTAAGCTAAATAAGTCTTCCAAAAATGTACAATACATATATGAAGCGTAACTAATTTTTTTTTTATTGTGAACTAGTGTTATGTGTATGCAGTTTTTACTATGTTAAGTTAAAACGTGACGTTACATTTTAAAACATTACAAACGTCTAACAAAAGACGTATTTTATAAACGACATAAGCCGGACGGTTTCGAACAGAACAAAAGAAAGCTAAACTCTTTATCTCGCACACGACATTTAAATTTACATAAGTCATAAATGCATTAAGAATGGATTAAAATTAGGATAACAACCAGTATCTTATCTGTGACCTTCAACAGTGCGTTTATCTGTGGCTCTGCATCCGCGTCCGTAATCTTTGGTAAAATGATTCTATAAACCGCTTGACGCACTGAGCTTCATTATGTACTTTTTGACACTTCATAAAAAGAAGCTGATTTGAACTGCCATCAAGTAGCCTATTTGCGTCATTGGACATTTTGCTACATGGACGATTCGGTACTAACCCAAATCAACACAGTTGTATTAGTGAAAAAGAAATTCGGATAACTTTACGATCTCACCTCGTCCCATATAATGGACAATGACTTGTTATTTCTTACCTCGCCCTTTGGTAAGCAAATTACCTTCAGCTAATTATATAAGAATAAAGCTTACGCGACAGGTAAATAAATATTTTCACATGGACTATTAGATTCATTATAACCGTTAGGTAACAATTCTTATACTAAAACGAATCAACATTTTTATATTTATTTTATCACGTTTATGCTTTGATTCTTAGGTAACTCAATATAGAAATATTTCTAAACTGGATAATGTTTAGGACTGATACATTCTTAAAACTTGACATTAGGTCAGGTTGGGTAAACAATGTCCATCTTACCCATTATTATCTTTTATCACCACAAAGTTTATCTTTATGGGAGTTATAATTTGCGGTTTTTTAATACATCATGCAGAGCTTATAATATATGTGTAGATACAGCAGTGTATGCAACTGTACATAATTAAGCCTTAAAACACTCGTGTGATCTTATGTATGTCGCCTTCGGCTCGTTTTAAGGCCTTTCATTTTATGTATCAGTTATACAAACTACTATTAGATGAAATTATTTGTTTCTACTAATACAAAGCAACAATATGTATACAAGAAAATCTATCTACAACACGTTAGAGGTAAGTTTTATTCCAAAAATACATTTTTATTTCTATAAAATAACGTATATTCCGTAAAATTTCCCTTGGAAAGTTCATTACAAAGTACAAAACTAGACGCCAGACGCAAAGATCCAAAGAGATAAATCACCTCGTTGAAAAATTTACTTCCAACTTACAACAATAGCTTACATCGTAAGCAACCTGTAAATTCCGGCTAAACATGATTATAAAATTTGAAACTCATCTTAATCTAATTAAGGGATGTTTTCTAAAACAACATAACTGACTAAGAGAGCTGGTTGACATCTACTGTCATTAAAAATGTATCTCTGTAAGTATCAGGCAGTCTATACACTGTTCACGATAACAAGCTAGTATAGCGGCCTCTCTTTTGCACTTTTGTATGCAGATGAAAAGGATGAAAAAGGGCAGTGGGCGTAAACAATGGCACCTCACTGTCAGGCTCGTCTTCCATGCCGTCGCTCGGAATATTTATTTATAATTTTTCTGGATTAGTTTTTAACATATTAAAGGACCAACTTTTATTTAAACATTTATTTAAGCAAAAGATAGTCCAGTAAAAAACAAACGAAATAAGTAAACAAGCAAGCACGGATTAAACTGGAAACAATTGAAAGGAGAGCACTATAACGCGTCCGCACCGTACAAGAGACAGATGTTGACTGAATTTTGATCGCCATGTAAACTCACCCGTTGCGCATGCGCATGCATCACCCTTATCGCTGACCAATCACGTGCTGTCTAAGTTTTCTAGTACTAGCTCGTTAACGTGAACAGGGTATAGTTAGTTATGACTTATGTTGTTTTTGTAAACACCCCTTCAGTTAGTGTCATGTCGATGTTAAAGATAATGTACGTTTATTTCACTTAATTTCCAAGGATTACTGACACACCAAGACACAAATATTTGACAGGACTGAACTGTTTTCAGATATAGCGGAGCCCCGGCGCCGCGAGCGTAGGAATGTAGCAGGGCAGACCTTTGCTCTCTCTAGTGAGAAATGTATAGGTTCAGAAATGCACTACATGAAGAATGTAGGCATTTCTTTCGGTCGGTAAATGGTTAGTAGCGCCATCTACCGCCAAGTACGTTGTCTTAATTTGACTGGATATAAAATGTGTTATTCTGCGTGACAGCTCACAGCGCCATCTATCGGTAGGTAACTTTTTATTTGATTCTCTATAATATATTGTTGGCCACTTTGCCGCCAGTCGGACGTTGTATGTTCTACTTAGGTCGTACGTCAGCACCTTTAAGGCTTGGTTCACACTTATCTCTAGGCAAGTAAAAAAATACTTTACGCGAAAACTGGATTTACTTATATTTTTGATGACAATGGAATAAGGGGGTCAAAAGGATGATTAAGTAATAGTACATTACACAACTAGGGTGGTAATACAAAGAAAGGCCGAGATCGCAGATGTTTGCGGCCCGAGCTGTAAGCGAGGGACGTAAATATGCGATCGAGGGCTTTCTTTATTACCTCCCGTGTTGTGTACATCATTTTATGCCTACACTTGGCCAGAAAGCGGCCTTTTCCGTACTCGCAGCGTGTGAAAAAAGCCACTTTATGGCCAGGTGTGGCATAAACCATATTTTATTGATTTAGGTTTTTTTTGGAGAATTTAGCAGATTTTAATTGCAATATGTACATATTGCAGTTCTGATATTTACTTATGTAATAATTGAAGGGTTCCTGGTATGTACAGAGGGCTCATATAGCCCTAGATCGCATCATGTGATTCGAAGCCTTAGTTATGAAGAAATTATGAAAACGTGGCAAGTAAAAAGAATGCTCAACGAACTTAGGGCTTTTACTATTGTTTCTCTAGACATTTCAGCCATGAGGCCATGAGGTCATTCCTGCGACATTGTACCGTACCTATGCCATATACTTGACATTGCACGTATATACATATAGGTGTTGTATAGGTACTTGACATTGTACGTAGGCAGGTCCAACGAACCGCTATCGAAATTTAATCTGTTTGATAGCTTCCGTATGTCCGATTTAACCTTACGTACAATTTGTATTAATAAGTACATATCCTGTACGATAAAGTAGATAGTTCAAAATTACAGGGAAAATACTGTCACGTGTATTTGACATGTGATAGAGCTTAGAAATCTCTGACATTACTCTAGTCCGAAAGTATCGATAAGGGTGTGTTTTGATGCTTTGAGCAATTTTGTTAGATGCTATCTAACTTTACCATTAGGTATAAAGTCGAAAGTCAAAGTTTATAACACTATAAACTCGACCTTCTAGAACTCAGGGTAATGGTTCCAAAGAAAACCTTAACAGCATGAAGTACGATTCCTCAGGCAAGTGAACGCCATATTTCGGACGATTCGCAGGCAAAGTTGCGTGCAGTCTCTAATTCTACTATACTGCTAATATTATAAACGTAAAAGATGATGTTTGTTTGTTACTAAATTATAATGGAATGGCTCGAGACTTATCATTGCAATAATAATGGAAAAACGCTAGTTTTCTACAAAACATGGTTAATGAATATTTTAATTATTGCATTGATCTAGGTCAAACTTATTTTGTCATTCATTATGCATGGATCTCACAATAGGTTATTTTGTAATGCATTGGCCTTTGATTAAGTAAACAATAGTTACAATAACAATTAACATCCATAATAAACACACGTCATTAGAGATGAGCACTCAATACTTGTCAGTACTTGTAAAATAGTCATAAAATGTGTTCTTTGTTTTTGTTATTATAATAAACACGTGTTCAGTTGTAATTATGTGTCGCATTTTAGTGATTTATTGTCATTTGTTTCCAAGGATGACGCAAGAACACCTGATTATCTAAATAGATGTATATGCAGATGTTAAGTTATATATCATAATCCATTATGTAATGATGTATTGATTCGGTAAATATACATAAATGCAAGTCACGAATGTCGGTTGCACGATCGTCGTCGGTCGATTTCAGAATTCATTATGTTCAGTTGACTTGACACGCAGCAGCTATTGCATTTGGTAAATCGTATTTTTTTCAATGTTACACTAAATTCAAGTCAATTATGATTAAGTTGATGTCAAATTTACAGGAGAGTAACTCTTGGGGAACGGGTAGAGTCTATTTAATACAAAAATTAAAAAAAAATCCTACAATTGGCGAAGATAACAAAAATACTGCCAAACTGGGCACCTCGTCCTTCTTGAAAGACGAATGACAAGATTAAAGTTTAGTTTCTTTATGGATTTTACAATAGAATTGATTACAACGCGGAACACTGGTTTAGTAGTATTCGTAGAAAGCACTCAAAAGCCTAACAGTTACAAAACGAAATTTTATCAAATACTCGTGAACGCCCTTATCCGTGGCCCATTTCTCTTGTTTTACCAGGAATCTCTTATCGCGGCAAATGTATGTAACATTTAATGAAAGTGGTCCTTCCTTCCTGTATTTCGTTTGGAGTTCCTACATATTATATTGTATGTTGTATGCAGTCATGAAGCATTCGAAGACCCCAAGCTTAAGTCGATCAAATTTGTCTTTATTTCTAACCTGGGATTTTCCTGAGTTTTTGGTTCAAAGCCTTGAAGTGTTCCTATAGTATGAGTTTTAAGAATTCCGCGTTACAGCAATCTGATGTTACCAACTAGAGTTACCAGATTTATTATTGAATGAATATTGCTGTGGCCAATATTTGAATTAAACTCATGAGGTAGCGCAAACTTTACCTCAAAAAACCTCCCCGCTTATCTTTACTAGTTAATGTTAATATTGTGTGGGTTATAAAGGCATTTCTTGTGAACTATACGCAACCATCTGTATTACTTTCCTATTTACTAGGTAGGTATGTCATTAGGTTATTTGCCAGGTATTCTGATAAGCGGCTTATGCGCAGCCTTGGGGGGGTATTTTATTGTTATCTAATATACGACTCAGATTAGTACCGTCATTTGAAATGCGCATTATTTTCGCTTTCACGTTGCGTCGTTCAATATGCGTCAACACGTGACCTATGATATGCATATGCCTTTACTTATTATAAGGCTGCATTATTATTTGTTGTCAGATTTCACAAATGTCAATAAACAGTCTTTATAGGGGTTGTTTATACAGAAGATTCGTCAGCTTAGCTCCCCTTTTGTTAGCAAAATCTTACCCAGTTTTCCGCTTTTATATAATTTTACCCCAAAGTAGATTTCAGAATTGACAAGACCGGAGGCGATCTCGTAGTGACTTCGCTTCGCCAAATGCTTTGGCACTAAATATATCTTGGTAGTCTTTTCGCAAAGTACTTTAGCACAAATAAGTTCTAGTAGTAGCTTTGCCAAATGCTTTGGCACTAAATATATCTTGGTAGTCTTTACGCAAAGTAGGTACTTTAGCACAAATAAGTTCTAGTAGTAGCTTTGCCAAATGCTTTGGCACTAAATATATCTTGGTAGTCTTTACGCAAAGTAGGTACTTTAGCACAAATAAGTTCTAGTAGTAGCTTTGCCAAATGCTTTGGCACTAAATATATCTTGGTAGTCTTTTCGCAAAGTACTTTAGCACAAATAAGTTCTAGTAGTAGCTTTGCCAAATGCTTTGGCACTAAATATATCTTGGTAGTCTTTACGCAAAGTAGGTACTTTAGCACAAATAAGTTCTAGTAGTAGCTTTGCCAAATGCTTTGGCACTAAATATATCTTGGTAGTCTTTACGCAAAGTAGGTACTTTAGCACAAATAAGTTCTAGTAGTAGCTTTGCCAAATGCTTTGGCACTAAATATATCTTGGTAGTCTTTACGCAAAGTAGGTACTTTAGCACAAATAAGTTCTAGTAGTAGCTTTGCCAAATGCTTTGGCACTAAATATATCTTGGTAGTCTTTTCGCAAAGTACTTTAGCACAAATAAGTTCTAGTAGTAGCTTTGCCAAATGCTTTGGCACTAAATATATCTTGGTAGTCTTTACGCAAAGTAGGTACTTTAGCACAAATAAGTTCTAGTAGTAGCTTTGCCAAATGCTTTGGCACTAAATATATCTTGGTAGTCTTTACGCAAAGTAGGTACTTTAGCACAAATAAGTTCTAGTAGTAGCTTTGCCAAATGCTTTGGCACTAAATATATCTTGGTAGTCTTTACGCAAAGTAGGTACTTTAGCACAAATAAGTTCTAGTAGTAGCTTTGCCAAATGCTTTGGCACTAAATAGATCTAGCCTTGGCTTCGCCAAATAATTTGGCCGTTACCAGAGAAATCTCGTAATATCTTCGCTAAATGCTTTGGCACTAAAAATATCTCGTAGTGACTAGTGACTCGCCTTATTCTTTTAAACCTTACGCTTTTAAACCTCCATTACTCATTTGAAGGGTACGCGGAAAGAACATGTCTCACCTTTTTTGAAAATGAAATTTTAATCTCAAAATGTAGAGCTCGCAATGAACTATAACTTACTACTTGATTACAGGTGAATATCTTCATTTTTTTTCCCTTTTAAAGTGATGATTGCCATAGTAATTGTTTCCGATGGCTAACTTTTAAACAGTTATAACTCAGAGTTACTTAGGTGACTTTTGTATTCTTTCCGTGTACCCTCCATTTGCTCTATATTACTAAACTCAGATTCCGACTTGTAAAATATTCTGTAATAGTAGTTTTTACCCTCTTTACCCTAGAGCAGCTAAGCTAGTGTAGACTTTTTTAAACTGACTTTTTACATTGGCAGATTTTCTTAGAATATGCCACCTGGGTGACTACCCTCATGATATTTTCCGGTGGTCCTGCTATGCGCATTGTTGCCATAACTTGTCGGTCATTTACCTAGTCGTTGTCTTAAGTTATAAACGTATTAGGCACATGTCATGACCCCCTTCTGTTCGCATGCCAGTTAATTGGTTCAGATAATGAGTACGTTAACAGTGTGTCGTCATTGTTGCTATGCTTCATGATAACTTTAACTGGAGATCCGGCCAGTAATCTCAAAATTCGCAATTTTTTTTTCTGTCAACGTGATTTATATCTGTCACAAAATTAATTTCAAATATATTAAAATAAAGACGGATCACTCACGTTAAGGACTCCACTACCCGACGACGGTTATATACAAGCGTCCTCCCTTCTCCGTCCTCCATACGAAGGAGATCGCTCTTTAGCGTTAAGACCGCCTCTTGTTTACCATTGTTCTTTATTAAGTTTGCATTGTAATTTTCTTTTGTTGTGCAATAAAGTATTGTTGTATTGTATTTTGTAGAGACGACAAATTCTTGGTTCGAAATAACGCGTATGGCGTTCTTATTCACATGAGTATTTGAAGGGTCCACACGGAAAGAACATGT
This sequence comes from Eudemis profundana, assembly GCA_947034925.1. Lineage (NCBI taxonomy): Eukaryota > Metazoa > Arthropoda > Insecta > Lepidoptera > Tortricidae > Eudemis > Eudemis profundana. The sequence goes on along the minus strand of OX344800.1, from coordinate 2,920,974 downwards.
CTAGTCACTTAAGTAACTTTTTGAGTTATAGCGGTTTGAAAGTTAGTCATCGGGAACAAAATTACTATGGTAACCATTTCTTTAAAAGTGAAAAAATATATAATATTTTAAGATATCCACCTGTAATCAAGTGGTAAGTTATAGATCATTGCGAGCTCTACATTTTGAGATTAAAATCTCATTTAAAAAAAAAGTGACTAGACATGTTCTTTTCGCGGACCCTTCATTCGCGACCGTGGTTCGCCAAACACGAGATGTTATTTTAAATGTCTCGATGGACTACAAACGTTAATAGATAATATTTTTCGAGGCCGGAATGTAAATTTTTCGAAACGCGGGGCGGGTCGTTATAAACAAACTGACAGACTGCCAGTCAGCTCTGCTTTGTTCATTGTTTCTTATGTCGATTTTTTTGACCTATGTACTGTTTACTTTGTGACGTTATTGACGTCAACGAACGTTTTCAATGATTACTGTTTATGCATAAATCATTTATGCAAAAACTCGAACCTTCTTTGTGTTGTGACTGGAAATGTATAATTTCACATCTTTTATGCATCTACGCAGGGGTCGGCAAACCGCGGCTTGCAAGACGCATGCGGCTCTTTGAAGGGTGGGTTGCGGCTCTTCAAGTGCCCAAAATAATGTACACAGTTAAAAACATGATACAGAATACTGCGGCTCTTTGAGCTTCCGAAGTATCGCTATTTTTACGGCATCTGGCTCTTTGTCTAAAAAGTTTGCCGACCCCTGTATCTACATATTGATGAGTATTCTGGACCTTACGCTGCATAAGAAAATATACTAAGTAGTTATCGCATTATATTGTTTTGTGAAGAATTTCAATGGTGTGTGTATATAATGTCAAACGCAGGTGATATATTTTGCGTGGGAGGCACTTTCTTCTATTGTCTTCTATCTATAATCTGGGGACGTACGTACCAGTACGGTACGTACCGCGTTTGGTTGTGCATATTTTAGGATCGTATTGTCCATGGGTCTTACCAATATCTATACAACAATATAATACATACAAGTAGTACAATAAACATAGAAGACTGTAACTATTCTATTAGTGGCGTGGTGTCAAATACATCCACAGACAAACTGGAATTTATTTTTTTGGCAGTACCTCCCAGCATATACGTCTAACACGTTCCCTGTGCCGGTGCCGCCAATGGGGTCATTAAGGTTTTTTTCAGGAGTCGATGCTTCCACTATGGGGTCACTTCTCCATACTGATTGCACAGTTGGGACTTGCGACATTGTCCGATAGTTTTGTGTGGGGACAGTGAACGTGTTAAATAGGCAGGCTGGAGGAATGTATACCACACAACACAACTTATACCTGAATAGCGTATTTCAGAAATTTCACCGTAATATCACGGTATACAGTAGTTTTTCTTCCTATAAAAGGTACATCGGGAGCGCGCATGTGTGCGCGCCGTGTTCGGACGCACCACAGGCAATGATTTGAGCATGCGCGAGCATGCCACAGTATGGCGTTCACTCACACAGACGCGCGTCGTGCGTCTGTGTGAGTGAACGCTGTACGTGTCGCGCGCTCCTTAACGTCCAAAGTCGTACTACTTGGTTGTCTTTATACTTTACTTTGGTGATATTCTTCAATTGCTCTTGGTGGTTGTGCTGAAAGCTCGTCGATGACCATCCCTTTTTGTTTCCAGAAGAGCGAGCGAGATGCGCATATCGTACGGCGACGTGCCCGCGGACGACACGTTCGAGCACATTTTCAACGTGACGGCACACAACGACGCGCTCCTAGCCTACTACTACCTCGACAGCGACAACAAGGTAACAATCTTGATCCTTCCCTTGATTTCTCCTAGAACTTCTCCACTTAGAGCAACACGGATTGGAGTCGCAATAGAACATTTCTCCGAAACAAAACAGTCTGATAATTTTTGCAAGGGGGAGGGGATCGTTTGAGTAAGGAAGTTCGCAATGCTCTAAGCTCCTCCACCTTAAACTACAAGGTCAGGAAATAAGGCGTCAGAGATCAGGCGGTTCAGTCGTGTATTTGTCGTCGAATACTAAAAATTTGTTATCCTTCCATAAATTGGTTTAGCTCGTTTAGGAGGTAATGATGAGTTGCACGGAGATTTTACTTCTCAGATCGTTATTCTCAAAGACCAGATATTGCATCACCCTTTGAGTTGTCGACTTTGTTTAAACCCTTAGGGGCAAAACCCTAGCTCGACCCATCCGTTGGGCGAAGACAACAAACGGCACGGAAGACTAGATAATGGCGGCATAAGATATACAGCTGTGGCCATTATTATTGTGCATGCCTGTTTTTGTGAAATAACTTAAATATTATTTTGTAATAATGAAAATATACAAACACGCAAAATTTAGGAAATTTTCTTCAATAACACCTGAAAGTATCTTATTAAATAAAAAAAACTAAAGTGAATAATAACCCTACCTTCTTTTCGAGCGAACTGCTGCAAAATGAAAATTTCAATGGCAGAACTAACCATGATGGTCTTTGGGGAAAGACAGACAATCCCTGAAATTATATAAATTCCCGTCGGGACCATTTCGGTGCAGTTAACACTAGAAAGCATTACAATCTATATTTATATACATAATTATGAAAATCGAGCTATCGCGTGTTGATGACGCGCGCAAAAGCCGGCTTCACACGCCGCGACCCGGCGGGGTTATCGCCCGACACCCTTTGTTGCTTATTTTTTTCATCTGACACCTAATTACCTTGTATTGCTAATTATTAACACTTTCGCAACCACCGATAACAAGGCAAACTCTGTATGTAGTCTGTAGACGCTACGAGCCTAGCGCTCGCGGTTTCCCGGTATTGACAGTGTTAGTCAACTTTCACTTCTGCAGGAATTTACATCCAAAAGCATGTCGTATGAGTTTTTTTTTTTTTCATTTTACGAGGGTGCATTTACAACCACCAGGGTACCAGGGCGGGTATGATGGATTTACTAGACGTGGTCCGAACTACCCTCTAAAAACCTAACAAGTGCAAGCTTCGTCTTCACTTCTTCAATTGGGTGTTGCAGGGGGGCCACTCTAATTGTGAAGTTCGAATGTCGTCCCCCTTGTCCTCTTGTAAAACAATATTCGACTGGACAGGACGGCACGAGACGAATTTTGGATTTCAAACTTCATTGTCATAGACTAGGATCACTAGAAGCAGTCAACGGCGCGAATATCGCATGAACATAAGTGTGTTTAAGACGCATGACAAGCATGAATTTGACAGCGGTCACATCGCCTCAGCCTCCCAAGGCCAGCTGTCGCAGCTGTAAAGTCTAAGCGCAATGGTTTTTCTTTTATGAATATATAAACATCATACAGGCGCTAATATGTGTGATAAACAGTTGTCCTTTGACAAGAGTAAAGCTGGGCTTTGTTATAAGACCACAGGTCATAAGTGAACATCAACGGATCAAGTCAAACGCATACTGAACTAACAGTCGTAATCGTTATGCGCGGCCACCAACACAGCATTCTCAAACTTAAATAAACCACTTTCCAAATCCGTACCTGAGAGGCGTAACACTGTAAGTCCTATTGTTTTCCATACTTACTTACAGTGTTCTGCTTCTCAGGTACGGCAATATAGTCAGAGGAAAAGAAAATCAAGGGCACCTGAAAGTGCGTGTCATATACGTAGCCACGGAGCCCTAAGGGGTCCAATGGTCCATAGACCACAGTTTAAGCAACCCATTGTAGGGGGATGAAAATGCGTATGTAAAAGTTGTAAAGGAACTTGTGGGGTGGAATATGCTTTAATAATATAACTGCTAAGTAATCTTTGACTGCCCAAGGCTCCATGAGTCAAGCCTTTGTTGGTTCGTCCGATACTGCGGGCCGAGCCAATGGCACCGATACGGAACTGAAAGCAGCATGATAACATAATGATATCTAGTCGCGTGGAGCAGATATACATCGGCATATAAATTAGGTAAAACAATCGGGAGATACGCAATTACGCATCGGTAAACTTTATAGAAGAATTTAGTCGAATATTTAGAACAGTGGTAGGCAAACTTTTTTATGAGGGGCCAAATATATTTAGAAATTTCAAAGGGGGGCCAGAATTATACCAAAAAATTATTTTGTTTTGAAATTCATTTCGAAGGACCGTCACGGGCCGGATTAAACCCTTCCGCGGGCTGCAGTCTGTACTTTGGCCACCACTGAATTATAATGTCACCCCTGATTTAGGCTGAAGTTTTATTGTTACACATGGTCTGTAGCAGGGTTATTGGGATATTCGCATCGGCGTCCGCAGAACTTCCGCTTTGATTTAAACAATTCGCATCTGCACCCGCCATAAAATGATGCAGTGCTTATGCGAATGCGGATCTGTGCAATTTTTTGCAAGAACGAGGCCCAGCGGGAACGCTTACAATGTGTGTGTGCTGTTTAGAATTGTGAGTTTTTGCTTGGTTCATGTTCATAAAGTCGCGGTCAATAGAATTTGCTAACTTTGTAAATAAACCGCCATATTGAAATTGTTTCTGAATGATGAATTTACTAGTGATGGGGAGGACTCTTACTTTACTCTTTTATGTCAAAACATATGGACTATTAAAGTATCGAACGCAAGAAACAGGTATTTTTAATTTGCTTAATCAGAAGACGAATCGTTACTTGAAGATTATGTATCCACCAGTATTTATCACAAGAGGTGCCGTTATTTCATCCGTAGCTCTATCGATGATGCTGTCTAAATATTTAATTTTATTTTCTTAGGTACAGAGCGTAAGTTAGGTAGTGTGTAGCAGCTTTACAATATCACCAACTTAAGTCACAACGCTATCATCATAGACAATTGTGGAATTTAAAAGAAACAAAAACGTCATTCCATTATGTCATAATAACCTATGTATAATTAAATTTTAAACTTTTAATGAAATATCCAAGATTCAATTATTTATTGTATGGTTTTGTATTTTACGGCAACGACCGTTTAAATAGTGTATAGTTTCAGTGGTGTTTGATGGGGTGGTGTGAAAATTCAAGGAAACAGTGACAAAACAAAGATACGCCTTTTGTTTACATAGTTAGCAAATTCTATTGACGGCGACTTTACATGCGTGTCAAAACTGACTCCAATATTTTTCATTTATTTATGATATGAAATTTCATGAAATGATTTCTTTTAACCTACCACGCAAAAAAATGTCGAAGTGTTTTATTTTACTATCCAATTCTAAATAGGAGGAAGTATTTTTTTATATGCCCCCCGATTACTCAAAACCAATTGAATTTAAAAACGGTTGCTCTAATTCTATCCACAAAGCGAACATGAGAGCATACCTAATCGCCTAGACAGTACAATTTGTTTTGTCTTTTTACGGCATACGCAAATCAGCTGGTTTAATGCTATTGCTAGTTCCACGCTAGTTCTTACGTAACCGTATTATCTGTAATCGTGCTATTTTCCTTTATTGCTATTACTCGTATCATGAAAGAAATGCGTGGTTATCATGCATGTGTTACGCTTATTATGCTTATGAATTTCATAGTTTTTACTACACACACACACGTTTATAAGATTGTAAGGTGCATATTTCTATTCGCCCGAAACGAAACCTGTAAGACTTGGGGTTTGGCCAAAAGTTTAGTTTGGAATGAGGATTAGGTCGATTAGAGTCAACTAAGAATCAGTTATATTAACACAAGTTTTCAATGAAATAGCCTCCTAAGTGTGTTGGGAGTTGGGATTTTACAGTGGTTTTGGGTATTTTTATGTGTCCGATACCGTGCTTATAACAAATTAGAACAGAAGAGCTGATAAACTTTAATTTGTTTAATTCCACGTGAGCTTGCAAACAAAACAAATGGCGTAACGTTTTATTGTAATCGGCCACTTTGTGCTAATTGGTTGTAATTTGTACTACATCACATCATACAAAGCCGCTATCTTCCGATTCGCAAACGACCTAAGGTCAGCTTACTCATCCAACGGTTTTGCGTGATGGGTCGCAGGCTCTTGCCAACCCAACTCTACCAATAAGCCTAGCAGACCCTTGATGTTGCCGACGACTTCTGGAAGTGACCTCGGTGTTGTGTCAGGTGCAAGATCCATGTTATTTCTATCTCGTTTTAATTTATAAATGCGTCCAGCCGAGCTAACATGACAGCGGCTGTTGCGTGAGAGAGCATGACCTGTTATGTACATTCTCGCTATGTTAATTGAAAAGGGATAGGTAGTATTTGTAGTATAGTTGTGCTAAAGGTGCTGCCCGCAAACCGACGAAAAATCAAGGGAGATAGCGGCTTTTGTTTGCTACAAAGACGACCCAAAACAGATCTTGTGCCCTCCGACTCCGCTTTCCTATTTTGCATTGCATCAACGCATCACATCGTGCACAACAATACAGTGACAGCAGCTTGTTCGGTAGTTTTGAACTTCGAAGGCGATCGCTTAATCGTTAGCATTATCTTAGGCGACTAATCGGGGTCTTCCATCCAGCCCTCCCACAAACGTTCATTTCACTTCACAACACTGCATCTCCTCTGTCTAGTCAACATTCGAGACAAATGTCTGTGCCTATCAAATTTTTAACCACGATCGTCCTTCGAGTTGCTTGTGTTGATTTCATTGTCTAAACTCTAAACTACTTCGTAGTTTCTCTAGTACTATTAATAGAGTATTATTAATAGCGTTCCTTAGAAATCAGGAACTGTAGCGAGGTATGCATCAACAACATAGAAAACACCGCTTAACATAATTACTCGTTGTATAAATAGTTCTGTAGACATAATACATGACGCTATCGCTGTAATTGGTGAAATAGATATTTTGCGTTTTATAAGATTATCAGAATATCTGTTGCCGTAACGAGGGTAATTTAATTAAATTGCGCGGTGATTTGTCTTATTTACTGAAACAAAATATTGTTCCGTATGATGACGAGATGCGCGAGCCACTATTTGAAACTTTGACGGTTTTTAAATTGATGGCGATGTTGGTTTACATCAGGGATCTCCAAACTTTTTTCCCAGAGGGCCATACAGCACCTTTAAAAATGTCGCGCGGCCCACATGACATGGTTGACTTGGAGTTTTACGTATAATCTGTTTTCGTCCTGGGAGGGGGGGTCTGCTCTGTGTCTCACATCATCTGTAGGTGCTTCGTGCGACTTCTTGTGTGCCGCGGGCCGAATCATAGGCCCTCCCGATTTCTTCCCGCGGGCCGTAGTTTGGAGACCCCTGATTTACATGGTAAAATTGGTCCAGTGTGCGACATTTTCTATTTTGTTGCACCGACAAGTTTCGAGTCCTAACGCCATCTAGCGAAGCCAACCTATTAATAAAGACATCCCAACATATCAACGTATGGGGAACGTGCAGGAACTATAGGTGGCAGCACTAAACGATAAAAGAGACACTATGCGGGCAGTAGAGGTTATGTAGGGTGACGGCACCAGTAATGGACAAGAACCAACTATGGACAATTTTACGTAACGAACACGTTGTTATTTCCTTAACACTATGTTCAGATAACTAATGGTCATAACTGGTAAAGTCCATGAATGCTCGGCTAATTGAATCTTTGCTGTCCATTACTGGGTACTACTGTGCTTAACATGTCCATGATTGGTGCCGTCACCCTATGTCATAAATGTCAATGGCAAGTATAGTAAAGTTGTGGCTACATTAACGTTAATCATCCTTCATCGCGATAAAACGGCGTTTCCTGTTAATGTGGCTCCAGCATGATAGAGTACATGATTCGGATTGGCGGCACCAGTTGGCAGCACCCTCATTGTGCACGTTCATCCTTCGTTATCTATCAGGGCGTGGCATCCATCCGTCACTCTGGGCGGTTCTACCTGTTCTCGATAGGCTAGACGACTAAAAAAAACTGTTTAGTCCGTCAGTTAGATTATTAAAAAATATTGTACACGTATTTTTTCTTTTGTTTGACAAACAAAAAAAGACGAGGATTGAGTGCTTAGAAGTTTCGAGTGACGTCACTCCTTGGTACAATTTTCACCTAGGAATGACGTCACAAGCCCCCACTCCAGAAGTTTGATGATCTGTAACTTTGTCGATTTTTAATATTTTGATAAACCAAAAAATACGTGTCCCATATTTTTCCATAATCTAACTGACAGAGTAAATAGAATTATACATTTTTAACCCAGTCGTCATCCCTATTAAGTTGCACCTCCCAAATGATCTATCATAACTATCAAGATGTTTTTCCCCCGAACCCCATTAGCTTCGCGTCGGTGGAAACATCTCGTCGCACTTATTAAAATCTCGCGTCTCTTTCTTTCCAGATGAAAATGACGGAGATATTCGACGTGACGGACGCGGACACGGACGCGGTGCAGTCGCCGACGGAGCGCGGCGTCAACGCGCAGCTCGAGTTCGACCACGACTGGTCGCACGACTTGATCGCTGACACAGGTAACTTCACACTACCACAGGTTATCTAATAGTCCTTATACTACTAACGTCCGAGTTACTACCGAGGTGCAAACTTAGCTCAATACTCCTTCATCTACAGACAGAAGTTTTGGTGGCAAAAACGTCAGTTAACTAGGGACGATTTCCGATATTAAATTTATCGATAACTGTTTCAAATACTTATTTCGAAGTCACATTTCATAGTTGATATAAGTTCACCGGATAAAAAAATATTACCTAACTACAACGCTAATCACTACTCATCGATGTTATATACCGAATTTAAGTAATTCATACAGTATGATTTTAAAATTCGGATTTTTAAATTCAAATAAACATCAATTTTAACAAATAAAACGGACTTTATACTGTTTAAAGGTATGCGAGTTGCATATTCATATTATACGTTATCTCGTAATCATAACTGTCATAAGAAAGTATCATTTGTCGATAAATTAATATCGTTGGGAAGTCCCTAGGACAATTTCATCTCACAAGTCGCATGAGTAAAGAAATACAAAAGAATTTAAGTCATTCGAAGGCAAATCTGTCACCTTAGTTATAAATGCTTAAAATTTTTAGTGTTTTATCGTGATTTTCAATGCAAAGAACTCTCGTCTCGATGTCTACTACCAGGTCTCACCTATAAATACCTATAAACAGTTCCTTAGTGGACATCTGTAATTGGCTTTGTGTTTTAATAATTGTCTCTGTATATTTCTGAATTGTAATGCTGTTGATGTCCCAAATAAATAAAATAAAATAAAATAATGAACTCCATCGTTTATCCGACAGACTCGCTCGACGTGGACGGCCTAGACGCAGACTCGCTGGGCGACCGCAACATCTTCTCGGACCCCGAGAGCGAGTGGCGCCGACACTCCGACGCCAGCTCGCAGAGCGACGAGCCCGAGGCCGACCGGCACAGTCACAGCGCCATCTATGCTGACTAACCAACGAGGGTAACAACTCAACAGTCACACATACCCCGGTAGATGGCGCTGAGTGACGTCTGTGCAGAGAAATAGGTACTATGGATAAACAAGTCAACAGTTACAGCATACCCTGCTGGGTGGCGCTACGAGACGTCTACGCATAGGGTTGCCAGATGGACGGGAATTGACGGGATTCTCCCGATATTTTGTATGTCCTCCCGACTCCCAACAAAGAAGAAAATCTCCCGACAAACGACTTCATTTTAAAACTTAGTCCGATCCGCTCAAGGTGGTCTGGCCAGCGAAAATTTCTGCTCTTTAAAGCTTTTCTGCGGCAAAAAAAAACACGCTTCGAGCCCGCGGGGCATCTCCCGACCAAAGTGTCAAAATCCCGACATATTGTTTCCTGCTCCCGATAATAGGGTAATTCAATCTGGCAACCCTATCTACGCAGAGGACTTAGTAAATCGTTATAAGTCACTTTATTGAGCATTAGATGGCGCTACAAACCTATATTGTAATAACGGGGCATCGGAAATTCGGATGCTTATATGTACGTACATATACTTTGGCGTCGGTGTCAGTGTTGATTAGTGTGGAGGCGGACTTGATTTAATTTTATTATTAAATTTCCTGGAATTTCTAAATTAACTTATTATTATTTAACTGTAATAAACGCAAACTACAGATGTAGTGAATAATCCTTTCCTTTCGTATTTTCCCGGAAATGTTCGTTTTTGTCTTACTACTTCACTCGCACTCAGTACCCATCGAGACAACGTAGGGAACGGTCGCATTGCAAGAGGAAGTATCTATATAGAGTAGTTAATACCACAGAAATATTTTGTTGATATTTATGTTAGATTTTGTGATAAACTTCATGGACTCGTGTATTAATGCAGGCCACCTATATTTTGATAGACTAATCACCGTTCATGAAAACTCTGACGATGATACACCAGAAAATAGTTCTGATTCTGACTGTGATATGGAAGTTGGAAGTATTGTTTCGCATCACACATTCCACCCCGCTCCTCCTCCTCTTATCCCGCTGTCATAATCGAAGTCGTTCATCCAATCAGAAAATCATATTTATTTATATTAATTTCTCTGCTGGTTTGTTTTGTTTTATGCTGAGGTGTCTTTTTTGTTATGTCATAGTATTTTTAATTAATTAAAAAAATTAATTGTTATAAAAAAGGTCTGCAAAATCCTACTGTAGTATTGACTTATAGTTAGACTTTTGGGGTTCCAATCCTTATAGAATCATTAGATCATCCCAACCGGAATTTGGTTTTTATCAGTGCGTTTTATTGAAATAAAACGTCCTCGGTAACTAGTTATATTTTTGTTTACCTAACGAATTCTTTATATGATAGAATCGTGGTGGTTTTAACATCTCAGTGTAATATACGTCAAACGGGCAGTTTGACATTTGACATTGATAAATAAAGTATGCGATTTATTTGATACCTACACGTAATTTAATAATACAGTAATTCATAGACACATCGGCAACATTCGGGTGTTATCGTTGTTCCGAGTTTTGCCGATAGGAAAGGATTATTCACTACATCTGTACCTATTTGAGTATTTAAATGAACTACTTATTTGAAGTTGTTTTACTCGTTTTTTGAAGTCGGGTTAGAATAGCCAAAACCTAAACATATTTGCGAGGTACTACATTATCGTGACGTTTTGTACGATCGCGGAATCCCGGAATCTACATTATTAAAATTAAAATTTTAAGAAGCCGATTCCATATTTGCTTAACTTTTTCCGAGATTTACCATTTTTAGGTATAAAGCATCGGAATTTCCGATGCCTGGTAATAACAAAAAGGTGTCACGAGAACAAGTGGCACCAACACTTCTACAGGGTGTCCCATAACTGACACGTCACAGTGACACTGGAGGTAGACCAGGTCAAGAGGTACCACCAACTTAACATGACCCGCCGACCGTATTTTTTTTTTACTACTGGTGGTCAAAGTCGAAATTAAATTTCGCTGTGAATTAATTCAAGGTCAAACTAGTCTTTTTTCTGTTTTACTTAGTTTTTGGATAAAATACCATTTCTGTAACCTTGATTAACAATTCATGTTACCGTACACATAAAAAAAACTAACCTTGACACCTTTCCGAGTGCACACTGGCACTAATAATGTTAAAAACGGTCAAAATTCATGAACAACTTTAATTCGACAATAACTCAAAAACCGTGCCACTTTTACTGGGGTCATGTTAAGTTGGTTTGGTACCTCTTGACCTGGTCTACCTCCAGTGTCACTGTGACGTGTCAGTTAAGGGACATCCTGTATAACAACACTTCTGTATAACTAATTCTGAAATCGGCGCTGAACATACGTCCGACTGGCGGCAAAGTGGCCAACAATATATTATAGAGAATCAAATAAAAAGTTACCTACCGATAGATGGCGCTGTGAGCTGTCACGCAGAATAACACATTTTATATCCAGTCAAATTAAGACAACGTACTTGGCGGTAGATGTCGCTACTAACCATTTACCGACCGAAAGAAATGCCTACATTCTTCATGTAGTGCATTTCTGAACCTATACTTTTCTCACTAGAGAGAGCAAAGGTCTGCCCTGCTACATTCCTACGCTCGCGGCGCCGGGGCTCCGCTATATCTGAAAACAGTTCAGTCCTGTCAAATATTTGTGTCTTGGTGTGTCAGTAATCCTTGGAAATTAAGTGAAATAAACGTACATTATCTTTAACATCGACATGACACTAACTGAAGGGGTGTTTACAAAAACAACATAAGTCATAACTAACTATACCCTGTTCACGTTAACGAGCTAGTACTAGAAAACTTAGACAGCACGTGATTGGTCAGCGATAAGGGTGATGCATGCGCATGCGCAACGGGTGAGTTTACATGGCGATCAAAATTCAGTCAACATCTGTCTCTTGTACGGTGCGGACGCGTTATAGTGCTCTCCTTTCAATTGTTTCCAGTTTAATCCGTGCTTGCTTGTTTACTTATTTCGTTTGTTTTTTACTGGACTATCTTTTGCTTAAATAAATGTTTAAATAAAAGTTGGTCCTTTAATATGTTAAAAACTAATCCAGAAAAATTATAAATAAATATTCCGAGCGACGGCATGGAAGACGAGCCTGACAGTGAGGTGCCATTGTTTACGCCCACTGCCCTTTTTCATCCTTTTCATCTGCATACAAAAGTGCAAAAGAGAGGCCGCTATACTAGCTTGTTATCGTGAACAGTGTATAGACTGCCTGATACTTACAGAGATACATTTTTAATGACAGTAGATGTCAACCAGCTCTCTTAGTCAGTTATGTTGTTTTAGAAAACATCCCTTAATTAGATTAAGATGAGTTTCAAATTTTATAATCATGTTTAGCCGGAATTTACAGGTTGCTTACGATGTAAGCTATTGTTGTAAGTTGGAAGTAAATTTTTCAACGAGGTGATTTATCTCTTTGGATCTTTGCGTCTGGCGTCTAGTTTTGTACTTTGTAATGAACTTTCCAAGGGAAATTTTACGGAATATACGTTATTTTATAGAAATAAAAATGTATTTTTGGAATAAAACTTACCTCTAACGTGTTGTAGATAGATTTTCTTGTATACATATTGTTGCTTTGTATTAGTAGAAACAAATAATTTCATCTAATAGTAGTTTGTATAACTGATACATAAAATGAAAGGCCTTAAAACGAGCCGAAGGCGACATACATAAGATCACACGAGTGTTTTAAGGCTTAATTATGTACAGTTGCATACACTGCTGTATCTACACATATATTATAAGCTCTGCATGATGTATTAAAAAACCGCAAATTATAACTCCCATAAAGATAAACTTTGTGGTGATAAAAGATAATAATGGGTAAGATGGACATTGTTTACCCAACCTGACCTAATGTCAAGTTTTAAGAATGTATCAGTCCTAAACATTATCCAGTTTAGAAATATTTCTATATTGAGTTACCTAAGAATCAAAGCATAAACGTGATAAAATAAATATAAAAATGTTGATTCGTTTTAGTATAAGAATTGTTACCTAACGGTTATAATGAATCTAATAGTCCATGTGAAAATATTTATTTACCTGTCGCGTAAGCTTTATTCTTATATAATTAGCTGAAGGTAATTTGCTTACCAAAGGGCGAGGTAAGAAATAACAAGTCATTGTCCATTATATGGGACGAGGTGAGATCGTAAAGTTATCCGAATTTCTTTTTCACTAATACAACTGTGTTGATTTGGGTTAGTACCGAATCGTCCATGTAGCAAAATGTCCAATGACGCAAATAGGCTACTTGATGGCAGTTCAAATCAGCTTCTTTTTATGAAGTGTCAAAACGCTCCGAAAGTATGCAGTTTAGTATGAAATACTATCTTGTGACGTCATGCTCAACATGGTGCCTTATTTTTAGTTTTCGTCATTGTAAAATCGTTGATGGCACGAAAATAAGTTTGAATGATTTTATCCGGGCTGTTTTGGAAGAAGAAGAAGATTGTTGTCAAATACCCTATTGACTAAAAAGCGAAGTATCCTGTGGTCCAATAAGCATTTTGCCCAATTAACATAACGTCCATCACAGAACATCAAAATAGCAATTCGTCTGTGTAGCATAATGTCCAAATTACAGAATGTCAAAAAAGCTAATACTACAAATAGCACATTGTCAAATCTTATCGAAAGCAATTAGCCTAAGTAGCATAATGGGCCTAGTTTCAGTAGTTCGGTCATTTTAGTCCGGTTCATACATATTAGTTCGAAATTCGAAATTTTGATATTTAGGTGTTCAGCTTTTTGGTCGACATTAGGTAATTTGCGTTTTGGACGTTTTAAATATTTGACATTTTACGTACATAGACGTGTTGTTATCTAGCCGTGTCGCTTTATGGACTATATGCTAATTGTGTATTTTACTACTTAGGCATCTGCAACGACAAGTTATCACTATTGTCCTTCCTCCGCTAAACACTACGCACACACTACACAAACGCGAAAAAACATCACATGCTTGCAGTGGCGTGACGTTGAAAGAAATGCTTGGGCAAGCCGGAGCAGCTTTGTCTTCAATTTTCTTTAAGAGTACTAGAATTAAGTACTGATCTGACTAATTTTAGGCAAGCCGATGGGAATCGAGTTCTATGGACGCCACGCCACTGCATGCTTGCTTATCTTACTTAACACGGCGATGCCGGCAAGTTCATTGCAGGTAATGTAACACGGGTACCCGAAAACCCGGGTAAATGAGTTTATCTAGAGTCGGGTAATACCCGGGTTTTATATTTGACCGGTTATTGCATTCCCTATTGAGAATACACCTTTCTTATGTGCATTTTATTCTACAATGTTCGATCTCACCCCATTCTATATCACTATTATTTCAATGATATTGTACGAAATTAGACAAATATTATCTATTTGTAAGTGTAATATTAAGATATTGCAAAGGTCGGTGACCTTGTTCGATAGCAACTTAAATGCAACTTTAAGTACCTGAAATATGGTTGAAATTACAATAAAAGGATCGGCACGGAACTGAGTTTGAATATGATTTATTTTCAACGTCGCATTTGGGTCAGTAAAAATACGACTTTATTACTAAGACTATAAGGACGTTCACGGTATACTTGTTCTCGATTTAACAACATACACATTGGCAGAGTCAAGAGTGTAATCGAATGAACGTTGCGTAGTTTGATAATATTTTTGAAATGAAATTACCAGCTTGATTGGAATTCTATTCCATCTTGTAATTCTTGCAAAATTATTTGCATAGTGCGTCTTACGATGATAAATGTAAGGACTTCCAAGTGGCCATCCGTATTTGCTGAAAAGGCTCTCTACTTCTAGAAAATTAATTTTGCTGTGTACCATGACAGATACTTCCTTTTTGTTCAGAGTTCTCTTCTAACAAGTAGTACTGAAAAGAAATAGAACCTCCATTGATTTAAGGTTCAAAGTGTATAAATATAAACTTTATCGTGAATGCCATAAGATTCAATTTACAACAAACACTTAACTAAACTGAACTTTTGTAAGAACCTAGGTTGTGTTGGTTTTTGCTAGGTCATATCTCAAAATATTCGTGGTGCAGATATCGATACCTTTAGACTCAAAGGATGTAAACGCCGTAGGTTCTAATGGAGCTTACGCCCTTTGAGCCTAAAGGTATCGATATATTCATCTTTGGCACAGAAAGGCTTAACCATATTCGACTGACTGACACCACTTAAATATGATCTTTGTGATCGTACGATTACCCAATGCAAAAATACGATGTACCTAATTGTAATAAAGTTCATTATCCAATGTGCAAGCTACCAATGATTTATTGTTAATATCGCCGCAGCGGCGGTAAATTAAGTATTGTTGGTTATTTATTATTTAGTGGTCCTTAGCATGTAATTAGTTAGGTATATTTTAAACGAATGTCACAAATTATATTTTAATAAAAAAGTGAAGAAATTTAATTTTTGTTTTAATTTATATAATTTGCATGTGGGTCCAAAATCCCATCTATATATTTTTAAACAAAACAAGATTTCTCCTAATCGGTTCAGCCGTCATCGAGCAAAATTTAATTCCTTAAAAAACCGCTGACCATCTGAGAACTTACTATTTTTTTGGAGTAAGTACCTATGTTAAAAAAGGACACAAGTGCAGTATTGTACCTAATAGAGATTCAACGATATTTTAAAGACTGAACAGAAATATATAAGATTTGTCAACAGGATTACGTAAGTTTTCATTATCAGTAGGTATCTATTAATTTTTATTATACCTACGTAACTGAAATAACGTGTACAAATAACAGAATGCCATAAAATTGGATTTGGATTTCAGACTCCAGTCACAGACGAAAAGATGAGTGTCTTCGCTTACAGAATCACGAGTCCATATTTTCTGCAAAGAAATAATCACTATAATCAATTTTGTGAGGTTTTTTCATGCAGTTTACATGACTTGTTACAAAACTACCTTTGGTACCGTTCTGTCCGTTTCCCAAAACACCCGTTCCAAAATAAAAGTTTCCTAAATCGGCCGTATGCCAAAAGACCCGTTTCTTGCCGCATCCGTATCCCAAAAGATTCGTTTCTCATTATACCCGCATGCCCGAAAGACCTGTTTCGACCATTCGCACCTATCATTTGGGTAAAGTATATCGGGAAACGGACTACTTATTTAGGAAAAGGTAGTGACGGGAACGGATGTTATGGGATTAGGTCTTTTTGGGAAACGGATATCACGCCAAACGTATGTTTTGGCAGAAGCACATTTTGGGAAACAGTTAATTATTTAGGAAAATGTTGTGACGGGATCGGATGTTTTGGGAAACTGACAGAACGGTCTGAAAGGCAAAACCGACACGTAAGTCCTATTGTATGGAAAATTAGCGACCTTTTTCTTCAGCAGAATTAATAAGTTGTGCTCTTGATTTTGAGTAAAAATCACCTAATTCTGAAACAAATAAAAGAAACCTACACCAGAAAGTTAAAATGCCCATCCGATTTCAAGCAAAGTTTATTACCTACTTAAATTAAATCAATATAACTAACCTTTTTAAAGGCATATATTCGATATGTCAAAGTGCTGGACACTACAACAAAGTTTACAACAAAAAAGCCACAGTGTCTAACCATTCCAATTTTGACCCGACTTGTCATGGGAGCTTTTTGAGCAATTTTTAACAAAATCATAATTAAATAAAGCAACGGTTTCACTTCGCGTTAGTTTTTTTAATTAGGTTGATTTTGGGAGATGGTTGGCAAAGGCGACACGAAAAGTAGTAGGATCTTCCATCAGTGTTATGTGAAATGCTGTAAGCTTCAGAATCTGACGCCTTTGAACAACGTCATCCCCTCGGCGAATGGGAAGTCTTTGGATTTCTGCGTGGACAGGATCAAATACGCCGACTGGCCGCCTATTCTGAACGCACTAAGCTGTGATTTGAGTTTACATTCGGTTTCTATACGATGCAGGCAGCAAGTGAAAACTGGTAAGTTTGGTTGCTGACCGTTCATTATTTTACCTATTTCTATCGCTGACAGTTCATACTATCCCCCTTTTTGTTCAAATCTCAGTAGGTACCTCCAAGGACCTTAAAATAAATAGCCGGCGGAGGCTCGCCAACAGAGAACTGAAGCCATTTCTAATGCGCCGGCTGCTTGTACATACGAGCCGCACGCACACATCAACTAGTTTTTTCCTATTGCGAGCAGCACACACAGATAGGTAGCCGGCCGATTAGACATGCTTCAGTTCTTTGTTAGTGATGCTCGGTCCGGCTATTTATTTGAAGGTCCTTGGGTACCTACTTCTATTATTGCGCAAGTGTGACGTGCGACAACTGCAACCTATCCCTTTCCATTTAATATAGTGTGAAAGTGACAAATCATGCTTTGTCACGCGTCAATCAGTTTTTACTAAAACTCGAGAACCGATTTTTTTCACTTAACACAATGGCTTTGTGCTAAATATTAGAATAGTAAGTATTGTTTGCATATTGTTATCTAATTTCAATAGGGTACTTTCCTGACAGATCAAATCAGTTACTTTTTATGAATTGTCAAAACGCTCGGATAGTATGAAGTTTCTATGAGAAAAAGCATAATGACGTCATTGTGCTCAAACATCAAATCATGTCCTCATTTATAGCTTTTGGTCTTTTAAAAATCGTTTAAAACGTTAAATAGGTGAATTTTAGTTGATTTTTGCAAATTTTCGAAAGCAGATTTCAAGGCTAGCGTGAAGTAATTTATATTGACTACAGGCAAGTACCCTATTCCTGGGATTTACCTACCTGCTACTTCACATTGAATTTTCTTTTATTTCTTATCTGGCTGCTATTTACTTCACATTACATTTCCTTAATATTCTTATGTGTTTACTGCCTAGAGTAGGTATTATACTTAGTTGATTATTAAATGGAAAGGATCGCGCGGCGTAGGTACTTTAGCACTTACTAATCTTACTATACTGTATGTTGTTTATTGAAACGAAAAGTATCAAATGGCACGTCATGCTGTAAAAAACGATCTAAAAAAATTTCATGTACCTAAATCAAAAAACGTTCGTCATCCCTGCCTTAACCCTTTGACCGCAACAGACGGCCACAGCCGTCAACGGAAAATCGTGACTAACACGCCAATGACGGCACTGGCTGTCAATTTTTTTTAACGAAAGCCTATTGAAAAACAACCCATTTTTATGTTGGCATTATTTCTTTACCCATCTTTATTTTACCCCCTGTGGCGTCAGCGGCACGGCGTCTTCCTTCGCCCTTCGGCGCTCAAAAGGGGAATGGACTAATGTATGAAACCTTTTATTTTTTAGTGCTAGAGCAAATAGACTGCGAGCGGCTCGCGAAGACAGTCAACAAGCGCTCGGTGATACTCACCAAGTTCATGCTATCCAACCTGGTCGAAGCGGTGGCCCAGATCCTGACCGACTCGACACTTCTGACGTCTATGCTGTTAGAGGGGCTGCCGCTGAGAATCCCCTATTTGAACCCCATATGTGAGGTGAGAACAGTATCAGAAGCTCTGGCCTTTTCAAGCATTCCCACTGGTCCGTTGCTCACTTTGAGCGATCAGCGAAAAGTCAAGGTAATCGTAGCTAGCGAATCTGTTTCCAGGTTTGTACGCAACCTGGTCCAATTCCTACCAAACAGTCAGGAGGACTCGTAGGTCAAGTGAGGTACTAAAAAACGCCTTGAATTATCTCAGGCGTAGCTTTAAAGACTAATTAAGAGGAAACAGGAGGGCAGTTTTTCCATACAAACGTAGTCCCCTGTTTCCTCCCTGGATAATGCCAGTAGAGCAATAATTTTTTGTCCAAAAATCTATGGCTACTATTGATATGTTCCTATGTTTCCCTTTTTACGATAAATTGATTCTCAAAAGAGATATTAACCTTCAAAAACCTAAAAAAATGCCAGGTTTTCCGCTGTGTTCACACATCCAGAAAACAAATTTGTCTAGATTATTAAAAAAAAGGAAAATATAGGAACACGGCCAAAGCCTTTCTTTAATGTTTAATGAAAAAATTAGTTAAATAGGTTAAGTTTTGGGGAAGAAATCAGGGGACTACGAAACGTTGTTTTCATGAAATTTTAATAGGTATTTTCGGTCCAAGCTGCAGTTGTCTCTATCGCGCTCTGCGCGGGAGAGGCGGGCAGTGCGAGACAGCGACACATTTTACAAATACCTAATTTTCAATTCTCTCCACCTTACTCTTTCCTCTTAAGGAGGTAGCACAGATACAGTAAACTCGGGTTTTTATGATCCAATGCACTCAACTATGCTCCAAACTTTACGGTATCAGGATCTGTGCTACCTCTTCAATCAGTCTTTAAAGCTACGCCTCAGATAGGTAATTCACTGTTCTCATAGCCTTTTTTAGTACCTGACTTGGCCTACGAGTTCTACTGACTCTTCGATCATAGAAAATGCTTTCGGTACCTAGATATATCATGTAACATTGAACTTGGACTTTTTTATAGCGCAACATCAAGTATATCACCATGCTGGATCTTTGTATTACAGACTCTTCAGAACAATAACTCGCTAAGACACTTGTCCCTGCCGCGCTGCCTGATCGGGGACGCGGGCTGCCTGGCCATCTGCAAGGCGGTGCGCTGCCTGCCCAACATCCTGACCCTCGACCTGTCTGGCTGCGAGCTCACGCTCCTAGGGGCGAGCTACCTCGCCGACCTGATCAAGGTGAGCCACGTGGCATACTGGGCGGTGACGCCTGCCCATCTGCAAGGCGGTGCGCTGCCTGCCCAACATCCTGACCCTCGACCTGTCCGGCTGCGAGCTCACGTTGCTCGGGGCGAGCTACTTCGCCGACCTGATCAAGGTGAGCTACGATAATATCTCTAGAATTTTATTAGACTCAATAAAGAAACACCAGTGCCGGATTAATTACGTGGCAGAGCAAAGTCAGTTACTGCACATTGAGCGCACCGCCAGAAGCAGTCTCATGAAATATTTTGCTATTGCCCTAGCTGGCTTAATCTCTCACTGTTACCTAAAAGAGAGAGTTCTCTTACAAAACAATACGATAAGTAATATTTTGTTACACACCAAAAGAACAACTACAATGCAACTTATATCAAAATAATCGTAAACAATGAGCCGTCTTATCACTAAAGAGCGGCTTCTTCCAGACAACCTTACGAATTATCCTTGGTCAACAGTACCAGAAGATCCACCGCTACAGCGAGAACTGGGTGCACACGCTGCGCTACCGGCCGCCGCAGCTGCACGCCATGGCGGGGCTGCGGCGCCTCACGCTCTGCGGCAACCCGCTCGGTGACGCGGGCGCGGCGCCGCTGCTCGCCGTGCTGGCTGACGACCTGTGGATCAAGGGTGAGACGCGTGGACACCGGGCGCGAACCGGGAGATCGACGGCTACAGCGTGAACTGTGATGGCGCGGCTGCGGCACCTCACGCTCTGCGGCAACCCGTTCGGCGCTTCTGCGACGCGGGCGCGGCTGCTGACCATCCTGGCTAACGACCTGCGGATCAAGGGTGAGACGTGCATACAGTACCGGGAGATCCACCCTACAGCGAGCATTGGGTGCGAGAACTGTTTGGATTGCGGCGCTTCATGACCCGTCTGCTGACCGTGCTGAAAGTACCGAGAGACCCACCGTGTGGAAGAGAGGACAATAGAGAGATTGTGCTTTCGGCTAGTGTTGAGCTTGGGGTCAGAATAGGGTACTTGCCTGTAGTCAATATAAATTACTTCACGCTAGCCTTGAAATCTGCTTACGAAAATTTGCAAAAATCAACTAAAATTCACCTATTTAACGTTTTAAACGATTTTTAAAAGACCAAAAGCTAATGAGGAGATGATTTGATGTTTGAGCACAATGACGTCATTATGCTTTTTCTCATAGAAACTTCATACTATCCGAGCGTTTTGACAATTCATAAAAAGTAACTGATTTGATCTGTCAGGAAAGTACCCTATTTGTATGTAGGTACGACTGAGTTAAAAAAACTTTGTAAATGCCATGTAGCCCACTGTGGATCATTATTGTCCGAGTTTTATTTGACTTTCGTTGTAGTCACAAAGCGCATTTAGATTTTTCGTCTATTTTACACAGTGGCCAGTTACTGGGGGGGTTTTCCATGTCGCTTACAAAAAGCCAAGCCTTATTTTGATTGTAGCCGTGGACCTCCAGAGCTGCGATCTGACGGAGGTGACGTCGGCGACGGCGCTGCAGACGCTGACGTCCAATACGACGCTGACGGTGCTGGACGTGCGCCACAACGCCGAGGTGTCCGGCGAGTCCCTGGCCGCGCTCCGCGCCGCGCTCAGGAGGAACGAGAGCGGGGTTGGAGACCAGGTAGTCTTGTGTGGCTGTAGCCGTGGACCGCAGAGTTGCGAGCTGACGGAGGCCACCGCCCAGACGACTTTCTCTGGTGAGTCCCAGGCCACGCTGCACGCCGTGTTCAGGAGGAGCGAGGGCGGGGTCGGAGACCAGGTAGTCTTATGGGGCTGTAGCCGTAGACCGCAGAGCTGCGAACTGACGGATGTGACCACCCAAACGGCACTCCCCGGCGACTCCCTGGCCGCGCTCAGGAGAAACGAGAGCGGGGTCGGAGACCAGGTAGTCTTGTGTGGCTGTAGCCGTGGACCCCAGAGCTGCGAGTTGACGTCCAACACGACGCTGACAGTGCTGGACGTGCGCCACAACACCGAGCTGTCCGGCGACTCCCTGGCCGCGCTCCGCGCCGCGCTCAGGAGGAACGAGGGCGGGGTTGGAAACCAGGTAGGCATGTTGTGTGGCTTCACCCGTGACCCGCAGGGTTGCGAGCTGATGGACCTTGCATGGAAGGAAGTCCTCTTAAGGTGTCGCTGTCCAAGCATCTGGATAAAAAGACTAAACTGGTGGCCGAACTGAACATTATTGGCGCATTGTTTTCTCTGGTTTGGTCACCTTGAAAATATGGGAGAGGATACTCGTTAGTAGGGCTTGCATTCCGGAATTCCGGAATTCGGAAATTCCGGAATTCCGGCCGATTTTTCCGATGTTACAGTTCCGGAATTCATGTACTTAAAATTCCGGAATTAAAACCAGTGTAATAGAGACAATTAAGACGGTTATTTTACAAAATTACGTCGTTATAAAATAGACGAACGCTAATTATCTTCTTGCCCAGTCTTCGTATCATATGCGTTATGCGTCCGACACAATAAAGTATTGTTTTAAGTATTGAATAATGGCTTAATATTTATAAAAAAATCCTTGGCACTGGAGAAGGTCCCAATAACATTTCCAGCAACGCCGGCCTGATAAAACCTTAAGAGAGTTTTTTCCAAACTTTCCTTAAGAACTCTCTAAAACTTAAATAAAAACAGGAATGTTTTATAATTTAGTAGTACACCACGAAAGGATGTCCTACAACCGGATAAGTCCGAGTCGGACTCGCCCATCGAGGGTTCCGTACAAATATTTTAAATAAAAAGATTATATTTTGTTAATAATTTAATTGCAAGTGTAGTTTTCAAATTTTTCCCTATACTTGTAGCATAAGACTATAATACTTGCTATCATACATAGCTTCATAGTTCTAGATCAACGGAAAGAACCCATCAATTTTAATTCCCTTGAGAGTGTCATTTGTGGCATAAACGGCCTTATCTTTTTTTTTCGTTAACTTAGAAGTTTGTATTTTCACAGATTTAAAGGACTATAGATCTGAGTATATGGTTTTATTGTCAACTCGATACCTTCACGCGTTCCTGAGATAAAGGGTCTTGACAGACAGACGGACGGCAAAGTGATTCTATAAGGGTTCTGTATTTTCCTTTTGAGTTACGTAACCCTAAAAACGACGAAATAAGGGCCACCCTAATTACTTGATGTCGAATTACAGGATTTGTGATAGTTAATAATACGGTGATAAATTAATTGCTATTTTCTTGCATTTATTTGAAATTTTTTAAACAATTATGACTCAAGTGTTGTACTTGGAATACTATATACGTATTTGTTGATTGTATTCTGAGCGCTGATTCTTATTTAAATATATTTTAATCCAATTTCTCATACTGGAAAACTAAACTAATAAATTCCGGAACCAGTTCCGGAATTCCGGAATTGAAGGTAAAAATCGAACCCAATTCCGGAATTGGAAATTCGACCGATTTTGCAAGCCCTACTCGTTAGAGCTTACTTGGCATAGGCGAGGAGGTGAGGTCTACCGTTTGGTTTTAGTAACACACAAGTACTTGTGTTAATGTTACCCTCACTTTTCAGTATCCGTGGCTGAGCAGTGTCAGTATTTGTACGGGCGAGGGCGTCAGGCTGGTCAAACAAATCGCTCCAAGGTAAGTTCTTGCTTCATGCTACGAACCAATTTAATTTCTTTTTAACCAACAACTGAACCTTATACTCTATTTTTGATTGTTTTATGTCGATTCCGCTGTACCTACATAAAATCTGGAAGGTCTTTTCAAGGATACGACTTCTGATATTTTCCGTTTTTAGGTAGCTACTTACGACGTGTTTTTCACGTTCTATAAAATTCTACAAAGTCGCATTCTTTCCATACCTACTTAACTTGTGGTTTACTTATAGCAGAAATGCAGTGAGCAAAGACCGGGCGGTGTTAAGCCAGAGGAACACGGCGACGAAATATGCCACCAGCAAAATCGTCTCGAAGAAGGAAAAGTACGTGCTGTTTATGCCAGTTAATTCATTCAATACGTCTACTAGATACCGTCTGCGACTTCGACCGTGTAAGGGTAAAGGTGGATGGGATATTGCGGGTTAGGGTCCAACATAGTAGGGCCTGGCAGGCAAATTACCTACTTCGACTAATACGACCAATCTGACTCTGTTAAAATTAGCAAAGATGCGGACAAACCACTAGTGACGTCACTTTTTTGACGCGTATTTTCTAAAATAGGTACGCATGGATATTACATTGAATACGCTTTTTCACAAGCTTTTATTTAGTTTCGCCTGTCCCGGTGTCCGTCTAGCTGTTTGTCTGTAATCAAATCTTGCAAGTTCAATTTGACCCCGACTTCCCGGTTTCAGATAAGTTCAGGTAAATCAGATGACAATGCAATATTATACAAAAAGTACAGTAGGCAATAAAAGCTTGTCTCAAAAAAATACTATTCAAGCCATGGCAACCCTGAACATTTTTAATATTTCAGGGACTACGCGGAGGAGTTAGAAGAGCAGTTGCAGGAGGAGATCTCCCACCGGCAACAACTGGAGGAACTGAACGAACAGCTCGTCGACCAGATGAAGCAGTTGAAGCAGCAGCAGTTCCGCCCGTGGGCCAACAACGCAGCCTCCTCTGGTACTTTAATTCTCAGTGCAAAATTCGCAGTGCGACTCGTGCCGAATTCAACTACATGTGGATGGAAGCCCTTACGGCGTATAATAGTGGCAAAGGGCTGGGTATATAGTTCGAAGAACCGATGACTGATGGGGCGAAAAGGTCCTCAAATGGATATCACGATCCGGAAGACGCAGCGCAGGTCGGCTCCCCATAAGATGGTTTCATGACCGTTATGGTCGCCGATGGAGGCACAAGGCATGCGATCGTTCGTTAGGAAAATTGTGGCGACCTAGCGACACTCGTTGGAAGAAGAAGTCAGTTAAAGCAATAGGGAATATGCATGAATTTTTAACAGATTTCTTAAAAAAAATTGAAAATACCGTAAAAAAGATGACGTACAGTCAAAATAAAATTGAAATCGACCGAGAAATACGGAAGATATAAACATTTTAAAGTACTAATCAGACAGCGCTTAGAGAGAGAGATCCGATATGGACTATGACGTCATAGTACACGGCCGCCATACAATCTCCATACTATATTCTGTTTTGCGAGAAAGAGATAGAGATAAATTTTTGTTGTGTTATATCTTGGTTATTTTTATAGTTATTCGAAACAGGGACCGTTTTCGTTACGATATAAGCGGTACGGTACCGCTATAGAATATCGGTACCGTAATGATATAAAGGTAGACTATACCGGTTGAAATATTTTGTTACTGTACCGCTTTATACCGGTACGTACCGCTAATGTTGAAAGCGGTACTTATACCTTTATTATTACGGTACCCAACCTATATTTTTTCAGTACCGAAATTTTTCGCTCGCATATTGTGGCTTTCCATAAGAAAAGGGACCTTATGGCAGTTTCTAGTTACGGAGATATGGACGTTTTTGTGAAATCCTTCAAAATCATCATTTTTTTCTTTTATGCAAAATTGTAAAATATAGGAATAGACGTGTATTTGTAGCTTCGTTTCACTGTTGTACGTTAATTTTTTTCTATATAAGAATTGAGTTCAAAGTTTAGGAGAAAAGGGTCCTTATGGCAGCAGACTTCATACAAAAATGATAAATCTATTGATAAAATTGTTTAATAAAATTTACTTGCAACTTTTGCTTATTTGTATTTCTTTTTTATACCACGACGGTGGCAAACAAGCACGCGGCCTGCATAATGGTAAGCAAAATTTTCAAAATGATCCCAGAAAGTTGAAAATTTGGAAGGAAAGGGTTTGGGTGCCACAGATTCGGAATTAAAAAAAATTGAAAATAAAAATAAATACATTTGTATGTCGTTTTTTTAAAGCTTATTTAGGAAAAAGTTTTTAAACATTTTTTAAAAAGTGTTTTTGGCAAATCGTATAACTTTTTGACCATTTTAGAAAAACCTTGTTTTTTCTTTCAAAAATTACACAAAAAAAAACACTGGCGAATGCCTATCATTTTTGAATATTTTAGAAAAAGTTTTTTATTTATTTTTTTTGGTTTTTTTTTGGATGTTTCTACAATTTTAGATCACTTTGTCATGTTTAAAAACCTTTTCAGAAAAAGATTTATAAACATTTTTTTTAAACATGAAAACGTGTTTTGGCGAATCGTAAAACTTTTTGACCATTTTAGAAAAACCTTGATTTTTGTTCACAAATTTTACAAAAATTAAAAAAAAACACTTTCTGGCGAATGCCTATAATTTTTGACCGTTTTAGAAAAAGTTTTTTAATTTTTTTTTCGAAATACTTACGAAAAAGGTTAGTTTTTTGGCGGTTTCTATAATTTTTGACCACTTAAGAAAAATAATCCTTTTAATTTTTTTTCAAAAGATCAACAAAAACAAAAAATGTTTTTTGGCGAATCCTATCCTACCATTATGATTTTTTTTATAAAACTCGGTAATTTTTGGTTTTATAGAAAAGTCGTCCATACAAAACACATTTATTTTAGCGTATTTTATATGATAGCATCACAAAGCATAGGTCATCATAACACCATGGTGTGAATTATTCAACATAGTGTTATAATTATGAGAATAACTCTTAATTGACCAAGATTTAAAGTAAATTTCTAAAAACCTTTTTTCTTCGGTATTCTGTTTTAATACAAGTTTAGCAAATAAATAATGTTAATATCGTGCGTGCCATACTGTAATTATCAATAAGTTTTACCTGTGATTGGTCATAAGGTCATAATATCCCATGCATTTGGGAAAAGGGACCTTGATTAGTCATCACTTAAATTCAACAACGTTATTTGAGAATTACTCTTAATTGATCAAGATTTGAAGTAAATTTCTAATAACCTTTTTTCTTTAGTTTTCTGTTTTAATACAAGATTAGTAAATAAATAATTTAAATATCGTGCCATACTGTAATTATCAATAATTTTTGCTCATGGCTGGTCATAAGGTCCCTTTTCTCAAATGTATGGGAGTAAATTTGTGATTTTTACGTAACTTCAATGGTTTATAAATAAAAAAATAAGACTTGTAGAATAATAATGACACTTTTGTGATACTTGTGTAGACTGATTAAATATGATTTAGAACTCACTATACGAAAATTGTGAATATTATAGGGATGATGAAAAATATAATAAAAATGACATTTTAATAAAAATAAAAATATTTCGTAAACTATGTGATTGTATTTCTATCCCAAAATGTAAATTCAAATAT
The DNA here is from genome assembly GCA_947034925.1 of Eudemis profundana. NCBI lineage: Eukaryota > Metazoa > Arthropoda > Insecta > Lepidoptera > Tortricidae > Eudemis > Eudemis profundana. The sequence goes on along the minus strand of OX344800.1, from coordinate 2,893,615 downwards.
CTTCAACTACATTATATACAATGATTCAGATTACAATATATTAAAGAACAGGCCGATTTTTTTTTAAATTTCGTTCTCATGAGCGACTTCCTCTAATCAAAGGCTGATTTTTCACGACCTGGAAGTCACATTAAAAAAACCATTACTGATTTCCAAAGAAAAACAGCTTGAGATACATAATCAATCATCATCTTCATAACTTCCATAATTTGTTTTATTTCTGTTTTTTACCTTTTTTGTTTTTAGTTTGTGTTTATTGTTATTTTTCATTTATTTTTTATTTCTTTAATTTTTTTGTTTTTATTTTGTATTATTTACTTTATTTGTTTTTAGTTTGTGTTGATTGTTATTTATTGTTTTTGTCTTTAATTTTTTTAGTATATGTTGTTTAGGTATTTTTTAAAAACAAATTAAAGTAAAAAAACAGAAAATACCTAATCATCACAAACTAAAAACAAATATAAGGTAAAAAAACAAATAAAAGAAAAAATAGCAATCAACGCAAACTTAACTACTAATACAAATACTAATAAAAATAAAATAAATAAACAAACAAACAAAAAATACCTAATCAGCAGAAACTAAAAACAAAATTAAGGTATAAAAAAAACAAAACAATACAAAAGAAAACAAATAAAAGGTAAAAAAAACAAAAAATAACAATCAACACAAACTAAAAACCAAAAGGTAGAAAATTTTAAAATATAACAAAAAAATTAAAAACACCAAATGAAAGAAAACAGTAACTCAAAATTAAAACAAACAAGGTACAAAAAAAAACAAATTTAAGGTAATAAATATAAAAAGTACCTAATCAACACAAACTAAAAACAAAAACAGGTAGAAAATACAAAGTAAATCCAGTACATCTAACATAAAAAAGCATAAAATACCTAATCAACACTAACTAAAAACAAGAATAAGATAAAAAAACAAATAAAAGAAGAAAAAAAACAAAAAATAACAATCAACGCAAACTTACAACAAAAATAGGTAAAAAAAACAATAAAATACAAAAATAACACAAATTAAAGATAAAAAAGACAAAAACACCTAATCCACACAAACTTAAAACAAAAATAAGTTAAAAAAACAAATAAAAGAAAAAAAAACAAAAAATTACAATCAACGCAAACTTTAAACAAAAAATGTAAAAAAACCAAAAAAAATAAAACAAGTTAAAGATAAAAAAACACCTAATCCACACAAAGTAAAAACAAGAAAGGTATAAAATACAAAGTAAAACACATTGAAGATAAAAAACAAACAAGAAATACCTAATCAACTCAAACTAAAAACAAATAAGGTAAAAAATACAAAAATAAAACAAATTAAAGTCTTCGGGGAAGACCTATGTTTAGTAGTGAACGTCTTAACGTTGAAATGATAATGATGCTCAAGGCTAAAGACGACGCGATTGAAACTTGACGACGCGACGACGCTCGGCGCACACACATAAACCTCAAACGGTACCTTTTTAAAACGGTTAAGGTTACCGAAAAAAAATTACGGTACCGTTCAATTTCGATACCGTTTCATTTCGGTTGCGCTACCGAAATCATACCGAAACAAACGGTATGACGTCATACCGCTTTAAAACGCTACCTTCATTTTTCGGTTATGCAGTCCCTGATTCGAAAATTATTTATTTCCTACTGTTTTTTATATGAATGAGGTTGTATTAAAGTAAATAAAAAATATGATGCATATTCCCTATTGAACGACTGATGGCGCTTACATCAACGCCAACACAAACGGCACCATTCCCATAGTGTTCTACATCGCACTATATAAGTGCTTATAACGCAAAAAGCACAGCACCTGGAGAGAGATCTCTCTAATTATTATCCGCTCTTCCACATTGGAGACCTATGTTCAGCAGTGGGCGACTGGACGTCTCAAGCTTGAAATGACTATGATACAGTGCTGGATTAGCCACGTAGCAATTGGGGGCACCCACTCGTAAAACCCCCCCGCGTTATGTAATTTTGTCCCGTAAAAAATTACCGGGCAGTATCAAGCATATCTGAAATCAACCAAGCGCCTCTTTGAAGAAATGCCACAGGCCCCGCGCTGGCTTAATCCGCCACTGCTATGATATGTGTATTTCAGGTTCGGAGCAATCGCTGGGGGCGAGCTCCCGCTCGGCGACAAGCTCGGGCTCGTCGTGCTCGGTGCCGGTGGACCAGCACACGCTGTCCTACATCCAGCAGGCCTTCCGCGACATATACGCCTTCATCAAGAACAACCAGTGCGAGGGGTGAGCACCCATCATTCATTTCAGCCGCGCTAACAACTGGGCCATTTTCATATCGCAGTATTCAGTGCACAAATATGTATGAGTAAATTGGCATTATGGTTTTTTCGTACGATTAGAAAAAGTAGAATAGAATATCTTTATTGCGTACGTGTTGGCTCTCTGTGTTAGTTCCATCTACTGTCTACAATGAGGAAGGTTACGAGGATTTTTTTAAAAGTTGATACAACCTTCTACTATTGTATCTCCCGCCTAAGGAACTAAGATTACCCTCATTTTCTTTCTGAATGCTTGGCAGCCAAAAAACAAACGGACATGAAAAAAGCGAATGTGCAGGCTGTGGAACGAGTACCTTCCTGAGGTCCTGCCGCAGCGCCGCTGCACTGTATCATGGGGTTCTTCAAAAAGCGAGTAGATATAACTCCTGTGGTGTTGCATATACGTATTCATAGGCGGCGATGAATATTTTCCATCAGGTGGATTTTTGCCTCGTTTGCCACCAAAAATTAAACAGGACTATTGCTAAGGCCGGATTCGAACCGACGTTCGTTGTACAATTAATCTCTTGATTTTCCCTGCAGTAACTGCCAACACGAACAGAAGAGAGATGTCGAACAAATACCAGTCATCGTGGAAGAGCACGAGACCAGCAGCGAGCTCCACCTGAACATCGGCCCGAAGAAGGCGCAGAGCACCCACATCAAGCTGACCGAGAACGCGAAGGTCAACAAGGTCACCAAGTCGGCGCATCTGCTTGGACACATCCAGCACATCCGGGAGACCATGGAGATGGTGAGTGACTTCCAAATAAAGCACAGTCACTGACGGAGGGCAGCCAGCATCAGAGAATAGGTACTCCTCTGCAGGCAGTCGGCAGGGACCACCTTTTCTCCAATGCTGACAGTTCCGGAGAAAGCCCAGATAACTCACATCAAGCTGACCGAAAACGCCAAGGTCAAGAAGGTCATCAAGTTGGCGTATCTGCTGGGTCATATCCAGCACATCCGGGAGACCATGGGGATGGTCTTATTATATACCTAATAAGATAACGTTGTTTTAGATTTAAGTTTTATGATCTTTTATTTTGGTGCACAATAAAGAATATTGTATTGTATATACATATCTACTTATCCTATTTCATCATTTATATCACCGATAGACGTCAGCTGCTGGACATAGGCTTCTCCCAAGGAACGCCACCGTGACAGGACATTTATATTTAACCAATTACTTTTTTCAGAAACCTGAAATGATAGAGAAACAAATGGGAGATACGAAAAATGTGCATAATATTCAACACTTGGATGCACTAAATGAAATGAGCTGTGATTCCGTAAAGAGTAAGAAAGTAAGTATAAGCACATAATCATAATAATTGCTACACTAACGTTAGTCGTCCTTCATCGCGATAAATTAACGGCATTTCCGTCAATGTAGCCCCAGCATGAGAGGGTACAAGACTTAGATTGGCGGCACTAGTTGGCAGCACCTTCGTCGTGCACAGTGCCGAATTAGCCACGTAGCAAGAGTAGCAAATGCTACGGGCCCCGCGCATTGGGGGGCCTCGCATCCACCCGTAAAAAGGGACCCCCCCCCACCCCGAGTTATGTCATTTCGTCACGTATAAAATTACCGGTCAGTCAGCATATCTGAGATCAACCAAGCGCCTCTTTGAAGAAATGCTACAGGCCCCGCGCTGGCTTAAGAGGAAACAGTAAGGTGGAGAGAATTGAAAATTAGGTATTTGTAAAATGTGTCGCTGTCCCGCACTGTCCGCCTCTCCCGAGCAGAGCGCGATAGAGACAACTGCAGCTTGGACCGAAAATACCGTTTAAAATTTCATGAAAACAACGTTTCGTAGTCCCCTGATTTCTTCCCCAAAACGTAACCTATTTAAGTAATTTTTTCATTAAACATTAAAAAAAGGCTTTGGCCGTGTTCCTATGTTTTCCTTTTTTTTAATAATCTAGTCAAATTTGTTTTCTGGATGTGTGAACACAGCGGAAAATCTGGCATTTTTTTTAGGTTTTTGAAGGTTAATATCTCTTTTGAGAATCAATTTATCGTAAAAAGGAAAACATAAGAACATATCATTAGTAGCCATAGATTTTTGGACAAAAAATGATTGCTCTACTGGCATTATCCAGGGAGGAAACAGGGGACTACGTTTGTATGGAAAAACTGCCCTCCTGTTTTTTTTTTTTTTTTTTTTATTGCTATAGACTGGCAAACAGGCGGACGGCCCACCTGATGGAAAGCGGTCACCGCCGCCTATAGACATTTGCAACACTAGATGCATTGCCAATGCGTTGCCGGTCTCGAAGAAATTTGATGACACCCTCATTCATTTGATGTTTCCTCTTAATCCGCCACTGGTCGTGCACGTTCCCTATTTGTAATGGGCGAACGACACGCCACGAAGGTATAAAGACAACCAAGTAGTAGGACTTCGGTCGTTTGGGAGCGCGCGACACGTATTTACACAGACGCACGATCGCTCGTCTGTGTGAGTGCACTCCATACTGTGGCATGGGCGCGCATGGGCAAATGCTTGCCTGTGGTGCGTCCGTACACGGCGCGCTCCCTATGTACCTTTTGTCAGAAGAAAAACTACTGCTCATACTGTGACACATGCGCTTGCTGTCGGCGCGCGACGACCACTGACTTGCCTAATGCATTAGGCAAGAAATAATAATAATTACCGCCCAACAGAATCGCGGAGTGACATACGCCTGGTTTAATTGTGATACCTATTACTTTGCAGGTAAGTAGTTAATCAGATTCAGTGCTAACCTCCCAAATTTCCATACAAAATGAACCCAATAGTCGGGTTTGTGGTGCTGAATGTATTTAGTTTCTCATCTACTTAACCCATTCACTGCTAATCACGACACGTTGTCGTGATTCCGGAACGCTCTTCGCGCGCTGGTCACGACAGTGTTTCGTTACCACATTTTTGGCGTTTATCTTCATCAGTATACATCTTTTTAATATCGTTTTCTTAATTTTACATACTTAAAGGATGTGTTAAAAACAACTGATACTGATATAACTACTTACTTGTACTTTCCAAAACAGCCCGGATAAAATCATTCAAACTTATTTTCGTGCCATCAACGATTTTACAATGACGAAAACTAAAAATAAGGCGCCATGTTGAGCATGACGTCACAAGATAGTATTTCATACATACTAAACTGCATACTTTCGGAGCGTTTTGACACTTCATAAAAAGAAGCTGATTTGAACTGTCATCAAGTAGCCTATTGTCACTGCGTAGGTGCAAATGTTTATGCAATATTTATGATCTTGCCCATTCCCTTGCAATAAAGAGGGACTTTTTGATAACTAAAGCACATTTTAGACACCTGCAGTCGGCCGATACCCATTTAATCGAGTGCCCGGTTAAATGGGTATTGGCCGACTGTGTTTTCTTAGACTGTGACTATAATCAAGATGAACTTTATTTACAACTTGCGAATACTTACTCCCAACAGGGCAGTACAATATCACGAAGCAGCGGCAGCCTCGTATCGGACTCGTCGGACACGCTGGTATCACCACACCACGCCCGCAACGCGCGGCCGCGCACCGCCAAGCACCGACGCGCCAACCCGCGAGACGAGTCCAGCCCGGGAGACGAGTCGAACCCGGGTCGCGAGTCCGACCCGCGAGACGCGCTCAACTCCCATGCGAGTGGCTCGCTGCACTCTCGCACGTCATTCGACTCGCGCGACTCGAGTCCAAGCCCGCGCGCACTGAACCCGCGTGACGCGCTCTATTCCTCTTCAGATGACAGTTCGTGATTTTTTTTGTAAATATTGTTTTACGAAACGTTTATGTGAGCAATAAAATGTGGAAGATTTGGAAGTGGAGTTTTTTTTATGAAATTAAGTTATGAGCAGACATTTTAACTGCGGTAAGTACTTACCTACATTTTCAGCGCATGCACCATCACGCTCATTCCCAAAATATCAGATTTTTAAAATACCTGATTCTCGATTTATCACCTATTTAATAAAGCGGCAATATAACAAATTTTACTCATTTGCAATAATAGCGCTACCACTGTTTACCGCATTTCGACAGACCCTTAATTTTCGATACAGATAGACTATTCTCCTTACCTCCACCCTCCATAAATAAATAGTTTAAATAATAAATAAATAAATAAATATTAGGGGACAATCTTACACAAATCGAACTAGCCCCATAGTAAGCTCAACAAGGCTTGTGTTATGGACACTAGATGACGATATATTTAATAGATACAAATACTTAAATACATAGAAAACATCCATGACTCAGGAACAAATATTCGTGCTCATCACACAAATAATTGCCCTTACCGGGATTCGAACCCAGGACCTCTTGCTTCGTAGGCAGGGGCACTAATTAAGCTAAAGCGGTCGTCAAATACAAATTGTTCACTCCTATGGCTCTCTACCGCGATGCCTGCGCTGAAAATACTGGCCCGAAACTGAATACATGCCTTTCCATTTAGTACGTACCTAATGTTTGTAGTGCGATGTAGAACAGCAGCGCTAGAGGTACCTACAGGTGAGTAATAAAAACAATCAAATAACTTACGAGTATTTATTTGGGACTCTCTTAACTTTAAAACTAATGGTCAACGAGACTACCACCCCTGCATTACCCAAAATTACATCACCAAGTTACGGTAGATTTGGATAGATGGGTGAATCAACTTTTAGACCCACACTTTTGACGTCTCTGGAGTTAGGTACTGAAAATGTCTCTGGAGTTATCAAGAAATCGAACTTCTAAAAGGAAATTTTTCTATTTATTACGTTTATGAGACGGGGCATTCAACGTTCTAAAATACACCATAAATTGAAACAGACAAACCATTATTTAAAGGCGTAATTTTACAACGAAAATTATTAAAAGTTGCGGACAGCGTCGTGTGGGCAAAAAAGTTGATTGACCCAGATATTATCAAACCGCGTTTAGAAAGGGATTGAGCTCATATGTCATTTTTGAACTAATGCATGATATGACATTGTCAGTGGTAGAGTATGCAGATAAATTAAATTGTTATTTTGGTACAATGAAGTTCTAAAGCATGGAAACAATATCAAATTATACAGCGTGTTTTTATTGATTTCCGATAGCATTAAGAGCTAGTTCTTCAGATCAAATAGAGTTACTTTCTTAAACACCGTTTTTAAAGTATTTTAAGTATGATTTTATAATCTATATACAATTGGTAAGTGTTGTCATTGATGTAAAGTCAAAACTGTCACAATTGCAATTTTACATTTACCTACGCTAAAGGAGGTGAAAGTGAGAGGTCACACTTGTGATCAACACGATTCTGATTTAGTTTGTATGAAAAAGTAAAAACAAGTCTCATTTTGAATTTAAAAGAAACCCATATAACAAGATGGCCATCAAAGTTTTCAAAAGAACCTTCTTCGTCTTATCGTTTTCTTTATTAAAATATGTTAGTACATTGTAGAAAATTTCTCGGCATCGACCGTTTAATACTTTACCGCGATTCATATTGTATACAAACGTATTTTTGAAAAGCTACGGAAATTTGATAAAGCGAAATAATGTGACTGGTGACAGATTTGTGAAATATGATAATACTATTTTTTATTAAACAAATGACAATATTTACCGAGAATAGAGTTTAAATATGCAAATCATATTTAGCTATTAATTCTATTATCTATAAGGGTCTGCACTTATGAAGATATCAAAGATTGGTTTATGATTATATTTAATCATTTATTAAGTACACTTGTGCTAACGGTACACTCGAATCCCTTTCTCAACGCGGTTTGATAATACATAGCAAAATTCCGAAAATTAAAATTCCTACGTACGAAAGGTCATTGGGCATTTTGTTCGGACATATGACCCACGGCGTACACAAACGAAATAGGGCTAGGTATGTAGGTAAATGTATCTGCTACTCAGTGGTATGAGTCGCATTCTTGTAAACCATGGGAGAATTGAAAAAAAATCATTTCTTATCATTATAGCATTTTTGCAGTGAATTAAGTCAGAATCATTGGAATTATTTCAAAAATACTTTGAATAGCTGCTGTTATATTGCGTTGCTGTAGTTATATTATATTGTTTAATATAAAGAGGAACAAAAATAAAATCCAGTTCCAAAAACTAATTTTTTATTCTACTTGATCAAAGGCGCGTCAATCACTTCTTGATGCCTGGCCCACGGTAAAAAATCGTACACATACTGTTAAATAACTTTTTTCTGCCGGTTGATACATATTTAGAAAAGTGAGATTAAATTCTCTATTTTTTTAAAACTAGTTTGGTCTCTGTACGCGAAAGTTCGGAAAGCGGGTCAAAAACGCCCAATGACCTTTCTAAAGACAAAATTATTTCGAATTATTTTTTCAAATTTTGTTATATTCTTAATTATGTAATGTGTTCATTTGATTTTTCGATAGCGTGGTATGTTTGTAGTCTCGTATACTATAAGTACCTAGGTCGTGCCATTTTATGTTATCGGGTAAATGGTCAATAATTGGTCATTTCAGAAAATATAATTCAGATATATTAGCCATAGTTTTTCATGCTGATACCAAGCTACGCATCTCCTCTCTACGTATTTTACACAGATATCACAATATTATTATTTTTCTATACAGTATAAATATAGTAGTTTAACAAAGGCAACCAGTAAGTAATTTACAATTTACCCTATTATATTCTGGTCTGGTACACATGTACCAAATTTCAAGATAATCCTGCTACTGAGAATACTGAAATGTAGTTGGAAAATTTTAATTACTAACTGCTTTTGATTTTAGTCTGATTTCTAATTCATTTCCAAAAGTGGTTGCCAGTAATAATGTACATAAACACAAACGATAACCCGCAAAAATAAAGTTACTCGAATCGCACGATTCTTCGTTCAAAAGAAAATAGGGTTAAGAATCGACTTTACCGACATAGGTTCGAGATGTGTTACATTTCATAGTATGATACGTGTTGACTACACAAAACAACATGAGTGTCAAACAAGTGTAAAAAAAAACAAAAAAATTAGCCAGTTACACTTTACTTTCGAAATATGCTAATAGATGGCGCTAACAATTACATGTTTTTTATGCTTTTTGGGAGTTCTCCTGTTTATCCGCGCAGAGGAAATGAACCAACCTCTAAATGTCTACTATTTCACCCAAAATGAATGTCGTTTAAGTGGATTGATACTCTTTATGTTTGTATGGAGAAATCTGCTTAAGCCGGTCAGAAAAACCTTTAAATAAATAAATAAATATTAGGGGACAATCTTACACAAATCGAACTATTCCCATAGTAAGCTCAATAAGGCTGCTGTTACTTTACTTTGGATATAAAGTTTTTCTGACCAGCTTAAGCCGATTCCGCGCCGACAGGTGTGGAAAGACCCGTAAGGACCCACTACACACCGTATCATACCATTACCGTACTATCAACGTGTCAGGCAAAATAAATATTTTTATGCCACACCTGGCCATAAAGTGGCTTTTTCCGCACGCTGCGCGTACGGAAAAAGCCCCTTTCTGGCCAGGTGTAGACATAAAATGAAGTACACAACACGGTAGGTAATAAAGAAAGCCCTCGATCACATATTTACGTCCCTCGCTTGCAGCTCGGGCCGCAAACTTCTGCGATCTCGGCCTTTCTTTATATTACCACCCTAGTTGTGTAATGTACTATTTTGTATCAAAAAGTATGAGACTATGCCAACTAGCACATTCCGTCACCGACGAGCATTTGTCATACCTTGTTTCATACGTTCATAGTACGGTCAGGTCATTATATGTTCTAGTGGCCATCTGGCCAAGGTAAGGTATCTACCTTAAAGCAAATGTATTGCTTCTAAAGAGTAATATACCGTCCGTATATCATTAAATCATTATAAATGTGCTAGTTACAATATAAGCGGCCTATGACCATAACCAAGTTGTGACCATTACTAATCCACGACTAGACCACCATATTTGATCATAATTATGAACCTACACCAAATCATACCAAGGTTGATCATAATTTATTTTGAAGTATCTTAAAATAGACCTTCAAGAGCGAGTCTAATTTCGAAGTACATAAATTGTCTAAATAAATAAGCACTATTAAAGAGACACTAACACCGATCCTTGGCCTATAGGGGACGTGCACGACGAAGGTGCTGCCAACTGGTGCCGCCAATCTAAATCATATACCCTCTCATGCTGGAGCCACATTGACGAAAACGCCGTTAATAACGTTAATTTATCGTTGAAGGACGATTAACGTCAGTGTAGCTACGACTTACTACTTATTTGATATTGACACTTACATGTTATCATTGACATTGACAGCTTGATTTGACAGGGGCGATAGTTTCCTTTATTGTCCGCCCGTGTCTCTTTTGTCGCTTAGTGCTGCCACCTAGTGGCGTGCACGTTCCCTATACTTGGCGATGCTTCGTTCGTATCCTGCCGTCTGGCTCACACAAATGTTCTATAACTAGAGAACCAAAGCGACGGCCCGAGACGAACTACGAATGAAGACATTTTGGAGCTTAGGCCTTTATCAGGACCTATACGCCGAACCCCACGTTCGAAGTTCGAATCGTTCCGTTTCGCTCACACAATTATAGTGTGACAGAAGAGCGAGAGGACTGGCAAGATATGAGCTTCGAAAGAGCCCTTCAGAGTATAGCCCTTGTATTAACCGTGCGATAGAGACGCGCCTATACAATAGAATGAGATAGATACATCGATAACCTAGTTCATACTTGTACTAATTATACATTATTTGCCAGTTAAATTTCAACTCTATGGTGTGTGTACTAAGGTGCTAATTATAAAACCTGGTGTTTTTATAATTAGTAGGTACGAGTATGAAGTTGGGTATCGATGTATTTGTTCTCAAACGATGTTTTAACTAATACTGTTGTTGTTTAGGAGCGGAGCGGAATCTTCGAAATCTGATTTCTCACTGTCACTCGTCACTGTAAGAAATTAAACATACTGTTGAAACCAATTAAACTGACCCAGTCGCACCAACGCCATTAAATCTAGTGAATGTTTAAGCAACTGGGCATTTTGTTAATTGTTAGTAAAATACAAGCAAAGGAAGGTGAAGGAAGACGCATGCAAATACTAAATAAGCAATATAAATAAAGGAAAAGCTGTCTACAAACGAATCCTAATTTAAATATTATCTATACTTTTACTAATAGGATACAGGGACTACCAGCACTTTTACTAATATAGTATGAGTAGTATATTAGTAACAAATGCAGAGCTAACACAAGGCAGCGAATATGAGGGTTGCCTAGTTTCTAAACAAAGGTTTATAACCGTGCCGGCATTCAGACCTCGTATAGAGGGAGACACGTATGGTAAACCTGAACCTGCACGGTTAGCACAACACTGCCCTGCCGCGGCATATTTCAAGCGCGACAGCATGTAACAATTAACGATTATTGGTTTTTGAAAATTCGCGAATGCGAATATTCGACGTTGATATTCGCGAATACGGATATAGATTATACAATTTTATGCTACTAGGAATAAAAAAAAATTAATAGTCTGTGCGGAAAGAGAATAGGCGTGGCGAAAAACGGAACTAACCTAACCAGTATGGCCACCAGTGGCGTGGCGTAAAAGATATCCTTGGGCAAGCCGGTGCAGATTTTGCGTACATTTTCCTTAAGACCTGTAGAATAAGGTGCTCAAATGCCTGACATTAGGCAAGCCGGTAGGAATCGAGTTCTTTGGACGCTACGCTACTGATGGCCACAGACCAGAAAATACGGCACATACGGTAGAAAAGCATTATAGCGCCCCCCAATCTAAATCCTATTCTCTTTCCGCACAGACTCTAACTATGAAATTTAATACTATATTTTCAATTAGGAAAGATTAACTTAAATTGAATTCAGGTTTGCAATAAAATAAGTACTTAATGAAGTTTTAAAAAAAAATCGTTAGCTAAATGATTATGCATGCGGTGGAAAAATTTGAACCGGTGCTTAAAAATAAATCCCTTTTTTATTTCATTTTATGTCGTTACTTATCGAACCGAATTTTTAATTACTCGTTAATAGTTCCGAAATCCGACTAGAACTTGGCCGATTTTTATTTTTCTTTAATCTCAAACTACATCAAAAATATTCGCAACGATTTTTGCGAATACGAATGTCTTGCGAATATTCGTTACATCACTAGTTCCCATGTTGTTGCGCACGGAACATGTCATGGCAGTCTAGTGTTACGGTGCAGGAGTAACATAAGGGCATTTCTCCAGAAATATGTCTGCGGTCACCTCATTCATCTGGCCCTTTTTATACTAAACAGATGAATGAGTCGCAGATATATTTCTGGAGAAATGCCCATAAACGTCAAAAGCAGTACAAGCACAGGTGCGAAGCGACAACCCCACTGACCTTGGCGTCCGTAGAGTCAACAGTTCAACACATACATCTGGGAAGAGCGCTGTATGCAGAATCTACGCTTTAGAGCTTTTGTATACTTTAGTTAGACAAAGTATTACTGTATACACCGTGGGTACGAGTAACCCGACAAACTTTAACTATAGATTCTAACAACGATTAGGAGTAAAAAATCGGTTGTCTGTAAAGTCGGTTTACTGACGATAGTCGAAAGTGACAACGTTGACCTTGACCCTGACTTTGACATTGACTTTAAAGTAAAGTAAAGTAAAAAAGTATTTATTGACTCCACCACAAAGTATACAGTATTTACAGTAAGTGATAAAATATAATGAACTTAAGATTAGGTACAGAACTTGTGCGGTGGAGGCTGGTGCCTGAACTAGGAGGAACCTGTATGTCAGGTCACCAGGTCTCCAACCCTCAGATGTCTATAGCAACATTTTTAGGAAGCGAAAATACTGTTTGGAACATAAACTATTAAGTAGATAATAATTAGGAAGAGTATGTTGAACAACATGCCTATGCCTTATAAAACTAAAACGTTAATAAATAAGTGAAAATATAATGTAAATTAAACTGTGTGCACTATTTTAAGTTAGTAAGGATCGTTATGTCGGGAACTTCAATTAATGCCATGCCTTATGTAATTGGAATCAACAGTTCTTCGGTGCGGTTATAGTCTAGACTGAGCAACCATTCCGTGACATACTTCTTTGAGGATGATTTAGTTTTGGAGTAAATTGCCACTTTATTGTTTGCTTTATTGTATAAGAAACTACCAAGGAAGCAGAAAAATCTATGCGCGAATCGTGTGTTAAATTTTATGGATGGACAGATCAGATCTTTACGGCGCTTATTTATCAGATTAACAGGATCAAAAGTTAACATCGAGTGTTTTCTCTGTATGATGTGCAAGATAAATAATTGTCGAACTGTAAGGACTTTAAATTTATTGTAGAGGTCTGAAGTAGGGTGCAGGAACGGAAGAAACATGCTAACTTTTAGTATTGCTCGCTGAGCTCGTTCTAATTTTATCAGATGGGTTTTATGCGCCCCTCCCCAGCAGGAGATGCAGTATGATAGAATTGATTGAACTAGGGCAAAGTAGACCATTTTTATTATATTTATGTCGGCAATATGACGGAGATTTTTGAAAATGAATATAAGTTTGCGCGTTCTTGCTGAGAGTAGATCTATATGACTCTGAAAGTTAAGATTGTGGTCGAGCATGACCCCTAAATATTTTATTTGAGACGTTTTGTCCAGCGCTAAACAGTTGCAGTTATGGAGATCGGGGTTAAGACATGAATGGGCCGTAATAGAAAGGGAAGAAAAGTCCGTTGAATTAACTGTTTTGGGGGAAAAAGTGACGTATTTGGTTTTGAGGACATTGAGTGTAAGTACATTATTCGACAACCATTCCGTTACTACATTCAGCCCCTTCTGTGCATACTGAAAGGCGTCATTCCAGCTGTTACCATGAAATATCAAAGCAGTATCATCAGCATAAGTAATGATCTTACCGTTTGTTAGATTTAGGTGGCATAAATCATTAATATAAGCCAGGAACAGCGTAGGACCGACGATACTGCCCTGTGGAACGCCATGCGTCACATCTACCTCGTCGCTAACGTCATTTCCTATTTTGACACATTGTGAGCGACCTGACAAGTAGCTCTCAAAGAGTTTTAGTTGAAGACCACGAATGCCTAGTTTTTCTAATTTGGATATAAGGATGGGTACAGAGACTGTATCAAATGCTTTGGCGAGGTCAAGGAATATTGCCAGAGTTTTTTGTTTTCTATCTAGGTTGGTCACTACGGTATCCGTTAATTCGTGTACTGCATCGGCGGTTGATTTCCCTGCACGGAAGCCGAATTGTGAGGGGGAGAGTAGGTTATTTTTTTCGAGATATTTGACCAGACGAGAGTTGATGATGCGTTCTAAAATTTTTGACAAGGTGGGAAGAATCGAAATAGGTCTATAGTTATTGACACAGCCTTTGTCACCATCCTTATGAATCGGGGTAATTTGCGCTTTTTTAAAGATGCTTGGAAAAACACCGGTTGAGAGTGCCAGGTTGCACACATGCGTGAGTGGGGGGATTATAATATGTTTGAATTGCTTAATAAAGCTTCCAGATATTTTGTCAAAGCCCACGGCACAATCAGTTTTAAGGTTATTGATAAGAGTGTCGACTTCTGATTGGTCTGTAGGAATTAGGACCATCGAGAAGGGAGAAATGTATGTGGGACTTGGACTAGGCCTTTTTTCAGAAACTGCTGTAAACTTCTCGGCAAGTGATCTACCCACATTTGCAAAGAACTCATTGACCCTATTTAGTGCCTCTCTCGTATTATCTGTTGATGTGAGTTCGGTAGGAACATCTTTTTTTTGTGACGTATATGTTATATTTTTAATAATACTCCAAAGCTTTTTGTGATTTGATCCTGCTTTCATAATTTCGCTCTTTTCGTATTCTTTTTTTACTTTCTTTAATAATGAATTGCAAAAATTCCTATACCTTTTATAAGTTGATATTAAAATTTCGTTGTCGGGGTGTTTTTTAAGTTTTTTATGGAGGTTGTCCCTATTTTTAATGCACCTTAGTAAAATATACTTTGACTTCGACTTGAGTACCAGCCGCCCTTTTCTCAGCAGCAGCAGTGATTTTTTGTCACGATTGGCCGCCCCTAATATCTGGCCGCCCTAGGCCCGGGCCTACTAGGCCTTAGGGCAAATCCGCCACTGGTCTCTTGTCATTCAATAGAGATTTTTGACAGCCGTATCTTAGGGAATAAGGGCTATTTTATTAACAATTTGTAAGAAACTATCGTCTTAACGACTTTAGTGCTGGAATAATATAAAGTACCTATTTGACAGGTAACGACCCTGCAAGGTAACGGCCCATGACGTCACACTTTTTCGTGCGTGCAGCCGGCTCCATCGAATTATAAGACGTTATCACGTCAAAAAGTTATGTGATGTATAGTCGAAAAACGCTTACTTTCAGAGATATTCATTATTTTTTAAATGAAAACACCCAAGTCTGTAACAAGCCGTAATTAATGTGACTAAGATAGTTTTACTATTTTTTTTAAATCCTTTAACTAAACAGTAATTAACCTTCGCAGTATTTGATGGTAAGCGACTACGAGGCCAAAAAATTGACCTTTCGTTTCCATTTTAGCTTTTTTTTTCTATTTGATAACTTTTCCTCCAGTAAGGACATGTTTATAACGAGGGGCTGAATTTGCTGATTTATTTTGTTCCATGACTATTAATGTAAAATGATAAAATTCGACCTATGTTGATATAACGTTATTTACTTGTAATACCATCAGGAATACGTGGTTAAAGTTTGTCGGGTAACTTGTGCCCACCGTGTATATTTCATTTGTTTGCATGTAAAAAACGGGCCGCTAGCATATCTAAGAACCAAACTCTCCAAAGTTAGCATATCGCTATTTTACACCATAAACCTCTCGTAATTAACAGTATGTGAAACAATATGAACTTGGGCTCGTTTGTCTCAGGATTTTTTTTATCCCACTAAGGCTGTAAATAAGCGTACGGCCTGCCTGATGGTAAGCAGTCACCATAATCTATGTACGCTTGCAATGCCATATATTATATCAACACCCTTTATCGTGTGCTAGAGAGAAAGAGATAGGTAATATAATGATTTCTATAGATATCTCTGAGTTTAATGACTTAAGTAAAAAAAAAAACAGATTTAATCTGTGCATAGTATTAGTATTCTATTTCGAAAATGTAACTATTAAATATTAAAATTTACGTAACGCACCTGGACTTAAGTGGACGACGTCAACAAGTGCCGAAAAAGCTTGAAAACTTAGTGTGAAATAAGGGACTACAATGAAACAAGACTTCGAAAATGTACATTTGCTTATATTTCACATAAAAAACACGTCATATGATACAGCCAGCTTGCGTCGTGACATTACACAATATATAACATATATACACTTAGCTCTACGTCTCCTACTCTACCCGAAACAAACCACTGTTGAGCAACCTTGCCAAGGATTCAAATACTATTTTACGCTTGACGCGTGGCAACCCTAAATACCTTGGCCGTACATAGGACATGTATAATTCAAGTAACAATACCTTTAAAATAAAATCCAATAGAATCGTAGCTAACAATGATTCCACTGACTTTTTCACAACTAAGCGCAATATATTATTGCCATTAATCAAGAACTGGTAACACAATTGTGATACATTGATGATAAGTATAAATTAGGGTTGTAACAAGCATCAGTTGCGCTTGTGAACTAACCATGAAGTTTAAATATAGTAAGACTAGATAGATAGGGGACTGTTCCTAACCGCAAGCTCCAAGCACACGACTCTCACTCCGGCCTCAATAATATAGTGCTATGAATACGATATAGATGTAATAATAAACATTTATAAAAGCACAACTTAAACAATCTTTGCGCTGCCGCCATATAAACTGGTAAAATGAATGTAACATTTTGTGACAACCCTGACAGACAGGCTAACGTTACTATTTGACCTTGAACGCATAGTTGTTAGGAGTTTCGCTTCTATACGCGTTTATTATTAGCAAAGATGCAGCCAACACCACAGTGTCTTGCAGTTTAAATTAGAAGACGATAGAATAGCAGAAAGATGTTCACGCACCCACTATTTTCATTCATAAAATGTCAACGTTACGTCACAGAGAATAGTAAGAGCGCAAACTTTAGTTAGTTTCGCACAACTTATCAGCTAGAATTAGATAATTTACAGGCATTTTCCTAGATCGCCTTCGCGAAATTTAATTATCTAAATAAACACTTGACTACGGGGTCAATTTATATCAATAGCATATAAGAATTGGATCGTTTCTACTAGATTTAAGCGTCTAAACTAGCCGAGTGACTCTATAGCTTGAACTTGGACAAACCGACGGTGTTTTTATAAGTATATCTGACCTTACAATATACACTTTTGTTGGGGGTAAATTTTCAGGGTTTCTACGGCGGCGTTTATTGTAATTACCGTTCCAGGAAATAACTGCAAGGAATGGTGATAGGAGTTGAGTTTTCAACGGAACGAAGGCGGTATCCAGGCAATGATTGATTGGTACTTCTTGCCACTCGTCATTTCCTTGTACCAATATATAATTATGTAACGGTAATGACATTTTAGCGACCGGCTAAAACGCTCGAAAATTAACCCTAAAGTCCCATTTAGACGGAGCGAGAACTAGTATGCGAGTTTCATTTAATTGCGGCGTTTGATCGATCGACTGAACTCATCGCATACGAATTCTCGCCTCGTCTAATTGGGGTCTAAAGGAGCATTCCATGAAAACGTGTCGTAAGGGACACTACCTTTTTAACACTTTTGACATATAAAATTAGGAAGCTGAATGCCGATATAGTAATATTATAACTTGGCTTTAAGATGGGTAGTGTTACTTAGCAGCTTGGGTTTTATTAGGGTAGCTACCATAGCGTTTCGTAAGGGAGAAAAAGTAGATGTTTTCACGGAATGCTCCTAAAGGACAGTTTAGACGAACTCGACGGCAGCGCCACACCACTTACTGCTCATAGCTCCCTATGAATATTTCGCAACAACTACTATCCACTACGCGTCGGAGATCTAAAACAACGGTAATGCCGTTTCAGTGTCAAAAGCATTTTAAAAACGCCATACCTAATACTTCAACATACAGTCGCGTTTTGCGTGCTACTGGAAAGACGAGCTTAAGTCTTTGAATTAAGGTTGATTTTTGGGACTGATGAAACTAAAATGATATTATTGGTAACGCCAGATTTAATAAATAGAGAAATCGTTGATTTTACAACCGGCCTCCCTAGAGGCTTTCCAGGGGTTCAAAATTGCTGTATTTGTCCACAAATAACTACAAAAACAACAATGTAAACATTCAACCAAGGCTGGTTCGGTTAGTAGCAAAAATATCTCGATCTTGTATCGTATTATAATTTTGGCTACCACTAATCTCAGGTTAATACATGTTTTACAAAATATAAAATGTACAGTCAGATATACGTTTGCATCGCAACTGACTGTACATCGGACTGGTTATTGGTGATCTATGGCGGACATTTACATTGAGAGAGCATCCGTGCGAGGTAGTTCACTTCGGCACCGACAGATGGCTCTATCCTGCTTCCATACTAATTGGCAACGTCGAACTCCGAACCACTGACGAGATCTATTCTGCGTCACTTCCTTTTCTTTATCTAAGTACGCTACTAACATCACACTAATTCGGGGCTAAAGATATGAAATAATTACACATAAACATCGTTTTATAGCTAGTTATTGCTATAAAATGTTGTGCATCCGCTCCAAGCATTCCTAACAAGGGCTCCCAATACCAGTATTGGACGCTCTATTCCTAACGCCTGCCCTATGCTTCCTTTACCTCTTTGTTATGCTCTGCAAGTAGCTTTGACGTTTAGGCAGACTGATACACTTTGTAAGACAGGACAAGGTCATGAGAAACAAATAATGCCTCTAAACGAAAAATAAAAAATAGATGGAATTTATTCTAGTCACAGATCACACTAAAATGGTTTCACTTAGATGTGATGAAGGTATGCATGAAATCTTATGAGATAGGTCCATAAAAAGGAATTTAAAAAATGTGCGAACATGCTTTATCTACCAGTCATTCTTCTATGTATCCACAATCATGAACTGGATGATATACAATTGAAATGTGAAATGTTTTATTGAACAAACGACGTACATAGAGGGAACACTGTTTGGGCCCAGCTTAGGAGAGCTGCGATAACCTGTATTACAGCAGTAGTAGTTTGAAGATGGTATCTCGCTTCCTAGCGATAAGTCCACCTGTTGTCCACCATTCGTTTTTAATATCTTGTTTATTTAAGGATCTCTGTAATTTTTTGGTGAACAATTTCATTCCATATATAACAATTCCATTTATCAAATTCATTGGAAAATGGCAGTGAGTACCGTTCAGTTAATTGATTTGGACGAGTCTACTTCTGTTCTCGTCTTGATCTTACAAACTGTATCAATCGCTTAAACGTTCTGCACACTATCGAACAAAATCGTCAGATTTTATGTTTTCCTGTAAAAAAAGTCAATGTGTAACAGAATCATATCACAGCTTTGATTTTAAACTACATATAAATGTAAAATCGTGAGTCAATTGTCTATATCTGATTGTAAAATTGGAACAATCTTTTGTCTTTATAGCCATAAATATACTAATAGTTCTACAAAATTTCATCATGGAATAGAAATCGAATTGAAAGAACGTCCCACAATACTAATTATCGTTTTAACGCTCCACAAAAAGTGATATACTCTGGCAGCAAATATCATACGAACTTATATTTCGTATACTGTAAAAATGTAAAACTAAATAAATCTACAGAGATACAAGTTTCTGAAGAACCTTTTACGGAAAACATAATAACTGACAAATTTTTCGACAGGTACCATCGCTCCTACCTACTTAGAGCCTCGAGTGTAAGTTGATTTTAAAAACGTCTAGAACGCGTTTGCGACCTTGTATGCCATAATTTCATATGGGATTAACGTAACGCTTGATTTTTCATTATTTTTTAAACTATATCGTGTACTAAACATTCCGTTAGTTTAGGTTTGTTTCATTACAATCCTGCAAAATTAAACCATTCGGAAAATAACGCATTATGTCAACGCACAAACAGTACATTATGTCATACGAAATTATGGATCGCTTCCACCTCGTAATTTGTTTTAACTCAAACGCGCTCGACGCCTTTTGCGATAGGCGTCGTCCTACACGGACGCGAACACGTGAAGATCTAATCAGGACGACGCCTCAGGAAGCGACACATCTGTACCGCGCGACAAATACTACCTGTCCCTTTGCATTCTACATAATTCGAAAGTGACAGATGATGTTCTGTCGGGCGACAAGCGTAGTCGCGACCAGTTGTGCTACGGGATTCCCTTGTTACCCATAAACTTAGAAGTCATAATAGGGATGACGACTGGGTTAAAACTATATAATTCTATTTAGTCCGTCAGTTAGATTATGCAAAAATATGTTATATGTATTTTTTGGTTTATCAAAATATTAAAACTCGACAAAGTTATAGATCATCAAACTTCTGGAGTGGGGGGCTTGTGACGTCACTCCTAAATGAAAATTGTACCAAGGAGTGACGTCTACACTCTATCCTCGTCATTTTTTGTTTGTCAAACAAAAGAAAAAATACGTGTACAATATTTTTTAATAATCTAACTGACGGACTAAGCAGTTTTTTAGTCGTCTAGCCCATTATCGAAAGTCACAAAGAATTTTATTTTCCAAAACCATAACAATTTCAGGATACTCGGAAACGCAATCACATGGAAACCGATCCCGAAAAGTTAACGGTTCGAGAAAAAAGACACCAGGACTATCGATAACGACAACATTATGAGTTTATAAATAGATGAGATACAAGATCCCCGCTCGGGCGGCGGGCGTCGTCCTGGCGGGGCGCGGTTGTGCACTAGGAGTGCTTGGGTTGCCTGCGCGCGGAGAGGCGGCGGTGCGTACCGTTTCGGTCGGCGGGCGCGGGCGCGGCGGCGGGCGGCGGGTACGGGATGCGGAACAGCCGGATCTTCAGGTGCCCGCAGATCTCCAGGCAGATCTGCCCGCAGTACCGCACCAGGTCGACGCACACCCATATCTGGGAAAAGAACGAATATTTTTTTTCGTCACACTTGCTCGAAAATGGTGTCGTTACACGTAGGTTTTGCGGGCCGTAAATGACCTATTACGCCCTCTTTTTAAATTTGAAACGCTGGTTCTGTTTTACTCTTATTTGTCATGTTCAAAGGAAACGCATACTTGCTTATTTAACTTTTATCACTTAAATATTTATTTAAAGAGAACTGTTATTGCAAATATATGTTAACACATATTCCGGTAACATTAATTGTTTAAATAGTGTATTTCAGTATTTTGCAAATATTAAATCAACCGTTTTAGGTCTTTACCGCTATGGTTTCCGAACGTGACTTGACATTCGCATTATCTGTGGATATATGTCACTAATGTCACTTTCTGTTTTAAAATTTTATTTAGGTTAAGTAAGGTTATTTTATTTCGATTTCCTCACAAGTGTGATGAAAAATAGTCAATTATGCAAACATTCATAACAAAATAATTCTTTACTTACCGCCCTTGATACACAATGTACTAATATTCCGCACTAGGAGCATTCCACGGAAATGTTACGTAAGCGACACTACCTTTTTATTATTAAACGGTTTTATTTAGCTTACCGTGTTTGTGTCAGGTTTGTTTGGGTCAAATCTTGCAGCAGCTTTTTCAACTACTTCTACTAAACCGATTTTTATGAAACTTTGCACACAGATTCTGTTTCCGTGACAATACAACATTATGATAAATTCAAGGTGGTCTGATGATGGAGTCAGGACCTGGAGAGTGGAACTCTTCAACCGTTACTACTAACTCCATCGAGCGTGGGCTCATTCGCTTGGTAATGACGAGCTCGATTCGTTAAACCTGGTGACGAGGGTCTGATGATGGAGTCAGGAGGTAGAGAGTGGAACTCTTCAAACGTTACTACTAACTCTATCGAGCGTGGGCTCATTCGCTTGGTATTGACGAGCCCGATTCGTTAAACCTGGTGACGAGGGTCTGATGATGGAGTCAGGAGGTAGAGAGTGGAACTCTTCAACCGTTACTACTAACTCCATCGAGCGTGGGCTCATTCGCTTGGTATTGACGAGCACGATTCTTTAAGCCTGGTGACGAGGGTCTCATGATGGAGTCAGGAGGTAGAGAGTGGAACTCTTCAACTGTTACTACTAACTCCATCGAGCGTGGGCTCATTCGCTTGGTATTGACGAGCACGATTCGTTAGACCTGGTGATGAGGGTCTGATGATGGAGTCAGGAGGTAGAGAGTGGAACTCTTCAACTGTTACTACTAACTCCATCGAGCGTGAGCTCATTCGCTTGGTATTGACGAGCACGATTCGTTAAACTTGGTGACGAGGGTCTGATGGTGGAGTCAGGAGGTAGAGAGTGGAACTCTTCAACTGTTACTACTAACTCCATCGAGCGTGGGCTCATTCGCTTGGTATTGACGAGTCCGATTCGTTAAACCTGGTGACGATGGTCTGATGATGGAGTCAGGAGGTAGAGAGTGGAACTCTTTAACCGTTACTACTAACTCCATCGAGCGTGGGCTCATTCGCTTGGTATTGAGCCCGATTCATTAAACCTGGTGACAAGGGTCTGATGATGGAGGCAGGATGTACAGAGTGGAACTCTTTAACTGTTACCAGTTACCCGTTCTTCCCGTTACCCCTTCGACTTTGGTCTTAATTGGTTGATATTGACGAGCGCGTTACGTTAAACTTGATGGCTAGGATCTCATGATGGAGTCATGAGGTAGAGAGTGTAACTCTTCAACCGTTACTGGTAATTCCTTTGAGTGTGGGCTCATTCGATTGGTACTATTGAGCTCAATACGTTATACTTAATGACAACGGTCTGATTATGGAGTCAGGAGCTGGATAATGCATCTCTTTCACCGTTATTAGTAACTTCTTCGAGTGTGGACTCATTTTTTTCGTATTGACAAGCCCGTTACGATAAATTTGATGGCGAGGGTCTGATGATGGAGTCAGGAGGTAGAGAGTGGAACTCTTCAACCGTTACTAGCTACTCCTCCAAGTGTGGGCTCATTCGCTTGGTACTGTTGAGCTCAATGCGTTATATTTGATGGCGACAGTCTGATGCTGGAGTCAGGAGGTAGAGAGTGGAACTCTTCAACCGTTGTTAACAAGCCCTTAAAGTTTGGTCTCATTTAATTAGTATTCACGAGCCCTATACGTTAAAGTTGGTGCCGAGGGTCTGAAGATGGAGTCAGGATATGAAGAGAAGATAATCTTCAACCGTTTAAAGTACCTAATCTCTTCAACCAAACGGTTGGTCGTTTGGTATTGACGGACCCAATACGTTATACATGGTGACGAGGGTCTGATGATAGAGTCAGGAGCTAGAGAGTTTAACTCGTCAACCGTTTTTAGTAACCCCTTCGAATTCAGCCTCATTTGGTTGGTATTGATGAGTCCAAATTACGCTTGCTAACGAAGGCAATGATGATGAGTCACGAGGTGGAAAGTCGAAATCCTCAACCGTTACTATTAACCCTTTCGAGTTTAGGTTTTTTGGTTGATATTGACGGTCGGCTGATGGAATCAGGAGGTAAAATGTGGAAATCTTCAACTGTTACTAACAACGCATTCGAGTTTGAGCTCTTTGTTTGGTACTGACGAGCCCAACACGTTATGCTTGCTAACAAGGGCTCGATGATTGTGGCTCTTCCCTAGATATAGGTAGCCAGATAGGGTGTAGCAATGTTCATGTATTTGCAATCGTTCCCTCCTCCCTCGTGTTTGGGCTCATTTGGTTGGTATTGATGATTCCTTTACATTGAACAGCGAGGCGGCGCAGCGGTTTGGCGATAGGTTTTATGAGGGAGTTTGGAGGTAGAAAATTGAAATATTTTGACGTTACTAAATCCCAACGAGTTTTGTGTAATTCGGTTTGTATTGACAAGTCTGGTAAGTTATACTTAGTCCCAAGGGCCTGATGACGGTGTGAGAAAACGGAAATTAAAAATATTGAACTGTTACTAGTAACCCCAAACCGTAGGCGTACACTATCACAGTGTGGCAAGGCGAGCCCATTCTGGTATTTACAAACACCCAAATGCCTTTAACTCGGTCCATATGCTTGCGTAGGTGCGAGCTACATTGGGATAATATGCGTAGTTGGTGATACGCAGAAAGTTACTCTTCAGCTCTGCAGTATTGAACGTGCAATCATCGGTTTTGCACCCTGAAACTCGTCATTGGTACTCGCAAAAATGAGATGAGACTTTACCTTTAAAATTGATTAGTTGCTTTCGCTTTCTAAGTCAATCATCAGTTCTATCTATAATCAGCTCATCAATGCCAACCAAATGAGTTCAACCAAACTAGAGAGGGTTACTAGTACCTAATGTTTGAAAAATTCTCCTGTCCAGCTCCTGACTTTCTTCGGGCTCACAAAAATGAAATGAGGATAGTTCAAAATAAGGAATAGTTTGCGCAATGGTTTTTAGTCAAAAGTTGAATATTAAACTAAAAACTAGAAAATAAAAATAGGTTAAAAAAACTTTTTAAGTTAAACGGTTTTATCTTATGTTAAAAAATGTACCAAAAAGTAGAAAATAAATTTAGGACACAAAACTGGATCTTTTCGAGATTTTGACATCTGTTAGGTGGAAAATCGTCCAATAAGCGGAATAACTAATAATCTGGGACTTAACATACTAAATAAAAACGTGGGGCGCATTTTATTTGCATCTATCTACATATCTATTTACATATTATGAAACAATATATCTGCCCGCATCTGTTTGTCTGTCCGTATAAACATGAAGACTGCTGGACTACGTTGATGCGGTTTGCACTAACTGCTTGATACTTTGAGTTGAGATGCTTTTAGAACATAGGTAGTTTGCTTACTGTGTATATTATCTGTGTGTTATAATCCAGGCAAGGCATGATGCGGGTGTTATTAATTATGTAAGTAGGAAAACTCATCATGTATTTGAAAGCCCGTCCAAAGGAATATTATTTAAAAATTGCGCCCCACGTTTTTATTTAGTATGTTAAGTCCCAGATTATTAGTTATTCCGCTTATTGGACGATTTTCCACCTAACAGATGTCAAAATCTCGAAAAGATCCAGTTTTGTGTCCTAAATTTATTTTCTACTTTTTGGTACATTTTTTAACATAAGATAAAACCGTTTAACTTAAAAAGTTTTTTTAACCTATTTTTATTAATACTTTTATTGACATGTAAAATTTTGTAGCTGAATATCGGTATGGTAATATAATAACTTGGCTTTAAGATTGGCAGTGTTTCTTAGCAGCTAATAAGTTTTATTAGGGTAGCTACCATAGCGTTACGTAAGCGAAAGACAGTAGATGTTCATGGAATGCTCCACTAGTACACGGTGACGTTACTAGCAGAGTACCACCGATTTGAGTAAACTCGAAACGAACACACCTATAACCGCGACCACTCTGCAAAAGGGTGCCACCCGAGAAGATGTTACACATATATGTAGATGTTCACAATTATAAAAAAAATCCACGAAACGGTGCTTACCGTGCAAAGCCAGAGCACGTAATACTCGGGTATAGCGTTGTTGAAGTACTGGTTGAGGAACAACATGGCCGGCCCGAGCAGCGACCAGTCGTAGTAGTCCATCTCACTCTTTGTCATATGCGCCACCTGAAAGAGATACGATACGATTAAGCTTAGTAATATATAATTTTTCATGGGCGGGGTTCATAATTAAAGAAAATCAGACGTTAAATTCTATTTTACAGATGCACACCCTTCAATTTCTCCTGTAATCTTATGATGCTAGGCTTCGTCGATAAATAAAGGATAAAGCATCTGTCACGTTCTGACAAGTGAACACTATCACAACTAACAACCCGCTTAGTAGGTGCTCGTAACTATTGTTCAGATGCCGGCCGATTTTGTGTTGCACATTATTGGCATCACAAACTCACCTAGCGGGCTTCTTTCAGTTTCTGGAGTATTATTCAATTTTCTATCTGGCTGTGGAAGTGTTAACTGTGAGATTGACGGACGTTTTATCATTTATTTAAAGATTGACAAAGCGTAACATTATAAGCCTACTGTTGTCTGAATAGAACGCTTCTGGTTTTTCATGACAAAATGTAAAACAATAAGTGTCTCTTAGGAATGCGATTAGAAAAGTTGTGCATAGCGAGCTCTCTTTGTGATGTCGTATCAGTATAGGATCTGCATAATCATAATAATAATTTAATGCATAGCCATGTACATAAAAGGTGTTACAATTTAAAGGTTAGTTCATGACGCCCTGTGAGGGCACACAATATATAAAACAATTTCCTTAACCTAGCTTATAACAATGGGTACAAGTAATAATCCTAATTTTATTCATTTATTCATTAATGTATATTTGAAACTATGTCTTATGAACTTATTATACTTTTCGTATAGTCGACACCACAGCGCATGAAATGTTGCTACATCCGCCTATGTTTCGAAAAGTATTCGATGTGTACTCACCACCAGTCTGTTGGTGACTTTGGCAGCGACCATCCCGAACGCGAGTATATAGAGCGCTGGGTGGTTCTCGTAGACGTGAGACTCGGATTTCTGGAAGATGATGAAGGCGGGCACCACCACGAGCGAGAACGGTATCACCGGCGACAGGATGCTCGTGCCCTGGGGGAGAACAGCGGTGTACCACGGCCTTTGGAGGTCGGTAAGTGACGACGTAATACTGAGCTGATAACTTGCAAGTCATTAATTTTATAGTCTTATAACTTCAGCTGGTGTAAAATCAACTATCACGCCTGTTTTGTATAAATATGTTTCTATAAATTCATATACTTTACGATGGATACATTTGAACACTTAGGATATTACAATTTATTATTTGAAAGCAAGTTTTTGATAAGACTATGCAAATATGCGTCGACTCAGTAATACGTCAAAATATTGACTTTAATTTGAACAGAAAAATTTAAAGATAAGGTAAAACTGAACTAACATTTACTGTAAAATCGGGGGGAAATCAACAAACTTACAACTAATCAAACCATGCACTAACTAAATAACTCATGCGGTTAGAAGCGGTGGCGACAGCGAGATGAGTAAGCAGGACAAAAACTGTTATTGACGACTACAAAACGTTCCTCGCAATGTTCCTTGGGTGAACCATGGTTATACTATATGTGCTATGAACGCTACACTAAACACCTATATGTCGTATACATTACCATTTGTTTATTACGAATCAACAAAGTAAGTAAAATCGGTGAAAGACAATGACACATAAGTCTAGTATAAAAATCACATTGACAAGTGTTGACGCACATAAAGCTCAACGAATCCATATAATCCAAAGTCATTGGTATTGTAATTTGGACTCACAAAAAATAAAACAATAAGGCTCCAATATTTCCATATTTTGACAGCATACAATAATATCAGTTTTCTTCCAACTCGGCATCATGCAATATTAGAGCGAATAGTAAGAAAACTGTTAGTATTTGACGTATCAGCTGTGAAGAATATAACCATGGCTCCTAACCGAAGCCTCTAGCGGCCCGACGCCCACAATCACAAACATGAACACAGCACAAACTACAACTGGCCTCGGTCCGGTATCAGCTGCAGCGCCGGCGCACGCGGCCTGCACGTTAGTATACAAACTGTGCGTTGTTATGAACGTGTTACGGCACAAGGCGTAGTAATTCAGTCTTACTGCGACGGTCGAGCCGTTTTTCCCCACTCCGCCCCTCATAATGACATTAATGTATCCGAGTATGAGGTAGAGAGACATTAGGACGACCCCACAGTTGGAGGCCAAGCTGAGGTCGACGCCCATCGGTAACTGTATGGTGTCGCACGCATGCGTCGAGATACCGGCAGAAACGGGCGGCGGCCATAAGAAACAAAATAGACATGCCATTAATTATTAGAATGGACGAACGTTGTAGAGGGCTGTGCTGTCTTCACTCATTGTTCGGTTTAGGACCCGCCTGTGACATGGAACTATACGTAAAGGGAAATATCAATAAATACGTACCTACGTATTTACATATCATCAGTATGAAATGCTTGCACGATGATGTTATAGGCGTTCAAATAAAAGTTATAAAATTTTATTTTGTAATAAAATGCGAAGGGTAGGGATTTTCATTATTTACAAGGTCTGCACCAAAACCGTCCGGGCATCCCGCTAGCCTGCACAAATATCGATACATCTTATTATAACTGTATTTTCGTTTATTAACATAAAAGGGTCTAGCGAATGACGAGGTTGACATAGAACATACATTTTTAATTGCGATTACGATATGGAAACAATATACTTAATAAAGCATCAAATACCGCTTGATTTCACTCCTTTACAGCCACCGGGAAGGGATTTAAACAATTTATATATTCGTCATTCTATATATAAATCAGGAAGAAACTTATAATAAAAAAACCATGCCGTCATGCGGCATCACAGATTTACTAGCAGGCTGCGTCTACGATAACTCTGCAGTGGGGTAAATGGTAACACCTCAATTTAAATGCCGCATTTTCATAGAAATTTGACTTTTTAATGGAGGTGTTGTCATATACCCCACTGCAGAGTTATCGCAGTCACACTCTATGTCCGCAACCAACTTCATAGCAAGTACCAACCCCAACTAGCATGGGAATATTTGCAGTTCCAATCGTAATCGCTTATAATTAGACACACAAAATACAATACAATTAAGCAAAATAATTTAACGACCAACATTTATTCTGGAAACATGCCATTTTGTATCTCATTTATCTTTCTAAACATTTATTTATGTTTGGATACTATATCAGCAAAAGTGAAGTTGTAACTCTTAATGCAGTCACGTTTTTTTATTTTAAGTAATTAATTATACTTCTAAATCTCAGCTTTTATCTTCTGGAGTTTGCCTGTAATGGGAGGACTTTAGGATTGATCAATAAAATCTGCTAATTGGAATCTTTTGCTCCCTTATTTGCTGGCAAAGTACTCCTTTCTCTTTTCCAACTGGTCTCTGTTCAGTCGGACGTATTTATTATATCATTTTTGTGTTATTACTGCAGCACACGCAGAATAGGCGCATATAATGAGGTCTGAAAAACTAGCCGTCATGAACCTATATAACCTATATAAAGAGCGCAGATGGAAAGTTCTCGATCAATTGTATTGTTTTCCTTCACTAGCTATACAATCAACCTCGTCATAACACCAAGCCCTGGCCCTTACAGCGACGGTGGATCCGTTTTTGCCGCAGCCCCTAACGCGGAAGGTGCCCGCGAACTGCAGGGCAAAGTTTAGCTGCGCCGCGAAACACATAGACGTGGCGGCGAGACAGCACGGCACCGACGTCAACGGGATCTGTTTCATTTATTTATTGTATTGTTAATTGAATAGAACATTCTTGATTCTTGTTAGACGTAGGTAATATTTTGAGTAATAGTTATTCTGCTTACGCATATACTTAATTCTAGCCTGTAGATTTTATTAATGGAGACACACTAATAATAAATATTTTCGTTGTTTTGCGCGTTACAAATTAAAACCGGACGTGCGAGTTAGCCTCGCGTGGAGAGGGTTCCGTACGTTCAAAACAATATAACACAATTATACTTTACTGCACAGACTTCTTATAGGTTTTCCTGTAATCTATGGGTACAGGACTATTTTCCATATTTTTTTCGAAATTCTAGGTCCAATAGTTCGCAGAGAGAGGGGGGGGGGGGGGGTCAATTTTTGCCTATTTTCTTAAATAACTTCAAAACTATTAATATAAAAATGATAAAAAAACCATATTCGAGATTCTCACAGTGAGCCCTTTCATTTAATATGCCACACGATATAGTTTGCTAACTTTTTTTTATTTTCTAGTTGACCCCCCGAAAGTGGCCCCCATGATTAAAATTCATATCGACACTGGAAATTTCAAATGTCGTAAGGGACATTTTGTCGTAAGTACACTAAATATACCATTGGAATCAGTATTTTTTTCTCTATCGATCTGTTCGATTGAAATTTTGATAACCCGTCAAATAAAAAAGTTATGAGAAGATTAAATTTTGTCGTAACTTCCTAAAATTTAAAGTTGACCCATACAACATAGTGCCATATAAATTTAGTATACAAATTTATATTTTCATACATTTTATGGTTACTTACTTCATTAACCTGGAAACCATAAATATAACTTACAACAGAAATTCGCAATGTACAAATACGCTTTTGGTAGTTACGACAATATGATAATATTTTTAAGAAAAAAACGGGTTATTTCAGATTCGTAACGGACATTTTCGTCTTAAATTCACTGCGTAAGGGACACTATTTCCTAAACTATTAAGGTTATAGATTTCCAATAATTAGTTCGGTGTAGATAAAGTTATTTGAAAATTATAAATCTGAGAATCATCCTAATCGGTTAAGAAACGACCGAGTTACGATTTTTTTTAAATTGAATTTTGTTTTTTGGCTCTCCTGAAAAGTCGACCTTTGTCCCTTACGACATTTGAAATTTCCAGTGTCGATATATTTCCGTGACACCTCCGTGGTTGGGTCATTAATAAATACAACGCAATCGGTTTAGTATTTTCGCATCAAATTGGCTGTGACAGAAAGACAGACAGACAGACGAGTGATCCTATAAGGGTTCCGTTTTTTCCTTTTGAGGTTCGGAACCTTAAAAAGATTACGATCAGAAATTATTTCGGCCCATAGACCGTAACTAAAATAGATACACGTGTAGTTATGTTGTTACTTTCGCTTGCCTAGCTACAAGACATCAAACGGTTCAAAGAGATCAAACATTTAGCTGTAAATAGTTTAATCTCATATTCATACATTACTAAAAAGGGGTAATTTTACCGGTAACATCTAGCCAAACCCACCACTCCATATTGAACAATAACCTCAAAATGTTATCATATATGTTAGATGCGTGCTATCCGTGACAGCGCCCTTTAGACTGTTTGTGAATTATGTATTATTGACACTTAAAATTATTGTTAAACCGTTGTTACGTTTAATAACTATGATACGACAATCACAAATTACAACTACATAACGTTAGTCGCCATGATGAAACTTTGGGTTTACGCGATGCGGTGATTCCCAATGTTCTAAATGAGTGAAGACCCACAAGGAAGATGAGATCAATCCGGCGACGGAACGTATCATTATGTATCAGTAACTAACACATGACAAGTAAATACCAAAACCTACATACAACGAGTACCTGCAGGCTCGCGTGACTATGTCACGTGACAAAAAATCATCAGCTTACAATGATTGTATACAAATGTGCAAGCTGTAGAATGTTTCCAAAATAACTATATATTGAGAATGTTTTCAGAAATTTTCACAAGGCGTTTAGGAAAGTTCCCATATTGAAACAGGGAATGTTTCAGGAAGTTTTGAGTAATTACTCAGAACTTCCACATGGAAAGTTTTGTAATCTTGGAAACTTTACATCTGCACATCAGTACAATTGTGCTAAAAAGACGAATGAAGTTTGTCACTTGACACATACAAATATCATATAAATATGACAGGGTACAACGTCAAAAAATCTGACTACGGCTCTAGCAATACTTGTGCCAGATATTTGTGAACGTTGTATGCTGTCAGATTAGTAAATGACTGTAATGCCATTCAAAAGAAAAGGCATTCAATTTGTTCCTGCTCAATTCCTTTGTATGACAAGATAGCGATTGGCCTGTTAACCATACCAGGTGAATATGCAATGTTTAACCGCTTTTATCACTATTCTCAAAAGATACACATATGACTGTATACTGGGTGTGGCCTGTAATACGAGCAAAAAATTAAACCGTAGATTCTATTCCTCAAATAATAAAACTTTTGTACAACCACTTTTTAAAAATATGTAGCCCTTAGATTGTCTCTTTTTCATACAAAGTAATTAGTATTTTCAATGTACATCAAAATCCGTCTAATTGACATTGCTTGTCAATCTTGTCACCCTACAGACTTAATCAATTTCGCAATACATTGCGTGTTCGGATAAACTTTAAAGTGTGCTAAAAATCAAACCACAAGTTATTTTTAAAAGTCGCTGAATAAAAGTTGTCTAGTTTGAGGAGTAGAACCTACCGTTTAATTTTTTGCTCGTATTACAGGCCACACCCGGTATGTCTCAGGTAATTACCTAGTTGTCAATAGCAGGAATTATTATTAATGTCTGGCAAAAATTATCATTATAACATGGTTACAGCTGTAGCTGCTTTAAGAAAGCAATTAAAAACAGTCCTCATTGTTCCTCCTCGTTTTGAGTATTGCGATACTCAAAATTATGGTAATTTCATAGTCACGTTCCAAAATGTAATAGAAACGGTTATTATTGGAATATTCCCCCACTAATTTAACCTTACGCTTGCTCGTTGTTACAAATCAAAATAACAGGAGCGCACTAATAAACAAATTGTTGGATAAAATGAACGAGACATGCTATTAAAAAAACCCACATGATAATAAGCGATGAACTATCCGTAATCGACAAAAAATAAGCGATTGATAAATAGTAGAAGATACCACCTAACGACGACATTCCCTCGTTGTTTTTTTTGATTAAACAAAATGTTGTATACAATAAGAGGTAAAAATACACATGAGCTAGGGTTTCTTTTTTTTCTAGAGTTTTCCTAGCACAACACATATGGAAAAGTAGTAATTTTATAGAAACCATGATGGCATAAGACTGTCTATTGAAAAGTTAAAAAATGTAAGGCTGCCGTGATTTGTAGGTAATTTTTTTAAACCTGATTTACGTTATTATCAGCAAAATTAGTTGGCAACCACACCTTGAAGTTTAATTGTTTTTTTTTTGTTTAATTATAAAACGGTTTTTCTTTCTAAAAAGCCGATTATCTTAACTGTGAAATGAACTTTCGCAGTAAATAATTTTCATTTGAATATAACCTTGCCCCGATATGGGGTGCCAACCCTTATGGATTGTGTTCATGTTTACTTCTTATTATACACAAAAAGGTTGAGAGAAAATCGATGTTAGGCCGTATCTTAGACTAACAGTCACGCTTACACACGAAGAACAAACTAATAACAAAAACATTTAATTCGACAAGGTGACTAATCCCGTGTCATGATTTAAAAAGATTTTATCGGCACCGATAATCCTCATTAAGATATTTTAATTAAATTTATGTTACGAGAT
Source organism: Eudemis profundana (assembly GCA_947034925.1). NCBI lineage: Eukaryota > Metazoa > Arthropoda > Insecta > Lepidoptera > Tortricidae > Eudemis > Eudemis profundana. Next base: position 2,860,070 of record OX344800.1, on the reverse strand, counting down.
AGATAAGGGGTTGATCGTGTGTCAGCGTCAATACTTTTTACATACTACGCATCTATCCTACCTAGCTACCAATTCTGAATACGCTATGTTAAATTGGAATTAATAAAATCAAAAATTAGGCCCAACGCATTCACGATCTTTTGACTGGTGGCATGGGAGATACACGTCTTCAATAATAAGTAAATGTCAAGTTATATCAGTAAAAACTGGTCGCTAGAAACAATTAACTTTTTATTTACCAACAAAAAAGTGTATGTAGAAGGTTTCGAAGTGTTTTCTTATGATTCAGCTTCGTGGTCTACAGCAATTGATAATAAAGTTAAAACATATTGATTAAACCGAATGGCACGGCATCAACTCTTTTTCATTGTTTACACTACGCTGGTTATTTTTCTGTCTATCAGTCTGTCTGTTAATCTGTTCGCCCGAGTAGGCGAAAAGTGAGAGCAGTTGAAACGCTGTTAAACCACCTCAACTGTACGTTAAGAACGTTTTTTGTCGTGGCGCCTATAGAGAACCAATTCGTTCTACTAGGCAGACACGAAAGGAACAGTGATTGGTTAGACGTCAGTCTATTTGTCTATCTAAAATCTATCAACCACGACATCCTCTGGTGGACATAGGCCTATCACCACAGAGTGCGGTCCTGTGCAGATCACATCCATTGACTTCCCGCGACTGCCTATTAGGGCAGTATAGTCCTGGAGTGGCGACCACGCACCTACGTGAGCATCCCTAGACTCGCTGGACATTAGGGTGGATCGTTTTTTCTTTTTTTGAATTTTTAATAAGGCGGACTTGTAAAAAGATGCTCTGGGGGAATACAATCAAAAGTGAATATGAACATTTTTCAAAAATTTCAGCAGAAGTACTGCCGCAAGTAAGCTGAAAGATTGGAAAACATGCGAAAAAGTAGCTTCAGTCTTCGGACAAAAAACATACATTTAATAATAAAATATTACTTTTTATTATTATGTAATTTATTAAAAAGGACAAAATAACCAAATGCTAATAAAAAAAACATCTAGTAGTCAAGTTTTAAGTGACATATATTAAGTGGAAAAAAGTAGCAAGTTTTCTGATGGAGACTGGGCTGAAATATAAAGTCTGAGAATCCTATTAGCTGTTGTCAACCATCGAGAATGACAGACTTTCCCTGGGTTTCGCTTAGCCAAATTATCGTCACAGAAACCTTGGTGGATTGCACGACATATTTCTAGTAAATATAACTGATCCGTACTGAGGTCGGTCCGGGTCTTTGTAATATCGGGCAATTCGCATTCGATTGCAGAAAATTGAGTTAAAGGAAGTTTTTCACAGCTATGTAATGCTTTTCCTATTAAACCAGTAAAACTTTTGGGGCCTGTAGTTGTTCCATCAAGATGCTGAAAAAGATGTCTTAAGGGTAATTCATTGGCATGCAGCTGGCAAACTAACCATTGAAGAGGGCGTTCAAGTTTGGTTTCGAGTATTCTGATTATACCTGCTCTGGCTCCGGTATTCAGTGCCGTGCCATCACATCCAATAGCTGCGATTCGATTCAAATCTAAGGATTTAGCTTGTAAATAAGAATACAAGTGGCTAGCGATAGTTTTTGCATCACTTGATTCAGCTGTTATGTGGCCTATGTATTCTGATCCAGGTTCTCGTAGCAAAGTAATGTGTTCTTCTACCACAATCTTTCTGCAACCGTCCTGAACCACCATTGTTTTGTCCTTGCGTCCATCAAATGATATACCAATAAAAGAATCAGCATAGTCGCGGGCCGTTTTTATTAGTATATTTGTACGTACGTTCGCACGTGCTCGACGAATCTTGTTCCGATCGATAACATTTGATGTATCCATCTCATTTATCAAACCCAGGTCTTGCAAGGTCGCTAGTTTGAGTAACTGGTACCATATTTGCTAATTAGTTTATTGACGTGAGTTTAGTTTTATATATTACGTTATAAAAATAATAAAAATCTGCTTTAAATATCCGTATTGGAACGGTTTTAATAAGGGTTATATTTGTAAGTTTTGAAAAACTTCAGTGGGATTGCGACAGTACTTAAAATAACCAGATTTGAATGATATTGAAAATACATAAATACATGGTATCAGAGCAACTTTTCCAAGGTCCGCCATTTTGAAAATCGAAAAAAAAAAAAATCCCATACAAGAGCGATCCACCCTACTGGACATACGACCTATTCGTCTACGCCACGCTAATACCACAGTATAATAGAAGTAATTTTTCTTCCGACAAAAGGCACATCGCGCCGCTTGAACGCTCGCTCGCGAAACGTGTATTCGGATGCGAAAAAACCGGCGGATGGCAGCCCTGCGCGACCTTGAATAGCTATCGCGCGCTCCTAAAGGGCCGGAGTTTGCCTACTTTTCCCTATAGTTAAAAAAAATAGTTTATTTCTGCAAGTAGGCCCTCAAGGGCTCTTTTACAAGTCTGATTGTATTCTTTCTTTTGGCGCTTCGGGTAGCGACCTTCTGGTGGGAATAAGTGCCGGAAGAAACTCACCAGTTTCTCTTTTTTTTTTAATGTTTAAATAGAACAACAAGTATGACATTATTACATTCGATTTCATTAATACGTTACAATAAACTTAAAACGACATTTTAAGAGATGTAAAAGGCCTCTAGGCGTCAAAACAAGACAATTAAAATGATAGAAAATTGTCAAAATATTAAGTTTTGGAGGTGTAAAGGACCTCCAAACGTCAAAATGTAAAATGGAAATGTTTAGTAAAGTTTTAGTTAGCCAATACAGAGCCGTGTATCCCCCACACCACAACTCGTATCCTACAATGCGGGGTATGCTCACAGCGACGGTGGAGCCGTTCTTGCCGACGCCGCCCTTGAGGATGGCGGCGGCGAGCGACGCCACGGTGAGCGCGGTGCCGCACAAGGCGCACAGCGCGAGGCTGTACCGCAGCTCTACTGAACCGCCGATCTGAACCAAACTCCACTCCTTCAATTTCATACTTGGACGGGAATAGGATCCACAGCAATGTCTTCAAAGAAATTCCGAGCTTCAGTTCGAGACTTAAGGCTTGAATTTGGTTGAACGCTTTGACAATTGGATACTTTTCCCTTAACTAATGCCAAACGGTGCTATTCCCGATCAGTGACGCATCACTAGGTTGGCAGGAGGGGCAAAATGCCAGAGGTCCTCTCTACACCTTACAGCCAGAGACTGTTAAAACATTTTTTTTAATTTGCTTGTCGTTACGTTATGCTACTTGCCCCCGACACAAGCATACAAACAATACCCCATAATACGGCACGTTGGTTACTTCTTCATGATAAATAGCCGTAGTACTGACAGGCATATGAATGAATGAATGAATATTTATTCAAGTAACTATGACCATAAGAAGATATGCCTGTTAATGTTAGCTCCTAGCTGCTACTATACACACCTTACAAAATTACTGTTGAAATGCAAGATTACTGTAACACTATAATTTTATGATATTTATACTTAATTTAGTTATCTAAGTTTTCATTGTCAACACGTTAAATTATATAATTGCAGGAACCTTGCCATTTCTTATATTTAATGAATCTCATTAAATTTTCAAGTTTACCTAACTTTTTGTGTAATTTATGACACACTTCCTACAAATTCAGTTAATATTACTTAAATCTCTCATTAAAATTTAAACACTATATATATGTTGTAGCATTATCTGAGTCCAACTGTGAACGACATTCGTCGTGAGAACAAATATTAACTGATTTCATGTGGGTATTTTTAACCTAACCTTAGTTTGGTTATTTGTGAATGTATTCGTGAAACGAAACCTTTTTGTAACTCCGAAAAACACACATTACACTATACTACGTGCTTCAGTTGAATCACTTTCTTCTGTCAAATAATATCTTACAGAAGTACTGTGAAACAAATCTTTATTGGCCACAATAGAGTAAAGGGTTCACATCAGTAAAGTTACATCCTTCAATGAATTATTGCACATTTGTGACGCCCCGAGTCATCTCTCATACCATCCCTGTTCCTTAAGACAAATAAGAATGAGATGGCATGTCTGAGCATTTAATGCTGTGTGTGTGTATGTAACAGGGTGTTGCTTACGGCTGCTGGGCCGTTTGTATATACATGAATTAACAATGCTGTTAGCATTGACTAGATTCTATGGTTCCTCTGTAGATGCTTCGGGACGTCTCACTTATCGGCTTTTTCTTCGCTCTGAAACTCTTCCATTTCACTCACTCTAATTATCATATCACTCTATCATCGATAGAGAACGCCGTCTGTAAATAATACCATGTTTGTGTCTCATTTTGTATAATTAAGTAGAGACAAAATGAGGTCGAATATTGTTCGGAGGGCGTTCTCCTTCGATCTTCTCTTCTCTTCTATGTTTTTTAAAGCTCAGTACGGCTCTGTTCATACACTTTAGAATCTCGCTAAAATTGAGACTAAGTTGGCACAGTTCGATGATTCGAGCAATTTGTAGTTTACACTCAAAACCCATTTCGAATCGCAAATTTTGGCAAAAATTTGATGTTCTCTGACATCAACTCTGAGCCCACGAACTTTTCGACTTGACGAGACCAGAGGAGACTGCACTGTCTTTTTCAGTGGCGTCTTTAGCAGAGGATACGCTGGTGAAAACTTGGCTTTCTTTTTTCAAGAGCAATAAGATAAAGTACCTAAATAACTTAAAATCGGCTAAAGATGTTGATAATCGAATTCTGCAGACGTCACACCACGCCAGTTTGTTAATAAAAGAATACGCTGTCTCGCCTGGTCTCGTTGAGTGTGTACATTTGAATTCTTCATTGCCTTAAGTAGTAAACAAGTTTTTACCCCCAAGCTGCAGTTTTTGCCGAATATTGTGATTTCGTGAATTTAACTCTACGTCGAAAATTGACAAACTGTTGTCTTGAGTTGCTTCATTTGTAAGAAATAGCCGAATTCAGAAAAAAAGGTACATGTAGAGATTACAAACTTGTTTACAACTTAAGACAGCTATGGAGAACTGACGTACATGTGAAGAAGCGGAACAGAGTTACAGCTTTATATGAAAGAAACATTTTTTGTCTCTTCATTGGTTTTTAATGCGGGAAATTTTACACCACATTCTATATATGTAGAGTTACAGCTGTTTAAGACATGGCGCGGTCTTATCGTATCCTCCGGTTTCGGCACGTATCATCTAGCAGCACGCTTGTATTTAAATTCAAAAGCAAGACTGACATCTTGTGCTAACCTCTCTCCCGAGCAGTTAGCAGATTGCAGGGTAAGACTTGTGTCTGAAGTCGAGGCTACCTTAGAGGAAGCCTCAGATTGGGGTCGACGAAATCTCGTCCAATTTAACCCCAGTAAGACACAAGTCTGCGCGTTCTCTACTAAAAAAACCCCTTTTGTCTTAGCGCCAAGTTTCCAGAACACTGCCCTTACCTTTTCCAAAAGTATTGGGATTCTCGGAGTCGACATTACGAGCGAAGTTCAATTTCGGGGCCATCTGGAGAGCAAAGCCAAACTGGCTTCTAAAAAGCTCGGGGTGCTCAACAAGGCGAAGCAGTACTTCACTCCCGGTCACCGGCTTTTACTATATAAAGCCCAGGTGCGACCACATATGGAGTATTGCTCCCATCTCTGGGCTGGAGCGCCCCAATACCAGCTTGTCCCTTTGGACTCGATCCAACGCCGGGCAGTTCGTGTTGTCGACGATCCCGTACTAACATACGGTTTGGAACCACTTAGCCTCAGGAGAGACGTTGGCTCTCTGTGTTTGTTCTACCGTATGTACAACGGGGAGTGTTCTGAGGAACTTTTTGCGCTCGTGCCTCCGTCGCACTTTTATCACCGTACCTCCCGCCTCAGGAATAAGGTTCATCCACACTATTTAGATGCTTGGCATCCCAAGAACAAGCGGGCATCACGCTCTTTTCTGCCAAGAACTGGCAGGATGTGGAATGAACTCCCACCTGAGGTGTTCCCAGCGCGCTATGACATGGGGTACTTCAAGAAACGAGTAAACAGGGCTCTCAAAGATCGGCAACGTATAGGTAACACCTCTGGTATTGCAGATATCTATGGGCGACGTTGACTGCTTTCCATCAGGCAGCTCGTCTGCTCGTTTGCCACTTATAACATAAAAAAAAAAAAAAAACATATACCTCATAAAATTACCATACATGACCCGTCAAGTTATTATAGACGATCTAAGGTCATAAGGGTCGTAAGTCAGCCATTACAGAGGATCTAAGCATCAGTCTGCATAACACCATTTCTGATAGATAACATAGGATAGGTGTATTTATTAGCTTCGTGTGAATCTGTAACTCCGTTCCACTTCTTAACGCATGTGATTATACAGTCTAAACTAGATAAAGTTAAAGTGACGTGGTGCGGTAAAGTGGACATTACCTCCGTGGCCCAGAAGCCGGGGCCGAGCGTGGCGGAGACGAGGTGTATGGCGATGATGGAGTACTGCGCCTCCGTCACGTCGACGCGGCCCATGCGCAGCGTGCCCGTCACGTACGCCTGCCAGTGCGCGCAGTAGAACAGCGTCATTGCGCAGAAACACTGGAAGAAGAAATTAGTACATTAGGTACATGACTAGGGTGCTAATGGAGCTGCAAGCGAGGGACGTAAATATGCGATCGAGGGCTTTCTTTATCACCTACCTCCCGTGTTGTGTACATCATTTTATGTCTACACTGACACACACTACAAGTGTGGCATAATAGTACTTTTTGATATCGCCTGGTGACAATCAAAATTCACTAAAACTTGTCACTGCTCTTCAAAAGGTCGTATCTAATTGGTAAATCAAGATACGAGCTTTGCTTTAAGTAGGTATTTGTTACTTAGTGACTTTTGCTTGTCAGCAGACGATATAAGGGCCAAAAGTAGTCCCGTGCCGCCAGGCGAGCCACAAGACTCGGGGGGGTTGATGCTATCCAGGAGGGCGCTATTGTTTTTGAAATAAAATCACAGTATCAACCACAATACAAACGCTATTCCTGGCGATGGTAATCCCAAATTACGCATCGTTTTACGAAAGCAGAGGCCTTTCCAAACTGCTTCAGCCCCCGATAGCAACCCCCCCCCCCCCCCCCCACAACCCGTCGAAAAAAATTCAAAACAATATGGTTGTGTTTTTGTGGTGGCGGGCGCTGAAACAGCAATATGTCAAGCGCAAACTATATACTTAGGTATCAAGACTAATCAAATGAGCCTAAATACGGTGGATTTATCTTATGTTCTTGGATGGCTCTATCATCAGATCAGCGCAATATTGCATTGTCATCCGAACTACATATACATAGATAGTTTCATTTCGATAAGGCAATTAAGCGTTAAAATTGAGTTCCAAAACTCGATTCCATTGTTAGTTACAAGTGAAGCTAATAAATGCGTGTCAAAATAGCCTTACAGTTTAATAGTAATACTACTATAACATAGCAACCGCGTTACAAACAAATAGCTATCCGGTTTAGGTAAAAACTAAACATTGACTAATACACTTGGCGACCGGCCAGGCTGGTCTCTGTACAGCCACAGTTAAAATATTACAAATAGTATTTTGACTTCAGATAAACAGACTAATTGGTGCGTATATACGACTGTTAGGTAATCCGCAACAGCTTGACTAGCGTCACGTAAGTATTAAGGTACGCGTTTCAGCATACATGTTCGTAATTATTGCAGCTTTTACTACAAGATATGCTTTTCTAGCCGATTGGCCGGAGGCTGCAGCAAATAGTGAGTTATGGAGATCCAATGCAGAGGCCTTTGCTCAGCAGTGGGACACTGTAATAGGCTAAGGAAAAAATAGTATAGGTACATCATAGACCCTGATAGGGCTAAGCAAGTTTTTTAACGTAAGCTCACCTCAAAATGTTTGAAAGGGTTTCAGCAATTTGTGATTTTGAATAGCAAACGAAGAAATATTCAATTATGATCGGTCGTTGTTTCGATTAAGTAATGATTTTCCATCTGTAACTTGTATAGGATCAATTGAAGGGATGATTACAAAAACAACATAACTGACTAGACTGGTTGATACTTATAGAGCAGCGGTCGACAACCTTTTAGCAGCCAAGGACTACATAGTAGCTTACGAATTTGACGCGGGCCGCACTAATTTGTGATTTTATACAATTCTGTTAATAGCGACCTTTACATACAAAATAGCCAGGGAAGCTCGCGGGCCGCAAGTGAGCGGTTCACGGGCCGCAGGTTGCCTACCGCTGTTATAGAGAAACAATCTAAATGAACGTGTCAACCGGTTTAGTTAGTTATGATGTTTTCGTAAACATCCCTTCAATTTATTTCGTCGGAACCGAAAGCGCCTTGAAACCGGATGATACATCTGCCTCGAGCGTTTTTAAGGAGTTAAAGTACTATTTCACGCATTTACACCGCGTTACTGGCATCTGCGCTTGGCAGTACGCCGCTGAGAAATTTCCAAAAGCGCTATATTGTGTAACGATTACGTTTGCTGAAATGAATCTCTAAGTGTGCTGATGACACTGAGTCCAAAATGTATCTCGTAGCAAATTGTATGTTTATCTTTTCGGATGAAAAAGAAGTTTGACAGCGAAACATGCGGAATCAGTTTAATTAACCTATTGTATCGGAACGTATATATATCCGCGTACGAGGAAACTATTAGAAAAAAAATACGCGGCATACTAGAGGTTCAGAGTTAATACCTAATTCTAGTTAGTGGGGTACGTTATCTCTTATTAGATACAATATCTCTTGGATTGCTGAGAAACTTACTACAAAAATACTGAAATCGCTATAGGTACGCCTATAATATTTTAGGCACTGGCCCCACCGCCGGCGAGTAAGCGAGTAAAGTTGAACGAGTAGCATTACATTGCGGATCTGGAAAGGCCGATTGATCACACTGTGCCTGGTCCCGCAATGAACTTTCACTCGCCCAACGTTACTCGCTTACTCGCCGGCAGTGGGAAGGTGGCCCTGGCCAAACATCCTGGTTCGACCCCAGGCCCCTACCTAGTCCGACCAAATCGAGGTGGACCGGGACAAGCGACCTGGTTCGACCCCAGGCGCCGCCGGCCCCCACCCAGTCCGATCCACTCAGGGTGGGCCGGCTAGTGACCTGGTTCGGCCCCAGGGAACGCCACGGCCGACCACCCGGTCGAAGTATCGCTATGCCCAATAAGGGTCGTAAGTTAGTCAGTTTTCAAAAAAAAAAGAAAAAAAAAGCCAGCAAGTACCAGTACCTTAAAAAAACAAAAAAAAAATACATTGTCTTTACTATAAAAGTTCCTTCCATTTCTCCAAAATTTCACCATCTGATTCTGACTTGCTGAAAATTTTATTGAATAAACAAAAAAAATCGTTGGACCGAGCCGTCGAGCCGAGCGGGCTGGAGCCGTTTTAGACTAATCGAGGAACATATAAAAAAATAAGATCCCGACGCGACGAACTGCGAAACGCCTCCGTTTTAAATCGGTTGAAAAGAGTTCCACACAGTGCCCTACGACGCGAAGATTGTTGAGATGTTCGATTATAGCGCTATAGGGAGCAATGACCCACTTGCCATGCTCCGTACGTCCTCACACTAATCAAATCTAAGAGTTTGACCTTTCATTAAACATATAGCTGTGGGCCTAGTGAAAAGTACAAGTCACATTTATACTAGGTACATAAGGTCACAACTCTACTTGTATGACTTACGCCCATTTGTACCTAGTATAAATGTGACTTGTACCTACCCCTTTCACTAGACCCACGTAGAGTTGTGTCGTTCTCGAGAATTCTCGGAAACTTTCTCAGTTTTGCATGGGAAATGTCCTCGAGAACGTTCTCTCTCCATAAAAAACGGAGAACGTTTCCGAGAATGGCACATCTCTAACCCACAGTAGTTACTTTTATTGGAGACGCTGTTGCTAGTCGGATACTTATCGATGTGGTAGGTATTTCATTACCGAGCGATAATTGGCGGTGGCATAAATCAGGCGTAGCATCATAAATATTATCAGTCATTCCTCCATACACTGACATACTAACTAATCAACACTATAAGGTGATTCGAGTAGGTCGGTTTTAGTGGCGTGGCGTAAAAGATATCCTTGGGTAAGCCGGTGCAGATTTGGCGTACATTTTCCTTAATAGTTGTAGAATAAGGTGCTCAAATGCCTAATATAAGGCAAGCCGGTAGGAATCGAGTTCTTTGGACGCCACGCTACTGTTGTCTGCTTCCATGGCATCAATTATGTTTGAAAAGGTGTCCGTCAAGATAGCGTACACCGTAAAGATATTCAGAATCTGATGTAGCCAATAAATAGTACCGACGAAATACCTAGGTGAAAAAAATAGTACCCTTAAACTTTCCGAAATATAAGGCCCGTTCACGGTGTACGCTACCGGGCCGTCAAGCTGGCGTACACCGCTTGTATCTCTGGAACGGCTTTGTTTTCGGGAATGTTTTATATGTCAAAAAATAGTACCCAAATAGTACCCTAGGGCCCTAAAATTTCACTTCTCTAGCTATCGTAGAAGCCGAGATATTCCATGACTTAACGGTGTACAAAATTTCGCAGCGTCAAGCTGGCGTACCCGGGAATTTCATATAGAAAGACTTAAAATTCCGAAATGAGGTATATACCAATAAATAGTACCTCTTTTTCATTAATAATAATATACAAAAACTATATAGAAAACTGAAAAAATCAAGCCAAACTTCTCCATACAAATGCATCTTAGTACAGTCATCGATAGAGCTTCTAACTTTTGTCATATCGAATACTCGTTTCTGTTAAGATTAAGCAAAACTAGTTCTTATTGGGATTGAAGTAAGCATAAATTGACTTAACGTTTGGCTATCCAACCGGAAACCTTTTTTATATAGGTACCTGCCAGCATCGCCGGCCGGCAAACTTGTTTTCGTCCTTACGCTCGATAATAAAATGGCGTTACTTGGAAAATATTGAACGTAAAAAAACCTATATGCATTAAGTTAAGGTTCAATATGAGGCCATGGTAGTTTCTAGTTGAGTCAATTCGTTACATGCCAAACACTTTTTTTGCGTGCCTGTACTTTTACTATGTAGAAGTTTGTCTTGATTTTTTTCAGTTTTCTATATAGTTTTTGTATATTATTATTAATGAAAAAGGGGTACTATTTATAGTACTATTTATTGGTATATACCTCATTTCGGAATTTTAAGTCTTTCTATATGAAATTCCCGGGTACGCCAGCTTGACGCTGCGCAATTTTGTACACCGTTAAGTCATGGAATATCTCGGCTTCTACAATAGCTAGAGAAGTGAAATTTTAGGGCCCTAGGGTACTATTTGGGTACTATTTTTTGACATATAAAACATTCCCGAAAACAAAGCCGTTCTAAAGATACAAGCGGTGTACGACAGCTTGACGGCCCGGTAACGTACACCGTGAACAGGCCTTATATTTAGGAAAGTTTAAGGGTACTATTTTTTTCACCTAGGTATTTCGTCGGTACTATTTGGGTACTATTTATTGGCTACATCAGATTCTGAATATCTTTACGGTGTACGCTATCTTGACGGACACTTTGAAAAGCTATAAAAGCTTCATACATTTTATTTGCGCGAAATGACATGAGAACTCCCAAAAATAAGATTTCAAAATGTATATTTGTAGAAAGAAAAGATTAAGTCACTATCAAAATATGTATTCGTGTAAATTATCTAGGGTAATTTACAAAGTCGACATTGTGAAATAAATAAATCTAATCATTAGCAATGATATTTTATAAGTAGATAGGTTACAAGCACTCCAAAAGTGAAGCACTAAAAGCACTATAAATGTAGTGGCGCCCGTTTTGTAGTGGATAGTCACTCGCGGGTCGGTCAACGAAACGCACGACGATGTCAAGGGTGAATATTTGCAAGATTCCCAAAAAAATGCCGTCGTGTGTGATCAGATAGTGCACCAATCATAGCAAAAAGTGCAACAAAGCGCAAGGGATCTCATATCACCTGTAAATATTCTGAAATAATTTGATTTTGTCATTTTTATTATTTTATTTTTCAAATACGACGCCATCTTACTACCATATACGTTATGTGAATGAAAGAGACAAACTTACGTCTTTGACAACGAGAGTGACAAGGATAAACATACTGCGGCAAAGATGAACATTTAGATGAACATTCATGATGAATCGCATTGATTCTTAGTTACATGTCTTATAAAGTATGCAGACTTGATCCAAAATATAGGTACCTATCATATTTTAAGGCATATCTCGCTTAAGTAAATTACGTCGGCGAATACACACAATTTAATTGTTAAAACGTATTAAAACTAAAATATTATTAGAATACAAACTAAGTGTAACATTTTAATGTTAAAACTTTAAGTTGAATAAAAATCATTTACACTATTGAAATTCCATAGGTAGGACCTAGATAGGCAGAAACTACTCTGAAATGTAATTTTCACCTTCTGCGTGCTTAATCTGTCTTAAATGAGCGCTGAGTCTAGCTGATTGGTTCACTGGGTGACGTTTAAAAATTAATCGTGCACGTAACAAAAAGCTAGCTGTCTTTTTTTTTCATAATTGAAACTATGCCATCTCTTTTACGCAATCTGTTAATATGTGTGAGTATGTACACAGTACAGTGAGGTACGAATGTGTGCTGCTGCTTTCTTGGAAGCATATTTCTCAGCTGGCGAGTATGCGTATAACGTATCTTCTTATAAAATATCATTGATCATTAGACAGTTAGTCTTTCGCCTCAGAACGACATATTTTATCTGTATTCAATGATAAACGTTCGCTCATGCCACAACCACTGACGTGCCTAAGAGAATAACGCTGATTGCATTGTAAAGTTAATGACCCTAGCCTTGATAGCATCGCTCGTTTTACAATATGTCCTTGGCTGCCGTGCCAAGCCCGCAAGGACGCGAGTCTAGTCTAGACTTGAGCTCTACCTATTTATAACTGTCACGGCTTTAACTGGGGGTCGTTCGGTCTTGATACGAAGATCAAGCAGAAAAGTAACTTCTACTGATAATACTGCCCTCTTGGCTTACGGCAGAATATGTGAACAGAACACCGCAAAGAAAAAAACAGTAGTTAGTTAATAACAGAGTAAGTAGATTAAAAATAAGTAGTGGTGTAGCAATCAAATTGCATTATAATTATAACCACATTTTTATTTAAAAAAAAAACCGACTGCGGTAAAAAATACCGCGCATTAAAGTGCATAAATCCGCCCTCAAAATGTATCTAATGATGTATAATTTATCTAAATCGTGTGTCGTTAGTAGCTAAGAGCGGACATAGGAACGGACATACATACATACAGGTCAAACACCCTCCTTGTGGGAGTTGTGGGCTTTGCCGCATTGGGTAAAAAAAAGTAAATAAAACTAAATAACTAAATATTTTTACTTAAAAAAAAACCCGACCGCGGTGCACTTTAAAAGTGCATAAAATCCGCCATTTTGTTTATTTTAACGAACTTCAAACCCAGTGACACTCGCGTCATCAAGACGAATCTAATGATGTATCATTTATCAAAATCGGTTGTGCCGTTGAGTAGTTACGAGCGGACACAGGAACGGACATACATACATACATACATACAGGTCAAACACATAACCCTCCTTTGGGCTTCGCCGCAGTCGGGTAAAAATACATCGATACGGAAGTATCTAACGTAAACGGCAGCGGCCTAGACGTGTAAGTAGCAGGAACAATTGTATCGCAAGGCGCATGCCGTCTATACAAATACAAAAGGCCGTATCTATCTATGGGACACGTATTAAGCTGGCCTTTTTGGCTTAGCAGGGTCTAGAGAACTAGACATGTACATTTTGTGGTGTTATGTTACGTGTTGATCTAATTATAAATAATTAGTTCGGGACGAAGAAACGAAGGTCGGCGTCAGCAAGATTACCTGACGATAATAGGGATGTGGACTAATGTTCAATTTTACAATATACTATAGTCACATGGATTGAAAAATACTAAATTATCATAACACATAATAAATAAAATAAAAGTTATGAGACCACAAAGTGATTTTTTTTAATTTTTTTTTATCGTCTTAAAGAAAAATTAAAGTTGATTTCGGAATGCTTAAATAACACTGAAAAAATAAATGTAAGGCAACTAAGTACTTAATCGCACTTTTTCGTGCTGAAAATGAGAAAATGCCATTTTTTTTCATACAGACTTAGTACAGCGAGGACTCAAAGATGACGTCACCGTCGGCGTCCGTTTTGTATGGGGCGTTTTCAACGCTCGGTGCGGTCGGCTACTTTTGATTGCAATTGGTGGCTGTTATAGTAATCCAAGTGTAGTAGTTATAGGTATATATTTGTTCCTCACAAATAGTATCGATTTACATCAGAAACAAAATTTAGTGCAAAAGCCAAAGTGGCCAGAAAAATTAGCCGCAAGCGGTTGAAGACACAGGTATAACGTCTTTTTTGCTCTTATTCGGACATAAATCGGTATTTGACCTGGCTGTCTAGCCAGAGCCAGAGCATGTCGTGTCGCGCGACAGAGCATCACCTCTTACTGTCACACCATATGGAGTGGGAAGAGATAGATAGCATATGTCGCGCACAGTTGTGCTAGAGGTACAGCTTGAGCCGATTCGGCCTCGGCAGATGTCGTCGCCACCATGCCAAACTAACACAAGTGTAATTTTGACAAGAATGACTTTTTGATGTAGATCGGTACCAAATTCGATAGTTCATAATGTCATTAATTTTCAGACTTCTATCTTTTAAGCTTTCAAAGTTACATTTTCACGAATCTGAAATTATGATTATTTATCCCATTGTAAACTTGCGAATGTACATATGGTATTTTGCCTTGGCAGAAAACATGATTACCCCTTAAATAATGAACCAATCTGCCATTTTCGTTAACTTTCTATGGCGGCAATAATTGCTAATCGATTCAAATTAGCACATAGCAAATGTGCGAATCTGACACATTCGTTATTTTACTATGGTGACAGTTAAATCTCATCCACGAAACTGTCATTTTCGTAACTTTACCTTGGTTCAAATACTTCAAATATATCAAAAGCACTTTTAATTTGCGAATGTGGTACTTTCGCGAGTTTACTATGGTGAACAACCTAACTTTATTTTCTCTATCTATGGAGATGCAAAATTGCGAATGTGCTGTACTTTCCAATTCCAATAAAATAATACATATCTGACAAATTGATCATTTAATGCATGTATTTTGAAACCCCTATGTGTATACTTTATCAATACAAGTGCAACTATTACTAAGAAAAAAAAAACAAATGGTTTTTTTCCAACTTCAAATCGCTCCCCTCGACAATCTGTTTTTTACAGTTGTGTTAGTTTGGCATGGTGGCGACGATGTGACGATTATACTTCAGAGCCTTATTACACTGGCGATTTGCGAGCGAGCCGCGGGCGAGTTTCCATACAAAACCAGTCGACATTTGTATGGAACTTGGCTTCCAACTCGCCCGCAGCTCGCTCACATATCGCAGTGTGATAAGGCTCTCAGTCTCGTAGTTTTAGCCATCGGTCTACATTTAACTAGTCCCCATTAAAGCCATCACAATCAACAAGTGGGCGAAAAGTTCAAAGGTTCGAGTCCTACGCGAACACATTAAACTCGGCGGCCGTGGCGAAAGTGCGCCAAATTTTTCTTTTCAGACTTTAAATCTAGAAAGATAAAGTTGATATTTGCCGAAACTCCGTATTGATACAAAAACAGTTGCAAATGAATGCATGGCCTTGACCAGAAGTTTATACACAAATTATAACTAATTATGCCCATTAAAATTGTATGCACTGTAACGGGTATGTAGTACCACCTATATAATGTTACGTACAAGTAACCTGTTTCTTGGGTGTATTTTGTACGTATGTACGTACGATTTTAGTACCTATTAATAACAGAAACATTTTTTAAATGGATGATACATACGTGTAGCGTCCTTTCCTATTCCTATTACATTATTTAAATAGGACACAAAACATTTGCTGAAATCTTCTATGGATTTCCGAGGTGGATAAATGTAATTATTCGACAAAGTCTTTGCTCGATGCATTTTTTGCGCGTCACAAGGCTCTAGCTTTTGAACTGTAACAGGTAAAGACTTGACATTTTCACAGAATGTGTATTTACCTATATGCTATACAACAAATAATAAAAACAAAATAAAATGAAATAGAAAAGGTAGTCCCCATACAAGAAACGTGTTCGTGTTGGTGTTTTCTAATAAGTGGGATGTCACCTATCTACGCGATCAATCGACAAGTCAAGTTTGCCTTAGGATAACAATTGCAAATGTCTGCTGAAAAAGAGAGGACACCTGCATCTGACAAAACTAAATTGTTACACGTACGGAAAAAACGAAAAACATAAGAACGAATAAGTAAAGCGGAACATTAATTGCCTTAAAATGTAGACTTAATACCTTGTCTCACAAGAAAGTCGTATTTATCGATCGAAATACGCAGACCTACATAAAATGCAAATTGTACAAGCAACAGCAATTACTTTATCGCTGGGCATTGTGTGCTAACCTCCAGGGAGGTCGCGTAACGCATTACCTCCGTAATTTGCGAGTGCTTTTACAATTGTCAGCTAATTGACCTAGTTAACGATCCTTACTGGAAATTCCAGGTAGCATTTATGGATTTTTGTGTCGTATTCTTAGTATCCTTTTAATTAGACTCGAAGACTAACAGACAACGCCAGTACTCCTAGCACTATTGCTATTGCGCCGCGCAATTCATTGGCGCATGACAAATACTGCATATCCCCTAGAGTGGCTCACTCTGCGATTTCTAACAAAGCTATTAGTACCAAATTTGGCCCCGCGGATTGGCTTAGCCAGTGACCAGAAATAGCACGCGTTATGCGATGGCGAGAAACGGTCCGGTGCGTTCCGTCTGGTGGTCGGACCCGAACATCAATTTTGCTAGAGCAGTGTTTTTCAAAGTGTGGGTCGCGGCCCCCTGTGGGGTCGCGAGCCTCGCGAGGGTCGAGAAACCTCAGGTTGTACAAGGAAAAAAAAACAAAAGGCTCAAAAGTGTAATAGAATAAAATTCAGGCCAGAAATCGTGGAGGATAGGGCGTCGCGAAATATTTACGCATACAAAGGGGGTCGTGCCACGAAATTGTTTAAAAAACACTGCTAGAAAGAGAGACATCTATGTAGCGGCGATATCTCCTGGTATGGCACTGTCGTAGTCGTAGCAATGTAATTAAACCATAAAATACGAGTTTATGACGAATGTTCCAGCAATATGGGTGTGACGGCTATATGTAGTAGGTTTATTTGTTATATGTTACTATGAATGTAGATCACGTTCCTTCCCTTATCTCCGAGACATGTTATCATAAACGTGGACTTTCTTGAATGCAAGTGAAGGTTGTTTTTATAATAATTCAGAAAATTTAATCAGATAAGAGTTTAAGTAAGAAAATTGTAGATATACCCAGTGTTATCTTGTCATCTTATCAAATCAATTCTACAAGGAAATAACTCTGTAGAATTATAACCTTGAGTTAGAAACCTTGGATAAGATCGATATGATAGCTATCAGAGGACTAATGTTCAACGACACGTCTAGCGGGAGTGCCACCGCCTACGAAGCTAGAGGTCCCGGGTTCAAGTCCTGGTGAGGGCTAATATTTGTGTGATGAGCACGAGTATTTGTTCCTGAGTCATGAATGTTTTCTATCTATTTAAGTATGTATGTATCTATATAACTCTCTTTATTTGTATATCGTCGTCTAGTACCCAGAATACAAGCATTGCTTAGTTTGGGACTAGGTCGATTTGTGTAAGATTGTCCCTAAAATATTTCTTTATTTATATTTAATGTGGTTTTCCTGACCATAGACCAATTTCCAATGAGTCTGATTTGTATGATGGTACCTTTAATTTCTCGATAAATAATAATATACATGATGGCGGTAAAATAAGGGATATCTCAGACCACAGGTGTTTGTGGCCCACAGCGTAAGTGAAGGACATAAATATACAATCTTTTTTAATCGGCTCTTCGATCCTTTAGTTCAGTAGTCGACACGTCGGTACAAATCGGTTGGGAGCGAATGATCGAATGAGTCAAAATCAAATTTAAATAGCTAGCTCCTTTCTTTCCTTCAGATCGCGACATTTGCTCCTGAACTGAAGGAACTAAAAGACCGAATTAGTTCCTTCGACCGATTGACCGAGATCGGAGCGCTCTTTTCAAAGAACGAGCGGGCACAACTTTAACAAAAAGCCAATAGCTGTGACAGTTACCTGGAAGAACATCCACGTGGGGTACTGCCCCAGGTTGACGGCGGTGCACGCGCCGAGCGCGATGAACACGGTCGATATGGAGTCGCAGCCGTGGTCGAACAGTTCACCCAGCGGTGATTGGCTGCCCGTGCGGCGCGCCTGCTTGCCATCGATGGCGTCCAGGCTCTGGTACACGAAGACGCCGAGGGCGCACAGCGCGCACGCCCAGCGAGGCGGGTCTGTCCGCGCGTCTGGGCTGTACCTGGAATGTTAGAAACGGTGTTACAAAATACGTCGTTTTGTGGTTGATGGGTTTGCGTTTGACCTTGGTGATGATAGTTAAATAAATAAATAAATATCGGGGGACAATCTTACACACATCGAGCTAGTCCCAAACTAAGCAATGCTTGTACTATGGGTACTAGACGACGATAAACATACTTATATAGATAGAAAACATCCATGACTCAGGAACAAATACTCGTGCTCATCACTCAAATATTTGCCCTTACCAGGATTTGAACCCGGGACCTCTAGCTTTGTAGGCGGTGGCACTCCCACTGAGCTAAATGTGTCGTCAAATGAGTTCAAATGAGCTACTTTTAAGAAGTGTCAATACGATCAGAAAGTTAGGGCGTTCACTTTGAATTGTTTTATTTAAAGCGAAAATTGAAAAATTATTTGAGGCAAGACTCCAACGGCTCACCGGGCCAACACATGTCACTGAGACCCTTACACAAATCATAGAATTTTTTAATCGGTCACTTCATCTTTGCCCCTTTATCAGGGCCTTATCAGACTTGCCATTTGCGGGCGAGCTGCGGGCGAGTTTCCATACAAAACCAGTATGGCGATAGTCCAGGCGAACTCGCTGAGTGTTCGCCGCGAGCGACATTTGTATGGAACTTCGCTTCTAACTTGCCCGCAGCTCGCTCGCAACTCGCAGGTGTGATAAGGCTCTAAGCCCTACGGAAGAGGGTTTGTTAGCGAATGTTAAAGCTATAGTAAAAACTTATCTGTAAAATATTGCCGTGTCCCTACTCCTTAAGACGACGAGCTGTATAGTATAGGTCATTTTTATCCTCGGTTTATTAGAAAGTGACAAGAGTAAAGTGACAACTAATGGGATTTTCACATTCCCACAAAGATTGGAACTGGGCTTAAACGTAAACAACTGAAATCAGTTGAACCATTATGACGTGATACATAAAATCGCCTTTGCGGTCTTCAAATAGCTTTCACGTCACACGTGGCCATAAAGTGGCTATTAACGCCCGCTACGCTTGTGGAAAATCCCACTTCCTGGCCTGGTCGAGACGTAAAATGTTGTACTTATCACGGGCGGTAATAAAGAAAGCCTCAGATCGCATATTTTATCGCCCTTGCCTTCGGCTCTGGTGTCAAATACCTGCGATCTGAGATATTCTTTGTTTTACCGCCCTCGGTAAGTAATGTACTATTGTGTCTGGATATGATCTTTGCAAGGATCAATTTTGGACTAATTCATGAAATATATGCAACAGTTAAAATTAAAAGCTTAGAGGGGTCTGAACAGTAATTTTTATCACTTTATCAGAGTTCATGTTTACTGACATTTTAAAATGAGGTGAATCATCATTATTCAGAAGTATGTAGGTATTATTGGAATTTATGCAGTTTAGATAAATATTTATTAATGAGCTACTTCAATTTCATTTTATGAAACATGGGAAGAAATAGTAATCACAAAAATCTTATAAAAATCGGTCTAAGCCCAAACATGTCTGCATGACAAGCAGAAGCGGGGATACTCATCTCTGTAGTTGACTGTACAAATAGAGGTTAGCTTATTTCATAAACATGTGATTTTAAAGAAACTAGTTCTTTAAACAACATAAAATCATAGAGAATAGACAGCCAGACATAACAAAGCAAATTCAGTCAGTAAACACACCAATAATCATTAAGACTAAACAATGAATGCATTCATGGCCAATCCTTAGGCCGTCTGATGTTTCTATCATATCCAATTACTAAACATTGAAGTGATCCTAGTGATGAAAACGAAATGTGAAGTTAAAAACGGAATAAAACATGGAATATAAGGTGACCTTTTGGCTACTATGTACCATGAATTCTGTGAAAAAAGTAAGGCTTCCGCATAATATATATGAATATGCATATTTGGGGGTCTATCTACACTAAAACATATCATTAAGTCATCAATAAATGTTTTCTTTCAATAAAAGTGTTTATTGCTGGTATCATTTCTTTTTTGGGGCGATCAAATCTAACAAAACAAACCTTGAGGTAACCTAATGCTTTTCTATGATGACATTGATGACCTTTTCAAAAATCATAAAATAAAAAATTGTTGGCAAAATGAAAATTCTATTAAATGAAACATTTGGTGATAATTTTGTTGATAAAACGGCAGGCAACCCATATCATAGTCATTTCCCATAATTAGTAAATACAATATAGAAATCAATGTTTCCATTTTCACAATTAAAAAATTTGCCTTTGACAGTGGATTGACAGACAGTGCTCCAATATGAGTGACCTCAGTGTTATCTTGAGAACTGAATAGGTGGCTGCCCTATTTAATTACACCTAGCAAGATTCGAGCAGGCTTTACTAACGTCAACGTCCAAAGCAAACAAAATTGGATTTTTTTATGTTTCATTGCCTTTCATAATAACTACATTTCTTTGTTCCATATCACTATCAATAAACATATTTATGCATTATATCAATACTGTATTCATCTCCTTGTACACAAACATCACAAGTAAACAAACATCTGTTCGATAAACAATCAAGTATTAGAAACAAGTGAGTAACAAAAGACAACAGATAAGAGACCATGCAATGTCATAAACAGATTGTAAAGAAAATTACTTTTCTAGTAGGTATGGTTGGGTCTAATAATGTTACATTTCTGATTCTTATTTCTCAGACACAAGCTTCTCTCTTTTGCAGAGTGGTCATGGTTAATGAATCTCAAATTTAATTTATAAACTGTATTTTTGATTAAATTAAATGGTTATAGGATTAGGTTATTCATTCCAGTCATAATGGTTATTTTTCCAGTGTATCTCCATCTCTTTCTGTTACAGGCATTCTGGGAGCATTCTGTTATAGGACATTGTGTGACATACTTCAGATTATTTTATTAGGCTCAAGCAGACACAAGTCCCCTTACACAATTATATATTCACAGTGCAGGATTTCTGCCGTGGCCTACAAGGCCCCAGCCTAGAGCCTTGCCAGTCTAGAGGCCCCAGCCGTGGACCCTTCATTAAAGTCCAAAAGCATGGCTTGCCTTCTCAATACCAAGTGCCTAGGGGCCCTGAATCTCTAAATACGGGCCTGTATAGTCAGCCACAAAGAATGGTTATCAGACTCAAACAATTATTACCAAGTGGCATCTTTTCACATGTATTGTTCGATATGTGTAACATTGCCCCTGATTTTTATTATTATTTACTCTATTAAATGCAGCCATTTGCAATGGGCATCATATTCTTACTGGTTTATAGCAGTATTATCAGAATATTCTTGACAATATTATAACCTTAAAAGTTAACCAGCATCTATTAGCCTTTAGGTGGCTGTTTAGGTGTGTTGGATCCTCATTTTCTCAACAGTTTTTAACCGGATCAATCACAAACCATTGAAAATATACCCAGTGTAACTAGTTCCCCAGCTTTAAGTGGTTGCAACCTAGTATTAACATAAATACAGCCACAAGACTACCCAAGCAAGCCATAACCACTACATTCCAGTTTCCTATGTCTTAGGCGGACAGCACATTGTTTCATAACATAGGATGTACCTCTGCCCCGTTCAGTTTCATAACTCCAATGCATTTATTATGGTTTCCTCATATTTTTAACATATAAAACGGCTTCTTGATCGAATGAAATGCCAATTTTACTGCCTGTCAAGTATCACCTAGACATAACCTTTAAAGCCATAAACATATGACTGAATATGTGTGAGCTATTGTAGCTATATCTATCTGTAAAGATATGTCATGATTACTCATGTAAATGTTGAATTACGCCAGACGCATGAGGCATGACCGTCGTTTTGTATCTTATCACATCGAGTCGGTGGTGCGAGGACACCGACCAATAGCAGGGGCTCGATACCACACTGGCACATTGTAAACAAAGATCGAAAGCTCGTGTCAATGAAACCGCATTATTGGCACGCTAATAAGCCCGTTTACGTGCCAAATGACGACCTAAGTAGGTTAATAGAAAGTGGCCGACGCAAAAACGAAAGTCGTTCCACTCGTTTGACGCTACAGAACTTCCTAGTACTTACCAGACGAGTATGAGTGTGGTGACGATATTAACTATTAATCCTAATATTGTAATGAGATTCGGGGCGAGCCATAGCGGCGTCTTCGACACCAGCCAGCACCACCACGGCTGGAGCCATGCATCCAAAATACTGCTACTCGTACACGAGTATTTGTGTTCACTGAGTTTCTTTAACTGTGCAGCATTTAAAATCCTCTCCTTATAGAACTGCATTATCACTGTCACGACATTAAAACCTAGATCTACACTGAACGAGTTACACTTAAACTTTGCAGTGAATATTCGCGATTTTTTTAATCAAAGCGAAAAATACGCACGACACTCATCATCACACCATGCGTGGCATAGACAATAAAAGACGTTTTTTAATTACGAAAAAGGTGGCCGCGCTGTACGAAGCTATTTACTTCATTCAGCCACAACACAACCATAGACAAAACAAGTATGACGTTTGTGCAATAATGTTGCTAGTTTTTAAATTGTTCCCCAACGATGAGGAAAATTATCTATTGTTTGCCTTAAAAATAAAAACTGGCCGACCAGATCAGCCGTTTAAAAATGCTAGTAAATACATTGAACCAGTTACTTTTTATGATGTATCAAAACTCTGCTTTTATTTCACAGGAAAAAGAGATAATATCTCTTTTTCCTGTTAGCATATTATGACGTCATTTTACTCAGGGGTCAAATCATCTCCTTATTTTTCGTTTTTGATATATTCAAAATCGTCCATACTGCTAAATAGGCGAAGTTTACTTATCTACTTTTACAAATTTTCGAAAACAAATCTAAAGGCTAGAGTCTGGCTAATGAAAGATGAGACTGACATTTGTTCCAAACTTTTTAAATGGCGACATTATACAAACGTCAAATGTGTCAAACGTCATTAGATTTCTGAGGATAGTATGCTGTGGTGATTTTGATACTCAATATGCAACATAAGAAAGTAACAGTTTCCGAAAATACTTACTGAATTGTTTTTGCTTTTCTTTCCGTGGCTAATGTGGGGAGTAAATATATATCATAAATAAACACTAACACTCTAATAAAAGCTATGTACTTACCAATTTTCACTAAAATTGGAAGAATTGAAAAGGTGACAACAACTCAAAAATCGGCTCAAGTATCATTACCGTTTTTGTCACCCTATAAACAGTGTTGCAACCCGTTGTTTTTTTAAATTTGCCGCTATTTTTTAGTCTCATCTTTCATTAGCCAGACTCTAGCGTGAAATAATTGACAACATTTCATATTTTCAAAAGATCTTAATTCGTAAACCATTTGGGTAAAACTGTATTTTATGCTCAAAAAAAATATTTTTGGATTTTTTTTCCCATTCATTTTGGAAAAAATCGTCAATTAGTGTGAACCGGAAGTGTGACGTCATTTTCCCTGCATTATCGAGAGAGACCTTAGTGCTGAAACGATTAAAAAGTGTATGGTATCCGGTTGTCATTTTCTGACATACTTGCCGTCTGACGTTTATTTGTTTTGAAAATTGTTACAACTGCTTAGCGGCTTTAGAAGTTTAATTTTCTTACCGTTGGTTCATTTGCACGTTTTCGAAGACCTTAAAAGACTTGGCACTTTCCCACTGGACTCCGATAACGCATTCAAACATTATTAACTTGGCATTCTTTTACCGGACACCGATTTTTTTCATATAATGAAGACATCAGAAGGTTTTTCTCAGGCTGATAGCACGAATCTGCCGCGTGTTGAAATTATGATGATGGAGTACACATCGGCAAGTGATAAATATAATCCAACCCAAATAAGAGGAGCAAAAGCATCGTTGTCTTCCCGAACTTCCTATGTTGACAACGCTGAACGCCTGACAGTTATTTTTTTAATCGTAATTGTCGCTCTGGATTCTAGTTTTTTTAAATCGTAATTTTCGCTCTGGATTCTAGTTGGGAAAGTGACGTCATTTTCTACATACGCCCTTTTAGAATGAGCTACTTTTCAAACTGCTATTTTTAATTGAAAAATTGAGTTAAAACGAAAAAGAAAAAATACGGGTAGCTTAAAATTCCACCTATTTTCTATCCAGCTCATAAAATGAAGGAGTAGAAAATTTGAAATATTGTCAATGACGGACACCGTAAAGATATTCAGAATCTGATGCAGCCAATAAATAGTACCGACGAAATACCTAGGTGAAAAAAATAGTACCCTTAAACTTTTCGAAATATAAGGCCTGTTCACGGTGTACGCTACCGGCGTCAAGCTGGCGTACACCGTTTGTATCTCTGGAACGGCTTTGTTTTTGGAAACGCTTTATATCTCAAAAAATAGTACCCAAATAGTACCCTAGGGCCCTAAAATTTTATTTCTCTAGCTATCGTAGAAGCCGAGATATAGTGAGCTCTTTCTATAAGGAATTCCCGGGTACGCCAGCTTGACGGTGTGAAATTTTGTACACCGTTAAGTTATGGAATATCTCGGCTTCTACGATAGCTAGAGAAATAAAATTTAGGGCCCTAGGGTACTATTTGGGTACTATTTTTTGAGATATAAATCGTTTCCAAAAACAAAGCCGTTCCAGAGATACAAACGGTGTACGCCAGCTTGACGCCCGGTAGCGTACACCGTGAACAGGCCTTATATTTCGAAAAGTTTAAGGGTACTATTTTTTTCACCTAGGTATTTCGTCGGTACTATTTGGGTACTATTTATTGGCTGCATCAGATTCTGAATATCTTTACGGTGTACGCTATCTTGTCGGACACAAATAATTTGTAATAACAACAGGCAAACTAGGCATGTACCTAGCTATAAATGATAATTATATTGATTACGGAGGACGCATTCTGTGACCATTCTGATGTCGATACGGGTTTTAAATTAGATTAGTATCACTTTGCCCGTCACAAGGTCTTTAACTTTTTTGTCCGCATTTTGCTATGTATAGAGGGAGTCATTTTGCATTTATTTATTATTTTTTTAATCTTGTTATCAATTTATCACACAATTAAAGTTAGCTGTCCAGCTTGCTCCACATAGTTTTGAAACTGAATGAACCTATTTTATTCTATCAAATTTGAAGAATGTACCAAGGGTAGATAGATATAGTTAAGGAAGCAGAATAATAAAATAATTAAAATAAACGTAAAGCTTTATTTCAACAATAATTACAATTTCATTACAGTTATACGAATTTTGTCTATAATAATTATGAGTTTTGATCTTTTGATCCATAATAATATAGTTTTCATACGATGTTTAGTTTACACTAAGTTTTATTGTACTCGATGCTTATAAGCTACTTATCTACAAAAATCTGATTACAGTGGCCACGTTTCATGAACCTCCAAGTTACAATTTTACGAGTCTAAACTGGCAACATTGGCCAAAAACAACGACACCATTGGTTGGTTTGGCCCGATTTTGCTAGTTTAGAGTTGTAAAATTGTAACTTGTTACTTCGTGAAACGTGCCCCAGGTATATAAGTTTGAATCAAACTAGAGTTTTATTGTACCGTAAGCATAATGTTATTGCTGCCAATAAAGTCATAAATGACAACGGTTTCTATTAAGTAAAATTATCTTTGTAGCAAATAAGATGATGTAGTAAAAACTGTTTATTTATACTCATAATATGATTTTATTCAGACAGTGTTGCCAGATGCACTTTCAAATGTTTCAGTATAAGTAGTGCACCTCGTAGCACCTTAGTTTTCCAAGCACCTTTCCGTTTTACCTTTTTCTTTTCTTATTTAATTTCTTAATTTATTTTAATCGTTGTTGTACAAAGTATCGCCCGTCGCTATCTGCTTTTAGCCTGACTCTTCCTAGCCTCAACTCTCTTCTGCAGGGTCGTCAGCAGTGCTCCCAGAACGTTATGGCCAGGAAGTCGTTTGCCAAAGAGCAGGCGCTTTACTGAGTCGTCATATGTCAGAAGAGCCACCATATTCTGTAGAAGGAAGCCTTGACAGTATTCTAAAAGCTGCGTTGCTCCATATACCTGGAAATAAAACAGAGTCATTGAAATATTTAAAGTCGTCGAAATTTCAATTATTAACACTTTCGCCACCAAAATTGCGAAGCGCTACGCTCGTAGTCAATAACATGGGGAAATGCGCACGTAGCGAAAATTTTCTACATGCCCATTTCCCCATGATAAAATAGCGCCAACGGGGCGGGTTCCCAGTGTTGAAAGTGTTAAAGGTTGAAAGGTTCAAAGCAGGACCCTTGGGTTGGGAATATTGTATTTTTTCGTTGTGCCACCAATGTCTCAAACGTTCTGACGTTTTGTTATCAAAGTCGGAGCGACAATAGACTTTGTAACCTTTAATACTTGAGAGGTTGCATGTGATATATGTTTTTATGCAGTTTCCACCTTCCATAAGATGGGCTATGTGCTATTTGTCACTTGGTGCTATAAAAAGTGATTCTATAACCCTTTTTTAGGTTTCCGTACCGAAATAGTAAAAAGAACCCTTATGGTGCGACTCTGTTTGTCCATCTGTCACAGCCAGATATCTCAGAAAGTACTGCTGCTATCGATTTGAAAATTCGAAATGTTATAAAGTTATAACTTTTTTTAAAGGGTGGCGAAAACTCGAAATGGTAGGTCGAAAATTTAATGTCGGGCTATCACATCAAGTGGGGTATCAAATAAAAGGGCTTACAGTGGCGTTGCGTCAAATACATTCTTAGTAAAGCCGGAGCAGATTTTCATTACTTTTTCTCAGGAGTAGTAGATAAATAAAATAGGCAAGCCTGTCGGAATCGGTTTCTATGGACACCACGCCACTGAGAGCGTAATTTATAGATCTACAAATGGTTTAAAAAATGGTTTTCGAATCTATTCCAAATGGCATGGGACCCTAGAAACTGTCCTGACGTACCTTAGCATGAATATAAACGGAGACGAGGTTGTGCAGGTCGACGGACTTGGCGGCGCGCGCCTCACAGTGCCTCTGCAGCGGCAGCAGCTGGAAGAAGGACGCGGCGGCCAGCACCTCCAGCACGTCCGCCTCCGGGATCTCCAGCCCGGAGCAGCCACCGGAGTACAGGTACTTCATCACTTGCTGGAACAGTTATTGTAATGGGGTATTTGACAACAATCAATAGTATATTACACAACTAGGGAGGTAATACAAAGAAAGGCCGAGATCGCAGATGTTTGCGGCCCGAGCTGCAAGCGAGGGACGTAAATATGCGATCGAGGGCTTTCTTTATTACCTCCTGTTTTGTGTACATCGTTTTATGTTTACACTGGGCCAGAAAGCTGCGCGTACGGAAAAAATCACTTTATGGCCAGGTGTGGCATAAAATAAATTATCGCTGACCATCAAAATACGTCTCCAAAACTGCTTGGACAAAATCAATTACATTCATTTTCATACCGCCAATGATTTTAAAACGAGAAAAACTAAATATAAGGCACCATGTTGAGCATGACGTCACAAATCAGTATATCATACTAAACTGCATATTTTCTGAGCGCTTTGACAAATAGTTTAAAAAGAAGCTGATTTGATCCGTCATCAAGCAGCCTATTAGATTAGTGCTAGTTCGTCTCGAACAGTGACTTCCCACTTTCTCCTTGCTCTTTTCAAAATATGGCAGTAAGAGCAGTAAAAAGGGCCTACAGAATTTAGAGAACATGAGTTGAATCAGTTCGGAGGTTATGGAGGAAGAATAGCGGGTATATAATGCTCGTAGTAGCTAGTACCTAGAATTTAACTCTCAATGTAGCAGCGGATCCAGGGGCTAAGACGTTCAAGCTCTTCCTCAAAATCTTCTAATTTTTTTACTTTAGTACTATCTACTATCAGCTGGGTGAAGCCTCCCCAACAGCCTGATTCAGCTTCTTTTAAAAGGTCTTTAGTAGTATTTTGATTACATTGTTGATTCAGTCACCTCAAATATATGGTATCTAATATCGTTGATCTGCACTAGGGGTGGCGCGGCGCCGGCGGCGGGCACGGCGTCGCTCGGCGCGCGCGCCGGCGCCAGCATCGCGCGCAGGCGCGGCGACTCCGACACTAGCACGATCTTGTGCCCGTAGAAAAGACGCCCTTCCACCCTGGAGGCAACATTATACTTTTGTTACTAAGCACACAATCCCTTCCAGCGTCTGTTTCCGATAACGTACGACCTGGATGTTTTAAGGTTAGAATGATTAGGTATCTGTTGTTTACCATTTATGCTGTTTTAGATTTAAGTTTTTGTAATCTTTTGTTTTGGTGCACAATAAAGAATATTGTATTGTATTGTATTGTATCTTCAGGGTAAGCGTGCTCCATTATATGCTATGGCATATTTCTCTGGGAGGGGCAGCACGATACGAATTTCGCTGTGTCCTTACCTGAACGTGACGTCAGCGAGTGAGGGGTTGTTGACATAGGAGGGGTCGACGCGGGCGGGGGTGGGCGCGGCGGCGGGGGGTGGCTCCAGAACGGGGGGCACCCCCTCCCAGCCGTAGCACGCGCACAAGATGTCCGCTAGCAGCAGCACTGTGCCTTCCTTCTGGCCGGCATAAGGAATAATGATGAGAGGTGCGTGAGCTCAACAGTGAGCAAATAAAGCCCAGTTCAAAATATATGATAAAAATGTAAACACTTTGGCCTGGTTATGAGTAACAGTAATCGTAAATTCTCATTGTGATCAATATGTAGGACAATTAGTAAACCGTTAATTTATTACACGATGCTTATGTATGTTACGTGTGTTGTGTATGTTACGTACTTATATGTGTTGTAGGTCATATATGACCATAGTTATGCAGAAAGCGACCAGAGACAAGTTTCGTGTACTTGGATTTTATACTTTCTGCTTAACTGCGTAAATGTATAAGTATATAATCCAAGTATACGAAGCTTGCCTCTGGTCTCTTTTTGCATAACTATGGTCATATAGTAGTATAACGTAGTGGTGTTAATTTACCTTGCTGTATCGTAAAATGTTGAACAGCAATGGGAGACACTCGTAGATGAACTGCTTGCTGTAGTGACTATCGTCCGATGGGCACACCTGAAAGGTGCGGATTAAAACTTCAACATCAAAGTGTCTTAAGCACGTATTCGTCCTTTTAGCAGGACAGGTCAACTTAGAGCTCTAACACATGAGATCATACTCCTTCTCAATATTAGAGAACAAGAGATAGGAACTAAGTCCATAGCCATGGACCAAGGAGCAAACTCTTGATGCCGATGACATACAAATGACGTTAAGCTACATACAGATACAGCATATCGTTATAGTCTATGTTTTATATAGATTTATGAATCATTTCTATCATTACATTGTTACTTTTACGATACAGGTAATCTACGTTAAAAATAAATTAATGTAAAACCTAGACTCTCTCAAGCTTGACGTAATTTTTCAGTCATCGGCATCAAAAGTTCGCTTCCCGGCCATAATTGACTTATTCGCCTTATTTCACGATAACTTGACTTAAACTGTACCTGCAAGAAGTCCTGCAGCAGTTGATCAATGACGTGGTCTAAGGCTGCGTCTGCTGCGGCTGCTAGGGACAGCGTCCAGGCGTGAAGCGACCAAGGTACTCCTAGGGCGCGCAGCTCTAATGTTATGTCTGAAACATTACAGTTATCTCTCTTGAAATAGAAAAAAAGGTTTGTATACATTGATAATCATCAAGCACGTAGATATAGAAAGTGTAAGTGGGGTTGGGTCATGGCACAACCAGATGAAAACGCAAGTGCAGCGAGCACGAAATGAATAATTTCACTGGTCATCGAGTCCTAAGGGGGGGTTAGGCCTCCCCTTCCCTATACATGTCCATAATGACAATCATTGTCCTGGCGCTTTTTCTCTTTTTCCCAAATCCCAGATTTGGCAGATATTATATTAATAATAACCTGATTATTACCATGAAGCGACTGCCATCTGATCTCTTAACTCCTAACACACACCTATATTCAATATAATACAAATTGACTAACTACAAAATAATTTACCCAAGTGGTCAGTCTCGGCCGCGTAATACATGGCATCTTGCAGCGCCCTCTGCTGCTGTTTGGTGAAGGCGGGTCGGGCGGTGGAAGGCGTGCCCTCAGCCAGGACCTCCTCCAGGGACAACACGGCTCCGGCGCCGCGGGTTCCGCCGCGGACGGCCGCGCGCAGGCACGCGCGGCGGCCGTGCGTGCAGCATACGGCTACCGCGCTGAAAGTTCATTTATCATATGTTCTAAGTTTAAGTACACTGTTTGATATCGATTTCTCCTGTAGTGTCATTTCATTAAACGAATTGATACTTATCTTTAAAAAACTGACTTCAAATATTGAATCTACGACACCAGCAAATTCACGAGATAAAAATAACAAAAAAATAGTGAAAAATGCCAATATTTTCCCTTCCCTTAATTAATTACAGATCCCACGATGATCCCATTTTCCGTTCCCTTCATCAATTACGGATCCCATGATCAGAACCGGATTTTGGAAAAATTGGGACCAATCTGGAAGTATTACATATAAGTATTTTCATTAAAAAAAAACTAAAATAGGTTGTATTTTTTCTGATTCCTTTAACCTCCTCCTTTTTTTGAAGTTAGTTGAAAACCGAAGTACCTGTAACATCCGTATTGAGCCGCGGCGCTATAACACAGAGCGTCATTGAGCTGCGTGGAAAGGAACGGATCCGCGCCATGGGACAGCAGGAGTTGGACCAACTCTTGATTGCCGGCGCCACAGGCAACCTGCAAGCAAGAATTATTCTCTAAAAAAAATCCAGCCTCAACTATTTTTCCATAAAATTCTAGCGCATTTTACCAACCTACGTTCTGACAATAATCCCAGATTTTGGCAAGTCTTCTACTTTATCACTGCTTTACTTGACTGGCCATCTAACCTCCGTAACTCTTGTGCTTTATCCTTGGAAATCAAGGTTTCCAAGGTTTGTGCAGGTTTACTCAAGATTTTTTTCTGACCGTATGAGCGTTGGTTACATTAGTACCGACCTACATGCAACGGACGTTGGGGTTTGAGCCCGGGATCTCACAATTTCGTGTCCATTCAACGAAGCTCTAACACTCTTGTTGATGAATTAAACTTTTAGGTTCAGAGAAAACTAGTTTATTTATTAAAATACATTTTACAATACGATAATACTAGATTCACACAGAAGCCATCATAACAAAATATTGTCAACCCTAGTGATGTTGTAACAAATATAGTGACGTGACATACAATAGATTTTTAACAGCTTTAACCGCAATATTTTACCACATTCGTATCTGAATCGAGTTTACCTGTAAAGGAGTTAATGTGCAAACATCTTCCCCTCTCGCCGGTGCTCCGTCCACTCGCGCGCCAGCACCCAACAATTTGCGGGCACACTCCACCGCGCCGCCGCCGCCGGCGCCACTGCATGCATACACGAGTGCCGTCCAGCCTGGAACACAATCATATTAATAGGGTATTTTTTAATCAAGATGTATTTATTCATCAACGCTAATCATTAAATTAAATTGCAATACGTACTGCTCGGAAAAATCTTTCGTGCCATCGAAAATTTTTAAATGACCGTTTCATTATGATGAGCCACTGCTCAACATAATTTAAATGCGCTTGCCACTGTAAGCGCATTTAAAAACAGATAGGTATATGTTTACGCATTGTCGTATGTTTATTTGTGCCAGTTTGGGGTAAAAAATGGCCATTGGTGGCAACACCACCACAGATAAGGATTTTTGTTAAATAGCATCGCCTTCTAGTTTTTCAGTTGTCATTAAAAACCTAACCCGTAATCCCTGCTGTACACACTCGGCGAGAACGCGCCAGACGCTCGCGTCATTCTCTTTTCACGACATGAGTAAGTAAGAAATGGCCGTAACGCGTGTCCTCTCTCTCTCTCGGCGGGACCGGCGGAGATACGCATGTTGTACACTTTATGCACTTATCCCAACTGAAGTAAGATAAGGACGTCATACGTGTCTCGCCCGATCGCAGATAATGAATAGGGTCACCAGTCAGTTCATATTATGAATCTCTTCGGATATTCAGTATACTATTACGAACCAGCGGTAGGGGGTGTGTAGACGGGCGATTGCGGACCCGGGGTGCCGTGCGGGGAGCGCGGGGAGAGCAGCGACGCATGCGGCGCCGCGACGCCCGGCGTCTCAATGTTTGGGTCCGCGCCTGACTCTAGAAGCATCTGGAACAGTAAAATTATTAATTTGTTTATGTTTAACATGAACGCAGCACGCCCCGCTCGAGCGTCCACTCAGTCCGTACACTAAGACCAATGAAGTCCTTGAAGATTTGACGAACGCATGCTTATGCTGATAGTGTCAGTTCACTCTAGTTTCTTACAATACTCGGAAACCGAAATGTATTAGGATTCTGGTTGAAAAAGGGGTTTACTCCGTTGAGGGTTCATAGATGGGTTTTATGAAGGGAAATACTAAAAAAGACACAAAACTTCTTGCCTTTGGCAGTGGGCTTGAGGCCCTTTAGTCCCGTCTCCTTGGATACGCTTATAATCTTGGAGGAAAGGTTTGTTGGAGCAATGTTTAGTTTTATATCTGTACCTATTTTGAGAACCTACGTGTAGGTAAGGGTGGAACCCACGTCCACGCCGAACTAAGGGAACGTTAGGGATAGGTAGGTATATATACTTAGTAAACGCACTTCAATGATACTTACAGCCACGATCTGGTCGTCCCCAGCCAATGCTGCCTTCATCAGTACGGTCAGTCCTGCGGCATCCGTCGCGTCCAGCCCCGTGGAAGGCAGGAGCGCCTTCACCCCACCGACTAAATCCGGTCGACCGCTCAGCAACGCCCGCTGAGCGAGCCCTAGGGCTGCCCGCGAGAGCTC
This sequence comes from Eudemis profundana, assembly GCA_947034925.1. Classification (NCBI taxonomy): domain Eukaryota; kingdom Metazoa; phylum Arthropoda; class Insecta; order Lepidoptera; family Tortricidae; genus Eudemis; species Eudemis profundana. The sequence goes on along the minus strand of OX344800.1, from coordinate 2,826,711 downwards.
GTCGGGTGTTCGGGTGCAACGGGACCACGCTGGCTCTATCGCTTCTTCCAATCTGTCAATTTTCAAATGGAGTCTGATATTGAGTGCTAGCTTTACTATAAGGTTCCTTTTCCGGTAAGGGATAGTCGAATGAGCGGGTTAACGCTTGGAACCAGTAAGTCTTTTACTGGGTTAACGATTTGAAGGCGCCCATCAAAAAGCTTTTTTCAGATCGGGGTGGTCCGATCCCTGGTCTTGTGACTTCGTCAGTCGATGGAATTATTAGGCTGAGACGAAAATAGACTGTGCTCGCCTCATCTCCCGCACCGCTTGATGCACTGTTACTTCACTCACAATCTAATGCCTTATTCTCTGAATCGTTATACTCGTACTACTAGAATGTACATAAGTAGGTTACAAACCTTAATGAGAAAAAAACAAAGAAAAATTTAAGAATCAGAATCTGAATCAGAAAATGCTTATTGTGTAAACTGTGTACATGGGATGAAACAAATTATAAGGTAGGTAATTATTATTAGAAGTAGTTGCAAGGGAAGAATAGTGAAGGATTCTCACGTGACAGGTCTCGGCGGGCAGTCCGCGTGGGGCAGCAGCAGTCGAGCGGCTTGTATGACGTCGTCGGCGTCCGGGACGCCGGGAGGGGGGCGCAACGCTGCATGTGCCCTAGGGAACGATAACATGTAAAAAATGGTTTCTAAGATTTTATGGCGGATGTTAACATAGTGATACACTTGGTGCATCATATTTATAATTACAAGCTCGCTCTCGAACCTAAGGCGGCCTGTTCGCCTACAGGGAACACCTATTGCGCAATATGGTCTGCTAAGTAACTTTGAAACAACTTGGTTTCCAGTTTGATCTCACTTTTTTATTAGTGAAACTTTAAGAATTTGGCATTCTTTACGTTTATGTTTCTGATGGAATACTACAATACTCGTAACATCATCATCATCAGCCTATGTACGTCTCACTGCTGGGCATAAGCCTACTCTCATAGTACTCGTATAGCAGACTAATATTTCCAACAAAAAGAAAGAAGAGTTAGAAGCGAGGGGGCCCCGTAGACCTTGGGACTTGCGGGAGGCATATGCTGAGTGCCCAAACTGCCCAATGGTGAAAGTGGCTCTGAAGATTAGTGAAAACGTTCAGTAACACACCTGATGACGCGAACCCATTCGCCGAGCGGCGGCAGCGCGCCGGCGCCGCGCTCGCCCCACAGTCCATTGGCGCAGCTCGCCGTCGACGCTGTATTCGAATTGTGTTCCAACTGAAATGAAAATATTTGTCCCGTTATAGGTTCACAAGATACAGGGTTCTCCGGCCCAACTGCTTGTAATAAAGTGGCCGGTGATGTGATTTGATCGGTATGGTAATCAATCAACTGTTCTTCAGTTTTTATTTGACATTGTACCTACTGGCACAATTCCCTCAACATTCTGTACAGTCGCACACACTCGCATCTCTCCTTCCCTATAAGTATACAGGTTGAAATTTTATTGACCGGCCAAATTTTTCCTAGACATCATATATCAATAAAAGATGCCATTTCTGAAGACAAAATTGTAGGTACCTAAAATTGTCCCCATAAAATGTACTTGTCCGAAAAAATAATTAGAAACGTGAGGATTACGCGTATCGACACGTAAGTTGTATCGGCGACTCAACCCGGGAGCGGGGTAGGTAGGGGTCGCGGGGAGGGGAAGCTCGCCCGCCAGCCACGTTAGCAGCACCCATGCTGAAGGGCAGTCACCTGCGAGCACCGCATGAAGTAGTAGAGAGCCCGCTCGGCCGCCGGCGACAGCGGCGCGTGGCGCGGCGCCACCCGCCGCAGCACGGCGCGCAGCTCCCCCGCCGACCCGGCGCCCGTCGTCAGCAGCACCGATGCTGGCTCTGGCTGTAGGGATAGTCACCTGCGAGCACCGCATGAAGTAGTAGAGAGCCCGCTCGGCCGCCGGCGACAGCGGCGCGTGGCGCGGCGCCACCCGCCGCAGCACGGCGCGCAGCTCCCCCGCCGACCCGGCGCCCGTCGTCAGCAGCACCGATGCTGGCTCTGGCTGTAGGGATAGTCACCTGCGAGCACCGCATGAAGTAGTAGAGAGCCCGCTCGGCCGCCGGCGACAGCGGCGCGTGGCGCGGCGCCACCCGCCGCAGCACGGCGCGCAGCTCCCCCGCCGACCCGGCGCCCGTCGTCAGCAGCACCGATGCTGGCTCTGGCTGTAGGGATAGTCACCTGCGAGCACCGCATGAAGTAGTAGAGAGCCCGCTCGGCCGCCGGCGACAGCGGCGCGTGGCGCGGCGCCACCCGCCGCAGCACGGCGCGCAGCTCCCCCGCCGACCCGGCGCCCGTCGTCAGCAGCACCGATGCTGGCTCTGGCTGTAGGGATAGTCACCTGCGAGCACCGCATGAAGTAGTAGAGAGCCCGCTCGGCCGCCGGCGACAGCGGCGCGTGGCGCGGCGCCACCCGCCGCAGCACGGCGCGCAGCTCCCCCGCCGACCCGGCGCCCGTCGTCAGCAGCACCGATGCTGGCTCTGGCTGTAGGGATAGTCACCTGCGAGCACCGCATGAAGTAGTAGAGAGCCCGCTCGGCCGCCGGCGACAGCGGCGCGTGGCGCGGCGCCACCCGCCGCAGCACGGCGCGCAGCTCCCCCGCCGACCCGGCGCACGTCGTCAGCAGCACCGATGCGCCTGACGCGTTGGATCCGTTGGAGCTGCCGTTGGATCCCGCTGAAGTGCCTGACCCACCTACAAATAATAGGGAGTAAACACCGGAACAGACGCCATTTCCTGGCTAACCACGTACTGCTGTGTCATATCAAGATACTGACTTGGAATCCTTACAGATATAGTGATACCCTACACAGCATTTCGACATGACACGGCAGCGTATTGAAACTCTAGAATTGTGGAGTCTCTAGTCTGGCCAAATACGGTCCTACTGCACTCAAAGTGAGCTTTTGAGATTAGAGATTCCATCAGAATAAATAATCTCTGTAAACATTTAAGTAGGTAGCTGTTATTCGTACATGCAGGAGCAATTCCATATTCAAGCTAAAGAAGAATAGAATAAGAATAGAATAACTTTATTTAAAAGTCTTGTAAGTAGATATTATTGACTGAATTTAGAATTAAAGCTGCAATGAACTCTTACCAGAGCCATTAGTGGTGATGCCAGAGTCGTGGCTGAGTCCCAGTTGCCGGTGCTCCGGGCGCGAGGCGCTGGACGAGGATCCTGAACCCATCGAGCTCATGGACTCCCATCGGGAAAGAGACAGCGCTCCTGAAATCAATAAACAACCTCATTATAAAAGGCGACTGCTGGGCAGTAGGGGTTTTCAGGATTTTACGTAGGGGGAAATGAACCAAAATCCTGAACGCCAAGACCCCTCCGGATCAATCTTGTTCAAGAAGAGACTTCATTCCGTTAAGCTATGAGGGCTATCTTCTCTAGTAGCGTCTCTTCCGCGGCTTGGGGGAAGACTGCCTAGTAACTTACGTCAAAGTTCATGTATCCGTGGCATGGCGTCGAATTTCCCATAAGTACGTCGCAGTTTTGATTTTTATCAAAAAGCAATAAGAAAAAGTACTCAAACATATGATAATCTAGAGATGGAGTAGACGTCAAAGGTATCAGTGACGTGGTGTCAAACTTACCCGTGGGTAAGCTAGAGCCTATTTGGTATGGCTTTTCTCCAAGAGCAACATGACATGATGAAGTCTCAAACGTCTGATGATCTGGAGAAGAATATTACCTGAAGCGACCCGACCCGCGTTGAGATGGCTGTAGGGCTGCAGCAGCCCCCAGAGGTCGGCGCAGTTGGCGACGGCGTGGTCGACGACCGCCGGGGTGACGGGCGCGGTGGCCGCGCTGCTGCCCGCTATGAGCGCTATCTCCTCCAGGAGCGTCTCCATCCCGGCGCAGAGGTAGATGGCTGCGTATCTGCGAACAAATAATTGATTCATCATCAGTATCATCATCAGCCGAAAGAGACCCACAGGTAGAGATAAGTACCTATCCTAAAAGAACGCCACCATGACCGGGTATACTTCGTTCGCATATAGCGGACTCCTACCTACAACCTTAACCGGGACGGTTAATTATCAGTCCAACTGCCTGTGCCTGCCTACCCACGCTGTGTCCCCCGGTAAGTGATCGCCATTGTGGTCACGAACTCCTCGGCTCAGCGGGCGTCTGTTTTACAAGCCATGCGACCCATCCATTATGAGTCAAGATAAAACTTACATACCGATTAAATGTGCAAAATAATAGGCGTAATGCAATAAAATAATGTGTCTCTATTAAAACTCGCCAGGATTTATGTTGCGCGGATTTAAGTGCAGTTTTTGGACAAGTCGGTGGGCTCCTCTGAGTTTGGCAAGAGGCCAATTCATCCTCCTCGTCCTGTTGGACTCTCTCTCGTCTAAGGCCTCTGGAATTCTGCTCGTCCCGCCACCTTATTCCTATCGTCACGTTACTGAAATGCAAAGTTACTCGTGGACGAAGGAGGCGACGCGCACGTCGAGCATCCAGCGCTGGAAGCGGCCGGGCGCGAGGCTGGTGCGCGCGCGCGCCGCCGACCCGAGCCGCCGCGCGCTGGCAACCCTGAGGACGTTGTCACATGTGCTATACACTCGACTTACTCGTGCACGAAGGAGGCGACGCGCACGTCGAGCATCCAGCGCTGGAAGCGGCCGGGCGCGAGGCTGGTGCGCGCGCGCGCCGCCGACCCGAGCCGCCGCGCGCTGGCAACCCTGAGGACGTTGTCACATGTGCTATACACTCGACTTACTCGTGCACGAAGGAGGCGACGCGCACGTCGAGCATCCAGCGCTGGAAGCGGCCGGGCGCGAGGCTGGTGCGCGCGCGCGCCGCCGACCCGAGCCGCCGCGCGCTGGCAACCCTGAGGACGTTGTCACATGTGCTATACACTCGACTTACTCGTGCACGAAGGAGGCGACGCGCACGTCGAGCATCCAGCGCTGGAAGCGGCCGGGCGCGAGGCTGGTGCGCGCGCGCGCCGCCGACCCGAGCCGCCGCGCGCTGGCAACCCTGAGGACGTTGTCACATGTGCTATACACTCGACTTACTCGTGCACGAAGGAGGCGACGCGCACGTCGAGCATCCAGCGCTGGAAGCGGCCGGGCGCGAGGCTGGTGCGCGCGCGCGCCGCCGACCCGAGCCGCCGCGCGCTGGCAACCCTGAGGACGTTGTCACATGTGCTATACACTCGACTTACTCGTGCACGAAGGAGGCGACGCGCACGTCGAGCATCCAGCGCTGGAAGCGGCCGGGCGCGAGGCTGGTGCGCGCGCGCGCCGCCGACCCGAGCCGCCGCGCGCTGGCAACCCTGAGGACGTTGTCACATGTGCTATACACTCGACTTACTCGTGCACGAAGGAGGCGACGCGCACGTCGAGCATCCAGCGCTGGAAGCGGCCGGGCGCGAGGCTGGTGCGCGCGCGCGCCGCCGACCCGAGCCGCCGCGCGCTGGCAACCCTGAGGACGTTGTCACATGTGCTATACACTCGACTTACTCGTGCACGAAGGAGGCGACGCGCACGTCGAGCATCCAGCGCTGGAAGCGGCCGGGCGCGAGGCTGGTGCGCGCGCGCGCCGCCGACCCGAGCCGCCGCGCGCTGGCAACCCTGAGGACGTTGTCACATGTGCTATACACTCGACTTACTCGTGCACGAAGGAGGCGACGCGCACGTCGAGCATCCAGCGCTGGAAGCGGCCGGGCGCGAGGCTGGTGCGCGCGCGCGCCGCCGACCCGAGCCGCCGCGCGCTGGCAACCCTGAGGACGTTGTCACATGTGCTATACACTCGACTTACTCGTGCACGAAGGAGGCGACGCGCACGTCGAGCATCCAGCGCTGGAAGCGGCCGGGCGCGAGGCTGGTGCGCGCGCGCGCCGCCGACCCGAGCCGCCGCGCCGCGCTGCCCGACGTCGCGTACATCGTCGCCGCGCGCTGGCAACCCTGAGGACCAATCATTTCAAAAGTAGGTAAGTATATGCCTATCCCAACAATTCGGAACTATTTTCCCCCTAACAAAAAATGCAGCTATAAAGACCAGCTACGCAGTGCACGCGCCGTGTCGCACTGCCGACTGGCATTGATTTGGCGGTATTTTTACCGTCAAAGCTTTGGAACAGTCTGCGCGCTCGCTTAGCCCTGTCCTTTGTATACGTCAATGCTGAGGACATTCTTCACATTGTGCTACTGCCGCCGAGTATTCTGTCTCGTTAGTGTTTCGAAACTTCTACACGAAAGACGATATCATATTATATGATATACCAGCTTTTCGGTAAAGGAAAACTGCATACAATGCGAAGCGACTCAAAGATGTATGTGAAACCTTTTGATATTGGGTTGACGTCTGACTCTCTGAAACTATCCCTTGTTGACTGTAAAAAAAATCAGGTTTTTAGAGTTAGATACGTTACGTTGTTTATGATATGATGTAAGCTTACCTTAATGCAAGCGTCAGCCAGCGGCGTGCTGAGCACGATCCTAAATGCTCCAGCAACTTCGTGTTTGGAGCAGAAACCAAAGTTCTGCGACAACCGTTGGGCTTCCCGTGATATTCGAACCAGCGCCCTGAAATCAACAAAAAAGATGCAGGTAACACATTCCTTCTAAATACCATCTCATCATCTTCACTCCTTTTAATAAATAGGGGATCTTTGGATTGTAGCAAGCGTCTTGGAGACATGCCTTGGACTGGCAATCATGTCAGTGTCACTTCACTCGCGATGAGATCAGTATCACGGTATCCGATAAGGTATTTTATGTTCGTTCTCCATGATAATATTATCCAAAATCGCAAAAACCAAACCCAAAATATTAGATTCTCGATTTATCAGATTCCTGTCTTACCACGTTCATGTGACACTAGGTTACATAATCGTAGGTTTCTCAAGAAACAAAATGAGAATGTATTATTTTGGAAATCTGGTATACGAGGAATCCGAAAAATTTAAAATCTGGTACACTGGGAATGCGGTATTTGGGGCACGAGGGTCCAAAATTTCCACTTTCTGATTTAAAGTTTAGGCTAAAGTTTTTAATGTATTCCTAAATAAAGTGCATTAGGATAAATCGGAATGTGGGTTAATTTCGAAAATTACAGATCACTACCTACTAATCCACGAAGCACATAATTTACTGTAACATGCTAACACGATACTATACACGCCAATAGTGACTTGACTAATTAACACATCAAAAATCTTGCAAGGCTTAGTAGAATTTCAGTTTTTCGGAATTAGCCCACATTTGGATTTACTCTAATGGAGCATTCCATGAAAACACCAACTTTTTGTCCCTTACGAAACGCTATGGCAGCTACCCTAATAAAACGTATTAGCTGCTAAGAAACACTACCAATCTTAAAGCCGAGTTATGATATTACAAATACAATGCTGATAATTAGCTTCCTGAATTTATTTCTCGGAACTATTAAAACGGCGGTCCCTTACGAAATATTTTCATGGAATGCTCCTAATGCACCTTATATACCTTTGCAACAGATAAGCGAGTCTCGGTGGCGCGTCAGGCGCCAGCCTCGGCGCCAGCTCGCGGCAGCGGCCGGTCTGCAGCGCGCGCGTCACCTCGCCCGCCGTCCACGGCACGCAGCGCAGCTCCACCAGCCTGGACCAGAATACGAGACATCTCAATGACGTTAGCCGCCAGATTCATCGAAAGAAACCTATGCGACTATCAAGATGTGCTAGAACAGAAGCCATTATCTTCTGTGGAAATCTAATTTAACCTGGCCTGACCTAATGCAGAAACAAGAAGATATAATTACGTACACTCGAACAAAGGTATGTGCTCTGTTCTATTTGCCTTTCTCGTTGTTTCTCTTTACATGGGTGCAGCATTTTTTTATATCATTGGTATGCCATTTGGTCCTCAAATTGGCCATTTTGTGCAAATCAGAAGTGGTGCTTTACTATAGGGTCAGCATATTGACATAGGTCGTTTAATGACTTATGTCGTAAGTAGTATCGTAAGAACAAAGTGAATGGTACCTACTGTGATATTGCCGTATTAGTCATATTTCCCTACTTTTTTCTGTTCTGTGGTGCGATATTCCCCCGCGACGCTGGACAGTATAATTTCTGTACGTTATCTATTGAAAATAAGCTTACCTGTTGTGGGAGTCCACCCACACAAACTCGTCAGCACTGGTGACGTTCGTGCAGACAGTGTCCAAAGATGGTTGCCGGACGAGCGGCGCCCTACGTCTTCGAGCTTCTGCGGCGCTGCCATTATCTGTAATTCATTTAGTTACATGAAATATAATCCTATTTGTAAGTAATGCACACTCGGTGAAACTGGGTGTAGTGAGACATGCATGACGTCCTTTTGTTGATAAAATTTTGAGAAGAGTACTATGTGCGTTCCGAAATCACGTCCTTATATACCATTCAAGTTCTCGCAAATATTGGGAGTTACAGAATAGGGCCCACACACTTATATCAAGAAGCTACAAGTTACAATTTTACAAGTCTATACTAGCAATATTGGTCAACATTGGTGTTGTTGTTTTTGACCAATCTTACTAGTGTGCACTTGTAAAATTCGTGGAACGGGCCACCGGTCTCAGTGAGAATAAATAATCTCCTTATAAATGTGTGGTACCTATTCCGTAACTCCCAATTTTTGCCAGAACTTGAATGGTGTATAAGAGTGCGTAATTTCGTAATTTGGCCGACAAAATGGATATTCTTGCTTGTTCATACCTGGAGCCCCGGTGTTGCTGCCACCGCCGCCGCTGGAAGCCCCACTGGTGGCCGTACTGCTGCTGTCTCGTGACCGAAGAGTCAGCTGCTTGATGGCCGATCTGATGTCCTCCAGCCCTCCGCCTCCAGGCCACGGTGACTGTAACTGAGGCAACAATGCGTTTTATGAACATGGAACAATATCCAAAATACTTGATTTAGAGTCCTAGAGAAAGAAGATACATGAAGCGTTAACAACTTAGGATAACAATATTGGCATCGCGCATGCGTCTGACGAAACAAGAAGATCCAAATAAGTAGGTACATAATATATGGTAAAATAGGAAAGACTTCTAGTAAATAAAAGTAAATACGACGAAAACTGGAAGGGCTGATATATTTATCGAGTATAAATATTGTAGAGGACGGCGTTGGGTCAGCCGTCTGGAGAAAATTTGTGTATGTTGGGCAACAGAGTAGTCAACAGACGCCGTCCTAGACCTCGCTAGTGATGGAGTCTAGAAATAACCTCGAAATTTTACTTGCGTGACGTACAAGGTGGAAAACAATGGTGAGAATTATGTCCGTAAACTTAAAATCCTCTTTAGATCACTGAACTAATGTAGTAAGTAAGTCGGATCAATCATACTTTGTTGTGTGGCCTATTTTAGCCGGCACGTGTGGTGACTGCCGACTCCTCCTCGACTTCTCACGTCCCGCCTCCTCCGCGCCGCCGCCATCAGGCTTAGAGGCGTGCCCTGATCTGTTCAGTACTGATGGGTAAACGGGTGAAGATCAGACTTTGTTGTGCGGCCTATGTTTAGCCCGCACGTGTCGTGACTGCCGACTCCTCCTCGACTCCTCGCGTCCCGCCTCCTCCGCGCCGCCGCTGTCAGGCATAGAGGCGTGCCCTGATCTGTTCAGTAGTGATGGCTAAACGGGTGAAGATCATACTTTGTTGTGCGGCCTATGTTTAGCCCGCACGTGTGGCGGCTGCCGACTTCGCCTCGGCTCCTCGCGCCCCGCCTCCCCCGCGCCGCCGCTGTCCGACATGGATGCATGCCCTGATGATCTGTTCTCATCTGAGCTGCTGTTGCAGTCGCGGACTCCATTCTGGAATAGACAAGAAGTGATTTTTCAAAAATGATGGAAAGAATTGTGAATTGTAAGTACCTACGCCACTTTTACCCAGGGTAGTATATGTGCGAGTCAAGGGCAACACAGATGACATTTTTAGTATGCATTTGACAGCATATCATATAAACATTGTGTTATTATACCCCTTGTATAGGCCGTTTGTATAGTTGCGGGCATGGGGACCCATCCCAAATTTCGAAGGACCATAAATGTACGAGCACTTGCCTGCTAGGACATTGCTTGATAGATTGTTGCTTGGTTTGAACAGGAAACACGGTTTTTTAATGTAAACTTGATTTATTGATATGTGTGTGCACACTTATCGACTACGAACTTGAAACTCAACCTATTATCTAAGTTATATAAAATAATGCTGATGAGGCTATGACGCGTGTGCGATGTACTCGTACAACCGTTGATAGGTTTTTGATTTTTTGTATCCATTTTAATAAACCATGCAACTTGTAAAATTCAAATGACCTATTGAAGGCGAAAAAAAGGTATTGCAAAGTAAATCCCAAATTGTATGACCGATATAACCACGTTTACACCATCAATACACTTTCAGACTTCGCATCGAATAATGGCGCGAAACACAAACCACGATAAATCAAACCAAACGACCATCACCATTAGGGTTACCAGTGTTACGAAACCACACATCTCTGTCATCTGCCGGCGGCCATTGTCGCCACTTTCGCTTTCGGCTCACAATTTTTAATGCTTCCCACCGATTACGCTTTTCCCTATCAGAGATCGTGGGAGTCGGGCAAAGACAATGCTTGTTTATTTTTTTACTGGCAACACTTTCCCTGTTACGTTGGTTAATTGCTGTAATTATTACTGCACTGCACTGGTTAATTAGTATGAGATGAACAATTTGATGAATGGCAGTGGATTAAACAGATTAAGGCGACGGTAAAAGTACAACGCTGGCGGGTTTATGTTTTATACTATTCTAATAAAGTCTATGTTAGAACTTCATAATTCTACTACAATTTTGCTTTGTCACCAGAATTGACCGCGCATTCTAAATTTTGTGTTAATCGGATTACTTACTAAATGCAACTCTGAAGTAGAACTATTTCTTCTTGAGATTCATTGCTACTTATCCGTTATGACCACGTATCCGCTTTTCGCCGAAAACTTTACTGGCTCCCGATTCGTCAACGTAGGTCTTTAAGAATCTTATCCACTCTCTATTCTTTATTATTTGATCCAGCTACCCCTGATTATCTTAAATCCAAATTTAAATTTGATGTTGCACGTCCAGGTTGCGATCTCCGTACTTCCCGTACTCTTAAGCTCACTGCTCCCCCACATCGGTCCGGATTTATGTCCAACTCCTTTACTCTTCAGGCCATTCGCCTTTGGAACGATCTTCCCCTTACTATAAGGAAAGCGCAGAGCAAATTCAGCTTTAAGCGCATGTTGCGCAAGCATTTTTCTAACAAAATTCACGATTAATTGTCTTCATGATATTTTATACTGGGTACATGTAATAGTATGTATGTAGGTATATTTTACAGCATATTTATGTAGGTATATCAGTATTATGTATATGATTTGTGTTCACAATTTTACGGATTTGACTATATGTTCATGCACCAATTTAATATTTCTGTTTGGCCCAGCGGTTAACTGGTAGAGAATGCCTTATGGCATTAAGTTCGCCGTTTGTACTTTCCTGTATTGTGCAATAAAGTCTAAATAAATAAATAAATAAATAAATTGCTTAATTTCAAAGACAAGTAGTATTTAGGTAAGAAGAAGCAGCAGGATTACTGTTCAGGGTGGACTTCTAGTGTACGATTATAATTCTCTCACATATTCACATAACAGAACTTCTGCATTTTTCATAATAGTCCACAAAGCTTAGCACATTTTCACCTCATAACATTACAGTATAGCTAACCGCAGTAGCGTAACATGCGGTTTCGCCTATCAAGCTCGTTGGCTGTGATTGATCGCGCTCGTTACCGTAGCGTAACGCCTGCGGTCGCCATGTTGAAATTAGCGACTTGTTTGTTTGTTGCTTGTTTACCATGTAACAGGATCTGTGTCTATTTATTAGAATGGATGATTTTATTTTGATAGATAATGAAGATGTGTAACTAGTGGGCTACTTCAGAAACGTGTCAGGTGCCTGAGCGATAGGTGAAAATGACAATTCAATAAAGTCGTGCGTGACGGCTTGACAAGTTAGAACACTGTCAAGCTTCTCATTGGCCAAGTAATAAATTGATGGACTGGGTGTATTCACCCTTGTCTTATGCAATAAATAACTTTTGAATCTCAATATATGAGTTTATGGTCTAAAACCGGCATTTGTCATTTATTCAGACTAGGTAGTTACAATAATAGGCTATTTTGATGACAGAGAAAAATAGGTTTATTATTATGCAGTGTCAAAACGCTCAGAAAGCTTGCAGTTTAGTATGATATACTGGCTTCTGACGTCATGCTCAACATGGTGCTTTTTTTAGTTTTTGTCATTTTATAATAATTATTGGCACGAAAACGAGTGTAATTGCAGCCAATCGGCTGCATCCGGGCTGCTTTGAAAATGTTATCAAATTTGATGGTTAACTATAATTAATTTGTCTTGAATGTTGTCAAATACTTATTACTAAATTGATCTTATTTGCTCAAGTCACACCTTATTGCAATGGAATAACAATATTGGATGCGGAGGATTTACAGTAAAATGCAAGTACGTCGTTGACTGGGCTACGATTGATCTCACTCGTTATGCACCGCCCGCGGTCACGCGTCGAAATTGTTCAAATTAGTGCGCTGTTTGTTTTGCCTCCGTAACGTGAATTGCGGCCAAACGAGACCAAATCTGAGTGGGCTATACTGCTATTTGTGCTGTTTTGTGGTGATTGTGAATTAGTTTATAGTTTGACGTAATTCATAGCATAGACACTTGTCGAGTAAGCAGGCCCGTATTTAGAGATCCAGGGCCCCTAGGCACTTGGTATTGAGAAGGCAAGCCATGTTTTTGGGCTTATATGAAGGGTCCGCCGCTGGGGGGTCTAGGCTCGCTGGGCCCCTAGGCTAGCCGAGCCCCTCTAGGCCTAGGCGGAAATCAGGCTCTGCGAGTAAGAGGAACAAGCAAATCGCAAGTGTGATAAGGCATTATGTCAACCAATTTTCCAAAAAGTACTTAGTTTTACCTTTCTTTTAGGGTCTCGTACCTCAAAAGGATAAAATGGAACCCTTATAAGATCACCTTGTTGTCCGTCTGTTTCTGTACGTCTGTCTGTCCATCTGTCAAGGATATCTCGGGAACGTGTCGGAGGTATCGAGATGAAATTTAAATCATGTGTCTATAGTCCCTTGTGAAGCTGTGAAAAAAATCAAGCTTCTAAATTAAAGTGAAAAAAGATACGGCCTTTATGCCGCAAAAGACGTAAATTTCGACAATCACAAGAAAACCAAAATTCAAAGGGTACTTTCCGTTGACATTGAACTATGAAATTTGGAAAGGAATTCCGTCTTATACTACAAAGTATAGGGAAAAATCTGAAAACTAAGTATACATTTTTAGTTAAATTATAAAAAAAAAAACCGGTCAAGTGCGAGTCGGACTCGCGCACCGAGGGTTCCGTATAAACTAATAAGTAGACCAACCTTACGACTAACAGCAACCCTGCCTTAAACCCGCTTTAGCTTTATTCAACCAGGAAAAATCTTAACAGCGCGATGCAGCGTATGCTACAGCGACATCTATTGATACTAAATAGCGCGTAAATTTTACTTGTAATTTAAATTTAAGGGTGGATTTCACAGCATTTCAAATGCCGTCATCACCAATCCCGAAATTTCGACGATTCACTTTAAGAATGTATCCCATTCTTTTGATAAAATCAGAAAATAGTACCTACTATTTTCACGTTTTGATCAAAAATTATGTAATTTTTAAAAAGATGTCATCATAATATCGGGATTGGTGATGACGGCGGTTGAAACGCTCTGAAATCCACCCTTAAACGTTACTTTTTGTTATTGGCGGATTGAAATAATTGTTTGTCAACTAAGTTAGTTCTCATGTATCATTTTTAGCCACAAGCTACCTTATTTTAGATTTGTGTCCCTAGATGGCGCTAGTGGTATTTCATTTTTATACTCCTATTATAGAGTTTTTAATAATTATTGTTACTTTATGTTTTTTTCCCGATGCCTGATGAGTGATCATTGTTTTTAATAGACATTTTTTATATAATCTGAAATAAATCATCGCTTAGTTTTGCTACTCTCCGCTAGATGGCTCTCGTAGGGAGGGTAGAACTAATATGTTAAGATTTTTGTAAATTTTTAAAAAGTATTCAAGTTAGGAAGAGAAAATATAACGGTCTTCCTAATAATAATAATAATCCTAAAAAAAAATTACCGCTGACAACGACAGACGCCTTTTTTACAATTTTTTTCCGAAAAATGTTTTTATATGTTTTTAGTAGTTTAAACCGATGTTGTAAACTTCATGAAAATCAAAAATGCCATGGAAAAACCGCACCGCTCCCTACGGAAAACGGAAATGGACTAAATACGATTTACATTTCATGTGAACAGTGACAGCCGGTCATGACAGCGCAACGCTTTAAATAAACACTAAAACGAGTAAAAAAATATGATAACAAGACGTCGAAACAGAGCGGAAACTGCAGCACGCCCACCATCCCCGCCCGCCTCGTCCAGCTCCTCACCGACCTCGTCCGGCGACGAGTTCGCGACCGCGGCCGACACTAGTGGGTCGAGCGACGACGAGCGCGGGCCGCCGCCTCCACCGCCACGACCACCTGCGCGAAGGGGACGGCCACCGCTGCCGGCACGCTTGGGGCCTGTGGGGCATCCTGCCCCGCCCACGGCCCTCGCTACCGGTGGTGTAGTGCGACGCATGCGATGGACTCAGAGTATGAATGAGAACTGCATGCGCGCCTACTATGGGGCCACAGAGGGAGGTACTAGCCTGACAGCGTACCGTGACCGGATGTTGCTTCTGTTTCAGACTCTTGAACCGACCATCGACGTGTCTGCGCAACGGTTATCGGATCAGGTGCGCGCCATCCAGCGGCTGAAGCGGCTGGATGACGCGACACTTGATCGATTGCGCCTGGAAGTGCTTGCTACTCGCGCGGCCTCCACTTCGACTCGGAATCCGCCCGCTACATCGCCGGTCCCGGTGCCAGCACCCGACCTGGCGCCGGGGGCGCCGCGGGGGGATCCCCCTGCCGACGAGGAGGACGGCGTGAGTAGTGTAAGTACCCAGGCCAATGAGCAATTGAGGAGGGCTCTGGAAGAGGCGATTGAGCAGTACCGATCCACGGCAGACTCTAGGCCGCGGTTACCTCGCCTGCCCACGAATAGACGTAATCTAGCGCTAGTGGCAGCCCTAAACGCTTTGCTAGACCCGTATATGCGGGCTAGCGAAGATCTTGCTGATACCCACTCGATCATGTATTGTGGGGCCATCGCGGCGTGCCGCGTCGCTCGCGTCAAGTTCCCGGACGCTGACCGAGCGCCGCGGACCGCCGGGGGTGTCCCCGCCTGGCAAGTACGGATCGAGCGGCGTATCAGCACGTTTAGGACTCTCATTGCAAAGCTGATCTGCTTCAGGGGGGGTAACAACCGCCCCCGTGTTATGCGTTTCGTGACACAAGCCTTCGCGGGGACTGATATCAGACCCCGCGACTACATGGCATGTGTCACGGAGCGCATAGACTTCCTGAAGCAGAAAGTCTATGCATGGGCAAGCCGTATTCGCCGCTATAGAGAGCGTGTGGATCGATACCAGCAGAATCGTCTCTTTCAGAGTGACCAAAGGAAGGTATACCGAAAGTGGGAAGGAGCCGATCAACGTGTGGCCGACGGGCAACTACCGGATCCTACCGCCATGATTAATTTCTGGCGTAGTATCTGGTCGGCGCCAGTCGTGCACACCGAGGGCGAGTGGATGACTGTTGTTGAGCGAGAATGTGAGCCCATCGAAACCATGGGGGCTGTTACCATCAGCCCCGATGACGTGAGTTGTGCGGCTCGTGCGACCCAGAACTGGAAAAGTCCTGGGCCGGATGGGTTACACAATTTCTGGATCAAGTGGTTTCGATGCGCACATGAACGCTTGGCAACACAATTCCAACAAGCCCTTGAGCTCGGCTCCCTACCATCTTTCCTAACAACAGGTGTTACCTTCCTGCTCTACAAGTCCGGTAGTACCACGGAAGCGAAGAATTATCGACCCATCACGTGCTTGCCCACGCTGTACAAGCTCCTTACATCCATTCTGAGATCAAAAATCAACTCGCACATTGTTGCGAACAACGTTATGGCCTTCTCTCAAAATGGATGTAGGGTTGGGTCACGTGGTACTAAAGAGCTCCTCCTCATCGACACGGCCATTTGCCAACAAGTCCGGCGGGACAGGGGGTCTCTCTCGGCTGCTTGGATTGACTACAAGAAGGCCTATGATTCGGTGCCTCATTCATGGCTGGAGAGGATCTTGGAGCCGTATAAAATCAATACAGCTTTAAAATCCTTCTTAGGCGCATGTATGAGGCAGTGGACCACAGTCCTTCGTCAACCAGGCGGTAGAGATGGCCCCCCTGGTCCGCATGACTTTATAAGGATTGAGAGAGGTATTTTCCAGGGTGACAGTCTGAGTCCCCTGTGGTTCTGCCTGGCCCTGAACCCACTCAGCACTCTGCTGAAGGAGTCAGGACTGGGCTGTCGGCTTCGGAGAGGGGGTGAGGTCATTTCTCATCTGCTGTACATGGACGACCTCAAGCTATTTGCACCCAAACGCCCAGACTTGCTGGAGTTACTGAAGGTCACAGAAACCTTCAGTAGCGCCATCAAAATGGAGTTTGGTGTAGATAAGTGTGCGGTCATGCATGTACAACGAGGGAAAATCGTAAATTCCCCGAATTTGCAACTTTCCGAGACAATGACTCTCAGGTCTATCTCCGAGGCTGAAACCTACAAGTACCTTGGTATGTCACAGGCCTTGAGTATTGCGGACAGGGACACTATACAGGCGGTGAAGGAGCGCTTCTTCTGTCGCTTGACAAAAGTACTTAACAGTCTTTTGTCTGGCGGCAACAAGGTGCGGGCCTTCAACGCTTGGGTGATGCCCCTGCTCACTTACTCCTTTGGCATACTAAGGTGGACTCAGACTGAGCTGGACGCCCTGGATAGGCGGGTCCGTGTGCTGCTCACTACACACCGCATGCTACACCCACGCTCGTCAGTTATGAGACTGTACATCCCGCGTAAGTGTGGCGGCCGTGGCTTTTTAAACGCCAAGGACCTCCATAACCGCGAGGTGTGCAGCCTCAGGGAGTACTTCCTAAACAACGAGTGTGGGATACATCGCGATGTAGTAGCAGTAGACAGAAGCCTTACTCCTCTTTCCTTGGCAAACGAGAACTGGCGTAGACCTAAGGTGCTTAGCACCGACGACCGCAAGGACATATGGAAGAGTAAGGAGCTACACGGGCGGTTCTACAAGGCCCTCACGGGGCCCGATGTAGACCTGCTCGCGTCGGTGAACTGGCTACGCTTCGGTGATCTCTTCGGGGAAACTGAAGGTTTTGTCTGTGCAATTGCGGACGAAGTTATGATGACGAACAACTACCGGAGATATATCCTGAAGGACGGTACGGTCGACATCTGTCGGGCATGCCGCCGTCCCGGAGAGTCTATCAGGCATATTATCTCCGGTTGTTCCCATCTAGCTAACGGCGAGTACTTGCACAGACATAATCAAGTAGCCAGGATCATTCACCAGCAACTTGCTGTTCGATATGGTCTTGTGGGGTCTGAGGTGCCGTACTATAAGTACGTACCAACGCCGGTTCTCGAAAATGGTCGCGCCACGCTCTATTGGGATC
The DNA here is from genome assembly GCA_947034925.1 of Eudemis profundana. Classification (NCBI taxonomy): domain Eukaryota; kingdom Metazoa; phylum Arthropoda; class Insecta; order Lepidoptera; family Tortricidae; genus Eudemis; species Eudemis profundana. The sequence goes on along the minus strand of OX344800.1, from coordinate 2,808,954 downwards.
GATCTATCATCACGGACAGGACTATTGTAGCCAATAAGCCTGATATCGTGCTGATAGATCGATTCAAGCGCCGTGCAGTGCTCGTCGACATCACCATCCCCCATGACGAAAACCTCGTGAAGGCCGAGAAGGACAAGCTCAGCAAGTACCTTGACTTGGCTCACGAGGTTACCGCCATGTGGGATGTTGATTCGACGATCATTGTTCCGATAGTCGTTTCGGCGAACGGGCTTATAGCGAAGAGTCTCGATCACCATCTCAAGAGACTCTCGCTAGATGGTTGGATCAAGGGTCAGATACAGAAAGCGGTACTTCTGGACACGGCGCGCATCGTCAGGAGGTTCCTCTCTCTGCGGCCCTAACCACCGGTAGCTTGGGCCCCGCCCCGCTGCCGGCGGCACTCTAGGTTAGGTTTTTTATAATGTGTTTATGTTTTGTAATTTCATTTTGTATTTTACTTTTTATATATATATTGTAAAAAACCTAACTTAAGCAAATAAAGATATACGGAGAATAATAATAATCCTAATAAGTAGATACATGAATAGTTCAAGAAAAACTGTATGGCGATTAGTTTAGTAGGAGCAAATAAGTATGTGTTATGATTTTTGCAAATTTCTCAAAAACGGTGCAAGTGAGGAAAACCGTTATATTTTTCCTGTAATATTTAGGACGACATTAATAATTGGTAATTATGACACATTTTTCTGATCAGTAACTTCGGAGATAATAGGGGGGGAATGGTATTTTCTTAAACTTTTTTCGCCATAAATCAAAAAATATTTATTTAAAAAAAAAAAAAAAATGGCATTTTAATCTACAAATTAAGCTCTTTCATTTGATACCCCACTCGATACATAAGCCCTACTTTCAATTTTGAAAATCCCATTACGGAGCCCTTTAAAAAAAAAGTAAAAAAGGTACAAGATTTTTTTTATGTCCAATAAGCTCGGGTTAGCGACTTTTAACACTAATCCAAATTTCAAACCGATAGCAGCAGTAGTTCCTGAGATATCTGGCTGTGACAGACGGACAGACAGACAGACAGACAGACAGACAGACAGACAGACAGAGTCGCACCATAAGGGTTCCTTTTTTACCATTTTGGTACGGAACCCTAATAGACTTTACTAAGGGAATCAAAATTTATAGGGTACTTTATTACATGACCTACAAATTTGTACGGAACCCGAGTGGGCGAGTCTTTTTACTCCTTGAAATAAGTTGAAGCGCTTGATTTCACCGCTTTAATAAAAATATTAGCAGTAGGGAATGCAATAACCGTCCAAATTTTTTAACCGGTTATTAACCGATTTGATGCCGAAAAAACCGGTTAACCGGTTAAAAACCGGTTAATTCATTTTCGTCCATTTTTGTCGTTTTTGTGAGTGTATGATAATAAGAACTACTTTAAAATATTGCTTAGTCGATTATTAAATAAAATCAACTTAAATAACAAACAATAATAATGGGAACTTTACTGGCAGTATATCGTGATAATTTGGCCACAGGGAAAATAAAAAGTAAGGCCTGTTTTGAAACGGATTCACTACCTAGTTTTACAATATGAAATGAACATGATGTTTTTTTATTAGTTTTTTAATGAGGGTAAATTACACCACATTTTTGTGTTACATAAAATCGAAGAAATCAAAATACATAGAAAAATTAAATGGCGCTCTCCTATGGTCCAGACCAGGAATCTAACTTAGTGCCTCTGGTCTTCGACCACCAGGGCACCCAGCAAGTGCCTTCAATTTGCCATCTACTTTGACTTGTATCATTCTGGTTTAATAGGTTTTTTTTTAACTTAACACCGTCTATTCTCGCTCGATCGTCAAAGCTGTAAAGTATTTGCATCGAGGTGGGTACATGTGTAACACGTGTTCTCATAGATGGCAACTCCCTTGGCCACAGAACCCAATACCGTTCAATATGTCAATACTGCTAGACTACGTTGGATCAAGTCTTATAGTTCAATTTTCTCTTGCTCTTTATTATCGTGGCTCAACCCCAACTACGGTCAAATTAATGCTGGAAAAGCGTATTATTTAACTAAAAGCCATTTTTTGTTAGCTTTTACCCGTAGTTTCACCTGCGTTATTCCCGTTATTTTATCAAGGGAAATCCTTACCAGGATATAAAGTATCCTTATCCAGGACTTAGTCTAGATACTTCCATGCCAAATTTCATCTCAATCCATTCAGTTGATACTGCGTTGCTGCGTTGTTGTTGTAAGTAAGAAACATCCGAACATCTAAACCTCCAAACATTATCACACACATCAATAATATTAGTGGTAGGTATGGTATTATTGACGTAATATTGCTTTATCGAATGGTAACCAACACTCGGTTGCGAACATCACTTTGCTAAAGTACCTGCTACACCAGATATTTGCAGACACTTCTACATTCCCATCATATTATAGACAAAGTGAAGAAATTTTCTTTCAGAAATGGTATAAGTAATATAGGTCGACAGGTTGCGTAGGGAATCAGTTTTACGCAGGTTTTGCCACAAAGTATCAAGTTTTTGACATCAATTTGGCAGTGATTTCCGGCGTTAGCTTTAGTTAATTTTTACGATTATCTGAAAATTTGTTGAAAAAAATTGTCTTTGGTATAAAAATTTTGTGACTCTGGTGTTTCCTATGGTAGTGTTTATAAATAAAGTACGTTTGGAAATATATAAAAAAAAACTCTTAATTTGGCGAACCCGTTACGAATCAGACGTTAAGACCTACAAGGGACACAAGGAAAATATGTAGACTATTAACTATAATTGATTGAATCAGGCTGACTTGACTGTTGACTATAGAAAACTCCACTTACTAATAAAAAAAACTACAGGTAAGAAGAAAAAACATAAAGGAAAAAAGTGAGATGATGAGAGTTTGTTAATTAATACAAGTTATGTGTGTAATGTTCAAATCGCTTCAATCTGCAGAAAAACTTAAAGGAACATAGTAAAAGTACCAATGTGATTGATTTTTAAAGGTTTCTGAACTCGCAGAGTAAAACAAATGAGTAATCGGAAAAGAATACGGTAAAATTACAGAATTTTTGTCAATTTACTACGGTTTTTTACATATCGGTTAAAAACCGGTTTTTGGGCTCGATAACCGGTTATTAACCGTTGCCAAATACAGGCGGTTAACCGGTTTTTCGGTTAACCGGTTAACCGGTTTGCATTCCCTAATTAGCAGTGAACGTGACTACACCAGGATAAGCCGTTATCGGTAATAGGAAACTGTCCTGTTTCTCCAACAGTTTACGAGAATGCGTTTAATACGCAGCAATGGCATCATTACGCCGACGGGCTGCAGGTGGAAGATTGCCGAGATTAACGGGGCGCACGCAATCAAACCGCTTGTCCATTAGGGCGAGTTGCAAACCGTTTGTAATTGGCACCACGGTACGGCTGAATATCCAAAGCTAAGCGAGATAGCGGAGTAGTGGGCGAGGAAATAATCCAACAATCGACGTGCCAAACCTCGTTCTGCGTGGCCCGACATTGGTGCATTTTCCTCTCGAACCCTGCGCTGCTTTGCATCGGACTGGTGGACATACAGCCTATTTCTAGCACAACTGTGCCACGCTGCAACTGCTGCTGTTTACCCATCCCTTTCCATTGTCTATGTCTTCTAAGTATACGTGCTTTTAAAAACTTGTCTTCACTTTCACTCCGGTGGGACTAAGGTCAAACGCAAACACCCTTCAAAAATGCATTAAAAAAAAACCATATAGTGGGACAGTGTCATGCTCTGTCGCGTGACAGACGCGGCTAAATGTACTAGCCTTATAGGCGTGCTAGCCCGGCAGACAAGAAACGCATTGACAAGTCAGGTCTATCTTGTATCTTGTAAAGTTATCGAAATCGGAATCTAACGGAGGTGTGTCTGTTAAAGTTAAGCAATCCTATACTAATTACGTGCGATAATGGGCGTTTCCACATCTAACTGATATCGGCACCGATATGTCCTGTTGTTGTCCACGATGATGAAGGGAAAGGGAATGTCGACGACGATAATTCGCTAGTCAATGCCCGGCTGTAAACATGTGTCTCGTTTTTCTCGTAACGCCGTATACATATAGTAAGGGTGCATTCATTAATTATAATTACGTAAGGACGATTTTGGACATTTTGACCTCCGCTACCCCATGTAAGTCATGTTCCGTACCAGCGTCGAGCAAATATTATGTAAGATTGGAATTTATCCCCCTCCCTCGAGATAAGGGCATGTAGAGGTTTTGAAAACCCCCCCTCCCCTCGGGAGTCTTGTATACGTAATTAATGAATGGCTTCTAACTGCTTCACCAGTCGCCGCGCACGGTCACTATTCCACGGGAATAACAAATTACACAAACCTGCACAGGTACCTCGGGCGGGCGGTGGTGGTGGTCGTGTCGCGGGCGCCGCTCGAGGGCGTAGCTGCTCTGCGCTGGCGCGCCGCGCACCGGCGCCGACGCCGCCGTCAGCGGAGAGACGGCGCTCACCGCCTTTAGTGCCACGCCGGCGCTTTCCGCGGGGGGAGTCTCTTCGTGGTTGTTTAGGGCTGAAAGCGAGCAAACAGTCTTAAATTTAAACTTTATTGCACAAAAGAAAACTTATCGTACAAAAGGCGAACTTAATGCCAAAGGGCATTTACTACCAGTTAACCTTAGAGCACACCAGATTGCGGGAGGTGCAACTAACGTCCTTATAAAAATATCAATCAATAAATAAATTTATCAAGGCCTCAGTTAGTAAATCAACCGACGCTAAATTGCCCTTTGGATAGTGAATTACTGCTCTTCGGGTAGCAAGATATGACGCCCTGGGCATGACTACTTCCTTTGCGATTGATTGATCCGTAAGAGCAGAAGACGTGCATTGCGTATTTCTTGTTAGACTTTTACTCAAGGCGCGCACGGGCTTGTGGTCACGGTGACAATCGGATCTCTAAAACCGAGCCTAAGGACAGAGATCATCTCGTAGGTAGATTAGTAGATTCTGGGGGAGGGATTGTAGCGTATCCCGACCTCTCCCTCCTTTGGCGCAGGAGCGCTGGCGTCATTCAGCCAGCCAGTCCTCATGACGCCCCCAGCAACGGCAGTGCGGAGAATCACCGGTGTGTTTTTCGTGGGTAGGCTTCTCCCTTCCTTCTGACTAGCAGAAGGAGCGATGGAGAAGAGAGGCTCTCATAATCCCCCACCCAACATCTGGCTTCCCTAAGCCCAGGGGGATGCGCAACGCTTGTTGACACCGAAAACAAAGGCAGATTAGTAGGTACTCACGCTTGTTAGTGGGGTCTAGCGGCGGCGGAGTGGAGGCGCGGCGCGCGGGCGGCGGCGGGGACAGGCGGCGCGCGTGCGCGGGCGCGTCGCCGGCCGCGCACACGCGCACGCGCAGCGCACGCGCGCCCGCCACGCCGCACCACGCCTCGTCCGGCCGGCAGCCGCTCGACGGCCTGAGGGGAAACAGGATTGTTAGAGTTGTAAGACAAAGAAGTCGTAACCTATCCTAACTATCCTGAAGGTTTGTATGTTTTTTACCAAATTAAGCGGTAACAACTGACTGAATTGGGGTGAAAATTGGCATGCAAGTAGACCAATTCCTGGATTAACACATAATTGATACTTTGATGAGGCCCTTAGACTTAAAGGTGTTTATGCCACGCCTGTGCAAGTGCCAAGTGTAGACATAAAATGATGTACACAACACTGGAGGTAATAAAGAAAGCCCTTGATCGGATATTTACGACCCTCGCCTGCAGCTCGGGCCGCAAACATTTGCGACCTCGGCCTTTCTTTGTTTTACCACCCTAGTTGTGTAATGTACTATTGTAACGTCTTTTGAATCTTAAGCCATAAATGTATTTCAGAGACTCCTATCGGTAGAGCAATTTTGAAGAACAGGGCTCTGGCCTCTTTTTGCCACGATGTCTATTTTTTCCTTTAATTTACTTTATACGAAATCCTCATCGCTCTCAGGTAGGGCTGCCATCGTCCTGCCAGCGTCCGGAGAACGTCTGGGCGGGGTTTCATTTGAAAGAAGAAAGAAAGAAAGTTGTAGTCCGGGTTAAGCTAAAATACGGGGATTTACGCTTTTTGACCTAGGTGTCAAATTTTGGAGATGGCAGCCCTACTCTCAGGTGCTAGACGACGATATTATACTATACATATACAACCTTCATATTACAATATTACAACAAATTTTTTAGAATATAAGTAATAGAGCAAACATAATTGATGCAACAAGTCACAGTGTGGAAATCTAAACTATCACGTATAGCCTATAGGCCCGATTTGTATGCGGCCCTTCGGGCCGGGCCTAGGGTTGCCAGATTGAATGACCCTATTATCGGGAGAAAAAAATAATATGTCGGGTATTTTGCAACTTCGGTCGGGAGATGCTCTGCGCGATCGACGCGAGCTTTTTTTTTTGCCTGAAAGAGCGGAAATTTTCGCTGGTCGGACCACCTTGAGTGGATCGGACTGACTAGGTTTTAAAATGAAGTCGTTTGTCGGGAGATTTTCTTCTTTGTCAGGAGTCGGGAGGACAAAAAATCGGGAGAATCCCGCCAAATCCCGACCATCTGGCAACCCTAGCCGGGCCCCCTGTCGCGTGGCCAATGTGTTGGACACGCACGACCTTGCCAGCCATCCATCTTTCTAGAGACTACACACGACGTCTGTCAAATCAAGTGTCAGTCAAGCAGTTGTACAATATTTATGTTGTACAACTGCTTAGACTGACCAGACCAGAGGGATAAACGACTAAGCCACAAAACGGAAGGATTTACCGCAACAAATTGACACGAAACTGCAGGTTGTCGAACTCGAACACTCCTGTACCTACCAAAGGATTAATAAACTACCTGTTGAATTAAAGGCACTCACAAATAGTTCAATATTTAGTTAGATGTAAATTAAAAGCTTTTTGGCTGGAAACGTGCTATTATAGCGTGAGTAATAAGACTTTTTGCGCTCAAATTTAGAGACTTGAATACCTACCTATTGAATGATATATTATTACCTAATTAATTACCTATGTCTTTTTATTTCTTCCGAAACTTAAGTTCTGGATTCGCAATTCGGAATTTCAATTTCCTTAATAATAAATAAACTCGGTGATCTGTTGAAGTTATCGAAAGCCATCCTCATTCTTAAGCACATTTTTTACCCAAAAAAGTTATTCTAACGGTGGTAATAAATGCCGCTGCTATTATTTTAAGGCAAAAGGTCGTATGAACATTGGCGTAACAAATATTCGTGGTCTGTTCTAGTATCAGCGCATGCGTGCGTGACCAAGCTGGCATCGGGCAAAGGCCACCGGAGCGCGACTGATGCTACGGACGTAGCGTTTTGGTTACTTACAAGGTACCCAACTGTCCGATTCCGATTTGATTCATTTTGATATATGTAATAGAGTAGTCTAAAATAGCAGACACGTATTTTTTTTTAGCTGTCCAAGTTCAACTTTTTAGGAGATATTGTCCTTCAAAGTACTGAAAAGTGACTAAAACCCTCTAACTTCTACAGAAAAAAAATCAAGCAAGTTTCTAGTTCATTACTGGTTTCATTATATGTTGGAGAACATGAAGTTAGTTTGGTTGGTTTAGTCACGCTTCAGTACTTTGAAGGACAAGATCTTCTAAAACATTGACGTATAATAACATAGACGCACAGTTTCAAAGAAAAATGTCTATGAATCTGGCGTAAAATGACATTTGTAGTTACACTTGAGTGTACGCTAATAACGTTAATTTATAAGCTGTATCTATATGAAACTGTCATTCAAAAGATAACTGAGTTCCATGACACCTATGTGTCAAATTTGCAAACGAACATTTGAAAACTTTAGTTTATTGGCACCTATCAAAAAGTGAAACGTCAAGAGTGAGCATCAAATAAATGGAGTCGCTTTTTGGTAAAAGATTCGCGAAGATTTTGCATAATCTGTTCCAGGAAACATGACTATCCCTAATTTCATTATCACAGTACTGCTATTGTCCATTCAGTATTATAAAGTCTCATAAATCTTATTGTATCAGTATCTTCTCTCTGTATAACTTGTACATTTTGAAACTGTCTGTCGTAACCAGGAATCAATTAGCACTCACAAAATACGATAATAATAATCCTAACATATATCTCAACAATATACACTCACACTCACACACAAACAGTATATCAATTTTGAATATTCACCATACTACTCAAAAATCGAATCTCCAATACAACCAACTCAAACTCAATATCTTAATTAACTGCGAAATCAAAAATATCCACCTACACCTAAAAGCTACCCGCCTCGTATCTACACACTTAAATTATGGATAGTACTCTCACGACACTAAACCGAATAGATGATATACATATAGCGGAATCAACAAGTTGCTCAATTGAGGAAATTACTAGATTTACTACATTTTCACTATCGGACTTCATAATCTTGTCACAAAATATAAGAAGCGTTTACAGTAATATGGACAACCTCCTAACGACAATAACTCAATTCAATTTTAATATTGACATTATTATACTAAGCGAGTGTAGATTGAATGCAGATAAAACTGTCCCTGCACTAGACAACTATTTAACCTTCTATACGACCAATCACCTCAATCAAAATGACGGGGTCGTAGTTTATGTTAAAAACATACACAAACCCAAAGTACGTGAAATAAAATTAACGCATGCCTCCTGTTTAGAAATAACAGTCTTAAATACTAAAATACTTGGTATATACAGATCACCCTCTAATCTTAATGCTGAAAATTTTATTACTACATTAAATTCTCATTTAGAAACTATTGCAACTTTTAAGACTATTATCGTAACAGGTGACATCAATATTAACATTGCACATAAAAATAATGAACCTACCCATGAGCAAGTTAATAGGCTAAATTATCTTAATATGCTGGCTTCACACGGACTACTCCCAGGCCACCAACTACCAACCAGGGACAAAACTTGTCTCGACCACTTCATGATAAAAATAATTAACTCCAAGCAGAAAGGGCATGTCTTTGTTCTAGATACAACCATAACAGATCATGCAATGATTATGTTAAAACTAAGTAGTGTAGAAACCAAAAATACACTAGTACCTCAAAAAATCAATCGTAAAACGGACTTTGGGAAAGCTTTGAATGACTTATTAAATGACAACATTTCTGATCTATACGCAATTTCTGATCCCAATATTCTCGCACAGCTTATAATTACTAAAATAAGAAAATGTTTAATTGAAAATACCATAATCACGCTAGTGCCGAGAAATAATCGAATAATTAAACCATGGATAACCTTAGGCTTACTACGATGTATCAGAAACAGAAACAACATGCAGAAAAAACTTCGATCCGAGCCGTACAATTTTACACTACGAATTACATATAGAAGATACAGAAATTATTGCAATGGTCTCATAAAAAAGGTCAAACGTAAATATGATAGAGAACAATTAGCTCTAGCGGGTAAGAATTCAAAAGCTCTTTGGAAATCCATTAATAACATCACAAACCGGAAAAGAAATAATATTGAAAATTTAGAACTCTTAGATATAAAAAATTCACCATTAGACTCCATTAATGAAGTGAATAATTATTTTTCTAATGTAGGTAAATCTTTAGCAGAAATTATTATATCCAACAACCCTCCGTCATGTGGTAACCATAGTAGCGACTTAAAGTCACCTGTGTCCTCCTTCGTTCTCTTTGAAACTGATCCTGATGAAGTGTTTGTCACTCTATCCAACATGAAAATTAATAGTGCACCTGGCTGGGACAATATACCAACAGAATTCCTAAAAATGGCAAGCTGTATTGTTGTCCCTATAATAACACACCTAGTTAATCTTTGCTTCAAAAAAGGCGTCTTTCCGGAAGTACTCAAACAAGCTGTCATCACCCCAGTGTACAAGGGAGGAACAAGAGACAACGTATCCGACTATAGACCTATATCTGTATTGCCAGCTATTTCAAAAATTTTAGAGAAACTCATAAACAAAAGACTAATAAACTACTTAAATAAATTCAATATACTATCTAAGGCTCAATATGGCTTTAGACAAGGGCTATCAACTGAAGATGCAGTTACAGCGCTTTCATCTTTAATTGTTGATAAAATAGATAGGAAAAAGAAATGTCTCACAGTATTCTTGGATCTTAAAAAGGCCTTTGATACAGTCTCCGTTCCTACTCTTTTACACGCTTTGGAAGGCATCGATATAAGAGGGGTTCCCCTTCAATTGCTAGAAAACTATGGGTGCTAATTAAACAGACTTCTTTTTAATAGCATTATTCGCCTCTAAAAATCTACATTGCCATCTAAATTACTAAGTCAGCCACAATTACCGAGCGTCTGAATTATACTATCTTAGCCACTACTTATCTTCTATGTAGGCCACTCTAAATACAACTCAGCATGGTGGTTATTTTTTAGCATCTAAACTTGTAACATGCATTCAAGCAGTAGACATCTAAAATCTTAATATATGCCATCAAAAAAGATATGCTATTAGCTTCTAATTTTTTAACTCAGTACGCTTAAAATATAACTCAACCCACATTAATTAATCGTCAAAATTTAGCTAAAATTGTCATCTAATAGTAAATTTTGGCCACTAATATTACCATAAAACTTTAACCTTTTTTGAAGTCGGTTTAATTTTTTAAATTACTTTATGCCACACCTGGCAATAAAGTGACTTTTTCCGCACGCTGCTGCGCGTACGGAAAAAGCCGCTTTCTGGCCGCCTTTTTCGTTCAGCCTATTTAAGTTTTTTGTTAAAGTCATTTCCCCCAACGGCCCCTTTGTTATAAACCAACCAAATTTCTAGCACTTGTAAAATTTTCGACGAATGACTTTAAATCGGAGCGCATAACACATCCGCACACCACAGTTTTCTGGTAGCAGCTCGTTTTTAATGTCAATAGTGACTTTCCGTATCTCCGGCGCTGCGGGAACAGCAGCCCTTCCGCCCTTGCATGACGGCGCACGGTCACTTCGCTCGGCTCCGCAGCGGGCGAGGGCTGCTCTCCCTCCACGCCTCCGGCTTTATAAAAACACTCTAGGGCGCGCTGTGTCGGCACGCGTCCTAACCAGCGAGAGCCCTAGATTCGGACTCGTCGGTACATGAATGGCGCTCTCTGATTGGTGCAAATGGCCGGTCACTGTCGTCTCGCGCACTCGCGCCAAATTTTGAAGTGGCTATTTTCTCGATAACAGAATATGATGTATTATTTTACATGCTAAGTTATAATAAATGATGTTGTCAATGGAAGCTTGAATTATATTTTTTTGAGGACTTTGTGTTGAAGCCGTAAAACGTAAAATGGTGATGAAATGTAAAATCCATGGCTGAGTTAGTAAATTAGGTGGCAATATATAAACAAGAAGGCAAGTTAAGATAATTGTTGATCTTTGTTTGACGCTTTCTAAAGAATATTTAGTTGGCGTTGTAAAAGAGACGAATTAATTTATTAGAGGCTATCTCATTTTCCCGTTGCTTAGTTATAAAATGAGAAGTTTGAGCACGTGGCCAAGAAATAAATCTGCGGCTTGACTTATAATTTCCCGAAAACTATCTCTTAAATAGGAAGCAAAGAGTTAAAATAGGAAACCACATAAGCGACGAATGCTGCATAACTTATGGGGTTCCCCAGGGTAGTGTCCTTGGACCCACCCTATTTCTAATCTACATCAATCAGTTATGTAATATGGAGATCGAACAGGGTACCATCTTTACCTATGCCGATGATACTGCAGTTGTTTTTTCGGGAGATACATGGGATGATGTCCGTAGACATGCAGAAATAGGCTTATCCAGGATCGCTCAGTGGTTAAAAACAAACTTGCTAACATTAAACGCCAACAAAACGAACTATATCTGCTTCACAAACTACAAAACCACACAGCCAGGTGCCAACTTCAAAATTAAAATTCACTCGTGCTATGACCCAACCCACCCCGACTGTTCCTGTACAATTATAAACAAGGTCGATTGTATAAAGTATCTTGGAGTTGTGGTGGATCAACGACTTACGTGGCATGCACACACAGAACTGATTATGACCAGGGTACGGAAACTCATGTGGATATTTAAAAGCCTGAGACAAGTAGCTTCTAAAAATCTACTTAACCAGATATACATCTCACTGGTCCAATCAGTGCTGGCGTACTGCATTCCAGTATGGGGGAGCTCGACAAAAACTAAGTTCATACAGCTGGAAAGAGCTCAGAGAGGATTACTGAAAGTTATGCACTTTAAGCCACGCAGATTCCCTACAGCGGAGTTATATATACTATGTGACTTACTGACGGTACGACAATTATATATACTAAATGTAATCTTAAGAAGACATAAGCATATTTTATATGAACCTCAAAAAAAGCAAAAAAGAAGAAAAACACTAAATGTTATCTCAACCACAGTAGCGAGTACTGCTTTCGCAAGAAGGCAATACGACACACAGTCTGCTAAACTGTACAACAAAATTAACAGAGAGATTGATATCTATTCCACCACCTCACACGAGTGTAAAATTAGACTAACGAAATGGCTTAAAACGAAAACTTATAGTGAAATTGAAAATCTGATAAGAAATATTTGATAACGTTCTAAATCACACACCTATTACATAATATAAAACCCGCACACACACACACACACACACACACACACACACACACACACACACACACACACACACACACACACACACACACACTTAGCGACTGACAGACTCCTAGGCTTATGATTTTAAAAACAATAAAATAGGGTAGGCCCTTAGCATAAACATTAATTAAATTAGTTTTAGCTTTACTTTTAAATAATTGTAACCTCCTCTGTACATTTAGATACCTAATTTAAGGAAGAGCGGTGTTTCTTAGCACAGGTATCTCGCATACTTAAAAAGAAACACCAACCTATGTAAATTAGCACCTTTAAGAAAACGAATAAATAATTAAAAAAAAAAAAAAAATTAAAAAACTATGAAATCACGATGAGTTCACTTGTAATTCTGCTTAATATTAATTCGCCCTTAACTGCTTAGACTGCTTCTACACCACCATGCGCAAGCGAGCAACATCCCTGGCGCGCAGAGTCCGGGCTAGCCCCAACAGCATCCTGACCATGTTTGCGGACAGGATTGATGGCGTGTACTTGAACAACTGCTGCCTCATCCATGTGCGCCGAAATATAGCATAATTAATATTTGTAATTGTAAATAATTAATAATTCCTACACTGTTACTAATCCTAGTTTTTAAGTTTACCTACTAACAATGATTGATCCAAGTTGGTCTTGAATAAAGAAATTCATTCATTCATTCATTCATTAACTAAGAAGTATATCCCATCTTTCTTGTTTTTTTGCTGCTATTAACGCATTTTTTTACGCTACATTTAGCCATTTTTGACAACTGTCGCCGTCTATGGTTGGAACCAGACTAAGTGAAATTGAGCTAGCCAAGCCGATCGGTTAGCACTTTTGTGGGGCCATTTTTTCCGGCTGATTGTGTATCTAGGTATATCATACATATATGTTCTAAAAAGTTGAACTTGGGCAGCTAAAAAAAAATATGTCTGCTATTTTAGACTACTCTATAACATATATCAAAATGAATCAAATCGGAGTCGGACAGTTGGGTACCCTTCCTCGTTAGCCGGTTAAACTGAGTTTGCACCTGGTGTGTATGATGCACATAAATTAGGTGCAAACTTAGAGTAACCGAGTAAGTAGGTTTTTCTCCTTGGAGTAAGTTAATTACCACTTCCGATTGTCCAAAATGGCCATTTAGATGACCAAACGAGATAGGGACAAACAAGGACCTTAAAATAAATAGCCGGACGGAGTCTCGCTAACAGACCTGAAGTATGTGTAATAAGCCGGCTACTTATGTGTGCGTGCTGCTCGCAATAGGAAATAACTAGTTGACGTGTGCGTGCGGCTCGTATGTACAAGCAGCCGGCTTATTAAAAATGGCTTCAGTTCTCCGTTGGCGAGGCTCCGTCAGGCTTTTTATTTTAAGGTCCTTGGGGATAAATAAAAGAAAATAGAATTCCAAAGGCGCGCCAAATGTATATTTTATAGATTTGATATTTTATGGTTAATGAGTTTGTGTTTGACCTCACCTAATGGAAAATGGAGATAAGATCTATGATGAGCACGCTTACCAAGAAGACACCTATTCACTCTTGCCTTGTTTAATTGTGATAACCTAATTGTAGTAAGCCTGGCCATAAAGCTGAAGGACTGTACTATTCGAGAGGTTCTGGATTGATCTAGCCAATATTTGTGTTCTCTACCATCATCTGTCGAAACTGGATACATACAAATTGTTAAAATAATCTGTGCCGAAAAACTCTAATTTAAAATTATTGGAGGTCTATGATAATGTTCACATGCCGGTAAAGATTAGTAGTTGCTCTAGGTACCATACCAGCGTTGCCAGTTGATTTTTTTGCCAAGTCGGGATTTTGAAACTTTTTCAATAAAACAAGCGAGATTCTTTCGTCAAAAGTGGAACATAGTAGAAAAACTTATATAACTTTTTAAATATATGTCTTTTTATTTGAGTTTTAAATTACGTGTCTGTGCCACCCGCCCGCATTTCTTCAGCATGCTGCACGCACGGTCGAGTTATTCCTGAAAAGCGGGACTGAGCCTGTTGCCACGGGACATATTATTTCAATTTAAAAATCGGGATGTCGCGCCATAGTCGGGACATCTGGCAACGCTGTACCATACTGATACATTTCAACTTTCCACCCTGTAAGTAAGTATATACCTATTCATGATCTGCTTTGGCAACACGATATACCTGACCGAGCATCAGACAAAGGCCACCAGAGCGAATAATATGCCGTAGATTACATGGAATATCTTCAATGCGGATCTATACGTGCCAAAAGTAGATCAAACTAGTGAGAGCTACCAGACTTTTGCTGCCAGGGCGGCTCTATTGAGAAAGGAACGGTTCATACTTAGATAATGCTTAAGTTCGACAGATCATCTTTAGAATCAAGATGAAATGGAGTCGTATACATTTACCGAAGCGCGGGTGAACTACTTGAATATTGTCAGCGCTTATTAAGGTTTAACTTTGTGCTCATTGCAAAGTCCTTGTTATAGTCGGCCAAATAAAATCGATTGAGAGCTGTTTTCAAAAAGGCGTATTAATTGGTATTAACGTGTTTACTACGCTATAGCTTTGTATATAACTTAGCGGCCGCTGAGATTTTCAGTTTAAATCAACCAATATCAATCCATTAGGTAGGTATGCCTAAACCTAACTAAAATAAGAGTTACCTAAAACCAACTAAACCACAAACTTATGACTTATGGTACGGGAACATTCTGGCAGTCAACCATAGTGTAGTTAGACTTTTATTTTTTTACAAACTCACGTCACGTCAGCTAAGCTAGTAATGCCCATTAATTAATTCTTCCGTTCTTCCCAGGCATTAAGACTAGATTAACACCAAACCTAATTCCTAAGCAAAGGAAGTAACAATGACGTAACGAATCATCACACGTCCGGAGAAAGCATGCACAATGCACGCTAATATGGTTCTTACTACATGGAGATAAGGTGGTCGTTCGGTCGGAAACTAGATTTAGGAAGTGTTGACAGTGTGGGAATTGAGTAAAGTGCGGTTTGCACCTGAAGAGTAATCGCAGTGAATGTTAGAATTAGGCAAACTAGTTTTACTTTAAGAGGAAACGAGAAGAACGAGAGAATTGAAAATTAGGTAGGTATTTGTAAAATGTGTCGCTGTCCCGCACTGCCCGCCTCTCCCCCGCAGAGCGCGATAGAGAAAAGTCTTCCCCAAAACTTAACCTATTTAACAAATTTTTTCATTAAACATTAAAGAAAGGCTTTGGCCGTGTTCCTATGTTTTCCTTTTTTTTAATAATCTAGTCAAAGGCCGTAGCAGGATAAGGGAGGAAAAAATGCCCTTTAATGATTAAGAGCTGTTTATTTTTTCTTTAGTTGCTTTCATTTAGTTGTATAATTATGCAAAGTTTGGTTGAAAAATTCCCAGTGGTTCAGCCGGGAAAAAATAAAAACAAAATTTATGAAATTTGACGTATCTCTAAAACTATAAATCTTTATCATAATATCTTTAATTCATTTTGGTTAATTATATAGTATGTATGCCTTAAAAGAAAATTGAGTCTCTATCTTTGCAATTTCTGTAAAAAACACGTAAGTCAAAATTTCAAAAAAAAGTTTTTTTGATACCTGAAGGAGTGACCACTCTAAGTGACATTTCTAAAAAAGCCTTATTTAACGATCTGTCAGTCATATAAGTTTGACGGTTAAAATCGAAAAGCAACAGTGTCAAAATTAAAAAACTATGTTGGTCAGATTCTGTTACATTTTATTCTTATACAATTCTAATACAGCCAAAGAACTTAAACATAAATATTCTTTGTTAAGAACTAAAAATAAAATAAATTTATGGCATTTACTCGTATATGTATCAACTTAAAAATGTCTTACTTCTTATTTTAATCACTATCGCTATCTTCATTAACGGTAACACTAATACCGTTTCTCAAAAAAGGTCCACTAAGAATTTCGGCAGGCTGAATATTTTTTGATAAATATCTTGCGTGCGATAGGTAGTACACAATTGCGGCAATGTGTGAACAACACCCTACCTACGAATGAATATATCTGGTGAAACGATAAGTAAGGCTTAATTAGAAATAATGATGATTACCTATTTGAAAAAAAAAGGTTTTATAAGTTAAAAGGCGACAATTAATACAAATACAGGCTGGTTTTCGATAATCTGTACATATTAAAATTTCACCCGAAATTCCATTTAATTTTATCGGTAAAAATGACTAATTTTTGTTTCTGGGCAAAAAAAAATTTTTTACAGATTTTTACAGTTTGCTATGAAATTTTGGGCAGTACATCTGTTTGACGCAGTATAACTTTTGATCTTATTGTTCAAAGCTGTAAGAAAAAAATGTTTGTAAGATCACAATTAAGTGCTAAACGAAGATAAGCATGAAAAAATGGTCACAATATTCGCAAACTTTCGAGAAAAACGGTGTTTTCCGTAAAAAAAACTGAAGTTTTGCAGCCGTTTTTCACAATTATAATTTTTTTTGACGAGTTTTTCTTCAAGTCGGTGGTTTATTGTTATTGCTACTAAATAACGTGTCTATTGCCATGACCCTGCAGTTTTTTCTTACAATTTTAAGCAATTAGTTCAAAAGTTATACCGTGGCAAACAGATGTACTGCCGAAAATTTCACTGAAAGTTTAAAAATCTGTAAAAAAAAACGAATGACCACAAACAAAAATTAAAATCAGTTTTACCGATAAAATTGGCCGAAATTTCACCCCTTTTCATATGTACAGATTATCGAAAACCACCCTTTATATTTTCAAGCCAATATTAATGGGAATGTCAATAATTGATTTATTTTTAATTTCTTACAAAGTAGATTTATTTTTAAGTTCTTTGGCTGTATTAGATTAGAATAGTATAAGAATAAAATGTAACAGAATCCGACCAACATAGTTTTTTAATTTTGACACTGTTGCTTTTCGATTTTAACCGTCAAACTTATATGGATGACAGATCGTTAAATAAGGCTTTTTTAGAAATGTCACTTAGAGTGGTCACTCCTTCAGGTATCAAAAAAACTTTTTTTTGAAATTTTGACTTACGTGTTTTTTACAGAAATTGCAAAGATAGAGACTCAATTTTCTTTTAAGGCATACATACCTATCAATTTACCAAAATGAATTAAAGATATTATGATAAAGATTTATAGTTTTAGAGATACGTGAAATTTCATAAATTTTGTTTTTATTTTTTCCCGGCTGAACCACTGGGAATTTTTCAACCAAACTTTGCACAACTATACAACTAAATGAAAGCAACTATAGAAAAAATAAACAGCTCTTAATCATTCAAGGGCATTTTTTCTTCCCTTATCCTGCTACGGCCTTTGTTTTCTGGATGTGTGAACACAGCGGAAAATCTGGCATTTTTTTAGGTTTTTGAAGGTTAATATTTCTTTTGAGAATCAATTTATCGTAAAAAGGAAAACATAGGAACATATCAATAGTAGCCATAGATTTTTGGACAAAAAATGATTGTTCTACTGGCATTATCCTGGGAGGAAACAGGGGACTACGTTTGTATGGAAAAACTGCCCTCCTGTTTCCTCTTAAAGTCAATCTCAAGTAGCGCACAATTGGAAGTATAATGACTGTGCAAGATGTGGCATGTGGCCAGGAGTGACTCATTTCGCGATATCGCCGCGCGGCTACTAGTACAAAATTTGGCCCCTTCGGTGGGGCTTAGCCAGAAAGAGCACGCGTTATGCGACAGATAGAGACAGTCGGATCTGGTGCGTTCAGCCGTGGTGGCCCGAATGTAAATATTAGGGTTCCGTAGCCAAAATGGCAAAAACGGAACCCTTATAGTTTCGTCATGTCCGTCCGTCTGTCTGTCTGTCTGTCTGTCCGTATGTCACAGGCATTTTACTCAAAAACTACATGATGGATATTGATGAAATTTGGAATATAGGTGTCTTTTATGAGCCGCTACTTAGTTTGGTATATAAATAATTAAAATAAATATTTTTAAGGGGGGCACTTCATACATGTTAAAGACAGTAAAATTATTTTTTTTCAGCAAATATCAACGTGTGGTACATAGTTCGATAGCTCTTTAAAAAACACTATAAGGTTCCTAAGTAATATTTTTGATTAAGTGAATGTATTTTTTGCGAAAGTTGTGTAAATTGTGCCCCCCCCCCCTCTATTTTCTAAACCGTGCGTCCGAAAAATATGAAAAAAATCACGAAGGTAACGCTTAATTAATACTTTCAACGAAAATTATTTTCAACAAGATCGAATGTACCGTTTTTGAGTTATTGTCGATAAACTGCGCTTCTCAACAAAAGGACGTAATTGCTATGAAGAAACGCTCTTTTGTTGTTGTACTTTTTTTAATCGTATTTTTTACCTTATAGTTACGGCTATGGAACCCTACACTGAGCATGGTCCGACATGCTCTTGGCCTTGGATTGTTAGAAAGAGAAACGACTGTACCTTCGTACAGAAGTTTCTCTTTCTTTATATTTCGAAAAGTACTATTTTCCACAGTACTATTTCAGGGTACTATTTTTGTCACCTAGGTATTTCGTCGGTACTATTTTTGGCAGCATCAGATTTTAGATATGTTTACGATGTACGCCATTTTGACGGTCACATTATGGACGAAATGGGAATGTGGTCCGAAATGAATTTTGAAAACATAAATTTTGCGTAAGCACAGCAACATTGAACCATAATAAAATATCGTTGGAATTGGAAGGAGATCCACTATTCCTACAATAGCAGAATAAGTAATAGAACTAACTAGGTACGTACAGAAGTTTCTCTCTCTAACAAAGCTGACCGGATCCGACACCGTCTCTCACTCGCAGGGATCTCCAAACTACGGCCTAAACCCGGCCCGCCGGAAGAAAGCGGGAGGGCCTAATGATCCGGCCCGCAAGGCATTCAATCCCGGCCCGCGAAAACTTTGGAGACCCCTGGCATAACGCGTGCTCTTTCTGGTGACTGGCGGGGGCCTCAAGGCCACGCGGCGAAATCGCGGAGTGAGCCACCCCTGACAATGGTAAGTAATGCAAACAGAATAGAAACAGGATAGATTAGCGCGTATCATGTAATCTGCACAGGAAACGTACATTCGACAGCAAACGAAAGCAACGGAACTAGAACTATTGATGTCGCTTGTCATTGTCACTCTACAAACATGAAAAACATCGCAATACATTGCGATTTCAAATAAACTTTAATGTGTACTAAAAATTCAAACATAAGTTATTTTTAAATGTAGCTGAACAAATGTTGTTCAGTTTAAGGAGAACAATCTACGTTTTAATTATCTGCGCCTAGTAGCAACACCTAAGCATAAGACCACTAACATAAATTCCAAATGTATAGGTTCACTCAGCAGAAGCTGTGCAATCTCTTACGCAGAATATGGATGCTTTAAAAAAGGATACCTATATAATAAAGTACAAGAAAGTAGATATGAGCGCCGACGGCCAATTTCACGGCGGCGGCGTGGACTGGAAATTTTCGCGGCGGCGGCGTCCTGGCGGCGGCGTCGTGGCGGAGTGGCCTTGGATCTTAATATTTTTATTAAAGCCCGATTTGTAAGAAAAAATTAAGAGAACCATATTTTGATACCAAATTAAGCTGTATTTTATTCCAATAAACGAACGGAGAACATAAACAACCGTTGTAGAAATTGTTAATTTTTAAAGGACGGTGGCAGTAACGTCTCTGCCCTCCAACAGAGATGAGGCATGTGTCAGTTAATAGACCTTGGCAACACAATGGATTTTTACTATGGCGACGATCACCCCAAAAATGCGGTTTACTTGGAAAATCGTATTTTGTTTTCTATAGGAAGGGTCCAGGCCCCTGTGGAACACCGCACTGCATTCCTCGCAGTCTCCATGCTCCCCTCGTTCTGCAGAGCACTACCGATGTCTACACCCACTCACTGCGCCCTCCCCTCTTCTGGTCGCGTAGTCCCTAACCGTCCTGGGGAGTTTATGGCGTCTATGATGAACCCAATCCGAACTGTCACTTGATAATGATATGTCCATCCCCGGGCTGTGAAGAGCGTATCATCAGCATAGCAAATCACTCTAGTTCCCGGGAGGAGCGGACCGCGAAGCAGCCAGTCGAAGTCAACGTTCCACAGTACAAGCCCCAACACAGAGCCCTGCGGAACGCCGCACCTACAAACAGCAACACACTTAACTGCCCATTAAAGACAGAGCAGAGAGAAAATAATAACGATTGAAAGAGATATATATATAAGGGTGTCGTGTTTCGACAGTTCCGGGGCAACCTGCCGAATCCTACACCGGAGACGACGATGCAACGGGGCCACGCCGTTTCGACGCCTAAATAGATAGTTTTCTACGTTTCATGACGCATTGGTTTTTTACTGTAATGTCATGTTAACATGTATTAATAAATAAATAAATAAATAAATAAATATATATATATTTTTTTTTTTTTTTTTTTTTTTTTTATGTTATAAGTGGCAAACGAGCAGACGAGCTGCCTGATGGAAAGCAGTCAACGTCGCCCATAGATATCTGCAACACCAGAGGTGTTACCTATACGTTGCCGATCTTTGAGAGCCCTGTTTACTCGTTTCTTGAAGTACCCCATGTCATAGCGCGCTGGGAACACCTCAGGTGGGAGTTCATTCCACATCCTGCCAGTTCTTGGCAGAAAAGAGCGTGATGCCCGCTTGTTCTTGGGATGCCAAGCATCTAAATAGTGTGGATGAACCTTATTCCTGAGGCGGGAGGTACGGTGATAAAAGTGCGACGGAGGCACGAGCGCAAAAAGTTCCTCAGAACACTCCCCGTTGTACATACGGTAGAACAAACACAGAGAGCCAACGTCTCTCCTGAGGCTAAGTGGTTCCAAACCGTATGTTAGTACGGGATCGTCGACAACACGAACTGCCCGGCGTTGGATCGAGTCCAAATTATGTCAACTTCAAATCAAATAACGTTTGCGTATGTGTAATGTGCCTTTGAGCTTTGTCATTGTAGTTGTTTGGGCAAAGTTTTTTTTTTCCATACTGTAAATAAAGGTTTCATTTCAACAAGACAGGTGAATTTGTCAAAATTATGATTTAGCTTTCAGACGAACGTTGGGATGAAATAAACTAATTATATTGCTAATGCTTTTATTGGTGCTTCATATTTTTGATATGATGCACCAATATAATGTAATTTATATTTATTATTCATTCATTATTTTCCACGAATTCAATAATATGGCATTAATGTCAATAATGACGTTGGATCAGCCATAAAAGAAAAATTATTGTTTCAAAACTCTTTTGAATAATAGCCAATTTATACTCATAAACACACGCACACATGCATAACACGACGCCTTCAAGTGTGATTCTCTTTCTTGCAGTATTTCCCATTTTTGAAGTGTATAGTTAACTGTGTTGCTGTTTGTACCCAACGAGGCGATGGTAGAGCCTCCTGTCTGCGCCCTTCCATCGGACCACCCTGTCCCAGTAGTCCTGCACTATAGACGCCGGAGATATCTCGGCACTTCGTGAAATCGGAGGGCCTCCAGTATGGTCTCAAATTGTGGCCATTCTTGGGGTGATCGTCGCCATAGCAAAAATCATCGTGTTGTCAAGGTCTATTAACTGACACATGTTTCACTCATTTCTGTTGGTCTTGGGGACACTGCCTATACAATGCCCATGGTCCTTTCACACTTCAAATTGTGTGTTTTTGTGTCGTGAAAGATTTTTCATACTTGTTACGAGAATATCTCTTACTTGCGTTGTAAACATCAATTGGAGACGATATAAACAAACATACGTTCATTCGACTAAATACTCGACGCGACTGAGTGTACAAACGCAGGCGGGCTACGAGTGCGAGCGAGAAAGCAAGCCTCAATTTGCTGCGGCGGCGCGCCGCGTGTTTTCCTCGGCGGCGGCGCGCCGCAAGAACTCACGGCGGCGGCGGCGCGCCGGCGCGGCGCTCATATCTACAAGAAAGACAGACTGAAGAAATAGAAATTAAAGAAATATAACAAAACAATGCACCTGGAATTAAAAACGTCATTTCACTTACTGAGCAAACTAATCAAATTAGACGTGTAACAATTAGAACTTGCATCAGTTAATATTTTGACACCAACGTATAAAATTTCACATGACGCAATAACGCCACAACAAATCAACGAACAAGTCGACAGACGGGTTTGAAAAGTAAAAACAAACCTGACCAGACAGTAGCCCGCGTTTGAAACAAAAATAAAAAGTAGACCCGGTCTTGGTAAACAAACTATACGGCGTGTAATAATTGTCACCGGTGCGTGAACACAATGTGGGTGATACAACGTAAAAAAATGATTCTGACAAAATTGAACCTTATACTCAAAGCATAGTAAAGTTAATGTGGTATTGTTGCGCACTTCCGTTTGTCCTTGGTCGTCCTTCACGGCCTTTTGATCTTCGTTGATGAGCCTGACCCACCTTTAAGCTCTTTTGTAAACTTAAAGTGTCTCTATTGCACTTCATTTTGGTACAGCTCCGCTGGTTATGTCACAGTTACTTAATTTCGTAAGTACTTCAGGCATAGTTATGAATTAACTGTCCACAAACGAAAAAATACGATCAGAAGTTTTGTTTACGTTATAAGTAATTTGTATAGTAAATAAAACATACATATCTATAGTTAAAGAACACTGTAAGACTAGAGCTAAATGATAATGATTGAAATTGTGACCCAAATGTTTTATTAGTTATTCATCATATGTCTACATTACCTAATTATTTTTTTAACATGGATTCGTTAGACTGAGTCTATGATGAAAGATACGAATCATAAGATTGACAAAGTTCATTTCTTCTGCCATTTGCCGTCTTTCCAGGTATTTTGGATGACTTATATAAGTCGGCAATGGTACATCCCTTCACTGACATGCCATCAATGTCATAATAACTATTTAAACTGTCCTCTGTTGCCTCATTAAAACTTACTTATTTTTCCATTTTAATCCCAGTAACCAGTATGTTCTTGGAATTTCTGATCTCAAATTCTAGGACTTCATTAACCTAAATTCTTCTGTCCATAACATTTCTCCTATCTACCAACGTCTGAGAATGCAAGCAGATATTCTCGACATTTCTATACATTACTAAACATCAATTTGGGTAAGTATAAACGTTTAAAGTTACACCGTAAATCTATTAAGCGGCAGATTTTATCGCCGATAACAATCAAATAATTATAGTTATACAACACGCTGTGTTGCGGCATATGTATATTATTTCACGTGTACATTTAATTGAATATGTCAGTGGGTGTTTCTACTAGCATTTCAACCTTTATCATTGTTTCCCGCTGATTAGAAGGAAATTCTGACTTAAAGAAATTGGTTACGAAAGACATATTTCTTGCGAGAATAGTACGATAAAGCTCAAGCAAAATTAAAATTACTTAAGAAGGGTGATACCGTATCTATAACTCATTTGTGAATATTTCGAGGGTGGTATAATGCGAGATTCAACGGGGTGCAGAATCGCCCTGGTAATAAAACAAACAAACACCTAAAGTGATTCGTCTACTAATTAGAGACCGCACATTCAACTCCCTACGAGCGTAATAATTTATTCGTTACACCAGTAATTAAGTAAGAAAGTGTTGATAATTAATCAGACAAAGATTCCGTAAGTAATGGTGAGACACAGATTCAAATAAAGGTGTTAATCATAAAACTGCAGACATTCTCAAGGAAGCTACCATCGACAAAGAAGCCAATGATACAGGAACTATGTTACAGATTGACAGAACAAAAGAATATCTCAATATTTCTGCAAAAACAGGGTTGAACCTGGTATCGATCGAGGCTGTAGGGTCGAGAGTTGCGTAACTTTTGGGCGAAGTGGACGAATATTGGTATCTCGACACAAAGGCAAGCTCGCACGAGTTCGTCGACCGTCGATTGTTATCAAAGGAATTGCTATGCAATTAATGCTAACGTCTTTCCGCAACCGGTGGAACTAAAGAAACGCCACGAATAACTGTCCCAGAACTACCATTGTGGTTTCGCCATTCAAGCGGCAAAGCTTATTGACGACATGTTTTTATGCAGAGTCAAAGCAGACGTGTTAGTGACTAGTTATGACATTTGCCTTATACCCGTGCATAAAGCCGATTAGTCCTTTGTTCTTAAATTTCGACAAAGTACAAGCGGATACTGGCAGTTTAATGTACAAGTACATAATAATATAACTGTGCAATTAGTATAAATTAATAAAATTTGTCTTGTCATGTTTAGAAGTTTGTTTTAAAAGGTTAACATAGATGAACATAAGGGTGAGCACCACGATAGAATTTTTTGATATTGTATTAGTGGTTGCGTGGAGATTCCCAAAAATATTGCTTTTTAGGATTCGGTACCCAAGGGTTCCAAACGGAACCCTATAACTAAGACTCCGATGTCTGGCTGTTCGTCTGTCCGGCGGTACGTCGTCTGTCCGTCTAGGGTGAATATTTCGAACCGTAATAGGTAGAGACTTGAAATTTTCACAGAGTGTGTTTTGTATTGCCGCTATAACAACAAATAGTAAAAAAAATAAAGTTATCCCTCCATACAAGAAACGTGTTTTTTTGGCATTTTTTGGCTGATGATGGTACGGAACCCTTCGTGTGCGAATCCGACTGGCATGGCCAGTGTTTAGTAAAAATTTAATGTGTAGTTTAAGCTTCAGTCGTATGTTTAGTTTTTACTGTTGTTAATAGATAGTCAATGTCTATGTTTATTATAGAATGTCTTACTTTAGAGAATAAATACAACAAAGTCGACATTGTTGATGCTAGATAATTTAGACACAAAGTTATATGCAACAACTCCCACTTACCGCCATTATTGTTCGATGTTTATCTCTGGGAAGTTGGCTTTGTGTTGATGAGTTCGACACTTTATGGTGTTGTTGCATTATACATTTTTATGTTTATTTTCTGACGTCTTAATCTTATTCTACTTCCTATCTTCCTACTAATATTATAAACAGGCATTAACCCGCGGCTGGGAATTTCTTCAGAAATATGTCTGCGGTCACCTCATTCATCTGGCCCTTTTTCATACTAAATGTATGGAGACAGATGAATGAGTCGCAGACATATTTCTGGAGAATAGCCCGGCTACGCTTGCGGCACTACCGTTATTATATTATGAAGGGAGCTGCCTACCGGGATATAAAGTATCTTATGTTTCAATCCAGGACTTGGTCTAATTGTATGCCAAATTAAATCTCAATCCATTCACTTTTTCCCGTGTTATTTAGTAACAAACGTCCAAACATCTAAACATCCAAACATCAAAGTCAAAGTCAATCATTTATTTGTTAAAAGCGGGTTACAAAACAGGTGTTACAGGCTAAGCCTTGAAAGAAGTTCTCCACTTTTTGCCGTTTCAGGCGTACAAATGTTTAAGGGTGCTTGAGTAGGGGTATCATTTAATCGATCAGCAAAATATTCATATTTTGGTCAGCAGAAATATGTATTTGGTCAGCCAAAATAGCTAGTTGGTAAGCAACTTATGGTAAGCAAACATTTATAAATCAGGCTGCAATTAATGATATACTGATCTGCTCTAAATTATTTTGGTCAGCAAATTAAATATTTGAGCTGCATTAAGCGATCTACGGTAAATCAAATTTTGGTAAGCAATCAGTAGGTAAGCAAAATATTTCAATTTGTTCATCAAAAAAAAGGGAGCAATAAAACCTAACTGGGCGCAACTATTCTGCCGCCAATCGTGTGCGCATTTTGCCATTCGGTAATTGTCAGCTGTCAAGTAGCAGGTGTCACTGTGATATATACAGGGTGTCACTGTGATATATACAGGGTGTCACTGTGTTATATACAGGGTGTAACTGTGATAGATACAGGATGTAACTGTGATATATACAGGGTGTCACTGTGATAGATACAGAGTGATACTGTGATATATACAGGGTGTCACTGTGATAGATACAAAGTGATACTGTGATATATACAGGGTGTCACTGTGATAGATACAGAGTGATACTGTGATATATACAGGGTGTCACTGTGATAGATACAGAGTGATACTGTGATATATACAGGGTGTCACTGTGATAGATACAGGACAGGATGTCACTGTGATATATACAGGGTGTCACTGTGATATATACATAGTGTCACTGTGTTATATACAGGGTGTTACTGTAATGTATACAGGGTGTCACTGTGATGGGCTCATATAAAATATTTCGATTTTTTATACATCTCATAATGTTTAGAAGTTATATTATTTATTCACAACGTGTATCGTTTCGTTTTTTAGGGTCAGAAAAAAAAATAACCCTAACCTACCTATTTTTGAGAGCCGTTTCGTTTTTAGGGTCATCAAAAAGAAAATAACCCTAACCTACTTATTTTTGGGAGCCGTTTCGTTTTTAGGGTCATCAAAAAAATAACCCTAACCTACCTATTTTTGGGAGCCGTTTCGTTTTAGGGTCATCAAAAAAAAAATAACCCTAACCTACCTATTTTTGGGAGCTGTTTCGTTTTTAGAGTGACACCCTGTATATAACACAGTGACACCCTGTATATATCACAGTGACATCCTGTATCTATCACAGTGACACCCTGTATATAACATAGTGACACCCTGTATATATCACAGTGACACCCAGTATATATCACAGTGACACCCTGTATATTTCAATTAAACTGCTTACAGACATGTTTTCTCTGCTGACAGTGACATCCTGTATCTATCACAGAGACACCCTGTATATAACACAATGGCACCCTGTATATATTACAATGACATTCTGTATATATCACAGTAACATCCTGTATACATTACAGTGACACCCTGTATACATATAACACAGTGACATCCTGTATATATCACAGTGACATCCTGTATCTATCACAGTGACACCCTGTATACATTACAGTGACACCCTGTATATAACACAGTGACACCCTGTATATATCACAGTAACATCCTGTATACATTACAGTGACACCCTGTATACATATAACACAGTGACACCCTGTATATATCACAGTGACATCCTGTATCTATCACAGTGAGACCCTGTATACATTACAGTGACACCCTGTATATAACACAGTGACACCCTGTATATATCATAGTGACATCCTGTATCTATCACAGTGACACCCTGTATACATTACAGTGACACCCTGTATATAACACAGTGACACCCTGTATATATCACAGTGACATCCTGTATCTATCACAGCGACACCCTGTATATAACACAGTGACACCCTGTATATATCACAGTGACACCCAGTATATATCACAGTGACACCCTGTATATCTCAATTAAACTCTCTGCTGACCAATTGTAAAATCTTGCTACCCAAGTAATTATTTTGCAGCTCGACTGTTTATTAGGCAGCCAAATGATAAAAAAAGCAGATTAATATTGGTTAAAATGCTAACCGTTTTTAAACTGTTTGCTGAACAAGAGTTGCCGCCCAATTTTATTTATTGCCAGCCAAATCTTTGTATGCTGCCCAAATGATTTAACTGCTTATTTTTTTTTGCGGATCAATTTTAATAACGGCTGACCAAAAATTTACTTTCCCTTGAGTAGTTGTTCACAAGCACATCAATAATATTAGTAGAATAGCATTTAAAAGTTTGTGAAAATGTTTGGATGTTTGTTATTTAATAACAACGTAACAATTAAATGGATCAATTTCGGATACAGGTAGACCAAGTCTAGAATTCAAAGATAGAATAGTTTATATGCCGGCAAGCAGTTTTCTCGATATAAAATAACGTAACTATTAATGCGGACAAAGCGGTGACGGAAAGCTAGTAAGCCTATAAGCTAGGAACAACTTCTTCTAAACCGATTCTTAATTCTTATGAACCTTAGCATACTAATTTCCATGGAACAGCTAATGACGAAAGATAATATTGTTTCATTTAATTTTTAATAGTTATTAAATTAAACACAACTGCAACATATTCACTCAATATGTGTGTTATGTGTTATGTCTACCTTAGGTAAGATAGCAAAATATCCCGAAAAGTACATTATTTCGCGAAGAAAAAACAATAGTTGCTTAAAGTTTGTTTTCTTATATTAAGGTTTGTTTATTTCGGCGAGTTAGTACACGTATACATCATTTTTAGAATTTGAACGGTAATTTTTGCCCACATTTCTTTGTGTTCTGATATCCTTATATCAGAGGGTAATCATATACAAAGTTCCCCTTCTAATCGCATGACGGATAACGCACGATATTCCTAATTTTAAATACACTAACGGTAATCGAAATAGAAACTCGGAATATGTGTAAAATACGTAGTTAAGTGAAATAGAAGCCGGAATACACGCTAATTACTTAACAGCTGAGGTTTAGCTTTATCTGTATACAAAAGATCGTAAACACTAGGTATCTTCTCGTCGGCGCGGGCGCTTCCTGAATGAACAATTAACCGTTGCCTAGTAACTGTTCCGCCGAACACGCGAGAATTATATACAAAGCTTCTGAAACCGGGTCAAAGCGTCTGTCATAAACTAACTGCTTCGACTTACCGTTTGCGCCAGTCTTGGATGAAGCTCCAGTCGCAGTTTCCGTCTTCGTCGAGCACCGTGGCCTCGTGATGGTCCGTGCCCCCGTGAACCATTTCCACAAGCTGCCGAGCCCTTTCGAAGTTACCCTCGAACTCCACTATCAGAAACCCGTCAGAGCTCATAGTTCCGAATACGTCTTTCTTGTACGTCGCATCGTTTATTGTTACCATTTCAGACGGATCTCTACTGTTTTCGTCCGATTTGATCTCTGAGTAAATCGCTTCAGGCACTTCGACTTCAGACACGAGCTGCGTTCCTCCTTTGTCCACTTCCCTACTGAGACCTAAATTTCCAGTCTCGTCTAAGAGACGATTTGCATAAATCACTTCCTCTTTGTGAGGCGCTTCTTCATTCTGTTTTTCTTCCGACTGTTTCTGTTCACTGTGCTTTCGGATGATGGAATCTCCGAAATATATCACCACTTTATTGTTGTTTTGTGTTATTTTATTTGCCAATCCGCCCTCCGTGAGTGGCAGATTAGGTTTCTTGGCCTTCTCCTGCGAAAGCCTTTGAGCTAGTTCCTCGTAGCACGCAGGGCGACTACTGTAAATTTTCCTTTCAGCAATCGAGCCTTTAGTTTCCTCTTTCTTTTTCTCAACACTTTGGTACACGGGAGGCCGACAGCAGTCGTCGAACTGGGAGGGCCAGGGTCTCGGCTCACTGTAGATATGTTCCACCGGAGACGCCTGCGGGAGAGGAATATATTTCTCGTGAATGTTTTTAGAGTTGGGAGGGTCATTCTTCCTGAAATTCAGGACACTGCGTCGCACCTTAGCCTCGCACGCGTCGGTGCTGTTCACTTTCTTGAGACGCGGGTTTCCGAGGAGTTTGAAGACTCCTTTGTGTTCGGATTGGGGTTTGACGCGATCGGTGCTCGGGGCTCTTCTCATCCCGAACACTCCCTCTTCTTCTGAAGGATGCGGGTACAGCTGTTCGCAGCTAGTAGACTTGTGGGCGGCGAGCCTGGTCTTAGCCGGGGTCACGGGTTCTCTGTTCTGCCAGTGTCGGACTGATAGTCTCGCGGCTCCGCGGATGAACTTCATGGGCTCCCACGCCTCGGCTTTCTTGAGTATAAAGTTGTCGCACATTTTGTTGGGCGGCTTGCGGGCGTCGGCAGCGCGGCAGGACTGGAGCTCGCGGCAGAGGAAGCAGGAGCAGCGCGCGGGGCACAGCATGTTCGCGCGGGCGTGCCGGGCGCACTGCCGCCGGCGGGCTCCATTGTTGCCGCCGCTGCTTGTCCCACCACCGCGACGCGTGAGCGAGGCGGGTCGCGCCGTTCAAAGCTTGTGGTTTTCGCTCGATCGTGACCGAATCGCACAAATTTCGGAACAGAGCAATTTTACGGTACTGTGAAGAAGCTCGAAATCAACCGTTGCTTCGAAATGGGTCGTAAATATCTCATGTTAGGCATTTTTCGAGTGCATCTGCTCATTATCGCGGCGAGTGGTCCAGTCTAATCATAAATCGATGCACTTACGCATGCACACGCATTGGAAGGTGAACGGAACCATAAGTCGTCCGCTAAATATAGAGCACACTCCTTCGGGGGCAATTACGAATCGTTCGACAACATAATCATACGAGACTGTTGAACTCGCATAAAACAAATGGCCTCCGTTACCCGGCAATGTTTATTTCTTTATGCGAATGGAATTTGTTTTGGGTTAATATTATGGCTACGGAAATATCTTTATTGTGTGTGTTCGTGTCGTAAAATTATCATTATCTTGTGCTGATAGCGAATTATGGATGCTCTGCAATCATCGAAAAGAGAAACTGGTGAGTTTCTTCCGGCGCTTGTTCTCACCAGAAGGTCAATTACCCGAAGCGCCAAAAGAAAAGAATTAGAGATGAGACATGTAAAAGAGCCCTTGAGGCCCTACTTACAGAAATAAATTATTTCTTTTTTTTTTTATTTTCTTATTAACATTATAGGATTCTGGAAGTAAAATGAACAATACAGTTTGTTATTTTGAGAATCATTTCATTAATTTTGATTAAGGACATACAAGGATAATGGACTTAATGACAAATGAAGTGTCCTTTGACTATGAAATATATCCAGTTTTATTTAATTTAATCTTTATTAGAAAAAAACACTTAAGAAGGTAAAAGTTCCAGTGCCGGACACGCTAATGCCTAATAGTCGACACCCTGCTGTCACTGTCACCTCTATTGCTAATGACTTAACATTCAAAATGGCGACTACTGGGACAGTGTCAGCACTCGGACGTTTACTTTATCGTACAAAACGCAAATTTAAGCAAATTCTTGGTACGTATTAAGGTAGTAATTGTTCATGTTTACAAAAATGTATTTTTTATTAATATATTTTATGTTATTATTGTAAATGAATCTCTATCGGTAAAAACATAAAATAACTTTAATAAAAAGAAATACCACCTTCAAACACTGAGTCTACATTTGTATTTAGTTTCCTCAATTCCTTACGGACCTTACCATATCAGAACTGGATTTTGAAAGAATGGGTCAAATCTAGAAGTATACCAAATTCCAATAAAAAAACAAACCGATTCATAAACGACGGAGTTCTAAGGTAATAAAGAAAAAAAAACAACCCACTAGAGAATCTCCTTTTGTGAAGTCGGTTAATAATAATACTTAAACCAAACAAACCTGCCGATGCAGAAGTAAATAAAAGCCTTCGATAATTTATCGCTCGCTTGCTTGTTCGCCGCCCAAGGCCGCAATTCCGCGCACTGGCTTCCTATGCGCAGGAGTCCGTTACAGGCCGGTTATTAAATCGCCGTCGTCCATACTCCGATCGACGGGGGAATTGACCCCAATAGGTTTTCCCTCCGGAGCCCACTCAGCAACACATAATAAATAGATGACTGTATTAATTTTCAAAGTTCCTTCGCTTCTGAAGACTGTACTTCAGACTGTATTCAATGTTTTTTTTTTCACTTTTAGAATATTGTTTACGACGTTATAAAGTTCTGACATTTGCCGAAATCGGGCCGCAATCTTGGCAAAAACTGTGAAGAATAAAAAATACTGACGTAAGGAAATTCTACCTTCGGAATGTGTAGCAGGTAGCAGCACCTGAAGGCAAATACCAGTAAAAGTCTATAGTGTATGAGTACCTATCTTTAGTTATTACAAGTATGTACCTAATTTTCATTAAATAGCTTAACCTTTTCAATAATTATATTATAATTATGTTTTCAGAGGCAAACTTTCAACACAATTTTATTCCTCGCGTCTTAGGGTATGTAGGCTAAGCGACAATGTTACAATTCCTATTCTAAAGGAGACCGGGTTTGGTTGTCTCGCGGGTTGGTTGTCACGGCGGCCATAAAATAATACTAAACGAAGGAATAAGTGCATCGATTGGTGAAGTACGGAAGGATGTACAGCTCTTGCGATCTTTTAGCACCGATCGATGTACTTAATGTCTCGTTTAGTATTATTTTATGGCCGCTGTGACAACCAACCCGCGAGACAACCATACCCGGTCTCCCCTATTACAAGTGTGGCTTTTACCCGCGTAACTCCTTGGCGTAGCGTAGGTAAACAATTATTGACTGCAGGTGCAGACTCCGGGTTCACTATTATCTGGCAGAAACTTTTTTGACATATATTTGGTTCGCATAATAATACTTAGCAGAAGTATTGTTTGGCAGAAACACCTTACGCAGAATTTTTTTTGCAGAAATCATTTCGCAGAATTTTATAATCCCGAATCATATGTTGGCATAATGTTGATGGTCATAACAGTCTTCTAAAGGAATAGTCATTTCGTAGATTATTTTTCTGCATAATATTTAGGTGGCATAAAATTTGCTTTGCAGAATAACATTTGATGTCAAGGTGAACACAAGTTTTTTTAAAAGCAGTTAGTTTTTGTTGGGGGACGCAGTTCAAACCTAACCTAACCTACATTTCTACCTAAATGAACCTTCGGTTTGTGTTTATTTTTATGCGGGGGGCTTCGCCCCCCGAGCCCTCCTTGTGGGGGGCTCCGCCCGCCCGTCCCCCCGTTTTCTTCGTTATCCTTATAATTTACTAACCTAACCTACCTACTTTTCTAACAGCCGTTCGTTTTTGTAAGAGGACGCAGTTCAAACCTAACCTAACCTACTTTTCTGACAGCAGTTCGGTTTTGTTGGGGGACGCAGTTCGAACCCTAACCTAACCTAACCTAATTGAACTTATGGTTTGAGTTTTTTTTAATGCGGGGGGCTTCGCCCCCCGAGCCCCCCTTGTGGGTGGCTCCGCCCCCCGTCCCCCCTTTTCGTTCTACGCCCTAATAATTTACCCAAGCAGAGAGGCTTTATGGGCTGCTGTAAAAATATTATTTATAGTTTTGTATAATATTATTAGTCGTCGCTCGTTTTTGTAGGAGGAGGAGGTTTTTGACATCGTATATACCGCGAAGCAATCCAAAGAGCAGGTTATAGCGGTGTCTCTAGACATAAAGGCAGCGTTCGACATGGCGTGGTGGCGGTGGTGGCAGTTCTAACCTAACCAACCTACTTTTCTAACATCCGTTCGTTTTTGTAAGAGGTCGCAGTTCTAACCTAACCTAACCTACTTTTCTGCAAGCAGAAAAATCATTATGCCATAATAGAAGTATGCTACAGGACTATTATGAATGAATGAATGAATGAATATATTTATTTCAGACCTTGAGTCCATATGTGTTAGTATTTACAAGCAGAACTTAAACAACTAATGTTAGTATTACAATGGATTATGTCAATTCAATTAATTAATACATTCATAATAATAACTTCAAATAACAATAAATAGAATAATTTCAATTGCAATAATAGGAAGAATAAAATAGGAAGAATAAAATGTCAACGGCGATAAAATATTCATAATTAATTACATTAAAAATGAGGCGATTATATTTTAAAATGTACGGTTAGGTGAAATGTAATTTTTTTTTTAAAAGTCAGTTGGTTGGTGAAATATATGAAGTTTGACACTAATCGTCAGCATTGTGACGACATGTTAACTGCTAGTTCCATATTTAAATGGAAAGCCCTTTTATTTATTTGGCTGAGACAGGACATGAAGTTTGATGGGTAACCTATCGCAAACACTAAAAACCATTCACCGAATTTCATTTGGCCAAAAACTATTCGAATTATTATCGTTTGTCCGATGACAGGTTTCGTATTTTTTTCTGTTCACCATTTCTCGTTTAGTAAAAGTTTCGTTTGTCCGAAAAACGTTTCCCATCTCATTCACTTGCCCTATGAATTGTTACGTATTTTGTTTCGTTGCCCATTTTTCATTTACCCAATGATACTTTTCGCACTGGATACGTTTAGACATATTTTCAGTTTACCTTTTAACGATATCCCAAGTTATTTCTCGGCAGAGGTATGTTTCCCTAAATCTAAAATAAATGTTATTTTAGAAAAGAAAATTAGTTATTATTAGTTTTTTAGAGAAAGGTCAGTAGGTTAGGTTGGTTCATAAAAAAGTGGCCGTTTGGGGAAGTGACTTTCACATAAAACTTATATAGGCAGAAGGACAAAGGGGGTCGGGGGGGCGGAGCCCCCCCCCAAGGGGGGCTCGGGGGGCGAAGCCCCCCGCATGAAAAAAAACTCAAAACAAAGGTTCAATTAGGTATAAAAAGTAGGTTAGGTTAGGTTTGAACTGCGTCCCCCAACAAAAACGAACTGCTACCAGAAAAATAGGTTAGGTTAGGTTTGAACTGCGTCCCTCAACAAAAACAAACTGCTACCAGAAAAATAGGTTAGGTTAGGTTTGAACTGCGTCCCCAACAAAAACGAACTGCTAGGAAAAAAGTAGGTTAGGTCAGACATATTTAAATAAGTTTTCACTATCGCACTGTACAAACAGCAACACACTTAACTGCCCATTAAAGACAGAGCAGAGAGAAAATGATAACGATTGAAAGAGATATATATATTTGTATTATGCCAACTTCAAATCAAATAACATTTGCGTATGTGTAATGTGCCTTTGAGCTTTGTCATTGTAGTTGTTTGGGCAAAGTTTTTTTTTTCCATGCTGTAAATAAAGGTTTTATTTCAACAAGACAGGTGAATTTGTCAAAATTATGATTTAGCTTTCAGACGAACGTTGGGATGAAATAAACTAAGTATATTGCTAATGTTTTTATTGGTGCTTCATATTTTTGATATGATGCACCAATATAATGTAATTTATATTTATTATTCATTCATTATTTTCCACGAATTCAATAATATGGCATTAATGTCAATCACGTTGGATCAGCCATAAAAGAAAAATTATTGTTTCAAAACTCTTTTGAATAATAGCCAATTTATACTCATAAACACACGCACACATGCATAACACGACGCCTTCAAGTGTGATTCTCTTTCTTGCAGCATTTCCCATTTTTGAAGTGTATAGTTAACTGTGTTGCTGTTTGTACTACTCAGTATTAGCTTTAATAATACACTATAACAAGTTTTATGTGGCGGGTAGGGTTATCTTTATCAAAGTACAAAGCGGGTAGATTCTTGCAGACTAGTTTGCCAGGTATAAAAATAAATAATTGTAATGCCAGCTGTACACATGTCGAATAGTTAAAAATCGAATCGTTACATCGGACAAATGAAATCAAAGTCAATCGAAAAAAGTCGAATGGTGAATAAATCGAAACGTTACTTCGGGTAACTGATATTATGGTGAAACGAGATTTAGGGCAAACCGTAATTTGTCGAATGATTAAAAAACCGAACCAATAAATGCCGAATCGTAATAATTCGAAATGAAAATTCGGACAAACGAAAAAAAATTGAAACGATATTTGTCGAATAGTTTTTGCCGAAACGAAATTCGGACTAACGTTTTTAGTGTTTCAGATAGGTAACCAGTTTGATGTGATGTTTTAGTAAAACACAATCCATCCTGTTCACCAATGCATTGAGGATGGTGTTCGGACTGTCCCGCGCCCTGCGCACTAGGGAGGCGACGCGCTTGCGCACGATGGCGTGGAAGCCGTCCGTGCGCGCCTCCGCGAACATGCCTGATGCACTGCAGTAGCGCGGTAGTCCCAACAACATCCTGAATGCATTGTTATATTGAACTCTCAAGGCGTTGAGAGCTCGCTGCGTACAGCTGAACCACAGGCTACACGTGTAAAAAGATTGACAGAAGGCCCTAAAAAGAGTAGTCTTTACTTCTGTAGTACACCGTGCAAACCTGCGCACCAGCATATTGCAGCGAACTGCCAACGCCCTGCGTTCTCTCTCCACGTCAACGTTGTCCGACAGGTCCTCAGTGACCCAATGACCCAGGTACTTGAACTTTGTTACGCGAGTTAGGTTCGCTCCGCACAGTGTAACAGGCGGTACGGTATCGACTTTGCTGCCGCGGGGATTAAACACTAACAGTTCACTTTTTTTGGCATTATACCTGAGTCCGTGGGCCGAAGCATAGTTTTCACACACGACCACCAGC
The DNA here is from genome assembly GCA_947034925.1 of Eudemis profundana. Classification (NCBI taxonomy): domain Eukaryota; kingdom Metazoa; phylum Arthropoda; class Insecta; order Lepidoptera; family Tortricidae; genus Eudemis; species Eudemis profundana. The sequence continues at coordinate 2,772,295 of OX344800.1, read as the reverse complement.
TTCCTGAGAGCACTTATTGATGGACTATTATGCTACATAAAATTATGCTAAAAAAAAATCTGCGAAAGTCATTATCTGCAAAATGATATGCTACAAAATGTATTGTATGCCTAGAAATAATAATGCCAAATAAAGTTTATGCAAAACTACCATTCGACTAAATGTGTTTCTGCGAAACATGTTCTGCGGAGTGTATTTCTGATCAATATTATTCTGCCAGATGAGGGTAACCCGCAGACTCCGTTACTCCTTCCTGGGTCGAATATATACTCTGTACTTTTAGGTATTTAAAAAAAGGTAAACAAAAAAACCGGGTCGTTCAGCCAATCAAAGTAACGTTTTGTATCTGTGGCACAATACCACTGGCTGAACGACCCGTGTCACGTGGTTTTTTTGTTTACATTTTTTTAAATACCTAAAAGTACAGAGTATAGGTACAACCAGAATTTGATTGCCACCAGGGCGGCTCTAAGTACAGCACTTACCTGCCAAAGATAATACTACCATGTAAACATTTTCAAAAAACAAGATAAGATTGACAATCGCTATATTTAGGCAAGTTTTCTCATCGGTCGTGAAAGGAGTCTACATAGTACCTACCACCTGATGCAGTAATGTGCAAAAAAAGTTTTGTCTTAAAAACGTAAAGGTTATAAATATTTTGGCCGGTACTGTATTGACAATAAGCTTGTGAAGTTGTCATTAGTGCTCGACACTGTCCCAGCAGTCGCCATATTGAACGTTAAGTCATTCATTAGCAATAGAGTTGACAGCGGGGTGTCGACTATTGGGCACTAGCGTGTCGAGCACTGGGACGTATACCTTAAGTGGTATTTATTTAATTGATTGATTTATTAAATTAAATAAAACTGGATATATTTCATAGTCAAAGGACACTTCATTGTCATTAAATCCATTATCCTTAATCAAACTTAATAAAATGATTTAAAAAAAAAACAAAGTGTACTTAGTGTTCATTTTACTTTCAGAATCCCATGATGTTATGTTAATAAGAATATTGCACTGGGGCGTTTACTTTAGTTCAAACAGCGCTTATAGCCAATTCACATTATTCCAGTAGCATTCCAGTCCTGCAATCCAATCCAGTGCTGGAATGCTACTGGAATAATGTGAACCGAACCGACACTGGAATGCACTGGAATGTACCCATTCCAGTCCAGTGACTGGAGAGACCGACAACTTTTCATTCCAGCTCACCCAATCCAGCGCCACTGGAATAGTAAACCGTCAATCCAGTGATGGATTGAACGTGATATTATAGTGAATACGCGTGGTTGTTTTTGCTAACAGTCTTTAACAACTCTTAAAAGACTGGAATAATGTGAACTAAATAAATAGAATAGTCCACAACTGGACTGGATTAGCCCGCTGGATCACTGGACTGGAATAATGTGAACTGGCCATATATAAACCGCTCTCACTTTTCATGAACCATTTTTCTATTTAAATGGGTTTGCAACTTTCGGTTATTTTGTAGAATGTAGTTACCATACACCGCACTCCAGGGGGCTTTTTGCGGGTACGTCAGATGGTAAGGTTTACAAATAATAGTACATTACACAACTAGGGTAGTAAAACAAAGAAAGGCCGAGATCGCAGATGTTTGCGGCCCGAGCTGCAATTACCGCCCGTCATACGGTTCATATGATACGGTGTAGTGGGCAGTTACCTTAATATAGGTATATAATACATAGTGATTCAATATTTCAAGTCTTTTTAGAAAACTTTAGCTTTTTTTTAGCTTTTTAACTTTTTTTTAGACTTTTTTTAGAAAAATAAATTTTTGGATTTCTTTATCAAGTAAGACTTCTATTTTCACTTTGAGGTGATTTAATTCGCGCGGTTCTTCGACTTATCATCATCTGTATATATGTCCCACTGCTGGACACTGGCTTGCTCTGTGAATTGGGTGTAGTCCTTCTGAATTGTGAATTGGGTGTAGTAGTGGCTGGACCAGAGCGGCTTGGGGACTTCATTATACGCCTTTGAATTTCTTCGCGGTTTTTAGGGTTCCGTACCAAAATAGTAAAAAAAGGAACCCTTATGGTGCGACTCTGTCTGTCTGTCCGTCTGTCACAGCAAGATATCTCAGGATCTACTGATGCTATCGACTTGAAATTTGGAATAGTGTTAAAAACCGCTAATCCGATCCGATAGGACAGAAAAAAAAAATATACCTACCTATTTTACTTTTTTTTAAAGCGGACCGAAATGGGATGTCGAAAACCAAAAGTTGAGCTAATATATCGAGTGGGATATTAAATGAAAGGGCTTAATATGTAGATTCCAAAACCGTTTTTATTTTTATTAGGGTTCCGTAGCCAAAATGGCTAAAAAGGAACCCTTATAGTTTTGTCATGTCCGTCCGTCCGTCCGTATGTCACAGGCATTTTACTCAAAAACTACAAGACCTATACTGATGAAATTTGGTATATAGATGTCTTGTAGATGCCGCAACTAAGTTTGGTAGTTAAATAATAAAAATAAAAAAATCTAGGGGGGGCACTTCATACATGTAACAAAAGCTAAAAATTTTTTTTTTCAGAAAATGCCAACGTGTGGTACATAGTTCGACAGCTCTTTTGAAAACATTTTAAGGTTCTTAAGTAATGTTTTTGATTTAGTGAATACCTTTGGAAATAATCGCTCCGAAAGTTGTGAAAATTGTGTCCCCCCCCTCTATCTTCTAAACCGTGTGACCGAAAAATATAAAAAAAATTACAAAGATAACGCTCAATTCATACTTTCAAGGAAAATTGTTTTCAACAAGATCGGATTAACCGTTTTTGAGTTATTGCCGATAAACTGCGCTTCTCAACAAAAGGACGTAATTGCTATGAAGATACGCTTTTTTGTTGTTGTACTTTTTTTTACATCGTTTTTTTTTACCTTATAGTTACGGCTATGGAACCCTACACTGAGCATGGTCCGACATGCTCTTGGCCAGTTATTCTTAGACATGTAGTTTTTGATACCGGCGTGAAGTTAGCAGCCTAAACCTGGCAGCCTAAAGTAACCCGACCAAATTAAAAAGTCCGACTAAATAAAAGGCTGCTGGTGTGAAGTTAGCAGCCTTTTATTTTTTAGGCTGCTGAGCTGCCTTTTATTTTGGGCTGCTGAGCTGCCTTTTATTTTTATAGGTTGCTGAACTGTGTTTTATTATTAAGACTGCTGAGCTGCATTTCATTTTAAGCCGCTGAATTACCTGCGTCCACGCCTATGTGATCAGATGTTTTATGTATAAAAATACAGTAATTTGAAGGCAATAACACAATTTTTTGATTAAATAATTTTTTTGTAATATCGAAATGTTTATTTCGAATGAAACCATTACCGAAGTGGCTCTCGTAATTTTGGACATATAGGTGAGAAAGACTATGGCATTAACCATCATCACACACAAGTTCACCATCAGTGATACCATGGGATGCCTAGACTGTGCATGCTTTTAAACAACAAAACCTACTTTTTCACAAGTTTGGCAATCAGGATCAAATTAAACCATTACCGAAGTGGCTCTCGTACTTTTGATCATATAGGTGAGAAAGACCATGGCATCGACCATCACACACAAGTTCACCATCAGTGATACCGTGGGATGCCTAGACTGTGCATGCTTTTAAACAACAAAACCTACATTTTCACAAGTTTGGCAATCAGGGTCAAATTAAGCCATTACCGAAGTGGCTCTCGTACTTTTGATCATATAGGTGTGAAAGACCATGGCATGGACCATCACACACAAGTTCACCATCAGTGATACCATGGGATTCCTAGACTATGCATGCTTTGAAACAACATAACCTGCTTTTTCACAAGTTCCGCAATCAGGATCAAATTAAGCCATTACCGAAGTGGCTCTCGTACTTTTGATCATATAGGTGAGAAAGACCATGGCGTGGACCATCACACACAAGTTCACCATCAGTGATACCATGGGATGCCTAGACTGTACATGCTTTTAAACAACAAAACCTACTTTTTCACAAGTTTGGCAATCAGGATCAAATTAAGCCATTACCGAAGTGGCTCTCGTACTTTTGATCATATAGGTGTGAAAGACCATGGCATAAACCATCACACACAACTTCACCATCAGTGATACCATGGGATGCCTAGACTGTGCATGCTTTTAAACAACAAAACCTACTTTTTCACAAGTTCCGCAATCAGGATCAAATTAAGCCATTACCGAAGTGGCTCTCGTACTTTTGATCATATAGGTGTGAAAGACCATGGCATAAACCATCACACACAACTTCACCATCAGTGATACCATGGGATGCCTAGACTGTGCATGCTTTTAAACAACAAAACCTACTTTTTCACAAGTTCCGCAATCAGGATCAAATTAAGCCATTACCGAAGTGGCTCTCGTACTTTTGATCATATAGGTGAGAAAGACCATGGCATGGACCATCACACACAAGTTCACCATCAGTGATACCATGGGATGCCTAGACTGTGCATGCTTTTAAACAACAAAACCTACTTTTTCACAAGTTCCGCAATCAGGATCAAATTAAGCCATTACCGAAGTGGCTCTCGTACTTTTGATCATATAGGTGTGAAAGACCATGGCATGAACCATCACACACAACTTCACCATCAGTGATACCATGGGATGCCTAGACTGTGCATGCTTTTAAACAACAAAACCTACTTTTTCACAAGTTCCGCAATCAGGATCAAATTAAGCCATTACCGAAGTGGCTCTCGTACTTTTGATCATATAGGTGTGAAAGACCATGGCATAAACCATCACACACAACTTCACCATCAGTGATACCATGGGATGCCTAGACTGTGCATGCTTTTAAACAACATAACCTACTTTTTCACAAGTTCCGCAATCAGGATCAAATTAAGCCATTACCGAAGTGGCTCTCGTAATTTTGGACATATAGGTGAGAAAGACTATGGCATTAACCATCATCACACACAAGTTCACCATCAGTGATACCATGGGATGCCTAGACTGTGCATGCTTTTAAACAACAAAACCTACTTTTTCACAAGTTTGGCAATCAGGATCAAATTAAGCCATTACCGAAGTGGCTCTCGTACTTTTGATCATATAGGTGAGAAAGACCATGGCATCGACCATCACACACAAGTTCACCATCAGTGATACCGTGGGATGCCTAGACTGTGCATGCTTTTAAACAACAAAACCTACATTTTCACAAGTTTGGCAATCAGGGTCAAATTAAGCCATTACCGAAGTGGCTCTCGTACTTTTGATCATATAGGTGTGAAAGACCATGGCATGGACCATCACACACAAGTTCACCATCAGTGATACCATGGGATTCCTAGACTATGCATGCTTTGAAACAACATAACCTGCTTTTTCACAAGTTCCGCAATCAGGATCAAATTAAGCCATTACCGAAGTGGCTCTCGTACTTTTGATCATATAGGTGAGAAAGACCATAGCGTGGACCATCACACACAAGTTCACCATCAGTGATACCATGGGATGCCTAGACTGTACATGCTTTTAAACAACAAAACCTACTTTTTCACAAGTTTGGCAATCAGGATCAAATTAAGCCATTACCGAAGTGGCTCTCGTACTTTTGATCATATAGGTGTGAAAGACCATGGCATAAACCATCACACACAACTTCACCATCAGTGATACCATGGGATGCCTAGACTGTGCATGCTTTTAAACAACAAAACCTACTTTTTCACAAGTTCCGCAATCAGGATCAAATTAAGCCATTACCGAAGTGGCTCTCGTACTTTTGATCATATAGGTGAGAAAGACCATGGCGTGGACCATCACACACAAGTTCACCATCAGTGATACCATGGGATGCCTAGACTGTGCATGCTTTTAAACAACAAAACCTACTTTTTCACAAGTTCTGCAATCAGGATCAAATTAAGCCATTACCGAAGTGGCTCTCGTACTTTTGATCATATAGGTGAGAAAGACCATGGCGTGGACCATCACACACAAGTTCACCATCAGTGATACCATGGGATGCCTAGACTGTGCATGCTTTTAAACAACATAACCTACTTTTTCACAAGTTCCGCAATCAGGATCAAATTAAGCCATTACCAAAGTGGCTCTCGTACTTTTGATCATATAGGTGTGAAAGACCATGGCATGAACCATCACACACAACTTCATCATCAGTGATACCATGGGATGCCTAGACTGTGCATGCTTTCAAACAACAAAACCTACTTTTTCACAAGTTCCGCAATCAGGATCAAATTAAGCCATTACCGAAGTGGCTCTCGTACTTTTGATCATATAGGTGTGAAAGACCATGGCATAAACCATCACACACAACTTCACCATCAGTGATACCATGGGATGCCTAGACTGTGCATGCTTTTAAACAACATAACCTACTTTTTCACAAGTTCCGCAATCAGGATCAAATTAAGCCATTACCGAAGTGGCTCTCGTACTTTTGATCATATAGGTGTGAAAGACCATGGCATGAACCATCACACACAACTTCATCATCAGTGATACCATGGGATGCCTAGACTGTGCATGCTTTTAAACAACAAAACCTACTTTTTCACAAGTTCCGCAATCAGGATCAAATTAAGCCATTACCGAAGTGGCTCTCGTACTTTTGATCATATAGGTGTGAAAGACCATGGCATAAACCATCACACACAACTTCACCATCAGTGATACCATGGGATGCCTAGACTGTGCATGCTTTTAAACAACAAAACCTACTTTTTCACAAGTTCCGCAATCAGGATCAAATTAAGCCATTACCGAAGTGGCTCTCGTACTTTTGATCATATAGGTGAGAAAGACCATGGCGTGGACCATCACACACAAGTTCACCATCAGTGATACCATGGGATGCCTAGACTGTGCATGCTTTTAAACAACAAAACCTACTTTTTCACAAGTTCTGCAATCAGGATCAAATTAAGCCATTACCGAAGTGGCTCTCGTACTTTTGATCATATAGGTGAGAAAGACCATGGCGTGGACCATCACACACAAGTTCACCATCAGTGATACCATGGGATGCCTAGACTGTGCATGCTTTTAAACAACATAACCTACTTTTTCACAAGTTCCGCAATCAGGATCAAATTAAGCCATTACCAAAGTGGCTCTCGTACTTTTGATCATATAGGTGTGAAAGACCATGGCATGAACCATCACACACAACTTCATCATCAGTGATACCATGGGATGCCTAGACTGTGCATGCTTTCAAACAACAAAACCTACTTTTTCACAAGTTCCGCAATCAGGATCAAATTAAGCCATTACCGAAGTGGCTCTCGTACTTTTGATCATATAGGTGTGAAAGACCATGGCATAAACCATCACACACAACTTCACCATCAGTGATACCATGGGATGCCTAGACTGTGCATGCTTTTAAACAACATAACCTACTTTTTCACAAGTTCCGCAATCAGGATCAAATTAAGCCATTACCGAAGTGGCTCTCGTACTTTTGATCATATAGGTGTGAAAGACCATGGCATGAACCATCACACACAACTTCATCATCAGTGATACCATGGGATGCCTAGACTGTGCATGCTTTTAAACAACAAAACCTACTTTTTCACAAGTTCCGCAATCAGGATCAAATTAAGCCATTACCGAAGTGGCTCTCGTACTTTTGATCATATAGGTGTGAAAGACTATGGCATGAACCATCACACACAACTTCACCATCAGTGATACCATGGGATGCCTAGACTGTGCATGCTTTTAAACAACAAAACCTACTTTTTCACAAGTTCCGCAATCAGGATCAAATTAAGCCATTACCGAAGTGGCTCTCGTACTTTTGATCATATAGGTGATAAAGACCATGGCATGGACCATCACACACAAGTTCACCATCAGTGATACCATGGGATGCCTAGACTATGCATGCTTTGAAACAACATAACCTACTTTTTCACAAGTTCCGCAATCAGGATCAAATTAAGCCATTACCGAAGTGGCTCTCGTACTTTTGATCATATAGGTGAGAAAGAACATGGCATGGACCATCATACACAAGTTCACCATCAGTGATACCATGGGATGCCTAGACTGTGCATGCTTTTAAACAACATAACCTACTTTTTCACAAGTTCCGCAATCAGGATCAAATTAAGCCATTACCAAAGTGGCTCTCGTACTTTTGATCATATAGGTGTGAAAGACCATGGCATGAACCATCACACACAACTTCATCATCAGTGATACCATGGGATGCCTAGACTGTGCATGCTTTCAAACAACAAAACCTACTTTTTCACAAGTTCCGCAATCAGGATCAAATTAAGCCATTACCGAAGTGGCTCTCGTACTTTTGATCATATAGGTGTGAAAGACCATGGCATAAACCATCACACACAACTTCACCATCAGTGATACCATGGGATGCCTAGACTGTGCATGCTTTTAAACAACATAACCTACTTTTTCACAAGTTCCGCAATCATGATCAAATTAAGCCATTACCGAAGTGGCTCTCGTACTTTTGATCATATAGGTGAGAAAGACCATGGCATGGACCATCACACACAAGTTCACCATCAGTGATACCATGGGATGCCTAGACTGTGCATGCTTTTAAACAACAAAACCTACTTTTTCACAAGTTCCGCAATCAGGATCAAATTAAGCCATTACCGAAGTGGCTCTCGTACTTTTGATCATATAGGTGTGAAAGACCATGGCATGAACCATCACACACAACTTCACCATCAGTGATACCATGGGATGCCTAGACTGTGCATGCTTTTAAACAACAAAACCTACTTTTTCACAAGTTTGGCAATCAGGATCAAATTAAGCCATTACCGAAGTGGCTCTTGTACTTTTGATCATATAGGTGAGAAAGACCATGGCATGGACCATCACACACAAGTTCACCATCAGTGATACCATGGGATGCCTAGACTGTGCATGCTTTTAAACAACAAAACCTACTTTTTCACAAGTTCCGCAATCAGGATCAAATTAAGCCATTACCGAAGTGGCTCTCGTACTTTTGATCATATAGGTGTGAAAGACCATGGCATGAACCATCACACACAACTTCACCATCAGTGATACCATGGGATGCCTAGACTGTGCATGCTTTTAAACAACAAAACCTACTTTTTCACAAGTTCCGCAATCAGGATCAAATTAAGCCATTACCGAAGTGGCTCTCGTACTTTTGATCATATAGGTGAGAAAGACCATGGCATGGACCATCACACACAAGTTCACCATCAGTGATACCATGGGATGCCTAGACTGTGCATGCTTTTAAACAACAAAACCTACTTTTTCACAAGTTCCGCAATCAGGATCAAATTAAGCCATTACCGAAGTGGCTCTCGTACTTTTGATCATATAGGTGAGAAAGACCATGGCATGGACCATCACACACAAGTTCACCATCAGTGATACCATGGGATGCCTAGACTGTGCATGCTTTTAAACAACAAAACCTACATTTTCACAAGTTTGGCAATCAGGGTCAAATTAAGCCATTACCGAAGTGGCTCTCGTACTTTTGATCATATAGGTGTGAAAGACCATGGCATGGACCATCACACACAAGTTCACCATCAGTGATACCATGGGATTCCTAGACTGTGCATGCTTTTAAACAACAAAACCTACTTTTTCACAAGTTCCGCAATCAGGATCAAATTAAGCCATTACCGAAGTGGCTCTCGTACTTTTGATCATATAGGTGTGAAAGACCATGGCATGAACCATCACACACAACTTCACCATCAGTGATACCATGGGATGCCTAGACTGTGCATGCTTTTAAACAACAAAACCTACTTTTTCACAAGTTCCGCAATCAGGATCAAATTCAGCCGTTACCGAAGTGGCTCTCGTACTTTTGTTTGTTTATTCATTGTTTTCATGTACAATTTTATACTTCGCTAGGTGTTACAGCATATCTTGGGAGGGTACATGATGCCCCGTAGGGGTATTACAATAACTTAACTTAAAATACGATCTTATCTAGATAATTTGAAACTATTTTTGACATTTATAATACATTGCTAATTTTAATTTAATTTAATATTTTACATGTAAGTATAGCATTTTATTCAAATTCCATTCACAATAATAATAATAATAACGAGGCATTAAATATCAGATAAGCGAAATTATATCTAGACTAGGCTATAGCAAATCTATCAATATTATATTGTAGGTTTCTCGGTCACATAGTAACTGTTGAGGTGGCAGGGTAATCGAATTTATTTGTTCAGTAAAGATACCGTCAAATGTTTTTATCATTAAGGAACGCTTCTATTGTATAGTAACACTTTTTATTAAGCAAGTTTATAAGTTTACGCTTAAATATTAAATATATAAAATCTTTTGATTCCGAGGTCATCTCTTTTGGCAGTTTATTAAAGATTTTTATTGCTCTAAAATAAGGGCCGTCACGGTACATGGCTAGTTTGGATGTCGGTAACGGTAATAAGTGTTTTGATCTAGTCCTACCACTTGTCGCATCTTGGCATTTTGGAAATAGATTTGCATGTTTCCTAACAATGACGAAGTGAACAAATAGCTTAGCCGACCGGTCTCAATCATTGTTACTATTTGGGCGCATATATCAAGGAAACATTCGGAAATGGACACACTCCGCTACGTCAACTAATCACTTAGGTTTATGTGAACACACTTGCCACTAAATTACTGTGATTTAAAACCAGTTTAAGAGCCAATGGATTAGTTCGCGAACACCACAGCTTCTGTCTCAACATCACGCCAAGAACGCGCGCGTTTCTCTAGCTGTCAAACCACTGTCAAATGTTCAACGAAAAAACTCCATTCGGGCTACTGAATTACCCGCTCTCAAATGATTATAACATGTTTCCATTATTGATTACGATTTTAAATTGGATTTTGACTACTAATTAAATCCACGCTTCGTCATATATATAGACGGTAGGGTTAAGTTAAGGGTAGGGTTTCTCGTACGTTGTAAGTAGCCGACTGAGACACATGCCGCCGTCACGTGGCACGCACAAAGGATGCCGCCGAACGATTGTTCGTTCGAGGTCAACCTAATAAAAGTTACGTCGTAGTAAGTAGGTATTTTACAGAACCGACGAGCGGCAGCCCTGTGCCTTAGGCAACCGTAGGTATCGCTCGCTCCTAAATGGCGAAGACGAACTACTTGGTTGTCTTTATACTTTGCCGCAGCCGCAGCCCTCCCGCACCACGCGCTCGGTGTTATTTGAAAGCGCGCTTTTTAAAAATTGTTCATTATATTGCGATATTCGAAAATTAATGATTAAGGGCGAAAATTTACTGGATAATAAACAATTATATTTTGTTGTACTGTGTCTAATAAGTTAATAAAAATGGACGGAGGAATTTTTCCCAGGAGTTATTGCCGAAAATCTGTAAAGGTGTGATCGATAAGGAAAATTTCCTAGATAATTGTGAAAAGCGATATATTTAAAGGATTTAGGGCATAGAAAAAAATAAAAATTGACGGAGAAATTATTCCCCATGAGTTATTGCCGAAAATCTGTAAAGGTGTGATCGATTAGGAAAATTTCCTAGATAATTGTGAAAATGGATATATTTAAAGGATTTAGGGCATATAAAAAAATAAATATTGACGGAGCAATTTTCCTGAAGAAGTTATGATGCAAAATAGGTATTTTAAAATTTCTACCTATTCGAAATCGAAATTTTCCTAGATAATGATAATATATACTCTTATTAATATATAATATCATATACCGATGGAAGTTCGGACGGAGGAATTTTTCACAAGCAGTTATAAGCGATTTTCATGTTTTGGCAGAAATACCTAACTTCGTAATATCAAAAATCCTAGATAATTTGTCAAACGTATGCTTTATACCCTACTTTATCACACTGCAAAGTTTCAGCGACAGAGGAATTATTCCGAGCCGAAATGCTTCATTAATCGGACTAAGTTAGCGAAATGAAATGTAATGTTTTTTTCCTGCGCCGACTATTTAAAAGTATTCGGAAATCATGTTTCTATCAGAAATTCAAGCTACTTCAGATTTCCTTAATATCTACGTCCTCTTGGAAATATTTGACATCTCGGTTTTCGTGGACATTTTTCGATTTGTCGTTCAAAATTACACCCTATTGTCAATGACATAAAACTTACTATGCTGAATGTGGAGTGTGTCATTCAAGTTGTGCCATCAAATCACTCGAAATTATAATAGATTATGATGGAACGGAGCACACAAAAATATCCGACATAATCAAACCGCAAACGAGCCATTCGTTTGCTATTAGATTATCTGTATCATTAAAGGACGGAACTAGGTAATGGTACAGTCACTGGCATTAATGCAAACTGGCAAAAATATGTGACAACACTCTATTTCTAAAGCAATAAGGTCGGTTTTCCATAGAAACTTAAAGAGGGTCATCGTTTGCTTCCACTTTATAAATTATGTTTAAAAATTGTTTTAGGTACCTTCTAGATATAAAATTATAGCTAGATAGTTACGTTTTATCTACCCAAAACGACATGAAAAGTCTCGAAAAAACCAGAATCAACGTGAAATAAGGTTAACGCCATCTTACGGTTTTTACTAAAATTATATATTTTTTGGCTTTTCGACAGTTCTCATATCATTTCGCGCAAATAAAATGAACGTTTAGTAACTTCAATTTTTGCGTTTCAACTCAATAAAGTAAATTTTGAGAAAACTATATCACGTTGTGGGTACCTAACCCGTAGGTATAGATCAGGGGTTCCCAATCTTTTTCAGCCCGCGGCGCCCTTACAAGGTTCGTACTTCGTCACGGCGCCCTACCCTAGTTAGCTATTTGAAATAGATATAATGGAATAGATATAAGGATCGACTCGCGGCGCCCCTCTACACTTTCCGCGGCGCCCCAGGGCGCCGCGGCGCACAGTTTGGGAACCCCTGGTATAGATAGTTCCAGCAGAGTTGAGGTCACGCACACAACATGTCATGTAATGACAGCTGGATTTTGAATTAGTACATTACACAACTAGGGTGGTGAACCAAAGAAAGGCCGAGATCGCAGATGTTTGCGGCCCGAGCTGCAAGCGAGGGACGTAAATATGCGATCGAGGGCTTTATTACCTCCCGTGTTGTGTACATCATTTTATGTCTACACTGTGTGGCACTACGCGATGTGGCATAAATTACTGTTCTTTTTTCGTACCGATAGCAAGTACAACTGTGAATTGCAAGATAGACCAAAAAGTTTCCTTAAAGCCTTGTGTTTATTTGTAATTATTCACCTCAACTCTCCTGAAACTAGTTACCTATAGGTATTAATATAATGTATACCTACATAACGAAATTAATATTTCGCAGGCCTAGTACACACTTGTATTAATTACGAGAAAAAATATTTGTAGCTGCACTTTAGTCTTGTTAAAGATCTCATTCAGTGCAGGTTCAGGGCAGTGCTAGTGCTTCGGAGCTTAATACTATATTTGTTCTGCAGAAGAGGACTATTCATATAGCTACCGTGTTTTTATTGATTTCCGTTAACTTTGAGGGCACATTCTCCAGGTCTAATTACTTAAGTTAATTTCGCTAGAAACTAATGTTGTAACTCATACCGTTTTTAAAATATTTATAATCTTAATTTAATCACCAAGCAGTATAAATAAGCTGTCATAATCTCAACACTGTCATAGTTGACCTTAATTTTTTACTAACTCATAAGTGTCTTAAAACGGTTATCAACTCAATATTAATTTATTTTGTATGAAAAGTAAAAAACTTTTTTTTCGAATTTAACAAATAGCGATATCCAGGTAATAGCTTCTGTTGACGTACGAAGCAGCCTGTCAAATTTAACGAAAATAAAAAAAAAACACGGTGTAGAGATAGATGTATACAAATTCATTTAACGGTGGTTAAGTATGTTTTTTATTTATTTAAGTTTAATAATAAAACATCGACTTGATGATCGAATAAAAAGTTGCGTTAATTAACTGGTTTTTTATTTTATTTAGTCGTATGGCAAGAAAAAACTTTTTGTGGAAGTGAGGACCATGGAGACCTTTCTTGAGGTGGGTGTTGTGCCTGGGGTTCGAAGTCCTAAGGAAGATGGTTGGAAGTGTAGATGAAGAACAGTATGGAGATGATGCATATATGTAATACATATATGCATCATCTCCATACTGTTTACATACGTATACATATCATGTATAAGTATATAAACACTTCATTGCACAACATAAGATAAAGGACAGGGTTATAGATGGCCAGGCGAACGCGATGCCAGATAGTTACGAGGCTGGCAACCCCATTTCACGCAGAGGTATGTATAGTGGTTTTCTCAAATGTTACGAACTTGTTAAAAAGAAGGTTAAGAAGGTTCATACCATACACAGTCTGTTCGTCCCATGGTATCACTGATGGTGAACTTGTCTGTGATGGTCCATGCCATGGTGTTTCTTACCTATATGATCAAAAGTACGAGAGCCACTTCGGTAATGGCTTAATTTGATCCTGATTGCCAAACTTGTGAAAAAGTAGGTTATGTTGTTTAAAAGCATGCACAGTCTAGGCATCCCATGGTATCACTGTTGGTGAACTTGTGTGTGATGGTCCATGCTATGGTCTTTCTCACCTATATGGTCAAAAGTACGAGAGCCACTTCGGTAATGGCTTAATTTGATCCTGATTGCGGAACTTGTGAAAAAGTAGGTTTTGTTGTTTAAAAGCATGCACAGTCTAGGCATCCCATGGTATCACTGATGGTGAACTTGTGTGTGATGGTCCATGCCATGGTCTTTCTCACCTATATGATCAAAAGTACGAGAGCCACTTCGGTAATGGCTTAATTTGATCCTGATTGCGGAACTTGTGAAAAAGTAGGTTATGTTGTTTCAAAGCATGCATAGTCTAGGCATCCCATGGTATCACTGATGGTGAACTTGTGTGTGATGGTCCATGCCATGGTCTTACTCACCTATATGATCAAAAGTACGAGAGCCACTTCGGTAATGGCTTAATTTGATCCTGATTGCGGAACTTGTGAAAAAGTAGGTTTAGTTGTTTAAAAGTATGCACAGTCTAGGCATCCCATGGTATCACTGATGGTGAACTTGTGTGTGATGGTCCATGCCATGGTCTTTCTCACCTATATGATCAAAAGTACGAGAGCCACTTCGGTAATGGCTTAATTTGATCCTGATTGCCAAACTTGTGAAAAAGTAGGTTTTGTTGTTTAAAAGCATGCACAGTCTAGGCATCCCATGGTATCACTGATGGTGAACTTGTGTGTGATGGTCGATGCCATGGTCTTTCTCACCTATATGATCAAAAGTACGAGAGCCACTTCGGTAATGGCTTAATTTGATCCTGATTGCCAAACTTGTGAAAAAGTAGGTTATGTTGTTTAAAAGCATGCACAGTCTAGGCATCCCATGGTATCACTGATGGTGAACTTGTGTGTGATGGTCCATGCCATGATGTTTCTTACCTATATGATCAAAAGTACGAGAGCCACTTCGGTAATGGCTTAATTTGACCGGGATTCCCGAACTTGTGAAAAAGTAGGTTATGTTGTTTAAAAGCATGCACAGTCTAGGCATCCCATGGTATCACTGATGGTGAACTTGTCTGTGATGGTCCATGCCATGGTGTTTCTTACCTATATGATCAAAAGTACGAGAGCAACTTCGGTAATGGCTTAATTTGACCGTGATTCCCGAACTTGTGAAAAAGTAGGTTATGTTGTTTAAAAGCATGCACAGTCTAGGCATCCCATGGTATCACTGATGGTGAACTTGTGTGTGATGGTCCATGCCATGGTCTGTCTCACCTATATGATCAAAAATACGAGAGCCACTTCGGTAATGGCTTTATTTGACCGTGATTCCCGAACTTGTGAAAAAGTAGGTTATGTTGTTTAAAAGCATGCACAGTCTAGGCATCCCATGGTATCACTGATGGTGAACTTGTGTTTGATGGTCCATGCCATGGTCTTTCTCACCTATATGATCAAAAGTACGAGAGCCACTTCGGTAATGGCTTAATTTGATCCTGATTGCGGAACTTGTAAAAAAGTAGGTTTTGTTGTTTAAAAGTATGCACAGTCTAGGCATCCCATGGTATCACTGATGGTGAACTTGTGTGTGATGGTCCATGCCATGGTCTTTCTCACCTATATGATCAAAAATACGAGAGCCACTTCGGTAATGGCTTAATTTCATCCTGATTGCGGAACTTGTGAAAAAGTAGGTTATGTTGTTTAAAAGCATGCACAGTCTAGGGATCCCATGGTATCACTGATGGTGAACTTGTGTTTGATGGTCCATGCCATGGTCTTTCTCACCTATATGATCAAAAGTACGAGAGCCACTTCGGTAATGGCTTAATTTGATCCTGATTGCGGAACTTGTAAAAAAGTAGGTTTTGTTGTTTAAAAGTATGCACAGTCTAGGCATCCCATGGTATCACTGATGGTGAACTTGTGTGTGATGGTCCATGCCATGGTCTGTCTCACCTATATGATCAAAAATACGAGAGCCACTTCGGTAATGGCTTAATTTGATCCTGATTGCGGAACTTGTGAAAAAGTAGGTTATGTTGTTTAAAAGCATGCACAGTCTAGGCATCCCATGGTATCACTGATGGTGAACTTGTGTGTGATGGTCCATGCCATGATCTTACTCACCTATATGATCAAAAGTACGAGAGCCACTTCGGTAATGGCTTAATTTGATCCTGATTGCGGAACTTGTGAAAAAGTAGGTTTTGTTGTTTAAAAGTATGCACAGTCTAGGCATCCCATGGTATCACTGATGGTGAACTTGTGTGTGATGGTCCATGCCATGGTCTTTCTCACCTATATGATCAAAAGTACGAGAGCCACTTCGGTAATGGCTTAATTTCATCCTGATTGCCAAACTTGTGAAAAAGTAGGTTTTGTTGTTTAAAAGCATGCACAGTCTAGGCATCCCATGGTATCACTGATGGTGAACTTGTGTGTGATGGTCGATGCCATGGTCTTTCTCACCTATATGATCAAAAGTACGAGAGCCACTTCGGTAATGGCTTAATTTGATCCTGATTGCCAAACTTGTGAAAAAGTAGGTTATGTTGTTTAAAAGCATGCACAGTCTAGGCATCCCATGGTATCACTGATGGTGAACTTGTGTGTGATGGTCCATGCCATGATGTTTCTTACCTATATGATCAAAAGTACGAGAGCCACTTCGGTAATGGCTTAATTTGACCGGGATTCCCGAACTTGTGAAAAAGTAGGTTATGTTGTTTAAAAGCATGCACAGTCTAGGCATCCCATGGTATCACTGATGGTGAACTTGTCTGTGATGGTGCATGCCATGGTGTTTCTTACCTATATGATCAAAAGTACGAGAGCAACTTCGGTAATGGCTTAATTTGACCGTGATTCCCGAACTTGTGAAAAAGTAGGTTATGTTGTTTAAAAGCATGCACAGTCTAGGGATCCCATGGTATCACTGATGGTGAACTTGTGTTTGATGGTCCATGCCATGGTCTTTCTCACCTATATGATTAAAAGTACGAGAGCCACTTCGGTAATGGCTTAATTTGACCGCGATTCCCGAACTTGTGAAAAAGTAGGTTATGTTGTTTAAAAGTATGCACAGTCTAGGCATCCCATGGTATCACTGATGGTGAACTTGTGTGTGATGGTCCATGCCATGGTCTTTCTCACCTATATGATCAAAAGTACGAGAGCCACTTCGGTAATGGCTTAATTTCATCCTGATTGCCAAACTTGTGAAAAAGTAGGTTATGTTGTTTAAAAGCATGCACAGTCTAGGCATCCCATGGTATCACTGATGGTGAACTTGTGTGTGATGGTCCATGCCATGGTCTTTCTCACCTATATGATCAAAAGTACGAGAGCCACTTCGGTAATGGCTTAATTTGACCGTGATTCCCGAACTTGTGAAAAAGTAGGTTATGTTGTTTAAAAGCATGCACAGTCTAGGCATCCCATGGTATCACTGATGGTGAACTTGTGTGTGATGGTCCATGCCATGGTCTTTCACACCTATATGATTAAAAGTACGAGAGCCACTTCGGTAATGGCTTAATTTGATCCTGATTGCGGAACTTGTGAAAAAGTAGGTTATGTTGTTTAAAAGCATGCACAGTCTAGGGATCCCATGGTATCACTGATGGTGAACTTGTGTTTGATGGTCCATGCCATGGTCTTTCTCACCTATATGATCAAAAGTACGAGAGCCACTTCGGTAATGGCTTAATTTGACCGCGATTCCCGAACTTGTGAAAAAGTAGGTTATGTTGTTTAAAAGTATGCACAGTCTAGGCATCCCATGGTATCACTGATGGTGAACTTGTGTGTGATGGTCCATGCCATGGTCTTTCTCACCTATATGATCAAAAGTACGAGAGCCACTTCGGTAATGGCTTAATTTCATCGTGATTGCGGAACTTGTGAAAAAGTAGGTTATGTTGTTTAAAAGCATGCACAGTCTAGGGATCCCATGGTATCACTGATGGTGAACTTGTGTTTGATGGTCCATGCCATGGTCTTTCTCACCTATATGATCAAAAGTACGAGAGCCACTTCGGTAATGGCTTAATTTGACCGCGATTCCCGAACTTGTGAAAAAGTAGGTTATGTTGTTTAAAAGTATGCACAGTCTAGGCATCCCATGGTATCACTGATGGTGAACTTGTGTGTGATGGTCCATGCCATGGTCTTTCTCACCTATATGATCAAAAGTACGAGAGCCACTTCGGTAATGGCTTAATTTCATCCTGATTGCCAAACTTGTGAAAAAGTAGGTTATGTTGTTTAAAAGCATGCACAGTCTAGGCATCCCATGGTATCACTGATGGTGAACTTGTGTGTGATGGTCCATGCCATGATGTTTCTTACCTATATGATCAAAAGTACGAGAGCCACTTCGGTAATGGCTTAATTTGACCGTGATTCCCGAACTTGTGAAAAAGTAGGTTATGTTGTTTAAAAGCATGCACAGTCTAGGCATCCCATGGTATCACTGATGGTGAACTTGTGTGTGATGGTCCATGCCATGGTCTTTCACACCTATATGATCAAAAGTACGAGAGCCACTTCGGTAATGGCTTAATTTCATCGTGATTGCGGAACTTGTGAAAAAGTAGGTTATGTTGTTTAAAAGCATGCACAGTCTAGGGATCCCATGGTATCACTGATGGTGAACTTGTGTTTGATGGTCCATGCCATGGTCTTTCTCACCTATATGATCAAAAGTACGAGAGCCACTTCGGTAATGGCTTAATTTGATCCTGATTGCCAAACTTGTGAAAAAGTAGGTTATGTTGTTTCAAAGCATGCATAGTCTAGGCATCCCATGGTATCACTGATGGTGAACTTGTCTATGATGGTCCATGCCATGATGTTTCTTACCTATATGATCAAAAGTACGAGAGCCACTTCGGTAATGGCTTAATTTGACCGTGATTCCCGAACTTGTGAAAAAGTAGGTTATGTTGTTTAAAAGCAGGCACAGTCTAGGCATCCCATGGTATCACTGATGGTGAACTTGTGTGTGATGGTCCATGCCATGGTCTTTCACACCTATATGATCAAAAGTACGAGAGCCACTTCGGTAATGGCTTAATTTCATCCTGATTGCGGAACTTGTGAAAAAGTAGGTTATGTTGTTTCAAAGCATGCATAGTCTAGGCATCCCATGGTATCACTGATGGTGAACTTGTGTGTGATGGTCCATGCCATGGTCTTTCTCACCTATATGATCAAAAGTACGAGAGCCACTTCGGTAATGGCTTAATTTGATCCTGATTGCCAAACTTGTGAAAAAGTAGGTTTTGTTGTTTAAAAGCATGCACAGTCTAGGCATCCCATGGTATCACTGATGGTGAACTTGTTTGTGATGGTCCATGCCATGGTCTTTCTCACCTATATGATCAAAAGTACGAGAGCCACTTCGGTAATGGCTTAATTTGATCCTGATTGCGGAACTTGTGAAAAAGTAGGTTATGTTGTTTCAAAGCATGCATAGTCTAGGCATCCCATGGTATCACTGATGGTGAACTTGTGTGTGATGGTCCATGCCATGGTCTTTCTCACCTATATGATCAAAAGTACGAGAGCCACTTCGGTAATGGCTTAATTTGATCCTGATTGCCAAACTTGTGAAAAAGTAGGTTTTGTTGTTTAAAAGCATGCACAGTCTAGGCATCCCATGGTATCACTGATGGTGAACTTGTGTGTGATGGTCCATGCCATGATGTTTCTCACCTATATGATCAAAAGTACGAGAGCCACTTCGGTAATGGCATAATTTGACCGTGATTCCCGAACTTGTGAAAAAGTAGGTTATGTTGTTTCAAAGCATGCATAGTCTAGGCATCCCATGGTATCACTGATGGTGAACTTGTGTGTGATGGTCGATGCCATGGTCTTTCTCACCTATATGATCAAAAGTACGAGAGCCACTTTGGTAATAGCTTAATTTGACTCTGATTGCCAAACTTGTGAAAAAGTGACATACATAATATTAATACTAGGAATAAACATAAGCTCGCAGTGCCCACCACTCGGCTCCATAAAATAAAAACATCATTCATGGGTAATTGTGTAAGGTTTTATAATAAGCTGCCAAGGAATATAACTGAATTATCTATTAACAAATTTAAGAATTGTGTAAAGCGTAAACTCATGTCTAAGGCTTATTACAGCACACAAGACTACATGAATGATGAAACACCGTGGGATTAACTGCGACTGGAAATAGATATATTTTAAAAACAATGTTTGATTAGTTGTCTTTTTCTGTTTTTGTACTTGCCAATTGTTTTGACACTTAGAGACCATTTACATCTCTAAGAAAAAATGGACTTAATTTAGTAAATAAGTATTTTCAATTTGTATTTCGACGTTTGGAGATCCTTTACACCTCCAAAACATAATATTTTGACAACGGAGACTCTTTACATCTCCATTAATTCTAGTATCAATTTATTTTCTATTTTTTTATTTGTATTGTTTGGACGCATAGAGAGACCCTTTACATCTCTATAAATGTAGTTTTTAAGGTAATGTAATGTATATTAAATTATTAAAAGAGAAACTGGTGAGTTTCTTCCGGCGCTTCTTCTCACCAGAAGGTCATTACCCGAAGCGCCAAAAAGAAAAGAAGACAAAGAATGTAAGACATGTAAAAGAGCCCTTGAGGGCATACTTACAGAAATAAATTATTTTATTTTATTTTATTTTTTTATTTTAAGTAGGTTATGTTGTTTCAAAGCATGCACAGTCTATAGATTCCATGATATCACTGATGGTGAATTTGTGTGTGATGATGGTTAATGCCATAGTCTTTCTCACCTATATGTCCAAAATTACGAGAGCCACTTCAGTAATGGTTTCATTCGAAATAAACATTTCGATATTACAAAAAAAATATTTAAAAAAAAAATTGTGTTATTGCCTTCAAATTACTGTATTTTTATACATAAAACATCTGATCACACAGGCGTGGACGCAGGTAATTCAGCGGCTTAAAATGAAATGCAGCTCAGCAGTCTTAATAATAAAACACAGTTCAGCAACCTATAAAAATAAAAGGCAGCTCAGCAGCCCAAAATAAAAGGCAGCTCAGCAGCCTAAAAAATAAAAGGCTGCTAACTTCACACCAGCAGCCTTTTATTTAGTCGGACTTTTTAATTTGGTCGGGTTACTTTAGGCTGCCAGGTTTAGGCTGCTAACTTCACGCCGGTGTTTTTGATTTAAGACAAAAAACATTAAAAAAAATACCATTCCCCCCCTATTATTCCCCCTATTCTCCGAAGTTACTGAACAGAAAAATCTGTAATAATTACCGATTATTAATATTATCCTAAATATTACAGGAAAAATAAAACGGTTTTCCTAACTTGCAGCGTTTTTAAGAAATTCGCAAAAATCGTAAGACAACCTTATTTGCGCCTACTAAACTAATCGCGGCATAATGTCGATGTATGGGGACAACAGTTTTACAAGAGCAAAGTTAAGTTTGTCCCACCGTACAGTTTTTCTTGAATTATTCACGTATCTACTGACGAGTTTGTACGGAACCCTCGGTGCGCGAGTCCGACTCGCACTTGACTGGTTTTTTAGGGTTCCGTAGCCAAAATGGCAAAAACGGAACCCTTATTTTATAATAAAAAGGTTTCTTCTTGACTCCGATCACGCTTAATAATAATAATGGTATGCATTGATGGAGCCTACGATGCGGGTTTCCTCACGATGTTCTTACCCTCCAACCCCAACCTCCAACTTCATATGGTTAATCTAAAACTAAAAATTAAAACTGCTACTAAAAATCTACATATGCAGTTCCAAAATGTGCCCATGTGGCATTATGCCGTTGCCGAGAATGCTGGCAGCATTTCCTCACTGAATCGCGATGGTTATACGCTAAGCGAAGTAACTATGAGAATTTAAGAGTGTAGGCCTGTGCAGTGCCGGATTAGCCATATAGC
The DNA here is from genome assembly GCA_947034925.1 of Eudemis profundana. Lineage (NCBI taxonomy): Eukaryota > Metazoa > Arthropoda > Insecta > Lepidoptera > Tortricidae > Eudemis > Eudemis profundana. Next base: position 2,749,807 of record OX344800.1, on the reverse strand, counting down.
AAGAGTAGCAAATGCTACGGGCCCCGCGCATTGGGGGGCCCCGCGCCCACTCGCAAAGGGGACCCCCCCTCGTTATGTAATTCGTCACGTATAAAATTACCGGTCAATCGGTATTTAAGCATATCTAAGACCAACCAAGGGCCTCTTTGGTAGGCCCTGCGCTGGCTTAATCCGGCTTGATCCGGCATTGGGCTTGTGCCCAGCAGTGGCACGTATAGGCTGATGTTGACGAATACGCTGAGCGCGGAAACTCTCCAAGTTATCACAATTACACAAGTAATTAAGAAAGCACCGAATTCCAAATGCTTAATTCTTACACAACATATTGAGCGAATGAAATGACTTTCATTGCGAGTCCCAGGTATTGTTCGACGACAATCGTTCCCATCCCAAGGTTGGCGAAAGTGGCTGCGCATTGTGCACGAGCGCAGTGAAATGACAGGGATAGCGCAGACCTATGATTTGCGCAGACGCGGCCATGGGAAAATTGGTTTACACCATTTTCTTTGGCCAATTTGGGTCCTTTCGTCCTTTTGGGCTTACATTGTTTCTTTATATATGATCTTAACCACGACTGCTTTAAAATTCAAATAAGCGTACAATTTTATAGGTTGTTTGTTAAAATCAGTTTCTTTTTATGAAAGAAAGTGTACAGTAAACGGCCATAAAGAATGCACATCGGCAATCATCGCATTTCCGAATACAAACGAATGCTAATTTCCATGTACATCAATTATTAGATTAATCGTTCATCAGAATTTGAATTTAGAACTAAGTACTTTATTGTTGTTTTGTTTTGATTTCACGTGGAATATATAGAGGTGTAAAACAGATAATTTAGCTTTTAATGATTTTACTGTCGGCAGTTCTTTGTAACGCAGAAGAAAATCGTACATCTTTCTTCGAACAACATCATAATGAAAATCGTCCATATTTAAGCGAAATTGTTTTTTTTGGTCACCCATTTTTCGGAGAGCTGAACTTTGTTCCACTAGAATGTGTATCAGTGCCAGTGCCGACTACGTTTAATAAATTGTTCAAAGTTCTTCTTGAAATTCTAGTCACATCTGCAACTCGCCGTTAAACCTTCTTAAAATAATTACTTACATTAACATCCTCATGTTTTTTAAATTCGTCGGCTTCAGTTACAAAATACATATTTATAAATATTGTAGATAATTTCGCGTGACTGGCAAAGTAACGGCTTACTTTCTTTTATAGATGCCATAGTACAAATTTAATTTTGTAAAAGTTTTAGCAACTCTATATATATATTGACTTGGATATGCGACTGCACTCTCTCGCATTTGAACCACGACTGACAAAACAAACGTCATGGTGTGTGCGACACAGATATCGCTATACGAAGTCGAAATTAGCCGATTGCCTCTTTCCAAAGATCGATGTGCATTCTTTATGGCCGTTTACTGTACAGTTCATTTATTAGGCATGTTGTGTCTACTGTTTTAGGGTGTACGAGCTATCCATTTATTATTACAGTTAATTTGTAGACCTCCATCCAGTTTGTAGACCTTTAAATAAAAAATAAAATAAAAAATACAGTTTAGTATCAAATACTGACTTGTGACGTAACGTTCGACATGGTGCATAAGTAATTTTTAGTTTTGTCATTTTATAATCGTTGGTGGCACGAAAATGAGTTTATATGATTTGATCCGAGCTGTTTTGGAAACTTAATTTGACCGTTAGAGTTAATTAATCAATTTTGTTTGTTGTCATACCCATTGAAGAGGACTGTGGATCTTCTATACTGGGCCCTGGGCTTACTTAGACCTTAGATCAATACTGAACAGGCGTATTTCGTAACCTAATCTTAAACAAAAATAGCTAAGAACTAAAGGCAGACACCCAGACAGGCCGATAGGCACACAAATGATTGAAACTTACAACACCTCTTTTCATTTTGCTCAAAACATTTCAACAAATGCAGGAATATATGATTATACTATAATAATTTAGTATGACGTCAAATGCACGGTTTTAATCTAAAATAAAACGAGTTTACAAATCGAACCTACCTCATTCACGGACAATGAATTCGGGTCATTTTCTATACAATTGTTCATAGAAAATGACCGTAGTGTAGTTTATTTATAAGTTTACTTATTTATACGACAATGTACTACTTATTTTATGCCACACCTGGCCATAAAGTGACTTTCTGGCCAAGTGTAGACATAAAATGATGTACATAACACGGGAGGTAATAAAGAAAGCCCTCGATCGCATATTTATGTCCCTCGCTTGCAGCTCAAACGCAAACTTCTGCGATCTCGGCATTTCTTTGTATTACCACCTTAGTTGTGTAATGTATTATTTAACCCCTCTCAAACCTTCGTAGATCTGTCTGCACGTGCACATTATTGTCTACAGCGCTCGAGCAAGAACCGGGAGAAACTCAAACTAACCCCGGCGGAGGTGGTTGCCCGATCGAAAGTCAGCGGCGGCTAATCAGTGTGTAGCAGGCCTAATTGGTAACTGGGCTGCTACAATGGGTTTCTAATGATTTTCTTCTATACTTGACAGCAGTACCGTCAAATGCTGTCTGCTGCCTAATTTTCCTACTTGATTTCATAAATTTCCTCTGGGATATTCAGTATCAAGTGCCAATTCAATACTTGATATTTAGGTAATAGTTTTTGTGCAGCTTGTGCCAGAGGAAGTTTATGACAGCAAGTAGGCACTGTTAGGCAGCCTATAGGCATAGTTATAGCATTTGACGATAGCAAGATTATAAAAAAATATCTGGCTGTGACAGACGGACGGACGGACAGACAGACAGACAGAGTCGCACCATAAGGGTTCCTTTTTACAATTTTGGTACGGAACCCTAAAAACTTTATTATTCGCTCTTATAATAAATTTTAGACAATCATTTTATTTTTGCGACAAGTTTTTTATTGCTGACTGCATTATTTAGATATTCTTGTATCATGGCGAACTGCATGGTTAAAGCTAATCAACTTTAACAAACACGTTTAAATTATGTCAATTAGTTTAGTTAGATGATCCAATCGCCATCTTCCAGCTCCGTTAATACCTAGATGTCAATGTCATAATAATATTGCACTGTTATGAGGACAACTCCTTTAAGATTCAGTAGTTAGCTAGTAAGATTTGACCCGTACAAAAATACTTACATACAAACATTGAACATTAATAAAGAGCCTCTGTTATCAAACCTTAGAATATGATGAAAACAGCTTTTTTGCATTGTACAATGCATTTTTCTTTACTACCAAAGTGGTGGAGGTGTTGGGATTGCATCTTATATGCTCGAGTTTACACAATGTTCGCGACGATAACGTAGCTAACTAGCTAACCACTACCAAGATGTCAAGATAAGTTGGAATGCATGTTGCGGATACTCCTTTACTCACATCCGTATCCGCATTCATTTAAAAATCCAAATACGCATCCGCGAATAACAAAAGTTTTTCCTTAAAATAAACTTGGGGGTTTGACACCAACACCAACACAAAGTAATAAAACGCAAATAAGTATTTTTATGCCACACCTACCCATAAAGCAGCTTTCAGACCAAGTGTAGACATAAAATGATATACACAACACGGGAGCTAATAAAGAAAGCCCTCGATCGCATATACGTCCCTCGCTTGCAGCTCGGGCTGCAAACATCTGCGATCTCGGCCTTTCTTTGTTTTACCACCCTAGTTGTGTAATGTACTATTTTGACTTTATTGTCTGTTTGTTTGTGCGCGCATTGTGCAAAAACTATCAGCTCAATTTCCGTAAAATTTGGTGTACAGGTACACCAAAGGTAGCTGCGGTTAAGACATTTGATGATACTTTTTACCTAATTACGGCGAATTTATTCAACTTACACCTAGGCGAAGGAAGTTTCGGGCGAGTCCTCTAAATATGAACTAAGTAGACAATCAGCACGGATATGGTAATTTTGGGTGTATTTCGCACCGCGCGGCGTGGCTAAAGGCTTAGCCACGGGCTGTGGCGGCAGGGTGCTTACTTAACCCAGTCGCGAATGAGCAGGCTTCCGTCTTAGCTGTGATGCAACCGATCGGTGAATGTAATTACTGGTTTATAAGAGTGAGACTAATGCTGGTTTTAACAGCCTAGTTAACTAACGTGGCAATCATACCGAAAGATCCGCACTGGGCTATGCTTGCTGCGAGAATGCGGGCTATGGGGGCACTTAAGGCCTTTTTCGGGACGTTTTTGATCAATATTTAAATGCGGGACAGAAGCATGGAATCCGGGACTGTCCCGTAAAATGCGGGACGGTTGGCCGCCTTATAGTTAACGACACAAGAAACAATTATACCTAGGTATGTCTATTATGCATACCAAATCTAGCTATCAACAAACTCCTTGCATGAGCTACGGATATAAAGTTGCAAAAAAAAATAGTTGTTATTACTAAAGTGGGTATACATTCATAAGTAGCGTGGTGTTCGAACTCGATTCCTACCGGCTTGCCTAATATCAGGCATTCGAGCACCTTATTCTACAGCTTTTAAGGAAAATGTACGCTAAATCTGCATCGGCCTGCCCAAAGATATCTTTTACGCCGCGCCACTGATATTCATCTACCCTTATTTCAGGCTTGTGCCCTTACAATCATAATGCCAATCTTCAGACTTACCCTGCACCTGTCGGCAGCATTGTTATCGTAAATCGGTTAATAAATACGGTAGACGCATCCTTTGCACGTAATTTGAGAGAATCGAGGGAGCATAACATTAGGCCGTCCGGGCCGGTTTCGGCCCGCGGCGTACGGTAGCGGAATGCCGCAAATGACTAAATAATGCGCCCGCGCCGACAGGGCTGCCACCACCGTAATAATAATGTTTTAAGGAAATTTTAAAATTACTGATTTCAAGTTTCTATTAATTTAATAAATGCAATAGTTACTATAAAAGTACCTAAATCGCTGTAGAGAACGTGCACAACGAAGGTGCTGCCAAATAGTGCCGCCAATCCAAATCTTGTACTCTATCATGCTGGGGCCACATTAACGGGAAACGCCGTTATTATTGCGATGAAGGACGATTAACGTTAGGGTCGCCACAAGTTACTTTACTTTTTTTTTATTGCTTTAGACTGGCAAACAGGCAGACGGCCCACCTGATGGAAAGCGGTCACCACCGCCTATAGACATTTGCAACACTAGATGCATTGCCAATGCGTTGCCGGTCGCGAAGAAATTTGATGGCACCCTTTTTAAAAAAATCCCATATTGTAGCGCAGTGGGAAAATCTTAGCAGGAAGTTCATTCCAGATCCTTATTGTACGCGCTAGAAAGGTTCTAGAGAACCGGCGCGTTGTTGAGTGTAATGATTCAAGGAAATGGGGATGAACCGTCTGCCGATGACGAGTGGTGCGATGGTAGAATGATGCGGCAGGCACCAACCCAAACAGTTCCTTGGAACATTCCACACCATTCCATTCCATTTTATGCCATTTTTTCAGGACTAATAGGTTTCATTTACTGTCCGCATATTCGCTCTTTTATCGATTTAGGCACTGGTCCCACCGCCGGCGAGTAAGCGAGTAAATTTTGGCGAGTAGCATTACACTACGGATCTGGAAATGTCGATTGATCACACGGTCAGCCTGCAATGAGTTGTTACTCGCCCAACTTTACTCGCTTACTCGCCGGCGGCGGTGGGACCAGTGTCTTAGTGCTGCCACATAGTTCCTGCACGTTCCCTATAAGCCTGCCTGTAATATTTGAAGAGTTTCTTCGATTTCCTAAGACATTTAAAGATCCAAAAAGTAGTGAAATTTGGGAAGATTTTCCTTCGTATTCGGTGTTATTGTGGAACCAGCGGTCATCAAAAATAAAAAAATTGTACTTTTTAAGTCCTGAAAGAAAAAAAGCAGCACTTTGATCACAAAAACGAAGGTTATTTATAGGACATACAGGTTAACGTAAGCTAATTTTCCGCAACGCATCGACAGATATGCGCCTATTTTGCGTGAATTAGTGTATTAGTTAGCTGGTTATTGTTCTCTATTGCACGGAATGCCCCTTCCAATTCAAAGATCTTAAATTAGCTAAATTTCACCTCGTGAAATGTCTGGAATCCGCTCGCAATGCCCGTCGGCCCCGCGTGCCTCTGCCCTGACATCATCATAATCAATTTCATGCGAAACCCGTTCCCACATGGTCGCATCAAACTTACAATTTTGAAACAATGCATCTTTTTTCTCTCTTGCGATTTTACTTTTCAGCAAGAACGCATCCATTCATAATACTTAATACTTTTTACTTTTAGAATCTCCTATTGTGTGTGTCCCACTGAATGTGATTGGAAAAGGAATCGTGTTGCTTGTAGAATAGAGTTCTCAATCGGATAACTCATAGATGAGTTAAATAAGTCCTATTAGGTATGACGGGGTAATCGTGGATGGTTTGACGATAATTAGGAAGGTCACGGTTTATTTTTTTAAGGACACATTAAATTGGTTGACTTCTCGTTACAGACACGAATAAGCATGAGCAATAATGTTGATTTCTTGAGTTTTATTTGTAACAGTAGCTAAGTCAGACTTTGGTATTAGAGCTTTTTTATTTAAAGTGCGTTCTTAACTGACAGTTAGCAGGTCGTCACAGAACTGACGATTAGTGTCAAACTCCATACATTTCGTCACGGACTGACAGGTTAGACGGTATTTGAAAATATCTTAAGTTTCGCCTAACCGTACATTTTAAAATAAAAATGCCCATTAATCTCGTTGGTAATAATCGGGATTGGGCAGAGAGTTGTGGAGATCTAAATGGGGAGACTTTTGCCCAGCGCCTTGAATACCTACCTACTCTTAGAGGCGTTAAAATGAGACAAGGTTTTTATTTCCGACTGTACCTTTTTTATACAAATCTCAAATAGCTACTCAACTACTCAAAATCAAAGAAATGAGCCCAAACACGGTGGATTTATCTTAAGTTATTTACACGATCATATGGGCAGGGCCAGGTTCCGCCTCCATCATCAGACTAGCTCCATTATGGTACCATCATTATTGCATTCACCAAAGATACGCAAGCCAAATTTAAGCCTAATCGAACGTTAGGAAGTGAATTTCGTTTTCATAATTTGACCCACACATGTCAAGTTAAACAAAAATTTGTAAAATTGCGACTTCTATGGGATAACAGAGGAATATGCTCCAAATTCGCTTATGCGTTTGGCTTTTTCCCTGTCCGAATTACATAAACATTGCCATTACAGTCATTTGAATTATCTGGTCTTAAGGTGGTTTTCCACCGGCAGGGCCAGACGAGACGCGACGCGGATTGAATTGAAATTTGTATCAAATTTTCAATCCTCTCCTAGCGATTGGATTGGATTGAAAATTTCATGCAAATTTCAATTCAATCCGCGTCGCGTCTCGTCTCGCCCTGCCGGTGGAAAACCACCTTTATACCGATCTGATCTTTCTTACCCTATCACATCTTACATTGTTATACTGACAAACAATCGACCTGTTCATAATTGACGTTAATGGGAGTGTTTTTGTAAACTCGTGGAACTTTCATTTCATTCTGTCGCTTTAACACGTTATTAATGGGCTTTTTTATTTAAAGTACCGTGCGTTCTTAACTGACATTTAGCAGGTCGTCACAGAACTGACGATTAGTGTCAAACTCCATACATTTCGTCACGGACTGACAGGTGAGACGGTATTTGAACATAGCTTAAGTTTCGCCTAACCGTAGATTTTAAAATAAAAATGCCCTAATTCTGCTATGTTAGCGCTGACTGGGTCATTTAATTTCAATTGTATGGTTGCTGGGGGTGCTATTTCTAGTGACTGCAATGTATTGTTTGTTCAATGCTTAATCTATTCAGGGCATGCAATACCGGACTTCCGGAATCTCGAAAAACTCGATTCCCACCGGCTTGCCTGTTTTAAAGCATATGACAGGTGTATCTACTACTCCCGAAGAAAAAGTAAACCAGATCTGTAGGCTTATGATGCTACGCTTAGTCACGCGATAAATAAATGATAAAGCATCCGTCACTCTCACACACTATTTGTCAGAACGTGACGGATTCTTTATCATTTATTTATAACGCGACAAAGCGTAGCATCATAAGCCTACAGCTCCGGCTTTACTAAGAATATATTTGACGCCACGCCACTGGTGTCTACATACCTACTGAAATAAATATCTGCGTTAGTCTTGCCTAGTTTTTGACCTCTGCAAACTTAGCGTAGCCACAGGTATTTGTCACACGACACAGTTAGGTATGCTAAGGGTAAGGGCACAGATACCCAGACTAACACAGCAGGCGTATTCGCGAATTATTGAAAGAGGATCGAGACGTCGTATTTTATCTGTGCCCGTTATCCCCGACACGGCCGTTCTGTTGGTACACCGTAAAATATGGACACTTTAAAGGCCTTTCACATTCGGCATTGCGAGCACGAGGCAAATAAACTTGGTAAGAATGGGAGAACTAATGGCGATGAGAAACTAGATTATATTGTTTGTGCATACCGAAACGGACTTGGAATATTTTGTTTAGCTTTAGTCTAATTTGATTCCCAAAAATTCATTGAGATCATGTGTCAATAGGTACTCTTCACTATAGGTCTCACACAGATACACAAAAAGCTTTGGATGTTACAGATTCCAATTAAGTTAGACATTCAAGTGCTCGACACTGTCCCAGTAAAGTCACCATCTTAAACTTGAGTCATTAATAATGGAGGCAACATCAGGGTGACGACTATTGGGCATTAATTAGCGTATCTGCTAACGAATTCAAAATATTCCTCCCACCCATATATCCTCCTAGAATGGCGTAAAAATGAAGAGACTGGTTGACAAATTGGACGACTTTGGTATCACTTCGGTGGTATATACATTGGTAGTACGCCGGTGTTGGCCCAGAGAGCCGTTGGAAACGCAAGTTCGAACTCTGCCCGATTTTTTTGCTTGACTAGCAGCTTGGTCAACTTTTGCGGCCAGTTGCTGCGCGTAAAATGCTCTGCCCTAACTCTACAGAGCTAGAGCATGCTGAACTCTGCCCGAGGCACATAATTTTTCCCAACTACTACAGTTGAGGTTTGAGTCCACGTACTATATCAATGCATTATGATTGCGACATAATCATTAGACGTGAAGTAACGACAAGCCTCATAAAGTGGAATGAGAGTCTGCTTCACCGACGCGTTTATACCGTCAATAACTTAATCCTTTTGTAGGGAGTACGGCGGTTTCTCGAATCAAGGAGGGATTGTGTAAGTACAGTCACTAGCAATAACGGGTGGCATCTGCAGAATAAAACGGACGTAACTCAAAAGTTATGTTTAGTATTTTAAGTAAACTGATCATTAAATTATTAAAATGTAAAATATTATTTGTTCTAATGCAATCAGCCAAAAAGTACTAAATCCCAGTGATTAATATTGGAGCTGTTTTCATTTGGCACTATCACTGTACATGCCATAGAGACTAGGTGCAAACTTAGCTCAACCGTGCTATATGCAAGAGCCTTTATGACCCCAGAAGCATGACGCGTGTTGTACACGTGTAATGTAACCGAGCAGATTTACACCGAGGTGATGGAGGATGGACCTTTAACACGCAACGGTTGCCTGCGGACTGCGGTGTGGACTGTTATGTTTTAACTCGATGATATACACAGCGTTCGCTGAGAATTGAGATATACACATGTTGCGGATTAGATTTTATTGACATTCGCGGATGCGAATACGGATATAGGTGCACATTCCTTGTACAAACGAAGCTGCTGTTAACTGACCCATAGAGTTTAACACGTTGCAATAAAATTGACATTCGTTTACAAATGTACCTACAGCTAACAGTTTGTTCGAGTGTAAAAGAGATAATTTACGGAAATTACAAAATATATAAAAAAATATTGTAGTTAGTCCATTGGAGACAGACATATTATCTAAGGAGGTTAAATTGGCCATTATCTTTTTGGGATTCCGTCCGTTAGTCAACTAGCTACCCTTATATTTTTAGGGTTCCGTACCAAAATGGTAGAAAAGGAACCCTTATGGTGCGACTCTGTCTGTCTATCTACCCGTCTGTCCGTCTGTCACAGCTAGATAATTCCTCCTTCATGTGGACTGCGGACTGTTATTTATGTTATGTTTTATGTATATCAAAGTACCTATGTATCAAGCAGAAGGCACTACATACCTAGCAGTGTAGTTTCAACAAACATATCTTTACGGCAAGCCGGATTAAATTTGGCGTTATTTCCACAAAAAATGCTTGTAATATGCAATTAGAAGGCATCTCTATTGACGTGAGCGAAACTGGTAGGTACACCTCTTGCTTTGCGACGTCATATTATTTATAGGTAATTTATTCGCAAGAATAACACGATCGTAAAGCGCAAGAGTGTTGCGACTTGACCGCCTACAATGGAGTCACGGTTGTGATTGTGATATGGAATAATGTTGTGGGGCTTTATCAAGTTTTATTGAAAATATACGCACTTGAAACAATAGTATAACAATTATGTTATTTTATTATGTTCCTGACCTGCTGTTCACCTCAGGAACGCGATCGTAAGCGATTACGAGGCTGAAAATGTAACTAACCGATTCAAAAAAATTCTGAACAGCTACATTTTCTCACCCTCCCCAGCACCCTCTCCACGCGAGTTTACCTCGCACTTGTCCCGTTTTTCATTTTATTCATTAACTGATCTGTTATTGACGTCAGTAGCGCCTGAAGGTAAGCGACTCCGGGGCTGAACTGAACTTGTCAAATTGATGATCGATGTAGAGTAGACTAGACTGACCTCCTCGGCTTGGGGCGCAGGATTTCGTGCGGCGCGGGCCGCCGAGGCGGCCAGGCGGCGCAAGCGCAGCCTCGCTCCGCGCGCTCCGCTCCCGCTGCCGCGCCCGCGCCCGCTCCCGCCGTCGCTCCGCTCAGCGCCGCCGCCGACTCCGCGCGCGGCGTGCACGCATCCTCACTGCAAAACAAAAAAAACACCATAAAATACTAGCTAATCGATATGATACTTTAAAATATCGATGGTCTAGTTCACACTCGTACTAATTAGTAATTACTTTAGTACGTCTACGTTAGTACACAAATTTTATGGTCGAATAAATAGTTTATTATGTAGATAAGTGGTATTTTTCGGACAGCATCATGGCCTTAGATTACGAATTGTTAATAGTTCACGGGTCAATTTTTATTAGATACAAGATTAACGGTTCAGTTCTGAATTAAACTACTGTTCAATCACTGCAAGTGTTACCAACCGCACAGATAGCCCATTCAAAGCGTCCTGTAACGTAACCAGAACAGAAGCCGTCTGAAAGTTAATTAGGATGCACCGCACAAAGCGGGTCTGTGCTCAGGCGCAGGCGTCTCGGGGCAGACGTGGTGGGACTTGGATACCTATGGCTACTGGACTTTCTTGCTTCGAAAATTAACTCTGCTGCAGAAAACTTAAGGTCGACGTTAGACTTCCGGGGGTTAAGTCCAATTGAAAATATTGAAGTTTAATATAGTATGGGATACGGTTTCAAGCCATATGGGATTTATATCTTAAGTAGTGGCGATATATATCTTGAACTATTTACATACTACGAGTTTGTACGGAGCCCTCGGAGGGCGAGTCTGAGTCGCACTTGACCGGCTTTTTAACAATTCCTTTCTGGAATGGCTGGCTAACAAGAAGTTTGTTGAGAAAGATTATAATAACACCATAATGACGTTCGATTTGCTTGAGATTACAATAGCCTGCTATCTTTTCGATATGATAGTATATCTACAGTATTAGGTATTCGCGAAAACGATAACGCTCAGTTCAGTTAAATCGCTTTAAAACGAACTAGGGCGTACTACAAAAGACTTTAATACCATATTTTGTATATTTTATTTGTGATTGAATAGTGAAATATGAGTCGTGCATTTGATGTGTCTCAGGAAGCATCGCTTTTTTCGTCATCTGATGTAGATTCTAGTGATAATGACGATGACAGTGAAATCAAATTACCTAAACCTAAAATCAAAACTCCACAGTTTCCACACACGTATTGGCCTGGCGGAAGGCTTGGACAGAACAATAGAAGTAAAACTCGAACTTTCAATTATATAAAGAAAGTGCTCAAGGATGTGAAAATGGGAAAATCTCAAACCGAGACGCAGCGGAACCCTAAGGACGATATTATTGAAGAGACTAAATCATCTTCAGTAAGAAGTAATCAAGAACAGCGAACAGAACCCGAGAAAGAACCAGACTTCAGTGCTGATGTTATTAAGGAAACAACAAATAATACTCAAATTACAAACCATGATTTTGATAATTTCAAAAAGCAAACTAAAATTCTACACAAATCTACAACTCAGCGATTAGACACAGAAACATATGAATTAGAAAAATTTAATAAAAACGCCATGGTTATATTTAATCATGAATTCTTTTATGATGGTAGGAGAAGACTAGGCACTCATTTTGATGTAGCTGCTTTAGAAGATACGTTCAAGCAGTTTGGATTTGATGTGGTAACTCATAATGATCTGAAGGAACATGATTTGTTTGATAAGTTGAGAACATGTAAGTAAATTTATATTATTCTTCGCGTTTAATTAACAGTTTGCGTAGTTACATTATACGGTTAAATTTCGAACATAATTATGCATATCGATACCTTTAGACTCAAAGGGCGTAAGTTCCATTAGAACATACGGCGTTTACGCCGTTTGAGTCTAAAGGTATCGTTATATCGCTCAACGATGCCTTGTTGTCGGTATCAGGGCTCGGAACCGGTATTTTACAAAAACCCCGAAATAGCCCAATATTTTGAATTATCTTATGCTTTTTTTTATTTTTATTTTATTTACTTATTTGGGACATCAACAGCATTACAATTCAGAAATATACAGAGACAATTATTAAAACACAAAGCCAATTACAGATGTCCACTAAGGAACTGTTAGTGGCTAGTTTTATGTAGAGCTCAGTAATGTATTTAAATCATGATTTCGTATTATTAGATTGTCTGGTTAAAAAAATAATAATACACAAAAGAACGATAAGAACGGAAAGAATACCGGTATTTTTGTATAAACCAAATACCAGTTTCTGAGCCATGGTCGGTATTGAGTTAATGATATCCCCATAATCTACATACATTTAGCTATCGAACCATGTAAAAAACATGCATGTAGGTTTAATAGATATTTAAAAAAAAATGTTGAAACTCAACAGTCAGAAAAGGTGATTATGAGAAAATTGAACTCTAACTTCTACACCCAAAAAAAGTACCTATGTTATTGTTGGAAGTTACATAGATAACATGCTATTTGAGTAGTAGATTGTATGAGCTTTCGGGTTTCAAGTACAATTTTGTAGTTGTGTAACTGTTTTCCTATAGTTTACCTTGCCAAAGTGCATAAAGTAAAAAAAAAAGATTAATGGATTTTTAAATCAATTTTTCTTTATAGTATATTTCCATTGGATTTTATCAAAGGAAAACATATTATGAGTAATTGGACACTAAATAAGCACTACTCCGATTTGAATCAACGTTGTTTATTATATAAAAATATACTTTAACAAAAACAACTTTGTGGTTTACAAATCCAATTAAACAGTCAAAATCTACAAATATATACATTTACCACGCTAAAACAACCAAATGAGATCAAATCAACTCAACAAATGTTAAAAAAGCAGTTTTTTAACGCGGTAACAGTTTAATGGATTGAGATGAGATTTGACATACAAGTAAACCAAGTCCAACATTTAGGCATATCTCAGGAAGGGTTCCCCAGGGACGATAACGGAAATATCGCAGGCGTCGCCGCAGGTAGATTTTCGTGTTAAAATACTAATAATTTCTGTATTTTAGTTAGCAAGAGGAACTTTAGTGATTATGGCTGCATTTGCGTGGCGATCCTGACTCACGGACAAGACCAGGGGTTCTTGCGGGCTTACGACATTAAGTACAGCGAGCGCAAAGTCATCGCATGCTTTAACGCTCTTAACAACCCTTCCTTGGCGGCGAAGCCAATTATCATTTTAATTCAAGTAAGAAAATTTCCATTAAATTAATTGGCCGTATCCAAGCTAACTTGGAATTTTGGCGATTGAGAGCGATGTTTGACAGAACATTTCTTAACACTTTTGAGTGCCACCGACCCGATAGCCGGATTCAACGTCTATAAGGGACTGGGCCGGAAGGGCACGGGTGGCTCACACAAGATGATACAAGCCCGGGGCCCAACAACAACAACCACAAGCCAGGGGCTTGTGGCAAGCCCCGCATGCCAGGCGCGTGCTGGGGCTCGGCTGGCAAACGCCACCTATATCATATCATATCATATCATCATTTATTTCGGACAAGATCCATATTGCGTTAGTAGTTTACAAATAATACTTATATGGCCAGTCGAATGCTGAATGACTACGCGGGATTTTCGCTACATACGGCAATTAGCTTGCTACGGACTACCGCGTAGCATACGTAGCGATGCTTATGACTAAATGCTTATGTATGCCTAATCGAAGAATGTTTCAAACGTCCAAGTCCTCTTAAAATTGATTTTATTGCTAATAACTGATGAATAATAGTAGAAATTTCCTATGAACTATAGGGGAAACTTAAAAAAAAAAACGAAAATTACACGTAATATCTTGTTCTATTAACCCAGCCCAATGCTACATGTAAACTCTGACAACCATTTTATATTTATACATATAGTAAGCCAAGAAAGTGGTCTACTACTTTGGAACTCTAATACCACTCATTAAAATCGTAAAGTGGCGTCCGCTTTCTTGGGTTACTGTACCTATTGTATACTTTGATCATGATCTACACGTATATGTATGATTTTAGGCTTGTCGAGGCCCCACGGCTGCGGGAAGCGTCCCGCAGTATGCCTCAAGTCAATTCCCAAGTGTAGAACTGGATGCAGATACAACAGGGAGTGGCAACAGACCCACAGAATCTGACATGATCATATTCCATAGCTCCTTCTTTGGAAGAGCATCAGTAAGGTGAGTTTTACGATTTTATTACTATGGCAATTGGTCGTGCTGTCATATAAAATACAATTTTTCCAACAAATATACAAACTTTTTTTTTACCTAGCCTATTAGTGTGTCCCACTGCTGGACAAAGGCCTCTCCATTAGATCCCCACTACTCCCTATTAGCTGCAGCGTCCGGCCAATCAGCTACGAAAGCGTCTAAGTCATCCCGCCATCTCCGTTTTGGCCTGCCCTGCCGTCGCCGCCCATCCTGTGGCACCCAATTTGTGACTATATGGGCCCATCTATCCGGATGCATGCGGCTTACGTCAAATGTGCCCGGCCCAGTCCCATTTGAGCCTGGCAGTTTTCGCTCCAACGTCAGCTATACGTGTCTTGGAACGCAGCGTAGTGTTTCGGACGCGATCTGTCCTTTTAACACCTAGAATGCTACGCTCCATCGCACCACACAACGCAAACTTTACTATAACTTTTTTTTTTTTCAGAGTAGTCGAAGAAGGCACGTGGTTTATACAGACAATCTGTGAACAGATGAAGTTACACGCGTCTACAGATCACCTGGAGAAGTTATTCCGAAGGGTGCGGAAGATTGTGGCACTGCAAAAAGAATTCAACGGACTCAAGCAGATGCCAGCCGTGACCACTACTCTTCTGAAAAAACTTTATCTCAAAGAAAAAATAAAAGAAGACGGACCAGCTGATATCACAGACCACACTGATGGCTCAGACAGTGGGCTAGTTGTACCCGTTGAAAATGGAATCAAAGAAGAATCGACAGAAAACATCTTACACTTTGCTATTATGCGGGCCATCGTAGCATTAAGCAGTTTATTTAACTTGGATTTTATACATACAATAAGACACAAGGCACATACAGAGTATACTGCATTTAGACCATATTGGAGAATCGTAACCGATGAAAATGTAAAATTAAATTTACTTAAGCATATTCAACTCTTTGCCATTGTGTTTTTAGTGGCGTATGTAATTTTCTATATCAATGTCTTAGTAAGTACTTGCGTATTACTGTTACTATTATTTCTTTTTGAAGGTATACGATTCACGTCATATGCACCATATATTATGATAAGGCAACCAAGATACTTTGCATTATTCTTAATATTATTCAATTACGTACACAGGTTCCAATTTTTCAACAAAGACCAAGAAGATATTGTAATGTTTTCATTCATTTTTGGATGTTGGTACTTTGTGGGTGGTACGTTTATAGTATATTTTATCGTCGCAATATATTTTATTAATGATTCTGTCCTAGACATGTAATGAAAGCTGCGCGATCTCATTTTGCCTTCAGGGTTTCACTGGACTGGAGTCCAGTCTCCCATAGTATGATTTAGTATCTGTCTTGTGGACAACAAAGTGAAGGGCTTTTTAAAGCCTAATTGGGCATTTCTCCAGAAATATGTCTGCGACACATTCGACTCCATACATTTAATATGAAAAAGGGCCAGATGAATGAGGTGACCGCAGACATATTTCTAGAGAAATGCCCAATTCTTCTTACAGGCGTGTACAAACTCTTTACTATAGGTACCTCATTTTATTTAAGATAATAATTTTAACGGTAATTTTTTTGTCACGCGACAAATACTACAATACTGTACAATGCAAGCATCGCACATTTCTCGCGTCAGCATTAAATATAATGAATTTACAATAATTGCTGTATCAACGATTACGCTACATATAAAATTATTAATTAGTTAACGTTTATACGTGCTCCTAGCTAGTACTCTTATACCTTGGTTATCAATAAATACATATACCGAAATCAGTGTTTCTATCAAGACTACAATCAACCATCAAGAATCAGATCAGTTCAGGTGTACGAGACCCGTACATCTTTTGGTCCTTCGAACCTTCGACAACAGGGTTGAGTGTTTAATTTTTTGTTCTTTCGTTTGGTTGCGAATCGGCTCGGTTGGCCTCCCACAAACGGGTTCCACCGACTGAGTTGAGAAGGCGCATAGACCAAGCGGATGAATACAAAATTAACTAGCCCAGGACTAGCTAATCTTTTGGTTAAGTTAGCTAATCTAAGCCGTCAGTGACTGTGACAGTGATTTGGTCCAATCGGCCTCCCACAAGCGGGTCTCACCGTGCGGATTCAATATATTCATCGTCACAAAGGAACATCAGCAGTTCATCATCGAAGATATCAAGATCATTAATAGACGTCTACTATCAAATCAGGTTAGAGGAAGTTCGAACTTGAAAAATCATCATCATCAGCTGCAGCAAATATTATCAGCAATATCAAATCAGTGAACCAAGGGAAAAAATATCATTATCAAGCATTAATATCAGTGGCCACAGTATTATCAATTACTTCTTAAGCAATACTTATTATAAGTACTTTACCTATCTATCAATAAATCAAGATGAGTTCCGAAAAGGAAATGGAAGCGATTCGCTTCGAACAAAATCAGCTAATGGCCAATATGAATAGGCTATTTGAGAACTACAAAAAAGACGGCCCAAGCCGTCGTACTGCATCTACCATCAATAACAAATTAATCGGCCTCGACGGATTTTGGCAGGAGTTTCAAAACAATCATGAAAGGTTACTGGCATTTCAGAACGAGGAATGCACTTACTTTGCCGAAAAATCTTATAACAAAACCAAAGCCTTTTACGAATCAGCTCGCTCCTTATTGTTGAGTCATTTGGAGTCGGCTAAGCAGAGTCTTCTATCACCTAGGCCAATATCACCGAAGCCAGCAGAACGTTTAACTCACCCTTCATCGGAAGCGCCTAATTGGGCCGAAGAAGAAGCGAATAATCAACCAGAACAACCCGGACCTTCAGCTTACCAAAGAATGGAGGTTGATGAACAGAGAAGCCGCGCCGCAAATCAAGACAGCGAGCGTGCTCTTAAAATTGAATCTAAAGATCAAGAAAAGACCCGGGCTCCAGTCAATCCAGGGTTTGCAATTCCACCAATTTTCAATATCACCGATAAATCAACCGTCGATGCTGCCAAGTTGTCAGAGAAGATGAGGAAACAACAAAGCAACTTCAAGGCCTTCGCGCGCACTATACATTACATCGACCTCTCCACCGTAAATGAAAGATGGGAATTAGAAGATTTACTCAAGTCAGTTCAGTCTCGTTGGGCAACCATTGACACTCTTCACTGGGACATCGACAGTGAACTTTTAGAAGACGACGAAACCTACAACCAAACCTTCTGCAAGTATGAGAAAAAATTCCAAGACATCAAAAAATCAATCAATTCTAAGATATGGTCTATGGCGCATCGTGAGAAATCAACCCCAGTCATGGATATACCGCCGTTTAGTGGGAGCTACCAGCAGTGGGTCTCATTCAAGGATTTGTTCAATGAAGCCATACATCATAACCGCTCTATGTCCAACGCACAGAAGATGCAATTTTTGAAGAATAAGGTTCGAGGCGAAGCTGAAAAACTTATACAACATCTCAACATCAGCTCAGAAAATTATGAAACCTGTTGGGAAATTCTAAACCACAGGTACAACAATACAAAACTAATTTTCACCGCCCATCTCAATAATCTGTTATCGCTATCAACAATGCAACAGCAGTCATATCAACAAATCAAACGTTTACATGACACCACCAACGAGTGCTTAAATGCCATCAGGAACCTCGGCGTGGATATCAAGTCATGGGATCCCCTTATCGTCCATATACTATCACAAAAGTTGGACGCGGAAAGTCATACGGAGTACGTTGAATCATTAAAGAATCCACGTGACTTGCCGACCTTAAAAGAGTTTCTAGATTTCCTGGAGATGAAGTTTACATCATTTGAAGCAAGCCGTCGCAAGTTGGACACACCAAAAACATCCCAACAGTCAGAAGCACCCAGAAAACCTTTCTACAAATCATTTGGAGGAATAAAGGATACATCATTATCACAAAATAAATCAAACGATGTTAAATCAAGTTATTACCAACGAAGCCATTGTCCAGTTTGTAATAAGAACCATGGCATATTTCATTGCGAAACGTTTCAAAGTGCAAAACCAGAAAGCAAGCGGAGCATTATTGCGAAGTTGAATTTATGCAAAAATTGCCTTTACAATCATTACGATAAGGAATGTTTTTCAACAAGTCGATGCCGTACGTGCCACGAGCGACACAATACACTCGTGCATGATGCCTACACTCAGAAACAAGATACTTCCGACCTATTTTATAGACGGAAAAATGTTGCAAGTATTACGCAAGAAAGTAATAAAATTACCGATGTTTTATTACCGACCGCCCTCATCAGAGTAAGGGCGGTAGATGGAAGCGATCACATCATGAGGGCGTTTATCGATGTTGGATCACAGATGTCCTTGATAACGGAGAATGCGGCTCAACTTCTACAACTACCCCGACAAAGATGCAAGGACACTGTATATGGCCTCGGCATTAACGGAAATACTTGCAAGGGTGTCATCAACGCCACAGCTTCATCATTACAGTCAGACTTCCATTTTGGCGTCGAGTTATTTATCATGAATAAACTCGTTCTTCCGCTACCGAACAAAACCTTCGACAAGCCCGATTGGTCTTACTTAAGAGGAATTCCACTAGCCGACCCTGATTTCAACGTCAGCCGCCCTGTCGATATATTATTAGGATCCGAAGTCTATGCCAAATTCGTTCAAAACGATACCATCATTGAAAGCGCCGACCTCCCTGTAGCTCAGAAAACGAAACTTGGATACATTATCAATGGAAACGTGCCCTCATATCAATGCTGCGTTGTCATCAACAACATAGACGATATTTCGCGCTTCTGGACCATAGAAGATATCAATGAAGCATCAAACTTGTCCGCAGAAGATCAGCAGTGTCTTAACTTCTATCACGAAACTACATTTCGCCAAGAAGATGGAAGATATGTCGTTCGATTGCCGTTGAAGCCTGACAAAGGAAACGCTCTGGGATACTCGAGGAATATTGCCATAGCCCAGTTCAAGCAACTTGAGATCAAGTTTCGAAAGGATCAAAATATCAAAACGGAGTACATGAAGTTTATCCAAGAATATATCAATTTAGGCCACATGCGCGAATGTACCAAGGAAATCGACGGGCAAGGCAGTTCGACACAAGGTTGCTTCTTGCCACATCACTGCATACAAAGACCTGACTCATCAACCACTTCTCTTCGCGTTGTTTTCAATGGCTCCTCAAGGACATCCAATGGATTGAGTCTTAATGACATCATGTACCGTGGACCCAATCTACAACACGATTTGCTATCACTCATCATCAAGTGGAGACAATATAAGGTGGCCTACGTCGCGGATATAGAGAAAATGTTTAGAATGATTAATGTAAACATTGAAGATCAAAAATATCAGAAGATCATTTGGAGAGATAACGAAAATCAACCGTTACGTGAATACGCATTAACGACCACAACCTACGGCACAAAAGCCGCACCATGGTTGGCCATGATGACGTTAAGGCAGTTAGCCAAGGACGAACGCCACAACTATCCTAAGGCGGCTAGCGTCGTAGAAGAGAGTTTTTACATGGATGATCTTCTCCACGGCTGTCACGATCTCCAATCAGCGAAGAAAATCCAGGCAGATTTAATCAACTTATTAAAATCAGGAGGGTTCAATCTACGAAAATGGAATTCCAATGCGCCAGAACTACTGTATGGAGTTAACAAGTCTCAAGATTTACAACAAACTTTCGAATTCAAGGATCAAGAATCAACAAAAACGCTAGGTCTACGCTGGCATCCACAAGAAGATCATTTTACCTTCCAACTAAAAATTGAACCGCTATTAAACTCAACAACAATCAGAATGACCAAAAAAGAGCTACTGTCGAGTATAGCGAAAGTATTTGACCCTTTAGGATGGCTCTCGCCTGTAACCACGAAGCTTAAGTTACTATTTCAAAATGTCGTATCAAGTGACATCGGATGGAACGATCAAGTACCCGATAATATCAAAAAGGAATGGTACACAATCTCACAAGATATACAAAACATCAAAGATATCAAAATACCTCGCTGGTTAAATAGTCACAAAAATCAAGACCTTGAACTTCATGGGTATTGCGACGCGTCGACAAAAGCGTATGCGTGCGCAATATACTGCCGCGTTATCTCTCCCAACGATAGAAAATCAGCGCCGGTACTGGTAGCAGCAAAATCAAGACTGGTGCCGTCGAAAAAATCCGTGACCTTGCCAAGGTTAGAACTTTGTTCAGCCTTACTTCTATCAGCACTCATGAACAAGGTCACACAATCGCTATCCGAAAACAACATCAAACTTATTTGCTGGTCTGACAGTACAGCACTTTTGGGCTGGCTTAACGGTGAACCTAGCAAATGGAAGCCGTTTGTAGCGAACCGCGTTGAGAAAATCACAAAAATCATACCGCCGACCTGTTGGAACTACGTTAAATCTGAAGAAAACCCGGCGGACTGCGCTAGTCGTGGAATTACGGCTCAGCAATTACTAAATCATCCTATTTGGTGGAATGGTCCAAATTGGCTATCATCATACAGTCAAAATCAAGAAAAGCCTACATTCACTACGGATCAAGAGATTAAAACATCAAAACAATGTCACGCGTTGACTTGTAAACAAACGGACGGAGATATTATTAATGAATTAATATGCAGGCATAGTAACATGACTCATTGCACCCGCGTACTCGCGTGGATACTACGAATAGCTTCGCGGCGTCATCAAGGCTCGAGTTACCTCACTGCCGACGAGTTAAACAGAGCTAAAAATAGAATCGTTAAGCACTATCAAGAAAAGGAGTTTCCAAATGAAATCAACAACTTGAGATCAAATCAATCAGTGGATTCAAAAAGCAGTATTTTGAAACTAAGACCTTTTCTGGATCAAAATGGAATGTTACGCGTTCGTGGGCGACTTCATAACGCACACATCTCCTGGGAAATGAGACATCCTCTTATCATCCCCCACAAAGGTCGCCTGACGGAGTTGCTTATTGATCAAGCACACGAAGCTGTTCTGCACGGAAGCGCCAAACTTACACACTCTAAGTTGAGAAAATCATTCTGGATCGTAGGTGGTAATAAAGCTACGAAAAATCGCCTACGCCGTTGCATAACGTGCCTTAAGCAGAAACCTCCAAAGTTATCACAAATAATGGGTGACTTACCTGAATCAAGGTCAAATCCATCAAGGCCGTTTTCAAACATCAACATCGGTGACGTCGTAATCATTCACGACGCAAATTTACCCGCTGGCAAGTGGGCACTAGGTCGCGTGTCAGATGTCCACGCAGGAAAAGATGGAATCGTCCGTGTCGCATCAGTGAAGACAAAAAATTCAATAATTAAAAGACCCATAATCAAGCTATCAAAACTTTCCGAAAACGACTCGTCAACCATGGAAGAGAAGAAAGAAAACTTATCCATCAACCCACCAAGGCCTACAAATCAAAGAAAAACATCAAAACCCAAACTCGTTAATCTCCTCACTACGGCACTCCTGCTATTTATGTTATTTATATCACCGGCGCAATGCACTCATGTCGTATCAAATTTCAAAGAAGGTCAAGGCATATACTTCGATAAAATAACAAACATGAAACTGGCCCGGGACGAGTGGAAACTTGTAGTTTATTACGACATCAGTCCATACTGGGAAGGATCAGAATTATTTTCCAAATACATTAATCATTTGCAAAATATGTGTCACACTATCGAAAATAAACATCAATGCAATATCGTACTCGCTCAACTACGACACGCTTTCTCGGAATTAAAATACTACGATGGCATGCTACTCGACAAACGCCCCGAACCTCCGCGAAAGAGGAGAGGCCTCATCAACGGCATCGGTAACATCGCTCACAGTCTCTTCGGCGTGCTCGACGAACAGTTCGCCGAGCAATATCAAAAGGACATCGACCTTACCAGGGCGAATGAGAAACACTTGGCGCAATTATGGAGGAATCAAACCTCAGTTATTGAGGCGGAAGCTAACCTACTTAAGAGAATTGAAATCTCGGTGCAAAATCAGCACAAAACCTTCAATCAACATATTAACAACATCGAGAAGAGCCTAAACAAACAAGGAAGCGAAATTCAAGAATCAACTCAGATAAATGAAATCACTGTGTCATCGATCATCGCAAATAACATACTCGTCAACTTAAAAAGCATACAAAACACTTTATTGGACACCATCACTAACGTTATTTATGGTAAATTCAACGTTCACCTCTTGACACCGCAACAGTTAAAGGATGAGCTGAATATCATCGCCGGACAGATGCCAAAGGACTTGACTCTCCCATGCGAAAACATTGACACCGATCTACGCAAGCTATATCAGTTAATGAAAGTACGAACAAGAATGACGCATCAGTACCTTATCTTCGAAATCAGAATTCCTTTGGTTTTCAGAGATATTTACGAACTCTTCCGATTAATATCAATCCCATATCAAGATGGAAAAAATATGATCAAAATACGACCCATAGCAGATCAAGTGGCTATAAACATCAAAAAAGAATCCTATATACCGATGCTGGATGAAACCGTACATAAATCGATACCTCCTACGTACACTGAGCTAAGTGCAAAATCACGATTTTACAGGAGGGCTCTTCAAAGGTACAAAGTCCCATAACTAACTCATATGTTGATATAATTTCATGAAAATTTCAATTATGCGAAATGAACACATTTTGCTTAAATCTACATATTTACTTTTTCGTAATTAATAGTAGTTTTTGAAAAAACCGGCACTTAGCCCAGTATACGTGAAATTTACGAGTTCTACTTTTTGATAAACTGAGCCAACTACCAGTTGATCCAGTATACGTGGTAAACTATAATTAGATGAATATGGCTATATTTTTATTATACTAGATGCCTTTGGCCATGGCCATGTGTGATGTACCATTAAATATCTAAACAAACTCAAAGCTCGTGCTCGGATGGATTTTATCAGTTAGTTTTCGTCTGATTTGTCACTTGTACCAGTATACGCCTGAATCAATTTATTATGGACCAGTATACCGCTAAGCTTATTTTGTATGTTATATCCACCAGTTTGGTAACACCGATGGTTGGTTAGTTGCCAGAGCGTCTCAGCAGAGGGTTGGCTTCTTGTTTTCTGGATGGCGGACTCGTGTTTTTGGACGTTTGGTATTAAATTCGTTATAAAATGAAGTGCTAACGAGACGTCAATTTGACGGCCATCTACAACTAAGCCGTCCCGTTTCACCCGCGTTTTGGTTAGTATTTTTTGATAAATTCTTTCCAATTGGACAAATTCCTCTTGTCAAGACATATTGATTGCGTCATTCCGTCTCTGAATTGTTTCAGGGTTCTTCTTTTATTGTCGTGAGAATGTGACGACATTCAACCGAGATGGACTCCTAAACTCATTTTTACAACAGGCGTGAGTAATTAAGAAAATTTAACTTGAAAATTCCATGCCACGTTGCTTTATTGTGTTGAGGTTAACACGAATCTTGTCTCTTGTTGGAGGTCATAAGGCGCCTGTTTGAATTACGTTTAACTACGCTTAATTACGTTTTGGGTCCGTTTTTACCAACTTTTGCGACCAGTTTTGTGCGTGCGGCACCTTGTTTTACGTTTTGTTCGCTATATGCACTTGATGGCACTTTCTCTGTTTCTCTTTTCTCTCCTATGACTTTTTACATACCGTGTCACTCGGATTTGGTAACCCAGCTATGGCCATGCCTAATTTAAGTCACAATTATAGTGTTTTCCCCCTTAATTCAATTAAAAGGCATCATGGCTTAATGTCTAATAACTTTCTTTATGCCGCTTTGCCGGATACCCTTCCCCTGCTCTTACATTAACCCTTTGCGGTTGTTTAACCTTACAAGCTGCACGCTTTTCTAAATCTGTAACGGTGCTGACTGACTCCACTCCGGACAGCTACCACAACTGGAACCGTGGGAGCTGGGAGCCCCTCAGCGGCTTAAACCTGGATCCAGTTGGCGTGGGACACCGCTGATGACTGCATAGTTAACAGGGGGTAAACAACATCACCTAGGTCGCTGACACCCTTGTTATTATTTAAGTACATCATAGGTTATGTAGATAAACGTATCTTTGGTTAAAATCTAACTTATAAAACTTATTGTAGTAGACTAATGAACACCTCTCAACAGGTTTTCATGGTTTAATCGCAGGAAACTGTGGCCTCCCTGTAACTGAAAACCACCCTTATCATTAAAATTGCCAAGACCTACAGTTCCGCTATCTGGAATTTTTGACAGATGTCTGGCGCCGGAAATATTCTTTACCTTTCTTTATTTTAATTATTAATAGCTTGCTTTATTCTCAGTCCTGCTACAGTAGTGAGGACTGGGTTCTGTTTTTTTTCCTATTCTAACATTATAGTAAGAATTATCTAAGGTGTCCGAATATTCCCAAAGAGAATGAACAAATATTTGGACACCTTAGATAATTCTTACTATACTTGGAACGCTGATAGTTATTAAAGATTACATTTGTCGAGCAAAGACATTACATTACACACTTGTAGTATGTTAAATACTTTACAATTGGCAAAAACAGATTTCTTCCCCTCCGCTGCTTCATTTTGATGTATTTTGTGTGAAATTAATTTTAATTTTACATAATAACTAATCACGTAACAATACAATAACTAAATCATCATCAAAAGAGCCTAATTGTATACGTAGTAGGTAGAAAACACGTATGCCGCATCGACTCTCGTTCGCGCATAGTGGACCAACGTCCGCCCGCAACGACGACGAGCGAGCATACTGAGCCAACTGTCAGTTGCGCCACGCGCGCGCCGACCTTGCCCGAAAAGTGTACCGCGTATAGTGGACCAAGCGACTTAGCTCAGTATACGATGTCCTAATTTAAAAAAAGGTGTTAGTTGGCTCACTATACGTCATTTTATTTCGAAAACTAGCAGTAATTTCTTCACGAAATTTTTATAACATGTAGATATAAGTATTTTGATCCCAAATATGCAAAAAAACGAAAATCGTAAAAAAGTGAGTTAGCTCAGTATACGTAGGAGGTATCGAAATGTTCTCACTACGATTCTGATACACTTATATGTACGCTACAAGGTCCAATTTATCAATTAAAGTCTGACTCGCACCTGTGCATAACAGATCAAATTACAAACAAGTGCTCAACTGGCACTGATACTTGCCGTAACATATGGACGGAACTAAGCACCATGAATACATACTTATTCTTTTGTTGTGATGTATGTACTGCGAGAATCATATGCGGACAAGACGTCAAGGCCGAACATTTAAACAGGGCGGGAATCCTAACCCTCCAAACCGACTGCGTGTTGAATGGAGACGTCTTTACTATATTTCCACAGAAGAGACTTTCCAACGAGATTAAAACTCAGGCAACCGTTGTTAAATTTGACGTCCCCCCAATCAACAATGTCATAAACTTAACAGTACCAGTCTTACAAGACGAAACAAATGTGCTTGAAAACAATGACAAGTACTTCAAGGTTATCAGAAACCACATTGAACGCATGAAGAACGAAGGAGCCTTATCAAACGGAATCAACTACCACGACGTCCACCACTACACAGCAATCTACGTGGTCATGGGCATCGTGATCGTGCTGGCAGCGTTGTATGTGCGCCGCTCCATTCGACGACGTCAACTCATTGCGCGCCTCACCCCTCCGTTCACTGCCGCCCGCGCGGAGAGCGGTCGCAGACCTACCTCGATGGCATCCACATCGCGCAGCTCTATTCCATCAGCGACCGAGCATAACCATAGCAGACAACACCCTGAGAGACAAGATCATCGCATCGCGGCAACTACGCTTAACCAAACTAATACACCCTCTATGTTTAGGGGCTTTACCTCAATCAAATAATTAATTTCAGTTTCAATGTTATTTGGTGTGTTTCAGTTTCGAAATCATTTGAATATAACAGTTAGTTTTGTATAAAAAAAACCTTTGGATCAACATCTCTTATCAATAATTCTCATCTCCTGCCCGGGAATATGTACAATGCAAGCATCGCACATTTCTCGCGTCAGCATTAAATATAATGAATTTACAATAATTGCTGTATCAACGATTACGCTACATATAAAATTATTAATTAGTTAACGTTTATACGTGCTCCTAGCTAGTACTCTTATACCTTGGTTATCAATAAATACATATACCGAAATCAGTGTTTCTATCAAGACTACAATCAACCATCAAGAATCAGATCAGTTCAGGTGTACGAGACCCGTACAAATACTACTACTAACCCGAAAAACTTTAACTATAGATTCTAACAACTATTAAGAGTAAAATAAATTATATGATGTATATAGTCGAAAAACGGTTACTTTCCGATATATTCATTATTTTTTCAATGAAAACTCCCAAGTGTGTAACAAGCCCTTATAAATGTGACTAAGATACTTTTACTATTTTTTATTTTAAATCACGGCTTATGGGTGACAACGTATACAGGGAGTCCCAATACTATGCGACACGAAGGGAAAATACCTCAAATATTATAGAGAGGATATTTTGCTGAAAAAAGGCTGCATTTCATTTTTAAAAGTAGGTAATTAATACTGCTTTCAAAGATTTTTAAAAATTACTTGTTTCGTCTAGGAATCGAATCAATCAAATGAAAAAAAAACACCTCTTATTTTTATGATGGCAATCGAAAGAATGGCCAAATTTGAGTAACATATAGTGTCTCAAAAGAAAGGAATAGCGTAAAATTTTTGATTCAAATTTCCAAAAAATTATTTCCCAGACGAAGCAAGTAATTTTTTAGAAAAATCTTTGAATGCAGTATTACTTTAACAAAAAAAGGTTTCGTTTCAGCAAAGGTAAATAAAATATTATATTTAAAATAAAAGGTAAAAAGACTTAAAATTTGAATTAAACTAACATAATTAAACTATGTATTTGAGGTACTTTCCCTTCATGTCGCATAATCTTGGGACACCCTGTATATCTGTCCCGAGTGTCACATTATAGCTAAGCAACTGAAATGTTGAATGAAACCTATGCATGAATCAGACGAAGATTCTAGATAACGGGCCTCGTCGACTACGAAGTAGTGCACGACCGAAACTAGTTTTCACGGCCGAAACCGAATTTCGGCTTTGATCTCAGCTTCGGCCGAAACCAGAACCGAAACCATAACTTCCTTATAAGAGCATGTTTTCGTGGGGAAAAAAATGATCAGTCAGTCTTCATATTTAAATAACATATTAATCATTTTGTTCACATAATTATATCAGCAACATCAGCATCAAGATCTGGAGCAAGAAAACCGCACGATCACCCAGAGCGGGCAAAGTGTAAAACCGCACCTTGATGACTTGACGGAATACACCGAAGAAGATCAATACATGTACATACGCACACTTAGATATAAATTAGTATATATACTTTGTAAATTTGTGAATAAATTGCTATTCTTATTTGGATAGTCACTGTCTCATTTCCCTGAGTTCCTCTTACCAAGACACCTTTAGCCGTAATCAGTCACATGAGTCTGTGTGATTGGCAGTAAGATAGCTCGACCTAAGGCCTTTCCCTTCTGACCATAACGACAGTACCTCTCACTGCGGCCAAGACACCCTTAGCCGTAATCAGTCACAAGTCGTAGGGTCAGCTAGCACCACCTAGTTGATTTTACACATTTACTTCTTATGTTCTTATTCTAAATAAATTATACCTATGTGGTTTTTGAAATAAAGACTGTCCGATCGCAGCACGAAACCCCTCAAATTCAGTTTCGGTTTCGGCTGCCATCCGGCCGAAACCAGTTTTTTGCCGAAACTAGGCCAAAACAGAAACCGAAATTTCGGTCGAACTCTACTACGAAGTGAAATTGTGTCGACGCTGACGGACGATGTCCGACAAACAATGAATAGTTAACTGGATTTACGACCCCTGTCCGCATTTGAATGGGCAAGGCGTTTCCATTAAAATCGTTTTACTAAATGCCTCGAGTTAGGACACATAATCTATGATTGAATTTTGCCAATACTGCTAAGGAAATATGCGAGATATTCTCTATGGCCATTAAATTTTAACCGTTTAACCTTATTTTTCTACTCCTGTACTGTTATCTGTCTTTTACTTGGTCACGAACAGTAATATAAGAACATACATAATATGAGTTCAGAGAAGTCTATACTCTATTCCCCATAACAGCACTAGTGTCGTTTTAGTCACTTTATGTTATTGCCAGCAGCCACAGACTTCTAAATCTAGGTTAAACTTAGGTCAAGGATTAAGCGCTCAATTTTAACTTTACGGTAAAAATTCACAACTACCAACTTAACAAACAATTAAATTCCTACGGTTTTTAAGAAAAACAAAACTTTCCGAACTAAGTTCATTGATACCAACATAAAAAAAGTATTTTTAATTTAAGTATATTTTAAATAAAAAAAAAAGTTTACCATAGACACCATACTGTCAGTCAAACGTCATATTTGCCTTGTTTCCAGGTTATGATTAATTTTGTATTTTATAATTTAAAACCTCGTCGTAGAAAAAGTATTGTATGCAACGTTGTATAATTAAGTCAAAAAACGCTCATTGCGTCTCTATTTGCGATACTCGCCGCATTCGCGGCTCGTATCGCAACTCACGCAATTCGCATTTTTTGAACCCACTTATACAACTGTTGCATAAAATACTATTATAATCACCGTGCGCGTCTAAAATAACTTATAATTTTACAGCTGTAGGTGGGCATTCCTCCAGAAATATGTCTGCGGTCACCTCATTCATCTGGCCCTTTTTCATACTAAATGTATGGAGACAGATGAATGAGTCGCAGACATATTTCTGGAGAAATGCCCAGGTAATGAGGGAACGACAGAGAAGAGAGACCGCATCTAATTTTGTTTATGATTGTATATTTTTTATCACGGGGCCACGGACCTTAATAGTACATTACACAACTAGGGTGGTAAAACAAAGAAAGGCCGAGATCGCAGACGTTTGCGGCCCGAGCTGCAAGCGAGGGACGTAAATATGCGACGAGGGCTTTCTTTATTACCTCCCGTGTTGTGTATATCATTTTATGTCTACACTTGGCCAGAAAGCGGCTTTTCCCGTACGCGTAGTGTGCGGTAAAAGCCAATTTATGGCCAGGTATGGAATAAAATAAATGGCTGGACGGAGCCTCGCCAACACAGAACTGAAGCCATTTCTAGTAAGTCGGCTGCTTTTACTTACGAGCCGCACGCACACATCAACTAGTTTCTTCCTATTGAGAGCCGCACGCACACATAGATAGCCGGCAGACTAGACATGCTTCAGTTCTTTGTTACCGGGGCTCCGTCGGGTTATTTATTTTAAGGTCCTTGCAGGCGACAAAACAATTACAATAATAATAATAAATAATAATTATATTAGGGGACAATCTTACACAAATCGAACTAGCCCCATAGTAAGCTCAATAAGGCTTGTGTTATGGATACTAGACGACGATATATTTAATAGATACAAATACTTAAATACATAGAAAACATTCATGACTCAGGAACAAATATTCGTGCTCATCACACAAATAAATGCCCTTACCGGGATTCGAACCCAGGACCTCCTGCTTCGTAGGCAGGGTCACTACCAACTAAGCTAAAGCGGTCGTACAATAGGCTTACAGAACCCCAAAAAGTAAAATGTAGCCGCCATATTGTGAAATGTCTCCGGAAATTGGTAATCTTTCGGGGTGTGTTCGGAAGCCGCGCCTCGGCGGTGGCGCGTGGAGACAATGGACCCGCGAGGCGGGTCGACATGCTCCAGTAGTTACACCAAAGGGCGTAACCTGTTAGGATATAACTGGGAGTTATGTCCTTTTAACATGAGGGCTGTTAACTATGACTCGCTGCATTGTCTTTGTCATTCAGTTATTTACAAAATAATGCAATTGTACTTAGTTTAGTGCAATTTAAGGTCAATTACCTTAGATATGCATACGATGACTAATTAACGATTTAAACAAATGCGAGTTGGACTCGCCAACTGAGGGATCCGTATAAATACTTTATATAAAGGCTATATTTTTTATGATTTCATTACAAATGTATAGTTTTCAGATTTTTTCCCTATACATGTAGTGCCGATAAGAGGTATTACTTGCCAAATTAGTTGTGCTAAGTAGTAGGTGAACAGAAAGTACCCTATAACTTTTTGTTTCCTTAAGAGTGTCGAAATAGTACATTATTAGACAACTAGGGTGGTAAAACAAAAGAAAGGCCGAGATCGCTGATGTTTGCGGCCCGAGCTGCAGGCGAGGGACGTAAATATGCGATCGAGGGAGGGTCAGAATGCGGCTTTTTTCGTACGCGTAGCGTGCGGTAAAAGCCACTTTTAATATATGTTTTTTGCGGCATAAACGGCCATATCTTTTTTTACACTAAACTTGAAATTTTATTTTTTCACAGCTTCAAGTGCATTCCCGAAATAAAGGGTCTTGACAGACAATATGGACATACGGACAGACAGGCGGACAACAAAGTGATCTTATAAGGGTTCCGTTTTTTCCTTTTGAGGAACCCTAAAAAGAACCCAAGATGCCAAGTGTAGACATAAAATGATGTACACAACACGGGAGGTAATAAAGGAAGCCCTCGATCGCATATTTTCGTCCCTCGCTTACTACTCGGACCGCAAATACCGCAATCTTCTGCGATCGCGGTCTTTCTTTGTATTACCACCCTAGTTGTGTAATGTAATGTACCTACTATAAAATATCTCTTAGAAGGCATACATTTATCTGACCACAAATACTGTAAAGATTCCTTCTCACTATAATTTTGGTTACTCTTAGAACTTGACTGGTTCGATATAGTAACCGAAAATGCCCTTTTAAGGGTTCAGACTTGTGGTTGTCCTAAGTCTAAAACAGAATTCCACATTTAGGTGAATTCTACAGCGAATCAAAAATACCGAATCACGGAGTGAAACAATTGTGAGAATGGCCCGCCACCGTCATCAAACTCCCGAATTATAACCACCGCGAACCCCGTGGTTATGCCGTTTTTGCCCCTGCACCCAAATTAGGGCTGCAACCCGTCGCCCGCGGCCCTTAATCGACACGCGTGGAACTCATATTATTTATACAGGGTGGTTTTCGATAATCTGTTCATATGAAAAGGGGTGGAAATTTCAGACAATTTTATCGGTAAAACTGATTTTAATTTTTGTTTGTGGTCATTCGTTTTTTTACAGATTTATAAACTTTCAGTGAAATTTTCGGCAGTACATCTGTTTGCCGCGGTATAACTTTTGGTCTAATTGCTTAAAACTTGCCAACTCTGTGGTTTTTTATAGTGTAAAAAGTTTATAGGTACACAAATAAGTTATTTTTTTCACTAGGCACAAGTAAGAAATAATTTCTGAAAAATCGTTGTCTAAGGTTTTAAATACGACCCAAAGGTTGTCTAGAAGAGATCGCTTTTTAGCGATAAGACCGCCTGTTGTCTACCTTTTAAGTTATGTTAATTATGTAATGTACCCTTGTAATATGTTTTTCTGGTGTGCAATAAAGAATATTTGTATTGTATTGTATGACGTTTAACTGTATAGGAATTTCCTAGAACAACACAAAAAACTTTGCAGTCCAGTATTCGGTTTCAACCCTACTGCAGCATTCCGCCGCCGCCGAGCCATCCCTAATTACCACAATCTTGCCAAGCATTACCATTTTAATTTTCCAAATGCCAAGGTCCCGGGCCCAGGTGCAAGTCCTTGGTGAGACTCGACTCGCACTTGGCCGATTCTTTATATCTGCACAAATTAGGTATCCAATCTGAGAAGGATTTTCTGTTGTGGTTCTTCAAAATTTAAGCAACGAGCGGACATGTTTTGACTGCTGATTGCGTATGAAGTATGAAATTAATTTTATGCCACACCTGGCCATAAAGTGGCTTTTACCGCACGCTACGCGTACGGAAAAAACCGCTTTCTGGCCAAGTGTAGACATAAAATTATGTACACAACACGGGAGGTAATAAAGAAAGCCCTTGATCGCATATTTACGTCCCTCGCTTGCAGCTCGGGCTGCAAACATCTGCGATCTCGGCGTTTCTTTGTATTACCACCCTAGGTGTGTAATGTACTATAGCGGTAGTAGACGGAGCGAAGTGCGTTGATATGGAGGGTAGCGATAAGGTTTAGTATTTTGATGACTAAAGTATAGGTATTTACTAAAGCGGCAGTATACCTTTACCTCTACTCTCCATAGTTCCTCACTAACTGAAACATAAAATGTTTAAAAATCGAGCGTTTAAAGCGCCTCACTTTCGTAAACACTCAATTTTTCCTCACTAACTGAAACATAAAATGGTCAAAAATCGAGCGTTTAAAGCGCCTCACTTTCGTAAACACTCAATTTTTGTGGCGTTTCAATCTATTTGGTAGTCATCCCGGACTTCTAATATGTATATAGTCTGATATCCATTGACGTATACAAAAGACAGGGCCAAGCGAGCGCGCAGACGGTTCCAACGCTTTGGCGGTAAAAATACCGCCAAATGAGTACCAGCCGGCAGTGCGACACGCGGCGCGTGCACTGCGCAGCTGTTCTTTATAGCTGCATTTTTTGTTACGGGGAAAATAGTTTTCGGATGGGATGTTCGGATGGGCCTATCCTTACTTTTGAAATCATTGCTGATATCCCATTAAAATCAGTAGGGATTTCGACAAAAATGTATCCACAGAAGTAAGGCGGTTTAAACGCTCGATTTATGACCCAAAACGGCCTGCAAAAACGTGACATAAAATGATGTAATTATTTTGTGTTGAATGTTTTCACATTTGGTTAATATATAAATCCGTTAATAGATAAGTTTAATCAATCTACCAGAAGAGTCTTTTGACCTCTAGAGCACTTTCAAATGTCAATGCCCATTGGTAATAGCCGTAGCACGTCACTCCAACGACGAATGAGTAGTGAAATGTCGTAAGTCGTAACTGCCTTGAATACAGTGCGTCCCACAACCCAAGTCTATGTGACATGATTTGAAGGGAAAGTACCTATTGTAGATAGGATAGGGTAGGATAGGAAAGGTGCTGAAAGGAGACCTAAAACTACTGATTTAAAAGATTTTTTTTTAAATGACTTGTCTAGTCTGGGAATCGAACCAATTCAAATGTGAATGATGCCGATCGAAAGAATGTACAACTAAAAATTATTCCTTTTAAAAAATAACATACATATCGCCGCTATACTTACTCAACCACGTATCTACTCCAATAGTTTCATAGGAAAATCGCACTTTTCTACTCGTAACACAGGTGCGTTTTCTATCAAACTATTCGAGTAGATACGTGGTTGAGTATAAGTATAGCGACGATATTATCTGGAAAGAAAGGAATAGCGTAAAATGTTTCATTAAAATTTCAAGAAAATTATTTTCCATACGAAGGAAATAATATTTTTCTCAAATATGGCATGAAATGTTAACATTACGTGCCTAAAAATAGGCCGCAACGTACCTCGTTTCCGGTGCGGCTTGACACTTG
This sequence comes from Eudemis profundana, assembly GCA_947034925.1. NCBI lineage: Eukaryota > Metazoa > Arthropoda > Insecta > Lepidoptera > Tortricidae > Eudemis > Eudemis profundana. The sequence continues at coordinate 2,715,289 of OX344800.1, read as the reverse complement.
GCACGGAATGGAATTTCATACTTACATTGCCGGCCTAGGCCGGCAATGTAATTTTTTGTAATTTCCATTCCACATTTATTAGCGCCACAGCATCACGGCATTCAGCCATTAAAAAAACAAAAAAACTATTTTTGCTATATTTTGCAGTTTTATTTATTTAAAATTGACATGAACATAACAAATAACACATTATAAACAATTTCCAATTATTATAAATTGCAAACTAAACCACAAGAATACACATTTAAAATATTTCATCTAAATATTCGCGGTAAAAATGTAAACTGAAACAGCTCTTGGTCGTAGGTATATGGTTTCCGAACGTGACTTGATATGTATTTGCATTATCTATGGATATAATGTCACTAACGTCACTTTCTGATAGAAAGAAGTTTCTGTAAGTAAGGATATTAGTACCTAAGTTTATTTATTTCATTACATATAATGTAACGATACCGATACCGATATATCGGTATCGGTATCGTTACATCCCTAATTTTAAATAAATAAAACTGCAAAATATAGCAAAAATCGTTTTTTGTTTTTTTAATGGCTGAATGCCGTGATGCTGGGGCCCAAATAAATGTGGAATGGAAATTAAAAAAATTACATTGCCGGCCTAGGCCGGCAATGTAAGTATGAAATTCCATTCCGTGCCAAGTGTCAAGCCGCACCGGAAACGAGGTACGTTGCGGCCTATTTTTAGGCACGTAATGTCAACATTTCATGCCATGTTTGAGAAAAGTACTTTCCCTACACGTCGCATGCTTTTGTGACGCTCTGCAGAGCGCCGCTTACGGTGTTTTGGTATAACTGGGGGGCGTGCCTGCGCCGGCCATGTTACGAGTTAAGGCAATAAAATGATGACAAATATGCTTTTAAGCGAGATCACACAGAAAGCGTAGCGATAGCGGATGTTGTTAATGATGGGATCAATGAACTTGTAATAGATAAATAAATAAGAAATGTTTGCACTAGTACTAGATGACCTTATATAGACGTACTTGAATGTCACATTGTATAACTGATGCAAAATCTGACGACCTTAACCAGGTACCACGGATTCGTATAGGGAGCATTCCACGAAATCATCTACTCTTTGTCCCGCACGAGACGACTATGGCAGCTACCTTAATATATTACACAGAAAGTCCTAAATTACATTATCAATTTAGAAACCGAGTTATAAAATATTGACATGCCAAAAATTTGTCTAGTTTTGTCAGAACAGAAGTATGAAAAAATGGCGTCTTCGGAATGCTCCATATCCCGATGTCGATGAAGGCAATCATCCATAAATTCAAAATTAAATAAAAACCCACTCAAAAAACTTTGTATCTCATAAACGGCTGAACCGATTTTGGTGAAATGTAGGTAGCTAAGAACACTCTCGGCCAAGCCACCTTTTACACAAGAAAACCGCTTCGGAATCGGTCCGGTACTTTTCCAGGAAAATGGTAACATAAAATACACACACACACACACACAAACAAATACATAAAGAAAATGTACGCTAAATCTGCACCGGCGGCTTGCCCTGAGGATATCTTTTACACCACGCTACTGCCATGTTCAGTAGTGCCCGTCTTCAGGGTGAAATGATGATGTTGTTGTTGATGATGATGATGATGATCATTTACAAATTATGATTGTCAAAACGTCTGTTTTCATTTCACAATGATTCGAGGGCACAATTTATATGCTATTGGTTTAAAAAGACACATTAAAAAAAAAAACATACAGACGAATATAAGAGAACCGACCTTCTTTTGGAAGTCGGTTAAAAGTAAACTTTTGTTCCTTTAAGGGAATTATCATTATTGTCACTGTAGATAAAATTATTTATTCAGTGGTTGTGGTTTGAGTGGTTCTCAGTTTGCTCCAACAGTGAAAAGAACCTTTAGAAACTCGCTTCAAATCTCTACCCAGTGTGTTCCAGCTTTAACTTAAATACAGTGTCAAATCCAGTTTATAAAAGAATCAAGAAAGCTAGTTATCCAAGTAAATAACTCTTATTATCACGTCGTGGGAACCAGAGTAAGTGGACAACAACGTCGCTTGACGACATGTAAATAAATACCTACTGCTTTAAAAGAGGCTCGGTTTAAACGAGACTGGTAATTTGATTTGTTTCTTATTAGATTGTATCACAAGGTAGCAAAATGATGTGTTTACGGAAAATATTATGCACATAAATCAAGAACCAAGCAAAGGTATTTAAGAATCCTGAGCGTAATAGGTATCGATGCATGCTAGGGCTAACGCCCAGGTGAAAATAATTTTGTTACCAAATGACACATACTGTACTACTTAACTAGAAAGTAAAGTGTTGTTATTTACTGAGTTTTAGTTGTCACCCAACGATTTAATATTAAGATTTGGGATCCCCTTGTTTCCCATAAAGTTAGTCATAATTAAATCGAAAGTCATAGAGTATTTGTTTCTCTAAAACGGTAATATTTTTAGGATAATTAAAAAGTTAGCATAGAAAACAATAGGTTAGGTAAGTATTCTGAAAATTTTAAGGGTAGTTATCTGCGATTTTATACCGTTTTGCTTGCTTCATTACCATCGCCACTATTTTTGGCCGTTTTATTGCAAACAGGATCATTATGATAAAAATAGCAGAGGCAGACGACTTCTACAAGGTAATCGAAAACGACTCCATAGTTTATAGGGAGCTCATCCATAATGTGGCGATGGTAATGATGCGATTGGTGCGACTGTTTAGTCGCAGAGAACTAACCTTAAGTGCACCGCCCATATTGCCTACACAAAACGGGTAACCATTGAGCTTTATACAAAAAGTGATTTCTTCAAAATACGAAATGAAAAAAATACTGTATCGACATAACTAGGGAATTGGTTTTATTACGTTCCAAACATTTTTTATCACCGTACCTAGTAGGTTCTTTAAAAATAAAAAAAGTCAACAATCTCTTGAGGGATTCCAGACTTACTCGGAATGATCTTAAGGTTTAAATTTAATGGCGTTTTGATTTGTAAAGTATGCGATCCTTTATCTTTTTCGTTATAGGGTCCATTAAGTAACAGATCTATGGGTAGATTGATTACATACAAAATCGATTAGTTTGAAAGGACTGAACCAAAGTGAAATGGGTGGAATTCATTGTAAATCAACAGGACAAAGAATAAAATCAGTAACGTTTTTATACGTAAGATCACCCGGTGTAAAACTAACTATGAGGCAAAGGTAGGTAACTAAATGTTTATGAACTGAAAAATATATCCGTACATTTTATTAAATTAGCCCTTACCTACAGACATCTTTTTTGAAAACGACCCTTATTTCGCAGCTCGGTACGGTACATTTTGTCTGCGCAAAACAAAATAATGATACTTAGGTTTACTTTTCTCCCCCACAGGATAGGCAATGCCTAGTGTGGGGGTCAGCACAATGTAAAATTTTGAAATGTTATATTTGAAAATAAACAATTTGTTGTTGTTGTTGTTGTTTTCCAATGATGCTAATATGGCGCTGACGTATGCATAAATGGCAAACGCATGTTTTAGTGTTTTCTTGTGATTTCCACTGTTGTTTTGTGCAAATAAAATTTATAAAATACATTTCAACCAAAATTGCTGTCGTTAGAACGGATTGTTAATTTTGCAAATCCAACTCTTGCTTGATTGACCAGTTGATTTGATAACAATATAATAAGTTGTTTTATTACAATGAGTAATAATCGCGGAAACCGAAGACAATATTAACAATATAATGTTATGCCTTCTTAAATGAATGAAATTGAATATAAAATCTCCATATCAAGAGCGGAATCCACATAAATTGTGCTTACAGAAAGCCCGGTAGCCAAATGTGACCGAACATAACTCAGAGCGACGACTTGTGGCATGTCGGCTATTCGGGCAAGCGACAAATTATGTGCTCTTTATTGGCCGTAAGTTCATACAGGTACAGTCACGATCTTTAAATTATACAGTGACCCACCTAAGGTTGAATTTCACATCGACAGTAAATTTGTACCTACCTTCCTTAAGAGGAAACAGTAAGGCAGTTTTTCCATACAAACGTAGTCCCCTGTTTCCTCCCTGGATAATGTCAGTAGAGCAATAATTTGTTGTCCAAAAATCTATGGCTACTATTGATATGTTCCTATGTTCTCCTTTTTACGATAAATTGATTCCCAAAAGACATATTAACCTTCAAAAACCTAAAAAAAATGCCAGATTTTCCGCTGTGTTCACACATCCAGAAAACAAATTTGACTAGATTATTAAAAAAAAGGAAAACATAGGAACACGGCCAAAGCCTTTCTTTAATGTTTAATGAAAAATTTGTTAAATAGGTTAAGTTTTGGAGAAGAAATCAGGGGACTACGAAACGTTGTTTTCATGAAATTTTAAAAGGTATTTTCGGTCCAAGCTGCAGTTGTCTCTATCGCGCTCTGCGGGCGAGAGGCGGGCAGTGCGGGACAGCGACACATTTTACAAATACCTAATTTTCAATTCTCTCGACCTTACTATTTCCTCTTAAGGCTGCGTTTCCATCAGAGCTGTGTGAGGCAGCGGAGCGGTGTGCGAGGAAAAAATCCACCAATCAACGTGCCTAGCCTCGCTGGGCGCAGCTCGGCATTAGTAGATTTTTCCTCGCACACTGCTCCGCTCTAGGGTTGCCAGATGGTCGGGATTGGGCTGGATTCTCCCAATTTTATGTATGTCCTCCTGACTCCCGACAAAGAAGAAAATCTCCCGGCAAACGACTTCATTTTAAAACTTAGTCCGATCCACTGAGGTGGTCCGCCCAGCGAAAATTTCTGCTGTTTCAGGCTAAAAAAAAAGCTCGCGCGTCGACCAGATTCGGCATCTCCCGACCAAAGTCTCAAAATCCGGCCGGACATATTGTTTCCTGCTCCCGATAATACGGTAATTCAATCTGGCAACCCTACTCCGCTCCCTCGCACAGCTCCTGGTAGAAACGCAGCCTAAGAGTCAACTGTGATTAGTTTGCAGATTAGAATTTTCCAAATCAGTTCAGCTGTAATCGAGTAATCAGGGAATATTTAATAAAATGACAATAATAAAAATATAACAAACTGAGACCCTACACCAGGGTTTCTTCAACTGTGGACCATAGACCTATTAGGGGTCCGTCATACGAGAGCAGGGTCCGTGGCTACGCATACGACACACACTTTCATGTACCCTTCATTTTCTTTTTCTCTGATTTTATATTCAGAAAGGGTCCGTTAGTTTTTCGAAATGTTGTACGTGGTCCGTGACCGAAAAAAAAGAAACTCTGCCCTGTTTTGAGGAGTTAGTTATAGTGCATTACACAATTAGGGTGGTAATACAAAGAAAGGCCGAGATCGCAGAAGTTTGCGGCCCGCGGCCCGAGCTGCAAGCGAGGGACTTTATTACCTCCCGTGTTGTGTACATCATGTTATGCCTACACTTGAACCAGAAAGCGTCTTTTTCCGTACGCGCAGCGTGCGGAAAAAGCCACTTTATGGCCAGGTGTAGCATAAAAAATAATACCTACTCACCCGTCGTTCTTTCACACGTTACTACATAACAAACATACGTCTACGAGAAACACCTGACAGACGCTAGCAAAATAATGACTACCATTAGATTACCCATCCCATCAGTTAGAAAGTGAAAACAGCAAAAACAAGCGCAGCCATCTCGTGGAAACACTTTTCCCGATACGCGGAAAATGGATAGGCTTTAGAAAACTTTAAATGTCAATGAAAAGTATTAGAACTAGTTTTATTTTAATAATATTAATCAACTGATATGAGTAGGCCTCTTAACTTCCTCCGTTTTCGCCACTTAAACAAGTTATCATATTAAATTAATTGATGTTTGAGAACAAATTATTTTGTCGTGTTTTTGGCCAATTCAAAATATCACCTGTTAAGTGATGAGTGTGTCTTCGATTGTTCAGGCATCGGCAATAATAAGTATATTATGAAACTTGATTAGAAACCAACTAAAATTGCCCCATAGTGAAGCAAATTAAATGCTGGTGGCAGTTCAAAAATACTTTGACCACATTTGGTTAAAAAAAAAAACAGTAAAGGTCTGCGACTCATTACTCTGTCTTCATACATTTAGTATGAAAAAGGGCCAGAGGAATGAGACCGCAGACATATTTCTCAAGAATAACCCAAAGGTGTCCCAACACGACTGCAATTACTGAACATAGTAGGCATATAAAACCCACTCCAAAGAAATTTATTATGCAAAAATATCAGTGCACGTGATAAAACAAACTATAGTGAAGACATGATAAGACACATAGAAACTCAAGACATTTTGTACACATACAAACAAAAACCTAAATATTTTGCTCAGTTAAAAATAAGGAAAGATGTTTAAAGAGCAAATAAATCATTACGTCTTTCGATTCCGCATGGTTAATTATAATGCATGCATGCATATGCCGATAAGCTCGGCAAAGTGATGTGAAGTGGCTTCAAGAGCTCAGCTAAATCAACTCACGCGCATTGCTCACGACCGACCATCATGCGCCGAGCGACAGCAGTTTAGACTCGGAATTTAAAGATGGGTTAAGTGTGTTGCAATAATAACGTAAGTTAGTTGGGTAAGCTAACAAACAAGTGAATAACTTAATAAAAAGCTAATAACCACATTTTTACTAAAAAAACCCGACCGCGGTGCACTTTGAAACTGCATAAAATCCGCCATTTTGTTTATTTTAACGTGATTTTAACGAACTTGATACCCAGTGACACTCGCACCAAGATCAAAACGAATCTAATGATGTATCATTTATCAAAATCGGATGTGCCGTTGAGTAGTTACGAGCGGACACAGGAACGGACATACATACATACAAACAGGTCAAACACATAACCCTCCTTTGGGCTTCGCCGCAGTCGGGTAAAAAGTTATAATAATCAACTTCAAGCGTAGGTACCGTTCGTTTAAAAATACCCAAATCAAAATCACTATAGGTGTGCGAAGAATCCCCTCGATTTCTCCCCAACCCTTTTGAACAGAAGATAATTTTCTAAATCGCTTCAGAATTATTCGAGGACCCAGGGAACATATACACCGTGTTTTATTGATTTCCGTTAACTTCGAGAGCACATTCTCCAGATCTAATGAAGTTAGAAACTAATGTTGTAACTTCATACCGTTTTTAAAATATTCATAATCTTAATTTAATCACCAGCTCAGTACAGACAGCTCATTTTGTCATAATCCCAACACTATCATAGTTGACGTTAATTTTTGACTAACTCAGAAGTGTCTTTTAAAATGGTTATCAACTCAATATTAATTTATTTTGTATGAAAACTAAAAAAAAGCTTCTGTTGACGTACGAACGAAGCAACCTGTCGAATTTAACGAAAAAAACACGGTGTATAAAAAAACTATAAAAAATAAAAATATGCCGTTAAACTGAGAACCTCCTCCTTTTCTGAAGTCTCACCTCTCGTTGGCCAGTTGGCCTTTCCCTGAAAGTTCGGATTAACATTTTAAGTTACTTTCTGGAGGTCCAAACATTCTACAAAACAACCGAAAACAGTTATAGAAACCTACAAGGAAAAGGGTTCAACTACGAAAGTGAAAGCGATTGAGCGACGCTGTTAGAAGTACCTTTAGGCACTGGTCCCACCGCCGGCGAGTAAGCGAGTAAAGTTGGGCGAGTAACAGTTCATTGCGGGCTGACCAGGCACAGTGTGATCAATCGACCTTTCCAGATCCGCAACATATAATAATATCAGGGGACAATCTTACACAAATCGTACTAGTCCCATAGTAAGCTCAATAAGGCTCGTGTTATGGATACTAGACGACGATATATTTAATAAATACAAATACATAGAAACCATCCAAGACTCATAAACAAATATCATCACACAGATAATATTTGCTCTTACCGGGCTCCGAACCCAGGACCAATGCAATGTAACGCTACTCGCCCAATTTTACTCGCTTACTAGCCGGCGGTGTGTCCAGTGCCTTACTGCACACGTAATGAGGCGAAGTAATGCGCACACGAGCGCATCAGCATAATGCCGCCGATAGCCGCGTCGTGCGGCGACGGGTGACGGGTGATAACCCGGGCTTATACCAGTACCACTAGCACAACTGTGACGCGCGACTCTTTGTCGCGCGACAAATGCTACCTATCTCTTTCAATTCAATATAGTGTGACAGTGACAGGTGATGCTCTGTCGCGCGAGAAACGAAGTCGCGCCCAGTTGTGCTATAGATTGGCAATTTCCTACGTGACACTCCCATGGTCCGCGGGCGACGGGGGCGGGGGTGTTTTTAAGTGCGCGCGCAGCGGGGACCGCCTGACAAGAGCCATGCATTGGTAACTCAATAGAAAAGAACCGGGTAGTTTGCTTTGACTGCCATCTACCTTACATTACAAAAACCACTTGAGCTTTTTTTAATATACGTAATTATGTGAATGTAATTAAATAAACAATATATACACCTTGCCCACGAATAACCCGACCAATTTTAACTATAGATTCTAACAACTATTAGAAGTAAAAAAAGTTATGTGACGGTGTATATGTATATTTCTTGACCTGTAATGAAGGATAGATGGCAGCACAAGTACGATGCTTAGAAATTTGCCCAGTTGCCTCTCTATAACCTAGTATAATGGTGTAGTCTTTGCGTTCCCCGCCCCCCGCACGGACCATGGGAGTGTCACGTAGGAAATTGCCAAGCTATAGCAGGGACTGGCTCACTCCGCGAGTTCGCCACGCGGCTGCTAGTACCGAATTTTGCCCCCCCAAGGGGCTAGCCAGCTACCAGAAAGAGCACGCGTTATGCGATAGAGTGACGATCGGACCCAGTGCGTTCCGTCCGGTGGTCGCACCCGAACGTCACTCTTGTTAGAAAGAGAAACGTCTGTACGTAGTACTATTACTTATTCTGTGCCTATACTCCGAAACCGCCGACCGATCCCGAATAGAATGGAAAAGTTTTGAAAGAAAAAGGAATAGACCCAAACTCCTCAAAACGCGTTTATTCCAACGTCTACTTACGTAAAAATGAGAAGTTTCAACGGATTATATTAGGTTTATGCCATTGTTGTTTCTTCCTATTCGCGATTCTGCACAAAATAAATTCCACACAACTGAATTTAATCACATGCGTAATGCTTCACAGTCGTTATTTCCACGCAATCTTGTTTCTTCCTAGTAGCGATTCTACACAATATGAACTCTACACAACTCAATTTAATCACATGCTTTATACTTCCCGATACTATCTTTATCTTTTATTTTATCTATCTTCTATACTATCTTGTTTTTTCTTAGTCGAAATCATCAAAATAATTGTTCTCCGCCCCAATTTCGACCGGGTTCGATTCCCGGTTATGTATGAGATTAAAAAAATAATAATTACAGAATCGTGAAGTATAACGCATGTGATTAAATTCAGTTGTGTGGAATTCATATTGTGCAGAATCGCTACTAGGAAGAAACAAGATTGCGTAGAAATAACGACTGTGAAGCATTACGCATGTGATTAAATTCAGTTGTGTGGAATTTATTTTGTGCAGAATCGCGAATAGGAAGAAACAACAATGGCATAAACCTAATATAATCCGTTTCAACACAATACCTAATTTGAATACCGTTAACTTCAGTTTCCATCAATATTATTAGCAGATTTGAAGATCTGATAATAATGGTATAATTAATTGTTGAAATACCACCAAATGAAATGGAAAATTTATGTTTTCCATCACTAAATTGCACTTTTGGCGTCAAACGCCAAGCGAAAAACGTTACACGCTTCTTTGCCATACAAATCGACGAACTATTTCCTTCTATCTCGATATATTTCTGTGAGTTTCAAGCTAAACCGTTTAAGAGGAAACAGGAGGGCAGTTTTTCCATACAAACGTAGTCCCCTGTTTCCTCCCTGGATAATGCCAGTAGAGCAATAATTTTTTGTCCAAAAATCTATGGCTACTATTGATATGTTCCTATGTTATCCTTTTTACGATAAATTGATTCCCAAAAGACATATTAACCTTCAAAAACCTAAAAAAAATGCCAGATTTTCCGCTGTGTTCACACATCCAGAAAACAAATTTGACTAGATTATTAAAAAAAAGGAAAACATAGGAACACGGCCAAAGCCTTTCTTTAATGTTTAATCAAAACATTAGTTAAATAGGTTAAGTTTTGGGGAAGAAATCAGGGGACTACGAAACGTTGTTTTCATGAAATTTTAAAAGGTATTTTCGGTCCAAGCTGCAGTTGTTTGTCTCTATCGCGCTCTGCACGGGAGAGGCGGGCAGTGCGGGACAGCGACACATTTTACAAATGCCTAATTTTCAATTCTGTCCACCTTACTGTTTTCTCTTAAGTATGGATTTAATATTGGGGGTTTTTACTTTTTATATTTAATCGTTACAATGGAAGAGGGGGGCCATTGAGTAATAAAAAAAACTATACAATTATACTATTGAGAACGGATATTAATAATTATAATTCGGAACATTAATAGCAGAGAGAGCACTGTCTATGATACCAAAACAGAAACGTATTTCAATACACATGTCAATTAAAAATAAGTGAATAGATACGAGCTCGTCTCTGTCGACAGTATCATAGATAATTACATTAACACCGACACCTGTAATATTAACTATCAAAGATCGTACGTTCTCGAAGCGTTATATTATAATTGACAAGTCATTTAATTATGAGCACAAAAAGCTTTGAAACCAGTCCAAGGCCCGTGAAGAGGCGTTTGACGATCACATGCAAACTGCCTACACTCGTAGAGCCAGGTGCTTTGATTGGACTATCTTAATCGAAAAAGAAATTTATTTCCAACTAGCCCCGCGGCTTCGCCTGCGTCGTTCCCGTTACTGTCCCGAGGGAACTATTTACCGGGATATAATGTATCCTAAGTTTCAATACAGGACTTGGTCTACTTGCTTGCCAAATTTCAGGTGAATCCATCCAGTTGTTACCCCGTTATTTAGTAACAAACATCGAAATATCCAAACATCCAAATATCTTCACAAACTTTCACGTTTATAATATCAGTGTGATGAAGTGATTTTACAAAATAAAAACATAGTACTCCAAAAAAAATACAACATACCTACTCCATGACTAGGGATGAAAAAAAAATTCAGTACAAAAGAAAACCAAAAAAGATCTTAAGATTGAAATTGATCTCGAGTACGCAAAAATAAACTGCCTGTCCCAGATTTTAAAAAGACGTTTAGTTTAGGGTACTTAGCCGTTTATTGCTTTAATTTACGCCTCATTTGGTTTATTCGGGCTAATATACAGTTAAGAATTAAACTACCTTGATAAATTCCTGGGTCGAAACGTTCACTAACTACTTTTGCCTTTCCAATAGCAATATCTATACCTATCGGTGGACTCGGCAACAGTTTCTATTTAGAACCTTGATTAATGATTATAAAGAAACTTCAATAGAGTCAAAGTAATTAGTAACACAGAATAAATAATAGCATTACGCACCGACATAAGTCTCTTTCTCTAGCAAAACTGTCGTTTAGGCCCGACCACTGGACGGAACGCACCAGATCCGACCGTCTTTCTGTATCGCATAACGCGTGCTTACGCTCTTTCTAGTCACTGACTGGCCCCCTCGCGGGGGCCTCAAGTCCGCGCGGCGAAATCGCGAAGTGAGCTACCCTTGCTAGTACCACTTCCTCTATCTACATATCCCGACTGCGTTTCTTCCACAGAAATATATCGAGGTACAAGGAAAAAGTATATAAGGTCCTAATTTATTAGTTGCAGATATTTTAACACATTATACTTTACATTAAAATAATTAACTTTAAATAGAAATTAAGAAATCTTTTCATATAACTTTTTTGATTTCATTTACCGAACAAAAAATTAATTATAATTTCGTCTAAATAAAATCATCATGTGCATTATCACATGTCACAATAACACTATCTGTCATGCCAACAATAGTTTGTCGTAAATGTCGTAACGATTCGGCGGGAAAACTGCAAATGTCATTAGGATGGGATTTATCGACGTGAAGTGGCCAGTTACAGTTAAGTGGTACCTACGTAAAAGAGCTACTAGAATCTGTTCAATGAGTTTTCATTTAGTAATCACATTAACAGGGTGTTATTACGTAGCAAATTTGTTTTTCCTTTTTCTCCAAAATAACATCGTAAAAGCTATAATGTTTCATGCTTTAATATACTCCAGAGACCGAGTACTATCAGCTGTAAAAATATCTGCAACTAATAAATTAGGACCTTATATGTACCTCGCGTGCTAATAAATATTTTTACTAAAAAAAACTCGACCGCGGTATTTTTACTACAAAAAAATCCGCCAATTTGTTTATTTTAACGAACTTCATACCCAGTGACACTCGCGCCATCAAGACGAATCCAATGATGTATCATTTATCAAAATCGGTTGTGCCGTTGAGTAGTTACGAGCGGACACAGGAACGGACATACATACATACATACAGGTCAAACACATTACCCTCCTTTGGGCTTCGCCGCAGTCGGGTAAAAAGAAGTGGCGGCCACTTTGGATACCGTGAACTTCAGTTTCCGTCAATATTATTAGCAGATTTGAAGATCTGATAATAATGGCATAATTAATTGTTTAAATACCACCAAATGAAATGGAAAATTCATGTTTCCCATCACTAAATTGCACTTTTGGCGTCAAACGCCAAGCGAAAAACGTTACACGCTTCTTTGCCATACAAATCGACGAAATATTTCCTTCTAGGTATCTCGATATATTTCTGTGGTTCCTTCTATTTAGCATACGTTCTATTAGTCCGAAAGTTTAGTTAGCCCGAATTTTATTTCGCATATTTTTTCTCCAGCTTTAACGGGAAATATTTTGGAAAATCTTTTACGCTAGTCACTTAGAATAGATTAGGTTTCTTTTATAACTATTCTGGACAGTCAATGGTATCTGTAAAATTACATTTATGCGTAATGAGTATTCGGACAAATAGAACATCCGGACTAATACAATTATTTATTATGTCATAACAAGGGGATCCGTGACGACAGTTGAATGTACCAGAAAGGTTGTAAATTTAGTCAGGACTACAACCACAACACTACAACTTGTAGGATATTCATTGAGAAATACACAGTCACTATGAAAAATACTCAAACTTATGTATGTGTGCAATATTTAAACAGTTCCCTCGATTTTTCCAACACCCATCATCATCAGATCCTGATTTGGTCACCTCGAAGGTATAGATCACCTCTTTCAAACAAGGAAATAATTTTCTAAATCGGTCCAGCTGCCTTCGAGTAATCGCGTAACAAACATAGAAAAAAAAACATACAGTCAAGTTGAGAACCGTCCTTTTTAGTCAGTTAAAAATACTACTTATATTTAATTAAAAAACAAAACAACACCCAATAGTGCCCATACGCAGCCAGTCTCTAGTTTTTAGCCTCATTTCTATAAAAACCTAGGTATGTAGAAATTACAAGTTCGAGCAAAATCCTCGTGTAAAATAAGAAGACTTTGTAAGGGCAAAGCATCCATACCGCTAGTGAGAACATTCCCCACACCTTACCAGACCCTCTGGCCGCCTGCACGAACGTGGACCTTTAATTTATGGAACCCATCGGAATACACTTAAGTATAATTTGCCTGTGATTAAACGATGGTATCTGTTTGTTGCAAGGTTTGGGTTCCGATGATGTTTGATCAAGAATAAACTGCATTTCAATACGGTCCGTTAATGCGGTAATATATTTATATTCGACTATCAAGAAGCCGAAAGCCCAAAAAGAAGAAAAAGTCATTTTAAAAAATTAAACTGACTTGAAAAAAACAAGGTTTTTTTGAGGTGGGTGCCAGCCTCGTACCCGTATCGTACTTCTACCAAATGACTACGTTTATTCCAAATATTAAGGCTGGTACCGACCTCAAACATCTTTTATTTATTCCTTTATTGAAGTGTTCATTTCAGTACTAAGTTGGATTACGCTCGCTGTTAAGCCAACGACACGTTTTCCTAGTGGCTGATACAGACTTAACTCGCTATCTCAAAAACTGCTGAACAGATTTTTTTGACACAAACAAATTTTGAACAAATTTGGCACACATGTTTAGAAGCTGGTATAGACTAAAATATATAAAAACTGCAATTCTGACAAAATTACATACATACGGTTCGAATTGATAACCTTATTTTTTTGTAGTCGGTTAAAAAGAGGTCGTCCTAGAGCGAAACGCTCAGTAGGATGGAACACAAGCAAAAATGAGGAGTGTCTTTTCAAAAGGGTTTATTTTTTATGGTTTTCATGAAGACATAAGCCCTTTTAAAAAGACACTCCTCAATTAATCCCAAATCTTCATAAAATTTAATTCATACAATTTAAGACGTCCCTGTGGGTCATAAAAGTTTTTTTCCGGAGACCGTTCTTCCACTATGGGGTCACTTCCCCATACTGATTGCACAGTTGGGACTTGCGACATTGTCCGATAGTTTTGTATGGGGACAGTGAAGTTTCCTCGATTTCTGAAAGATCCCAAAGAGGTAATCAGATACTCATCTGGTGCCACCTGAAAGGTATGGGGCCTTTCAAACAAAAATAATTTTTCGAATCGGCTGCAGACTGCTACGTCTCGAGTTACTGGGGAAATTGAGAACCTCCTCCTTTTTTCAGTCTGTCAGTCTGTTAAAAACTAGTCTTCACGTAACTCCTTGAAAAATCCTGATTTTATTTATTTTATTATTTATTTAGATGCAAGGAATCGTCTAGTATAGCGTGTAATTGCAATGATCCATTACATCCATTAGCATTGCTTTTTGTTCGCAAAGCGCCGGCGCGATCTGCGCGTGCGCTGGCTTTTTCTCGACTTAGTCTGGGTATTCAGGGTTGTCACTACTAAATCCACCCGAAAATCATTGGTGAACAAGTTTTTTAACCTTTTAACTTTTTTGAGCTTAATGCATCGAATAAGTATAGTTCGTTTTGGTGTATCCCTAGTCCCTACTATGTATTTAAGTATGTCGCAGCCAATTGGTTTAATTTGCCATTTGGTTATTTAAACTTTATTGCACAAAAGAAAAGTTATCGTACAAAAGGCGAACTTAATGCCATAAGGCATTCTCTATCAGTTAACCTTAGGGCAAAGCAGATAAATTTATTATGAATCAAAGAGATAGTTAAGAAAGTCATTATCTTTAGACAAAGTAATACCTACACCGATACACAAATTCAGTCAGTTATCAATACTTTTATCAGATTTTTGTACAGAAAGCAAAGTCTTTCGCGCGCTTTTCTAATATCGGTTGTCTATACTCGGCGATACATTACCGATATATATCGGCCCGCCGATTACATCGGTATCGGAATTGGAATCGTTACATTTACATCCCTACTCCTATGGCATTCCCAATATTTTATTCGCATTCAGCAAGAGCCTCGCTAGCAAAGAACTGAAACATGTCTAATAAATCGGCTACCTATGTGTGTGCTGTTCTCAATAGGAAAAAACTAGTTGATGTGTCCATGCGGCTCGTAAGTACAAGCAGCCGACTTATTAAAAATGGCTTCAGTTGTCTGTTGGCGAGGCTCCGTCCGGCTATTTATTTTAAGGTCCTTGGTATTCAGTGTCAACCCTGGCGTGGTAATGTTGTCTTGACTTACTTAAGTGGGGCAGCGTTCGTCCCATTCTACTGGTATTTTGTTCAAATGCTACGCGGCGTGTAAACAAACAGCTATTAGCTACAATGTTTCTAAGGATGTCACGCTTCATAGCTACCTGATATATCATATACGTTGTTCACAACCTAAAGTACCAATCACCTCGACGTATTAAACGGTAGGCCCCTATTTCCGTTCGGACTAAAGATCTGCCATTCTCAGAAACATTCCCCATTTTGTATGGAGCGAGAACATTTTCCGTATGTTAACCTCGTTCTTCAGATAGTTTCTGAGGTGTAAGTATTGACAACACAAACAAATAAGAAGCACCTCTTAACTGTATTCACTTTATTAGACACTTTAAATCTTATAGTAATCGGACATAACTTCTGCTTAACTAGAGAATGACGACAGAATAGGTCGTTCGAGCCTGATGCCGAGTTTTATATAGCCTTTTTCCCGCCATCTGACTACCCCAACCAGTGCTGGCCGCAGCTTGTACCTGATTGGTCCAAATGCAACTCGCACCTGATTGGTCCAAATTCAAACTGACAGTGTTGCCAACTTAAGAAATGCGTTACAATCGGCCATCCGACTCGAAACGAGTCCTCTCGTTTTGTAGTAGGTAGTTACAATTCATCGATAAGTATATACCTATATTGACTATTTAAAATAAATAACAAACAAAAATTGTACGTATAGACTTAACTTAATGAATAGGTAAGTATTTACATTACATGCTCCTTTATAGGGTTTCATTAAGTTCTGTGAGAGTAAAGTGTAAACATACAAATCAGTCTTATGTAATGGATCTTACCAAGCCTGCCTTTCAATTTATTTTTAACTACACTACATTGATTGCTTGACTTACAATTGAATAGAAATAATTAATCTACATCAGTATTACATTACATTCAGTTCACTATATATGCCAATCTAAAATATTCATATTCTAAAATATTTATAGTTAAATCATATCAATGATAATAATTTTATACTACGGCTAAGATGCTATAGGTGAGTCGATACCTATAACACTCCCCTAAGATGCTACAGGCGTATACCCATAACATACCACTAGGATGCCATAGGATTATACCCATAACACTCAGACACGTCTCCGTGCTTCAAGACATGAACTCACATGTGAACATGCGAGTCACGTACAGACATAATTATCACAAATCATGCTCCAATCAGAATTTGAACCAACATCTGTATCTGTAAAATATATTATGTTAATTAATTATTGAAACGATTAATTAACCAAACTATGCCAGCAGTCCTGAACAGTGTCCATGCCTATCCTTCTGAGGATTCACCTTCACTCGATGCGTCATCAGTTGGATCGTTATCAAAACTCAACCAGGGGAATATTTTATCAATGGAAACAATTGCTTCGTAACGCCTTCCCTTTTTGGTTACGGGCGTATCCTCAATCACAAAGCGATCATTGGGCAATACCTTTTTTATCCGATATGGTCCTTGACATTTGGATTCGAGCTTTTTTGACTGCCCAGTGCCTCCAACTATGGCCCTAATCACCCTAACCAAGTCACCTTCCTTGTACAGTGTACAATTCTTCCTACGTCTGTCAAACCTCTCCTTGCTACGCTCCTGGTCCCTATCAATTAAACTTTTAGCCTCTTTCCTAATTTCGTCTAAACTCTTATCTACCTTGCCACCTCCCACATCATCTATCACATTATTCATAACGCCCTGCGATGGATTCGTAATTTTCCTGCCAAATAACAGTTCACTAGGAGTTCTTTTTGTTACCTCATGAACAGTCGAATTAATACTCAACTGCACATCCTCAACATAGTCATCCCATTTATCAGGACTCTTTCCATGGGACATGGTACTTAGAGCAGAAAGAATAGTGCGGTTGTACCGCTCGACCTGACCGTTAGCACGAGGTGTAGCGACCGCGTTTAAAACGTGCTTGATCCCCGAAGATTGAATGAAATTTTTAAATTTCTTACTGGTGAAACTTGTTCCTCTATCGGTGATCAGTCGCGTGGGTGTTCCAAAATAACTGAAAAAACTTTTAAATACTTTTATACTCGCTTTAGACTTCGTGCTACGGACAGGCGTTATGTTAACATATTTGGTAAAAGAGTCTACGATTACCAACAAGTATGAGTTTTTTCGCTTGCTGCGCACAAAAGGCCCCAAATGATCAGCGTGTACAGTATGAAATGGGACCTCCACTTTAGGCAAGGGGTGTAGTACACCCTCTTTGGCCCCTGAAGGAATTTTGTGATAGGCACACTCCAAACACGCAGACACATACTTCTTGGTAAACCGTCGCATCTTTGGGAACCAGTAATAAGATTGCAGCCGTTGCAACGTTTTATCAAAGCCAAAATGACCGGAGTCGTCGTGGTTGGATTTTAATAACTGCCAACGGACACCTCTAGGAACGACCCATCGTAGTGTGTTTTCATCAATAATGCGGAAAACTCTGCCATTCTTTAATTTATATTCTTTGTGAATATTTGCAATTTTGGCTGTTGATGGGTCTTCCAAAACATCTCTTATCAATTTTATTTCAGGGTCTCCCGACTGGACTGTTGTTATCCAATTTTCCAAATTAACAGTTGAGTCATCTAGGCTGACCGCTAAAATATCTAACGTATGTGGCCTCTCCTCTTCCTCTAAAACGGGACCTCTGCTCAGTGCATCAACATGAGCCATCTTTTCTCCTGCTCGGTATTCAATTTCACAATCGTACTCCAGGAATTGTATCCACCATCTTGAAATGCGTGGAACAAGATCTCGCTTGGTAAATGTCGAACGTAAAGCATTACAATCCGTGACTATTGTGAATTTGATACCGAGCAAATAGGTGCGGAACTTGTTTAGTGAGCTTACTACCGCAAGGGTCTCGAGTTCGAAGGAGTGCAGCTTTTGTTCGTCAACTGTAGTTTGTCTACTGTAATAAGCCACACACCTCCAGGGGTTTGTACCAGTACGCTGTAGTAAGATACCGGCTAACCCCATTTTACTAGCATCTGTATGGAGTTGGGTCTCTGCAGTGTGATCATAGAGTGCAAGTATTGGCCTTTCGGTAAGGTGACGTTTCAGTGTCTCAAATGCGGTATTCTCATCACTCGTCCATTGCCAAGCGACGTTTTTCCTCAAAAGATGCGTCAATGGTCGTGCTATTACTGCAAAATTCTTGACAAATCTTCTGAAGAAACTTGCGAGGCCTAAGAACCTACGTACGTCATGTTGATTCGCGGGGGTGGGGAACATTGAAACCGCCTGGACCTTTTGTATACCTGGCTTAACTCCCTCTTTACTGATCTCAAAACCCAAGAACTCCACTGTTGTTTTAAAAAAAGAACACTTTTCAATTTTCAGAGTTAGACCACTTTTTCGTAACAAACCTAATACCTCATGCAGACGAGCCAGGCCCTCATCGAATGACGCCGCAGGTATCAATATGTCGTCCATGTAAATAATTACATACTTGACGGTTGCGAGAACCTTATGTATCGTTCTCTGAAATACTGCGGGTGCATTCGCCAATCCAAAGGGCACCCGATTGTACTCGTATTGCCCTTCAGGAGTAACGAACGCAGTCTTCTCCTTGGACTCCTCTGCAATCGGTATTTGGTGATAACCCGACGCGAGGTCAAGTGTTGTGAACACGGTCTGACCTGACAATTGATCAAGCAAGTCCTCTATTCGAGGCAGGGGGTAATGATCTCTTTTAGTCTTTTTATTGAGAGCGCGATAGTCCACACAGAGTCGCTTTCCGCCGGTTTTCTTATCCACTAACACAATTGGACTAGCGTACGGCGACACAGATTCGCGAACTATCCCGTTCTCAATCATTTCGTCTATCATGCCCTTAACGAGTTGCCGTTCTGAATGTGACATCCTATAGGGTCGGTAAACCACCGGGTCAGAGTCTTTCAACTGTATAACCATTTCTGCTTCAGTGGTGTAACCTAAATCATGCATCCCGGTCGAAAAGCAATCTGGATATTTATCTAACAGATCCTTCAATTTTTGTATCTCATCAAAAGAAAGATTCTCACCGTAACGTAACGATTCTTTGTCAAGGGCAGCATGACCTTGTACAGTTGTCACATTCAGAACTTGTTTTCCCACACCTAAATATTTAGCCCGAGTAATCAGTGAATCCTTGGTCAGAGTTATTGGTTTCGTGCCTAAGTTTTGCATTAATAATAGACATGTACCTTGATGAATTTCATATTCACCAGGTAGAAGGTAATATTCGTTGCCCATGCTTCCTCTCACCGAACCACCAACGTACACACTTCCACTAAATAGTTTATCTGTGTTAACTCTGACAGCTTTCATTGCGCTCACATCAATAATTACATCGTTCACGAGCCTTAATGGTATTTTAGTGTTGTTACATAAATCAACTTTTTCAAATTTCAAATCCGTGGCAGTTTTAACAATGTGTACGCTTGGTCGCTCGGTAAAAGTGTGCCCCAAAAGTACCGGATTGTTTATCAACTGGTCATCTATAACGAGGACGTCGACATCCTTCTCAACTACACCATGGACATCAATTGTAACCTGAGCCTTGCCTAATGGAGTATACGGCACATTCCCTAAGCCTCGTAATAATGGACCGTCAACAACCAACCACTGTATGCCGAGTTTTTGAGCATCTGTTTTTCGAATGAGTGTAGCCTCACTACCTAAATCTACCTGACATGTTACAGGTCTCTCATTGATTTTAATCCCTATTCTGTACTTGCAAGTAGAATCATCATCAAACGAATCATGCAATTGGCCCTTTACATGCGTTGTTACTGGCATAAAACCTCCTCGGGTTTCGTCCAAGGATACTCTTAAAATACTTTTCTCCGTAGATTCAGGCTTTGTATTCTTTTTAGGGCACTCGGAAATCGCATGACCAATTTGATGACAATACGAGCACTTGATTATGGGCTGTGGACATCTAGAAGATATGTGTCCCTTTTCTTTACAATTAAAACAAGTTATATTTTCCGAATTTGGGCGTGATTTAAACTGATGAGTTTGGTTGGATGGATGGGTTGAAGATTCATTTGTTTTGTTAGTCTGTTTGTACGTCGTCTGCGTGACAGTGGGTTTTTTATCTCTCCTTGAGTCTACGTTATTGTCTCTTGTTTGGACCTTTACAGTCTTGAAAAATTGTAAAACCTGTTCTGGCTTCTCAAAACTGGCAGCCTGGGCACCTACCCTAACCCCCCTGTCATCTACCCCGTGTACTATACAATCGATTGCATCCTTGCCGAAAATTTTGCAGCGATTCAATAGGTTTATTTTGGAAAAGTAATATAATTCGAGGGATTCCCCGAATCTTGCTCTCTTGTTCAACATTTCAGTAAGAAGCTCTGCATAATTTTCTGTGGCAGGAAAGGATGCCGTCAGCAACTCTTTCCATTCAGGCCAAGTTCTTTTAAGAGATGGTAAGCCCTGGTACCAAAGCTTAGCGTGTCCGGTTAGCTTAGGCAACGCGTAATGGATAGTTTGCCTATCATTCCAGGCATATATATCAGAGCACTCGTCTACTTTATTCAACCAAACAGTGATCGGTTGCTCCTTAGACATGGGGTCAAATTCTGGTACAACATTGTTCAGGACAGCGGGGAAACTATCACGTTCACCAGGTTGTCTTTTAATTACTTTCAAAAACTCTTCAAAGAAAACAGATGTTGATTCATACCTGGGCCTCTCGGCATCCCTGTAGTCCCGCTGAGGACTCCGTCTCCGGTCGCGGAGCTCAGATTCTCTACGTCGCTCACGTTCCTGAAGTTCTTGACGTTCGCGCTCCCGTTTTAGCTGGCTTTCGAGGACTCGAAGACGCTGCCTCTCCAGCTCCAGTTCAGCTCGTAAACTCTGATTGCATCTGCTGCTGCGGCTACGAGTACGACTTCGCTTCTGACTATGTCTGTGGCTACGTGAGCCATTACAACCACGGCTGCCAGAGCGACTTCGTTCACGGGCTCGGTCTGGAGTAGTTAGAATCCTTCGAGTCATAGTCATCCTCTGGACAACAGGACTCTTTGGAGGTGTTTGGCTCTCTGGAGGTCTTTCCTCATCGTCAACGTCCATTTTTTTTTTAATTGAATCTGAAACTTCAAACAGACATGTAGTTAAGCTTGTCTATAAGTAACAGCCATCTTCATCTAAGAATCTTAGAATGTTGTTTTGCCACGTGATAGAATACGATTCTATTGGACCCATAAGTAATTAAGATAACAATGAAAGAATTATGCAGCGGTAACATTACCGAAGAGTAGTCCCGATCGAATGTAGCACATGCATTACGCTTTCATTGTTGTTTACGTCATTCCTGGGCAGTAATCCGTTCATAGTATGATAGTGTATAGTGCCCACATGGGGTGCCTGTGACTCCGGAGAGCAATGGGTGTGAAATGCGTGTTTGATAAGTATAGATAAGTGTGTAGTGCCCACATGGGGTGCCTGTGACTCCGGAGAGCAATTTGTGTGAAATGCATGTGTTGTATAGTGTATTGTTACCTTCACTTACCTAATACATAATTACGATAGCTAAATAAAGACAGTAAGCAAAAAAATTACACTGGAAACTATTCTGTTTAAACGAACTAAATAACTAGAACAAAATAAAATGTAACAAAAAGGTTCGGAAGGTAGTTGGATAACTAATATTAAAATAATAGGATACAATTACGTACCGTTTGTGGGCTATTGGTATTCAATCCCGGTTCTGAAGTTGTTAACCTCGTTCTTCAGATAGTTTCTGAGGTGTAAGTATTGACAACACAAACAAATAAGAAGCACCTCTTAACTGTATTCACTTTATTAGACACTTTAAATCTTATAGTAATCGGACATAACTTCTGCTTAACTAGAGAATGACGACAGAATAGGTCGTTCGAGCCTGATGCCGAGTTTTATATAGCCTTTTTCCCGCCATCTGACTACCCCAACCAGTGCTGGCCGCAGCTTGTACCTGATTGGTCCAAATGCAACTCGCACCTGATTGGTCCAAATTCAAACTGACAGTGTTGCCAACTTAAGAAATGCGTTACACGTACAATAATTATTCAAATCTGAGATCGTTTCCGGAGGGTGGGTCCGCACCGAGGAAAATTTCATGACATGCAATCGCGAATGCATCGGGGGATGCAAAAAACAAAAGAAAAACGGCTTATAGGGTGGCAAATAAATATCTGCCCCGGGTGTCACTCATTCTAGCTACACCGGTGTGGCGTTTTTCAATGAAAAGATGGCGGTTATTTTGGGAAATAACCGCCATCTCTTCATTGAAAAACGCCCCTTGAAAAGTCTACAATCAAGAAGTTTCAACGGCTTTCCTTTTTAAGGTCGCTGCCCACTACACCATACCATGACCGTACTATGAACGTATCAGATACGGTATGACAAACGCCCGGTCGGTGACGGAGACGGAACGTAATAATGGGCGGGCATCTCATACTTTTCAATACAAAGAATAAGTATTTATTTTACCTGAAACGTTCACTTAGTCATTGTATGATACGGTGTAATGGGCAGAGACCTTTAAGCTATCGTAGAACGTTCCAACGCGCGTCCCATCCGAACACAAAAAAACCGTCCAAGTTCGAATCGAATTCAGTAAACGAAGGGTTCCGTACCACCGTCGAGCAAAAAGCACAAAAAAACGCATTTCTTGAATCCTTCCCGTTTTATTTTGTATTTGGTATTTGTTGTTATAACGGCAATAGAAAAATCATTCTGTGAAATTTTCTAGTGGCTAACTATGACGGCTCCTAAGATACAGCCCTGCGACAAACGGACAGACGGGCAGCGGAGTCTTAACTAGGAATAGGGTTCCGTTAGCACCCTTTGGGTACGGAACCCTAAAAAGTTCCATAAGATATTAATTAACTTGGATCTAGGCAATTTTGGGATGTGGAGTGTGGACACAAATGATCTCACGTTTTTTTTTTAATAATCTTTGACGTGCTTTCTTGCAGAACTATGCATGCTATTAATTAATTTAACATAACTAGGCTAAGAAATACAGCATTTAAGTATACTTTTTGATTGAATTTGACTGACCCTCCTCATCAGTGGTCTCCTCTTTTAAAAAGAGCCAGTAAACTTTGAAATGTAAAAGTGCCCTTGCGGCCTACTTGCAGAATAATAGTTCATTATTTCATTAATGGCGATCACTCCTCGCTGAAAGCAAAGAGTATTTAGCCAAAGTCGAGCTGTAGACATTTCACACGAGAGGAGTGTGTTCGGTGCAGAACTTTTGGTTTTGTGAAGGTGATCTCACGTTATTGGCGAGGTTGATTAACTGCCGTAATGGCATTGGCTAATGATTTGAGCGATGTCAGCGGTCATCGGCCGTTGACTTGGCCGGTTTCCCCGCCGCCCCGAATATTAAGCGCATTAATACAGAGATAGGCACAAAGGCACAGTATAAATAATAGTACTAAGTACAGTCGAGTTCGTTTACATCTACACACTTACGGGAACAAAAATATCTGAACACGACCCTATTGTCAGGAGCATAAAAGCATGTTCAGATATTTTTGTTGTAGATGTAAACGAACTCGACTGTACCTACACCACCACGACCACCGGACAGAACGCACCGGATCCGACCGTTTCTCTCTATCGCATAACGCGTGCTCTTTCTGGTCGCTGGCTAAGCCCCTCAGGGGAGGCAGAATTTAGTACCAGTAGCCGCGCGGCGAAATTGCGGAAAACTTCCATAGTGTTTAGCTCCCCTGTACCTTGGCCTTTTTTTTAAGAGGGGAAAATGCGTTACGCATACCACCAGGGTGCGGGGACGGACCCTGATGGTTATGTGGGACTCCCTTGTTGGCTGATGAGGCCCAGGTTTACCCACTAAAATCCCCTCTATATGCCGCCTCCGTGCGGCGAGACCATGGGAACGGTGTTAACCACTCCACCATAGGGCATTTCTCCAAAAATAAGTCTGCGACTCATTCATCTGTCTCTGTACATTTAGTATGAAAAAGGGCCAGATGAATATGAGGTGACCGCAGACATATTTCTGGAGAAATGCCCCATAGCCTGTACATCTAGCCTAGCACAACTATGATACGCGACTCTTTGTCGCGCGACAAATGCTACCTATCTCTTTCCACTCAATATTGTGTGACAGTGACAGGTGATGCTCTGTCGCGCGAAAAACGAAGTGGCGGTCAGTTATGCTAGACGTACTGGTTACTGGTGTTGCATATACCCACGCCATGGGCGGCGATGATGACCACTTTCCATCAGGTGGCTAGCCTGCATGTTTGCCACTTAAGTATATAAGTTAAAAAAGTGGTCGAGACTGGGAATAGACTCAAACGACGATTTACAGCGAAAGCATCTTATTCACAACGAGAGCGGTCTAGCACACACAGCGAACAGAAAAAACACAGAAACTTGTTACGAACGAAACTTGCTAGTTTTATTAATCTAAGGTCAACCGGGGTTATTACGTCTACGGGGGCAAATGCGTCGTTTAAAGATTCCATTAAATTTAAAATTAGCTCTACCCTACCTGCCTGTAGTATACCAGGATTTAATAGAATTTTTAAAAGAGCCATTTGCACCTCTCCTCTAGTTTAATTAATATAAGAGTATACATACGATGACAAAGAGAGATAATTTTAGAACCCACGACAAAAATGTTAATTTTTATCGAATAGTTATGTAAATCGAGAGCTTTAGTGATTTGTCTTTATTTATACCAATAAATTTAATTCAAACTTATATTAACACCCATTTCATAAAAGAACAATTTTTTATTCATTATAAAACTTATTGATTTTTAATTTCAAGGTGATATGAGAATGAGATAGAAGTTTCCGCATGTTCAGTGCCTCTATTCAGCAGGCGCCAAGTCATGTGTTAGGTTTACATTGAACGTAAGTTACCAAGACATTATACCTAAAGGAGCAAATACATTCCTTTCTGTTTTTCTAATTACGCTGCATCGCTTTAATAAGACTTAAAAACCATAAATAAGAATAACAGAGCTATTTAAAACGACCTTTAACATCACCCGCAAACCTGCAAATAATATTTAGAATTTCCTCATTTCACGATAACCCACGCTTGCTCCAACAAGCCTACTTTTAAATTATTATTAGGTACTTTTACCTGGTACTTTTATGTACTTCAAAGTCCTATAGCAAAGTATTGTCAGTTACGTACAAATCTCACAACCACCAAAACCATACCATCCAAAACATACTTGCTCCTGAACCAAATTAAGCGTCCCTCTCAATTCTGCAACGATTCATTAACCTATACTTAAAATTACAATTAGCATTTATAACAACCCTGAATCTTGCTCCTGTTTTCATGATAAAAAGGCTGTTCAAAATCAGCCTACTAAGTAGTATTATTGTCAGTTATTAAGTACAAATTGTCAGTTACAAACCTTGCCATCCATTCCAGTAGTAATCGCACTAAACACTTGCACTCACTGAAAACTTTTACTTGAAAGATTTGGGCGTTTCGAGATAAAGGCGAGCTTACACTGCCGCGCGCGCGTCCCACTGCCGGCGACGGCGACCGGCTCTCCTATAAATTCTTTACAAGACTCGTGCCTGCGCGGGCCCTGTACAGTTGCGCACACGCCGATAAAGCCCTTACGAGCTTTTGGACACTGCCGAAAAATATGGCACGTTTTGAGACAAAAGGCCGCTTGTCAATTGCCACTGCCAATAACAAGCACTTTAATTCCATCTTTGGCCGAGCGAATGAACGCTGTGAGGTCTATGAGTCGATAAGAGGCGCGCGTCGTTGTTCTATGTTTGTATATTTATTGGTTCGACGATTCAGAAGTGGGCTTCAACCCAACTAAATTTTGGAAGGTGGACGGTTTTCGTGCTTAGTTAGAATTTTCGGACGCTTTGTTTTGATACATTGTTTGACCAGGGAATGACATAAACGGTTGTGTTCCTAGTAACATATCTACATCTCTCTTCTTCCTCGTTTCCTCATGACTGAGGGTCGCGACCACATGAGGTCGTTGCTCTACGCACCAAATAAGCTCTCCACACGGTTTCTATAACCTATAACTAATTAAGCTAAATTATATGAAGGTTTCAAAATTTACACACTCTTGGTTCGAAGTTTTTTCATGCCAAAAACTCAAAGGTTTTTGGAAGTTAGTATCTACCTACGTTAGTTAAAGCCGAAAAAGAAGAATCGTATGCGCCATACCAAACAAATATGTATAGCAGGGTGTACACTTGTACAGTAGACCTTTTCCTTTGTTCGACTGTACTTTATGTTCTGTACTTTTTTTTAAGTGGCCATAGTCACCAAAGTTTACATATTTTCTTCGCTTTTCAGCCGTTTTAGTACCTACTTTTGAATGATTAATGTATTTTGCTATAAGGGTAGCCAACAGGTATACAACAATTAAATTCTCTTATTCAAGCAAGCCTATCCGAACCTAACAAGAAAGCTTCCCACAATTACAAGCACCACGTGTTCATCCCGAGCACTTGCGCGTGCGCCGGTACCTCGGCCGCGCGCGCGCCGCCTCCGGTCGTCGCTCGAGCAACCAGTCCGACCGCATGCCCGCCCCCCCTGCACCCCGCTCCCAAACTTTACCCACCACACTCGAACCACTGCCTTACAAAATTGAGACAAGGCTGATAACCGCTTGGGGTCGACTGGCCATTGGGTTGTTTTGAAACTAGGGTTGTGCATCGTTGCTATTTCGTACGACATGCCATACAGGGTTCTCTATTTGTCCAAACCTGGCGCATTGTGCACCGTAAGGGGGGGCGGTAAGGCCGAATTCGGCGGCCGGTCGGGTCGGCACAGGAATGCACCTGCGATCGCGGTACGGTTTAGGGCTGCCTTTTTCTCTTTTTTGTGAATTTGGAGCGTTATTGATTTTTTTGATTATAGGTATCTTTGATTGGAGATTATGGAGTCAATGAGCCTCTGGATCTAAATATTCACCCCTAGGATATAATATCATATAAGCTGTTGTTAAATTAGGTAAATGAAGTGATTAGTATCTACTTTTGAGTAATCCGAACGCTGTTAATTTATCAATGAACTAGTAATTAAGTTAAGCTTGCTTGAAGGCCGTGTGTATATCAAAAACTCACGCCAATTATTTTCCACAGTATAAATGTCCCGTCCATTTCCAATAGTTAAAAATGTGACTAATATCATTATTGGTATTCAACTAACTTGATATTCCTACCTACTTTAGGAATATCGATAGATTCGGATCTTAGAATAACGTGGACAACGAAGTCCGCGTAAGTAACAGTTTCTCTTCTCATTTACGCAAACGTCAATGTCCCAATAGGATCCTGGCTAGCACTTTTTGTTGTGACATTAGAATCCAAAAGCATGCTACTCGTATGTATATAAAGCAACTTATAAATGTTTTTTGGCGGTATCGTGTCTACGTCCTCTTACCTACCGTCTTTAAAACCGAATACAACACTGGAAGAAAGTAAAAAGCTGAAAAAAGGTTAAACAATTGTATAGAAAGATAAAATAACAGCCAAAGTGCAGCTAATGGAATGCAGGCAATGAAATTAGTGTCTTTTCAAACAAAGTGTAATATCAAATTGATACCTACTTATGCAAAATTTCGTGGACTTAGGTGAACTATTCCCTTTAAGGGATCTCTTCCAGATATGTATTATCTCTTGTACATGATCCTCAGTTTGTCTACCAACTCTCTTGTCTCATCATTAACATTCCCAAAGGTTAACTGGAAGAGATCCCTTAAAGGGATAAGTTCGCCTTTGTACGTATACCTTTATTTTGCAACCCTGTACAGTACTTTGTCTTATTTTGTTCAATAAAGTCTTTACCTATATCGATACATAATTATTATGATGCGACACGAATGTGAAAGTTGTGAACGAGGAAGTGACAACCCTACAGAGCGGCTACCGGGCACCGCGCCACCATAATAATATTTAGAGTTTAAAGCACAAACCATCGTCCAACATGGACGGAGAACACGTGCGGATGGCTTGACACTTCACAACTTTGTGCTGTGTAAAATAACTTAAAACGAACCTATTCGATATCAAATGAGGAGTGTTTTTTGAAATGGGTTTATTTTTCTATGATTTTCAAAGACAAATAAGACCTTTTGAAAATACACTCCTCAAAAGGAGCGTCCTGTGTAATTAGCATTTGGCGTCGAATATTCGAGTGGTGTGGCTGTTGAGCCGGGTTAGTCTCAGACAGTCTAGAACGCAATATGACTAGTTTGATTCTTACCTACATCTCAGCATGAATGTATGTCTGAATCTTATAATGACTAGAACTAGAGACTAACCCGTTGAGCCCAGTGGCGGATTTAGTCTTGGCCGCCATGCCCCACGCCGTATAGTAAGTACCAGCCGCCCTTTTCTCAGCAGCAGCAATAATTTCAAAAGTAATGATAGGCCTATCCGAACTGTTCGGAACTATTCTCCCCGTAACAAAAAATGCAGCTATAAAGACCAGTTGCGCAGTGCACGCGCCGCGTGTCGCACTGCCGGCTGGTACTGATTTGGCGTTATTTTACCGCCAAAGCGTTGGAACCGTCTGCGCGCTCGCTTAGCCCTGTCCTTTGTATACGTCAATGGACTAACCCGTTGAGCCCAGTGGCGGGTTTATTAGTCTTGGTCGCCCTAGGCCCTAGGCCCCACGCCGTTTAGTAAGTACCGCCGTTTAGTAAGTATGGCCGCCCCTAATATCTGGCCGCCCTAGGCCCGGGCCTACTGGGTCTTAGGGAAAATCCGCCACTGGTTGAGCCGAGCGTTTGGATGGTTGGTGGGCGTTTTCCAAAATAAATACCGGGGTAGCTACTTTCTCAAAACATGGACTTTTCAGGTTTTTCTGGCTCAGCATCGTTAGTACTTTCGAACCTTATACGTAAAAAAGTACTATTACTTATTCTGTGGCAGTACTAGAGCGTAGCCTCGCAGCGTGTACGCGTCAAGCTTCAGTGAGGTCTATAACCATAAACAACGAATGAAATAAAGACTTATAAAATCTTCGAAATCTTGTCATTGGCAGACCTGATCTTTGTAAATTAGTATAATTGCAATAACATAACTACACCACCAGACCGGACAGACACATATTGGCGTTAAATGTATAAAGGTGGTTTTCCACCGGCATCGGCAGGGCGAGACGAGAGGAGACGAGGATTGAATTGAAATTTGTATGAAGTTTTCAATCCTCTCCTCGCGCATCGCGCAACTTGATACAAATTTCAATTCAATCCTCGTCTCGTCTCGTCTCGCCCTGCCGGTAGAAAACCACCTGAAGGTACAGCCGAGTTCATTTACATCTACACATAATATAAGAGAACAAAAAGATCTGAACACGCTTATGCTCGTGACAATAGGGTCGTGTTCAGATATTTTTGTTCCCGTAAGTGTGTAGATGTAAATGAACTGGACTGTACACCCCCTGACAAATTCGCCTTGGAATATAATAAAATAAAATGAACCTCACCAAGGTAATGGAGAACAGAGAGATAAAGACGCAGTCTTTCGTGGAGATATCTAACGATAGATTACGCACCCGTTACATTACAGTTAAGATTTTAGATATCACCAGTTCCCAGTTTTCTCTAGAGTTAAGTTCACAAACTCACATAAACACGCCTATTTTATCTTAATACAGTTTCCATTTAGAATCAGAACTATCTTTTGAGGCTAGATAAGGGATAGTTAATAGCGTAGTTAATGTTAGGAGTGCTTATACAACTAAGCGAGGTTGTAGTGAGCTTCTTCGTCTTTGTCGGTTTCACTTTAGATAAGGGCTTGATGTGCATTAATCGCGTGAGATTTTAGTAGAACGAGAGGTATATAAGGTAACAAACGGTAAGATAAACAAAATTAATTAAGCACGCTAACAAGTAAGCTGTCCAAGAGCTGGACACTGTGCCTGTAGTTGCCAGCATGGAGGGTAGAGGTAAGGAGATTCGTCTCTGTGTTCGAAAAGTGTCTGTTGAAATGTGCAAAATAGTGGTGGCGCTACTAGGTATTGCAGATGGGTAAAATTTGGTATTCTGCCGCGCATATTAAACCTTACCTCTCCCAAGACTGACTCACTGCGCGATAAAAAGTGCAATTAATAACGTTTAAATAAAACCCTCACGACATATTTAAACTTTTCGCAATGTACGCTGAAACATTGTTTTTGGTTTGACACCTACCTCTATGACTGCTGTCGTCCGACTCAAAGAGTATAATAAGTATATGACCGACTATCAATCGGAGAAATGGATAGTTAAAACATCAATAGAACCTAAAAATAATATCATGAACACCAGCATGGATGACTTTTCTTTTCACTAAACAATTACCTAAGATCAAACGAAGCAAACCATTACTGCTTAAATCCTAGTATTTCTACGTTGTCACTAACATGCCTCCGAAACCTAAGCGTCCTACAACAGAGTCCAAAGGTATACTTAGGGCGCGGACCCATGTCCACGGCACGGCGCCGTACGCCGTGAAACGGCACGCGCTCGCCATATATAGGTATATCGCACGCCGCGCTAAGTCACCGCGTACGGCGCAGTGCCGTGGACATGTGCACAGAGCCTTACTTTTTAGTTAATTAGGTGGTATCCCTTCGAATACGCACAAATACCGACGCAATAGGCCAGCGTGGGTCCTAGGGCCTATTCACTCTCATCCATGGGACTAGGCCGGTGCCCAGCTGTGGGACGTATATAGGCTGATGATTGGGCTGATGATGATGATCCCTTCGATAGCTTAAACTACTAGTTACCGTAACTAACTTTCACGAAAACTGGACCCCAATTTAACACCAATCCGATTTTATTCCGATAATACCGATTCTTCGGCATATAAGTACTCGTGACCTGCTCAGGCCTACTTCAACTTTCGAGCAACATTAATTAGTTATTTGGATTTAACGAAGCATAGCGTAATATTCCGGATACAATGCACTAGTTTTAAACTTAAGAATACGCTAATAGTAGACTTGTAAAAGTGTGCCGTGAGTCTATACTTCGAGAACTCGGCATCAAGCAGCGTTTATCATCTTTGGTACAGTCTCGTATCCTCACCTTTTTTGGTCACATATGCCGCCGAGGGGAGGTGGCTATTGAGCGACTTGTGGTCCTCAGGGAAAGGTCGAGGGTACCAGGCCACGAGGAAGATCGCCTATGAGGAGGACTGACCAGATAAAAGCGGCAGTAAATGGCTCATCATCACTACATGAATGCACGAGGAAGGCGGCCATCAGAGAAGAGTGGCGACGTGTTGTGAAGCTTGCCACCAACGCCTGAAGTGATGACCACGACCACTCTGTCAAGAGTGATACCAACAAGGAACCGTTCGCGTGGCTGCGCAGCACACTGCGGAATAACACGAAGGTAGAACAGCAACATTACTGGTCTAACTTGGGTACTTGCAGGCAAGCCAGAGAGGCCCTCCCGACAATCAACCCCGGATTGTCACGGAAGCTATGCCAGCTAAAGAGGCCACAGCTCCGTCTTCTAACTGGAGCTATCACTGGACATGCCCTACTAAACAAACACTTGTTCACTCTAGGTGTTACTGACAGCCCTCTGTGCAGAGCCTGCATGGAGGAGGAGGAAACAGCCGCCCACGTCATTCTCGAATGCCCGGGGGTGGCCAAGTACCGGGCACACTACCTCGGAACACCGAGGTCACTCCCAGAAGTCGTCGGCAACGTCAAGGGTCTGCTAGGCTTTCTGGTAGAGTTGGGTTGGCAAGAGTAGTGCCATCAACCTGTAGGTGATTGATTGATCGTCGTATTTCCAAGAAACGCAGACACCCACAAAGGCATCCGATTGTTCTAATAAGAACATTTTTCTTATTGGATGTTGCAAGAAACACAGTGTCTTCAAGTCTTCAAGCAGCAGCAACACGATGTCCTTGTCCGCGAGAAGAGGCGCAGCGCAGAGCGGAGACACGACGTTACACCTCGACAGCCGGAGCAGAAAAGGCTGAGCCGGGCCCGTGCGCGCTATTTTATTTCGGCGATCACGCGGCGACTCGCGCATGCGTAATGCGGCGCGAACATAGCCGCGTTCCACCAACGCCGGCGCACTTCGGAGTTCACGTCCCCCGCGCGTCTCACCCCGGAATCTATTCTCGCGTACCTATTAACTAATTGTGCCCTATTATTTTTATATATTAATCATGCTTTTTGTAAATAAATTATGTTTTTACCTTCTGATCTGGAGTTTACTTAACTACAACTACCTCAACCAACCAACCCTAAAGTGGTGACCCCGACAAAAGAAGAACCATCAAGAAGCAGTCACCATGCCAGACCAGCAGCAAGCTCCAGCACATCCCGGCAACACCCAACCGCAGCAACAGCAACCGGCAGCGGCGCCCCAAGAAGTCTCCGGCATATCACTGTCGCTACGTGTACCACCGTTTTGGCGGGACCAGCCGCTACTCTGGTTCTGCAGCTTCGAAGCCGCGACTGCAGAACTCAAACGAAGCCAGGCCCAGCTCGCTCAAATGGTGATCGCCCAGCTCGACAAGCAAGATATTCAGAACATCTCTGACCTCATCTACTCGCCGCCGCAGAATGACTACTACAAGGCAATCAAGGACCGTCTAATCTCCCTATACGAAGAATCCAGCAGCGCCCAGGCGAAGAAACTACTGTCGCAAGTCGAGTTAGGCGACCAGAAGCCGAGCCAACTCCTCCGGCGAATGCAGAATCTCAACCGAGAGAAGTTTCCCGAAAGCACAATACAGATGATGTGGCTCGATCATCTGCCTCCTCATATCCGCTCCGTGCTCACCGTCAGCGAAGCATTTAAAATCAAGACCACGCTTGATGACCTAGCCCTGCTCGCCGACAAAATGATGGAGGTATCGAACCCAACACATCACATCGCCGCCGTCGCGACGCTGCCCACCGTTCCGGCGTATCCACCGCAATCGCAGCCGCAGCCCATTCAAGCACAACCCGCATTCGACAATCAACATTTAATTAACGAAATCCGAAGATTATCGCTGGAAGTCGCCGAGCTACGCACGCAACCCCGTTTTCAACGCAATAGTCGTCCGTTCAACCGCTTCCGGTCATCGTCACGCTCAAGAAATTCGTCGCAAAATAGACCAAGCCGCAAGAACTCGCCCATGCCATACTGCTATTATCATCGGCGGTTCGGCATGGACGCAAAGAAATGCGAGCAACCCTGCAGCTTCAAACCCATCACATCACCGCCGTCGGAAAACTAACGTCAACGCTGGCAGCGGCGGATACCGGCGTTAACGAACCATCCCACCGCCTATTTGTCACGGACCGATCATCAAAACTCACCTTCTTGGTAGATACGGGTGCAAATATTTCCGTCCTACCGAGAGGTAAAGGCGCTCCTGAGCAACCACTGCCATTCCAACTATACGCCGCTAACAACACCATCATACCTACGTACGGCGAGAAGACGCTCGACCTTGACCTCAATCTTCAACGCACGTTCAAGTGGAAATTCATTATCGCCGCAGTTTCCAAACCGATCCTGGGAGCCGATTTCTTGAAGCATCACAACATCACCGTTGACCTCAAAAATAGAAGATTAATCGATGGGAAGACGCAACTCATCTCAAATGCACAACTCTGTGCTACGGACATACCTACCGTTCGTAGCATAGACGTGCATCAAGCATACCACGGAATATTGGCAGATTTTCCCGGCATCACCCGACTAACCTCAATGAAGCTCAACCCCAAGCATCCCGTCGAACATTTCATCGAGACAACAGGCCCTCCCCTCCACTGCAGGCCACGCCCCATAGCACCACATCGCTATGAACAAGTTCGAAAGGAGTTTCAAAATATGATCGACCAAGGCCTATGTCGACCCAGCAAGAGCCCGTGGTCGTCGCCGTTGCACGTCGTACCTAAAAAGTCAGGAGAGTTACGAGTGTGCGGCGACTACCGAAGACTCAACGCCATCACCGTACCAGACCGATACCCGATACCGCGCATCCGAGACTTCACTTACCAACTCGCCGGCAAGAAGATTTTCTCCACTCTCGACCTAAATCGCGCTTACCAACAAATCCCAGTCGCCGAACGAGACGTGGAGAAGACCGCAATCATCACGCCATTCGGGTTGTTCGAATTTCCTCGGATGGTCCCGGGACTGAAGACCAGCGGAAATACGTTTCAGCGCTTCATCCACGAGGTACTGAGAGAGCTCGACTTCGTATTTCCATTCGTCGACGACCTACTGGTAGCCTCAACAAACGAAGACGAACACCGAACACATTTGCGCACAATATTGCAACGCCTTGATGACTACGGCATCACCATCAACCCCGCCAAATGTGTTTTCGGCCAGTCAGCTGTCAAGTTCCTCGGCTACCAAGTATCAGCCAGCGGTATCCAGCCACCTGAAGAAAAAGTTCAAGCAATCGTCGATTACCCACAACCACAAACTATCGAGGAGCTACGACGTTTCCTCGGAATGCTTAACTTTTACCGGGAACACATCAAAGACGCCGCCACCATACAAGCGCCGCTGAATACCTACCTGCACAACGTCAAGAAGCGCGACAGAACAAAAATCAACTGGACAGCTGAAGCAACGCAAGCATTCGAGGCGTGTAAAGACAGCATAAAAAACGCCGCTTTACTCGCACATCCCTCACACGACGCGGCACTTGCGATCTTCAGTGACGCCAGCGACAAGACAGCAGGAGCCGTACTCAGCCAATTCATCAACAACTCGTGGCAACCACTCGGATACTATTCCAAGAAATTCACCGACGCGCAGACTCGCTACAGTACCTACGACCGCGAGTTAACCGCCATCTATATGGCAACGAAGTACTTCCGCAAGATGTTTGAAGGACGAGAAGTAATAATATACACGGACCAAAAACCTCTCACGTTTGCGTTTACGAAGACAAGTACCATCAACGAATCTCCGCGACGAACCCGACAACTGCTACATATCAGCGAGTTTACAACAGACATTCGTCACATCAAAGGATCGGAAAACGCAGCCGCCGACGCATTATCTCGCATTGAATCAATCGCATGCCCATCGCCGATTGATTACAAGCGACTTGCCGAAGCACAAGAACGAGACAGCAATATTACCCGATCACTCGCACAGCAAAACAACCTAAATATGAAGAAAATAACTTTACCTGGAACCAACACCGAACTTCTCTGCGAAACTTCAACTTCACAATTACGCCCATACCTACCCGAAGATTACCGTCGCACCGCATTCAACGCAGTACACAACGTAAGCCATCCTGGTATCAACACAACTCGAAAACTCGTCGCGCAGCGTTACTTCTGGCCCGCGATGAACGCGGATATCGGCAAGTGGGCGAAAACATGCCTACAATGTCAGCGTGCGAAGATACTACGGCACACGTCAAGCCCCTTATCTTCGTTCCCGCCAAGCAACCGATTCGAAAATGTCCATTGCGATTTGGTCGGACCGCTCCCCACTACCGCCGACGGACATCGATACCTACTAACAATCATCGATCGCGCAACGAGATGGCCCGAGGCGCACCCACTACGAGAAATCACCGCCGAAGACGTCGCGAAAGGCATTTACGACGTTTCGATTTCCCGCTTCGGTTGCCCTGCTACTATCTCTACGGACCAGGGAAGACAGTTCGAAAGCCGAGTATTTGCATCCCTTTCGCACTTACTCGGCATCGAACGAATCCGGACAACTCCGTACCATCCACAATCTAATGGTGCAATCGAGCGCTGGCACCGGACACTCAAGGCCGCGCTAAAAGCGAAACTTCAAACCACACGAAGCTGGATCGACCAATTACCGACAATTATGCTCGGTGTTCGCACCGCGCTCCGGAGCGACACCGGCGTAAGCGCCGCTCAGCTGACTTATGGCTGTAACGTCAGATTACCCGGCGATTTCTTCACACCGACACCCGCCGACGTCACCATGGACTCCAACTTCGTGGATCAGCTGAGAACAACAATCGAAGACCTGAAACCCGTACCTCAACAACCACATAGCAACAAAAAAGTCATATTCGTACACAACGACCTACACACCTGCGATCAAGTTTTTGTTCGAGTGGACGCTGTAAAGAAACCGCTACAAGCACCATACGACGGACCCTACAAAGTGCTGAAAAGAGACGGCAAGATATTCACGCTGCAACTACCTAATCGTCAGCTGAATATCTCGATCGACCGACTAAAACCCGCCTACGTAATCACCGACGACGAGCAAGCTACCTACAACAACAATATACCTACAAGTGCATCGCCGAGCACAACTACAAACATACCTACCGCTACGACTCAAACATCAACTCCGACCTACGCATCAATAACATCAAGTTCCTGCAACAATAAAACATCAAGTTCCTGCAACAATAAAACATCAAGTTCCTGCAACAACGAAACATCAAGTTCCTGCAACAATGAAACATCAAGACCGAAACCCGAGAAAAATAACCAGCTGAAACAAACAGAAAGCCGACAGAACGACCAACAACAAAATACGACCCTGAAACAACAAACACCTACAAATTCAACGAAGACAACATCCCGCGGCCGCGCCGTTCGCCTGCCGGTACGCTACACTTGAGGGGGAACCCTGTAGGTGATTGATTGATCGTCGTATTTCCAAGAAACGCAGACACCCACAAAGGCATCCGATTGTTCTAATAAGAACATTTTTCTTATTGGATGTTGCAAGAAACACAGTGTCTTCAAGTCTTCAAGCAGCAGCAACACGATGTCCTTGTCCGCGAGAAGAGGCGCAGCGCAGAGCGGAGACACGACGTTACACCTCGACAGCCGGAGCAGAAAAGGCTGAGCCGGGCCCGTGCGCGCTATTTTATTTCGGCGATCACGCGGCGACTCGCGCATGCGTAATGCGGCGCGAACATAGCCGCGTTCCACCAACGCCGGCGCACTTCGGAGTTCACGTCCCCCGCGCGTCTCACCCCGGAATCTATTCTCGCGTACCTATTAACTAATTGTGCCCTATTATTTTTATATATTAATCATGCTTTTTGTAAATAAATTATGTTTTTACCTTCTGATCTGGAGTTTACTTAACTACAACTACCTCAACCAACCAACCCTAAAAACCCATCACGCAAAATAGGCGCATGTTTGTCGTCGAGTTGCGGAAAACAAGCCCGCGTAAACCTATAACCTATAACCTATACCAACAAGGAATAAAAATGTGCAGCTTATCTACAGAACTAATTCTTCTTCTTAGTCGTGCACTGTTGGCAGAGTGGTCGTGCTCATGTCTCGGTCGAATCTTGCGCCACTGCTTTTCTTGTGATGCGACGCCATGTACCTCTATCTCTATGTTTGGCGGAGTGAGAGTTAACATACAGAACTAATACTTTATTTCTTTTATAGGATCCCCTGTGTTTGGCTGGGGTTACGCAGTGCTTCTGGTCGTGCTTGCGGCCGCCTTGGCCGCTGCATACAGGATGCACCAAGACCACGAGTACCAGAAGGGATGCCCCTCGATTGGCCCACCGCTGTCTCGGTGGGACCTTGAAGACAAGCCGTGCTGGTGCGCACTGTATAACCTTCTTTTCCCGAACTCCCAGGAACCAGAGACGGAATAGTTTGAGCCAGAACAGCGTTGGTGAACCCTCGAAGACATTGCTGGTGCATTTTATGCAATTCTTCTTAAACTCCCAGAAACCAGAGACGGAACATCTTTCTCTCGCTCACGCTTGTAATATAAGAACAAGATAGCTGTGCGAGTGGCTCCTCGAAGTCAAGCCGTACTGATGTTTCCTTCTCTTCCCAAACTCCCAGGCATCAGAGACGGAATAGCGTTCTCTCGTTCACACTTGTGATGATTGCGCGAGATAGCCAGAGCAGCGTCGGTGAACCCTCGAAAACATTGCTGGTGCTATTTATGAAACCGTTTCATCCCGAACTCCCAGAAAGAGGAGGCGGATTAGCTTTATCCCGCTTACGCTTGCAATGTAAGAACAAGATAGCTGCATTAGTGGCCCCTCGAAGATGATCCGTGCTGGTGTTTCTTGTATAACTTTCTCCTTCTGAACTCCCAAGAACCTGAAACGTAATAGCATTCTCTCACTCACGCTTGTAATGTTTGAGTGATATAGCTGCGCCAGAAGACTAGCCTTGCTGGTGCTACTTGTATTACTTTCTCTTCCCAAGCACCCAGAAATTGGAATCGGAATATCCTTTTCTTGCTTACGCTTGTAATGTTTGAGTGAAGTAGCCAGAGATGAGCCTGTAGGTAGAGCCCCAAATATGCAAGTCTGAGAGATTGGTCCTATCATATTATTATGGATTTCGTGAATAGTAAATGCTTGAAACTGAATAAAAGTGGTTTTATTTCATTTTTATAAAATTTATAAAAAGTTACAATATAAATATTAAGGGTATCATTTAATCGATCAGCAAAAAATAATATATATAATATAATATTTGGTCAGCCAAAATAGCTAGTTGGTAAGCAACTTATGGTTAGCAAACATTTATAAATCAGGCTGCAATTAATGATATACTGATCTGCTCTAAATTATTTTGGTCAGCAAATTAAATATTTGAGCTGCATTAAGCGATCTACGGTTAATCAAATTTTGGTAAGCAATCAGTAGGTAAGCAAAATATTTCATTTTGTTCATCAAAAATAAGGGGGCAATAAAACCTAACTGGGCGCAACTATTCTGCCGCCAATCGTGTGCGCATTTTGTCATTCGGTAATTGTCAGCTGTCAAGTAGCAGGTGTCACTGTGATATATACAGGGTGTCACTGTGATATATACAGGGTGTCACTGTGATAGATACAGAGTGATACTGTGATATATACAGGGTGTCACTGTGATAGATACAGGGTGTCACTGTGTTATATACAGGGTGTAACTGTGATAGATACAGGATGTAATTGTGATATATACAGGGTGTCACTGTAATGTATACAGGGTGTCACTGTGATGGGCTCATATAAAATAGGTATTTCGATTTTTTATACATCTCATAATGTTTAGAAGTTATATTATTTATTCACATCGTGTATCGTTTCGTTTTTAGGGTCAGCAAAAAAATAACCCTAACCTACCTATTTTTGAGAGCCGTTTCGTTTTTAGGGTCATCAAAAAAAAAAATAACCCTAACCTACCTATTATTGGGAGCCGTTTCGTTTTTAGGGTCATCAAAAAAAATAACCCTAACCTACCTATTTTTGGGAACCGTTTTGTTTTTAGGGTCATCAAAAAAAAAACCCTAACCTACCTATTTTTGGGAGCCGTTTCGTTTTTAAGGCCATTAAAAAAATAACCCTAACCTACCTATTTTTGGGAGCCGTTTCGTTTTTAAGGCCATTAAAAAAAATAACCCTAACCTACCTATTTTAGGGAGCCGTTTCGTTTTTAGGGTCATCAAAAAAAATAACCCTAACCTACCTATTTTTGGGAGCCGTTACGTTTTTAGGGCCATTAAAAAAAATAACCCTAACCTACCTATTTTTGGGAGCTGTTTCGTTTTTAGGGTCATAAAAAAAAAATAACCCTAACCTACCTATTTTGGAAGCCGTTTCGTTTTTAGGGTCATCAAAAAAAATAACCCTAACCTACCTATTTTTGGGAGCCGTTTCGTTTTAGGGTCATCAAAAAAAAATAACCCTAACCTACCTATTTTTGGGAGCTGTTTCGTTTTTAGAGTGACACCCTGTATACATTACAGTGACATCCTGTATCTATCACAGTGACACGCTGTATATAACACAGTGACACCCTGTATATATCACAGTGACACCCAGTATATATACAGTGACACCCTGTATATCTCAATTAAACTGCTTACAGACATGTTTTCTCTGCTGACAGTGACATCCTGTATCTATCACAGTGACACCCTGTATATAACACAATGGCACCCTGTATATATCACAGTAACATCCTGTATACATTACAGTGACACCCTGTTGTATATAACACAGTGACACCCTGTATATATCACAGTGACATCCTGTATCTATCACAGTGACAACCTGTATACATTATAGTGACACCCAGTATATATCACAGTGACACCCTGTATATCTCAATTAAACTCTCTGCTGACCAATTGTAAAATCTTGCTACCCAAGTAATTATTTTGCAGCTCGACTGTTTATTAGGCAGCCAAGTGATAAAAAAAGCAGATTAATATTGGTTAAAATGTTAACCGTTTTTAAACTGTTTGCTGAACAAGAGTTGCCGCCCGATTTTATTTATTGCCAGCCAAATCTTTGTATGCTGCCCAAATGATTTAACTGCTTATTTTTTTTTGCGGATCAATTTTAATAACGGCTGACCAAAAATTTACTTTCCAAATATTAACCATATAAATTGTCTTTTATAAAAAATATTTACCGAAAACATCCAGCCAGACACAGACATCATGTTCTCATCATAATTTTAGCCCGGAGATCTCCACGATGAATATAGGTCTCCCCTAAAGACTTCCCTTCACAACAAACGGTCGCGCGCTTTTTGCCTCCATTGACGTCCGGCGACCGTAACCAGCTTATCAGACAGATCTTGTGAGTGGC
Source organism: Eudemis profundana (assembly GCA_947034925.1). Lineage (NCBI taxonomy): Eukaryota > Metazoa > Arthropoda > Insecta > Lepidoptera > Tortricidae > Eudemis > Eudemis profundana. Next base: position 2,674,100 of record OX344800.1, on the reverse strand, counting down.
CCACGCTGCATCTTCTGATTCGCGGCTTCCATTCGAGGAACCTTTGCGCCATCGGTCATCGGTTCTTTAAGCCATATACCAAGTTAATTGCCAGTTCAACTTGCTAATTCTGTCCGCTACCTATGTTGGTCACCTTAGTTCTCCTACAGGTCAAACTCCGACCATAGCTCTCTCCATAGCATGTTACCTAAGCGACTTAGCCGGTTCATAAGGCCCGTAGTGACCCAGACCACACCTCTGCTCCGTATTTTATCACTCACGCTGATCACCTTGGTCTTTAAACATAGCAGGATTTCGGGCTGATTCGGACGGATGAACTTCAGTTTCCTAAACCCTTCCAACCAGAGTCAGATTCCCGTTTGACCTTTGCTTTAAACTTGGACCTTCTTAAATGAAATCAAGATTCTACTATACCTTTTTGGTTTAAATATACATAGCAGGTAGTTAGCTCCGAACTTAATCTATGGCTCCGAACACCGATTAGTCCCGTCCCGTCCCGTTAACTCATAGACTCACTATCTTCGATTGGTCAAATAATCATTTTTTGATATATGGCCTATTCTAGTAGAAAAATTGACCGACAAAAAACGCCTCTCGAACGATCCGTACTTAGATTAGATACCTCTTAACAGAATTACCCAAATGTCTACAACAGACAGTGACATTAAAAAAAGCGAAAAAAATGGATCTCACGAATTCATAACAACCATAAAATGAATGAAAATCACACGCCGCAATAGATTCTGGGTCAATAAGGAATGTCTTCTCGTAAGTGCTTATATAGGTAGTCTCCTACGTAAGCAGACTTCATTAAATCAAGATGCCATATACGTCCCTTGAGGTGGGCTAAGACAGCCACAGACAGAGTGGATACCACAAGATGGTAGACGGAGCCGTGGTCGGTATATCTCAACGATTGCTGTACTTATATCTGAAAGGCTGGAGCTCGCTTTGGATCGGGCTGACTGGAAGTTAAGGGTCTTTGCTAAGCAGTGGGTTGCTTAGCAGACTAGTTAAGAGAAGGTGGAGTGTCGGGTATAAAAAGAGAAGCCCTCACTCCAGTGACCCATCATCAGCGCAAAATCCTTGTATTTGGCAAATTCCATTAGCTTTAAAGAACCATAAAGCACGAGTATCTAGCAAATGCTACAGGACCGCGCTAAGTCGCAGAAGCTCACTCTTCATTTTCATCGTTTCGTAACGTACCTTTTTTTTTATAAAACTAGGGTAGCAAACAAGCGTACGGCTTGCCTGATGGTAAGCAGTCACAGTACATGTAACTTTATCGTTTAGTAGGTGTTTGGGGATCGCTTAGTTAGACCTCTGGAAATGCCTCATTTGCTACAAGCCCCGTAATACTTATATGTATGGGATTTGAGTTTTCAAATGGATGAAAGCGGTATCGAGACAGATACTGATTTTATTAATACAGCAGAATAGTAATAGTACTTACGTAAGGCCTTATCACACTGGCGATCTGCGAAAACACGCTTGCGACTCGCTCACAAATCGCCAGTGTGATAAGGCCCTTACTACGTTCAGAAGTTCTTCTTTCTATCAATATTGACATTCGGATCCAACCATCAGACGAAACGCACCGCATCCGAACATCTCTCTCTATCGCATAACACGTGTTCTTTCTAGTCGCTGACTAAGCCCATCCTGAGGGGCAAATTTTTGGTACTAGTAGCTGAGTAAAGTTGAAACAACACTCGAAAATTGATCTTTATCACCACTCTTCACTTGCAGGTGATGAAACTCCTGCGTGGCTGCCAGTGGTGGGCATAGGCATTGCCGTGGTCGCCGCTGCTATCCTCTACAAAATGGCCTTCTCCGGCGGGGGCGAGAAGGGTTTCCACATCAGACCAGATAGGCGGCGCGCTTCCGAATGTGAAATGAAACGCATGGGGTGGTATGTTGGAGAGTGTAATGAGAAGCATCCCTTGCACCATCAGCGCTAACTACCATTGCCAGCCAGCATACAAGTTTGAGCACATTAGTCTGATAACGATGGGAATTCATTAAATATACTGAACAGATCACGGGAACTCCCTATTATTATTTATACTAGCGGTTTGCATCCTTTTAGGGGTTAGTCTCATCTCGTCTAAAAAAGCAGCTGGTCTAAGCAGTAACTGGTCTAAAAAGCTAATGGTCTAATTAGCAACTCGTCTAAAAAACAACTGGTCTAAGTAGCAACTGGTCTAACGCACAGATGGTCTAATTAGCAAGTGGTCTAAAACGCGGTTGGTCTAAGTAGCTAGTGGTCTAAAAATCAGCTAGTCTAATTAGCAAGTGGTCTAAAAAGCAACTGGTCTAAAGGTCTTACCAGAATAAAGTAGAACAATGACTCGTACTTACTCGTGAAAATGCATATCTCATGTACGGAAAGGTAATACATAGGTTTCTATCAAAAAAATATTTTTTAAACAATTTTTATTACTGACCGATTGGCCTGCAAGTGGAAACAATAATTATTCAAACTCCTTTACATCGGAAACATACTGGCTACTTTAGATTATAGATACCGTGTTTGTTAATGACAACTTCATTCTATTATGTGATGTTTTCCTGCCTTCGTGCTGAATATTGTTATGTGAAATGGTTACATTTTAAATCCTGGACCAAGTAGTGGGGATTTTTGTTGTTTTCAACGCCATCTAGTGAAATCGGTAGTGATAGTGGCGCTAAGGGCGCCAAGGGTGCCCTTCACAGGAAAATGATTTCGATCTGTCCATTGACTTTTGCAGCCGGCTGTACATAGAAGTGGGTTGCGGGTAAATACTTTAACGCAAGCGCAAATAGGTAGGCTACCTACCTATGTAGACTACGAAATTAAGTATCCACTTTTGAATTTATCTCAATGCAATAACAATAAGGTGAAAAAGTGGACAGTTGACTGTACATATAGATTACTTAAAATTTAAATAATAATAAAAATATTATGATTGATACAAATCAGTACTGACTAATTTGAGTTTAGAAGACATTAATTTTTGACGGTATGAGATTTAGACAAAGAACGTTATAGACCAGTTGCATTATTGGCGGGTAGCGTTTTAGACCAGTTGCGTTTTAGACGAGAAGCGTTTTAGACCAGCTGCTAGGTGCGTTTTAGACAAGTTGCTACTTAGACCAGTTGCTTTTTAGACGAGTTGCTAATTAGACCATTTGCTTTTTAGACCAGTTAACTGCTTAGACCAGCTGCTTTTTTAGACGAGATGAGACTAACCCCCTTTTAGCACCCAAAGGCCACATAGCTAACGAAATTAACGCGGGCCGCACTAAGTTAATAATTGGTGATTTTATACAATTCTGAATACCTACATCGACCTTTACATACAATATAGCCAGGGAGGCTCGCGGGCCGCAAGTGAGTGGTTCACGGACCGCAGGTTGCCGACCGCTGATTTATACTATAGGTCGTATTTACTCTGGTGCTAAAAGGGCCATGGCCCGGGGCGGGCGACTGCGAAGGGCGGCCAGGGCAAGACGTAGGCTGCCCTCAAGTTCAATTTATAGTACGAAAGCGTGTCATTCCAAAATACCTACCTAACTGTGCATGTAATGATTGATTTTCCTTTGAGTTTTTTGGGCCCCCCACCTTCGTTGGCTCCTGGCTCTCCTAGCCTTTTGGCAGTGCCATAATTAGGGCGGTCCGATATCTAAGTAGTATTAATATAAATGCCTATCATATTAATACTGCGTACGCAGAGTCACGTCAGTCAGAATGGCGCTTCCATTCTCCGTTCCTGAGAGGCACTCTATCCGACCGAATAATGTCACGTTAAAGTTGACATTAATTAAGAACTACAGTCGATACACAAGAGCTGGCACGAATGGATTGACCGAGTGAATGATAATGTTTATATGTGCATCACAAAATGATTAAATTTATTCCATAATTCATTATAGGTTCTTAAATTATGATTTAAGAACCTATAATCAATTTTGTGCCAATGTCAAGTATAGGTAATTTCACGAGAGTTGAGGTGAATGATTACACACACAGCTACATGAAGTGCCTACTCATTGCAAAAAAAGTGAATGAATGAAATGAGTGAGTGAAGGCTATAGTTTAAACCGCTCGTGTCCCAAATACCGCATTCCCGAAATACCAGATTTTTCAAAAAACCAGATTTTCGATTTATGAGATTCCTGCCTTACCACATTCCCGTTACACTAGATTATAAAATCGTAAGTTACTAAAGGATCTAAATCACTTTGTTGGGTGTGTTATTTTGGGAATCTTGTATACGGAGAATCTGGTGTATCGAGAATCCGGTTTTTTAAAAATCTGGTATTTTAGGAATGTGGTATTTTGGGAATGAGCGGTTTAAACAAACTTTTTGGTCTATGTTGCAATTAACTGTTGAACCTGCTATCGGTACGAAAAAAGAACAGTAATTTCAAAATCCCGCTGTCATTACATGACTGTTGTTATGTGCGTGGCCTCAACTTTCGTGAAATTACTTATATAGTCAGTCGTGGCCACACTAACGTTAATCGTCCATCATCGCTATATAAACGGCGTTTTCCGTTAATGTGACCCTAGCATGAATTGGCGGCACCAGTTGGCAGTACCTTTGTTGTGCAAGTTCCCCATTTATGGGCCTTTTTATTTTAAAATGTACGGTTAGGCGAAATTGAAGCTATATTCAAATACTGTCTAATCTGTCAGTTCGTGACGAAGTATCAGTTTCAAACTAATCGACCTGACCTGTTGTTTTGTGACCTGTTAACTGCCAGTTAAAAGGACATTTTAAATAAAAAAAAACCCATACTTATATGCGAAGATGTCGCATGGAACTGATCAACTTATAACGTGTTATAGTAATATACCTAACACCAATAAAACACACATAAAATTAATACATGATAATGTATTTGGAACAATCGTATCTTACCGCGATATTATAAATTAGCCGGCGAACTCCACTGATACAAAATATAACATATATAATTATTAATTACAAGTAATAACTACCCCGCGCGTTCCTAAGGAATCTGTATATTACATTTAAAACGCCGCCGCTGAAACCTTTACAGTACGGATTTAGGCCCCATTTGGACGGGGCGAGAACTCGTATGATTATATTGCCAAAGTATAAAGGCAACCAAGTACTTAGTACGACTTCGGCCGTTTTTAGAGCGCGCGACACGTATTTACACAGACGCACGACGCGCGTCTGTGTGAGTGCACTCCACACTGGCATGCTCGCGCATGCTCAAATCGCTTTGGGCTTAAAATCACTAAATTTCATTTTACCTCATTATCAATATTCCCAGATCTCAAAACTTCATGGCCTCAAAATACCTAAATTGCAGAATGCCTAAATTTTTTTCACAATCAACCGAAACCTTAATATCGCCGATGTTCAAATTACCTTAGGCTCATAATACCTAAACTTCAAAACAGCATTATGGCAAAACAACATATGCTTAAAACAACCAAACCTCAAAATACCTAAATTTATACTATCAAATAAACACTCGTAAAAAAAATTAGGTATTTTTGGAAAAATGCCTAAATTTAGGTATTTTGAGGTTGAGTTGTTTTGATATTTTGTCATTTCTGCCATTCGGTAATTGAAGGATTGTTTGATCTTCAGGCATTTAGAGAATATGCCGTTTTAAGTCAAAGTCATAATGAATTTCGTTCATTTTAAGAATGTTACAATTTGACATTTAGGTTTTATGAGCTCATGGTAATTTGAAAATAGGGTGTATTGGCAAATAAGGTATTATGAGATTTAGTGATTTTAAGCCCAAAGCCTCAAATCCTTGCCTGTGGTGCGTCCGTACACGGCGCGTACACATGCGCGCTCCCGATGTACATTTTTAAGGAAGAAAAACTACCGTATACCGTGACATTGCGGGCTACCCAGGTACGATGAGTGCAGTTGATCGATTAATCGCCGCAGTGAAATGAAAATCGCATACGAGTTCTCGCCCCGCCTAAATCGGGCCTTATTATGAAACTCGCCTACGGCTCGAGATCACGATCACACGAGTGTTTTAAGGCTTAATTATGTAGTACAGTTGCATACATTATTTTCGCTCATACCCAAAATACCGCAATCCCAAAATACTAGATTTTCGAATTATCAGATTCCTGCCTTACCACATTCTCGTTACCTACACTAGATTATAAAATCGTAGGTTTTTCAAGAAACTAAATGATTATGTATAATGTATTATTTTGGAAATCTGGCATACGGGGTATCTGATAAATTGAGAATCAGGTATTTTGAAAAATCTGGTATTTTGGGCTTATTTTATCTACACACATATTATAAATCCTCAACGATGTGTTCGCCGGGAATGAACGCCGTTGCACCGTCATGGCCGACTAGATTTGAATCATGACCTACTAGATTTTCATAATATTCCTCATTTCATAACAACACTAGCACAGATAACCAACTGATGTTACATTACTAGTTGCAATAATGGTGACCATTGTACACGGTTTCCAAACGCATAAGGATGATTTATGATATGGGTGTAAATAAGATATATAAGATCAACCATTCATAATCTAGCGCAAAAAGGGCCTCGCACACGTTCGCCGCTCGCACGGCGCTAATTATTAACACGTTCACAGTCCGTGACTCGTATATGGGTCACGGTAAGCCTCTATTACAAAGCCGTAGGGTTTACAATTCAGAGTCTATTTGTTTATTTGTTTATTCAAGTACTACCACATCGTATATATTACATCTTTGAATTAGAATTAGTCGGAGTCGGACAGTGAACGTGTTAAAATACGCCCCTGGTTACACAACAATGGCTAAAAGGTTAAAACTTAAAAAATTATGTTGAATACATCCTTTTTTTCATTGTAAACTCAAAAAAACTGACAATAATATATGTAAGCTTTGTATGAGTTTATATACAAAATGTCAAAATGTAGCAGTATTCTTTGTTCTTGACTAGGTGTACATTTTTAAAGAAATCAAGCGGGACATTGGTGAAATATCAAAGATATTCTCAAGATTTCGTTCAATCATTCAAATTGGCAAAAGATTCTACAATAAATTAGTAAATATAATTGGAATGATTTATAAAAACAACAATGCCATTGAGTAAATGATAAATTAATACAAATTATATGCAATCTAGGTGTTGGAGATTTTCTCGGCACAGTAACTCCAAGGGACCTTTCAAAACTTAGCTACCTACATCGAATATTGTCACTACTTTAAATTTAAACTCGTATCTAAAAACGTCCTGGAGAAAAGCGTCAAAAGTTACATACGAACGTCATATACACTTACTGCGTTTTTACCTCGAGTTAGTGTCAGATACGTGTTTTTTAAAGTAATGACGATATGTTGACCCGATACATCGACGTATTGATTTTAAAAACTGGGCGTTATGAAGCAAATTTCAACGTAAGTTTTATTAGGCGTTAACGTTCCGTATATTATATTTCGATGGCTAAATTATATTAGGAGCGATATTTGCCTTATATAAGCTGTGAATAACCCTACAGGCAATGGCTTTCGAGCGGCGGATGCCTATATTAAGGCTTTTAGCTCGTCATCACGTGAAAACAAATCACATAAATAACATACAAAGGCAAGTTTTCACCTTATTATAATTGTATTAAAATAAATAATTTTAAGCTATCAGAATTTTAACCAAGACATGAATTAATAGCGAATATACATAATAAGATTAATAAGCACGACGATCAAATGGCCAAATGTCCAAATAAGCAAGACGACCAAATACCAAAATTGCCAAATGGGCATATGTTGACCAAGCGCATCGCCACACTATGTATCTCCAACTAATATTATAGATGCGCCTCGACTATGTATCTCCAACTAATATTATAGATGTGAAAGTTTCTGAAGATGTTTCGATGTTTAGATCTTTGGAGGTTTGGATGTCTGTTACTAAATAACGGAATAACAACTGGATGGATTGATATGAAATTTGGTATGCAAGTTGACAAGAGTCCTGGATTGAAACATAGAAACTTTTTATCCTGGAAAAGAGTTTCCTTGAGACATTAACGGGAATAACGCGAGGGAAGGCCCCCCGAATGCTAGTATCGTAATAAACAAGACGATTAAATGTCCAAATAAATAAGTCGGTAAAATGATCAAGTCGACCAAATGCCCATGTTAATTATGGAGAATGCAAAATTATAATTATTCAGATTTCTTGTTAGTCCTTTTAACGCCCCGTTAAAATAACCTATAAGGTAACTGTCCGAGAGCTTGACACTGTCCCATTATTCGCCATCTTGAATGTTTGATTAGTAATAGGGGTGACAATAGAGTGTTAACTATTGGGCATGAGCGTGTTAAACACTGGGACTTTTATCTTACCTTAGTTATTTGTGTTCAGCATCGTTTTATTTACCCACTCGCCACGTTTTTCACAGTCTACTCTTTTTGTTAATATTGCGTCGTCTCTTATCAACACAAAGACACAAAGGTTGTCTAGAAGATGTTGCTTTTCAGCGAAAAGACCGCCTAACTATTTCGATTTTTTTAGCTATAAATCTGTATGCAGCGTAGCCATACAGATTTATAGCTAAAAAAACAAACAATAAATAGTACATTACACAACTAGGGTGGTAATACAAATATGCGATCGAGGGCTTTCTTTATTACCTCCTGTGTTGTGTACATCATTTTATATCTATACTTGGCCAGAAAGCGGCTTTTTCCGTATGCGCAGCGTGCGGAAAAAGTCACTTTATGGCCAGGTGTGGCATAAAAGTATTTAAGAGCAGAACCCAACAGTAATTCGATTCCTGATATTATTTAGACTGACAAATAATCCAAGGTACAATTTTTTTGTATTATTTGCCATATTGGCTCATCATCATTCTCATCAGCCGAAAGACCACTGCTGCCTACCCCACAAGAACCTTGCCTTCCGGTACCTACATATTTAACTTATACTTACACTAAATAGCTTCACATTTTTTCGGGTAGCGTTGCCAGTCGTCCGGATAAAGCCGGACATAGTTAGGCTTTTTGATTAAGTGTCCGGCCAATTTTTTTGTCGTACCTATTAATACTGAGACACAAAATCCTCAATAATGTAGGGTGTCTGGCCTTTTTACCCAAATGTCCGGCCAAACTGGCTGGTCTGTCCGGCTATTAGGTTTGGCGACCTGGCAACCCTATTTACGGGAGAATTATTGTTGGGACCGACTCGTGTTGACTGGACTAGTTACAGAACAAGGCTTGGCGGTTCCAGCGACGACGCTAGGTACTTATGCTATTGGAGTTACTGTGGCTATTGCTATCTCCCTCGCGCCCGGGGCCGCTTGCTGCTATCTCCTTTCCGCTTCCAATACTTTGTAGCTCCTGAAATAGTCATACACATCTATGAGTAAATTTGAATATTGTTAATATTGTGGGACACACACACAATAGGGTATTTGACAACAATCAAAATAAATTCATTGACTCTAACTAGCAAATTACGCTTCCAAAACAGCCCGGATAAAATCATTCAAACTTATTTTCGTGCCATCAACGATTTTACAATGACGAAAACTAAAAATAAGGCACCATGTTGAGCATGACGTCACAAGATAGTATTTCATACTAAACTGCATACTTTCGGAGCGTTTTGACACTTCATAAAAAGAAGCTGATTTGAACTGTCATCAAGTAGCCTATTTCGGATAGATCGTTCTCGAGTTTCGATGCAGTCACTAAGAGAATCAGGTTTGAGCAAAAAAATATTTTATTTTGCCCTCCGGCCGAAAAGCGTCACCTTGCCGGCCGCTGCGCTAAACGAAGATATCGCTTTCTGACTCCGTCGAACAGAAAAATAGTAAACAAACCTTGGCCAGTCAATAAGAAAGGCTCAGATCACATGTTTATCGTCCTCCGCTTCGCGTCGGCTGACAATTACGTGTTATCTGAGACATTTATTACTTTTTTTTTTCTGTAAGTAGGCCTCAAGTGTTGGTATACCATCTAACAGACACGACCAACAACACTGTCCGCTTGAAAAGGGCACACATCATGAATTAGACAATACATACCTATATAAAAGAGACCCAATATGGCAACATGTCACTGGACCTGTTCGCCCCCAATTTAAATTGATCACTTCTGATTATAATTCAAATTCAAAATTATTTATTCAAGACAACAGTGATCCAATATATTGTTAGTAAATACTTAAGTAGCTAGGTTAGTTGATTAAATTATTAATTAATTATAATATCTAATATACACATATTAATTGACGAAATAAATGTCCTCAGAGTGAGGGTTTATTAACGTCGACATCCAGTATATCTGCAAAGGGCTGTCTCCTCTGTCAGCAAGTACTCTTAGAATGTTGTTGGAACTACCCAGTACTCTGCCTCTGATGGAAGCAATTTTTTTGCGCATTATGGCGTGAAAACCATCTACGCGGGCATCGGCAAACATGCCTGACGCGCTACAGAATCGGGGTAGTCCCATCAACATTCTAAACATGTTGTTATAGAGGACACGCAAAGCGTTGAGTGTTTTTTGGGTAAAACTTACCCACAGGCCACTTGTGTAGAACGATTGACAGAAAGATTTAAATAATGTTATTTTTACTTCTCCTGTACAATGCGTGAACCTGCGGGCCAGCATATTCCCTCGAACAGCCAACGCCCTGCGTTCCCTTTCTATATCACAGTCATCTTTTAAGTTACTGGTTATTACGTGACCTAAATATTTAAACCGATCAGTCTTCGTCAACTCGTTACCATAAAGTCTGAAAGGCGGCACGTAGCCTATCGATTTACTTCGCTCAGCGAAGACCATAACCTCGCTTTTGACGCAATTATATTTCAGTCCATGAGCTGTAGCATAGTCCTCGCAGGTGCGCAGCAAATCCCTCAATGCACAGGCTGACGGACTCAGCAACACCATATCGTCCGCGTAGCTTATGTTGTTCACCATTTGGCCATCTATAGAACAACCCGCATGCATGTTGCTGAGTCTGACAATCAACTCATCCACATACAGACAGAACAGCTTAGGCGACGTTAAACCCCCCTGCCTCACTCCACAATTCAATCTGTATGTGTCTGAGATCGCACCCGCCCATCTTACGCAATTATCCTGGTGCGCATACCAGTGGCCAAATAGGTCGACCAGCTCCCTTGGCATACCAGTGGCCCCCAACTTACGCCATAGTAACTCATAGGAAACCATATCGAAGGCTTTTGAAAGGCCCAAAAAACAACCATACACCTGTGTTTTTCTTCGTGTGTAGTACTTGACAGTCTCCTTTAAGGTAAACATTGCACTCTCGGTCGAGAGACCGGCCCGGAAACCAAATTGAGAGTCATGCAGGTGCAAGTATCTACCCAGCTGTCCATCAAGGAGACCGTCAAGTACCTTAGCTGTCACTGTAGCCAACGATATGGGTCTGTAGTTATTCCTATCAGATACATCCCCGGTTTTGTTTTTAACTATGGGGACCACTAGCGTGCGCATGAGATCTGGAGGCAGATAGGTATGCCGAACACAAAAATTAAATAGCATACTAAGTACGCGAGGCAGATGTACGCCAGCATGTTGGAAGTGCTCGATGCTAAGCGAGTCGTGGCCCGGCGATTTTCCACGATTCATGTTCTTTATAATCTTTGCAACGTCACTCGCTGAGAAATAAACCGGCGGCCGATCGTCACATCGCTCATTAGCATCAGGCACCCCCTCCTGCCGCGCAACACATGTCCCATGGCTCGCGATACTAGTTATAGGCAACGCTTGGACTTTAAAATGGTGCATAAAGAGATCAGCCACACTCCCGGGGTCACTGACACCGTCCACGCTCGCAGGAAAACTAGGCTTTGAATTTAAATTTTGAGTATTTTTCCAAAATGATTTAAAATCCTTCATTTCATGTTTTTTAGCAATGATATCCATTTTAATTTGGTTTTGATTTTTTACGCACCACTTTAACTTGCCTTTAAAATATTTACGTGATTGATACATTGATTCATAAAATGGGCCAGATACCGGTTTTCCATATAATAACCACAATTCGAAACATCGCCTCGCCTCCTTGTGGGCTTCACCAACGTGAAGGTTCCAGCCTACCACCACTTTACGCTTACTCCCATTATCCCGACCTTTGTAGGTCATAGTTGCCGCGTAAGTTAACGAGTTTATTATTTTCGTATACAAATCACAGATTATCTGCCTATGTGAGTCACATTTACACATGTGATCTGCACACTCACTTAACTCTAATGGGAAATCGATTTCCCGCAATTTTTCGTGACATATTGTACCATATTGTTCAATTTGTTGCAAATCCCTACTACCCCACGTCACCATGTTATTATTGTTACCCCGGCATGGTAATTTAGATCTAATTACGTTTAGATTACATTCCAGAACTAAAGGAAAATGATCAGATGAATAAACATTATAATCAATGTATACATTTGTTATTGTTTTCCAAGCCGAACAAGTGACAAGGCAATGATCTAGCCACCTCCTGCTGTTGTGAACCTCACTTATGAATGTGAAATTTGGCGAGTTACTATCAAGGTACTCGTAGTCTGCACATATCCACTTTTGCTCACTAGAAAAGGATAACATTTCCTTACCGAATATCTCTGTGTGATGGGCGTTGTAGTCACCCAGCATATAGACACATTCTGCATTACAACTTTCCACTATCGCACTTAGAGTACCTAAACATTGCGTAAACAAAGGTAAGTTTTCCTCACAATTTGTAGGCATATATACACTTGCTACTACAAACACACTATCGACCGTCGTCACCTTAATCGCAACTATGCGTTTATTATCCGACGAAATCACGGAGACGTTCGGAAAAAGGGACTTGCGCCATAAAATAGCTACTCCGCCATGTGGACGGCCGCGTAGCACTCCGGCCGAGACGTCAACAGCTGATGATCCCGTGTAACCAAAGTCCACATGTATGTCGCCTAAAAAGGGAAGATCCCAGGGTAAAATCCATGTTTCCTGAAGGCATATTATGTCCACTGTTTCACACAATTGCTTTATTTCCGTAGCCGACGTTTTTACATTTTTGCAGTTGTAGCTTACAATTTTACATTTTGAGACCGCGTTATCCATTTCTTTTTATGTTTGTCAGATCATCAATCACAGCGGTGTTTTTAAAATATTCAAAACGTCTAAAACAAATATCCTCCGGCCACATCTGGTCACTTAAGAACAGGTTTACTTTATGTTTAGGTACCCATAGTTTATACGAGTTGTAGCCCTTATCTTTTTTCGTATGGATCCTTATCAGGTTAACTTTCACCTGGGTATTATCTAAAATATAGTCCAGTATATCAGCTTCAGTGGTATCTTTGTGCACATTGTATATAAACAATGGGACCTTTGTGTCTGCGGCCTTAAAATTGCATGTGTTTACCTTCGGCGCTTTTCCAGTACATGCTTCCAATTTTTGCCGTCGGGGACGTTTCAGCTTGTGTTCATTTACCAATGTCCATTTTTCGGTAGACTTATCCTCTTTCCACTCACGGTCCGATTTAAGTACATCTGCCATTGATAGGCGTTGGGAAAATCCTTGACTTTTTGGCTGGTCAAGACTTTGAAGAGTCGAGATTGGCTTGACACTAGGTACAGGGTTTTCTTCTCGTAAAGGTGATTTCAGGCTGACGTCGATAACTGAATCACTGACCGTTAGCAGCGTTCTTTGTGGCCCGTCCTTTAAAATGTTATTAGGCGTATCGACGGGAGCTGGGACTGGGTTTGATTGGTTATCACTGTCATTTACAGTGTGCGATAATCCAAAAGGACCGCTATCCATTGTAAAGGATTGTTTGGACGCGCCTCGCTTAGTATTTACATTCATGAGGCGGTAGGCAGGAGCCACAACTGGCGGCGAAGATGGCAGTGATTCCGTCAAGATGGAAACCTCTTTTCTATTGTTGTCTTGTAGCATATCAATGGTCACGTAGTTATCTTTAATATTTTTGATATCTTCTTGCATTACTAATAGATCTTTAAGCAAACGAGTTGCGTCCAGATGATCAAAAGTAATTGGGGGTAGTTTATTAAGATCCCGCGCAACAAATATAGGAATGTTTTCCGGATCTGTTCCCCTGAAAACACTAATAATATCCATCAGGTTTCTCTGTACTCGTCCTTCATTCTTCCGATTCACCATCTTCTTATCAGTTTTAACAGCGTCGAACAATAACGTCTTTGCAATTGAAATGTCAGTTTCACTAAAACCCGTTTCACAAATTCGTATCAAGCTGGGATTATCCATCACTCGCAATTTATTTTGCACAAAAGCTAAAACCTCGTTTATTACAACATTGCAATTTGAGCACTGCACTATATTAGCCATTTTAACTCCTTTTTTATATTATTTTTACGAACGAAATTGATTACATTTTACTTCTATCTTATGCGCGCGTGCACACAGGGATCGCTCACGCACACGACTGAATGGCTGAATGGCACGAATTATAGCCTGAATGGCTGATTGCAGAAAGAATAATAAAAAAAAAAAAAAAAAAAAAAAAAAGAAAATAGGCCTCAAGGGCTCTTTCACATGTCTAATTCTTTCTTTTTACTGGCCGCGGTATGTAATGTACTATTAACACAAGTCTTTTGCTTCCGACTATAGCTTTTTGTGTAGCAGCGAGATGCAAAACCAATCAAATGAGCCAAAACAGGGGGGTTTCTTTAATGTAATTTAGGTAATGCTAAGGCAGTCTTACGATTTCGTCATCAGACCAGGTCCATGTTGCCATATTATTGTATTGTCCGAAGATAATATGCAAGTATACCAAATTTGAACCAACCAAATGTCGGAAAGTGTTTCTCATTTTAGCTTCTAAGTAGGGATGTAACGTTACATCATTTTGCCGATACGATACCGATACCGATTATTGTAGTAATTAATCGGTGATACCGATATCGTAGCTAAATAATGCAACTTGTTATATTTAACACAGACAACCTTGAAAGTGTAAAGTAAAAAAAAAAAAAAATTGTCAACAAAGAGTTAATTAATAAAATAATTAAAATTGCACAAGGTAATAAACTGATACATAAATTAAGTCAGTAATTGAAATTACTTTTTGCGGATTTTTTTTCAGAGGGCAAAGAAAGATTTGTATTATACGTAAGTGGGAGGCAAGTCAAAAAAGTTTGGGAACCTATGCACTAGTGTATCGTATAATCGGGACTCACAGTGCATGTTATTTCCTAGCCTGCAGCGCGCTGGAGAGCCAGTCCATGGCCTGGTCGAGCCCCTCGCCGCGCACGGCCGACGTCTTGAAGATCTGGAACGTGCGGTCGCGCAGCGCGTCCAGCCCCAACGCCTGGTGCACCTCGGCCACTGTCAGGCAACCCGCCATATCCTGCTTGTTCGCTAGCACCACTAGGATCGCGTTCGCTAGCTCTTCTTCCTTAAATTTAATACGGGTCTCTATTTAACACTTTAAATAAAATTTTGATGTTGGATTTTCATTACGGTTCAAGCAAATATCATCGGGTGATGAGGTGGTATCCCCGATTCCACATATTGCATCATATGAATTTCATCCCACGTTTAATTCTATTTTTTGACCGCCCATGTCACGGATGGTCACAGTGTAAACCACTTACTGGAGTGAAATCACATTATACAATTTTAAACATAAAATATTTCCATTTTAAATATAATATGTATGTAGTAGATTAAAATACCAAATGTGGTTTTAAAAATATACCACGTTTTTTTAATATACCTTCATCATATTTTTAATAGTCAAATTTTATCAAACTCATCATTTCTTTGCACCAATATACAAGTTTATGGCAATGAGAAATTAAGTAGCTACAATGCTCAAATATCACACAGATATATAAGGCATTTAAGCTGGCAAATTATATATAAAACTTACTCTTAACATATGCACCAATTCATCTTTTGATATTCCTATTCGATCTCTGTCTGCTGAGTCTACAACGTAAATTATTGCATCTGTGTTGCCATAGTAACATCGCCAGTAGGGCCTGAAATGCAAACGAAATTATTTTTTAAAAATATAATATAGGAAAATACTGCCTTGGGCAGAACTAACTCGCACATCCAATAGATACTTGTACACAAGTCAGTAATGGTATTTGCGCAGTTGAATACTTATTGTGATCCTGCAAATAATAAAAGGCGAAAAGTCAATTTTTGGGTTTGTAGACAGCACTTTCAATAATATCTCTGAAATCCCATCTTTCCCAGTCTCTATCCCCTACTCCCATCTTCCTAGAGTTAATAAAAAAAAGACCAAAAATTGTCTTTAATCCACCCATTCGGTATTTGTCACATTCATGATTTAATGACTCATTTAACCCTTTCTGGATGGGAAATTTGTTGTATGAAGACTTCCGACTGTTGTGACAGCTAACAGCACGCATTCAAGCACAAAAAAACCTTTAACTATTCAAGTGAGGCGCTATTGTTTGCATGATAGATTGATATCATCCCGATCACGAAATAAGGACTTGCACAAACACAGAATGTTCCAAAGTGTGTATAGGAACTGGCCGGAAAGGGTGCCACTATAGTTTTAACATACAAAAGGTTTAAACATGCAATGTGAAGTTAAACAAATACACTATAACTCTAGGTGTATCAAATTTATGCATTGTCATTAAAATTATCATAGAAGCCAAACTTCTACTGGGTAAAGAGAGGTGGGTGAAAAGGCTTGCATTGGTGATGTACTGTTGATACTAACAGTATAGCAGCTCTGATCATAGTAAAAAGGATTTGTGTCATTCGTAACATAACCTAATCCCTCACATGATTCACTTACCTTATACTAGTCTGTCCTCCAAGATCCCACACTTGGAACTTGAGGTTTTTGTACGTGACTTGTTCTACATTAAACCCGATTGTGGGTATGGTGGTGACCACCTCGCCGACTTGCAGTTTATACAGGATTGTAGTTTTTCCGGCGCCGTCTAATCCGAGGATCAAAATACGCATTTCCCGAGCCCCTAGCAACCCCCTAAAGTAACTAAACAAACCACCTGAAAATTGCAGTAAAATTTATTACATTATACCGGCTGTTTACGAAATATATTCATTTTTATGGCCACTTGATTGCTTACCCATTTTGTCTGATAAGGTACACTAGTTTAATTCATTTAGTAGACGTGGTGGCGTTTAAATTATATCGTACAAGTATGTAAATGTTCCCTGGTCTATTATAAGTACTATATACAAGCTTTATTTATTAAGTTTAACCAATTTAAGCGACAATTTAAAGAACATTTTATTGGAAATCGTCGTTTGACGTGTAACAAGCACACAGATTTGTTGCTAGCCTAAAATTGAATACGTCAAAAATTTCACGTAAGTTTCTGGTGTTTTCATATACTATTCATAATGTTTAAATTTTATCATTTAATTTTTCATTAACAGTTAAAAAAAGCAAGTATTGGAAATAAATAGTAAAATTTTACTGTTTCTTTACAGTACTTGGTTTTTTTCATAAAGTGAAGTGAAGTGGGGTAAATGAAAGTTAGTTACTGGCAACACACCGATTTTTTTAAATATCACATAGGATAGGCCAATACACTGACATATTGGGCCAAGGCCGTAATGATTATTTTGTTTAATTATAAACTTTATTTAATTCAATTAGCAATATAGGGAATTAATAAGATTTCTGTACATCGAAAGAAATACCGTAAAAATTCTAATCTTAAATATTTAGTTACTTAAACGCCTGTATAAAACCATATAGCAATATTTATATTATTTAATCCATTCATGTCTGTCTGACTAGCAGGGATCGGAAACCGTTCCGAGTAGAATACCGGTTTTGTTCATTGACACGAGAACGGAAAGGTTCTGGTTTTTGTTTGTGATCACCGGTTAAAGAACCGTTCTTTTGCGATACCGTTTTTTACTAAGTTCCGTTTCTGTGGAACGAAATTAAACGTTTTTCTCGTTGCGTAACAAGATAGAACGAGTTGCTATTTCTAATTTTACCTTGAGTTTGCCTGCGGGATATTTTGTTTTTCGGTATGCTGCGCACAATGATTTTGTATTTTTTGCTTTTGTGCGTTGCTTAGGTTGTTGTGTTGTTTTGTTACGGATTCATTCGGATTATAAAAGTAGTTTCGGACAATTAACCATTTTTCGTAGATAATTTAGTTAGCAAGTGTCTAGCGCGATGTATTTGGTATATGGTATACATATAACGAGATTAATTACACTCACGGTCAATTAATTCGGGTCATTTTCTAAGGACAATTATAATAGGAAATGACCAGAATTCATTGTTCGTGAGTGTATTTAATTATTTGTAGGTATAATTTTAATTTATATTACCGAGTGAAAAACAAGCATTCTGTCGACCTGATAGAACAAATTAACGTTCAAACTGTTCAAAGCAAAAGATTACACATGGGTGGTCAGTCTGGGGACTAAGATGTAGTGTCTGATGCACTGTTATACCTAATACATACTTATATTTAATTTGGATAAATTTAATGATTAGAGGCAGGTACATTTGTTTCGTCTTGACGAGTACTCTGTACCGAAATAATATCCAGGGTCTGATGATGGAGCCGGAAGGTCGGCATGGGAATTCCGTAATAAAACGTCGGAACCCCATCGTGTCTGGGCTCATTTGTTTTGTCTTGACGAGTACTCTAAACCGAAATGATATCCAGGGTCTGATGATGGAGCCGGAAGGTGGGCATGGGAACTCCGTAATAAAACGTCAGAACCCCGTCGTGTTTGGGCTCATTTGTTTTGTCTTGACGAGTACTCTGAACCGAAATGATATCCAGGGTCTGATGATGGAGCCGGAAGGTGGGCATGGGAACTCAGTAATAAAACGTTAGAACCCCATCGTGTTTGGGCTCATTTGTTTTGTCTTGACGAGTACTCTAAACCGAAATGATATCCAGGGTCTGATGATGGAGCCGGAAGGTGGGCATGGGAACTCCGTAATAAAACGTCAGAACCCCATCGTGTTTGGGCTCATTTGTTTTGTCTTGACGAGTACTCTGAACCGAAATGATATCCAGGGTCTGATGATGGAGCCGGAAGGTGGGCAAGGGAACTCCGTAATAAAACGTCAGAACCCCGTCGTGTTTGGGCTCATTTGTTTTGTCTTGACGAGTACTCTGAACCGAAATGATATCCAGGGTCTGATGATGGAGCCGGAAGGTGGGCATGGGAACTCCGTAATAAAACGTCAGAACCCCATCGTGTTTGGGCTCATTTGTTTTGTCTTGACGAGTACTCTGAACCGAAATGATATCCAGGGTCTGATGATGGAGCCGGAAGGTGGGCAAGGGAACTCCGTAATAAAACGTCGGAACCCCATCGTGTTTGGGCTCATTTGTTTTGTCTTGACGAATACTTTGAACCGAAATGATATCCAGGGTCTGATGATGGAGCCGGAAGGTGGGCATGGGAACTCCGTAATAAAACGTCAGAACCCCATCGTGTTTGGGCTCATTTGTTTTGTCTTGACGAGTACTCTAAACCGAAATGATATCCAGGGTCTGATGATGGAGCCGGAAGGTGGGCATGGGAACTCCGTAATAAAACGTCAGAACTAGGGATGTAACGATACCGATACCGATACCGATATATCGGCCGATATATCGATATCACCGATATATCGGTATCGCCGATATTATACAACCGATATTTGAAGAATTTGCTGTATGAAAAAAAATCTGCAAAAAATAATTTCAATTTCTGACTTAATTTATGTACTGGTCTATTCTATTACCTTGTGCAATGATAATTACTATGTTAATTAAATCTTTGGTTCTTAATAAAAAAAAAATGAATTTTGAGTTGACAATTTATTATTTTTACTTTACACTTTCAAGGTTGACTCTTTGGTAAATATAGCCAGTAGTCATTGCCATTAGTTATAATAAGGACATAAAAATATCTGAAGTTCATACTTCATTATTAAGCTAAGATATCGGTATCGGTATCGGTATCGCCGATATTAACTACTATATATCGGTATCGGTATCGTATCGGCAAAACTGTGTATCGTTACATCCCTAGTCAGAACCCCATCGTGTTTGGGCTCATTTGTTTTGTCTTGACGAGTACTCTGAACCGAAATGATATCCAGGGTCTGATGATGGAGCCGGAAGGTGGGCAAGGGAACTCCGTAATAAAACGTCGGAACCCCATCGTGTTTGGGCTCATTTGTTTTGTCTTGACGAATACTCTGAACCGAAATGATATCCAGGGTCTGATGATGGAGCCGGAAGGTGGCCATGGGAACTCCGTAATAAAATGTCGGAACCCCATCGTGTTTGGGCTCCATCATCAGACCCTGAATATCATCTCACTTTAGAGTACTCGTCAAGACAAAACAAATGAGCCCAAACACGAAGGGGTTCCGACATTTTATTACGGAGTTCCCATGGCCACCTTCCGGCTCCATCATCAGACCCTGGATATCATTTCACTTTAGAGTACTCGTCAAGACAAAACAAATGAGCCCAAACACGATGGGGTTCCGACGTTTAATTACGGAGTTCCCATGCCCACCTTCCGGCTCCATCATCAGACCCTGGATATCATTTCGGTTCAAAGTATTCGTCAAGACAAAACAAATGAGCCCAAACACGATGGGGTTCCGACGCTTTATTACGGAGTTCCCATGCCCACCTTCCGGCTCCATCATCAGACCCTGGATATCATTTCGGTTCAGAGTATTCGTCAAGACAAAACAAATGAGCCCAAACACGATGGGGTTCCGACGCTTTATTACGGAGTTCCCATGCCCAGCTTCCGGCTCCATCATCAGACCCTGGATATCATTTCGGTTCAAAGTATTCGTCAAGACAAAACAAATGAGCCCAAACACGATGGGGTTCCGACGCTTTATTACGGAGTTCCCATGCCCACCTTCCGGCTCCATCATCAGACCCTGGATATCATTTCGGTTCAGAGTACTCGTCAAGACAAAACAAATGAGCCCAAACACGATGGGGTTCCGACGTTTTATTACGAAGTTCCCATGCCCACCTTCCGGCTCCATCATCAGACCCTGGATATCATTCTGGTTCCGAGTACTCGTCAAGACAAAATAAATGAGCTCAAACACGATGGGGTTCCGTCGTTTTATTACGGAGTTCCCATGGCCACATTCCGGCTCCATCATCAGACCCTAGATATCATTTCGATTCAGAGTACTCGTCAAGACAAAACAAATGAGCCCAAACACGATGGGGTTCCGACGTTTTATTACGGAGTTCCCATGCCCACCTTCCGGCTCCATCATCAGACCCTGGATATCATTCTGGTTCAGAGTACTTGTCAAGACAAAATAAATGAGCTCAAACACGATGGGGTTCCGACGTTTTATTACGGAGTTCCCATGGCCACATTCCGGCTCCATCATCAGAACCTGGATATTATTTCGGTTCAGAGTACTCGTCAAGACGAAATAAATGTACTTGCCTCTAATCATTAAATTTATCCAAATTAAATATAAGTATGTATTAGGTAGGTATACCAGTGCATCAGACACTACATCTTTGTCCCTAGACTGACTTTTGCTTTGAAGAGTTTGAACGTTAATTAAACAAAAATATCAATAACGCGGTAATAATATAAGTAACGCCTGACTCAATCAATCAGTTTGATTGAACGTTTTTTTTTTTTGACAGTGACTTCTTTATTGAAAGAAAGTACAGTAAACTAACAAATACATAGAAGATAAAATTTAAATTTCCTAAAACTAAATAAACCTAAAAACTAAATTAAACTACCTAAATTAAAATACCTAAAATACAATAAAAATATTGCAAAAAGAAGAACGTTATTTGTATTATTTAATTTTGCATTCAGTTTGTTCTGTCAGGTAGACAGAATGCTTGTTTGTCACTCGGTAGTATAGAAATACCTGCAAATAATTAATCTAGTTAAAAAATTACTATGTATCATCTTTAAAAACTTAATATCACAAAACAAACAATATTATAATAAAGAGCGTGCGCGCTTCAACACTCAGAATTTAAACTTTCCCGACAAAAATTGAAAATAAATACATCGCGCTATGCGACGCGCTACAAAACACGGAATTTGACCTTGTAAATGCCGGCGCACATCGTCACCACCCCTGCGAGCCCCTCGGCGAGCTCGGCTCGTCGAGAATACCGGTTTTTATTCTTATCAGGAACGTTATCATTTCGTTCTTCATCACTTAGCGATCACCGAAATATTCCGTTCCGTTCCATCAAAATACCGGTTGTAGCACGAACGGAGTAAAATAACGGTATTTCAACGAAATAAAACGGTAATTCGATACCGGTTCCGATCCCTGCTGACTAGGTTCAAATTAAGTTAGGCGCCGTAATATTCTCTACACAGGTTTAAGTCCGAGTCGAAATGATTTCAGAATTCGAATGATGAGATTAGTAAAATTTTGACCAAATAAAATAAACGCACTACCTACTTACAAATATTCAGGCCAAGCGATATGGTCGCATTTTTATGTGATTCCATCGTATTATCTATCCCAGGTGTACCACGTTTGGTGCCTCCAGTGCCATAGCTTACGGTGCAGATCCCGGAGAGCCGCAAAAATGACCAAACCAGAACCAAATAAGGGCGCAGTGATACGCAATGCACCAGGTGCTTAAAAGGCTAGTGACAGCCCTAAAATATTTATTCGGAGTACCTAGGTAGACGACCTCTTTGACTTCCGTATACGACCTGACAGCTATCTTCCCTTTCATTTGATTTATATAGCGTATCCTTGATTTATGCTGCTATACTTTTTAATTCCACCATTCCACCATTATCCGTCTTGAATACCGGGTGGTGTGGTAACCTGTCTTGCTGAGGTTTACCCGAGGCAGTCTTCTTCCACAAAGTCAGACAGTTGTGGCAATTCCTAGAGCTATTATCTGATGGAGCAACAGCTGCTTATGATTCTACAATCCTCTGTCTACATAAATCTGTACCTATACTCCGTAGCTATCAGAGAGCGAGCGGGAAGGCACGACACGAGGTACGAAGAAGCGCTTCAGAGCCAGTGACGTTATGTGACGTAGCGTGCGCGCGCGTCACTGCCACGCCCACATACGTATCTTATCGCCCCCGTTCAGAACAAAACAGCGCAAAAGATATTAAACAGGCAATAAAGTGTGGGCCTTACTGTCTATAAGTTATGGTTCAAATTGAACTGGGAAGTGATGACGTTAGGCCTTTTTCAAAACATAAAAGTGAAAAGTAAATCGTTTAGCGTACAACACGAATTCCGATTTACCGCACGGCAGGGAATCTGAATTAGATAAAGCTAATAAGATAGCTTAGGATGATAATCTGACACAGGTCAATAAAAAATTGTCTCTTTTTGCGGCCGTTATCATCTTTAAGTTTTTAAACGATTTTATTTGTACTTGAGAGGAAAATTAATACATACTATCAGAACGCGATTACGGGCGTATAGATTATCTTTTTCTTTTTTGTAGGTGTCGAACACTAAACTTAATTCTTCTACAAACTTTAGTAGTACCTACCTAATTACTGTTGACTTGTGTAATAGACACAAATTCACTATATTTTGTTACATTTAACATTTATTTCATGGTTTCATGGTATTTGATATTTGTCTCAACATTTTATGAGAGCTCTATAGGAGCACCTTTATCCGAGCCCTAATTTATGCCCATGTAGGTAATGAGCCCAGCCGAAGACCAAATATACCTATAATTATAAAAATTATATAAATTATAAAGATTAATTTAAACTCCATAAAACCAAGAATAACAAAAAAAACAGCTCTGGCTGCGGCATGATCTCAATTATGTTGGCGGGTGGAGGAGTATTTTGAAATTTAGTGTCCGGGCCAAATACAGTTTGTGCCCCTCATGGCCCGATTGGCCGCCCCGGGCCATGACCCACTTGGCCACAGGGTAAATACGCTCCTGAATGGCGGTATCTGAATCCCCGGCCGCCAGCTCCTGAGGAGTTCCGGCCACTTCCAACGGGCTGCGGATGCAGGCCCCGCTGCAGAGGCTCCATCATCGGTGTGGTGTTGTGGGTATGCCTCCTCCTTCTGAGGGGTCACAAACCCTTTTAAGGGCCTGGGAAAGGGCCTGGTATTTCCTGGCATGCATACAAAAAAACCTCTGACTCACAAGGGCATTTCTTTGGAACTTACAGGCTATGGGATGTCCCGACCCGAGGCATGGACCAGCCTCATAGACGTGAAAATATTCATGTCGGCTACGAATTAATCAAGTATTTCAATGCTGTTTTAAGATGTGTAAATAT
This sequence comes from Eudemis profundana, assembly GCA_947034925.1. NCBI lineage: Eukaryota > Metazoa > Arthropoda > Insecta > Lepidoptera > Tortricidae > Eudemis > Eudemis profundana. The sequence continues at coordinate 2,649,842 of OX344800.1, read as the reverse complement.
TCTAGCGTAAAAAAAAGTTATTGTGGTAACCCCCCTTGAATTTACAGTCAGAGTTAGGGTTCCCACATCGTCGTCGCCAAATTCTAAGGGGAGTCGACTCAAGTCACGCCTTTTTCGCTCTTATTGCGCTTTTTTGACCAGCATGAGCCGATTGCGCGTTATTAGATGTGCGGAGACCCTTATAGAGGGAAAGCAACCTCACCAGGCCCGTATTTAGAGTTTTAGAGATCCAGGGCTCCTAGGCACTTGGTATTGAGAAGGCAAGGTATGCTTTTGGGGTTATATGAAGGGTCCACCGCTGGAGCTTCTCTAGGGAGCCCGGGGGCTTATAGGCCTACGTGGAAATCTGGCGTTAAGCCTCACTATCGCTTGCGCGCGTGGTAACTATCGTACATGTGCCGTATGCGGTCGCCTGACGATCACCTTGACTCTACACAGCCGTTGTCATCGTACGATTACCTGACGAAATCAATCGTAGCAACTTCAGAATACAGTAAAGGTATACCTATTCGGGAGTTTTAAATTGGGATATCCAATAGGGTATGGGTTATAAAGTCGCTCCGTAATTAAAATGAGTTAAAAGGGGGTTACATTGAATAACAGTAGAGGCATGCGCGTGAGTCACGGTAGTATACGGACATGAGCTACAAGATCATGCCAATGACGTTCCAGTGTAGGGCTGCTCCGTGGCACGGTTCTTCGGTCATTCGAGATAAATAGCGTTCGAGATGTGATCTTCAGCCGCAGTCCGAAAAGCAAAAGAAAGACGCGTTAGGAACCTATAGTTTTTTTTGCTTACAGATTTATGATTATTAAGGTAGATTCTATGTTGACCATGCAGAAACCACCGAGATAGGACCGTTTGTAATCTGATCAAGTACCAGTATCAAACCAACATTACAGTCTGTGCTGAAAGAGAATAGGCGTGGCGAAAAACGGAACTAACCTAACCAGTATGGCCACAGAACAGAAAATACGGCACATACGGTAGAAAAGTATTACAGCGCCCCTCAATCTAAATCCTATTCTCTTTCTGCACAGACTCTACCAACACTACGCGAAAGTATATAAAAAGTTATGCCAACATTATGTGAAACCTGGTTGCAGTAGGTATTTCGAAAACTAATAGTCTTTCACTCCGGGTTTAGAGTGTTGGGTAAAAAAATGCTTCATCGTAATTCGTAAGTATACAATGAAGGAAATGGTAGAATGTAGATTAAACTATTCCATGGACAAGAACCAAGCTCTTTAACTGTATGTCGATGACGATGAGCTCTTATACAGCATGTGTGCTACTTGGCAAGAGGGTTGCGTCCGTGAAGGGGTTGATATAAATTACAAACTCTTTGCATCGTCTCCCGATTCTCCCAGCCCTATTCCTACGCATCATAGGATGCCGCAGTTAGTGAATCAGTCGCTAATTCCTGCTATTTATACCACATTGTCGGTATTTTTGTAGCAGGCATCTCGTGACTAAACGGATATAAATAGGGTTATGTGTTTGCAGGAATTTCGTGAAGGTTGCGCGCGTGCGCCGATAATGCCCTTTAAAGGCTCTCATAGGCTTTCTTGTAATGTAATGTAAATTTTACGGATCCTTTCATAATATTAATTATTAGGGATATAATCAGAGAAAATCACAAAAGCCCCCTGGCTTTTGCACCATGACCCCTAAGGGCCTTATCACACTTGCGATTTGCGGGCGAGCTGCGGGCGAGTTAGACGCGAGGTTCCATACAAATATCGCTCGCGGTGAGGTCGCCGCGAGTTCGCCGCGACTGGTTTTGTATGGAAACTCGCCCGCAAGTGTGATTGACTGATAAGGCTCTAAGAGGCCCTCCGGTAGCACTTCTAAGATGCAATGTACGTATCAGTGGCGTGGCGTAAAGGATATCCTTGGGCAAGCCGATTCAGATTGAGCGTACTACAATGGCGTGGCGTCAAATATATACTTAGTAAATCCGGAGCAGGTTTGGATTATTTTTCTTCAGGAGTAGTAGAAACTCTGGTCATATGCTTTAAAATAGACAAGCCAGTGGGAATCGGGTTCTATGGACGCCAACCCACTGGCGTACATTTTCCTTAAGAGCTGTAGAATAAGGGGCTCAAATATTAGGCAAGCCGGTAGAAATCGAGTTCTTTGGACGCCACGCTACTGGTAGGTATACACTGCTAGCTCTAAGGCATTTGTCCCATCGCCGCCGGCGAGTAAGTGAGTAAAATTAAGGGGAATAGCATTACATTGCGGATCTGGAAAGGTCGATTGATCAAACTGTCCCTGGTCAGCCCGCAATGAACTCTTACTCGCCCAATTTTACTCGCTGACTTGGGGGTGGGACTGGTGCCTAAATGATCACATTAATGCCTAGCATACACTATCAAGCCCGCCAGCACGAAATCCCATGGACACGGGCCATTAATTCCCAAATTTATAAATTTCTTTACTTAATTAAAGTTCAAAGTTACACAACCAGCGACGTTTTACGGTCGAGCGGTGGCGGACACACAGCCGGATATAGGAACAGTAGGGGTATTCACTAGGGTGTCACGTCATTTGGGATTTTCTGAATATCGCAATGCAATAGCACTGAAAAGATGCGTGATTTTATCCATAATTAGGGAAAAATAAACAAAAAAACCGGTCAAGTGCGAGTCGGACTCGCGCACCGAGGGTTCCGTACAAACTCGTCAGTAGATACCTGAATAATTCAAGAAAAACTGTATGGTGGGACAAACTTAACTTTGCTGTTGTAAAACTGTTATCCCCATAATAATAATAATAATAAAAGCCTTTATTCAGACAAGTATATATACATGTGATTTCACTTAAAAAAAAACTAATTATGCTTTGACATCCCTGTCTGTGTGCCTTTATTGACAAAGGCCTCCTCCAACTGTGACCACATTATTCTGTCACTCGCCACTCTAGTCCAAGAGCTACCTGCCACAGCCTTGATTTCGTCAACCCATCTTTTAAACGGCCTGCCTCTTTTTCTTTTCTGATATCTCGTGAACCAGTACATTATACTTTTTGACCATTTTTCCTTTCCTCTTATTGTATGTCCTGTCCATTTCCATTTCAGTTTTCTAATGGTCGCTGTCACATCCTTTGTTCTTGTATGTTTCTTTATTGTAGTGTTCCTTATTCTATCTGATAACCGTTTCCCCATCATACTCCTTTCCATGGCGTTTTGGCATGTGGCAAGTTTCTTTTTGTGGGCTTTAGTAAGTGCCCAAGTTTGGCAGCCATACGTCAATACATGTAATATGCAGGTATCGAACAGCTTCCGTTTGATGGTCATGCTCATTTCTTTGTTTTTCATTATCTCCTTCAAACTCCAGTATTGTTTCCATGCATTTCCTATGCGCCTGTCAATTTCTTTTGCAGTTGCATCCGTTGGGGATATTACCTGGCCCAAGTAAATATAATCATCAACATATTCAATTGCAGTGTTGTTGATGCAGATAGGTTCCTTCTCACTATTTGTCATGGCTTTGGTTTTTTGCGTATTCATGACTAATCCCACCTTGCGACTTTCTGTATCTAGGTCATTAAGCATTGTCTGCAGCCCTTCTTTCGACGGCGATAGGATTATTAAGTCGTCCGCGAATCGTAGGTGTGACAGATTCTCTCCGTTGATAGACAGTCCCATCTCCTCCCAGTTCAAGTGACGAAAGACCTCCTCTAAGACCGCTGTGAAAAGTTTTGGTGATATGGGATCACCCTGGCGTACACCTCTTTCTATATTTATTACTTCGCCTTCATTGTCTAGTTTGATTCTTGCTTTGCTGTTTTTGTAGACATTTCTCAATATTCTAATGTATTTAGGTTCAATACCCTGGTTTTTAAGCGCTTGCCAGATCTTCTCGTGTTGCAGTGAATCGAATGCCTTACTGTAATCCACAAAGCAGCAGTAGAAGGTTATATTAAATTCTTTACCTTTTTCGAATAACTGTTTGACAACGTGTATATGGTCGACTGTTGAGTATCCACTTCTAAATCCTGCTTGCTCTCTCGGTTGATTTTCGTCCATCTTAATGGTTATTCTGTTGAGAATTATTTTGGAGAAGACTTTGTAGATATTCGACATGAGGCTAATAGGTCTATAGTTGTTTATGTTGTTTTTGTCGCCCTTCTTATGTAGTAATATTATGGTTGAAGTAGTCCACTGGTCAGGTATTATCTCGTTCTGCAGCACTTCGTTGAATAGGTAAGTAAGAATGGGTATAAGGTGATTCTGATTTTCTATTAGAAATTCGTTGCTAATCCCATCAGAACCGGGAGCCTTATCCTTCTTTTGAGTTCTCATTGCTTTTTCTACTTCTGCAGGTATTATATGTAATACTTCATCTTCTCCTGTTAGATCTGTTATTTGGCTGTTACTTGTGCTTGCATATAAACCCCGGAAGAATTCCGTAGCAATAGAGATAATTTTTGGTCGTCTAGTTTCCGATTTTCCTCTTTCATCTGTTATGTTAGGTATCCAGTCAATCTTTTCTTTCAGGGCTTTAACTGCCTTTTTGATGCCTCCCGTCTTCTGAATACATTTTTCTAATGCTCCTAGTCTGTATTTTCGGCGGTCACTTCTCATGTTTGATTTGATTGTTTTACTTATCTTGGCAATATCTTCTCTTATACTTTTTGTTTTTTCATGTCTATGTATTAGTTCACCTCTTTTGGTCAGCAAGTCTTTAGTTTCATTCGATAGCCATTTGTTCCCGACCTTCTCATAGCTTAGTGTTTTTTCTTTTGTTATGAGTAATTCTTCAAATATATTGTATTTTCCTTGAGTATTAAGATTGTTTGTATTTTCTATGAAGTTCTTTAGTTTTTCCTTTACTTTTTCAGTGCTTTCTAGTGTTTTAGTGTTGGTTGGCTTTACCTTAAAAGGTCGATCTCTCTTAGGCATGTTGAGTAATAATTTAGCTCTGACCATTCTGTGATTGCTATTGAAATTGAGTTTGTTTATGACTCTACAGTCTTGGAAGTTTTTAATTTTGTTGGTTAAAATATAATCTATTTCATTTTTATAGCGTCCATCGGGCGATATCCAAGTCCACCTGTTATTAATACGCTGTTTATAGAAGCTGTTAAGAACTTTCAAGTTATTTTCGTATGCTAGTTGAACGAGTTTTTCGCCATTTCTTGTTCTTTTCCCCGAACAGAATGGGCCCAAGACTAAATCTTCTCCATCTCCTCTGTTTCCTGTTCTTGCGTTGAAATCGCCCATTACTATTAAATTATCATGTGCGTAAGTTTTTATTGCATCCGTTACTGTAGAGTAGAAAGAATCTATTTCAGCATCGCTGGATTGTTCAGTTGGAGAGTAGATCTGTATGATAGACCACATTTTGTTGTTGGGCGGTAGTTTCAAGTTAAGTATTACAATTCGTTCTGATATCCCAATGAATTCGTCTATGTAGGGTTTTAATTCTTTTTTAATAAGAAATCCTGTTCCATATTGGCCTGGTGTATCTCCTTTGAAGTATAGAATAAATTCTCCATGATCTTCTATGCTTTCACCCTGTCGTCGAACTTCACTTAGCCCCACGATTGACCATTTGATCTTTTGTAATGATAAGATTAACTCGGTCAGACTTTCATTTGTTCTTAGTGAGAGTGTATTGTAAGTTGCAATATGTATGATGTTGTCATCGTTATGGCAAGGTGTTTCTGTTTGTACGAGTTCTTGGTATTCCACTGATTCAGTTGGAGGGTAGTGGTCTTCTTCCCCCACGGTGACCGGCCGGATTGGGGTGTCTTTGCAAAAAGTTGTTTTGGTTAAAGTTATACTATTATGGTTCTGGGTGTCAAAGCAGTTTACATGTTTTTTGGGAGTTCCGATAATGAAGCTGACCGTCCCCCGTTAATTGAAGGCCCTTGCTCGATATAAGTACGTGTTTGTGATCCACTATTTTCCCTTGCTCCTATATTGAACAGCGGATATATTGGTGTGTCCGGTTTGAGTAATTTAGCCGGTCCCTGCTGGCTTGACTGCGATATATCTTGCTGAGGAGATACAGAGAGGGCTCTCTTCTTAGTGTCATTCTTTTCCTTTACAACCAACTTGTTGTATTTAATAAATGCAATATTCCCTTTTTTCTTTTCTTCTATTAGTTGATCTTTTAACTGCCTTCTCTCTTCTAGTACTTCTTTGGGGAAATCTTCTGTGACGTATACGGCGCTGCTGTGCTGTTTCAGTGTTTTTCTATTTTTCAGGATAGTGTTCCTTTTGTATTGGGATGTTAAATTTATTAAAATTGGGCTTTCGTTCGATTTGCCTAGCCGTCGGCTATATTGTATCTCAGATCTTTGGAGGTTAATGCCCATGCCTTTGTTGACAATGTCGAGGACCTTGCTTTCTTTCTCCCAGTGCTCAGCCACAATTCCGTGGAATATAACGTTGCGCTGTCTCTCTCTGGTTTCCAGATGTAAAATTTTGTTTTCCAGTTGTTTGATCTTTTCATCGCTTTCTTCCTGTCTTTTATGCATTTCAGTTAATTCGGCATTTAAAGAGTCCGTAAGCCGTTGATATATATTTTCCGTTTGCTGGTCCATCTCATATCTCATTCTGAGAAATATTTTTTCTAAAGTAGATTCTGAGAGGTCCATAATTTATTGGTTTTCGAACGGACCTCGTTGCTGGCAAAAAACTGCGAATCCGAATGATATACTATGGTTTATTCTTCTGGCAACACTGTCCTGCTGTCAGTTGACAAATTTGAGGGTATGTTGTTATTTTGTCTGGCCGGAATTGTCAGAAGCACTATAATTTGGACAAATTTGCCAAAATAACACGATCCCCCGTGTGGATAACGTTTTCACAGAGTTCACAGCTATTTTTCTTCACGGTAGCACTATTTTCGCACAGTAATTCGACGTATTTCACCTAATATGTGTTTATGTTAACGAGCGACGTTTCACCTTGACAAGTTACTTTGACACATATCCCCATACATCGACATAAATGCCGCGGTTAGTTTAGTAGGAGCAAATAAAGTTGTCTTACGATTTTTGCGAATTTCTAAAGTTAGGAAAACCGTTTTATTTTTCCTGTAATATTTAAGATAATATTAATAATTGGTAATTATTACAGATTTTTCTGCTCAGTAACTTCGGAGATAATAGGGGGGGAATGGTATTTTTTTAACGTTTTTTGTCTTAAATCAAAAACTACATGTCTAAGAAAAAATTTAAAAACGGTTTTAGAATTTTCATATTAAGCCCTTTCATTTGATATCCCACTCGATATATTCGCTTATCTTTTGATTTTCGACATCCCATTTCGGTTCCCTTTAAAAAAAAAGTAAAAAAGGTATAAGATTTTTTTTCTGTCCCATAGGCTCGGGTTGGCAGTTTTTAACACTATTCCAAATTTCAAGTCGATAGCATCAGTAGATCCTGAGATATCTTGCTGTGACAGACGGACAGACAGACAGACAGAGTCGCACCATAAGGGTTCCTTTTTTACCATTTTGGTACGGAACCCTAAAAATATTACTTGCTACATATTATACTTTTAGGGCTCTACCGGCAGTTGAATAAAAAAAATGTTTAATAATTAAAAAAAAAAATAGATAAATATTTCATGATCGCCAAAACTATTTTATTCGTTTAACGACATCTTTTTGTTACATTTCTGTGGGTCTAGTGAAACGGGGTACAAGTCACATTGAACCAAGGAGCAAAAGAGCTTAAGTCATACAATAGAGTTGTGACCTTTTGTTCCTGGTATTTTGACTTGTATCCCGTTTCACTAGACTTACAGATTTATGCTTAATTTTTATTATTATTTACTCTTGGACTACTTTTAACCGTTACTCACTTCAGAACTAAAAACACGATTTCTTGAAAATATCCTTTTACATAATTTTGCGTAGCAAAATCGCTCTTATTAATCATTATAGAGCAGTAAAAGGTCAACCAAATATGATAAGGTATATGAACCATGTACATTAAAACAAAAATGTATAGAAAATTTCAGCGAAAGGATCCCCAAAGCCGCAAAATAACGACTTTTCAGTGTCTCTATAAACGTAGAAATATCGTATGATTTGCTTGCTACAAAATTCTATTTTTACTTTGTGTTTTCTTTCCTTTATTCGGATAGACTTCAAACAAAAAAAGATTTAGTACATACTAGTTTATGTAATAAAATAAATTAAACTTGGCTTAATTCACAGGTATTATTCACGTAACTTTAAAAATAACGCTCAAAAGTTCCTCTTCATATACATATTCCACATATTCATGGATCAAATTATATTAGCCACGAGATAGAATGAAAGGCGAAGTTGTGAATTGCCCCACAGTTCAGTTTATCAAATGAAAATCATCGAGTAAATGGGGTGCTTGGAAACAACATAAAAACGTTGCATAGTGGGCATAGGTCATAGCTTACAGCAACAAAGGGAGTCGCCATTTTCCCGGTACGCAACAGTCCACAAATTTTTTGCGGTGCCAAATCGGTATTTTTTGTTGCGATTTCTGTACGCTTTCAATTTAATTTAGTAGGGCAGGATAAATGACAACCGTTTAATTAACCTTTCAACCAGGACTAGACTTCCAAAATCGCTGTTTTCAAAATATAATTAGGTACCTAGTTAGGTACCTACCCAACTAAACGTAATAAAAGCGTTGAAGCGAATCTACTTCAGACCGGCCGTGTAAGTTCCCTGCAGAGTGTTACAATTATATCGATACCTTTAAACTCAAAGGACGTAAACGCCGTAGGTTCTAATGGAGCTTACGCCTTTTGAGTCTAAAGATCGATATGGCGTAACGGTGGGACTTTCCAAAGCCGAAGGCAAGCAGAATCGGGTGTATTGGCCGGGGTTCCGTGGAGCCAACAGTGCCGTATCTATATCGTCGACTGTGGTTTAATTAATGAGCAAATGCAATGATTGCAAATGTCGCCCGGGTGAAGTGACATATAAGAAGTTAAGTCGTTGAATAATGTATCTTTTTTTTAAATTTCTTTTTCAAAATGGTGTACATAACTCAACGTATACAATTAACTCGCCAAACTGCTAAGACAGTGTATTGGCGAGATCGCTCTCATATTTCATAGTTCTTAGCTGCATTCACCTAGTTTATTATTTTTAACAAGGTATCAAGTTATCCAAAAATAGATCTAATAAAATAATATCACATCTATTAAGCTGATATTTTTACCTCTAACTAAAGTTGATACGAACATTTACAATTACATCTCATATAATTTAATTAACACCTTTTACAGACCAATGCCCCATGGGTCACGACGAACTAGCTCCACTAATCCGTGCCCCAAATATAGGTCACTAAAGAACGACCTGGTACGCACTCACATTAGTACAATATCTCTGTGAATGATGCTGTCCACTTCTTTGAAAACTGAAGTGTAGAAAGAAGTAATTTGCTGGACTTACAAGGAAATTGAAACATTTTGTATGCAGACTATTGTGTTAAAATTTGCAGGCGTAGCTAAGCGGTCAGAGATGTGAAAACTGCGATTTCTGTGTATAATTGAATAGCAAATATTTAAAAAGAGGATTCAGGCTCGTCGAGCTCTTTTGTCGTCAACATACAAGTCATTCCTAAACACGACTCACGAGCCCACACATTTAACAAAAGAAGCGCTGAACCAACGGTTTCATGAACTGAAAAGCTTAGTCATCAATGAGCTGGCAAGGCTGTAGTGACGTCACGTGCCGTGTGCTGTGACGTCATACATGACGACCCTTTATTATTAGCATCCTGTTGTACAACGTGTATCGTAATTGTCCAAATATTATGAAAGACGCTCGTAACGTAACTGATATAGTTCCTCCGAAATAGTTTATTAGTTTAAGGTATTGCGTGTGTAGGCTGGTATTTGACAAGGGATCATCTAATTTTAGAAAATTCATCACGAAATAACGTCAGTGGTTGTAGCTTGAGTCTTTTCACATTAGTGGCCTTATCAGTAAACGGAACAACCATAACCTCTTGTTTAATATGTCTGGGTATCTGCAAGGTTTGCACAAGACGTCAGAGACATTGACACGATACTTTATGTTGGTGTCATGTTGGTATGGAAAATCGACCGACTCGAATCACCTTAATTTGGCCGCAGTTGGACTTTTTTTACAAGTGCTAGTGCTGCTAGTGTGATAATTTGTTAAATTTGGTGAATTTTACGTGATTCCTACTCAGAATCACGAGTAATATAAACTCTAATAGGAGAAAAAATGTGTCCTAATATTTTGTTAATACCGTTACTTTTTCATAGTTACACATTTTTGGACCCTTTTTCTGTTATTAGAGTCGATAGAACTTGTGACTGAGTAGGCATCACATAGAAATTTAAAAAGTTATGCGTGTGGTACCTAGTGCTTTAAAAAAAATGACCTGTTACCGTTGTCCTCTCCCGCACCTAAAACGCATACTCTCAAATAACCAGTGCCGGATTAAACCAGGGCGTCCCCTGTAGCCTTTGTTTTAAGACGCCCTTGGTTGGTCTAAGACATGAATGGTAATTTTATAAATTGTCCTTTTGCGAGCGGGTGTGGGGCGGCTGTAGAATTTGCATACACTACATTTGCTGCAAATAGGTAACACACTTGACTACCCACTTGTATATTGTGTGTTTAGTCGTTACACACATTCTCTACAAAGTGTCGTTAAATAGGTAACTAAGGTACCCTAATTCCGTGCAATGCACTGCGCAAACGCTTTTTTCTCCTGCCGGTACCCGGACAGGCGTTGGGATTACCCGTATCCGCGTAAAACGGCTCATTTGAATAAAACTATTGTGCCTCTCGAGTTTCGACTCGGATTCACATGTTTATTGCTCGTAAATAATACCTATCTACGGAATATTAATGGGAGCGATTAAGTTTTGCTTTTGTTTATAAGCGATTTAGGTACTTAATGTCTGCATGGGCTATACGAGGCTACTTTTTCAAGCTAGGATAGTAAGCTAGTTCTGTACTAAACTGTCCTGGCTTGCTGACCTGGCTTGGAGCGTGCTAGTTCTGTTTACATGAGGCTCTATTATTTTAAGCTAGTATTTACTGGAGTGACAAGGTGACCACACGTCCAAAATGAACTGCATGCGAAAAAACCTGCTTACTGGCCAACTGCAAACTAGCTTCGTCGGCCACATGAAGCTAGTAAACAACCTACGATTACTGGTTTCGGGCCTTATTACACTGGCGATTTGCGAGCGCGTTTTCATACAATACTTGTCGCGGCGAGCCCGCGACGAGTTCGCCGCGATCGAAATCTGTTTTTTTTTTTAGAAACTGACAAACTCGCAACCCATTCCCGGGCATAGCGATTGTCGGACCGGGTGGTCGGCCATGGCGTTCCCTAGGGTCGGACCAGGTCGCTAGCTGGACCACCCTCGGGTGTCGACTGTGTGGCACACACAGTCTACACACAGGTCGGGCTGGGTGAGTGCCGGGGGTGCCTGGGGTCGAACCAGATCACCTTGTCCCGGCCTACCTCGAAAGAATCGGGCTAGGTGGGGGCCTGTGCGCCTGGAGTATCTCTCTCATCGAAATCTGTATGAAAACACGCTCGCAACTCGCTTGCAAATGGCCAGTGTGATAAGGCCCTTATCGTGCAGATCATGCGATGCAACCAGCACTGCTTCAAAAAAGCATCATCCTGAGCCAGGTTGAGGGCTGACTCGCCGCGCCGGAAGGCGATACCCGACAAGGTGGTCGGACAGTTCGGACACCATGGAGAATGCTTATGTGGATACCTCCAGGTGGTCACGACCCGCAGTAAGTACGACGAAGAAAGACGGTGAAGAAGAACAACTGCCAAAGGGGTTTGAATTGAGATCACAAAGACATGAACCTCTGCGGTATCGTAAGGGCCATGGAGGTTAAATGGCATCATGGCACTACCATCACCTAAACTTTGGGATCGCGATCCTAGATCATGATGTACACTGAGCTATGACATTGGGTTTGGCAAAAAAGTACGTCAACAGGGCTCAAAGCTCGGTAACGTATAGGCAGCTCCTTCGGTGTTTCACTTTTCATAAAGTGGCTCATCTGCTTGTTTGCCATTTGTGAAATAATAGTATTTTATGCAACAGTTGTATAAGAAGGTTCAAAAAATGCGAATTGCGTGAGTTGCGATACGAGCCGCGAATGCGGCGAGTATCGCAAATAGAGACGCAATGAGCGTTTTTTGACTTAATTATACAACGTTGCATACAATACTTTTTCTACGACAGGTTTTAAAATATAAAATACAAACAAGGCATAACCTGCAAAGAAGGCAAATATGACGTATGATTGTCAGTATGTGTCTATGGTAAACTTTTTATTTTTTAAATGAAGTTGAAACGCAGTGAATATATTAAAAATACTTTTGTTTTTATGTTGGCATCAATGAATTTAGTTCAGAAAGTTTCGTTTTTCTTAAAAGCCGTAGGATTTTAATTGTTTGTTAAGTTGGTAGTTGTGCATTTTTACCGTAAAGTTAAAATTGAGCGCTTAATCCTTGACCTAAGTTTAACCTAGATTTAGAAGTCTGTGGTTGCTAGCAATAACGTAAAGTGGCTATAACGACACTAGTGCTGTTATGGGGAATAGAGTATAGACTTCTCTGAACTCATATTATGTATGTTCTTATATTAGTGTTCGTGACCAAGTAAAAGACAGATAACAGTACAGGAGTAGAAAAAAATATTAAAAGCGTCCAGTCAGCATCAAAACCGTTGACACACCTCATAAACCTAATATAATCCCTTTGTGCCTATTGTGATAAAGATGTGTGACGATATATATGGCGCTTTGGATGACTGTACTCCCAATGAGACGTGAAAAGGCGCTAAAAATTAACTTCAACGTCACTGTGTCCAAATTGCCAAGACAAGAAGTATGCACACTGGTTCTAGGTACCTATGGCTATCAGGTGGACCATAAATCGTCACGACGCGTCTGTCGCATGCTACACGTAGGTATCGCGATATGATAATTATCATTAATGTCATATTCGTAGAATTAAAAATCTTTATCTGGGTTTTTCTCGTCGGCTTTCACATTCTTTTTCCGTGACTGTAACAGGACTGATGTTTGAAAAGCTGATAGATTTAAGTTATTCAATTCAATTCATTTAATTTATTATGGAATTAATCCATAGTTGGAATAGTTACATTAAGACTTATCACTAGGTTAGTAGGTACCAGTGGCGTGGCGTCCAAAGAACTCGATTCCTACCGGATTACCTAATATCAGGCATTTGACCACCTTATTCTTCAGCTCTTAAGGAAAATGTACGCCAAATCTGCACCGGCTTGCCCAAGAATATCTTTTACGCCACGCTACTAGTAGATACTTACTATACTACATACATGAATTATCTACGCACTACATTACATTGAGTTTATTCCAGTTGATATCAAAATTAAGATTTAAGTTATTATTTACAAACTATTTTTTCATGAGTTGATGTTTTTTCGCTGTTCAGTGCTCAGCACTTGTGTGGTCTAATAACCAATAAAAAATCACTTCGAATTGCCAAGATTCAAGATGAAAAAGCTTTTTTCATATTCCACTACGCGATAAAAAACAATCGAAATATTAAGCTCATTCAGTCCACAAATTAAAAAAATCAGATTTTTTGTACAAATAACTTAAAATGTATGAAAAATCCTTCTTTGAAGTTGATGGACAAAATAATAAATAAGACAAAGTAATAATACAAATTCTTAAATCTTTTGCTAGCCTGTTAGCTATTGTGTTCCATTCTTTGACAAGGCCTCTTCCTTGGATATCGTCTGGCTCCTGATTGGTGTATCTATAAGTCGTCAGTAATTCATGTTATTGACATAAAAAAAATTACAGCTGCTTTATTCCTAAGAAAGAAAAGAAAGAGAGAAAGAAAGATCCGTGCCAATGTTGTCATGGAATTTTACTAAAAAATTTCAGACCGTCTTAAAATAAGGTCCTCTAATTCGTATTTCGTCCATTTGCAATTTAGACCATGTGCAATTTTAGACCACCTGCAACTTAGACGAAATGAGAATTACATGTTTAGACGAAATGCTTTTTAGATCATAATTTGCTTTTTAGACGAAATAATCCTAACCCAAACTTTCTTAAGTGTGGCTGTTTCAAAGTAGTTGACGCATCATGCCATCATCTCGTCCAAACGGAACTATTTTTTGTAGACACCATGGTTATTACCCTGATTAGAAACAGTGTGTTTTTTGTCTCGTGACTAACTGCTACATATTCTATGAGCCTCATTATTTCAATACAAAATTGTAACTGATGTCATACGTGACGCGAATGCAGATTTGGGAAACTCATTTGAAGTGACCGGAGATGGACAAATAATTGGTCATCGCCATCAGAATTGGCGAAGCCCTCTCAAACTGTAACATAGTTGCAGTAGATGGAACGAAGTGAAAGATATATAAACCTTCTTTAGTTTATATAAATAATTGTATATCGCTGTCTTTCGCTTGTTGGTAAAGATTAGCGGAGACGTGTCTGGAGAAAAAAAACAATATGAATGAGCGTTCTGGAACTTAAATTGCCGATGAGGGAACTAACACCGCCAAACTTAAGTGGATCTGGTCTGGATATGCCTGCGGAATGTTATAAGTGGCAAATGAGCAGACGATCCACCTGATGGAAATGGTTATCATCGCCAATGGATATATGCAGCACCAGAGGAGCTTCCTAAACGTTGCCTACCTTGGAGAGACCCGAAATTTAGTGCCTTGAGCCAAGCATATCGCCCAACCGAAAAACGCCTCGTGTTTTAAATTGAATTGAGTGTGAGGGCTTGCTTACCTCGTGGCTTGCACCGACGGCCCCTCTCGTCCTGCCTTCTTGGGCCATGGCCCTTTTGGCCCTAACGTAAACGACCCTGATATACTCGTAGATTTAAAATTGGTATCTAGCTGTGTCTTCTGAGGAATTCGAACCTCAAGAATTACTCTAAGCATTTTTATACTGGACAAGCATTTACCTGCGGATTCGCCTGCATTTTTCCCGTTATTATCCCAAGAGAGCTTCCTACTGGGATATAAAGTATCCTAGTTCAATCCAGGACCTGTTCTAGTTGTATGCCAAGTTGCATATCAATCCGTTCAGTTGTGACCGCGCTATTTAGTAACAATCATAGAGTCTGTGCGGAAAGAGAATAGGCGTGGCGAAAAACGGAACTAACCTACCCAGTATGGCAAATACTGCAAATATTTTTTTCTTCGGTAGAAAAGCATTACAGCGGCTCCCAATTTTAATCCTATTCTCTTTCCGCACAGACTCTAACATCCGCACAAACTTTCGCATTTATAATATTAGTAGGATAATAAAGTAAACTATGTAAATGGCAAACTGTGTAAATAGATACAACTAGTTGGTACCTGTCACTTGACTGACGTAGGTACAAGTGTTAAACTTGCGTAGTTACTATTTAACATGTGGTCCAGTTATTGTTCCGTATTTCGTATTGTTTTAAATAGTGACGTCACGGACAGTGACGTTTAAATTACGAAATTCAATTTGATTATGTTTAAGACTTACGGTTTCGAATACTAGGCAAAACGCAATAAGTTTCTATCAAAACAAATATTTTTGAGACAACATTTCGATACCCTAGAGTAGAGCACAAATGTAGGTACTAACTTTTTGAAGAAAATGGTTGCAATTAGTAAGTTAGTGTACAAATCTATAAAGTATTATTTTAGTAAGTAGTATTTTATTGTAAAATTGTCTGTAAATGTTTCTCTTTGTTATTATGTACTGTGTAAGTTTTGTAATACCAGTCTCATATTTTACCACTTTTTTTTTCTCAATAGCTTCTTTTGCCAAAGGGATTTCTAACCATTTCCATAATTTTCTACTATATTTATTTAGTATAAAAAGATTTTTCCATATCGTGTACATAATAGTGTCGATCGCCATTCGGAAAAAAACGATTTTCGGAATACAGAGGACGCACTCCGACTCCGGCACGTTCGGTCGCGTTTCGCGCTCCCTCGGTCTATTAGCCGGGTTTTAGGGCCTTATCACACTTGCGATTTGCGGGCGAGCTGCGGGCGAGTTTTCCTACAAAAGCAGTCCACACTCGCCCACAAATCGCAAGTGTGATAAGGCACTTATTATTATTGTTGTAAGTTTTGGGACTTTTATATGCCGCTTCGACCATTGCTGATCTATTGTGGCAGCCCTTTTGTTATATTTCACTGCAGAGGCCCGTTGAGTCTAGGTAATTCCAGATTATTTGGGCAGTGAGTAGTTGTATCTCATCCGGAAACAAAATGTGTCGCCCTAGATGGATACTGCGTTTACGCATGAGTGGTCCGCACGAGCAAAGGATGTGCACGGCAGTCTCCTCTGACTCTTGGCAGACCCTGCACGCTGGATCTTGTTTCATACCCATTTGAAACGATACGGCACTTAGTCATAGGACGGCAGAATAGGATCTTTGTCGTAAACCGATCAGCCATCCCTGTCATGCTGGCCGTTGTACCCATATCGGTCGCGAGAAGGTGGGCTTAACACTTTATCAATCGTCGATCTATCAAAACAACCGATAAAGTAGTTATCACCACGCTCAACGTGTTCAGCACGTGCGTTTCATTAAATATGCATGAAGCAACTGTTCCAAAGCATGCGTTTTCGAGATAAAAGCAAAAATCTGCAATGAGTCGCATTTAAATCACCTCCCAGACCCGAGGATTTTCAGTGCCTTAATCCTGACAACCTAAGAGGAAACCCTGTGCCCATTTTCAAAACTACACCAGTCAATTTTCTTATGGTAATCTCATATTTGCAATTTTGCACCTTGTAATCTGTCATCTCATATTTGCAATTTTGCTCACCGATGTAACTTTTGACAACCACGAACTTAACCACAAATAAATGGGGAGTGCCTTTTCAAAAGGGTTTATTTTTCTATGGTCTTCGTAGAGAAATAAGCCTTTTTGGAAAGACACTCCTCAAATATGCACTGTAAATGCATGTTCAAACCACTCGGCTACAAATAATAGCTTTAGCCTGCCTGAGTTGAGCACCTAGCTCTGCCAGCAAACCCTAAAAACACAACTTTAAAAATAAATAAAAAATCCAAAGCGGTTTAGCTGTCTTCGAGTATCTAATGAGGGAACAAAAAACTGACGACTTGAGATTTTTTTTAAGTCGGTTAATTATATGCAAATACAGGGGAATTCCATACTCCATTTCTCACGGAATCATAATCGAAATTACATTCGTCAGCGAAGCGGTTGCGTTGCGGTTGGGGTCCAATCGGGCCACGAACGATTTAACACGTGTTTGATGATAGATGCCAAGCTGGAAAGTTCATCATCAGCCTATAAAGGGTAATTCGAAAGCCGTGAGCAGGATTAACCCTACATATTCAGTTTATTATATGCTACTCTTTCGTAACAGTATTAGCAAAGTACTAATTAATACTTATTCTGTGGTATTAGTGCGATTAGAGTTAATTTTTTTGATAGGTTTTGAAAACAAATAAAGTCTTAAATTATTTACGACATTGATGGTCACTTTACAATACTTTACTTTACTTTTGTAATTGCCAAAATGACATTGATAATTTATTTTCATCATAATCAAAATGCTGTCATAATAGTTAAAAAGGTTGTATCTTTATTAATTAGTTGTTATAGGGTGACCATGATGGTAGAGAATGATGTTTTGTACTTAAAGTAATAAGAGGAAGAAAAGGAGTGGGCGTTTCGTATACGATGGTGAACCAACCATTAACATTTACTGAATCCGGAGCGTTAGTTCTGCTTACGTCTCCAGAATCAACCTGTATACGTATACGTCCCAATGCTGGGACAGACCTACTCTCATAGATGAGAGTGAATGGGCTGCACTTCCCACGCTAGCGGATTGGGGACTTCACATACACCTTTGAATTTTTTCACTGGAGAGATGGAGAATCACTGATTTGATTTGCATTAAAAAAATCCAATTAACTGAAAGCCTCCTTCTTTTATAAAGTTGGTAATATGCAAATACAGGTGCATTCCTCCAATCTCACGCAACTCAGATCAAAATTGCGCCCGTCAGCAGCGCGGTTGCAATTCGGGGTCATGAACATTGTTAACATTGTTTATGCCACACCTGGCCATAAAGTGGCTTTTACCGCACGCTGCGCGTACGGAAAAAGCCGCTTTCTGGCCAAGTGTAGACATAAAATGATGTACACAACACGGGAGGTAATAAAAAAGCCCTCGATCGCATATTTACGTCCCTCGCCTGCAGCTCGGGCCACAAACTTCTGCGATCTCGGCGTTTCTTTGTATTACCACCCTAGTTGTGTAATGTACTATTGAAATATGCCGGGCTATAAAGTGACTGATACCATGATGTCGAGTAATCCAGGAACATGCATTAAATAATCCGATGAATGGAGAACCTCTTTTTAAACGGGTTATTACTTGCCCTTGTATAATATTTGTTTGTTTATTTCAAATCTTGCGACAGTTTTTTTCCAAGTACTTCTACTTAATCGAATCTTATGAAACTTTTCATCACACTTGCTCGAAAATGGTGTCATTACACGTAGGTTTTGCGGGCCGTAAATGACCTATTACGCCCTAGGGCGTAATGGTTTTCTTTTTAAATTTGAAACACTGGTTCTGTTTTACTCTTATTTGTCATGTTCAAAGGAAACGCCAACGTACTTTTTTAACTTTTATTACTGAAATATTTATTTAAAGAGAACTGTTATTGCAAATACATGTAAACACATATTTCTGTAACATTAATTAAATGTTTAAATAGTGCATTTCAGTATTTTGCAAAAATAAAATCAACCATTTTAAGTCTTTACCGCTATGGTTTCCGAACGTGACGTGAAGTCGCATTGTCTATGGATAATGTCACTAATGTCACTGTCAGTTTTACAATTTTATTTAGGTTAAGTAAGGTTATTTTAATCAGATTTCCTCACAAGTGTGATGAAAAACATTGTGTGTGCCACGGGCGGTAAAGGAATTACAAACTCGTGTTGTTAAAGCCCTTGGCTTCGCCTCGGGCTTGTAACAAACCCTCGTTTGTAATTCCTTACTTACCGCCCTTGATACACAATGTACTATTGCATACACTAGAGTTCCGATGACAATGCAAGATTATGATAGTTTCAACTTGCTAACGAGGATCTGATAATCTGATTATGGAATCGGAATGGCCAGTGGACCAATCACCAGCTAATGATTGAAAATAAAACCGTTTGACTTAGCAGGTATGGGTTCAGGTCATGCTTGGATAAATAATCTATTTTTTATTTAAAAGATATTCTCTTGTTTTGAAGTCGGTTATATTATACTTGGCAAATACAGGTGCATTCCTCCAATCTCACGCAACTCATAATCAAAATTACGTCCGTAAGCAACGCGGCTGTGATTCGGGGTCACGAGTAGGTATTGTTAACATGTGTTTGACCCATCTGGGGTAGAAAGAGTAGAAAGTGTCTGATATGATGTCATGACATGTCGAGTAATCCGGGCACATGCATAATAATCCGATGAACTGAGAACCTCCTCTTTTTAAATGATTTGAAAAGAAATCTTGCGACATTTTTCAAAAACTTTTACTTAATTGAATCTTACGAATCTTTACGCAGTCATAGAGTTCCCATCATATTGCAAGATTATAATAATTGCAATTTGCTAATGAGGATCTGATTCTGGAGTCAGGAGATGGAAAGTAGATTAGGTAATGATTTAAGAGTATTTCTAAAAAAAAAATTACATAAGTTTGTATGGACGTTTAACTGTCACAAAACTCGTTTAGGTACTTTTCTATTTTGTTACCGATAGTTCTTAAAGATAAATAAAATTTTATTGACTATTTTGCATAATTAAGATTTAATTAACAATATTTTACCCTAATTATCCAAATGAATTAACAAAACACTAAGCGATACTTAATAATCATCAAAAATATTGGTAACAAAATAGAAATCGAATAAGGATCTATTAAATGATATACAAACTTTTTTAGAAACGAACTTAAAAGAAAACCTCTGGCTATGGTCTGGCTTAAAAGTTTTTAAGTTGTTTTGAAGTTTGCTCAAAATACGCAAATATACTCGTACAGGTGCATTCCTCCATTCTCACGCAACTCCTAATCAAAATGTCGTCCGTCAGCAACGCGGTTGCGATTCGGGGTCACGAGCATTGTTAACATGTGTTTGACATATGTCAGGCTAGAAAGTGACTGATGCAATGAAGGCAACTTGCCTGTCATCGCGGCTGCTGACTGGTGCGGTCATGTGGTCACCTAATTACCACGTCTCTGTTTTCATACTAAATGTATGGAGACGCGTGAATTAGACGCAGACATATTTCTGGAGAATGGCCGTCGACATTTTATATCGACTGTCACTGATTAAATACTACCGTGGAAACGTAAGTGACGGCTTTAAAGTCCACTGACACCTCTCTACCTTTTAGCCCTACGCATCGCACCGACGCAGCCGATGTAGGCCACACTATATTTAACAAATCGCTATTTCATAGTGGCCGCATCTGGATGCAGCATAAATTGAAGCACGCGAGTGCCCTCGCGCGCAAAATGCTCCGTCTGGACAGGCTCTAACCGTCGGCTTAGTGCCACCGTAGTCATCAGACATTTTTTCCTAGCAGACGTTCGTCTTGTCTCAGTAAAAGGATCCACTATAATAATGATAAATGTCCAAAACTATTGTAACTCTCAGTAAGTTGGTCATTCGCAGACAAACACAATGACATGACAATGTGCATGTCCGAATTAGTGTAGGTAAGCAAGCTCGTAGTTGCAGTATCCGAGAGGCAACGGATGGCTCCGCGGTATTTGAAATAAATAGGAAATACATCCGTCCTATCTTAGCGGTTACACTTGTTTATCTGTGGTTTTTTGTATATTTTTCTGACCTCGGTCAACTACTTAATTTGTAATTTTAGTGACGGATTTCCTCATAGCACTAAAAGCAATCATAACGGAATCTGCTGAGCTCACGCGGAGTATAGACGTTGCTTGTGTGGGAAATCCTGAGGTCAAAGTCACTGATTCATGTACTTTGTTTCGGTTAGAGTATTGTTTGAGGCTGCTTTTCCAATAGAGTCACTAAAGTGAAAAGAGTTATATGAATCTTTAGCTTTCAAAAATATGTATCATTCTTTTGGCTCAGTAGCTCTGCGGTGTGACTACAGCTCATTAGCTCTTAAGTTCAGTAGCTCCGTGGTGTGTCAACGGCTCACTAGCTCTTAGGTATAGCTTATTAACTCCAAATCCGAATATTTCCGAACGAAAGAGAGAGCATTTAG
Source organism: Eudemis profundana (assembly GCA_947034925.1). Taxonomy (NCBI): domain Eukaryota; kingdom Metazoa; phylum Arthropoda; class Insecta; order Lepidoptera; family Tortricidae; genus Eudemis; species Eudemis profundana. The sequence goes on along the minus strand of OX344800.1, from coordinate 2,628,561 downwards.
GTATACGGTGACAAGACAGGGACGAAAAGTTCGTGTTTACGTCTATTTTCTTGCAGCTCACGGCTCAATACGGCTACTTGAGAGCGATTGCGCGAGTGGGTTGAAAGATATACTGAGTTGTTTGAATCGGAACTGAGCTAGTGAGCCGGTGAGATAGACCAGCTAATATACGGGTTGGGGTCGAACCAGGTCGCTAGCCGGACCACCCCGAGAGGGTCGGACTGGGACCTCTTTTGGATCACTCACTCGCATGTCTACCGTCAATGCCGGGCCGCGCTTAGCGAGGCTAGGCCAAGCTAGGCACGTTGACTGGTAGATTTTTCCTCGCACACCCGCTGCGCTACCTCACACAGCTATGGTGGAAACGCAGTGTAACTGCGTGTTTTACTTCACTTATCTGTATATTATATAATTATTTGTCTGTTTGCTCCAAAGAGATTATGGTAGGTACCAGTGGCGTGACGTAAAATATATCCTTGGGCAAGCCGATCCAGATTCAGTGTAGGTACATTTTCCTTAAGAGCTGTAGATTAAGGTGCTCAAATGCCTGATATTAGGAAAGCCGGTAGGAATCGAGTTCTTTGGACGCCACTCTACTGGTAGGTACAGAAAAAATAATAAGAAACTTTAATAAAACTAACATTAAAAAGTTTGAATTGTTATGGCGAGCCTTTGCGCGGTGCAGTCCCGATTTATTATCTATTTTAATTTTTCTTCTGTACATGTCTCTGGGTGGACTACCGTTGGTCATTTGTCTGCAATCTGTCAGAGTGGGGGTTCATGCCTAAATGAACTCTCGCTCAGTGCACTCGTTGACAGGCCTCCGATTACAAATCGTAAGTGCCTTAGGCACTTGCGATTTACGGGCGAGCTGCGGGCGAGTTTCCATACAAAACCAATCGCGGCAAACTCGCCGCGACTGACATTTGTATGGAACTTCGCTTCTAACTCGCCCGCAAAAATGGAAGTGTGATAAGGCTGACGCGGAGTGATTCGGTCGAGCACTGTGATTGGTTAACTCACGGTCCGTTCCGCCCAGTGACAGACAGTGGAGACGCACCCTTTTTACTAGTTCACGGGTAAATTAAATTAGTGCCGAGATTTACGGCGAAGTTCTGAACCACCAACAGGAATAAGCAGGTTCTAACAGGTTTATAACGGTATTGCTATTTATTAGCAATATAACTGATAATAGTAATATTATTTACATTTCTAGATAAAAGCAAAACGCTTTTAGCGGAAATAGCAAGATAGATCACCTCTAAAGTCACTGTCACTGGAATAATAATTATAGGTGCAGTTATCTTTTACTACATATGTCATCCTACATGCTGATGTAGGATGACACATATAAAAGGCTGTTAAAAGCGGTCGGCAACCTTTTAGCAGCTAAGGGCCACATAGTAGCTAACGAAATTAATGCGGGCCGCACTTTGTTCATGATTTGTGACTTTACACGATTCTGAATATAACGACGTTTACATACAAAATAGCCAGGGAGGCTCGCGTGCCGCAGGTTGCCGACCGCTGTCCTACATCTATCGTATTTAATCTTAAGTCAAGAGTCACTCTTGAACGGGCACCTAACTGCTATCGTTTGATAATTCAGAAAGCCACCGCCAAACTTATCCTTAGGATAATTAGATCCGTTAACTCGTATTCAATAGGCCATAATGGGTGGCCATAGTCGATCAAATTCCAAGCCAGGAGCGAACCATATTCTAACCATCGAAAAAAAAACCGGACACAAGTGCGAGTCGGACTCGTGCACCGAGGGTTCCGTACAAAATAGTAAGTAGATACGTGAATAGTTCAAGAAGAACTGTATGGCGCTTAGTTTAGTAGGCAGATAAGTATGTGTTACGATTTTTGCAAATTTCTATAAAACGGTGCATGTTAGGAAAACCGTTATATTTTTCTTGTAATATTTAGGACGATATTAATATTTGGTAATTATTACAGACTTTTTTGTTCAGTAAGTTTGAAGATAATAAAAAAATGGTTTTGGAATCTACAAACTAAGCCCTTTAATTTGATACCCCACTTGATATAATAGCCCTACTTTTAATTTTCAACATCCCATTTCAGCCCCCTTAAAAAAAAGGTACAAGATTTTTTCTATGTCCAATAGGCTCGGGGTTTGGTGAGGAACCCTAATAATAAGTATGAAGGCGTAACCGACACTGAAAATCGGCCCCACGGATTACGTGCCAACGGGGGCGGAGCTAGTAACTGGGCCAAAATTCTATTTGATTGCTAAAAAAACGTCCCTTGAAAATTTCAACACATAATTTCTTACTCCTTAGGATAATTTCTAAAAAACATTTTATTCCTAATTTAGAATTGTATATAATAAATAATAATAAATATTAGGGGACAATCATACACAAATCGAACTAGCCCCATAGTAAGCTCAATAAGGCTTGTGTTATGGATACTAGACGACGATATATTTAATAGATACAAATACTTAAATACATAGAAAACATCCATGACTCAGGAACAAATATTCGTGCTCATCACACAAATAAATGGCCTTACCGGGATTCGAACCCAGGACCTCCTACTTCGTAGGCACGGTCACTACCAACTAAGCTAAAGCGGTCGTATATGCTTGCCCGAATGATAATATTTATTGAAATATGTGGGCTAGGAATTAAATAAAGGAGGATTATGGTAACGCAGTGGACACTATATTGGAAGCAACACGAGGACCGGTAACGTCCAGAATATTGAGAAAATTCATAATAATCATTGAGGTTGAGAAATAACGTACCTAAAATTGCTAGGAAAATATTTAGAGACATCTACAATTTTGTAACAGTGTCTATAAAGTTTCATCTGCATTTTAGGCACTATAAATAATTTTGGCCTACCTACTTAGAAGTACGGCCCGCGGGAGAGTTTAATTTGGCCTACCGACGATCCTTCGAAATAAGTAAATACATGACCCGCAATAATATACCCCCGGATTACCAACTGTTATTATTCAGTTGTTCACGCAAAAATACGCATAATTAGACTTCGAGTTGCAAAATACTAGCCCGGGTAAAAATATAACCTATCTACTTGTTTATGGGTCAAATAATATTAGAGACGAGATTGACAGTGTAATTCTGAATTACCCCCTGTGTCATGACACAGTGAGTGGCACAGGCACAGGTTCAGTTGTGTTGTGAATGATTTGGTATCAGTTCGTGACGGCAGTTAAGTAGTCCGTATCCACAATACGGATGTGTTTCTTACCAATACTAAGGCTTCGTTTCCACCTGAATTGTGCAAGGTAGCGATGTATGGTCAGGTAGGTGGAAACGCAGACTAATTCATTGATCAATCTGAATTTGATCACACTTATAGCTCTGGGATCTCCCGAGACATGGACCAGCCGCGGCGACAGGGCCTCATGAAGGTCTTTTCTTATATACTAATATGGCCCTTCTGATTTTTAGTAAGTGCAAAAGACATCAACGGGCTTCATCATGAAGTTAAGATAATAATTGTTAAATACTATTTAACTGGGCAACAATAGTACACTACTTATAATTTTATACCTATAGGGCGGTAAAACAAAGCATGTGTCAGATCGCAGGTATAGTAAGAATGAAGCTGCGCGTACGGAGAAAGCCGCTTTCTGGCCAAGTGTAGACATAAAATGATGTACAATCGAACCAACTGAATCATGACCCACCATAAGCTCATTTTGCTAAAACTCCTAAATGCAAGTACTTAGGTCGAAATTTGCTTAAAGATAGATTTCCATGGTGAGGAACTTGTTATCATTTTATTAGACACTGACATTTATGGAGTGCACTGTCACTGTATTCTGTACACAACACGGGAGGTAATAAAGAAAGCCCTCGATCGCATATTTCAACATCTGCGACCTCGGCCTTTCTTTGTATTACCACCCTAGTTGTGTAATATACTATATCGACAAGTAATCTTACACTTGTGGGGGTCGACTCACACTGCGTCTTCCGCTTCATGGTTCTCACTCGAGAACCTTTACGCCCTAATAAACTTATCTTAAGAAATGTTCATAAAAACAAGGGCTAATAGCTATGTAAATGTAGTCAACTGGTTCTTAAATGCAATGCACAGATGAGATCAAAGACATTGCTTTAAAGGTTAATGAAACTGGTTAAAGGGAAAAGTCCCGGCAAGTCCCAGCTAAATGCTTAAACAAAGACCATAAAATGTAAGTGTAAGATTAGATTATATCTTACTCAATTTAAAATTGCATTATATGACAATAAGTATAAGTACTAAAAATCCCCGGTCGATCATAATTACCTAATGGTGATGACAACTGAAATGAGGTCCCACTGACAGAGATCACGACCTTTTACAGAAGGCTATCACCACGTTCGCTTCGGCACGTCGCTTTTATCGGCTGCCATATGAGTCACTAATTCCGACACCTTGAAAAGTACTAAGTTGAAAAGTAGTATTTTTTTGTTAAAAATGTTAGCCACAATTAGACATATATTAATAAAAATAGTTGGCTACATCTGAAATGTTCACTTGACAATGACATAAGTAACTTTGACACATCTGACAGATATGTTGTAGTTTTTGTGGTCTTGAATTAGAATTCGGAGTTTACGTGAAAAACGTTTTTGTATCCCACGTGAAGTTTACTTAACTGTGCGAGAAGTTCGAATTTCATAATAGTAGGTAAATTACACAACTAGGGTGTAAAACAAAGAAAGGCCGAGATCTCTACCCTGCATATTTGAAATGGACTCAAGGTTACTTTAGCGATAAAGCTGCTATTTGCATCCGCGTCACTTCAGCGTTAGCAGACAACTTCCGAGTAATTTCCAACGTGCGTCGGGGAATGTCAGTACACTGCAGTTTCCACTAATTATCCTCCTTTCGTCCATGCGCGTAGACAACGGTTCTCGTACCTCCGTGACCTGAAATCCAATGACGTCAGTGATCCGGATCCCGCGGTATGGAGGAAGTGTGACTTGCCAAATAGCCGCCTAGGTCATTGGCACCGTTACGCAATGGTTGTAACGTTAACATTGAGATGCGATGACACATTGGCGGATTGCTTAATGATTACCGTTTGGGCCTTGGGGGCCTTGGTCAGGAATTTGATACGCGCTAAAGTCATGTTAACTTGTTCCTTAATATTGGTATTCATAATTAAGTACAATGTTAATATCTCAAAAATGATGTGAAATATGTATCTATGAGACACGTGGATGAAATGTAAAATAAAAATAAAATATAAAAAAAATATAATTTACGAATATGAAAAATAACTGCTTAGACATACATAATCAACGTAAGTATTTTACGAGTATAAAATAATTCAGTTTTACTTTCCGAGTTGAATTCCCAAAAATGTTCCAAGTTCTAACCCCTACCTATATCTAGCAGTAATGCAGGCTTCTCGCATATTCCTTAAACATTTAAATTAAAGATTTTTTATTTTTCTTACTATAAACATTGCCATATGCGTCGTTTGTGGCTTTACCTATGACGTTACTTGCGTTAAGGTCATACAAAAAGTTGTCACCCGAACTTTTTGTACGACCTTAACGCAGGTCATACCATTTTCCCTAAAACTTTACTGCCTAAGGACCTGCCTTGGTGCACGTAGCTACCACCGACCTACAACCGTCAATGTAACACACATGCCCAACGTGAACTACGTGACCAGCCCTGAGTTTTCTTGGCAAAGTGGACCACGCTAATTAAGCCTTTTCAAGCTGTTGAAAGTGTGTCCCGTAGACGAGATACATGACCGTCGGCACGTTCGCGGCTTCCCTTTTAATATCTTGAAACAGGCGGTCTAGCACAACTGGCCGAGACTTCGCTCGTCGTGCGACGGAGCATGACCTGTCACTGTCACATATTGAGTGGCAAGCACAGAAATATATCGAGGTAGATGGAAAAAGAGTATGTACTAGGGCTTCCAATCCCGGGATTTCTTGTATGGACAATCCCGGGACCCCGGTATTGGCCATTGGAGGCCCTAGTATGTACCACGCGTGCTAAAAAGAAGTGGCGGCAACCTACTTTGCACGCCTTTAACTTCAGTTGCCGTCAATATTATTATCAGATTTGAAAATCTGTTAATAATGGTATAATAATTAATCGTTCAAATACCAGCAAATGAAATGGAAAATTTATGTTTTCCATCGCTAAATTACATTTTTATATTTAAATTATAATTTGTAATCTAAATAACATATTATGAGAAAAATTATCGCAAATGAGAATACTTATCTTGAATTAAGAAAACATAATCGACGGAATCCGATAATTGGCAATTGGCACATTATCGTGACAACTATAAGATCAAGAATGAAAGCGTTTCTCAGAAAAAGCGCTCAAAAAGGCTTCGTTTTCCTGTTACATTAGTAAAAGTGGTTCGTCCGGTCACCCGAGAACGGAACTTGTTTCAACTTACCCGGTGTCTCACCTGTCTAGGCCACGAAGCAATGATGCATCGGCTGAAAAACTTGAATATTGACTTAGCACCTTTCGTTCTACATTGTATTATAGTTATATATGTATTTGAACGTCACTGTAGGCCGAAATAGTACATTACATTAATAAAATAAAATAAAAATAAAAAATTACATAACTAGGGTGGTAATACAAAGAAAGGCCGAGATCGCAGATGTTTGCGGTCCGAGCTGCAAGCGAGGGACGTAAATATGCGATCGAGGGCTTTCTATATTACCTCCCGTGTTTTGTATATCATTTTATGTCTACACTTGGCTAGAAAGCAGCTTTTTCCGTACGCGTAGCGTGCGGAAGAAGCCACTTTATGGCCAGGTGTGGCATAAATGACATTTACTGCCTGATATGCGTATATATCGTTGAAAGGTGAATGAAATTGTAATATGTATGTTTAGGTTTTGCATGACTTGATAGGCTAAAAAATAATTATGTTTAAAATTTGGAGTATGTGGGTCGCCTAGAAGTAAGTCGGTACCTTAGAATTATGATGATCATCAGTAAGGCAGTGACAAAACTAAGGAACTTTGACGTACCTACAAGAGTTCTTAAACTAAAAGTTCAAATTGAATATTATTGATGAAATGAAATAATTTATTTCTGTAAGTAGGCCTCAAGGGCTCTTTCACATGTCTGATTATTTCTCTTATAAAATGATAATCGCTCCTTGACAATCATAACGTCACTATGCAAAAAAAAATTGTTTTTGAGTTAACAACGTCAACTAACTCACATGATTGTAAGTAGGGATATAACAATTACGATACCGATACCGGTATAATCGGCCGATTATATACAACCGATATTTAAAAGAGCGCGAAAAAAATAGCAATCTGAAAAAAAATCTGCAAAAAGTAATTTCAATTCGCCTGTTGACTCGATTTTTTTTTCTGTCGTAAATCGATTCTACTATTTGTGAGGAACAAATATCTATATGACACCTAATACATTTGTATAAGTATAACAGCCACAAATTGTAATCAAAAGTAGCAGATCGCACTGAGCATTGAAAACGCTCTACATATACAAAACGGGTCCTCCCTATGACGTCATCACTTCTATCGCTGTACTAAGTTGTATGAAAAAAATAGCATTTTGCCATTTTGAGCACGAAAAAGTGCGTTTAAGCACATAGTTGTCGTACATTTATTTTTTCAGTGTTATTTAAGCATTCCGGAATTGACTTTAATTTTTCTTTAAGACGATAAAAAAATATCGTTTTTTTTATACTTTGTGGTCTCATAACTTAATATTTTTTATACGTTTTTGGTTTATTTCTTCTGTGTTATGATAATTTAGTATTTTCCCATCCATGTGACTATATTATGTTGTAAAATTCAACATTAGTCAACATCCGAATTACTGACTTAATTTATGTACCGGTTTATTACCTTGTGCGATGATAATTATTTTATTTCGTTAACTATCTCTTTGTTTCCTAATAAATATTTTCTTTGAATTTTGAGTCCGTTTTATTTTACTTATAGATACATTGAGCAAATACATTGAAAAATCAAATACGATCGACTACAGCTAATGCCGGATTTCGACCGGATTCCGTCTTATTTGTTAAAATTGAAGATATTAAATAAACTTCAATTTTAACAAATAAAACGGATTCAAATTTTGAATTTTAAAATCCCCAAAAAGTATGCGTATGAATTTCTTAAATTACATAATTATTATCATTAAATATAACATTGATGGATAGTGATCAGCATTTTAGTTAGGTTAAGTTATTTTATTCGGTGAACTTAATATCTAATATGAAACGAGATTTCGAAATAAGTATTGGAACTATCGATAAATTTAATATCGAAAGGAAATCCCTAGTTAATTGACGTTATTGCCACAAAAAGTTCTATGTCTGGATAAGACTGTTAAAGTGATCAAAAATTACCGTTTTGTTTTAAATTCCGAGTCGTGCCGCAGGCTAATAATAAATAGTACTGTATTTTGATTACCTACTTTAAATGATATTCTGATTTTAATAACTGAAATTATTTTTATCGATATGAATCGTTGTTTTCTGTGTAGTGTCAACTTTGCAAGCTCAGTTTACCATAAATTCACCCGTTTTGATCAATTGAAAAAATGCTTTATGTTTGAAACCACTATAACTGCTACACGCTGCTTATTTAGTCACTTGTTGTGTAATGTAATAAAATTATTTTTTTGAGACTGATAGTCATTTGGGTTAATTAATAAATGTTGTTTAACATTTAAAAAAGTTTTCTTTACGATTTTTCATGGTTTTTTCTTTCAAATAACTAGATGTAGTGTCATTTTTCTTTAAACTAAATTAAAATTGAGGAAAACACAATTTGGAAAAAAATTAAGCAATTAAGCAAAAATTAAGGGAAAACTGACTTTATTATTTTAAATTCAATTATCAAATAAATAAAACATAAAAGACAGAATTTACACTTATTGGTAAAAAGCTTAGTCACCTATTAAGCAAAACACAGTATAATTTTGTTACTTTTATTGCAAATACGGTAGTTTTAGACGTTTTACTATTTCGGAAACAAGGCCCGTACCCAAAAATCGTTTTTTCGTTTTATGACGTTATGATTTTCAAGGAGCTAGTATCTAAGTCCTATTATGCCCTATATATCCCTGAAAATTCAGGGTTCTAGCTTAAGCCAGCACAAGATTACAGGAGGTTGAATGGCTTCGAGAAAAGGATGATACGGCCGTGCCCCTAGATTATGAAATTTTATCAAACCTGTAGGTTTTAATAAGAATGAAAATATCTCTCAGATATACATACTCAGATTCATGTCAATATGTGAAGCAACTAAGCTAATCAGTACATTTTTTGCTTCATAGGATCTATATTATTGTGAAAGAGATATTTTTCGAATCAGTCAAGATAACAAGTATGATTATTACTATGTTACTAGTTTTTACTATCGAGTTAATTAAATGTTTGGTAGGTAAATTAATTATTTGTTATCGAAGTTATTTTTAGAAATGAACAACAAATTACATTATCTATTGGTACGTTTTTAGTAGTTGACTTGTTCACATTTTTGTGATCTTTGATAGTCTGTACCTCTCACGCTCTATCTCTCAGTCCGTCTGTCAGTCAGTCTGCTCTGTAGCTAACACTCACTAACTAAAATTAGTCTACCAACGAGTGCTGAGAAAGGGCTAAAGGTCATTTTGTTTAGTGGACCCACTGATGCTGCTCCTGATAAACTACCGCGGTATTTTTAATATTGCACAAGATTATAACACATACCGGGCTACTTTTTATTTGCAAAGCCGTGTATGTTCAGCTGTCTCCTCCAAACCCACGTCATCAATAGGATAACCAGTATCTTGGCAGCTGTACGAGGAGGTACGACGTCAGGTGATCTGTCATTTTCACTTTTTCCTGCAATTGTTCGGCCAATCGATCGTGGGGGGTATCTCGAGAATACCATTTGCGTCACTGAAAAAGAAAATTTCGTAACTGTTTTCCCGTAATCTGACTCACATGACAGATCTAAATAGACGTAGGTATAGTTTGTTTGAGTATTGAGATAATTGTTTGGATTGCTGCGTGCATTTATATGTCGTTGACCTAGAGAGTTCCATCACTATATTGTTCCATCTATTACAATAGGGATGACGACTGGGTTAAAACTATATAATTCTATTTAGTCCGTCAGATTATGGAAAAATATGGGACACGTATTTTTTGCTTTATCAAAATATTAAAAATCGGCAAAATTATAGATCATCAAGCGTCTGGAGTGGGGGCTTGTGACGTCACTCCTAGGTGAAAATTGTACCTAGGAGTGACGTCACTCAAAACTTCTAAGCACTCTATCCTCGTCATTTTTTGTTTGTCAAAAAAAAGAAAAATTACGTGTACAATATTTTTTAATAATCTAACTGATGGACTAAACAGTTTTTTTTAGTCGTCTAGCCCATTCTAAATCTCCCACAATGAGGGCTACCGCGAATGATTTTCACCGCTAGAGGCGCTAGTGTAGCGTGTGGTCTCCGAAATGTCAAATGCCACTGTTTGTGGGGCTACACGGGTTTATTTGTTATTAGAATAATCGTGTTAATATTTTACAATATCTGAGATTATTTGTGACGTTCCACGGGAAAAGGTACCTTATGATTGGTATTGAGTTAAGCACAGATCCTAAATCTGTGTTAAATAAGCTATCTAATACAAAAAGAATCACGACCCTAAGTCCCATACTTTTTTTTTAAAAAAACATCAAACCTGCACATGCTAAAATTGCACTTTTGAGAAATCGTCAAAAGAAGTTTAAAACTAATTTTAAGTATGTTCCCGTTGGAAGTTATGGAGATGATGATTGATTATGTATCTCAAGGTATTTTTCTTTGGAAATCAGTAATGGTTTTTTTAATGTGACTTCCAGGTCGTGAAAAATCAGCCTTTGATTAGAGCAAGTCGCTTATGAGAACGAAATTAAAAAAAAAAAAATTTCGGCCTGTTCTTTAACATATTGTAATCTGAACCATTGTATATAGTTAGAGATATTAGACTGCACATTTTGGGATAGAAATAAAATCACATTGTTAACGAAATATTTTTATTTTAATTAAAATGTCATTTTTATTATATGTTTCATCATTCCTATAATATTCACAATTTTCGTATAATGAGTTCTAAATTATATTTAATCAGTCTACACAAGTATCTCAAAAGTATCATTATTATTCTACAAGTCGTATTTTTTTATTTATAAACGATTGAAGTTACGTGAAAATCGCAAATTATTCCCATACATTTGAGAATTTAAGGTACCTTATGGCGGGCCATAAGCAAAAATTATTGATAATTACAGTATGGCACGATATTTACATTATTTATTGACAAATCTTGTATTAAGACAGAAAACTGAAGAAAAAAGGTTATTAGAAATTTACTTCAAATCTTGACCAATTAAGAGTAATTCTCAAATGTGACGTCTTACGTGAAAAGGTACCTTATGAGGGTTTCTAGTTACGGAGATATTCAATGTTGTGTAAAAATTGTGTTTTTTTTATTATGTATTTCCATTTAGTAAATTATATGTTACGACACGTCTTTGCCTATCTTTATTTTTGTTATAGGCGAATTAAAGGCTGAATAGTATGCTTCTACAGTTTAGTACAAAAGGTACTTTATGGCGGTGTAATTTAAAAATGTTAGAAATACTTGTCGTAACTTGCTCAGTTTTTGTCCTTCATACTGCCGTGCCGTGGTATTATTTTGGCTACACCGCCAGTACCGCCACGCATCTGTCCTACTCTCACCAACACTTTACGTATCGTTCTCACTCGGTCTTGCTGGCCGCTCGGAGTTTCAGCCGGCCGGCATGAGCAGTATTTGCTTACCTTTTTGTTCGAATAGTTGTGAGAAGTGTTCGTCGTGGATTTTAGCGTGTTTTAAATTAAAAATATTCTTTTTCTTAAGTGGTCAAAAATTATAGAAACCGCCAAAAAATTTCTTTTTTCGTAAATTTTTTGAAAAAATGAATAAAAACCTTTTTCTAAAATGGTCAAAATGATAGGCATTCGCCAAAAAGTGTTTTTTTATTTTTGTCAATTTTACATATATAGATACAAGAAATCAAAGTACATAGAAAAATTAAATGGCACTCGTCTGTGTACAGACCGGGAATCGAACCTGGTACCTCTGGATTTCCGGCCCAGTGACTCAACCATTCGTCCACCGTACACTCAGAAACCGCCTTCAAATTTGCCATCTACTTTGACTTCCCGCACTATTCTGTTTTAATAGGAATTAACCTAAACGCCATCTATGAGAACTGCATTACACAGGTTCCCACCCCAATGTGCATCCTTCCGGATACACATTGTCAATTTTTTAAAAAAAAACAAGGTCTTTCTAAAAATGGTCAAAAAGTTATACGATTCGTCAAAAACACTTTCTTATCTGTTTAAAAAAAATGTTTAATAATTAAAAATTTAAAAAAACGACATACAAATGTATTTATTTTTATTTTTTTTTTCAATTCCGAATCTGTGGCACCCAGTGGCCCTTTCCTTCCAAATTTCAGCTTTCTAGGATCATTTCGAAAATTTTTGCTTACCATTATGCAGGCCGCGTGCTTGTTTGCCACCGTCGTGGTATAAAAAAGAAGCAAAAGTTGCTAGTAAATTTTATTAATGAATTTTATCAACAGCTTTATCATTTTTGTATGTGATCCGCCATAAGGTACCTTTTCTACTAAACTTTGAACCCAATTTTTATATAGAAAAAATTAACGTACAGCAGTGAAACCAAGCTACAAATACACGTCTATTCCTATATTTTACAATTTTGCATAAAAGAAAAAAAATGATGATTTTGAAGGATTTCACAAAACCGTTCATATCTCCGTAACTAGAAACCCTCATAAGGTACCTTTTCACGTAGGACGTCACATTTTATGGTAAATATGAGTTACGAGTCAACGAATGTCAGTGGTTCGAGACAGTTTCATCTGTCGGAAACTTATGTATGCCCTCTTTTTTCCGAACTATACGCAATACTACGGTTTTAAGGCATTAAATACGATTGAAATGTAAACTTCGTTTTCACACCCGTCATGACAAACTGACAGCTCTTGAGGACCCTACTCGATAGTGGTGCCAACCGGTGACCACAAAAACGGTAGCCATCATTACGAACTACCTAGATTTGGATGTAATACAAAGGTCGTAGAATTGTGTTATTACGATTAGTCTGTAAAGTTAAAGCTAAGCAGCAATCGTTTCAGATTTTATACGAGACTGCCTTAAATATATCTATCTATAAAATAAAAAATATGAAGTTCACGATAAGAAAGATATCGCCTGACTAGTATATTCCTGAATTTAATAGCATAGAAATATTTTTCTTCCAAAACCTATTGTGGGGTATTAAATGAGAGAACTCTACGAGTCAAGTTAAGTATTCAGATACACTATGTCAAAACGTACAAAATAATATCTCTATCTATGGGTTAGGTATTTCGAATTATCCGTGGTAGTAAATACACTTAAAGGATTAAATAATAAAAACATTAAGTGAATCTTAATTGGAGTAATCCAATTCGACTATCAGTCAAATTGAGTGGTTAAATGTTAGGTTAGAAGACCGAGACCGGTAGCGTTTTTATTGTCAAACTACCGGTAACACTTCCTAGAGTACTTAATCTAAACATTTCCTCATTAAGTCGACAGAGATCGTTCCGAGAAGCACTTTCACAGTCTGACGCAACCCCGCAAAACATCTATCGTCAGCCGACGTAGTCTAGGAGCCGTGGCCTCATTTTCATGTCACATGTGGCGATACGTGATCCTTGAAATACGACATTATAGAAATTTCATTAGTAAGTAGCTTGAACGTATGCTATTTTGATATGAATCGATATACCTAACACTGCTTTATTGCAGAACAAAAAGAATAATTACAAAATAATCCATAGAAGTGACAAGTGATTTTTTTTCACATAACCCTCTGCAGCGGAGCCTGCATTAGCGGCCCGTTGCTGCACATCGTATATGGCCGGAGCTCCTCATTAGCTCACAGCGGGTCGTGTGTGTGTGTGTGTGTGTGTGTGTCTCTCTGTGTGTGTGTGTGTCTCTGTGTGTGTGTGTGTGTGTGTGTCTCTCTCTCTCTCTCTCTGTGTGTGTGTGTGTGTGCGTGCCTGACGTCCGGGACGCCAAGGCCGGACTGCAACTGCATGCTCTTCTACCGGGGACCTGAAATAATAAGGAAAGTGACAAGTGACGTACAATAGATTACAAATGAATTTCACAATAATCTATAGGGCTGCTGTTAAACTATCGTGATCTTAATTTACTTTAATATTATGTGTATTTTTCACTGTTTATGAATTTTGTTTAGTACGTATCGCGTATGTATTTCAAGACCTATTTAGTAAATAGGTAAATAGTATTTAACTACACACGATATCGTATAAAGTTAACATTATTGATCAGTAGAAAAATAGAAAAAAAAAGCTGTAAGTATTGTTCTCGAATCACCTGTCTTCAGTGTATCTGCCACATGCCTTTATTTAACCACTTAAACATACACTTAGACATTTACTTATTGCATAACGTACACATCTACACAAACTAAGGCCCACCAGTCGTAAGTAAATTATGATAAGATACATAAAGTTCCCACCTTTACACGCTTTAATTAAAGTTTCTAAACTGCACCCTATCTCTTAGCCTATACGGCACACTTCTCACCATCCGTCTACCGTCGGAATGTCGTCTACAATGCCACGATTGAAGCACGTGCCGTAAAAACACTATTCGGAAATAGACTTTAAGACTAACCCAATAAAGTTCGACTTCTAATATAGGAGAATCGCGGTGTCTAGTTCAAAAACAATGGAGTTATGGATTCAGTGCATGTAAGTCAAGGTTGGGTTTTGGTTGACGCGTTTTCGAGTTAGGGCGTTGTGGGTATGCGGCGCGGAGGCCGGTTTGAAATTCATTCATGCTGGAAAGTGCAAATAGGGTCATACTACAACGATATCGTACTATGTGCGTAGTTGGCGAGCACAAGGTTAACGATCGCTGTTATCAGGCTATCTGTCTTGTCTCTCCTGGTAATGTTTCTGTTTTACAGCTATTGTTGGCCGTGGCATAGCTACTCTAAAATAGGCCTGTGGCAAATTGATCATAAGTATAAGGCTCTTTTAGGCCCTTCCTCAATGCTTATATGCTCCAACTCTGCTTATATACCTTCCACTCTGTCGTTGCGTTTCTGATTGTCGATAAGTACGTAAATCGATAAGTATACACAGCTCGAAGAACCAATGGCCGATGGAACGAAAATGTTTTTGAATCAAGAGTAAGAACCGCAAGACGTGGCGTAGTTCGTCCCCTCACAAGATGGTGTGATGACCTGGTTAAGGTCACCGGAATTCGATGGAGGCATAAAGTGTGCGACTGTTCATTGTGAGAGTCTTTCGGAGAGGCAATACAGGCTCCTATCAATAGAAGTTCCAATTCAAGACTGGCAGTGACTCACTCTACGATTCCGTTGCGCGGTAATTATTATTAAATATCGCCACCCTAGGTGGGAAAAGAAGCCCGTGTTATGTACGCGTTATGTGATAAAGAGAGACGGTTGGATGCGAGTTAGCTCCGTTCGGTCATCCGACGCGAACGGCAGTTTTGTTAGCGAGAAAGGCTTCTGTACATACTAATTCCTATTCTGTGCTAATATCTTACAAATACCTATTATAAATGTGAATGTTTATGAAATTGTTTAAATGGTTGGTGTTTGTATGTTTAGTTTAGATACTTGTTATTAAATAACGTGCGCAGAGGCGACGAAAATCTAGAAAAACTGATTGTGGTTTGGAACACCGAAGGCAAAAAGATCGCGCGGTCGTTCACCAACAAGATGGACCGATCAAGTGAAAGACTCGTCGTCCTCCAAATTCTACACGGTTGTAAGAGACGCGCTGGACAGAAACCGGTGGAGGCAGATCATCCGCGCCAGGTGCAACCCTGATGCTGACCACGATCCTCAGACATGAGGGATCGACCCCAGAGAGAGACTAAATAACGTGGTATTCAGGTAATAAAGATTGAAACTGACTGAGACTATATTTGGCATATACTTAGGTCAATCCTGGATTGAAACATCGGATACTTTGTAATAAGTTCCTGGTTATGAGTTCGCTTGGCATTTATCGAGAATAATGCGAGCGAAGCTGCGGGTACATGCTAGTAGACATTATAATTTTAGGGTAAATAAGCGATAAACAAGCAGCAATACCTTCGTCAAGATAACACAGCTTTCTTTCGTAGAAGAATATCTAAGGAATATAAAGTCTAATCTCAACGAGTCATTTAATAAAACAAGTGTGTCAAGGCCGAAGCTAAAACTGTTTCATTAAGCAAAGCAGTATTTACTATCTGCGATAGTATTTGCCCACGATGACCTCCCCATCCGGACCAAGATGCCTACTACGCATTGCCCTCAAGATCATCAAGTATCACTCGCCAGGGATCAGCGGTGCTGGTAGAGATTAAGTTGCATAACTTATTGCGCAGTGGGTGGGGCGCACTCTATAAAGACAATAACCACATTTTTAAAAAATCCGTCTGCGGTGTAAAAAATACCGCGCATTAAAGTGCATACCATTTTGTTGATGCAACATTTATCAAATTCGAGTGTGACGTTGAGTAGTTACGAGAGGACATAGGAACGCACCTACATATATACATACTTATGTACATACAGGTCAAACACATAACCCTCTTTTTGGGCTTTGCCGCAGTCGGAGAATATCCATTATGCGATTATGTGGAAAAATATCCATTATGAGGCATTGCTAAGTAACATGGATGTGTGTGTGTGTGTGACGTCAAAATCGCCTGGATTTACTTTCAATTGGGTAATTTTAGCTACCTGTATACTGTTATAATGCATGCAAACGCGACAGTCCATAAAATAATAAATGTTACCCACTGTTCTTTACTACTATTGCTGAAGTATTTAAGGATATATATATTACTAGCTGATGCCCGCGACTTCGTCTGCGGTGTAAATTATAATTAGGCAATTAATCTTAATAGGCAATTAATAGTTTCTGATATTTGTTCATAAACTTTGTTGTAATTAAACAAAACCCTCAAATATTGGGCCCAAAACTGCACAATGCACATTTACCGTGAAAATCAATTCTTAAGTCCATTTAAGGATTATTACCAAAAAATTAAATGCACTTAATAAACCGCTTGTTACTTACACAAAAAAACAATCTACTAATTGCTATATGCTATGCATGGAGTTAAAAACCTTTTACTTTAAAAATTGTACGGGTCCCTAAAAAAACTTTCAACCCCTACTTACTCAACCCGTCTTCGAGATAAATTTTAATGAACCGTGAAATCATTTGAGTTCTATTCAGTTTAATCAGTTTTAGATACCCTACTTTAAAAATCATTTGGTCCCTTTATAAAGTTTTGGTCCCCATTTATAACCCTTGGAGATGAATTTCAAAAAATGGTTTAACATTTTTTCTGTACCCTTATTGAAGGATCTATGTACGAAGTGTCAAATTTCCTACTTCAAAAATCCTTTGGACCCTATACAGAGTTTCAACCCCCATTTAAACCCCTTTGGGGATAAATTTCAAAAAACTGCAATCACTTTTCTTTTCTTTTTTAGATGAGTTCAAGATCTACTACAAAAATCGTTTGGTCCCTTTACAAAGTTTCAACCCCCTTTTGATCCCTTTTTAGGGATGAAAAAACGGTAAAACCACATTTCTTTTTTCTTATTAAGGAGTCTATGTACGATGTCCCAGATCGCCAACTTCAAAAATCTTTTGGTCCGTATACAAAGTTTCGACCCTCATTTAAACCCCTTTGGGGATGAATTTCAAAAAAACAGCAATCACTTTTCTTTACTCTCATGGATGAGTTTATGTAAGAAGTTTAAGATCTACTATAAATACCGTTTGGTCTCCATACAAAGTTTTGACCCCCGTTTGACCCCTTCTTAGGGATGAATTTAGAAAAACGAAAAATCACTTTTTCTACTCTTATTGAGGAGTTTATATACGATGTCTTAGAGCTCCAACTTCAAAAATCGTTTGTACCCTACACAAAGTTTCAACCCCCATTTTAACCCCTTTGGGGATGAATTCCAAAAAACAGCAATCACTTTTCTTTACTCTTATGGATGAGTCTATGAACGAAGTTCAAGATTTACTACAAAAATCGTTTGGTCCCCATACAAAGTTTCAACCCCCGTTTGACCCCTTTTTAGGAATGAATTTCGAAAAATGGTAAAACTACTTTTCTTTATTCTTATTGAGGAGTTTATGTACGATTTCTCAGAGCTCTAACTTCAAAGTTCAAATTTTCAACCCCCATCTAACCCCTTTTGGGGATGAATTTCAAAAAACCGTGAAATGACTTTCCTGTACTCATATTGTGGAGACTATGTACGATATCTCAGAGCTCCAACTTCAAAAATCGTTTCAAGCCCCATTTAACCCCCGTTGGGGATGAATTTTGAAAAACGGTGAAATTACTTTTTGCAACTAATCTCCTAGTTTAAAAATCGTGTGGTCCCCATTTAAACTTTCAACCCCCGTTTTACCCCTTTTAGGGATGAATTTCGAAAAAGAGTGAAATTACTTTTCTCTACTTATATTGAAGGATCTATGTGCGAACTCTGAGATCTCCAACTTCAAAAATCGTTGGTGCCTATACAAAATTTCAACCCCCGTTTAACCCCTTTTGGGGATGAATTTCGAAAAACCGTGAAATTACTTTCCTACACTCATATTGTGGAGCCTATGTACAATGTCTCAGAGCTCCAACTTCAAAAATCGTTTTAACCCCCATTTAACCCCTGTTGGGGATGAATTTTGAAAAAAGGTAAAACTACTTTCTTAGACCTTTATCGAGGAGTCTATATACGAAGTCTCAGATCTGTAACTTAAAAATAATTTGGTCCCTAAACAATATTTCAACCCCCGTTTTACCCCTTTTAGGGATGAATTTCGAAAAAGGGTTAAATTACTTTTCTTATCTCATATTGAAGGATCTATGTGCGAACTCTCAGATCTCTAACTTTAAAAATCGTTTGGTGCCTATACAAAGTTTCAAACCCCCATTTAACCCCTTTTGGGGATGAATTTAGAAAAACCGTGAAATTACATTCCTGTACTCATATTGATGGGTCTATGTGCAAAGTCTCAGATCTCCGTCTTTAAAAATCGTTTGGTCCCCATTTAAACTTTCAACCCCCGTTTAAGCCCTTATAGGGATGAATTTCGAAAAACCGTGAAATTATTTTTCTGTACTCATATTGAGGAGACTATGTACGATGTCTCAGAGCTGCAACTTCAAAAATCGTTTCAACCCCCATTTAGGATGTTCCCCATTGGGGATGAATTTTGAAAAACGGTAAAATTACTTTCTTCGACCTTTATTGAGGAGTCTATATACGAATTCTCAGATCTGTAACTTCAAAATAATTTGGTCCCTATACAACATTTCAACCCCCGTTTAACCCCTTTTAGGGATGAATCTCAAAAAAGGGTGGAATTACTTTTCTCATGTCATATTGAAGGATCTATGTGCAAACTCTCAGATCTCTAACGTCAAAAACCGTTTGGTGCCTATACAAAGTTTCAACCCCCATTTAACCCCTTTTGGGCATGAATTTCAAAAAACCGTGAAATTACTTTCCTGTACTCATCTTGATGGGTCTATATGCGAAGTCTCAGATCTCCTACTTTAAAAATCGTGTGGTCTTCATATAAACTTTCAACCCCCATTTAACCCTCTTTGGGGATGAATTTCCAAAAACGGTGAAATTACTTTTTTTAAATTGTATTAAAGAGTCTATGTTCGAAGTCTCAGATCTCCTACTTTAAAAATCGTATGGTCCCCATATAAACTTTCAACCCCCATTTAACCCCCTTTGGGGATGAATTTCAAAAAATCCCTTCTTATCCCTTACTTACGTTATATAACCACCCTACTGTGAAAATTTCAAGTTCCTAACTTCAGTAGTTTCGGCTGTGCGTTGATCAGTAAGTCAGTCAGTCAGTCAGGACTTCTTCTTTTATATATTTAGATAATCACAATACCGCAAGTAGTTAGAATGGGAAAATGTTGTTTTTCTCCATTATCTACACCTATAGTTTATCTGGAGGAACACATTTTATAGTTTTTCAAATAAAGCACAGACAGCCCTCCGGTACTGACTTGGTTTAACATCAGACCTTCTACAACAAAAATGTTTTGAAACTTTTTTGTTGTAAAAGAACTTAATAAAAGTTAATTAATTTACTATTTACTATTTTTTTTTTATAACTTCGAACCATCTAGGATGCGATACGTGGCAGTCGTGGATGTCACACCATAGATAACCGATAAACTGATCGTTATCAATGACGCTGACTTATATGAAAGTTATGAGCTATCACTAGGTATTACTGCATGCGATTATAATTATATGTGAATAGGTCACAAAAATATGATGCTGCTCATTGTAATGGAACAACTTTTGCGAAAAATTGCTTATACTTATTACTTTACTCGCGGGTAGACCAAGAAGAACATAACTTTTCTTTGTCAAAATTACCGTTACCTAGAAGATTACTTAATGTAGGCCACGTAGGAGTTACGGACAAGATTAGTCACATTTTGAAGCATGCTTCTATCAAAACATACTTTTAGCCACTGAAGAAGATGTCACAATACCTCAGATCCATGACGAAGTATAAAGAAGGAATAGGGTATTTGACAACAATCATAATAAATAAATTAACTCTAACCATCAAATTACGTTTCCGAAACTGCCCGGATAAAATAAATTAAAGTCATTTTCGTGCCACCAACGATTTTAAAATGACAAAAACTATAAATAAGGCACGATGTTGAGCTTGCTGGCCTGTGCCCGCATTGAGCCTGTTATACTGTGCCCGCGATCTGTTACCCCGACTAGTAAAACGTTTCGATAGTTCCTTGAAAAGGAGCCGAACACATAGATCTCAGGGCTCGTTCAGAAATCATGTGAACAAATTTTGGCCTATTTTTGACGCCCCCCCCCCCTCCTTGGTGATATTCGGTGATAGTAATTGTGACGGTAATTGTATCATTCCTCATATTTTTCTGACCCCCCCCCCCCCATAGACGATTACATGATTTCTGGACGAGCCCTCACGTGTCAGAAAAGTTTTAGATTTCCCCGCGGTCTTCGCGGTCTCCCAATGGACACCCTGGCCACTTGCCCTCAGCAAGGAGGAAAATATTACCTCTAAAAATCTGTTTTAATCGTGAACCTTATTCATTTAACAAATACCCAGGAAATGGAGTCCTATCTAGAGATAGATCCATCATAATCCATCTTTGCAGTTACACAGACAGTCACACACTTCGCGGAATCATGTCATTGAATGTACTTCAAAAATGATGTATAGTTCATTTTTTTACCGAACTAATAAAAGGACGAGGTTCTGAGTTCTTCGGGTTTTTTGGTGGTTTCATTGCCGCCAGGTCTAGGTAAGGATCTGATTACGGAATCCCTCAAATTTTCAAATACCTAGGTGTACAGGCACATTAATAGCGATTTACTTTTCAAATATTACAAACAGGCACTGGATATTTTTATAGTACGAGTAGCTCTAGATTTTTTTGAACTACTTTGAAGTTGGCTATTTAAAAATTGTTAGTTTTGCTGTAATCTGTATGTCGCCGCCAAGTAGCTTAGTTAGCTATTTGTAGACACTTTTTATTAAACGGCGCCATTTAGCTAAGTGCATGGATGAACATCGGGCCGTCTAGCCCTTCTATCAAACGGCTAGGCAAACTACTTTTGTTCGACAACATTAAATAACCCGCCTAGCAGAGTCAAATTTTAGTTGTATAAATCTATTCTGTCCTAGGACCTGATCTCACATGAGGCCGGAGCCCCCTACGAGGGGATGGAAAAAGTGAACAAAACAAACTCCTTTTCTCAGGTTAGGTTTGTTATTCAGAGCAGAAATAGAAGCCCTGTGCAGCGGGGCTTCGTCGTCCTGCTGTTTAGTTGTTTAGAAAGAAAACCTTAATAAAAGCCCATTTTCATAGTTACCCTACTAAACGAACGGCCTAAGCATTGGCCAGCCATATCGTTAATTGATACATTGACGCATTGGTTAAATTTCATACACGCAGTTAACTAAATAGAGTCGTTTAGTGAAAAGGCTAGGCAGCAATGACTAATTAAACCAGTTGACTGCAACATATACATGCAGTAAAATCCTAACAAGACTGTGTTTGTGCGCGTATCACACAAAAACTACCGGACCAGATTTCCATGAAAGGGTGAAACCGTGTTAATATGGGGGATTGGCTCCAGAAGACGCCAAATTGATTGTCGTTTTGCTGATTTATGGGCATTTCTCCAGAAATATGTCTGCGACTCATTCATCTGTCTCCATACATTTAGTATGAAAAAGGGCCAGATGAATGAGGTGACCGCAGACATATTTCTGGAGAAATGCCCTTATTTTCCCAAGCATAAAATGCTATTTCACAAAATATTGAGCCTAAAGTGCCACAGGGATTCGAGAAAATAAAAAAAAATGAAAATCGGTTGATAACTCGAGAACGGGTGGATAGATTTTTATGATCTTTAATTTTATGAGTTTGTCTCTGCCCCGATTAACAGAATAACTATTAAAACATCTAAAAAAAAATCAAAATTCTGAGGTTGAACGAAGTTCGCCGGGACAGCTAACTTATGAATAAATAATTAGTCATTGGCGGTGCATCTGAAAAAAACATGCATCATGCTGTATTTGACTGCGGTAATGCTAATCTCCTCTTGTAAAAAACTGTAAAAGATGAGTATTCATTCATGATTCGGAGGCTCGGGTAGTGCTCTCGTGACTCATGTCGTGACACGCGTCTGTCACATGAAGGACGTGTCGTTCTCATACACACGATTGTATCAATGAGTTTGGCAATGATTTCAGAGGCCGGCTGGACTACGTTTTCAAATAATAATATAAGTATGAAGATGTTGTGAGAGAATGGAATATTCATTTTAGGTTCGAAAGAGATGAGGGAAAACATTACAGTGACTAAAAGAAACTCGAAGTGAAAGTGAAGGAGAAAATCGCCGCCGCATAATATTTTTCTTTCGTTAGACTGGCAGAAAATAGAGAAGAATGGTAGTTAACAAGGTGATCAATTTGAGCCAGTAAGCCATAATGCTGCGGTTCGACGATAGGCATCGCAAATCTATTAATACGAGTAATTATAATCTTTTGCGATGCAGTATCAAACCGCAGTGTTGTGGCATGCCCTTAAGAATTAAGTTAGTTAAAGAATAAATGAAATATGTGAAACGAATTTTGATCTCAATATTTAGCAGGAAATATGCATCTATATATGTGGATATATTTACGGGTATATGGCGGTATAATAGCCATTTCCTGGCATCCACGCAAAGGGCGTGTAAGTTGTTTAAAATCTCCGTCTCTTATCACACTTTTTATTTTTGTGTGTCCAGCTTGAATACTAAGATAGTAAATTCCACGTAATAATCCCCTTTAAATCCGGGTATATCAATTCTTAGTATCTAGTCCTGGTTCTCATTTCCGGAAGCTAGGCGCCCGATATCCTAGGCTCGATAAGACCACTGGCGCCTTCATTTTTAAGCTATTCATGCTCAGTGGGAATTCCTTACACGGTTTCAGTTACTGGAAAACCGCATTATTGCATGCCGTTCAGATAGCGGTGCCAAAGAGTTCAGTTCTTTCAGAATGGACAGTATGCTACTTACATTTGTTTGATTTTGAGTAGATATCTTGTGGTTCTTTCACAGAATAGGATCGGTGAAGAGATTTTACAGTTGGAGCGAATGATTTGCTTGCTTCGGGCAGGAGTGGCTCTCTCCACGATTTTGCCGCGCGGCTACTAGTCAGTGGCACAGAATATATATAAGCTAAAGCAGTATGGAAGCTACAAACAAAACGATCGAAACGCACGCACACATAGACGCGCGCTTTTACAAGGCTCCTAAGGGAATCTCGCGGTGCCGTCAGTCGCGAGTGCTGCATGGAGGCGAGCGGTTGCGCTTTGTTTTTGTTACATGCGCGCGCCCAAGACAGCCCGCGATCTTTTCATTTTAAACAACCCTAACGCTCTAATGGAGCGTAGGTATTTATTTCAAAAAGTAAGCGTAGCTTCCATACTGCTCTACCTATTTATATTCTGTGTCAGTGGCGTGGCGGCCATAGAACTCGATTCCTATCGGCTTGCCTAATATTAGGCAGTTCAGCACTTAATTCTAGTGCTCTTAAAGATAATCGAAGCCAAAGCTGCTCCGGCTTGCCCAGGGTTGCCAGGGCTGTCTTTAACCTATTGGAGGCCCTGGGCATATTAGGATAATGGGGCCCCTATGACTTTGACAGAACACTATTTTGTTAGATCCCTACTCCTATCGATCGCGAGGCCCTGGGCACTTGCCCAAAGTGCCCACTGGGAAAGACGGGTCTGGGCTTGCCCAAGGATTTCTTATAACGCCACGACACTGCTACTAGTACCAAACTTTGCACCTCCAGAGGGGCTCACCCAGCGACCAAAAAGAGCACGCGATATGTAATAGAGAGAGACCATCCGATGCGGTGCGTTCCGTCCGGTGATCAAACCCGAATGTCAGTTTTATTAGAAAAATAAACTTCTGTACGTAGTATTCTGCCTTGAGTTTTCTCCTTTAAGTACAACTTATTTCATTTCTTTTTCTGCCCTCCGGCCGGAAAGCGCCACCTTGCCGGCCGCTGCGCTAAACGAAGATGCCGGTTTCTGGCTCTGTCGAACAGAAAAATAGTATACAAACCTTGGCCAGTAAATAAGAAAGCCTCAGATCGCATATTTGCAGTCCTCGGCTTCTTCTCGGCCGACAATTACATGTGATCTGAGCCATTTCTTACTTTATGTACTGGCCTCGGTATGTAATGTACTATTACTTCATCGGTTCATGTAGGTACGTACTAACCTAACCTAAGCAACCATCAAACAAATTGGTCAGGTTGTTATTTTTGTGGCCGTAAAGTGTATTGTTTAATAGGCTTGTGTAATAATTGTTGTCTCTAATGTAAATCGATTCTTCTATTTATAAGGAACAAATATATACCTATAACTACTACACTTGGATTACTATAACAGCCACAAATTGCAATCTAAAGTAGCCGACCGCACCAAGCGTTGAAAACGACCCATACAAAACGCACCCACCCTGTGACGTCATCTCTTGTCCTCGCTGTACTAAGTCTGTATGAAAAAAATAGTATTTTGCCATTTTGAGCACGAAAAAGTGCGTTTAAGCACATTGTTGTTATACATTTATTTTTTCAGTGTTATTTAAACATTCTGAAATTAACTTTAATTTTTCTTTAAGACGATAAAAAATATCGAAATTTTTTAAAACTTTGTGGTCTCATAACTTTATAATTTGTATATAGTTTATGTTTATTTCTTCTGTGCTATGATAATTTAGTATTTTCCAATCCAAGTGATTATATTATTTTGTAAAATTCAACATTAGTCAACATCCCCATTCGTTATATGTTATTTACAGGTTACAAGTTCTGATTTAATGCTTTTAGCTATTCAGTAGAAGAAAAAAAGTCCAAGTCATCCTGTGAATTCCTCGTTGTTTATTTTATCTCCGATGGCCGTCTTATGGCTCGACTTGTATATCCTATCTGACCTGTTCTGCCGCTTTTTACCCGACTGCGGCGAAGCCCAAAGGAGGGTTATGTGTTTGACCTGTATGTATGTATGTATGTCCGTTCCTGTGTCCGCTCGCAACTACTCAACGACACATCCGATTTTGATAAATGATACATCATTAGATTCGTCTTGATGGTGCGAGTGTCACTGGGTATGAAGTTCGTTAAAATAAACAAAATGGTGGATTTTATGAAGTTTCAAAGTGCACCGCGGTCGGGTTTTATTTAGTAAAAATGTGGTTATTCATTCTTCAGTTTATTCTACAGCTTAAAAAACAATAGTAAATAGTACGTTACATACGAAATTATTAATGCCCTATCTACATTAAAATTAAAACCAATTTCTTATTCTTCACAGCAAGTCACCTATGAGTCAGATTCTGGGTAAGCTGAGCGGCACATAGATCAGGCCGATATGGGGTGGCTTGACTCACCACTCACCTTATCAAGGTGGCGTAATTCGGTTAGATAACGTACTGTGCGGGTAGAGGTCAGTGTACGAAGTCAGAGTTCAAACGTTGATAAATCGCACCCATGGCAAACTTGCAAATGTGTAATATTGGTGAACTTGGATTTCAGACCTAATAAAGATTACGAGCGAATCTCTCAAAGTGGTAGATTCGTGGGTGCGACGAAATGACAACTTTTTACAGCTTGCATTAATAGGTAATTGTGAAGAATCATTCTTTCAAATTTCATTATTACGTAACTCATGCTGCGCTGCTGAAAGAATTTTTATTTTTTCGGAAATAATACTAACCTCATCATCGTTATAAATTTAAGGCCCGGTAGGACCTGGCTCGCATTTCACATACAACTAGGGTCGGGCGGAATGCAGATTATTGCAGATTATCTTCGATTTCTAACATAAAAGTATACGTTATCAACCCAAACATGAGAGGATGCCCTGCATGACTGTGAAATCATGATTGTCAGGTATTAATTTTGTCAGAAAAGGTAACTGGTAATGAACAAAATGAAAAAAATACTTTATTTTATAGTGTTTTCGCGCTACTTTTCTATCGAGCGAAGTGTTCGCTATCGTGTTCTAAGTGAGAGGAAGCCCTAGATACAGTTCTGAATATTATTATATATGTTTTACAGTGACCTACGAGTCAAATAAGTGCTCTAAAAATGATTTGGAAACTAGCTTTCCGTGCCCGATTCTGGTCTGGCCTCGCCTTAAGAGACTTGCTCTTGTCGGTGGAGTAACCACCATTCCGTTCTCTTTTCTGCTACCATCTTGAGCAGAAACCATCACATGTGAATACTAACCTAACCAACCTAATTATACTCTTTACGTCTCTTCTTCTTCGTCGTGTACTCATGGCTGAGGGACGTGACGGCTGCGGGAACTTTTCACCAACGCTCTCCAAGCTACACGATTTGCTGCGCTACGCGTGCGGAAAATCCCACTTTCTGGCCTGGGGGAGACGTAAAATATTGTATTTACCACGAGAGGTAATAAATAAAGCCTCAGATCGCATATTTATCGCCCTTGACTTCGGCTCGGGCGTCAAATACCTGCGATCTGAGACATTATTTGTACTATTATTGCGCTCATGGTGAAATCACTGTTCGAATTATGAAATTTCGGAATAACAATAATAATTTCGGAATTATGACTGTTCCTAATCTTTGAGTGTTCCCTCAGCAGCGCCGTCCTGATGGCAAACAAAATTGGGAGTCCTATTGGTAGTCCTGATCATCATTTTACACACCTTTTCACTGTAGGTTAGGTTAGGTTATCTTATTTTATCTAATTCTTAGTAGGTTGCATCGGTTCGTTCGTACGACGCCGGGAGGTTTTTCTAAACATGCATTCCAAGAACATGATGTTATTGGTCTAAACGGAAGTATACCCGTGCCCTATCCCACAAAACTTCGACAAATTTGTTAAATTGTAAACAAAAAATGTACCACAATCATTACAAATTTGTATTCGTTACAAGTTTACAGTATACAAATATGTCGCTTTTGTGAAAGCGTATCACAAAAAATAAAGGTATGTCACGACAGCTACATAATTGTAGGATTGTTGATTTGTAAATATACAAGCGAAAAATTGTAATGTTACAACTAGAAATATGTAACACTTTATTTAGCTTCTTTGATGTTGAAGGTACTTTCTCTTTATACGCAAGCATTACATTAATTATAATTATATAGTGATCTATCTACGACTTCTACGAGCAGTTCCTACGTACCTACAATCTATATACCAACTGACATTACGACATTGGACTTGCAAGCTAAACTGTCAATTTTAGACCTCATAACCATACGTCGTTATCGCGGGTGCAAAAACGATTTGACAGTACAGAAAGATAACGCTAAATTTAAGGCGAGGTAAGACGAGAATCGGGCGCGGAAGCCTAGTTTCCAAATCATTTTTAGAGCACTTATTTGACTCGTAGGTCACTGTAAAACATATATAATAATATTCAGAACTGTATCTAGGGCTTCCTCTCACTTAGAACACGATAGCGAACACTTCGCTCGATAGAAAAGTAGCGCGAAAACACTATAAAATAAAGTATTTTTTTCATTTTTTTCATTTTGTTCATTACCGACAAAATTAATACCTGATAATCATGATTTCACAGTCATGCAGGGCATCCTCTCATGTTTGGGTTGATAACGTATACTTTTATGTTAGAAATCGAAGATAATCTGCAATAATTTGCATTCTGCCCGACCCTAGTTGTATGTGAAATGCGAGCCAGGTCCTACCGGGCCTTAAATGATTTAGAGATAATGGCGAAAGATTGGGACATTACGTGGCAAAATTGGAAAAGGCGTAGGTAAGGTACAATGGTAAGTAGCTACCTTTTTTTACCGGTTTCTCAAATTGAATGTATACATTTTTTTCTTATCCAGTATTTTGTATCCCCAGGTCATAAATTAAAGTAAAATTAATTCTTCTTCACTATCACTGCTACTTGATCTAAAAATTTCGTAGTACAAAGGGTTGGAATCGCTAAATATGATAAAATATACTGCAATTACTAGTATTCATATAGTAGCAAGAGGGTGTGTGACACACGTTTAGAAAATTGTTAACTTGTAGGTACAATTCTACATATATGTTTAATTATTACTACAATGTCATGTAGCACAAAACAATTGTCAGCTAGAAATGTGTACGTTATCCGGAAAATATATGTATCGTGTGTAACGTTTTGTGATACAATGAATTGTAGACTTGTCGATACAATTTACATATTTGTAAGAATTTTCCACTACAATTTTTTTACTTGTATATTTTGTGGTACGCGCACTTGTATTATTACAAACTTGTAACTTGACACTTGTAAAATTGTAATTGTAAGTTTTGTGGGATAGGGCACCGGACATATTCAAAATTTTTCTGTTCTGTGATGTGCACCACAGTTCACAAACTCTTTGGCCATCTTTTTGTATTTTTTTCCAACTCCTATCGTACGTTACTATCGAATCCCGGCGAGGCTTGAATTGTGGACCTTCTGTATTTTTTTGCGAAGTTAAGGGTTAAAATCCGAATCTAATGGATGGAGCTATAGAAGGTTCAAATGTTTAAGTATTTTTCTACAACTTTCTTTACTATTTACCCTAATAGGGTTAGTCATGCGTACGATGCCGTCTTACTCATAACGAGCAGTATCGATCGGTCTAGTCCAGTTGATTCAAAGGGTCATTGCAATGGTTACCTTATCAGCCTACCCTTGGAAATAGTACATTACATAACTAGGGTGGTAATACAAAGAAAGGCCGAGATCGCAGAAGTTTGCGGCCCGAGCTGCAAGCGAGGTTCTCTTCTCGGAAGCGTTCTGTGTTGTGTACATCATTTTATAATTATGTCTACACTTGGCCAGAAAGAGGCTTTTTTCGTACGCGTAGCGTGCGGAAAAAGTGACTTTATGGCCAGATGTGGCATAAAATAGCTTTTACGCATAAATAATAGACAAATATTTGACCCCAATTTCACCCGTTGAGAAGCCAATGATAGAGAGAACCGCTTCCACATCAAAATCCTGAATCCGTTAGAGAAAAGTTCGTAACGGAGACTCTTTACATCTCCATTAATTTTACTATATTATGTCTATTTATTTTCTATGTCCATCCGCTGTCCGTCTGTCCGTTTGTCACAGGGCTCTATCTTTTAAACCGTAATAGTTAGAGGCTTGCAATTTTCACAGAATGTGTATTTTATTCCGCCATAACAACAAATAATATAAACATAATAAAAGGAAAAAGAACCCCCAAAGGGTCCCCTGCCCATCCCCATACAAACGACGTATTTTTTTGGCGTTTTTGCTTGATTTTAATAATGGTAACAGGTAGATGCTTGATATATTCACAGAGTATGTATTTCTATTCCGCCATAACAACAAATAAAAATAAAATGAGGTTAATACGAAAAGGGGGTCCCCCTACATTGCCGCTATTACAACAAAACTAATAAAAACAAAAGAAAGTTTGGTCATCGGTGGTACGGAACCCTTCGTGTGCGAGTCCGACTCCCACTTGGCCGGTTTTAATTTGATAATCTTACTGGAATTATTCTTACCGCAGGCCTGACAAGAGAATATTACCTATACTTCTCTTGTCAGGCCTGCGGTGGGACATGTCGCTCTCGCATCGGTTTATTTAGCCACCAAAAGCGATGTCTCTCTAACATTGCACCATGAATCGTCTGTAATAGACGTAAAGGCCTAAGAGAGACTGGAATAAAATGTCTACGGAAGCTGCATTCCACCGTAACTCTGCTAATAAATCAATTTAACATTTAATTTAGTGTTCAGTTCAGATGCTGCGTAGGAGTCCGCGGCGTGCTAGTTTACGTTATTGAGCGAATTGAGAAGACGGTAACCTCCCAAATATTCGATTACTCATACAGAAAATATTGTTCAAATACTTGCGTTTGCGGGTTTAAGGACCCGGTAAATGAGGATTTATGATCGTGAGTCAGGTAAGGAAAAAATTTAAAGTTCATATAAATGCAACGAACTTATATTTACGTTACCATGACTTAATGTGGACTGAGAGTTGTAATAGCATGTTATACACCAAGCAGTAATGGTATATTACACACAGAGGGTGGTAAAATAAAGAATGTCTCAGTACGCAGCTGTTTGTTGCCCTAAATCGTAGATCGTAGGTGACGACCGTCCGTGATGTGTTCACAATTTTACGTTTTCCACTGGCTAGAAACCGGAATATGCAGGGTGAAATCGGAGACGTAAACAGAAATCACTCTTTCAGACTCGGCAATTGATAGCCATTTAAATCACTCACATGAAACAAAACGAGTTTTTTAATTAATTTTTGCACGAAATAAATCCTCTATGCAAGAAATTATATTGAAAAAATTTTTAGAATCTCTTTTCTTTGGATTCACATTCAGGATACTTCATTGTATCATTTACTAACATAAGTATCATTTACAATGACAACCTACTAATTGCCAGTCATTGCCAATGTTGGACACTTAGTAGGACATGTGAGACTTGTCGTCTTTGTATCTCTCTCTTTTTAGCAAGTTCACACATTGTTTGCAATTAACTCATTACTTCAGAATTTTGTGTGATTAAGTGCAATTAACACATTTAATCTTCTTTATACTTGTGTTATTATGATCCCGTTTTAATTCTTAGTTAAGTGATATCAAAACCGATCACGTCTCCGATTTCGCCCTGTATTTTCATGTAAGTACGACTTGGCGTGGCGTCAAAATCGTTTTTATTATATTTTTAATTGTATATCAAAATATGGATTACGTACTCTCAAATATAGGTTTAAGTTAGTTACTTTTTTAATTCTGGTAAAATAAGTTAGGAGCCAGATATTGGCTTTGGGTCAATTGCAGGAAAAATTTACCTTTTACTTTTTTTGTCTGATCATGGTGTGTCTTATACCATTTTACTTAGAATCACGATCACTTTTCATTTATGAAATAAAAAAAAGTAGTCAAATTATCTTTGGGACGGACTAACGGTGAAGTTCTGAATTACCCTCCAGATTATTCATATTTGTGTCGAGTTTTCTTCTACGGCTGTTTGGGTTAGTTAGTAATAATGTTCCACTCGCATCAAGTTATTTCTTACACGTTTGAACTTGTGAAACATCTTTATCTCAATGACATTCCAAAAACAGCAACCGTCATCCCGTTATCATTTACCTACAAAACGTGACGCGAAAATCAGTCAGTAACCTACTAGAGCGACTAAGCTAATCAGTTGAGCTAGATTTGCACCTGTACGTCTAGCATAACTGGCCGCGACTTCGTTTCTCGCGCGACAGAGCATCACCTGTCACTGTCACACTATATTGAGTGGAAAGAGATAGGTAGTATTTGTCGCGCGACAAGGAGTCGCGTGTCACAGTTGTGCTAGAGGTACTGGCCTATGAAGCCATAGCCGTGCCCCCGAGTAACCCGAAAAACTGTAACAATAGAATCTAACAACTATTAGGAGTAAAAAAGTTAAATGATGTATAGTCGAAAAACGAAAAATTATTGTTTAAATTAAGTGTGACTAAGATACTTTTACAATTTTTTCTTAATCTTTTAACTAAACAGCAATTAATCTTCGCAATATTTGATGGTAAGCGACTACGAGTCCAAAAAATTTACCTTTTGTTTCCATTTTAGCTTTGATTTTCCTTTTTGATGTCTTTTCCTCAATTAAGGACATGTTTATAAGGAGGGGCTCAATTTACTGATTCCATAAGATTATTAATGTAAGATGACAAAATTCGACCTATGTTGATATAACGTTATTTACTTGTAATACCATCAGGGATACGTGGTTACAATTTTTCGGGTTATTCGGGGGCACGGTGTATAATCTAGAGATGGGTAATCTCGACTCCGATGAGTGATTCGAATCAATAAATCCGGCTCCGCTTTCGGTATCGGCTCTGCTTAACGACTTTGAATTGTGCCTTATCCGTCCTGCCATTACAAAGAAAACTGTCTTCAAATCGGATATGAGTCGAACTTTTTTTAGAACGTATAATTAATACCGTAGGAGCGAACAATGACCCTCTTTTTGTTTGTATGGAAAACCGACGGACTCGAATCATTTTAATGTAATATATACCTTCTGATATTTTAGTGAACGAAGAAACGTGAGCAAAAATGACCGTTAAAATTCTAGGTAATCTAAAATTAAACGAATAGTTCTATAAAAATCCCAAAGGTCTAATTTGGTCTAAAACGTCACGCTTTACAATAAGAACAGTACACTGACCAAAAAAGAATCACACATTCACACCTGTCTTGTCACTGAGCAAACGTTGACTTTGGACGGCCCCAATGAAGTGACGCAACGTGACGGAAGCTCGTGACGTCTAAGTCGTTCTTTTCCCACCGCCGAGTAAGCGAGTAAAATTGGGCGAGTGACAGTTCATTGCGGGCTGACGACGTACCTACAGTGTCATCGATCAACCTTTCCAAATCAAATCCGCAATGTAATGCTACTCGCCCAATTTTCGCCGGCCGTGTCTTATTCAAGACGACAAGTCACGTTCGGAAACCATAGCGGTAAAGACTTAAAATGGTTGATTTTATATTTGCAAAATACTGAAATACACTATTTCAATATTTAATTAATGTTATAGAAATATGTGTTTACATGTATTTGCAATACCAGTTCTCTTTAAATAAATATTTCAGTAATAAAAGTTAAAAAAGTAAGTTGGCGTTTCCTTTGATCATGACAAATAAGAGTAAAACAGAACCAGCGTTTCAAATTTAAAAAGAAAACCATTACGCCCTAGGGCGTAATAGGTCATTTACGGCCCGCAAAACCTACGTGTAATGACACCATTTTCGAGCAAGTGTGATGAAAAAGTAACTTTTTAATCGCATCGTCGGATATATTTGTATAGGATTACAAACTTGCTTATGCGGTTCGTATATATTTGAAAGGTGACTGAAATTGCAATAAAAATGGTCGATTTTGACATTATGTTATATAACATTTTTTGCTTCTAATGATCTCAGGAATGCGTGGTTAAAATCTTATGGGTTCCTCACGTGCACGTATAAGTAGGCCACTGCCTATTTCCCGTACTGCTACACTTAGCAGCCGAACTTTACAAGTCTTAATCGTACTGCACCCAGAGTCTGTGCGAAAAGAGAATAGGCGTGACGAAAAACGGAACTAACCTAACCAGTATGGCCACAGAACAGAAAATACGGCACATACGGTAGAAAAGCATTACAGCGCCCCCCAAAATTAATCCTATTCTCTTTCCGCACAGACTCTACCAGCGTAGATCCGTTATGCCATTTATTAAAATGGCATAATACCCCACCCCATGGCTCTCTCGCACTTTACCGGACAGTCACATTTTTGCAAGTTGAAACTTGTCACAATCACAACAATCAAACATATTAACCTAATCAGCTTATAAGATTAAGAAAATTACCAATTAGGTATTAAGGTACCTACACCTAACGACTTTGCTACTGATAAAGTTTTATTTCATGGAGAAACCCTACAAACCAGTTATCGCGGTAAAGCTGATATTTCTAGTTTTAGATGCCTACTTAAAACTCATTGCACTACTTTGCGCGGGGAATTCTAGGGTCTCAAAATAGACACACCCCCCCTCTTGGCAAGGTGTTGGGTTTTTCTATACCCCGTGGGCCCTAGTAGCCCGATACACTTTAACTTCAGTTTCCAACGAGTAGAGTGATATGACTGACGTAACTAGGTAGGTAGGTACATAAGTCACCAAATTTTTTTATAGCATCTGAAAGTAGGTACGTAACTTCGAGGCTAAATAATTGTTCTCATGTATATGCCGCCGCCGACTAGCTTAATAAGCCATTTAGTTAACCTAACCTTTTCATTTAAATTTTAGGTTATATTTGTTAGTTAGCATGTGTCTCTCAGAGCAGAAATAGAAGCCCCGCGTAGCGGGGCTTCGTCGACCTGCTGGCGGGTCATAATTTAGTGAAAATAGGCATTTAACCAAATGGCTGATTAAAATATATCATCTTCTTTATAACGTGTTACCAAGGAAGACAGTTACTGAATTATTTTGTTCCATAAGACTATTAACGTAAAATGGCATATTGGCATAATTAATACAACATTATTTTCTCGCAATACCTACGGGTAGAGTCTGTGCGGAAAGAGAATAGGATTTAGATGGGGGGGGGGGGGGGGGCGCTGTAATGCTTTTGTACCGTATTTGCAAAAAAAAAATGCCATACTGGTTAAGTTAGTTCCGTTTTTCGCCACGCCTATTCTCTTTCCGTACAGACACTATACGTGGTTAAAGTTCGTCAGGTTACTAGAGCCCACAGTGACACAGGTATTTTCGCGTTTATCGTGTGATTAGAATGATAAGGGTCCATCATGTTCCGACAAGTAGATATCTAAGACCGACAATCGGAAGTGTGAAGTAGCACGCGTTATGAGATAGAGAGAGACGGTCGGCTCCAGGGCGTTCCGCCCGGTATCGGCAGTCGACCCGGAACTTCAGTTTTATTAGAAAGGGACTTGTGTACGTAGTAAGTAATATTTATTATGTGGTAATGGGCAATTGATTACATCAAATAGATTTTTTTTATTAGGAATCGCAAGTTCAGTATTTTTCAGTACATTCCTAAATTCAAATAAGGTGCGATGCATTGGGGTAACTTCGAACATGGGGTAATTTTGAAAATAAGGATTTTTTCCTAAATACTGCAAGATTTTTAAGGTGTGCAATTAGTTGAAGAATTATTGGCATATCTAGCAATTCTAGCATAGTGTTAGCATATTACAGAAAATGTATGTAGAAATTCTTTGATTTCCGAACTACTCCACGTTCGAAATTACCCGAATGCATCTTATATCATCTGAATTACAGCTTTCCTTAAAATTTGCAGTCGTTAACCGAACACGATCTTTAAGCGCCTGACTACATCTGATAAAGTAAAGGTCAATGCCAATTTGTGTCTGTCAATGAAACACGAGTGAGCAGGCCGATAAGTGTTGCCGGCCACGCGGTCTCGTAACCACGTGCGTGCCTCCGCCAACCACGGAATTCCACTATGGAAATAAATGTAGGATATCGCTTCTCATAAAGTCACGACTTCACGAGAACAGCGGGCTAGCTAGTGGCGGACTTAGCTAGTCGGAGGCCTCGTAGTGTATGTATCAACGTGGCGCCCAAAGAACTCGATTTCTACCGGCTTGCCTAATATTAGGCATTTAAGCATCTTATTCTACAGCTCTTAAGGAAAATATACGCCTAATCTGCACCGGCTTGCCCAAGGATATCTTTTACGCCACGCCACTGGTATGTATGTATGTACATATTGGATGCTCAGTTAATTTTTTCGAGAGAAGTGGACCCGGCAGTTGGAGGCAGACATTTCCGTTAGGGGCAGCTATGTACAATCGAACCAACTGAATCATGACCCACTTTGCTGACAATTCGTTTGAAACTTTCCAACTTGTAAGGTCTATCGACACACTTAGGATGTTTTAGATCCTAGCAAAATTACGTCAATATAGGTCGGAGACAATTTTAACCTTTGTTATCATTGCAATAGAAACACATTTTACAGTCAATGTTTGAATCTCGAGCTAGCTCTCGCTTAGATAACCTTAACTTTTTGATGATGGAAAAATAATATTTCATAAATACAATGTTCTAAATGTGCGTCAAATGTCAAGTTATCAGTTGTCAGTCAATGTGAAAGAATAGAAACTAAATTGTAAAATGCTTAATCATTTTAAATGATGGCCAATTTAAAAGAACAGAGAGCTCGGATTATAGTCTCAAGTCAGGAAGGCTATGGCATACGAAAAAAATCACGCGAATAGAATATATCTCGGAATACAGTGACAGTGCACTCCATAAATGTCAGTGTCTAATAAAATGATAACAAGTTCCTCACCATGGAAATCTATCTTTAAGCAAATTTCGACCTACTTGCATTTAGGAGTTTTAGCAAAATGAGCTTATGGTGGGTCATGATTCAGTTGGTTCGATTGTACTTAACTCAAGACGTTTAACTATCACTACTTTTACAGAATAGAACATTAATACACAATTTTGAAAAACAGTAGCCAACTTTTAAGAAGTCTATGAAATGAACAAATCCAAGACTTACTTTAAAAATACTGAAATCGCTATAGGTATTCCTATAATTTTACTTAGAAAACTACCGCGAGACTCAAACATATTGAATTACAAAACGGATCACTCACGTTGTAGGTACAAAAGACGAGACATCCATGAGTAGTATTCGCGAACGCCGTAGTCGCCGAGCTGCGTTCACGAATACTACTCATGATTAAGGGAATCCCGAAAGCTCCCGAAACATGTCGAGTGGATATTCCTATAATATTTAAAGAGTTACCTCGATCGCTCTAAGATGATCTGATTTTGCCCTGGTGATAGTAGGATCAACTGGGAGTAGGGCGTGAAATACCGGTTTTACTTGTATGGGCCAATACCGTAACACCGGTTATTCGGTATTGGCCCCATACATGTAAAACCGATATTGCATGTCCTATGTACTGTGTGCCTCTACTAACTACAACTCACCAATACGCCTCGCAACATATGACGCACGAAGTGGGATATTAGCCAGTAAGCAATAATTAACTATAAGTATTCATTAACCTAGATTAACTGTGTTCTATATTTTGACATACCGTGAATATAACATCTCCGGTACTATGTCTGGTTTTACTTGAAAACTCCCATCCTAACCTCAACATATCTCATGGCGACCTTGCCAGACGACCAAGGAATCGAAGGAACCAAGATTTATACAACAAATTTGAAGAAATCAAGACATTTTTGAAGAAAGAAATTCATATGAAGATTATTTTGAAAAATAAAAGACTGTAAAACGAGGAACATTTTGAAGATTTGAAGAAAGAAGAAACAAATTGAAGATAGAAGAATTGAAGACTGTATCAAGAATGAAGATAATAATTAATTAAATAAATCAAGAAAGAAGAAAAATACTACGCATACGAAGAAGCACCACGAACATATTAAGAAGAACAGAAGAGCGTTGTCCAGGGTTATCCCGGCTCGCAAATCAAGAGGTGTCCAGGGTTATCCCGGCCCATTTCAAGAGGAGTCCAGGGAAATCCCGGCCCATGTTCGAGGGAGTCCAGGGTTAGCCCGGCCCGTCATCGTGATCATCAGCAAACCTGGTGCCAGATCCGTCGACATCGTGCTACGTGCCCGCCGACGTGACCGCCACCCGACATCGTGCATCGCGCAGCGTCAGCCTGACCCACTTGTCGGTACATAGTTCGCGGTTTATGTAAGTTTATTTTATGTTGTAACTTAATTATTTTTTTTTTTGAAGTATATACATATTATGCTACGTGAATTACAGTCATTACGGGATAATTTAAATAAATTAAGGGAAAATATTGTAAAATTAGGTCCAGAGAGGCGACAGAAGGAAGTCGGTCGAAGGAAATTACAAGAGTCTAATGAATTATACAGTCAATTAACGCATATTGTGTCTCGTATAAATGACCAAACTATACAATTAAGTCATTCTGACATAGAAGTTGCTAAGACACTAATAGAAGAAACTAAGGTAACATACAGTAAAATTAAGGTTTTATTATCACTTGTAGACACTGAGTCCCAGACAGATAACAAAATGGACAAATCCGGGTTTGATATAAAGACGGCCATCGCCCTGTTGCCGGTAATGACTGGCCCAGAAGAAATAACCAAGCAGTTAATAGATGGCATT
The DNA here is from genome assembly GCA_947034925.1 of Eudemis profundana. Classification (NCBI taxonomy): domain Eukaryota; kingdom Metazoa; phylum Arthropoda; class Insecta; order Lepidoptera; family Tortricidae; genus Eudemis; species Eudemis profundana. The sequence continues at coordinate 2,590,137 of OX344800.1, read as the reverse complement.
TTAATGTACAGCTCCGTCATCACTGATGCATCCCATAAAATGCTCATAGAGTTTGTACTTAAAACTAGGTTGTCTTCTAGTGCTAAGCTGAGGTTAAAAACAACTTATACTAACGTAGAAAACCTTATCAGTGACATGAGACAATTTTTGTTGCCCAAAAAGTCAGCAGAGGCAATCCAGGCCCAACTGTACAGAGCTAGGCAAGGACGGAGATCTATTGAAGTTTTCGGGGCTGAGATCGAGGATCTCTTTGTAAATTTAACTATCTCACAGGCCGACGGTGATGACAGTAGGTACGACATATTACGGCCAATTAATGAGAAGTCGGCGATCAAGCGATTCGCCGACGGGCTTTTAGATCCAAAACTGAGCACTATCATAGCTGCTAGGCAGTTTGCGTCATTGCCCGAAGCAATTAGGACAGCGCTTGATGAACAAAGTTCATCAGTAACGGACGGCCAGGTTGCATATTACCGGCAGACGGGTATTAATAATTACCGCCATATGCAACCTCAAAGCAATTTTAATAATGCTTTTTATCGTAATCGCCAGCATTCGAGCTATAGAGGTAATTTTAATTCCGGCTCAAATCCAAACAGTTCGCGATATTATTATAATAAAAACAACAGTATGTCACAACATAATCCGTCGCATAGCTCAGGTCAATCACAGCAACATTTTGCCCGCTCAGCACGCGGCGGCGGCGGTCACCGCGCGCGAGACTTCCCGCGCCCCGCGGCGACGCCCGCACGCGCTCAACATTTTCGTAGTGATAACAGCGATCACCAGGAAAGTGATTCGCCGCCAATAGATAATAGCGAACCACGCGAAATGCAGTTTTTTCGTGAACAATATGAATAGTGGGATATTTAGTTATAATAACTTTAGTACGGTCAACTGTACAATAGGTAATACAGGTAGATTAAGCTTATTAGTAGATAGCGGGGCCAGTCTTTGTATTGTTAAATATGAATGTTTAGAGAATAGACATGACCTACTGAGGCAAATGTATACGGATAAAATAACCATAAAAGGAGTTTGCGGAAATTTAGTTTCAGAGGGATTTATTTATTTAACTTTGAATTTCGGCGGCTTTGTTTGCCACGAAAAGTTTTATGTTTTTAGGAATTTATCTTGTTTTGCAGACGGCATTTTAGGACAAAATTTTTTTAAGCGTTATAATGCATCTATAAGTTACAAAAATGACACATTGACTTTAGAGGACAAAGGTCACTCTATTTTATTACCTATCGAAGGCAATACTGCTACGTATATACATACGATCCCACCGCGTTGTGAGATTGTGACTCACGTCCCCTCGCAGCTATGCGAGGACTGCGTAGTGCTAGCGGAGGAACTGCAAACAGGTGTTTACGTTGCCGGTCTAATTACGAAACCCGAAACGGGAAAAATTCCAGTGCGGATATTGAACACTACTGAGAAAATGGTAAATATAGATTTGTCAAACTTAAAAATGTACAGTTTAGCTCATTTCGATATTTGCAGCTTCGACAGCGGAAAAATTAATGTTAATAGAGTAACAAATTTGCTTACACTTTTAAACCTACATACATACTTAAATAAAGAGGAGCAGTTAAGTATAGAACAAATTTGTGCCAAATACGCAGATGTTTTCCATCTGCCCGGCGATAAGCTCAGCACTACGAACTTGCTCGAGCACTCGATTCAGTTAAAAGAAAATGCGAGTCCTGTCTATGTGAAACCATATAGGATACCTCATGCTTTACGCAAGGAACTACATAATCAAATCCAAGATATGATAGATAACGACATCATTGAAGAAACCACTTCGGAGTGGTCGAGCCCCGTATTGCTCGTTCCCAAAAAAAGTGACAAGTCGGGAGAAAAGAAATGGAGGTTAGTCGTGGATTATAGACAATTGAATAATAAAATTCAGGACGACAAGTTTCCGTTGCCCAATATTACAGAGATACTAGATTCTCTCGCGGGTAGTATTTATTTCTCGAAACTCGACCTCTCCCAAGGTTATTATCAACTTGCTTTAGATAAAAACTCTCGCAAATACACGGCATTTACCACTGATAAAATGTATCAAATGAAAAGATGTCCAATGGGGCTACGCACTAGCCCTAGTGTTTTCTCTAGACTAATGACCATAGCCATGTCAGGTCTAAATTATAAACAATGTTTCATATATTTAGATGATTGCATTGTTATTGGAAAGTCAATGACCACACACAACCAGAACCTCATTCGTGTTTTAGAAAGATTAAAAAGCACTAATCTTAAACTTAATCCCCAAAAGTGTGAATTTTTACGTAAAGAGATAATGTATTTAGGCCATAAAATTACTTCGCTCGGTGTTGAACCTGACCCAGCAAAAGTAGAGGTTTTGAATAAATACCCAAGGCCAACAAACGTAGATGAAGTTAAAAGATTCGTCGCATTCGCTAATTATTACAGACGGTTCATCCCTAATTTTGCTAACATCGCTTACCCGTTGAACCTATTATCTAAGAAAAACGCGACATTTGATTGGACCGCTGAGTGTGAAACAGCCTTTTCACAACTAAAAAAAGTGTTAGCGAGTCCTCAGGTGCTAGACTACCCAGATTTTTCGAGCAATAACCAATTTGTGTTACACACAGACGCGTCAAAGGTTGGTTTGGGCGCTGTATTGTCAAATAGCAACGGAAAAGTTATTGCGTACGCTAGTCGTAACCTTAAACCGGCAGAATCTCGCTACCCAGTTATAGAACTGGAGCTGTTAGCTATAGTTTGGGCGACTAGACATTTTCGACCATATCTATATGGGAAAAAATTTAAGATTCTATGTGACCATAAACCGTTAATTTATCTTTTCGGCATGACTGATCCATCAAGTAGACTGACCAAATTCCGATTGTATTTAGAAGAATATAATTTTGACATAGAATATATCCCGGGACCGCAAAATGCAGCAGCAGACGCATTGAGTCGGTTACCATTAAACAGTAATGATTTAAAAGAAATCAGCACTCACAGTGTATCAGTCGTGACAAGAGCGCAGACACGAAAATTACATGCCCAACAAAATTGCGGTAACAATGACAACCACCTTTTGCCTGATGTACCCGAAAGGTTTGATGAGCCCAGAGTCGTGGATATCATCAAAGCCCCTAAGAATTGTGTGGAGCTAGTATTAAATTCAGATTATAAATTAAGCAAGATTAATAAATGCCCGAATGAAGTTTTCAGTAATAAAGGAAGTTTTGTGTACGTACCAAATAAATCGTGCATTTTTCTATTAACCCGATCGTTATCTACCGTAGGCGTGTTAGCGAGGGAATTAGAATTATTATGTAAGAGACTGAATATAAATGAAGTCACTATAGTAAAAGATAAACAAAATGCTGAGATAGTAAACGCATTTTTAGAAAAATATAAATGTAAGGTTCCTAGAATCCTAGTGACAAAAAGTGTTACGAAAGTGTATGATAAATCAGAAATTAGAATTATTTTAAATGATTTTCACCTGTTACCCACGAGCGGTCATGCCGGGGTGAACAGGATGCTTAATAATATTAAAAGATATTATTTCTGGCCAGGAATGAGTAACGACGTATTGAAATATGTCAAAAATTGTACTCATTGCCAGCATAATAAACATACAAACAAGTACATTAAAGAACCAATGGTAATAACTTCGACACCAAGTACCTCTTTCGAAAAAATTACCCTTGATGTAGTAGGCCCCTTAGATATAGACAACTTAAATTTTAAATACATATTAACACTTCAGTGCGAATTAACAAAATTTGTTGAGGCTTACCCTCTAGAAAGAAAAGATACTGAATCGATTAGTAAAGCTTTTGTAAATAACTTTATTTTAAGATACGGAATACCAAGCGCTGTTTTGACAGATTTAGGTACCGAATTTATGTCGAGCGTGTTCTCTGAAATATGTAGTTTGTTAGGTATTAATAAACTTAACTCGACCGCGTACCATCATCAAACTATAGGTTCCCTAGAAAATACACACAAGTGTCTAGGTGCGTATCTAAGAATTCAATGCAGCAACAACAGCACAGATTGGAGCAGCTGGTTGAGCTATTGGTGTTTTTCATACAACACTACCGTGCACACCGAGACACAATATACGCCACATGAGCTAGTTTTCGGAAAATTATGTAAGTTACCAAGTAATTTAACTTCTTCTGTCGACCCTCTCTATAACTATGATAGTTATCCAAAGGAATTCAAATACAGGTTACAGAAAGCGCACTTAGAAGCTAAGAATAATTTAATGTCAAGTAAATACAATAGGAAACTAACATACGATAAGAAAGTTAACTCATTAACATATAATCCTGGTGACTATGTACTATTAAAAAATCAAATTGGTAATAAGTTAGACTGTATCTATACTGGTCCCTATAAAGTACTTGAAGATATGTCACCTAATGTAAAAATTTTGAAGAATAATTTGATTTATATCACTCATAAGAATAACACTAAGTTGTATCATAATGATATTTAAATAATTCCTAAAATTAATTATAATTCTTAAAAAAAAAAATGTAAAATTCCACTACGTATGTCATTTTTTTTTCTTTTATTGCGGGGGTGAAGGCTAACTCTTCGGGGGAGGTGTACTGTGTGCCTCTACTAACTACAACTCACCAATACGCCTCGCAACATATGACGCACGAAGTGGGATATTAGCCAGTAAGCAATAATTAACTATAAGTATTCATTAACCTAGATTAACTGTGTTCTATATTTTGACATACCGTGAATATAACATCTCCGGTACTATGTCTGGTTTTACTTGAAAACTCCCATCCTAACCTCAACATATCTCACCTAACTGGGAGGTACAATTCTATCAAACAAAATAAGGATTTTCCAAATCGGCACAACTGTTTTCGAGTAGTTGAGTAACACACGTAATGAAACATTTCAGAAAAAGATTCCAAAGTACTGAGCACCCTCTCTCTTTTTAAAATCGCTTACAGAATAATTATTATCGAATTAATTATTATGTTATTTTTTACTTTCTGCCCTTAAAATATAATTATGTTTGTATCGATCGGTTGTCGTGTGCTTGGCCTGGGCTATTCTTCAGAAATATGTCTGCGACTCATTCATCTCCATACATTTAGGATGAAAAAGGGCCAGATGAATCTGGTGACTGCACACATATTTCTGAAGAGTATGTGCCTGTGCTTCTGAAAACAAATTGGGGGCAACGAAATACCTACTAAATAGTATTTCGCTGGAACTTGTCTATCACTTCACCTTGAGATAAGATACGAGAAGTTTTTTCAATTAATGGAAAATTATAATTATGTTTTAAGTTGACTGACCTCGAGTAACTCGAGTTATATTTGGCGATTGAATATCACTATATAGGTACATGTTCCGTTCGCAGTCTAAAAATATTTTCCATTATGAAATTGTTAAGATAAATGTTAGGTATCTTATCTCTTTGATAATGTGATAAGAGGTCGACAAGATGATGCCAACTGTGACCTACTTCATGCATAGTTTATAATAACATTATAAAATTATAATAAATTGTAAATCTTACTACAACAAGAATGTGAAAAATAATACTGAAAGTAAAATTAAACAGGCGAGCCCCCCTTAGCAGGGTGCCTATGATGACGAAGGAAGCATTCCTGCGGTGACGAGCGGTATCGACATTGACGGTGCAGTTCTTATTACTTCCCTGATAATTCTGGTAGGGCTTAAAAATATTTTGGAAAAATCGCAGGCAATTTAAATGCATTCGCGGTAATTAAAACAAAAATATTGCTTTGCTAATCCGCGATATGATAACGTGTTAGATAATTAGTGCTGGCCCGTTATAATTAGGTACCTACTTGCGTATTTTTTCTTGCACAATGTGCAAATAAATATAACCCACCACCAATAGTAGATTGTGTCACAAGGGAGCAAAATGATGTATTTACGGCGAGGGCGTATATTGAATCCTGAACGAAGCGAAGGATTATACAATAGAATCCCGAGCGCAGCGAGGGATTCTAAAGTATAATCCGGAGCGTAGTGAGGATCATCACTAATCGTGATCGTGATACACAATGATGACCACGACCACTCTGGCAAGAGTGTACCGACTAGGAAGAAGAAGAAGTGAGGGATTCAAGTGTTAACGCCCGAGGTGAAAATAATTTTGCTACCGAGTGACACATACTGCTTTTCACACCGACTATGAGGAAAATTCAAATACAAACGCTACCTACCAAAATAACGAAATATATAGTTACTCAAAGAGCATCACACATTATTATTAAAAATTAAATGTTAAATTGTCAAATGTATAGTCTATTATTATTTTATAAAACAATTATTATTTTTTACGGGCGAAACGAAAATACCACTTCCATATTATATTTATGGCCCTCGCCTGCGGCTCGGACCGCAAACACCTGTGATCTGGGCCATTCCTTATTATACCGCCCTCGGTGTGTAATTTAAGTCTATGGTATGGCATATTCTAAGTGGGCTCAAACTAAAAATACCCTGTTGTCCTTGAACAGAAAAGTGCTACTTTGATCCCTCTTATGAGGGAGCAAAATACTTTTTTCATCACACTTGCTCGAAAATGGTGCATTACACGTAGGTTTTGCGGGCCGTAAATGAGCTATTACGCCCTAGGGCGTAATGGTTTTCTTTTTAAATTTGAAACGCTGGTTCTGTTTTACTCTTATTTGTCATGTTCAAAGGAAACGCCAACTTACTTTTTTAACTTTTATCACTGAAATATTTATTTAAAGAGAACTGGTATTGCAAATACATGTAAACACATATTTCTGTAACATTAATTAAATGTTTCAATAGTGTATTTCAGTATTTAGCAATTATAAAATCAACCGTTTTAGGTCTGTACCGCTATGGTTTCCGAACGTTGCGCATTGTCTATGGATATGTCACTAATGTCACTGTCAGTTTTACAATTTTATTTAGGTTAAGTAAGGTTAATTTTAATTAGATTTCCTCACAAGTGTGATGAAAAACATTGTGTGTGCCACGGGCGGTAAAGGAATTACAAACTCGTGTTATTAAAGCCCTCGGCTTCGCCTCGGCCTTGTAACAAACTCTCGTTTGTAATTCCTTACCTACCGCCCTTGATACACAATGTACTATTTCTGAATAGGAGGTGTGAAAAAATACTGAACTCGACACGTATTTCGCCTCTCTACGAGGCATCCTCAGGAGAAGCTGGAGATGTAGACAGTCCGGCGTCCGTTGATGGAAACCAATAACAGTATTTTCTCAATTTTTAAGTCTAGGACCATCGACATACCCATAGTACAAGCATTGCTTAGTTTGAGACTAACACGATTTGTGTAAGATTGTCCCCCGATATTTAATTATTTATTTATTTTATCGGATAAAATAATTACATATCATTAAAAATTTTAAATAGAAATATCGTTTATGCCACTCCTGGCAAAGTGTAGACATAAAATGATGTACACAACACGGGAGGTAATAAAGAAAGCTCTCGATCGCATATTTACGTCCCTCGCTTGCAGCTCGGGCCGCAAACTTTTGCGATCTCGGCCTTTCTTTGTATTACCACCCTAGTTATGTAATGTACTATTATTGCACCGTAAGATACAGATGTTACAAAATATTATATACATATGTATAAGTCACTCGTGGATCTTGTGAGTGTAGATAGCAAAATCATAAAACTACTTAAGTCTTAAAATATAATTAGCACTTACACACTAATCTATGCATAATTTTTGCAATAATCAGTACCGTAAAATTCCCCAATCATTCCAATCAACCAATTATGGTCCAAATTAAAACTCATTAATTTCTATCAATATCCCTTAGCTATCAGTGGTTTTGTAGGTTTTTATTTAAATTCGTTTAATTTGATTGCTCATTTTAGACTTTATCCGTTATAATTGTCGTACATTAACGAGTAACATTCGAGTAAATTTGGGCTATAGTTGGGCGGACCGGAGTATAGTTGGGGAGAATTACACAATTTTCAATAATTATACAATCATAGATAGGTGCATGAAAATTGTGTAATGCCGGCGGAATTTTTCTAAAATCGCCATAGTTTGCACAAGCCAACAACCGAACTCGATAATTTCTCATAATACCTATCCCATAGGGAAGTTTCCAACATAGAAACTTTCTTTATGCCACTCCTGGCCATAAAGTTTCTTTCTGCCCATGTGTAGGCAACACTGGAGGTAATAAACAAAGCCCTCGATCGCATATTTACGTCCCTCGCTTGTAGCTCGGACCGCAAACATCTGCGATCTCGGCCTTTCTTTGTTGTACCACCCTAGTTGTGTAATCTAATCACACCTGGCCATAAAGTGGCAATAACCGCCCGCTACGCGTGCGGAAAATCCCACTTCATGGCCTGGGGGAGACTTAAAATAGTTGTACCTACTTACCACGGGTGGTATAAAGAAAGCCTCAGATTGCGTATTTACTGCGATCTGAGACATTCTTTGTTTTACCGCCCTAGGTAACTAATGTACTATTAAATTCTTTGCACTTCTGTAGAAACATCCGTCATCATCATCATCATCATTTGAGCCATAGGACGTCCACTGCTGGACATAGGCCTCCCTCATAGATTTCCACTTAATTCGGTTGGAAGCAACCTGCATCCACCGTGAGCCAGCAGCCTTAACCAGATCATCTGTCCATCTTGTTGGTGGACGTCCGACGCTGCGCTTGCCGATTCGTGGTCTCCATTCGAGAACCTTTCGGCCCCATCGGCCATCTGTTCTACGTGCTATATGCCCTGCCCATTGCCACTTCAACAAGCTTATCCGTTTAGCTATGTCGGTGACCCTCGTAACATCCGTGAAACAAGAAATTTCCTCCTTTTTTGAAACCGATTGTGAGGTATCGCTTCTCTGAAGTTGACGTCATAATGACTTGAAAATTTCAAGATTGCTATCATACGTGTGAGCTTTGACGGTTGAGTCACTAAATAGTCACATGCAATGTGGGATGTCTTGGCTATCCGCCGAAAAATTGGAGTTTTCATCTGTGGACCATTTTTGGCAATCATCTGACAATGAATAGGCGATACATTTTATAAAATCTACTATTAACAACGGGCTATTTACCATGTATGTTTGTTTTTACGATGGCGCTTGAAACAGTGCCGAAATATCGGACGTCAACGGAGTAACTAATGTGCTGCGCGTTTTCAGTAAACATACATACATGGTACCTAAATACGCCGTTGTTAATAGTAGTTATTATATGAATGACCATGTTAGCTTGAAATCGACTTATTTTGTCGGTAATATTGCTTGGTGCGACAATTCTTACTTGAAACTCTTCTATCGATGGTTTAAGTCAACAGTGGGCGTTTTTCGGCTGATGAGAATTGAGTTCGAAGAGATTTTCAAGAAGGCCTACAACCTCCTTTTTTTCCTACATAATGTACATACCCGGACGACGACAGCAGGATTCGAAAGAATCATCGCTGAGAGGTCATCGGACGGAGTCCGACGCACACAGCGTCGTCCCCGCCGGCGGGGACGATCTCCTCGCGACAACAGTACAAAATGGCCGCGTCCCGATTTGCCCCAGGACCCGAATGCCCTGGATTAACTTCACTCCGACCTTGCTCGGGCTCAGCTAAGTTTCTTGCCGGAGTCGTCTTAGCTGGGCTAGGTTTAGCGAACCGGCAACTAAAACTCGATTTACACACTCTATATAAAGACAGGTTGATCCGCTTCAACCTTCCCGCTGGTCCGCTGCTCACTTTGAGCAATCAGGTACGGAACCCTAAAATTGAAGTTTTTAGCTTTAATTAGTATTGGTAATAAGATTTTTATTTAAAGATTAAGTATTTGTTCATATATGGCCGATATGTATTCATATATAAACATCCTGTGGTTCAATAAATTAAAAAAAAATCTTTTTTAGCACACCTAGAAGAGTCGACGGCGCTAGTCGGGCGTGACGTCACCGTGACTTGCACAAACTTCTACCGTACGCTCTGTGTCAAGGACTTCTGTGGCGCTCGAGGCATAAGCGGTAGCGGGTAGTTAAAATAGCGTCTGAACGTTTTCCAAAAAAATACCGGGGTAGCTACTTTCTCAAAATATGGACTTGTGAGGTTTTTTTGGCACAGAATCGTTACTACTTTCGAACCTTATACGTAAAAAAAGTGTCCCAATTTTTTTTTCCATTACGTCACCATTTGGCATAGTGTTTCTATGAACGTGACGTAGTGGAAAGACAAAAATCCCATACAAATTTTGGGATTTTGCCTCACCTCAAAAGTCCATATTTTGAGAAAGTAGCTACCCCGGTATTTTTTTGGAAAACGCTCGTCTACGTCTGGCGCTCGAGATACAAGCGACAGCAGATTACAATTGCCTACGTAGATTTATGAGAATAATTATGGATATTATATTATGTGCATTGGTTATTTATGAACTGGGTTCTCAAAGTTTCGAGTATTCTTAAGTGCAAAAATTCAGCAAATACAATAAAAACACAAATACACTTTATTGGATATCCCGAAATACAGAACATGAAACAATTACAAGAAGATTATGTACAGGTAGAGGTAATAATACCTATCATACACTGCAAATCTTAAAAATACATATTTAGTATGAAACCAGTTTTGATTTTATGTTTCCCATACTGTCAATTGCATAATTTTGAAATAAAATATGAGCAGTATGTTTTTTCGCAATGTTTCCTGAATAATAGAAGCATAAGCATATTTTGTATACAATAAAAAACAACACGGTTACACGACATACTACACTTTTCTAATGTTATATGAATTTCATAATAAGGCTACCAGCTAATTATTAATTTAATGAGGGAGAGGACGTCTAATTAAGAATCACTAATGATGACAGTAATCTTATCATTAACTTAACTAATTTGTTTAAGATTGTTATTTGTTTTGAGTGATTAATTATAATGAACCTACATCGTTCGTATCAGTTGAAATACTGTCGATTTATAGTAATGTGACTTGTGCATAATACCTAATTATGTACAGTCGCATACATAACTTTATCTACATGCATATCATAAGTTTTCTACAGTATGTATAAATATGGCCTGGTACTATTAACTTATTTGTAGGTATAAAACCTAAGTTTGAATAAAAGACAAATAACAAGAAGTTAAAACTGTATGTTTAACTGTGTATAAGATTTAGTTAAGTTTAGTTTTCTATATAAACTTTAGTGTAACAATACCCCGGTAGATGGCGCTGTTACAACTGTGAAATCTCCATACTACAGGCTGCACCGCGGTGTTAAAATTTTTCCGGAATGAATGACCCCGCCCGATATTGTTTGTTATTATCAACACTATGTAAACATTCAGGTGCAGTGTGCTTTAATGTAAACACTAAGATGCAACCACAGGTACGGGTTTCTTAATATAGGCCATTTGCTTATCGTTCCTGATATTCATTATTTTGTAAATGAAAACTCCCAAGTGTGTAAGAAGCCCTAATAAATATGAATAAGATACTTTTACTATTTTTATAAAAACCTTTAACTAAACAGGAATTAATCTTCGTAGTATTTGATGGTAAGCGACTACGAGGCCAAAAAATTGACCTTTTGTTTCCATTGTAGTTTTTTTTTCTTTTTGATAACTTTTCCTCCAGTTAAGGACATGTTTATAACGAGGGGCTGAATTTACTGATTTATTTTGTTCCATAAGACTATTAATGTAAAATGACAAAATTATGTATGTTGCTATAACGTTATTTACTTGTTATACCATCAGGAATACGTGCCGTAGTGACCCCTAACTTCGCCTAGGGTGCCTATCTTTGCCTAGTTGATTTTCCTAAACTTGCTTTACGACAAGCTACAATTACCTAAAACTATATCAAGTAAATGTATAAGTACTGAATACTGAATAGTTTTATGTGCAGGTTTTCTTACAAGATTTTTAGGAAAATCAACTAGGCAAAGATAGGCACCCTAGGCGAACTTAGGGGTCACTACGGTGGTTAAAATTTTTCGGGTTATTCGGGCCCACGGTGTATATGTTCAAATAAGTCTGGTTTTATTAACACAGTAAAAAAAATTGTCTAATGTTCCTCAAAAATTATGTAGGTACCTACAGTGACCGACCCGAAACTATACCTAAAATGGTTAATCATGATTGAGTTAGCACTTCGAAAGTTAGACAAACATAAATGATACAAATAGACATATACCGAATACATATCGATACCTTTGGGTTCAATTGGCGTAAAGGACATTTTGGCGAAAATGAGTTATATATACAGTTTTGTTCAGAATTTCAAGCTCTACCGTTCTGTGTAGTTAAAATTTCGATATCTTTAAAAAAAGTGCCTTTACGACCCAGTTTTTATTCATCGTATTCGCAAAACTAGCTCAGGTTAAGGGACGTAAGTGTCAAGTTATAAAATACGAATTAAAAGGTGTATCGTAAAGTACGCCGGTAAATATGAATACTGTCGTATATGACCTATTTTTTTTCTTGCTGTCCTTTAAGCCCTTCATTTCTCATGATTACTTTCCATAAGCGCATAGTCGAGGTGGGCGTTAAGGAAATGCTTTCTTTTACTTGTCCTTTACGACCTGCTTTTAAATTATTATACCGTAATTTGATAAACCGAATAAGGTTGTAAAGGGCAGGTATTATTTTACACGTCCTTTACGACCTGCTTAAAAAATGATTACACCATTATTTGATAGAATTAAGGAGGTTGTAAAGGGCATGTATTTTTTTACACGTCCTTTACGACCTGCCTTCAAATTATTATACTTGTTTACATACCGTAATTTGATAAATCGAACAGGGCTGTAAAGGGCAAGTAGTCTTTTATTTGTCCTTTAAGACCTGCCTTAAATCTAATTATAGCACATTTTTTAAAGAAGAGCAGGGTTGTATAGGGATTAGCCTTTATTTTTGGCATTTACTGCCACAAATGTGTGTATAATTCTGAAATAAAAGCAATTTACGTAATCGTAAAGGTCTAAACTATCGATACCTTTAATTGAGTTCAATTGGCGTAAAGGACAAAACGCTGGTTTTGAGGAGAAGCAAAAAACAGTTTTATTTTACAAAAAATGGCTACAGTATTTTGGTTTCTCGACCTATACTTTCGACATGTATATGAAAAATATTTGAAATGCTCGTATCTTTAACCTGTGATGGCAGTTCTAGCTGTAAAGAATGTATTATGGAAGTTAGATGTCCTTTACAACTGGTAAAAATGCTATCAATGTCATTTACACCCGTGACTTTTTTAGACATTTGGAAATGATGGGGTTGTAAATGACGGTCTCAGATGACTTTGTTCCAATTTTGGGGCGTAAAGTTAACAGCTATGTAATAAAAATTGACAGTGTTCAACTTAGTTTACCTTAAAGAGACTTGAAAAATGTAGAAAAAGATGATGAATTCATTATTTTTCATACTATTATACTTATTGTTTACATTAACAGTATTTTACTCACTACGTACTCGTCCTAATGATTGACATCCTAATGTCGATGATCATTAGCCACTATGTCAATTCCATTATTATGATTTAGTGCTATTGGAGGAGAGTAAAACACTAGTAGGACATTATTAAGTTGCTAAGTTTATTTTGTAATGTGATATGTATGTTAGTTTGTTAGGTATTTATCTATGGGCCTTTGATGCCTGAAATAAATAAATAATTATTTGTATGTCTTTCCCGTACACGAGAAAATGGTGTCCCGGCCCTTTGGGAGGCGTGCGCGGAGCCGGAGCCAACGCGTAGAGGCCTTTTCAACAATTTAATGAAAGGCAAAGTGTACACCCAGCGGATGCTGTCCCTGCCCGTGTCATGGGACGCACGCAGAGACAGCCCCCGCCAGATGCAAGGACTATTGTTTATTGATGGAATCTAACTCTACTGGGCTATGGCGGTGGAAATATGGACTAAATACTGGGTTATGGATTGAGACATGATGGCGCCTGTCAGGAAAAGTGTCTCGTGGGTTTCGTGGCACTGACAGAAAGTCACGGTCTGTCAGTGCCACGAAAGCCACGAGAGAAAATGTCAATTCACTACCCAAATGATCCCACCACCCTCGCCAACTGTACTCTGTAGTAGCGTCACTTACTGACCGCGCATACAATTTATGTGACGAGGATCATTTGTGTAGAGAATTGACACATTTAAAGAACGTTCTACAGAGAAATGGTTATAATGGGCGGATTATACCACCTAGACGCACCGTTTTGCCTAAGCACCTGGACTATAAAGTTGAACGACAACCGGCGTACCTACCATAAATGTAAAGGGAGTGACAGATAAAGTTGCCAATATTTTAAAGAAGTTCTTGGTGAAGACTGTCTTCACTCCCTACAGAAAACTGGCACAATATCTACGTACGCCAAGGGACCGTTTTCCGCTTGAATGGCCAGGTATTTACAAAATTGACTGCAGCTGTGGTAGCTCTTACATAGGTCAGAATAAGCGCACTATCTCATGCCGTATAAAGGAGCACATCCGAATGTTTAAAAACAACGAACCTCGGAAATCGGCAATCGCTGAACATCTTCTGAACGCGGAAACGATTGGATTGAGTTGCACAACCCATAGATCCTCTCGCTCGACAGAAAAACACTATATACCCAGAATGGTTAAGGAAGCTATCAAAATCCTCAAGTATAAAAATTTCAACCGGGAAGACGGGTTTCAACTGTCGAGCGTCTGGTATCCAGTGATCCGTAAGTTCTCCAAGGGAAAAAAGACATGTTCAGGAGTAAATACGCGAAGTGATACTGTCAGTGTTGTGTGTCGTGAACGTGATCGAGTTCCAAGTGAGAATGCGGACGGTAGTAGTATGAATAACGCGCGGACGAAGCGAACCCGAAAGAGGGTAGATCGCTATGGTGTGTGGGTAGACTACAACTAAAAACTCGCTGCATGTCAGTTACTCCGTGATAATGGTGCTTGCAACAGTGCCGAAATATCGGGAACTCACAAAAACAAACATACATGCTAAATATCCCGTCGTTAATAGTAGTTATTATGCCTAGCTGAATTCATCATCTTTTTATATATTTTTCAAGTCTCTTTAAGGTAAACTAAGTTGAAAACTGTCAATTTTTATTACATAGCTGTTAACTTTACGCCCCAAAATTGGAACAAAGTCATCTGAGATTGTCATTTACAACCCCATCATTTCCAAATGCCCAAAAAAGTCACGGGTGTAAATGACATTGATAACATTTTTACCAGTTGTAAAGGACATCTAACTTCCATAATACATTGTTTACAGCTAGAAATACCATCACAGGTTAAAGATACGGGCATTTCAAATATTTTTCATATACATGTCGAAAATATAGGTCGAGAAACAAAAAAACTATAGCCATTTTTTTTAAAATAAAATGGTTTTTTGCTTCTCCTCAAAACCAGCGTTTTGTCCTTTACGCCAATTGAACCCAAAGGTATCGATATACATACGTACTTATTTTTGTTTTGTGATTTAGGTCTACTTTTGTGCCGGGCACTTTACGTATTGCATTATATTGGCAGTAGAAATAGTTACACCATATAATTTCCACTTAATGGTTTGTCTGCTCGCTTACCACTTGGAGCATTAAAAAGAAGTAAAAATGGTGCCCGCTAGACAGCCGGTCTTGTCTTGGCGGGAAATCAAAGAGTACGAGTTTAGTCAAACGAAGTGATGGATCTTTCCTGTTCTATTTATATTGGGGATGCCTTGACATCATTGTTCTAGATATGTTCTTTTTGTATTTGAGTTACATACGTAATTCAAAATAGATCCATAGGACATATTCTTTGCAATATAAATTACCTGATTTGAGCAAAATCTCACAAGTTGTCACTAGTCATGAATAAAGGAAAACAAATATTACCTAGTATAAATTCAATTTTGCATAGCGTAACTTGCACGCTTCACTAATCTCGATAATAAATTGACCGAGCGAGTGAGGTGAGCGAAGCGTCACTGTTTTGACTGTGTAGCCACTAGTGTAGGTAAGTAGAGTACACAGCTACCGAGTTATATCATGGTTGTCAGTCGTTTTATATCTGTATTATAAAGATCACATACTAACACTTTGGTGCGACGATCGTCAGGAACTTGTCCATCCATATGCAACATCAATTTTATGGTTATTTATTTTTACACATCGATAACGACGTAATTTTATCTGGGGGCACGGCAGTGCCCCCGCCAAGTCGAGCAAAACAAAGGCACGGCCGTACCATCCTTTTCTCGAAGCCATTCAGGCCATTTTCAGCCTCCCGTAATTTTTTTCTCAATATCATTCAATTTGAACGTGTAGTTTAAGAACTATTGCATGTCAAAGTTCCTTAGTTTTGTCACTGACTCACTCACTGACTGATGATCATCATAATTCTAAGGTACTTCTAACAGACCTACAAGCTCCAAATTTTAAACATAGTTAGTTTTTAGCCTATCAAGTCCTTAAAAACCTAAATATGTTTTAATTTCAGTCACAACTGCACACATAAATTTGTAATCCTATACAAATACATGCGATTACAAGGTTAGTTTTGCAGTTCAAATTGAAAAGAATGGATTGGAATGTAATAATTAAAGGAAGACCACTTACGAAAAGAAATGAGATCCCATCAAAAACATTACATGTAAAAAGATGCAAGCCTCGCAACGCAGTTCTCCTACAACAAAAAAGTTTTGAGATGTAAAGTTAAACCAAGTCAGTACCGGGGGGGTATCAACAGAACTCGATTTCTACCGACTTACACTTAATTTCGTGACTGAACGGACTTAAATTTGGTACTTTTTTCATAGTAGTAACTTTAAACCCAGTCTTAATATTATTCTGCCTTTTGCGTCGCAATATTTTCAGTAATGTTCGACCGTTTCATTAACTAGTTAATTTTCAAACCAGTCATTCATTCTTAACACAAATTTATTTCTTATTCTAGTTGTTACTTTACTGTGTAGTCAATTTCTTATTTGCCTACATTTGGCTCATTTAAGTAATTTAGAAGCTAAGCGTCTTGTCAATGTCCTAGCTATGATTGCGAATAAAATAACTGTCTTAAAAATAATCGATTATAATTATTAATGTCGGTTTTAACTTTAACTAAGTTACTCTGCTTGTTTCGAGTCGCCTATAACTTGCACCACGCACGCGCCTACCGTTTAACAATTGACTTCGATGTCAGGCGCAAGTGACGTCACACCGCGGAAAGCGTGACCACACTTTCCACGAAACTTTCGATTAGTTTCAGTTTCAGGCTAACTTGTTCAGCACGCTAACAAGCTCAATTCCAGTAAAAAGCTCACGACAAAGCTGTCAATTAACCTCAAATTAATGCCACTAAGTTATGGTTAGTATAACTTAGATACTTTCAAGTCAAGAATGAATAGACAGTCACCAATACACTAAGTAAGGATGGGTTATAGTAACATACTCTATGGTGAGATCGGGGTTAAAGGTTTGAAAAATGAAATGGGCTTGAGTAAAATGATATTTTGTTGTGTGTAGCGTGAAAACAATTGCAAACTTACTGTAGAAGTAGTTGGTGCAAAACAGAAAGAATATAATGCAAATACAAGACACAATAGGGTATTTGACAACAATCAAAATATATTAATTAATTCTATCTAACCATCAAATTATGTTTCCGAAACTGTTCAGGTAAAATCAATTAAAATTAAAAGTAAAAAAGTAAAAATAAGGCACCATTTAGAGCATGACGTCACAAGTCAGTATTTCATACTATACATAATAAAAAATATGAAGCTTCGCGGCTGACGAAATTATAAGTTCAGTCCAAAGTTCACATTTCGCTTAGTAAACTTTGTTGTCAAGGTTATGTCCAGATAGAGAGCAACGAACTTTAATAATAACCAACCAGAACACAGTCCATGGTGATTTGTATATTTATTAAATGAGGGTGCAATACCATGAGAACCACCAAGTCTCAAAATCGAAACTACAAGATAAAGACACGAACCCCATTCTAAACAAAACTGGAACAACATTTTTATTCACGATATTCTACTGCTTAGTCAGAGGTGTATTTACCCTAGGGCCAAAAGGGCCATGGCCTGGTGTGGTAGGCCGTGAGAGGTGGCTAATGCGAGGCGCAGGAGACCCCGCTAACATAAGGCACAAGGACTGCTCTCATAGATTGTGATCTACGAGAGCAGTGGCTGTGGCCACTGACCCTCACTTCGACCTCGCTCGCTAGCTGTGCTTACCCGCCTTGTACTGCAAGCGAAATGCAATTGTTATGATAATACCAGAGGTATGCGTTAACAATACACAATCGAGGGTATTGCGCTAGGTTAGGTCACTGGCTTGCACGATAATGAGACAAACATACAATCCAGAATGATTTATTTTTGTAACGTCAACAGTATACTATTTATTTTTATCACACAGCATATTTCCTGAACCGGCGCCAAGATAGATAACCTATCACGATATTACTATTTAATAGTACTACGGACATTCCTATAGTGAAAGATCAGCTAGAAATGAAGCGGTATTAATTTTTATCTGATAATAATCACAGATAAAAGTTATCTTAAATGTTTTATGTCAATGCACCATTATTTTATATGATTGAATGGATTATACCTTAATCTTGGGTTTTCCTGTAATTCATCATGTTTCGTCATATCTTCATAATTATCTTCAGAAAAATGCGACTATTAATTTGCGTCAAATCAGATCTTACTTTGATTACAAAATTATTACCCAAAATTTACCCAATTATAGTAATTTACATTAGCACTATAAAGGTATAATAACTATTGTTTTGTAAGTATTATTAAATAAAGTTTTAACTTATAATCACCGAAAAAGATTTAAAGAGCAAATCCTACAGGTGCTCTACATCCTGCATCCTGAAGTATATGACGCGCTTTATTAAAGTTGCCGCCCAAATTGAACTTTACGGGACATACAATAGGAAGTTACACAACATCCGCAAGGACCACGTCCCGAAAATTGTCCGAAGCAGTGACGATGACGTAGCAACCGTGCAAATTGCACGTCGCCGCTGACGCAACGTGTCGAGCCTCCGCTGACTCAACCAGGCTGGCTTATAACGACGACGCGCCGCCCCAGCCAGCATACCACCACACACCGCCGACCGAGCAACACGTGCCACCAGTGATAACATCGTGCAAGTGGATCGAGTGATTTCAAAATTCTCAAGTGATTTTTAAATTCCCGAGTGATTTAAAAATTCCCAAGTGATTCTAAACTTCCAAGTGATTTTTGACTTGTGATTTAAGTGAGACTTTTATAGAAACCCTAAAAATGGAGAAGTTATTGATGATTTTGGTGCTTTGTGTAGTTGTGAAGGCTGTGGAGAACCGCCACCATCCGAAGTTCAAAGCTTTAGAGGATTATGAGCATACAAATAAACCGGTGCTTAACAGAGGTAGGTTTCATACTGTTTCTTAAACTTAATCAAGGATACATTCTAGTTATAAAATGTTAATTAGTGGCACATGTGTTAAATTTATTTTTTGTTGATAGTGCCTTGCAGCTCCGACCTGGATAGTGAGAGAAATTCCCTGATTGAGGGAGCGAAATGCGGAGCACCCAAAGAAGTATTCGTTGAACTTACAAGTAAACATGCGCCGAGAGCAGCTCACGAGGAGGTGAATATTTATATCAATTTCTAAATAGTATTTAAGTATTCGTTTCATTTAAGTAATGTAAGTTATATGCTTTCGAGGAAAACCACCTTGAAAACGAATATATGAGTGCTATCTTTAAAACATTACAAAGAACTAAAATAAGTGAACTTAGTAATACTCTATAATATTCCTGAGAAACAAAAAGAGCATAAGTAATAATGAAAGTTAAATTTGTAATGTAAAATAGAATGAAGTGGTACCTACTTATTAATGACTACTAATTGTAAAATCATCATGTGAACACCCGTCCATTTATCGTCACTTGCCGTCTGCATGATAATTGACTTGATACAATTTCTTTCATGATTTCACAACATTACATCGTTATCGACTTCAAACTGTGACGAAACACCTCTATCTTAAAGTCAAATCATTTTGACCGAACATGATAGATTAGATAATTTTTGAGACTGATTATTCCATTTGAAATAACTGCCTGCGTTTTTTAATCAGTTAAAAACAATCGTAATCAAAGATAAACCGGAGTCGGAGAGATCAAATATTTGAGATTGCATGCGTAAACTGAAGGTAGCGTAAGCGCATCCGGCTTTAGAGCCTTACTGACGTTGCTGTGTTTCCCCAGATTTTCCCCGGAGCCGTGTGGGTGAAGCGCTGCGTCGGCCTCTGCGACCACTTGGGGCCCGACTCCAAATGCATGCCCCTCAAAACCATCACCCGTCGCATACCCGTAAGTACCTTATCTATGCATCCTTGACACACTTCTATTTTAAACAGCGTTGTGTAATTCATTGTCTCAGGCGATAATAATGACATAACGAACCCTATGTTATATTATAAATCTGTGATTCAGCGAATCGGCTCGCGATCTATGTCTGAATAGTGGGGATTGAATCTGTTTCTTGTTTGCAGATAAAGATTAGCAATATGAAGACTGGGAAGGAGTCGTGTTCGCTGTACGACGTGGAAGAGCACGTGTCCTGCCAGTGCTGTACGGGCAGCCCCGAGAGCTGCGCGGCGCGAAACCGAGTTTACAACCCTCGTAAGTGCGGGTGCCAATGCCCCAACATCGAGGAACGCCACGCCTGCCTCACCAAGGTTCGTAGATAATGGATGTCTGTGAGCACTAACTAGATGTGGCATGCACTGATGCACAGAACTTTTAACAAACGCTTCACTTCTCCCGCATTTCTAAGCACGTGTCACCGCTGTTGCGACACGCAGCATCAGTATCATTTACGCCTCGTGTGGTGTTTTGTAACGTGCTGATATCCATTGTCTGCGATCTTTCGCTTATTTTAAACTTTAGTCTTTCAGATGTATCAATGTTGGTTTCTTTTGTTATAGCGGAACCAGAATATGCGGTGGAATCGGTCTAAATGCACGTGTGAAGCGCGGAGACGCATTAAGTGATGGAGCCGCAGAAATTTAGCGAAGTCTCGAGGAGGCCGGGGGTTGGACTATGAATCTAAAGACTTGCAGAAGTGACCTTAGCTGTATTACCGACTGATGAAAGTGTCTTATAGCTTAAGTAGCTTGTAAGTCTAAACAGTATTATAGGATAAGCTATTTATTTTGTTAGGGTTAAATATGGGGCCAACTGTTGCTCAGAGTGATCCGTGTCCTTTGGTTTGTACTTAATTTTCGAATGTTAGGGAT
Source organism: Eudemis profundana (assembly GCA_947034925.1). Classification (NCBI taxonomy): domain Eukaryota; kingdom Metazoa; phylum Arthropoda; class Insecta; order Lepidoptera; family Tortricidae; genus Eudemis; species Eudemis profundana. The sequence goes on along the minus strand of OX344800.1, from coordinate 2,568,850 downwards.
TTGATTCTTCAGTTAAAGTTAGAAAATTAATTCGTGAAGAATGTGAGGAGTATTGTGGGTGTACATGAATGTTCAGTATTTATTTAGTATACTGGCGTAAATGTGATTTACGCAATTCCTAAATTGTGATATTTATAATTATTCCAATGTCCGTAATAGGTTTAGAATATTTTTACTGTTAGCGAGTATTTGACTATTATTTTAATTTAGGTATTTGGTCTAGTCAATGGACTTGTATTTTTTATTCTGACAGGGAATGTCTCGATTTTTGAAATCAGCTCTCTTAAGTGTAATTTACTTTTTTTGAATGTACGTTTGTATTTGAAGCCTAGTCCTAGTGCCAAAGGCATGGAATCTCGTAGGTTTCATTATTAATTTATTGAATTAATTTATTATTGTATTTAAAATAAGCTTCAGAAGCTTTAAGTGATCGAATCACGTTAATTTAAGTAGTTCAATTTTGTACTTACCTAAAGTAAGATGATGAATAAAATTTGTACTTAATTTTTTTATACTTTTGATTTATTATTCAAAGCGAACCTTTCCTCGATACATGCAAAGAAACATCAGAATCTGTGAACAATCGTATCATTTCCTCATACAAAATTAAAGTATAATTTTTTTAGTGCTATTTTAACATGACACTTTTGAATGTTTAAAATATTATTTATGTCACACCTGGCCCTAAAGTGGCTTTTACCACACACTACGCGTACGGAAAAAGCCGCTTTCTGGCCAATTGTAGACATAAAATAATGTACACAACACGGGAGGTAATAAAGATAGGTGTTCAGTTCAGTCATTTCACAAAAAACGTTTCACAAATATTCATTTTAAAAATAACGTTTGGCAAAATAAAGATAGCCCTCGATCGCACATTTACGTCCCTCGCTTGCAGCTCGGAGAAAACGCAAATAGGGAAAATAATTACCACATGCGACTATAATATAGGTATTGCGCATATTTAACATTAAAAAAAATACCATTACATAATTAAGTAGGTATATACCTACCAGTGGCGTGGCGTAAAAGATATCCTTGGGCAAGCCGGTGCCGATTTGACGTGCATTTTTCTTAAGAGCAGAAGATAAAGGTGCTCAAATGTCTAATATTAGGCAAGCCGGTAGGAATCGAGTTCTTTGGACTCCACGCTACTGATACCTACCTAACTACCTATTATTATTATACCTATCATCACTAAATGTAACTTAATGACACATTGCTGAGAATGTAATTACTGATGAACTTTCAGTGACAAATGATAATGATTCTTTATTTACTTCCGAGTTTACACGATATAAAATTATCATTAATGACAATTTATCGATAATTTATGAAGGCTATAAGTACACAATATCGTAGGTAAGTTCCCAACTTTCGACATAAAACTCACGACATAAAAGTATTAAGGTTACATCTTACATCGAAATAATAATAATAAGTATGGAAGCGTAACTAGCGCTCAAAATCGGCCCCATGAAATCGGTTATTCTTCAGAAATATGTCTGCGGTCACTTTATTCCTCTGGCCCTATTTCATACTAAATGTATGACGACAGAGGAATAAGTTGCAGACATATTTCTGAAGAATAACCCGAATACGTATCAAAGGGGCGGAGCTAGTACTTAGTCTTGAAGAAAAAACTATAGCATGAAATGAATTTCTCATGTCTGTGGGTTCGTAGCCAATCCCAATTTTATGTCTTTTAAACGGTATGCAACCTGTTTGAAGTTGCGTCTTTTCAAACTTTTATTTTTATTTTTTTATTTATTTCTCACAAACACAGTACATAGTTACACTTTTCATGACTTCGCCATACTGCGGAACAGTTTGTTGGCGAATATAGCACTCGTTACTTAACCTACACTGTGCACTGTAACATTACTATACTAATACTAATGGTACCAGAAATTACATTACTTATCAAAAAACTAAACTTAACTATGAATTTTCTAATAATTACACGTTTAATTTCTTTTTAAATATTGCTTTGGATGGACAGTCGTTTTCTGAGGGTATGCGATTGAATATTCGCGGTATTAGGTACTTAATATAATATTTGTCATAAATGACTTTAGACTCAAACATAGAAAACATTAAATTGCTTATCAGCCCCACTAATACATAACATAAGATGTATTGATTCTAAAAAGAGGGCGTTATGGGGCAAATTTCAATGTAATTTTTGTTCGTAGTTATTATGATGATATCGTCCTAGTGTTTGTCATGTTAATCACAAACAGTTGACACATGCAGTCACCTCTACTGCTAATGACTTACATTCAAGATGGCGATTACTGGGACAGTGTCAAGCGTTCGGACGTCTGCCTTAAACCTATAGATCACGCGGAATAATGCATAATTCAGACGCTGAGTTGCAGAAAACTAGTCCGTATATACCTATCCCATCAAAAATATTACATGTAAAAAGACGCAAGTCTCGCAACGGAGTTCTTCTACAACAAAAAAGTTTTGAAATGTAATGTTTAACCAAGTCAGTAACGGGGGGGGGGGGGGGGGGGGTCCACAGAACTCGATTGCCACCGACTTGCCTATTGAGAACTATAAAATGTGTTCCACGGATACTGGACCAATCGTCTCATTACTTTTTATAAGTGATCTTCGTTTATTTATTACATTCCAATCCATTCTATTTCCCATTTGAACTACAAAAGTAACTTTGTAATCGCATGTATTTCTATAGGATTACAAACTTACTTGTGCAGTTCCTATTAAAATTGCATTTAGGTTTTGCATGACTAGATAGGCTAAAAACTAATCATATTTAAAACTTTGAGCTTGTGGGTCTGCTCTAAGTAGGTACCTTAGAATTATGATGATCAGTGAGTGAGTCAGTGACAAAACTAAGGAACTTTGACGTGCAATACTTATTAAACTACAAGTTCAAATTTAATGTGATTGAGAATATATCTAAGTCATATTATGCTCTATATATCTTTTCATCACACTTGCTCGAAAATGGTGTCATTACACGTAGGTTCTGCGGGCCGTAAATGGCCTATTACGCCCTAGGGCGTAATGGTTTTCTTTTTAAATTTGAAACGCTGGTTCTGTTTCACTCTTATTTGTCATGTTCAAAGGAAACGCCAACTTACTTTTTTAACTTTTATCACTGAAATATTTATTTAAAGATAACTGTTATTGCAAATACATGTAAACACATATTTCGGTAACATTAATTAAATGTTTAAATAATGTATTTCTTTATTTTGCAAATATAAAATGCCGCTTTCCGCTATGGTTTCCGAACGTGACTTGACTTCGCATTGTCTATGGACTTAAATGTCACTAATGTCACTGTCTGTTTTAATATTTTCTTGTCATACTGGGGTGATTAGTAAGGTTATATTATTAAGATTTCCTCTCAAGTGTGATGAAAAACATTGTGTGTGCCACGGGCGGTAAAGGAATTACAAACTCGTGTTATTAAAGCCCTCGGTTTCACCTCGGGCTTATAACAAACACTCGTTTGCAATTCCTTACTTACCGCCCTAGATACACAATGTACTATTATAATATTCTAGATCAGTATAACTTTAATCCATAGACACCTGAATTCGCACCATCAATTAAGAAACACGCGACAAATTGGTAACTCACGTTACTCTCTGTCGTGGGATTACCGGGAATGCACTTTTATCTTCGAAATCTTAAGACTTTCAAGGGCAAACGACACACATTTTTTAAAATAAGCTTTACCTAATTTCGATGCAGCACAAAAGTTTTATTACTCTTGTAAAAGATTTCTATAATAAATATGACTAATGCGAAAAGATGACCGAAGACTAGAATACTGAATGGTATTATTAGATCGTTTAATGTCAGAAGGCATACCTCAAACGCGCCAGCGACGCCGTTGGCGTACCTAGAATGATTCGGAATCCGGTGCAACCCTTTAATAGCTTGGACAAACCCGCATTCTACTATATGCGACATTGTGTTTTCGAATTTTCGGAGCAGTGGAAATCCACGTTTGAGAAACACGGTATAATGGGTTTTGTAGATATTTTCTTGCATGACATGCACTCTCGATATCTCCCTCGGGTTTTTGGTGGTCCACCATAAGTAGCGATAATATATCGTCACTGTGTATTTGCTGGATGTTCGTGCAACCTCATCTAACGACAAATCCGCAGTCTCACAACCGCGCGTTTCTAAATACTCTTCATTAATTATCGGAGCTATATCGGAGTTTTTCAAGAACATAGCCATATCCCGGGTCATACATGGCGTCAGGTTGTACTTTTGTAGTGACATGTAGTCGTCTATCTGTGGTTTGTATGCCCGGAAAGTAGAATAACTTGTCAGTCTAGTTTGGTAATAACATGACACTAAAAACATAAACCATAACCAGTGTATGATGATCAAGTTTTTGAATAGTTTTTGGCGCAATTCCAGTGTTATGTTTTGAGTTGCGTTTCCAAAGAGCTTCAGCAGTTCCGAGGGACTTCGATATCGGATTGCGATCAAATTGTTAAAATCTGTTAACATTGTTGAACAGAAGATCATTGTGAACAGAAGTAGTAACCAAACTTTGTAATCAAACATCATGAAAACTATTTTCCATCTGTCTTCTAAGCCAGTGCTAGGTAACACAGGGATAAAAATATCCTCGAACGCTAAATGATTACATATAATATCAAATAACACAGCTCGTCTATAGCTTAAACTGAATCCTCCAAACAGAATATCGACTTCATTTTCATATAATTTTTCTATTAGGCCAGTAACAGTAAAATTATCATACATTTCACCAAATTCTGCAGTTTCTGGCACAAATGTGAAGTTGACAGAGATGCCCTCTACCTCTAATAGTAGTTCCACCAGGAATCTTTCAATACCAACTATAAATCTATTCGTTGGTTTAAGATCGGCCAAAACTAGAGGCGGATAGTGGGAAGCTAATGCATTAAATGTGCAATTCCTTAAGTCAGGTTTGTCGGATTTGCGTAGTCTCTCAACGACATCGAAATTTCTCATTTTCTTGCATTGTCCCAGTAGCAAAGTGTTATTAGAGTCTCGCCCACACATGCCTGGTGCATAAGGAAGATAGGAATATATTGATGCATCTTCGTCGATATCTTCTATTATAACAATGACATGTATGAAGTGGTAGTCCAATAATATGTAAAATATTTCTGGTAAATCGTATTTTGTCATATTATTTAGCGCTATGATGTATAAGGCGTGTGATTCCCGGTGCCAGTCTCTGTCTAATCTGTCTATCACTTTTTCAAACCTGTCTTTGTCATCAGCAAATAAAATGTATATACCAGGTGAAATATTCATACACATATTATATTCTTTTACATATAATTTGACGTTGTTGCTCTCGTGAAGTTTTCGTATCAAATCGTCAGCAATCATGTTATCCTTGATGATGGCTATGTCGGCTCCATGCAGAGTTTTTGATAAAACTATGTCAACTATGCATGTCTCTAAAATATTCTCAGAAGTGAATGTCTGCATGATATTACCGACACTTATCACAGCACAGACTTGGCTTACAATGGTAAGTAATTTTATTTTATAGTACATGACCAACTAAAGCAAGAATCACCTCCATAATGAACAAAAGCACACAGCTAAAGTAGAATTATCAATTATTCGAAACAACAGTAATTACGTCGTCAACTCAATATTTTGTTTTTGAAACATATAATAACTATTATAAATCTAAAGTCATGAAAACGTATCATGTAAACATAGGTCAAAGTCCGCGTTTACTTTTGTCTAATTATGTTGGCAATAGACATTTATTTATTTTTTATACCCTTGTTCCCCCGTTACCGTTCCGTTAAAGGTTCAGTTGGCCTTCCATTTTTGAAATATCGAACTATTTACATACACACTCTACATTAGGACAGGTTGAACCTTTCCACCGTCCATTGCTCACTTCGAGCAATCAGCGAAACTTCAAGGTGGGCCAAGTGATCTGGTTCGATCGCAGGGTACTCCACGGCCCCCACCTAGTCCGATTTTTACATCAGTCAGTAAGACTAGTAAGTATTGTCAGTTTCTAAAAAAAAAACAATTTTTGAACAGTGTACAACTGTCTATCTAGCCGCAATTCTACAAAAGTGATTTAAGCTTCCACTACTTTGTAGTCCCAGTCCATTTTTTAATCGAGTGTGTTGAAAGCTGCTGGCGAGATCCTGGCGTAAAATTGAAGCTGAGTAGTGGCACTTCAAGATAAATTCAACAGCAGATCTAGGTTCGTTTGAGACTGCAGTCTGCACTGATGGCGTGTTGCTGCTCTAAACCAAATGCTGCACCCAACAGAACCAGAAATCCCAGGCCAGACCACCAAGCACCACTTCATTCCATTTTTTTTTAGTTACTTTAATCAACTTTTTAACCAAAACCCAATATCCTCGCATCCATAACACCTTAGTCGCATTTTTCGCATGCACCACAGATGGTGAAAGAGAAGAGGACAATCCTGGATATTATGCAAATGAACGAGAAAAAATTATAGGACATTTGGGTAATTCCATAGCAGAGAGTAACGTCAGTTACCAATTCTTTGCGTGTTTTATATTGATGGATTAAATTTAAGTGTAAATATACGTGGGGATTAAAATAATGCTTAGGGTGAAACTAACTCTCAAACTTGCATCATATATCAATAAACACGCGATAATATGGTAACTTGCGTTACATTTTCATTGAATCAACCATTTGATAATACACGACATCTTCAAAACTATACTGGAAGGTAATATAGAGGGAAAGGAAGGTAGAAAAAACGTACGTAGCTACATGGACCAAGTGAAGTAAAAAGTTGGTCTTATCAAAATGTCAAGAAGCTGGCGTACGTCAGGCAAGATTCGAAGCTACACCACCGACAAGAGTGTAGCTCGTTAATCACACAGTCCTAAAGTATTTTAAAGTCGTTGTTCTTTGTTGTATTGTTCCATGTTAATAGGGTATTTGACAACAATCAAAATAAATTCATTAACTCTAACCAGCAAATTACGCTTCCAAAACAGCCCGGATAAAATCATTCAAACTTATTTTCGTGCCATCAACGATTTTACAATGGCGAAAACTAAAAATAAGGCACCATGTTGAGCATGACGTCACAAGATAGTATTTCATACTAAACTGCATACTTTCGGAGCGTTTTGACACTTCATAAAAAGAAGCTGATTTGAACTGTCATCAAGTAGCCTATTGTCAAGTATAGCTAGCAGTGGCGTGGCGGCAAATAAATTCTTAGTAAAGCCGGAGCTGATTTGGATTACTTTTTCTTCAGGAGTAGATACTCCGATCATGTACTTTAAAATAGGCAAGCCGGTAGGAATCGGGTTCTATGGACGCCACGCCACTGATAGCTAGGTCAGTTAGAAGTACCATTCTTAAATTTTATGGGTCTAGTGCAGGGGTTCCCAAAGTGTGCGCCGCGGCGCCCTGGTGCGCCGTAGAAAGTAAAGAAGGGCGCCGTGAGTCGATCGTCTATCATTCATTACCTAAAACCACAAATATTCGCGGGTAAACAATACCTATTTTGAGTGAACTAGGGTAGGGTGCCGTGACGAAGTACTGAACTTGTAAGTGCGCCACGGGCAAGCTCTGGTCTAGTGTAAAGGGTCACAAGTCATATATAAACTAGGTAGGCACAAAAAGTCACAACTCTATATTGTAAGCCTTGAGCACTGCATAGACCATTTGCTTTTTAGACGAAATGAGACCCGTTATAACTGACTTGTAACCCTTTTCACTAGACTTGAAGAATTGTAATTTACTAGAGCATAATCTATAGTCATTGATTTTTACGAATCTACCTTAAAATCGTTCGCCTTACATATACCGTTATTTTGCAACCCTGTACTGTACTTTGTCTTATCTTGTGCAATAAAGTGTTTTCAACGCCCTTGCTCATACAGTCGCTCTTATTGCGTGGTTCTTACGTGTGGAACGCAGCTTATTACCCACAAGTTGTTTTTACTTTACATTACTTTACATTATTATTTAGGATGTTGTTGGGGCTGCCACGCCATTGCAGCGCGTTGGGGATGTTTTGTGAGAAGCATACGGATGGCTTCCATGCCATAATGCGCAAGCGTGTAGCATCCCTGGCGAGCCGCCTGCGTGGCAGCCCGAACAGCCTCCTGCAGACCGTGGCGGCGCGCCTAGATGGACCCTTCCACTGCTACTGGGACAGCTTGCACAGAGCTGGGCCGTCTAGTGGACGCAGATAGGGAATTAGGGACTAGTGTGTTTGTATTACTAACATATTTATTAAGTATCATTGTTACTAACAAATTATGGAAATGCTTCCGAAATAAATAATTTGAATTTGAATTGAATTGAATTAGTTCGATTTATGTAAGATTGTCCCCTAATATTTATTTATTTAATTACCGCCCAAGTGCTGTAATTACTGCCAATTGGCCAATGAGAGCACGCCATGTGTCTCGGCGCGCGGATACTATACTCACCCGCGCAGCGTCGACACGGTGTCGGTGTAGTGCGCGGCGCGCGCCCATGTATGACGAGGTTAAATAGACGAGGAATCCTCGTCGAGGATAGAGAAACCACTAAATAAATATGTACAAAAACAGAAGTTCTAAATGAAAAGTATTATTTTTTATTCGCAAGTGTGTTGTAAAACGTCGTATGACACTCGTGGGCATTGGTCATTACGGTCTCGAATATTACAGCCATCGCCTCACTGCTCGGGCTGTGCAACACAGCCTCGACTGTAATGGATAATATTTATATTCAATATAAAATAAATTGGACTTACTGACTTGGGCAAGCACTACCTTGCCCCTAGATAATAACGGAAAAATAATCAACACGTTGCGTTGACAAATGATATTAATGACTGCACAGTTGAAAATTAGGACATTTCCAGTTGCATGTTTTGTGTTTTTTGGAACTAGTCATATTGTTTTCTGCTGACAAATGTGTCAAGCTATAAAATAAAACTCATTTTAGACAACTTTGAGGTCGTTAAAGTAGGATATTGAACCCCTTTTCGTATGAAGAACTGAGCGATTCGAATAACCTCAATAATAAAGTTATAAGTTTTCCCTTTAGTATTATGTAATCTGCAACTTACATTTAATTGCGTAATAAATCTTTAAAAGCAATAAATAATGTTACTATTTTCCCTAAACACATAATCTAGTTATTGCCTATCACGGCTGACCGGCGCCGACTTTTCCGGTATACGAGTGTTTTCTTAGAATTTAATATTACAGCGACGTATGAAAGCGGTCTTAGGGTGAGGGAGATACCCGATTATTATAATATAAAATGAAACCCGTCGTCAATCTCGTGCCCAATATAATTAGAATCCACGAGGGACCGAAGAGCTGGCAGCTTCCTTGCTCAATTAATAATTCCTACACTGTTACTAATCCTAGTTTTTAAGTTTACCTACTAACAATGATTGATCCAAGTTGGTCTTGAATAAAGAAATTCATTCATTCATTCAACGCATCAGCCTCACAATCCAGTGAGGAAATGCTGCCATCGCCTTCGGTACCATATGGCAGGGGCCGTTTTTGGATTTATTTTAGTTTTAGTTTCCTTATTAAATTTTAATTTAGTTTTAGTTTATAGTATATTTCATTTTAATCTAGCTTTAGTTACTTTTTACTGTTTTTATTTGGCATTATGATATACAAGGTGTTACATAACCCACTGAAAACAGTTTTCTCAGAATCAAAACTAGAATTGATAATTCTTAATTTGAATGCAAGTAGTTTTATAAGTATTTTTTCAATTACCTACTCTTTACTCAACACTTACTATTGAAGCAAATGTAGAGCTTGCATACTAAAACATTTAATGATTAATGTTCTTTTTGATGGTTTTATTTATTAGCTCCACAAAAATTGTCAAAATGTTCTATGACTCTCGGTTTCATTAGATAGTCAACGAATGTAGAGTTACTAATCGACTAGAATAGGCTACTTGATGACAGTTCAAATCAGCTTCTTTTTATGAAGTGTCAAAACGCTCCGAAAGTATGCAGTTTAGTATGAAGTACTATCTTGTGACGTCATGCTCAACATGGTGCCTTATTTTTAGTTTTCGTCATTGTGAAATCGTTGATGGCACGAAAATAAGTTTGAATGATTTTATCCGGGCTGTTTTGGAAGCGTAATTTGCTGGTTAGAGTTAATGAATTTATTTTGATTGTTGTCAAATACCCTATTATGAAAAAAGGAAAAGCACCAATATCTGTGGCAATAATACACAGATTTAAGAATAAAGACTGTAGACTAATAATTTAAAATTTAAAAATCAGTTGAGGCGTCTGAGGTTTTCAGTAGGTGGTGTAACACGTTGTATAATGAAATCCTAGAAAGTCTGTGTCTGTACCAAGGACCTTTAAATAAATAGCCGGACGTAGCGTCGCTAACAGATAACTGAAGCATCTATGATGTGCCGGCGCTTTGTACTTACGAGATCAACCAGCATAACGGCTGTACATTAAAAATTTTCCTCATAAGTAACTCCGAGCCAGGCTGTCTAGCATAACTGACCGCGACTTCGTTTGAAGAGCATCACCTGTCACTGTCACACTATATTTAGTGGAAAGAGATAGGTAGCATTTGACGCGTGATAAGGAGTCGCTGCTCGCAATAGGAAATAACCACATTTTTACTAAAAAAAACCGACCGCGGTGCACTTTAAAGCAGCCATTTTGTTTATATTAACGAACTTCATAGGTACCCATTTACACACGTGTCATCAAGACGAATCTAATGATGTATCACTTATCAAAATCGGTTGTGTCGTTGAGTAGTTACGAGCGGACATAGGAACGGACATACGTACATACATACCGGTCAAACACATAACCCTCCTTTTGGGCTTCGCCGCAGTCGGGTAAAAAATGGTTGATGTGTGCGTGCGGCTCGTAATAACAAGCAACCTCATTAAAAATGGCTTCAGTTCTCTGTTGGCGAGGCTCCGACCGGCTATTTATTTTACGGTCCTTGCGGTGGCCATACAAACTCGTGAGAGTAGCGGGGAGTCGGTGGACGCGACCGCACAGGACCGCACTAGTGGCGATCTACGGGGAAGGCCTATGTCCAGTAGTAGACGTCCGTGGCTGATAGATAGATACTAACGCTGCTCTGGTTGTTCGTCCATCCATCTCATGTCTGTCAGAGGAATATATCCGGTTAATTTCGGATTATTATCTTGATTTTGGAGACAAATCGCAGTCATCTTGTATACTAAATATTTGTTAAATACGTTTTCCTCATAGTTCCTCACTATGCTCGGGATTAAATGTACATCCTCGCCGTGAATTAAATAATTTTACTCCCTGTGACACAATCTACTATTTTTTGAAAATTCTACAATGCGTAGATAACAAAATGAAACAGTTATTAATTGAAAGAGCATTAAACAAGCTTTCAACCGTTACCGATATTAATAGGGTACAAAAAATTTGCTGATAGCTATTTTTGCTTGTACCTACCTGATTCGCGCAATGTGCGATTTTTGAATGAATGAATGAATGAATGAATAATGTTTACTTCAGATTTTTTTTTTGAATCCATAGTTTTGTTAGTAGGTTACACGATTTATATTGGTTAGTAAACAATTTTATTTAAATAATAATTATAATAATAACTAGCCTATAGTAATATTTTCGGGGTGAAGCGACTTAAATAAAGTGACGTGTGCGTCTTCAGCCAAAAAAACTGGATAGGGTTGTCCCATCTCTCAGCAATTGCTTTCAGGAAGCTGTTGGTACTGTTCCATACCCTGTGCATCAGGGAAGCGACTCGTTTGCGGATTATTGTATAAAAACAATCTGTTCGAGCTTCCGCGAACATCCCTGATGCACTGCAATGTTTCCTCAGTCCCAGCAGCATCCTGAAAGCATTGTTATGCTGGACCCTGAGAGCCTGGTACGATTTCTGCTTATATCTGGTCCACAGGGCATTTTTATGACGGCTAGCTAGTGTATATTTTTAAAATGTTTTCGTAGCCGTGCTGGCTACGCCGCTACGAGTCGTAGCACGCAAGACTTCTTCTGAAAATACTACGTTGTACACAAATTTAGTATTTCATTACATATTTTTACTCTAAGGCAAAATATGCCATATTTCCGGTCTCTATAGAAAAATACGGTATTCCCCACGTGGCCGTAAGTGCAATTTATGTTATGGATAAGATAGAAAAACCGCGGTATGAGTAATATAATGTTTGTCAGTTAATGAGGTGTGACTATAGACTATAATGTCAAAAGGATGTAAGTGCGCATGGAAGGATCGTATACAGCGTGTGAATAGTATAGGGAACGTGCAGGAACTATATATGGTAGCACTAAATAAACAAAAAAGACACTATGCGGGCAATAAAGGAAACTTACTAGGCCTAAAAAAATTAGAAACTGCCGTCCTAGTGTAAAAGGCGACTTTTCGACAAAAGTTACTTTCGAGATAATCGCAAAAAACGTTGAATTTTTTTGTTTTTTGTATTGGAACCACTTTTTTTTTCTTTTTGTAACTGATAGGTACATACATCTACTTATTTTACGTATTTTTTCATTGTTCAAAATCAGTCTATTTATTTTTTAAACTTAAAAAACCTTTTAGCTTAGTGTTAGTCGGACTAGGTAAGAAGGTGTTAAGACCCATTAGAGTCATTTTCAAAAAAATTGTACGTAGTTAGGGGCCTAATAAAAACAAAATCACGATCGCTTCCTGTGTGTTACGAATGTTAGGCATACAAACTATATGGGTAACTTTCGTAACACAGAGGAATAAATTAAGTTTTGTTTTAATTAAATCCCTTAATTGTGTACAATTTTTTTGAAAATGACTCATTATACGGCGTTCTTACTTAGGATTTTCAGTGGCCCTGGCCTACACCGCGTACGTATGATATGATGTAAACACAAACCAAAAACGACGTATATGTCGCATACCGCCTTTTAACTTAGCAACGATATGTATTTCGCATGGGCATCCTAAGTTAATATACCGTATTACACCTATTCGGACTTTTTGGTTAGTCTTAGTAAAATTGATGGATTTTCATCCTTCGTGCTGGTTTAAGTTGTCAATAATAGTTGTTACTGTTACATAGCGTGTCGAATTAATTTGTAAGCAATAAATGTTTTAATTTTTCACAATATATCCGGATAACCTCTATCTACTCTTAATTTTTTTTTAGTTTTTTTTTATTTCAATGAAGTTATATTTCAAAATAATAACTATACAAAGTACCTAAAACTAAATTAAAATTAAATATACTATGAACTAAAACCAAAATAAATCTAAAAATGGTCCCTGCGGCATGGTGCCGAAGATGCTGGCAGCATTTCCTCGCTGGATTGTGAGGCTGATGCGTTGAGCGAGGAAGCTGCCAGCTTTTAAAATATATGTTTGTATAGAATGCACACGCTGTATAGGGTATAAGTTATACAGTACGTATGAGTCTGGTGGACAGATACGGACATGGCGGGGGATCCCCGTGAAATTGTGCTTTTTGCAACGCTTTGTTTTACGCAATTGGATTAATGAAATAAAAATAACCAGACAAGTGCGAGACTCGCCCACCGAGGGTTCCGTACAAATTTGTAGGTGCATATATTTAGTACATGTTTAGTCCCTATTTTCCCTATATACTTGTAGTACAAGACGGTATTACTTACCACATAGTTCTAGGTCAACGGAAAGTACCCTTTGAATTTTGGTTTCCTTGAGAGTGTCGATATTTATATTACGGTTTTAGCGGCATAAACCGCCGTATCTTCTTCACAGCTTCAAGGGAGCATAGACCTGAGTATCAGTGGCGTGGCGTCAACGATTTCCTTGGGCAAGCCGGTGCAGATTTGGCGTACATTTTCCTTTAGAGCTATAGAATAAGGCGGTCAAATGCTTGAAATTAGGCAAGCCGGTAGGAATCGAGTTCTTTGGGCGCCACGCCACTGATAGTTAGTGACCCGAATTCATAGTCCGTGAGTGTATAATAAAACAGAGACGAGACATAGACAAAAAAATTAAATATTTGTCTGGATTATAAATGATACACTATCGAAAGTTTTGTTTCTCAGTTTATTACCAACCAAAATACAATGCTGTGGTTAAACAGTTAAAAATAGTTTAGGCTAAATGGCCGGGTAATATTCCATTGTGCGATCGTTTTTGTGAGCCAGATTGGCCGGAGAAACCCATCCAATCTCGAAGATGATTCGTGTCATCCGCGCTTGCGCATGTTTGATCAGATTTGAAACTTAGTAATAAAGATTTTTAAGTTAAAAAAATACGTTATACTGGTTATACTTAACGTTGGATCTTAAAGTTGTGTTGCATACTAATATTGTATAGATTTGAAGTCTATTTATATATTAAAAAAATCGAAGCTATCGTAGCCGGGGTATAAAGCAAAAAAGGGGGGCTCGGGGGGGCGAAGTCTCCCGCATGGAAAAAAGCCTTTAAAAGCATATCTAGTTTAATTTAGGTAGGTTGGTTAGGTCGCTTGCGTCCCTTAGACAGATATAGAAGCCCCGCAGCGGGGCTTCGTCGACTTGGTCACAGCCCAGGTCAGTTTAGCTAGATCTAAGGCCTTGACTGATACGGACTGCAAAGAAAGTAGTAGGTTAGGTTATGACCCCACAATAAAACAAATTGATTCCAAAAAACCCTTTATCTTTTATGTTAAGTCCAAAAATATTTTCCGTCGAATTCCTGCCTCGCCTTCCTCCTCTCTTCTCCCACTTTTATTGAGTCGGAAATTTTATTGTTCGGTGTATTGCATTTCGAAATTTTGAAAATCGGTATAGGTACGAGTATTGATTACCGGAATTCGTATTGTTTATATATCGGGTTATCATACATTCGGAATTTTCATTGTTCGGTGTATCGAATCTCGGCATTTCGAAAATCGTAATTCTTATTTAGACGTATTGTAATTTCGGAATTTTAAAAATCGGAGTTACGCAATATCGGAATTGTAATAATAGGAATTTTAATCCATTCGGAATTTTAAAAATCGGTATTTTGATATTCGTGATTCTGAATATAGGAATTAAGTTTTTCGTATTTATGTAATGTACCCATGGTAGCCGTGTGGTTCCGAGTTGCGCTTTTCAAGCAGAGGTCGTGGGTTCGAATCTTACTTGCTTAGCTTGTAGCTGCTTAGCTTGTACCAATGAGTTATTCGGAACTTATGTACGAAATATTATTACATTTACCCGCGGATTCGCCCGCGTTGATCCCGTTACTGTCCCAGGCGAACTATTTATCGGAATATAAACTATACTACGTTTCAATCCAGGACTTGGTTTACGTGCACGCCAAATTTCAGCTCAATCCATTCAGTTATTCCCCCTTTATTTAGTAACAAACTTACAAACTTCCAAACATCTTCACAAACTTACACATTTATAATATTAGTGTGGTTTACGATTAGCTTTCTGGTGGTTCATTGGATGGTGGTCATTTTGGAAAAATACTCAAAATTTGAATTCAAAACCTAGTTTTCCTGCGAGTGTCGACGGTGTCAGTGACCCCAGGAGTGTGGCTAATCTCTTTATGCACCGTTTTAAAGTCCAAGCGTTGCCTATAACTAGTATCGCGAGCCAAGGGCCATGTGTTGCGCGGCAGGAGGGGGTGCCGAATGCTAATGAGCGATGTGACGATCAGCCGCCGGTTTATTTCTCAGCGAGTGACGTTGCAAATATTATTAAGAACATGAATCGTGGAAAGTCTACACTACTAGGCTACGACTCACTCAGCATCGAGCACTTCCAACATGCTGGCGTACATCTGCCTCTCGTACTTAGTATGCTATTTAATTTTTGTGTTGGGCATACCTATTTGCCTCCGGATCTTATGCGCACGCTAGTGGTCCCTATAGTTAATAACAAAACCGGGGATGTATCTGATAGGAATAACTATAGACCCATATCGTTGGCTACAGTGACAGCTAAGGTACTTGACGGTCTCCTTGATGGACAGCTGGGTAAATACCTGCACTTGCATGACTCTCAAACCGGTTTCCGGGCCGGTCTCTCGACCGAGAGTGCAATATTTAAGGAGACTGTCAAATACTACACACGAAGACTACTACACCGGTGTACGGTTGTTTTTTGGACCTTTCAAAAGCCTTCGA
This sequence comes from Eudemis profundana, assembly GCA_947034925.1. Taxonomy (NCBI): domain Eukaryota; kingdom Metazoa; phylum Arthropoda; class Insecta; order Lepidoptera; family Tortricidae; genus Eudemis; species Eudemis profundana. The sequence continues at coordinate 2,552,728 of OX344800.1, read as the reverse complement.
TCTGGTTTCCTATGAGTTACTATGGCGTAAGTTGGGGGCCACTGGCATGCCAAGGGAGCTAGTTGACCTATTTGGCCACTGGTATGCGCACCAGGATAATTGCGTAAGATGGGCGGGTGCGATCTCAGACACATACATACTGAATTGTGGAGTGAGGCAGGGGGGTTTAACGTCGCCTAAGCTGTTCTGTCTGTATGTGGATGAGTTGATTGTCAGACTCAGCAACACGCATGCGGGTTGTTCTATAGATGGCCAAATGGTGAACAAGCTACGCGGACGATATGGTGTTGCTGAGTTCGTCAGCCTGTGCATTGAAGGATTTGCTGCGCACCTGCGAGGACTATGCTTCAGCTCATGGACTGAAATATAATTGCGTCAAAAGCGAGGTTATGATCTTCGCTGGGCAAGGTACATCGATAGGTTACGTACCGCCTTTCAGACTTTATGGAAACGAGTAGACGAAGACGGATTGGTTTAAATATCTAGGTCACGTAATAACTAGTAACTTAAAAGATGACTGTGATATAGAATGGGAACGCAGGGCGTTGGCTGTTCGAGGGAATATGCTGGCCCGCAGGTTCACGCACTGTACAGGGGAAGTAAAAATAGCATTATTTAAATCTTTCTGTCAATCTTTCTACACAAGTGGCCTGTGGGTAAGTTTTACCCAAAAAACACTCAACGCTTTGCATGTCCTCTATAACAACATGTTTAGAATGTTACCCAGATTCTGTAGTGCGTCAGGCATGTTTTCCGATGCCCGCGTAGATGGTTTTCACGCCACAATGCGTAAAAAATTGCTTCCATCAGAGGCAGAGTACTTGCTGACAGAGGAGACAGCCATTTGCAGAGATACTGAATGTCGACGTTAATTAACCCTCACTCTGAGGACATTTATTTCGTCAATTAATATTTGTAACATTATAATTTAATTAATTAATTTAATCAACTAACCTAGCTACTTACCTAAGTATTTACTAACAACATATGGATCTCTGTTGTATTGAATAAATAAATTTGAATTTGAATTTCACCACATAGCGCTCCAAAATTATTATACTGTTTTTCTTAGACTTCTTTCGTCAACAAACACGGAAAACCCGACTGTAGCCTTGAAGGCCTAATGAGTACTGTCAATATAGAATAGCCCTTTTAAGGCCGTGACAAATTCCAATAGTACAGCTGACGACAAAGATATCTGTAAATTTTTGGGTTATACCACAGAATAAGTACGAAATAATACTTGGGCGTTTTACAAAATAAATACCGGGGTAGCTACTTTCTCAAAATATGGACTTTAAAGGTTTTTCTGGCTCAGAATCGTTAGTACTTTCGAAGCTTATACGTAAAAAAAAATCGCACGAACGTTCAAAGCACTTAACTCTGATGTCCACAGGCAAGGCACGAACTCTTAACACCGGAGGGAACAGAACGGATGCCATTTGACCTAAACCCCTGGATCTAAATCCAGGGAGAGTGATGGGCAGACTTTTTTCATGGCGGTACAGAACAAGTACCGCCAAGAAATTTCAGAGGGCCGGAATTTTAGCAAAAAATAATTTTGTATCATATCTCGAAGGACCGTCCGCGGATTAAATCCTCCCGTAGGCCGGAGATGGCCGGGCCGTACTTTGCCCACCACTGGTTTAGGAGTCAAGTGGCAGCCGCTCTGTCTGTGATAATACATGCAGTATGCTGAGTAGTATCCTTTTGCGGTTGATTTTGAATAACGTTTTTTTCTGTGTTGTTGTCTAAATTATTGTCAGATTAAGTTGTTTTACGGCCATTCTCACGAAGTATGACTGCGTCTAATTACCGCGTCTCCATACATTTAGTATGAAAACAGCGTCGCGGTAATTAGGTGACCGCAGTCATACTTAGGGAATGCAATTACCGGTAATTTACCGAACTTTAGTATGAAAAGACGGTAAATTTACCGGTAATTGCATTCCCTAGTCATACTTCGTGAGAATGGCCGTTTACTATTTTTTTACATAACTGTGCTGGTGGTATTTTTTTACTGGGTAATTTTCAATAGTCAAAATAAATTAACTAACGCTAATCATGCAAAAATCCAGCTACACCAATTTTCGGGCCATAAACTATTTTAAAATGACAAAAATTAACAATGAGGTACCAGTTTAACTATGTTGAGCAATTGATCACGTCATTGCATACTTACTATCTGAACGTTTTGTCAGCAAATAACCTATTATCGTCAACTTCGCCAAATATGTGTAAGTAGGGCCTTGCAGGGTATCGTGACAACTGTTAAACGCGTTAACTACATCGTCACTGCGTTGTCACGTCACTGTCCGCTCGTGACTCGATGAGTCAAAGTGTACCGAAATGATTTATGATACAGTTTATAGCGTATAAAACAACATTCCTGGCTTATTTTACTCACGTGCGGTATTTTCTTTGAGATTTCAGCAGTGACGGGTGACGACGTCATCGTTGGTCGCAAATAGACTTAGTATAGTACAGCAAATAACCTAGATATTTTTGGTTAGAAAGAACGGCGCCGCGCTGATTACTATGGCGGGATGCCGATGTCACTTTTGATAGCGAACACTAGTGTTGAAGTTAAAGTGGCAATAGTCTGGGCATATAGTTCGAAGAACCTATGGCCGATGGGGCGTAAAGTTTCTCGAATGGACATTGGGTTATTCTTCAGAAATATGTCCGCGGTCACCTTATTCCTCTGGCCCTTTTTCATACTAAATGAATGGAAACCGAGGAATAAGTCGCAGACATATTTCTGAAGAATAACCCACAACACGGATCGGAAGACGCAACATAGGTTGCCCCCCCCAGAAGATGGACTGACGACCTGGTTAATGGCGCTGGAGGCAAAAAGCGCACTCCATAAGAAGAATCTGATTTCATTAGTCAGCAAATACCGTGGACTGGGGTTACTCTGATTCACGGGTTAACATTGATCATCGATTTTTAAACCGAAATACCTTTAATTTTGAACACGTTTATTAAGTATTTTTATTGAGGTAGCCTACCTTAATAATAAATTGTTCTGAATGCATTCAAAAACCAACTTCTTATGGTTGAAAAATCGATGATCAATGTTACCTCGTGAATCAGAGTAGACGTAGACTGGTATACGGTAGCTTGTTTTCAAATAGCGAACGGGGCCCATTCGCTGTCAACACCGTTATCAACACCATCCTTTCAACCCTGAGGCGTCCACTGCTGAATATAGGCAAAGTATAAAGAAAAACAAGTAGTCCAACTTCGGCCGTTTAGGAGCGCGCGACACGTATTCACACAGACGCACGATCACACGTCTGTGAGAGTGCGAGAGCATGCTGGAGTATTCTTGCGCATTCTTAAGAGGAAACAGTAAGGTCGAGAGAATTGAAAATTAGGTATTTGTAAAATGTGTCGCTATCCCGCACTGCCCGCCTCTCACCTGCAGAGCGCGATAGAGACAACTTGCAGCTTGGACCGAAAATACCTTTTAAAATTTCATGAAAACAACGTTTCGTAGTCCCCTGATTGCTTCCCCAAGACTTGACCTATTTAACTAATTTTTTCATTAAACATTAAAGAAAGGCTTTGGCCGTGTTCCTATGTTTTCCTTTTTTTTTATAATCTAGTCAAATTTGTTTTCTGGATGTGTGAACACAGCGGAAAATCTGGCATTTTTTTTAGGTTTTTGAAGGTTAATATCTCTTTTGAGAATCAATTTATCGTAAAAAGGAAAACATAGGAACATATCAATAGTAGCCATAGATTTTTGGACAAAAAATGATTGCTGTACTGGCATTATCCAGGGAGGAAACAGGGGACTACGTTTGTATGGAAAAACTGCCCTCCTGTTTCCTCTTAAATCTTTGCTTGTACTGCGTTCGTATACGGCGCACACATTCAAGCACGCGATGTCTATTATCGATGATAGATTATCTTCTATCTACTAAATAATCACAAAAACAAACAATCGAACTGAGAACCACCTTCTTTCTAAAGTCGATCACGAAGAGAATGCTAATTCTAAGAACTGGAGCACCTGCAGCCTACTGTTTGAACTATGTCTAGGGCAATTAAATGATAACATGATTACATGCCTAACATTGCGGTACTTATTTCAGACTAACATTTAGCTGCAACGCGCGGTTAAACATGATTAGCTAGTTAAATTATGGTAAAAAGGGGAACAAAAAGTATAAGATTTTTTTTATGTAAAGTAGGCTTGGGTTAGCGATTTTTAACACTGCTCCAACTTTTAAATCAATAGCAGCAGTAGTTCTTGAGATATCTGGCTGTAACAGACAGACAGACGGAAAGGCAGACAGACAGAGTTGCACCATGTAAAAAAGGAAACCTTCCTTTTTGACCATTTTGGTACGAAACCCTAAAAATGACATATAGCTAAAGTGGAGTCTAAAAGGAATTTGCGAATATTTATGGAGAGGAACAAGATTCTCCAATAACCCGATGTTGCACGTTCGTTTGGAGTTTTAGTTTTTTGTAGATCTTCTCTGCTTTATTTTTCTTCATGATATCCTCGGAGTAGGTTGTAATGCATTCGTAATGGTTTATCGTTTATCAAGGCTTTTAAGAACACGGTGCCCACCATTTCATGTAATTTTTACTTTTAGTTTTTATTTTATTTCAGCTTGTTTAGTTGATTAGGTAATTTTAAATTTATTTACCTCAAATTACTTCTATAAGTTTTTGTTGTTTTTACAATACCTAGGTAAATATGTCCATTATAGGTACTCTCAAACGAACGATTAAACTTTCCACCCTGTATATTTTTCAATTTCATGTGCATGTTTAAAAGTATAACAACGGCTCCCAGCAGCTACTTAATAGTTATTTCTGTACAAGTCGGGGGCATTTCTCCAGAAATATGTCTGCGGTCACCTCATTTATCTGGCCGTTTTTCATACTAAATGTATAGAGACAGATGAATGAGCCGCAGACATATTTCTGGAGAAATGCCCTCGGAACGGCACGAAGCTCAATTGAAAACCCATTAAAATGGTCTACAGCTAGACTGTCTGTCGCCGCAGCGGCCCGAGCTCGGCACAAGCAACACTCAGTCTATTCCAGTATGACATGATCTCAGACACTATGGGAGGTAGCGCACGGCGACTTTTGTCCCTTGCGCTGTCCCTTTTACACCCTTTTTTTTGTGGTGGGAAAATGCATTACGCATACCCCCCCAGGCCTAGGGAGGCCAGATGTTGGTTGGGGGGGTTATGTGGGGCTCACTCCTCTCGCACGCCCTCTGCTAGTCAGAGGGGGGGAGGAGCATACCCACTAAAAACCCACCGGCGTCTCTCCGCATGCCGTTTGTTGAGGGCACAGTGGGCTCGTAACACTTCTACCACTGGTGCCCCCCGGCTGCCCTGGCTTTTATAGCCACCAGGGCTCCCGCGCCAAAGGAGAGAGGGATCGGAAACCGCCACGATCCCTCCCCCAGACGTGTGGAGTCCAACTGTGTGGGCCCCTCACCCACGACTCCACTAGGGGACGAGACGAGCGCCGAATTGCGCCGGCCTCCTCCCCCTCCGCCTGCGCCGGAGCTGGAGCGGTCGCCTATGTTCGCGCTCCCGCTCCGCGGCCTCCTTCTGCGAGATGACTGTTTCGCAGAAGGAGGCCAGTCCCTTTTACACCCTAACAATAAACAGAGACAGCGCTACGAAACGCGCGACTGCATCGCTACCAAAAGTCGCCGTGCGCTACCTTCCTATGATCCGAGACTTGGCGATGAAAAGGTGATTGGAGTCGGTTGGTTTTCCATACAAACATAAAGAGGGTCATCGTTAGCTTCCACGGCATAAATTATGTTTAAAAGTTGTTTTATTTTATAGCTTGATACATTTTATCTCCGCGAAATGACATGAGAAGTCTCAAAACACCAGAATTAACGTGATTTGATAATTGATGGCGTGGAAGCAAACAATGACCCTCTTTATACAAAACCAACCTACTCGAATCACCTTAAGATTGACACTCTCAAGGAATCCAAAATTCATTCCGTTGACCTAGAACTATGAAATTTGGCAAGTAGGCAATACCGTCTTATACTACAAGTATAGGGAAAAATCTGAAAACTTATAAATTTTTCATTTTAGTATTTTTTCTACTCCTGTACTGTTATCTGTCTTTTACTTGGTCACGAACACTAATATAAGAACATACATAATATGAGTTCAGAGAAGTCTATACTCTATTCCCCATAACAGCACTAGTGTCGTTATAGTCACTTTACGTTATTCCTAGCAGGCACAGACTTCTAAATCTAGGTTAAACTTAGGTCAAGAATTAAGCGCTCAATTTTAACTTTACGGTAAAAATGCACAACTACCAACTTAACAAACAATTTAATTCCTACGGTTTTTAAGAAAAACATAACTTTCCGAACTAAATTCATTGATGCCAACATAAAAAAAGTATTTTTAATTTAAGTATATTTTAAATAAAAAATAAAAAAGTTTACCATAGACACATACTGTCAATCAAACGTCATATTTGCCTTGTTTCCAGGTTATGATTAATTTTGTATTTTATAATTTAAAACCTCGTCGTAGAAAAAGTATTGTATGCAACGTTGTATAATTAAGTCAAAAAACGCTCATTGCGTCTCTATTTGCGATACTCGCCGCATTCGCGGCTCGTATCGCAACTCACGCAATTCGCATTTTTTGAACCCACTTATACAACTGTTGCATAAAATACTATTATGCAACAGTTGTAGGGTAGACCGGGGACAACTGAAACAATTTATGTTTAATCGCCTGCAACATTTTTATTTTTATATTTAGATAGATGTGCAACTAATTTTTATTAAGGAAATTTATGTAGTTTTTAAATAAAATTAGTTTTAAAGGTCTATTGCCCATGGTTATCTTATAATAGGGAATTAAAGAGGAAGTGGTTCAATTGACCCCACATGAGTGTCAATTGAAACACTATGCGGGGTCATTTGAAACACCTTAATAAGTTTGGGAAAAATAAATAAAATTTATTATTTTTATCTTAATTGTGGACTGTCATGTTATACAAAGAGATCACCAAAAGATCACTATCGTAGTACCAAAATTACAAAATTTATCATCGTCTGAAGATCGCGATTAAAGAAACGGATGTAAAAAAAAAGATACACGACTTCTAGTATTATTTGTTGCGGTTACCTCTTACATTTAGCTTTATCATGGTAGTTTTAATATAACAATAAGATTTGCTTATATGGAATAGTGGTAAAAAAACATAAATGTGTCTCATACAAAATGGTTGTTTCAATTATATTATAACCATGTTTCAATCATAACGTGTCTATAGGCCAACAAGATAGACGTACCTACGCCATATGAAATATAAAAACAAAACTTTAACCATAGCCGCATAAAATATATTTTCGAAATACCTATCATAATAATCAACTTGTTGCAAAATAAAAAAAAAAACATTATTTTACGTTTAACGAACGTAGAAACTTAGGTAGTTTACAGATAAAATATATTAATAATAATTGCTCGTAACTTATACAATAATGAGATATTGATGTCAACGATTCGCCGGGCAAAAGGCAAAACCACCTACATATCTGCCAATCATTAATTGTAGGAGATAGTTGGTTTTTCCTTTGATCCGGTGAATTATTGGTAAACCATAAATAACAGAAATAAAAACATTATCAGAAAGCCACCGCCACAGCCATTTTAAAAGAAATATTTTCTCAAAATCAGAACCCCATTTTATGTATTGTCGGTTACTTGTGGGGACGGTTAAAACATGGGGACGTTCGAAACGTTTCAATCGTCCACAAGCTCGTTGTTTCTATCGTCCCCAAATGACATATTTAACTTCAAGGTCAAATATTAACCTATTAATAACACTCCATCACTGTTTAATGGTACTTATAATATTCTATAATTCACACTCAAAACACTTAAAAAGTTCAATTAGTCAAACTACACACGAACACAAAATTATATGAAAATATATGAGAGCACAGATATTTACTTTTTTGGTCAAAATTTTTCAACGGCTCCCTGACATGGTCTCGCCAGTCGGGCACTCGAGCGTTACTGGTTCAAACTTGTAAAATGGCCGCCGGCGTGGCGTGAGTATTGCCTCATCGGCGTAGGTATTGTGGTTTTCGAGAAATTTAACTTGTTTCATTCATAACGTGTTTCAATTGTCCCCGGTCTACCCTATAAGTGGGTTCAAAAAATGCGAATTGCGTGAGTTGCGATACGAGCCGCGAAAGCGGCGAGTATCGCAAATAGAGACGCAATGAGCATTTTTTGACTTAATTATACAACGTTGCATACAATACTTTTTCTACGACGAGGTTTTAAATTATAAAATACAAAATTAATCATAACCTTGAAACAAGGCAAATATGACGTTTGACTGACAGTATGTGTCTATGGTAAACTTTTTTTTTTTAATTTAAGATATACCTACTTAAATAAAAAATGCTTTTTTTATGTTGGCATCAATGAATCTAGTTCGGAAAGTTTTGGTTTTCTTAAATTTAATTGTTTGTTAAGTTGGTAGTTGTGCATTTTTACCGTAAAGTTAAAATTGAGCGCTTAATCCTTGACCTAAGTTTAACCTAGATTTAGAAGTCTGTGGCTGCTAGCAATAACGTAAAGTGACTATAACGACACTAGTGCTGTTATGGGGAATAGAGTATAGACTTCTCTGAACTCATATTATATATGTTCTTATATTAGTGTTCGTGACCAAGTAAAAGACAGATAACAGTACAGGAGTAGAAAAAATCATTAAAATAACTGGCCAAGAGCATGTCGGACCATGCTCAGTGTAGGGTTCTATAGCCGTAACTATAAGGTAAAAAATACGATGCAAAAAAAGTACAACAACAAAAGAGCGTATCTTCATAGCAATTACGTCCTTTTGTTGAGAAGCGCAGTTTATCGGCAATAACTCAAAAACGGTCAATTCGATCTTGTTGAAATCGATTTTCGTTGAAAGTATTAATTAAGCGTTACCTTCGTGATTATTTTCATATTTTTCGGACGCACGGTTTAGAAAATAGAGGGGGGGGGGGGGGGACACAATTTACACAACTTTCGGAGCGATTATTTTCAAATTTTTTAAAGAGCTGTTGAACTATGTACCACACGTTGATATTTGCTGAAAAATGTTTTTTTACTGTCTTTAACATCTATGGAGTGCCCCCCCCCCCTAAAAATATTTATTTTAATTATGTATATACCAAACTAAGTAGCGGCTCATAAAACACACCTATATTCCAAATTTCATCAATATCCATCACGTAGTTTCTGAGTAAAATGCCTGTGACATACGGACAGACAGACAGACAGACTGACAGACAGACAGACAGACAGACAGACAGACAGACGGACGGACATGACGAAACTATAAGGGTTCCGTTTTTGGCATTTTGGCTACGGAACCGTAAAAATGGACTCTACTGCTCTACTAAGGGAATCAAAATTTATAGGATACCTTATTATACAATATGTATCTACAAATTTGTACCGAACCCTCGAGTGGCAGGAACCAAAGATGTAGCTTGCAGGCTCAGTGAAATCCTAAGTACCTAGTTTTGCAAAGACAACAGTAAAAAAAAACCGGTCAAGTGCGAGTCGGATTCGCGCACCGAGGGTTCCGTACAAACTCGTCAGTAGATACGTGAATAATTCAAGAAAAACTGTATGGTGGCACAAACTTAACTTTGCTCTTGTAAAACTGTTGTCCCCATACATCGACATATGCCGCGGTTAGTTTAGTAGGAGCAAATAAGGTTGTCTTACGATTTTTGCGAATTTCTAAAAAACGCTGCAAGTTAGGAAAACCGTTTTATTTTTCTTGTAATATTTAGGTTAATATTTATAATCGGTAATTATTACAGATTTTTCTGTTCAGTAACTTCGGAGATAATAGGGGGGGAATGGTATTTTTTTCAACGTTTTTTATCTTAAATCAAAAACGACATGTCTAAGAAAAAAAATAAAAACGGTTATGGAATCTACATGTTAAGCCCTTTCATTTCATATCCCACTCGATATATTAGCTCAACTTTTGATTTTCGACATCTCATTTCGGTCCCCTTTAAAAAAAAGTAAAACAGGTATAAGATTTTTTTTCTGTTCTATAGGCTCGTATTGGTGGTTTTTAACATTATTCCAAATTTCAAGTCGATAGCATTAGTAGATCTTGAGATATCTTGCTGTGACAGACAGACAGACAGACAGACAGACAGACAGACAGACAGACAGACAGACAGAGTCGCACCATAAGGGTTCCTTTTTTACCATTTTGGTACGGAACCCTAAAAGCGCAATGCAACCCATAAAGCACAGCGGCCTTCCATAGCTACCTATTGTCATTTATGCTAGAACGCTAATGTTACTAGCGGTCGAGGTCGCTTGGTGACTTTGGCTCAGTCAGGTCAGGCAATACTAATACAGATGTAAAACTGCACTTCTAAACAGCATTAGCGTTTATCGCCGTCATAAATCATCTTTCTCCTTCTAGCAAAATACACAAGAGCAAAAGAAATAAGAGGTTGCATTATGTTGATTAAGTCAGCAGCACACTAGTGCTGCTGAGGCTGAATCAAAACCCCTAAGCTAAGGCAGAACCAAAAAGAAGAAGGTAAACATGTCCTAAAAAGGCAAACCCGACCACGTGCATTCCGGCTATATCCAGACGGCGTACGTGAGATATTTTCAGCCTGCAGGTCCCGAATTAACCCACCCAGCATTATATTTTCTAGGAAAGTAAACAGAGAGCTGTATTTAGGATCGGTTCAATGGTTACGCATGACTCGCCGCGTGGGCCCGTGGCAGATTCATACCCGCCATGTTTGTTTTCTTTTGGCGGGAATTCGGACATGTTTGTTTGGGAGCGTTCAATTTAGTGCAAATTCACTACGCCCGCTGACAGACGTGTTATTTCAAATTTGTTTAAAGTGTTCAATCGCGTTTATTATAGTTTTCGAGGTGATTCGGTGATTACACTCTTAGTATTATTGCTACGTTTGCGGAATAAAGTGTTTGGATGTTTGATTAAGAATCAAACGAACTTACCTTACGTGATGTTTGATTCCAATTATGTGAGTATCCCAACCGAAGACGATTACTATAGTTTACATGCAGCAGTACATGAGATGGTGCTGTCCTTGTCACACATTTAGAGCTATAATATCTTAAAAAGCAAAACCATACTTCCATCTCTCTCCCGCGGCGCATCGGCACACCCGGGCCCGCGCTTACCTGACCTCATTTTTTCAGAGTTAGATATTTTGTGTTGTAGACAAGTTTTTTATTTTTTATTTTATCCCTTGGGCTAGGGTGGGATGGGACGATGTAATCGTCTTCGGTTGGGATACTCACATAATTGGAATCAAACATCACGTAAGGTAAGTTCGTTTGATTCTTAATTATATTTCGTATCCCAACCGAAGACGATTACTATAGTTTACATGCAGATGTTCAGAGCATTGTTATGTTCAATATGTGAAAAATGAAAAGTAAAAAACTGGTAATTCCAATCATTATAATGCTGATTAGCTACGAAATTGAGAACAATATTCTGATGACTTAATTTAAAGTTCAATTTACATTTATCTGATTCTTAACTGTTTAATTTTAATGGCATAAATGCAATTAATCCTATTTAGCGAATGTCAGATATAGCATACGTAAAATTATTTTCAGTTGATTCCAGGGTGTCTCTATAATATTACTTATTAAGATAGACATTGGAACGATCACTGCAACCTGCAGCCTTGCAAACAGTCTCCAGATTAAACCCGGCACGGTGCGCGGCAGATTTTCATGCTACCCGTGTACTGTGAGCGCTGAAAATGCTTATGTCAATGGCATTGTCTCGTGCTACCTTTTTAACCCAGTGTGCTAAGGACTGAGATCCAAAGTTTTTATAAGGCCTTCGTACAAAGAGGTATCCTTTAGTATGATGGCGTCTCAATTCATTTGTCCTACTAACATACGTTTGAACTGCGAGTGCTGGGCAAATAAGGACTTTCGCGGATATAGGGTAATCTGTTGATTGGTTAACAAGCTCCAGGCCTCGAAGTATTAATTAAATTTGTAACCTTGATTATATTTAACATTTAGATGACTCCTACTGGAGGAGTATCATTTCATTAGCTATACTGTCCAGTACCAGTGCTAATGAAGGTGAAGCAATAATTACATCATTACTTATTGGCATATTATCTAATTTTATCAGTAGCCTGATCGTGTGCATCCATTGTGCCGAAGCAATGGCGATAAAAGTACAAGTTTTATATGATAAATCAGTTCATGAGACCTCTTCATTTCGATAAATATTTAAGAAATGATTTAGAACTATTATTTGTACGTGGATTTATATTTTGGGTTCGGAGGTTTAAGTTTGTAAGCCTTTAAGAAATCGATTAACCCAATCATTTGACGTAACATTCGTATTGCGATAAGGCTGATCTGTGTATGATCAAACAGCTATAGCTTAAAATTTTATGGTCAAAAAGACATCATCAAAAAGACAAGACGGTGATGTGTTAAAACACATCACCGTCATTAGCGTCATAAACATCAAGATTTCTCGTTTTTTACAGAGAAGCTCCCAGGATTTGAATTAATAAAGTTTTAAATTATTGCTTTAAAAGTATTTTTGCTAAAGAGGCCATCACTATATTTAGTGATTCATGTGGTAGGCCACGCTTTATTATCATATCCCTGATAATTTAGCTGCCACCAGGATAAGGCTGGCATGAAGCGGGAGGCGCGTTCTGAACGGAGAGACTAATAAAGATCCGTCGGAATCAATAAACGTTTTTTCAGGTACGACAAGACTAGACCACAAGGAGTACCATGCTTGTGATGGCCAGTAGGGTACTACAACGATACCTTTAGCTTTATCTGAAATGATTTTTCTAATACTTTGCTCACTAGGCTGAATGGGGGAAAGAGATAAAAAATAATATTTTCCCAACTAAAAGTAAAGGCATCGACTATTTCTGAATAAGGATCTAATTTCGAAGACGCATATCTACTGCAGTAGGCTGTAGTTCTGAGGGCTGTCAAAAAGGTCAAATGCAGGTGTACAGCCTAACATATGAACAATCTGTGAAAATATATGACCAGAAATTTCCCATTCAGTGTCTATATTCATTTGGCTGGAGTCCTAGACTCCCGATCTGCTACTACATTATCGCAAGACTGTATGTATGATGTAAATACATAGACGTTTTTTGACTCGCACAACTGCCAAATGTTTCTTGCATACTTATTTAAATGGGGATATTGTACTTCCCCATTCTGTTAATATAACATGGCAGGTGTGTTGTCTATTCTCAGTAAAACGTTGCAATCTTTTAGATTTGCTGTAAATATCTTCAGTCCATAAAATGCGGCTATAAGTTCCAGCGTGTTTATATGAATGAAGTGTCAGTTCACTGACTGTCCAGTTGCCAGAAGCGTTTGGGCACCACATGTCGCGCCCCAACCAGTTATAGATAGATGCATTACTATACATTTCTAACAAGTAGTTATTCTTGCGGATCGGGGAGAATGTATCATTATATTATTAATCCGCCATGAAAAATGTGGACTTAAACATTTTTCTAGTTTCATTTGTTTGTTGTAATTTTCCAAATGATCCAGAGCTAAAATATTTCTCGTTCGAAGAATTTAGTATACCTACATCCATCCGTAGTTGACGGCTGGACATACGGAGGGCAAAAATCTGATGAATTCAGCTAAATATCAAATTGTAACATGTGTGCGGTTCATCTAGTATCGCCTCCACCACGTGGTCGCGTAATGCCGCGTGTAGCTGGTCGGGCGGCGGCCGCGCGGCGCGTCTGTGCGACGGTCCCGCGGCGGCCGGTGAGATGCAGGGAGCGGCCGCGGCTCGGCCGCTGCTGCTACTCGTGGCGGCATCCCCCTCGAGTTTAAAGCACTCCGTTGTTGCTGTGCTTCTTTCTACTGATGATTTGTAAGCAGGGCTCACAACTGTCGATTTCATTTCTGAACCGGTTTCAATGATCGCCTTTGAAAACTTGATATGCTCTGTTAAGGCTGAACGGAAGAGATGTTCATCCATTTTTGGTATTTTTGACGGTATCTCTAATATTTTAATTAAAAGTGTTTAGGGCTGCGAACCGACGAGACTGAGATTCTCTATAATAGCTTTATTATGTCTTGAGATACTGTATTCTTAGATGACAGTGCCTAATTTAACACTTGTCCTATTGCACCGAGACTACCGAACAGCTGGCTCTGCTTACTTTGGCCGTAGAAGTCCTTTTATACATTGATTTCCAAAAGGGCTGCTTTGATCTCAAGATTTAGCATCGGAAACCTCATATTGGGGCAATTTTCAGGAGGCAAGTAACGTCTGATTAGTTCCAGGTGAAAGTCCTTAGCTAATCCATTTGCCAAAATGGGTGCCGACTTGGGTGCAATATCCTTATGTAGGTTTTTGCCGTATTTTTTGTTATTAGTTGGGTCCTCGCCCAGTAGTTCTAATATTTTCGGTTCCAATGACGGTATAGTCTTGCCACTCTATCTATGGGCACGGCAAGTGCCGCCAGGCGGCGTGGGCGCTTCGATCGTTACGGGCTCGGCCGGCGCGATCGGCGCGGGCGACGTACTCGGCAGTAGTAGGTAGTTGTTGCTTCGCCCGGCTCGGCCAACTCAGGGTCCGAGGCCTCCGTGTCCCCGTAAATATGAATGTATCCTCTACACGGTTCATGTGGAGTATGAAGTCCTCGACACCGTTAAAATGGAACTGATGTTCTGGATAGAACGTGTGTATCCTCTACACGATTTACGTGGAGTATGAAATCCTCGACACTGTTAAAGTGGAGCAGATGTTCTGAATAGAACGTGTGTATCCTCTACACGATTTACGTGGAGTATGAAATCCTCGACACTGTTAAAGTGGAGCAGATGTTCTGAATAGAACGTGTGTATCCTCTACACGATTTACGTGGAGTATGAAATCCTCGACACTGTTAAAGTGGAGCAGATGTTCTGAATAGAACGTGTGTATCCTCTACACGATTTACGTGGAGTATGAAATCCTCGACACTGTTAAAGTGGAGCAGATGTTCTGAATAGAACGTGTGTATTCTCTACACGATTTACGTGGAGTATGAAATCCTCGACACTATTAAAGTGGAGCAGATGTTCTGAATGAAACGTATGTATTCTCTACACGATTTACGTGGAGTATGAAATCCTCGACACTGTTAAAATGGAGTAGGTAGACGTAAACATTCGTATATAATAGTCCTCTACACGGCTCGCATGGAGTAGGTATACAAATGTCAACATTTTGTAACGTGGATGATCAATATGATCACACTTGAAATCTTCAACACGATTTTCGTGGAGCTATACACGTGTAAATATATCTACATGTTTGTTTCTTTTCGCCAGGCAAGGTGATAGTCATAACACAAACCCTAAAATTTGCCAATTTTACTTGGCGTCATAACACTTTTATCACTATTGATGACGAACCCCAACGACTTAAAAAAGTCTTGTAGTTTTTACGTTTGTTAAGTAATTAAATCTATGATCTTACTATATACAGTGCGTTACCACCAAGCAGGCTTTTTTTAAAGTAGGGTAAAGTAACGTTGTTTCTTAACCTAACCATGACCTTCATTTAATTCATCGACTAAAATTCCGATTTCATAAATTTTCTAACAAAATTTTAATTGCAAGCAATGTACAGCAAAGTACTAAATTGACAATTAGATGTAAATGCCAGCCCTTCATTCTATGTTTATAACGAAGACATCAAGATAAATGCCTGCATCTACCTATTTCAACAATTAGAGATACCAGGATTGCTACACTTAAGAAAACTACGGAAAAACAACACTAATAAAATAAAACTTGAAAAGCAATACGAATACTAGACATTTGGACCTGTTTGAAGTGATTGAGAATCCTTTCTTCAAGTTGTACGTGCACAATTCCGTTTATAGGCCTTTCAGACTAACCAGATAGGACCATGCATTCTCTGGACCTCGCTGAACAGCCATTGTTATCAAACGAAGATTATGTGGATGCCGCTGATTTCGAAACCACTCTCGATAAAGTCTCAAGGCTTGAGGAACATTTCCACGTGTCGCACAAATCATGTCAGATAATTCACATGTGTCTTTAGCCATTTTAACGCAAAAAAATATCAGTTTTGCAAATAAATGTTTGTTTTGTAATTTGACAAGCCAATGTCAATACTTTTGTAATTGTCATGTCAAATTTTAGAAAAAACTCTTTAAGCTGTGTAAAAAACTCCATACATAAACGTAATGATAAGGACGGCATTAATTGTGGGATTGTTTTTCTCAACTTTTCACCTCCGTACCACGACATGCCTTGTACCAAGTGCATCAGCGATATGAATAACGATAATTACGTAGTACACCTACTACATTTAAAGTGCGGATTTAGGAAATTGAATTGTGCTGTTAATTCGCATAATTAGGATTTGCTAATACTTGCAAACGATTGCTAATGAAGCATATTATTATCAGTTTTAATAAAAGCCCGCATACCGGTAACACACTGTATAAAAAATCGTCTAAGTAGTTAAATGACAATAGGCCCGAAGTACGTAGATATTTCTTTTAATAATTTTATATAAACAAATGGAGCCGTACAACGTCTTGTCGTTTAGCAAGACATTCGAATCAAACAATTGTGGTCGCCACTTAAAACGCAATCGTTTGCGATCATTTTCATCAACAGATATCAGAAAATAGGCATCATGTAGATCTATTGTTGCCATATCTTGCAATACCTTACATAAAATGTACCTACATGTAAGCAATTAATAAATGAAATGAAATAAAGTAATCGGTACGTTACGGTAATGCTACCGCAGTCATCCAACTTAAAGTGATGAACCATAGTGAATTTGTTTAATTATTTTAAACTTACAATTAGTAGATATGAAACGATGAATTCCGTTAGGTTTAGGTACTGTGAAAATAGGTGAGACAAATTGTCCTTCACATGCATACACAGTGATATGAAGTTAGTTAGATAAAAACTCAGCAAATCCGTTATACATCTTTCCTAATTATATAACTTTATACACGTATCTTTACTTTTTATTCGTAAATATGTAAGTAACCAGGTTTAATGATTTTGTAGGTAAGATGCGTAAAGGAAATTTGAAAGTACCCTTATTGGCAGTGCCGTATTATCTAAAAACACTTTATAGTAACTAGTACTTTTGTTAAAATGATTACAAATTTACCTTCATAATCCTGGTTGTAATTTCGATCCCTTGATCGCTTTCGTTTTCACTTCACTACACTATTTTTTAACGTTAAATTTCGTGCGACTCGGACAACACCAAAAAATGTAATGAGGTCAGGTAAGCGCGGGCCCGGGTGTGCCGATGCGCCGCGGGAGAGAGATGGAAGTATGGTTTTGCTTTTTAAGATATTATAGCTCTAAATGTGTGACAAGGACAGCACCATCTCATGTACTGCTGCATGTAAACTATAGTAATCGTCTTCGGTTGGGATACGAAATATAATTCTGATTTGCTTCATCTTGTTTTTCAGTGGAATGCAGGTGTATCATAAAGAGTCTTAAAATCGTCTGTTTTTTAGTGGTGTACCTATCAGCGGCGTGGCGTTGAAGAAATCTTGGGTAGCAAGCAAGCTGGAGTAGCTTTGGCTTCAATTTTCTATAAGAGCACCCACTAGAATTAAGTGCTGAACTGCCTAATATTAGGCAAGCCGATGGGAATCGAGTTCTCTCACGCTCATTCATGCCACTGGTATCTATCCCGATTTTGCGTCAGTTTATTTAGACATAAGTAAGCAAATATTTCATTTATAGGTCCTCCTGAGTTTGCTGGCAGCGTTTTTATCGACGGAGCGTGTGAATCGAGTGAGA
The DNA here is from genome assembly GCA_947034925.1 of Eudemis profundana. NCBI lineage: Eukaryota > Metazoa > Arthropoda > Insecta > Lepidoptera > Tortricidae > Eudemis > Eudemis profundana. Next base: position 2,534,822 of record OX344800.1, on the reverse strand, counting down.
TCTATGAGTCGACAAAGGGCGCTCATCGGTATTCTATGCTTTTATGTTCTTGTGTTAGTTTGTCTGATGATAATTCAAGTGCCGTTTATGGGACCCCTCAAACATTTAGTGGGAGTGTTGAGACAAATAATTATAATTTTTAAGTTCGAAGATAAGTGGTTTAATGCGATCAACTAGTAGGTACTTTTGTAAAAAAACAATTTACTTCTGCATGTCTAATACAGTGTCATCTGCTGTTATTCCATATATTGCGCTAACTTAAAAGATTATTGAGAAACTCGACTAAATCCCCCTCATCTTTAGATCTAGATCAGGCTCGCAAAGTCGTGACCAAGATAATGAAATAGGTAAGTACATGAAGTTCATCACGTAGAGATTACATTTACAATGAATAATTGCTCCGATATAATATCAATAGCTAAGTAAAATCATGACACTGATTCAATTAGGTATCTGTTGCCCGCTTCAACAAAATGTACCTAACTTGTTATTTTCTTAAATTACCAAGTCTAAACTAGCAGTTCTTCACGTCGCATCGTGCTTTATATGGCGCCTGTCAGGCCACATATGAAGTCGTTCACATCTCTGGGATCTCCAGCCCAGAGATGTGATTGTGCTTACCAGCTTGACCTTCATCCAGAGTCACGCCGTCCGCATTGTCAACGATCCCATACTGATGGTTCAGAACGCTTAGCCTCTGAAGAGACTGCGCCTCTCTGCGTCTTCTACCGTCTGTATCATGGGAATTGTTCCAAGGAGCTGTTTAGGTTGGTGCCTACCGCATCATTTTACCTTCGCACCACTCGTCATCGGTAGGCGGTTCATTCCCAATTCCTTAAGTACCTATCTACACTTAACAACGTGCCGGTTCTCTAGAACCTTTCTGGCGCGTGGCGCGTACGATTAGGGATCTGGAATGAACCAACTTACTGCTAAAAATTTCCACTGCGCTAGATACAATATAGGATTTTTAAAAAGGGTGTCATCAAATTTCTTCGAGACCAGCAACGCATCGGGAAGGCATCTAGTGTTGCAAATGTCTAATGTGGCGGTGACCACTTTCTATCAGGTGGGCCGTCTGCCTGCTTGCCAGTCTAAGGCAGTAATAAAAAATAGCAACTTTGGTCAAACCAGCAATAATTAAACAATAGCCTAGCTATTGATATAGCAGTGTTCGCACTGTTGTGTTCCGGTGTGGGTGGTAAGACAGCCGGTGAATTTACTAACATAGAGGCATTCTATCTTAGTCCTCTGGGTTAGCAACGCGTCTGTAATATCTTTGGCAAGTGAAAAAAAAAAGTCACCTGATGGCAAGTGACTTTTGAGGCCCATAGACATTCCCAATCTAAATTGGGAATGTCTATGGGCCTCAAAAGTCACTTCCCATCAGGTGACATTTTTTTATGTTATGGGAAAGGCAAACGAGCGCACAGCATTTCCCATGACAAAAAACTGGCCAAGAGCATGTCGGACCATGCTCAGTGTAGGGTTCCGTAACCTTTTACTAAAAGGAAATGCGCTACAAATGAAAATATACTTAAACCTTAAAACCTGACTACGCCTTCAGCTTTGCAGCCTGAAGCTCGTTCTTTGGGCCCCGAAAATGAGACTCATATGCGGTTTGCTTGAGATAACCATGTGCCTTTAGCCCAAAGCGGTGTTTGGCCTTCGGCCTCCGTAGGGATTACTACGCATATAGTGCGCTTGCAGAGGAGCTCGCTCTTCGGCCTCGCAACCTGAAGCTCACCCTACGGGCTCGCAAGAATGAGATTGATGTATGGTTTGCGTAAGGCGACCTGGAACGCTTCGGGCCTTCAGCTTCACTGTGAATTAGTGCGGCATAAAAGGCACCTGCAGACGGACCTTCGACCTTCCGGCTTGAAACTTCCTTCACAAGATCAGTCTCAAGTCGTGGTGACCCAAGGAATGATAGCGCAAGCAACCCTACTGAAAACTATCTTTTAATGGCTATTTTATCAACGTCCATTTAATAAACTTGTTCTTTTCATCGTAGTTAGTATGGCGCTAGTAGTCCTTAATTTCGACAATTTATTAAACTATTTACCGTTGGGCTGCGTTACTGATTTATTACTTTTTTTTGTACGAACACTGGTGCACCAGGAGGTAGGTGTGCTAGAACAATGTAAACCTATCGGCGAAGAGCGCGGGCTGTTGAACGTGTTTCTTGTTGTTATTGAATTTAAATGGAAATACACATGTGTGATATATTTTTGAAATGAGCTTTTAAAATTCATTAAATTGTCATATAATTCAATGCGACTTCATGACTTTTATTTATTTTATTTATTTGGGACATCAACAGCATTACAATTCAGAAATATACAGAAACAGTTATTAAAACACAAAGCCAATGCTTTACAATATCTTCATAGTAATTACGTCCTTTTGTTGAGAAGTGCGGTTTTTCGGCAATAACTCAAAAACAGTATATTCGATCATGTTGAAAACAATTTTCGTTGAAAGTATTAATTAAGCGTTACCTTTCTGATTTTTTCCACATTTTTTGGACATACGGTTTAAAAGATAGAGGGGGGGGGGGGGGGACACCATTTTTGCAACTTTCGGAGCGATTATTTCTGAAAGTATTCACTTAATCAAAAATATTACTTAAGAACCTTAAAGTGTTTTTAAAAGAGCTGTCGAACTATGTACCACATGTTGATGTTTGGTAAAAAAAAAATTTTTCGCCTTCTGTTACATATATGGAGTACCCCTCTTAGAAAGATTTATTTTTAATACCTATTTAACTACTGAACTAAGTAGCGGCTTATACATCACACCTACATTCCAAATTGCATCAATATATGTCATGTAGTTTTTGAGTAAAATGCCTGTGACATACGGACGGACGGACATGACGAAACTATAGGGGTTCCGTTTTTGCCATTTTGGCTACGGAACCCTAAAAATATGATGTTGTGATAGAAAAATCTTGCTAGTTTACATTTGTTACTTCGAGAAATGGGTCATAGCCCACAGCTGTTGCAGCATTAAAAACCTTTTATATAATATATCAAAGTTCTTCTTTGTCGTTGCACTCTTACAGGAGTGGCCGTGGCCGAATGTGCTGTATATCAGCTTTCATCGCCATTCTCCTCACATCGTCAGCGAGGAGTAGACCTGCTCCATGCATTGAGGAGGTCTATCTACCTCCCGAGAGACCTGCTACGTGGTCACAGGCGCTCTCGACTGTACCCCCCCCCCCCCCCCCCCCGTTGTGACACTTGTGACACATGTCTGAGAATGTCAGGATATCTAATTGTATTAATAGAAATCTTTACAGTCATATTTACATTTCAAATAGCAAAATGGAAATGTGTCACCGTATTCTTGACCGATTTGTTTTGGTCCGCATCGCTCTGTTTGGAATTCCCTTCCGGCATTTGTTTCCGACTTTCGTTCGACCTACATATTTTTAAGGTGATGCCTTCATTTTCTAGGGAAGCGTGCTCCATCGTAGACCTTCTCCACGTATGAACATTTAGGAGCCTGGCATTGAAAGTGTTAAAAACATTAAAAAATCTTTCAGTTCTCATAACGCAGAGTTAACATCACAAAACTTATTCTGAATAAGGCTGATTCCCAATGTTTTGTTTATACCAGCATCAGTATCGTTGGCGTTGAATGTATCGGTTTCATTTTATCCAGGTTAGTTTCATCGATAAATTACGGTGTTTTCGGCGAGAATCTTCCCACAAACTGTATTTTGCTCAATAATGCGCACATCACGCGTGTTTGCGAGATGCCTGGATACTTACTCAGTTTTATTAGTGGTTCAGTAATGTGGTAGTGTAATAAATAGCAGTATCTATTGCAAACTACGCGTGCTTTTCATTGGGAATTGAACCATTCCTTGGTAAATGAATGAAATTGTGTTGTAGCGCGGCAACACCAAACGCCGCCCATCCCTAGTGTGACTCGCGGATTGGGCGAATCCTGTGCTGCACCACAACAGCCAATAGCGGCCGAGAATCGGAGCGAGCTGCGCGTGAGCGAGCCGATTCAGATACGTTCACGCCGCTCCCGCGCAGTCCGACTGCCGACACGTTACAACCAATAACCTCAACTTTAACTTTTCTAATAAGTTCTCTAATTATTGATAGTTGTGTCTAATAAGAAACGTTGTTATTGTAGTTTACCTAACAGTGCAACTTTAGTGCGCAATAAACTGTACGTGTATTTTCACTTATCACTTTAGCCTTCGCACACGAACCCCGAGCTAGCCGGCGCTACAAAATGGCCGCCCACGCGTGAGGCTAAATGTGAAAAGTGTTTCGTGTCGTGATTCATCGTTTTCAATAAGAAATGCCGCCGAAAAGGAATCGCCGTGCGTCGTCGCATGATCGCTTTGCATCTGCCGACGAAGCTTCATCGTTCTCCAGGGAGGACGTCGCCACGCTGGTCGAGTCGCTACAGCGGTCACAGACAATCGCTTTCAAGGAGCTGCTCGACAGCGTTCTCGCCAGACAAGCTTCGTCTACGTCCACACCGATTCCGTCCGAGGGAGGAAATTTTTCCCGCTGTAAAGCTCGATTCTCCGGAGCACCGGAAGAGTCCATCGAGGGTTTTATCGACGCCATCGAAGCTTTCAAGGACTGTGCCAACATTTCTGATGAAAACGCCATTCGAGGTTTATCAATGCTACTAACGCATTCCGCCGCCGATTGGTGGCAAGGCTTAAAACCCGAAACAAATTCATGGGCCGACGTGATTGACAACTTACGACATACCTACGGCGACAGCCGAGCGCCTCCGCGCATTTACCGCGATTTATTCGCGACGCCCCAAGGTGATGAAAACACTCATATCTACGTCGCTAAATGCCGAGCTTTGCTGTCAAAACTGCCGCGCAACGAGCTGTCAGAAAAAACGCAGATCGACATGGTATATGGGCTTTTACACAAGCGTATTCGTAAACGATTGAAAAGAGACGATTGCCCTACATTCAAAGCGCTTCTACTAAAAGCACGCGCTATAGAGGAGTCGCTGAACGAAGGTGCAACGGATACGCAAGCCGCCGCCGTCAAAGGGAACGTGACGTGAACCACGCTCCGCCGAGTCGCCCCGCCGCCGCCGCCGCTGTCCCACGGCCGCGCGCCACCGCGAGCGCGCCGAGCGCGAGCGCCGCGTCCGCGAGCGCCGCGTCCGCGCCGTACGCAAGCGCCCCGACCGCGCTTCCGTCGCGAGAGCCCCGCGCGCCGCCGCCGCCGAGACGTCCCGCTGATAACGATGATAACAATAGTGCCGCCGCGAAACTTAAATCGTATAGTAAGAAGTGCGCGTATTGTAAACGTTTCGGTCACGTAAAGGAAGAATGTCGCAAATTAAAAGACTAGTACGTCAAACCAATATAATAATAATAACGTATCAGAAATAAATGTTTTGCATTGCTACGGATGTGGTCAAAAGGGAGTTATGCGTTCAAACTGCGATAAATGCAACGCTACATTCTGTTCTGTCAACTGCAGCCTGGATTCGTCCACTCTAGAGTCAAGGGACGCTGGTAAGCCGCATTCCCCGGTGAGTAGTTCTGTTATTATCACTGAGTCTATAACTAAAAGTCAAAATGATTCTTTTATTACTGATAATGATAATGATTGTCAAGTTAATAACCAATCCAATAGGGATCTGTCATTTTGCAATAAATTAGTTAACAATGGTAACATGAACATGACCCTGCTGCCAGAACAGGTTGTTGACGCTAAACCTAGGTTCTTATCAGCTGTTGATAACAATCAGGACCACAGTACAAATATTTGCAGTACCCCGACATTGGGTCACAGTATAAATATTTCTAGTAACACGGTTGTGCCTTGTGAGGAAATTTTATTTTCATCCATGGATTTTTTAGGATTCCATCAAGAGGTCCAGGAGTCTTCAACTGGAGCCCTAAGCAATGAAAATGGAACAGATGTCTCCGTCGATGCAGTTAGCGGATCATTTGGAACTAATGAAGAGTTGACTAGATATCAGCGACCAATATTAGGAATTGAGATTCTCAACATTAGGGGGAGAGCTTTAATCGATACAGCTGCCAAGAGAAGTATTGCAGGCCAACAGCTCTATTCGTTATTACTGCAGAATAATCAGCAGTTCTCCGAGAAGCGAATGAGAGTGAAATTAGCTGATGGTTCATCTCAATTTGGAAAGGTGCTGACAATCACCTTAGATGTCAAAGTCAAGGATAAAATAATACCTACAGAGTTCCTGATCCTGCCTGAAGCTGAAGATAATGAAACTTTACTGGGAATAGATTTTGTGAAAACATCCCGTCTTAATTTGGACTTCGGTGATTCCACCTGGTGCTTTCCCGGAGGGACAAAGTATCCTCTGCAGTTTGAGTCTACACTGCCAACCCAGTTATCAGTTGCCGCCAGCAATGTACTCCATGCCGAGGAAGGCCAGATGCTCAGCGAAGAGCAACGGATGAAATTGGCCGATGTGCTGGAACGGAATGAAGCAATCTTTAGTCTAGGAGGAGCGCCCACGCATGTTGTGCAACACCATATTGATACCGGAGACCATGCGCCCATATCTGTACCTCCATACCGCCTCACACCTGCAAAGAAGGAAATTTTGAAAGCAGAAATTGAAAAGATGCTCCGAGAAGGAATAATAGAAGAATGTGAATCCGCTTGGGCTTCACCTGCAGTTCTCGTGCCTAAAAAGGACAACACCTTGCGATTCTGTGTTGACTACAGAAAGCTGAACAGCATCACGAAGACTGATAATTATCCCTTACCTCTGATCGATGAGTTACTTCAGTCGACTGGGAAGAGCTGCTATATTAGTACCATCGACTTAAGATCTGGATACTGGCAAGTGAGTGTGAATCCAGCTGATCGTGATAAGACTTCAGTGATCACCAGCTTCGGAACCTATCGCTTCCTCCGGATGCCTTTTGGATTAAAGAATGGACCTGGAACTTTCCAGCGGTTGATGGACAAGTTCAAATCTGGTGCTAGCTTGCAAAATACCACCGTCCTCGCTTACCTGGATGATCTCCTGGTCATTTCAGACAGTTTTGAGAAACACCTGGAAGACCTGCAACTCGTGTTTGATCGCCTCCATGAGTTTGGCTTAAGGGCCAACCGCGAGAAGTGTGTATTTGCTTGCAAAGAGGTCAAGTATCTTGGTCATCTCATCACGCCTGAAGGTATCAAGCCGGACATCCAGAAAGTTGAAGCCATCTTAGCCATGAAAGAGCCAACTAAGGCACTAGTCCCACCAGCGGCGACCAACGAGCAGCGAGTAGCGATTGGCGAGTTTTTTCTTCGCGGGCGAGTGAATTCTCTTAGAAAATTTACTCGCCGGCAGTGTGAACAGCCAGCGATGAACTATTAATGTATGTGTCTCTTTTACTAACACAGGATCCTTATCTTTTGTTCGTTTCTTGGGCGAGAAAATCGCCGATAGCTAATCGCTTTCTCGCTCTTGGTGGGACCAGTGCCTAATCTCAAACATTTAAGGACGTTTCTGCAAACCTGTGCTTGGTTCAGGAAGTATGTGCCAAACTTCTCAGCGATTGCTCAACCGCTCACCAAGCTTACAAAGAAAAATCAACCATGGGAATTAGGGTATGCAGTACCGGTACCATTCCGGAGTACCGGGATTTTCGGTACTGGACGATAATGGAACCGGGATTTCCCGGGATTTTCGGTACTTTCGGGACAGGTCTTCTATAACTTTGTCGGTCGATACTCGATGCTTTAGTCAGATGAGATTTCGTTGGAGTTTTAGTACGTTTTTTAATAAAATGACTACACTTCGCAGCTAAACTACTTTTATTGATATATTTGCTATATAATTCAATTTCTAAATCAAAAGTATCCTTTGTTTCAATCCAGGACTTGTTCTACTTACATGCCAAATTTCAGCTTGATCCATCCGGTTGTTACTCCGTTATTTAGTAACAAACATCTAAACATCTTCACAAACTTTCTCATTTAAGTATAATTTTAGTGTGAAGATTTTCGAACATTAAAAGTTAAAATATACACTTTAATATAACAGGTGGTTTTAATACATAGAGTACGCTCTCCAGGACAGTAGTTGACATAGTGCATTTTAAAATAGTTCAGTTGCACGCAAATCAAAAATCCGATAGCAGTAAGCCACAACACATAGTCCAATAATATAACTAGCTTTTGCTCGCGACTTCGTCCGTGTTAAATTTGAATATCGTGTGCCGAATTTGAAGTTACCTGGAACAGCGGTAAAACTTATGATTTTGACTAATGTGAGTGGTTAGTGGTTACAGATGCACATATTTTACCGCAGGCTAATAGTAGTACGCCTATACATTGTTACCTAAGGCACGTTAAAGTGGCCGTGCGCGAGGGAGTCCCCCCTAAGCAATCACGTCTCTTAACTAGAGATGCAGCGAATAGTAATTTGGCCGAATACCGAATACCGAATATTCGGCGGAGTCGACGGCCGAATAGCCGAATATTCGGCGGCCGAATATTCGGCCAATGGTTTTACCTAAAATGAAGTAAATTCGAACGCCCGAGTGAGCGGCGCCGTGAATCTCTGTACAGGTTGCAACTTGTTACTCGTCGTAGGCAGCCTATGATAGAAAAATCCGCCATTGAAAAATTTAATTTCATTTGTAGTTTAATTTCTAATTCGCTGTTTATGCTACTGTTCTATATATGTTTGAAATTGATGTGAAAGATGATTAACCTAATATTTAATATTGATTACTGTTTATAATTTGTTATTAATAGTACATTACACAACTAGGGTGGTAATACAAAGAAAGGCCGAGATCGCAGAAGTTTGCGGCCCGAGCTGCAAGCGAGGGACGTAAATATGCGATCGAGGGCTTTCTTTATTATCTCCCGTGTTGTGTACATCATTTTATGTCTACACTTGGCCAGAAAGCGGCTTTTTCCGTACGCGCAGCGTGCGGAAAAAGCCACTTTATGGCCAGGTGTGGCATAAAATATTTATTCATCCTTCTTTTTCCTTCGACTTTGTGTTAATTTACTATTCGGTATTCGGCCGAATACTATGCCATTATTCGGCTTCGGCCGAATAGTCAAAATGTGGCCGAATAGGCCGAATACCGAATAGTGGCCGAATATTCGCTGCATCTCTACTCTTAACCCCGCCTAGGGATGAAATATAAACAGTGACGGTATTGTAATTAAGAGTCTAAACATGATATTTCAAACATCTTACTTAAAAAGATCGTAGGGTCCCGATACAAATTTTCAACCCCCATTTAAACCCCTTAGAGGATTAATTTTGAAAAACGCTGAAATTGCTTTTATTGTATACTAATGAAGAGTCTAACCATGATATTTCAAACCACTTACTTAAAAAGATCGTAGAGTCCCAATACAAACTTTCAACCCCCGTTTAAACTACTTAAAACACCTTTTTTTTTTAATTTATCCAAATAAATAAAAAAGGTGAAATTACTTTTCATTTATTTTATGAAGAGTCATGAAGTTTCAAACCTCTTACTTCAAAAATCGTAGACTCCATACAACTGTTTAACCCCTTAGGAGGTGAATTTTGAAAAATCCTCTCTTAGTGCACCTCTAGACCTTATTAGGATCCTACGTGCCAGATTTGAAATTTCTAGAACCAGCGGTTTGGCCTGTGCGTTGATATATAAACTTTCAACCCCCATTAAAACCCCTTAGAGAATGAATTTCGAAAAACGGTGAAATCACTTTTCTTGTAATCTAATAAAGAGTCTAAACATGAGGTTTCAAACCTCTTACTTCCAAAATCGTAGACTCTCCATATAAACTTTGAACCCCTTAGAGGGTGAATTTTGAAAAATACTTTCTTAGTGCACCCCTAGACCTTATAAGGAACCTACATGCTAAATTTGGAATTCCTAGGACCAGCGGTTTGGGCTGTGCGTTGATATGTCAGTCAGTCAGTCAGTTTCTTCTTTTATATATTTAGATAAGCGTTAATGACTATCAAGGTCTTCGACGATCGAAAAGCGATGACTGAATGACTACCTGGTCTACCTGCGCGGCACGGGGTTGCGGACCCGCGGGGCTGGCGGGGGTGAGTGAGCCGCCGCCGATCGCCGTGACCACGGCTGCTAGCCGTGTTTGGTTAAAAATGAGCAACGCTCTTGTTCGTTTCAAATTATACGTCTTTTGTTCGCGAAAATTAATTAAAAATGCTCCTCTAATGTGTTTCCCGAAAGTCCCGAAAGTACCGGGATTTTTATTTTGACGTCCCGGTTCTTTGCTCGACTGAAAATCCCGGGAAATCCCGGTACTTTCGGTTCCGGTATTTCCCGGGAGCAAACCCTAATGGGAATGGAACACTGACCAACAGAAAGCCTTTGACGAACTCAAAGCCAGATTAACTTCTGCTCCGATCCTGGTGCAAGCTGATTACAGCAAACCGTTTGTTTTACGCACCGACTCTAGTAGCTATGCTCTTGGAGCTTGCCTGCTGCAAGGAGAAGGACACGACGAGCATCCCATCGAGTACGCCAGCCGGCTGCTCACTCCAGCTGAACGCCACTACAGCACGACAGAACAGGAGGCGTTGGCTGTGATCTGGGCTGTTAAGAAGTTCCGTCCATACATAGAAGGTCATTCTGTTTTTGTGAAAAGTGATCACCAGCCGTTGAAATGGCTACTGACCCACAAGTCACCAAATGGTCGCCTTATTCGGTGGGCACTTACATTACAATCTTATGACATCAAATACGATTATACACCTGGCAAAGCTAATGTCATAGCAGACACACTCAGTCGGCCAGTATGTGATGAAAATTCAAAAGATGAGTGTGGTGTCTGCTCCGTTATTATTGATGTCCCGCAAATAAATCCGACGGAACTCCGTGCTGCCCAGCTGCAAGATCCAGAAGTGGCCAAGATCATCCAAGACCTGGAAAATTCAGATCCCATAGCCTCAACCAGATGGCTTGAGAGAGGTTATATTATGGCTCAAGGAGTCCTTTACTATTATAACCCAAACTCAACATCTGAAGAAGCTCAGCTGGTGGTGCCACATGCGATGAAGGAGTCCGTGCTACAGGAGTACCACGATGCCCCAACAGCTGGCCATCAGGGGGTAGAAAGGACTCTCGCGCGTGTAAGCCAAAAATATTATTTTACCGGCATGCGCAAGTACATTGCAGAATACCTCAAGCAATGTAAAGAATGTCAACGCTACAAAATAATTAACCAAAAACCTGCTGGTCTACTACAGACCCCAATACTCAATCAAAGAGGCGAGGTCCTAGCAATTGACCTTTTTGGTCCTCTTCCTGAAGGAGATGATGGAGAGAAATGGGTGCTAATGATTGAAGATACAGCTACCCGCTGGGTAGAGCTTATAGCACTCAAGGATGCCACAGCAGAGGTCTGTGCCCCCGCTCTCATTGAGCAGTACTTCTTAAGGTACGGCTTTCCAAGAAGAATCATCTCAGACAATGGAGTACAATTTGTCTCCGCTGTTATGCAGCAAACTATGTTCTTGCTGGGTATCAAACAGAATTTAATCCCACTCTATCACCCAGAGGCCAACCCAGCAGAACGCAAAAATCGCGACCTCAAGACTCAACTCTCCATACTGGTGAAGCAAAATCATCGTTCGTGGCCTAAGTTCCTGCCAGCGATCAGATTTTCTATGAATAGTGCCGTTTGTGCCACAACTGGTTGTACTCCAGCTCATATGATGTTTGCTCGAGAGATGAGGACTCCGTTTGATGCTCAGCGCGATTTAAGAGCAATCCTGTCAAAAGAAAACTTCTTGCCTCAAATAACTCCTTACCTAAAGAAGTTTGTAGAAAACTTAGGATCTATAAAGGAGAAAGCTGAACGTCAGCAAGATCAGAAGAAAAGCGATGCGGATCAACATCGACGACCTTCACCTTCGTTTAGCGTTAACGACTTAGTTCTGGTAGGTACACATCTCCTTAGTAATGCTTCTAAGGGTATAACAAAGAAGTTTATGCCCAAACGCGATGGTCCCTATAGGATTAGTAAGGTTATTAGCCCCACTGCTTACGTCATCGCTGACATTAAAACCGGTGATGACCTGGGTAAAATGCATTCCTCTGATCTAACCCCTTTTACCTCAGGCAAGGTTATAGACTCGGTGCCCGTCCATCCACGGCGACTCCGTGGTCGTCCGCGTAATTTGTCATGTCCCGCGCAAAATGTTATTACCAAGTCCCCAACGGGTCGTTCTGGGAACTTGGAGGGGGAGTGTGTAGCGCGGCAACACCAAACGCCGCCCATCCCTAGTGTGACTCGCGGATTGGGCGAATCCTGTGCTGCACCACAACAGCCAATAGCGGCCGAGAATCGGAGCGAGCTGCGCGTGAGCGAGCCGATTCAGATACGTTCACGCCGCTCCCGCGCAGTCCGACTGCCGACACGTTACAACCAATAACCTCAACTTTAACTTTTCTAATAAGTTCTCTAATTATTGATAGTTGTGTCTAATAAGAAACGTTGTTATTGTAGTTTACCTAACAGTGCAACTTTAGTGCGCAATAAACTGTTATAAACTGTACGTGTATTTTTACTTATCACTTTAGCCTTCGCACACGAACCCCGAGCTAGCCGGCGCTACAGTGTTAATTTTCCCAAATAAGTAATTGGTACTTTTCTGAGTAGTGGTGGATATTGCTATTTTACAATAAAAGAGGTACCCATCTAACTCGGGTAAGTGCTTAGTATCAATTGTAGGGTCCACTGCAATAGGTAGTGATAAATGTCCAAAATTATTTTAATTTTGTAGCTCGCGAGTGAGTGATTCAAAAGAGCTATATCAGTTGGTCTAGCTCACCGGCTCACTATCAGTTCCAATTCAAACAACTAAGTAGGTATATCTTTCAACTTACTCGTTCACACGACACGACATTCATCGTTATTGCAGTGGACCCTTCAATTCTGACACGGCTGACACAAATTTGGTATTCAAAACGGGTGTTTAAGGGTTCAAACTGGGGTTTGTCGCAAAATACTCACCTACCTTTCAGATATGAATTTTATTATGAATTTTAGTTCATGCTTAAGATTGCATGTTTATCTGCATTTTGTTAATTGAACTTCAATGATGACAATAACTGACAGTGGAAGACATCAAAAGTGATATTGGAATGGCCTGGAAAGGTCTGCGGTACACTGTGCAAAACCACTGTGCCAACTTTGTGCGGCGTTAGGCGTAGGCGACGTAACCCGCCGCCTACTGCCTCGTGGTTCAAAGGGCCTCAAACCTCGAAGGCACAATGAAACAAAAAAAATCTTTGTCGGCGTCTTCAGAGAGCCTCGCGAAACGTTTCTAATCCCTATCTAATTTGGGCCTTGCTCCTCCGCTATTGGACGCCTTAGTGAATCATAAATTATTGACCAAAAGCAGTCAAGGGTATAGATAAGTGATGATAAAAGATGGAAGACGTATGCTCCGCAGAAGAACATATGAGACTAGCGTATCTACCTACTTACCTTCAACTTTTGTCCAGATTTATCCCTAGTGGAAGAATAAGGTGAACTAACAAAACTCGAGGCTGTCTGTCTGTAACCAAACAATAAAGTTTATCGTGTATTAATGGGGTGAACCACGAATGGCAGAATTGTCTCTGACTCATTGTTGTTGGGACTCTGGGCTCGTTGCCTACTATCGTGGCTAGGTAATTCATTGACCCGAGGGAACGGCGTAGACAACATATCATTGTGTGTTAAATCTGGCGTTTATGATCGTTTAAAGTTTGTTTTTGTTTTGTTTAGAATGTCTAGTGATACGGTCATGTTAACACACAAAAGCTACTCGTACCTACGTGTAACTAGTCCGTCCGTGTGCTGTCCCAAATAACCAGATCTACTTTGGTGGGTTTGATTCGCTAAACAGCTTTTGTGAACGAAGGGTAAAAAGGCACAGGATTAGGAATTTGTAATTCATTGAAATGTATACCTTAAGAAGAAATAAGGAGCAATTTCATACAAATGCACAATTCAACGGTACTTAAATATTGTTTAAATATTTAAGTACCGTCTAACTTTGCTTCTCGCGAAGCGACTCCATTGAACGCCTGGTGGTCCAGGGCAAAGTAGAAGGCACTAGATCGCGTGGCAGGTCGCCCATGCGATGGACTGACCAAGTAGGTAAAATCTACTCTGGGTAACCCATTGCGTGAATGTACCGGAAGTGCTACGAATGGGACGAGATGGGGAGATATCGTAAGGCGGGCAACAACAGCCCCTAACCCTCCCTCATGATGACCACGACCGCTCTGCCAAGAGCGAAACGAAGAAGAAGAGATTGAATCGAGGATATTCCGAATGACTGACAACTTTATTTCAATATTTGAAAGACCCTAACACAAACACTTCAGGAATTCTTGGCAGAGTTTCAAACGGAAGTCAACGAATGGAAGAGAGGTTGCAGGATGACCACTCGCCGTTCCGATAATTTAATGTGATCGGGAGCAGATTTCATGTTCGGATGAATCAACCGGGAATGTCGGTGGATTCCGGTGAACAAAGATGTTGGAGTAGGTACTTATTGAGATATTTTTATTTTGCTAGTACGTCGATGTTATAGGGTAAATTTTAGCTCAATCCATCCAGTCGTTACCCCGTTATTAATTAACAAACATCTTCACTTACATTCGCATTTATAATATTAGTGCAAAACGTGCAGTGATAAATCAATCTTCACGATTGTGAGAGAGTGCACGGACAGGTTACTAGTCACTACATGCAGCAGGTGCTTTAGTTAAGTTTTTTACCTATAGCATTGACCCGTGGCTTCGTTACTAGGATATAAAGTATCCTATGTTTCAATGCAGTACTTGGTCTACTTGCATGCCAAATTTTATCCCAATCCATCCAGAAATATCCAAACATCTTCACAAACTTTCCCATTTATAATATTAGTAGGTTATTTATTATAATGTGAAGATAGAGGATAAGAAAAAACACCTTCATAATAGAAAACCTGTTTATTCTTTTCGTAAGTGTTAATGTTTATAAGTTACAAAATTTTACAGTGGTATATACAGTTTAGTATAGAAAATATGTACATCGCTTCAAGATACACGAGTGCGGCGGCCGCTTAATTCTGTCAGTTTGAGGCAACTACCAGTAGGTACAGAGTAGAATCTCATTAAATAAAGTTATCAGCAATGTTTGACTAGAGTGCAACTACGATAACTTTGCAGAGCGTCAAAAGCTCCACCTAGCCACTTTGGTTTTTGATATCGTGCACCGACAACTGCCGTCGTATCTTTACAATAAGCTAACCTGGTGGCCTAAATCTAGATCCACTGAAGTCAGGTCCGCAAGATTCCTACAGCTTGTTTGCCCGTCACACCATTCGGCTGCATTTCGTGGTAGCTTCCGATATGCCGCCACGAAATGTTGGAACAATCTTCCACCACCAATTCGTGCATTGCGTTCGGCTAGCATATTTAAGTTGAAATGTCGTGCATATTTCCTAGACGCACAATACAACGGAAAATAATTAGGCACTAATTACTTATTTTTTTAATCAGCATGATGGGTATTAGGCGATACTGCGGCTCAGTTCCATGGCTAAATGGCATGTATGAGTATTGTTGATGTATTGTTAATGTTTTTTTCTGTTATTTTTTGTTATTAATGTGTAACACTTGTTAAAGTTTCTACGTCTGTTGTTTTCCTCTATTGTTTAACTCTGCGTTCGTCCAATTAGGATAATTAGTTTAAGTTAGTTTTTAGTTTCAGGGCACCACTGAAAATCAGCGCCATGGCTTGCTATGGCACAATGCTGAGTGGTGACCCCTTTTAGCGCCGTTTTTATTTATTTCTTTTATTGTAATATTTTCTGTGTGTAACATAATTTTTGCGCTAAATAAACGTTCATTCATTCATTCATTCATTCAGAGCGAAACATGGCAACACCTCCATTTAAATGTCATATTTTCATAGTAATTTGACTTTTAAACGGAGGTGTTGCCATATTCCGCTCTGCAAAGTTATCGTAGTCGCACTCTATAAACGTCGGTTTTTCTGTACAGTTTACGTATTTTTCTAGTCTGTGTCCAAAGCGGCGGCCTGGGTTATATTTCGGGAATCGTACGAGTCTTGTAAGGGCTTTTTTTTAAATGTCCTCTTAACTAGCAGTTAACAGGCCGTCACAAAACTGACGATTAGTCTCAAACTCCATATATTTCGTGACCAACTGACTTGTTAGACCATGGATGTATAAAATAGAAGGATACCGCGCGGTCTAAGACGCGGGTGAAGCCAAGCAATGGCCGCCGAAGTGAGCATGTGTGGGTTGACGGCCCAATGGCAGCCGACCGGCCCATTATGCTGGTTGATGTGTGCGTGCGTGCGTACAAAGCGCGGCGGCCATTGCTTGGCTTCACCCGCGTCTTAGACCGCGCGGTATCCTTCTATTTTATACATCCATGTGTTAGACGGTATTTAAGTTTCGCCTAACCGTACAGTTTACAATAAAAATGCCCAAAACACGTCTGTAGTCATGGTTGATTTGTTCCAAGGAACTATGGTGGCGATTTTATGAATATAAAAAAACTGCGACATTTTCATAATATATGTCCACTTTTGATTTATATTGAACGAAACTAACTGGCAAATTCGTTGTTGACACTCCCATGGTCCACGCGGGGGCAGGGGACGATGACGTATTGTGCACCGCTACACACGATGCGAATTACGATACGGATATGTCTGTCGATATCCCAAAAGAACAATACAGTTTTGATGCAGTTATTTCACCTGGAAACGAACTGCTCTGAAACTGTACTTTTGCAGCCAGTAAGTAGTTATCTCGTGTTTTTTGTTGTGTGCAGCCCTGGTTATGTACACAAGTTACCGTCAACACGAACGGCGGCCGACTGACGCTGTTGTCAGGCCCCCGTCGCCCACGGAACATGGCAGTGTCACCAACCAATTTGCCAAGCTATAGGTATTTACTATAATTACAAATGCGAGTGTTCTTTCACACAGCAACTCAAAAATGTTAATGCCCAGATTGTCTAAGGCAGTGGTGGTCAAACTTTTTTCATGGCGGGAAATTTAAGAATTTTCAGTGGAGGGCTAGAATTATAGCAAAAATTAATTTTTCATCACACTTGCTCGAAAATGGTGTCATTACACGTAGGTTCTGCGGGCCGTAAATGGCCTATTACGCCCTAGGGCGTAATGGTTTTCTTTTTAAATTTGAAACGCTGGTTCTGTTTTACTCTTATTTGTCATGTTCAAAGGAAACGCCAACTTACTTTTTTAACTTTTATCACTGAAATATTTATTTAAAGATGTAATTGCAAATACATCTAAACACATATTTCGGTAACATTAATTAAATGTTTAAATAATGTATTTGTTTATTTTGCAAATATAAAATCAACTAAAATGGCCGTTACCGCTATGGTTTCCGAACGTGACTTGACGTTCGCATTGTCTATGGACATATGTGACAAATGTCACTGTCTGTTTTAATATTTTCTTGTCATACCTACTGGGTCGAAAAGTAAGGTTAATTTATTAAGATTTCCTCACAAGTGTGATGAAAAACATTGTGTGTGCCACAGGCGGTAAAGGAATTACAAACTCGTGTTATTAAAGCCCTCGGTTTCACCTCGGGCTTATAACAAACACTCGTTTGTAATTCCTTACTTACCGCCCTAGATACACAATGTACTATTGTTTTGTCCCGGGCCATATGTTTATTTCGAAACCGATGCCCTCCCGCGGGGCGGAGATGGCCCGCGGGCCGGAATTCGCCTTCCACTGGGGCAAGGAGTTCAAACATGTACACCATTTTCATATTAACATGGTCTAACTGCAGTGACAATATATCTGCTTTACTTTTTCTGAAGATTTGAATGATTTTACCTTTTACCTTACAGCTACGTATTTATCAGATTAGGTTTTTTTAAGAAGGAAGAAAAACTATCACGATTTTCCAATTTATCACCTAATTTATAAACTATCAGTCATTTTTTACACAATAAACATAGTAAGTATAGGTTACGAAATTATGATACAATTGACTTTTTGAATACTATTGCAACACAAAATGTATTAGGGTTCCGTAGTTAAGATGAAAAGGTGAGTCTATTATTAAGGCTCCTTTGTCTGTCTGTTCGTCCGTTCGACAGTACGGACAGACTGATTTCACTCGTTCTCGACAAGTTGACGATTAGTTGCCTACCCGGGGAGTCGGATGATTTTAAATAATAATATGTTAGGATCATTTGGGAACCTATTAGATCACATAAATTTATTCATCATTCGGCATAATGCATTTTTTTTTAAACTGTAGAATTTTCAGGACTCTTTAAGGCCTCATCCTGTTAAATAGGTTAGGTTAGGTTTGCGTTATAATAATCCTGAAAAGTTTACGGGATCAGAAAAAAAAGCATTATGCAAAATGATGAATTATGCGAAATGATGCATTATGCCTTTTAAATTTATGCGATCCAATAGTAAACCGATTATTTTTACTTCAATGAAAGATATTGTTATTAATATTTTGGAATGAGGGCTACCGCGAATGAATTCGCCGCTGGAGGCGCTAGTGTAGAGTGAGGTCTCCGGAATGTCAAATGTCACTGTGGGTGGGCTACAGGGGTGTATTTGTTATTAGAATAATGTTATCAATATTTAGTAATACCTGGGAATCATTAATGGAAAATATGAATTACGGGTCAACGAATGTCAATGTTTTGAAACAGTTTCATCATTCGGAAACTTATATCCTTTTATTTTCAAACAAAACGTGCGGCATGCTAGATATGTTTATGGTATAGCCATATCCATTAAGGTATTCAATATGATTGAACTATAAACTTTGTTTTCACGCCCGTAATAACAAACTGACAGCTATACTTCAGGACCTTACTCGTCAGTGGCGCCAACTGGTGAGCACAAAAACGGTAGTCCTCATTAAATTACGCTGAAAATATTATGATATATGTCGTAACTACAGATTAGAAGGACGGGAAATGTCCTCATTCATAAAAAAAAAATAAGGATGACCTAATACGGTAAAGCAATACAATGGGTATTTCTAATTATATTTAAGAACATGTCGAGAGTGAAAAATCTGCTTACGTTATCGGGATTGTACATTTTAAATTGCAATAGGATTTATTTTCTTACAAAGTGTTCACTATTGCCGTTATTGCAACAAAACTTTTTTTGCAAACTACGGAACCCTTCGTGCGCATCCGACTGGCACTTGACCATGACCATTTTTATAACCGCCTTTTTAAATAAATATACCTAATTGATAGACCTTATAACATTGTTCTTCCGTCTTATTAATATAATGGTTAAGTTTATTATGCGGTGGATATTCATTGGCACCATTTCTAACATTATATTTACATTTTTACTAATTTTTTCGATTGATAAATAAATCGATTTGGTCATTTTATTATGCCGTTTTATATACAATATTCCTGATTTTATGTGTGATGTTGATTTGCAAAATTTTGGTTAAATAATTTTACTTAGTTTAATAGGAATACAGTTTTTAGTAGCAGCTTCTATGGGGTAGTTTATGGATGAGACACATTTGGTAAAGAAATATCAATATTTCCTATTTTGTAGAAGTATTTCGGCCAGATATGTCATCCTCGCCAAAATGCGTTATTTAGTTGATAACGATGTGAACTTCATTATATAAACCTAGATTAAATATTTGTCTACACTGTACATTGATAAGAAAAATTAAATAAAAAGGTAAATTTCACTAAGTTTGGTCCTTCCCTATCGATATAAATCGTTCACTCGCGAACGAATTCCCGTTTAAGTCACACAATTCACGAAATCACTCGAATTTTACTATTTTATTGCTGTAGAACTATTACTGCACTATTATGCCTTTTCTGTATTTGGAGGTATAATATAAGAATCTATACGGCTCAAGGGCCGTATAATGGATTATCACGCCTCCTATACTTTTTTCATACAGCCGGTATATTGTACAATGCCGCTAGCCTTTCCAGCAACCCGTTTTCGATCGCTTCTCCATTCAGACCGTCACTCCTCACGTCTCTGACCTCTCTTTCTAAATGCCTAATATCAGACAGAGTCACCTGCGAATTTGGTACGATCGAACCGCCGTATTCTTTCTTCTCTACATGCGTGAATACAGCCATTTTCCCATCAGTATTCTCAGTTCGGTTAGTATAGACCTTTTCAGGTTCAACAGGGTCGTTTGCATTCCTGAACATCGGTTTTAGAACAGCGAAGTTCCTTTCATCTGGTAACCTATCGTCTTCTAGTTCGTACTGTCTCATATGCTCATCTTTGCTCATGTATATCTCTTTAAACTTGTAATGCCTTGTGTCAAATACTTCAACGTTATTAGTGAATTCATTATTGATCTTAAACTGGCCTTCCTCTTTATTAGAATTGACGGTCACGTTCGGCGCGCCAATTTTCTTGATGACATCTTTTTTATTCTTGGGCGATTTCTTGTCTAGAATGCTTTTTAGTATAGGAAGCTTGGTGGGTGAGACTGCGGGAACTTTCTTTGTTTTCTGTTCTTTTTCCTTTTTGTCCTTTTTGGGGGATTTGTCGGGTTCCTGTTTGACTTTGACGATTTTGTCGCGGTGCGCGTTTTTGTCGTGCGTGAGGGCGTGTCGCCGCAGGTCGCCGGCGACGCGGAAGCATTTGCCGCACTGTGTGCATTTGAATGGCTTGTCACCTGAAAGATACAGATAAGGTAAGAAGCTGAATGAATTTGATGATGTTTAATGGGTGATATTGGACCATTTAAACTCGGTCTCTGCTAAAGTTCAAAGAATCTTACTGGTCATACTAATTCATAAACCAATAGTTCAATCGTTTCATGACTGGCGACATAATACAACATACATAAAACAAGCAATCGAACTAAGAACCTTTTTTGAAATAGATTCAAATGCAGTAAAAGCCTTTATTTGACCATCAGATTAAGGTGACCACATCCGAATATCATTTTAAAACCATGTACCGCAAAATCTCCGATATTTTGAACACACAGTTGAGTGCTCTGGAGTAGTTTTTCCACTGTAAAGACGCTGAACGAGCACTTGCGAGCAAGCTCTTTGCCCCAGAGCTCGCATATGCAATGTTCCCGTGACAACTGACCTGTGTGTGTGCGCATGTGCGAGAGGCGGTAGGAGGAGGCGCGGAAGCTCTTGTTGCAGTACTCGCACTTGTAGTTGCGCTCGCCGGTGTGGATGCGGCGGTGGACGCTCAGGGAATACTTGCGGGCGAACTCTTTGCCGCAGAATTCGCATTTGAAATGTTTCTGAGGAGAAAATACACCAAAAATAGTACTTTTTGATATAAGCGCGGAAAGTATGTAATTTCTCACGAGTCCCGAGGTGTCTTGGCCCGGGCCGCCAGGCGAGCGACAATACTCGGGACGAGTGGAAATGATACTTCCGCACGTTTATCAAACGACGTTTTTTTTAATACATGTGAAAAAATATCGATGAAACAAAAACATGGCCCTGGCTGTCACCATTCAGCCAAATCAAAAGAAATTATTTTGGGAACAAGCATACATAATTAAATTAAATTTAAACTTGAAAACGTAAGAAATACACTTATTATTACTCTGTAGTTTACTTATCTGCAAATAAATGTGTTATTCAGTGTTCAAAAATTAGCTGAAAAGCAAAAAGCACTAGTGCGCAAAATACAACTTTCCGCACGAATTAAAACTACGAAAAGTACCACTTTACGAGCAAGTGTGATGAAAATTATAATGTTGAGTCACTGACCTGGTTGGAGTGTAGGGAAACTTTGTGGTATTTGAGGTCGCTCCACTGTCGGAACTCGCGGTCGCATTCCTCGCATTTGTACGGCCGGTCACCGTTGTGCACGCGTTTGTGGATCTAAGCAGCATAGACATAAGGACTGTTATTGTATTCACGATTTCATAAATGGCGGGGGAAATTGGGAGTGAGAAATGTTTGTAATATTTACGATCATAAAATAATCTTGTGTTTTTAAAAAAAAACATTAAAGCAGCGGCAGTGACTGAAGTAAAGGCTTGTTTCTCTTTCTCTTCTCGAATTTCTAGTGTACATTTTTAACTTTTTTAACACACTAAATTTTTTGTTAGTACGCATTTTTTTAATAGTGTTAGGTATTATTTACAATTCGGTTGGAAGCAACCTGCATCCACCGTGAGCCAGCAGCCTTAACCAGATCATCTGTCCATCTTGTTGGTAGACGTCCGACGCTGCGCTTGCCGATTCGTGGTCTCCATTCGAGAACCTTTCGGCCCCATCGGCCATCTGTTAAGTCCAACCGAATTAAGTGGAAATCTATGAGGGAGGCCTATGTCCAGCAGTGGACGTCCTATGGCTGAAATGATGATGATGATGATGATTATTTACAACTTCTCATATCGATTTAATAGCAATATAAACTCGTCTTCAAAACGCCAGGCGTGGAGAACTCTTCTACATTCCCGACAGACGTGCTGTTTCCCCTTATGCGGCAAACGACAAACAAAAAGTATAGCAAACCTATGCTGCTATGTTCCTATGTTGGAACACTCGCCCACACTGTGGGCACTTGAAGCTCTGCCTAGCTTTCTTCTCTTTCAAGGGTTTTTTTACCCGACTGCGGCGAAGCCCAAAGGAGTCCGTTCCTGTGTCCGCTTGTAACTACTCAACGGCACATCCGATTTTGATAAATGATACATCATTAGATTCGTCTTGATGGTGCGAGTGTTACTGGCTATGAAGTTTGTTAAAATAAACAAAATGGCGGATTTTATGCAGTTTCAAAGTACACCGCGGTCGGGTTTTTTTAAAATAAAAATGTGGTTATTACTTGGGTTATCTGACTGGAGTTTTTCTGACGCAGGTTTCTTTTTTTATATAGTCCTATAAGGGATAAGTTCCTCTTTGTACATTTATACCTTTATTTTGTAACCCTGCGCTTTTTTATTTTGTGCAATAAAGTGTTTATATACATACATAAGCAAAATAAACTGACCTTCAAAGCGCCAGGCGTGTAGAACCCCTTATTACACTCCCGACACACATGCTGTTTCCCCTTATGCGACAATACATGGTACAGCAAGCTGTTCCTATGCTGGAACACCCGCCCACACTGTGGGCACTCGAAGCTCTTCCCAGCCTTCTTTCCCTTCTCGGGGTTTTTTGATTCGGGTTTACTGACTGGGGTTTTTCTGACTCAGTAGCAGTAGCGTGGCGTCAAAAGAACTCGATTCCTACCGGCTTGCCTAATATCAGGCATTTGAGCACC
Organism: Eudemis profundana; assembly: GCA_947034925.1. NCBI lineage: Eukaryota > Metazoa > Arthropoda > Insecta > Lepidoptera > Tortricidae > Eudemis > Eudemis profundana. Next base: position 2,511,567 of record OX344800.1, on the reverse strand, counting down.
TTATCCTACAGCTTTTAAGGAAAATGCACGCCAAATCTGCACCGGCTTGCCCAAGGATATCTTTTACGCCACGCCACTGCTAAGTAGGTTTTTTTTATGGGACTATCAGCAAAATAAACTCACCTTCAAAGCGCCAGGCGTGTAGAACCCCTTGTTACACTCCCGACACACATGCTGTTTTCCCTTATGCGACAATACATGGTACAGCAAGCTGTTCCTATGCTGGAACACCCGCCCACACTGTGGGCACTCGAAGCTCTTTCCAGCCTTCTTCCCCTTGTCGGGTTTTTCGTCGGGTTTCTCGGGTTCGGGTATTTCGGCGTCGGGTATTATGTTTTCTGCGAAGCTGGAGTTTTCCGTCGTGGGGACTTCCACGTCGAATATTCTTTGGAAGACTTCTTCTGTAGATGGATGAAAAAAAAAAGAAATGTTTTATAGTACATTACTAAGGGCGGTAAAACAAAGAATATCTCAGATCGCAGGTATTTGACGCCCGAGCCGTAGGCAAGGGTGATAAATATGCGATCTGAGGCTTTCTTTATTACCGCCCGTGGTAAGTACCATATTTTTTGTCTCCCCCAGGCAATGAAGTGAGATTTTTCGAACGCGTAGCGGGCGGTTATTGCCACTTTATGGCCAGGTGTGACGTAAATAATTTATTTCAGTTTTGTCTATATGAGGCCTAAGACGTTTGAAACGTTCGTCGAATTAGGTTATTTGGACGTGCGTCTGCAAACAGGAACCAACCCAAAAATAAACGTAGTTGAAATTTCTAATTTAGCTTTAGCGAAAAGAATCCTATCACACCGATGACTATTGCGTAGGTTGGATCCTGTTTGCATAATAAAGTCAATGTTATCTATGATTCAAAACGAGCATGGAAAGTTTCCTTTCGTCGCCCTGGTGGAATAATGTCTTTATGCCACACCTGACCTGACCTGGTTGGTGGCTTTTACCGCACGCTACGCGTACGGAAAAAGCCGCTTTCTGGCCAAGTGTAGACATAAAATGATGTACATAACACGGGAGGTAATAAACAAAGCCCTCGATCGCATATTTACGTCCCTCGCTTGCAGCTCGGGCCGCAAACATCTGCGATCTCGGCCTTTCTTTATTTTACCACCCTAGTTGTGTAATAGTATATTACACAACTAGGGTGGTAATACAAAGTAATTGGGATCGAGGGCTTTCTTTATTATCTCCCGTGTTGTGTACACCATTTTATGTGTACACTTGGCCATAAAGCGGCTTTCTCCGTACGCCACTTTATGGCCAGGTGTGGCATAATGTACTATTACGGCCTCATGTCATTTTACCTTTGAGCTGCGTGTCGTGCGGTTGCGCGGGGTCGGCGGCGGGTTGGCGCGGGCACACCGGGCAGTACGCGTCGGCGCCACACGACCCCACCGGCTGGTTGCCGCGCATATACCTGTATAACATATGTACAGCGTTAGGAATTTCCACATATGTCAGTACGAACCATTTTTTTGTTATAGTTTATCCGGCAGCGTTAGAGTAAAAAGCCATAAAACTTGTTACAATAGCATCATTACTTCGAAAGGTGACACGTCGTAATACGAACTAGTGAATTTCGACCTAAACACTTTCTATTAAAGTTCAAAATGCTTTTTATGTTTCAAATACAAAAGGTACCTCGGGTTTAGTCTAAAACTAAAATCGCTTCTTGTGCAAAAGGCCTATTATTCCGTTTTTGAATTCATGAATAATTGACATTTTATTTCTATTTGTATTTTATAATTTATTTCTATTTGTATTGTATAATGAATGATCGATTAATTTTGTTTTAATTTATTTATGATTGTATAAGATGACATTGTATGATCAATACACAATAAACGAGTATGAGTATCTTCACACCTGCATAGGGTCGTCAAAACTGTAATAAGTGGGTAAAATATTAAAACAAACATAAACCACTAAACCAGATTCAGGTACTAGTTGGAAATTCCCGATTGTTGCAACCCTCAAATGTTTTTTATTGCATTTGAAATTTTTGTGCTGTCATTTGACATTGTACCTTAGTATTAACTATTACGTTAGCTTTTTGTATACGTAAGAAATCACTTACACTCTTTCTATAATAGATAACCAATTAGCTCATTTTTATGACTCTTTACTCTTATGCCGCCGGACAAACTATAACCTAGTATTGCTGGGGAACCCTACCCTAATGAAGGTGATTCAAGTCGGTCGGTTTTCCAGTAAAACCTTAAAGAGTTTATTTAAAGGTTTGCTTCCACAGCATCAATTATATTTAAAAAGTGCTTGATACATTTTGTCTGCGCGAAATGACATGAGAAGTCCGAGCCAAACAAACTAACGAAAAACAGAATAGGGTATTTGACAACAATCAAAATAAATTCATTAACTCTAACCAGCAAATTACGCTTCCAAAACAGCCCGGATAAAATCATTCAAACTTATTTTCGTGCCATCAACGATTTTACAATGACGAAAACTAAAAATAAGGCACCATGTTGAGCATGACGTCACCAGATAGTATTTCATACTAAACTGCACACTTTCGGAGCGTTTTGACACTTCATAAAAATAAGCTGATTTGAACCGTCATCAAGTAGCCTATTAACGTGCAATTGGGCCTTTAAAGTCTACATCTGTTAGTATCATTTGAAACTAAAATTATATATTTTATTGGCTTTTTGACAGTTCTTATATCAGTTTGCGCACTAGAGCAAAATAGATCATCTCAAGATGGGATGCGGTAGCGATCTCATATAGGCCTTAGTCAGCCTCTCTCTCTTCTGTTTCTGCCAAATGGCTAACTAAACCAGTTGGCTGATGTCCGCTGCTTCAAACTAATGTTGACCCGTGGTGCTGAGGTTTTTTGCTAAGAGGCAAACCTACCGCCACATCGCACTATGGATCGAAAATCGACTCTCCATAGAAATAGGGACTTATTTTTGTTAGTGTATCTTTTTATAATTGAAATCGAATCCACTCATTATTTTTAGGGTAAAAATCATTACGGGTATATTTGGCTAAAAAACCGACGATTAATAATTTTTTTCTTAAATTTTGTATGAAGCGTATAGGAAAAAACGGAATATTTCAAAAAGTGCAACGAAAACCGCAATATCCTCCCGCACGAAAATAGTACCAATTATTTGTGATTTTTTGGCGTACTCAAAATTTCCCGTAGGTGCACTGTTTTTAAAAAAAATCGAATATATTGTTTCGGCGCGAGCGTAGGAATTCTTGTGTTTTGTATGGAATCGTGCGACAATGAAATATATGTCGGATTTTCTCGTGATGATTGTCAGGATGGGTTAACTGCAGAATCCTGGCCGTTGAGGTATGTTGATTGAAGAAGAGCATTCATGTCAGATCAAATCGTTTATTCGTCTGATTCTTTTGGCCGCTTCGGTAAATGACATTCTGGTGAGAAGAAGGGCCGAAGAAACTCACCAGGTTCTCTTTTCAATCATCAGGCATTACAATAGTTGTTACAATATTATAGCATAGGTACTCGAGTGAGCAAATAGACAATTACGTTACACAGTATAATTCATTTCACTATTAATCGACAGAATTACAATTATCAAGTAGCAACTTTAACTACTGGCAGACGAACTGACAGAATCGTAAGACAAGTGTAGTCACCACGACAGTCAGAAAGAGAATGACACTCTTGCCCAACGAGCCCGTCCACGTGCAACGCAACCGGTCGTTACGTCACACGGCGTTCGCCGCCATTTTAAATCTACTTGGTACTACAGTAGTCAATTGACGATCTTTGATTTCTTGAATTATCGTTGCTGTCCACGACATATATAATAATGTTTATATTCTCTAATATGATCCTCTACTTAAGTACTTACCAGTGCCGGACCACGTGGTCCTGGTGCACGGTGCCGTTCTCGACGGTGAGGTGCGGCAGCAACGCCTGCTCGTAGGCCTCCCCCTCCGCGGAGCCCTCCACACCCTCCACCCCCTCCACCGCAACATGGATCCCCTCCATCAGGTCCTCGGGCTCGCTGAACTCCCCCATATCTTCAAGCTGTAAACATGTTGCTTGCGTAAATAAATAGGCTAGACGACAAAAAAAAACTGTTTAGTTCGTCAGTTAGATTATTAAAAAATATTGTACACGTATTTTTTCTTTTGTTTGACAAACAAAAATTACGACGATTGAGTGCTTAGAAGTTTCGAGTGACGTCACTCCTTGGTACAATTTTTCACCTAGTAGTGACGTCAACAAACCCCCACTCCAGAAGTTTGATGATTTTTTTAATATTTTGATAAACCAAAAAACGGGTCCCATATTTTTCCATAATCTAACTGACGAACTAAATAGAATTTTAACCCAACCTATTGAATAGGGTATTTCACCACCATCAAATAGTACATGTAATCAGAATCATTTTGAGGAAAATATATTCTTATTGCAATGCTAGCCATCGGCTTATCGTATTGGTAGTTGATTTTACATCTTTGATTAATTTTGCAATTGAATCAGAGTATCACCAGATGCGAACCAGTACAGGACTTAACAATGAATATAGAGTGAACTATCAAAAATGATTCAGCTTTTAAAATTGTCATCAGTCTCGCTTGTTAATACGAATAATAAATACCTTGCCATGCATTTCCTTGACATGCGCCTCACAATGCTTCTGCTTCCTAAACGACTTATTGCACTTCATACAATTGTAAATCTCCAACTTATCGAGTGTATCATACAAATCCGCCTTCTCCGCTTCAGTGGTGGGTACTTCTTTGTCCATACTCGCCATCGAATATTGCACCTTATTGCTAGAGTAGTGGAGTGTCTTTTCGCTCGATGTATACATGATGTGTTTGTCCATGGTTTGGTACATTGTTTTGGGGACGGTGTTCTCTAAGGACAGTTCTACTATGGAGTCTGGTAGGGTGGCCACGTTGTCTTCTATACATGTGTTCGTCATCTGAAATGAAAGGAAATCGTTGCAAAATAAATAAGAGATTGTAAGTATTAGGGCCGATACAGTCGGACTGCATGCCAAAGCTGCGATTTGTATGGGAACTGCTTCACAACTGGGCGTTTTAAACAATAAATCCGGGGTAGCTACTTTCTCAAAATATAGACTTTTGAGGTTTTTCTGGCTCAGAATCGTTAGTAGTTTCGAACCTTATATGTGAAAAAACGTGTCCCAAATTTATTTTTTCATTACGTCACCATTTTGTACTTATGTTAGTATGAAAGTGACATAGTGAAAAAAAATAATCCATACAAAGTTTGGGACACATTTTTTTAAGTATAATATTTGAAAGTACTAACGATTCTGAGACAGAAAAACCTCAAAAGTCCATATTTTGAGAAAGTAGCTACCACGGGATTTATTTTGGAAAACGCCCAACTGCGCAGTCAGCGTGCAGTTGTGATGCAGTTCCCATACAAATCGCAGCTGGCATGCAGTCCGTGTGCATCGGCCCTTAGGGTTGCTAGAAGTTGGTTGAATTTTGAGTATTTTGAGAGGTACTTGCTTAAAACTCGATGTTCGAAGCCCAAAAATATAAATTTGCGTAAGAACCTAGCGTTATTTAAAGAGTTGAGTGTTTAGTGACAAACATACGAATATCTTTACAAACTATCACATTTATAATTCACTCGCGGTCAATGAAATCGGACCACCCTAATTTAAATAATAGAAATAGGTGTTTTTCAATATTTGACACTTGTTTCATTTTACATAATATACTATTCTTCAATACCTGGCTGTATTAGCAATATCCGCTAACCCATCACAAAAATGGTGATTTTTGCGATATTTCACTCCGTTAACGTCATTATTTTTCATGGGTTTTTACGAGTTCGATCTAAACCTGAAATTGCTATTATCTTCAGTGTTATTTTTGCAGACAATATCTAAAATTAATTAAAGATCAAAACGGGATACAATAATTTCACAACCCTGGAGTATTTTAGAAAATATGGCGGTATTTCACCGACCCGAATTCATCGTCCGCGAGTGTATTAGTAGTATAGGACAGAGAACCTGGGAGATAATAGTACATTACACAACTAGGGTGGTAATATAAAAGCTGCAAGCGAGGGACGTAAATATGCGATCGAGGGCTTTCTTTATTACCTCCCGTGTCGTGTACATCATTTTATGTCTACACTTGGCCAGAAAGCGGCTTTTTCCGCACGCGCAGCGTGCGGAAAAAGCCACTTTATGGCCAGGTGTGGCATAAATACATATATCTGACCTTGTCGATCCCCAAATCGGAGACTGGGTTCTCGATGATGATGGTCGCGTGCGGCTCGTAATGCTGCTTCAGGTGTTGATAGAACTTGAGTTGCTCTTCGCCGTAATATTCGCCGCATAGGGAACATATGAGAACCGGCCGCACCTGGGAAACGTGGAACAAAACTATTAAACACCGGTCAAGTGCGAGTCGGACTCGCGCACCGAGGGTTCCGTACAAACTCGTAAGTAGATACATGAATAGTAGGGTGTCCCAGAAAGCAAATCTCCATACTAACTTTGAAGCCAAGTCGGCACGGGTTCCCATCAGCACAGAGAATTTTATACACCATTATATTTTATTTTTTTGTTGAATGGCCAAGATTTTTTTATTTTTTTTTGTAACGCATACCCCTTAAAAATGTTGGAACTACTAAAATATTATGGTGTATACAATTTCAGCTCTCTGTGATGATGGGAACCCGTGCCGACTCGGCTTCAAAGTTAGCTTTCTGGGACACCTGAATAGTTACGCAGAACCAAATGAATAGGCTACTTGATGACAGTTCAAATCAGCTTCTTTTTATGAAGTGTCAAAACGCTCCGAAAGTGTGCAGTTTAGTATGAAATACTATCTTGTGACGTCATGCTCAATATGGTGCCTTATTTTTAGTTTTCGTCATTGTAAAATCGTTGATGGCACGAAAATAAGTTTGAATGATTTTATCCGGGCTGTTTTGGAAGCGTAATTTGCTGGTTAGAGTTAATGAATTTATTTTGATCGTTGTCAAATACCCTATTCCAAGCTCTACCAATGGGTTCCATTATCCGATTTATGGACCATCGCGTAGATGCGGTATCGGTTAAATAGACAAAAGATCCCGTTGGGTCGAAGTGTATCCGTAAGTCCTTACAGATAATAGGGGCCCGCTATTATCAAGATCAGATAAGATAGTCCGGGCGAAGCATCGTGGGTCCCGCACAAGATGGACTAAGGACGAGCTGGTTAAGGTCGCCGGAAGCCGCTGAAAACCAGCGTGAGACCGGGGTCTCTGGGAGACCTAAACTTAGCATTGGGCGTCTCCGAATTGAAAGCAACATGTCTGACCTCGTGTGTGATATTATGCGAGTCCTCAGGCGTCTGGTGCTGAACCTGGGTCACGAAGTTATCTGGAAGTATCTCCTCCTGCGGCACCTCCTCGTTGCAGCTGATTACCACAATGTCCTGAAACAAATATATGTCAGATTCACGTGATGACTGTCAGGATGGGTTAACTGTAGAATCCTGGCCGTTGAGGTATGTTGGTTAAAGAAGTGGATTCATGTCAGATCAAATCATTTATTCGTCTGATTCTTTTGGCCGCTTCGGTAAATGACATTCTGGTGAGAAGAAGCGCCGGAAGAAACTCACCAGTTTCTCTTTTAAATCATCAGGCATTACAATAGTTGTTACAATATTATGGCATAGGTACTAGAGTGAGCAAATAGACAGTTACGTTACACAGTATGATTCATTTCACTATTATACGACAGAATTACAATTATCAAGTAGCAACTTTAACTACTGGCAGACGAACTGACAGAATCGTAAGACAAGTGTTGTCACCACGACAGTCAGAAAGAGAATCGACACTCTTGCCCAACGAGCCCGCCCACGTGCAGCGCAACCGGTCGTTACGTCACACGGCGTTCGCCGCCATTTTAAATCTATTTAGTACTACAGTAGTCAATTGAAGATCTTGGATTTCTTGAATTATCGCTACTGTCTCCGACATCGTCGACCGTAGGCTGAATTACGGTAAGGGACAGGCAAAACAATGTCCCTTACCGTAATTCAGCCTACGGTCGACGATATACATCATGTCATCATCACCCATATACCACATACATAATTTTAGGACGTTAGTTGCACCGCACCCGAGGCACAGTCTAATATCAGTAATTTTTCTTCTATATGGACTTGCAAAGGACAAATAAATAATCATAAAGGAATCAAATGAAAATAAAGCATTTCAGTCCATTTACTATTTCTACATGTCGGTTAAAAACCGGTTTCTGGACTCGATAACCGGTGTTTACTGGCGTTGCAGCGCTTCGGGAATGTTTGCCACTTGGAGCACTGATGGTTTCCATGCCGTTTTGCGGTAGGGTGTGGCATCCCTGCGGCAACGCGTGAGGGCAGAACTAACACTCTCCTGAGGGTGATCGCGGAGAGGATGGACTGTCCTATTGTCACGCATTGGATGTCTATGCATGTAAGGTCCAATTTACTTTCCTAATTTATTATTATTATTTTTCTATTTACTAACCTAATAATTAATGCTATTATGTTACTAACAAAGTATGAACAGGGTGACCACTATTTACAACAATCAAAATTCCCTGACTTTTCCCGGTTTTCCAGGCGTTTTTTCAAGTTTTTCCCTGACCATAATCTTAAATGTAATAAGGATAAAATATATAATTAGAATACTTTTTCAATATTTAAACTACGAAGTCACATGTGTATTCTGCCTGTCCTAACCTATGGGGCCCAAACATGGTCACTCTCACTCACTGAGGCGCAGAAGTCCAAATTGAAGGTTTGCCAAAGGGCAATGGAGCGCAGCATCTTAGGTGTTAATAGGACGGATCGCGTCCGGAACACCACCCTGCGTTCCAAAACACGCATAACCGATGTTGGAGCTAAGGCCGCCAAGCTCAAGTGGGATTGGGCTGGCCACGTCTGCCGCATGCACCCGGAGAGGTGGGCTAATATAGCCACCAAGTGGTTGCCGCAAGACGGGCGACGCAGGCGGGGCAGGCCTAGACGGAGATGGCGCGATGACTTGGACGCATTCCTTAGCGACTGGCCTGGGGAGGCATCAAATAGGGAGTTGTGGAAATCAAAGGGAGAGGCCTTTGCCCAGCAGTGGGACACCGCGCAGGCTATATAAAAAAAAAAAAAAACTACGTAGTTGTATAAAAAAAAACGAAGACTTCAACGTTTCGAGTATTATGGTACAAAAGCGACGAATTGAGAAATCAATTTTTTTGAAATTGGTTTAAAATCTTGGGTATTAGTGAAATAAAAATTAACTCGTTGAGTTATAATAACAAAATCTATTGCAACTTGGTAATATGTCTTTCCCATAACGCAGCTTCTTTGGCAGCTCCTTCGAGAATTTCTTGCCTTTTTGCTTCAAGTTCTCTAACCAATTCTGCACTTTTTCTTTTTTCTCTTCTGAACTTAAGTTTTCCTTTGTTTTCCATGTACAAGGAGTGACCTATTTCGAGCCGCGTGGATCATTGAATTTTCGATTTTCTAGTATGTGAAAGAGCCACCTCTGAAACGGCCTGAAATCACTTTTCAGCCTGCTGAAAACGCTTCTAAAGCACGGAAATTAAGATTGAAGTTTATGCCTATAACACCGGCGCAACACTACCCCCTCCTAAGACATGCTCGTCCCACCATCCAGAGACGCGCTGTCCGCATTGTCAACGATCCCATACTTACTGACGGTTTAGAGACTTTGCATCTCTCTGCGTCTTCTACCGTCTGTATAATGGGGAATGTTCCAAGGAACTGTTTGGGTTGGTGCCTACCGCATCATTCTACCATCGTACCACTCGTCTTCGGCAGGCGGTTCATCCCCATTTCCTTGAATCATTACACTCAACAACGCGCCGGTTCTCTAGAACCTTTCTAGCGCGTACAATAAGGATCTGGAATGAACTTCCTGCTAAGATTTTCCCACTGCGCTACAATATGGGATTTTTTAAAAAGGGTGTCATCAAATTTCTTCGAGACCGGCAACGCATTGGCAATGCAATCTAGTGGTGCGAATTTCTATAGGCGGCGGTGACCGCTTTCCATCAATCAGGTGGGCCGTCTGCCTGTTTGCCAGTCTATAGCAATAAAAAAAATATATATATGGCGAAATTTCTCGAAGGAGTGAAAGAGACAGCACTATTAGAAAGAGACAGCTATACTGAGAATGTTCGAGTAATATTCGAAAGAATACCAATAATATAAATTTTTAGTAAGATTCCGGGACTTAAGAACAAAATTAATCGTAAGGGAGTCTCCACTTTTCGACTATGTTCTTCGAAGTTTAGGTTAGGTTAGTAAGTGATATTCGACAGGCGCGAAGAGAGGGCAGCGGGTGACCGTCAAGATGGCGTACACCGTAAAGATATCCAAAATCTGATGCTGACAATAAATAGTACCCAAATAGTACCCACGAAATACCTACCTAATTGACAAAAATAGTACCCTTAAACTTTTCAAAATATAAGGCCTGTTCACAGTGTACGCTACCGCACAGTGGAACGAAAATCGGCTCCCATAGACATAGAAATCGAAGTTCTCATATCTCGATTTTTTTGATTGAAATTGATTTTACTAATAGTTACAATGCTAAATTATGAATATGGTATGATTTGGTTAGGAAATGAATGAGTAATAATTTTTTTCCGTAAAAAATGTATGGAGCTCGGATAAAAAACCCAAATATCTCTAAAACCGCAAAAAAAACCGTTATATCCTCGCAGACTGTTATAAAACTAATTATTTATGATTTTTTGGCATAGTTCGTATTTCAGTCACAGCTGCGGTTTTTTTTTTAAAAATCGATGTTTTTTTTAATTTTTTTTTTATTTCAGTTGCCTTATTTTGACAATATATGATTAAAATATGTAGCTTTTGTCTCTTATTTACTTAAATTATGAACGACACGAATTAATAATGAATTATGAACGGTTACAATAATATGAAGTTCATTTTTTCCCGTAATGAGGGGATTACTACGCATGATTTACAAACTATATTCAGTAATGGAGTTCATATTTTAATTGGTGTTAATTTGCAATTACTACAATAATTTAGTAATAGACCTTTATGAGATTCAGTAATTAGTAATAGCCCTTAATGAGATTACTACAATAATTAGTAATAGAGCTTTATGAGATTCAGTAATTAGTAATAGCCCTTAATGAGATCTAGTAATTACTTCTGGTAAGTTATTGATAACTAAGTGAAAACTTAACGAATTGTAATAAGGTAATCATCATTAGTACTCGACAATAAATAGATCAGACGTTTCTCCAACAAAGTTAATCGGAATTATTCTGTGTAACTGTGAACATCTGTACTCCTGCTAAAACCTAAAAATGGCAAGTTTATCTACCAACTTGGACTTATTTGTCATTTTGCAGAGCAAGAACCCGTCTTTTAATCCAGAAGTACTATTAGAAGCAGTAGTGCTACGTTTAGGTTCTAGTTTATCTGAAGATGACAGTGTAACTCTTAGTGAATTTTGTCGAAGATTTACACGAGCTGCTATTACAAGACGGCAAAAAAGTAACCGGAACAGTAAAGACTTCAGAAAAAATTACGAAAGTTGGCTTCAAGCAGATGTTGTTTGGCCGAGCTGTGTACAAACGAATCTACTCACCGCTGAACTACTTCATGATTCTACGTGTTCTGAACCTTTGGAATCGTCAGCTAGCACTGATTTCACTTCACCAGAATGTTCAACATCATCAACTTCGATTGGAACAATGACCAAGAGACCCAGAAAATCATTTGAAGATCTATCGACCAAGCAAAAGAAGAGAAGATCCGACACTTATACAGGAGAAGACTCAACTGAATTGACATTTGCAGCGGCAAAACTCTTGAAAGAAGACGGTCGTGAAGACATAGCATTCGTAATTGAGTACATGCTCAAAAGCCCAGAAGCAGCAGCAAATTTACGAAAAATGATCAAGGAACCAAGATCTTCAGTTATATATTCACCAGACAAGGTACTCGGCCTTTTCATATCATTAAAACTGACTAAATGGAAATACACGACCTTAAGAGAGTCAGCTATTCAAGAAGGAGCCCAAGATCTTTATCCATCTTATTACAAGCTTCAATTGGCTAAATTACGAAGCTATCCTCCAAAGTCCGCTATAACCATAACAGATTCATCGGCTGAGATAAAACTGCAAGCTCTACTGGATTTGACTACGAAAAGGATTCTAGAGGGATTACCGACGAATGTTGAAGATAAGGAGTTGACGCTGATATCAAAATGGGGTTTTGACGGTGCATCCAGCCAAAGTAGATACAAGCAAAACATGGATGGCAAAAACGACGACTCAAGCATATTTATGGCATCTGTAGTACCACTGAAACTGATTTGTGGAGAGGACGTTTTATGGACAAATCCAAAACCTTGCTCACCTGATTATTGTCGTCCACTGATGTTCCATTTTGTGAAGGAAAGTGAAGCAGTTGTTCTGGAGCAAAGATCAAAGATTGAAGAAGAGATTAAAGCTCTACTACCTACGGAGTACAATAATACTAAAATAAAACACCTTTTGAAGATGACCATGATTGATGGGAAAATTTGTACGTATCTTTCTGCAGCGAAGTCCAATGCTACGTGTTACTTGTGTTTGGCTAAACCAACAGAAATGAACAAGTTAGATTCTGTTATATTGAAGCCGATTTCGACTGATTTATATGAATTTGGGTTGTCTTCACTGCACGCTCGCATCAATTCAATGGAATGCCTTCTACACGTTTCATACCGACTGAGATTCAAAAAATGGGCTGCAAGAGGCGATGAAGATAAAAAGGTTATGAACGAGACGAAGAAAGCAGTTCAAGATGGATTCAAAGAAAAACTGAACCTATTGATCGATACTGTGAAGCAGGGATCGGGTACTACGAACGACGGAAATACAGCAAGAAGGTTCTTCGAGTTTCCTGAAAAAACTGCAGCAATAACCGGAATAGATGAAGAGCTCATTCGTAGATTTTCCGTAATACTACAAGCAATAACATCTGGAGAAGAAATTGATGTTCCGAAATTCAAAGAATATGCTTTTGAGACTGCTCAAAGGTATGTGAAATTATATGATTGGTACTATATGCCATCAACTGTGCATAAACTTTTGATTCATGGAGCAGATATTATCGCCAGCAATGCCATTGTTCTTATCGGGAATCTGTCAGAAGAGGCTTCAGAAGCCAGGAACAAAGATTTTAGGAATTTCAGAGAGCACAATTCTAGGAAAGCAAGTAGAGAAGCCTGCAACGAGGACATACTAAATATGCTCTTATTATCGTCCGATCCCTATATTACAGCACTAAGACCTAGTCTAGAAAAAAAGAAAAAACAGCCATTCTTTACTGAAACTCTGGCTTTATTTAAGATTCAAAAACCGCCACAAGATGTCTTAGATCCGTATGACATTGAAGATGACTCCGAATCAGACTCTGATATGGATGATTAGTTTAGGTTAGGTTAGCTAAAGTAATACTTTTATTTTTATTTCATTATTTGTAAATAAGTTAAACAAAATGTATATAGATTATGAGTATAATAAGTTAATTTATATTTTTCTTTTATTTTTGTATATAAACGGAAGAAAATACTATTGTAAGACTATAAATTGTATTATATTTTACTTTTTTATTACAAATAATGGTATATGTTAGCCGAGTAGTTATTTACATTGGACCCTCTTTCGTAATTTTATATCAATTTGCCTTTATATAAAGTGAACATGTAAAAAAAACAAACATCGATTTTTAAAAAAAAAACCGCAGATGTGACTGAAATATGAACTATGCCAAAAAATCAGAAATAATTCGTTTTATAACAGTCTGCGAGGATATAACGGTTTTTTTTGCGGTTTTAGAGATATTTGGGTTTTTTATCCGAGCTCCATACATTTTTTACGGAAAAAAATTATTACTCATTCATTTCCTAACCAAATCATACCATATTCATAATTTAGCATTGTAACTATTAGTAAAATCAATTTCAATCAAAAAAATCGAGATATGAGAACTTCGATTTCTATGTCTATGGGAGCCGATTTTCGTTCCACTGTGTACCGGGCCGTCAAGCTAGCGTACATACGCCGCTTGTATCTCTGGAACGGCTTTGTTTACGGAAACGCTTTATATCTCAAAAATAATCTTTTTTTTAAGTACGTATGTATTTCATATGTATTTATACAATATATTCGCAAATCAGTCTTATTTTTTATTCCCTGACTTTCAATAAATTTCCCTGACAATTCCCCGACTTTTCCATGACTAGTGAAATTCCCTGACATTTCCCGGTTTTCCAGAAAGTGGCCACCCTGATGAATTATGGACAAAATGTCTGAAATAAACAATTTCAATTTAACCGTTGTCAAAAACCGGCGTTTAGCCGGTTTGCAATCCCTAATGCCTACACTAACAATAATTGTCTTTCATCGCGAAATAACGGCGTACAGGACAGTACAAGATTCGGATTGGTGGCACCAGTTGGCAGCACTTTCGTTGTGTACGTTCCCTATATATAGTGTACTAACCTGTTGCGGAGTGGTATTTCCGGTGTTCCGCTTCAGTTTCCGGGATATCCGCTTCTTGTGGGGCAGGCTCTTCTTGCTGGGCTGCCGGCTCTGTCCGGGAGACGCGTCCGGCAGCTCCAACACTTGCCCGTCTGAATCCAGGATGGGGCTGTCGCTCTGTGGAACACATAACTTTTAGTGTAAGAAACTTACAGCATTTTTTACAAGCTTTTATTTAGTTTCACCTGCCCCGGTGTCTGTCTGTGTGTCTGTAATCAAATCTTCCAAGTTCAATTTGACCCACTTCCCGATTTCCGATTGAGCTGAACTTTTGCAAGAATATGTAAACCAGATGACAATGCAATATTATTATGACATGGAGCTGTAGCCCTAGGCTCACCTAAATTACATAAGATAAATCCACTGTATTTGGGCTCAATCGCTTAGTTTTCACGTGCAGTTTGCGATTATACAAAAAAGTACAGTCGGCCATAAAAGCTTGTCTCAATTTTTTTTTGACAGAAACTTATTTCGATGCTAAACAGCCTGCCATTTGGGGGCGGAGTTATCTACGAAACTTACTTATATGTATATGTGTGTATAAATAAAATACGCCAGTCACCTAGCCCCGACCCTATCGAGGTGGACCGGGACAAGGCGACCTGGTTCGACCCAGGCGCCCCCCGGCACCCACCCAGTCCGATTCACTCGGGGTGGTCCGGCTAGCGACCTGGTTCGACCCAAGGGAACTTTATTTTGTTTTTATTATTTGTTGTTATAGCGGCAATAGAAATACACATTCTGTGAAAATTTCAAGTCTCTGGTTATTACGGTTCAAAAGCTAGAACCCCGTGACGCACGGACAGACGGATAGACGGACAATAGGGAATATGCATGATATTTTTCATTTACTTTAATAAAAGCTCATTCGTATGAGAAACAGTAGGAAAAAAATATTTTTCATTTAACTATAAAAACAACCAAGATATAAGAGAACAAAGATTTATCTCTATCTCTTTCTAGCAAAACAGAATATAGTATGGAGATTGTATGCCGGCCGTGTACTATGACGTCATAGTCCATATCGGATCTCTCTGTCTAATCGCTGTCTGATTAGTGCTTTAAAATGTTTATATCTTCCGTATTTCTCGGTCGAATTTAATTTAATTTTAACTTTATGTCATCTTTTTTACGGTATTTTCAGATTTTGTTAAGAAATGTGTTAAAAAAAATCATGCATATTCCCTATTGGCACCCTTTGGGTACAGAACCCTAAAAATGGTCTGTCACGATATGAACACATCATCAACCTATAAACATCCCACTGGGCACAGGCCTACTCTCATAGCTGAGAGTGAATGGGCTGCAGTCCTCACGCTAGCCTATCACGATACCTTGAGATTAGTCTTGGCCTTGTTGAACCAGTCGGCCTCGGGGCAGCGTTTCATCTCTTGCAGCGGAGGCAACGGCGGCAGAGGCGGAAACTGCACCACTATCGGCTCGCCTTGTTGCTCCTATTAGAGAGACAACATCATACAGGTTAATACGAGTTTAGAAGTAATATTATGTGACTGGGCGAGACAGTAATATGCGAACTTATTTCAGAGTATAATCGAACACACTGTCAACTGTACATTTGTAAACGAATGTTAACTTTATTGTAACGTGTCAAAGTCTATGGGGGCGCTTCTCCAGAAATATGTCTGCGGTCACCTCATTCATCTGGCCCTTTTTCATACTAAATGTATGGAGACAGATGAATGAGTCGCAGACATATTTCTGGAGAAATGCCCATGGGTGGTCAGTTAACTGTGGCTTCGTTTGTACCCACTAGACTCCTGGATGCTATAGTGAATAATCATTTAAAATTGTATTTCAATTGGTTATTTGACTTGACTGAGTAAATACAATAGTATTTAATGCAACAGTTGTATAAGTGGGTTCAAAAAATGCGAATTGCGTGAGTTGCGATACGAGCCGCGAATTTTTTTTATTTTTTTTATTCACGATAGGTAAGCATTTGACTTTGATCTCACCTGTTGGTAAGTGAAGATAAAGTCGATGATGGAGCATGCTTACCTAGATAGTGCCTATTCACTCTCGACTTGAAGAGATCCAAGTTATAATGCGGCGAGTATCGCAAATAGAGACGCAATGAGCGTTTTTTGACTTAATTATACAACGTTGCATACAATACTTTTTCTACGACGACGTTTTAAATTATAAAATACAAAATTAATCATAACCTGGAAACAAGGCAAATATGACGTTTGACTGACAGTATCTGTCTATGGTAAACTTTTTTTTTTAATTTAAAATATACTTAAATTAAAAATACTTTTTTTATGTTGGCATCAATGAATTTAGTTCGGAAAGTTTTGTTTTTCTTAAAAACCGTAGGAATTTAATTGTTTGTTAAGTTGGTAGTTGTGCATTTTTACCGTAAAGTTAAAATTGAGCGCTTAATCCTTGACCTAAGTTTAACCTAGATTTAGAAATCTGTGGCTGCTAGCAATAACGTAAAGTGACTATAACGACACTAGTGCTGTTATGGGGAATAGAGTATAGACTTCTCTGAACTCATATTATGTATGTTCTTATATTAGTGTTCGTGACCAAGTAAAAGACATAACAGTACAGGAGTAGAAAAATAATTTTACGATAACTATAGTAAATAGAAGCTGTTATGGGAAGTTGCAAAATCCCAGTTTTCGACGATTTTCAAAACATAACGAGACGATATGAGCGCAGTGGACGATTACCTTTTTTTTATAGAAACTTTTATATTATTTGAATGTTTTGACACTTTAATTTGTCAAGAAAGTGCTAATAAAATAAGTGTGTGCTGAATTAAGTTGTTGGACAAACAAACAAAATAAATAAATCGACTGTAACCAACAAATGAAGTTTGCAAAACAGCTCGGATAAAATCCATTGTACAGGGTGGGTCACTTTTGTATGGGAAAAAATAAAAAAATGTTTTGTTACTAGGCGCAGCAAAAAATGTATCTCATGACGGCATAAACTAAATACCCCAATTGCATTGTAATTGAAGTTCATCTTCTGCCTCCGGATCCATTTTAAAGTTAGTATAGAAATGAACATACTAAATAGGCGTTATGAAGTTTAATTTTATTATTTCAAATTTGGCCCGATATTTTAATGTATATTTTTCTTAGTATAGTCAGTAGAACGTCACACAATGAAATATATCGAAAAAAAAATATATATATCACAACATTTTTTTTTCTAGTGCTCCATACATTTGGAACTTTTTGAATTGAATTCCGAAGTAATCCGGAGGCAATACAACTGAAATAAAAAAATAAATAAAAATATGTATCAATTAATGGCACCAAATGGCACCTGTTTTCAACTGTGCCCGTTAGAAATTTAAACAAAAGTAAACATGACCCACCCTATAGTACAATCGAACACACTGTTAACTGTATATTTGTAAAGGAATGTCAACTTTATTGCAACGTGTTAAAGTCTATGGGTGGTCAGTTCACAGTGGCTTCGTTTGTACTCAAGTATATGCCAGCAACGATTTTAAAATTACAAAAAAACTAAAAATAAGGCACCATGGTGAGCATGACGTCACAAGACAGTATTTTATACTAAACTGCATTTTTTCTATGGCGCACACGCCACCACACCCAGGTAGTTGGGACTTACCAAGCTGTGGGAGTTGAAGAGCCTCATCTGGCCATCCAGCATAACTGAGGACTCCACATCACCCCTTCCTGAGACGATCTGAAACATTAGTACATTACATAACTGGGATGGTAATACAAAGAAAGGCCGAGATCGCAAAAGTTTGCGGCCCGAGCTGCAAGCGAGGGACGTAAATATGCGATCGAGGGCTTTCTTTATTACCTCCCGTGTTGTGTACATCACTTTATGGCCAGGTGTGGCATAAAATATGTTACAATAGTACATTGTGTATTTAGGGCGGTAATGAAGTTCCTTTACCGCCCGTGGCACACACAATGTTTTTCATCACAGTTGTGAGGAAATCTAAACACATAAAATAACCTTACTATAGCTTGGCAACTTTGTTGGTGACACTCACATGTATGCTTTTTGTTATGTGCAGCCGTAACTACTCACACAAGTTACCGCCAACACGAATGGGGGCCTCCGGAGGCTGCCTCCGTCGGTCATCGTTCGTGTTGGCGGTAACTTATATGAGTAGTTACGGCTGCACATAATAAAGAGGACACATGTGAGTGTCACCAACGAAGTTGCCAAGCTATAATCCACCCAGTATGAGAAAAAAAATTTAAAACAGAAAGTGACATAAATATCCATAGACAATGCGAATGTCAAGTCACATTCGGAAACCATAGCGGTAAAGACCTAAAACGGCCATTTTAGTTGATTTTATATTTGCAAAATACTGAAATACACTATTTAAACATATAATTAATGTTACCGAAATATGTGTTTAGATGTATTTGCAATAACAGTTCTCTTAAAATAAATATTTCAGTGATAAAAGTTAAAAAAGTAAGTTGGCGTTTCCTTTGAACATGACAAATAAGAGTAAAACAGAACCAGCGTATTAAAAAAAAAACATTACGCCCTAGGGCGTAATAGGTCATTTACGGCCCGCAGAACCTACGTGTAACAACACCATTTACTTAGAATACATGGTTAAAATTGGTCTGGTTATTCGGGCCCACGGTGTATAGTACATTTAGAAAATTCATTACTACATTTTGTAGTTTGATTGTTTAGAAAATCCAAATGTTAACCTTATGTGGTGGTTGGTAATGCGGGTTGCCCGTCTTAGTGAGATGGGCCACGATGGCTGCCAGTCGGCTCTCAGGGTCCAGGATCTCCTCCCCCCACTGACCCCCCTCCACATGATCGCTCACTGACACTTGCCTGTAAAGAACAATTAAACCTAGTTGAACCTGCAATATTATCTGAGCTTTGTACCTCTCTAGTATGACTCTATAAAGTGCAACTTGTTGTGTGACGAGTGATTTATTTAGACTTTATTACACAATACAGGAAAGTACAAACAGCGAACTTAATGCCATATGACATTCTCTAGCAGTTTACCGCTGAGCCAAACAGAAATATTAAATTGGTGCATAAACATAAAGTCTAAAACTGCAAATTTGTTAACACAAATCATATATACACATAATATTGATATAATTTACATAAATATGCTATAAAATATACCTATATACATACTGTAGCGTTTACATGGAACCAGTGTAAAATATTATGAAGACAATCTCGAAAATTGTCTGAAAAATGCTTGCGCAACATGCACTTAAAGGTGTCATATGTAAATAATGTTTCGCTAATTTTCTGTGCTTATTTGTCAAAGGAAAGCATAGATTTTCTGTTTCTTTATTTCACTAACTCAATATGAATTTAAAATAGGTAGGTATACATGCACATGTTGTTGCAGAATAATCTGATCACAAATGAAGTCTGTACAGTCAGTATCAAAAACACAACACATTAAAAAAATAAGTGTTTTTGTGTGAGTTGATGGCCGAGCCCAATATTATCGGAGTAACAAGGTCCCATAGGCTTCGCTGGCTCGGTCATCTGCATAGTATGGAAGAGGATCGTGCACCGAAAAGGGCATACCTAGTGCGACCAACCGGCCGTCGACCGGTGGGTCGCCCTAGGTATCGCTGGGGAGACGTGGTCAAATTGGCAAGAAACCGCGCAGGATCGGGTTAAGTGGCGTGTTCTCGTTTCGGAAGCCAAGATCCTTTTTGGGTCACTGAGCTACAGAGTTAGTTACTAGTCTGTGTTGTCCCTAACATAAATGTTTTTTTGTATTAGGATTCCCCCACAAAAATCTAAATTATTTTTACGACCAAACACCCTTGCGTGTGTCTGATTCGAAAGTCGACATTGGCAAATACACCCCACAGCCAGGGTGTGCGCAAAACCAACATTCATAGTGCCACATGTATTGTCACACACCTTTGTGTTTATAATACTCTCTACAGTGTGTATAGTTTCCCGATGGCAAATTATTCACTATTATCTGTAATTTAGATGTGTTGCAAGCTCTACAAATTTGCACATAAGATGCCTATACACACACACACACACACAATATGTAATTTTCTTTTATGTTATCTGTAAATAGTTAAATTTGATATTTCTAGCACAATGTGTAATATTGTCTTAAGTTACTTATAATACAAACATATTATTTTCTGGTTTGAGCTGATGGCCTTGTTGCCAATGCTCCAGATGCCCATCGAGTAAGTCTAGTCGTAGGTACTTTACCGGCATAATTGTTGACTGTAGTTCTGTGGGTTCATGACAGCCACCACTCTGCCACCCTCATCCTCTTGTATATTCAGCGCCAGCGAATTTGCATCCACATGGACCGACTGGAAGGAACATAATGAAAATCAACATCATTATTTTGGTAAAAAATATAACTGCGACTGACAAAAAGTATTGCATCAATAAATGGGCATGGAAGCATGGATAAAGCATGAAATTATTTGTATTGTATAGCATAGGTAAGAGCCTTCTCACACTTGGGAATTGCGAGCGAGCTGCAGGCGAGTTAGAAGCGAAGGGTTAGGGTGTAGCAAAGGGGGGCCGTGGACTTAACATTTTTTTGAGTGAAGTGGTGTTATTCTAACACCAAATTTTTATGATGCTATTGTATAGAGGACGCTAAAATAAGCATGTTTTGTAGAGTCAACTTTTCTCTAAGCTTGATAATTACTGAGATATTGGCTCCTAAATGGACACATTTCCACACAAGTCCGAATCTAGGGCTCTCGCTGGTTAGGACACGTGCCGACACTGCCTAGAGTGTTTTTATAGAGCCGGAGGCGTGGAGGGAGAGCAGCCCTGCGTCGTCATGCAAGGGCGGAAGGGCTGCTGTTCCCGCAGCGCCAGAGATACGGTCACTATTACCACCTTAGACTTCTAGTCGTATCCATTATCCGAGTTTTTAGAAGCCAATATCTCGGTAACTATCAAGTTTAGAGAAAAGTTGCCCCTACAAAACATTCTTATTTTAGGGTCGTCTACATGATAGCATCATAAAAAATAGGTCTTATAATGATACCACTTCACTCAAAAAAAATTTAAGTCCACGCTGGCTGCCACAACTGGTTTTGTATGGTAACTCGCCCGCAAATCTCAAGTGTGATAAGGCCCTAAGCACATGCAAAGATCTCTGCAAATCCATCAGCTAACTAAGGGAATTAAATTGGAAATGAAAGTTTCTATGGGAAACCCACACATCACCTACCTAACTTATTTTTACATAAATAATAGATAACAACTGTTCATATGCGAGGCAGCTCTTTATCTTAGAGAAAAATATAAACAAAATAATTAAAAGTATTTTTGAGAATAAGCCAAAACTAAAAATATACATATACCATGTTTAGGTCATTGGGTCGTTGGAAATTGTGGAAATACCGAAAGGGACAGCAGAAATTAAAGGACAGCTAAATGAGAGTGAAATTATGTGCGGATCAAATGCGAGATGGTTTTTGTCGCGTCAACATGCATCAAAACAAACTCACGTCACTCGGCTGGTGGGTAATATAGTGGGTCACTGCTTCGTCCATCTTGTCTTCCAAGAGATGAGGATTCACATTCCTCATGATTGAAAACTTCGCAGAAAACCAACATGAATTTGTTTATTCCATTTTACGACTCGCTTGTTGGTTAAGTTGACAGCTGCTATTATTCAAGGTCACTAATCCTTGTCAAAAGTCAATCACGGTTTTAGCAATTAATTGTTGTTAATATTAGCACCAAGAGGTGCATTTTGAAGAAAAACACTATATATTATACATTACTTGCGATAAACCAACAATTTGGTTTTTGTTTCTTTGTAGTGTATACCGAAAACATGAATAAATATTTGTACTAATGTTGCAATGTACAAAAAATATATCCGTTTCTTCCCAAGTATCTGTAAATGGTAGTCAAATAAATCACATTAAATAAATAAATAATGTGATTTATTTGAATAAATCACATTATTTATATCCCAAGTTTTATGATATTAATTAAAAGTGCTCTCTATTATGGTTATTACATTATTAATTCATATACAACACTACACACAGGCTTAATAAACGAAACGCAAAATCTTTTGTCAAATGATATGACACTCATGCATGACAGCGTTGACATTTATAATTTTATTGAACGTCAAAATCATCAGCTGAGTGTTATTACGTCGACGCGCAAATAAAACCAAAATAAATCAAAAATGTTTCGTAATTCCATAAAATCATGCTTAGCCACCCGTAATCAAGAGGTAAGAACCATGTCTTAGCTTCCTAAGTATAGATTTAAGTATGTTTATTGCGTGACGAAACATCACGTTGTTTTTCGATCATGTTTGTTCAGTTCCAGAGATGCAAGCACACGGCGAAGCTGGATGTGATACGAGAGAAGCTCCGAGAAGGGCCGGGGCTATCGGAGTTCATAGCTGAGGACAGGCCAAAGGATTGGGACGAGTATGAAGGGAAGCTCAAGAGGGAGAAGGGAGAACAGGAGCGCTTGAGGCTGCCGCCCTGGCTCAAGACCTCTATACCTACAGGTACATTAACACACTATCGTGTGTGTACGACATAGTTCCTTTTTTTCAGCAAGTATATTTTGATTTAACCCTTCATAAGATAATGTTCACTCAGATGAACACAATTTTGTAAACTGTTACATTTTTGTGAAACCAAAACCAGAGAACTTTATATCCCAGGGTGATGCAAAAGACCACAGGAAACAGTGTCTAAATCAGTTTTTCACCATTCATAATTTTATTTAATTCTGTGTGTACATGTGACTTTTAATTCTGAAATTCTGTAATGTTCATTTATGTACCATAAGAACTCAAATACGATAATTATATTAGTGTGCATTCATAATCTAATTAGGTCCTAATTATGTAGATTTAGTCTTAATGCTAGTTCTAATCATCTTGCATATCTTTGTTTATTTTTGGCAAAGACTTAATTAAACAGCAACCAAAATAAATGTGATATTACATCACCATAACAGTGCATAGACAGCAAAATACGAGTAGGAGGTCTATGCCAATTAGGCAAATAGACAAGGAAACAATATTACAATAACATGTTGTAACTCAATGTATGTATTTTGTCTCCTTTGGGTTGTCTTAATCTTAACTAAACAGGCTCAAAATTATTCACCAGGACCCATTTAACAAAATTAACTTCATCACTTCTTATTATAGCAAAACGGGATCTATGGTCGCAAAGGAATCATTAACTCCCTTCGCCATGGAGTCACAGCACGTCTGAAATGTCAAGGTAATATCATGTTTTTACATGATTAAGTCCCGTTTTGTTATTATATTGAGTGAGAATGGTGAAAGTTCAAACCAATATTTTGATCACTTCTGACTGTCGTGGTCAGAAGTGATCAAAATGGTTTATCTAGATTCAAAAACCATGATTAAAATTCCAGGGTCGAAGTTCAGCGAAATAAAGCAGCAGCTCCGTAGCCTGAAGCTCAGCACAGTGTGCGAGGAGGCCCGCTGTCCCAACATCGGGGAGTGCTGGAGTGGCGGCAAGCAAGGCATGTCCACTGCTACTATTATGGTATGGTATTTACTACTGTGCTTTTGCTATTATTGGTATAAATGAAAAGCAATTTGAGCCATGTTCTATGTTTTACTGGTAATCTGGCTATCCTGTAAAGTACTTTGGGCAATATGGGGCATTTCAGGGTCCCTAAAAAAGAACTTTGACTCTGTTTTTTGAAGGTACTTGCATTGGAATGCACAAGTTAGCAAAAAATAAGCAGTAAAAGTTATGTTAAAACAAAATATAAAATTCTGTATACATGCCATTCTAGTTAATCATATCCAAACCTAAAAATATATCCAGTAACAATATGGATTCCATATGATAAATAAATATTAAAGGATCTTGCTTGGTTGCTGGGGGAATTTATAGCTAGGCTTTAACCTAACTTTGCTCAGTTATGAATAATTTGGCCGCTTTTTATTCATTTTTATAGGTAGCACACGCGCTCTGGATACAGGGTGTTTTTAATATTCGTAACCTCCTCAATATTTGACAGTTGATGGGTGACACATGCACTCGAGGCTGCATGTTTTGCTCTGTCAAGACGTCCCGCGCGCCGCCGCCGCTCGACCCGCACGAGCCCCGCAACACGGCCGTCGCCGTCGGGCAGTGGGGGCTCGGCTACATCGTGCTCACGTCCGTCGACCGGGACGGTACGTTATACTGGACAGGTCTATTTTGATTCACTCATGGTAATTAAACCGAGTTTAAATTTATTTCTAAAGGCAGCCATAGAGTTAACCAAAGGGAAAGCTGACCGAAGGTCATACGCTACGACCTGCGAATCTAACGCAAGTAATAAGAAAGGGTTGTTATTTACCTGCTGCGATTGATTCTCTCTTTCATTAGCCAATGATCTGAAAGAGATAGCACTCTACTGCCAAGGGTAAGTTGACAATTGTGTTGTTGTTGTCAAAAGTGGGAGCAGTACCTAGTAGTTCAAGTTACAAGTACTTACAATCAGTGAAGTAAATGTATAAGAACCTAAATAAAATTAATCTTATTCTAAATATCAGTTAGTAGTAACTAAAACGTTACTTTAACTAATAGTCTATCTGAATAAATTAACAAAATTTGATTCGTCATTTAGAATAGAAATGAAATGATTTAATCATTTTAAATCAAATCAGAATAACTTGCTCATGATTTTCAATCATACTCAAATAGTTTGATTGAGAATAAAATTTCGAATTTTATTCTTATCCTTAGTCAACTAAATTTTTGCCCAACTCTGGCCCCACATGACACTAAAAATTTGCTCCGTAATAATAGTATGGGTTTTGATCGGCAAGCACCGTACTGACTTATAGGGAATCGCGAATAAATACTGTGTTTGGCCTTAGCCGTACCGTCATATATCGTGGTTCACACTTTAATCCTGTATGTTTCACACAGTCCGCAAGTTGTGGCAGTTCAAGAGCTAGCACCGTTTAGGCACAAAAAATCCTTTGCAGCAGGTATTATCATTAGGCTTATTTGATTCGTTTTGGCGTGCAGTTTGCGATTATACAAATAAAAGCTTGACTCAAAAACATTTTTTGACAATAACTTTTAGAGTGATACATTATTTATTGTTATTATTAATTTTTCAGATTTGCCAGACGGAGGCTCTGCACACTTCGCGGAAACAGTTAGAGAATTAAAACGACAGTGAGTACCGCAAGTACAGTTTAGTGCAGTTTTAACTAAAAGAATGTTTATATAGCAAGAAAGTCGATTCCCATTAACTCATTAACGCCCAAAGTGTTTTTTCTGTATTTTTTGGGTGTTTATATATTATTTTTGTAATTACGCTTCTCTAATCTCACTTCGACAGCATTTGGTATGGCGGGGTTTTAGGGGGCGTTCGACGAACGATCTAGCTTGATTTTATACCTAGAAAAACGCGAGTTTTCAGGTGTTTTTCCAAAAGCAAAGCTCGGTCGCTCAGGTACTTGAAACTGATCACGGTACCAGAAAACCAGGTATATTCTTTCCGAAATCTGATATGCTGATGACACGTTAATATTGCCATTGATTAAGGACTTCCATAATTTAAGAAAATGTATCACACATAATCAATTAATTTTTTAATTCGGGTAATAATAATATCCAATGTTACTAGCTCAACGTTCCTTTTCTTTACAAGCAAATAAGTGAAAAAACGCATTTTACACTGATAATTTGTTTTAAAAAAATGGCAACATATATTAATATTGTGACGTTAGCATGTCTGAGGTCAAAAGAGGTCATCAATGTCAGTCTCGGGAAGAACATACCTGGTTTTCTGGTACTATGGAACTAATTATGTTAAATCAGTGTTTTTCAACCTGTGGGTCACGACCCCCTGGGGGGGTCGCGGGGCTTCTTTAGGAGGGGTCGCAAGAGGTCGAGAGGACTACTTCAGTAAAAAATGGATAATGTTTAAAAAGATAGTTTTCATGTATGTCACACATGATCAAAAAGCGAAGGGGTCGCGAAATATTTTTTCATACCAGGGGGGTCGTGTCATGAAAAAGGTCGAAAACCACTGCGTTAAATAGTACGATTAACTAAAGATATCTCTTATTATTTTCCAGTAACAAAGAAATACTAGTTGAATGCCTGGTGCCTGACTTCAGAGGGAACCGCGACTGTATAGAAACCATCGCCAACTGCGGGCTGGACGTGTTCGCACACAACATTGAGACAGTCGAGCGCCTCACACCATTTGTACGCGATCGCAGGGCGGGGTGAGTTTTTTTATAGTAATATTGTCTTCGGTTTCCGCGATTATCACTCATAGTAATAAAACAACTTAAACGGATTAAATTGCGCGGAACGGATACGCGATATCCGTTTAAGTTGTTTTTTTTTAGTGTTTTGATTTTGAGAGCAGGTTTAATAATGATATGATTTTTGAATTTAATGATTTTTTTTTCAAAATGACGTACTATATGGATGACTCCTTACGTATTTTTATGCAGGTACCGCCAAACACTGAAAGTTCTAGAAACGGCCAAGGAAGTGAATCCCGACTTAGTCACGAAGACATCCATCATGCTGGGGCTGGGCGAGACCGACGAGCAAGTGGAACAGACCATGAAAGGTAACATACACACAAAATTCCATACAAGTATTAATTAATTATAGTAGCGGGGGGCGGGGAACAGCACGGCAAAGAGGGGGAAAGAGGAGAGAGAGAGAGAGACCGAGAGAGATCAAGACTGCCCTGATAAGCCATAAAGCGCCATCTCAAACGCAGTATGTTTTGAGAAAATCGACTCAAACATGCAGACCACCTGATACAAAGTGGTCACCGCCGCCCATAGACATTTGTAACACTAGATGGATTGCCAATGCGTTGCCGGTCTCGAAGAAATATGAACCCTTTTTAAAAAATCCCATATTGGAGCGCAGTGGGAAAATTTTAGCAGGAAGTTCATTCTAGATCCCTCTTGTACGCGCCAGAAAGGTTCTGGAAAATCGGCGTGGTGTTAACTGTAGTAACTCAAGGAAATGGGAATGAACCGCCTGCCGATGACGAGTGGTGCGAAGGTAAAATGATGCGGTAGACACCAACCTGGCTCTGGAGCTAGGTTATCTCACTGGTGAGATAGCGCTTTTTGGCTTATTGGGGCAGAAGAGAGAGAAAGGGAGTCGAAATATAAAAGTGATTTAGAGAGACATTGATACAAATGTGAAGTTTAAAAACCAGAATTCTCTTTAAAAGCAACTTATTTCCAGATTTTAAGCTGACATTTCGGCACTGTTGCAAGCGCCATCATCATCGTGGGTAGACTACAACTAAAAACTCGCAGCACGTCAGTTACTCCGTGATGATGGCGCTTGCAACAGTGCCGAAATATCGGGAACTCAATAAAACAAACATACATGGTAAATATCCCGTTGTCAATAGTAGTTATTATTTCCAGATCTCCGCTCTGTGGGCGTGGACTGCCTCACTCTCGGCCAATACATGCAACCCACCAAACGGCACCTCAAAGTGTTCGAGTACGTCACCCCCGCCAAGTTCCTACACTGGGAGAGGAAGGGGAACGAGCTAGGCTTCCTCTACACGGCTAGCGGGCCTCTAGTGCGGTCCTCTTACAGAGCCGGCGAGTTCTTTATCAGCAGCCTACTCAAGGACAGAAAGGCGAAGAGCTTGTGACCTGAAGACCGTTGAGAACCAATTTTTAGCTAATGAAGCTCATATGTAAAATAAACGATGCATCAATTGTAATCTACTGTGTATGTAGAATCGATCATAACGTATCAATAGTTTAAATGAGGGTTCTTCTTCTTCTTCCTTGTCGGTATCACTCTTGACAGAGTGGTCGTGGTCATCACTTCAGGCGTTGGTGGCAAGCTTCACAACACGCCGCCACTCTTCTCTGATGGCCGCCTTCCTCGTGCATTCATGTAGTGACGATGAGCCATTTACTGCCGCTTTTATCTGGTCAGTACACCTCATAGACGATCTTCCTCGTGGCCTGGTACCCTCGACCTTTCCCTGGACAACAAGTCGCTCAATAGCCACCTCCCCTCGGCGGCATATGTGACTAAAAAAGGTGAGGATACGAGACTGTACCAAAGATGATAGACGCTGCTTGATGCCGAGTTCTCCAAATATAGACTCGTTGGTACGGAATTCAGTCCACGATACTCCGAGCATTCTCCTCCAGCACCACATCTCTAGGGCGTCTATCTTCTTCTTCTCTACTTCCCGCAGGGTCCACGTTTCTGCAGCGTACAAGAATATGGGGAATACAAGTGCTCGAACTAGCCGGATTTTTGTGGCTCTATATATAAATATTAAATATAAATAAATAAATATTAGGGGACAATCTTACACAAATCGAACTAGCCCCATAGTAAGCTCAATAAGGCTTGTGTTATGGATACTAGACGACGATATATTTAATAGATACAAATACTTATATACATAGAAAACATCCATGACTCAGGAACAAATATTCGTGCTCATCACACAAATAAATGCCCTTACTGGGATTCGAACCCAGGACCTCCTGCTTCGTAGGCAGGGTCACTACCAACTAAGCTAAAGCGGTCGTCGGTCGTCATATATGTTGCGATTCCTCCATATTTTCCTCAACTTGTCCATTGCAGACCTAGAAATTGCCATACGCCTCTTCACTTCGTCGATACATCCACCGTTGTTCGTAATTAAGGAGCTAAATGAGGGCTACCGTCTGAAAGCGCGTGGTTTCCCAAATGTCAAATGTCTCTGTTTGTTGGGCTTACACTAAGCTACGCGGCAGCGTCTATGGGCAGGGGCTTTGTGCAGCGTGCACTCAGGACGCTCACATACCTACATTTGTTTATGTTTCACGATCATTCTTCAGATTTGTGTCTGCGGCTATTTACCGCGCCTCGATATAGTTTATATGAAATTAGAGACGTACCTATTAACTAGGTGGACGCAGACACAAATCTAAAGAATGACCGTTCACATGAACGCCGCACGCCCCGCCCCGCGGCAAGCCCCGGCGAGAGCGTCCACGAGGGTCGTACCAGGGGCTTAGCTACCGCCGTATCTATCGTACCAATTATACGGGGCCCCCAGGCCACGGGGGCCCCCGACGTGAGAAATCTTTACCCTTCATAAGGGCCCCGAAACAAATTTTTATACGGGGCCCCGCCAAGACACGCTACGCCACTGGGTCGTACACTTAGTTCATCGCTGTTGCACGCTAATGCCCGGGTCAAGTTATATTAGGAATGTGTATCTCATTGCGTTTTCATTGTATTGATGCACTGTCGCTGTAACATTAGATCTGTGTTATGATTTAGGTACTTACATAAGAAAATAGTCAAATAAATTTGTTACATACTTATATTTTACATGTTACTTATTTTGTTGTTATTATTATTTAAACCACACTTATGTGTACACGATTTCTTGTAAAATAAATGTTTTTAAACTATCGCTTGTTATTGTCTTCTAAAGATCCAACACCGAAACCGGTAACATTCCTTACGGCCTTTCTGTGCAATAAGACCAACTAGATTCGGCGTTACTGAGAATGAGACTGTTACGATAGGGAGCGTGCACAACGAAGGTGCTGCCAACTGGTGCCGCCAATCCGAATCTTGCACTTAGGGGAACGTTGCTATCATTGGACCGGCGCTTTGAATGGACCATCTAAATATTTTAAAACCTAGGCATGCTAGACAGAGCTAGACAAGTTACAAAATGTCCTTGAGCGATCCAAGCGGCCCCACCGCTTCTTCAGTCGCGCCGCTTTTCTCGGCGACGAGTGATGTAAGCATGTGTGTTTCGAGCGAAAGAGAAACGCAAGTTTAAGTGTCATTATATTTGCATTTGTTTGAGTGTATTGACGTATGATGGTTAGAAATCTATTAATAATTATATTTATAATCATAATTTCTGGCCTAGTTATTTTCCTTATTTTTATTTTTTTGTTATTTGATACCTAGTTGCTATCAATGGACCGCATGTATGTCCTATCATCGGACTGGACCGGTCCGATGATAGGACATACACATAGGACAACTTTTTTTTTCAGTTTTAAAAATGTCATCTAAAGAAGGCTGCCATACGTCATGTAGGTACTTATCTTCCATTTATATATTTATTTACTTGTCGTATCGTGATAAAATAACAACGTTACATTAGCCAAAAATATCTGATTATTGGCTTGGATAAAGTCGCAGAGAGGGCGCTAGTTATGACTGACCATTTAGTATTAGATCCTTTTTGAGTAATGCAGGCAGTTTAGATTAAAAGGAGGAAATATGACGTTGATGGATGAATTGTCAGTCATCTTTAGAGAATGTACGGAATTACGTGGCTCTTTGGGAATTTATCGTGTAACTTCGTTTATTATCACTGCGACATTTAGATTGTGTAAAGAAAGACATGAAGAGCAATACACCAGTACTCAAACTGGTGCGGATACTGGATTATTGGATGATTATTGGACCATACCACTAGGGTGGCCAAAGGTGATCCGGAACCCAAAGGTATGGTTGTAGGCCTTCCTCGTCATACTTATAATTGTTTCCACGCAATACTTTTAATAATAAATTAAAAGAATTAAAAATGTCAATTTCTATAAGTCTCCTTGATTAGACCATCAGCAAAAAAATCCAAGTCCATTGATGGTGACTCTGTGGTCCAATCAAGGTGACCCTGGTCCAAACAAGGCATGATGTGGTATTTACCCGCATTAAAAAACCAATCAAGAGACAAAATGTTTCTTTCATATAAAGTATTAATATTAACGCCATCTCTCGCTCGATCGTCGTAGCTGCATTGGGGTGAGATACCAGTGTAATACACGTTCTCATAGATGGCGTTTAGGTTAAATCCTATTAAAACAGAGAGAAATGATACGGAAGTCAAAGTAGATGGCAAAATTGAGGGCGCTTACTGGGTGCTCCGGTGGACGAGGTCACGGGACGGTGACTTTGATTTCTTGTATCTATAATATATAAAAATCAAATGTTATTTTTGCTAACGTTTAATGACAACCTTATTTACCATCGGCACAGCCCTATCCTCGTGTCTTGCACATGGGCAGATCGCCAAATTATATTAAAATCCAGTACATGCGATAATAGACTTTATTACTGTCACAATAAGGGATTTGTTAGTTTTTAGCTAGCTTGGTCGGTTGGTACGCACGGGTGCGCACTCGCGGACGAAAAAGCAACCGCTGCGCGTGGAATACTGAAAACGGTACTAATTTAACTGGACGTTCCGTGTTGCTTTGGATGCGGCGGTTGAGCAGACATAATAATGATAATGAATATAATGATTCTCATATTAATAGTACCAAAACAAGAATGATAAAGGCCACACACAACCGTCCTTTTTATATGACCTAGTGAGTGGCGTAACCTGAATTTCAAATGAATATTCGAATAAGGTTGGTTCAGAATAAAAATAGCTAGTCTTCTGTTCAATGCTTAGAGGTTCAACGCTAGGCCTTAGATCTCTTCTTTAATTACTAAAAAGAAAGAATTATAGCAACCATACGTAACAACCATACTACATAGTATTTGACTTGTTGACTGTCTGTCGGTGTACTGCCATCTGGCCGAAATATGTTTCGCCTAATATCACTTCCCAACCAACTTATTGCAGTACTTTTAGTTGGCAAACCAATGCTTAGCATAGTATTATTTCGCATACTTTTTATTTGATCACAATGATATTTAGCAGATATACATTTTACCAAGATTCATTTAGAAAAATAGTCAAAGCAAATGTTTTATTACAGCTAACTATTTATTGTCAAATAACGTTTGCCCAAATTTAAACTTCGCATACTTTTTATTAACATTGGATTATCTAAAATTGGAAAAGACGACAACTCCGACGGAAACGAGTTGGTATAAAGCAAAAAAGGGGGGACGGGGGGGCGAAGCCCCCCAGAAGGGGGGCTCGGGGGGCGGAGTCCCCCGCATGGAAAAAACCTTTAAAACCATATCTGGTTTAATTTAGGTAGGTTGGTTAGGTCGCTTGCGTCCCTTAGAAAGAAATAGAAGCCCCGGCTTCGTCGACTTGGTCACAGCCCTTTAGGTTGAAACTGTGACGCTAAGGGAAATTAACCACAGCCCAGTTAGGTTAATAGGGCAGTTTAGCTAGATCTAAGGCCTATTCTCCCACTTTTATTGAGTCGGAAATTTTATTGTTTGGTGTATTGAATTTTGGAATTTTAAAAATCGGTATATTGATTATCGGAATTCGTATTTTTGATGTATCGGGTTATCATTGATTCGGACTTTTCATTGTTCGGTGTATAGGTTAGGTTAGGTTAGGTTAGAACTGCGACCCCCACAAACACGACATGTCACCAGAAAAGTAGGTTAGGTTAGGTTAGAACTGCGACCCCCACAGACACGACATGTCACCAAAAGGTTAGGTTAGGTTAGAACTGTGACCCCCATAGAAAAAAATGGGTTCGTAGTAGTGTACCCGTAAGGTAGGTGAGGCATATAAGGCCCAGCTGGTAACAAGGCCCAGTATTAAAAAATAACAGTTGTAATGGTACTATTCGTTCAACACATCACGCACACGTAGAAGTGGCCGATACAACGAGCTGGCAACAACGCTTTGGTTCGCACACAACGCCATTTTGTCATTAGCGATCATACAGTCAGAACGCAAAGTCGCGTCGGTGCTCCATGTATTTTTTTACTTAAATAAGGTTTGTTTTTATTAAGTTTCGTGTTTCCTTTCGTGTTTTAATGCATATGGGTGCAAGTAGAAGTTATCTAGCTATATGAGGATGGGTAAGTATACAGTTTTAAGTCTATTTTTATACTAAATATTCTCCGTTATTCTAGAATTTGTAACAGAGCTTAGAAGGCCCACTGCTTCCATTGGTAACAAGGCCCATACCCCGGGCCTTATTGAAAGCATGAGATAAAGTAGTAACTTTGGAGTGCGAAATAAGATTTAAACTTACACGATTTTCAAACATTATTATGGCAAAACGGGACTTAATCGCGTATAAAAATGGGTTTTTCTTCCGTGTTGCGTACATAATTTTATGTCTACACTTGGCCAGAAAGCGTAGCATAGCGTGCGGAAAAAGTCACTTTATGGTCCAGGTGTGGCATAAAATATATTCTAATTGTATTAGATATTTTCTTTGCAGGTTAAAATGTCGTCACCATCACTGACAGTTAAGAAAAAATGGGCCCTGTGATCAGAGAACAGTTTGGCTTGATTCTATATAAGGATTTTATTTTAATAAGGCCCAAAGAAAATTTGGTTAAGTGAAAAATAATTAGCGATTATTTTTGTTTTTTTGTTAAAAGTTTATGTTAAAAGCGCTGTAATTAATTAAGATTTTATTTTAGTTTTAGCTTATTATTTTCGAGAAAAATAGATAATTTCCTATACCTTTAGCATAATAAGGCCCAACGCCAAATATTTCCACTAATTAGCAATATCCCCCTGTTGTTAAGATACCAAATATCGTTTTATGTATAAGTTTAAAATTAAAAACTCTTAAAACCTGTTATTATTGCCAAAATGTTAATTTTTTTTGCGGGCCTTATTATCCTGCTAGTCTTTAATAAGGCCCAAAATAGTACTTTTAAAAAACGTGGCCTTCTCAAGAATGCCGTTATATTTTTGTAACTATTTTGCTATAAGTAGAAACTTAAATAAATTTGAAACCTATATAGCATGAGTTTTATAGGGTAGACCGGGGACAACTGAAACAATTTATGTTTAATCGCCTGCAACATTTTTATTTTTATATTTAGAAAGGTGTGCAACTAATTTTTATTAAGGAAATTTATGTAGTTTTTAAATAAAAATAGTTTTAAAGGTCTATTGCCCATGATTATCTTATAATAGGGAATTAAAGAGGAAGTGGGAGAGTGGTTCAATTGACCCCACATGAGTGTCAATTGAAACACTATGCGGGGTCATTTGAAACACCTTAATAAGTTTGTGAAAAATAAATAAAATGTATTATTTTTATCTTTATTATTGAGTGTCATGTTATACAAAGAGATCACCAAAAGATCACTATCGTAGTACCAAAATTACAAAATTTATCATCGTCTGAAGATCGCGATTAAAGAAACGGATGTAAAAAAAAGCTACACGACTTCTAGTATTCTTTGTTGCGGTTACCTCTTACATTTAGCTTTATCATGGTGGTTTTAATACAACAATAAGATTTGCTTATATGGAATAGTGGTAAAAAACCATAAATGTGTCTCATACAAAATGGTTGTTTCAATTATAACCATGTTTCAATCATAACGAGAGTCTATAGGCCAACAAGATAGACGTACGTAGGTATATAAAATGGGTGCGCCAAAGTTCATATAAAATTGCAAATTCGATTATTGGAACTCCGAAAATGTATCTCATAAAATTTTACAACCTAATGATCATTGTACATATTTATTTTTAGCAATAGTCATTGGAACTCCGAATGTATTATAATCATAATGTTGTTCAACATAAATAACTTTGTTACTATAATTTATGTATATATAATATTTCAATATAACGTTTTCAAGTAATAATATTAGGTGTTATATATATTTCAAAATATATCGCTGCTTAGTCATAATCTATTCATATATATTTTTCCAAGTTCACATTTTTAAGCAATAAGCTTTTGTATAGGTAATATATTTTTCAAATTATACTGAATTTTATGAATGACCCTAAAAACGAAACAGCTTCCAAAAATAGGTAGGTTAGGGTTATTTTTTTTTGATGACCCTAAAAACGAAACGGCTCCCAAAAATAGGTAGGTTAGGGTTATTTTTTTTTGATGACCCTAAAAACGAAACGGCTCCCTAAAACAGGTAGGTTAGGGTTATTTTTTTTGCTAACCCTAAAAACGAAACGGCTACCAAAAAAAGGTAGGTTAGGGTTATATTTTTTGATGACCCTAAAAACGAAACGGCTCCCAAAAATAGGTAGGTTAGGGTTATTTTTTTTAATGGGCCTAGAAACGAAACGGCTCCCAAAAATAAGTAGGTTAGGGTTATTTTTTTTGCTGACCCTAAAAACGAAACGATCCACGTTGTGAATAAATAATATAACTTCTAAACATTATGAGCAAAATGATTCTATGAAATAAGTTCAATTATGATTGCATATGCGTTCCGATACACGTTGATTTCTAATTATGAGCAAAATAATTATATGTAATAACTTTATTAATTAAGTAATTCTTGCCAATAACATTATAGGTACAGATAAGATCTAAATAATAACATTATGTGTACAAAAATTCGATTTTCTAATTATTATAGGCAATGTAAGTAGTAGTACTAATAAATATTAAAAAAAATTATGAGCAAAATTTTTCGGAGAAATGATGAGTATAGTCACAAATCGTTATTTGTATAAAAAATCGAAATAGCAATTTTATATGAGCCAATATGGACCCATATAAAATATATAAAATATAAAAACAAAACTTTAACCATAGCCGCATAAAATATATTTTGGAAATAACTATCATAATAATCAACTTGTTGCAGAATTAAAAAAAAAACATTATTTTACGTTTAACGAACGTAGAAACTTAGGTAGTTTATAGATAAAATATATTAATAATAGGTAATTGCTCGTAACTTATAAAATAATGAGATATTGATGTCAACGATTCGCCGGGTCAAAGGCAAAACCACCTATCTGCCAATCATTAGTTGTAGGAGGAGATAGTTTGGTTTTTCCTTTGACCCGGTGAATTATTGGTAAACCATAAATAACAGAAATAAAAACATTATCAGAGAAAGAGTTCTCAAAATCAGAACCCCATTTTATTTATTGTCGGTTACTTGTGGGGACGGTTAAAACATGGGGGCGTTTGAAACGTTTCAATCGTCCACAAGCTCGTTGTTTCTATCGTCCCCAAAGCACATATTTAACTTCAAGGTCAAATATTAACCTATTAATAACACTCCATCACTGTTTAATGGCACTTAGAATATTCTTTAATTCACACTCAAAACACTTAATAAGTTCAATTTGTCAAACTACACAAGAACACAAAATTATATGAAAATATATGAGAGCACAGATACTTACTTTTTTGGTCAAAATTTTTCAACGGCTCCCTGACATGGCCTCGCCAGTCGGGCGCTCGAGCGTTACTGGTTCAAACTTGTAAAATGGCCGCCCGCGTGGCGTGAGTATAGCCTCATCGGCGTAGGTATTGTGGTTTTCGAGAAATTTAACTTGTTTCATTCATAACGTGTTTCAATTGTCCCCGGTCTACCCTAAATTATCCTGCCTATTTCTAAAAATATATCATTTTAAATAAAGGTGGGCCTTATATGCCTCACCTACCTTACAAGTTAAGTTTAGGTGTGTTTTTAATTATTACCTGAAAATAATTTGTCCAAGATGGAATGAACAGCCTTATAACAGCGTATTATTAGTATTATGCGTCATAATTTTATGAGTAAAATAACTTATGCCATTCAATACATTCGACAAAACAATTAAAGACATTTTGAAACATGACCAACTAAGTATTTTGCAAACTAATAATACTTATTCTAAAAATTAATTTGGGATATGTTATATATGCGAAACATTGGTTTGCCATCAGATGATTCTGCGAAATGAAACTTTGGGAAAAATAGTTTGCGAAGTGATAATTTGCCTTATAATTTTCGGCCA
Source organism: Eudemis profundana (assembly GCA_947034925.1). Classification (NCBI taxonomy): domain Eukaryota; kingdom Metazoa; phylum Arthropoda; class Insecta; order Lepidoptera; family Tortricidae; genus Eudemis; species Eudemis profundana. Next base: position 2,474,329 of record OX344800.1, on the reverse strand, counting down.
CATATTAGTAAACCCTGTCTGTCAGTATGAGCAACTACTTACTCGGAACACCAAAGGTACCTATATGTATGTAGTGTGTATGGTATGTAATGTTACGTCAGCATAACCGAGGAGTGTCTTTTCAAAGGGGCTTAGATTTCTATGGTTTTCCTAGAGAAATAAGCCCTTTTGAAAAGGCTCTCCTCAATCCTGACGGCGGAAGCAGCTAGACCATGTAAAGATGCCAGCTATTTGCGCGATCAGTACGTCTTGTACTTGTACACGGTACACATGTAACCGGAGCAATTAATGGTTCTTATTTAGGTTACTTGCGCGGATAGTACCCTTAAATCCTTGGTTAAACCCTTGTTTGAAGATTCATATAACTTGCAAAAGTCCTTCAATATGCGCAAGCTATTTACACCGTGCACAAGCACCATTAGCTATGCTCTGTCTACTAGCCCATCACTCGATTTATTATACAAGGACCACAAGGAAAAAGAAAAATTACTTTCTTATTTCATTATTTTATCTTATTCGTTATCTATAGTATTGATTATAAAGGACGTGCAATGTCCACCGTTTCGTAATCCTTGGCCTGAATGCACGCGTGGGCATCAAACGGCGTGTTTGCGCGGCGGCGGCTGCGCGCCCATGCGGCAGCCCTGGACGCTTCTTAGATAACACTACGTTTTGGCTAGTGGCAACCCTAGATGTTTCTTATAACATTATAACTGTACGCTTTCGTTGGCTAGTGCTAACCCTGTTCCTCAAACGCTGACCGCTTAAAACAAAGGAATACAGTACAATTTTACGTACAGATATCTATCCCACAAAAGACATACATATCCAATAGAGTGTGTTAGGCATGACTTACGCACCCTTGCGAGGTGGATTTCTTATACATGTAAATCTGAGCTAGCTGGACTGAAATGCCCTTAATTTTTTATTATTTTGGTAATTACTTGTTAAGTACCTACGCTGCATCATCGACTAATTGTCACTTACCAACATAAATACTCGAGATCAAATTTATCGTGAATAAAAATAATACATACTCATAACCATAGGTATATTTACTTGCAAACCTAACCCTCGAAACGCCAGTAAATACCCGAAATGAAACATCAAAGGAACTTAGGCAACAAATCAAGTGGGCAAAACATTTGTATTAATACATTATGACTCAGCCCATTATTGGTTTAATGTCTTAAATAATAGACTGTTACCCCCTTAATATAAGCGGCGTATCTTACTATAAATCTCAAAAAGATACGTCTTTTGAACTCATGGTAGGGTTACCAGCTGGGCCATTCCATAATCCATATTATAAAAACACCAAATGGGGCGCGCTGCATGATTTCAGATTTTGTTGAAAAAAATCACGGATGATATTGATAATATACCTAGCAGGGGCGTGGCGTCCATACAACTCGATTCCCATCGGCTTGCCTATTATTAGGCAGTTCAGCACTTAATTCTAGTGCTCTTAAAGAAAATTGAAGCCAAAGCTGCTCCGGCTTGCCCAAGGATTTCTTCAACGCCTCGCCACTGATAGCCATAACCATAGTTGTTTCATTTTTTAATTGCTTAACTGCCGGTTAACATCTGCCTGAAGTTCGAAAATGAGCGATTTTCGAGATCTATTTAAATTCAAGCTGCTGTAAAAACATAATTAGCAATACCGTAAGGTCGGGGTACTTAGGCCAAATGTAGGGTAACTTTGCCCTCCTTGTAAATCACATATCTCAAATCTATAGGGTCTGATAATAAACAGGAACGGACAGCTAAAAGCAACCACGTGACAAAGTGCCGTAATTTGAATGCAATAATCAAACCTGGACCCAATTAATCCCTATGGCCAAAGTTACCCCCCAGGGCGAAAGTACCCCGACCTTACGGTACTTATACTTTATTTCCTCATTGAACAGGAAACGTCTAAAAAGTCATTTGATTTTGCTATTTTCGGTGGTGTTTAGGTGGCTGTTTTTGGATTACTAACTGCTAACTGGGTATAGACAGTCGAATTTTTGGTAAAATCAATTCAAATCCAAAAATCCATTAATGTCATAAGTCTAAAACTCCCTGAAATATCAGGACACATCCTCAGATATGGCAACCCTACGGCACTTTCTTTGCTACTTTTAAGACTTCCTAAGACAGTAAATATAAGTCCATTCAAATAGCTCACAAGTGCACTTAATGCCTGTTTTGTGCAAGGACCATTAATATTGCGCCGTTAACGCGTTCAACTCGCCCGTACTCCGTACTAACGAAAAGAGGGGCAATAATCTACTAATTATACCACACCTGGCCATAAAGTGACTTTTTCCGCACGCTACACGTACGGAAAAAGCTGCTTTCTGGTCAAGTGTTGACATAAAATGACGTACACAACACGGGAGGTAATAAAGAAAGCCCTCGTTCGCATATTTACGTCCCTCGCTTGAAGCTCAGGCCGCAAACTTCTGCGATCACGGCCTTTCTCTGTATTACCACCCTAGTTTTGTAATGTACTATAACGACTTCGACTTTGGGTGGACAACTGTTTTAACTGACTTCAAAAAAAGATGAGGTTCTCAGTTCATCAGAATGTTTTTTGTAACTCAACGTCAGCTGGACCGATTTGGAAAATATATGTTTTTTGTTTGAAAGAGTGTTGGAAAAATCGAAGGAACTCTTCTGATGAAGAGTCCGTTACATGTTTAAATTGTGCCTGAAAGTTTAGCTGTCGCAGTATCGTAGGTGGCACTCTTGGGTGGTCTGGCCAGCGACCTGGTTCGAGCCCAGTGACCGCAACGGCCAACCACCCGGCCCGACAATCGGAAATTGTAAGAGATAGTTTATTCTTTGGGCTTTCGTTCAATCTTATTATATGGGTTAGTTAGTTTAGTTATAGTAGTACAATCGTAGATGGCGCTCAGCATCGCCCGCACCTGAAACAGAACTGTTGGAGATTGTAAGGGATGGTTTATTATCTAGGCTTCCGTTCAATGTAATGATTATGCCTGAAGTTTGGTTATAGTAGTACGATCGTAGGTGGTGCTAAGCGCCACCGTTTGAAGCAGTGAATCGTAGGAGATTGTAAGGGATGTTTTATTATCTAGGCTTCCGTTACATGTTATGATTTTGCCTGAAAGTTGAGCTGCAATAGGGTGACCACATAGGTGGTGGTGAGCTGATAAATGGTAAGAAATAGTTTATTACTTGGGCTTCTGTTACACGTACATGATATGATTGTGCCTGAATGTTGAACGGCAATAGTGTGACTGTAGATAGGTGGCGGTGAATTGATAGAGCTTGAAAGAGATAGTTTTTAGGGTTCCGTACCAAAATGGTAAAAAAGGAACCCTTATGGTGCGACTGTCTGTCTGTCTGTCCGTCTGTCACAGCAAGATATCTCAGGATCTACTGATGCTATCGACTTGAAACTTGGAATAGTGTTAAAAGTCGCTTACTCGAGCCCATTGCATAAAAAAATCTTATACCTTTTTTACTTTTTTTTAAAAGGGTCCGAAATGGGATGTGGAAAAACAAAAGTAGAGCTATTATATCGAGTGGGATATCAAATGAAAGGGCTTAATTTGTAGATTTCAAAACCATGTTTGTTTTTTTTTCTTAATTTTGTACTTTTTGATTTATGACCAAAAACGTTAAAAAAAAATACCATTCCCCCCTATTATCTTCGAAGTTACTGAACAGAAAAATCTGTAATAATTACCAATTATTAATATCATCCTAAATATTACAGGAAAAATAAAACGGTTTTCCTAAATTGCATCGTTTTTTAGAAATTTTCAAAAAACCTACACATACTTGTTTGCTCCTACTAAGCTAACTGCCATACAGTTTTTCTTGAACTATTCACGTATCCACTTACGAGTTTGTACGGAACCCTCGGTGCGTGAGTCCGACTCGCACTTGACCGGTTTCTTTATCTGGGCTTCAGTTACATAAGTTATGATTGTGCCTGAAAGTTGAACTGTAGTAGCACGACGGCGTAAGTAGCGGTGAGTGCTGCTATCTTGACGTGCACCGAGTTGATGGAGAACATTCCGTACACGGTCATAGGTTGTGTAAGTGATACTAGGCGGAGGAGGTTCTTGGCGTGCCGGCGAGATTCCTCTGAAAATCATAAAATTAACAATTGTATTAAAATAAGTAAGTCTTTACATGAGACTATTTTCTAACCGTGTAAGTGTAACCATTGTAAAAACATGTCATTATCATTATAGTACTTACATAGTCAATACAAACGAAGTCTATTTCAATGGCATACAGTTGACGAATTGTCATTTAATTGTATCTCCCATGGTACAACTAAGACGTTTCGCATACCCTGGCAGAATACGACTTAACCTTTTGAACTGTAGGCTTATAATGCTACGCTTTGTTGCGCGATAAATAAATAAATGATAAAGCATTTGTCACCAAATAGTGTGTGAGAGTGAAGGATGCTTTATCATTTATTTATCGCGTGACAAAACGTAGCATCATAAGCTTACTGAACCTATGATATAGTTTAGAGTCTCGAAAATGTATTCGTTTATAATTTCATCATCAGCTTATGCAGAGCGTCCCAAGACTATGCGACATGAAGGGAAAATACCTCAAGTATTTTAGATAGGATATTTTGCTGAAAGGAGACTTTATTTTATTTTATATGTCCCATTGCTGGGCACAAGCCTACTATCATAGATGAGAGTGAATGGGCTGTAGTCTCCATGTTAACCTACCGCGGATTGGGACCTTCACATACACCTTTGAGTTTCTTCGCGGATGGATGCAGGTTTCTCACGATGTTTTTTCTATTCGATGTTTTTCGTCCATCACTTACTATTGGTAGATTCATTGATGACTCGCAGGCAGGCCAGCCTCGTCCTTACAATTTGCTGCTCTAGCTGGGTGACAGTGAGGGCGGTGAAGAGAATCCGATTGTACACTTTCGTGGCCATCATTATTACTTGCAATAACGTTAGTGCTTTAGCTTCCTGGTGAAAAAGGTAAGGAAGTATGAAATAATCTATTCGCTTTTGCATAATTAAAACGATCATTAAATACATGCCAAACATTTTTTGCGTAGTTCTAACCAGATAAAAATATCTTAGAACATTTATTCTGTATCTCACAAAAAAAACTCAATCATTAAAAAAGATGATCATTTAGATTTTTTTTGCTTACTGTTTCTGCGAAATTAAAACGATCACTTAAATACTGAAAAGATCATTTAAATATGTGCCATTTACATATATACCTTATTATGCGCGATGAATCCTTCTAAAGCAATCAACTCATTGCTGAACATGTGAAGACAGAGGAGAAGTAACTGAAACGTATATTTATTATGACCAAAATCGTTGACCAAAGTCAATGTCACTGAAATCACGGGACAAATGACCCAATAATTTAGCCAAGGTTGTGACGAGCGGTTAAACGATTATAAAAATACCCATTTACTTTGGTTTCTACGTCGCCTTCTAATGCTGTAAATCTGCATTCCAACAAAAACATTCTGTAGAAAAAGAGTTAAACAAGCAGCTCCATCGAGACTTGGCTAGTTTTTTTACAGAATGTTTTTGTTGAGATTTCACTTCTTTTTGTAGAAACGTGGGCATATTGATTTATTTTATTAGATTTTCTTATTTGACACAGTTTTTTTCTTTTTATTTTTGGTTGGGCTCTTGTGTTTTCTAATCAGGGTCACCAGGTACTCCAGATCTTCGATTATCCTAGTTTTTATATTTTTCCCTTTATGTGGCCATTAAACCCTAACTCTGTACCAAATTTCAGCTCTCTGAGTTTATGGGTAGTACTTGTTCTATTCTGATGATCATGAGTGAGTGAGTGAGTGTCATAAATGCGAAACTTTGCTTTCGCTTAACTTCGGAACTAAATGACCTACAGTCTTGAAATTTTGGATTTTAAATATGTGATTACGAAAATTTTTGCGTTCTGGTCTTATCCAGAGGTTCTCAAATAGGGGCCTGAAAATGCGGCGAAATGGTTTCAGTAAAGGATGGTACTTACGAAAAGGCTGGACGTCTTTTGTATCAACTGATAAACGCTTAGGACATGTTGATAAGCGTCAACCATTTTACTCATAACCGTCGGGGTCTCCAAATTCTTAAAGAATTTCCATTTGGCGTCAACAATTCTGTTTAAACGGGTGTTTATATACGTCACACGGAATGTTAAGAAAATAACAACACAATTAAAAAAGACAACTTCTAAATCTTGAGCCGCAAGTGTGAAAGAAGTAGGGATTGCTATATATAACTCGTTAAAACCCTTATTGTGGATGACTACATAAGAATCCACCATTATATGGAATACCAGGATAAACACGACATATCCAGCAGTGATCATATATATTTTTTTGTAATGATACTCGTTTGTGGTGATCTTCAGGGTTTGGTCGATCCGTTGGAGCGATATAATTAGTTTGTGGTTAGCGTTTATGTTGAAGAAATTATTGACAATAATTGGAGAACCGTTGAGGCACAGGGTAGTAGTGACTTGCGCGTAACAGAGGAAGCTTTGGATATTCCACTCGTTGTCAACTTCATAAAACGCTGAACGACTGGTTAAATACAGCAAACCGATAAAACTGAACACAACATTAACACAACTATACATCTTTTGGTACCAGGCCCGATCAATCATGGTATTATTCACAATGTGGACTCTAGCAGCACCTATGGTGGTTTGAGCTGTAAATAATGGCTTCCAAGCCCTAACAAAATTATCTTCCAATGTATTGTTCTTAATTTTATCCATCTCGTGGTTACTGGCTTGAAGGACGAGTGGGTTATGTTGGGTATTTCAATTCTCCAATTGCCATTAAGTGCAGGTCACGCTAATGTAAAATTAGGTTAACTGATTAGTAAAATAGAAAACTAATTTCTTTACTTGTACTTGAGTGCGTTGGAGGCTTATACATAATTAAACAATAACACGATGTTACATGGGTGAATGATCGCGTTTGATAGATTATCTAAGGCACTTTATAGATGTTTAATTTAATTGATCCATTTCTAGATTGATAGGTCTTTCATGATAAATTAACATTCATTTTCGATAATTCTTTGACCGTTAACACGTCACAAAACTAAATCCTTGTAGCTTTTTTCATGCAAGTAGCTTCAATCAATTTGTGTTACCTACTCAGAAAAGTAATGTCCCTGCCATTGCGTTTTGTTTTTAGTCACCCTATGTATTCCCGATTTGGATAAAATAAGTATTGTTTCCTAAAAAAATATTAATGATTGGGGCCCCTTCGGAATAATTATGTATATTGTCCGACGCCTAATATCATTGGGTTTTGTCCTTAACATATATAAAAAAATAAACAATCAGTACAGGTACATACGTACAAAATTTCATCTCGTACACGAAAGTCCCACGTTGGGCGCCACTTTTATCGCACCGAATAACGCTCGGAATTGTCACAAAAACTCGATCGACTATTGAATTTCCCAATGAAATACGCATTGTGGAGGCCCGACGACATGCATGCGTCGGACTCGGAACCGCGCATACTTGATGAGACAGCTCGGTGGGAACTTCCACGTTGCGTCCCGTACGGTGGAAACTCGCTTGCATTGCCTAATTTACAACTGGTTAGGCTTACAGTCCTTTACGATCTTTGTAATCCTAGGCATGCGTGTAAAGTAGCTTAGTTTTTGACATTGTTTGATGTAACCTAAGTTTTGTTCCGTTTCCGAAATGTTTTTTTAAATTACTGCCACCTCAACCTTCAACATGCTCTGTTAGTTTTTATTTACTGCTGCCAATATCAAATATGTGGTCACATATTGACAGCAACAGGCTTAACCCACTTTTAAACAACCGTTAAAACTAGCAGTATATAGTAAAATTGAACATAAGTTTCGTCTCATTTCCCTAGAAAGCGACAGTACGCATTGTAATGGGACATTTGTAGACATAGGAAACTTTGTTTCAGCCAAGAGTGTGCATACGTTTTTTTCAAGAGATATTCTCTAAACCTCTAGTTGTAACCAGACTAGATGTAGTTTCCCGGATGTCCTATAATTTACTAGAGCGAAACAGTTCTATTTTGTTTTATAATACGCTTTTATTTTGCGAAATTCCGCGGGTGGCTCCTGGGAGCGAGAGCTAATTTCAATTTCATTTAGTTCTGGCGCGTTTCCATGCATCGGCCATAGACGAGTTGCAATAGAAGGGTTCTCTTTACATTGATGAGTTTATCTTACTCGTAGCTTTTTGGTGGGGTTCCGATGTGTTTAGACTCTGGGGTTATTGAGGCGGTTTTCTGTGCATTTTACCACTTCCGTAAACTGGATAATGTAAATGTAATTACATTGAAAACCTTGGGCTCTCTTTCATATTCGCCCGCGTTACTTTTTGCCAGTAAGTGCAGAGGGCCCGCAAATTCTCGGGAGCGTTAGGGCTGACAGGCGGCCAGATAAGGTACACCCTATGTTAATCTAAACGCAAATCCTCCACTGACCCATCTCTTTTATGTTCGCCTTCGTTACTCTTTGCCAGTAAGTGCAGAGGGCCCGTGTACTCTCACTCAGCATTTCGGCTCAGATAAGGTACACCCTGTCTTAATTCAACGAGCAAATCCTCCGCTGACCAGTCTCTTTTGTTCGCCCTCGTTACTCTTTGCCAGTAAGTGCAGAGGGCCCGCGAACTCTCGGGAGCGTTTGGGCTCGCAGGCAGCCAGATTACACCCTGTCTGGGCCCCGATACGCAATTCCATTCGGTGCAAGATCCCGCATTTTATCGACTACTTACCTCCGATAAAATTGCCGCCATTCAATAGGCTAGGGGATTTATGAATGCCATTCACTGTCTAATTTTTAGTTACTTTAAGTGTTTTTTAGTCGGAATTTTCACTGCCGCCTGCTACTTGAATAATCGTTATCTGTACTTAATGGTGTATCTAAATACATATGACGAGGAACGCCTAAGAACATTACTTTCGGGTTCCTGTTCACCTTTGGTCACCTTGGTGGTTGTGGCAATATCAAATATGCGCACCAGTTTGATTACTGGTGTATTGCTCCTGACTTGTGACATTACACAATCTAAATATCTCGTTGATTATGAACTATGAGCGTTACATGATAAATTCACAGATACCAGCACCCTTACGTTTCTAAAGAAGCCTGCATTTCATAACCAACCTCAAAAAGGATCTAGTACTAGATGGTAAGTAATAACCTAGCTCCCTATCTGCGACCTTATCCAAGCCTACAATCAGATATTGTTGGCTAATGTAACGCTGTTATTTTATCATGATTCGTCATATTCTTCTTCGTCGTTACACTCTTAACGGAGTAGTCGTACCGGTCATATTGTGGTGAGCTACCAACCGGCGCCATCCTTCCCTCACGCGTGCGCGTCTGATGCTCTCGTGCAGGTGGCAATTTATTGCGGCCTTGATTTGTTCGGTCCACCTCTTGGTCAGGAGGGTTTACTCACCGAATTCGCCGCGCGGCCTTAACCATCGACCAGAAAGAGCACGCGTTATGCGAAACGAGAAAGAGAGAGAGAGAGAGAGAGAGAAAGAGAGAGAGAGAGAGAGAGAAGGTCTGATACAGTGTTAGACTTCTGTACGTGAGTACTATTACCTACTTATTTTGTGACGTGGTTTGGCTCCTTCAACAGTATACATTTTTATATGACTTCAATATTCTGCTAGATGCCACTGCCCCGCGGCTTTGTTCACGTGAATATTCGAGAAAATTTCATCCTAAAGCCTCTTAATTCAAAAGTTAAAACAAATGTGTTTTTTAAAAATATCCTATCCTGTAGGCTTATGATGCTACGCTTTGTCGCGCGATAAATAAATGATAAAGCATCCGTCACGTTCTGACAAATAGTGTGTGAGAGTGACGGATGATTTATCATTTATTTATCGCGTGACAAAGCGTAGCATCATAAAACTACTGATCTTAGGTAAAAGAAAGTACAGTAGGTTAGGTTAGGGGGTACCGGAGAAAATTACGTAATCATCTCAGGTACTCCCCAAACACGAAGTTTTGACATCCGCATAAATAATTTCAAATCTTGACATCCAATCTGAAGTAAATAAAGCTACGTGTGCCGTTTAACTCCTTATGCTGTCTTGAAATAGGCCGGAAGTAAACCAATAAATAAGGCGGTTAATTTAAATAAGTTGGGACAGTGGCGTGTCGGCGGCGGCGCGCGGCTGATTGCGTCAATATTAGGTGTAAAGGAGGCGGCACACTGACGGGATATTACAAAGAAAAACTGACTTGTAGCTAGACTGAAAAAAAAACAACCAAATGCGAGTTGAGCTCGTATCGTACGCTTAGGATTCAGTATTCATTTTCGTTTTTTTGGACTGGAGAATACACAGAATTTCAGAATTTGATTGAATTTAGGCGCAACAGGCATGCTCTTTTTTGTAGGTATTAATCATTTAGTCATAACTTTTTGTCAATAGATGTCAAAAGCTAACTAATGGTAAATATCATCATAATTCGCACATAAATTCCAAAAAACACATTGGTACGAGCTAGGATTCGAACCTAGGTCCTCATAACAACGGGTTTTCGACCTTCGTTTGAAAAGCGTATTCATAAACTACTCGGCTACCATAGCGTCTTGTAGGGGTCATAGCTCATGTCATCAATCATCATCAGCCTATATACGTCCCGCCGCTAGCTGAGTACAGACCGACTCTCATAGATGGGAGTGCATTAGGCTGTAGTGCATGTAGCCCATGTAGGTCATGTACCACTTATATGTGACGTTCCGAGGTTAAAAGTACCTTTGGATATTATCGCTTACGTCGTATCCGACTCCGTTACTATACGACATCAAGATAGAAGGCCGCAAGTGACAATATCTATTAGGTAACTTTAACCGCGGAACGTCCCATACGTATATCTATCTATAAATCAGCCACGGACGGCTACTGCTGGCATAGCCCTCCCCCATAGATAGCCGCAGAGTGCGTTTCTGAGCAGACTGAATCCACCGGCTCCCCGCTACCTTTTCGCTACCTGATTCGAGTTATTCGAATCAGACAACTCAACTCGTCCATCGCTAGTCACCACTCCAGTGTAATTTACTGCCCCATCGGTTATCCGTTCTCCGGGCTACATGTAATATCTAGTCAGACAAAACTCCTCGAGTGTGCAATCCGCTCTAGCATCTCGTTAGAACTTGATTAGAGTCACAATACGATACCAAGTTAGCGAGTTGGGAACTCGCTACCCCCGCGATCAAAACTCCCGACGCCGGAATTATCCCGAAAGCCTCAAAAACACCATTTACACGGAATTTATTTGCATTAGTATCTCTTTTTAAAGTTATTGTGAAGGTTCGGGAATTGCTTTTTGAATTGGCTTTGTCGCTGCCGCTTGGATTATTTGTTGGGTTAAAGGAAAGGTATTTTTAAGATTTTGCTTGTGAGAATTTGGAGGTATCTCCAGAACAGGTGTTATTTTCATTATAGTTTAGCAGAGTGTGTAATAATACCGTTTTTATTCCCCTAAGCCCCATATTTTTTAATTTTTTGTACATGAAGAGTGTGAAGAATAAGTAATAAAAGCCACATAAATAGTTTTTAATTATTTTGTTCGAATACCGGTTTCTTTCTTTGTGCATTATGTAAAAACCACTGAACCAATTTCCATGAAATTTAGTAGAAAGGTATGACCCCGATTAACATATGGGATACTTTTTATCCGAATACGGCGAAGTGAAAAGTAGAACTTATTTTGCCTCCACCACAGACCTACTATAGGTTGGCAACTTCGTTGGTGACACTCACATGTGTGGTTTTTGTTATGTGCAGCCGTAACTACTCACACAAGTTACCGCCAACACGAACGACGACCGATGGAAGCAGCCTCCGGTGGCCCCCGTTCGTGTTGGCAGTAACTTGTGTGAAGCTATACGTACAGAAGTCTTTCTCTGTAACAAAATTTTTACATCATTTTCTACTCAGAATCACGCGTACTATCGTTTCTGATAGAAGAAAAAAAGTGTCCCAAATTTTTATACAAATTATCGCTTTTCAGTTCCGTTACCGCCATACAAGTATGTATGGAAAAGTAACGAAATCGGAAAATAACCACATTTTTATAAAAAAAAAACCCGACCGCGGTGCACTTTGAAACTGCATTAAATCCGCCATTTTGTTTATTTTAACGAACTTCATGCCCAGTGACACTCGCACCATCAAGACAAATCTAATGATGTATCATTTATCAAAATCGGATGTGTTGTTGAGTAGTTACGAGCGGACACAGGAACGGACATACATACATACATAAAGACCAAACACATAACCCTCCTTTGGGCTTCATAGACGATAGTAGGTACGCGTGATTCTGAGTAGAAATGATGTAAAAAGTCTGAGACGAAATAAAGTTAGTGTTCAACTTTTAAAAAAATGGCCCACCACCACGAAACAAGTTTTAGGCATGATCTACTTAGTTGTTAATCAAGTAGCAATAGGATACTGGTTATGTAATTCAAAATAGTCTTTGCTACCAAGCGGCAACACTTAGGTATTTGCGAATCAATAATCTGAATTTAGATATAAGTAGGTACACTTTTATTTGGGAATTCCTCCGGTGATTTCAGTGGCAACAATTTCAGTGGCATTATTAATGTCGAAGCTCCGGGAGATTTGTACGAATCATATTTTCAGATATCTAGCAGACGTCAGCTGACGTCGAGATTCTCTACTAAATAATCGAAAATGTCTTGCATATCTCCTAAGGCTGGATTTACACCTGTAAGTTTTACTTTCGTAAGTAAGAAACGCAGCTGTACGTTAGACGCGATACGATATATTAGACTGACTATCTCAGTCTAACGTATAGCTGCGTCCTTACTTACGTAAGTAAAACTTACGGGTGTAAATCCGGTCCAAGAATAGGGATGATGACTGGGTTAAAAATATGTAATTCTATTTAGTCCGTCAGTTAGATTAGATTATGGAAAAATATGGGACACGTATTTTTTGGTTTATCAAAATATTAAAAATCGACAAAGTTATAGATCATCAAACTTCTGGAGTGGGGGCTTGTGACGTCACTCTTGAGTACAATTTGTACTCAAGAGTGACGTCACTCGAAACTTCTAAGCACTCTATCCTCGTCCGTTTTTGTTTGTCAAACAAAACAAAAAATACGTGTACAATATTTTTTCATAATATAACAGACGGACTAAACAGTTTTTTTTAGTCATCTAGCCTATTCACCATTAATTCGCCCGTTGACTCGATTTTTTTTTCTGTCGTAAATGGATTCTACTATTTATGAGGAACAAATATCTATATGATACCTAATACATTTGTAAAAGTATAATAGCCACAAATTGTAATCAAAAGTAGCAGATCGCACTGAGCATAGAAAACGCTCTATACAAAACGGTAGGAATTTATGACGTCATCCGTTCCATCGCTGTACTAAGTCTGTATGAAAAAAGTTGCATTTTGCCATTTTGAGCACGAAAAAGTGCGTTTAAGCACATAATTGCCATACATTTATTTTTTCAGTGTTATTTAAGCATTTTTTTAAACTCTGTGGTCTCATAATTCTATATTTTTTACACATTTTTTGTTTATTTCTTTTGTGTTATGATAATTTAGTATTTTCCAATCCATGTGACTATATAATTTTGTAAAATTCAACATTAGTCAACATCTCAATTATGCCACCGTACTCAATACCACTGAAATCACTGGAGAAATGCCCATTTCTGAATACAAATTGAACTTCGAAGTTGAAATGAGCCTGAGCTTAAACTGCCCTACACTTGTTTGTGCGTCTGTCTGTCCACTCTGAAGTCCTCGACGACCAAACTCTCACCATTCGCATTACCGACAATGGCTGTGCAATCGCAAATGCATTAGTCCACTCTGCCCTCGAGTGGGCAGTGGGCAGGAGGTCATATGCAAACCCGGATCGAACCCGCGTCTCGAGTGGTTCATGCTCCGATAGTTACTGTAGGACGTGTGCCCAGTGGAAGGATTTCTAGTATTTATTAGTACAGTCGAGTTCATTTACATCTACACATATAATAGAACCAAAATATCTGAACACGCTTCTATGCTCCTTACAATAGGCTCGTGTTCGAATATTTTGTTCCCGTAAATGAACACGACTGTACCGTAGTAGTGGGAGGATATAGGTTCAGGTGATAAGGCCCAAGGAAACTATGTATCCGAATCAACAACTTTTAATGTGAAATGAGCCTATTCATTAATCACTATAAAATATAAATACATCGTTCTTAATTAAAGTCCCCCAGATATTGCGCTTTGGATGTTACAGACTATTTGTCGCTAACTGTACCATGCACACGTGATCTTAGTATCTTAGAGTGATAGTCAGCAGGTACGCTAAACGCGATGATACTATGTTTATTATGGTTGTTACGAGTGATAGTGAGATATACTTTAGTCAGCAGGTACACTAAACGCGATGTGTCTCTGTTTATTATGGTTGTTACGAGTGATAGTGAGATATACTTTAGTCTGCAGGTACGCTAAACGCGATGTGTCTCTGTTTATTATGGTTGTTACGAGTGATAGTGAGATATACTTTAGTCAGCAGGTACGCTTAACGCAATGTGTCTCTGTTTATTATGGTTGTTACGAATGATAGTGAGATATACTTTAGTCAGCAGGTACGCTAAACGCGATGATACTATGTTTATTATGGTTGTTACGAGTGATAGTGAGATATACATTAGTCAGCAGGTACGCTAAACGCGATGTGTCTCTGTTTATTATGGTTGTTACGAGTGATAGTGAAATATACTTTAGTCAGCAGGTACGCTAATCGCGATGTGTCTCTGTTTATTATGGTTGTTACGAGTGATAGTAAGATATACTTTAGTCAGCAGGTACGCTAAACGCGATGTGTCTCTGTTTATTATGGTTGTTACGAGTGATAGTGAGATATACTTTAGTCAGCAGGTACCTACGCTAAACGGGATGTGTCTCTGTTTATTATGGTTGTTACGAGTGATAGTGAGATATACTTTAGTCAGCAGGTACCTACGCTAAACGGGATGTGTCTCTGTTTATTATGGTTGTTACGAGTGATAGTGAGATATACTTTAGTCTGCAGGTACGCTAAACGCGATGTGTCTCTGTTTATTATGGTTGTTACGAGTGATAGTAAGATA
Organism: Eudemis profundana; assembly: GCA_947034925.1. Classification (NCBI taxonomy): domain Eukaryota; kingdom Metazoa; phylum Arthropoda; class Insecta; order Lepidoptera; family Tortricidae; genus Eudemis; species Eudemis profundana. Next base: position 2,459,182 of record OX344800.1, on the reverse strand, counting down.
TACTTTAGTCAGCAGGTACCTACGCTAAACGGGATGTGTCTCTGTTTATTATGGTTGTTACGAGTGATAGTGAGATATACTTTAGTCTGCAGGTACGCTAAACGCCATGTTACTCTGTTTATTATGGTTGTTTATCTTAGGATTACATAGTATTTTCTTAAACACGTGAGCACATACCTGAACGCGGACGGGTATCCGTCTTATGAGAATCGGCGATGTATCAGCATTAAGCGAACCTCGTTAAAGATCAGATAATTTGGAGTCTCGTGTTTACAAGCACATTTATACCGTACGGTTTTTTAAGACGTTGGCGTTTCAAACACTCTCCTATTTAGGCTATTTTCTCCATTATCCAAGACGACTAACAAATGCCTTCCGGGATGACGTAATAAGACATTACTTACCTAGGGCGGTCAAACAAAGAATGTCTCAGATCACAGGTATTTGACACCCGAGCGTACGTCTCCCCCAGGCCAGGAAGTGGGATTTTCCGCACACCTTGCTTGCGGTAATTGCCACTTTATGTGACAAGTAAGGAATTACAAACGAGTGTTTGTTACAAGGCCGAGGTGAAGCCGAGGGCTTTAATAACACGAATTTGTAATTCCTTTACCGCCCGTGGCACACACAATATTTTTCATCACACTTGTGGGGAAATCTAATTAAAATAACCTTACTTAACCTAAATAAAATTGTAAAACAGTGACATTAGCGATACATATCCATAGACAATGCGAATTAGACTGAATTAGAGTCACGTTCGGAAACCATAGCGGTAAAGACCTAAAACGGTTCATTTTTTATTTACAAAATACTGAAATACACTATTTAAACATTTAATTAATGTTACAGAAATATGTGTTTACGTGTATTTGCAATAACAGTTCTCTTTAAATAAATATTTCAATGATAAAATTTAAAAAAGTAAGTTGGCGTTTCCTTCGAAGATGACAAATAAGAGTAAAACAGACCCAACGTATTCAAATTAAAAAGAAAACCATTACGCCCTAGGTCATTTACGTTACGTCATTTACGGCCCGTAAAACCTACGTGTAACAACACCATTTTCGAGCAAGTGTGATGAAAAAATATAATTGATATCACAATTTGGTAGTGCGCCTGTCTGTCCGTCTGTCACAGTCACAGTCAGATATCTCAGGAACTACTGCTGCTATCGATTTAAAATTTGGATTGGTTTTAAAAATAGCTAACCCGACTCTATTGGATATAATAAAAATCTTATAACTTTTTTTTAAAGGGGGTCGAAATGCAAGGTCGAATATTTAAAGTTGGGCTATTATATCAAATGGGGTATCAAATAAAAGGGCTTAATTTGTAGATTCCAAAACAATTTTTTTTAATCTTTTGCTTAAGGACGAAAAATGTACAAAAAAATATTATTCCCCCCTATTATTTTTGAAGTTACTGAGCAGAAAAAATCTAAATAATTACCAATTATTAATATTATCCTAAATATCACAGGAAAAATATAACGGTTTTCCTAACTTGAATAGTTTTTTGAAAATTCGCAAAAATCGTAACACAAACTTAATTGCTGCTACTAAACTAACCACGATCTGATGTTAGACTGCATGTTAGGATATTTACGATCACCCAGAAGTGTATAGATGTATCTCATGGCGACTGTACCGTACCGCACGATGTAAAGGGCACCACCTCAACAAAAGACAAATGCGCCCCTAACCTGCGCCAGTCCGTAATCAAGACTAATATCTTCGCGCCGGCGCCGAGAGCTCTGATTAACGGCCTCGAGTGGCTGCTTGACTGGTTCTTTAAACCGTTTGCCTTACAAGTAAATATATTGTTTATACAAGCGACAAGGTCATGAGAAAATTTCGTGGATTCAGCAGAGAACCAGAACCTAGCCTGTAAATCCGTTTCAGTTACTTTTAGTTTCCCTAAAGTAGAGAAACGAGCTGATCAGACAAGTTAGAGCTCTTACAAGGGCAATACCCAACCGCGGTGCACTTTAAAAGTACATAAAATCCGCCATTTTGTTTATTTTAACGAATTTCATACCCAGTGACACTCGCGCCATCAAGACGAATCCAATGATGTATCATTTATCAAAATCGGTTGTGCCGTTGAGTAGTTACGAGCGGACACAGGAACGGACATACATACATACAGGTCAAACACATTACCCTCCTTTGGGCTTCGGCGCAGTCGGGTAAAAAATACCGGGACACCCTAACTCTTACCCACGGACGGCAATTACCAACGACAGTGGTAACTGCAGTAAGCTTATGCTGCTACGCTTTGTCGCGCGATAAATAAATAGTTACCTAGTTTCCGGTGCGGCTTGACACTTGGCATATAATGGAATTTCATACAACATTGCCTGCTATTATTCGCGGTAAAATGTATAATGAAACAGATTTGGAAAGGAAATTGAATATTTCTCATTCTGTAATTAAATTTTTTGTCTACTTTATTTTTAGTGTCTCTAAAAAATAAAGTTTGATGTTTTGGAATGTTTTTAATTTATTTAATTGCATATTTGAGAAAAGCACTATATATACCCCAGCGTGAAATGGGGTTGCCAACTTCGTACCTATTCTGGCCTCTCGTTCGCTCGGCTATCTATATGTACTCTGCCGGCAACCCCTCACTTCCCGGCCTCTGTAGATTGTACTATTTTCCAACATTAAAAAAAAGGCACGACGATGGTATGTACCTGTAACCCTACGTCAGCTCAATTTTACAATTCTAGTATTTATTCGGTAAAAACTTGAAAAGGGATGATATATTCCTCCAAATATTTCAAGTAAAAATACGCCCAAACGACTGTAAACTGACAAACAGCACCCATACATCAAAAACAACATCAAGACAAAACCCCTTTAAACTCCCAGCGGGAAAGGTTATCGCAAAATTTAACTGGCCAGTTTACCCGGCCGAATTCAGGACACATTCGTTTGGTGGCCAGGTCACGGGTGCCCGTGCCAACTTTATATACCCGGATAAAATCTGGCGGGGTTGCCATGCGTGAAATTGATCAGGCCCGGTCATAAATTATAACCGGCATCTAATGATGTATGGGACAATACTGCTTTGGCGGCAGCAAAGGCCGTATGTGACCTGATTTTGCGGGATATTATGCCTTTTTTATGTGAGGGGGTGATGTTTGCCAACGAGCGGGCAGTTTGTGAATTAAAATGTTGTATGGACTGAATACAGTATTAAGTGTGGTAGCTTCAACATTTTATGAAATATGGAATGCTCTTTTCGTGAAAATCTGGGAGTGTTTTTGAAATATTGTATTAAAGCTGATATTAACACTAATAAATAATCATGGTCGTTTTTCATGATAACATCAATGATGGCGAAAGAATGTAAAATCAAACCGTTATCTTTTCTCAGTATCTTCTAGTACATTCAGGAACCGACTGTTGATAGATAGTTAATTAAATTTTGTGCACAACATCGAGGACGCTGGGGCTGGGTGCATATGGTTTCCTTTGTACATGATTTTTGTTGTACTTACATGATTTTATAAAAGGGACACAGCAGATAGTAATTATTAACGTGCATTTCGTGGAAATTCATGATTTCATTTGCCATCCTGACAAATATAAATGTTGGATGGTGGTGGACCTCCTGAGACCACCTGGGTGAACCGTTGAAAGACTTTTATCACTGAAAACAATTTTGCATTCGCTAATCTATCCTCGCTGCTATCTACACCTCTAATTCCCCGCCATCTTAATAAGAAGGTTTATTAAGCCGTTGATTTAACGGCAAACAACTCGGTACCAAGTTCGTTCGTTTGCATTTTTATTACTTTGTAATTCCACCGCGATATTAAAATGTACCCTCCGCAGACGCGCTATTAATAAGCAGTCGAATTGATTAGCTGCCTCCTACGTCTGAATGGACTAGAGTTATTATGGATAGAGTAATAGAGAGAGTACGATCTGCTTCTGAAGAATCTTGACGTACTTTGGACATGTGGCGAAAAGAGATCCACAGAATTCAGCAAAACTTCTCGTGGTAGGAAAAGTGGAAGAAACAAGACCACGCGGGCGAACTCACGCTCACTCGATGGACTAAGTGAAAACTATAACTGGTCTTCCTATAAGTGAAAACTGGCAACGGTGATAGGGATATCACCGTTTGCACGCCGTTAACTTTAGTGGCCGTCAATATTATTGTCAGATTCGAAAATCTGATAATAATGGTTTAATTAATCGTTCCAATACCAACAAACGAAATGGAAAATTTATGTTTTCCATCACTAAATTACACTTTTTCCATCAAACGCCAAGCGAAAAACGTTACACGCTTGGTTCCCATACAAATCGATAAACTATTTCCTTTTATCTCGATTATTTCTGTGAGTTCTACCTATCTGAAACCCGTAAAGACAGGATTCATTCCGAAGTTCCGATCTTTGCATGCAAATTGATGGTTAACTATTGAGAACAGGTTTTTTTACGTTGGTGGTTGATTTTTGAGCGCGAAGAAAGAACCAAGCGGCCAATGTTCCAAGACTTATAAAAATATCCTCATTTACAACCAAAATTTCAAATGCATACGAATTTAATCCATTTCCCACAATACAGATATAATAATATGGCAACACATTGAGGCAAGTCCAAGCAATCACAATAATTCCCTCTACGGATACTTTTAAACGTAAACGAAAGCACTTGACGCAAACTTCACACCTATTTGAGCCCTTAGTCTGCAGTTTTAGTCGTATAATAACGCGGTAAAAAGCGTGTTTTACGAGGAGATTGTCCCCCTGCCGTCTGACAAAGAGGTGATTATTTTCCACTGCAGAAAGGTCAAATGAAATGTACACACACTGCTTACATGATTTTGTCGAGTCATTCTGAAGGCATCGTTTCTCCAAATTTCATTATTCTGAATTCCTCAAAAAACACTAAACTAACCTAAATATATTTTCTATTTATACTATATACGGGAAAAAAATCCTCTTGTGGTTAATAGCTCCATGGGTCGCTGGTTCAGATCCGGCTCGAAGGACCAATTTTATGTTTCCGGCACAAATGAATCATAAGTAAATGTTATGAAAGGACTGTAATCCACTCAAATTAAATATTATAAACGTTCGGAGAAGAGGCTTAGTCGCGTCGCGTACAAGATTATTTGACAGCTTGACAGCTGTCATATTAAAAAGATGTATGTAATGTGTTGTCTCGTGCAACCAGTATAAATGCCACGGGATGGTCTGTTTGTATGCACTAACAAGACTGGTGTATGTTTTCGTGCATGTATACTTGAATAAGACGAGGAAATCACATTATTCAGTATCGTATTATTCACTATTAACTGTTAGCCTGTGGCCCCTGTGGCCTCGTTCGTGCGACATTGGTACAATGGTAAGGCCACGAGATGTCTGCTCGCATCATCATAATTTCAGCCAAAAGACGTCCACTGCTGGATATAGGCCGCATCGCTCGCATGCATGTTTGCAATATGCGGGCAAAAACGCGCGTAAAATCTAATAAACACATACAGAGTTATAAGCACGCACATTTTGCTTTGTTGCTCCAGCGAAAAATTATGCAGTTATGCCACTGTATCCCTAAAATAGGTTTGGATGTAGTAGAGTCCAGACACAGTATAATAGAAGTAATTTTTCGTTCTACAGGTACATCGCGCTTGAATGTGTGCGCGCCATGTACGAACGCAGTACACACAAGCAAAGAAATAAGAAAGTGTAAGAATGCGGATCGGCAAGCGCAGCGTCGGACGTCCACCAACAAGATGGACAGATGATCTGGTTAAGGCTGCTGGCTCGCGGTGGATGCAGGTTGCTTCCAACCGAATTAAGTGGAAATCTATGAGGGAGGCCTATGTCCAGCAGTGGACGTCCTATGGCTGAAATGATGATGATGATGATGATGAAGAATGCTCCAGATTGCTGTCGCGCGTCAGTGTGAATACGTTTAGCGCTCTACTAAACGGCCGAATTTGGACTACTTGTTCGTCTTTATACTTTGGTCCAGAGGTAGGGAACGAGGCTACGACAAAGTATAAAGAGAACCAAGTAGTTCGTCTTCGCCGTTTAGGAGCGCGCGACACCTGAGTTTGCCTCAGACACAGGGCTGCCGCTCGTCGGTTCTGTAAAATACCTACTTACTACGACGTAACTTTTAGTTGACCTCGAACGATATGAAACTATCAGATCGCACACATCTGATGTAAATATTATTAAGTATAATAGTTTAAATAAATTAGTACTGATGACGTGTACATGTAAGTAACGCCAACGATATTTCGGCTCGTTTCATAAATAAAACCTACTACTATTTAATTAGTACTCGTTTAAAAAATCTGTTAATTTTACTCATCACTGTCAAACAAAATAATTATCTACTCTATTTAATTGGTATAGTTTGATCACAAAACTATCAAACATTCTATAAACGACTTAAAATTAACATTTATATAGGTACTAATAAAGTACACACCTTTCGGGATCCTTAGGAATACAAAAATATGATAATTCTGGATTTATTGCACTATTTCTCAAACATCCGAACACACTGCAATATATACGTCTTCTGTACTTAGCTTCGTGCGCAGACATTTTGTACGTTCGACCGCTCGCGTCGATAGCTCAGCCCTGACTAAGCACGCGGCAATGCTTGCCTGTGGTGCGTCCGTACACGGCGCGCACACATGCGCGCTCCCGATGTACCTTTTATCGGAACAGAAACTACCGTATACCGTGGCTAAGAGGTTTAGCCCGCGCACTCTCAAAGCATGACATTTTCTTGCTGTTCAGTGTACCTTTGCTAAACACTTGCTTGGCCAAGCCCCTGCAAAATCCTAATCCGTTTGCCCGTCGCTTCTGGATCCACCATATTCTTTGCCGCGTCTCCTCTCGGGCCACACGTGGCCGGTATTGCTCTGGAAGCCGATGGCCCTTGTACCAAATTGTACCGCTCTCATACGAATAGACCGCTCGTGGCGCCGTAGTATTGTCTGTTTGAATGTTGATTACGAAATATTGCTCGTGGAAACTTGTAAGGGAATATTGCTTCAATGCACATTCAGTATAGCTTGGCAACTTCGTTGGTGACACTCACCTGTGTGCTTTTCGTTATGTGCAGCCGTAACTACTTACACAAGTTATCGCCAACTTGAATGGCGACCGACTGAGGCTGCCTGTGTCGGTCACTGTTCATGTTGGCGGTAACTTATGTAAGTAGTTACGGCTGCACATAACAAAAAGTACACAGGTGAATGTCACCAACGAAGTTGCCAAGCTATACCTACCTTCTCTAGACAATTGTGAGAATAGAAACAGACCTATTAATATTACTATTTAGGAATAGAAGGTAGGTTCTTTTTAGTGTAGGTAGGTACTTAGCAAGTTACAAAATGGTTCTCGCTGATCGTCCTGTGATGACTTAGCAGATCAAACTAAGTACGAAGCGTGCAGCATGCAAATAAAAGCATTACCATTAGGGTAGATGTAGCAACTACACAATATCTGCAATCACCTAACTAACCTAATTCTAATCAATTATATTAACTGGTGGTACCCAAATTATAAAATGTATCACACTTGCGATTTGCGTTAGCCGTACCGTCATATATCGTGGTTCACACTTTACGGTGATACCCGTTACCGCCGGCGAATGTGTTAAATATTGGCAACATATAAGCAGCTCCAGTAACATAGGACATTTTCCTAACTCTGGCAACACTTCCAGAAACACTTCCCTGATAAACATGTCTTCTCCGCCCTTAGGCCGAAATCGAAAGCTATCCTTGTCTCCCGCCGTTTATCACTGAAATCGTCGGTGGTGCCTCCAAAACAATTGCCAGCTCTCATACGCACCGGACCAAATTACATTTCCAATTCATGAAGGCATTTTTTCCCTTTCTCCCCCCTTCTACCCCCCACTTTGCACCTCACGATCTTTTTCTATGAATAATTTTTCGAAGTTACTTGTTGACTTAATTTTATATCGGTTCGGTTTTAACGTAGGAATGTAGGCTTTATTTAGCGCTATAAAGCGATTACGTCGTGTTTTGGGTTCGCGAATTGGAAACAATGTTAGGAAAACATTGTGGTTGTTTTAAAATAATCTGAAACACCAAATAAAATAGGTCGCCCGTTATGTTATCTAATTTACTAACGAATTTCAAAGTGGAGGTTCTCTCATAATCGGATTTTGGAGAAGTCAAGGGAACTTTTCATATATTATAGGTACACATATAGCAATTTGGGTATTTTACAGTAACTCATGCATTTATAAATTTAATGTATACATACATATAGTTTGAAGTTGGTAATTTAAAACATAATAATGTTGCTTTAATTAAAGTAACAGATATATGTTTTTTTTAATTCTAGAAATTCAGAGACTGCCCTATTTTTTTCCTGGTTCCTACTTGATTGTAATTTAATTTTGTTTCATTCCAAAAATGATGATTTATTTTGAAAATGACTTCGGAGCGTTTTGATTGCTTTTATGTGAACCGTTGTTGTATGATTCACATAAATAGGAACGTGAATGGCTAATTTAAATATAATATTATGCACTAACAATAGCTTTAAGAACTTACTAATTTAGTAATAAAACAATTTTTTCTACTCCTGTACTGTTATCTGTCTTTTACTTGATCACGAACACTAATATAAGAACATACATAATATGAGTTCAGAGAAGTCTATACTCTATTCCCCATAACAGCACTAGTGTCGTTATAGTCACTTTACGTTATTGCTAGCATCCACAGACTTCTAAATCTAGGTTAAACTTAGGTCAAGGATTAAGCGCTCAATTCTAACTTCACGATAAAAATTCACAACTACCAACTTAACAAACAATTAAATTCCTACGATTCATAAGAAAAACAAAACTTTCCGAATTAAATTAATTGATGCCAACATAAAAAAAAAGTATTTTAATTATCGTCACATCGTGTCACCAGCCATATCAAAAAAAAGTTTACCATAGACACAACTGTCATGCCGGCTGTACACACTCGGAGAGACCGGACGAGACACGCGTGACGTCCATGTATTTAATATTTTAACCTAGTCGTAGAAAAAGTATTGTATGCAACGTTGTATAATTAAGTCAAAAAACGCTCATTGCGTCTCTATTTGCGATACTCGCCGCATTCGCGGCTCGTATCGCAACTCACGCAATTCGCATTTTTTGAACCTTCTTATACAACTGTTGCATAAAATACTATAAACGGATTAAATCGCGTATATTACTACATTTTAAATCTCGACGTTTCGTAACCCTTTTCAGCGTTCGTGGTCGCGGGTAAACTAAGAAAATCATAAATTTCCTCTGTCAAAATTACTGTTGTGCAAACCTACCCACTTTAAAAAATACAAATTCAATATTAGTGTTGCCAGATGGGCCTAATGTGTAAACATGTTCACACACATGCCAGAAGGGCTTAAAAACCTAACTTTAGAAAAACTAGCGGCGCTTCCAAAACGTATACTTGATAAGAAAGAAGGCCAAGGAAACACCACCGCGACCACGAACGCTGAAAAGGGTTACGAAACGTCGGGATTTAAAATGTAGTAATATACGTGATTCCGTTTTTTTATTACTATGAGTGACAATCGCGGAAACCGAAGACAATATTAATTTACTAACAATGTGTGATCCACTGATCCATGTTGGTTGAAAATAAATGGTTTTAATTTTTTTATTTTCTCGGCCCTCACGACCCCCTTCTAGAAGCTCTGCGACCATACTTTGAAAAACACCGCTCTAGAAAATAACAGATAATATTAATCTGAGCCTACAAGGAAATAATCAAAATGCAACCCGTAAAGTGAGAGTAGTTGGAACAATAGTAGAACTAGGTACCCAGTTGTTTGTTTCTTGCGTCGGCTTTTGGATTGCGGATTATTTGAATAAGTACAAAATTTTGGTCGATCTGTTGTCATAAGTAATAATAGTAACTTTCTAAAAACATTGAATCTACGACACTACCGAATTCACGAGATAATATAAATATACTGAAATTGATATAACTATAATATTTGAGTAGTTTCCTCAATTACCCATCGTCAGAAAAGGATTATGAAAAAAAGTCAATCTAGCCCTATCAAATAAAAAAAAGTAATCGGTTAAAAATCGACGGCGTTCTAAGGTAACTAACGTTAAAAAAAAATACAATCGATTAGAGAACCTCTTCTTTTTTGAGAATTCGGTTAAAAAGAAAAAGGTATAACGTTAAGTACGCAAGGCAACTTTTTTAAATCTGACATGTACTCAAGTTCCTTCCTGCAGTACGAGATATATTTAGTGAAACATGCTTGGGTCCGGGTCTCAAGTAGTGGCAGTTGCAGCAAACGAGCCGGCTCGGTAATTGGAGGGAAAGTGCAGCGGGCTCGCGGCCGCTCGCAAATTGTCCGAAATATTGCCTCGAGCAGGATGTGCTTCACATGTTGCTTGTGAATTTATTTACGTCACTCCACGCCGAAAGCAGCGTATATAAAACGCTATGTAGACAGAAAATCTCATTCTCTGCTAAAAGGAAGATGTAATGAAATCCTTAGACCGCTTGTTTGGTAACTGATAGATAATTTAATTGCATCATATTCATTATCAGCTTATAAACGTTCCACGGCTGGGCACAGCTACTCACATAGACGAGAGTTTTGAGATTATTCCATATATTATTTTTTAATTCAATTTATAAAACCAAAAGTATACAAAGAAATATCCTCTGAAAGGCGCTTTTTTAATAAATGTAACTTTTACTCGTTTCAAGTTACTTCCCGCGCTACGAGATACATTTAGTCCAACATGCTTGAGTCCGGGTCTCAAGTAGTGGCAGTTGCAGCAAACGAGCCGGCTCGGTAATTGGAGGGAAGGTGCAGCGGGCTCGCGGCCGCTCGCAAATTGTCCGAAATATTGCCTCGGGCAGGATGTGCTTCAAATGTTGCTTGTGAATTTATTTACGTCACTCCGCGCCGAAAGCAGCTTATATAAAACGCTATGTAGACAGAAAATCTCATTCGCGGCTAAAAGGAAGACTTACATTGTATGGAAATCTTTAGTCCGCATGTTTGCTAGCTTGCTCTCTCTCTTTCTAGCTATTATCCCACATGGAGGTGGGGTAGCTTTTCGAACTTGTCTCCTCCACTTCGCTCTGTCTCCGACATCATCCTTGGTTACCTGACACTGTTGATGGCTGATGTTGGCTAGCTGATAGATACTTAATTTAATTTCATCATTATCGTTATCAGCTTATAAACATTCCACTGCTGGGCAAATGCCTACTGATACTGACGTATAGAATAGACGAGAGTTTTGAGATCATTCCTTATATTTTTAATCGTTTTATAAACCAAAAATATAGAAAGAGACGTTTTCCGAAAGGCCTCTCTTAATAAATTTAACTTTTGATCAGAACGGTTCAAGTTAGTTCCTGCATTACGAGATATATTTAGTCCAACATGCTTGAGTCCAGGTCTCAAGTAGTGGCAGTTGCAGCAAACGAGCCGGCTCGGTAATTGCGGGCAAATTGGCCGAAATATTATCTCTAGCATAATGTGCTTCAAATGTTGAACATGTTGCTTGTGGATTCATTTATGTCATCCCTGGCCGAAGGTATACTGACACTATCTTCTTCTCTTAGCGTTTTGTCTCTTTCCGTTGGGGTACACTTTACTAGGATCCCAGATTTGGATGATCCGAATACTAACTACATCATAACAAACTATGCGGATTTTTAAAAATCCTAGTCAAGGGATGTTTTAATGATAGATTGCTAAGTCAGTTGTCTTGGGCCGAATATGTCTCGCTCTTTAGTGTTTCTTGGGAAGAATTATGATATAGATTAAAATACATATAATATAATCGTTTTCAGTACTCATGTTTTCATTCAAATTCAAAAACACCACATAAACCCTCCTCCAAAACATCATATTATACAGTAGTTACAGTACCCAAATACAAAACATTCGCACATAGGTTTATCCAGAATTGTCATACTTATTGCCTTGAAATAATATTGATCCCGTAACGATAATAAGTGCCCATGAAGTTGTTTAATCCTGATTCATCCATCGCAGTCTTGGAACTTCAAGCACATCGAGTGATGGAAGTGCCATGGCTGGTGGCTTTAACTCTTTTTTCGCTGCGGCTCCGCTGGGTATTACGGTATACCAGTCGGCTTATGATGCTACGCTTTGTCGCGCGATAAATAAATGATAAAACATCCGTCAGGTTCTGACAAATAGTGTGTGAAAGTGACGGATGCTATATCATTTATTTATCGCGCGACAAAGCGGAGCATCATAAGATTCATAAGCCTACAGGCTATGTTGCCGTTATCTGGCGCTGGCTGCGTCGAGATCTTCTTTGAAGAAGCGGTGGCTTCTCAATGGTTTTGCGGCGGGTGGCCTGTTTGTGACCTAGTGGGTTCCTGGGCATTACAGGGGATTCTGCGATATGAGCTCACGTGGGAGAGCCATTTCTGTGGAATCTGGTGGTCCCTTGTAGCATGGGGACCGTGGACTGTTAAGCAAGGTCGAACATCGCCTTCGCAAGACTGCCGACGAAGGTGTCCAGTCCATCGAAGATCCCGAGTCCGGTCGATTATCACGTTCCGCATGAAACAGGGCAGCGATTCCATCGCATTTGAACTGCCAGTGCATTTAAAAACAATTTCATTAACAATATCGTTAAGGTAGGAAATTAAAACAGGCTCTGAAGCACGCTGCCTAATGAACCGTGCTTTTTAATCCGGCAATCGCATTCCCCCATCCCAACACAAAAAGGTGATAAGTCCACTTGTATTCCAAACAAATTCATCCTTTTTCGGTCAACATTGGAGCATTTATTTACCCAAACCTCGGTTTTAAAAGATCGTAACACTCAAGTATTTAAAGCGTTTAAACGCCCTTATAAAGCAAAGGGGTTTATTTACGGGTGCGTTTAATCTCCGAACTGGATTACATTACAAATTTAAAGCGCCCTGATTGGTGCAAAAGTAAAGCTTGTGATTGGTGAGAATTGTCGCGCTTATTAAGTGCGCTTTTATTGTTATTGTGTTGGATTCGTTTTGTTTGGTCATTGTGTCTTAAAATAGGTACGGAATAAATTTACTGCTAATTAATTAATAGTGACTCTGTGAGCTTTAGATCTCTACATGGCTCGGCCATCTAGAACAATTTCGAAATTCTGTATCGACTAAAAACTATCATTATCATTACCTGCTTAAAACTTTCTAGAGAATCGGTTGAGAAATGCGACCTGTAGAGCGGAACACCCGAACTGTCGGATAGACAGACGGACAGACACACGAAAGCATTGTTACCTAAGCTGAAACAGAGACGCTTTGCGCTCATTCAGTTACTTAATAATAAACTAGTGGCGCTGTGATGTAGACCTCGCGAGTTGGGTGGTTGATAAAAATCCAAAAACTGAATCGACAAAAAAATCTATGTAATCACCGAACATGCTCACAAAAAATCCGGAGAATCGGTTCATTTCAATAATATTAATAAAATGTTTAACAGTTACTTCTTTGATTATTAATTGTTCCACTCGTTACTTAACTCTAGCATAGGACCCTCAACTAAGTCAGTCGAAATTATAACAATGTTGTAGTGTCACTGCCTTGAGAGAAGCAGTTTTCTAGGTTAAGTTGAAGGCCGATTCGCCACAGCACGAATCCCGTCGAGGTGGTCTGATACCATAAGGCAGGGTTTCTTAATCTTTTTTCGGCCACGGATCACCTGCAATATTTCAAAAATCCTACGGACCCTTTACGAATATAATCAGAGAAAAAGAAAATCAAGTAAATACTGGAAAGTTAGTGTCGTATTCGAGCCACGGACCCCTGGCTCTCGTATCATGGACCCCTAAGGGGTACATGGACCACAGTTTAAGAAACCCTGCCATAAGGAATGCTTGTGATACAACATGCAGAGGGCAGCTCATATGGCCCTTGACCAAAGTATAAAGACAACTAAGTAGTACAAACAGCAACACAGTTAACTATACACTTCAAAAATGGGAAATACTGCAAGAAAGAGAATCACACTTGAAGGCGTCGTGTTATGCATGTGTGCATGTGTTTATGAGTATAAATTGGCTATTATTCAAAAGAGTTTTGAAACAATAATTTTTCTTTTATGGCTGATCCAACGTCATTATTGACATTAATGCCATATTATTGAATTCGTGGAAAATAATGAATGAATAATAAATATAAATTACATTATATTGGTGCATCATATCAAAAATATGAAGCACCAATAAAAGCATTAGCAATATAATTAGTTTATTTCATCCCAACGTTCGTCTGTAAGCTAAATCATAATTTTGACAAATTCACCTGTCTTGTTGAAATAAAACCTTTATTTACAGTATGGAAAAAAACGTTGCCCAAACAACTACAATGACAAAGCTCAAAGGCACATTACACATACGCAAACGTTATTTGATTTGAAGTTGACATAATACAAATATATATAAATATCTCTTTCAATCGTTATAATTTTCTCTCTGCTCTGTCTTTAATGGGCAGTTAAATGTGTTGCTGTTTGTACGACTTCGGCCGTTTAGGAGCACGCGACACGTATTTACACAGACGCACGACGCGCGTCTGTGTGAGTGAACGCCATACTGTGGCATGCTCGCGCATGCTCAAATCCTTGCCTGTGGTGCGTCCGTACACGGCGCGCACACATGCGCGCTCCCGATGAACCGTTTGTAGGAAGAAAAAACTACCGTATACCGTGCCTTGACCGCGTTATGTGGAGGGACATTACAGTTGGTCACAATTAGGGATGCAACGATACGGCTATTACGATACCAATACAAATGACGAATACATCGTAATGGCCAAATACGATAACGAATTACGATACGAATGCATCACGATATTTGTTTAATACCATTTTGATGAATTTATTGGAAGCTTTGTTGTATGTTATTATTGTAAGACTAAGTAAAGTAAAAGTATAAAAAAAGTTATGCATTTTTAATAGAGATGGGCCGACTACGGATTTTGCCGACTAGCTAATCCGCCGACTAATTGGTTCTCAATTTGCCGATTAATCGGCCGACTAGTCGGCATTACCGCATACTTATTAGCTATGTTCGGGTGCAATCCGAAATGCTCGGTTCGCCTCACCGCCCCACCATTTGTTGTCACGCGTTCGTGTTTTGATCAGTTTATAATTAAGTTGATTTTGTTTTTGTGTTTGAGTAAAGTACGTATTTTGAAAATTATGGTTTAATTTCTTCTGTATCTTCTGTGTATTCTCCGCTAGGTAATAGTGCGGATGCGACGCGTTCAGAAATTGACACGCTATGCATTTCGTTTCACCCGACACAGTAAAAATTTAAAAATTTTGATATAAATGTATCGTAAAAATATCGTATCGTAATATTTACGATAATGAATGATCGTAAAGGTTTACGATAATCGCAGATATACGATTATCGTATCGGTATCGTTGCATCCCTAGTCACAATCCTCGGTAACGAGGGAACGACAGAAAAGAAGATTAATTGTCACAGGAACTCAATAAATGTGTGCTAAACTCGAAAATGATCAGTAAATGTAGCTATAGAAACTGTCGCAATACTTGATTGAAATAAATAGGTGTATCCGTATATCCAAAGTTCGTAAAAATAGAGGCACTTGTGACAAGCGATAGGTACAATGTATAAGGAGACAAAGCAGTGTGCAAAATAATACAGTTACACTAAAATTACCCGTTTAATTTGAAAATGATTACGTCACTTTAAAATATAAATGACAGTGTTTCGCTGCAACAGAGCCACGTATCTCTCGTTCGTAGGGTTGCCACGCTATTTTGAATTT
The DNA here is from genome assembly GCA_947034925.1 of Eudemis profundana. Lineage (NCBI taxonomy): Eukaryota > Metazoa > Arthropoda > Insecta > Lepidoptera > Tortricidae > Eudemis > Eudemis profundana. Next base: position 2,443,351 of record OX344800.1, on the reverse strand, counting down.
ATTTTTATAACGCTTTAAATTTCGTTAAATGCACATTTAAATCTACGAAACTTTTGAATGATTATTTTTTGTGTTCTTTATGGTAAACAAATTGGATTTAACTAAAATAAAGATGAACTACATAAAAAAGAAAACTAAACTTTATCTTCTATAAAGCCTACGTGCCCAGTCCTAATGATACCGGTAGCATTACGGTAACTGTCTAACAATAATGCTGGGTGAGGAGGCTGTTTAACCATTTGATTGCCTGAGGTGTCGACGAGCGGTTTCGATAGCCCCTCGAAAACTTTTTTACCTCAAATAAAAATTACTCTCTAGATAGCTTAAAAATCTGTTTGGAGTCATAGATATCTGTTGAAAAAGAGTTAAGTAAGGTAGACGACCGAGTGCTTGACACTTTATCAGTAGGGTGTCTACTATTGGACATTAATTAGCGTGTAAAACACAGAGCCAGTGGTGCGGCGTCAAATTAAGAGGAAAAAGTAAGGTGGAGAGAATTGAAAATTAGGTATTTGTAAAATGTGTCGCTGTCCCGCACTGCCCGCCTCTCCCCCGCAGAGCGCGATAGAGACAACTGCAGCTTGGACCGAAAATACCTTTTAAAATTTCATGAAAACAACGTTTCGTAGTCCCCTGATTTCTTCCCCAAAACTTAACTTATTTAACTATTTTTTTCATTAAATATTAAAGAAAAGCTTTGGCCGTGTTTCTATGTTTTCCTTTTTTTTAATAATCTAGTCAAATTTGTTTTCTGGATGTGTGAACACAGCGGAAAATCTGGCATTTTTTTTAGGTTTTTGAAGGTTAATATCTCTTTGGAGAATCAATTTATCGTAAAAAGGAAAACATAGGAACATATCAATAGTAGCCATAGATTTTTGGACAAAAAAATATTGCTCTACTGGCATTATCCAGGGAGGAAACAGGGGACTACGTTTGTATGGAAAAACTGCCCTCCTGTTTCCTTTTAATTTGTGGGCTCCCCAGAGGAAAGTTCAGCTTCCTTTTACTTCGACGGTGGTAGGATAAGGTGTTCAAATGCGTTGTTTTAAGCAAGCCGGTGGGAACCCGTGTCTATGCAAGCTACGCTACTGATGCTGAAAGCGTTAACGAAGCTAATATTTCGAGTCTTTAACTTACGTTTACCTTATTAAACGTTTACGTAATACGGTTTCTTTCACCCATAATCGACTCTTAAACGCCAGTGCTATACTCTATTGTGCAGTAATTACAGACATTGAAGGCTTTCAGTCTCGTCCCGATCTTAGCTGACAGCCCTAGGGCGTCGCTTAAGAACGTTTAATGGGTGGCCGCTCGCGAGACGATCGCTGCTTGGTGCTTTATTGTAGTCGAATAAAACACCGTTTTCAAAATAAAAGTGATAATAAAATTCAAAATTTAAACCTGCACCTCTGCACAACTGCGATACGTGAATCTTTGTCACGCGACAAATACTACCACTTGCCACTCAATATAGGGAACGTGCACGACGAAGGTGCTGCCAACGGTGCAGCCAATCTAAATCATATACCCTCTCATGCTGGGGCCACATTGACGAAAGAGCCGTTAATAACGATAATTTATCGCGATGAAGGACGATTAACGTCATTGTAGCTACGACTTACTATATTTCACATTGACACTTAGATATTGTCATTGACATTGACAGCTTGATTTGACAGGGGTCATAGTTTCTTTTATTGTCCACCTGTGTGGCTTTTGTCGTTTAGTGCTGCCACAGTTCGTGCACGTTCCCTATTCGCCGCGCGTCTTGGTACAGGTCGCGTCACGTAAAAAGATCGCTGGTGGTGGGGCTGCGCAGTAGGCAATTTATCGGTCTATTTGGTGGTATGAGGTGCGGCGCGGGGAGGGCGGGTGCCGCGCCGCATCATTGCCGGGGCGCTATTGGTTCGTCAGTCGACCTTTGCTTTCCGCACTGTGTTCACGTCACGTTCGTTCTCAAAATACTGTCGCGCACAAAAGTGTCTTGTTTATTACAAAATGATTTATGATGTATATTGTTTTTTTTATTCCATTCTACACAGAAACATGTTTTTAATTCCATTTAATAATATATCAACTAATAATACTCAAGGATCCCACAGTCAAACTGTGTAAACAGTTATGGGGGACGATGTTTTACTATTAAGCGTCATACCAAAAAGAAAATTAGGTTCATGAGACGGGACTTTCAACGTTTTAACATACAATATAAATTTAAATATAGACAAACCATTTTTTAAGGGCGTTATATTTCAACGAAGATTAAAAGTTGCGGACAGCTTTGTGTGGGTTAAAAAGTTGATTCACCCTATTAATAAATAAATAATAGATAATAATACATATACTTTTTAATCGAACCGTGCCGCGAGCGAAAGGCTAGTTCAAAAATAAAACAATAAACATAGTACTTTCGTGCGCGAGTGTACCAATGCGCAAACATACCCCCTCCACTTTCTTCCAGCGTTCTTTTTACGTGACGCGACCTGTACCAAATTTTGCCCCTCCGGCGGGGCTTAGCCAGCGACCAGAAAGAGCGCGCGATATACGATAGAGAGAAGATCGGATGCGGTGCGTTCCGTCATGTTCAATGGAAAAAAGGAATGTAATTTATATAAAACTTGTATGAAAGAAAGAAGAAAGAAAGAAAATGCATTTATTTATGCGTATGAGAATAAAGAATGTTCACTTCTTCTATAATCCGATGTAATGGAAGCTTGTGAAGATGTTTGGATCTCTGGATGTTTGTTACTAAATAACGGGGTAACAACTGAATGGATTGACCCGAAATTCAGCAAACAAGTAGACCAAGTCCAGGATTGAAACATAGGACACTTTATATCCCGGTAAAGAGTTCCCTCGGGACAGTAACATGAACTATGCGGGCAAAGCCGCGGGTAAATGCTATTAGGAACGTAACCTAGATTCATACAAGCTCTTAACTTTTGACCACCGGAGGTACAACTTTTGTTTTTTGAACTGACAATTACCTACCCATTTAGGTAGGTAACTTTCCTTTATGCCTTTTCCTTTCTTTTATGCCACACTTGGCCTTAAAGTGCCTTTTTCCACACGCTACTCGTACGGAAAAAGCCGCTTTCTAGCCGAATGTATACATAAAATGCTGTACACAATACGGGAGGTAATAAAAAAAGCACTAAAGCATAGTTACGTCCCTCGCCTGCGGCTCGGGCCGCAAACATCGGCGATCTCGGGCTTTCTTTGGCACCCTAGTTGTGTAATATACTAAAATCTATACCGTCGTATTAAATAAATAATATAATGTAGTATTATTTAAGCTAATAACTTTGCTTAATAAGTTTCGGCTGGTTGGCCTTTCGGTTAGTGTTTGTTGAGGAGCTATTCATATATGGAAAAATTAACAACACCCGTAAAAGTAAGAATCACTGTTGCCACTGCCAGCAGCCATTATAGAGAACTCTCTTTACGGCCTAGAAGAGTCGTTTTGCATATTATTCCTTTATTACCAGAATTCATATGCAAATGCCAAATGCGAGTTCGGGTCCCCGAGGGACCCTGACCCTAAAGCTCGTTCGCGTAAACGCTTGTTAACTTCGAGTGCTGTTCTGAGCATTTTCGTAAATAATATTATAACAAGTAGTAAACTGAGTCCGGTGTTACGAATCAGTAGTTTTTGGGATTAGCCTTGACGAACATAGATAGTAAAAAAGACAGATGAGAAACGCGCATCGATGGTAGGTAAAGACCTACTGTTTAGTATTTTGCCCTTCGATATTTTGTGCACGTAAACCATAGGCTGGTTGGATAGGGACCGTGCACGAACTATAGGTGGCAGCACTGTCAATGTCAAATATAGGGCAGAACTTTTAGATTGGCGTCACCAGTTGGCAGCACCTTCGCCGTGCACGGTCCCTATTGACTCTGTGCAGCATTACCAACAGCTCACCAAAAAAATGGATGGCTTACTTTATGCTGGGAAGTCCAAGCCGCCTGTTTCCGAGATGTATGTTTTTTCATTTTGTTCACACGAAATACCGTCACCGACCAGAACACGAATGTCTTAATATCAGCACAAATATCTTACAAGCTATATTTACAAAGCTATATACTTACACAACACACATATTATATATTTACACTAATTTATAATCTAATTCCGAGAACGTCTTTTAAAATCGCCATCGAAAAAACAATTGAAGCTCAAATCGAGCGTCGCCAATTCCAGCTAGCATTCGTGCTTATGGCGGTGCGTGGAACTCGTCCACGAAAGGCAGCCAATCCAAAGATGTCGGTTATGATGTAAAATGCTTGCACACCTACAGTATTATGCCTAATGCACACACACTCACACATTTAGAAGAATAGATAGAAACCGACCGACGGACAGCCAATATGTTGTAGGAAGGGAAATTTTGAGTTAAATTGTATTTTTTCTAGGTATTGCCTGATATTATCATCAATAGTGAACCAATTTGAACGATTCTATTTTTAATTAATAGGAAATATATCTCAGATCAAGAGTCTTTTCGATTTTACCCCTCGAGGATGAGAAATGACAGATGAAATTTGTATGCATATTTTCGCCTTTCGATTGTTATTTTTCATTTATTTTGCCGTTATTTCCGCTATGCATTTTGGGTGCAACAACGCAGTGTGTAAAATGTACAGTCATTTACGCACGAAACTTAATTTCATTTCGTTAATGTAAGTACAATATAGCCGGCTGTATTATTTGCAGGCATCGGCTGCCCCCCGGGACGCCGTCGCCGATAGATAGCACGCCGCAGACCACGTGCACTGCTGGACAAAAAAATAGGTGCAGCTTTATATAGTAATTTTTAAGAATTTAGCTTTTTCCCGTTACTTTGTATGGGTGGAATTACAATTAATCCCTAGCTTGAGAAATGATTGATTGTCCATATAAACTTCCACTATGTATCATGTTGTACTGCTACAGACTTAGGGTCTGATAACTACATAGTATAAAACAAAGTCGCTTTCTCTGTCCCTATGTCCCTATGTATGCTTAAATCTTTAAAACTACGCAACGGATTTTGATGCGGTTTTTTTTAATAGATAGAGTGATTGAAGAGGAAGGTTTATATGTATAAAACATGCATAATATAATAGAGAAACACCGTGCGAAGCCGGGGCGGGTCGCTAGTACTTGATAAAGCCCATTTCATATTCCTAGACTTCCTTAGGCGCTGGTCCCACCGCCGGCGAGTTAGCGAGTAAAGTTGGGCGAGTACAGACATTGCGGATCTGGAAAGGTCGATTGATCACACTGTGCCTGGTCAGCCCGCAATTAACTGTTACTCGCCCAAATTTACTCGCTTACTCACCGGCGGTGGGACCAGTGCCTGAAGTGTGTCATTATCCAAGTGAGTAAAGTTTTTTTAATTACATATTTAAGTAAAACTAAGGCTTTTTGTCAATAAATATGTGTATTTGCCAAATTTTAAAAATTGGTTTTTAAAAAAGTATCTATAATTTGTTGTGTGCCTACTCCTTTTAGAATATTCACTTTGTTGCTTACTAACTCGGTTTGCAGCCTAAAGTAAAACGGTGTACCATTATTCTGGCCGCCAGTGTAAATATCCTCCTGGACGTGTGCGCTCGATTCTAGGTAATTCTGTTTTTAATTAAAGTTCAGTTACCGTGAAAAAAGTACCGGATGCAAATGAAGGCTTCCTTCCTTAAAGAGAGAAAAGTGGGTTCGCCCCAACTAAATACCTATCCGATCTGGCCGGGATCCTAATTTAGTTTTGTGATTGGATAATCCTTAAACTTAGTTGTGGCGGACGGGGATTAGTTTCGTCTGTTTTTTAGCGTTGTACTTATGTGTACCGTGTTATTTAAAAGATAAATATTGATTTGAAATTTCACGATATTCATTAATTATTATAACAAAACAGGACTTAATTCCTTCGCGACTACGGACGTTACAACACGTCCAAAATGTCAAGATAAATATGTATTGTTTTCACGATTGATTCCGGTTTTGTTAAAATCGTAGTTGGCTAACGCTACGGGTAACACAGCCTATGATTGTAAATTCGCTGTTAATGAAAAATAGGATGTTATCTCCCAAGTTATTACCCACGTACGACGATGTATGCGTAAATAAAAAATGCATTTATTTCAGAACAATGTTATTCATATTTGTAAGTAAAACTTAAAAGTAACCTTATAACTATGGTTAACTTAAATAACTATCTTGGGGGCCATTCATTTATTACGTAAGACGATTTTTGCCAGTTTTTGACCCCCTTCCCCCATTGTGTAAGAAAAAATAAGAAACGACTGACCCCCTCCCCCCTATCTAATATTTATTACGTAAGTTAATGAAAAATGATTATACGTTTGGGCTGTTTTAATTTCTATTCTTCAATGAATCATTTTTGTAGGGACGTTTATTTGTAGATACTAATAGTCTTTAATTTTTTAGTAAAATACATATACGCAAGCGAGCACGCGCCTACGCACTCGCGCGGATTTGCGCGCTTTTTCAAAAGTTAAGATTATTTTGCGCATTTTTATGATCTTACGTAAGAACGATCAAAATCCCTCCCACCCCCCTGTAAGAAAAAGTAAGACATGGTTGACCCCCTCCCCCCCTAAATCATCTTACGTAATAAATGAATGGCCCCTTAGATGCTAAACTTAAATGCAGAGAGGACCCAGTGCCTTATCGGCCCACTGACCCACCTGTCAGCCACGACGGTCAGGAGACTGTGGGGGCTGTCGCGCACTCTGCGGAGCAGTTATACTCGTAGTAGCGTGCGTGTCAATGGAGGCAAAGACGTGCGATCGTACCCTGTGGACTTCTTTTGGGAAGGGGTCACCTATTTTTGGCATAATTTTATTTGTCCGAATGTTCTATTTGCCCGAATACTATTTACGCATAATTGTTATTTTACAGATAATATTGACTTTTCAGAATAACTATAAAAGAAACCTAACCTAACTTAATATGTTCTAAATGGCTGATGTAAAAGATTTTGCAAAATATTTTCCGTTAAAGCTAGAGAAAAATTATGCGAAATAAAATTCGGGCTAAACAATACATTCGGACAAATAAAATTATGCCAAATAAAGGGCACCCTTTGGGAAGACCTATGTAATGTAAGTAGTGCGCGCCTCCGGGTCTATTAACTAAGGTAAAGGATTATCAAATCACAAAATTATTTTAAGTAGCATGAAACGCGATTTGTTTTAAACGTCGATGTCATTTCTTTTCTCGAGTTGCCCGGCAACATCAAAAACATTCAAATATTGTGACAAAACCTAAACTACCGAATGTATAATTCACCGCTATGATTGTCGGATGCGGGGCTTTATATGTAACATATTACACACAATCAAAACTTGCCGCGACGGGGTCTGTCGCGCCGGGAAGGCGAATTTTCCGCCCGCCAATCAGCACTGGCAAACAGGGCGGTAATCAACGTCTGGGATAGAGTTGCCAGATGCCCAGGTTTGAGCGGGGTGTCCCGATGTTTAGGGGGGCATTTTCTACTTTTCTTCTGCCCAATTAAGAATTTGGTAGTGTGGAGTTAAATGTTGTCGTTTTGATCACGCACTTTTTCATTAAAAAAATACGGAACAGACAGATCAAGTCTATCAATATTAACAAAAACCGGGCAAGTACGAGTTGGATTCGCATACGAAGGGTTCCGTACCACTGTCGAGAAACAGATGCCAAAAAACACGTTTCTTGTACGGGGACCCCTTTTTATTTTTAACTTTATCATGTTTTTAGTATTTGTTGTCATAACAGCAATAGAAGGGTGTATTTTCGCTGGCGTAATTTCTCTGGCCACCAATATTAAAAAGATTCCTCCTCATTAGACTGGCATTCGTTGGTTACTTGTTAGAACTTGACTGATTCTACATTGTGACCAAAAGTCCAATTCTAATAAGGCAGAATCTTCTCAATATTCGCCAATATGTCATGACAGCGAAATTACGTTTTTGAAAATACACCCAGAAATACATATTCTGTGAACATATCAAGTGTTTAACTATTAGCATTATTAAAATGCGATAAAAACCGAAAAAACACGTTACTTGTATGAGGACCCCCTTTTATTTTAAAATTTATTTTGTTTTTAGGTATTATTTATTGTTATAGCTGCAATAAAAATATGCTGCATTCCGTGGCAATTTCAAGTCTCTACCTATTCAAACGATAAAGCCCTGTGCTGCCGTCCTAGTCTAAAAGGCGACTTTTTGTTATGGAAGTTCATAGTAAAAAGTCGCCTTTTAGACTAGGACGGCAGTCTGGCTGACGGACAAACGGACAGTAGAGGAGACTTAGTAGGTAAATAGGGTTCCGTTGGCACCCTTTGGATACGAAACCCTAAAAAGTTAAGATTTTTACTGTTTGTAAGGTTTTTTTTTATTTGTAGCATTAAAAAGTGCGTTACCAAAAGGACAATTTCTTAATTCTTAAAGGGTTCTTAAAGGGTCGGCAACGCGCACGTAATGCCCCTGGTGTTGCAAGCGTCCATAGGCTGCGGTGACTGCTTACCATCAGGTAGGCCGTACGCTTGTTTGCCACCCTAGTTGTATAAAAAAAATTGGGCACGAGGAAAAGTAGAAATTCCCAGGGGAGGACATCGGAACGTCAAATGTCTCGATTTTCAGACGAGCTTTATACTAAACTTGTTATCTAACCACTCGATTGCTTTTAGTAACTGTACGATAATTAACAGTCAAAGCACTTATTTGTTGTTGGGAGTGGCCGTAAACATGATACGTTCATATTTTTAAAGCTTCAAAACTCTTTTGTAATGTATGTTATTTATCCCGATTTTAACACCAAAGTCTCGGGACTTTATAGTTCAAATCTCGGTTTTTGTTAAACTAGAGCTGGCAACGCTATAGTCTGGGTAATCTTGCCGGCTCATACTTTTCAGCTTACATGTCATATTTGTAGTGACAAATCCGAGAATAGTGCAGCCAGTGTGTACAAATGCATTTCAAATTACACTGGTGAGTTGCTGCAAGTGTGATGAAGCTGGGCAAAAATCTTGGCGGCTTTTTATTTTTAAATGTATGCGCATTAGTGACAACCTAATATTTTTTTTTAATATGTATGTATGTATATTGGAGATATTTTGGTAAAAACACCTGAATTAAGTTAACACTTGAATCCCTCACTACGCTCCGGATCCTTCGCTTCGTTCATGATTCAATATACGCAATACACCATTTAGCTCCCTGGTGACACAATCTACTAATAAATAGATCTAACTAACTTTAAGACACGCTTTTGTCTTGTCTTTGGCTATTGTCTTACTTGTACTGAATACGACGACTGTCATCCATCATGAAAGAGTATTACTTAAACCCCCATAGACCCTGCTTCAACCTGTTTATTGCGGTGTATGAGTATATTTCTGGTGCAAGGATAGCTGGCAATTGGGGACAGGATGTGCATAGGATATTTTTTAGCTGACTGCGATATAGAACGAGTTGTATTACGTTTACCTTCGCTAACGAGCTATGTAGCATTATCTTAGTTCAAATATAATTGACCTATTCATCGTTTGTTGTTCCTAGGTTTTTATAGACCTAAATATTCATTATTTTTCTACTTTTCGACACAAGTGGAACGAACACAACTACTACTCGCAATTTTTCATTTGTAATTTCAAGCCTTAAGAAAATATGACTCTTCATCATCACCATACAAAATTGCAATAATTTGTAAGTGATGCTAGAACGATTTGCGTTGTTTGCAAAGCCTAGCTTAAAAGTAAATTAATTTCGATCTCCTGGACTCATTTGAAGATTCGATTCTTTGTAGAACATAAGAAGCAAGTCACCCTTCGACAATTGAACCTTCTAACTTTCCAACTCCTAAGGGCCAAAGATTCAATAAGCATTCCAAAAGTAAATTTCAATCCCGCTCCAGACTACGAAAATACAAACATTTTGCAACAATTCTCATCTATTCGATCTCCTGGGGCTCATCGTGCGCCTTCGGCGGCTTTCGGCTATCTTCGGAAAGTTCCGAAGAGTAATCAAAGGATAAAACCTTCTGTACTGCGGAGTCAAGTGGCTGCATAAAGGGGAAAATTCACTTACTTCTATAGAGACCGTTGCAAACATTCAGTGGCGCGATCGCTGTGCGGTCGGTGCGTTCGATACTTGTTTGGACTTTTTTTCTGCGTTTACCGACGATCAGTTGAGAAAACTAAATAAAAAGCTGATTTATTCAGGAATGACACGCAGGCATTGTTTATAAAAACTGCTTTCTTTTTTAACCACCTTACAATTCCTTCTATGTTTCATCTATTCTATTTTATGTTTCATCTATTCTATATATTTCGTTTTCTGGAAATTATCGGATACATGTTGACCAAATGGAATTTCTTGAGCATTTATTGAACTTATTTTACTATCCATCCGCATTACTGTATTGATTTATATTGTTCGTACCAGCACTTGTAGTTGATTGCAGCAGAACCCGGTACCTGAAATCTAAATAACCTTATAATGTCAATGCAACATCTGAGTAGGTTATTACTACCTCCCGTCTTCTACAACCACTGAATATACTATGGATACTCAATAGGTAACTCAATATCTTGCAAATGTATGTATCGAACGGCTGCTACTGGAGTGTGAATCTCGCATTATATGTAGCAACAATAGACCCTGTACGCCATTATTATTACCAAAGTGCTATTGGAGCTACACTTCGCAGCTCGCAAGCTCATTGCTACCAATCTGTTGTGACAGCCGCATTATCTCAAGAATCCAACAGCGTCCAATCCGTTGTCCGAACCACGACTATTATCCTTTATATAAAGCCATAGTTGGTTCAGCGAGCGAATTTGCATAGGAATGGCTGATTACAGAGTTATATCATAGGCGCACCAGTGTGGACCTAGCTTTACCTGGCAAACGGAAAGCGGGAATGTGCTTTAGAGCCCCTTAAAAATAAGGTTACGGTTTTTAGTTTGGAATAAGTGCTGTTTTTAGTTTTATGGTTGGGTTAGGGAGATTGTTTCGGTTAAGGTTTCGCGTTAGGATAAAATAGGAAAGAAACTTGATGGCGTTTCTTTGTTTTACTTACTATTTATAAGAAATTGCTTAAAGATCCTCCTGCCCGTCGAATTATGTTTTTGAAGTTTTTAGTTCTATGTAAAAATTAATGGACATTTTATTGTGTTTAATCTCCGCCGTAAAAATGTGGCTGTGTATGCCGTCGTAGTACCCAACCGATTTTTTGTCCAAAAATCTATGGGTACTATTGATATGTTCCTATGTTTTCCTTTTTACGATAAATTGATTCTCAAAAGAGATATTAACCTTCAAAAACCTAAAAAAATGCCAGATTTTCCGCTGTGTTCACACATCCAGAAAACAAATTTGACTAGATTATTAAAAAAAAGAAAAACATAGGAACACGGCCAAAGCCTTTCTTTAATGTTTAATGAAAAAAATAGTTAAATAGGTTAAGTTTTGGGGAAGAAATCAGGGGACTACGTTGTTTTCATGAAATTTTAAAGGGTATTTTCGGTCCAAGCTGCAGTTGTCTCTATCGCGCTCTGCGGGGGAGAGGCGGGCAGTGCGGGATAGCGACACATATTACAAATACCTAATTTTCAATTCTCTCGACCTTACTGTTTCCTCTTAATTTGTGGTATTGTTGCGGTTTTAGAGCCACGCGGATTTCGTAGTAACGCTAGTGGATAGCCCCAACCGGTTCTATCCTGGTTAGTTTCATGACGTCTATTTTTAAAGAAGATGAATGGCCGAGAAACCAAAGATATCCGGGTATTTTGCCTACTTAATTTGGTAATTAATTACCTGCCAATAAGCTGCGTATCAATCTGAAACCTTCCTCGCCAAAACAGCTCTTTAAACTGCCAAGGTGACAAACTCTTTCCACCATTTGGTTTCGTTTAAGTTATTATTTGTACTTAATTTGGGTGTAAGTACTAGCTTTTGTTTTTTTTTATTGATTCACGATACAAACTTCAACTCACTTACGACTTACGACTATAAATTATTGGTTAAGATACCAGTTCAGCGGTTTAGGCCTGAAAAGATAACATACAGGCAGAGTTGCTTTCGCATTTATAACATTAATTGGTATGGATTTCAGCTTACCGCGAATCGGAAAACGTAGTGTAGGGCGCCCTGTAACAAGGTGGAGTGACGACATTCGAAAGGCAGGGTGGTGACTGGAGGAGCTGTAGATCTAGTTCAGTGGCATGCAATGGGAGAGGCCTATGTCCAGCAGTAGACTGATACAGACTGATGATGATGATGCTAGATTTTAACTTAAGTTATGTTATGCCTTATGTGAATCACACTAATAATATAAATGTGGAAGTTTGTGAAGAGGTTTTTGGATATTTGGATGTTTGTTAATAAATAACGGGGCAAAAACTGGATGGATTGAGCTGAAATTTGGCATGCAAGTAGACTAAGTTCTGAATTGAAATATTGGATACTTAAGTAATATCCCGCTAAAGAGTTCCTTTAGGACAATAACGGGAACAACGCGGGCGAAGCCGTGGGTAAATACTAGTTGTTTATAAATGTGAGTTTTAGATAAATTAATAATAACGACATCGGGGGACAATCTTACACAAAACGAGCTAGTCCCAAACTAAGCAATGCTTGTACTATGGGTACTAGACGACTATATACATACTTATATAGATAAATACATACCTAAATAGATAGAAAACATCCATGAATCAGGAACAAATACTCGTGCTCATCACACAAATATTGCCCTTACCAGGATTTGAACCCGGGACCTCTAGCTTCGTAGGCTTGGCACTCCCACTGAGCTTAACGTGTCGTCGTAAATTATATCTTAGAACTGCTAAACTGGCAAGTCACAGTTCCTCCCACGTTAACGGTTTAAGTTTTTCGTGTTTGGCTTGGCGTCGCGCGCTAATGAAGAGTTGGCTGCGGCGCGGCGACGTGGCCGGAATGCTGTCGCCCAAAAATGCTAGTGCTAATCAATTAACCGGCTTGCTTCGCGGTTAGTTAGTCGCGGTTTTGAGTTGTGATACAGTACACAACTCAAAACCGCGGTATAAAAGCAGTAAATTTTCTTCCTACAAAAAGTACATCGCGCGCTTGAATGTGTGCGCGCCGTGTACACGCATTACAGTCAAAGTTTTAAGAATGCGTGCGTGTCAATGTTCCATTATGGATCGCACTCACACAGACGTGCTATCGTGCGTCTGTGTTAATACGTGTCGCGCGCTCCTATACCAAAGTATAAAGACAACCAAGTAGTTCGTCTTCGCCGTTTAGGAGCGCGCGACACCTGAGCGTGCCTAAGGCACAGGGCTGCCGCTCGTCGGTTCTGTAAAATACCTACTTACTACGAACGTAACTTTTATTAGGTTGACCTCGATCGAACGAACAATCGTTGAGGTCAACCTAGTAAAAGTTACTTATTTCAATATGAAACTATCTGATCGCACACATCTGATGTTAATGTTATTAAGTATAATAGTTTAAATAAATTAGTATTGGTATGTGTATATGTAAGTAACGCTACGATATTTCGGCTCGTTTCATAAAACCACTCTCGTGTTTAAGGCATTTTAGGGCATTTCTCCAGAAATATGTCTGCGGTCGCCTCATTCATTTGGCCCTTTTTCATACTAAATGTATGGAGACAGATGAATGAGTCGCAGACATATTTCTGGAGAAATGCCCTTTATGTATCAATAGAATCAACTACTATTTAATTAGTATACGTTTAAAAAATCTGTTAATTTTACTCATCACTGTCAAACAAAATAATTATCTACTCTATTTAATTGGTATAGGTTGATCACAAAACTATCAAACATTCTATAAACGACTTAAAATATAACATTTATATAGGTAATAATAAAATACACACTTTTCGGGATCCTTAGGAATGCAGAAATATGACAATTCTGGATTTTGCGCATTATTCTTCAAACATCCGAACACACTGCAGTATATACGTCTTCTGTGCTTTGCTTCGTCCGCAGACATTTTGAAAGTTCGACCGCTCACGACGATAGCTCAATCAGCCCTGACTAAGCACGCGGCGATGCTTGTCTGTGGTGCGTCCGTACACGGCGCGCACCTTAGGCGCGCACACATGCGCGCTCCCGATGTAGGTACCTTTTATCGGAACAAAAACTACCGTATACCGTGCCTATACGGCCGAAGTTGGACTACTTGTTCGTTTCTATACTTTGGTACAGTTAAGTGTAAGAATAGGGGTTCATACAAATGCTCAAAAATACAAGGTGGTAAATCTTGACATTTATAAGTGCATTTTAATATGCCTAAATAGGCTACTTGACAGGTTTCTGAAAAGTCAATCCGATTGTTTAATGATGTCTATTGAGCACTCAGAAAGTGGTAATTTTTAATTCTTTTGTGTATTTTTTCCGAAAAAAGCAAATAAAAATGCACTTTTAAAATTAGCCGCCAAAACGGTTTCTCGGACAATATGGCGTCTATGACGACACATGATAGTAAACCGACAAATGTCAACGAGGATCGCATAACGTTCTACCTTTAAAAATAGGATTGACAGATGCTGTCGATGCTGTTTACTATGGTGTGACGTCATCGGCCAATCCAAACCGTTTTCGATAAAATGGCGACAGATAAAAAATAATCAATTTTCATCCGAGTTTTATAAATAAATTATCCATTTATTTTTAGTAATATTGACGTTAATTGGTTTTAATACTTGTAATTAATACATATATCCATAATTCTTCCATTATTTTTCACACTGTCAAGTAGCCTATTGAAGAATAAAGTACTTTGACTTTAAAGGTGTCCAAAAAGAGTTTCGGGTATTTGTTTTTAGCGCTAGAACAAATACACGACACTATTTCTGGACACCTTGTATATTTAAATACACTTTCTGCAGTGGGAATAAAAAGTTCGTACTCATACTCATTTATTAATAACTAGCATTCACCCGCGGCTTCGCTCGCTTTGTTCCCGTTACTGTCCCAAGGGAACTATTTACCGGAATATAAAGTATTCTATTATTCAATCCAGGACTTGGTCTACTTGTATGCCAAATTTCAGCTCAATCCATCCAGTTGTTACTCCGTTATTTAGTAACAAACATCCAAACATCTTCACAAACTTTCGCATTTATAATATTAGTGGGATTATAGAATTCTAGCATTTTCCCGCGGCTTCGCCCGCGTTGTTCCCGTTATTGTCCCAAAGGAACTCTTTACCGGGATATAATGTATCCTATGTTTCAATCCAGGACTTGATCTAGTTGCATGCCAAATTTCAGCGTGGTCCATCCAGTTGTTACCCCGTTATAAGGTAACAAACATCCAAACATCCAAAAATCTTCACAAACTTCACATTTATAATATTAGCGGGATTACATGTCAAGCTTTTGTGGTTTTACAATTTGAAACGACTAAAAAAACTATACTTATGAAACGATTTATTCAATACAAGTTTGTGCACTTGATTCGAAGCTCAATTTAGAAAGGATTAAAAATTTTAACACTTTCTTTTCAAAGCATATTTAGGAAAAATCTCATACAATTCGACCTAGTAAACCTACGAAGTCGATTTTTGAAAAACTTTCTGGAACTTGTTAAATTCCAAAGAAACGTGTGAATCATGGGTCCGATCCAATTGTATTTTGTAATATGAATTAAACAAATAAATACCCAACAACAGCATAAGGCGCACAAAACTTAAATAAACTTTGACCATCGGCCTGCACAGTTAAACAAAGCTTATTATATTACAGTCAAGTTTATCGCGTTTGAGTCAGTTTATCGTGTTAGCGACTGAGTCAAATATTGACGAGCTGATGGCTTATTACTGTTATTGGGGACGCACACAGTTTTGCGCCGGACTGTCGGTCCAGTTTGCCTCTGTTTATGTGTAGATGGTTTGCGTAGAGGCGACGTAGGTACTGCTTTAAGAAAATAATCATGTGGAAAATTTAACCATCAATAACCACATTTTTACTAAAAAAAACCCGACCGCGGTGCACTTTGAAACTGCATAAAATCCGCCATTTTGTTTATTTTAACGAACTTCATACCCAGTGGCACTCGCATCATCAAGACGAATCTAATGATGTATCATTTATCAAAATCGGATGTGCCGTTGAGTAGTTACGAGTGGACACAGGAACGGACATACATACATACATACAGGTCAAACACATAACCCTCCTTTGGGCTTCGCCGCATTCAGGTAAAAATATTACATGCAAAAAGATGCAAGTAATGTTAAGCCTTGTCAGTACTTGGGGGGTGGCCACAGAACTCGATTTCCACCGACTTGCCTATTATTTAACTGTGGAGGATTCTTTATTTGAGAAGTATAAAATTGTATGACTTGATAGGCTAAAAACTAGTTATCTTTAAAATTTGGAGTTCGCAGGTTTACTAGAAGTACCTTAGAATTATGATGATCAGTGAGTGAGTGAGTCGGTGACAAAACTAAGGAACTTTAACGTACAATAGTTCTTAAACTACAAGTTCAAACTTAATGTTATTGACAATATATCTTAGTCATATTATGCCCTATATTGTATACCTGAAAATTACCTGAATGGCTTCGAGAAAAGGATGGTACGCGGCCGTGCCTTTGTTTTGCTCGACTTGGCGGGGGCACTGACATGCCCCCATATGGTTGTGTTGTTGGAATTAGTTAATCAGACGGAAAATAACTACCTCAGTTGTCGGTGAAATTTACGTTGCATGGTAACTTGTTAAAGTTTACGTTACACTTCCAGTGGCTTACAAATTGTTTATACAACTGAAGCGACGTTTTGGCAGCGAAAGTTATAAAAACCCAAAGTAAAAAAATCTAATAACTGCAACTGAGACTCAGTTATAAACAGCGGTGTTGATCCAAAAACATTGAAAAAAAGGTCTATTAAGTATATACAATAGGCTACATGACTAAAAAAAACTGTTTAGTCCGTCTGTCACATTATGAAAAAATAATTGTACACGTATTTTTTGTTTTGTTTGACAAACAAAAACTGACGAGGATAGAGTGCTTAGAAGTTTCGAGTGACGTCACTCTTGAGTACAAATTGTACTCAAGAGTGACGTCACAAGACTCCAGAAGTTTGATGATCTATAACTTTGTCGATTTTTAATATTTTGATAAACCAAAAAATACGTGTCCCATATTTTTCCATAATCTAACTGACGGACTAAATAGAATTACATATTTTTAACCCAGTCATCATCCCTATTACAACAGCAGAAAACAAGGGCTAAAATAAGCTGCAGATGTTAAACATCCAGTCTGCATTTATAACATTCTTTGCCAGTCCCTAGGCCGTTAGGTCAACTATTTGCATTGGAAATTCATAATAATGTTACTAGCAGGACAATTGGCGCCCTTTGATTGTGCCTCCCTAATGGCGTTCGTCCACTCTATTGATATTTGGTATTACCCGTTTTGAATTGATTTTGATTTTTGATGTCCATCGAGCGGTTAATTGGCTTATGAGGGAGTTTATGAAGGGGTCAGTTTAGAATCTAAGCTGACTCCTTCATAAACTCCTTCATATAAAAAAGTATATTTTAAATCATCTAAACTTTAGATGACTTAAAATATACTTTTTTATTATTATGGACCTTCAGTCTATTACAAACGATTTCAGGACCCTCAATTTGTGAGATACCGACTCTGATGGCTGAAGATACCGATACGGGATCGACATAATCTACCATTAGTCTGTGTACATGAAAGTATGTATGCATGTAAATACTTTTTTCTACTCCTGTACTGTTATCTGTCTTTTATTTGGTCACGAACACTAATATAAGAACATACATAATATGAGTTCAGAGAAATCTATACTCTATTCCCTATAACAGCACTAGTGTCGTTATCGTCACTTTACGTTATTGCTAGCAGCCATAGACTTCTATAAATCTAGGTTAAACTTAGGTCAAGGATTAAGCGCTCAATTTTAACTTTACGGTAAAAATGCACAACTACCAACTTAACAAACAATTAAATTCCTACGGTTTTTAAGAATTCATTGATGCCAACATAAAAAAAGCATTTTTAATTTAAGTATATTTTAAATTAAAAAAAAAAGTTTACCATAGACATATACTGTGAGTCAAACGTCATATTTGCCTTGTTTCCAGGTTATGATTAATTTTGTATTTTATAATTTAAAACCTAGTCGTAGAAAAAGTATTGTATGCAACGTTGTATAATTAAGTCAAAAAACGCTCATTGCGTCTCTATTTGCGATACTCGCCGCATTCGCGGCTCGTATCGCAACTCACGCAATTCGCATTTTTTGAACCCACTTATACAACTGTTGCATAAAATACTATAATGCCCAAAATAATATAAGTATAGGGTTGCAAAATACAGGTATATGTACAAAAGCGACAATACATCCTCGTATATTCTATCTAGACTGATAAATGAGGTATGTTTGAATTACAGGTAGTACTTAAGTCAGAAATTCTATCTAGGATCGTTAAATCTCTATTTATTGAAGTTCACGCAATATAGGCGCATATCATAAATAGAATAACAAGCCTGCGTAAACCTATAACCTAAAATAACCTAAACTGTATCGAACATCTTATATCCGTGTAGCATATTTGCGTGAATAAAGTTTCATTTCATTTCCTATATAACTATACGGCAGAAGTGACGCTCTTAGGTCCCCAATACAGTCCACCTGGCTAGACGCATCCAAAACCGGTGCTCGCAAATCCCGTTCAATGTTGCGTTGCGTGCGTTACGGACCCTAACGCATCCACAGCTTACTCGCGGTACAGGTGTCTCTATACTACTGTACTATACTACTTCTACTGAAGCGAGGCTCCAAGGTTCCAATACAATCTGGCTACACGCATCCACAACCGGTGCTCGCAAATTCCGCTCAATGTTGCGTTGCGTGCGTTACGGACCCTAACGCATCCACAGCTCAGTCGCGGTACAGAGTACCTGTCCGTTATAGGTGACATAGTATCCCAGGCTCGGAGAACGAAATCACAATATCGCACGGGTCAAAGGCCTCGTGCGATATCGTGATTTTGTTCTCTTGTAAACATATTGTAGCGGGAGCACTAAAGAGTGCTCTCGCTCCATGTTTACGCTGTGGTCCAGCAGGCCTGCCTAATTTAATGTCCTCGCGGCACATAACGTACTTTTGTTTACAAGCGCGCTAGACGTCGATGCTGCGGCGGCGCAAACGGAACAAAAAGTGAAATGGTGAAAAAATATATCTCGCAGTTGTAGCTGTAAATCGGAAACATGTTGTACAGATATTAATTCTATATTACTTTTGGACGGTACAAAGATCCTCTTTTCTTGAAAAACTTCAGAACAAGTATATACTGGCTCCCATAATTTTTAAAAGTCATACTGTAATGTTATTCATAATTATCGAAAACCATACAACCTATTTTCTATGAAACCGTGAAGTTTTCTATAGGTATGATAACATTTTAAAATACCCTAAAAATATTACCGTTTTAGAGAAACAAATACCGTATGACTTTCGATAATTATGACTAACAATACAGTAATAAACAAGGGGATCCCCTTCTGAACGTTAGGTAATTTTGTTTTGCAATTATGTTCATTTTGTGTTTTTCGCTGTAACTACATTTTGTTGAAAATTTTAACATGAATCGTCAGCTCAATTAACTCGTATTGAAACATACGAGTTAATTAGGATAAAAAGTCGTATAATTAATTAATATATCCCCAGTTTCATGTAACAAATGCAGCTAAAATTCAGCTGTTCCACAGTTAACTAACTACCGGCAACAGCTTGCGCTAGTCAAGTTAAGTTAGCGTTCCGTTTATGTAAGTGAAATGAAGTAGTACATTACACACCGAGGGCGGTAAAATAACGAGTGTCCCAAATCGCAGTTGTTTGTGGCTCGAATTGCGGAAGAGCGCCATAAATATGCACACAGAGGCTTTCTTATTTGATGTGCCCATGCTGTGTACATAATTTTATCTCTTCCTCTGCCCAGGAACTGGGATTTTCTCCCTGCGCATCAGACATAAAAAAGCCACTTACGGCCTGATGTGAGGGAAAATTCATTAAGTATATTAGGGTGTATTTTCGCTGGCGTAATTTCTCTGGCCACCAATATTTAAAAGCTTCCTGCTCATTAGACTGGCATTCGTTGGTTACTTGTTAGAACTTGACTGATTCTACATTGTGACCAAAAGTCCAATTCTAATAAGGCAGAATCTTCTCAATATTCGCCAATATGTCATGACAGCGAAATTACGTTTTTGATAATACACCCATTACCTGCCTACCTGGATAAAGTTTTTGTTCAAAAATAAATTAAATACTTATTGTTCGACTAAATCTATATACAATAAATAAATAAATAAATATCGGGGGACAATCTTACACCAATCGAGCTAGTCCCAAACTAAGCAATGCTTGTATTATGGGTACTAGACGACGGTATACATAGTATAGATAAATACATACTTAAAACATCCATGCATGACTCATAACACAAAGTCGGGTTAGTTACACCACTTATCTTTATGGTCTTTGATTTTTTGGGTTTGTCTCTGCCCCGAATAACAGAATAACTATTAAAACACATCTAAAGTCATTTACCTTATTCTACATGACTCGAGAAAATCTTTCACACTGTAGAAACATCCGTCGAGCAGCCAGCTGTTTAAATTTCTCTCGCTATTTCCTTCAAAAGTCCTAAAGTCATTGGGTATGCGATTGTATATGACGATGCACATGTTATAACATTTTCCCGATATAACATTTTATGGCAGCGCGGCTGTTGCAGGAGATACCTCCTTTTCAATATTTTACCGTTGTCAATATACCTTTACATACACCAGTATACCTTTACCTTAGGTATGAAAGATTTCTTATCGCCGAACATACATGCATTGTTAGGATAGTGAAGCTGGCGCAAACCAATTAAACGAATAACCACATTTTTATAAAACAAAACCCGACCGCGGTGCAATTTGAAACTGCATTAAATCCGCCATTTTGTTTATTTTAACGAACTTCATGCCCAGTGACACTCGCACCATCAAGACGAATCTAATGATGTATCATTTATCAAAATCGGATGTGTCGTTGAGTAGTTACGAGCGGACACAGGAACGGACATATATACATACATACATACATACATACATACAGGCCAAACACATAACCCTCCTTTGGGCTTCGCCGCAGTCGGGTAAAAATGAAGTGGTGCAAAAGGAGATAAAAGAAAAATGTACAAAGGTAAAGCCTACGCAAGAATAGTGTAATATAACTACTGCATTTACACAGGCGTGAGTTTGACAGCCGGCGCGCCACTCCCCCTGATTTCCTGTCATTTTAATGATCCAACATTTTAAATCTGCAACAAATCCGACACAACACCAAATCGGAATCCACCACCACCTAATCCATCTACCTCAGATCTATCACAACGGCACTAGGTTCAAAATCGTACAGCAAAACCACAATGATAACTATGTTGTAACTGACATGCAAAGTTACGCTACTATCAATAGGGTCTTATTTATATTGGTTTAAGATTGAGATTCGTTTGGTTCAACTGTATTTCTGTTTATGTTAGTACACGAACGGTAGGGAGCCAGTAAGCTGCATTGGACACCAATGGATTTATCGTTTGAGGTCCAGACAAGGAAAGCTGCTTTGTCTTTTGAGACAACAAACGGACGCGCCCCGGACTATTCTGAAAACCGTAAAGAAATTTTATTTCTCGTATTATTGTTATCTTATTTGTATTGACGGGCTTAGAAGCTGATATATAGAGGCAGCGTAGCTTCCGAAGCTGATTTTAAAATGTATTTTAAATTGTGAGTACAGTTAGATTTGCTGCTCTGGGTCATTCTCATTTTTGTGCGCATGGTCATTATCGTGGATGTCACACCGTGGTTTTAATTGCTCTTTCTAAACGTTCCACCTAACCGTCATAATATCATGAATTCTTTTTATCACAATTCGCCTGTTGACTCGATTTTTTTTCTGTCGTAAATAGATTCTACTAACATTTGTATAAGTAAGTATAACAGCCACAAATTGTAATCAAAAGTAGCAGATCGCACTGAGCATTGAAAACGCTCTATACAAAACGGTAGGAACTTATGAAGTCATCTGCTCCATCGCTGTATGCTGTATGGCAAAATGTAATTTATTTCATACAGACTTACGTATGAAAAAAATAGCATTTTGCCATTTTGAGCACGAAAAAATGCGTTTAAGCACATAGTTGTCATACATTAATTTTTTTGTGTTATTTAAGCATTCGGAAATTGACTTTAATTTTTCTTTAAGACGATAAATAAAATATCGTTTTCTTTTAAACTTTGTGGTCTCATAACTCACAACTTTACATTTTTTGTTTATTTCTTTTGTGTTTTGATAATTTAGTATTTTCCAATCCATGTAACTATATAAGGTTGTAAAATTCAACATTAGTTAACATCCGAATTACAATTTTTTTATCAATTACCTACTAAGAGTAATAACGCCCACGGTAGTGACTGCGTGCACAAAAATGAGAATGACCTATCTAATACCCACTAAATGATGCACATGTAACCTTTTACTTTATTTTGCATCATTAGTGGGATTTTCTTTCTCAATTTTGTTTTTTGTAATAAATTGAAAAAATAAAAGATCACCACACAAGATTAAATCCGCAACGCAGGCTTCTTCAGGTGGGTACAAATTGAAATGGGCAACAGGCTTCGTCACACTTACCAACAAAAGTAATCCGCAACAGGCTTCGTCACTTTAGCTTACGTTAAAAAGGATCGCCCCGAATCGTAGCTGGCTCAAAAGTGCCCATGACGCTGGCGGCGTTGCCACGCTGTATCGCCAACGAAATTTGCTGCACCAGATACGATCCAGAGCGTGGATCACCACCTCTATCCCTCAGACGGCGACCCACTTCCCTAATTTCTCAATTATATTTTTAGAAAATTTTACTCGTAATAATAGAGAGAAATGGATGGAGACACTAAGTGTGCAACCGTTCGCTGTGAAAGTCTTTGGGGGACACTTACATGGAACGTGCACGAACTATAGGTGGCAGCACTAAACGACAAAAGAGACACGGGCGGACAATAAAGGAAACTATCGCCCCTGTCAAATCAAGCTGTCAATGTCAACGATATTGTAAGTGTCAATGTCAAATATACTAAGTCGTAGCTACACTGACGTTAATCGTCCTTCAACGCGATAAATTAACGTTATTAACGGCGTTTTCGTCAATGTGGCCCCAGCATGAGAGGGTGTATGATTTACGTCGTGCACGTTCCCTATAAGGGACAGCAGTAGAAGTCTCCGAGATGCAATGATGATGATGAATAGAGCAAATGGGCGCTCTCTAAGCATGCTTTATCATTGATTTGAAACACTGGAGCGAGTAACACACCACATGAAACGTATACACGTTACTTTTTTGTTTAACCAAAATTTTCGGCCACACAATAAATTGCCATGAATACTTATGTCTGAATTTAATGTAATTTAGGCACATTTTCTAGTAATTTACATAATTTAGGTTATCAAGTAAGTAGGGCAAGAAAAAGTTTAATATTCGGAAAAAAAAAATATTGCTTTTCTTAGTATTACTTGTTTGAGATTTACTTTCCTTTTTACTTGTCATATACTTGTCGGAGTGAAACCGAGACACTCATGTCGAGAACTATTCTCATCGCAACGTATAATGAAGCATTACTCGCAACATTTGTTTGATTTGCTATTATTTGTTAAGAACAACATTTCCCAGTTTGAACGTGTAGACGTTCCAGGCAAACAGCTCCGTTGGACGTCTAAGAACGGTTTCTCGCAGCATGGCACTTGCAGGCAAGAACCCCCGTGTCATCGGTCCGACGTACTTTGAGCACTTACACCATGTGACGAAACATTTAGGCGTCGACTGAGAAACCTTTTGTTGGAAAACCCTCTGTACTCGGTAAACGAGTACATGGAACTAATGTTATAATTCTTACTGTATTTCTGACATTATTCAATTTGTTTTTATTTTTTAATTATTTTGGATTCTGTATTGTATTGTGACATTGACGATTCTTATTGGGAGATATGATTAATTTTATTTTACTATGTGAATTATTATTTGAGTGTTTTTATATTTCTGTGTTCTGATGTAATGACGATCCTTATTGGGAGATACCATTTGAATTTATTTTGCATTTGTATTTCTGACATTGTGTCTTTTTATTGTGAGCATTTTATATTTTTAATTTTATTTCATTTGACGATCATAGTATAAGATTCATGTAAATTGACATTGTGTAATTTATATTGTACAGTAAACGGCCATAAAGAATGCACATCGATCTTTGGAAAGAGGCAATCGGCTAATTTCGACTTCGTATAGCGATATCTGTGTCGCACACACCATGACGTTTGTTTTGTCAGTCGTGGTTCAAATGCGAGAGAGTGCAGTCGCATATCCAAGTCAATATATAATATAGAGTTGCTAAAACTTAATTTGTACTATGGCATCTATAGGAAAAAAAGGTAAGCCGTTACTTTGCCAGTCACGCGAAATTATTTACAATTTTTTTTCCCGTGTGGTGTCGGATTAGAATAACACCAACCTTTTCTTCCCGGGGGTGTCGCATGAGTCGACTAAGGGTACAGGGTTAAACCGTGTTGTGGGCGATGGCCTAGCAACTTGTCACCGCAATATTACACTTTTTGTCGATCTTTAAACCCACATTTAAATATGCTAGTAGTATAACATCAGTTGCTAATGCTCAGTCAACCCCTTTTATATGTATGTACATATATTATTTTTCCTCAACAAGCAATAATTAAATATAATTACATCGTGTTTTACAGCTCCATATATTCCATGTGAAATCAAAACAAAACAACAATAAAGTACTTAGTTCTAAATTCAAATTCTGATGAACGATTAATCTAATAATTGATGTACATGGAAATTAGCATTCGTTTGTATTCGGAAATGCGATGATTGCCGATGTGCATTCTTTATGGCCGTTTACTGTACTTCTTGTATTATGTATATAAAAAATCTAATCTAATCTATATAACAGGCTTATTTATTTATCTTAACTAAATTGCACAAAAGTAAACTTATCGTACACGGGTGAACTTCGTGTCATAAGGCATTCTCTTACCAGTTAATATTAAGGCAGAGTGCGTTCAGTCAATGTGGTTCATGGCAACACCTCCATTTAAACAGTCACATTTTCATAGAAATGTGACTTTTAAATTGAAGTGTTGCCATGTACCGCAATGCAGAAAAAAATAAAAAGGAAAAGCCTTTCCTTTTTATTTAGTTATGAATATCTCCATATACTAGCAGTTGAACGCAAAGCCAAAGCTTATTTTTCTTATTCAAGAGCCACCTCCATCCCGGAGGTCGGCGACCATTTGTCCATATGCCATATGCATATCTTTAGTCACGCGAATTAGTTTTTCCGTGCTCTCAGCCTCCAACCAGTCCTTGACCTTCTTGGTCCATGATGTTCTTCTACCCCGGCCTCGTTCCCTTTCTATTTTACCCTCAATTATTATGTCATTACTAGCTATTTCCCGCGGCTTCGCCCGCGTTGTTCCCGTTATTGTCCCAAAGAAACTCTTTACCTGGATATAAAGTATCCTTTGTTTCAATCCAGGACTTGGTCTACTTACATGCCAAATTTCTGCTTGATCCATCCAGTTGTTACCCCGTTATTTAGTAACAAACATCTTCACAAACTTTCACATTTAAGTATAATATTAGTGTGAAGATTTTCGAATTTTAAAAGTTTAATTAAGTATACAATTTAATATAACCAGAGATCGGAATAGGTAGAGTATATTTACCTAAACTTCGAAGAATATACCAGTCGAAAAGTGGAGAGTCCCTTACAACAAAATTTTTATCCGGGACTTAAGTCTCGGAATCTTACTAAAAAAATATATTATTGGTATTCTTTAGCACATTTCTCGAACATTCTCAGTATAGCTGTCTCTTTCTAATAGTGCTGTCTCTTTCACTCCTTCGAGAAATTTCGCGATATACTGAAGTGTAGTTCAAAGGCCCATAAGGGGTCCTGGACACAACAGCTATACTGAGAATGCTCGAGAAATGTGCGAAAAAAATTTAGTTGTAAGGGAGTCTCCACTTTTCGACTTTGTTCTTCGAAGTTTAGGTAAATATACTCTACCTATTCCGATCTCTCTATATAAACTTTCAACCCCTATTTAAACCCCTTAGAGAATGAATTTCGAAAAACGGTGATATGACTTTTCTTGTAATCTAATAAAAAGTCTAAACATGACGTTTCAAACCTCTTACTTCTAAAATCTTAGACTCTCCATACAAATTTTGAACCCCTATTTGAACCCTTTAGGGGATGAATTTTGAAAAATCCTTTCTTAGTGCACCCCTAGACTTTATAAGGAACCTACGTGCTAAATTTGGAATTCCTAGGACCAGCGGTTTGGGCGGTGCGTTGATATACAAACTTTCAACCCCCATTTAAACCCCTCAGAGGATAAATTTTGAAAAACGGTGAAATGATTTTTCTTGTAATCTAATAAAGAGTCTAAACATAAAGTTTCAAACCTCTTACTTCTAAAATCGTAGACCCTCCATACAAACTTTGAACCCCTATTTGAACCCTTTAGGGGATGAATTTTGAAAAATCCTTTCTTAGTGCACCCCTAGACTTTATAAGGAACCTACATGCTAAATTTGGAATTCTTAGGACCAGTGGTTTGGGCTGTGGGTTGATAAACAAACTTTCAACCCCCATTTAAACCCTTTAGGGGATGAATTTCGAAAAACGGTGAAATAAATTTTCTTGTTATCTAATAAAGAGTCTAAACATAAAGTTTCAAACCTCTTACTTCTAAAATCGTAGACTCTCCATACAAACTTTGAACCCCTATTTGAACCCCTTAGGAGATGAATTTTGAAAAATCCTTTCTTAATGCCCCCGTAGACCTTATAAGGAACCTACATGCTAAATTTAGAATTCCTAGGACCAGGGGTTTGGGCTGTGCGTTGATAAACAAACTTTCAAGCCCCATTTATACCCTTTAGGGGATGAATTTTGAAAAATCCTTTTTTAGTGTACCTCTAGACCTTATAAGGAACTTACGTGCTGAATTTGGAATTCCCAGGACCAGCGGTTTGGGCTGTGCGTTGATAAACAAACTTTCAACCCGCATTTAAACCCTTTAGGGGATGAATTTCGAAAAACGGTGAAATCGTTTTTCGTGTAATCTAATAAAAAATCTAAACATGAAGTTTCAAAGGTCTTACTTCAAAAATCGCAGACTCTCCATACAAACTTTGAACCCCTATTTGAACCCCTTAGGGGGTGAATTTTGAAAAATCCTTTCTTAGTGCTCCCTTAGACCTTATAAGAAACCTACGTGGTATATTTGGAATTCCTAGGACCAGCGGTTTGGGCTGTGCGTTGATATGTCAGTCAGTCAATCAGTCAGTCAGTTTCTTCTTTTATATATTTAGACTAACAAACTATGGATTTGTAATTGTCTGAGAATAAATGATTTTTTTTAATTTTTTTTTTACTACTTTTAACAAATCATACTTTGTATTCTTATATATAAATATGTCGTATAGTGATAAAATAACAATGTTACATTACCCAAAAATATCTGATTATTGGCTTGGATAAAGTCACAGAGAGGGCGCTAGTTATGACTGACCATCTAGTATTAGATCCTTTTTGAGTAATGCAGGCAGTTTAGTTTAAAAGGAGGAAAGAATGAATTGTCAGTCTTCTTTGGAAATGTAAGCGAATGTGCCTATTTCTGTGAATTTATCGTGTAACTTATTTTATTATTAACGCGACATTTAGATTGTGTAACCACTCACTTGCTTTCGGTAGCTAGAGCTGCCAACTTTGCGCACCTACGATTTGATTTTGGTAGCCGGAGCTACCAGGCGACGTTTGTACAATATTTTATTTTTAATCTGTAAAGCGTGCTTTAGACGACGTTCAAACTCTGTTCAAATCATAGAGAAATAACATGGCAACACAGAAAAAAAAGGGCAGCCAACATAGTAGACTGAAAATATTTTTAAACAGTGTTACTTTACAAGGTGTTGTCAAAGTGAAGTTCAAGTCAGATTTTGTGAAAGTGCGGAGTGTTTAGAAAATGCCGTAAGTACTCAAATTACTATTTTATTATTAAAGTTATATATCAAACGATTCAGTGTTAATCCATCTAGCAGATTGTAACAATATTTTAGTGCCAAACTCATAATTATGAATCACATCTTCACTTGAAAGTAATTTAACAGATTTTTTTCCAGTAACTTGTGAATTAAATGGCTCATATTTTAAAGACTTTCGAATAATTCTTTTCTAACTTATAGTAATTAAATAGCTTGACTATTAAGTTTTTTAATTAAACCATAAAATCAATCAATAGAGGATTTATTACACAGGATTAGCGAAAGAAACAAGTGACAGTAAATTGTAAGTACGGGTGTGGTAGCGCTAGCCACCAGCGAAACAATTCATTCATACATATCGCTTCAAGGTTGTAAGACTTGTAAGGCATGCGGCACACCAGACGCGCTGTGAGCGCGTTTGAGATATTTGTTTTTTTGTACTTACTGATATTTGAACAATGTTATCTATCATTAATTTTGGTGTTTCGGTTATTTTAATAAATATTTTATTGTATGTGTGTATCCATTCCGAATGTTCAATGAGTATATTTTGGAAAGATAAGAGGAGAAACTTTTTTGTTTTTAGTTAACTGGTGGCTTTGTATTTGATAAATACATATTTGGTAGATATAAAATACTTTTGATTGAAATACTTTTACTTTTTAACACTTCATAAAATACATTTTATAAAAAATAAGAAACTATACAATAACGGAAGTTGAATGAAATTGCATCTTGGGCTACTTAGTTGATAACTTTTAATATTACAAAAATACACACTAAAATCTAACTAACGTCTTCAAATATGGTTATATACTCGTTTACTACCAATTCTGTCTGAATAAAATAGCAAAACTTAATGGAATGCGTCTTCATCTACGATTTGTATACTTCTTAATTTAAAAAATATTTTGGCTGAGGGACTGTTCCCTGCACAAATAAAAACACATCATACATCTGTATGTATGATGTGTTTTTATTTGTGCATTAATTTTACGCTTATCTAGGATATTTTACTTTGTTTGAGCAGACCAGCAAAATCAAAAAACTAAGAAACCGGACGCAGTCGTGGACGCGGTCGTGGACGAGGGCAAGGACGAGGGCGAGGAAGAGGAAAAGTTGAACCAAGGGAACTCCTTTCCTCAAGAGAAACAAGCTCCACCTGAACATCCCCCATCTCCTGTTCCGGGTCCTAGTTCCAGGTTACTTATTCAATTCAACTGGTGATCGTATGTTATTGTTTGTAAAAAATCCTTTTCATTTTTGTTTTTTTTTTCAGTAGACCATATGACGAGGAAACACAAATTATGTTGAAGCGATACTCCAGGACAATCATTTCGTCGGCCAATGAGCGTCGAAGAATAGTCGATGCGTATGGTGTAAGCAGTCTCGCTCGAAATATATATGCAAGCTATGTAAAGTATCACTTTGCTTAGATGTATGTTTCGAGGAGTACCATACGAAATATTAGTACTTTCGGCATCGGCGGGGCTATTTTGTATGTAAAGGTCGCTATTATTCAAAAGTAAACATGCAATCGAGGGCTTTCTTTATTACCTCCCATGTTGTGTACATCATTTTAAGCCTACACTTGGCCAGAAAGCGGCTTTAAAAGCCACTTTATGGCCAGGTGTGGCATAAAATCCTTATCCTTACTTCCAACAATAGATTATTTGTCAAATTAGATAGTTAACGAGTTCATATTTTTAAATCCATCTATTGTGGATATATTGCATACATTATTCACTATCCGTATAACCTAGTCGTTTTAAACCTGACGTTTTACAGATTTGGGCATTTTGTAACTAAGGCATTTTGACAATCAAAACCTTTTGCTAAGATAGCCCTTATACATTTAAAACCTTATGCAAATAAGTCATTCTGCCTACTTGTACATTTCACGACCTAGGCATTTTGCTAAGTAAGTCTTTATAAAAGTAAAACTTTGCATACCATGGCAAAATAAAACGTTGACCTCTTGAACTGAACCTATTAATTATTTTAAAAGTAAGTTTTATTTTATAGATTTCGCAGATTCATATAATTTGTACAGCGAAATGACATAAAAAAAATCTCTAAAAACCATTATTAACATGCAATTGGCCCCTCAAGGTCAGCGCCATTTATCAGCACCATTTGAACTAAGTTTTTTTGTTGAAATTATATGTATCAGCTTCAGATATTTCAGCTTAGAAAATAAAACCCATCAAAAACATTACACGTAAAAAGATGCAACTCTCGTAACTCAGTTCTCCTACAACAGAAAAGTTTTGAGATGTAATGTTAAACCAAGTCAGTCCGTGTCCACTGAACTCAATTTCCACAGACTTGCCTATTATTTACCCGAGGAGGATTCTTGGAAAATGAGTTGCTCTCTCAGTTTAAATAAATAGGCAAGTCGGTGAAAATTGAGTTCTGTGGACACCCCCCCAGTACTGACTTACAGCTCAAAACTTTTCTGTTGTAGAAGAACTGCGTTGCGAAACTCGCGTCTTTTTACATCAGAGGTTCTTAAACTTTTTTTGGTCACGGACCCCCTACATTATTTCGAAAACCTTACGGACCCTTTTCGAATACAATCAGAGAAAAAGAGTATAAAGGGCACATGAAAGTTTGTGTTGTATGCATAGCCACGGACCCCCGGCTCTCGTATCACGGACCCCTAAGGGGTCCATGGACCACAGTTTAAGAAACCCTGTTTTACATGTAATGTTTTTGATGGGATCTTATTTCTTTTTGTAAGTCGTCTACCTTTATTTATTTCATTTCAATCCATTCTATTTCCGATTTGAACTACAAAACTAACTTTGTAATCACATGTATTTGTATAGGATTACAAACTTACGTGTGCAGTTGTAACTGAAATTGCAATATTTTTAGGTTTTATAGGACTTGATTGGCTAAAACCTCACTATGTTTAAAATTTGGAGCTTGTAAGTCTGCTAGAAGTTCCTTAGAATTACGATGATCATTAGTCAGTCAGTCAGTGAGTCAGTGACAAAACTAAGGAACTTTGACGTGCAATAGTTCTTAAACTACACGTTCAAATGGAATGTTTTTGAGGATATACTTAAGTCTTATTGTGCCCTATATATACCTGAAAATTCGGGGTTCTAGCTTTAGCCAGCACAAAATTACAGGAGGTTGAAAATGGCTTGAATGGCTTCCAGAAAAGGATTATATACGGCCGTGCCTTTGTTTTGCTCGACTTGGCGGGGGAACTGCCGTGCCCCCACATGTATTAAACCATAAAATAAAATACCATACATTTGAAATATAATTAATGCCGTAGAAATAAAATAAACAATCACCCTCTTTTGGTTTGTATGGAAAATAGACCGTTCACCTCAACCTTGGTTCAACGAACTTATCTTTTTTTATGTTATACGCTACTTAATGTTTTAACCAACTTTTGTTTAGTTTCACCTGCCTCGGTGTCTGTCTGCCTTTGTGTAATCAAATCTTGCAAGTTAAATTTGACCACTTCCCGGTTTTCATTAAACTGAAGCAAACTTTCCAAGGACATGTAAATCAGACAATGCGATATGACACGAAGCTGATCTGCTGATGAAATAATATGACAGCCATAGATAGAATAATCCACATTACGCAAAATAAATCCGCCATGCTCGGGCTCATTTGATTCGTTTTGACGCGCAGTGCGCAGTATGCGATTGTAAAAAAAAGTATAGAGTCTGCAACGAAGGCATGTTAAGTTATTTCATTGTAAGGTATATTTATGCCACACCTGGCCAAAACGTGGCTCTTACCGCACACTGCGCGTACGGAAAAAGCCACTTTCTAGCCAATAAAATTATGTACACAACACATGTACCATTTCCATCACATATTTACAAAACTTTTGCAATCTCGGAGTTTCTTTGTATTACCACCCTAGTTGTGTAATAGTACATTACACAACTAGGGTGGTAATACAAACAAAGGCCGAGATCGCAGAAGTTTGCAGCCCGAGCTGCAAGCGAGGGACGTAAATATGCGATCGAGGGCTTTCTTTATTACCTCCCGTGTTGTGTACATCATTTTATGTCTCCACTTGGCCAGAAAGCGGCTTTTTTCGTGCGCGCAGCGTGCAGAAAAAGCCATTCTATGGCCAGGTGTGGCATAATATACTATTACCACTTTAGTTGAGTAATGTACTACAATAATATAAAAGAATAGTGTCTTGGTAAAAACTAGCCAAATCATTGTGTATGATGGAACAAAAGCGCTGTCAACACTTTATTTATATTATCTTATTATTTAGTATTGATCAATTTGGTGCTCATTATGGCCGACATTAATAAACTTTTTGAATTATGTCCATTGCTGTTTTATTCTACACCACACTTTTTTTATGACGAGCTGTCACATGTTACAACTTTATATTCACAGCCAATACCTAGAGTGGAGGTCAAGGGATGCATGAGGGGCGAAGAACAGCAATAACTAGACAGGTTTAAATATCACTCTCACCTCACGCCCATCAATTTAAACCCTAGTTCTCAATAGATATGAGCGCTGACGGCAAATTTCGCGGCAGCGGCGTGGCTTTGGATCTTAATATTTTTATTTAAGCCTGATTTGTAAGAGGAAATGCAGAAAACCACATTTCTATACCAAGATAACCTGTATTTTATTCTAATAAACGAACGGAGGACATAAACCACCGTAATTGTTTTTTTTTCAATTTCGCACCTAAAATTGTGTATGTGTGTCGTGGAAGATTGTTTATAGTTGTTATGTATATCTTTCACTTGCGTTATAAACATCAATTGAAGTCGATAAAAACGACGACGCCGCCTAAATACTCGACGCGACTGAGTGAACAAATGCGGGCGGGCTACGGGTGCGAGCGAGAAAACAATCCGCAATTTGTTACGGTGGCGCGACGGCGCTGCGCTAAGATCTAGTTCTCAATTAATTTGATACTAACATTCCATGGAACTTTGAAGAAACGCACGTCAAATGAAGGGCAATTACCTAAAATGTGTAACGTGGTTGAAGTTGCCCTTCAAGTTACATTTAATTTTTTCAACCTGCTTAGAATAGATAGATACACTAAGAAGATTTTATTTGACCTTATTGCACAATATATGCCTGTCTAAAAATTACATAATACAAAAAAAATTGCGTAGTCGGTCAAAAATTATGCACTTATTACGCAGTATACAATTATTCTACAAACAACGTATGTACATATATGTAGTTATTGTTGGATTCATACTTTTTTCTCAAGTCAAAATCACGAACATATCTTTAATTTTCCTCTCGGACTGGGTTGACGTTGAAAAAAATTCGTCATAACAAATGTTTTTATTAAATCATTTATTACACGTTTTTACATTCACGTCAGCATTCACACTGCGTTGTATGTTATTTTTTTACCATTTAGAAATAATTCAAAACAGACCACGTTCAATCGTATCTTATTACCTAGTCGCCAGCACCATACACAACAATCAAAAAGCACCAATCTCACAATATAGTAATTGAATTACCTTTTAGTTCTACATTTACTTAAAAATAAATTTAATAATGTCTAGCAAGTACAAACAGAAAAGTAAATTTAATCAAAAGTAGACAAAACTTTTGCTTTTACAAAGTTTTATTCACCAAACAATTATTTATATAAGTTATTACTGAAAATAACGTATGCTCAATTTTTAAAGTACTGCATAGGTAAATTCTGTGTTGCGCGCACTGTGCCGCGACCTTAACGGCTGGGCTGCCGATGTAGCAGCCATCTTTGTTTTGTTTTGTTGGTCAGTACGAGCGCGAACCAGTCACGTGTTGCGAAAAATGTATACCGGCGTGTTTATTTATCATAAAATCTGTGTAATTATGTGTATTTAAGGTTTCTAATTGTGTAATGTTGTGTTGTGGTTACAAACTGTGATTATAATGTGTTAATTTAAGGTGATGACGTGATTTTAAGTTATTTCTATCATGTTTTTGATCGGCCCAACGAAAGTTCGGCAGGTACGTACATTGTGTTTGTTGTTGTTTTGACTTTATAACCGCAATTAACATGCTAGTTGCCAAATAAGTAAAATCAGAATTTAAGATTATTAGTTGTTTGTTCTAACTAGGACAATATTTTAGTTATTACGCTTCTAAATTATCCATAAATAAATACTAAACCTGGCGAACGGTTTCGTTCCGTATTTCCGTTTTTCTTGCGTGTCTATTTTAAATGAAGTGATGTTTACCATAGAATTTTATACGAACACTTGTACAGTATTTGGTATCAAAAGAAAGGTAATTTAATCTACTTTTTAATGTATTTAAAAACAAACAGGGTTATCGCTTTAGATTTTTTATTAAAAATACAATTCTCCTCGAAGTCGTCAACTTTATCAATGCGTCAACTTTACGCATTTTTTATAATTATTTTTACTAAAAAAACTCATATAATGAGTAACAAAATTAAATTCTTTGTTTCTTTGGCTTTTTAGTGTAAAAAAATCTTACCAATTGGTTCAGTAGAAGCCAAATTATGAATTTTTGAATTAAACTCGACATCGCGCCGGCATTTGTCATAAAAGGCGAAACAATTTAGGCTGCCATTTTTAAAATCCCAAAGCAAGTGAGTGGGTAATGAAAGACATGGAGAGCAATACACCAGTACTCAAACTGGTGCGATTACTGGATTATTGGAGAATTAGTGGACCATGCCACTAGGGTGACCAAAGGTGATCCGGAACCCAAAGGTAATGGTTCTAGGCCATCCTCGTCATATATATGTACGAAATACGGTGCTTTTATCGTTTTAATAGTTACTACGACTTCCATATCTTAGAGTTGTCGTGGACGCACTCTAGCTTCGGTTTTGTTCCTTTTAATTATTTTATGAATATCTAGTATCTTCATATGCTAGCAGCTGAACGCCTAAGTTGTATCAATAAAGACACCGTCCATTAGCAAAATGACTTCTGGAGCAACTTCGTGCGCCGCGCGATGTTCATAATTTTGGCTAAGATATTCCGGTGCTGGTTTCTAAATTAGTGACAAAAAAACATAATTAAATTACGGTTCCTTTTATATTAACTATTTTAAGGTTTTGTGTATCTACAATATACTCTACTACTACTTGGTCTATCAGCCTGTTCCTATAAAAAAATCCCGTGTAGGTACGAAAACTTAAACACGTTGTGTTTTGAAAAAGACCTTATATGTATTATTTGGTTTTCAGCACCCTTAACAAACGTGAATATAGTGGAGTCTTGCACATTGAATTATATTATCTAAATTAGTGGTTCCAAACCTGGGGGTAATTACCCCTTTAGGGGTAAAATTAAGTTTTCTTAGGGGTAATACTCATATTAAGTCGTTTTTCTTTGAGTACTTTCATATACTTGTCTGTATTACCTATTTTTTGGAGGGGTAATGATACAAATCTAGAGGAGGCCCGTGGGTGATGTGGCAATAAAGGTCACCAATCACTGATCTAAATAATGAGAATAGGGTTTAAAAAACATTGTTACTGGACCATGGATAATCATGTTTCAAAGTTGGCTTGTTTTTGCAATTGGCATTAATTATATAGTATGAAAGTCTGTGATTTCACAGACAATTTATTAGTTACTTAAATGTTTTTTTAGGAATACATAAGTATTGAATCAGAAACATGGAAATAATGTGCTCTAAAACTAAAGTCGTAGATGCAGATGTCCAGATTCTAAGCTGAAATGGGACCGGTTCGAATATGCCTGTCGCATGCAGCCTTAAAGATGGGCGAAAATTGTTACTGACTGGATCCTGCGAGATAGCGTTCGGTCTGCCAATTATCCGCAAACTGAAAAGGAGACGACGACGGCTACAGGAGCATCTGCCGGGCACTGGCACACAGCACAGGCTATTAAAAAAATCTGAATTGCATTTGAGTCGATTCACAGTCCAGTTTGGGAATGGACTCGTAGCAGCGGGGGCGGCGGGTCGTAAACACAATTGTTGCGACTTTAAATCAAACGACGAGTCATTAGGGGCACGTGCGACTCCGGAGTTCGTGCGCGGCTCCACAGCCGACGCGGCGACGATTATGCTACACATTCGGAAGAGAACAAGGGTTGTTCCCAAAAAAAAAGATGTCCGTGGCTTTCCGTTGTTGTTAAGAAAATGTTCGGATCTTGCACCCCGGTCTATTATTGGCGACTTCCAGCCATGCATTCTTTATTTTTTATGCAAAACGTTGTAACGCCTTGTATGTACGCCTATCTCTGTTTGTTCTCCAAATAAATAAAATAAAATATTAAAACAAGTGTTAACTTTTCCCTTTGGGTAACGAAAGTTAACCGTATAAATTGTTTGGTAACTTGCGTTACACAAAGGAACAAGATATAACTACGGATATTTTTTGTGGAAAACGACCCACATACGAAGCCACAGTTAACTGACCACCCATGAATGAAAATGAAAATGAAAAATGAAAATGAAAATGAATTCGTTTACAAATGTACAGTTGACAGTGTGTTCGATTGTCGAGTGACTAGTCAACAAAAAGGCAAACAAGAAAGGCGATGACTTATTAAAAAAAAAAACTTAAGGTGATTCAAGTCGGTCGGATTTCCATACAAACATAAAGAGGGTATTTGTTTGCTGTGCCAGCATCATTTGTGGTTGAAGTGGTGTTTTATTTGCGCCAGCTTACATGAAAACTCTAAAAAGCCAAAAAAATAATAATTTTAGCCAAAAAGTTTAGTTCTAAATGATATTTATGGCGCTGACTTAAAAGTCCCAATTGCACGTTAATTCTCGGTTTTCAGGACTTGTCAAGTATTTTCACGCAGACCACATATATCAAACTATAAAATAAAACACATTTTAAACATGATTCATGGCAGGGAAGCAAACAACAGTAGCATGGCGTCCAAAGAACTCGATTCCTACCGGCTTGCCTAATATCAGGCATTTGAGCACGTTATTCTACAGCTCTTAAGAAAAATGTACGCCAAATCTGCACCGGCTTGCCTAAGGATATCTTTTACGCCACGCCACTGGTAAACAATTACCCTTTTTATATTGAAAACCGATTGACTCTGTGGGGCCGATTTGGACCGTCAGTTACGCTCCATACTTATTATATTTCGATGGACACAACGGGAACGCGAAACAAAAATAATGAAAGTACAAGTGAACGGACAGCCCATTGTTGTAATTATCCCGAGAAAGTTTGTTTGTCGTTAATTTATCGCCGCCGAGTGAGGCTGCGCAGACTGCTCGAACTACCGCCGAGTTACCGGCAACTTGGAGACTTGTGATATATGCGGGGCCAGGTGATAGAGATGACATTATTCGGTTCATGGAAGCCCGATTAGTCAGTTGCAGATTTTTTTGGCAAATATTATTTTGATCAGCCAATTTAATAATTAGAACGATGACCAAACGATTATAGCCAAAACTATAAAACAAAACTCTCAAACTAAGTATTTACCTGGATAAGTTTGTTAGTCACCTTGCGTTCTTTATAGCGGAAATAGAAGCCCCGCAAAGCGGGGCTCTGTCAACTTGCTCGCCCACTGCATAAAAAAATAAGCATTACCTGGAGAAAGTTTGTTTGTCATTAATTTATCGCCGCCGAGTGAGGCTGCGCAGACTGCTCGAACTACCGCCGAGTTACCGGCAACTTGGAGACTTGTGATATATGCGAAGCCAGGTGATAGAGATGACATTATTCGGTTCATGGAAGCCCGATTAGTCAGTTGCAGATTTTTTTGGCAAATATTATTTTGATCAGCCAATTTAATAATTAGAACGATGACCAAACTGTTATGTTTGTATAATATAAAACGTAGATTTAAGCTTATTTGCGCATCGCTATGTTGGCAACACTATAATGACAGTTCTGGAATAGACTCGTTTGGATAACACGCTTTGTTTCTTTGCTGCTCCCGAAACCCCAGGATTAAGTATCCCTGCATATCCCGGAACCTGGACTCCATATAGAATACAAACGATTATAGCCAAAACTATAAAACAAAACTCTCAAACTAAGTATTTACCTGGATAAGTTTGTTAGTCACCTTGCGTTCTTTATAGCGGAAATAGAAGCCCCGCAAAGCGGGGCTCTGTCAACTTGCTCGCCCACTGCATAAAAAAATAAGCATTACCTGGAGAAAGTTTGTTTGTCATTAATTTATCGCCGCCGAGTGAGGCTGCGCAGACTGCTCGAACTACCGCCGAGTTACCGGCAACTTGGAGACTTGTGATATATGCGAAGCCAGGTGATAGAGATGACATTAAAGTCGGTTCTTGGAAGCCCGACTAGTCTATTTCATAATTAGAACGACCGCCAAACAATGATGGCCAAAACTATTAAAAAAACTCTCAAAACGAGTCGATAATTACCTGGATAAGCTTGTTAGTCACCTTGGGTTCCTTATAACGGAAATAAAAGATCCGCAAAGCGGAGCGCTGTCAACTTGCTCACAGACTACTGCATAAAAAAATAGCATAAACCAGTATAGTATAGCAGTTTAATGCCAATATTAGTGGGATGATTACGCAACTTAGTGGACACCAGACTATTGTCACCAGATCGTGGGATGCAGGGATGGCCTAAACACGTTAATTATCAATAGGTCAGAGACAGCTAGGGACTATGTCAAGTGAAAATCCAGAACATTACGATTCTTGTTAAGATAAATTCAAATAAAATAAAAAATAAATAAAATAAAATAAAAGTTTATTTCTGCAAGTAGGCCCTTTTACAAGTCTGATTCTAAATATGTATTATTTCTTTTCTTTTGGCGCTTCGGGTAGTGACCTTCTGGTGAGAAGAAGCGCCGGAAGAAACTCACCAGTTTCTCTTTTTTTTAATGTTAAATATAACAACGTATGACATTATTAGGTACATTCGATTTCATTAATACTTTACAATAAACTTAAAACTACATTTTCAGAGATGTAAAAGGTCTCTAGGCGTCACAACAAGACAATTACTGTTAAGATAAATTCAAATCATAATATGATCATATTATGATCTTAAAAAGCTACTTTACCCAACGCGTGAAATTTAAAAATGGCGAACTAACACCCAGTCATAAGGAAGGCTGTAATAAAACGGTGTTTAACAAACAGCGAGAAGTAATATTCGTGAAATATACCAATGAAATATGTATTAAATCCGCGGCCAGAGATTACGATGCGGCGGGATCGAATATTACGCAAGGACACAGCACAGCGCAAGCTATGCTGTAGAATGAGTAAATAGAGCGGTGATGTTATGACTTTTGAGCAGTTAAGGGCCGTCAGGAAACTAAAAGTCAGTGTCAAATCAATACTTGCTCGTGACGTAAAGGAAAGTGAGATAAGCGTACCGTTGAATTGTACACTTATTTTGAAAAACACTCAATAACCATTAGAACCTATTGAATCGTCGTCTAGTACCCTTAGTACAGTCGAGTTCATCATTATCTGAGCAAATATTGGACCAAAAACATCTGAAAAAGACCCTATTGTCGGAAGCATAAGAACTAGATCAGATATTTTTGATTCGTTCTTTGGTCAGATGATGAAATCGACTGTACAAGCGTTGCTTAGTTTGGGACTAGGTCGATTTGTGGGTTGTCTAATGTTTGCCCGAAGTACATATGCCATACAATTCATTTGCCCGAATTGCACTTGCCCGAATTTCATTTGCCCGAATGTTTCGTTTACCATAATAGTTATTTGGCATACTCTTGTTTACCCGAATATTAAATGCCATAAGGATACGATTGCCATACGTATTGTTATCCATATTATTAAGTGCAATATTATTGTTTACCCGAATATTAAATGCCATAATCTTACGAATGCCATACGTATTGTTATCCATATTATTAAGTTAAAAGAATATTTAAAATCCATGCTAAATAGTATTTTCAAATCTGTTCTGGCTATGCATTTGCTTATTACATTTCTGCAAGCGCCCGAAAATTATTTCGTTGTTTTAATACGTTGGTGGGTATGCTACTACATTTATTTTTTGTAACTAATATTCGTATAATGTTTCATTTAACCTTACGTACATTTCAGACAGCGGTTCGGTTTTGTTGGGGGACGCAGTTCAAACCTAACCTAACCTACTTTTCTGACAGCAGTTCGTTTTTGTTGGGGGACGCAGTTCAAACCTAACCTAACCTACTTTTCTGTCAGCAGTTCATTTTTGTTGGGGGACGCAGTTCAAACCTAACCTAACCTACTTTTCTGACAGCAGTTCGTTTTTGTTGGGGGACGCAGTTCAAACCTAACCTAACCTACTTTTCTGACAGCAGTTCGTTTTTGTTGGGGGACGCAGTTCAAACCTAACCTAACCTACTTTTTTGCTTCATGTATTGATTTTATGGGAAACATAGATTCTGGCATATGATATTATTGAAAATGATTTTATGGGACACAAAGATTCTGGCATATGATATTATTGAAAATGATTTTATGGGAAACAAAGATTCGGGCATATGATTAATATAGTAAACAATGAGTATGACATATGAAATTATGGGAAACAACATTATGGCAGTTGAATAGTATGGCAAATGAAATTATGGCAAATGAAATTCTGGCAAGCAAGTGTATACCTCGATTTGTGTAATACTGTTGGGGGACAGGTTTACACAAATCGACCGAAAGTATTTATTTAATACCTACTAAAACGATCAGTAGGCGTATGATGCTACGCTTTGCCGCGCGATAAGTAAATGATAAAGGATCCGTTACCTTCTGCCAAATATGTGTGTGAGAGTGACGGATGCTTTAGCATTTATTTATCGCGCGACAAAACGTAGCATCATAAGCCTACTAGATATATTTTTTGAAGTGGAGTCTTCGTTGTTTGCAGTTTATATAGGGGTGCAGTACATAAGTTAGTACGTCACATCCGGTCACACTTTTTTAAACGAAGGTTATTCTAATTAAAACCTTAAAAATGATGAATAATGCGTCATTTAAATCTCCGTATTATCTTCGCGCTCGCTTCTCTTGTATAACAGTGCAGTCCGGAGGCCGCGCGGGAAGCAAAGAATTTAATCTACAATGAAAGAAGTTGGAAGTTCTTTGTGCGTGTCACCTACCGCCCGCCAGAGGGCGAGCCTGATCTGTCACGCCGAGCGACGAGCCGCAGATGTGACATTTGTGACGCAACTTAGAAATTAGTAC
Organism: Eudemis profundana; assembly: GCA_947034925.1. Lineage (NCBI taxonomy): Eukaryota > Metazoa > Arthropoda > Insecta > Lepidoptera > Tortricidae > Eudemis > Eudemis profundana. The sequence goes on along the minus strand of OX344800.1, from coordinate 2,402,042 downwards.
TTGAGGAGTTCCTCATATATCCCATACTCAACACTGAATTTATAAATAACCCTTTCAAAAAAATAAATAAATGGGTCATTCCACGTAAAAGTAACGCGAGTCACGATATCATTGCGTGTTTTTTTGATTAAAAATACAAATTTAAGTGCGAGTATATCTAGGGATGATAAGTAACATTTCTTTAGAGATAAATTAACACTGAGCGTTCTTATTTATATATTTGCCATTTGCTGTTTTTTTTTTATTTCTGGTTACTCTTCAAAATCTAATTAACACTTAAATTTGCATTAAAATGATTCAACACGCACTAAAACCGTGGCACGCGTTACCTCTTACCGTGGAATGACCCAAATCAGTTATCAGATTTGAAAATCTGATAATAATGGTATAAGTAATTGTTCAAATATCACCAAATGAAATGGAACATTCTATCACTAAATTACACTTTTGACGTCAAACGCCAAGCGAAAAACGTTACACGCTTGGTTCCCATACAAATCGACGAACTATTATTACCTTCTTTCTCGATATATTTCTGTGACAAAAACAGTCTTTCTACGATGTTATTATACGTATAGATAGATATATGTATTTTTCTACTCCTGTACTGTTATCTGTCTTTTACTTGGTCACGAACACTAATATAAGAACATACATAATATGAGCTCAGAGAAGTCTATACTCTATTCCCCATAACAGCACTAGTGTCTTTATAGTCACTTTACGTTATTGCTAGCAGCCACAGACTTCTAAATCTAGGTTAAACTTAGGTCAAGGATTAAGCGCTCAATTTTAACTTTACGGTAAAAATGCACAACTACCAACTTAACAAACATTTAAATTCCTACGAAAAACAAAACTTTCCGAACTAAATTCATTGATGCCAACATAAAAAAAGTATTTTTAATTTAAGTATATTTTAAATTAAAAAAAAAGTTTACCATAGACACATACTGTCAATCAAACGTCATATTTGCCTTGTTTCCAGGTTATGATTAATGTTGTATTTTATAATTTAAAACCTAGTCGTAGAAAAAGTATTGTATGCAACGTTGTATAATTAAGTCAAAAAACGCTCATTGCGTCTCTATTTGCGATACTCGCCGCATTCGCGACTCACACAATTCGCATTTTTTGAACCCACTCATACAACTGTTGCATAAAATACTATTACTAAAGAAACGTACTACCTACTTTAAAATCAGTAAAGTAAAACATCAAGACCTTTAAATTATCTAATTGAGATCGTGTTCTGGATTATTTGGTAAATTAATGATCATAATTTGTCAAAATAAGCTTATCTTATTTGAATTATGGTTAAAGTTACATCATGATTTAACATTTAGTTGAATATTAATTATGAAGCCACAGGCGGTATAGTTTTATTTTATTTACTTTTAGCTTTGATTTTAATTGTCTAAGATAGTTTTGTAATGCATTAAATAGTCTATATTTTATTGAAAAGTGAATGTATTATGATCAAGCCATTGATAATGATAACCAACGTATCAATTTTATTTATTTTATTTTTAGTTTGATAGATTTGACTTAATCGTATTAAGTTTGTTACGTGTATTTTAACTTTAAAGACCTGAAAAAAGCCTCATCCATTCCCTTTCATTCTAGCATCCGCGCCCCCTTCCTTACAATTCAATATCATCCCTTTGTTGCTGGTTTCACTCTAATAAATGCCAGTCCCCAATTTTGGAGGGAATAATATTGTCACCTCAGAGTCAAAGCGCCTCTGGCAGCGACCGGCAAAATCCGTCCCAATTCATATCACACCATTTCTTCCTATTTAAAAATGAGTTTTATGTAAAGGGAATAAGGTTGTTTTTGGGTATGTTATAATGATTGAGATAGGAGGTTTGGTAAGTTAGTATCAGTCTTTGCCTTTAAGCTACTTGTGGAATGAAGATGAACCGTGGAAATTTTTATTTGAAAATGGTAAATTGGGTTTGAATGGCATTTGCGTTACTATTATGGGATTGTTATGGAGATATTCGTATGTTATTAGGAAATATAATGTTTGATTGGGTTTAGTGTAAGACTAAGGGCCTTATCACACTGCGAGCATGTTTTCATTGTTTTCATACAGATTTCGATCGCGGCGAACTCGCTACCAGCTCGCCGCGACATGTTTTGTATGAAAACACCCTCTCAAATCACCATTGTGATAAGGCCCTTACACTACTCTGCAGTGGCGTGGCGTAAAAGATATCCTTGGGCAAGCCGGTGCAGATTTGGCTTACATTATTTTTTTCATTAAACATTAAAGAAAGGCTTTGGCCGTGTTCCTATGTTTTCCTTTTTTTTTAATAATCTAGTCAAATTTGTTTTCTGGATGTGTGAACACAGCGGAAAATCTGGCATTTTTTTTTAGGTTTTTGAAGGTTAATATCTCTTTTGAGAATCAATTTATCGTAAAAAGGAAAGCATAGGAACATATCAATAGTAGCCATAGATTTTTGGACAAAAAATTATTGCTCTACTGGCATTAACCAGGGAGGAAACAGGGTACTACGTTTGTATGGAAAATAGGTTAAAAAAACTTTTTAAGTTAAACGGTTTTATCTTATGTTAAAAAATGTACCAAAAAGTAGAAAATAAATTTAGGACACAAAACTGGATCTTTTCGAGATTTTGACATCTGTTAGGTGGAAAATCGTCCAATAAGCGGAATAACTAATAATCTGGGACTTAACATACTAAATAAAAACGTGGGGCACAATTTTTAAATAATATTCCTTTGGACGGGCTTTCAAATACATGATGAGTTTTCCTACTTACATAATTAATAACACCCGCATCATGCCTTGCCTGGATTATAACACACAGATAATATACACAGTAAGCAAACTATCTATGTTCTAAAAGCATCTCAACTCAAAGTATCAAGCAGTTAGTGCAAACCGCATCAACGTAGTCCAGCAGTCTTCATGTTTATACGGACAGACAAACAGATGCGGGCAGATATATTGTTTCATAATATGTAAATAGATATGTAGATAGATGCAAATAAAATGCGCCCCACGTTTTTATTTAGTATGTTAAGTCCCAGATTATTAGTTATTCCGCTTATTGGACGATTTTCCACCTAACAGATGTCAAAATCTCGAAAAGATCCAGTTTTGTGTCCTAAATTTATTTTCTACTTTTTGGTACATTTTTTAACATAAGATAAAACCGTTTAACTTAAAAAGTTTTTTTAACCTATTTTTATTTTCTAGTTTTTAGTTTAATATTCAACTTTTGACTAAAAACCATTGCGCAAACTATTCCTTATTTTGAACTATCCTCATTTCATTTTTGTGAGCCCGAAGAAAGTCAGGAGCTGGACAGGAGAATTTTTCAAACATTAGGTACTAGTAACCCTCTCTAGTTTGGTTGAACTCATTTGGTTGGCATTGATGAGCTGATTATAGATAGAACTGATGATTGACTTAGAAAGGGAAAGCAACTAATCAATTTTAAAGGTAAAGTCTCATCTCATTTTTGCGAGTACCAATGACGAGTTTCAGGGTGCAAAACCGATGATTGCACGTTCAACACTGCAGAGCTGAAGAGTAACTTTCTGCGTATCACCAACTACGCATATTATCCCAATGTAGCTCGCACCTACGCAAGCATATGGACCGAGTTAAAGGCATTTGGGTGTTTGTAAATACCAGAATGGGCTCGCCTTGCCACACTGTGATAGTGTACGCCTACGGTTTGGGGTTACTAGTAACAGTTCAATATTTTTAATTTCCGTTTTCTCACACCGTCATCAGGCCCTTGGGACTAAGTATAACTTACCAGCCTTGTCAATACAAACCGAATTACACAAAACTCGTTGGGATTTAGTAACGTCAAAATATTTCAATTTTCTACCTCCAAACTTCCTCATAAAACCTATCGCCAAACCGCTGCGCCGCCTCGCTGTTCAATGTAAAGGAATCATCAATACCAACCAAATGAGCCCAAACACGAGGGAGGAGGGAACGATTGCAAATACATGAACATTGCTACACCCTATCTGGCTACCTATATCTAGGGAAGAGCCACAATCATCGAGCCCTTGTTAGCAAGCATAACGTGTTGGGCTCGTCAGTACCAAAAAAAGAGCTCAAACTCGAATGCGTTGTTAGTAACAGTTGAAGATTTCCACATTTTACCTCCTGATTCCATCAGCCGACCGTCAATATCAACCAAAAAACCTAAACTCGAAAGGGTTAATAGTAACGGTTGAGGATTTCGACTTTCCACCTCGTGACTCATCATCATTGCCTTCGTTAGCAAGCGTAATTTGGACTCATCAATACCAACCAAATGAGGCTGAATTCGAAGGGGTTACTAAAAACGGTTGACGAGTTAAACTCTCTAGCTCCTGACTCTATCATCAGACCCTCGTCACCATGTATAACGTATTGGGTCCGTCAATACCAAACGACCAACCGTTTGGTTGAAGAGATTAGGTACTTTAAACGGTTGAAGATTATCTTCTCTTCATATCCTGACTCCATCTTCAGACCCTCGGCACCAACTTTAACGTATAGGGCTCGTGAATACTAATTAAATGAGACCAAACTTTAAGGGCTTGTTAACAACGGTTGAAGAGTTCCACTCTCTACCTCCTGACTCCAGCATCAGACTGTCGCCATCAAATATAACGCATTGAGCTCAACAGTACCAAGCGAATGAGCCCACACTTGGAGGAGTAGCTAGTAACGGTTGAAGAGTTCCACTCTCTACCTCCTGACTCCATCATCAGACCCTCGCCATCAAATTTATCGTAACGGGCTTGTCAATACGAAAAAAATGAGTCCACACTCGAAGAAGTTACTAATAACGGTGAAAGAGATGCATTATCCAGCTCCTGACTCCATAATCAGACCGTTGTCATTAAGTATAACGTATTGAGCTCAATAGTACCAATCGAATGAGCCCACACTCAAAGGAATTATCAGTAACGGTTGAAGAGTTACACTCTCTACCTCATGACTCCATCATGAGATCCTAGCCATCAAGTTTAACGTAACGCGCTCGTCAATATCAACCAATTAAGACCAAAGTCGAAGGGGTAACGGGAAGAACGGGTAACTGGTAACAGTTAAAGAGTTCCACTCTGTACATCCTGACTCCATCATCAGACCCTCATCACCAGGTTTAACGAATCGTGCTCGTCAATACCAAGCGAATGAGCCCACGCTCGATGGAGTTAGTAGTAACAGTTGAAGAGTTCCACTCTCTACCTCCTGACTCCATCATGAGACCCTCGTCACCAGGCTTAAAGAATCGTGCTCGTCAATACCAAGCGAATGAGCCCACGCTCGATGGAGTTAGTAGTAACGGTTGAAGAGTTCCACTCTCTACCTCCTGACTCCATCATCAGACCCTCGTCACCAGGTTTAACGAATCGGGCTCGTCAATACCAAGCGAATGAGCCCACGCTCGATAGAGTTAGTAGTAACGTTTGAAGAGTTCCACTCTCTACCTCCTGACTCCATCATCAGACCCTCGTCACCAGGTTTAAAAAATCGAGCTCGTCATTACCAAGCGAATGAGCCCACGCTCGATGGAGTTAGTAGTAACGGTTGAAGAGTTCCACTCTCCAGGTCCTGACTCCATCATCAGACCACCTTGAATTTATCATAATGTTGTATTGTCACGGAAACAGAATCTGTGTGCAAAGTTTCATAAAAATCGGTTTAGTAGAAGTAGTTGAAAAAGCTGCTGCAAGATTTGACCCAAACAAACCTGACACAAACACGGTAAGCTAAATAAAACCGTTTAATTAATAATAAAAAACCGTTTAAAAACCGTTTAATAAAAACTGCCCTCCTGTTTCCTCTTAAGAGCAGTAGAATAAGTTGGTCAAATGCCTGATATTAGGCAAGCCGGTCGGAATCGAGTTCTTTGGACGCCACGCCACTGCTACGCTGTATCTTTTTCTTCTCGGTTTTTTTTAACGTTTTTTGTCTTTAATCATAAACTACATGCTTAAGAAAAAGAAATGGTTTTGGAATCTACATACTAAAGCCCTTTCATTTGATGTCCCATTCGATATAATAGCTCTACTTTTTAAAAATGGCTTCAGTTCTCTGTTGGCGAGGCTCGTCCGGCTATTTATTTTAAGGTCCTTGGTTCCATATTTCGATGCAAGAAACGTGTTTTTTTCGGCATTTTACCTCGATGGTGGTTAGTGTGGGAATCCGACTCGCACTTGGCTGGTTTTTACTAATTACTAGCAGTGTCACAAGGCTCCCTACCGGGTCTGGATTTAAACCAACAAATAGTTTAATACATTTATTTAGCAGAACCGATAGGCTTGCGAACGTTAGGGTAAAGTAGGTCGCGGGTTCGTAGATTGGAACTTGGTTAGGCCACTGGGACTCCCCTGGCTGACGATCTGGTATCAGGCCCGCTGGTGATGTGGGCGCGTGTGGCGTGAGGTGGTGTCGGCGCGACGCTGGCCGGGGACGTCCAGGGGCTCTGGTCTCCGTAGGGCGATCACGGCCTGCTTTGGCTGCGGCAGTCCTTGAAGGGCAGCTCCTTCAAGGTGTCGGGCTCAGCTTCCCGACAGATTGCAGCCCAGGCCGCGCGCAGTAGTGAGGAGGTGTGGGACTCTCAAGCCCAAACGTAGCACCCTGGAAATTCCGTCCGAGGCGTGAGTAAGGAAACTCCAGATCGTAGCCTTGCACCCAGCAAACACCTAGTTCCGACCAGATAATTAAGAGCAGGGGAGTGGTCTGAATCTAGTGTTTGTGGCACAAGGCTAGGTCATACAGTAATTACAAGCAGGTTAGGAAAAGAACGTTAAAATGATATTTAAATTAGATACGTTTCTATTATGGAAAACAATAGACAAATTAATGCATTAGAACACTAGGGTACGTCCAGCTATTCAGTTATAGAAACTGGAAGCTGCTACAATTAAAACTGAAAGGAATACAATTAATTCACTACATCAAGGTAATATTTTGAGGTTAGAATTTGCACTTAGGTCGTAATTATAGTGAACTTACCGAATTACGGGCTAGAAACAATACGGCCACTAAGGCTGATTGTTTTGAGTAGAAAGAGGCCGGTTCCTTTGTTTCAAGCCGTTTTATAGGCTTTTTGAAACAGAAGATAACCGTCATAAACGGTCAGAACAAAACTTGCCAGTACTGTGAATACTAAATAATCTCGCAGCTCATTGCTTATGGCAGGTATTGTCTATGATACAAGAGACATAATTATTTATTTATAAAAAACCAAGAAGTAGCTATATATCTACTAATAAAAATACCTAACATATATTTAAAACGTTTTGGAAAAATAATTAAATCGAAAACTAGTGGCTCGACTAGCGCCATCTAGTGGCAACTTTTCGAACTAAGAAGTCACATCGTGACAGTACCCCGTTTTTCCCGAGTAAGGATTTCTACTTCCTGAAAGTCGAAATCCGCCTAAGAAACCTAATCGTAATAAGAATTATAAATCACGCAAACATACATCACCAATCACAAAAGAACACAACACTTAGCTATGTTGTGCTCAGCAAAACAAAAGTAGGTCAACTCCTTTTAATGTATAGGATTTGACCCTTACGAAAAGAATTGGCAAGATAGAAACTCGAGAACGACTGTTATTCGCACCTATTTTCAAATCTGGTCATAGGATAGCCACCCGTCCTATATTAAAGTTTACCTGGCACTATATACAGCTAAGGGCTTATTTTACGAGTTACTAACCGCTCGACGTACATAGATACCTAGTAATAGACATAAAGGCTTATTTTACGAGTTATGCACCGCTCGGGCATTAAGGCTTTTGTTTCAACCAAACAGAAAAACTAAGTGTCCGGTAGCAACAAACAATACAATGTAATACGGAAGATACAACGAGATTACTAAGCTGTTACATAAAAATTAAGCGGTACCATTTATATATGGATCGCAAAAATACTAGGATTCGGTAAGTAAATAAGTAGATAGCAACAAACAGTTAGGTAGGTAACTAATAGTTAAATCGACGTGAAGCGTCATCCAAAACCGGTTCGGCAACTAACTTCTACATGCAGCTCGGTAAGTAACTGATAACAGAAGGAATAAAACCTGTTTCGCTTGGAACGCGTTCCGAGCGTAAACAACCTATTAGTGCAATATACTTTTATTCGCTACGGAGACATCGGTAATGCACGCGTATGCCAAAAGTAGACAATAAGTCATATGTAAGTATTATGGAAATTATAGAAGTTGAAATAACTAGTCATCAACACCGTATTAATGAATTAGGCATTCATCCAGTGATAGATTACCAATAGAAATACGTATGAGACCCCTATCTTTCTGAAATAAATATAGCTACTATTTATAAAATATCAAATTTAGAACTTTTAATTGTCAAGTGCCAAAATCCTTAACCTAACATACCCGGTAGATAATCCGAAACTAACGGCGGTCGCTTAGCTACGCCACACGCTAGACGAATTTAGAAGTAGAAGATAGGTACGGTAGCAAGTAGATTAACAAATAGTGTAGGTAGGTACACTAACGCACTTGACAAAAACAAAGACAAACAAATATGTTTGGGTTAATATCAATAGTATATCGTAGCAAGTCAATTAGTTATTTAGTAAAATTTAATCATTTAGCTATTCAAGTATATCGTAGTATATTAAGTAAAATTTTATCATTTCAGCTATAGATTATTATGTTCAAATTTAAGTTAGATAAATTGTCAAAGGAAAATAAACTAGGAATTTAGTCCGAGTGCAGCGTTCAGTGCTATAAGATAACGAAATTAAGTAGGTATATTCTATGCAGAACCTGTTCTAAAGCGTTCAGAGATTTGATCGCTGATATGAAACTATGTAGATATTTAACTAATTTAGCCATAATGACGTTGCGATATACGTAACGTTAGTGAAATTTAAAAGACAAAAACAATATTTGGTACCAGTCACTAATTAAACTAGGCAATTTAACTGCCGTAATGGTAAGTCCACGCAAATAAAAACCTAAGTGCCTTGTAGATATTAAACAAAAAAACTAGTTACTGTATGTTACAATTACAGCAAAAAAAACTACGTGTTCCTAGAAAAAATTATACAAACACAAAACAATAGTACTATCTGGCAGCAATAGTGTAGGGAAAAAAAAACCGTTGAGGGGAAAAAAACCGTTAAAAATTTGAAATTTATCGTTAAAAATTTGAAAAAAAAAACCGTTAGATATTTAAAAGAAAAAACGTTAGAATTTAAATTATAGGATAGATTTTACGACGCAGAAGGCGCCGCAACAACACAAATGCACAAATTTCAAATTAACCCGCCAAAAATTAGGTCCTATAGTCGCCTCCTACGACACGTCAGGAAGAAAAGACGGTGGCACGATTCTGACCCGGTAACCACACGGGGATCACACCGCGAAAGAAAATTGCTGCGAGATAGCAGGAACACTCACAAAACACAGAAAATTGCACACACAAACACTAAATTGACCGCACCAGTTCCAATCTAACCACGTATGAGGGCGCCACTGTCACAAGGCTCCCTACCGGGTCTGGATTTAAACCAACAAATAGTTTAATACATTTATTTAGCAGAACCGATAGGCTTGCGAACGTTAGGGTAAAGTAGGTCGCGGGTTCGTAGATTGGAACTTGGTTAGGCCACTGGGACTCCCCTGGCTGACGATCTGGTATCAGGCCCGCTGGTGATGTGGGCGCGTGTGGCGTGAGGTGGTGTCGGCGCGACGCTGGCCGGGGACGTCCAGGGGCTCTGGTCTCCGTAGGGCGATCACGGCCTGCTTTGGCTGCGGCAGTCCTTGAAGGGCAGCTCCTTCAAGGTGTCGGGCTCAGCTTCCCGACAGATTGCAGCCCAGGCCGCGCGCAGTAGTGAGGAGGTGTGAGACTCTCAAGCCCAAACGTAGCACCCTGGAAATTCCGTCCGAGGCGTGAGTAAGGAAACTCCAGATCGTAGCCTTGCACCCAGCAAACACCTAGTTCCGACCAGATAATTAAGAGCAGGGGAGTGGTCTGAATCTAGTGTTTGTGGCACAAGGCTAGGTCATACAGTAATTACAAGCAGGTTAGGAAAAGAACGTTAAAATGATATTTAAATTAGATACGTTTCTATTATGGAAAACAATAGACAAATTAATGCATTAGAACACTAGGGTACGTCCAGCTATTCAGTTATAGAAACTGGAAGCTGCTACAATTAAAACTGAAAGGAATACAATTAATTCACTACATCAAGGTAATATTTTGAGGTTAGAATTTGCACTTAGGTCGTAATTATAGTGAACTTACCGAATTACGGGCTAGAAACAATACGGCCACTAAGGCTGATTGTTTTGAGTAGAAAGAGGCCGGTTCCTTTGTTTCAAGCCGTTTTATAGGCTTTTTGAAACAGAAGATAACCGTCATAAACGGTCAGAACAAAACTTGCCAGTACTGTGAATACTAAATAATCTCGCAGCTCATTGCTTATGGCAGGTATTGTCTATGATACAAGAGACATAATTATTTATTTATAAAAAACCAAGAAGTAGCTATATATCTACTAATAAAAATACCTAACATATATTTAAAACGTTTTGGAAAAATAATTAAATCGAAAACTAGTGGCTCGACTAGCGCCATCTAGTGGCAACTTTTCGAACTAAGAAGTCACATCGTGACAGCCTGTTGCAAGAATCTTAGTAATAAGTAGTAAAGTGGTTTTGCCAGTAAAACGCATATACCCATAGATTTTAAGTAATTATTTCAAACTTATTATTGTCTATAGTCAACTTAATTTAATAATGCCTCAGTACCAATCTTGCCTTATAAAATAATTAATATAAATAAATGCCACAATCAAGAAATTCAATGCTATCCCAGTTTGGAAGGGTTAATCAGTGGATGAAGGCATTAAAATACACTTTACAAGCGAGTTTGAGCCAATCGAGCCGCTAGGTTGGCCGATCGGGCTTCTTAAACAAGTTAATTAAAATGTTTAGGGCCGGTGGCGCGGATTTAAACGGCGGTTACTTAACATTTACATTATACGCGTTAGAACTGTAATAGGTATGGTGAATTAACAGTAACTCTTCGTTACTGTTTGCCACATGTGACGCATGGATTTGGGTTACAGCAAGTAATAGTACATTACACAACTAGGGTGGTAATATAAAGAAAGGCCGAGATCGCAGAAGTTTGTGGCCCGAGCTGTAAGCAAGGGACGTAAATATGCGATCGAGGGCTTTCTTTATTACCTCCCGTGTTGTGTACATAATTTTATGTCTACACTTGGCCAGAAAGCGGCTTTTTCCGTACGCGCAGCGTGCGGAAAAAGCCACTTTATGGCCAGGTGTGGCATAGAAATGATTATATATTATAAACATATGTAACTAGCCCTAATACACGTATTAACTTCACTCCGACTTTGCTCGGGCTCAGCTAAGTTTCTTGCCGGAGTCTTAGCTGGGTTAGGTTTAGCGAACCGGCAACTAAAACTCCCATTAGTTCGATTTACACTCTACATAAGGACAGGTTGATCCGTTTCAACCTTTCCCGCTGGCCCATTGCTCACTTTGAGCAATCAGTAAAACTTCAAGGTGGTCCGGGCCAAGCGACCTGGTTCGATCCCAGGCGCTTCGGTCCCCACCTAGTCCAACCTTCTCAAGGTGGTCCAGGCCAAGCGACCTGGTTCGAATTTTACAACAGTTAGTAAGACTTGTAAGTTTGTCAGTTGCAAAAAAAATACACGTCTTTGGGCTTGCTATTGCTATACGAGTACTTGGCTCTCGCTACCTACTGAATACAACGTCTACCACATGAAGGATCTCTACTTCAAACCCCCATCGGCAATTCTCACGAAGTATGACTGCGTCTAATTACCGCGTCTCCATACATTTAGTATGAAAACAGCGTCGCGGTAATTAGGTGACCGCAGATATACTTCGTGAGAATGGCCGCCATAGACCCCATATTCCACTTCTTTATTACCTACACAATACTACAATACCCTTTTTTAGTCTTAAATAGTGTTCTATCCTCGAAACTCTCGGAGCTCGGACTCGAAATAAACTTCAATAAAACAAAATTAATGACCAATAGTATGCAAATCGGGTCTACCTTATTTCGTATAAAACTAAATGGTATAAAATCAAAACGTATAAATTCAAAACGTATAAAATCACTTCGTATAATCATTCATTTCGGTTAAAATTCATTTTGTATAACATTTAAAAGCTCTAAATACGAAATCTCTATTCTTCAATATGTCTAACATTCAAAATGTATAAAATCATTATGCATAACATTTAAGATGTATAAAATTATTACGCATAATATTCATTTTGTATAACAATTACTTGATCGCATATTTAAAACGTAGAACATTCAAAATATCTAATCATCACAATGTATACAAAACAGTCGGTCGGGCTCCGCAACTGCTCCGCCGCTGCGGGAAGAGCAGCCCCTTCGCCCTTGCGTATCAAAGCATATACAGGCTGCTCCATATACAGGGCATATACAGGGTGTCACTGTTTTATATACAGGGTGTAACTGTGATAGATACAGGGTGTCACTGTGATAGGTACAGGGTGTCACTGTGATAGGTACAGGGTGTCACTGTGTTATATACAGGGTGTCACTGTGTTATATACAGGGTGTCACTGTGATAGATACAGGATGTCACTGTGATATATACAGGGTGTCACTGTGATATATACTGGGTGTCACTGTGATATATACAGGGTGTCACTGTGATAGATACAGGGTGTCACTGTGATAGGTACAGGGTGTCACTGTGATAGGTACAGGGTGTCACTGTGTTATATACAGGGTGTCACTGTGTTATATACAGGGTGTCACTGTGATAGATACAGGATGTCACTGTGATATATACAGGGTGTCACTGTGATATATACTGGGTGTCACTGTGATATATACAGGGTGTCACTGTGATAGATACAGGGTGTCACTGTGATAGGTACATGGTGTCACTGTGATAGGTACAGGGTGTCACTGTGTTATATACAGGGTGTCACTATGTTATATACAGAGTGTCACTGTAATGTATACAGGATGTCACTGTGATAGATACAGGATGTCGTCGATAACCTACCTATTTTTGGGAGCCGTTTCGTTTTTAGGGTCATCAAAAAAAAATAACCCTAACCTACTTATTTTTGGGAGCCGTTTCGTTTTTAGGGTCATCAAAAAAAATAACCCTAACCTACCTATTTTTGGGAGCCGTTTCGTTTTTAGGGTCATCGAAAAAAATAACCCTATACAACCTATTTTTGGGAGCCGTTTCGTTTTTAAGGCCATTAAAAAAAATAACCCTAACCTACCTATTTTTGGGAGCCGTTTCGTTTTTAGGGTCATCAAAAAAAAATAACCCTAACCTACCTATTTTTGGGAGCCGTTTCGTTTTTAGGGCCATTAAAAAAAAACCCTAACCTACCTATTTTTGGGAGCCGTTTCGTTTTTAGGGTCATCAAAAAAATAACCCTAACCTACCTATTTTGGGAGCCGTTTTGTTTTTAGGGTCATCAAAAAAAATAACCCTAACCTACCTATTTTTGGGAGCCGTTTCGTTTTTAGGGTCATCGAAAAAAATAACCCTATACAACCTATTTTTGGGAGCCGTTTCGTTTTTAAGGCCATTAAAAAAAATAACCCTAACCTACCTATTTTTGGGAGCCGTTTCGTTTTTAGGGTCATCAAAAAAAAATAACCCTAACCTACCTATTTTTGGGAGCCGTTTCGTTTTTAGGGCCATTAAAAAAAAAACCCTAACCTACCTATTTTTGGGAGCCGTTTCGTTTTAGGGTCATCAAAAAAAATAACCCTAACCTACCTATTTTGGGAGCCGTTTTGTTTTTAGGGTCATCAAAAAAATAACCCTAATCTACCTATTTTTGGGAGCCGATTCGTTTTTAGGGTCATCAAAAAAAATAACCCTAACCTACCTATTTTGGGAGCCGTTTTGTTTTTAGGGTCATAAAAAAAAATAACCCTAACCTACCTATTTTTGGGAGCAGTTTCGTTTTTAGGGTCATCAAAAAAATAACCCTAACCTACCTATTTTGGGAGCCGTTTCGTTTTTAGGGTCATCAAAAAAAATAACCCTAACCTACCTATTTTTGGGAGCCGTTTCGTTTTTAGGGTCATCAAAAAAAATAACCCTAACCTACCTATTTTTGGGAGCTGTTTCGTTTTTAGGGTCATTCATAAACAGCAGTATAATTTGGAAAAGCTTATTGCTTAAAAATGTGAACTTGGAAAAATATATATGACTAAGCTGCGATATATTTTGAAATATACATTACACCAAATATTACTTAAAATACATTACAGTGACACCCTGTATATAACACAGTGACACTCTGTATATATCACTGTGACATCCTGTATCTATCACAGTGACAGCCTGTATCTATCACAGTGACACCCTGTATATAACACAATTGCACCCTGTTTATATCACAATTACATTCTATATATATCACAGTGACACCCTGTATACATTACAGTGACACCTTGTAGTTAACACAGTGACACTCTGTATATATCACAGTGACATCCTGTATCTATCACAGTGACACCCTGTATATCTCAATTAAACTGCTTACAGACATGTTTTCTCTGCTGACAGTGACATCCTGTATCTATCACAGTGACACCCTGTATATAACACAATGGCACCCTGTATATATAACAATAACATTTTGTATATATCACAGTGACATCCTGTATACATTACAGTGAAACCTGGGCCTCATATTTCAATAATATTAAGGGTTTACAAAAATTAGAGCTTTTAACAGTTATACCCCGTGAATGTTATACCTTATAATACTTATAACAAATAACGTTTCGAGCAAATGAATGTTATACCTTATAATACTTATAACAAATAAAGTTTCGATCAAATGAATGTTATATCATACGAAATTATACAAGATGACTTTAGAGCATTTGAATTTTATACGAAATGTAATTATACACTTTAATTTTTATGCCATCTGAATTTATACGAAATGAATCCATTATCCGAAATGAATTTCGACGAAGTGATTTTATACGGATTGATTTTATACCAAATAAGGGGATACCATGCAAATCCCACTGACCATCGAAGATACTGAAATGGAATATGTTCAAAATTACATTTATCTTGGTAAACAAGTTTCTTTCGACAGAGATAACAACGAACAGGAAGTTGACAGAAGAATCAAGATCACTTGGAATAAATTTTGGAGCCACAAAGAAATACTAAAAAGCAAAATGATAAACAATAAACTAAAAAAGAAAATCATGGACACGTGTCTACTTCCATGCCTCACATACGCGGCTCAAACCTGGAAATTTACAGTCAGAACAAATAATAAAATTAGAACATGCCAAAGAGGCATGGAACGAAGCATGACAAATATTAAAAAATCACAAAGAATCAGACATGACATAATCAGAAATCAAACAAAAATAATAGACGCGCCCACGTACGCAAAGCAGCAAAAATGGAGATGGGCAGGGCATGTAGCCAGGATGCAAGACAACAGATGGACTAACATAGTTACATCATGGACAGGACCGTCAGGGAAACGAAAGAGAGGTAGACCCTACATGCGATGGTCAGACGAAATTGCAAAAGTTGCTGGCACAAATTGGATACAAGAGGCTCAGGATAGAGACAACTGGATCACTCTGGAGGAGGCCTTCACCTGAGGGGGTTCTTGCTTTGAAAAGACAGTTTTTTTAATTATGTAGTTAGTAAATACAGATGGCATGATGAATATTATATTAAAATTTTTAAAAACAATTAATTGACATGAATAAGAAATATTATAAACATAAAATGCAACTGTTACATAATTATAATCAGATACAAATTTATTGACATTGTACTTTATCAGCAAGAAATATAAGGCTTTTTTATTTTTTTTTTTATTTTTTATTTTTTTTTATTTTTATTTTATTTTTAGTGTTCTATCCTGGGCAAAATCCCAGAAAAAAAGAGAAAGACAGATTTCATGTACTTATATACTGCTGTTATGTCTTGTGATCTATGCCAGTAAGGGATAACTGTGTGTTAAAACCCCTTAATCCTAAATGGGTAAGTAAATACTCGTATTTCGAAAATTACCCAGTTTTCGCTCTCTTGATTCCGGGTTCGACAATTATGGCACGTGTTTTGTATTATGTTACTAATCTTTGTAAATAATTAGGTATTTCGCATTTTTCCATGAGATACTTTTACTATTGAAATGAATGGAACAAGAATTATGCGCAACCAAAATACTCAAGATAATTATTGTTAAGAGATTAAGTACTGGTAATTAGATATGTGTTTTTATGACAAATTTTACATAATCCTTTTAGATAAAATTATCAATTTTTTTTTTTGGTTCAGTACACAGAAATATATCGAGATTTGGAAATAGTTCGTCGATTTGTATGGGAACTAAGCGTGTAAGATTTTGCGTTTGACGTTTTGCGTCAAGGTTATAATTTAGTGATGGAAAACATACATTTTCCATTTCGTTCGGTGTTATTTGTACAATTAATTATACCATTATTATATGTTTTTTTCTAATTTGATAATAATTGTCACGGCGACTGAAGTTAACGATCAAAGAAGGTACCTGGCCATTCTTTTTAGCACGAGAGGTATATAGGTACACTATTTCAAGTAATTAGTTCTGTCTTTCAGTAATTAGCTTTATGAGGTCAAGCAGTGTATAAATAGAACACTCAAAGGTACTCGTCTAATGATGTTATAAAATATCGAAAACAAGAGTACTTAATGAGTAGTTTCCATAGGTTTATTTAAGCATCAGCGACTTATTGCAAGAAAATAACAGCAAATTAATCCCCGTTTAACTTCTTATAGGGTTGAGTAGCATTGTTCCACCGGGCCCTAATTCGCGAGGTCCAATCAGCGCCGTGAACCGAGAACTTCTTAAATTGCTACCAAATATTGCCTATTGCTATATTCCCATTATATTAACCCCAATTTAAAATGTAATAGGTTTACATTTTACAGTTATTCCAATATTGTATTGTTGAAATGTGTGCGCAATGTAAATCAAATCGTATATTTTTAGTTTATTTATAGTTAGTCCGGTTATGATCACTCTAATGGAAAAGCACTCTAATGGATTTTTACCACAAAGGAATATCGGGTTACGACAAATTTTGATTAAATCATGTGTAGCCTTGATACCTTCTGTCGTTTATAATAAAAGTTAAACAGTGATCACCACTATTCACCACCGCTTGTTGCAACAATAATGAAAAAATATTTTTACTGAATAATCCTACCGCGGTGCATTTTAAAAGTGAATAAAATCCGCCATTTTGTTTATTTTAACGAACTTCATACCCAGTGACACTCGCGCCATCAAGACGAATCTAATGATGTATCAAAATCGGTTGTGCCGTTGAGTAGTTACGAGCGGACATAGGAACGGACATACATACATACATATATACATACATACAGGTTCAACACATTACCTTCCTTTGGGATTCGCCGCAGTCGGGTAAAACACCGCCGCGGTCGAAACTCTATGAAATCTACCCCTTAACGTACTTGAAGCGGTCCTTATACACCCACGAACAATGAATTCGGGTCATTTTTACCCGACTACGGCGAAGCAAAAAGGAGGGTTATGATTTTAGCACCGTATGTATATATGTATGTATGTTTGTATGTTTGTATGTTCGTTTGTTCCCTCATAACTCAAAAACTACTAAACCGATTCAGACATGTGGGGTATCGTTAGATTCGTCTTGATTCTGCGCGGGTTATAGGCTAGTTAGTTGAAACTGAAATTTAATATAAAGGCCGTGATTCTCAAAAAACTCAAGGATTAAAAAATAAAAGTCATCGAGTAGCATCGAGTTACATATCAAATTAAAGAGCTTTAAAAACCTATTGCAAAAATGTATCACACATGCTGATACAAGTATATTATGCAACAATATTTTCATTTTAATAACAACAAGAACGATATTCAACAGCTTGATCTCCGACGATTCGTTACAGAAGGGCTAGCATAATGTGCAGTTATGGCAGTCGTGGCACGAATCGTCATCACCTGTTACTTTCATATTTTTATATAGATATTTTTTCTTTGTACCTATTTTGCAGTATAAGTAAAACACGTTAGAATTGATTTTGATAATTCTAAAGTTGTTCCAATTAAAAGCATTTTATAAAAGTGTGGCATATACATATGTTTTGCTACGGTTGTATGTCACCGGTTTTCATACTTTTTGATTAATTAACATATCAATTCATGTTGTTTCTCCTTCGCAAGCAGTACTGCACAGAGCCAAAGGCATAAAGCGCTCCTGGTTTCTTCGCGCAAACTATATATAAATGTCTAAATTTTGCGAGCCCGAAGGGCGAGCTTCAGGTTTTGAGGCCAAAGGCCGAACTACTCAGCAAACACCGAATAACCCAGCATTCCGCAATAATTTTAAGCGGGACAAAGACCGAATACCCCCTCGTCGGACCAAAGGTACCGACCGAGCGCCCCTGGTTACTTACGTATACCTATTAGTCTGATTTCTGCGAGCCCGAAGGGCAAGCTTCAGGCTTCGAGGCCAAAGGCCGAACTCAGCAAACACCCAATAATCCAGTATCCCGCAATAATTTTAAGCGGGCAAAGACCGAATACCGCGTTGGACCAAAGGCACCGAGCGCCCCTGGTTACTTATGTATACCTACGAGTATTAGTCTAATTTTTGCAAGTCCGAAGGCCGAGTTTCGGGCTGCGAGGCCGAAAACCGAGCTCTTCCGCAAACACCCCGTCCCGTAGTAATTTTAAGCGGGACAAAAGCAAAGCATAAAGCGTCTTATATCGTTGTAAGCAAACCATGTATCTAAGTGTTACTGTTGTAATTCTTGTCATTAAATACTATTAAATGGAGGGTGCTCATGAAAGAGCTCGATCGTTGGCCTCACACCCTGATATGGTTCTTAGGAAGGAAAAGGCGCTTAAAACCGTAACTGAATAATAACTAAAAATACGTAAATAAAATAAAGTTAAAAACTAAAACCCGACTACGAAAAAGTCTAAAACAAGAATCTTAGGTTTTAGTTCGCCAGGTACAGATAAATTGCAATTTTTTTAATTTAGAGAACGTTTCGAGTATGCCGTCAATCGTTCGTAGTCGGAGGCCCCTTTTTAGGGTTCCGTACCAAAATGGTAAAAAAGGAACCCTTATGGTGCGACTCTGTCTGTCTGTCTGTCTGTCTGTCTGTCTGTCTGTCTGTCTGTCTGTCTGTCCGTCTGTCACAGCCAGATATCTCAGGAACTACTGATGCTATCGATTTGAAATTTGGAATAGTGTTAAAAGTAGCTAACCTGAGCCTATTGGATATAAAAAATATCTTGTACCTTTTTTACTTTTTTTTTAAAAGGCTCCGTAATGGGACTTTGAAAATTGAAAGTAGGGCTATTATATTGAGTGGGGTATCAAATGAAAGGGCTTAATTTGTAGATTAAAACACTATTTTTATTTTTTTTCTTAAATAAGTAGTTTTTGATTTATACATTTTTATGTACCATTCCCCCCCTATTATCTCCGAAGTTACTGATCAGAAAAATGTGTCATAATTACTAATTATAAATATCAACCTGAATATTACAGGAAAAATAGAACGGTCTTGCTAACTTTAATACCTTTTTAGAAATTTACAAAACTTGGAATCCCTAGCGGCGAGTAGCAAAACTAAGCGATGGCATGTTTCACGCTAGGGGATTTCTGGGCAAAACTAGATGGCGCTAAAACACTAAACATTTAACGATGTTATAATTGAACAAAGAAACATAGTATAGTAACAATTAGTTCGTAAACAGCTAATAATAAATAAATTTAAATACATTTAAATACTGTGTCACGTTTGCAAAGTTAAATAATTGTAAATAATATTATAATTATTTTACCAAGCTTATACATAGATGGCGTTGTAAATTCGGGGAACAGCTTTTTGTATGGATGGAGAATGACAGTCCTCTTGATTTAATGGTCCTTGCTATTAAATAGAATCATTACACGTCAGGTTCTAAATATTACAGGGAAAATCTAACTGTTTTCCTAACTTGCACTGTTTTTTAGAAATTTGCAAAAATCATAACATATACTTATTTGCTTCTACTAAACAAATCGACATACAGTTTTTCTTGAACTATTCGCGTATCTACTTATGAGTTTGTACGGAACCCTCGGTGCGCGAGTCCGACTCGCACTTGACCGGTTTTTTTGTTTGTCTTCTTGCCGGGGCCTCCGACTACGAACGATTGACGGCATACTCGAAACGTTCTCTAAATTAAAAAAATTGCAATTTATCTGTACCTGGCGAACTAAAACCTAAGATTCTTGTTTTAGACTTTTTCGTAGTCGGGTTTTAGTTTTTAACTTTATTTTATCCATGAACAATTTATATGGAAAGTGACTCGAAATTCATGGTCCGTGAGTGTATTTCCTTTTAATACAATGCATGCACGTCCTTAAGCCAATCGGCCTTCAAAATTCACAACATTAATAAGCCAGCAAGTAAACCTATAGGGGAGAGAGGGGCGACGCGGCACGTTATGGAAATTTAATTATTTTACACCGTAGACAATAAACGCGTGGGGAGGCGCGGGTAGTAAGGCACGATTTATGGCACTAGTCTAATTCCTCGTGTGATCATGCAGTGCATTTGAATTTTATATCTCTGAATATTATTTTGTTTCCATGAATATAGAGGAAGTCGGGGTGTTCCAGACGTTCGGAAGTAATTTTGGTTGAGTTTCTCCTATTAGATGCTGATGTGTTTGCAAATTGTTTGTTTTTTCAATGTAATGACGATACGTTAGCGCCTAGTGGGAGTGACAGGGCAGCTAGAGGCCCCGGGTTCAATTCCTGGTAAGGGCAAATATTTGTGTGATGAGCACGAGTATTTGTTCCTGCGTCTTGGATGTTTTCTATTTATTTAAGTATATAACTATACAAGTATGTATATCGTCGTCTAGTACCCATAGTACAAGTATTGCTTAGTTTAAATAAATAAATAATAAATAAATAAATATTAGGGGACAATCTTACACAAATCGAACTAGCCCCATAGTAAGCTCAATAAGGCTTGTGTAATGGATACTAGACGACGATATATTTAATAGATACATACATACAAATACTTAAATACATAGAAAACATCCATGACTTAGGAACAAATATTCGTGCTCATCACACAAATAAATACCCTTACCGGGATTCGAACCCAGGACCTCTTGCTTCATAGGCAGGGTCACTACCAACTAAGCTAAAGCGGTCGTCAAGTTTGGACCTAGGTCGATTTATGTAAGATTGTCGCCACAATAAAAAACCGGTGAAGTGCGAGTCAGACTCGCGCACCGAGGGTTCCGTACAAACTTGTCAGTAGATACGTGAATAATTCAAGAAAAACTGTATGGTGGGACAAACTTAACTTTGCTCTTGTATAACTGTTGTCCCCATACATCGACATATGCCGCGGTTAGTTTAGTAGGAGCAAATAAGGTTGTCTTACGATTTTTGCGAATTTCTTAAAAAACCCTGCAAGCTAGGAAAACCGTTTTATTTTTCCTGTAATTCTTAGGATGATATGAATAATCGGTAATTATTACAGATTTTTCTACTCAGTAACTTCGGAGATAATAGGGGGAGAATGGTATTTATTTTAACGTTTTTTTGTCTTAAATCAAAAACTACATGTCTAAGAAAAAAAATAAAAACGGCTTTGGAATCTACATATTAAGCCCTTTCATTTGATATCCCACTCGATATATAAGCTTAACTTTTGATTTACGACATCCCATTTCAGTCCCCTTTAAAAAAAAAAGGATTAGCGGTTTTTAACACTATTCCAAATTTCAAGTCGATAGCACCAGTAGATCCTGAGATATCTTGTTGTGACAGACGGACAGACAGACAGACAGAGTCGCACCATAAGGGTTCCTTTTTTACCATTTTGGTACGGAAACCTAAAAATAAATCGGCCAACTGCGAGTCGGGTTCGCACACGAAGGGTTCCGTCGAGCAAAAAGGCGTTTATTGTACGGGCACCCCCTTTAATTCTTCATATAATTTTCTTTTTATTATTAGATCCTTTTAGAGAAAATAGAAATACACATCACATCCTGTGAAAACTTCAAGTCTCTATCACACAAGATATAGTACTGTGACACCGACACAAGCATGTTTTTTGTATGGGTTTTTTTGCCTTCCCTTTTCATTTTAATTCGTTTTTATATTTTGTCATTGTGGCAATAAAATGCACATTCTGTGAAAATTTCAAGTCTATCCTATCATGGTTCAAAAACTGGAGCCCTGTGATGGACGGACAGATAGATGATATCGCGATCGCGAACCGATTTTAATGAAACATGTCTAAGAACCATAGACATGTTTCATTAAAATCGGTTCAGTCGTTCATGAGATATTCTACTTCGAAATGAAAAGGTCTCGAGGGCTCTCTAAATGTTTCATTACAGTTTTTCACAAGTTTGTAATTAAACATAAAATCAGCTTTAATTATATAACGCCTTAATTGTCTCAACCCTAAAAACCCGGAAGGACTAAGGAGTTCCGCTCGGAAATTCCTTATTACACATGTGATTACCATCGTCATGTCTAATTACATTTTTCTTATATCTCATTATACAAAATTAAAATTACCCAATCTTATACTTGTTGTTTGTTTCAGTAAGTAGGAGCAGATAATAAGTTCTAAGGAAGATTTGCAATATAATAATTAAAAACCGGCCAAGCCAGAGGTGGATTCGCAGGCGAACCGTACCTTAGACAAGAAAAAGACGCCAAATAAGGACAGGATAGGGACCCCTTTTTATTTTATGGCATAAGAAATACATATTCTATGAACATATCAAGCATGTATGTATTACCATTATTAGGAGAAAAAGAACGATAAAACACGTTTCTTGTGTGTGTCCCCCTTTTACTTTTAATTTAATTTTGTTTTCGTTGTTGTTATAGCGGCAATAGAAATACACATTATATGAAACTTATCAGTAGCGTGGCGTCCAAAGAACTCGATTCCTACCGGCTTGCCTAATATCAAGCTCTTAAGGAAAATGTACGCCAAATCTGCACCGGCTTCGTCTCTTACCACGATTACCAAGCCACTGCTACCTATGCGGCGACATTTGTATGGAACTTCGCTTCTGACACGCCCGCAAATCGCAAGTCTGGTAAGGCACTTAATTGACATATTTGCGGTTCCAAATGGGTCAGTCAGGCAGTCATTGTCAAATAGGTCTCTCAGCATTCTCATTGCAGCGATTCTAACAGGTCGGTCTAAGTCTTCATTTTAATGTTATCTGATCCTTTGGCTTGTTGTTTTTCCACGCTACAGCTTCCCATAATCGTCTTCAGTGTAGTGTTCGCTGGCGTCATCTGTCATCATAGCTGCGACATGTATGTGACCAGCCTAAGACCCAGTGCCATTTTAGTTGCGCTGTTTTACATTACATAACTAGGGTGGTAAACCTCGATCGCATATTTACTTCCCTCGCTTGCAGCTCGGGCCGCAAACATCTGCGATCTCGACCTTTCTTTATTACGTCCAGTTTTGTGTGCATCATTTTATGTACCTATATACACTTGGCCAGAAAGCGGCTTTTTCCGCGTAGGGTGCGGTAAAAGCCACTTTATGGCCACGTGTGGCATAATAGTACATTCCACAACTAGGGTGGTAATACAAAGAAGATCGCTGAAGTTTGGGGCCCGAGCTGCAAGCGAGGGATGTTAATATGCGATCGAGGGCTTTCTTTATTACCTCCCGTGTTGTGTACATCATTTTATGTCTACACTTGGCCAGAAAGCGGCTTTTTCCGTACGCGCAGCGTGCGGAAAAAGTCACTTTATGACCAGGTGTGGCATAAATAACATTTATTAACGCTATTCAATTTAACAAGTAGTAGAGTGCAACTACGATAATTTTGCGAGCGGAACATGGCAACACCTCCGTTTAAATGTCAATTTTTTATGAAAATGTGACGTTTAAATGGAGGTGTTGCCATGTTCGGCTCTGCAAAGTTATCGTAGTCGCACTATATGTCGAAATTCCTTATGTTTTAATCACACGTAAATCAAAATTAAAATATTCTCGTAGCAATTAAATATACACAATAAGGCAGCGCGGCAAATCCCCGGGTGGGCGCGTTCCCAAAGCGTCCCCGATGGAGTTAGCGGGCCGGGTAATTAGATAAAGCGCCGCCAAGCGGAAAAAAACGGAGACAGTTTTCATACTCCGGGTGACGGACGACGAGAAAGAACCAAGCATTTATAAATTTCTAGCAGTTTAGCTCCCGTACCTATGCCTTTACGTGTTCGTAAGCGAATGCACGTTTAATACGTTTTTGGACCTTTAATCTTGCAAACATGGCCGATTAGCCGCGTTCCCAAAGAGAACGTTTCATACTCGACACGAGATAATGGACGACGAAAACGAGCAAAGCATTTATGTTTTTTAAAGATTTTTTTTATAATCTGTCCTTTTAGGTATTTAAAAAAGGTAAACAAAAAAACAACTTGACTCGGGTCGTTCAGCCAGTGGTATTGTGCCACAGATACAAAACTTTACTTTGATTGGCTGAACGACCCAAGTCACGTGGTTTTTTGTTTACCTTTTTTTAAATACCTAAAAGAACAGACTATAGCTCCCACGTGCATTTAGTTTTTTCTGAGCGATTGCACGTCCAATACAGTGTTGAACCTTGATTCTTCGAAAAATGACCGCGTTCTTAAGGCGACTCCGATTGAGTTAGCGGGCCGGGTAATTAGATAAAGCACTGTCAAGCGGAAAAAAACGGAGGCAGTTTTATACTTAGGAGTGTAGATATGTAGATACCTAACCATAAGAAACCAGGCGTTTATTGAATTTGAAAATGACATTTTAGATAACTTGTTCCATATTATATTTTGTTAAAGTGCACTTAGAAAACTAGTGTGTGTGTTGTGTAAATAATATCGTAACCAATGACTTAACGGCGAGATACAAGCAACAAGCAATACATAAAAACAAGAAGTGTGAGCTCGAAGAATAATGAAGACGTCGACCACACGAGATTTCATGGAAGTGGCTGTAATTTTAGTGTTTTATTTATATCGAGTGGAGACCACGCACTGGCAAGCCCAGCGTGGAAAAGGTGGTCGGATGACCTAGTTAAGGTTGCGGAGACTCGCTGGATGCGGGTCGCTTCTATCCGATCCATGTGCAGTGGACGTCCTATAGCTGAAATGTTAATGATCATGAAGTACCTACTTTATGACCAATTAATGTTAGCAAAATCTCAGCTGAAATTTATTGATGCAAAATAATAAGAATGAGAAATAAAAGTAATACTCGTATACAAAAAAGTGTTCAGCATTCACCAAAGTAAAAAGTAAGTAAGTAAATAATATTCATGAATATCAGCAGGCTGTCAACACTAGTCCCCAATGACGTAAACACCATTGAATATTAACTGAGAATTAATAATTCACACGGCTTACTGTTGCATAACGCGGACCAAACTCCCAAATCTGAGCCGCGAGGTGGCGCGACAATATATTCAATTAATACAAATGTTAATTCCCAAGCCTTTTGTGTTTGTCTAAGCGCTCGCTGCTAATGAAAGAGTTTATGCCAAGAATACCAACGAGAATTAATCTAATAATGGAGAGGAAATTTTAAAAAGGTATTTAAAAAAAAACATCTCTAGTTGAGGGAAGTTAAAATGATAAAAACCAGGCCATTTTCTCTCAAACTATAGGAATTTTCTTTTCCTTGCATATTGTTTGCTAACATCAATCAGAGAGAAAAAAAAACACCCAAAATTTATTGTATGAGTATGGATTACCTCATCACCTAGAGTGCCACCGACCCGATAGGGTTTTTCGCTACACTTGAAGGGTACACGGAAAGAACACGTCAAGTCACCTTTTTGAAAAATGAGATTTCAATCTCAAAATAATAATAATAATAATGTTTTTATTTCAGGTCATGTGGTACACCCATATACAATTACTGTGTAAAATTAAAATTAAAAATTAAAATTAAATTAAAATGTAAAAAAAAAAAATGTAAAAAGTAAAATAAACATGAAATAATAATTATAAAAACAATGTTAGTTATAAAAACAATGTTAGTAGAATGTAGAGCTCGCAAAGTACTACAACGTACAATTGGATGACTTACGTTTACGTTTAAGTTTCGATGACTTACGTGGGGGCCGTCGAAATGAGGAGTGTCTTTTCAAAAGGGCTTATTTTTGTATGGTTTTCATAGAGAAATAAGTCCTTTTGAAAAGACACTCCACGAGTCCGAATATGGCGTTTTTTGTAACAGTTCGTTTTTGCGCATTCGTAAAGCGTTGTTTGTTGTACGTTCGCTCACGGCGCGCACACATATAAGCCAGGCGATGTACTTTTTGTAGGAAGGAAACTGTGCTTACGCATCGAATCGAATTTCCCAATGTAAAGTATAAATTATTCATTATTCCTTACCCAGCGCCCCGTCAATCATTACTTATTTTCTCGCTTTACTACTGTTAGGTCACATCACCGCCTCAGCCAAGTAAGGCTACACTGCCATCTGGATTACCCACAGGTTGATCCCAAGACCAGCCTCCCGTTCCCACATGGTTTAAAATGCAGATGGGTTTTAATGCTGCCACTATCCAAAAGGGCCCTCCCTAATTGCATCCTCTTCTGACTTTCGCCCTTTTTCTTCTGCGGTAGCTATACGGATATTAATTATTCATCGGATAGAACGAATAAACCAATTTCACGGTTCTTTGCGCGCGTATGATAGCCGGGCTTATACAGGGTGATTCGCAACCTTTCAATTTTGGTGCTTATGTGATTGAGGCGTTTTATTAAAGTGCTATTACGGGATTGCGTGTGCGTTTGCAGTTTTGGGTGCCTTTGGCGTTCGTTTTTCGAAATTGGAATGGGGCTATTCGAATTAATAACGGTCAAATGGTTTTGCGCTTCTGAGCAATGCTCGAGTGACTTTGAATACCGGTTATTGCCAGTCGTTTTAGAATCTAGTATTTTATGCTGATTATCTAAAATCACTAGTTATAGCTACAAACGTTTATGTTTTATATCACAACATGTTAAATATGGCATTCGACGCCATGATCCCGGAGTTAGTCTAATACCATACTAATACTGGTTATAACGTAGCAATAGGGAATTAGGGAGCAGTTTGTAATGTCTATTTCTAAAATATAATTATGTCGTACGTTGTAATAAATAGTTTAAATGGATTACACACCTAAGAACGACTACCCAACCTCAGGAGCGAGATTTCGGATGAGATATTTGGCCGCCGACTTAAGGAACTTTTATCTAGCACACAGAATAAATTACTTTTAAAATTGTTATAAGTATTATTATTTATTATTCCTATTTTCATTTTTAATAGTTGTATCTTATTTGTTTTAACATTGTATTCTTTGTTTCTTTATTTTTTATGACTTTGTGTTTTAGAAACTTACTGACATTATTTAGATCGATTTGACATTGTAATACCTAGGATTAGGTTACATTATATGTATTTTTAGATATTAGTTATTTTTACTTTTTAACCTTTTTTTTATTTTTGCTTTTGATATATGTTTAGTATTTTCTTTATACTTTAGAGGATTTTTTGTGAATTTATTTGAATTATAAACTCTAAAATCAATGTAATTTTCATTAAGAAATAAGAAAATCTAATCTAATATTAGTAATCTGAACTAATCATCGCTTATACTGGAATATTAATTAAGTAAATATACGCGAATTAATTAGTTCAAATTGTTTTGTTACAAACTGTCGTAATCATGGCAATTGAAGTCAATATTATGTGTATTATACGATTTAATTAAATAAGTGCATAGTTTGTACTATTTTAATCCTACCTAACCCACGCACTACGCACCCTGTGCTAAACGCACGCGCGTAAACCGCGCGATCAAATTTGCCGCGCCAGCGCGCGCGTCGCTCGCACGGATAATTAGCCGCCCGTCAGCTAAATGACCAATCAGTAGCCAATTATATACATACTGGTTGCCGTCTCGTGATGACTTCGTCCGCGTGGATGCTTTTACAAAAGAACTTTCATTCCCAATTCTTCCGAAAAAAATCTTTTTACTAAACTTTTACAACCCCTAAAATTGTCTTTTGTCGTTTATTTAGTCCTGTTATCTGCAGTGGTTAGTCTATCAGAACTTTAGTCATAGAACTGTGTTGTATAGATACGATATAAGCGAAGATTCTTTTAATAGTCTGTAACATTCAAACCCCAAAAAGCAATAAATATCATCACACATCTTTGTGCCTATAGTAATAAAGATGTGTTGCGATATAAAATTCATACTGTACTGTTAGTCATAATTATCGAAAGTCATACAAACTATTTTCTATGAAATCGTTACGTTTTCAGAATTATTATAAACGCACCGATGTGGATAAGGAGGGCTTCACAATGGTGTCGAGGTAGCGCAAGCCGCGCAAGAGTCAGTGTGGTACTGCAGAACCGGTTGGTTCTGGTCTGCGGGTTGCCACACCGAGTATGGCGCTATATGTATCGCGCCTACATTACTCCGCCACGGCTGATGAGGTGGCGGAGTACGTCCATCAGAAAGACCGCCTTCTCGCTGAGGGTGTTCCAGCTGCGTTCGCGCCACTATGTGCACTTCAGCTCGTTTGTGGTGCGCGTGCCGCGGCCGCTGCAAGAAACCATCGCAAGTGCTGACTTCTGGCCGAAAGGTGTCGTGTTTCGACGGTTCGGGGGCAACCTGCCGAATCCTACACCGGAGACGACGATTCAACGGGGCCACGCCGTTTCGTCGCCTAAATAGATATTTTATTTCTACGTTTTTTTACTGTAATGTCATGTTAACATGTATTAATAAATAAATAAATAAAACAAACCTAACATAACCTATTGTTTTCTACATTTACGCTATAGTAAGTCCGTTTACGTATTTAAATAATGGTAAACAAAAAACCCGTGACTCGGGTCGTTCAGCCAGTAGTATTGCGCCACAGATACATAACGTTACTTTGATTGGCTGAAGGAGCCGAGTCAAGTGGTTTTTTATTTTTTGTGTGGACTGACTATAGCGTTTTAAAGTATCCCAAATATAGGACCGTTTCAGAAAAAGAAATACTGTATGACTTTCGATAATTCTGACTAACAACATAGTATTACTTATAACTTTATCGGAAATAAGGGTATCCCGTGGGTATGTATGTATATAAGTAAACACTTTATTGCACATAAAATCATACAGAAACAATACAAAGATCAATGGTTATATACAAAGGTGAACGTATTCCTGTAAGATATCTCTTCCATCTAACCTTTGAGCAAATGAGAAAGGATAACTATCTTGGTTTTAACATTGAGAATTACCGCGCGAGGTATAAATAGCTTTTCCCAAGTGTACCTACTACAAATTGTAGAATTTCCTATATGTTTGGTGTATGAGTGAAGAATCAAATGGCTGTCATTACCACCAGTTGACCGGCGGAGCATAAGTCTCCGAGTTAGATTAATGAGACAATATCCCGGCAGACAGTTGCATTATGGGGTTAATCTTCCTCGAACGGCTATTAGTGGCCTGACGCGTCATTATTACCTTAGGATTCGATACCTGATAATGTCCACACATTGTTCTGTTAGGCATCGTCCTAATAGAACGCGAATGCGCGATCATCGTAAGTTCGCGCGAATTTTACTTGTACGAACGCGCGATCAAACATATTGAACTCGAATAGGTGAACTAACTGACAAGTTCGCGTCAAGTTAGGATACCTATTCGAGTTCAATATGATGATCGCGCGTTCGTACGAGTAAAATTCGCGCGAACTTACGATGATCGCGCATTCGTGTTCTATTAGGACGATGCCTTACGCTAGCAAGGTGGCCGTGATACCTACTGCGCGCGCGGCATAGCATTTAACAGCCAATGAGAACTGTGCTGCATTATAGATGAGTGTTCCTATTGGTCATCGCGAGACTAGCATTTACCCGCGGCTTCGCCTGTGTTGTTCCCGTCACTGTCTCAAGGGAACCATTTACCGGGATATAAAGTCCCATATTTTAATCCAGGACTTGTTCTACTTGCATGCAAATGCAGCTTAAACCATTCAATTGTTACTGCGTTATTTAGTAACAAAAATCCAGATATCTTCACAAACTTTCACATTTATAATATTACTATAGGCTAGTTATTATTATTTGTATGTCTTTCCCGTACACGAGACAATGGTGTCTCGGCCCTTTGGGAGGCGTGCGCGGAGCCGAAGCCAACGCGTAGAGGCCCTTTCGACAATTTAATGAAAGGCAACGTGTACACCCACCGGATGCTGTCCCTGCCCGTGTCACGGGACGCACGCAGAGACAGCCCCCGCCAGATGCAAGGACTATTGTTAATTGATGGAATCTAACTCTACTGGGTTATGGTGGTGGAAATATGGACTAGATACTGGGCTATGGATTGAGACACGACGGCGCCTGTCAGGAAAAGTGTCTCATGGCTTTCGCGGCACTGACAGACCGTGACTTGCCCTCCGCTGATGGGCCCCTGTTAAATAGCGACATTGTGAGCAATGGCCCAGGGGCAACACCGCTGCCGAGGGCTGCAGGGTGTCGAGAGGTGTGCTGCGCTTTCTCCGAGGGTACTCGCGGCGTTATGCCCTTTAACACTTCCACGCCTAGAGCATATAGCTCTCGCGACTCCACTCTGGACGACCGGTTAAGGCAAGCCAGAGGCGGAGGTCCTTTCACTAAATCCCATGAACCTCCCTAAGGACCCCCAGGAGCACTCGGGTACGTGGGGTCGCTACTCCCCAACAGCTCGCCACAAGCTGCCCTGCGTAATTATTATTATAATTATTATTTAAATAAAATTGTTTACTAACCAATATAAATCGTGTAACCTACTAACAAAAATATGGATTTAAAATCTGAAATAAACATTATTCATTCATTCATTAGTGTGATGTGATGTGATATCACGACATGTTAAATATGGCATTGTCAAAGTCAAAGTCAAAATTGTTTATTTGCCATACGTATACAAGTATACATGCAAATACAATATTAATAAATTAGAATGAAACCAATAAATCGTTAATTACTTACGTCTAGTACATATTATTACATCATTATTATATTATGTCCAATTAATTATGTCCTAATCATTAATCTAGTACATTGGCAAAGTATTCATTAATTGTATAATAAGGTCTGCTTAAAAAATATTGTTTCAGCTTTCTGTTAAAAGTTACTATATCACTGCAATCTTTAATGTCGTTACTCAATTTGTTATACACTTTAATAGCATTATTTGTTATACTTTTGTTAAAGTGGCTGAACTTGGGCCTGAACAATGCAAGTTTATCATTTTGTCTTAAGTTGTGATTAGGCCTTTGTCTCGCTTTTGGAAATTTCTCGATATTTCCATGTACATACAGGGAAATGCGATATAAGTAAAGAGAAACAACTGTGAGGATCTTATTGTCAATAAACATTTGTCTGTGAGTAACAGGTACAACTTTACAACCTTCAATTATTCGGATAGCTTTTTTTTGCATGAGAAGTATTGATTTGATATTGCATGCGTTAACCCATACTTCAATACAATATCGAATAATACTTTCAAAGTATGAAAAGTAAATTGTTAACAAAGTCTTTTTGTCAGCTATTTTGGAAAGAGTTTTCATAGTGTAGCATGCACTCGCCAGCCGTTTATTAATTTTATCTATCTGGCTATTCCACCTAAGATATGGATCAAGATCAACACCTAGGAATCGTATACAGTTAGATTTCTGTATAGGTAGGTCACATACAAAATCAATGCTATTAGTGCTACGTCGAAACGTCATATAAAAACTTTTCTCACAATTTATTTGCAATTTATTATTCCAGAACCAGTAAGTAATATCTGTCCAGCACTGTTTAGCTTTAATAACAAATTCATCGAAACTGTCCGCCATCAGAACTATGCTTGTATCGTCAGCGTAGAGGTATGGGGTGCCACAAGAGAGGTAGTCCGGCAAGTCATTTATGAATATTATGAACAATAGTGGCCCCAACACTGATCCCTGAGGCACCCCACAACTTATTGTACCATCTATAGAGCTGACAACATCTGCACCTTCAACATCCAGCTCTGTCATCTCGACATACTGAGAGCGATCAGTTAAATAAGATTCAAATAGCATTCGATGCCATGGTCCCGGAGTTAGACTAATACCTTACTAATACTGGTTATACCGTAGCAATAGGGAATTAGGGAGCAGTTTGTCTTTTTCTAAAATAATATGTCATACGTAGCAATAAATACTTTAAATGGATTACATCTACGAACGACTACCCCCGCCAACCTCAGGAATCAGATGTTACCCCGTTATTTAGTAATAAACATCCAAATATCCAAACATCTTGACAAACCTTCACACTTATAATATTAGTGTGACGATTCTCGACGTGAAACATACGTTTCCCATTTTGTATTTCGACACCTCATAATATTTTGACAACGGGGACTCCTTACATCTCTATTAATTTTATTATAGTCTGTCGGTAAAAGAAAAAAAAACTGTGCCCAGTTATTTGCTTGTTGCATTTTATAAATGTAATTTTATGTAATAATGTCACAATTGTTGTAATGTTTTTTTTGAAAAGAGAAAGTGGTGAGTTTCTTCCGGGTCTTCTTCTTACCAGAAGGCCATCTACCGAAGCGCCAAAAGAAAATAATCAGACATGTAAAAGAGCCCTTGAGGCCTACTTGCAGAAATATATGAGTTTGAGTTTTGTTAATCGCTAAACTAAAATATTTTCCAGCCAACTCAATATGTCAGAACAACGGCCTTATTTACATATCCTCCATTTCGATATCTTCGGACGCATGTTATAAATCTCGCGGAGCAACGCTGGTCTCGCTCGATCGGTCGCCGCTGAACAATTATATGCACCGATGCGCACGAGTTGCCCCAAGAACGTTTGATCTGTTCCAAGATGCAGGGATTCGATTTGAATTTTCTTGACACTCTCTGTATTTGATGTCACTGTGGATATTTGCTGAATTTTGATCTGTTTAGGTTTGGTTCGTTTGAATAACTAGACCTAAAGCTCATGGACAGATACGTATTTTGGTTCTGCAGATCTTGAACAATAAGGAGAAAGCTTTATTTGGGTTTAATAGCGTAAAATGTAATTGTTTGGGGCGCATTATCAGACGCGACAAATATAATATCCTTAACCAAGTTATATACTGGGACGAATATACCACCACCTAACCCAAAAACCAAGGTACACGTATTAATATTAAATGTAATATTTATTTACTTTTCATTTAAACTTTATAAAACTTCACAATTATAATAAATCTAAAACTAAACATCAAACTAAAACCTTAAAGTAAAACCAATATACACCTAAAAAGTGAGAGTTAAAAACATACCTTCCTAAATTTAAAATACCCTTTGGCACGGTTCCGAAGATACTGGCTACGTTTCCTCACTGCACCGCTATGCGTTGAGCGAGGAAGCTGCCAGCTCTTCGGTCCCTTGTGACGTCAACCTGATTTTTGACTATTTCCATGAACAGCTGGTGGGTGCAAGGACCCCACGGGCCAAGTAGGACTTCAAATCCCGGTATTCCGAGATCTCGGTATTCCGGGATCCCGCGCCTTTCTTCAGTCCCGCAGCGGGATTACGAGCGCGGGATCGCGCGGGATTTGCGGGACTGCGGGACAAACATTTTCAACACAATATTGATACAAGCAAATAATAAATACTAATAAAACTTGGCCTTTTCTTTGTGTAAGTAAGTAAGTATGATAGTTTGTCTATCTTCTTTGATGTTAGTTATTCTTTCGCGTTTGCTCAACTCAAAGGTTACCTCGAAGAGATCTCTTATAGGGATAAGTTCGCCTTTGTACAGATCCATTATTTTTTGGATTGTTTCTATTTGAATTTATGTGTAATAAAGTGTTTACATCCATACATAAATTTAATATTTTAATAATTTGTCTTAAATTATAATTGATTTCCTTAGAGTTTGTTTAACAGAGGTCGATTTTAATTTTGGTCTCAATAGAACTAATAGAAGTGCAATGTAATTTTTTATGTGTAATATTTAATGTTTAAAAGGTAAACTCTTATAAAAGTTTAAATATGTTGATTATTTCGTTGTTTCATTTACATTATAATTGATATCATTAAGTTCTATGCGGGATCCCGTAAATACCGGGATCCCGCGGGATTGATAATGTACAATCCCGCGAGTACCGAGATTAAAGATAGGCTGCGGGATTGGAAGCCCTAGGGCCAAGGGTCTCGACGCCGAATGGCACGAATTCCTCCGAATTCCGGCACGAAGTACTCTATAGAAACGTATTTCTAGACTTGGAGATAGGTTGCTATTTTTTTTACCATATAAATAAGGTTTTTGGAGGATGCTTCATTAACCTGATCGATGGTAAAATCTGCTCCAAAATGGTTCTAACGTTTCTAAAATATTTTTCTCCTGCCACGCTTATTGCACCTTTTAGTTAAACTAGTGGCTCAGTGAGCTGTAGACGTTGTGAATATGTCAATCTCCATGGTTCCGCCATTTTGAGAATTTCTAAGCCCTGTACATAAAATGTTACCAGAATCGTTTGAGAAATGCGACCTGTAGAGGAAAACAGCTGATCAGATCGACAGATTTGCGAAAGCATTTTTGCCCAAGCATTCGCGCTTGCTCAGTCAAAAATACATTCTAGCCAAATATTAAGAAATATCGTGGCTACTTCTTGTCTGTTAAGCCCTATCGGAACTGACTATCACTACTTATAACAATATGATGATCTATCTCCAAAACAGCACCAATAATCCCTACAACCAAAACTCACGAACTAACGTATCACAGACAAAATGTCATTAATTAATTTTCCAGCGAAGCCATCCACTCTTTTACTTACCACCAAAGTTGGTCGGGGATTTGGGAACTAACTCGCGCTAGGGCTTCGATAGTGCTGGCTCGTTACACGTTTTCGTTGTAACGAAACTTAATGTTTTTGACAAGTAATTTAACCCTTAGTATAGTCCATATCGTGCATTTATTTCTGAAATTTCTCAAGACAAAATCGAATTCGTGTGAATTTGAGATTTCGTGAAGAGTTTGACAAAATCTGAAATTGAGTTAAGTTGTTTTCTAGTTGTGTCATTTCAGTAGTATCATGAATGAGTATGCACCTAAGCGTTAAAAACCAGTTGCTGAAGAAACAGTTTCTTTGTTACGGTTGAATTTATTTCAAGCGAAACGAAAGTTTCGTTATTAGGTATGGTAACTTTAGGTAGGTATTGGAAAAGTTTGCGTAAACAATCGAATTTCATAAAACGTTTATAGTGAATCTATGGATAATATAAATTACATAAGATATAAGACTATCGTATTTGTATTAATTTTAATATGCAGTTGGCGCATATACAGAAAAGGTACAGTCAGCAGTAATTTAAAAAAAAAAGCCCATAAAGTATTTTAAAAAACTGTTGTCGAAACAGTTTCAGGGAAAACCGCCCAGCACTAGCTTCGAAGCAGAAAGTACCAAATTAATTGTACCAAATTACGCTGCTCATTTGGAATGGATTTTGCGATTTAATTTGCTGTGAAGTTAGATTAGTTGGGTGTTAGATGGGCTCGTCGGACCTTGCAGTTTATACGGACAGTTGGATTTCAATGTGCAAATTATTGTATGCTGTAAAAGTTTGTATGAAAATAAAAAAAAAACTTGTAATCTTAATTTTTTTTTTGTTAGAGTTGTAGAGTAATTCTCTATTGCAATCTCTTTCCTAATAATTATTATTTTGATGAATACCAATGTTTTGCTCACTTGTCAAAGTTAATCACTGACCTTTTCGTGCTGCTGCACACATACCGCAATTGATTTATTTGCTTCGTTTGCTTTTTCTGTATTTAGGTTATACCGGGTGTTGCCTGTAACAGGTGCAAATAATTTAAACGTAGATTTTACTCATAAAACAATAAAACTTTCGCTCAACAACTTTTAGTAATTATGTGATCTTTAGATTTTATCTTTTTCATATAAATTAAATAGTATTTTCAATGTACGTTAACATCAGTCTAATTGACGTCGCTTGTCACGCTACAAACATAAAAAACATCG
Source organism: Eudemis profundana (assembly GCA_947034925.1). Lineage (NCBI taxonomy): Eukaryota > Metazoa > Arthropoda > Insecta > Lepidoptera > Tortricidae > Eudemis > Eudemis profundana. The sequence continues at coordinate 2,365,860 of OX344800.1, read as the reverse complement.
GAATACATTGCGGTTTCAAATAAACTTTAAAGTGTACTAAAAATTAGAACATACGTTATTTTTGCATGTCGCTGAACAAATGTTGTTCAGTTTGAGGAGTACAATCTACGTTTTAATTATTTGCTTCTAGTACAGGCAACACCTGGTATATAGTTTCTGCATTATGTTCTGATATTCATTGTATGTTTCATAATAATTAATTTAATATTAATAAAGTAAAACATAAATAAATTTTATGTTTTAGTTTATAAATATGTTTTTTTCTCTTTTTACTCTGCTTTTTTACCCGACTGCGGCAAAGCCCAAAGGAGGGTTATGTGTTTGGCCTGTATGTATGTATGTATGTCCGTTCCTGTGTCCGCTCGTAACTACTCAACGACACACCCGATTTTGATAAATGATACATCCTTAGATTCGTCTTGATGGTGCGAGTGTCACTGGGCAGGAAATGGCGGATTTAAAAGTGCACCGCGGTTGGGTTTTTTTTATAAAAATGTGGTTATTGTTACTGTGTGTGTTATAGTTGAACAAATAAATATTTTATGTATCTATCTATTTATACCCGTAAACTAGAAATAACAGTCCGCGCGCCGTACGCAAGTCATCATCATACATTTAAGAGACTTGCTCTTGTCGGTGTAGTAAGATCCTTATCACACTAGCGATTTGCGAGCGAGTCGCCTAGCGAGTTTCCATACAAATGTCGCTCGCGGCGAACTCGTTGCGAGTTCGCCGCTACTAGTTTTGTATGGAAACATGCTCGCGGCTCGCCCGCAAATCGTTAGTGTGATAAGGCCCTAACCGCCATTCCGTTCTCTTTTCTGCTACCACCTTGAGCTCCTCATGTCCTGATACGTCACATTGATTTTCTCTTTAGCTTGATCCATAAACGCACGCCTCGATCTTCTTCTGCCTCTTCTTTCTTCTATTTGAACATGAACATGAACATAGGTACCACACCCAGCCAGGACGTTGCCTGACCCGGACTAGCCGGATACACCAGGGGGCACAGATTTTGTAGGGAGTGTCACGCTCTGGGATGGGAGGGGAAGGCCGACTAGCCGCAGCCGGTCGACCACAATCAACCGATTATGTATTAAATTATAGTTCTTATATAGTTGTCATGTCGTATTAGGTGCCCCAACATATTTTCTCTTCTTTTCTCAATATTCTTCAGTAGCATTCTCTTAAAGAGGGTACACCTACTTGCGTACGTTACGCAAGTAGGTATACCTAATTTGAGCCCAACTGAACCAGGAATGGGTTTTAACTAAGCTTCCAAGGTTTGACCAACACAAACGTAATTACAAACACTATAAGTTAAATAAAAGTTTGCAAAAATAATCTTGCTCATTTTCATTTTCCAGCGTGTACATAACAAGCTTGTCAAACAATGAAAAAGGTATCAAATTGGGAATGCCGCCACCCACACAGCCGCAACGATAACAAACGCGCTTGTAGTTAAATAAATGCAGTGTCAAATGATAATGTTAATCCGTCACATGCAATGTGTCGCGCGTGTCCCACGGGGTTTACGGAGGGTTGTGGGTCCACGGGCGGCCGAGACGCTGGGGGTAGGGCGTGTCAACCGCTCTAGTTCAACATGCAGGGTAGTTCTTTGCGATTTTTTACCGTTTTGCTTGCTTCATTACCACTATTATTGGCCGTTTTATAAAAATAATCAGGATCATTATGATAAAAATAGCACAGGCACGCGACTTCTACAAGATAACCCAAAACGACTCCATAGTTTATTGGGAGCTCATCCATAATGTGGCGATGGTAATGATGCGATTGGTGCGACTGTTTAGTTGCAGAGAACTACCCTGCAAGTCACTTGGTTGCACTAACTGTGTTACTGCGTCTTATTTTGTCGTGATTTTAGTAAGATTATTATCACTAAATAGCTCTTGTATATTTGATATCTGAACACGCTATCTACCCTAATAATTTTTACCCTTCTAATATTAATAGGGTGTGAATAACAGGGTAGACAGACAACAGACAGGGTAGGAGAGTTAGTTATGTTTTTGTTTAATTAAGGTCTAATTACGGACATCTTTTTTTGATAATGACTCTAAAATCAATTACACTCATTTTTGTGCCACCAATGACTTTAAAATGATAAAAACTTTAAATGAGGCACCATGTTGAGCATGATGTTACAAGCCAGTTTTTCATACTAAACGGCATATTGTTTTAACGTTTTGACACTTCATAAAAGATACTGATTTGACCTCTCATTAAATAGCCTTTTATATTGAGTGGGTCTTCTGCTTATTGCAGGCAGATTGAATGAAATATAAATGATTCCGCGTTAGTGCTTCTCTTTCTGGCGTCTGTGTTTTCGTTGACGACTTGGATATTTTCAGGCAAGAGTAAATAGGCATATTCTGAGTGAGCGAGTTTCATCATGTCTCGACTTTCCATCACATTGACCTTGTCAAACGCAAATCTATTAATCATAAAAAATATCATTTTAAATGAATATTCATGGTCATTTAAAAAACCGCCGCGTCCCACCCGCTAGTTCACCGCCACAAATCAGTGGAATGCGTGCAAAAGGGGTGCACGACACGTGTCGCGCTGATTGGGTCTCTGCGCCCGCGCAATTACACGCGGAGTATACGCGTAAGCTGATTTGGGAGGATCCCGGCCGAGGGATCTTCCCCTGAAAGCTACAGCCAGCAGTGTACAGATGATCTTAGGCAAAATCTTCAAAAATCCTGAAGGCTTATGATGCTAGTGTTCGACGTTCCAACAAGTATGTAAGTGTGAGAGTGACGGATGCTTTATCATTTATTTATAGCTCGACAAAAACTAGCATCATAAGCCTACTGGTAGCCTTATCATGATGTTTTGCAGTAAAATTTAACTTTATTTATTTGTCAGAAGATGCCCGGAGAAAGAGAAGTCGTAATCCTTTATTAATAGGTAGGTGGGTCATTCTCATTTTTGTGCATACAGTCACTACCGTGGGCGTTATTATTGTTTCTAGTCGTTCGACCTAACCGTCAAAATATTATCATGGATTCTTTTTATCTTATGAATGAGTGAATTCATGATAGTATTCATTTTTTATCAATTAGAAAGAGTAATAACGCCCACGGTAGTGACTATGTGCACAAAAATGAGAATGACCCAGGTCCAGTTTATTTTTACAATTTCGTATAGCTAATATATTAAGATCATGATGTTTTTAACTCAATTACTGTTTTTGACGAACCGACTAGTGAAATTATAGCATAAGTGCATAATTGGAAAAATTTGTCCCAAAATGGCAAAAGGTGCCAGATTAAGTGTAGTGAAGGTCGATTTTTTTCATTTCATCTATGTATGTTATAGTCTTGTCGGTGGATCTATTTCCATGTTTTGTTTTTGTCTTTGGGCTCCTGATTAGACATAATGTTTATTTTTTTCTTTACTTGAACCGGCATAAGTTCTAAGCCTTGTCTCTTCTTCTTTCTTTTTATTTTAAAAGATGATCGAACAGTTTTCCTCTTCTATTTTAAATTTTACCTTTGTATCTATAATACTAATTTCCAATCCTTTAAATTCAAGACCTTTAACCAGCCATTGCCTCCAGTTTCACCTGACGGATATGCTCATGTGGATTTTAAAGACCAATTTACTACAATGCCTTTGTCCGCCCGTTCTCCAATAAAAATAAATATTTATACCTCCGGTAGAATATCAGGTCCGAATTAAAAACCGGCTAGGTGCGTAAGGTCACGAATTTCATTAGCAGTATGAAAGGGGTCTCCCGAGGGACCGGACCCTCCTATTGTGCACCCCGCGGCCGCCAGTGTAAGAAGAACCTTACGAGCGTTTAAGAGCTTAGAAGGCTATGCAGTTTGGCTTATTTAGGATATGTTTACTCATAAATTACTGTTTTATGCTTACTTACTTGACTTTGACCAATAAACTTTCGAAAACGAATGATTGCACCCTTTTTCTTCCCCAGCCCTGAGTTCCTGAGGAGCTCCGGTCATATACAATAAGCAGCAGCAACGAAGCGCTGTTGCAGGCCCTGCTGTAGAGGATCACTTAAAAAAAGCACCCTTTTTCTATTAACCATCGGTGGCTTGACTCGGTAGTCAGAACATCTCGCCATTGTATTATTTACTTATTTTGGCTGGCTGGTATTTTAATTCGTCTCACGGCTGGGAAAATGCTATTACCTCATATCAATGTTTCACACCCCTATTTGACAATTCTTCCGGTTACTTGCGAAAAAATGAATCAAAGTCGCCCAGACATCTTCACTGAAGCCTATTCCATTCATTTTAGGCTTTTTCAGGTGCACTTGGCAGACGTGACCAGTCAGGTACCTTCTGAGTAAGAAATGTTTAAGCTGAAATAAATCTACTGCTCGATCTAGGCTATTTTATCTTCCTCTAAAGATCAACATATCTGTCCTGCACCGTTCATATCTAGTGTAGGTATACTAACAATTTTCACCAGGTCATCAGTCTACCTTTAATATTATAAATGTGAAAGCTTGTGAAGATGTATGGATCTTTAGATGTTTGGAGGTTTGGATGTTTGTTACTAAATAACGGGGTAACAACTGGGTGGATTGAGCTGAAATATGGCATGCAAGTTATCCTGAATCGAAACATAGGATACTTTATATCCCGGTAAAGAGTTCCTTTGGGATAGTAACGGGAACAACGCGGGCAAAGCCCAGTTCTAGTGCAGCAGTTCTGGCCCAGTGCTAGTTAAATTGGAGTAAATCGTCACTCTATTGTATTCTCCGTGAGCCTTTTGGTTTCCCGATACGACATGGCACTGACTTTCTTCTTTATTGGATCGAAATATGATAATCTTGGTCTACTTTTGCTTCTTCTCCTCCTCTCCTCTTCTCCTTAACCCCCCCCCCCCCGCCCCTACAATGATCTCAAATAAAATTTCATGTCAAGCGAGATCTCGCATCATTTTTCTTCACCGGCTCTGATCTATATTGACATTATTTGCTCAAAATATTGTCTCATCATGTTTCTTTCCAAACCCATCCGAATCGTATAACGAGGCTCCTTGGCCGCTGGCCGAGGTAATCTACCGCCGCCATTGTCAACTATCGAAAGGGTTTATCAATTCGTAAATAAATTGACCCTCGGTTTTTTCGACCCTCCCGGGCAATGTTGACGGACCGTTTGCCCTTTTACTCGGGCAAAATAAATAGGATTTAGTTTGATTTTATAAATCCAGTGTCCTTGTTAGGGCTTAGTCTTTTAAATGGGTGCCCGGGAAATGAGGATGTAGCATGTTTTTCTGGTGTTTCGTAAAGTTAATGTTTGTATTTAATTTATTCAAGTTTTTGTCATAATGAAGTTTTGGTTCATGCATGGCACTGTATTGTATTGTCAATCATTTGGATACTGTATGAAAGAAACACGATGTTTCTTTATTAGTTTTTAATGCGTGTACCCGCGAATCGAACCCGGCACTTCTGGATTTCTGGAAATTCAGAGGTACCGTTTTCGATTCCCGGTCTGGACCTTAAGGTGAGCGCCATTTAATTTTTCTATGTACTTTGATTTCTTGTATATATATGTAATTATTTGGGTGTTGATACTTATATGATATTTTAAATAGCATTTAACAGAAAGCGGGTAAAAGGGTATTTTTTAAATATCTAAGAAATTTGTATGGAGACGTTGTTTAATCTGCTGTAAACTATGATCAAGAAATAACACATCGCAACACAATAAAAACAATTTACACTGTAGTTTCCAATTTTTTCAGGCTATCTTGTAGGTTTGAGCTTAACTTAGGTTTAGGTAATACCTAGTGGCGACTGTAGGGTATAAACTATTGGAAACTAGCGTCAAAGTATAAAGACGAACAAGTAGTCCAACTTCGGCCGATAGCACGTCTGTGTGAGTGCGATCCATACTGGAGCATTCTTACGCATTCTTTAAACTTCGCTTGTAGTGCGTTCGTACACGGCGCGCCCACATTCAAGCGCGCGATACTTTTTGTAGGAAGTAAAAATACTGCTTTTATACTGTGGTCGCGTGGCAAACACTACTGACTAGATTATTTACCTTATATGAAGTATTCTTAACGGAAAATGGGTATTTTCGGATTTTTAATACAATTAATTTTGATCTCAATCGCACCGTTAATCACCTCACCAAACAGCGTCTGCAATCAGCCCGCGCATGTGCGGCTGATATGATTAGAGAGCCCGCAAAGGGCAGACGGCTTGCTCGTCTGAGGTTTCCACGTTTTGCGTGTCTTGCACTAAAACAAGTTTATTGCGTTGAATAATTAAAGTGGGAACAATTTCACTACGGATAATGTTTGTGTTTCTGCTGTAATGTGTAGGCAGATTAAATTTTATGTCTTATTTTCATCTAAAAAAAGGAGAAATGGAGATGGCGGGATGTGGGGCCTTTGCCCAGCTGTGGAACCCACAATATCGCTATCACTCACAAAATGTTACTTTACAAATTCTATCGTAAAATCCCTCGTTTTTCTTTGTATTCTTTGTACGCCCTCGACGTAAATACATCATTTAAGTCACACCTGGCCATTAAGTGGTTATAAAAAAAGCTTCAGATCGTATATTTATCACCTTTGCCTTCTGCTCGGGCGTCAAATACCTGTGATCTGAGACATTCTTTGTTTACCGCCCTAGCTAAGTAATGTACTATTTGCTCCCTTTTAACACAATGTATACGCCACGTACGTATTTACGCCATAAAATCAACGATTTTACTTCTTTCCTATCTAAAGACACGTTAATCCTGGTGGGAGTGACACCGCCTACGAAGCTAGAGGCCCCGGGTTCAAATCCTGGTAAGGGCAAATATTTGTGTGATGAGCTCGTGCTCATACTTATTCCTGAGTCTTGAACGTTTTTTATCTATTTAAGTATATATATGTCGTATCGTGGTAAAATAACAACGTTACATTAGCCAAAAATATCTGATTATTGGCTTGGATAAAGTCGCAGAGAGGGCGCTAGTTATGACTGACCATTTAGTATTAGATCCTTTTTTGAGTAATGCAGGCAGTTTAGATTAAAAGGAGGAAATATGACGTTGATGGATGAATTGTCAGTCATCTTTAGAGAATGTACGGAATTACGTGGCTCTTTGGGAATTTATCGTGTAACTTCGTTTATTATCACTGCGACATTTAGATTGTGTAAAGAAAGACATGAAGAGCAATACACCAGTACTCAAACTGGTGCGGATACTGGATTATTGGATGATTATTGGACCATACCACTAGGGTGGCCAAAGGTGATCCGGAACCCAAAGGTATGGTTGTAGGCCTTCCTCGTCATATTTATCTATATAATAAGTACGTAAATCGTCGTCTAGTTCCCATAATACAAGCATTGCTTAGTTTGAGACTAGGTCTGTTTGTGTAAGATTGTTTCCCCAATATTTATTTAAGAACTTTGTTTTTATCAGCGTAGCCGGTTGTTTATGACGTAGATATCGACATTACCATATTTTCACCCCTCCTAACACCCAGAGCATATTTCTAATCTCATCGATAATTATCGCCCAGGAACATTAACTCATCCCCCAGCCAAAGATTCTATTACCGATACAGGGATAATCTGTATTAGTTTTAACGAATCTGTCAATCAGGGGACAAAAGAGATAGATTGATTTTCATTATAGCTCCGATCTGTTTTTTTATCAAACTATCGCTAGATCTAAAAACTAAGCGTGTTAAAAAAAGGACGAAGAATTAAGCCACACAGAGGGTTTAGTAGTGTAATAATTAATTAAGAACTTTTTTTGAAGTTATTCTTAATTATGTCCCCGTAATTAATTATTGAAAATTTACCGCCCAGCAATGTACCGTACCTATACTTACATTCATGTTGTGACATTACGAGATACGAGCTGTTTAAAATAACTGTCATCAAGTCTGTGTGTCAACTTGAATGTGAATGAATATAGGGCCTATACTGACCACCGTTTAAATCTTCACGACTTTTGGATTTAGATACGCTGTATTATGTGACAAAAAGTTCTAAAAAATATCCAACAGGTTCAGCGATGTTTAGAAGGGTTGTGTCAAGTATTTATTTTTTTAATTTTTTTATTTTATTAATAGGGAAATATACAGCAGATAATAACACAAAAAATTGATACAAATAATGTTGATACATAAGCCATGGCAGCTTCCACTGAAAGTTTATACAATTTTGCTCAAAGTGTACTTAAGTCATTAGCTCATTGGTATAATATTTCACATATGTAATCTATAAAGAGTTAATATGATTTTTATTTATCTTTTTAGTAGGTATTTAACATTATTTATTTTTCACTTTTTTAATTGCTGAAACAAATTGAGGATATTTAAGATGAAATAAATCTTTATTTCTGAGCACCCTGTTTCTTCGTATATTATTGCCATAACTCTCTGTACATGTGTACAAGGTGTATCTTTTAATGACTCGCAAACATTAGAATTAACGGGTCCTTACAGAAAATTACTTTATTTACTCAGTACTAAAATGTTGAGTTATGGCGCCGCCGGAAACACACTAAAGAACAGTATTTTTTATTGTCTCTTATCAATCAGCACAAAGCGAGTCCACTCTCCATTTCCACTGCCTTTCAGAATAGCCCCCATTCAAATTGGAATAGCTCCTGCCTAAACAGCGGACACCGTGCTAAAAGTCGCTCACAATAGTTCCTAGCATGCGACAATTTTCCACTCACTGCAGTAAAAACGAAAAGGCGACCGTCCACATCATTGCCCGTCGACAATGGCCAATTTGACACCCTGGCAAAAAACTAAAAGTCCACAATTAGGGTTCTCACTCCGCATTGTACGCCACGCGTACGGAAACAGGCATTTAAATTTCCATTAGCCTTCAATTCCTGTGATAATTGGAGACAGCCCTATTGTGAGGTAGATTTACGAATGATTTTAGAGTAATTCGAGTTATTAGAGCAAATTAGAAGGAACGGTAATGACGCGATTTGATTATTAGCTCATTTTCACGTGCTTAAATAAATTGGCTGACGTATATTTCATATTCTGGATTTGTTAAGTTTTCTCGAGCCCATGCTTACATACACAGGTACTTTATTAGAGAACTACGCAAGAAAACTGTGCATTTCCCGTACATATATTTCCCGTATAGTTCTTTAAGGATGTTGCCATTACTAAACTAGTCTTTGACAGCTAAAATGACATTGTTATACCAGCACGCTATTTAAGATATGAAGAACAGCGCTGTAAGTTTTTTTTAACATTTCAAAATCATTGGAATTTTAAATGTTGTAATTGTTTTAATGAAGCTAAAACCACTTAATTTTTCTTTCCATTTTTAATTATGTCCATTAAGTACCTATGTCTTTTTTAAACCTTACTCAAACAATATGTTCAAGGAGTATTTTGAGATTTTGCAAAATAAAAGCCTGCTTAATCAATACTGTGTATTTTACCAGTTTATTCATCTTTATCAATGCGATTACATACAACGTCGAATAAAACCGTTAAAAAAGTGGAACTGATACAATTTGTTTTTACTATTGAGCATACTTAAGAATATTACACTTTTCATTCAATATTTATTACAAACTGCCTTTTATATATTCGAAATAATTACCACGAAGTACAAAATATTGGAATAAGGTCGAAACGAAAAGCGTAAACGTATTTGTGCTGTCGACTGCACTATGGCAAACTGTGTGTAATCGTGCCTTTCTTATTTTCCTTTTCTTTCTCTCTCTTAGTCGCTTGATAAACACTACAAAGAGGCTTCCCAATGTTCATATTTAAGGTGGTCACTAAAAAAAAAAAGACCGTGTTTTAATTTGATCTTTAGCCGACTTTTCAAAGGAGTTTCTTTTTAAGAAGACGTCTCAAAAGCGCAACGCAAATCGGCATAGTGATAATTTTCATTGCACCAATATGTAATCGAAAGTGGTACAACGATGCTCTCGTAACCGTATCCGGCTTGCAGCGTTTTACTGAAATCTCGGGTTTATCTAATATTACATTCTGTAAAGTGTCGGTACGGTACTGACACATCGGCTACGTGATAATAAACTACGAGTACAGTAGACATTAATGCTTTCCTTTACCTATATTGCCTAATATCGACTATTTAAAGCCAAATTAGGACGCGATAATAGATCGGTTGGACGCTTGCAAACTTTAACCTCGCTAAAATATCGAAGGGGGTAAGATAGCGGCCAAAATTAAAGCCATCGCCTCCAAAAGTTAAGACCTCGAGTGTCGATAAATACACAAAGGGGTAACTCAGAGTCGCACCCCTTTCTAATATTAGACGGGGTGTAATTCTTGTTAAAACACTCCAAATGTTAATAAAAACAAAGTGCTCTCGAGTGCTCCTAAAATTTTGCTGCTATGTCTCAAACCGCACTTCATTTTATTAGCAATTTATTAAAACTAGAAAATGCATTGCTTAATTTAGTGGCAGAAATATTTTCGTAACGTATACATAAAATAAAATAAAAAATAAAATAAAATAAAAAGCCAATTATTTCCCATTATAAATAAATTACACTTACATTTTTAATAAATTACATTTTACATTAAATTTTAAATAAATTAACATTTTAAATAGGGATGTAACGATACCGATACCGATACCGATATATCGGCCGATATATCGGTATCGCCGATATATCGGTATCGCCGATATTATACAACCGATATTTGAAGAATTTGCTGTATGAAAAAAAATCTGCAAAAAGTAATTTCAATTTCTGACTTAATTTATGTATTGGTCTATTCTATTACCTTGTGCAATGATAATTACTATGTTAATTAAATCTTTGGTTCTTAATAAAAAAAAAAGAATTTTGAGTTGACAATTTATTATTTTTACTTTACACTTTCAAGGTTGACTCTCTGGTAAATATAACCAGTAGTCATTGCCATTAGTTATAATAAGGAAATAAAAATATCTGAAATTCATACTTCATTATTTAGCTAAGATATCGGTATCGGTATCGCCGATATTAACTACTATATATCGGTATCGGTATCGTATCGGCAAAACTGTGTATCGTTACATCCCTAATTTTAAATATTTTTAATTTTATTGCATTTGTATATTTCTTTTGGTTTTTTTTTTCTTCTTTAATGGGGCACCCATTTACGGGTATAGGCCTCCTCCATCCGTCGCCATAGCACTCGGTCTCCCGCTGCCCTTGTCCACGTTTTGCCGGCCACTTCCTCGATATCTTCTCTCCACCTCCGGCGCGGTCTCCCGCGTGGGCGGTGCTCTCCGCGCAGGTACCAGTGGAGCACCTTTTCTGTCCATCTGCCGTCAGTGCACCGCGCCACATGACCTGCCCACCGCCATTTTAGTTCACAGGCTAATTTTGCTGCGTCTATAATTTTAGTTTTTTGGCGTATTGTCACCCTGTATCCCGCCCGGTTATATTTGAGGATACAGTGTGAACATAATTGTGGAAAGATGAAAAAAACTATGAACTCACCTTTCAATAAAAAAAACAAACAATATTAAGTAGTGCTACGTACAGGACCCTTCAGTAGTTCAGGCTAACAAAAAGGAGAATAAGGAAAGTCAGTTAGTGTATGACAAGTTTATTTTTATTTTTCACTCGCTTGCGGCCTCACAGTACAAATTCAGCGTTTCCTTAGCACTACCTATTGTGCTCAGTTGGTAGAGCGGGGTCTTAAAGCCTAGGTTCTTCTAGTAGTGAGGTCACAGGCTAGTATAAATGTTAGTGCCTAAAGTTACACTGCCATCAGTTAAATTTAAACTAATCTCCTAACAATGACTTAATAAATTTTAAAGTCACCAACCTCGAGACTGCAGACTCTCATCGACACACCTTCTTACAGCAGTTCTGATGCCGGCAACAGCAACAGCAGGCTCCGGATGTTAGTGACCCGTAGTGTGCATGAAGACTATTCCGACGAGAGCGCTACAGCCCATGGGATTTATAGGTGAGGTGTGAATTAATACAAAACCATGTTCCTTTTGAAATATCCCGAAATTAGAAATTGAATTTGAATTTAGAAAATTAGAAATTAGAAAAAATTAGAAACAATTAAGAAAAACCCATCTTCAGCTGGAATAGAACAAATTGCTTACATTAGTATGCTAAAGTATGTGTTTTTTTCCACAGCTTAGAAGAAGACTGAAATTATGGTTATTCTCACCAGACAGAAGAGTTATATCCTCATAGCTCTGCGAAGCCCGCCACCCTTCATGAAGATGCCCCCGGAGGGCTAACTGTAACAAGACCTTTCAGTGAATGGGGTGCCTCATAGCCAGATGAGTTAACCTTAAAGAAATGCTACTCACAATTACTTCATGATGAAAATTAGGACTGCCTCAGCCGCGCCATATTTGTAGCCACCAAGGAGAACACAAGCATCAGGAGTTGCTCCCTTCACGGCCCAGATGCAAAAAGCTTTTGAAGAGCTCCAGCCAGTATAGCTAGACCTCCTCTCTTTCAAAGATCATTTCCAACCAAATTGTGTTTCCACTAAGGACCTCAATTTCTCCCTAATTGATTTGGAAATCTAAAGAATTTCAATCCTATTAATTAAGAAATAACACTTACTGATCAGAATATTTAACTATATTTACTTGTCCATTATATTCAAATTAGTTTATATTTTTATACTTTTAATATCTTATTATAATAAATGTTATTCCCCAATTTGCATTACAAATTTACCCTATAAATCTATTTATATGACATATAGCAACATCAGTATGTTGTATGTCAAGAATCTCTCAAATATGACACTAGACAGTTGTAGCAATGTTGCTAGACGAAAATAATTCTAACGAAGCTGTTCGAGACAATTGTAAAAACATTTCTCTTGAACATAAAATTAAATTTGTCATATTTAAACCTACAATTAAATGCAAAAAACACAACGTGACAATACCCCTCTCCCCGATGAAAAGGTTTACCGCAGGGAAACCGCTCGCTGCCCTCAGCGATGTCACTAAAATGAAAATATCAAAAAAACCGAAAATCCCAAAACCCGTACAAGAATATATCTATCGATAGACTACTGTTATACTAAAAAAAATATATAATATACTTAACCCACAAATATTATAATACGAAATTGTTGTTGCGGATCCGAGAGAAAATACTACAACCAAACCGTTAATTTAACCCCCAAGTTTTATCAAAAGCTTCTAACCTATCCCCCAGAAATAATACCAATCTACGATTCTATCTATTTATGTACGTATTCAACGAAAAAACTCCCTACTTCTCGAATAACCTTGACTTTCCCCTTTCAAACTATATCTCGAAATCTCGAACCCACGCCAACAACTACCTATACTAATTAAAAAAAATAAACTGTCAGCCTTGCTGACGAACCCAACACCAAAACTTATCAAAATAAGGTCGGAAGGAACCCAACCGAACCAAAATACTCCTTCCCACCATCAAAATCCAACACAACCAGTAACCTTTTCGGCACAACAAAGCGTTGTGTCGAGAAGGTTAATGCCAACTGCCAGGACATATGTTCAGCATTCTTTAAAATATATCTCCGCTAGACCGGGCAAAAGTCAATCCAAGTGATCTAATCGATCAAAATATCTAGTATAGTCAGTAGCAACTAGACTATATACTAACCTTCACAATCCATATCGAATACAACATCGAAAATGATCAAACTATTTATTGGTACCAATATCAAAACCAAACTCAAACACAGTATGTAGTTTGATAAACTAAATATCTCGGACCTGATATGTTCACTACCAAAATTGTCCGAGGAAACCCAAAATCGGAAATAATACTGCGCAACAAAATATGCCTCCACACATGTACAGAAAACCGCGGAAAAAAAATATGTGTGGTATGCATCTACAGTATAACAGAAACGGAAATATATTTAGCGTGTTTTCGCACGACTCAAAAAATATATACGCACATAAAGACTAACTTTTAGATGATATTATGATTAAGATTTGTCGTCTCAAGTATTCATACCATGCAAATACCTACCATTCTTCCTCACACATACTAAGTAGTGAAACAGTCTGCGCTGTTCACCACGAACCTTATAACTTGTGATTAAATATGACTCTGCAGTATTTAACACTAATTACCGACAACCTATAAACTTGTAAATGTTACAAGACCGTTGTTAAGTCAACAGTGGCGGTGCGGCGAGCAACCATAGTATGCGGGCCGCACGTCCACTGATCACAAAATCAGCAGCCGTACTCTATGCTTTTAGGTCTTTTATGTGCCATGAACCTATAGGATGTCCGTCCATCCTCTCCAGTTCATAAACTAAAGGAGATAAAACCGCTTTTACCCTACACTTCTCGTATTTGGGTGCGAGTTTTGCCATTTTGTACTTCAACGCATCGCTTTGTACGTATGAACGTTTCCATACAATATCTCCTACCGAAAATTGCGCTGAACGTCTTCTTAAATTATAATGCCTAGAGCTGGTTTCATGTGCCTTCAATAAGCGTAACCTAACTTGGTGGAAAATTTCTTTTAAGCAACCAAATTCGCCAGCGTATTCCTCTCTAGGAATAGCTGCAGAGTAATCTTGATCTGAGTCTTTATAGAACGAACCGTTAATGACCGGCTCTCTAGCGTGTACCAAAAAGAAAGGAGAAAACCCCGTGGATTCATTTACTGCACTGTTTATTGCAAACCTAATTTGGTGCAGTTTTTCATCCCATGTCCGGTGATTGTCCTCTACGTACGACGCTACGGCTGTCATCACCGTTTTATTGTAACGTTCGACTAAATTTACCTGCGGCGTATATCGTGGGCCATAAAATACTTTAGGTACATTGTAACGCTTCATTAACTGCTTAAACTCTGATCCCGTGAATTGAACCCCATTGTCGGTAATTACGGTCTCAGGAACGCCATGTTCTAAGATAACATGGTTCTCAAAATGCTTCGCCACCAACGCACTGGTTGCGCGGCGAAGTGGAAACAGCAGCGTGTACTTAGAAAAGCAACATGTAACCACGAACAAAAATGTAAACCCTTGTCGAGAGCGTGGGAGTGGACCAACCAGATCGATGCTAACTACTTGCATTGGACGATGACATACCTTTGGCTGACCCATCAAACCAGGCGTCAATTTTTGTGAGTGCTTATAGGCTGCACAGGTATCGCATGCCTTCACAAACTCAACTACGTCCTTATACATACCAGGCCAAAAGTATGTCAACGCCAACCGCCGATGAGTTTTATAAACCCCTAAATGCGCAGCCGTCGGTTCGCAATGGTTCTCTTGCATAATTCTCTTTCGATCCCCCTTACGTACCACCTCCTTCCAATCAAACTCTCGCAACAAGTTATACTTGCTCTTGCAAAATCGAAATAGCTTCCCTTCCCTAACACAAAAATTCGGAAAGTTAGCAGGGTAAGCTTTACAACCGTTCAGCGTTCTGTCAAACCATTCATCGTTCACGTCGTCTCTCACAGTCACGTTCACCGCGTCGACTTTCATGAGTCTGGACAATGCATCAGGCACGACGTTGTCAGAGCCCTTCCTGTGCTCAATATCAAAATTAAATTGAGACAGTCGGCAACCCCAACGCGCTAACCTGCCTGATGGATTTTCCAGCTTCATGAACCAACGCAATGAGACGTGGTCCGTAATCACCTTAAAGCGACGTGAACCCAAATACGCTTGAAACTTCTCGACAGAGAAAATCACCGCAAGAGCCTCCCGTTCCGTAGCACTATAATTGCGCTCACTCTTGTTTAGAGAGCGGCTGCCGTACGCAATAGGATGCTCTTGACCGTCTATCGTCTGTGAGAGCATTCCGCCAATACCATATGAAGAAGCGTCGCAGTGTACAGCAAACGGTTTATCAAAATCCGGAACAGCTAAAATTGGTGCTGACACTAACGCATTCTTCAATGTATTAAAGGCGTTATCGGCCTCTACAGACCAACAGAAGGTCGGTGCATTCTTTCCCTTCGAGGTCAATCTATTTAAGGGAGCGGCTATGGTCGAAAAATCCCGGATAAAACGACGGTACCACGAGCACGTTCCCAAAAATATTTTCACCTCCCGAGACGTCGTGGGAATTGGAAAGTTCAAGATGGCAGAAATCTTCTGGGGATCTGTCCTCAAACCAAACTCGTCGACGACGTACCCCAGGTACTTAATGGACTGTCGAAAGAAGTTAGACTTCGCAAAATTGATAGTTAAATTTGCCATCTTCAATCTTTCCAACACACGATTTAAAAGCACTAAGTGCGTCTGAAAATCCGAAGAACATATGACGATATCGTCTATGTAACAGTATACCATGCCGTTTTCTATGTCGCTGGTTAGATTGTGGTCAATTAGCCTATCCATAAGACGTTGTTGTCTAGCCGGCGCACCCGAAATTCCAAACGGCATGACGCAAAATTTAAATAAACCACGACCAGGTACCGTAAAACTGGTTTTCTCCTGCGAGCTCTGCTGCAGAGGAATCTGCCAGAAGGAAGAGCTAAGATCGATAGACGAAAGGTACTTCGCTTCCTTTAAACTATCTAAAATCTGCGGAATATAAGGAATGGAATACGAATCACCCTTCGTCAGCGCATTTAATTTCCTACAATCCAGGCAAAATCGCCAATCCCCGTTTGCTTTCTGCACTAGCAGCGCTGGATTGTTCCAAGGACTTTCGCAAGGAGTAACTACACCTAACTGCAACATACGATCGAGTTCGGAGCTCAAAATCGCCCTCTTTTCAGGAGATAGTGGATACTGTTTGGTCTTAATAGGTAAGGCGTCGCCAGTGTCAATGACATGCTCAATTAAGGACGTCCTACCTAACCCTTTCTCTTCGAACGAGATATCCCTAAACTTCCCTACTACGGCACTAGCAAGCTCTTGCTGCGTTAAAGTTAAATGCTCATACGACTGTATGGTGTGTACCTGTTTAGAACCAACACTGTTACATCTCTCAAAATATTTCTCCGGAGCTTTAATATATGCTATGTTGTCAAATATTTCTGGCGCCAAGCGAAAAGCGTGCCAAAAATTTACCCCTAAAATAACTTCCGTAACAATATTGGGTATAACAAAAAACTTAAGCACGTGTGTAACATCCTTAAATGTTACCGGAATAAACATATAACCAATTGATTCTACTTGAACGCCATTTGCAACACTGCACGAAATTGTTTCGGTTTTATGCAACTCGAAACCGAATTTAACAAAATCCTCGTGGGCATTTTTCCCAATTAAAGATAAGGAAGATGCTGAGTCTAAAAGTCCAAAAATCTCAAAATCACATACTTTTAATTTCAAATACGGCCGTATGTCATCTTTATTTGGTGAAAACAGAACCGAAGCAATTGAATCATAATTAAAAAACGTCTTCATTGATTCATCAAAATTGCCGTTAAATTGATCGCTACGATTCTGGCTAACTAGTTTTTTGACGTTGGTGAAACTTTGTGTGAGGTATCCGAACGTTTCTTACAAGTGTCACAATTTGCTATGACAACTCCATATTTTCCGCATCCAGTACAAATGTTATTTTTCTGTGGCTTTCCCCTACAGAAACTAAAGTTATGATTAGTACCACCACATTTATAACAAACCGGGACATTCCGGGAATTCGGTACATGTGTGGACCTGTTGTTAGAATACTGACGAACGTTGCCGTTATTACTTGTTGATTGTTGACTAAAAGTCGGCACCTGACGACCAGAATTGTTTGAGGGCCGCTGTTGTGCAAGGACATTTACTGCATTTACTTGTTTTTGCTTTGATTTGTACGCGAAATCACTGCTGAGCGTATTACAAGAACTCTTAGACGGCTCAACAAACAAGTCCGCCCGCTGGCGTGCTGCTTCCAATTTACGACAATGATTTTTTAAATCCGTAATAGAAGTTATATTAATCAAAGCAAGCTGTTGTGATAAGTTTGGTCTAATGTTGTGCAGTAATATTTCCAACCTAGCATCCTCTGACAGTGGAGTTTTAAGCCGAGAGAACAAACATGACATTATTGCAAAATAGATGTGGACTGGCTCGTCAACACCCTGAGTTCTCGACCTTATTTCTCCCATTAAACGGTAATCGTAATCAACAGCGTCAAATTCCGATAATAAATTTTGTTTCAATTCAATCCATGAAGAAACTTGGTCCTTAATACCTCTATACCACAACAATGCATTTCCCGAAAACAAAAGTGCTGCAGAACGAAATAATATCGCATCAGAAACACCAAAAGCTGATTTAAGTTCATCAACACGATCCAAGAATGATCTCAAGTCGCCGGAGCCCTCAAATTTCAAATTCCATTTAGCAATATTCATGTTACCAGAGCAAACAAGCTGAATATCCTTGTTTGAAGTCGGTTGGGAATTTGAAACACTGGCCTGAATATTTTCTACAGAACCCATAGACTGTTTAAAACCACCTAACTTTGAAAACAAAGATTCCAACTGAGATGTAAGGCCGGCCTTCAACGACAATGCCTCCGGATCATCCTCAGTCTGGACTCTCAAAAGTCTATGATACAAGTGATTCCCTAAGGCTTTACTACGACTTGAAGAGTGCCTGTCTTGCGTACGAGTGTACCTGTCAACACATGTGGATAGGTCTTTTAATTTGTCTGAAACAATTCCGAGCTCACTGTCGGTTTCAAAATCTGTCTCGATAATTGCTTCGGGTGGACATTCCAGAAGCAATTGCCTCAACTGTTTCCTCATACCATCCACAGTGCCTGCAGGTGTCTCAGATCTAATTGTGACTTCATAATTAAGCTCATCCTTCAACAAAGAATGAAATTGTAAGCTACGCTCCATTTTGAATTATCTAAAATAAATGTAGTACTGATGGATGTGTAATCACAATAAAATACCACTCAGATATTATGAATCACCTGTGACCTAGTTAATACAATATTTTTAAATGAACTTGTTTTTACTTAATTTCCTTAACAAAATATGTCTGTTACTTAATTATCACTATAAAATGCACAAAAGGTAAGTATCAGAAAAAACAATATGTATTGGTGTAAGTGTCTGAAAATAACAATATGTGGGAATGCTTTTGCCTAATAACAGTATTGTATATCAATCCCAATTTTTAAATCTTAATGAATGAATGGATATTTAGAATTGTTGAAAAACAATGTAATTAGGTATGATGTAAATTTGTTGTGTATTTTAAATTGGAATTGTTAAGTTTTACAATGTACCAAAACCAAAGCTTAAAAATCAAATCTAGAATTTCATGTGGTAATACTAAAAACGTTGGTAATAAAATTAGCTTTTAAATGAACTTAAATCAAGTCTGAGACTTAAATACTATTTGTCTGAAATGCTTAACTGGACAATTGAAATAAATGTCTCTAAAATCACAACTAAATTAAATTTTAGTTTCAAAAGGTCTAAATTGTGATATATCAAGATCCGAAACTCAAAATAAAGTACTCAAAAGTAGTCGATTGAAAAAATTACACTTTCTTTTGTAAACGTCACTTGGTTATAACCTCTAAATAACGTGTTCACCAAAATTAGCTCTAAATATCAAGAAATACACAATATATGGATCAAATGGATCCCAAAACACAAAATATGTCTAAAAGAAATGTGTTGCACTAACGAAACACGAGGAACAAGGCTTGAAAAGTGGATTTTACCATGTAAGTATGAAATATTTTTACAACAATCGATTGGCAGTGTAATATATGCTCAAAACTAATGAAAGGTACTGAAATATACTGAATTTTCTCTAAAAGTTGGGCGCCAATGTCACCCTGTATCCCGCCCGGTTATATTTGAGGATACAGTGTGAACATAATTGTGGAAAGATGAAAAAAACTATGAACTCACCTTTCAATAAAAAAAACAAACAATATTAAGTAGTGCTACGTACAGGACCCTTCAGTAGTTCAGGCTAACAAAAAGGAGAATAAGGAAAGTCAGTTAGTGTATGACAAGTTTATTTTTATTTTTCACTCGCTTGCGGCCTCACAGTACAAATTCAGCGTTTCCTTAGCACTACCTATTGTGCTCAGTTGGTAGAGCGGGGTCTTAAAGCCTAGGTTCTTCTAGTAGTGAGGTCACAGGCTAGTATAAATGTTAGTGCCTAAAGTTACACTGCCATCAGTTAAATTTAAACTAATCTCCTAACAATGACTTAATAAATTTTAAAGTCACCAACCTCGAGACTGCAGACTCTCATCGACACACCTTCTTACAGCAGTTCTGATGCCGGCAACAGCAACAGCAGGCTCCGGATGTTAGTGACCCGTAGTGTGCATGAAGACTATTCCGACGAGAGCGCTACAGCCCATGGGATTTATAGGTGAGGTGTGAATTAATACAAAACCATGTTCCTTTTGAAATATCCCGAAATTAGAAATTGAATTTGAATTTAGAAAATTAGAAATTAGAAAAAATTAGAAACAATTAAGAAAAACCCATCTTCAGCTGGAATAGAACAAATTGCTTACATTAGTATGCTAAAGTATGTGTTTTTTTCCACAGCTTAGAAGAAGACTGAAATTATGGTTATTCTCACCAGACAGAAGAGTTATATCCTCATAGCTCTGCGAAGCCCGCCACCCTTCATGAAGATGCCCCCGGAGGGCTAACTGTAACAAGACCTTTCAGTGAATGGGGTGCCTCATAGCCAGATGAGTTAACCTTAAAGAAATGCTACTCACAATTACTTCATGATGAAAATTAGGACTGCCTCAGCCGCGCCATATTTGTAGCCACCAAGGAGAACACAAGCATCAGGAGTTGCTCCCTTCACGGCCCAGATGCAAAAAGCTTTTGAAGAGCTCCAGCCAGTATAGCTAGACCTCCTCTCTTTCAAAGATCATTTCCAACCAAATTGTGTTTCCACTAAGGACCTCAATTTCTCCCTAATTGATTTGGAAATCTAAAGAATTTCAATCCTATTAATTAAGAAATAACACTTACTGATCAGAATATTTAACTATATTTACTTGTCCATTATATTCAAATTAGTTTATATTTTTATACTTTTAATATCTTATTATAATAAATGTTATTCCCCAATTTGCATTACAAATTTACCCTATAAATCTATTTATATGACATATAGCAACATCAGTATGTTGTATGTCAAGAATCTCTCAAATATGACACTAGACAGTTGTAGCAATGTTGCTAGACGAAAATAATTCTAACGAAGCTGTTCGAGACAATTGTAAAAACATTTCTCTTGAACATAAAATTAAATTTGTCATATTTAAACCTACAATTAAATGCAAAAAACACAACGTGACAGTATGTTTGAATTTCTTTGTTTGTCGCGTAATTTTAATTTAAGAATACTGCACTCCATGGCTCGCTGGGTCACTTGCAGTTTGTGTATAATTTTTTTGCTTAGCACCCAACTCTGGCATCCATAAAGTAGAGTTGGTAGTACACAGGTATCCATGGCCTTCTTTTTGAGATACATTGGTAAGCTACTTTTGAATAAATGCTTTAACGAACGTATACATACATACTCAGAAATATATTTTGTGTTTATAAAATATTATATTAAATAAAGTATTACGCCTAAAGAAAAATAAAGATATCAAACAGTAAATGATAACTAATATAGAAATCAGTCATAAAACACCCCTCTTACTCCATAAAATACACACGAAAACAAATAACCACCGTGTAAGGTTAAACGTTCAATTAATTTCGCAATTTTAACGCTGGCCACACCGCCTCTGACAGCAGAACAAATGTGACGTCGCCTGTCAAATTAGTGACGGGCGGCCATGTTGCTTTTTGAATGTCGAACGGACCGCTGGTATTGAGCGTGCCCGCTCGTTCGGAAACGGTGCTCGGTGAGATGACAATAATTGGTGTAAATTAAAAAATGAATTAATTACATGCGTGTTTTGACGGAATAGTGTGATATGCGCCTTTTTGTTGAAGGGTAAATTGATTTCGCTGACAGAAATGCTTTTATTAAATTTTGCCTGTTAAATATACTGGATATTGTCTGTGATATAAATATGAATCCTAGGCAGAAATTCATAAGTGTTGAAAGTGGCAGGTGACTTATTCTAATGATCATTTATGAAACAACATCTGTCACATACTTACCAACATTCTTGTTTTTGTTTTTTTTTTTAACTCATGTTCGCACTATCACTTTTCTAAAATGCTAGTAATTTTTGTTAGCTTTCCTTTTGATTGCTTCTTATTGCAAACGCCATCTCGCATAGTTAATTTTGGCATATATAGAATTTTCTCCAAATAATTACGTTGTTGGGGGTATGTCTATGTCCAGCTATGGACTACTTTCAGCTGATGATTAGAGTCTGGCTAATGAAAGATGAGACTGACATTTATTCCAAACTTTTTAAATGGCGACATTATACAAACGTCAAATGTGTCAAACGTCATTAGATTTCTGAGGATAGTATGCTGTGGTGATTTTGATACTCAATATGCAACATAAGAAAGTAACAGTTTCCGAAAATACTTACTGAATTGTTTTGCTTTTCTTTCCGTGGCTAATGTGGGGAGTAAATATATATCATAAATAAACACTAACACTCTAATAAAAGCTATGTACTTACCAATTTTCACTAAAATCGGAAGAATTAAAAAGGTGACAACAACTCAAAAATCGGCTCAAGTATCATTACCGTTTTTGTCACCCTATAAACAGTGTTGCAACCCGTTGTTTTTTTAAATTTGCCGCTATTTTTTAGTCTCATCTTTCATTAGCCAGACTATATGATGATAATATATACGCAGATTTCTTTTGTTCCGTTCATCTTTACTATCCATTCAAATTTGCAGTCCTCAAAAAATTACATAAAATTATCTTCGAAAACCGTTTTCTAGCACCTTGATATCGGTATTTTCACAATCATGACGCCCTATAACAATTCATTGAACGGATTTAGATTCAGCGTTAAAAAAATTACAAAAAAGTATGTGTCTCACTCTAGCAACAAAAATGTTGTAAACTAATTATTGGCCCCAGAATCTTTCTCAACATAATTATTACAAACCACTCAAATCATTTTTCATCCATTACGTTAAACATGTCGGAAAGCGTGCATGCAGCGATATCGAGCCGTATTCACGATATTAAAACAACTTTATTACACAGAGTCGCGGTGCTTACGCGGATTGCAAATATATTTGCTGCAAAAAACGCAAGTTCGCCGCGCCGGGGAAACTTCGCCTTCTTCAGCAAATCGCAATATGTATGAACTGCGATAGATTATTCTTCCAGACTGGTAAACCAAAACTAACTACTGCTATGTTGATGAAAATTTTCAAAAAGTGCGAAACTTTTCAGGGGTCATTCTTCGACGATCTGTTGTAATGTATTAATGAATTCTCATGTATTAATGTCATATTGTTGTACTTAATATCTTTGAAAAGAGACACTGGTGAGTTTCTTCCGACGCTTCTTCTCGCCAGAAGGTCATTACCCGAAGCGCCAAAAAAAGAATAGAATCAGATATGTAAAAGAGCCCTTGAGGGCGGTAAGTCAAAAATTACAAACGAGTGTTTGTCACAAGGCCGAGGCGAAGCCGAGGGCTTTAATAACACGAGTTTGTAATTCCTTTACCGCCCGTGGCACACACAATGTTTTTCATCACACTTGTGAGGAAATCTGATTAAAATAACCTTACTTAACCTAAATAAAATTGTAAAACTGACAGTGACATTAGTGACATATTCCATAGACAATGCGAACGTCAAGTCACGTTCGGAAACCATAGCGGTAAAGACTAAAAATGGTTTATTTTATATTTGCAAAATACTGAAATACCATATTTAAACATTTAATTAATGTTACAGAAATATGTGTTTACATGTATTTGCAATAACAGTTCTCTTTAAATAAATATTTCAGTAATAAAAGTTAAAAAAGTAAGTTGGCGTTTCCTTTGAAAATGACAAATAAGAGTAAAACAGAACCAGCGTTTCAAATTTAAAAAGAAAACCATTACGCCCTAGGGCGTAATAGGTCATTTACGGCCCGCAAAACCTACGTGTAATGACACCATTTTCGAGCAAGTGTGATGAAAAGGTAATTTTGAATTTTGAATTTCTCTGTTCACAAATATTGGCGAATTCCCTGCATGTCCCGCCTCAGTTATTTTTGGATATTGTATAAAACTTGGTATGTTACACAATTGCTCAAAAAGTATATAGGTACTACTGAACTGACTGAGGCAGGTTCTTTAGGGAAATCTCCAATAGTGGAATAGTGGAGTCTTTTGTCTCCAATAGAGGAATAAGACTCGAAGAACGACCCTTCACCTGGAAAAATCTCGGTCATTTCTCAAAATTTTGCTAATGAGTTTTTTTTTCAAAATTTACCTTTTTTGAAATTCTTGTGAAAATTTGTAGAAATTTCTGAAACTTTTATGCAAAATACAAATGGGCCGAATATGACCTCACCAATGAAAAAAATAGAATGAAATACTACTTGTCTGACTCTGGCAAAATACCTATATGCAAGCATCACGGACCTCGCAACTCCGGTGCGCTTGAGTTTCGTAGAAATGTTGAACTTTATGGTATATTTAGTCTCAGGAGTGGCTTCTCTTAACTTCACCGAATGCAAAAAAAGAAATAAAACGCAAAAAATAGTTTATGAAAATGTTATCTGAAATTAAATAAGTAATTGCAATGTAATAATGTAATTTGATTTTATTAAGTTATTAGATATATAAAGTTAGATGTAATATTGTATTGTATACCGTTGAACGGTTGATTATGACACTTGCTATATACCATTTTGACATCTTTTGTAATGCGTAATCAAACAATAAATGATTTCTGATTTCTGATTTCTGATTTCTGTCGATTGTGATCCCGGTAAAATATAGGAAACTTTTAAATTTCACTTCTGCGAACGATGTTGCAGGCATACTCTGTTGTGAATAAAAGTAATTCTATAAATCAAAAATTTTAAAAACCCCCGACCGCGAATCAAATAAAACTCTATATGTCAAACGGCTGAACCGATTTTGGTCAAATCTAGCTAAGAACACGGTCAAGTTATCTTTCAAACAATAATCGTAGGGAAATCAGTCTAGTAGTTTTCCAGGACAGTGGTTACAGACATACAAACACACACACACACACAAACGTTTAACCCTAAATGCATAATATCGCCGCCGTTTCGTTCCACCCGTCATGGCACAGAATAAGTAATAGTACTACTCGTTCGTACAGAAGTTTATTTTTCTAACAAAATAGATGTTCGGGTCCGACCACCGGACAGAACGCACTACATCCGACTGCCTCTTTCTATCCCATAACGCGCGCTCTTTCTGGTCGCTGGCTAAGCCCCTCCAGAGGCGCAAAATTTGGTACGTACCTACGCGCGAAATCGCGGTGTGGGTCACTCGGTCGTAGGAAAAATAAATGTTCAATAGCGTTCATTATGAGCCACGGGGAACGATTTTGACGCGTCTATTTAAATACATACCATAATCTATGTCGTATGCCTTTTTAAAAACGAGACGAGTTAAGAGGTGAGCTGGTTCGATGTAATTTAATTTCATGAGTGCCCCTGCGAGCGAATTATAATAAGCAAACTTGCAAACAAGTTTGATAAGCTCCCGATTATGGAGATTGTGTAAAATTTGTAGACTTTTTGAGTTTTTGCGTATAAATCGTTATTTCCAAAAGAATAAGTACCAAAACAGGTTGCTGTTGGATATACTTAAATACTTATGTATGTATTATATGTATATCTCTAAATTTGTTTTGGCACTGGATATACCTACGTATTATTTACGTTTATCTAACATCAAAATTCTATCTTAACCCCTCGTGTCGTGCAGTTCGATACTGTCGATATTTTGCTATGCATTTTTTACCTTATTTTTTTTGCGTATAAAATAATAACTTATTAAATACGTATACAATTACAATCTAGCCTAAGTACAGACTAATGAGTAATATAAATTTGACCTAGTTTTATAAAGTTATGATATAAGATTGTGTCCATCGGCACTTTTCTTAATGTCTCTATTTAAGGGGAAGGCACTTTGTTCATGTGTCTATAGTTACTTTCACAGCACTTTTTATTTATCACTTTACACTAACTCAAAAGGTTTCGTTCTCTTGAGCCGTCGCACGATGTCCTACCTTACTTTACCTTATAACTTAATAATTAAGGTCTAAACGCTTGGCACCGATCCGTGTCTAAGCAGACGAGGGGTTAATGATACATTTTGCTTTGAAGTATGAATATGAAAGTCTTTATCCCGACCAGGAAGTAACCTGATTCGGTTTTTATTTTGAAGACAAGCGTTTTATTGGCAACTGTAAGTGCCGTTTTTACCAACGGAACCCTAAATATTACTCAGCCTCTGCTGTCTGTCCGTCTGTCTGTCTGTGAGTCACAGAGCTCTAGCTTTTTAACTGCAATAGGAAGAGACTTGAAATTTTCACAGAATACGTATTTCTAGTGCTGGTAGAACAAAAAAATAATAAAAATAAAAAATCTTAAAAATGGGGGTCCCTGTACAAAAAATGTGTTTTTTTGGTGTCGTTTTGCTTGATTTTAATAATGGTATAGTTAGATACCTACTTGACATGTTCACAGAATGTGTATTTTTATTGCCGCTATAACAACAAATAATAAAAACAAAATAAAGTTAAAAATAAAAAGTGGTCCCCATAAAATAAATGTGTTTTCTGGCGTCTTTTTGCTTCATGGTGGTATGGAACCCTTCGTGTGCGAATCCGACTCCCACTTGGCCGATTTTTTGTATTTTAATCGCAAACCGCATGTCAAAAGCAATCAAATTACCCCAAAACCGCTGGGTTTAAGTTAAATAAAAGCTTGTAAAAAACTGGCCAAGAGCATGTCGGACCATGCTCAGTGTAGGGTTCCATAGCCGTAAAAAAATACGACGTAAAAAAAGTACAACAACAAAAGAGCGTATCTTCATAGCAATTACGTCCTTTTGTTGAGAAGCGCAGTTTATCGGCAATAACTCAAAAACGGTACATTTGATCTTGTTGAAAATAATTTTCGTTGAAAGTATTAATTAAGCGTTACCTTCGTGATTTTTTTCATATTTTTCGGGCGCACGGTTTAGAAAATAGAGGGGGGGGGACACAATTTACACAACTTTCGGAGCGATTATTTCCAAATACATTCACTTAATCAAAAACATTACTTAGGAACCTTATAGTGTTTTTTAAAGAGCTGTCGAACTATGTACCACACGTTGATATTTGCTGAAAAAAAATTTTTTTACTGTCTTTAACATGTATGGAGTGGCCCCCCTAAAAATATTTATGTTAATTATTTATATACCAAACTAAGTAGCGGCTCATAAAAGACACCTATATTCCAAATTTCATCAATATCCCTCATGTAGTTTTTGAGTAAAATGCCTGTGACATACGGACAGACAGACAGACAGACAGACGGACGGACATGACGAAACTATAAGGGTTCCGTTTTTGCCATTTTGGCTACGGAACCCTAAAAATGCTCAAGCTACTCAAATAAGGTAAGCTTAATTTTCGCTAGCAGCGTTTTTCGTCACACGTCGGAGACGTAGATACGCAATCGGCGTCATAAATTAGGGCGACGTGCCGGGAAATTAGCCGTTGGATACAATTTTAAAACGGCGACCCACTTCGCTGCGTTTTTACGTAGCCGGGATGGAATTATCTTGGGATTTATGGGGCGTACCTATGAGGAATTGCGCCTGTATTTCTGTTTCTTTTTTAATATTGATGTCATCATGATTAGCTTAAAGACATCAGCTGCTAGATAAAGCCTCCACCAAATGGGCCATTGGGCTACCTATTCTTCAGAAATATGTCTGCGACTCATTCATCTGTCTCCATACATTTAGTATGAAAAAGGGCCAGATGAATGAGGTGACCGCAGACATATTTCTGAAGAATAGCCCCATTCTCATTTTTTTGCACACAGTTACTACCGTGGATCTTATTACTATTACTAACTGATCAAAAAAAAATAATGCTGTCATGAATTCACTCATCCATATGAAACAAAGAATTAATGATAATATGACGGTTAGTTCAAACGATTACGATTAGAAAGAGCAAGAACGGTAGTGACATCCACGGTAGTGACTGTGTGCACAAAAATGAGAATGGCTCAAATAACGCTACCATGAGTGAATAACGCTACCAAGATACACACAAATAAAAAAACCTGATCCTATTACAACAGTTACCACGAAAAAGCAGTAGTAGACAGTTTTTTGACGATAAGAGAAACGAAGCTTTGCGATTTCTGATATAGAACTCCCTTATAAATATTCTATTCTAAGGCACTGTACCTCTATCACAACTGTGACGCGCAGCGCAACTCTTTGTCGGGTGACAAATACTACCTACTTATCCCTTTCCATTCCATATAGTGTGACAGTGACCGGTTAAGAGGAAATAGGAAGGCCGAGAGAATTGAAAATTAGGTATTTGTAAAATGTGTCGCTGTCCCGCACTGCCCGCCTCTCCCCCGCAGAGCGCGATAGAGACAACTGCAGCTTGGACCGAAAATACCTTTTAAAATTTCATGAAAACAACGTTTTGTAGTCCCCTGATTTCTTCCCCAAAACTTAAACTATTTAATAATTTTTTCATTAAACATTAAAGAAAGGCTTCGGCCGTGTTCCTATGTTTTCCTTTTTTTTAATAATCTAGTCAAATTTGTTTTCTGGATGTGTGAACACAGCGGAAAATCTGGTATTTTTTTTAGGTTTTTGAAGGTTAATATCTCTTTTGAGAATCAATTTATCGTAAAAAGGAAAACATAGGAACATATCAATTGTAGCCATAGATTTTTGGACAAAAAATTATTGCTCTACTGGCATTAACCAGGGAGGAAACAGGGGACTACGTTTGTATGGAAAAACTGCCTTCCTGTTTCCTCTTAAGCTCTGTCGCGTGACAAGCGAAGTCGTGGCTAGTTGTGCTAGCTCGGCTGGTCCCACCGCCGGTGAGTTAGCAAGTAAAGTTGGGCGAGTTAGCGTTGCGGGCTGACCAGGCACAGTGTGATCAATCGACCTTTCCAGATCCGCAATCTAATGCTACTCGCCCAACTTTACTCGCTTACTCGCCGGGTGGGACCAGTGCCTAAAGCACGCCTAATGCTATTTTTTTATTAAGTAAAGGAGACAATTGCTGCCTCATTGTTTTAGCAAATTCAAAGTCTAACGAATATTGAAAAGTCGACAAAAATGTAGCTCCTAAAATTGTATCAGTAAGCAATTACAATTTTGGATACCTATAAATAAAATCGCCAGTAACGCGTAAACATAAAACCATGAAAATAACGAATATAAAAAATTAAAATTAAAGTCCCAAATCCTTCTAAATTGAATGCTTTAAATCATAAAATACCTGTCTTAAAGTCAGGAAAAGCAGGTTCGCATTTCGCTCCATTCTGATTTTCCGAAAATGAACATCAACAACGCTCGTTCTATCTCGTTCATTTTGCTATAGTTTTAAGGGGAAGGAAAGAGAGGTGTTTTATATAGTCTTCTATAGCTGTGGGTGGCCAGGTTGGGCCAGCTCGGTTCGTTGACTGCCATTTGTTTGAGAATTTCATTCGGCTCGGACCTCCGCGTGTTGTATGAAATTCGATTTGCAGCGAGTCGCTGGGGGCTGATCGGTAATGGGACAATTTCGAACAGTTTTGTAGATATTTGAGAAATAATTTAAAGTTAAAAGACTGTAGGACGGACTAGAAATTTAATTTATAGTCTGTTACTTACTAGCATTTACCCGCAGCTACGCCCGCGTTATTCCCGTATGCAAAGGGAACTCTTTACTGAGATATGAAGTATCCTATATTTAATCTAGGATCAGGTCTACTTGCATGCCAGATTTCATCTCAATGCATCCAGTTGACACAACTTTATTTAGTAACAAACATCCAAACTTCCAAACATCTTACCAAACTTTCATATTCATAATATTAGAAGGAAGTTATCTTTAATTGGATAGGTAAACTTTTTCAAAGATGGAAAATTACTGGAATTAAAAATGTAATAGCAGTATTTTCTGGACCTTAACGACGTGGCCTATCAAAAAAAAACTACACATCTTTTAAAAACTTTACCTACCCAATTATCATCAAGCTTGCATGTTTAAGCGAGTTATTAAACCATATACTAGGCCGCACCTGTTACCCATAACCATTTTTCATCAGGTGGATCGTTTGCTCATTTACCACATCGACGACACATTCATTCCTATTCCAATAAAACAAGTTCTTGATTTTATTTTAATTAACGAGACTCGCATCTCTTTACATCATTACTTAACTCCGCTTTGAACTAAAAGAGCCTGTGAGTATGTCCATATTTAATTTGAAGTTTTACTTATTTATCCAATATTACTAATGAAAAACCAGGCGATTTCAATAGTAATTAATTTTTGTCTTCAAATATTATCACAGTTTGTTTTTTTTCTCCTAAAAATACATTCATACCACAATTCACCAACAAATATCTAACTCAATCAAACGAACTTTTTATAAATCGAACACCGTTCAAACCAAACCATTTTGGAGGTAAAATGCGTGAAAAAATCTTTCACGCATTTAATATTTTTGCAAAAAAGTGTATATACGGCGTGTCCTTTATTGGGCCGGTTACATCGTCAAACAAAGGGTGTTCACAAAAAGTTTGACGGCTCGTTACTGCATACGTATTCGCTAATTGGCCGGACGACAATAAGCTACTCCATTCTCTTTCATTCTCGCTCAAAAGCGTAAGGGAGGTAAATTGGGTTTTATGTGACTGATTTCACTATGTATATGTAGCTAGATACTGTATTTTTGCGTTTGTGTGTGTGTAATAATATTGCATTTTTATACTTTGATAACCATTTACACACACATCCATACACTAATCTAATAGTTTGCTACGGGGGTGGCATAGCATAATGGCTAAAACCCCCAGGTAAAATAAATGAAAAAAAAAAAAAAATCTAATAGTTGGTTAAAGGTGTGAACAACTATGAATCATGCACTTGTTAGGAATCATCATATTTACTGGAAATATTTTAATTCCCTATAGTTTAATGTGGAAACACCACAATGTTATTATAATTACAGATACATTGAGCAAATACATTGAAAAATCAAATGCGACCCACTACTGCTAAAGCCGGACTTGAACCCGCACCTCTGCCTTACCGGGACAGCGAGTTATCCAATTTCTCAATTTAGCGGTATCTGGTAAGTCTCACGAAATCTTTCACTGTATTTGTATCGAATACCGATACTAACGCCCTCTGTACCATTTTGTTTGAAAGGCTTAGTGCCTTAGCACCACTCTAAGACATGCGCGAACGCAGTGTCTCCCGGCTGCACTCCTATTACAGCAGTGACAAGCCAGCGAGACACTCACTGGGTGGCAAACAAGCGTACGGCCTGCCTGATGGTAAGCAGTCACCGCAGCCTATAGACGCTTGCAACACCAGGGGCATTACGTGCGCATTGCCGACCTTTAAGAACCTATTCACTCCCCTGTTGAAGAACTCCAAGGTATGTTGTATAGGGAAATAGAGGAGAAGATGGTTCTAGACATGTCTGTGTAGAGAGACTGCACGTTTCATCAGTTAAACCAACAAGAATCTAACTCTTAATTATATACACCTTACACTTTACAGATCCTTTACACCTCCAAAACATAATATTTTGATAACGGAGACTCTTTACTCCATACATTTTTCTAGTCTATTAATTGCTACTATGTGTCTTGTTTTGACGCCTAGAGACCCTTTATATATCTAAAAATGTAGTTTTAAGTTTAATGTATTAATCTCATATTGTGTAATACTTAATATCTTTGAAATGAGAAACTGGTGAGTTTCTTCCGGCGCTTCTTTTCACCAGGTCATTACCCGAAGCGCCAAAAGAAAAGAATAGAATCGGTCATGTAAAAGAGCCCTTGAGGGCCTACTGGCAGAAATAAATTATTTTAATTTTGATCTCCGCTTGACAGCTGGACTTTCCCGAAACGCTATCAAATTTCACAAGCAGAACCAACACAATTCACTTACCATTACAAATTCTAAATGTTAGCTATATACACTCGCAGCCGATGGGACGGTCTACGCTGAGATTTGAATGCTGAAGCAGCTCACATTAGCATAAGCCGTGTCTTCAAGTTTTCGCTGAATTATTTGCCAGACATTGATCGCGGCGTGATACGGCCTTTTTGGAATTTGTTTACTACTGTCTCAGTTATTTGGAATCTTTTTTAACCCTTTGGACGTCAAGAACACTTAAAAATGTCGTGTGCTATCGTACCACAGCAACAACACCTAAATGCACATGTAGAAGGAAAAAGTGTATGTACCTCGCGTGCCGAAAAAAGTGATTATATTCTTCCGAAAAAATCAGAAAAAAACGAAAAAAAAACGAATATTTCAAATAAACCCGGAAAAACATTGGATTTTTTCCGGATTTTTACCCGACTGCGGCGAAGCCCAAAGGAGGGTTATGTGTTCGACCTGTATGTATGTATGTATGTATGTCCGTTCCTGTGTCCGCTCGTAACTACTCAACGGCACATCCGATTTTGATAAATTCGTCTTGATGGTGCGAGTGTCACTGGGTATGAAGTTCGTTAAAATAAACAAAATGGCGGATTTTATGCAGTTTCAAAGTGCACCGCGGTCAGGTTTTTTTTAGTAAAAATGTGGTTATTAACGCTATGCTACGCTGCGACCCTACCTACGATCCCCTTGCAAAAAACGGCAGACTACTTTCTATAAAAAAAAATAGCTATGGCGCCCTTTTCGTATCGCACTATGTACTATCACCTTACTGACTCGTTAAAACGTAACTCGTCACCAATCAGCCTAGCATGCGCCTCGCACGTTCACTCAGTAATCAAGAAGTTAGAATCACGCGCCAGCGGCGGCGCTAACTTTAATCCCGCACTATTCTTCAACTTCGGTGATTGCCTGCTTTACATACAAACGGAGTGACATACATTATACAAATACAAAGGAACTACACAAGTTTACTTTATAATGCAATACCAAGGTTTGATCCTGGTTCATTATTTTGTGTGATGAGCAGGAATTGGCTACAAAGTTTTTAGTGTATGTAATATATATTCAAATCTGTGACGCACTCCAGCGTAAATATACTCCGCCAAACATAGAGTTACATGGATGGAGTCGCATCACGAGAGAAGTGGTGGCACAAAACTCGAAATATGACCACGACCACTCTGTATAGGGAACGTGCACGAACTATAGGTGGCAGCACTAAACGACAAAGAGACACGGGCGGACAATAAAGGAAACTATCTCCCCTGTCAAATCAAGCTCTCAATGTCAATAATAATATGTAAGTGTCAATGTCAAATATAGTAAGTCGTAGCTACACTGATGTTAATCGTCCTTCAACGCGATAAATTAACGTTATTAATGGCGTTTTCGTCAATGTCGCCACAGCATGAGAGGGTATATGATTTCCATTGGCGGCACCAGTTGGCAGCACCTTCGTCGTGCATGGTCCCAAGAGTGCACGACTAAGAATAAGAATAAGAATAAGAATAAGAATAAGAACTCATTTAATCAAGTAGGATTCATAAGAACCACTTTTGCATCGTCATAGGCTACATTTTAGTACAAAAACAGTAGGTACATTTAAATTTAAACTAAAAACACACACACAAACAGTAATATTACAAGCGAGGCAGAAGTGTCTCAGCTATATGCATCGTCAAAAAAAAAAAAAAAAACAATATCATATTCATTCAAATTTACAGATGTCATACAACACTTCAATACTTCAAATAATAAATAAATAATATATGATCAGTTATCATTGTCTAAATTAGGCCATGCATTTTTGTCCTTCATATAATCTTCAACACTATAGTAACCTTTCTGTAGCAAGGCTGTCTTTAAATATTTTTTTAAAGCAGGAAGAGGCAGTTCCAAAACCTCCTTAGGTAGTTTATTATAGAAAAGTATACATTGGCCCATAAATGACCTATAGACCTTCCGCACGCGAAACCTAGGGATTGAAATCTTATGTTTATGTCTAGAGCTACACATTTTATCAAAAGAATCTATATTTTTAACAGCGTAAATAATATTTTCGTATATGTATTGCGAAGCTACTGTCAGAATACCAATCTCCTTGAAAAGGTCCCTCAATGATTCCCGCGGTCTCATATTGTATATAGCACGTATGGCTCTTTTCTGTAAAACAAAAATTGAGAGTATATCAGCAGCCTTTCCCCACAGCAAGATGCCATATGACATAACGCTGTGGAAATTGCTGAAATACACCAATCGTGCCGTTTCCACGTCAGTTAGTTGTCTGATTTTTCTGACAGCGTAAGCAGCTGAACTTAGTTTACTGGCCAAAGATGATATATGCGGACCCCACTGAAGGTTCCTATCCAAAGTTAAACCTAAGAAAACAGTTTTATCTGTCAATTCTAAACGTTCGTTATTTAATTCTATATTAATGGTACTAGCTAATTTTACGTTAGGTAATGCGAATCGTATACATTTCGTTTTTTTAGAATTGAGCAATAAGTTATTGATCGTAAACCAGTTTAATATTTTGGCTAAGGTATTATTTATGCCATGGAAATCTACTGTTTTACGATCCAACTTAAAGATCAGGGATGTATCATCGGCAAACAAAACAATCCTACAATTATCATCCACCACATACGGTAAATCGTTGATGTAAACTAAAAATAGGAATGGCCCTAAAACAGAGCCCTGTGGCACGCCCAATTTCACAGCTGTTCCTTTCGATTGTGTTCTGTTTACAACTACGGTCTGCATTCTGTCACTAAGATATGATGAAACAAGATTTAGGGCGTTTTGAGATAGGCCATAATGCTCTAGCTTTAATAAAAGGGTTCTGTGTTCAACGCAATCGAAAGCTTTCGAAAGGTCGCAGAATATACCTATGGCATCACAGGAACTGCCCCATATGTCATAGATACATCTAACTAGTTCCGAAGCGGCATCAGTTGTTGAACGTCCTTTCCTAAATCCAAATTGTTGATTATGAAGCAGATTGTTACGTTCGAAGTGCTTGAGCATTTGGACTAACATCATTTTTTCGAATACTTTACTTAGGACCGGTAATATGGATATTGGACGAAAATTTGCAGGATCGCTTCTCTCGCCCGATTTAAACAATGGTACAACCTTGCTTAGTTTCATCAAATCGGGAAACACGCCCTCTTCCACACAACAATTGAAAACATCAGCTAAATAAGGTGCAATTTTATCAATGACGTGATTAATAACTTTCACCGATGTTCCCCACAGATCCTCTGTACTTTTTTTATTAATAGTTTTAAAGGTTTTCAAAATCATCTCCGGATCAATTGGACTGAAGTCAAACACACTATTACATTTCGGTATATTGGAACAAGTCAATAATTCAGCTTGCTCCGGCGATGACTTGAGACCCTTGGTGGTAAGACTTGCTACGTTAGAGAAAAAATCTTCAAATGCTTCTGCTACTTCAGATTCTGACTTAATCAGTTTTCCGTCATAAACTAAGTTCAGTGGATCATTGTGAAGTTTACATTTACCGCTTTCATTATTGATCACTTTCCAAACAGTTTTTGCTTTGTTGTTGGAAGTTAAAAGCTGTGATTTAATATAATTGGACTTTGCGGTTGCGCACACTTTTTTAAATAATTTTGAATATGTTTTGACATAATTGATGAAAGTTGTATCTTTATTAAATTCTCTTATACTATAAAGTTCATATAATCTATCCCTACTAGTATAAATACCAACAGTGGCCCAATCACTAAACTTCACTTTTGTTTTGCGTCCTGTAATCGTTTTTAATTTAAAGTTGTTATTAAACTGCGTTAGAATAACTTCGAACAGATCATTGTATATTTTGTTCGAGTCGTGAAGTGAAAAGGGCACTGAAGGTAAATTACTTTCAACCCCATTTTTAAATTTATCTAATCGGCTGTCAGTAATAGGTCTATATGTAATGGGTTGTGGATTATTTTCAAATGAACATGGAATTGTAATTTTTTGTCCACAATGGTCTGAATTAAAACAATTTAGTAGATTTTTATCTAAATAATTACAATTACAAAAGACATTATCCAGACAAGTTGCACTAGTTTCAGATATTCTGGTAGGTTCAAGAAATAGGTTACTTAAGTTATAGGACTTAAATAGACTCATCAGCCTTACACTTAAAGTTGACGACTCCAGCAGATCAACATTGAAGTCTCCGCAGACTAGAATATATTTATTACTCTTAGTAGCTACAGTTAACACATTTTCCATCGCAGATTCAAAAGTACAAAAGTTTCCGGATGGAGGTCTATAGACACAGATAATTATATAGTGCGCTAATTCGACACAAGAGATTTCAACGACTTGTTCAATAGATAACTTTGTGACATCCTTACGTTCTTTTGATGTTACATTATTTTTAACAATAATTAGAGAACCACCGTGTATCGCATTCGTTCTGAGAAAATAACTTATCAAGGCATAGTTAATGAAGTTAAAATTCAACTGAAATTCGTTGAGCCAATGTTCCGTGATACACAGTATATCTATGTCATAAGTATCCAAAAATAAACCTATTTCTAGTTCTTTGCTGGCAAAACCTCGAATATTTTGATGAACTAGTTTAATATTCTCCGGTTTTGCCGCTGTCTTATTGTTTAGTTTAAAGTCGATCGATTCGCACTGTAGCTCAAGGCAGACCTAGTCTGAGGCGGACTTATGTTAAAAGAAGAACTTGGCTCCAGATTGAACGCCAATAGCGCCACCAGAAGCAATTTATTTTGGCGGGACATATACTGCTTGTCCGAAGTCAGCTCAAAAGTATTTACAAATTTATTTGTGTCGAAGAAGTGACATTTCTTATTAAAACAAATGGAATTATACAGAAAAGAGTTAAGCTGTGATAATTTGTAATTATACTCATAAGTCAAAGACTGGCAGCAAGGAAAAGCACATATTATTATTTTACCTATGCCGGCTTTTTCAACTGTATCCATTGTTTGAATAAGTTTAGCAATGCATGCTCTATTAACGTTAATACTGTTTCCTAATAAGATTATCAGAGTGGTTTCCTTATCAAATTTATCTTTGGAGATTGATTCACAAATTTGATCCAAGGTGGCATCGGGATAGCAGTTATTTATTATTTTTTGCCTAATTCTATAATGTAACATTGAGGCCAACCCTGCTCCCATTTGGTCCGAGTACATAACCGCCTTCTTATCATTATTTGTTTTTCTCCATAGTGACCTTAAGGGTTCATTTTTGGGTGGGTCCATAGTGGTGGTAGTAGTGTCTCGAGTCTTTTCTCGAAGAACAGCAGTATCAGCAGTGTCTTGAGTATTTTTCAGTGTATCAGGAGTAGTGGTGTCTTGAGACGTTTCCTGGAGAACGGAAGTGGTGGAGTCTTGAGTCTTCTCCTCGAGGCCAACAGATGGTGCAGGTTTTCCACAAGTACAAAAGTGATTGTTTGTTAAAGAGTTAAAACGCTCTTCAATGTTTTTACTGCTTTCTAACAATTGCGAAAAGGCCATCATATATTCTTTGTTTTCCTCCTGAGTCTTCAAATATAAAGACGATACTGCCTCCAGTTTATCTTTTAAAGTGTTGGTTTCATAATTCAAGTTATGTAGATTTAAGTCATATGCAATCTTATTATCATCTAGTTGTTGTTTGCATTTCTGTGCCATGTTTTTCATTATTTTCAGGTCAAGTTTAAGTTTTGAGTAGTTTTTAAAATATTTGTTAGTCTTGACAAGTTTTTGTGTTCGTCGTATATACCTATTGATTTTTACATATTTCTTTAATTTATTATGACTACTATAAAATACAGCATTACTATTAGGCTCAGTGCCTATAAGTTCCTGGTATAGATTTTGGGTTTGCGCTGTTTCTTGCTGTTTTTGTTCTCTTCTGTAATGATCTAACTCCTCATGCGCATCACAGAGTTCTTTTTCTAATATTGTGATTCGATTTAATGCCACTTCGTGAGTTGAAGCACATTGATTGAAGGAGTCGACTAATACTTGTAAGCGACTACATTCGTCATCAGCAACCATATGTTTTAAATCCATGTCTGCAAGACTACGCTTCAGTTCCGTGTTTTTGTGTAATAATTTATGCAGTTCCACTTCAGCATCATCTCGCTCCTTCAAAAGTTGTTCACATTCGGTTTTAGATGCTTGTAGTTCTTTTAGGGCAGCCTTGAGCTGAATATCCAGTTGACGGTTTGTAGCTTTGCGGGTCATCGAATTCATCGTGTAACAAGTTCAGGACAAAAAAGAGAAATAGAGAGCGCAACGCACTATCAACATGCGACGAATTACAATTTTATGCGCTTTGGAACGCCGCCCCCAGTTTTAACGTGCAATACGGACCGTATTTCAAGAGTCCAATTCGGACCGCTACTCGCATGCATTTAGATGCGTAAAAACGCCTCTGGCATTCATTTGTATGTGTGTGTCAATTCTTGAGCGCTCATTGGTGGGCTATGATAATAGGCTCAGAGCGAGTTTTAATTTTATAGCGGTTGAACGATATTCCAAGAAGAATTACGAGTAAAACTCACGGTTCCGTTGATAATTTGTGTATACAGGAGCACTATTCCAATGCACTTTGTGATCCACGCACGATATTAGCGAATATGTTAGTGTTAAATAGGTTTAAATATTATTTTCTAATTAAAATCTAAGAGGCACAACAAATATACGTTTTACTAGCTAAGAAGAAGAATATGTATACAGTATAGTTATATAATAGTACATTAGTTACCTAGGGCGGTAAAACAAAAAAAATCTAAGATCGCAGGTATTTGACGCCCGAGCAGAAGGCAAGGGTGATAAATATGCGACCTGAAGCTTTATGACCGCCCGTGTTACATTTTACGTCTCCCCCAGACTACGAATTGGGTTTTTCCGCACGGGTAGCGGGCGGTAATTGCCACTTTGTGCCGAGGTATGACGTAAAATATGTTTATCGTAACCTAATGCTCATTACAACAGACTAGATAAGCTCCTGTGTTTTGTGTACGTAGTCGGTTAAAAACACAAATGTTTCAAAGTCAAAGTCAAAATTCAAAGTGTTTTATTTTGTTAAACATGGCTGACATGTTTCATTTTGTGTGCAGAAACTTGCTTTTAAATCACACTAAATAATACCAGCGTTGAGCCACCTTCTTGACTTGACACAATGCTGAGTGGACTCCTTTTTCGCATAAAAAAACGATGTATACTTTCTTTTTGTTATAAATGTATCTGTGTCTTTGTTTGCGAACTAAATGTAAAAAAAAAAAATTCTAAATAATCATTGTTTTACCGCCTTAGGTTAGTAATGTACTATTAATGTGAAAGTTTGTGTAGATGTTTGGATATTTGGATTTGGAAAGAAAGAAAGTACATTTATTTATGACAGCAGCACAAAATATGAATACAGCTGTAAAAAAATAAAATAAAATAAAACAATAAAGTTGAATGCTGCTACAAAATGGTCCCACCTCAGCAAAATGCCGACGTAAGAGCCAGCTCTAGTCTTCCGGTGGAACCAGACAGGGGCGACGTCATGACAAGATAATCACATGACGGGTCCAGGACAAACAGATAGGATGATGCGATATGACATACTTTGGCTCGGCCGGATTTGGAACGCTCACTTAAGGCGATTAACGAATCAACGCAGACGAAGTCGTGGGCAAACGCTTGTTTCATGTATATTACCAGGAATCGTATCGTAGGTAAGAACAAGAGTAGTAGACAGCTGAGCTGAATTTGGTTTGGAAAATACCCCGGGGAGAATTTTACGTAGCATAGACATCCTGATATTCCTGGTAAATTCGACATACGAGAAACTCTTTTCTAGCCACGAACTGTTGAAATAAAGTTTAATCTAAATATTAAGATCAAGCAGAAAAAAGTGGTTTGATTTGATGGGAATCGTCTTAGTTTCTTGCAAGGAGCATATAGAAAGAAAAAATCGAAATCAAAAATATAAGTAAATTAAAGAAATAAATCTAAAAAAAAAAGTAATAAATCTAGTATACGGGTGTTGTTGGTGGAATAACTACTGTAGTGATATAAAAACAATAGAAAACAAATGGGCAGAGCCGCGAAATCACCCTCGCTTAATACCTAATCGAAGTAGGGCACGAAAATTACGACGATGATTCCACAAGTCCAAGTACTTGTGAATCGGATGAATGAAATATAGTAATAAGTATCTTATAAATTCCTATTAATAAAAAAAACATTATTCTTGGACATTTTAATTTTTACTTTTCCTTTACATCATATGACGCATCGTAACTAGCGATGGGCAATTTCAGAAACAATTCATATATTTTCCTTAACGGTGAAATATTTCAACTGTTGAAAGTTGCAGAAATATTTCTGAAAGAAATGTTACCTACCTTATAACTTTCACTTAAATTTCATGTAACATTTCAGTAGCTTCTAACATCAGTAGACCGGATACTGATCGGAAAATTCGACAATGATTGTCAATAGCCGAGTGGCCAAGGGGTTATTGTATTGTAAGTGCGATTGTTACATAACGTACGAGAGTTCAAATCCACGTGAAGCAAAGCATGTATTTTCCTTTTTTTATTTATTTATTTTTGTTTTTTTTTTCGTAACGCAAATATCAAAACCTTTCAATCCGCTGTGCTGTTTGAAGAAGCAATTTTACGACTCGCTTTTGTTTGATATTGACAATTAGATTTTAATGAAGATTACAGATGGTCAATTCATATTTCCTGGACTATACCTGTCAGGCATTAGTCCCGTACATTACGATGTCTGCTCATTACTCAAATTTTGAATTAACTGTTCAGTGTGGTTTAGTTCATCAAGTCTAGAATTTTCTGTTTGATTTAGCACCAAGACTTCATTTTTTCAGGTCGGGAAAATGTATTTGTGTATTCCGCTCGGCTGGGGGACTGTGACATGTGTGACGGGCTACTGGGCGCTGCCTAAATTGACAGTGTAGAGTGCCAGTTCCACTACCAGTGAACTATCACAAAATCCCTAAGAGCACTTGACTGCAACGTTTAAGACTTCCCCAGCACAACTCTCCTCTCTCACAACTATACCGGGTGGAACTGTACCATGGACTTTCCTGAAAATATAGTGTCATATATTTTATGTACACAGAATCG
Source organism: Eudemis profundana (assembly GCA_947034925.1). Lineage (NCBI taxonomy): Eukaryota > Metazoa > Arthropoda > Insecta > Lepidoptera > Tortricidae > Eudemis > Eudemis profundana. The sequence continues at coordinate 2,324,742 of OX344800.1, read as the reverse complement.
ACCTGCACTAGTTAAATGCTTGTAATAATAAAGAAAACAAAACTATAAAAATATCATTTTTTAATATTTGTACAATACAACCCTACTGCATCTCCGCTGCTACCGCCATGTCTTACAATACACGCTGCAGCCCGTGTCCTGTATGACTTCTAAGTAGGGTTGAAACGCGCAGTTTTTGGCATGAAAGTTTAACAAGCTATAACTTGAAAACGATGATAATTATTAACATAATTTATTTGGAGAAAGTAATGTACTTGGGCGTCGAATGTGAAGACGGTGCAGGAATCCTATAGGGAACGAAGATATCGAATAGTATAATATCGAATTACCCGCATACAACACATAAATCGTAAAAAGGAATGCTAAATACTGTACTACGCTGCCAAAAATAACAGCCCAATGGTCCTACAATTTATCTATGCTCACAGGTTGTATTATATCCATTATTGTTTTGTATAGCATAGTGATAATTATGTACAAATGTACTTGGGCTAAACAATGCCACATTTGCAGGAAAGTCCCTTGTTCCATTCCATCCTGTATAGTGTGATAGTGTGCTATTTTTTTCTCAGGTCAAAATCCCCATCCAAAAAGTCAGCAAACACGGACAAAGGTCACAAAAGTCCCTTTATTTCAATTCTTACCCCGTTGTCGGAGGGTCCCGGGGGCCGGTTATCGCGCGTGAATAAACTTGTTCGGGACTGATTAGCTCGCTAAGCTGATTTGGGAAATAGTTTCCGAGTAAATTGTGACTGAATAAAGGAAATGAACAATGCGTGTATTTGTTGAGCAGAAGTGGCCATTAGTATCCTTATGAGTGAAACAAATACAGGCAATCCATCAAAATTATGTATAAAAAACCGGTCAAGTGCGAGTCGGACTCACGCACCGAGGGTTCCGTAAAAACTCGTTAGTAGATACGTGAATATTTCAAGAAAAACTGTATGGCGGTTAGCTTAGTAGGAGCAAATAAGTATGTGTTACGATTTTTGAATATTTCTAAAAATCGATGCAATTTAGGCCGGCAACGTACCTGTGACTCTTTTGGTGTTGCAGGTGTCTATGGGCGACGGTGATTGCTTACCATCAGGCGACCCGTCTGCTCGTTTGCCCCCTATTTCATAAAAAAAAAAAAAAAAAAAAAAAAAAAAAAAACCGTTATATTTCTCCTGTAATATTTAGGATGATATTAATAATTGGTAACTTTTACAGATTTTTCTGTTCAGTTACTTCGAAGATAATAGGGGGGAAATTGGTATTTTTTTGAACGGTTTTGGTCATAAATCAAAAAAGTACAAAAGTAACGAAATAGTAAATTGTGTATCTAGGGCGGCAAGTAAGGAATTACAAACGAGTGTTTGTTATAAGCCCGAGGTGAAACCGAGGGCTTTAATAACACGAGTTTGTAATTCCTTTACCGCCCGTGGCACACATAATGTTTTTCATCACACTTGTGAGAAAATATTAATTAAAATAATCTTACTTAACCTAAATTAAATTGTAAAACAGACAGCTGACAGTGACATTAGTGACATATTATATCCATAGACAATGCGAATGACAAGTCACGTTCGGAAACCATAGCGGTAAAGACTTATGACGGTTGATTTTATATTTACAAAATACTGAAATACACTATTTAAACATTTAATTAATGTTACCGAAGTATGTGTTTACATGTATTTGCAATAACAGTTATCTTTAAATAAATATTTCAGTGATAAAAGTTAAAAAAGTAAGTCGGCGTTTCCTTTGAACATGACAAATAAGAGTAAAACAGAACCAGCGTTTCAAAATTGAAAAAGAAAACCATTACGCCCTAAGGCGTAATAGGTCATTACGGCCCGCAGAACCTACGTGTAATGACACCATTTTCGAGCAAGTGTGATGAAAAAAATAAAAATGGCTTTGGAATCTACAAACTAACCCCTTTCATTTGATATCCCACACGATATAATAGCTCTACTTTACACACACTGTGTTAAGTACAAACCAGTAATATTTAGCCAGCGATGGTGTCCTCACTGACTCTTTGATTGGAGTATCCTCTCATATATCGTCAATGTTCCTTCGGATTGGTTAATCTATATGCCTCATATCTCCGTAATATAATCAATGTTCATGCCAAATTTCATTGCGATGGGATCAACAGATGGTGCGTAAAACACGATCATATTTACTTGCACATGTATGTATATGCCTATACTAAATATATCGATATCTAGCTATACCTAATATTTGTAGGGATGGTTAAATAGTTATTTAAAACATAAGTATCATACACAGTGCGTAAATTTAATATTTTGTTCAGCGCTGTTTCATTTTTACTAGAAAATTCATTCGTTATCCGCCACAAAATTTCAACTAGGTACTAATCTTGAAATCGGTAAAAATTAGGAAATATTTAAAAAATTAACGAAATTAGTTAACTTAAATACTGATATTGTGATCCTAGTAATGTTATAAATATGAAAGTTTGTGAAGATATATAGGTGTTTGGAGGTTTCGATGTTTGTTATTAAATATCGCGGTAACATGTCAAATAGATCGAAAAAAATTGGCATAATAGGGAACGTGCACGACGAAGGTGCTGCCAACTGGTGCCGCCAATCTAAATTATGTACCCTCTCATGCTGGGGCCACATTGACGAAAACGCCGTTAATTTATTGCAATGAAGGACGATTAACGTCAGTGTAGCTACGACTTACTATATTTGACATTGACACTTACATATTGTCATTGACATTGACAGCTTGATTTGACAGGGGTGATAGTTTCCTTTATTGTCCGCACGTCTCTTTTGTCGTTTAGTGCACGTTCCGTATAGACCAAGTCTTGGATTAAAATATAGAATGTTTTATATCCTAGTAGGAAAGTCACCTGGGATAACAATGGGAATGATGTAGGCGAAGCCGCGGCCAAATGCTAGTAGCTACTATTTTAATACGTATTTTATGATAGGTAACTAATTTAAGGGTGTCCCTCGAGATCCCTAACATCGTTTGTCCTAAAATCACTTGCCCTAACTGTTTTGTCCTAATGGGTATTTGGCCTAACGATCAGTTGTCATAATAAGGTTTTTCCATAATGTTATTTTTGCCATAATACTCTGTTGTCCGAAGCTTTTTTGCCATAACTATTAATATTCCTAATGCTATTTTGCATATTCCTCGCGATCCCTAACATCGTTTGTCCTAAGCAACTAGAGTTATGCACGAGTTCTTAGCTACGAAAAGGCTTAAAAAGGGGGGACGGGGGGGCGAAGCCCCCCGCATGGAAAAAAGCAGACAGAAAAAGTGGGTTAGGTTGAGTTAGGTTTAGGTTAGGTTTGAAACTGCGCCCCCAACAAAAACGAGCTACTGGCAGAAATTATGTGAGGGGATCAAATATTAGGGCATGTAAGTGTTAGGACAAATGATCATTATGACAGTATTAGAGAATGCAAAAATAGGTTAAAAAAATTTAGGGATTCCGATATAGATCCCTAATTTAATCTGTAACACAGAATAAGTACAGAAGGGCGTTTCTCCAGAAATATGTCTGCGACTCATTCATCTGTCTAAATATATTTAGTATGAAAAAGGGCCAGATGAATGAGGTGACTGCAGACATATTTCTGGAGAAATGCCCAGAAGTTTCTCTTTCCTACAAAACTGACGTTCGGGTCCGACCACCGGACGGAACGCTCTACGTCCGATCGTCATTATCACACAACGCGTATTCTTTCTAGTCGCAGGATAACCCTCTCCGGAGGAGGGGCAATGAGGGTGTTTAGAAATCATAAACCCACCAGCTGGCAGCAGGGTGGCGAAAGGTCTTTTTGACAGTAGGCGTCAAGATCCACCAATCACACCACCTGATTTTGACATCTACTGCCAAATAGACCTTTCGCCACCCTGCTGCCAGCTGGTGGATTTCTGATTTCTAAATACCCTCATTCCATGAAAATGTCACAGAAGTTACCATTTAGTCGCGTGTTTTATTTATGGCGTTATTTAAGTATTAATTATAATCTAGATAAGTGTAACTGTAATCCCTAGATATATTGACACCTGAATTTGCACCATCGAAAAATAAACACGCGAAAAATTGGTAATTACGTTACTCTCTGTCGTGAAATTACCCGGGGCAACATTAGCCTGTCAGAAGAAATCTTTGTACCTACAAACGGTATATTTACTTAAAATCGTAGACAAAGAGAATCGATGAACCGAAAAATAGACCCTGTGTCTTTCCTAACAATACGGCTAATCCGTAACGAACACGGCATAATTGCGCGTGCTGCCAGCTGAGAATAAAGCGGTTCAGATGTGAACATCTTTGTGAACCGTCCAATTACCAGAGATAATGGGGGCGAGCTTCTTTCAAGTCCACACGCCGATTATTACGGCCAAATGACCGTCTTAAGGTGAGGTGTCGTTTACGGGATGAAGCGGTGTTGCTAACATATTTTTTTCGGTAAAAAAAAATAAAAAACGACTATTTGTTAATTCAAATATAAATAGTAAAACAAAGTACGAATTTTAATGCAAAATATTTTACTACACAAGGAAAAAAGATACTAAGATTTTAAATAGTGTGATGAATGAAACTTCAGGTGGTCTTGCGGTTCAGATGTGAACATCTTTGTGAACCGTGCAATTACTAGAAATAATGGCGACGAGCTTCTTTCAAGTCAAATTACCGTCTTAAGATGAGGTGTTAAAGGGTGAAGCGGTATCGCGGTATACAGGAACAAAAAAAAACCTTTTGTTAATTCACTTCTAAATATAAATAGTGACACAAACTACGAATTTTAATGCAAAATATTTTACGACACAATGAAAAAATAAGACACTTAGATTTTAAATAATGTGATAAATAGGTAGCTTTAGGCGGTTTTATCACTATAAGCGGTTCAGATGTGAACATCTTTGTGAACCGTCCATCCAAACCAGAGATAAATGACGTACGATAAGGTGTTGGCTAAGGGGTGTAAGGATTTGTAGGTAGCAATAATGCCACATAATCGTAAAAACGTTTCTTTTTTATTTTATTATTTTAAATACCTATCTCAAGTCATGCAAGAAAAATAGATCGTCGAGCAAAAACATAATATCAATAAGAGGATGAATACGACTACAATAAATATACAGTTTCACATATAATAATAAAAAAAATAAGAAAAAAAAACAAATTGTAAGGAAGCGTGGATTATTTTCAAATTGGAAATTAAAACATACTCGTATCGGTATCTACTTGATTTACACAAAAGAAAATCGAACAAAATGCTAAAGGGCTACCGCCTTTCGCGTGTAACTTAAATTGAAGGTGTGAGGGGAGGAAATAGAACCCCGTATTGCCATCGTTATGGCGGCTCATCTCTCGATATAGAAAATTGATAAGAGAACCTTTTTACTTCGGAAAACGGTCCCAGTTAAAACGGACCTCCGGAACTCCTATTTTTACAAAGTGTCAAAGTATAGTTTTGTGAAAAAAGTACAGGGAAGTTGATTGTGCCAGAGACAGGGACGAAAAAGTTTTAAGGGGAACGCTTTGTAGTGACAGTTTAGTTTTGGATGCTGTCTTTAATGTTAAAAATTGATTTTTAAGGAGTCTTATGGATAGTCTACTAGTGGGTGGTATATTTATCTCTTTAGCATTAATTGTATTTGATGATGGAGTCTACTTTTTGTGGTTTTTTTTTTCAATAGGTGGTATATTATGCCATTTATAAACTAGCTGTGCCGGCAAACTTCATTCCGCGTCAGAATTTTTAATGATTTAGTAGTTATTCAGGCCAGAGACACCCAAAAAATCTAAAGTCATAAAAATCGGTCCACCGGTTCTCGAGTTATAAATGGTGGAACTAACACGACTTGGTTTTATTTATATAGATAAATATATTTCCATAATAAAAAAAGCATTAATAAGTTTCGTAATTAGTAAAAGTAATCTTGTAAATTTTCATAAATCGAGTTAAAACTGGGCATTCAGTAACAATGTAAGGTACCGTTGATATAAAAAATAAAATAAAAAAATACAGATATCCCATTAGGTCAGGCCTGAAGGTCTCTGCCCACTATACCGTATCATATCATGATCGTACTATAAATGTATCAGACACGGTATGTCAAATGTTGGTCGGTGACGGAATGTTCTAGGCATAGTCTCATACTTTTCTATACAAAGAGTATTTATTTTGCCTGACTCGTTCATAGTACGGCCATGGTATGATACGGTGTAGTGAGCAGAAACCTTAATGGTGCCTAACATAATAACTAGAGCATTTTCAATACCACTCCCACCTTACTTTAACTATTTCCAGATACCATCCTTCAGACTTCAAAGCGTGTGAAACATGGTTTACTGTCATTTCATAAAAAACATTTCACAAATGATCATTTAACAAATAACGATTCATAAACTATTCATATCACAAATATACCAGTTAACAAAATCCTCATTTTATAAATGATTATTTGACAAATGTACATTTCGCAAATGTAGGTAACACTTTGCAAATATATTGAATGTTAAACAATCATTTAACAAATGTTCAATTCACAAATAAACCATTTTTCAAAGTAGTTTTTTCACAAAACTTCGATTGCTAAATTATTGTTTAATTAATACTGTACTGTACCTATGTCTGCAATTTTTATTAGGGGCAAATAATATACAGGCAAGTACTTATTTTATTCAAATACACGTTGTACAATATACATTATTTTAAACCCTGGTTTGAGAGGACTCAGTGGTGACTTCGGTACAGTAAAATACTTACACTTATAGTGTTCATGAGGTCGTCCTACTTTTAATGCTACAAATATGGTTGTATTGTGGTCGCAAGATACCTAACACTCCTCCTCGCTTCGCTCGTCGTCGTACCTAATGGTGACTCTGTAAATATCTTCATTGGTAGTACGTCGGAAGGGTTGCAGTCAATATTATTAGATTTGTAATACGCAAATAACACATATTCCCATCGTGTCATATCTTTGCTAGGTCAAACTTTGCATTTTATTTAACGTTCATTTACCAAACGTTATTTTGTCAAAAGCCGTGAATATTAAATGAATAGTTTGTTAAATAAAAATTTGTAATGAGCTTTTTTCAAGTAAATAATTTGTGTAATTAGCGATTTGTAAAACGTTACTTTGCGAATCGACTAAGGCCGTAGCAGGATAAGGGAAGAAAAAATGCCCTTGAATGATTAAGAGCTGTTTATTTTTTCTATAGTTGCTTTCATTTAGTTGTATAATTTTGTAAAATTTGGTTGAAAAATTCCCAGTGGTTCAGCCGGGAAAAAATAAAAACAAAATTTATGAAATTTGACGTATCTCTAAAACTATAACTCTTTGTCATTATATCTTTAATTCATTTTGGTTAATTAAATAGTATGTATGCCTTAAAAGAAAATTGAGTCTCTATCTTTACAATTTCTGTAAAAAACACGTAAGTCAAAATTTCAAAAAAAAGTTTTTTTGATTCCTGAAAGAGTGACCACTCTAAGTAATATTTCTAAAAAAGCCTTATTTAACGATCTGTCAGTCATATAAGTTTGACGGTTAAAATCGAAAAGCAACAGTGTCAAAATTAAAAAACTATGTTGGTCGGATTCTGTTACATTTTATTCTTATACTAATCTAATCTAATACAGCCAAAGAACTTAAAAATAAATCTTCTTTGTAAAGAATTAAAAATAAATAAATTTTTGACATTCCCATTAATATTGGCTTGAAAATATACAGGGTGGTTTTCGATAATCTGTACATATGAAAAGGGGTGAAATTTCAGCCAATTTTATCGGTAAAACTGATTTTAATTTTTGTTTGTGGTCATTCGTTTTTTTTTTACAGATTTTTAAACTTTCAGTGAAATTTTCGGCAGTACCTACATCTATTTGCCACGATATAACTTTTGATCTAATTGCTTAAAATTGTAAGAAAAAAATGCAGGGTCATGGCAATAGACACGTTATTTAGTAGCAATAACAATAAACCAACCGACTTGAAGAAAAAATCGTCAAAAAAAAATATAATTGTGAAAACGGCTGTTTTTTTTTCACGGAAAACACCGTTTTTCTCGAAAGTTTGCGAATATTGTGACCATTTTTTCATGCTTATTTTCGTTTAGCACTTAATTGTGATCTTAAAAACATTTTTCTTACAGCTTTGAACAATAAGATCAAAAGTTATACTGCGTCAAACAGATGTACTGCCCAAAATTTCATAGAAAACTGTAAAAATCTGTAAAAAAATTTTTTTGCCCAGAAACAAAAATTAAAGTCATTTGTACCGATAAAATCAGTTGGAATTTCACCCCTTTTAATATGTACAAATTATCGAAAACCACCCTGTATTTGTATTAATTGTCGCCTTTTAACTTATAAAACCTTTTTTTTCAAATAGGTAATCATCATTATTTGTAATTAAGCCTTACTTATCGTTTCACCAGATATATTCATTCGTAGGTAGGGTGTTGATCACACATTGCCGCAATAGGCTAGATGACTAAAAAAAACTGTTTAGTCCGTCTGTTACATTATGAAAAAATATTGTACACGTATTTTTTGTTTTGTTTGACAAACAAAAACTGACGAGGATAAAGTGCTTAGAAGTTTCGAGTGACGTCACTCTTGAGTACAATTTTCACTCAGAAGTGACGTCACAAGCCCCCACTCCAGAAGTTTGAAGATCTATAACTTTGTCGATTTTTAATATTTTGATAAACCAAAAAATACGTGTCCCATATTTTTCCATAATCTAACTGACGGACTAAATAGAATTACATATTTTTAACCCAGTCATCATCCCTATTGTGTACTACCTATCGCACGCAAGATATTTATCAAAAATCATGCAGCCTGCCGAAATTCTTAGTGGATTTTTTTTGAGAAACGGTATTAGTGTTACCGTTAATGAAGATAGCGATAGTGATTCAAATAAGAAGTAAAAGACATTTTTAAGTTGATACATATTCGAGTAAATGCCATAAATTTATTTTATTTTTAGTTCTTTACACAGAATATTTATGTTTAAGTTCTTTGGCTGTATTAGAATTGTATAAGAATAAAATGTAACAGAATCCGACCAACATAGTTTTTTAATTTTGACACTGTTGCTTTTCGATTTTAACCGTCAAACTTATATGACTGACAGATCGTTAAATAAGGCTTTTTTAGAAATGTCACTTAGAGTGGTCACTCCTTCAGGAATCAAAAAAACTTTTTTTTGAAATTTTGACTTACGTGTTTTTTACAGAAATTGTAAAGATAGAGACTCAATTTTCTTTTAAGGCATACGTACTATTTAATTAACCAAAATGAATTAAAGATATTATGATAAAGAGTTATAGTTTTAGAGATACGTCAAATTTTATAAATTTTGTTTTTATTTTTTCCCGGCTGAACCACTGGGAATTTTTTAACCAAACTTTGCACAATTATACAACTAAATGAAAGCAACTATAGAAAAAATAAACAGTTCTTAATCATTCAAGGGCATATTTTCTTCCCTTATCCTGCTACGGCCTTTGTCATTAGTTTATATACCAAACGTTATTTTTAAATAAAATGAATATTTGTGAAACGTTTTTTGTGAAATGACTGAACACCGTGAAACATGCATAACAGAACAAGACGTCTGTTAATTCCGGGTGACAATGCTGTGGCTATACGCACGCAATCTAAGTTGCCGCCATGTTTGCCCCGACTGTTTGTGGGAGACGATTGAGTTTCGGCTTCTGCGGGTTTTTGGGTTCGTGCACGTTGCGAGTGAAACGGGCCAAAGCGCTTCACTTATTTGGCAATTATATATTTTTTACTTACCTACGCTGAAAATAAAAAACTGTAAAAAATACACAGAAAATAAAAAAAAATCATATAAAATAACATCTGAATAAGTTACAACCCACAGTACAGATATTATTAAAATTTTTTGTTTCAACATCACTGTTGAATATAATATTTTTTCGGTAGCCATGATTGCTCGAGTTGACAGATCCATTAATTTAAAAATAGCAACAATTAAGTGTTTTTAACCGTGGCATCGTGTTTTTAACCACATTTCGAATGAGTTTCGGCTTCTGCGGGTTTTTGGGTGGCAGCTTGAGACGGGATAAGCAACAATATTTTCTCTTTAGCTACCTATTTATCTACACCGAGACAATCAATCGTAGGCTATGTACCGAAGAGAACTTTTTTAATATGCAATACAACAGAAGACTACATAGTGCGCACCAAAAAAAAATATCCTTAAGCAAGAAAATATTTAGATTAAGCAGAATTTAACTAGCATTGAAAGTAGTTGTCAAAATAGGTTTTCATGTTATATTTTTGAACGAAACATATGGAGGAACAAAAAATATTTCCCAAATCAGTCTATTCGAAGATGGCTATCTTCGAATAATCGGGGAACACACTATTTGATGAACTGAAAACCTCCTCATTTTTGAAGTCGGTTAAAAATATTATAAACGCGTAGTAAGTGAAGTCACAAACTAGATTGTCACTACAATAATGACCTATTGAACTCTATCCTAACACCATTAAAAAAATCTTAATACCTTTTTTGTCAGCTCGCACCCCACGCGTTTTAGTAAACAAACAAACAGGGTGTGCGTTACACTAGTCTGGGATCGGCATTATCATAATACTGGCTTTAAGTTAAAGCCGGCCCGAGCTTCGTGGGAAGTGTCATGTGTTCCGCTCAACTTTTTAATTAAAAGTAATAATCATTGATTACTATAATATTACAAGTTCGATAGGAAGTGGTCTTTTTTGTTGTTTAGTTAATGACGTGTTAATTTCTTGTTAGAGTTTTTATGAATTTCTATCTTTTTAAACTCCAAATACGACGCTTTTTAGAAACAAGAAAAAAATAAGAGAAATAAAGAAAATGCATTCATATTTTTTCGTATCTCAGTTATTTGAAGACTTCAAAGTTTTAATTGTTTCAAAAGGAATTGTTGTATTTGTAATTTGGATCGTAAAGTAATCTACTAGCAATTCATATAGAAGAATCACAATTATTTTGTTCAACATTTAAATTTCCTCATGGTTTTAACAACATGGGATTTGTTTACTAAAAGTAGTAACTAGGTACTTCGACGTTTTGGTCGTTATGAAATGTATGAAAAATATTTTTCACAAAACTTTTTTCCTATCGTTATTATGTGTACGGTCGGCCTCAAAAATTGCTTAATACATTTGTATCGTGGCGTAGTACTAGAGTGTTTCTACTGCAAGGCAAATGCCTCCCCTCCTTTCTGCCATTCGTTCTTATCGAGTGCATGTCTTCGCCACTCTTAGCGAAATGCTTGCCTTAAAACATGCGTTGCATAAAATCAGTATGTAATTTTAAGAACCCGCATTAAAATCAAATTTTTAACCACAATTTCACTTAATCACTTACCGCTAACACGTTCAATTTGAATAAACCGAACAACTGGACTCATTCGACGTACAAATTATAATTGGCGGCGTGCTCGCTTTTTGAGCAAGCGACGTGCGCCGAATAGCAACGTAACGAAATAACGACATAACGATATAACGCTATAACGCTATTAGCAGCTGCATCACGTAAGCGTTGCAACGGTTAACGGTTTATCAACGAGTTGTTAATTCCATTGGGAAGTGTTTTATTTTGTTTTAATTCTACGCGTTTTGAATTTGGAAGCGTTCGGCTTTTTTGTTTTGACCGTTACTTTCAGTTTTTGCTATGATTAACATTTTATACAGAATATTAATAAATATAACATTTTTTTTAAGTTTTTAAGCTTTTTTCAAATTCCTAGTTTTAGAAAAATTACACGGATAATTCCTAAATTGTTATAAAATATTTCTGTACACTCAGGTGCCATGTGTGCTATCAAGTCTTAAAATATTATGTAGGTACCTATACGATTTGAAAACTTTATTTCTCAGGCATACCTCAATACTACTCTCAATGCTTATTTTGTTTCACATCATTTTGAAAACGATTATGTTAAAAAACCTACGAATATTATAATGAAATTGAAATACACTATGTCAAACATTTAATTAATGTTACCGAAATATGTATTTGCAATAACAGTTCTCTTAAATTAAATATTTCAGTGATAAATTTAAAAAAGTAAGTTGGCGTTTGAACATGACAAATAAGAGTAAAACAGAACCAGCGTTCCAAATTAAAAAAAAAAACATTACGCCCTAGGGCGTAATAGGTCATTTACGGCCCGCACAACCTACGTGTAATGGCACCTTTTTCGAGCAAGTGTGATGAAAAATCTATTACATGCTATGAGTATACAATAGATTTAATCATAATGCAATTGAAATTCAAATCGAGAAGGTGGCAATTGGCATTTTACACGTAGATCGTCAAAGCGCGGCAGAATTCATGAATTAAATATATCATCACACCCGATCCAAAATGGCCGACAATGGTCGTTAACGAGCTGTTGCAAATCAAACAAAATGCAGCTGATTGCGATATGGGGCTGTTTGCGGTCACTAACTAGCGCATTTACCCTACACCTTGCTGACTAAATATCGTGTTTATGTTAATAGTTAGATTGAACGAAAAAATGCTACGTGTTTTATATTTTTTTTTACTAAAATGTATTTTAAAAAATCTATTTTTTCCGACTGAAAAACTTATTTGCACTATATTTTTTTTAAATGATGGCCTTTCAATTTTTTGTATGAAATAAATAGATTTTTTATTCAGCACCTATTATTTTGTAGGAAGAAAATTAAATTATGTTCATTATTTTTTTTTATATACTACCCAAGATATTTTATTGAAAAAGAAAAAAATCTTGTGAATCCCTTACTAATAGGTAACTATATCGTTAGCCAATTGCCAGTTTAGTAACCAGCCAAAAATATGGTTTACCCTTGAATTGTCAACAAACGTTTTATCGACATGTCATTTCATCGAAATATCATTTCATCGAAAGCTAATTTTCTCTGAAACCATATTTTTCTAGAAATTAATATAAAACAAACCTAACGTAACCTAACCTACAGGATGACTCTTTAAAAAATCCTGAAAAGTTAACGACAAAAAGAACGACGACAACGAAACGACGACGACGAGTCCGGAGAAAAAAGTTGTCAACGAAATGAAAATTCGATGAAATGAAACATTCGATGAAACGTTTGTCGGCGAAACAAGGGGACACCCAAAAATATAGTCCATACAAATTATTCTAAAAATTAAATACAAGTGGGTAGTTCCTTTTTACGCCAGGTTAGCATTTATGTTAAATCAATTAATAAAAAAAATATCATAAATTATGAATCTTTGACAATTTTTTTTCATACAGTTGCATTACGTACACACTTATGCAAGTTTACTATATCCTCCATTATCTGATTTAAGGGCATTCGTATGAACTCCGGATTGTGTTTGAGGGAATCTGCACCTCTGCGAATTTGTATTAATTAAATGGGTTCGGGCCGTCTGCATAGTTGCCTGTTTGTCTTCTACTCGCAAAACTCCGCTTAGCTCAATCCGGTTAAGTGTAATTGAAATCCGATCCCGATTTTGCTGACTGATAACAGTGTATTCTGATATTGATACTGGTTTATGCAACTAATGCTTTGTATGAAGCGTTAGTTGATAGCGTTAATGTATTGGATATCAGTTGATTCAGAGTTTGCTAGCTATAACCATACTCCGGTTTGAGTGGGCAAAAATGCACTACTGCCAGTTATTACCTAATTAAATATCGGCTCAAGTTTTATCGACATCCATATGAAGATTTGTTGTGGTTGAAGTAGTAGTTATTAGTTAAGATACTAAAAATTCAATTGAGTTCAATAGAATTTTTAAGTTCGAAGATAAGGAAAATTGTGTAGGGATTACGCAGTAAACTGCTCTTTTAGAGAGAGAAAAGGTGGAAGCCGCGGTGGTAAAACATACTTTTTTATCGAGATTTGCTTATAAAATAACTTTTAAGGTTCATAATTGCCCTCGTCAAACCGATATATGATTCTGATACTGATACTACACCTAAAGTTACTTATGTACCTAATGCTTTGTTTGAAGCATCAGTTGATAGCATTATTGTACTGGGTACCGGTTGATTCAGAGGTTTCTATTTTGATGTGAGATGGAGAATGGGCTGTAGAACCCACACTGGCATAGTGCGTACTTGGGACTTCACGTACATCTTTGATTTTTTTTCTGCAATATAATACAATAATATTTTATTGCACAACAAACGAATATTACAATGCAAATTTATTCAAAAACAATGGTAAAAAATAATAGGCGGTTCTATCGCTAAAGAGCGATCTTTTCTGAACAATCTTTGCAATCATAATTATCAAATTTATTTATCGGATTTGTTAATTTGAAGAACAAAATTAGAGAGGATATATTTTTAAATTTGCTAACGTTAGATTAACTGTGGTGCTTTTTAGAACTTGGAATGTGTATCCAGGCGGATTGTGGAAATGTCAAAAAAGGTAAATTTACTTACCTATTCTAAAAGGTCATTGGGCATTTTGTTCGGACATATGACCCACGGCGTACACAAACGAAATAGGGCTAGGTATGTAGGTAAATGTATCTGTTACTCAGTGGTATGAGTAGCATTCTTGTAAACCATGGGAGAATTGAAAAAAAAAATCATTTACGCGCTATGGTCGTAGCATAGCAAATTCCAGCAAATTCCGTATGTGGGCATTTTTATTTTAAAATGTACGGCTAGGCAAAACTTAAGCAATGTTTAAATATCGTCTAACCTGCCAGTGAGGAAATATATGTACTAAGTTTGACACTTGAACTGATAGTTAAGGCCGTCGTTATTATGATCCTAGCGTTCGACGAGTGGGTTCCCGGTGTTGAAAGTGTTAAATTCCGGCATTTTCTTGTTAACCCTTTAATGCCCAAGATTTTTTTTTTTAGTTTTCAGTGGATTTCTTTTAAAAATCCGATCATTAGAGACTTTTCTAGCTTTAGAAAAATAAAATAAAAAATCCGTCATGTTCATAAGTGAATATAATATAGGTAGCCTATAAGCAACACTGCTCATTACTCACGCAAAGACACTCGTTGACGTATGTAGTATACAGGCAACACTGCGCGGAAATAGGTGACCAAAATAATCAAATTATACTATTATACTTTTTTTAAATTTTTTACATAAAAATAAGAAAAACAATACAAATATACATAAAAATAAAAACAATAATAAAAACAGTTTTTTTTGGCCTAGACATAGACAGTAGAGACATAAGGTTCGTGAAGAACTTATACTGGAACCAAAGGGCAAATGTGCGCGTTGAGTCTAAATTGACCGAGGATGTAGAGATCTTAAAGGGAGTATGCCAAGGCTGCATACTGTCTCCCTTACTGTTCAATATTTACTCTGAAAACATATTCAAACAAGCATCAGAAGATCTGGATGTGAGTATTATCAATGATGAAGTCGTTAACAACATACGGTTTCCGGACGACACAGTCTTAGTTGCACGCACAATGAAAGACCTCCAGGTAATGCTGAACAAAGTACAGTCTGCAAGTGCTGACTATGGCCTCAACATAAATGGCAAAAAGACAAAGTTCATGACTGTTGCCAAAAACCGTCCCGTCAACATTGGGTTGCTTTGTGATGGCCAGAGATTGGAGAGAGTAGACAAATACAAATATCTGGGTTGCTATGTTAATAACGACGGAGACCACAGCCTGGAAATAAGGTGTCGGATTGAATAAGCTCGGAACGCGTTTTATAAAATGAAACTATTGCTTTGCAATAGGAGCATCAATATCAGTCTTCGTGCCTGTCTAGCGCGCTGCTACGTTTTCTCTATTCTTCTGTATGGCGTGGAAGCGTGGACACTTACAGATAGCCTTGAAGCGTTCGAAATGTGGACGTGCAGAGAAATATTAAGGATATACTGCAGGCTTATGATGCTATGCTTTATCGCGTGATAAATAAATGACAAAACATCCGTCAATCTCACACTTGTTCTTTTCAGAACATGACGGATGTTTTATTATTTATTTATCGCGTGACGAAGCTTACTACCATACGCCTACTGGAGAGACAAAAAACGGAACAAAGTAGTGTTGCAAAGAATGGGAAAGAAAGTAGAAGTACTGCGAGCTGTCAAGACAAGCAAGTTGGAATATCTCGGACATATTTTGAGGAATTCCAAATATCAGCTGTTACAGCTAATTATTCAAGGCAAGATACAAGGAAAACGCAATGTTGGGAGAAGATGAACATCCTCGCTTAAGAACTTACGCCAGTGGTACAATAAAAGCACCCGTTCGCTGTTCAGATCTGCTGTGTCGAGAGTACAAGTCGTCTGAATGATCGCTGACTTTCGATATATGCTGGCACCCCAAGAAGAAGAAGTTCCCATTTTAATTTACTCTGAAGCAAGCAAACAAGGAAAACATGCAAAAAAACAAACCCAATACCGTAAGCATTCAGAAATAGTTAAAACACACACATATACCGATAAAATGTGGGGTTAGTTGCTAAAATAAAATTGATTTAGTAAAAAAAACGTGTGACAGAGAAAAGCGCAATGTTGCTTTATAGCAACCTAGGCGCGTGCGGGTCAATTACTCGGTACTTCGCAATGTAAATTTGAAACAACACTCATGTTTGCAGCCTTATTACGTCTCAGTTTTAGTTGAAAATGTGGTAAAACATGTAATTAGTATTAAATTAAACACTCGCAAAAGTATTCCATTAGCAAAAGTGCAATAAATAAAGACTCTAATATTTTTAAACAATTTTCTCTTGCCTGAGCTCCTTGCAGTGCGTGTCCACCCAATGCTATCTTGCCACTAACTGTCAAATTGGGTGCGCAGGAGCACTGTCCCCAATAGTTTCGAATACGCAGAAATAATACTATTCATGTAATTGAAGCGTTGTGTACAAAAATGAATCCTCAAGTTTTTTTTTAATATGGATGTAGATTCTAAGCTACCTTGCGAATTAAAGGGTTAAAAATTGGTATTTGTTTTATTACAAAATTAATCGTTTAGACGTTATTTAAGCAGAACCTAAAATTTAATCGACGATTTATTTAGACGAAGTGTTGGCAGGCCTCCCACAAGGTGGACCGAAGATCGGGTGAAAACCGCGGGAAGCCGCTGGATATTAGCAGCACAAAGCCGACAATCGTGGAGATCCTTGGGGAAGGCCTATGTCCAGCAGTGGACGTCTTTTGGCTGAAATGATGATGATGATGATGAAAATTTATTCAATAAGCAACTTAACATGAAAACATTCAGCAGTTACATAAAAAGTTCACCGTGAACAGAAGAAGACAATACAATAAAACTATTCATACAACGACTTACCCCTGAATACGTAACGCATATAATATTCTACGGGCACTTCACGCCCCCACTTACAAAACGGCGTAACTCACTATCATTCCTTAGTAAAATATACCCTTTAGTGTATAAAGGGTAGTATATTATATGCAAAGCATATAGACACCCACGGGTCATTCCATATTCACCCGGGTCGTGCGTGGCATGGCGATGCGTGCTATGTGCCTATGCGGCTATGTGCTGTCCATTAGGTATAATGAGCCTTATTGGCTCGATGTGAGATGGGCTATTTACCACACGTGAGGAGTTGACGAGTTGTACATACTTACATTAGTTGAAAGTGCATCGTAAAGTAAAAAACTGGAAACATGCAGTACTTTTCAGGAACGAAACAAAATTCTGAAGTATAACTATTTTGGAGGTCACCAATCGGAAAATATATAATTTTTGTATATTTTGTGCATAATTGTGTATCACTTCAAGAGACGGCTAGACAGATTTCATCTGGGATAACTGGACAACCAAAGATGGTTAGAACTTACTTTTTATTCGATAACGCAAAAAAGGATAACTATTATAATTATTTATTTCTGTTTTGACATAGCTGCGGGTATTGTAGTCCTAATAAAGTTCTAACCTCGATTCACATTAATTTCACACACACACACGCACACGCACACGCACACGCACACGCACACGCACACACACACACACACACACACACACACACACACACACACACACACACACACACACACACACAAACATACACACTCTTACACACACACTCACGTACAAATTAAATACTTCAGCGTAGAAAACAGCAAATTAAGCCATTATTAATTATTAAATTGACCCCACGACACAGGCCTAGCCTAGTGTGACGGTCACAAGTAAACACTTGTTCTTTTGGCAAATAAACATTTATTTTTATTTTCTTTTATTTGTATTTCAGACGGATTGATATATTACTGTAAGTCTGATTTGGATTTATAATAAAATAAAAATATTATATTTAAATGTTAATCATACCTACACCAAAGATCAACTTTACAATATCTCTCAATTTTAATCTCCCTCTCTTTTTCACTAATGAAATTTAATGTTTTAACCAAATAAATAACGCTGTAAACAACAGTTTTAAAATGATAATTTACGACCTTATTATGTCTAGGAGTTAAAAGTAGGAAAAGCCGCGTACCATATTTCAGTTGAAACTTTTCAATAACATTATACAGTTAAAACTACGCCACGCCATTTTTACAAAATAATTACGTACCGAAGTCCTGTAGGCCTAACTACCTACAACGACAAAATTGCACTCCATGAGTGAAAAGGACCGATATACTGATGCTGTAATGATAGACAGAGAGGGAGTGTAGGTTGTAGCAATTGCACAAGCGGTTGCACTGGCTGTAAAGTCAGCAAAAACACGGTTTATTTTCGGTATTTGAGTTGTGTTAATTTTATTTAACAGGATTAATCCTTTATCTATTACTAGCCAATCCAAATGTGGAATGAGCTCCCTGCCGTTGTTTTCCCGGAAAGCTACAAGTATGGAATTCTTCAAGAGGAGAGTAAAAAGGTTTTTACAGGGTCGGCAACACGCACGTAATGCCCCTGGTGTTGCAAGCGTCCATGGGCTGCGGTGACTGCTTACCATAAGGCACGCCGTATGCTCGTTTGCCACCTCAGTTGTATAAAAAAAGTCAGCTGACTACTTTACAAAATATGAGATAATATACCTACTAAATAACTTAGATCTAGAACTGTTACAGGTCGATTCACAAGAGCTGGCGCGGATTTACTATGAAATAAGCTCTCTGCACACAAAATCCGCGCCAGCTCTTATGAATCAACCTGTACTCATTCTTCGTTGGTAGAACACAAAATTATTGATAGCCAGTGACGAAATGACATTTATGCCACACCTGGCCATAAAGTGGCTTTTTCCGTACGCGGCGCGTAAGAAAAAAGCCGCTTTCTGGCCAAGTGTAGACATAATAAAATGATGTACACAACACGGGAGGTAATAAATAAATTGGCAATGACGATGCAGATTGTTTGTTATATTTTATGATGAATTTTCTATTATGATACTGTAACTGACCACATAGTAGATCTTCATGGATATGTAATTGCAAAGGGTAGTTTTTTTTAATTAATTAAGTAAATCCCTGGATCCAGAACTGTTTCTCGGAGCACTGTCAAATATTCATAGTTCGTATTGACTCAGACCTGTGCCTAGCAGTCGGATTTAAAAAAAAACATACGACTGCTAGGCACAGGCCTGGGTCAAAAATCGAGCGTTTAAACCGCCTCACTTTGGACACACTTTTGTCGAGATCCCTGCAATTTTTTGAACCATTACAATCTATTTGGTAGTGGTCCCACGCTATTAATAAATAGTCTTATATCCCATTAAAATCAGCAGGAATTTCGACAAAAATGTGTTCACTGAAGTTAAGCGGTTTAAACGCTCGATTTATGATTTGTTAGATGAGGTTCCCAAACGCTTGTTTTCCTTGCGGCAAATTTTCTTTCCGCGGTTATTCCTAGTCTCATAATTTCCCATTTCTCTAATTTCCCTGTCTTACTATTTCTTAGTAGCGAGTTTTTTAATCGCATTTGTTCACAAACGCATTTTTTCACATTCGGTTTATTACTTAGTAGCATATTTTTTGCTCGCTATAATTCCCCAGAGCAAATATTAATTATTCTGGGTGTAAAATGATTTAGTAATTTTGGCTCCGGAACCCTAAGTCTGTGGCTCCACTGAGGCGGAGACAAGCGGAGCGGAGAGGAGACAAGTAGGAATCGACCAATCACATCAGTTGAAATCCACATCTCGTCTCCACTTCGCTTCAATGGAAACAGCGAAAACTAATGTGATTGGTCGATCGCTATACGATACTTCTCCGCTCCATCTCTGCCATAGTGAAGCCGCAGCCTAATAGAATAGATCAGGTCCCCTGACTGCAAATAGCATAATATGTAGACCTGAAATTTATTTTCATCTTATTACATTTGCATTTACATATCAGTAATCATACCTGGCCATAATAGTACATTGTGTATAAAAACTGGCTGCGGGAAAAAAGGAGACACAGAAAAACACAACAAAGAAAAAAAACGAATATAGAAATTAACTGCAGGTTAAAATTGAGGCGAATAAATATGAGAAACGGAAACAACGCGACTGTGAAAATAAGCAGCAGAGGAAAAAAGTGAATGGTGATAATAGCTTTCGGGAAAAAATGCGAAAAGAAAAATTTCAGCAAGGAAAACAAGCGTTTGGGAACCTCATCTAACAAATCCGATTTATGACCCGCCTACTCTCATAGACGAGTTATTCCCACCTGTTACCACCAATCTGATGTAGTGGTAACTGCTGGGAATTTTTTTCCCATCTATTACCACTAAAACCATACATTTAGTAGTAACAAGTGGGAAAAATAATCCCAGCTGTTACCACTAATTCAATTTGGTGGTTACAGGTGGGAATAACCCTCATAGACGAGAGTGAATCACCTTAATAAGCAAAAATGGTCCTCATAGACGAGAGTGAATCACCTTAATAAGCAAAAATGGTGAAAGTTTAAATGGACCCATTCACATTGTAATTGCCCTGCAAACGCTACAACACACGTGTGGCGTAAACGAGCCGGCCTTATAATGAATGGCCGTCGCCTGCCACCATATTTCAACGAATTAACAAATGACCTCCTGTCAGTGTGCGCGCGGAGCTCGATTTTTCTGCGCACCGTACAGGACTAGCCTAGGCATGATGTAGGTGCGGTGGGCTGGCCTGGCGAATTAATGGCCTATGCCTATAGGTGCCGGAGGTTGAGCGGAGCTCTGGATTCGTTGGGATTGAGGGAAGGAAATCGATACATGCGCTGTCTTCGCTAAGTTCACTTTCTTAGCACTTATATTTAAATCAATGAGGTTTACATTTCTAGTAAAACAAGTGTGAGTGAATTTTGAGTTCCGTACCAAAATGATAAAAAAGAGTAATTAAAAAAAATAAAACAAATGCCAAGCTCGCACCGTTATTCCAAATATTAAGGCTATGGCACCGAACTCGAAAAATAGTTGCCTTAAGACTTGGGAGCCAGTTTAATTTTTAAAATTAGGTACTTTTTTATTTCTTCATTTTCTTAGTTTAAGTAGTAACGTACCCAGTGACTCTCTAACTTAAAAACGATTGAACCGATTTTTTTTTAACTTGCACAGTTCCTTTAGTTGGACTATAACTAGTCCAACTAAAAAATAATTATTGCAATCCGACTTATAGTTTCCGAGAAATGCGCGGACAAACATACATACACTTACGAAATAGATAAACATATATAAAAACTGTGAATTGTGACAATATTTCATAGATATGGGTCGGGGTTAATAACCTCGTTTTTTTAACTCGGTTAAAAAGGAACCCTTATGGTGCGACTCTGTCTGTCTGTCACAGCCAGATATCTCAGGATCTACTGCGACTATCCATTTGAATTTTGGAATAGAGTTAAAAAAAATAACCCAAGCCTATTGGACGTAAAAAAATCTTATGCCATTTTTACTTTTATGAACTGGGGCAGAAAACGTTTTTGTTTTTTTTTGTCAATCAAGTTTTTGATTGAAGACGAAAAACATTTAAAA
Source organism: Eudemis profundana (assembly GCA_947034925.1). NCBI lineage: Eukaryota > Metazoa > Arthropoda > Insecta > Lepidoptera > Tortricidae > Eudemis > Eudemis profundana. The sequence goes on along the minus strand of OX344800.1, from coordinate 2,302,812 downwards.
AAATGTACCTATTTCCCCCTATTACCTTCAAAGATACGAAACAGAAAAATGTGTAATAAATAAAATAGTTAACGATCATTGATATCATCCTGAATATTAGAACAAAAATATAATAGATTTCCTAACTTGCATCATTTGCATAAATATTTTTTGAGGTCCGTGCCTGTCTTTACATTAGCAATAAACGTAGTCATTTGGTAAAAGTAGGTACCTATGCGGTACGAGGATGGCACAGACCTCCGAAAAAAAAATATTTCTTCCTTTTTTGAAGTTGGGAAATGTTTTTTTTTTTAAATAACGTTTTTATTTTGCACCTATTGGCCGATAGTCATTAAGGCTCTACAGAACATCGGTTTAGGCGTTGTATCATTAATTATCATAATTATGGTGTCAACAAAAGATCTATACCTGGTTCATTTTCACAGTGCTCAATGAGCTACGGTCGCAAACACTCATGAATAAGAACACCAAACGCGTTCAAAACATACTGATATACCTACTGTAGAATCATTACAAAATGAGTGACCGTCTTTTTTAAAAACTAGCTGTCCCGCCGGCGAACTTCAATCCGCCTCACTTTTTTTTATTTTTTAGATGTTTTAACAGTTATTCTGTTATTTGGGACAGAGATAAACCCAAAAAAGTTATAAATGGTGTAACTACTTAACCCGACTTTATTGTATGTAAAATATGTAGAAGATAAGCTGTGATTTCTTAATCCTTTAACTTTATCGCTGTCAATGAGCACCTAACCTCCTTTTCTGTTTTAATCTCTAGACTTAGAACACCAACATTAAAAACAAAATACACAAATCTCAAATAAACAATCAGAATATCACCACCCCATCTGCATATTTACGAACGCCCAGGGCGATGTAGCGCCTTGATAATTGCCCTTCATTGTTACTGGCATTTGAATATTGTAAAGACTAAATTGCCATGCATATAGAGTGCCGCCACTGAATAATATCCAAGGGATCATTGTTATTTAGTGTACAGGATAATAGGGTTTATGTTTTGGGGGTTATGATTATGCAAGTTTTTGTGATCTTTGGATGGGGCAGAATGGAATAGGTGATTTACCGAGCGTGCCGAGATTATTTACCACAGCGAAAGACAAATTGCAATAACTGATTAAACTAAACTCTAGAGACAGTTTTAAAGTTAACTCTAGGTAAGTTAAGACTGATTAATATTATCTTTATTTCATTTTCTTCTTAGGCTAGGTTTTTACAATATTTATACAAAAAGTCAAATATACATACAAAAAAAAAATTATAATAACGTAACCTAACTGGTAGCGAAGCTGGGCCATTTTAAGGTTATAAATGATATATAGCTAATCACTTGATGGAAAGTGGCCATCCACTGTCGCTATACGTTGCCGATCTTTGAGAGCCTTGTATACTGACCTTTTAAAATAACTAATTTTTGAATAATACCTATTGCAGCATAAACCGGTTTAAATACGAAAGAAAACAACAAGTTCATACACACAAAATATAATGTAAATGAATTAAAACAATGTATACAATGAATACTTACAGGCTGGTAGTATAAAACGTATAACGCGAATTCACAGTAATTAAAAAATACAACACAAAGAGTTTTTCAAAATAAAACACACGGTTTTGGGGTTTTGGGTACTAGAGGTGGTGGGATAGCTGCGTAGTTGTGGGAAATGCACAGTCTAAAGATATCCAAGCGTGGACGTGCTTATTTTTGAATTTTGGGCACTAAATTAGAAATTGGGTATGAAAGGTATCCAAGCATTGACGTAAGTAAACAAAGGACAGGGCTAAGCGAGCGCGCAGACGGTTCCAACCCTTTGGCGGTAAAAATACCGCCAAATCTGTACCAGCCGGCAATGCGACACGCGGCGCGTGCAATGCGCAGCTGGTCTTTATAGCTGCATTTTTTGTACTTTTGCACCCAAGCGAGTACATGCTTGTTTTTGAATTTTGGGAAAGAACAGTGACGTAAACCTATAACAACCCGGGTTCCTCAGATAAATAGGCGGGTCAGTACTAAGTAATCTCACTACACACTAACCTTAAAAAACTATAATTTCGCAGGGGCCCTACGGTGTGTTAGGTAAACGGTACGCTAAAAGGCGTCTAAGTCCGCGCATGCAGATATTCGGGTACTTCAAACACGGGACTGGGTAAAAGACGCGCCTAACCGGCGCCGTGGTGACACACCGCACTGTAAGGGTGGCCCGCAGCGGGAGCGCCTGTAGTGCGAAGCCGGTGCCTCTTAGTTGCAGCACAGCCCGACGACGGCGAAGGGCAGTCTCTCGCGTGGGGCATGGAGCAATGCAGTCCACACCGGGCAGCGCGGTGTGGACTGCATTGCTCCATGCCCAAGCACAAGCACGCAAGCATGTTGTAGCACAAATTATCCCGTACCGGGAAGGGAAGTTACTGGAACAATAATTTACCGGTATAACTACAGTTACGACAACGACACTAAACCTACTGATATAAGGACTTTCCACTGAACTTACCGGATTTTCCAGCCGCAAAGAACCGAAAGAAAAAGCCACAGAAGAAAATACGGGCCTCCGAGCACAAAATAGCCCGCCGTAAAACTGGTCACTCGTAGGAACACGATTACGGAAAATAGCTGGCGGACACTCAAAACGCGCCACAAAATAATTCGGCCAACTATTAATAATATAACAATATTAACAGTATAAGTGCTTCTGTGTGATTTTATGTGCAATAAAGTGTTTACATACATACATACATATAAGTAGGTAACTAAGTAGATACAATTTACGGATACGAATACGGATTATTACAATTATTTACGTTTTACTGTTCATCCAATGAATCTCGGTATTCAACTGCAAAAACATCCCCTGACAGAACTCAAAAAAGGAACACGAACGAAATTTACAAATTCAAGTTTAATATTCGGAAGCGACTGACGGCCAGTAGGTAAGAAAAAATTAAAACCAACCATGCAGGAAACACTGCACTATTTATTGAGACGATACCTAGTAATGATCAAAGTAGAACTCTGAATATACGAGTAGGCTCGAATAGTTTTTTCATCACACTTGCTCGAAAATGGTGTCATTACACGTAGGTTCTGCGGGCCCTAAATGGCCTATTACGCCCTAGGGCGTAATGGTTTTCTTTTTAAATTTGAAACGCTGGTTCTGTTTTACTCTTATTTGTCATGTTCAAAGGAAACGCCAACTTACTTTTTTAACTTTTATCACTGAAATATTTATTTAAAGATAACTGTAATTGCAAATACATATTTTTGCCATCATGAGGAAACGGTGCGCGTCACTCCTCTCTCGTAGCCGAGGCAGCACGAACAGGATCCTAAATGCACTAGCTCAGCGTTGGGACTCGCCCCTAGTTGCGCGGTACTTAGAACTACACGCACCTGTAGTTGTAAGGCCGCGAAAGTTATAGATATAGTTTTGTTTTGTATTATTTAATTAACTGTACTAAAACTAGATATATAAGCCATTATATTATGTACCTACTTACTAACAACCATATGGATTTGAAGTCCGAAATAAATATGTTTGAATTTGAATATAAACACATATTTCGGTAACATTAATTAAATGTTTAAATAATGTATTTCTTTATTTTGCAAATATAAAATCAACTAAAATGGCCGTTACCGCTATGGTTTCCGAACGTGACTTGACGTTCGCATTGTCTATGGACATATGTGACAAATGTCACTGTCTGTTTTAATATTTTCTTGTACTGGGTCGAAAAGTAAGGTTATTTTATTAAGATTTCCTCACAAGTGTGATGAAAAACATTGTGTGTGCCACGGGCGGTTAAGGAATTACAAACTCGTGTTATTAAAGCCCTCGGTTTCAACTCGGGCTTATAACAAACACTCGTTTGTAATTCCTTACTTACCGCCCTAGATACACAATGTACTATTATGCCACACCTGGTGTAGACATAAAATGATGTACACAACACCCTCGATCGCATATTTGCGTCCCTCGCTTGCAGCTCGGGCCGCAAACATCCGCGATCTCGGCCTTTCTTTGTATTACCACCCCAGTTGTGTAATATACTAGAGTTAAGCCACAACAATTGTAGAAAAAAAAACATTATTTTCCCCGTACCTACTTTTATTCTTAAATTCAGGCATAGGTAGGTACTACAATGCACCTATAATTGTCATGGTGTAACTACCGGTTAGAAAAACTAAACTTCTACCCCAAGGAGAACCGGCGTAAGAAACTCGGCAGTTTGTCGACTATTTCTGTCCCCTTTTTACAAGCACATTGCATTGTGCATAAGAGTGAGAGCCAAATGTTAGGTACATTTTTCAGGGCCTAAATCTGGAGCAGAACTTGATCCGACAGGCAATGTCCTCAGAGAGGCAATTAAATTGGCTAAGCCGATCTAACAGGCGTCAGGTATAAAGTGCAGTGGATGTTTGAAAATGGCAACACCTTTTTATTTCATACTTAGCTTTTTATCCGGCTTTATGTTTTATTATATTGCCAGATTCTTATCATTTTATATAAGCTTTGTTTTTTATTTAATTTAATTAGACATATTAATAGAGCTTGCTATCGTTTGGTTGTTATCTGTATATTCACAAAAAATAAAAGTACTCTAGGATAAAGATATTATGTATATGGAAGGAAAATATTAGGTACAAGCCCAATATTACAGACAAACCAACATTTTTTGTTTGACAAATGTGCGACCTTTTAATTAATTATGTAATTAATGTATTATGTAGTATGTAAAACTAACCAAAAATTCAGATACTTGACAGATAAAACACTGTTATACTTACCTACTTAGGTACTTAATTTTTTACTAACGAGGCAAGACAAAGTAAGATAGTCTAAAAATTTACTGATATGGCTTAACGGTTGAACCACCCCCATATTTAAAAAGCTAATAAATATGAAATACATGTAATACAGTTAAAGAATAACCTGCCTTTCACCCCTTGTAATTATGGATCGGCGCGCGCCCGCCACGTGCCTGCTAGTTAGCCATTATTCTCGTTTTGTGTCACTTTATTAGACCATTCTGGCAATTAAAGTTACAAAACGGAATGATTGGGTGTCGCGTGTCTATTAACCCTTTTTAACCATATACAAGTAAATATCAGGCAATGAACTCACGATGATATACAATCACGGACAATGAATTCGAGTCTTTTCTATGAATAATTATATAGAAAATGACCCGAATTCGTTGTCCGTGAGTGTAAATGGACATTTTTTGTTTTAAAATGTGTGGTTAAATCACACTTTCGATATATTTAGATACCATCTAACTTGTGAATATTAACGTATGCAAATAGATTATTAATTTAGCTATGTTTGGTTAAAACTCAAAAACCAATTCAGGTTTTCCTCCAACTTAAAAAAAAGGGTAAAGGGTAAATAAGATACCGTTCAGTTATTTAACTGTCCGTCAACTTTTGTTACTGATACTAGTTAGGCACGATTTAGTGATATGAGCTAACCTAAAAGTCAGTCCATCAGTTAACGACCACTAGTATTTTCACTGGCTTGAAATAATGATTCTGTTACAGCACGCCTTCTTCTTTAAGTTTGTGTATTTTGACGCCTTTACATCTCTAAAAATGTAGTTTTAAGTTTTGTAATGTAATGGATCCGGAGATTATATACGTCTCTCGGTAAAAGGTAAAAAAAACTGTGCCCAGTTATTTGCTTGTTGCATTTTATAAATGTCATCTTATGTAATAATGTCACAATTGTTGTAATGTTGTTTTTAAAAGAGAAACTGGTGAGTTTCTTCAGGCGCTTCTTCTCACCAGAAGGTCATCTACCGAAGCGCCAAAAGAAAAGAATCAGACATGTAAAAGAGCCCTTGAGGCCTACTTACAGAAATAAATGAGTTTGAGTTTGAGTTTGAGTTTTATATATATTCAAAGTGATAAATAATTAACTACTCTCTGTAATAAGACAACTTTCACGGATTAAATCGGGTGTATTATTAGTTCATTTTTCGTCCCGACATTTCGTAACCTTTTTCAGAGTTCGTGCTCGCCGTAGTCCAATATACGCGACTAATATACGAGATTGAATCGGGTAAAGTTGTTTTATTACGATGAGTGATAATCGCGAAAATCAAAGACAATATTAAATACGCTTTGTATGTATTGGGTTACACTGTTACTGTTATGCTGTATAAAATTTGTTTGAATAAAATAAAATTACTCTGGTCCATAATAAACACCGTTGAGCAGTCGGAAGATTCTGTTCCCTTGTCGGGAACTTGTGGGCGGCATGTTCATGGTAATGGAGAAGAAGAAGGGTCCATCTACGGTGAACTCCTCCACGTCTACCGGAGGCGAGTCTGGCAACTCTCGTGCGATCTCAGGTCTCACCATTGGTGTGTCGACGAATCCCGCTGTCAACAGAATATTAATAGGTTTTTTAAGCCTGGAAAACCTTAAACTTTTTAATAGCTTTTTAATAAAAATAGGTTTTTTTTTATGAAATAGGGGGCAAACGAGCAGACGGGTCGCCTGATGGTAAGCAATCACCGTCGCCTATAGACACCTAGAGTCACAAGTGCGTTGCTGGCCTTTCAGGTGGGAGTACGCTCTTTTCTTGAAGGTTTGAAGGTCGAATCGGTCCGGAAACACTGCAGGCGTCAAAATTAAGTGATACTATAAAAGTACAAGTAATTATTTTAAGGTGAGCTGGAAGAGATCCCTTACAGGGAAAAGTTCGCTTTTGCACAGAACCACTGATCACTGTATTGTTTGTATTAATTGTTTGCTGTATTAATTGGTTTTATGTAAAATAAAGTGTTTACATACATACATATAGTATATTCAAATGTATTCCTTCTAAAAATAGAAGCAAGAAGCCAAAAGTATCTACTAAGCAAAATATTTCTCTTGCATCCATCACACGAGAGTAAAACTTTGCGGAAATTCGAAACGCTAAGCACGAATTCGGAACGGTTGTACTCAAAGAAAAGCGAATACTTTTCTAAAAACTAGTTTTTAAGAAGATCCCTTGAAGTGTGGTTTCATAAAAAAGTTTATTGGTATACCTAATTCAAATTTAGGTACATAAATAAAGAGGCATATAGAAATACGCGCTTGCCAATAGGTAGTCCATATTAGAATATTAATCCTATAAATAAAAGAGCCTTAACCTTTTGACCGCCAGGACGAAAACAACCAAATTAATTAAGAAAGAAATTTTATTCAAATAATAATGTATTCTTACCTATATTTTTGGTACTTAAATTTTTTTTTAACCAAAAAATGTGTGACTTCTGTCTCTGGCTGTCAAAGGGTTAAATAACCGTCTTCAAATGAACCAATTCGATAAAAAATGCACTCATCGAAATAATAATGTATGGAACGATAACGTCCAACAAAATTGATGCTGAAATTTGCCCCACAACGCCCACTTTTTAAAATCAATACGTCTTATGTATCAAGTGGTATTGATGTCCTTAATGTCTACTATGTGTGAGTCTAAAATCATTTATGACAAATATTAGTATTAAGTTTCAGAAATATGAATTTTTGGATAGGTTGCATATCGTTCAAAAGACAAAAATCTTGGTTACAAAGCTACTAACGTGAGAATTTAATTTGCCGCCCCGTTAATACCTGGGTTATTCTTCAGAAATATATCTGCGGTCACCTTATTCCTCTGGCCCTTTTTCATACTATATGTATGGAGAATTGGAGACAGAGGAACGTATTTCTGAAGAATAGCCCACCTACGTATTCCGTGGGGCTGATTTTGAGCTTTAGTTACGCTTCCATACTTACGATATTTCGATGAAGTCACTATGAAAAACATCCAAATCGCTTGTGTGCCTAAAATATTTAAAGAGTTTCCGCGATTTCTCCAGGATCCCTTCAGATCTTGGTTGCAAGCGCTTGGTTTCGAAAGTAAGTTAAGTGTACTTTAAAACAAAATAAGAAGTTTCCAAATCGGTCCATTCGAGTAGGTAACTGTAGCGTGGGCGTGGCGTCCAAAGAACTTAAGGAAAATGTACACCAAATCTGCACCGGCTTGCCCAAAGAAATCTTTTACGCCACGCCACTGGTAGGTAATCACGTAACAAACATACAAAAAAAACACGACGAATTGATTTGATTAAAACTATTCTTCTTGTGGATAGCTGCCAGAGTTAGCAAACCAATGGCCGATGGGGATAAAGGTTCTCGAATGGAGACCACGAACCCGGAAGACGTAGCGTAGGTTGGCCCCCCACAAGATGGTCTGACGACCTGGTCAGGGTCGCTGGCAGTCGATGGAGGCAAGAAGCGTGCGATCGGTCATCGTGGAAAGACTTCCACGACGGGCGAGTTCCTCCCCAAAAACCTACTCGTATGTTCAGCAGTGGACTGACTTCTTTTGGATGTCGTTTAAAAAATCAAAATTTGGCTCACTAAATGTTTTCTGTTGGTTATATGAATGAGCCTTCTTTAACTAACTGCTTACCATGTTGTTTATTAGATCTAGGTCCTTCGTCGACTTCTAAAAATACTTTTTGCTTTGCTTTGCTCACGTACATGTTATTTTTTGCATCATTGCCGTTTTTTAAGATGTTGTTGAGTCCTGTGTTGCCTCTGTTAGTTGTCAGGTTTAGTCCTATCTGCAAAGTTTACAGTATAAATATATCACTGGCGAGTATATCAATCCTACTAATAACCCTGTTTTTGTTTGTTACTAAATACTGCAGTAACAATTTAATGGATTGAGGTGAATTTTGGAATGCAAGTAGACCAAGTTCTGGATTGAAACATAGATATTCCACGAAAAGTGACCTCAGTTTGAAAGGTGCATCATTGGAGCATTCCATGATAACATCAACTTTTTGTCCCTTACGAAACGCTATGGCAGCTACCATAATACAACGTATTAGCTGCTAAGAAACACTACCAATCTTAAAGCCGAGTTATGATATTACAATGCTGATAATTAGCTTCCTGAATTTATTTCTCGGTGTATTAAAACGGTGGTGCCCCTTACGAAATATTTTCATGGAATGCTCCATTTCCACTTGGCTATCATAAAGTGGTAAACAACTTCAAAATACAGAAGTTATGTTACTTTACCTGTTTTAAATATGGCGTCCAATCCAAACACGTTTTTACTTTGAACTTCGGTATTGCCATACTAACGAATTTCCATTGCATCCTCTTGTTGATGCTGTCCAGAAAGTCTGGAGTCCGCGACATAACGTCTAGAAGCTGTATGATGCTTGAATTGCGATGCGGTAAGAGAAAAGTTATATATGTACCACCTTGTGACAGATGGAATGAAAGTGCCTGAAAATATTAAAATCTATAATTACGAAAATTAAATAAGCATTTGTCTTTTGAATTTTTTTTCTGAGATAAATTAAAGTTTGTCATACAAACAATAGACGAATTATGGTGCGAAATTGGTTTTAATAAATACTATGGCAAAAAAAGACGAGCGTTGGAGGATACGAATGCACGTTTAAACTTAGTAAAATGAGCGTGTTTTGGTTATTAGTTTCCAGGTACAGTGGATCTAAAGAAGAGAAAAGGAGGTAGTTAGATTGGCTGAGAGATGATATCGTTAAGAAAGATGCCAGCAGAGAGACGATGAAGAATCCCACGGAAGAAATGGCCATGCTACTCGAATCCTTGGTAATGGAATAAGGGCAAGGGAATGATGATGGATCACTAGTAGGTCCTAAAGGTAATACTGATAGGTGTAAAGTAAAACTGGTTTCGAACCTTGAATTTTGCTTGCGGATCGTTCAGAAACGAGCACTGTGTGACAGCCTGCATCATCTCCATTTGCAATATCTGTCGTCCGCTGCGGAACTGCTTATGTTTCGTTGATACCGAGCTGAAAGGAACTTCCCAAGTAGCCTAAAATAGAAGTATATTTTTATATATGAGGAAACATTTTTTTTTTTTGTCTCTTCATTGGTTTTAATGTGGGCAATTTACACCACACTTTTTATGTTACATATATAGATACAGGAAATCAAAGTACACAGAAAAACTAAATGGCACTCGCCTGTGTACAGACCGAGAATCGAACCCGGTACCTCTGGATTTCCGGCCCAGTGACTCAACCATTCGTCCACCGTACACTCAGAAAATGCCTTCAATTCTGCTATCTACCTTGACTTCCGTATCTTTGTATTTTTAATAGGAATTAACCTAAACGCCATCTATGAGAAACCTTTACAGGTTTCTCACCTCAATGCGCAACTTTAACAGTTACGGCGCGCACCTTTTTTACAGGTACGACAATCGAGCGAGAGATGGCGCTACTATTAATACTTTTATATATGAGGAAACTTTTTTTTTTTGTCTCTTCATTGGTTTTAATGTGGGCAATTTACACCACACTTTTTATGTTACATATATTGATACTGTAAAAAAGGTGCGCGCCGTAACTGTTAAAGTTGCGCATTGAGGTGAGAAACCTGTAAAGGTTTCTCATAGATGGCGTTTAGGTTAATTCCTATTAAAAATACAAAGATACGGAAGTCAAGGTAGATAGCAGAATTGAAGGCATTTTCTGAGTGTACGGTGGACGAATGGTTGAGTCACTGGGCCGGAAATCCAGAGGTACCGGGTTCGATTCTCGGTCTGTACACAGGCGAGTGCCATTTAGTTTTTCTGTGTACTTTGATTTCCTGTATCTATATATGTAACATAGAAGTATATTCACACCAGCAAACTTATGATGCTAGACTTAGCGATAAATAAATGATTAAGCATTCGTCACTCTCACACATACTTGTCGTAACGTTCATTTATTTAACACGTGACAAAGCCTATCATCAGACGTCTGCAGCGGTAATATTAAAAATGTTCCAGATCGTTGGTGTTTCTGGTCCAAACCACGGGCAAGCGCCACAAGTACCTGCTAATCTGGGATTTTTTTGATTACTGCACAATTTTATACCTGCCCTTAGCCAGAAAACCTTACCACCGAAGCCAGGCGGCCTGAGGTGACGTAAATACTATTTTTTATTATCAATACAAGGATACTGCGCTCTCGAACGCTGTCCTGCCGAGTTAGATTCGACAAAGGTATGTGGAGACCTACGTGGAATCGTTCTCGGCAGGACAAGGCAGACTGATGGACTTGTGAAGCCCTAGTGAAGTACCCTTGACGCGGAAGGTGGAAAATTGGTCACGACGACGTTGTTTGAGTATGTCTTTATTTAAAAATGTTGATCACTTACTTTATAATGAAAGCCATTTACGAGCAAAATAGACGAGTAATATGCGCTGACGTCTCCAAATCCCAGGATATCTCGTATACGCATATAGGTTTTTGAGCTAAACTGTAAATACACATTTTTTTAAATGAATATTAATTGTATTGTTAAGCACGCTAGTAACTTTCGTAGCGTTTCAGTTGCATCATTGTGCCATTCATTCCCAAGCAAAGAAGCATCCTGGATGAACTTGTCATCTTCAGGTTGGTCTCCAGAACAGAAGGCAGGGCGGGGAACAGGCTTGAGTAACACTTTTTTTTGTCTAAAACTTGCCTCTCGATTGACATAAGCGACGGAGTCCTGTGGAAAGTCGAACCCTATCTTGGAGACAGTGAGACCGTAGGCCGGGGCACCCTGGATAAACTTGTCGTCTATTTCATCCGTGTAGTTGACGTAAATCTTGTTGAGCATTGTCAGGTCGGTCTCCAGAACAGGACCCAGAGCAGGGAACAGACTTGAGTAGCACTTTTTTGTCTAAAACAAGAATATGGGTAGTAATATACACATGCGTTCTGATTTTTCTTCTTCGTTATCTTTTTTTAGCGAGCGAGTAGTCACACTTCGGCCATTTAGGAGCGCGCGACACGTATTCACTCAACGCGCGATAGCACGTCAATGTGAGTGCGATCCATACTGGAACATTCATACGCTCCAGTATGTCAAAACCCACCACCAATCTTAAAAACTTTGTTCGTACACGGCGCGCACACATTCAAACGCGCGATGTACCTTTTGTAGGAAGAAACATTACTGCTATTACACTGTGGCTCGGTTCTCTAAATAGTTGTCTTAGATTGTCAGATAATAAGATTCCTCGCTTAACTGATTGTTAAGTTTTTGTTGACCTGCCAAATCCGGTCAAAGCAAGCTTCAAAAGAAACGCGAAAAGCGCTAAGTTTTTATGAATGTATATAAAATAGGTAAACGTCTTTGTATTTTACATCCTAGTGTCGAATAATTCGACACTCTACTGTCATCTCTACCATTCACGATGGCAGCTACTGGCACCACATAAATATAATGAGGTAGAAGGAAAGTGTGTATGTACCTCGCGTGCTAAAAAGAACTGACGGTGACCTACTTTGCACGCGGTCAACTTCATTTTACGTCAATATTATTATCAGATTTGAAAATCTGATAATAATGATATGATTACTTGTTCAAATACCACCAGATGAAATGGAAAATGTATGTTTTCCATCACTAAATTACCCTTTTGGCGTCAAACGTTAAGCGAAAAACGTTACGCGCTTGGTTCACATACAGTTCGACGATCTATTTCCTTTTATCTCGATATATGTCTGTGACTGGGACAGTGTAAGCACTCGGACATCTACCTTAGTAAAAATATTAATTATAATAATATTATGTAGTTTCATCTTCAATTCGTACCTCGCTCAGGGTGTGAATATCCAAAACGGATATAATTTCGTGTCGCGTGGCAGGGGAGGCGACGGCCGCTAGCATGCAGAGCGGCAAGCGGAAGGCAAAAGATGACACCACTGTGTTTTTACCAGTATTATCTTTTAAAATCTTCTGTGAACCAAACAGACCTACAATTTACGATTTTAATTTTTTTAAACTAACATCAAAAAAACTAAAAACAAAATAACTATTGTAATAACAAACAGACATGGTAAATATTAGCGATGGGCGAGTCGAGCTGTCTGATTCGAATAACTCGAATCAGACTCTAAACGAGTTGATTCGAATCGAGTTCATTCGCAACTCGAATCAACTCGCATACCTAAGTCTAGCTAGAATGGATACGGACCGGATAACGAATGCGAGTGCGCGCGAGTCAGCTATTCACCAACTCGAAACTCAACTCGACGAATATTCATTTTGTTATGAATACGCTGAACTCGACTCGACTCGCCGCTCCGTTTGGCTGCTGCCGCGAAGCGGATCCCATCCGGTTGATGCGAGTCGAATCAGCTCGAGTTTCGATTCGAGTTAGCGGCCGAGTCAACTCGAGTTATCCGATTTGGAATAAAATCACCTCGTAACATCGCTAGTAAATATCCTGGTGTTAATAGTAGACCCACAATTCAATTAACAGTTGGACTGATAGCCACAGAGCAAATGGGATAGTCCAGAGGTGGGCAAGGTATGGGAGGGTTTAATCCGGCCCGCCGACGGTCCCTCGAAATAAGTTTAATATGTCGCCGCCTACTGGTTTAGTTAGCCATTTGGTTAGCTGCCTAGCCTTTTCATTAAACACACTCCTTATTTTAGTCAGATAACATCGACAAAAAAAACCTCTAAAAAGTAATATATAATGTGTAGGTACTTACCTACCTAGCTATTGCCCCTTTATGTTTTATAAATAAGTTGTTCCTAATAAATATTTTGTTTACTGACACTTCTGTTTTAGTATTGCATGTTATATGTGGTCCCTCAATTCAATTCAATTCAATTCATTTATAAATAAAAAATAAATTTGACACGTCAATAATAAGCTCTTTGGAAGTTTTAAAAACATCAGCTTATAAATGACCAAGTTCTGGGGTAAAAGACATGAAGAAAAATACAACTAAACTGAGAATCCCTGCTTTTTGAAGTCTGTTAAAATATATCGAATTTCAGCTACAGGAAGTTGAAACTAATATTAACGGTAGGTAATATTTTTACTCACTAAGTCAATTCCACTTAATTTGCTTTGCTTCACCAATGCAGTCTCCGTACGTCGTGGATCCCAAATGGCACATAGAATAAGCGCAAATCTGACTGCAAAAATCACACATAGATTATAAATGTGAAAGTTTGTGAAGATGTTCGGATGTTTGTTAGTAAATAACGGGGTGGTATGGATTGAGCTGAAATGGCATGCAAGTAGACCAAGTCCTGGATTGAAACATAGGATACTCTTTATCCCGGTAAAGAGTTCCCTTGGGATAGTAACGGGAACAACACGGCCGAAGCCGCGGGAAAATGCTAGTGAAGAATAAAAACTATTTTACTTGGTATTTTTGTGCTCGCTTACCATCGCAAATTGTAAGTTTTGCGTTGTAAGTTTTCACACATCTTCCTATTTTTTGAAACTTAAAAATTATTTGGGTGAATCAACTTTTCTCCGATTAAAATTGATAGGAAATCTGTATTTGGATATTTTTTGAATAAAATGTATGCTCATTTAAAAGACAGACAATAAAGCTATAAAATGCAAATATGTTTTATTATAATTTGTTTATTATAACGTTTCTATAAGCAGTGACCCAGGGGACATAGCTGTCCCCCACTTTTGTATGAAAATAAGGATTTGTCCGCTGGGTCACGCTATTTATTTGTTCAAAACGAGTTTTATTTTTATTTTGTCTTAATTTATCTCTAGTTGTAAGATCTTGTTCCATTTAAATCACGTTAAAACATGCAAAAAGTGAACAAATAAGGAGAAAGGGCAATCTTTGCATAAAGCACAAAAAAGTTGATTCACCCAATTAATTGAAGTTTGGTACGAAACAGGCCGGCTGCGGAACGACATAAAAACAATATTTTATTTTAAACATCTTATTTAACATGGTAGCGATTCCTTAGCAAACAATTTTTAAGCCTGTTATAGGATGTGTGACATTATATCACAGAACTCACAAATATTTTTCAGCACCGTATGCCATCTAAACCACCCGAAGAAGTGTTAAAACTCAGACGTAACGCATAAATTTGGTTAAAATAAAAGCAAAATATACCGAGACTAACTGAATCCATCTCGTTCGCGAGCGTTATATTTTGTAAGAGTTGTAAAACCGTTTTATTGTTCAACAAAACAAAATGTTACATCGATAAGCTCTCCGCACAGTATCGTAAAATCGAGATGACTTTGTATGGAATTATGTAAAATATTGCAGTTGGAGAACAATGGACGTTAGTTGTCTAGGAATTACAATATGGATACGCGGAAAATGTGTGTGTTTTGGTTTCAATTATATGAACAGAGGAAAGATTCAACTTACAAAAAAGTGTTCATTTTATGGTGCTTCATGTACAGTTACCACACGGAAATGTTACGCCACTTATCACAGTTCTTTTTTTTTGTAGCAGACATCGTTTATTGTTAGGGTTCCGTACCAAAATGGTAAAAAAGGAACCCTTATGGTGCGACTCTGTCGGTCTGTCTGTCTGTCTGTCTGTCTGTCTGTCTGTCTGTCTGTCTGTCCGTCTGTCACAGCAAGATATCTCAGGATATACTGATGCTATCGACTTGAAATTTGGAATAGTGTTAAAAACCGCTAACCCAAGCTTATAGGATGTAAAAAAAATCTTGTAACTTTTTTACTTTTTTTTTAAAGGGGTCCGTAATGAGACTTTGCAAATTGAAAGTAGGGCTATTATATCGAGTGAGGTATCAAATGTAAGGGCTTAATTTGTAGATTAAAACAGTATTTTTGTATTTTTTTTTAAATAAGTAGTTTTTGATTTATGGCGAAAAACGTTAAAAAAAATACCGTTCCCCCCCTATTATCTTCGAAGTTACTGAACAGAAAAATCTGTAATAATTACCAATTATTAATGTCATCCTATATATTACAGGAAAAATATAACGGTTTTCCTAACTTGCACTGTTTTTGAGAAATTTGCAAAAATCTTAACACATACTTATTTGCTCCTACTAAACTAATCGCCATATAGTTTTTCTTGAACTATTCATGTATCTACTTATGAGTTTGTACGGAACCCTCGGTGCGCGAGTCCGACTCGCACTTGGCCGGCTTTTTTTTTTAATGGCCGAACGCCGTGATACGCCACGCCACGAATAAATGTGGAATGGGAATAAAAAAACAAACATCTTGCAGGCCTAGGCCTCGTTGCAAGAAAAACATCATGAAGAAACTTGCATACATCTGCGAAGAAATTCAAAGGTGTATGTGAAGTCCCTAACTCGCACTTGGCCAGCGTGGGGACTGCAGCCCATTCACTCTCATCTATTAGAGGCCTGTGCCCAACTGTGGGACATTATATCGACCGCTTTAGCTTAGTTGGTAGTGACCCTGCCTACGAAGCACGAGGTCCTGGGTTCGAATCCCGGTAAGGGCATTTATTTGTGCGATGAGCACGAAATTTGTTCCTGAGTCATGGATGTTTTCTATGTATTTAAGTATTTGTATCTATTAAATATATCGTCGTCTAGTATCCATAACACAAGCCTTATTGAGCTTACTATGGGGCTAGTTCGATTTGTGTAAGATTGTCCCCTAATATTTATTTATTTATTTATTTATTTATTTATATCGATACCTTTAGACTCAAAGGGCGTAAACGCCATTAGCACCTAAGGTGTTTACGCCCTTTGAATCTAAAGGTATCGATATGGGCTGGTGATGATGAAAGTCTTCATGGAAATTCGGATTTACAGCGATTTTTCCCTTAACAATGTTCATTTATGTGATACTAGCATTTACCCACGACTTCGCCCGCGTCATTCCCGTTAATGTCCCAAGGGAACTCTTTACCTTACCGGAATATAAACCATTGTCACCCGGGCATTTCTCTAGAAATATGTCTGCGGTCACCTCATTCATCTGGCCCTTTTTCATACTAAATGTATGGAGACAGATGAATAAGTCGCAGACATATTTCTGGAGAAATGCCCACCCCGTTATTTCATAACAAACATGCAAACCTCTTCACAAACTTTCACATTTAAAATATTAATTCGGAAAGTAGGATTACCTAATGCCAAAGCTTTGCGAAATATAAGTGTATTGATCACAGTACTCCAAGGAACTCTCCCGAGATGTATCAAACCGATATAAACTAAAATCTCGCGACACCCAATCCGCTCAGCATCTGCATCTGCAACTGGGGCTAGACTGATCAGCAAAGGATAAGATAAGGTAAGAAAAGCCGGAGTGTAAAGAAGATAATGTAACCGAGATCGGAGAAGGCTTTGACGGCGAATCAAATAAGTCGCCGGGAGAGAATGGTAATAAAATTGAACGGAGCGCCTGCCCAGATGTAGCTACGGATTTATCGCTTGCTGAGGGCCGGGGCGCACCGGGCTTACGTTCAACAAAAATAAGTTGAAGTTTATGACCAAACTAAATCACCAAAAGTGTTTAGAATTGGACGGAGTTAAGCAATATCCAATGTGGTGATATCCATGGCGCTTGATTTGATATGGCATACCACCGTCCAATTATTCATTACATTATATAAACTACCTCTATAGGAGTATAATAGAAGCCTTGGCGTTGCCTGCGTAAGTTGCCTGTGTCAGTGAGTAGGTACCTTAGTCACGAACCTGTGTTATAATAACACTATACTCTCACACTTTGAACGCATATAATTCACTTGATACGAGGCCCGTGACTACGAAAATTTAAGGGTAAAGTGTGAAGTTAGGTCTGTATAACGAGGAGTATTCTGGAGAAATATTTGAAATACTTTGTATTAACCGTTATGTTTTAATTGCCATATTTTTAGACGCAATGATCGTTGCGTTAGACTCTTCTCAGAACAGTTTTGCTTCTACTTTCTTTATTGAGACAGCTAAGGGTGGAACTATTTTTTAGCATACCTTTTCTAGGAAAAATAACAAAAATCTTTTCGAGTCGATAGTAAATGGCCACTTGGTATCTACTAACATATCACCGACTTTTTATTGATAAAAAACGTTTACACGACATTAAAGTAAAACCAATGCTTTTAAAAGATTAAATTTCACAATTATTAGATAAAAAAGATTGCCACAGTTGAGCACCTAGCATCCATCGCTTCACAGAATCTCAAGCATTCACTACACACTGACTTGGTGAGATCGAAGTTAAAAGTTTTCCAAATGCGAATAAAAAAGTGTTTGTTAAATAATACAAAATATGGAGAGAAAATATAAACCGATGTCGTATCAAGAAAATTTATAATAGAAGTGACATTGACCACTACGGATGCTGTAATACCCATATTCATCATACTTTTATAAAACGTTATTGTAATTATCAATGTATCTATTATAAATTACCTTAACACAACATTGGTTTATATTTTTTCTCCATATTTTAAATTATTTAACAGTTTCTCTCCTTCCTCCCGTTGCGCCGCCATCCTGCCCAGTCGTCTTCGCTCGCTTACACATTCGCCGGGCTGCATCCAATATGTTTCCCGGAATATTGTCCTTAACAGCTCCATTATAGCGCGATAGATTGTGGGGCGCTTCCATCTTGTACCGATGAATATTTTGTTTGAACTTACTCCGCGTTATTATCTAGCTCCGGGATACAGTGCTTGGTGAAAAACGTCATGAAATATTCCGCACAATCTTGCAGTGTCTCGAAACCAGAAGGGAAAACTCGATTTTAAATGCGATGTGGAATCAGAGGTCTCTTTACTCGGTCACTAGTTATAAAAAGACCTCGACTTAAGAATGGCAGCTGTGATCTCGTCGTGAGGGCCGTGGCCGGTTAAAATAAGACAAGTCTCTGCCAACCAACGTTTGTAGGTCTATAACCAGTATAACCACCAGCTAACGAGAGATGTCGTTATATTCAAAGGAATGCCACTAAACATATTTGCATGTAAATTATAAAAGTAAAACATTACCCCGAACCCAATGATTCCTAAGAAGTTGAATAATTAAAGATATCACAATTCATATTTTTGCGATAAAAATGATCTTTTTCTACTCCTGTACTGTTATCTGTCTTTTACTTGGTCACGAACACTAATATAAGAACATACATAATATGAGTTCATAGAAGTCTATACTGTATTCCCCATAACAGCACTAGTGTCGTTATAGTCACTTTACGTTATTGCTAGCAGCCACAGACTTCTAAATCTAGGTTAAACTTAGGTCAAGGATTAAGCGCTCAATTTTAACTTTGCGGTAAAAATGCACAACTACCAACTTAACAAACAATTAAATTCCTACGGTTTTTAAGAAAAACAAAACTTTCCGAACTAAATTCATTGATGCCAAAAAAGTATAAGCAAGTAAGTAAGTAAGTAAGTATTTTTGAAAAAAAAGTATTTTTAATATAGTCACGTCACGTCAGTCAGTAATTAAAAAAAAAGTTTACCATAGACACATACTGTCAGTCATACGTCATATTTGCCTTATTTGCAGGTTATGCTTTTAATTTTGTATTTTATAATAAAAAACTTGGTCGTAGAAAAAGTATTGTATGCAACGTTGTATAATTAAGTCAAAAAACGCTCATTGCGTCTCTATTTGCGATACTCGCCGCATTCGCGGCTCGTATCGCAACTCACGCAATTCGCATTTTTTGAACCCACTTATACAACTGTTGCATAAAATACTATTACACACCTTATAATTTTTTACGTTACCGACACCCAATAAAATAGTACATTACATAACTAGGGTGGTAATACAAAGAAAGGCCAAGATCGCAGAAGTTTGCGGCCCGAGCTGCAAGAGAGGGACGTAAATATGCGATCGAGGGCTTTCTTTATTACCTCCCGTGTTGTGTACATCATTTTATGGCCAGGTGTGGCATGAATTAAATAAATTGCTTACAATAATTGGTTTAGTATTCATCGTGTTTGACAAACGCAGATTAACGATTCCGTTCCACGACTATTGTGCTCAGTTTTTAAAAATCGCAGCGCATAAACGCTCCTATTCGTAGGTTCAGACAGTGCCAGCCAGACGACACGCCGCTTTTTCCCACACTAAAAGCGCACCCCACACGTCTACGCCAACAACATTACAATAATTGATTAACTAAACGCAAAGAGAAATAATCGCGATTCAGCGTTTCAGCAACTAAGGCTGCCCGCATGAGCACGGATGAGATGTATTCAGGGACCGATTCTTAGACTCGATGGAAAGTGTATCGATTCGAGACAATTGTAAGGTCGCATCGACATTTTATTAAAACTTTCACTACACGCCGCCTGTGTGGTCCGCATACATTTTCAACTTTTTCGTTTGTATGAATTCATCCCCCGTTTCAGCCCTTAGGGGTTAGAATAAAAAAAAAACAGTGCGCCTATATGTCGACCCTTTAAAGACATTTTGTCAATTTAAACTTACTTTCGTCCTGCGTCTGTAGTGAAAAAAAAAAGTAAAAACATTTATATGCTTTACATATTTGACTTGACTTCAATTCTAATAATTATCCAGTCGAAATTACGTTTTATTCGAAATAAAATGTCATTTGCAAACAGTTTTGACAAAATATCACACGTTAGTTGATATCGAACAATACCAATACGCAAATTTTCTCGTACAACGTTTTCACCGCAGTACTATACGTGTCTGACGGAAACTAATCTAATTATTAAAAATACCAATATATTATTATGAGTAGTTGAGGCTAACCCTTTGAAATTTTTAATATATATTTTTTTATTGCCTTAGACTGGCAAACAGGCAGTCGGCCCACCTGATGAAAAGTGATCACGGCCGCTTATAGTCATTTGCATCACTAGAAGCCACCGGTTGCGAAGAAATTTGATGACACCCTTTTAAAAAATCTCATATTGTACCGAAGTGGGAAAATCTTAGCAGAAAGTTCATTTCAGATCCCTATTGTACGCGCTAGAAAGGTTCTAGAGAATCGGCGCGCTGCGCGATAATTTGCGGTTTTTGAACACCTCATAGAGAACTTATAATATTACGTGTGTAGGTAAGGCAGTGTATGTAATTGTCCATATAATATTATTTATGATGCTTTTCTGAAACTCACCTGTGAGTTCGTTTCATACTTAAGTCCACACCCGTATTTTAATATTGTAACAGTCACATAAACTACTGTAATTAGCTTATAATAGGTATGCTTGTCCTGATACTTAATCAAAACAGGAACCTTCTTCTGCAATAAAAATACTGTTTAATATTAGGACATTTAAAATGGAGTGGCACTTTTAAATTAACATATAAAAGGAAGACGGGCTTAATACTTTTTTTTTATTCACATGTAGGTATGTGTATAATATAATTATTATGCGAAAATACTGTTTTTCCGTATCTCGATAACTTATCCTTAACATAAATCACACACCATCGATAGTATTAAATAACCTAAATCCTTCTGCGACCGCCCTAAACCTCCGCCGTGCCAGGAAAAATGATTTATAAAAGCCAGCAGATCTCCCATCCCGCTCGCGCCCCCGGTTAACCCTATCGCCCCATCTCTGTCTGTTCGAGTCCAATTTCACAGGCTGGTGACTGCTGCTCCAGGAGCTTGGTAATGCCTCCATTGATTAAGAAGCCTGAATATTCATTCAATTATTATACCAGCAAGGTTTTCTGATGAAATCTCCGTGTTAGTTTACGCTCGACGTTTTTGCTTTTATTATGTGTTGGACGGGTTGTTGAAGCGTTACGAGGGTTAAGTTGTATTGAATACTAGTTTCTGCCTTCGGTTTCGCCTGCGTTTTTCCCGTAATTATTCCACTGGAAACTTCCTACCGGAATGAAATGTTTCATGTTTTAGTCCCAAATATCTATGCAAACTTTTGAAAGAAAAGAAAAGAAAAGAAAATACATTTATTTATGACAGCAGAAAGTTACAAAAAATAGAAAAAATATACAAGAAAACACAATGAAAATAAAAATCTTGCTGCCACAAAAAGGTCCCACCTCAGCATAATACCAACTCCAGAGCTGGCGCTGGTCTTCCGGTGGAACCAGACAGGGGCGATTAATAGGATAGTAAAGGACATCGTCATCATCATTCGCTTGTCCTTGTCCCATTCATTTGGGGTCAGCACAGCATGTCTTCTTCCATACCTCTCTATCACCCATCATCTCAGCGTTTATATCCTTCGTAGCCATATCATCTCTCACAGAATCCATCCACCTCTTCTTTGGTCTACCTCTTCCTCCAGAACCTTCCAAATTCATACCTAACACTCGTCTTGTCACATGACTAACATCCATCCGCATCACATGCCCATACCACGCTAGGTGATGTCCTCGTAACTTACATCAATTAAAAAAAGCACTCATTTTATTACACAGTAAGATTCATCCGACTCGTTAAAAGTCATGATAAGTTGTGCTAGCCCGGCAACACCTTTAGCACGATTGTGTCGCCTGACTAGCTATCCATTTTCATTCAAAATAGTGCGAGAGCGACAGGTGGCGACAGGATGTGTTATTGTCGCGCGACAAGTCAAGTTGCAGCCTTTGCTAATCTAATTGTCCATTGAAGGGTTGAAGGTATTAGAAGAACCACGAAGAAGATCACCATACTATTAGATATTACAGATATTTTTATTGGCCAGTTATATGGGGATGACCAACCAGCCAGCAGTGGGTTCGCGTTAGGGCCCAGTCCGGGCTTTACGGTTCATTTATGCCAGTTTTATTCTATTTTTATGCTTGTCTGTCCTATGTCGGTTACTCCCTCACCCCAATTCTTCTGCAAAGTGATAAATCCATAGGTTTTTTATTCATTTAACGATATCTACCAACATTACGTATATGTGTAGCAAACATTTCGTGTATATATATACGTTTCAAATTTTGATTGTTTAGTACTTTAAGTGTAACTGGGAAACCCTAAACCAATAATCGTCACAAGCAATGTAAAAAAATATATTTTCTCAAGACGACAATTTATCTCAAAATTAAGTTAAAATTTTCCGTATTTAAATAAAAAGAGCCATTACATTACAATATTCTTTAAAGTACACCAAAAGAAAGAGCATAAGAAACTTAAATTAATCCTCATTGTATAATTAATCACTATTCTGAATCTCGTCAAGACAATCTAACAACATCAGCTCTCCCAACCAGCCATAGCCGCTCCGAATCAAATCGGGGCTCCTAAAAAATCCTCTCCCTGAATTTAAAGAGACGGGAATTGGTCCAATTCCGTGCCGGCATGCAAGAGCGAGCAAACTTATTAGCCCGGGCGGGTTATCGTTGATCTTTCTTTACTTTTTGCAGGTGATCAAGCGTTGGATTGATGGGACGGCGATTGGCCCCGGTGCGGAGCTGTGCGGGGACTGGATTGCGCTGGGCCTGCGCTTTGGTGAAACCGGCCCGGTATAATCCATCCGATTATGTGCAAATATGCAGTTTAAGCTTTCTTTTGTCACATTGAATACAGGTTTTCGGAAATTTAAGCTTGATACTCATACTGCTTTGTTTTGTGTGCCGGCATGCAAGAGCGAGCAAACTTATTAGCCCGGTGATCAAGCACTGGATTGACGGGACAGTGGTGCGAGGCTGTGTGGGACTGGATTGCGCTGGGCCTGCTGATGACCGAATGAATGTACGCTGTGTGCCTGGGCAGCATTATATCGACCAATCATACCACTCGCGCCGCAAGACCGCATTGTGAGAGTGCGGTTTAAGTGTAAATTCGCCACATTGACTAAAGGTTTTGATCCGTCAAGTTTGTTTACCAATTTGCTTAGTTTTGTGTCTTGTATCGTTTCTAAGTTTAATTTCTTCTGATGATTTTGATGATGCCTATTGCCAGGGTTTACCATAGCCCTAGAATATGATAGGAATTGGTCAAATATCATGCCGGCATGCAAGAGTAAGGTTTTTGGCTGGTGATCAAACGTTGCATAAATGTCAAATTATACTGAGATGAAAACCGCTGAAGATGTCTTCTGTGCCTCAATTTAGCCTATAAACAGAGCTGTATTATGCCTATAAATTAGTTTTTACCTGCGTCAGACTCCACGACTAATGTTTAGCTCGAGACTAGCGATCCGGATAGAGACTCGACTTCTGACTGGATATGCGACTGAGCTCAGAATGGATTTTAAATTGATACCGTTTTGAAGGTTAAGAGGTGTCCGGGTCATATATCCTGTAAAAAGTGTGTCTTTTTATACCATAGCTAAGATAAATCGAACAGTACATATCTAAATACATATTTTTATGACATGACTTTGGAGGCATTAAAATTATTATTTCTTGTACATATTAATTATACACATACACAGATAGTTATTAAATAATGACTTTCAAATGTCAAAATTTGGAAAAAACATTTAATCAACACATAATAAATTGAAAAAATAAAAGATCACCACACAAGATTAAATCCGCAACGCAGGCTCAATGACAAATAATTGTTCCACAAATATTTATTCGATAGAAATGCAGTGGTTTGGATAAATAATTAACAACGTAGGTATAAAGTATATAAGCAAACATGTTTCAGTAAATTTTACGTAAAATAAAATACAAAACACGAATGGCACGGCAGCGTTTGACACAGCTGTTTTAGATAATTTTAATAAGAAATCCACTTTCTATTAAATTTACCGCTTTTCTTATATCATATGCAATATTCACGGACTTTTGTAAATCGTAACTTCCAAGAACTTTGGCCGGCTTAAGAGTTACACGGACCCGAAAAATAACATGTTTAAACCCGTCCGTTATCGCTGTCCACTTCCCGATTTGAATTTCA
Source organism: Eudemis profundana (assembly GCA_947034925.1). Taxonomy (NCBI): domain Eukaryota; kingdom Metazoa; phylum Arthropoda; class Insecta; order Lepidoptera; family Tortricidae; genus Eudemis; species Eudemis profundana. The sequence goes on along the minus strand of OX344800.1, from coordinate 2,278,226 downwards.
ATAAAGTACGCTTCAGCGGCAAATGTATGCTGATCTCGGTACAGGTGTAGGTTTTAGGGAACTTCGCAGTTTGTGAAGGGTTGTTACTTTACACGGATTTAAATAAAATTTATTCCCGTATTGCGTCTTACGTTTGTAACAAGAGTTAACCTATCTAACCTAGGCATGCAGACATCAAATTTTATTCCATGTTAGCTACAATTTTAAATATACGTCTTGCTGCCTTTGACATAGGATGGCTTCGAGTATTTACTTATTGAACATAAATGGAATATGAAAAATATGAAAAAAAAACACACACATACACTTGATTGGAGGAACATAAATGAAAAAAACATACCGTCATTCTAATGCTGCGGTTGGGAATGGGATTAAGTTGTATTTGTCTCTGCACAATGAGTAGAATATAAAGTAGAAGAGTATAAAAGCATATTAAACGAAATATTATTTCCATTTATTACACTTATCACAAATAAGAAACTGGAAGTGAGATAGCAAATATGACTAGCAAACTTTAAATCGTATTTTAATCCTTACGATTTTAGGCGCTGGCTTTTTGCTCACTACGTCTTCGTTATTGAGTTAAATCTCAAAATTATTCTTTTTCTTTACCCTATTATGGGATGACTATTTACAGTCAGTATATGATGCTTTAAATGTAACGGACTATTTGATGAAATAGTCCGTTTCATTTAAAGCATCAGATATAGATATCATCACACAACTTTGTACCTATAGTATGTAATAAAGATTATGATATTAATGGCGCTTTGGATGTTTCCGACTATGTAATGAATACTGACTATGACTGTATAAAACCATTTCTTAACTCATAAAAAATACACAGTTTTATTTCCACAATACCCTCACGTCAATACTAACTTCTCCATCAAAAGCTGTCACTAAAAACAAAACACTGTCCCTGCACTGGAAAACCTTAAACAATAAATCCATTGGCGTCCAAAGGGGCTTAGATCCCCTTAGCTTGCCTCTTTGACAATTCTTTGGTCCTATCTTTTCGCTCGACCGGCGACTTTATCTCGACTCTATTGGGCCCGATGGAAAATGTATGGTGGGTCTTAATGCTCGCCTTTGTATACGCTTATTTGTTTTTGCTAAGATATTTTATTTCGGGTTATTTATTGGGGGTTGGATTTAGATTGGATGGTAAGGAGGTACGTGGGAAGTTATTGTAGCTGTTGTTTCTTTATCTGTTTATGCGAACTTTTTTATTTATTAGTACGTAAACTATAATACCTTCAGTATTAGAGTATAATATGATATTTAGAACAATTTGATTATATTTTGTTTTACTTTTTCACGTTTTGCTCATTTATATTTGATTAGTTTGTGTCATCTCATCTAAACTTTAAGTTATAATTTTTCTTTATATATATATATATATATATATATATATATATATATATGACGAAGCGTGGATTTAATTAGTAGTCAAAATCCAATTTAAAATCGTAATCAATAATGGAAACATGTTATAATCATTTGAGAGCGGGTAATTCAGTAGCCCGAATGGAGTTTTTTCGTTGAACATTTGACAGTGGTTTGACAGCTAGAGAAACGCGCGCGTTCTTGGCGTGATATGTTGAGACAGAAGCTGAAGTGTTCGCGAACTAATCCATTGGCTCTTAAACTGGTTTTAAATCACAGTAATTTAGTGGCAAGTGTGTTCACATAAACCTAAGTGATTAGTTGACGTAGCGGAGTGTGTCCATTTCCGAATGTTTCCTTGATATACGCGCCCAAATAGTAACAATGATTGAGACCGGTCGGCTAAGCATTTTGTTCACTTCGTCATCAGAAATGGGATTACCCAAGGAATCTCGGAAGTCATACAGATCAGAGTGAACATATTTCACATAAGTATGAGTGCAAACGATGGGAATCTCCTTTTGGTATGCAACAAGGAAAGTTGACTTGATTCAAGCGATACATTACAAGATTCATACGCTGCTGATCCAGAAATAGCATAATCCACGTTTTATCTTGATAATCATCTGGCTGTCGACTACAGTAGAGGTTGGGAAATCGAGTCACTAAGAAATCTTCTGTTGGTAAGGTTGTGGAATTATCATATTTGATGATTGAGCACTTGGATAATAGTAAGTAATTAACTTCTCTCTCTCTCTCTGATAACTTTTAGTAGAAATGGTCAGTAGGTACATAATCATTGCCCGTGAGTGTGCCCATCAGCCCCGGGCTTGGTGCGGGCTAGTTCTCGGATGGGAGTGAGCGGGCTGTGGTCCCCGTACTGGCACTGTGCAGTGGTACATGATTATTTGCATACCCTATGTCAAGTACATTATGAGTTCATCATCAGCTTAGGAGTTCTTATGAATTAAATTAAAACGGAAGTTCTAAATTCAGCAATGTGGAACCGGTAAGTAATAATTACATGTTTAGATGTAATGTGCTCTCCTCTTTTCTATGTCTGTGATCATGATTAAATCTAATTAGATTATTACTCAAATTATAATTGCAGTATAAGTTGCATTTCATGTTAGGAAAATTGAAACATTTAATGGAATAAGTGAAGTAAACTTTTACATGTCAATATCTAAATTCCCTAGCTTTGATAATTCACACATGCTATAATGAAAGAGTATTCTAAAAGGCAATGACTATGGGTCAATAAATTCACAGGGTTAGTATACACATGTGTCAGAGTAATGGGAGTGCATAGGATAATAGTCATGTTAGTAAATAATAACAGGGATAGTCCATTGATTCACCATGTCATATCTTAAAATAAAATTAGATTAAAATGTGTTTGACATTAGGGTGGTATTAACCAATTTAGTGGACCTGTGTGGTACTGACAAGCCTGTGTGGCACCGACAAGCCTGTGTGGCACCGACAAGCCTGTGTGGCACCGACAAGCCTGTGTGGCACCGACAAGCCTGTGTGGCACCGACAAGCCTGTGTGGCACCGACAAGCCTGTGTGGCCCGACAAGCCTGTGTGGCACCGACAAGCCTGTGTGGCACCTACAAGCCTGTGTGGCACTGTAAGCCTGTGTGGCGTGACAAGCCTGTGTGGCGTAACAAGCCTGTGTGGCATTAACGAGCCTTTGTGGCATATGAAGCCTGTGTGGCATTAACGAGCCTTTGTGGCATTTACAAGCCTGTGTGGCATTGTGTGGCCTATGTGGCAGCGGCCTGTGTGGCATTCACAAGCCTGGGTGGCATGAACGAGCCTTTGTGGCATTTACAAGCCTGTGTGGCATTGTGTGGCCTGTGTGGCAGCGGCCTGTGTGGCATTGAGCGGCCTGTGTGGTATTTACAAGCCTGTGTGGCATTGAGTGGCCTGTGTGGCATTGAGCGGCCTGTGTGGCATTGAGTGGCCTGTGTGGTATTGAACGGCCTGTGTGGCATTGAACGGCCTGTGTGGCATTGAACGGCCTGTGTGGCATTTACAAGCCTGTGTGGCATTGAGCGGCCTGTGTGGCATTGAGCGGCCTGTGTGGCATTGAACGGCCTGTGTGGCATTGAATGGCCTGTGTGGCAGTGAACGGCCTGTGTGGCATTTACAAGCCGGTGTGGCATTGAGTGGCCTGTGTGGCATTTACATGCCTGTGTGGCATTGACGAGCCTGTGTGGCATATGAAGCCTGTGTGGCATTTACAAGCCTGTGTGGTATTGAGTGGCCTGTGTGGCATATGAAGCCTGTGTGGTATTTACATGCCTGTGTGGCATTGACGAGCCTGTGTGGCATATGAAGCCTGTGTAGCATTTACATGCCTGTGTGGCATTGATGAGCCTGTGTGGCCTTTACATGCTTGTGTGGCATTGATGAGCCTGTGTGGCATTGATGAGCCTGTGTGGCATTGATGAGCCTGTGTGGCATTGATGAGCCTGTGTGGCCTTTACATGCTTGTGTGGCATTGATGAGCCTGAGTGGCATTGATGAGCCTGTGTGGCATTGATGAGCCTGTGTGGCATTGATGAGCCTGTGTGGCATTTATGAGCCTGTGTGGCATTTATGAGCCTGTGTGGCATTGATGAGCCTGCGTGGCATTGATGAGCCTGTGTGGCATTAATGAGCCTGTGTGGCATTGCTGAGCCTGTGTGGCACTGATGAGCCTGTGTGACATTTACGAGCCTATTTGACATTTACGAGCCTGTTTGACATTGACAAGCCTGTTTGACATTGACAAGCCTGTTTGACATTGACATGACTGTGTGATTGGTGTACAAATTGATCTAAGGGGTAAAATGAATTTAGTCGAATGTTAGTCAGGGTGACCGAGTGGCGTATGGTATAAACCATTGTCTATTATTCAGTCATAAATGCTAAGTGTTTGGGAAATAGATTTACACACGAGGACGTGTGACTATGCAGGGTGGCCGTGACGAAGCGTGGATTTAATTAGTAGTCAAAATCCAATTTAAAATCGTAATCAATAATGGAAACATGTTATAATCATTTGAGAGCGGGTAATTCAGTAGCCCGAATGGAGTTTTTTCGTTGAACATTTGACAGTGGTTTGACAGCTAGAGAAACGCGCGCGTTCTTGGCGTGATATGTTGAGACAGAAGCTGAAGTGTTCGCGAACTAATCCATTGGCTCTTAAACTGGTTTTAAATCACAGTAATTTAGTGGCAAGTGTGTTCACATAAACCTAAGTGATTAGTTGACGTAGCGGAGTGTGTCCATTTCCGAATGTTTCCTTGATATACGCGCCCAAATAGTAACAATGATTGAGACCGGTCGGCTAAGCATTTTGTTCACTTCGTCATATATATATATATGTCGAAGTGAATAAATAGCTTAGCCGATCGGTCTCAATCATTGTTACTATTTGGGCGCGTATGTCAAGGAAACACTCGGAAATGGACACACTTCGTTACCTCAACTAATCACTTGGGTTTATGTGAACACTCTTGCCACTAATTACTGTGATTTTTACAAGTTTAAGAGCCAATGGTTTGGTTCGCGAACACAACATCAATTTTCCTATCTCGCGTCAAGCCCGCGCGCGAAACTCTGACTGTCAACCACTGTCAATGTCATTGAATCTTCGAACCACTCCATTCGGGTTACTAAATTGCCCGCTCTCAAATCATTTAAGCATGTTTCCATTTTAAATTGGATTTTGACTACTAATTAAATCCACGCTTCGTCACGGCCACCCTGCCTAGTCACACGTCCTCGTGTGTAAATCTATTTCCCGTACACTTAGCATTTATGACTGAATAATAGACAATGGTTTATACCATACGCCACTCGGTCACCCTGACTAACCTTATGTTGCATGACTCTATTCCTAACACTCATTTGCACCCCCAGCTAGATTGATTATTCAGAAAGAATGTTCATTCCTTTAATTTGCAAATACTACTTAGCTCACAAGATTATTTCAAAATGATGACTGCTATACCTACCCTACCACATAGGAAATTTAATTCCACCTAACGTCAGTGCCACACAGGCTCGTCAGCGCCACACAGGCTCGTCAGCGCCACACAGGCTCGTCAGCGCCACACAGGCTAATGCGTGCCACACAGGCTAATGCGTGCCACATAGGCTAATGCGTGCCACATAGGCTAGAGTGCGCCACAAAGGCCAATGTATGCCACACAGGTTACTATGTGTCACACAGATCAGTGTATGCCACACAGGCCAGTATGTGCCACACAGGCCATTATATGCCACACAGGCTAGTATGTGCCACACAGGCTAGTATGTGCCACACAGGCTAGTATGTGCCACACAGGCTAGTATCTGTCACACAGTCTTGTCATAGTCATCTACGTAACGAACATGACGAATCCCTTATTATTAACTAACATGACCGTTATACCCTATGCACTCCGATTACTCTGACACATGTGTATCCTAACCCTGTGAATTTATTGACCCATAATCATTGTTTTTTTTAGAATACCATTTCTTTATAGCATGTGTGAAATATCAAAGCTAGGAAATTTAGATATTAACTTGTAAAAGTTTACTTCACCTATACTGATATTGTAATAAGGTTTTGTTACAATCAACTCTGGCCGCTTAGAATTGAATGATTCATATTCAATTTCTATGTAAGAATGTTGATGTCGTTCTTTGAACGACATGTCAATTCACTCCAGTCCCAGCCTTCAGGATAGCAAGATAAATGTCATTTGTATAGAGATTTGTTTATAATCAATATTGTGATTAAAATAGAGTGATAGTTGATTAAAAGAAGTGTCCAAAGTCCTCCGTGTATTAATCACATATTCCATTAAATTATCTCAATTTTCAGAACATGATATGCAACTTATACTGCAATTTTAATTTGAGTAATAAATAATCAAATTAGATTTAATCATGATCACAGACATACAAAAGAGGAGAGCACATTACATCTAAACATGCCATGCTTACCAGTCTTGCATCGCTGTATTAAGTACTTCTGTTTTAATTTAATTTATAAGACCTCCTAAGCTGATGATGAACACATAATGTACTTGACACAGAGTATGCCAATAATTATGTACCACTGCATAGTGCCAGTACGGGGACCACAGCCTGCTCACTAACATCCGAGAACTAGCCCGCACCAAGCCCGGGGCTGATGGGCACACTCACGGGCAATGATTATGTACCTACTAACCATTTCTATTAAGATTTATCAGAGAGAGAGAGAGAGAAGTTAATTACTTACTGTTATCCAAGTGCTCAATCATCAAATATGATAATTCCACAACCTTACCGACAGAAGATTTCTTAGTGACTAGATTTCCCAACCTCTACTGTAGTCGACAGCCAGATGATTATCAAGATACCACTTGGTTTATGCTATTTCTGGATCAGCAGCGTGTGAATGTTGTAGTGTATCGCTTGAATCAAGTCCACTTTCCTTGTTGCATACCAAAAGCAGATTCCCATCGTTTGCACTCATACTTATGTGAAATATGTTCACTCTGATCTGTATGTGACTTCCGAGATTCCTTGGGTAATCCCATTTCTGATGTCGAAGTGAATAAATAGCTTAGCCGATCGGTCTCAATCATTGTTACTATTTGGGCGCGTATGTCAAGGAAACACTCGGAAATGGACACACTTCGTTACCTCAACTAATCACTTGGGTTTATGTGAACACTCTTGCCACTAATTACTGTGATTTTTACAAGTTTAAGAGCCAATGGTTTGGTTCGCGAACACAACATCAATTTTCCTATCTCGCGTCAAGCCCGCGCGCGAAACTCTGACTGTCAACCACTGTCAATGTCATTGAATCTTCGAACCACTCCATTCGGGTTACTAAATTGCCCGCTCTCAAATCATTTAAGCATGTTTCCATTTTAAATTGGATTTTGACTACTAATTAAATCCACGCTTCGTCATATATATATATATCATTGTATAAGAAGCCACGAGCATGTTATACTGGGTGAAATTTATAACATGATTTTGAACAACTTTTACGATGGGATCAACTTCGTAAAATCCCACTAATATTATAAATGCGAAAGTTTGTGAAGATGTTTGGATGTTTGTAACCTAATAACGGGATAGCAACTAGATGGATCAAGCTGAAATTTGGTATGCAAGTAGACCAAGTCCTGGATTGAAACATAGGATACTTTATATCCCGGTAAAGAGTTCCTTTGGGACAATAACGGGAACAACGCGAGCGAAGCCGCGGGAAAATGCTAGTACAAAATAAAATTAGCTGTTTCATAGAAAAAGTTATGAGTCGATAGACCAAAATGTATAAGAGAGTCGTTTTTTTTTAGTTTATAATCTAACGTGCGAGATTATAAACTAACCTAACCTAACCCATCCGTCAGTTTATAATCTGGCGTGTTAGATTATAAATTAACGGAAGTCACAATTATACGGTGTCATAATATAAATATCCAAATAAGTTTCTGTTAAAATAATATTTTTGAGTCAAGCTTTTGTTGTCTAATTGCAAACTGCATGACAAACTCAAATGAGCCAAACACGATGGGTAAATCTAATGTAATTTAGATGATTCTATGGCCATCTTCTGTCTACGTCATCAAATCAACTGTTATTGGAGCATTCCATGAAATCATAACACACAAACGTATTAACTGCTAAAAAACTACCAATCTTCAAGCCGAGTTATGATATTAAAATGCTGATAATTAGCTTCCTGAATTTATTTCTCGGAAGTATTAAAACCGTGGTGTCCCTTATGAAATATTTTCATGGAATGCTCCTAGTATCGTAATATAGCATTGTAATCGAAATTCAGCCAACATGTAAAAATTCAACTATCTAGGAAAACAGTGGTTCTAATTAAGATTCGACCTGAACATAACTGTACAAGTATTGCGAATTTACTAACTAGCAAAAAGCTCGTAAAAAGGGGCATATTTTATCTTCCTATTCTGATATTATATTTATTTTTCTACTCCTGTACTTTTATCTGTGTTTTACTTGGTCACGAACACTAATATAAGAACATACATAATATGAGTTCAGAGAAGTCTATACTCTATTCCCCATAACAGCACTAGTGTCGTTATAGTCACTTTACGTTATTGCTAGCAGCCACAGACTTCTAAATCTAGGTTAAACTTAGGTCAAGGATTAAGCGCTCAATTCTAACTTTACGATAAAAATGCACAACTACCAACTTAACAAACAATTAAATTCCTACGGCTTTTAAGAAAAACAAAACTTTCCGAACTAAATTCATTGATGCCAACATAAAAAAAAGTATTTTTAATTTTTAATATGAAATCGTGTAAATTGACATATGTAATTTATAATGTATTTTATATTGTGAAATAAAAAAATCTAATCTAATCTAATATATTCACTGCGTGTCAATTTAAAATTAAAAAAAAAGTTTACCATAGACACATACTGTCAGTCAAACGTCATATTTGCCTTGTTTGCAGGTTATGCCTTGTTTGTATTTTATATTTTAAAAAAATAGTCGTAGAAAAAGTATTGTATGCAACGTTGTATAATTAAGTCAAAAAACGCTCATTGCGTCTTTATTTGCGATACTCGCCGCATTCGCGGCTCGTATCGCAACTCACGCCATTCGCATTTTTTGAACCTTCTTATACAACTGTTGCATAAAATACTATTATTTCTATATTAATTTTAAACAAGACTTAGCCATTAATATTTATTATTCAATGAATTATATCTTCCCAAGTTTCGTAAAGCGCTTGTAGAATGCATACTAAATTGTTCTACCGAGTTTTTATTTGCTTCAGATTATGTAAAACAGTCTTGAAGTTTTAACTTCATCGTCGAGCAAATACTTATCTTTTAATATTATCGTACAACTTTTTAAGTGTTTACTTAAAAATCTCTCGATCTTTTTTGAATAACGCATCAAATCATTCACTTTCAAGATGTTATACATACTGACATTGCTCGAAGTACAGAATCCCATAAGGTAGCCTGGTGATCTGGTGAAAATTGCTGGAATTCGATGTATGAAAGGAAGAAAATGCATTTATTTATGATAGCACAAAAAGGTAAGTAAGTGAGTAGAAAAGGAAAAGAAAATATAATGTATGTAATGTATGCGGGTGGCACAACTAGTGTTGTGAATAACGCTCATTTTGAGGCTTAAGGACCCGAACCTTAAACACTCAAATGATGAAAAGACAATTTCATGGATTCCTATGCGTAAAATAAGCCAACACGATTCTCAAATATAATCGAGTCTTTAAGCCTCGGGGAGTCTTTAGGGTTCGAGTCTATAAGCCTCGAAATGAGCGCTATTCAGAACACTGGGCACAACATCGGTGATGGTGACTTTTTTAGGGAAGGCTTATTCCTAGGCTAGGTCCAGTGGGCGTCTTTCGGCTGATAAAACATATAACATATAGATGATGGGAACGTCGAGGGCAAAAGATCTCGAAGGTGCTCTCCAATACTGACCTCATCAAATTTGTGACGCACTCCAGCATAAATATCAACTCCTACTCCGCCAAACATACATCCGCTAACGCGCGATCGCATCACGAGAGAAGCGGTGGCGCAAGACTCGACCGAGATACGATCGCGACCTGCAAGAGTGTACGACGAAGAAGGAGATCTAGTTGATGGTAGACCACGATCCTTCGTTATGAACTGGCCAATGAGAAGAGAGGGAGTGATACTTAAGTTCACTAAATACACTAATGATAACAACAGCATAGAAAATTATAGGGTTCTCCGACAACTATAACTACAGTACGAGAACAACGAACTAGCTTATAAACGGGGCATTGCCTGTGTATTTCCACAGGAACTCTTTACCAGGATACAAATCCTATCTTTTAATCCAGGACTTCAGTAGATTATGTCCTGGATACCAAACTTCATCATTATTCATTCAATTGTCACCGCTTTATTTAACAACAAACATCTAAACCTCCAAACGTCTTCACAAACTTTCACATTTATAATATTAGCAAGTTAGCATAGTAGAAGATACCCGTTTCGAGTGACTAACAACCAAAGAAAAGTAAATGTAAGTAATCTTCCGACTACAAACGGTACCCTAACCAATCCTCCATTCACTATTCCCTTCGCTCCGCAAAGATCTATGAAAAGTCAATAAAAGAACTGCAATTAATATAATCGAGCACGAAATATCCCATAGGACGGCAGGCTTGCATTCAATTCCACGACTGAATGCCGAGAAGGGCACAAAATTGTACCACTCTCATTGGCAATTACGACTTTTTGGATGAGATAAGTACTCACTCCCCTGCCCCTGAATAGAATGACCAGGGAACTAATGGTAATGAACGTTTGATTTACAAAATGGTTCTTTAGTTGCTCTTTGGCGTTGTTGCACTTTATTAGCGTGTTAATAAGGGTCATTTTGGGGCGTGTCCGTGTTTGTATGGAGCGCACTGACAGGTGATTGGTAGGCTTTTATGGCGTCAGGTTTTTTCTTTGTGGTTTAATAGGGCTGAGGGTGTATCGGCATTTGCAGAGCTGGTATAGTTGTTTAGGGTAGACAAGAATTTTGCTACATAAACGAAATCAAAGCACCGTGGACCCTAAAAGAATTCAACCGACGTCTTTTATGCATCATTGGTTTACCTGCTCTTAAATCTAAAAATGGGCTATTCTTCAAAATATGTCTGCGACTCATTCATCTGTCTCCATACATTTAGTATGAAAAACGGCCAGATGAATGAGGAGACCGCAGACATATTTCTGAAGAATAGCCCAAATATTAAAGTGTATAATTATTGTGTGTCAGAAAACTCACAAGTTGCAGTCACAAGTTTCATCATTTACATTAGTTACTTAAGCCTCTTACGTGATCCGCGGCCACGAACGCTGTAAAGAGTTATGCATTGTTGTGGCCATTGGGAGGGCCAAGTAGAGTTGAGCTTGTGACAGCTCTTCTTTGCTCTCACTATGGACTTGCAGCTCAAACCTAATATATTTATTTTGTTTGTTTAAATTTTTTAGTATTATTTTTTGTTTATTGTTACTAACATCGTTCTTCTAAGTCTTCCTGTAAACAGTACATAATGATCGTAAGGTCTGAAATAAATGTTTTTTTTATTGAAATAAAAAAAAATACTGGTACTTTTTATACAAAGAGCCGTAGAGAGGTTGTAAAATTATATTGCTTCCTAAGAATTATAGTAACCTAACTGAACATTACAAGTTATTAAAAAACGTTGAATAGCGTTGATGATCGCTATTTTAGGTCATTTTGTGACTAAAAGTTAGATTTCTTAACGTCTTTGATTACGTCACTATAATCCAATTCTGAAGATACGATACGCAAATGTACGCAATTTATTCTATCTTATGTTTTTTTGTATGGTGTTGTCAATAATTTTACCAAGTATACCCAAAACAGATCCATAATCCAAAACTGCTCTCATAATAAGCTGAAGAATTGAATGCCATAATAAAGTGTACTGATCCAAGAAATACGCCTACAATGCGCATTTTTACTAATCACGTCATTTTCGTAATATCATGTAAAATTTCACGCATGTCAACTGGTGAATAAAGTAAAAGATTTAAAAGCATAATCCGCGGCACTGTCGCGCCAGATCCGTCAAAAATATAATCTTTTTGATTAACAACTTCGCCCCCATCGTTTAGGTCGCATGATTCCTTATCTCATTTCATTATGTTCCTGTTCACATTATGGTACGAGGATACTAAAGTATCTTCCTTCATTGGTCTTGCGTAAGGCTGTTTTTTCAGAAGAAATACACTCCACCTTAAGACAGCCCGCGGACTACAGACTTTTTATCGGCTGATAGTTTAATCGGGCTGAATAATCAGTATGAACATGTATGAAAGTACGCACATTACACCGATTACATGTTCATTATTCATTAACTCCCCGACTACTAAAATATCGTCCTATAAAAGCTCTGTACTCTGCGGGTTGTCTAATACTCTTACTAGGAGAACTTGCAAGACCTATTTTAATAGTGTAATTCACACCAAGGACGGTAAAATTAAGAATATTAAGGAATGGCAGTATTTTTTGTCACCTACGGTTTCTTATTAACTGGCTATGGTTTGTATACTATTTCTCTGTTCGACGGAGCCAGAAAGCGGCATCTTCGTTTATCGCAGCGGCCGGCAAGGTGACGCTTTCCGGCCGGAGGGCAGAAAAAGTTGCATTACGATTTAGTTCATCATCATCATCATTTCAACCTGGATACGTCCACTACTCTTGAACACAGGTTTCCCCCAAGACTTCAACAACAAACGGTCGCACGCCTCTTGCCTCCATCGACTTCCGGCGACCCTAACCAGGTCGTCAGACTATCTTGTGGGGGGCTGACCTACGCTGCGTCTTCCGGTTCGAGAAGTTTTACGCCCCATCGGCCATGTTCTTTGAGCTATATGCCCAGTCACGATTTGGTTGCCCAATCTCTGTTGGTGTACCTACCTGCAAAATTAATAATAGTCAATTCTATTTTATAAAATATTCGGCAGTATCGCGTTATGAACGATGATGTAGCAGATTTATTAGGATACCACAGCGGCTTTAAAATTAATCATACACGTAATTCCGGTAACAATTCGCTCGGATTGAACGAATGAATCACAACGATTGGGATATATTTCCGCTCAAGTTATTACACGGATCATGGAGACAGTCAAGTAATAGGTTTTTATCAGAATTAATGAAAAATATCAATATAGAATGTGCGAGATATTTCACTAAGTGAAGTAGGTGATAAAGTTTCAAAGTTCAAAAAAATCAATTCTCAAATCGACTGTACTCTTGTAATATATAACTGACTTCTCGAAATGGAGGAGGTTATCGTTTATATTTTAATTGAAGTGTTTAGTTCTGATGATTGAGGCCATGGAGGACTGAGGGAGCTCCTCAAATATTAAAGGTACGACTATATTTCATTATTTTGAAAGTAGGTAATCGTTAATTGTTTGTGTATTATGCCAAAATTGAAGAATAAAGAACTAAATCCAGCTCTGATTATGTGATTCTTGGTGAGTTGAGAGAACTCCTTAAATATTATAGGCATCATTTTTTTATAGTATCTCGCAAATGCTCTAGTACTTAGATTCAGTGTTTAATGGGAACAGGCTGCAAAGGTCTCATATAAGATACTGAAGTTTCATAGTTTAGCTAGTGTGATCAAGTTATTATACGGAATTATGTATATGGTTTTGGATTTTATTCAATAGACATAAGTTACGAATTGTATACATATATTTAGCCGTGACTTTGGTACGGAACCCTTAGTGCGCGAATGCTGGTTTCAGTTGAAGATCACTTTATTAGCAGAAGATAAATTCATGAGATAATTTCCTCTTCTCCCGATAAGACAAACAATAGAAAAACAGTCAAATGTTTCGAAATCTTAAGGCAAATTCATTACGCAACAAAAAACAATTTACATTTAAAACGGATCCCGAAAGTACTTAGTGACAAGTAGAAGTAAAAATGGCGGACCAACTAGAAGATAAACGAAAGAAGTACATTTCCATGTTAATTTACCGCTCCAGAAAACGTTAATCCAACGTCGCATTAAAGTATTAGGAGAAATTAAAAAAGGAACTCCCCGAGTTGGCAATTTGACGTGTATTTCGATTTAAAACTCCGGAACAATTTACATGATGAATAAGTAATAGGCACGTTATCTGCAAACTTAGGAACACTTTTAGAATATTTTTTCTACATTTACATTAGCTATTTAGTAAGCTATGTATGGTCTTAAAGCAGGGGTCGGCAAACCGCGGCTTGGGAACCGCTTGTGGTTCTTTGAAGGGTCAGTTACAGCCATCCAAATACAGGGTGACTGGAAATTCGCCGTATTCCTTGATAGGGGTTTTTCTACAGCTCATTTGCAATGATTTAGAACCAGTCAACTAGGGGTCAAAACTCCTTGGTTTTCGAGATATTCAAGTTTTTTGGTTTTCTTTTTAAATACCCGCCTCTTGACATAAAACTGGTGATTGTGTAGAAACTACGCAATTTTGAAATAAAAAAAAACATGTTTTGAATAGCTAATAAGTTACTGATTACATTACAATAGTTAAAAGTGCCAAAACATTACAACAATTGCACAATCACCAGTTTTATGTCAAGAGGCAGGTATTTAAAAAGAAAACGAAAAAACTTGAATATCTCGAAAAGCAAGGAGTTTTGACCCCTAGTTGACTGGGCCTAAATCATTGCAAATGAGCTGTAGAAAAGCCCCTATCAAGGAATACGGCGAATTTCCAGTCACCCTAATAAGTATGGAAGCGTAACTGACGCTTAAAATCGGCATCACGAAATACGTACCAAAGGCGGAGCTAGTACTTAGTCTTGAAACAAAAACTATAGCACCAAATGAATTTCTCACGTCAGTAGGTTTGTACAGAATGTAGTGCAAAATGATTTTCCATCGTACTTTATCGGAAAAGTTCGTATTTAAGTGCTCTCTCAATCAGCTTCAGTGCCCATCTTACAGCCGGCATTTTTCACTTTGACATTGGACACTAATATGAAAACGTCACTCATTTAATACAATCATTGATTGACAGTTCGGGTGCCATCGTATTCCAATGAGAGTGTTTAGAAATCATAAACCCACCAGCTGGTAGCAGGGTGGCGAAAGGTCTTTTTGACAGTAGGCGTCAAGATCCACCAGTCACACCACCTGATTTTGACATCTACTGCCAAATAGACCTTTCGCCACCCTGCTGCCAGCTGGTGGATTTCTGATTTCTAAATACCCTCATTGAGATCTAAGTTTTCCCGATGGAAAATCATTTTGCACTACATCTGTAACCAATCACAATTTCTTGTCTTTTAAACAATATGCAACCTTTTTGAAATTGCGTCTTCTCAGACTTAATATTAATATTCATCATAAATTACTTTAGATTCAAACATAGTAAATATTAAGTTGGTTATCAACTCCACTGATACATAAGAGGTAATTGATTTAAGATAAAGTTAAAAACTAAAACCCGACTACGAAAAAGTCTAAAACAAGAATCTTAGGTTTTAGTTCGCCAGGTACAGATAAATTGCAATTTTTTTAATTTAGAGAACGTTTCGAGTATGCCGTCAATCGTTCGTAGTCGGAGGCCCCGGCAAGAAGACAAACAAAAAAGGGGCCTCCGACTACGAACGATTGACGGCATACTCGAAACGTTCTCTAAATTAAAAAAATTGCAATTTATCTGTACCTGGCGAACTAAAACCTAAGATTCTTGTTTTAGACTTTTTCGTAGTCGGGTTTTAGTTTTTAACTTTATTTTATTTACGTATTTTTAGTTATTATTCAGTTACGGTTTTAAGCGCCTTTTCCTTCCTAAGAACCATATCAGGGTGTGAGGCCAACGATCGAGCTCTTTCATGAGCACCCTCCATTTAATAGTATTTAATGACAAGAATTACAACAGTAACACTTAGATACATGGTTTGCTTACAACGATATAAGACGCTTTATGCTTTGCTTTTGTCCCGCTTAAAATTACTACGGGACGGGGTGTTTGCGGAAGAGCTCGGTTTTCGGCCTCGCAGCCCGAAACTCGGCCTTCGGACTTGCAAAAATTAGACTAATACTCGTAGACGTAAGTAACCAGGGGCACTCGGTGCCTTTGGTCCAACGCGGTATTCGGTCTTTGCCCGCTTAAAATTATTGCGGGATACTGGATTATTGGGTGTTTGCTGAGTTCGGCCTTTGGCCTCGAAGCCTGAAGCTTGCCCTTCGGGCTCGCAGAAATCAGACTAATAGGTATACGTAAGTAACCAGGGGCGCTCGGTCGGTACCTTTGGTCCGACGAGGGGGTATTCGGTCTTTGTCCCGCTTAAAATTATTGCGGAATGCTGGGTTATTCGGTGTTTGCTGAGTAGTTCGGCCTTTGGCCTCAAAACCTGAAGCTCGCCCTTCGGGCTCGCAAAATTTAGACATTTATATATAGTTTGCGCGAAGAAACCAGGAGCGCTTTATGCCTTTGGCTCTGTGCAGTACTGCTTGCGAAGGAGAAACAACATGAATTGATATGTTAATTAATCAAAAAGTATGAAAACCGGTGACATACAACCGTAGCAAAACATATGCATATGCCACACTTTTATAAAATGCTTTTAATTGGAACAACTTTAGAATTATCAAAATCAATTCTAACGTGTTTTACTTATACTGCAAAATAGGTACAAAGAAAAAATATCTATATAAAAAAAATATGAAAGTAACAGGTGATGACGATTCGTGCCACGACTGCCATAACTGCACATTATGCTAGCCCTTCTGTAACGAATCGTCGGAGATCAAGCTGTTGAATATCGTTCTTGTTGTTATTAAAATGAAAATATTGTTGCATAATATACTTGTATCAGCATGTGTGATACATTTTTGCAATAGGTTTTTAAAGCTCTTTAATTTGATATGTAACTCGATGCTACTCGATGACTTTTATTTTTTAATCCTTGAGTTTTTTGAGAATCACGGCCTTTATATTAAATTTCAGTTTCAACTAACTAGCCTATAACCCGCGCAGAATCAAGACGAATCTAACGATACCCCACATGTCTGAATCGGTTTAGTAGTTTTTGAGTTATGAGGGAACAAACGAACATACAAACATACAAACATACATACATATATACATACGGTGCTAAAATCATAACCCTCCTTTTTGCTTCGCCGTAGTCGGGTAAAAATGGGCGTTATGGGGCAAATTTCAAGGTGATTTTGTTCGGTGTAATGTATGGAACGCCATAAATTATACAGGTTGATTTCTGGGTCGTGATCCGAAACCAGTTCTTCTGACTCTATAACTGGCATTAATTAAAATGTTCTTATTTTCAAGAAAAACTTTGACTTTTGACATACGCAGTATGGGAAGCGACAAGATGTCACATTGAGTAGGGTGACCAAATGTTATGCAAAAATGTTTATTTCTACTTATAATCTGAAAAATAATTACAAATATTGATGATAACAATTAAAAATTAACACCATTAGGTTTCTTCTTTGAATATTGTATTATGCCTTATTTTCTTGCTCCACAATTTTCGATGGTTAAAGCTCTTCAAATTTTATGCTATACAACCACGTAACTGAAAACTACTAAGGTGCATTGGTGTAAATTGAACACGGGGTAATTCCGATGTTTAAGAATTTCAACAAATCCACGCGACATATATTTCCTGTAATGCACTAACACGATACTAGACACGCCGCTGATGATTCGTTTAATAGAACATCTCAAAAATCATGGTTGGTTTGGTAGAGGGCATTTCTCCAGAAATATGTCTGCGACTCATTCATCTGTCTCCATACATTTAGTATGAAAAAGGGTCAGATGAATGAGATGACCGCAGACATATTTCTGGAGAAATGCCCTAGAAATCCTTTATTTTCAAAATTTACCCCAAAGCACCTCACGGCTCTTTGAGCTTCCGAAAACTCGATATATTTATGGCATCTGGTTCTTTATCTACAAAGTTTGCCAACTAGTGGGACCTTAGCCAGACCAAGAGTGGCTCACTCCGCGATTTCGTTGCGCGGCTACCAAATTTTGCTTTTCCGGAGGGGTGTAGCCAATGACCAGAAAGAGCACGTGTTATGCGATAGATATAGGTCGGATTCGGTGCGTTCCGTACGGTGGTCGGACCCGTACGTCAGTTTTGTTAGAAAGAGAGACATAGAACTATTATTCTGCGGCCAGAAGTTGTTCTCTGCCAAGTAACAACCTGACCAAACGGTCAGATATTTATCTTTGTTGTCCAGCTTCAACGGTTCAGGAGTTGCATTTTGAAAAAAGTCTTAGTGCATAGTTACCGGAAAGCGTCATCTTGCGACATTTCTTACTTTACTGGCTAATACAGTATTAATCTTTATCCCGCAATCTGCAGGGATTTAGGCTGTCCGTTATGCTTGTCTGTGTCTAGTACACAGTTATGTATTGTGTTAGTTTCTTCTTGTCAACTTTCTGATTGCAAAAGGAAAAAAGTGGACTATGCAAAGCAAAAATCGAAAAATTAAATGGTTCAAAAAGAATTTGAACCAGCATATCTACAACTTCCATCACGGGCGCGGCTTTCAAAATAGCACCACCGAGTCCTCCACTCGAGTCATTGAATACGAACCATCGCTCAATTTTTTTATACTTTCCGGGAGACTTAGAGCACCACTACTATTTACACCGAAAACTCCAAGATTACATAAACCACCCGTACGCCGCGGGCGAAAGATAGTTACATAAACAAGCTAAAACATTAACTTCGGGCCCAAGAGCCCCTTACATAATGTAAACGACTATCGTAATGCGTAATAGACGGCCGGGGACGAATTACCTTATCGGCGGGGCCATGCATCACATACTGCTGAATTAGCTGCAGCGAATTTAAACGTTTTGCAATTTAACTGGAGCTGTTTAGGGTCTGCACAAAATGTCGGATTGTTTCGCTAGGGATGTAAATTGTATTTTATATATCGGATAACCTTTTTGCGGCTTCATCTGCGTTATTCCCGTTACTGTCCCAAACGATCACTTTACCGGGATATAATATATCTTATGTTTTAAATCAGGCCTACTTGTATGCCAAATCTCTTCTCAATCCATTTTATTCAATCTCTACTGTCATATTATGTCATTTGACATCGCATAAATGAAGCTAAAATAACTGTCCCAAGATCGCCGAAAGTAACAAAAGAGGGAAAACGCTATTTTTTCTTTTTTTTACCCGACTGCGGCGAAGCCCAAAGGAGGGTTATGTGTTTGACCTGTATGTATGTATGTATGTCCGTTCCTGTGTCCGCTCGTAACTACTCAACGGCACATCCGATTTTGATAAATGATACATCATTAGATTCGTCTTGATGGTGCGAGTGTCACTGGGTATGAAGTTCGTTAAAATAAACAAAATGGCGGATTTTATGCAGTTTCAAAGTGTACCGCGGTCGGTTTTTTTTTAGTAAAAATGTGCTTATTTAACAATATGACCTTGTCTCAATTCCAGAAAGTAGTACAGTTTCAGTTCAGTTCAAAACAGTTGTTGATGAAATGACAATTCGATGCAACGTACGTCGACAAAACGTGACCTGCATCATATAGGTATGTATATGAAAAATAACTAGTGTAATTCCGAGGTAGTTTGCCTCGTATAAACATTCTATTATTAAAAATTAACACCATTAGGTTTCCTTTGTTTAAACGAAGCAAACTTCATTGAAAACAGTGCGATTTGTTTATTATCAGTTGAGGAGTGTCTTTTTAAAAGGACTTATTTCTGTACGAAAACCATAGAAAAATAAGCCCTTTTGAAAAGGCACTCCTCGATTAATCTGTTTTCCACTAGCCATCTCTCCCGTATGGCTAACTACCCTGGAATTGCCCTATTATAATCATCAAAATCGAATATCTATTCAAATAATCCCAACTGTCTTAAGGTTTTAGCAAGGACCATTAAAACAAGAGGACTGTCATTCTCTATACTTTGGATCGTACCCCGACCGCAAGGGGAGATCCAGACAAAAACTAGATGGCACTAAAAAACTAAACATTAAACGATGTTATAATTGAACAAAGAAACATAGTACAGTAACAATTAGTTCGTAAACAGCTAATAATAAATAAATTCTAACATTTAAATACTGTATCACAATTGCAAAGTTGAATAATTGTACATAATATAATTTTTATACCAAGCTTTTACATAGATGACGTTGTACATAACGGGGAACAGCTTTTTGTATGGAGAATGACATGCCTCATGTTTTAATGGTCCTTGGTTTTAGGTACCTATTTATAATCAGTATAAAAATCCTGTCATCGGGAGCCCTCGCATATTCATTTAAGCCCACTCATTGATTCCCATAATCGGTGTGCAATCATCAAATCATTGATTCGATGATCGAATCAGCGGAGCCCAATTGTCGGGTATCAATATGGAAATTGCTTTACGGGCTAACTGGCCATTGTGGCCGGCTTAGGATATTGCAGGACTGTGGATGCGTTTATTGCCTGGCTACTGCAGGCAAAGCCTTGGTGAATGGGGATGCTACATTGAAGGAAAAAGTTTGAAGTATTTGTATATAAATAAAATAAAGTAAAGGGAACGTGCGCGAACTATAGGTGGCAGCACTAAACGACAAAAGAGACACGGGTGGACAATAAAGAAAACTATCACCCCTGTCAAATCAAGCTGTCAGTGTCAATGACAATATCTGAGTGTCAATGTCAAATATAGTAAGTCGTAGCTATACTGACTTTAATCGTCCTTCATCGCAATAAATTAACGGCGTTTCCGTCAATATGGCCCCAGCATGTGAGGGTACATGATTTGGATTGGCGGCACTAGTTGGCAGCACCTTCGTCGTGCACGTTCCCTATAGTATTCATAGTTATCATAAGTGATAACTGATGTCCCGCCATGCTCTCATTGTTTAAGGTTTAGTTTATACTTATGTCAATAGAGACTGTGGCCTGTCTTTATTTTATGTTTGACATTAGGTGATGTTTAATTGTGTGTCTCAACAAATTATAGTTTCTCTACTCGACGCTAGATGTAGTGTATCCCTCAGCAGCTCGAACCTAGAACGCGCTGTTAAGATTTTTTTTCTGAATTTTATAAATCGTTTTGCGATGTTTTGTTAGTCAGTTCAATAAGCCACTCGGGGCTGAACAGTGCGTTTCATTTATTCAATTTGAATCTCAACTGTTTTTTTTCTGATCGCATTATTAGTCGATTCCTTTTTGATTCGAATTGCTATTTTCAATCATTTTAGAAAGGTTTAGATATTCTCTAAAACAAACGATAATATTATAGTAATCTCGACCAAGGTTGCGATATTGCGACCAGGAAAGTAAAAGCTGTTAATTAAAACGATATAAAAATTACCCATCTCGCTTATGAATTTAAAAAATAGTAAGGTCGAATCGCAAAGGGTGTTGATCACTCATGTTTTTTTTTTTAATTTAATGTCACACCTGGCCATAAAGTGGCTATTACTGCACGCTACGCGTGCAGAAAATCCCACTTCCTGGCCTGGAAGAGACGCAAAACTTTGTACCTACTTACCAGGGGAGGTAATAAAGAAAGCCTTGAATCGCATATTCATCGCCCTTGCCTTCGGCTCGGGCGTCAAATACCTGCGATCTGAGAAATTCTTTGTTTTACCTCCCTAAGTAAGTAATGTACTAGCTATTTTTATGTTTTAATGTGCGCAAAACAACACCAGTAGGCTAATGATGCTACGCTTTGTCGCGCGATAAATGAATGATAAAGCATCCATCACGTTCTGACAAATAGTGTGTGAGAGTGACGGATGCTTATCATTTGTTTATCGCGTGACAAAGCGTAGCATCATAAGCCTACAGAACGTTTTGAGACTTTTTAGGTTGTTTAGTGCAGATAAATTCTATTATTTCGCCCAAATTTAATGTCGTTGAAGTCGATTGTCAACCCTCTTTTCATTTTTATGAAGAACCGAGCGAAACGGTTCACCTTAAAACCGGGCTTTGTCAATTTTTATGCACAACACTACCGAACCGTTATTATTCTGAAAAATTCCCAGAGGGACGTGAATTAGAAACCATTTTATTCCAAATTGGAAATCAAATTGAATTAAGGCCGTCTTTGAAATATTATTTTGCGAAGTTTCTTAAAAAAGTAAAATTTAACTCGGGGCGCTACACTATCGACACCGGATATTGGCAGAGCCGCCATTTCCGCCCGCCATTGCTGACGTATGTCGAATGCCGCTAGGGTGGGCGCTCCTGCTGTTGGCATATATTTTTATTAATATAAAAGTGACAAAGGTGACGAGGGGATACTAAAGTATAATTTATACCTATCTGGAGTTCCATGTTTACTAAATCAGTAGCAGTTTAAAGCAATAACTAATAATCATAAATATAATGTGTCTAATATTTTTCGGCAAACATAAACTTGACCGAATTAAGTGGAAATCTATGAGGGAGGCCTATGTCCAGCAGTGGACGTCCTATGGCTGAAATGATGATGATGATAAACTTGACAAGAGATTATAAACATTGTAAAAAACTTAGGGAAGGTTAGGTTTTAACTACGTTGTAGTCAACCGTAATATCAGAAAACATTAAGTTAGGTAGGTACTTAAAAATGCTAAAAAAAATCTCTATTTCACTAAAAACAAAAGTATACGACATGCTCTACCAAGGAGGTGTAGCGGTTTTAGTTTGTAAAAGATTATTAAGGTCGATACGACAAATGAGACACAAATCAATACCAAATATGTGACAGAAGTAGTAGGTTTATATGATACTAATTTATTTTGTCTCAGACCACTATAGGTAAGGCTTTTAATTGCATAAGATTTGCAAAAATAACAAACAATATTAAAGCTAATTGCATAAATTATTAGGCCTCACAATTACTACAAACTAAGTCTGTTTCGGTACTAAGAGGTATGATAAGATCGAAAATTTTTTTTAGAATAAATAGTATTTCAGTACATGAATACGTGTACGTTTCCACTACAAGCTCGCGCACCCTAGAAAATGAGGCAACATGCTATTGACACGTATGAAATATTTTTATAACGATTTCCATCTGAGATTACGAGGGAAATTTTAAAAATAGCACACTTTTGCGCGTCTGGAATATCATTTGCATTTCACTTGGCCTGCAGTTCATTCTGGAGACATAGTAGTGTAGCGGTACATCATAAATTAACCAATCATATGTTTTTAACCAGCTGTATATAGAAACGAGAAGGGTCTCTAATCGTTTATTAAGGTTAGTCATCTTAGAGCTCCGTCGTTTATTAACCGTTTTGAAAAAATGTTTGGAGGGATTCCTGATGAGTTGAAGAAACACTTCAAATATTATTATGATTGATTATATGATTTTCTTTTCAGTTAAATTATTATCCATTTAGAGCGGCTGGTTTATAATACCTTTGGGTGTTGCACGTTGTCACAGTACAATAGCAGTGATTTTTCTTCCTAGAGAAAGTACATTGCGCGGCTTGTATGTGTGCGTGTCGTGAACTAACACACTACAACAAAGTTTTACGAATGCGTAAGAATGCGCCAGTACGAATCGCGCCGTCTGCACCTCGGTCATGTCATGAAAACCTACGTATCGCGCGCTCGTAAACCGCGAAGAGTAGATATGAAATGATATATACATAACACGGTAGGAAATGAAGAAAGCCCTTGATCGCATACGCCCCTCGCCTGCAGCTCGGGCCGCAAACATTTCCGATCTGGGCCTTTCTTTGTTTTACCACCTTAGGTGTGTAATGTACTATTACAAACAAGACAGATCAGTTTTCATACGTATGCATTGTACACAGTTTATTATACACAAACATTAAATACTTTTACAATATTTAGGAGATAACGTACCAAGGCGAACCTATCCGTTCAAGAGATGTCTTTCAGTTTGCCCTTGCGGTTAAATTGGATTAATGGTATTTTTACGGTAAAATAAAATTACTCTCACCACATTTCGCCTAACATTCATCGAAATATAATAAGTATGGAAGCGCAACTGACGCTCATCGTCCCCACAAACTATGTGCTAATGGGGGCGGAGCTTACTTAGCGCTGAAGAAAAAACTATAGTGTCAAATGAATTTCTGACGTCAGTAGGTTTGTAACTGCCATGTATTTGAAATTGCCATCTACTCAAACTTAATATTAATGTTGTCATAAATGACTTTAGACTCAAACAAAGTAAATATCAGTTGATTATCAGCTCCACTTGATTCATAAGAGGTATTGATTTTAAAAAGTGGGCGTTATGGGGCAACTTTCAACGTCATTTTTGTTCGCTGTTATCGTTCCATACATTATATTTCGATGCCAACATGTCTCTATCATGGTAAATCAAAAACACACCTTTCATTTTTTTGAGCCTTTAATTTTATTGGTTCTCTGTATTTGGTTTGAAAAGACGAATACGCTGATAGTTTATTTGCTTCACCACGATTTGTTAATTTATAATTAATATATTCATATTTGCTTATCCTAAAAGGGCGTAACTACAGTTCTACGGTAGAATAAACCATTACTTTAGTCTTATCGCGATTGAAAAAAAGTAAGCGATCTGATCTGACAGTATGCATTGACAATGTCAAATTCAAAATTATGACAGCTTATTTTTTCTGTGGCAAAAAGCACTGGCATTTCATCTATTGTGCCGTAGAACTGGTAAAATGAGAACATATTTTTTATTCATTTGTATTTTTTATATTAAGCGATATAAAAAAATTATAAAAATAGTGTAGTGTTCAGGAGACAAAATGCTTTCGAATCGTATATACATTTTAAAGTGTTCTTAAAACGAAATGTTGTCAGTTCCAACATCTGAGATCGGAAAATTGCATACAAAATGGTGGGCAGTTGAGAACGAATTTATGGAGTGGCCGGACGGTGGACAAAAGATACATTTACATAGCAAATTGAAGGGCGAGCCACGCCGCTTTGTGGCTGCCAAATTGGTGTTGTTGGTGATCCGAGGCGACTGATCGCTGCTACGGCTGCTGGCAGACTACCTCTAGAGTATACCTACGTTTTTAGATAGTGCGTGCAATGAATTATTGTGAAATACTATCCGAAAGTCAATGCAATGGGACTGATTTTTATAAGAATGCAAAAATAGATAAAAAAAACAGGAGTTCGAGCGTAGTAGATGCACTTTTATAACTGCGTCCGAATTTTTATAGTATATATTTGATTTACATCAAATATATTAAAAAAAATGATATAAAAAATAGTCCTGAAAAAAATCTTTCACAAGGAATTGGCAAGACATTATTAATATTAGCATACCAGCAGGTTTATGATGCTACGCTTTGTCACGCGGTAAATAAATGATAAAGCATCCGTCACGTTCTGACAAATAGTGTGTGAGAGTGACGGATGCTTTGTCATTTATTTATCGCGTCACAAAGCGTAGCATCATAAGCCTAATGTACCATATTTAGTTTGAAAAGCGTGTGACATAGCTGTAGTTGTGCTAACATTCAAACTCTGCAGATTTCCCTAGTTGTTAAACAAGTATGAGAGGACAAGATTTTAACATTTGGAGAAATACTTCCTCAGAAGGATGAGAGAGGCGTTTTATCCATCAATATGTTTTTGCTAAAAGAACTTTCCACAGACTTAAACAACGGAAATATTTAGTAAACCATAAAACATCCATTAAATATATAAAGTGCTGACACCCTGCAAGTTGCTACAAATCCATCTCCCCGGGGTGCATTTGAGAGGTGCTTTATTAAAATTTATTCCCTGTGAAGTGTAGTTCACAAATTCACCGTGGGTCTACATTCGTGTATATTTATTTTTATGTCGGATTTTGTTTTAAGTTCTTGCTAATATAATGGTTCGTAAGGTCTAAAATAAATGTTTTTTATTTAATACAATCCACTATTTCGGCCGCTGAAATTGTCTTTAGTATAAAAGTAAAATAAATGTAATACCTAGTTATGTTGATTATTCTGATATGATGACATTGATGACAAATGCGTGTGCGCCTGAAAAGGTAGAAAGTTGGTGAAACAAATTGCCATCCATCCGTAATGTAACCCAAATATCAATACGGAATAAAAATCATTCATTTATTCAGCCTCATGTAATTTGAGCCCCGAATTAGTATTAAAATTCGCAATTGAAGCTTGGAATATCGTTGGTTGCTTTGACTTTCAAAGTTTAAGTTCTTTATTCGACAATTTAGGCATTATAAACGACACTTTTAAATGTTAAAATTTACTTAGTTATTTTTTTTTTTATTTAATTTAGTTAGTTATTGTTAGGTACTAATCAGTGCCGTGGCGTTGAAGAAATCTTCGGGCAAGCCGGAGCAGCTTTGGCTTCAATTTTCTATAAGAGCACTAGAACTAAGTGCTGAACTGCCTAATATTAGGCAAGCGTATGGGATTCAAGTTCTATGGACGCCACGCCACTAATTCATAAAGTAATAATATTATGGACGGGATATACACCGAATTTCTGAATGACACTACTGATACCGAGGGATGAGTGTACTGGTTATTAATGACCCTGAGTTTTATATTCGTTGCTTTTTAATGATGACATGAGTCATTCAGTTTTATAACCGTCTTCAAAAGAGTTTATTGTTCTGTGTAGTACAGTTAACAACTATGATGTCAAATACCTGAAAATAATAGGAAAACTAGATTTCACCTATCGATCTCACATATTTGATTTAAGGCTTCAGAAAAAACCTACCTGGGTGAGATGATACGAAAACTGGGACCTTATTTTTGCCTAAATTATTGTAGGTGTGTATTAAAATAGGCGAAATTATGAAATATCCTCTATGTCCACTTTGCCTGGACTTCCCTTATGCCAAATTTGAAGTTATTTTTACCTTTACCGGCATAATAAATATTATAGGGAAAGAATTAATAAGACAAAAAGAAAAAGTGCTTTAAAATATTTAATTAATGTCGAGTCGGTCGGTTTTCCATACGAAATCAAAAGAGATACACCTTATTTGCGCGAAATGACATTAGAACATTCAAAAAGCCAAAACAAAAATTATAATTTATAATTTTAGCAAAACACGTTTAGTTTCAAATTATGCTGATATTGCTGCGTTAATTCTGTTTTTTTTTTGAGACTTCTCACGTCATTTTACGCATGCAAAATGTATGACATGTATGTACCTATACATAGTTATACGGCGCTTGCGCCATCTTGAGTCCAGTAATAAACTAGCTAGCAAACTAGACGGTGGTTTCATTGCAGCTGCATACTCATCAGTGTCGATCGAGGATAAACCAACCCGCATTTTTCGTAAAAAAAAAAATGTCGTTTCTCGGCAATTTATCTAATTTTGACCACAAAACCAGTGAATGGCAAATATTTTATAGCAAATTAAACCAGTTTTTTGTGGTGAACCAAGTTACAGAAGATGTGAATAAGCGTGCCCTTTTGTTTACCCATATTACGGATGAAACCTACCGCCTGTTACGGAACCTGGCGCACCCAAGAGTGGTGGAAAATTTAGAGTTCAACCAGCTAGTGCTATTACTCAATGGGCATTTTAAAAGGAAGCAGTGTACCTTCGCGGACAAAGCCCGTTTCTACGCGGCTATAAGGGGTCCAGGCGAAACGTTGGGGGACTGGGCGGCGCGACTTAGAGGGTTAGCTACTTTTTGCAACTTTGGCGCGGCTCTGGAAGCGAATCTAACTGACCGTTTCGTCCTCGGCCTGGGCTCAGGGCCAGAACGAGATAAGTTGTTCGAAAACACGGCTGCGTTATCAATGGCGGAGGCTCTGGAGATAGCAGAAAAAGCAGCGGTGGCTAGGGAAGCAAAAACGGAGATGGCGGCTACTATCAAGCAGGAGCCTATTTTTTACGGTGCCAGTGGCAGCGGTATGGGCCGAGATGGCTGGGGTCACGCGCGCCGCGGCGGCAGGGCGCCGGCGCACCCGGCCGGCGGCGATCGACGCCAGCCAGCTGACGAACGATGTGCCGTTTGTGGGATGAAAAACCATGATGGAAGCAGTTGTAGGTACAAGCGTTATCGGTGCCAGAAGTGTGGAATTATAGGGCACTTAAAGAAAGCTTGTAAAAATAAGTCTTCGCGAGTCAACTGTATTACAAGTGAACTAGAGGACAACGTGATTGAAGAAAATGAACAATGTTGTACAGAGTGTCAAAATTTCAATTTAAGGTATGTGTCAAATAAACCGATTCTCTTAGATTTAATTTTAGATGGGAAAAATATTTCTATGGAATTGGATTCAGGATCCGGTGTTTGCGTCATTTCGGAGAAAATGTACTTCGAAATGTTTTCTGAGTACAAATTACAGGCCTGTAACATTAAAATGTGTTTTTACAACGGACATAAGATCTCGCCACTTGGATATTTTAATATAGCAGCAACCTTTAACGGTAGCACAAACAAAATTAATATTTTTGTAATAAGTAACGGTGGCCCGCCCTTACTTGGGCGCGATTTTATGACGGCATTTAATTTGGCACTCACTACAAATATTAATAGTATTTGCGATGATAATGATGTACACCAATTGTTAGAACAGTATCCTGATGTTTGGCGCGATGAACTCGGTTCTTTTAACAAGTTCAAGGTCAGTTTACACCTTAAGGAAAATTCGTGCCCAAAATTTTTTAAACCGCGCCCTGTACCTTTTGCTTTAAAAAACAAGGTAGATGAAGAACTGGATAGGTTAGTAAAATTAGGTATTTTAGTCCCTGTGAACCACTCTAATTACGCCACGCCTATTGTCCCCGTCCTTAAGGACAATGGGAAGGTCAGGATAGCTGGCGACTTTTCTGTTACTCTAAATAAGGACCTAGTAGTTGACAAGTACCCGTTGCCTCGAATTGAGGAGGTATTCGCGAAGCTGGGCGGGGGCGAACATTATAGTAAAATCGATTTAAAAAATGCGTATAACCAGTTCATATTAGACGATTCATCGCAGGAGCTCACAACGATCAATACTTCGAGGGGATTGCTAAAATTTACTCGGTTAGTGTACGGTTTGGCAAATGCTCCATCGATTTTTCAAAAATCAATGGAAACTCTCCTCGCAGGCATCGATGGCGTGAGCTGCTGGCTCGATGACATTTGTGTAACGGGGCCTAATAAAACGGTGCACCTAAAAAGGTTAAACGACGTTTTGAGGCGATTAAACGAAGCAGGTCTACGCTTACAGAAAGAAAAATGTGAATTTTTCAAAACTAGTATCACTTATTTGGGATACGTAATTAATAAAGACGGGTTACAAACGTGTCCCAATAAAGTTCAAGCTATCTTAAATGCCCCTGAGCCGACCAACGTCACAGAGGTGAAACGTTTTTTAGGGGTAGTTAATTACTATAGGAATTTTATCCCAAATGCGTCGTCCTTAATGAGTCCTTTACATGAATTGTTACGCGCAGGCGCTGAATGGGAGTGGGGCGAGAGGCAGCGGCGCGCCGTGCGCGCCGTGCGACGTGAGCTGGCCTCGGAACGCGTGCTGGCGCATTTCGAGCCCAGCGCGCAGCTGGTGCTCAGCGTGGACGCTGGCCCCGGAGGGCTGGGTGCGTTACTCGCACAGCGCGCCGCTGACGGCCAGGAGCGTCCTTTAGCGTTTGCGTCGCGATCTCTCACTCCGAGCGAAATTAATTATAGTCAAATCCAAAAAGAAGCGACAGCTATTATTTTCGGCGTGAAACGTTTTCACCAATATTTGTACGGTCGCAGTGACCCTTTTATACTTAAGACGGACCATCGCCCATTGGTCTCAATTTTTAACGTTCAAAATGGAATATCGGCGACTACGGCCTTGCGTCTCCAGAGGTACGCCATTATATTATCCGCATATAATTACACAGTGCAGTATATTTCTAGTGAAGGTAACTTAGTGGCGGATTATTTTTCACGGGCGCCCTTGGCGGAGACGTCTAGCGATAGTGACAAAGAATTCGATTCACTTTGCGCACTAAATTTTTTAGACTCCGTTTCCTCAGCCGTTACTTCGTCGGAAATTATAAAGGCCACGGAAAGCGATAAGACTCTTCGAACGGTCATGAAATACATGACCCGAGGCTGGCCGCGTAAAATAAATTGTAAGGCGGTCGAACCATATTTTTATTGTAAAAATGATTTGCAAATCGAACAAGGAACTTTATTGCGAGGACATAAAGTCGTAATTCCGGTGTCGCTCAGAGAACGTTTGTTATGCGAGCTGCACAGTACGCACTTGGGTATTGTTAAAATGAAATGCAACGCGCGTAGTAGAATGTGGTGGCCAGGCATCGACGCTGATATCGAGCGCTGCGCGGGCGAGTGTGGAGCGTGCGCCGCGCTGCGGCCGGCGCCGCCGCGGGAGGCGCCCGCGCCGTGGCCGCGCGCGCCTGGCCCGTGGCACAGAGTGCATATCGACTATATGTCAATAGGGCAAAGGGTGTACTTAATTGTGGTAGATTCGTACAGTAAATGGGTTGAATGCTTGCATATGCAAAATGGTACCAATACGCGATCATTAATATCGAAATTGAAGTACCTATTTTCCGTATTCGGTTTATGTAAGGTTTTGGTCTCGGATAATGACGTTAAAATAAATTGCGTCGAGTTTAACTTGTTCTGTTCTAACAATGGTATTAAGTATATGAATTCTCCTGTATATCACCCTAATAGTAATGGCCAGGCAGAAAATTCCGTTCGTACATGCAAAAAAATGTTGAAATGTATTTTAAGAGAAAATGAAACTACTCATTTATTTATTTATTTATTTATTTAAACTTTATTGCACAATAATAAAAAAGTACAATCGGCGGACTTAATGCCTTAAGGCATTCTCTACCAGTCAACCATCGGGTAAAACAGAGACTTTAGTTGGTGCAGGATTGTTTAAAGCCGAAAGGACATTTGAGTCACAAATCAACATAAGAGTAAGTAGGTATAATATATATATATATATTTCAATAATAGACATACACATATACTTGTTACAATAAACATACATATACATATAATAAAACAAAAGTACCCATGCAAAACATCATGCCAAATAATTAACTTTGACTTGTATCAGAGAAATGCTTGCGCAACTTGCGCTTGAAGGAGAATTTGCTCTGAGCTTGTCTGATGGGAAGCGGGAGATCGTTCCATAAACGAATTGCCTGAAGGGCGAAGGAATTGGACATAAAACCAGTTCGGTGCAAAGGAATATCGAGCTTAAGGCTACGGGATGTACGGAGCTTGCAACCAGGACGGGGGGTTAGAAAAGTAAATTTGGATTTGAGATATTCTGGCGCAGCTCGATCGAAGAGTATAGTATAAAGGGTACAGAGGATTCTGAGTGACCTGCGTTCGCGGATAGGCAACCAGTTGAGTTTACGGCGAAAGGCGGACACGTGATCGTACTTGCGGAGACCGAAGACAAAGCGTATACAATTATTTTGAAGTCTGTCCAGCTTACTTAAGAGCTCCTGAGTGATATTTGAGTAACACACGTCACCATAATCAATAACAGGTAATATTAATGCCTGGACAAGAAGAGTCTTTGTGCTGACTGGAAGAAAGTGCTTAAACCTATAGAGCGCTCTTAAAATGTTTGTTACTTTGCGACAAACGGCAGACACCTGAGGGGCCCAGGTAAGACCGCTGTCAATCACCAGTCCCAGGTTCTTCACGTCGGTAGCGTACGGAACTACGTTGTCCTCGAATAATATCGGTGTCAATCGTGCTGAGTCAGTTAGGGCAAGTAGGCGTGAGCTTCCAAGGATTATGGCCTGGCACTTAGACGGGTTGACACTTATACCGTAACTACGAGACCAAGCGGCGATACTGTCGAGATCTTTGTTGATTAATCCAATAGCTTGAACTAACTCACCGGGTTTAACTTGTGCGTATATTTGCAAGTCGTCGGCATAAAGATGGTGAGAGCATTTTATACTAGGTGTAATAAGGTTGATAAATATGGAAAATAGAAGTGGGGAAAGAATACCGCCCTGTGGAACACCAGAAGCAAGTTCACACCAGTCCGAGAGAGCTTTATCAGCGCGAATCGCCTGTCGACGATCCTGAAGATAAGAGGAAAACCACTCAGCCACTCATTTAGTACATGAGCAACTTTTAAGTTATCTATTTGAATATAGAAATTCTGTGCACTGTGCTACGGGGGAAACACCAGCCAAACTTATGTTCGGCAGGGAGTTGAGAACCCGCCTGGATTTAATATTACCCTCAGACAATCACTCGGCCTCAAGTGATATCGCGGCAACAACAACGTGTACGCATAAACGAATATTTCAAGTAGGTGATATTGTCTGGGCCCGGTGGTACAGTGCCAGAAAGGAAAGTTGGGAAATAGGTAAAATTACAAAGAAAATTGGGAATAAAATGTTTGAAATATCAATGAGCAAATTTGATAATCACTGTATAAGACATGTAGATCAACTTATAAGATATAAGGGAAATATGCTGGTAAACTCCAATAGTGAAATTAATGTTATTCCAAATGACAGTGTTCCATTACCCTCGTTTCCCGCTCAGCCTGCTTTAAGTTGTACGTCAAATTTGCCATCCGATCCTGTTCTTGAAAATGTCATACCCGCTGAATGTTCTGAGCAGACTGGAGATGAAATAAATAATTGTGAGGGCGAGTCAGGTGAGCAAGGGCCGTCTGCGCACGAGCCCGACGTTCCACCCGCGTCGCTGGCGGGTGAACACGCTGCGCCAGCGGTTGACAGGCCAGCGAGGCGACATGAGTTGCGTCCCAGAACTCATGTAGATTATACTCGTAAGTTTTAGTCATAAGTGATTACAAGTAATAGTAATTAATATTCCAATGTAGACGTCAAGTCACGGAGTTTGCATTGTGTCTATTCTTGGGTGTTTATAGTGTATAAGTACCGTTTCAAATCATTCATACTTACATAGTGTATTTTTAAAATATTGGTGGAGGGATGACATGTATGTACCTATACATAGTTATACGGCGCTTGCGCCATCTTGAGTCCAGTAATAAACTAGCTAGCAAACTAGACGGTGGTTTCATTGCAGCCGCATACTCATCAATCAAGCTATAATATAAAACTTGTTTTATACTTACTAAATGCCGTAGAAGCAAAAAATCAACCGACGCGAATCACCGTAAGTAATTTTTTTGGGCTTTTAACAGTTTTGAACCATTAAGTTTTGTAATAAATAATACAATACGCTTTTTGCCATCTGCACATAATCTAAATAACATATATAGATACAAGAAATCAAATTACACAGAAAAATTAAATGGCACTCACCTGTGTCCTGACCGGGAATCGAACCCGGTACCTCTGAATTTCCGGCCCAGCGACTCAACCACTTGTCCACGGGAGCACCCAGCCAGCGCCCTCAATTTTGCCATCTACATTGACATAATTATCATTCTGGTTTAATAGGATATTAACCGAAACGCCATCTATGAGAACCTGTATTACACAGGTATCTCACCCCTTTACAGCTGCGACGATCGAGCGAGAGATGGCGCTACTAGTAATA
This sequence comes from Eudemis profundana, assembly GCA_947034925.1. NCBI lineage: Eukaryota > Metazoa > Arthropoda > Insecta > Lepidoptera > Tortricidae > Eudemis > Eudemis profundana. Next base: position 2,244,820 of record OX344800.1, on the reverse strand, counting down.
CTTTACATGAAAGAAACATTTTTTTTGTCTCTTCATTGGCATTTACCCGCATTTAAAAAACCAATGAAAAGACAAAAAAATGTTTCTTTCATGTAAAACATATTTAACTTTAAATAGGTAGCGGATAAACCTCACAACACAGAGCCATACAAAATCAATTGCATCCACTATGGACGCGTATTATCGCGAATAAAAGCGTATGGCCCGGAAACTACTGCCAATGGCTAATTGAACTACCTCACCGAACCAACTAAAAGGCAGTATCTGTGTATAGCTTTCATATAAGCTGTTATGTCCTTTTGAATTGGAATCAATTCTCCCCGTTTTACCGCATTAGCGCAAAAACTAATTGGCAACACGATTGTCTAGGCAAATATCTGTATTTAAGCCTGATTACAGAATTAGCCCAATTTGTATAAATGTGACTGGCAAAAGGTGTAGTAGATAAGATTTTGATGTTATATTACTACTTAGCCCACACCTAAGTATATAGAAGAAGCAAAGACCATTAAAACAAGAGAACTGTTATTCTCCATACTTTGGATCGTAACCCGACCGCAAGGCAAAAACTAGATGGCGCAAAAACTAAACATTTAACGATGTTATAATTGAAATAAGAAACATAGTACAGTAACAATTAGTTCGTAAACAGCTAATAATAAATAAATTCTAACATTTAAATACTGGGTCACGCTTGCAAAGTTGAATATAGCAAACATTTAACATAGTTAATCATGAAATCAAATCAATTTTGCATCATCATTCCTATATTAGCGATCTCATTATATTTTAATTCCACCCTCATATTTTCATAAAAAAGTAACTATTCTAAATTTCACTGTAAATCCTTTCTTCTTTCTTTTTGTAATCTCCGCTTCTGATTGTGACCATCCACGCATCACTGCTATAATCCAGGCACTTTCTTTTTGCCGTCGTTCGCGTGGATGCTCACAAATATCTGCCGGAACGCCGCTAACATATTTTTGGATGGCGCGTTCCAGGGTCCAAGATTGGGAGTACCAGTACGGCTGGTACATCGCCGCCGCCTTTTTCACCGAGTCTACATTTCCTCCGGGTTTGGACTCCCGCTTTCTGCCACCACCGGGCTTGCCTGCTGACCTTCGGACGCGAGCACCCGCGGACACCATCAACGGCTTTAAACCCAGGAGAGTACCTGGCCGAGGGAAAAACCTAGCCATAGAACTTGTGTGAAAATCCCGTCGATTTTTACCGGGATTTTTCATTCTTTTAATTAAATATTTATTTGCACGGACTCTGTGTTACTCATTTCTCCTCCCCGGTATCAAATAAGAGACTTTTAGAGTAGCACGGGGTACACCGTGACAGTATATAGTAGGGAATGGAGGTTTTGAGCTTAGGAGTTCGCCGCCCGAGTCATCAGAAACTGGTGAGTTTCTTCCGGCGCTTCTTCTCACCAGAAGGTAATTTACCCGAAGCACCAAAAGAAAAGAATATAATCAGACATGTAAAAAAGCCGTTGAGGGTTTACTTGCAGATATAGATTATTTTATTACATTTATTTTTGATTAGTAATCGGCACGGACAGTGCAACACCGCGGAAAATTTGAATACGGCTAATTCGCGAATAACAGAGCAATTGATAAGAAGGATTAAAATTTTCTATCTTATGACGGACTTTACTAGTACTTTATGTTTTTGTATCAAGACAGTGCTTTGCATATTGCCTTGAAATATTACCTGCAAGTTCCTTAAAGTCAAATCGCGCTACAATCCCTACAAACTTTTAACTCCCAAGATATACACACAGAACAAATCTACTTATCATTCTCACACGCACCTATCTTTTGCCAACTCCCATGCAAATTAAAACCCTATCCACACGACTCAAAGTTGAGTTTAGAATGGCAGTGTATAGTAGATACGAGTTTGTGTAAATCAGGTCAAAATTGAAGGTAAAGTTGGTGAAACAATTTACATCAGGACACCGGCTGAGCCGTTTCCGGTGTGGTTCATTACCATAACTGATTAAATCGCGGCGACAAAGTTGGACCACAGGTGGGCAACTTGCAGATATGGGATAGTTTGTCCGGTGCGGGGGCTGCTTTATTTGGACAGTAATTGGGCATTGTTGAGAACGACTGTCGTAATGCTGTGCAAAAGATTTCAGGTTCAGTTTCTATTTGGTTCAATAACAGACATTACATTACTGTAGGTAATTTAACATCATCGCATTCAGGATGATCATTCACTATTATAGAACAAATCATACACAATGTTCGTCCTGAGTTATTTTTTGGTTTTCAAGGTACTGTACAATTTGTAATCGGCGGTTTTATGAATAGGGAATATGCATGAATTTCTTTTAACATATTTCTAGACAAAATATGAAAATACCAAAAAATGATGACATATAGTCAAAATAAAATTAAAATCGACCGAAAAATACGGAAGATATAAACATTTTAAAGCACTAATCAGACAGCGATTAGACAGAGTGTTCCGATATGGACTATGACGTCACATTATACGGCCGCCTTTCAATCTCCATATTATATTGTTTTGTTAGAAAGAGATAGAGATAAATCTTTGCTGTCTTATATCTTGGTTATTTTTATAGTTATTTGAAAAAAATTTTTTTCCTACTGTTTCTTATATGAATCAGCTTTTATTAAAGTAAATAAAATAAATCATGCATATTCTCTATTCGGGAAAAATCTAATCCGCACGAGCCGTCGCTGTCTAACAGCTAAGCGCCATCTATTGGCAAATAAAATTACTTAATTTTCTTCTAACAATTTCAAATGTCACGTAAAAACCGCACATGGCACGACATCTATTGTTCAATAGATAAACCAGACAATGTAAAAAACATGAACATGTCAAGCCATCCAGGTAAAATATATTTTACTACTCCTGTACTGTTATCTGTCTTTTACTTGGTCACGAACACTAATATAAGAACATACATAACATGAGTTCAGAGAAGTCTATACTCTATTCCCCATAACAGCACTAGTGTTTGTGTTTTACTTGGTCACGAACACTAATATAAGAACATACATAATATGAGTTCAGAGAAGTCTATACTCTATTCCCCATAACAGCACTAGTGTCGTTATAGTCACTTTACGTTATTGCTAGCAGCCACAGACTTCTAAATCTAGGTTAAGCTTAGGTCAAGGATTAAGCGCTCAATTCTAACTTTACGATAAAAATGCACAATTACCAACTTAACAAACAATTAAATTCCTACGGCTTTTAAGAAAAACAAAACTTTCCGAACTAAATTCATTGATGCCAACATAAAAAAAAGTATTTTTAATATATCAATTTAAAATTAAAAAAAAAAAAAATTACCATGGACACATACTGTCAGTCATACGTCATATTTGCCTTGTTTGCAGGTTATGCCTTGTTTGTATTTTATATTTTAAAAAACCTAGTCGTAGAAAAAGTATTGTATGCAACGTTGTATAATTAAGTCAAAAAACGCTCATTGCGTCTCTATTTGCGATACTAGCCGCATTCGCGGCTCGTATCGCAACTCACGCAATTCGCATTTTTTGAACCTTCTTATACAACTGTTGCATAAAATACTATTAAAATAGACTTTCACACACAAATTTGAAGGGTCATAAAAAAAGTACTTTAGGTATCGAACTCAAAACTTTAACATAATATATTTCCTTATTTTGCTTATTTTAACTAGATCATGTACAATTTTATCTCAGTTTCAGTAAAATGGCCTACGAATTATTTAGCGTCCATGATTTGACCCACACAATCATAAATACATATACAAATATCGTAGTACTTAGTAACAGTAACACGGCAAGTTAAATAAAAACATGTAACAACCTGTCGCAAGATTTGAAACACATAAATATACGGGAGTCAAGCTAAATAAAACTGGTTAAAACATTAACTTTTAGATCACAAACTAATTACAAGAGCCAGATAAAATAATTCCGCTATCCGGCGGCTAAGTTATCTGCCAGATAAGGCCAGAGCGCGGAACCGGTACAAATGGGTACAAGTACCGTCTTATCGGAATAGCTTTACTTTAACTACGGGTACCAGGAAGTTAAATACTTCTTCTGTACCTGAGACTTTTATTTCTGTAAGCCGTTTTATTGGATCTGAATACAAAATAGTACAAACATACTTCTGGGACAGTTCTAGCGTTTCAACCGCTTTCATTTTACCTGGACGCATTATTAATCATTTCCATGTAAGTTCGGATTACCATTTTCAGTTATTTTCTAGACACGACTATAAGTTAGACACGGTACGCTAGACTGACTATCTCAGTCTAACGTATAGCTGCGTCCTTACTTACGTAAGTAAAACTTACAGGTGTAAATATTGTAAATCCAGCCTAAAGATTTATCGATTGTCAATAATGATAATTTTTAACCGCATTAATGCGGTTTATTGTCATCATCGAGTGGGTAAGAAGTTCCTTAAGCTTGAAAAGGGCCCAAATGTTGTTCTAAATTCTTCTACGATACACTACAATTGCTCTAAAGACACTCAAAATACGATCATCGTTATTTCCAAAGCGGCAAAGTCCGGCAAAAGGGCGCCTTCCCGCCGTTCCAATCATGGCGGCAGTAAGCGGTTCCCATTTCCGACGCTAGATGGCGCTGTGACTAAATTCCTCGATGGTTCGTATCTGAGAGCAATCACCCTTTTGTGCAACTATTCTAGGCGTTTCTGTAACTCTTGTCGTTTTACTACGTTAGCTTGGAATTTGAGTTCTATTGCTATCGACGCAAGGTAGTTTTTTAAACGATTAATTAGTTAAGATAGGATATCGTTAAAGATAACGGTTGTATTGTGAAAATTTGGAACGCTGGTCCTTCCGGCCTTTCTGTTGAACTAAAAATGCTTTGTAGTTGCGCACGTGATTTCTTTTCAGGCTGTAATGAAAGTTTGATTCGGACGAAATTTGGTACAAGTTTGGAATTCGATGGAATTCAGATCAAAGGTTGTTAAAGAAACGTTGAGGTAAAGACAGATTTGGCTCATTGGCCCAAATTGGCTCAGGTATTTTCATTTTGGACACAATGATAGAAACTTCTTGTCGGCATTTTGGTGAGGGGACTTAATGCTTCGTTGAATATTGTTTTTTCCTTGTACTTGAAACAGTTTATGTAGCTAACTATTTACGTTTAGCCTATACCAAAAATTAAAGATAATGATCTACCGAGAAAATATTCAAAGCCTGCCTACCTGTATTTTGTTGGTATCTCATTATTAAAATCTTGATTTGTGGCGCTTATGATATCGTGGCGCCTGAAAACGTATTTTTTTTATTTTATATGTAAGAAACATTTTGTCTGTTCATTGGTTTTTTAATGCGGGTAAACTACACCACACTTTATCCTAATCCTATTAAACCAGAACGATACAGAAGTCAAAGTAGATGGCAAAATTGAGGGCGCTTGCTGGGCGCTCCGGTGGACGAGTGGTTGAGTCGCTGGGCCGGAAATCCAGAGGTACCGGGTTCGATTCCCGGTCTGGACACAGGTGAGTGCCATTGAATTTTTCTATGTACTTTGATTTCTTGTATCTATATATGTAACGTATTTTTTTTGTTTTCTCAACACTGACATATCACTGACTATTTAGGCTATACTGTTTGCAGCCGTCAACAGCACCTGCGCCAGGTAAAAACGGGCAAGTGCGAGTCGGATGCGCCCAGCGAGGTTTCCGTACACATACTTTAAATAAAGACTTTATTTTTTAGGATTTACATTTGTATGTATAGTTTTCAGATTTTTCCCTATACTTATTTATTTATAGACTTTATTGCACAATACAGGAAATTACAAACGGTGAACTTAATACCATAAGGCATTCTGTACCAGTTAACAACATATACTTGTAGTACACGACGGTATTACTAGTCAAATTTCATAGTTTTAGGTTAACGGAAAGTATAGGTACTCTATAAATTTGGTTTCCATGAGAGTGTCTAAATATACGTTTTTTGCGGCATAAACAACCATTTCTTTTTTTAAGTTAACTTAGAAGTTTGATTTTTTACAGCTTCGAGGGACCTAGGGCATACAGTACCGGTTTTATTTGTATGGGCAAATACCGAAAAACCGGTTTTTCGGTATTGGCTCATACAAGTAAAACCGTATTGCATGCCCTTAAGGGACCATATACCTGAGTATATAATATAGTTTTAATTACAACTCGATACCTCCACGCGTCCCCGAGATAAAGGGTCTTGACAGACGGACAGACAGACGGACGGCCAGACGGATAACAAAGTGAACTTATAAGGGTTCTGTAAGGGTTTTTCCTTTTCAGGCGCGGAACTCTAAAAATGGAGTCCGTAAAATCATGTAATAACTAATATTAACAACGGGATATTTACCATGTATGTGTGTACAGGCTGAATTTTAAATCGTGAACCGTTATATATTTTTTGAAGTCTATACATAGTTAACAATAACTTACAATGCTTTTAAACCTAAATTAAGTACGTTTTTATTTTGTCCACTTTTAATTTGATTTATCCTAATTTCACCTTAATTGTCACCCTACATTCATGTTTCGTACTTGTCATGAAAATTTCAACATTAGATATCCAACCTCCCAATATTGAAGTTAGCTGGATAGAATTTTGGCACGTATTGTCAATAAATGTCAACATCGTCGACATTGTCAACATAAGTAGGTATTTAAAAATCGTATTTACTCATAAAATAATTCAGTTTTATTACGATTAATGGTAATAAACGCCTCCACCGTTTTGTTAATAATTAATTAAGCGGGTCTTTAATTGTAATTAACACTAGTGCTCTGTATTAGTCTTAAGTAGCTTTACCGGTAAACGTGGTTACGATTCACGATTTAAAATTCACCCTGTTGTAGTTATTATGTGAATGACCATGTTAGCTTAAAATCGTACATAAAATTATGCTTAATTCATACGCTAAATATTGCTAGTTTTAATCAATAGCAAGCAACCAGTGTCTTAACTTATTGGGGTACAGTCTTACGATTATCATCAAACCTAACCTAATAGTTTATGTAGGTAGGTCCCAGTTGCGTGGCGTAAAAGATATCCTTGGGCAATCTGGTGCAGATTTGGCGTACATTTTCCTGAACAGGTGGTCAAATGCCTAATAGTAGGCAAGCCGGTAGGAATCAAGTTCTTTTGACGCCACGTTACTGGTAGATACGATTACCTATTGCAATAAATTGTTACAAGTTAAGTAGATCTGTGTCGATATATTAGGGAGGCCTATGTTCAGCAGTGTAGGTACATGGCTGAAAAGTAGAAGTTAGGTAGGGAAACAAGATAGAAACTTAAACATTCGGATTATTCGGAATAAGATTCAAAATGGAATGTTTAGATTTCAACGTCAAGGTACCTACTACGTATGTATGTTTTGGAATACATGCATACCTACTAGTGTTCACTAAAAGCATTGTCATTTTTCAAATGTGTTGCAGGCTTAGCAGTTTCTAAAATAGCTTATCAAAGTAATGATAAACCATGTACCTCAAGTTTGCAGATAGCTAAAAGTATCTGATAGTGTTCAGGATTGCAGTGATTACGTAACAAAAAGCAATTACAAATTATTAACATAAAATTGAAAACCATTCTGAAAACAATCCAACTGGCAAGAAAGAAAATTAAAAAAGCAAAGCGCACAGGTACGAAATTAAATGCAACGCACACATGCACGCCGCTAGGGCTGTCTACTGTGCCTACATCTATTCTAGACCTAGTATCACCCGTTACAGTGTCTGATAGCCGCCGCGTTCAGTGCTACACCGCCGTCGACCCACGCAGCACGCGGTCCAATGCGACAACCCTAAACTTTTTAAAAGTTCAAAATCGCGAACGTTCGAATTTCAAATTTAAACTGAATTAACTCATTCCATTTTTAGTGGCGCGTTTGCGGAGATTGTTTTTAGGGATTTGGAAACTTTTTAGTGCGTTTATAGGGATAGATTTAAGTTAGAGTAGACGCTAACTCAGTTGGTTGTGAAAGTTAGTACGTGTTAGGTTGGTAGGACGTATTTATGGTAGGTTTCGTATCGGTGTCTAGTTAATCGTTAGTAGTAGTTGAGTTTAAATTTAAGGTGTATTGACTGTTACCTGTTTCGGGTTCCCGTGTTGCTGCTTGGGTAAGTTAGTAGACTAAAATAGTTGTTTGATAAGTTACTTGCCAATTATTTTTCTGTACTAAATTAAGTTGAAACTTACATTTATTTACCAACTAATATAATGATTATACGATGCATATGTCGTAACTGATTACAATTAGTTGTACTGTGACAAAACCTTCTTTGCGCTTTCTAAAACATCCTCCATTCCTTTTGATCATCTGCCGTCAAATCTCAGATAACTTTTTTCAAGTAAAGTTTTTCATATTTACTTTAACTGGCTTTAACCAGTTTTAAGAAGCTCAAAAACCAGTTTTAAACACTCTCATCATCATCAGTCTATATATACCCCACTGCTGGGTACATTCCTAGTATTTCCAATAACTTTACTAGTTATTTCCTTGCATCGACTCTCAAAAAAAAAACTAAATACAGATTTTTTTATCTTACTAATCTAATTACAGTTTTTAAACTAGGAAAATCCGTAGCGGCTGAAGTAGGAAAGTTGTGAAGTCTCGCTACACCGGTGCTACGGCGTAGGCCCGTAGCCGCTACGCGTTAGCTGCGCGTAGCGAGTGCTACAACTTCTCTCTGAAGCACCTTGTCGCTTTAATAAAATGTAGACGGCGTGAGGGAAATTAATGGCCATTATATAGTGACAGGGAAATATCAAATAGAGCGTTTATAGCTTGTACTATACTGAAAAAACATTGTGTTTAAAAAGCATATCAAATAATTTAAACATTTGCGCATTTTAAGGTAGACGAAACTTTTTTTTATTATTTCGTTCTGTAAATCGTTTCATCAAATTATTATTATTTACCAATACTTAAATGGACATAGTCTTCTCCAAAAGAACATTATAAATATAGGATATGCTGTAGGTAATCACCACGCTTGGTAGGCAGGTTGGCGATCGTAGTTATACTAATTAGCTTGGCAACTTCGTTGGTGACACTCACCTGTGTACTTTTTGTTATGTGCAGCCGTAACTACTTACACAAGTTACCGCCAACACGAACGGCCACCGACGGAGGCTGCCTCTGCCGGGTGTCACCAACGAAGTTGCCAAGCTATAGTAGTGTAATTAATACCCGTCGGCCGCAATAGGGTATTTGACAACAATCAAAATAATAGTACGTTACATCTAGGGTGGTAGAACAAAGAAAGGCCGAGATCACAGATGTTTGCGGCCCGAACTGCAAGCGAGGGACGTAAATATGCGATGGCCAAATTATGGCAAAAAAGTTGTTACCCCGTTAGTTAGTAACGAACATCCAAACACCCAAACATCCAAACATCGTTACAAACTTTCACATTTATTAATATTAGTGTGATGTGATTTGTGATAGTGTGATGATGTGATTTATCGATCGACAAACCTAGCATCATCACTCATAACCCTACTCTGGGGTTGGAAAGAAAAAACAACCAACTAGAGAAGAGAACCCAAACCTTTGAACGTGTGAAGTTGGTTAAAAATATTTGAATGCTTATACTCTCTTGCTTCAAAGTCGTGATTACAGTCGCTCCTTGAAATTCATCACACTATATCAAACTAATATTATAAAGGGGAAAGTTTGTGAGTGTGTTTGTTACTTTTTCACGTCTAAACGGCTAGAGCGATTTTAATAAAATTTGGTATGGCTGACACCCTGGATTAACACATAGGCTACGTTTAAACCGCGGGTAACACCGCGGGGCACAGCTAGTAACGTCATAAAACGAAAAACACGATTTTTGGTTACGAGGCTTGAAAGTTTCTGAATTATTAAAACGTGTAAAACTACCTTACTTGTAATAAAAGTGGCATTTTTATGCTATGTTTTGTTTAATACGTGATCATGCTTTTTACCCATAAAAACCATAATAACGCTAGCGCCCTCTGACGTTTTAAATAGAGCTAGAACGATAGGTGTCTTTGTATTGCGTTCCTTATAATCACGTGAGTTAGATGGCGTTGTTAACTGAAAAACCTCACTTTTTGCATAGTGACGTTATGATTTTCAAGAAGTGACATATTTTGACCATCTTGTCATTGTGATTTTTTTTTTCTAGACTGTTTATTTTTTTTTATACAACAAGAGAGGCAAACAAGCGTGCGGCCTGCCTGATGGTAAGCAGTCACCGCAGCCTATGGACGCTTGCAACACTAGGGGCATTCCGTGCGCGTTGCCGACCCTAGAACCTATTCACTCCCAATACACATCCAGACACAATTATACATCCAGGTCACATGTGAAGTTTGAACATTTCCAAAACGAAATTATTTAAGTAAATGAGTTAAAAGCTCCTAATCCTTAATACATTTTAATAATTTTTATTCAAATGAGTACCTAATAATTGTGAAAGCCAGAGAGAAATTTAACTCATACTTTTAATTTAATCCACTATATAAGTAGTTACTTTCACTTAAATATATGAAAGATAATCCCGGCTGCATTCCGCCATCTTTGTGATTGCTGAAATTTTCATAAATCACTTATTCATTCGTTCATTCATTAATCCCACCCTTTGTGGTGATTGTTCATACTATGAGGTGCTGATTAAAAACAAAATGACTTAAACATTTTTTTAAAACATGGCCCAAACGCTATTATTCGTTTGACGATGTGAACTCTGACCAAACTCCGACGAGTTTGGTCAGATCAGTCGACCATGTAAAAGTGCAAAAAAATGTTAAGCTTTTTACGACATATAGATGAATTCTTTCATTCTAACTGCTGACGTGAATAATACTGGTTCCACCGGAAGACCAGCGCTGGCTCTTAGGTCGGCATTTTGCTGAGGTGGGATCATTTTGTGGCAGCATTCAAGTTTATTGTTTTATAATATATTAATAAATTGAGAGTTAGGAAGAATAATTGGCAATAGGCTGGGCATAATTATTAACTCTTTACATTTTCTTTTTTTTAAGCTGGCATACTTGCAATTCTTACTAACTGTTGTAAAAATTGAATGGACTGGACCACCTTGAGCGGGTCGGACTAGGTGGGGGTCGGGGCGCCTGGGATTGAACCGGGTCGCTTAGCCCGGATTACCTTGAGAGGGGGCATATAACTCAAAAAACCGATAACCTGACGGATGTAAAGTTGTCGAATGGAGACCATGAATCGGGAGACGTGGCGTGAGCTGGCCCACAAGATGGTCTGAAGACCTGATTAAGGTCACAGGAAGTCGATTGAAATAAAAAGCGTGCGACCGTTAATTGTGGAAGTCTCTGACGGAGACCTATGTTTTGCAGATATTTCCAGGTTGAAATGACGATGATATTAAATTTAAAACATACAAGTTTAAACATGATCAACGCTCATTTATCACTAGAGTAAGTATAGAGCATCCTATAATGAATTTTCGTTTTATTGTTTTCTTTAAATTATCTTTGAAATCAATTTGATTTGTCTGTATACATCCTTACACAGAAAAATTGACACTAACATGATATAACGTAAGGCGTCTGTGTTTTTAAGGCAAGAGTGAACATACATCATCTGGGTAAACTTGTTTATTTCCACTTTCCATCGAGTGTCCAAGGTAAAACGTAAGCGCAATAATAAAAAAAATAGGTAACCAGAGACATCCGTTTTCCCATTTGAGATACGGAACCCTACAAAAAACGCAAGAACAATGCATTGCTATAATCAAATTAAAAAACCACGGCGCTCCCAGACGGCGCGGTGTGTACGCGGCTTTACGATTCATTATAAAGTCGTGTTTACACTCGCGCTAATGAATATTGACTTTGATTGAAATGCAAACGCGCCGTGCGTAGGAGGGTGCGTTTTTCAAGTGCGTTTTTTTAGTCGCTCGCGGAATCCGGTGAAACATAATGCGGATTTAAATTGAAGCGATTCGCTGGCTGGGTTTCGACTAAGCCTGAGCTTAAGTGATCGAAAATATGTGAATGAGACTTTAATATAGAAGGCAAAAGTGTGATCAGATGTTTATGTCGTCCATAGATTTTAATTAATCGAGCGAACCATGTGAGGTACGCCTATGAGTTGGGAAAGGGGGCGAATCTACGTTATATATTCGAATTTTATTTGTTCTACGACATCTGACCGTTTCTTTATCTCGAATTTCCTAAATAACAATGAAAGAGTATTTAAGACAGGTGCATTTTTTTTTTATTTGAAGAGAGGTAGAATCTATGCTGAAGATAGGGTAGACCGGGTATGGTTGTCTCACGGGTTGGTTGTCACAGCAGCCATTAAATAATACGAAACGAAGGTATAATTGCATCGCTCGGTGTTAAAAGATCGCAAGAGCTTCACCTACTTCCCTACTTCACCAATCGATGCACTTATTCCTTCGTTTCGTATTATTTAATGGCTGCTGTGACAACCAACCCGTGAGACAACCATACCCGGACTCCCCTACAGTTTTACTCATATTCTAATTTCAAGATTTGTTGCTGAAAAATTAAAGAACCACCCTTCTCCAATCTTATCGATATAATCATAGTAAGAAAACACACCTGCTAACTTAAACAGAATAGGTACGAGATCTTTGATCAGACATTTAAAAACATATACGATTGCTAAAAAAAATTCAAGTAAAGATGTTACAATTTGGAAATCAAAGTCTTTAACGGTAAATCTGAATGTGTCAGACCTCCGACCGGGCTAGGTAACTGGGGCCGACTCGAGCACGCTAAACGTCACCCACCGGTCTACATATCGTAATCAGCACAATTTGATACCATACATACACCCACTTGTGTCCTACAACCTCAAAAAAACAGGTAACATCCCTTTCAGTAAACGAATGCTTCAATCATTTATCGGCCATTCTCAAGAAGTACTTATGTCTGCGGTCACCTAATTACCGCGACGCTGTTTTCATACTAAATGTATGGAGACGCGGTAATTAGACGCAGTCATACTTCGTGAGAATGGCCGTTAATACGCTCGCCGGCGGTAACGGGCACCACCGTAAAGTGTGAACCACGGTATATGACGGTACGGCATTTATTCGCGATTGCCTGTAAGTCAGTACGCTGCTTTGCCGAAAACCCATACCATTATTACGGAGCAATTTTTTACTGTCATGTGTGGGGACACAACAACGATGACAACCATCGACACAGAGTGTAATCTCAAAGTCGAGTTTGACTCTGACTTACACAGATGCAACACATCTGTGTAAGTCAACACACACACGCAGTACGGCGCTTGCCGCTGTCGTTTTATAAAATCATAGGTATTATGCTTTCAAACAAGAAAATGAATTTTCCAAATCGGTTCAGTCCAGTCGTCTTCGAATAATCGCATAACAAATACACAAAAAAGCAGACAGATAGACGAATTGAGAACCGTCCTTCTTATGGAACTTTTAAAACATCCAGCTACCCACCCCTTTGTTTCAACCACTTAAGAAGCCCGACTGTCAATCCGAAGCCAAACAGACTGAACAAACGGACGAAGACATCCAGTAATGGATTTGTTTAAAATATTACCGGCGGGTCTTATTAAACCGACTCCGCGTATAAAAATATTTGCCCGGCTTTTAAAGTAATTACATAATTTCAGTACTGTTCGAGAGATCGTGCCGGCCCGCTGCGACGAATCTCAAGTTAAATATTTATTTTGTTGTTCAATAAATTTTTCATCGGTTGATTCTTTGTTTTACAGTCCAGTTCTTCTTTGCTGTATTAAGTTGTAAGGAAGTATCTTCAATAAGCAACTTGTTTGCTAAAAGTTTTGTCGAGAATAAAGTTACCCTAGATCAAAAATTGCAATTGTTTCTTTATTCATGAGGAAATAGCCGTTTTTGGCAAAAACCGTCCACGTTGAGAGTAGAAACTAGTTTACAACTTTAGATAGCTAAACAAATCTGACTGTAGAAAATAGGCCTACTTCGCAGCTTCGGTCGGTTAAGAAGAATTTTAAAATTGAAACCGGCCCAATGAGAGTCACATTCGTACACGGAGAGTTCCACTACCGTCGAGCAAAAAACACAAAAAAAACACGTTTATATCTATATATATTCCATTAATTTTTTATTTAATTTAATTTTTATTGTTTTTCATTCAATAGAAGTACAAGTTCTGTGAACATTTCAGGTTTCTAAGATACAGCCCTGTGACACACGCACAGCGGAGGCTGCACATTGGATTCGGAATCCTTAAAAGTCAACAGATTTTATTTTCAACTAATTATTATTAGAAAGTACAGTGGTCTCGGCGCAGAATACGATTTTGTTCCTTTTGGCGTCGAGACCCTTGGTCCGTGGGGCCCTGGCACACTGAGTCTCTTCAAGGAGTTATCGAAGAGACTCAGGGAAACCACAAGGGACCGAAGAGCTGGCAGCTTCCTCGCTCAACACCTTACAATCCAGCGAAGAAATTTTCGGCACCATGCCGCAGGGGCAATTTTTAGATCTTCGTTCCACTTTCGTACTATTTTCGTTCTTTAAGGGTTTCATTGATTTGTATTTCGTATTTCAATAAAATTATTATTGAACGTAAGATCTGAGATCTTCTGTAATGCGCACAACTTAGGGGAGACCGGGTATGGTTGTCTCGCGGGTTGGTTGTCACAGCGGTTATAAAATAATACTAAACGAAACATTAAGTACATCGATCGGTGCTAAAAGATCGCAAGAGCTGTACATCCTTCCGTACTTCACCAGTCGATGCACTTATTCCTTCGTTTAGTATTATTTTATGGCCGCTGTGACAACCAACCCGCGAGACAACCATACCCAGTCTCCCCCAGGTATTTTCTTTTTCTTCTCTGTTGTTTCGCTCTTGGCCGAGCGGTCGTGGTCACACTGAGGCCGTCCACATCGCACCGCACGATCTTCCGCCATCTCTCCCTGTTGGCAGACTGTCTGGCACAGTCAGACACGCTGTTTCCTACAGCGACTTTCACTTGGTAAGTCCAGCGCATAGGTGACTTGCCGCACGATCTCCTTCCCTCCATTTTCCCTGCACAACTAGCCGCTTTATGGAGTTATCATATCCGTTATGGAGTCCTTAGGTATTATTATTTAGTAGTTCTGTGCAGGTAGCCCGCATATAAAAACAGCTGAGCCAGCATAGCACTATCAATCCATGAGCTCGCTTACGAACACGTCGACTCGACCAAACGGGCTCCTTCTTCTAATTCCCTTTATGATTGTTTAGAAAGGATTTGGCTCGTTAAAGCAGGACATACTTATTTCATAATATGTTTGACAAAATATTACAGTAATGCTCAAAATTTTTGATCGCAAAATAAATCTTTGTTAGAACTTAATTTATGAACCAAAATACTTTTTTTTTTATTGAAAGGGTAGGCAGATTGGTCTTATTTTTATTTGTGTTTTTTTAAGTAAAGAACCCTTCGTGTGCGAATTCTATTCGCACTTTGCCGGTTCTTATTTAAGTCATTATAGCTAATAATGCATTTAATAAGTAACTTCTAATTATTAGTAAACGGTGAAGAATTTTTTTGTGAGGAAACCTGTCTGTCATACATAAGCAAAGAAATTCAAAGGGGCATGTTTTTTTTTCGAGTGGTCGGCCGTGGCGTTCCCTGGGGTCGAACCAGGTCGCTAGCCGGACCACCCCGAGTGAATCGGACTGGGTGGGTGCTGGGGGGCGCCTGGGGTCGAACCAGGTCGCTTGTCCCGGTCCATGTAAAGGTGCATGTAAAGTTCCCATCCCGCCGAGGGTCAGCGTGGGGACTACAGTCCATTCGCTCTCATCAGTCTCATCTTGTATTAGGACGCATAATGATGATGATTAATAACTTGCTTAATTCACGGTAGGTACTAAGTATATTTATACTTTATTGCACAATGATAAGAAAAGTACAATTGGCGGCCTTAAGGCATTCTTTAGCAGTCAACCATAGGGTAAAACAGAGACTTTAATTTTAATTTTGTTCCTGGCAATACAAAATCCACGGTACAAGTAGTGCTGGAACCTCAAGTACTCAACGCGACGAGTGCGCGGCGCAAGGCAATTATAAAGCACAAAAATCGCATCTGTGCGTGTATAGTAATTTATGACACCAACGTCATATCTGATTAGGGTTACGATCCATCTCAATTTGACCGGGTTGTAGTCTGCCGTTACTTTGTCCTGTATTAAACGGTTGATTTAAGAATGACTGGAAAGTCAGTAAGACGTGCTACGGCAAGATTTCTTTATTCGAAGTTCGTCTTGTCTTGTGCTATCCCTCTCGCTGTGTTGTTATACAGCGTGTAAGTCTAATACGGGCGAACAATTAAACCAGATATAGCGTTCAGTAGTGTTATCATTAATTAATATGATTTTTTAAATTACACTTAATAGTGAACTCATAATTATTTTTTGAAAATTTACCGAGCAGCAATGTACCGCATAATGCTTGTTATGACATTGCGAGATACGAGCTTTTTTAAAGTAACTGTCAACTAGCGTGTTTGTCAACTTGAATGTGTTGCGTTACATTGCGGCCCGAATTATTTTGTATGGTAAAAATATTTTCATTGTGGTTTTAAGCAAAAGTTATCTAAATATGCTTCTTAGGTCCTATGCTGACCACCGTTTCAATATTCGCCCGTATTAGATTTACAGGCTGTCTATTTGTGTGAGTGGAATGACAGAGGACGAACCTCAAACGAAGCATTTCGGGATCACTCTATTGTCAAAAAGACCTATCGGTAAGGTGCTGCCATATGGTGATTAAATTATTTCTAAAATGCTTATTAAATTGATATATGCAGTCGGGCCAATATTCAGCGTTTTTACGGCGTTTTATTTTCGTCATTATTGCCTCAGTAAATATTGTTCAAAAAAACGATGCCTAGAGTTAAATTTTTATGAAACCGAAAAACAGTCCCGAGGTTAAGTCTAGTTTTATCAAAATTGTTACGATTTGTCCTTTCGTTATAATAAATAATCGTCGGACAATAATGATTGTCAAACCGCGCGGTCAAAACGCTCGGAAAATCGCCCAGTCACGCAGGATACTAAGCTTTCATATTTTATAAATGTACATATTTATAGTAATAAAACAACTTAAACGGATTAAATCGCGAATATTTTAAGTCCCGACGTTTCGTAACGTAACCCGTTACGAAACGTCGGGACTTAAAATGTAGTAATATACGCGATTTAATCCGTTTAAGTTGTTTTATTACTATAAGTAATAATTGATAATCGCGGAAACCAAACACAAAATTATGTACATATCGATGGCAAAAAGCGAGAACGTAGTAACCGCCAAAATGCAAACTTTACACCAGAGCCAAAAAACTTTTCGATTTCAAGAAAAAAAATCATAACTCTTTCATTTATGAACGAAAATGCTTGATATTTGGATCTAATTCATAACTTATGGTTTTCTTTTAACTGGCATATTTAATATTTAACAAAACAGACTGGTTTACGACTTAGTGGCGGTTACGACAATTGAACTCTTTTTTTCGTTACGCGAAAACGCTGCAAACGCCAGAAGTAAATGTACTAAAATGGTGAAACAGGTATTATTTCCATAAAGCATAAAGGCTGTAACCAGATGCATATCGATACCTTTGGGTTCAATTGGCGTAAAGGACATTTTGGCGAAAATGAGTTATATATACAGTTTTGTTCAGAATTTCAAGCCCTACCGTTCTGTGTAGTTAAAATTTCGATATCTTTAAAAAAAGTGCCTTTACGACCCAGTTTTTATTCATCGTATTCGCAAAACTAGCTCAAGTTAAGGGACGTAAGTGTCAAGTTATAAAATACGAATTAAAAGGTGTATCGTAAAGTACGCCGGTAAATATGAATACTGTCGTATATGACCTATTTTTTTCTTGTTGTCCTTTAAGCCCTTCATTTCTCATGATTACTTTCCATAAGCGCATAGTCGAGGTGGGCGTTAAGGACATGTTTTCTTTTACTTGTCCTTTACGACCTGCTTTTAAATTATAATACCGTAATTTGATAAACCGAATAAGGTTGTAAAGGCCAGGTATTATTTGACACGTCCTTTAAGACCTGCTTAAAAAATGATTACACCATTATTTGATATAATTAAGGAGGTTGTAAAGGGCATGTATTCTTTTACACGTCCTTTACGACCTGCCTTCAAATTATTATACTTGTTTACATACCGTAATTTGATAAATTGAACAGGGCTGTAAAGGGCAAGTAGTCTTTTATTTGTCCTTTAAGACCTGCCTTAAATCTAATTATAGCACATTTTTTAAAGAAGAGCAGGGTTGTATAGGGATTAGCCTTTATTTTTGGCATTTATTGCCACAAATGTGTGTCTAAATTCTGAAATAAAAACAATTTACGTAATCTTCAAGGTCTAAACTATCGATACCTTTAATTGGGTTCAATTGGCGTAAAGGACAAAACGCTGGTTTTGAGGAGAAGCAAAAAACAGTTTTATTTTACAAAAAATGGCTACAGTATTTTGGTTTCTCGACCTATACTTTCGACATGTATATGAAACATATTTGAAATGTTGTAAATGACAATCTCAGATGACTTTGTTCCAATTTTGGGGCGTAAAGTTAACAGCTATGTAATAAAAATTGACAGTTTTCAACTTAGTTTACCTTAAAGAGACTTGAAAAATGTATAAAAAGATGATGAATTCAGCTAGGCATAATAACTACTATTAACGACGGGATATTTACCATGTATGTTTGTTTTTGTGAGTTCCCGATATTTCGGCACTGTTGCAAGCGCCATTATCACGGAGTAACTGACATGCAGCGAGTTTTTAGTTGTAGTCTACCCACACACCATAGCGATCTACCCTCTTTCGGGTTCGCTTCGCGTTATTCATACTACTACCGTCCGCATTCTCACTTGGAACTCGATCACGTTCACGACACACAACACTTACAGTATCACTTCGCGTATTTACTCCTGAACATGTCTTTTCCCCTTGGAGAACTTACGGATCACTGGATACCAGATGCTCGAAAGTTGAAACCCGTCTTCCCGGTTGAAATTTTTATACTTGAGGATTTCAATAGCTTCCTTAACCATTCTGGGTATATAGTGTTTTTCTGTTGAGCGAGAGGATCTATGGGTTGTGCAACTCAATCCAATCGTTTCCGCGTTCAGAAGATGTTCAGCGATTGCCGATTTCCGAGGTTCGTTGTTTTTAAACATTCGGATGTGCTCCTTTATACGGCATGAGATAGTGCGCTTATTCTGACCTATGTAAGAGCTACCACAGCTGCAGTCAATTTTGTAAATACCTGGGCATTCAAGCGGAAAACGGTCCCTTGGCGTACGTAGATATTGTGCCAGTTTTCTGTGGGGAGTGAAGACAGTCTTCACCAAGAACTTCTTTAAAATATTGGCAACTTTATCTGTCACTCCCTTTACATTTATGGTAGGTACGCCGGTTGTCGTTCAACTTTATAGTCCAGGTGCTTAGGCAAAACGGTGCGTCTAGGTGGTATAATCCGCCCATTATAACCATTTCTCTGTAGAACGTTCTTTAAATGTGTCAATTCACTACCCAAATGATCCTCGTCACATAAATTGTATGCGCGGTCAGTAAGTGACGCTACTACAGAGTACAGTTGGCGAGGGTGGTGGGATCATTTGGGTAGTGAATTGACATTTTAACGCAGGGCAGCTTGTGGCGAGCTGTTGGGGAGTAGCGACCCCACGTACCCGAGTGCTCCTGGGGGTCCTTAGGGAGGGTTCATGGGTAAGAGTGTAAGGACCTCCGCCTCTGGCTTGCCATAACCGGCCGTCCAGAGTGGAGTCGCGAGAGCTATATGCTCCAGGCGTGGAAGTGTTAAAGGGCATAACGCCGCGAGTACCCTCGGAGAAAGCGCAGCACACCTCTCGACACCCTGCAATCCTCGGCACCGGTGTTGCCCCTAGCTAGGCCATTGCTCATATGTCGCTATTTATTTAACAGGGGCCCATCAGCGGAGGGCAAGTCACGGTCTGTCAGTGCCACGAAAGCCACGAGACACTTTTCCTGACAGGCGCCGTCATGTCTCAATCCATAACCCAGTATTTAGTCCATATTTCCACCGCCATAGCCCAGTAGAGTTAGATTCCATCAATCAACAATAGTCCTTGCATCTGGCGGGGCCTGTCTCTGCGTGTGTCCCATGACACGGGCAGGGACAGCATCCGCTGGGTGTATACTTTGCCTTTCATTAAATTGTCGAAAAGGCCTCTACGCGTTGGCTCCGGCTCCGCGCACGCCTCCCAAAGGGCCGGGACACCATTGTCTCGTGTACGGGAAAGACATACAAATAATAATTTATTTATTTCCGGCATCAAAGGCCCATAGATAAATACCTTACAAACTAACATACATATCACATTACAAAATAAACTTAACAACTTAATAATGTCCTACTAGTGTTTTACTCTCTTCCAATAGCACTAAATCATAATAATGGAAGTGACATAGTGGCTAATGATTATCGACATTAGGATGTCAATCATAAGGACGAGTACGTAGTGAGTAAAACACTGTTAATGTAAACAATAAGTATAATAGTATGAAAAATAATGAATTCATCATCTTTTTCTACATTTTTCAAGTCTCTTTAAGGTAAATTAAGTTTAACACTGTCAATTTTTATTACATAGCTCTTAACTTTACGCCCCGAAATTGGAACAAAGTCATTTGAGACCGTCATTTACAACCCCATCATTTCCAAATGTCTAAAAAAGTCACGGGTGTAAATGACATTGATAGCATTTTTACCAGTTGTAAAGGACATCTAACTTCCATAATACATTGTTTACAGCTAGAACTGCCATCACAGGTTAAAGATACGGGCATTTCAAATATGTTTCATATACATGTCGAAAGTATAGGTCGAGAAACCAAAATACTGTAGCCATTTTTTGTAAAATAAAACTGTTTTTTGCTTCTCCTCAAAACCAGCGTTTTGTCCTTTACGCCAATTGAACCCAATTAAAGGTATCGATAGTTTAGACCTTGAAGATTACGTAAATTGTTTTTATTTCAGAATTTAGACACACATTTGTGGCAATAAATGCCAAAAATAAAGGCTAATCCCTATACAACCCTGCTCTTCTTTAAAAAATGTGCTATAATTAGATTTAAGGCAGGTCTTAAAGGACAAATAAAAGACTACTTGCCCTTTACAGCCCTGTTCAATTTATCAAATTACGGTATGTAAACAAGTATAATAATTTGAAGGCAGGTCGTAAAGGACGTGTAAAAGAATACATGCCCTTTACAACCTCCTTAATTATATCAAATAATGGTGTAATCATTTTTTAAGCAGGTCTTAAAGGACGTGTCAAATAATACCTGGCCTTTACAACCTTATTCGGTTTATCAAATTACGGTATTATAATTTAAAAGCAGGTCGTAAAGGACAAGTAAAAGAAAACATGTCCTTAACGCCCACCTCGACTATGCGCTTATGGAAAGTAATCATGAGAAATGAAGGGCTTAAAGGACAACAAGAAAAAAATAGGTCATATACGACAGTATTCATATTTACCGGCGTACTTTACGATACACCTTTTAATTCGTATTTTATAACTTGACACTTACGTCCCTTAACTTGAGCTAGTTTTGCGAATACGATGAATAAAAACTGGGTCGTAAAGGCACTTTTTTTAAAGATATCGAAATTTTAACTACACAGAACGGTAGGGCTTGAAATTCTGAACAAAACTGTATATATAACTCATTTTCGCCAAAATGTCCTTTACGCCAATTGAACCCAAAGGTATCGATATTTATTTTAAGATTCAATAATTTTGACGTAAATGTCATTACGTTCTTTATAGGACTAACTGAAATGTGGTAAGTGTCCACCGGCAAAAAGAAACTGTGAAAATAAAACGACTTAAGGATCAATCAACTTTTATCAACATACTTTTTTAAAATGTTTCCAAATTTTAAATGCAGGTTTCTTACAAATTAAAAGATCAGAAGCAACAATTACCGTCTTAACATAATCAAATACTATCTAGTCTCAATTTCTCTGTATAAAAACATTACGTTTCTCTCTGTATAAGCACAAAGCGAGTTCACATTCAAGCGCATGTTGCGCAAGCATCTCTTCAATGCTGTCCAAAACTAATTATCGACATGAGGTTTTCACAAGGTACGTAAAGTAGTATATGTAAGTATATTATATAATATTGTATTTGTGTAAGTATATACTGTATGTATGTATATTGTAGGTATATTTGTAAATTTATCTTAAGTTTTCCAATTGACGTTAAAGGCCCTGCACCAAAACAATGTTTCTGTTTAGCCCATTGGTTGACTGGTAGAGAATGCCTTAAGGCATTAAGTCCGCCAATTGTACTATTTATATTGTGCAATAAAGATTAAATAAATAAATAAATAATTACGAAAATTACTTAAAACCTCCGTTGCTTATTACATTTCAAAAGGCTAATAAAATCTCCCATATAAAATCACAACCTTGTACTTATCGTGCTAAAAACAAACATAAATATTCTTAGGGTTAATCAGACTATAATATTGTTATCCGCTAAAACTAAATATTATAGGTAATGAGGTTTAATATTCCCGTGAAAACTTTAAAACTCTCTACATTTTATCTTCAGTTTTGGCATTAAATTGTCTTTTAAGTAACTTTACTCTAATATAAGGCTGCATTGCGACTCATTTCTCATGTCGAATTGATCTCCAAGAAGGAGGTGGAAATCGTGCAAGTGTCGCCTACGGGCGTATAGAGGGTCCGACCGTGACCCCCAGAAAAATCCGACTTTGGAGTCTAGCGAATAAAGTTTCGGATTCGATCAACGGCCCGCCTAAACGGTAGTAGTTAGGTGTAGGGTGCTCGACCAAATGTCATAGAGGACCCTGGGCGACGAAAGAGGGTCATCATTTTTTTTCAAAATGGCGTCGTCAAAATGGCGGAAAATTTTCAAATTGGTCGTAGAGAGTTGAAATTTTGCACTTGGGTAGAGTTTGGGCCTCTGATTCGAAATGTTTAAAAAATTTTTTGAAATTCAAAAAAAAAAATCTGTATGGCGTTTTTTTTTGAATCGCATTGGCGTCAAAACGGTGCTAGATAGGTACAGGGTGCTCGACCAAATGCCATAGAAGTTTGCAAGA
Organism: Eudemis profundana; assembly: GCA_947034925.1. Taxonomy (NCBI): domain Eukaryota; kingdom Metazoa; phylum Arthropoda; class Insecta; order Lepidoptera; family Tortricidae; genus Eudemis; species Eudemis profundana. Next base: position 2,221,667 of record OX344800.1, on the reverse strand, counting down.
CAAAGAGAGTGGCATTTGTTTTTTTCCAAGATGGCGACTTCAAAATGGCGGCAGATTTTCAAATTAATCTGAGGAGGCCCAAATTCGGTATCGGGGGGTTTTTGGGACCTACAAGTCCGAATCTGGAATTAGATTTTTTTCGTTCATACAAAAAAATTTTTTTTTCATACAACTCAAAAAATGTATAGAGATTTTTTCAAATTGGTCCGAGGGGGCCCAAATTCGGTATCGGTACGTTTTTGGGGCCTACAAATCGAACTGTGAAATCAGAATTTTTTCGTTCATACAAAAAATATTTTTTTTCATACAACTAAAAAAAGTAACTTTTGCGAGCCCGAAGGGCGAGCTTCAGGGTGCGAGGCCGAAGGCCGAGCTCCCGCGGAGGGCCGCAGGCCCGACGCGTCATCCCCTTGGCAAGCTCTCCCCATACCCAAGTAACCTAAAGCGAGGCCGAAGGCCGAGCTCCGCGTAGGGCCGAAGGCCCGAAGCGTCCGAATAGTCCCAATTATCACTATATCCATGTAAATTTAAGCTCACCCGAGGGCCGGAGGCCCTCGGGGGAGCGGCAGCGACGCGAGGCCGAAGGCCGAGCTCCGCGTAGCACCGAAGGTGCGGAGCGTCACAGTGCCGCTCCCACCTACGCGAGCCCGAGGGCCGCAGGCCCGAAGGGCGAGCCCGCCCGGATCCTTACTACCCCCTAAGTGTCTTTCAGCTCACCCGAGGGCCGCAGGCCCTCGGGGGAGCGTCAGCGACGCGAGGCCGAAGGCCGAGCTCCGCGTAGCACCGAAGGTGCGGAGCGTCACAGTGCCGCTCCCACCTACGCGAGCCCGAGGGCCGCAGGCCCGAAGGGCGAGCCCGCCCAGATCCTTACTACCCCCTAAGTGTCTTTCAGCTCACCCGAGGGCCGCAGGCCCTCGGGGGAGCGTCAGCGACGCGAGGCCGAAGGCCGAGCTCCGCGTAGCACCGAAGGTGCGGAGCGTCACAGTGCCGCTCCCACCTACGCGAGCCCGAGGGCCGCAGGCCCGAAGGGCGAGCCCGCCCGGATCCTTACTACCCCCTAAGTGTCTTTCAGCTCACCCGAGGGCCGCAGGCCCTCGGGGGAGCGTCAGCGACGCGAGGCCGAAGGCCGAGCTCCGCGTAGCACCGAAGGTGCGGAGCGTCACAGTGCCGCTCCCACCTACGCGAGCCCGAGGGCCGCAGGCCCGAAGGGCGAGCCCGCCCAGATCCTTACTACCCCCTAAGTGTCTTTCAGCTCACCCGAGGGCCGCAGGCCCTCGGGGGAGCGTCAGCGACGCGAGGCCGAAGGCCGAGCTCCGCGTAGCACCGAAGGTGCGGAGCGTCACAGTGCCGCTCCCACCTACGCGAGCCCGAGGGCCGCAGGCCCGAAGGGCGAGCCCGCCCGGATCCTTACTACCCCCTAAGTGTCTTTCAGCTCACCCGAGGGCCGCAGGCCCTCGGGGGAGCGTCAGCGACGCGAGGCCGAAGGCCGAGCTCCGCGTAGCACCGAAGGTGCGGAGCGTCACAGTGCCGCTCCCACCTACGCGAGCCCGAGGGCCGCAGGCCCGAAGGGCGAGCCCGCCCAGATCCTTACAATCCCCTAAGTGTCTTTCAGCTCACCCGAGGGCCGCAGGCCCTCGGGGGAGCGTCAGCGACGCGAGGCCGAAGGCCGAGCTCCGCGTAGCACCGAAGGTGCGGAGCGTCACAGTGCCGCTCCCACCCACGCGAGCCTGCGGGCCTGCGGCCCCTGGGCCGCTGGACCGCACGGCGAGCCCACCCAGACAATCACTCTCGCTTTCCTTCGCAAGCTAATTTCTTTGCATGCAGATTATTCAACAACTCTCCCTCGCTTTCCCTTCCCACAGCAAATTTTACAACTTAAACTACCTTACCCGTCTCCCCCTCCCACGCATTCCCCTACCGCTACCCCCTATATGTATAAGTACAAACCCCCTACTGCACGCGGGGCGCTTGCGCCCCGCGCACCATGCGACAACTAGTTTATCGATATAAAACTCACTACCTATTAAACCCACTAACTATAAAAGATGTTTTGTATGTAAGTATTACTTATTATATAAGTTTTCAACATAATTCTTAAACAATTGTTTGAACACAACTATCACCTCAATTATAAAAATATTTCACTTCACGGACACACAGAGTACACAGACTACGCACACCCACTCGCTCCGGCGATCGCCGATAGACTAAATCACAGGTCGTATTCACGAGCCACATCGCCGCGAGCGCACATTTTTATTGCTGTATCTTCAAGCACTACCCACTTCACGTTGTGTTTCAAATGTCGTTACTGTAGCTTGCTGTTAATTCATTTTCGAATGAAATGTAGTAAGCGTCAATCATAGATAATTTATTTTAGGATAATTGCAGTAAGCTTGGTTCGTAATTTTTTCACTACATGCATAAATGCTGTAACCGCCACGGAACAAAATTTCGGCAACGCTGTAACCGGCACACCCTTTGATTTATGAAAAAACAAAATTAGCGTAAATGTACTCGTTTAGAAAATTGCTACTATTTGGATGTTTACAGCAATTAGATGTGGGCATCGTCAAAAAAATACATTCGTTTTGCAACGTAGTCCAGTTTTTTCTAAGCGTCGTAGAGCCATGGGACCCAGACCAGTCGACGCAGAAAAATTCGCTGATTCCGAATATGCAAAAAAATTTTTTTTGACCAAGTGGCGGTTACTACGTTCTCGCTTTTTGCCATCGATATTTAACTATAGTCAGAAGTAATCTTCATAATTAATAAATAAAATAAAAATGAGAAATAAGCGTTTAAATGACGCAATGTAAAATTAAATAATATCTCAAACATGTATCGCAAGCATGCATATGAGTAATTAACGCAAACAAACGCAAATAAGGCAAACTAAGTACTAAATTTAGAGTTCTGGAAAAACGTCAGTTTAAATAAACTTGGGTACGGGTGAATTTATGGGCGTTGAACCCTTCGGTTTGAATTAGTTTTTGCGCCGACCCAGCCACTAGTGTCTTGAGGTCTCACCGCAGACTGAGTGATGGGGCCAGGGAAGAGGCGGCTAAAGCAGCGATCCCATACGCGTTAGCGGTTTGAGATAAGCCGTTTTTGCGTCACGGCTTATAGGTATAAGTTTTCATGTTAGTGGAATAAGTGTGTGCGCCGCAGGCTGAGCAATAGAGCCAGGTAAAAAACGAATAGAGACCTAGCGTCCCATAAGCGGGAGCGGTTTGAAATCATTTATTTTGGCGTCACTACCATTGCGTTCTAGTGAGCGAAATAAGTGTTCTAGTGTTAGAGAATAAGTGTTCTAGTATAATTTAACTTTGAATCTTAGAGACCATATACATCTCTGAGGAATGTAGATTATATTATATTAAAATTCTTCTTTGTACTTGCCAATGTTTAGACGCTTAGAGACCACATACATCTCTAAGAAAAAATGTTTTAATATTAGTTTTTAAGTTAAATTATGCGAGTCACAGATTTTTTTTAAATTTCTGTAAGTTTTTTTTTTTTTTGTAAAGCATGTAAATTTAATGATAGTTTAGTAGTTTATTTCGCGTTTCCCATTTTGTATTTTGACGTTTGGAGATCCTTTACACCTCCTAAACATGTTTTGACAACGGAGACCCCTTACATCTCCATTAATTTTAGTGTATGTCTCTCTATTTTCCATATTTCTTTTTAATTTATATTGTTTTGACGTCTAGAGACCCTTTACATCTCTAAAAAAGTTTTATGTTTATTGAAATGTATACCTATTAGTTAAGCAGTTGTTTGATGAATTGTATTACATATTGAAATTGCATTTTCACAATTATTGTAATGCTCAATGTTTATTTTAAAAGAGAAACTGGTGAGTTTCTTCCGGCGCTTCTTCTCACCAGAATGTCATTCGGCAAATGAAAGAATCAGACATGTGAAAGAGCCCTTGAGGCCTACTTACAGAAATAAATTATTTCATTTCATAAATTATTTCATTTCATTTCATTTCATTTCAGAGTTTAATCCACAGGCTGAGCGATGGAGCCACGGAAAACGCACCTGAAATAGTGACCCCTAGCGATAAGCGCTAGAGATTAAAAATTAATTAGTGTTATCATCACAATCAATGAGTGCACTAATTTCCTTATCCTGAGTTTCTTGAATTTTTGAATTACTTATGCAGTATTTTTAGGCGTAGGTACAAAAACTTTAAATTGAACATTATTAAAAAAATATGTTCGTTTTGACTATGTTGATACTTCATTGATAAAAGCTTTAGGTATTGTTTAGTTTTAAGTGTATTCTGTCTAGCATATTATTATTATTTTATCATAAATTGAATTGAACATTGAGTTGAACATAATTAAATAAGCAAAATAAATTATCTAATCAACCACTACTTCCTGGCCACACTTAACGGGAAAATTTACAATAGTTTAAAGGAGCACCCCTGTTAGGAATAGTTGGCGACCTCTGCCTCGCTAATGCCTTAATAGCGACCTGTGTCGCCGTCGTTTGACATATTCATAGCTGAGCAGAGCTCGCCAACCGTCGGTGCGGTATTTAATTTATTGTTTTAATTAACAGTCCCGATCCGAGACAGTTTGGTTTTGCAATTACATTGTTTATTGCGTCGTAACAAAATATTGGTGTTTAACGCTTAAGGGGTTAAAGGAGGGTTAATAACACTATAAGACCTTATTTAAAGTAGCTAGATACTACACAGACTTAACTGATGAAACAATAACTTCTTTCGTTGAATTCATTTGCGATTCTATATTACTTTACAACATATTTCTACATTATTTGTGACCAATTTATTCACATTTGCAAGACAAGTTCATAATGTTGAATAAAAATAATTATTTGCTTATTTTTTTGGAGCCAGTAACTTTTTTTAATTGTCTAAGTGTTTCTATGCTGGATAAATGACCCTCCTTTTCCCCACCATTCGTGCCTGTTTGCTTGCGAAATATGTTCAAGTTTTACTTTTTTTCGATTGCCTTGGTTTCGGTAGCCTCTTTGAGGAGTCTTCTCGGTAACAGTATTATACATAGTATAAAGTCCCAGTAAACAAAAATAGCTTTCAGAGATCATGATAATTTGGTATACCGTAATTAGGGCATGCTCCCGGTACTGAGTTTGTATGGCGAGAACCGGGAATTCCCGGTTCCGGTACCGTATTTGTATGGAAATCCAGTACCGGGAGCATGCCCTAACCGTAATATCATATTTAATTAAATCTATTGCGATACTGATACGTCATTGCCTTGCTAAATAGCAAGCAAGAGGGCACAGTCCTAAATTATAGCCGGTAATTTTGTTCCTCTGATGGTTCTCCCACATTGGCTGTTATAAATGTTATATAACGTTATAAAACATTTGTTATAAGGGTAGTTCTCTGCGATTTTATACCGTTTCGCTTGCTTCATTACCATCGCCACTATTATTGGCCGTTTTATAAAAGCAATCAGGATCATTATGATAAAAATAGCAGAGGCACGCGACTTCTACAAGATAACCGACAACGACTCCATAGTTTATATGGAGCTCATCCATAATGTGGCGATGGTAATGATGCGATTGGTGCGACTGTTTAGTCGCAAAGAACTATCCATAAATGTTATATAACCTAATTACTATGAGTTTTATGAAATGTTAGTGAATGTTATCGTGTTTTATAACGTTATATAACATTTATTACAGTCAATGTGGGAGCACCATAAGTCTCGGATCCATATTTCAATAGTTATTTACGTATAAGCAAAATTATAAGTCGTATATCGTCGTCTAGTACATTCAACATCAAATACTGTGTAACATTCAAAGTGCCATATATAATGTCACAGATTATTGTGTTTATATTAATAAACATATTGTGTTGCGATATATTATCTGGGATTTTGCATGTTACTGACTATCAGTAGCGTTCCGTCCAAAGAACTCGATTCCTACCGGCTTGCCTAATGTCAGGCATTTGAGCCCCTTATTCTACAGCTCTTAAGAGGTGCTGATTGTACCCAAGTTTAGTATTGCTTAGTTTAAATCAAAGTCAATACGTGCAAGATCGTCCGTCCACATATTTACAAAAGAGATCACAGAAAAACCGCTACAAACCGAATTATATCTTCCCACGCACCTATATCTTTCCAGCGCAATTTCCAAATTCAAAATGTAAACACCTGCTTTTTCCCTATCTATTCAGAATCCTATCAGCGCGTGAAAAACTATTTTCCCCGGCATATATCTCCCGGACCGTTCGATTTAACTGTTTTCTTCGCGGAATTTATAGAGGTCCGCCCCAAAATATGGCTGCCAGGTGCTTGAGTGTTTGTATTTTTTTAACGGAGATAATGTTCCAGTACCTACGAGAAACAGTTCAATTGTCTGGGTTGAAAGTGGAAAAATCTGGCACGAATTTATTTAGCGGTTGGATTTACTTACATTTTAGCACTCCAAAAAGCCTTATCACACTGGCGATTTGCAAACGAGTTGAAATGAGTGGCTGAAAAAAGGGGAGGCCTTTGCCCAGCAGTGGGAGAAACAAACAGGCTAGTAAAAAAAAAACTGTCGTGGCGCAGTCGCAGAATAAGTAGTAGGTACTACGAACAGAAGTTTCTATCAAAGCTGATGTGTTAACCACCGTACAGAACGCACCGGATCCGACCGTCTCTCTCTATGGCATACCGCGTGCTCTTTCTGATCGCTGGCTAAGGGCCGATACAGACGGACTGCAACCCAACTGCAACTCCCTAGGATTTGTATGGGAACTGCATCACAACTGCACGCCAACGGCGCGTCGACGTGCAGTTGTGATGCAGTTCCCATACAAATCCTAGGGAGTTGCAGTTGGGTTGCAGTCCGTCTGTATCGGCCCTAAGCCCCCGAATCACAGTATAATAGCAGTAATTTTACTTCCTACAAAAGGTACATCGCGCGCGTGAATGTGTGCGCGCCGTGTACGAACGCACCACAAGCAAAGATTTAAGAATGCGCAAGAATGCTCCAGTATGGATTGCACTCACACAGTCGCGCGATCGTGCGTCTGTGTGAATACGTGTCGCACGATCCTAAGCGGCCGAAGTTGGACTACTCGTTTGTCTATATACTTTGCCCGAACAAAGACCATTTTTAGTTTCCCGAACACTACCCACCAGTGGCGTGGCCTTCATATAACACGATTCCCACCGGCTTGCCCATGTTAAACCTACTGTCTTTGAAGAAAGAGTAAGCTAAGCCTGTTTCGGCTTGCCCAAGGATATTTTCGACGCCACGCCACTGCTACCCACGCCACGCGGTGGAATACAGTATTATGCATTTTACACTTCAACTCCCGTATTATGTTTTATTAATTTATACGTATTATTCAAATTTCTGAATTCTTCCCGTAAACGGCTGTGTAAGCTATATTTTCTTGCGCGTGTAAGATATTTGTGTAATTTGAATATAATCACGTCGCGGAATGATTAATATGAGAAGATAGCGTGTTTTGCATAAGGGGTCCAACCCTTTATAGCTAACGCTAGCGTTTACCGACGACTTTCGTTACTTCCTGTTAAGATTTTTCCCACTGCACCAGAAGTGGTTCACTCCGCGATTTCGCCGCGCGGCTTCTTGTATCAAATTTTGCTTGGGGGCCGTCCATAAATTACGTCATCGATTTTTGCCGATTTCGGACCCCTCCCCCTACAATCATCCTATCGTCCTATTGTCGCCCCCTCCTACGTCAAATTACCATCATCCGCTGACCAGACCCCCCCCCCCCCTAATTTCAAATGACGTAATTTATGGATGGGCCCTTGGAGTCTCTTCACGCGAATCAGAAAAGAGGAAATTCGTAGAAGAACTAAGGTAAACGACATAGCTGCCAGAGTTAGCAAGTTAAGTTACATTATGAACTACTAGCATTTTCCCGCGGCTTCGCCCGCGTTGTTCCCATTATTGCCCCAAAGAAACTTTTTACCGGGATATAAAGTATCTTTTGTTTCAATCCAGGACTTGGTCTACTTGCATGCCAAATTTCAGCTTGATGCATCCAGTTGTTACCCCGTTATTGGGTAACAAACATCCAAATATCCAAACACGATGACGACGTTTTGACGACCGCTTTAGCTTAGTTGGTAGTGACCCTGCCTACGAAGCAGGAGGTCCTGGGTTCGAATCCCGGTAAGGGCATTTATTTGTGTGATGAGCACGAGTATTTGTTCCTGAGCCATGGATGTTTTCTATGTATTTAAGTATTTGTATCTATTAAATAATATCGTCGTCTAGTATCCATAACACAAGCCGTATTGAGCTTACTATGTAATGGGGCTAGTTCGATTTGTGTAAGATTGTCCCCTAATAATATTTATTTATTTTATTATATTTATTTATCTTCACAAACTTTCTCATTTATTATATTAGTGGGATTATTTTATTACTGATTTACGGGTCGAATTCTATGAAGGTATTAAGAAAATTGTGAATTAGCCTGTTGTTCGTTATTAAGCTAACTATCTGGTGGGAGGCACCAACCGTTTCAATCCTTCCGCAACCGCATGGTTTGGCGCTCGTGACGACAAGGAGGGAAGATAGTCCAGCACAGAAATCACCAGGTTTTGAGCTTATTTAACAACATATGGCCATAGAAGGGTCATTAATGTCACTTTGCAGTTGAACAGAGTCCTGGCGAAGAGATTTAAACGCGCGCGCGGTGGTGGTTGTTCTTGGACAGTTTTGTGCTCATGGCGAGCACTAGGTGGCGCCGTTGGCGCACGAAAGGGCGCGTTCAGATTTCCACAATAGGATACCATCCCAATAAGAAAGAAAGTAGAAACAGAACGCCAATGACTCCAATTTGTGTTGCCTTGTATAAGTACGAAAATACCTACTCGAAATAAGAAAAATAATAAAATCTATTGTAGATTCTGTTCCAGTATAGAACACCTGTTTTAGTACGAAAGAATTCTAGAATAGTATCAAAAATATTATCAAGCTAAAACCGTTCTCATCATTACCAAACAACACGCCTAAATCACGCCCTATCGTTACCCTTCTGCATAAATAACCGAATAATTGCTATGCGTTTGACAAACGACGTACGCGCCGGCTTCGGCAAGGAACATTAATTTTAAACGAGTTTTATGATGCTTTGAGTGTCGGGTTTACTTGTTTGTAGGGAATTTTAGGTCGTGTTAGGAGTTAGGGTTTGATTGTTCTAGTTTATGGTTTATAAAATGTAATTTTAGTATGATTTTGTTTGGAGATACAAAACAAATATACCCGCACTGGGCAAGCGTCAGTAGGGTGGGGGCTATAGCCCTTTTACTTACATCTCATAGTAGGCCTACGCAGGGCTATGAAACTTAGAACAACTCGGTTTTTGTTGCGTCGAACGTTGACTAACTAAAGACCCTGGATGGCGTTAGTATCAACTTTTGTGTTTTTACCCGACTGCGGCGAAGCCCAAAGGAGGGTAATGTGTTTGACCTGTATGTATGTCCGTTCCTATGTCCGCTCGTAACTACTCAACGGCACAACCGATTTTGATAAATGATACATCATTGGATTCGTCTTGATGGCGCGAGTGTCACTGGGTATGAAGTTCGTTAAAATAAACAAAATGGCGGATTTTATGCACTTTTAAAGTGCACCGCGGTTGGGTTTTTTTTAGTAAAAATATTTCGTTATTCCGTTATAAGCAGAGCACGTTTTACATAATAGGGTATTTGACAATAATCAAAATAAATTCCTTAACTCTAACAAGCAAATTATGCTTCCAAAACGGCCCGGATAAAATCATTCAAACTTATTTTCGTGCCACCAATGATTTTACAGTGACGAAAACTAAAAATAAGGCACCATGTTGAGCATGACGTCACAAGATAGTATTTCATACTAAACTGCATACTTTCGGAGCGTTTTGACACTTCATAAAAAGAAGCTGATTTGAACTGTCATCAAGTAGCCTATGCTTTCTTTTGTTAAACTATACTGGCTATACACAAGAAACGGAACGCAACTTTTCAGTTTTATGTCAGCTATCAAAAATGGAGGCAATAAAATAAATGCGTAGATTGAGAAGTGCTGTTTAATTGAGATTTTCACTAGCCTCTGAACAATATAATAATAACAGCAGAGCGTGGTTGATCAACAATTTCTTCCGAAACTAACTGAAGGCGTGACTTTCGCCAATTGGAAGTTCCGGGTAAGAATAGGTACTGTTAGAAGAACGTGGACTCGCCGATGTTTTATCCCCAAATCAAGAAGAAAAGAAGAATTGGTGCGTAATTGAAAGACAAGTAGAGAGTTCTCATATCGATATACGACCATATCGATATACCTACGATGCTTTCCGTCTAAACTAGTAACCATACCCAGCTTTGTGTTTTATTTTAAGTATGGTAATGAGTAACTTAATAGTTTTCGTTTTAAAGGATTTCCTTAGTGTTATTTGTCACAGACTATTTTTTTAAATAGATAAGTATACCATCCCATACAATGAAGAAATATATATAATTATAGGAATAATACACAGAAATTATTCTAGTTGATTGCGAGTTGCAAGGAACATTTAATTGTAGAACACATGGGACGAAAACATCGAAAACTAAAATATCGATATGCATGTCGATAAAAAAAACGTATGTCTCTAGTACCTGTCAGGCGTTTGCGCCCTAAATTCCAAGGTCTGGTAATAAATGTCATAACACCTATATTTAAAAAAATAGTTTTTTTTTAAATGCTAACTCTTTGAAAATTATTGCTGGATAACCTATTTTATTCCCTTAAAACCTTATTCCTTCTGGAATATCCACTATTACAAGTATTACAACAGAGACGTCCCGCCCATTGACATTATATAAAACAAACAATTCATAAGATTTGTCATATTCCCTCCGATTCATCCCATTTCAAACTACACCGCTTCAGCCACAAAAAGTCGTATCCGATCAAGATATCCATATACAATACGCTCTTTTGCGTAACAACTTTAGTATAAAATGCATGCACTTTGCAAACATTTAACCAGCGTAACTTTCCTATTGAAAATAGTACCGTATTTACCCAATTTTAAGGTCGATTTTTGTTTGACGGTAATCATGGTGGTTGATTTCTTTTGTGTGCGAGAGGGATGGATATAAATTATGTCCAGCAGAGTCGCTTAAGCTGGAGTGAGAGCGAAGAGATAGTGCTACAGCAGTTTAGAATATTTTCCATTTGTGCTGTCATCGGGGACTGGCGGTATTTATTATGGGAATTATGCCATACTTCGTATAAAGAAATGAGAATAAGCACTTTTTGAAAGTAAGGCTGTGTCTACACCGAAACTGGTTCGGAAAGTTTAGTTTCTGGGTTATCGTGAATGCAGATCTTATTACAAAAATAATTCATGATTATGTATTCAGGTTAAGTTTAATAGTATATTACTGCCGAGGCCGGGAAGTAAGGGGTTACTGGCCGAGTACATATAGATCCAGTCAGATAGTTACGAGGCTGGCAATCCCTTTTCACGCCGAGGTATGTATAGTGCTTTCCTCAAATATGCAATGAAATAAATTAATGAAATCCAAGAATTCAAATCTAGACACGCGGCAGCGTGTCAAGCCAAGTTCAAGCAAAACAGGCTAGCCAGCGCCAAGTGTAATATTAAATGAAGCACTTGGTGCCACTTTTCACCCTTCTTTAACTCAAAACCTCTTTAAAGTAAACACATAAAATTACGTGTGTTTAATTATATCCATAAGGACATCTAGAAGCCCAAATTTGATGAAGCTAGCTCAAACGGTTATAAAGATATGAAGGTCAAAAAGTCGGAAATTTTAGCACTGACTGACTCACTGACATATAGTAGCTAAAGCTAAGCTACTTCCAGATGACCTAGAAGGATTAAAAAATAGGGGGGGTCCCCATACAAAATTTTGTTTTTTTAATTGTATCGTTGAGTACCTAAATCTAACCTACTTCCAGATGACCTAGAAGGATGACATTTGGAATCCAGTTCGGTAATTGTGTGTAAGCGCAGGAAAAAATCTAAAAATAAAAAAAGTATAAAAAGTAAAAATTTTTTTTTTAATTGTATCGTTGGAACCGTTACAAACATTAAATCTCAATACCTGCCTAGTTTTCTTTACAAAAAGTAATGATATCCCACCAAAAACATAAATGTAAAAAAGGAGAGCCAAGTTCAATACAAAAATTATGCTAGGCTTCGCCGCAAAAAGAATGGAGATCTAAATGAGTGCCAAGTCCTATGCAAAATCCAAATATGTATTTATAGGAACAAAATAACATTATGAACAAGTATTAAACTCTATTTATTTGCTTTATTGGATCCCATAACAATTGCTGTTATTTAAAAATGTGAGATCTTAAAGTAGGTTAGATTTGACTTGTCACCCTACAGACGTAATCAATTTCGCAATACATTGCGTGTTCGGATAAACTTTAAAGTGTGCTAAAAATCAAACCATCAAGATATTTTTAAAGTCGCTGAATAAAAGTTGTCTAGTTTGAGGAGTAGAACCTACGTTTAAATTTTTTGCTCATATTACAGGCCACTCCCGGCCTGTACTTTTGGTCTGTATTAAAATTGTAGGTTTTCTAAAATTGTTGGTCTGCATAAAAATTCGGGACTCCCACACCTTAGACTATAACAAAGAAATAAAAATCAGAATCAATACGTAACCCTCATCATTTATTACTCTTTAGACAACCCGACAAACTCACAACCCCGTCATTACTAAAAACTCCACATTGACAAGTCTCTCAGCATTTGCATACATAATAAGTACAACAATGCCCCCATAAACCAACAAGCCCAATAAAACATTAACATACATAACCTAGCAATAAAATCGTTCCGCAAACTTTGAACGCAGCAAAAGTTAGCAACAACGGGTAGTGGGTTCGAGCCCCGCAATTTAATGCGTTGCCTGAGCAATTTCGCAAGTTGGAAAAAACTTTACCGTACTATGAATACCTGGGGTTAGGTGTAAATTGTTTGCATTTGCGCTTTTGTGCTTGAGTTTTTATGCGCCTGAGTGGCCGGTCGGAAAAGTGTTGTTTAAGGATTGTTACAGCACATCAAAAACTAATCAGTAATATATTATCAAATAAATAAATATAAAATATACACATAAATATTGTGGGGACAATCTTACACAAATCGACTTAATCCCAAATCTCTAATAAACCATCTTGAGACACTTTTTTTTATACAAACATGTTCCATATTTACCTACTCGTACGGTCACTTATCTTTGTTTTGCGATGCATTCCTAGCATAAATAGTACATTACTAGAAAGGCCGGAAAGTAGTAAGGGATTGCCGGCCGAGTACATATAGATGGCCAAGTGAAAGTGAGGCCAGATAGTTACGAAGCTGGCAACCCCATTTCATGCCGAGCTATGTATAGTGCTTTTCTCAAAGATGGAATGAAATTAATTAAAAATACTCCAAAAAATCTAACTTTATTTTCTAGAGACACTAAAAGTAAAGTAGACAAAAAATAGAATTAAACAATGAAAAATTTTTAGTTTCCTTTCCAAATACTGTTTTAGTATACATTTTTACAGCGAATATTTAGATGAAATATTTTAAATGTGTAATTTTGTAGTTAATTTTGCAATTTAAAATTATTGGAAATTGTTTATAATGTGTAATTTGTTATGTTCATGTCGCCTTTATAAATAAATAAAACATCGTTTATTGTCTTTTAATGGCTGAACGCCGTGATGCTGCCGTGAAATAAATGTGGAATGGAAATAAAAAAAACACATTGCGGCCGGTAATGTTGTATTCAATTCCATTAAATGCCAAGCGTCAAGCCGCATCGGAAACGAGGTAGTTTGTGACTTATAAGGCACGTAATGTCAACATTTCATTACATGTTTCAGAAAATGTTCTTTAAAAACACTCACGATACAATAATATCGCTTAGTAATCTGAAAACCGCGACTAAACCTGGTATAATATTAACTAATGGTACAAATACACATGGTTTACACGGCTGAAAATGTTGCTCGCTGGTTCTGTAACAGATTATTTACTTTTATTAATATCTGATTTATAATTACAATCTTCACTTCATAACTCTATGAAGGTTCACCTTTTATGTGACTATATCACTCGTGCTAATTCCACGTTTGAACAATGTTTGCTTGGCAACACGCATAGTCATATGTAACTTCTCTAGATCTTTGCCAAAACCCACGCCGAGACGCTAAGAGTCCATCATTCATCACCCAAAAATAACCAACGTATCTCCACAATACTTTATTCAAATAAACCTAAACGCTCCCGTTCGACCCAGGCCATTGAGACTCGCAAAAATGCAAGCCCGTGTTGAGTTGTTTGCCTCCGCCGCCGAGCACTGGAAATTTATCTATCCAGAAACATATTTTCAACTTACATTATTTCGTTAACTTTACCAAGGCAAAATAAACTTTATTCTCCTAATTTGAGGGTTTGAATTCATTTTGGGGTAGTTCTCTGCGACTAAACAGTCGCACCAATCGCATCATTACCATCGCCACATTATAGATGAGCTCCGTATAAACTATGGAGTCGTTTTTGGTTATCTTGTAGAAGTCGCGTGCCTCTGCTATTTTTATCATAATGATCCTGATTGCTTTTATAAAACCGCCAATAATAGTGGCGATGGTAATGAAAAAAAAATCGCGGAATAAAATCGCAGAGAACTACCCTTTGGCGACGTGTTTTCCCAGTTTATTGGCGATACATTTGCGCGCAGTTTATAGGCGACATGAGTGCGGGACGCAAATCTTGTGGTTCATAATTTCAAGTGTTTTCGTTTGTGCTTATGTCTTGAAATGATTGGCGAGTTTAATTTATTTCAAGAGGTATATAGCGTATGGTTTTTAGTACTTTTTCAATACAAAGTAAATTAAACGAGCCGCATAAAATTTAAGAAGATGTGTAGCAAGTCATCGGATATATTTGTAGGATTTTTTAACCAGATACTAGATTAGTAAAGTACCATTTGTTTCAATTTATCGAGGTAGCGAGACGCTAGGGTAAGAGGAAAAAAATGTTGCCCAGGATCAGTTCTAGGAGGACCCCAGTACGTTTATCAGTATGAAACTGGTTCCTAGGTAGAACGACTCTAAGATCTCTGTAGGCATTGGAGTAATCCGTACAATGGTCTTAGGCCTAAATTCTGATTTTCTTCATTCGAAGTTTTCTACTGCTCTCACTCTCTTATTACTTCTAATTTTATGGACACCCTTTATCTACGCACTTATTATTTGTATGCGTCCTTATGTAATTAGTCAACGCGTGTGGTAGTGTCCGTCTATTTTCCTATTAAATCGACTCTAAATTTGAAATTAAAACCCACCCTTTACCACTAAGGTGCTACAGAGCACTTCCCAAAAACCATTTAAGCAGACTAGACGCAGCAAACCGAATTTGCTGCCCATAGCGAATGTCTACTAACAGTAATCCTAACAATTTGTTAGGAGCTCGTTACCTTAAAGCACAGTCTAAGGAACATACAGTCGGTCGGCGGAGAAATTTAGACAGAGTAATCGTGCGGGCCGCGGTGAGACGCGAGTGGACACGAAATGTATCGTAAACATGTGTGCGCGGTGCGCAGTGCGCTCGGATGCAAAAAAATACCGACGGATGGCAGCCCTGCGCCTCGACATTGAATAGCTATCGCGCACTCCTAAAGGGCCGCAGTGTGGCTTCTTTTCTTACCTTATACTTTCGCCAACAGGCGGTGCCACCCGACTTATATAAGGGCGTTTTGATCCGCTTCAACCTTCTCGCTGGTCCGCTGCTCACTTTGAGCAATCAAGGTGGCCTTGGCTTAGCGTCCTGGTTCGATCCCAAGCTCTGAAACGCCTACCTAATCCGACTCTCTCAAGGTGGTCCGGACCAAGTGACCTGGTTCGATCTCAGGGAACGCCACGGCCTCCACCTGGTCCGATGTTTGCAACAGTCAGTAAGGCTTGCAAGTAAAAAAAAAAGTTGTCACCCGATTTAAGATTTAAGTTCACCTACTGTTGGTTTCTAACTGCTCTTAGGGCGCAGACTCAATTGCGGTGAAATAGTGTTTTGATGCAGTGTGTAATTAAGTTTAACGTGATATAGGGGGTGATATTAAAGGACTTTGGGACTGCTTGGGCGGGGCGATCGGTTTGGAACTATTTGCTGATGAGACTGAACTTTTGCTTAGGAATTTGGTGCTTGGCTTAAGTGAAAATTAACATACTGCAATTATACGTAGACGTACTTAGAGTTAGGCCGTTATTCCTAGCGTACGTGTAGTTAAGGGTTTATCTATTTAGTCAGTTCAGTTGGTACATAGGAACATTCTCTTGGTCTGATTACTGAACTACTTACATAAGTTTTTTCTATGGAAATGACGTCTTATCCATTAAACTATTCCATATTGTACACTAGGTTGTTCCAAAAAAAAACTTTTACTTTCTCCACAAGGTTTCTTTTATTCGATTCGACTTTAAACGTTCCTCTGCAAAATTGAGCGAAATTTAACAATATGTAGAGGTCACTCAGGTTCGCAAATGACTGTATTTTTATTTTATTTAATACAAACTTATAATACAAAAATACAGTATCAATCAGTGAGTAAAAAACCGCGCACGGTTTATTTGTCACCAAGGACCCATAAAACAAGAGGACTGTCATTGTCCATACTTTGGATCGTACCCCGACCGCAAGGGGATATCCAGGCAAAAACTAGATGGCGCTAATAGTACATTGTGTATCAAGAGCGGTAAGTAAGGAATTACAAACGAGTGTTTGTTACAAGGCCGAGGCGAAGCCGAGGGCTTTAATAACACGAGTTTGTAATTCCTTTACCGCCCGTGGCACACACAATGTTTTTCATCACACTTGTGAGGAAATCTGATTAAAATAACCTTACTTAACCTAAATAAAATTGTAAAACTGACAGTGACATTATCCATAGACAATGCAAAGACAGTCACGTTCGGAAACCTAGCGGTAAAGACTTAAAATGGTTTATTTTAATTTTTCAAAATACTGAAATGCACTATTTAAACATTTAATTAATGTTACAGAAATATGTGTTTACATGTATTTGCAATAACAGTTCTCTTTAAATAAATATTTCAGTAATAAAAGTTAAAAAAGTATGTAGGCTTTTCCTTTGAACATGACAAATAAGAGTAAAACAGAACCAGCGTTTCAAATTTAAAAAGAAAACCATTACGCCCTAGGGCGTAATAGGTCATTTACGGCCCGCAAAACCCACGTGTAATGATACCATTTTCGAGCAAGTGTGATGAAAAAAAACTAAACATTCCACGATGTTATAATTGAACAAAGAAACATAGTACAGTAACAATTAATTCGTAAACAGCTTAATAATAAATATATTCTAACATTTAAATACTGTGTCACGCTTGCAAAGTTGAATAATTGTAAATAATATAATTCTTATACCAAGCTTATACATAGATGGCGTTGTAAATATCGGGAACAGCTTTTTGTATGGACAATGACAGTCCTCATGTTTTAATGGTCCTTGCCTCGCACGAGCTGGCCGCCACTGGTGGTAGCACGGTGACTGCGGGGACGAGGATGTTGCCAACTTATGTTTAGCGCCGTCCCCGGCCCCGCCCACGTCTCACCCCCTCCCGGTGACGGGCAGCTTGGGATATGGAATGGTGGTCACCGAATATCTGCTTACAATGCAATATGCTAGTCAGGTCTAGGTATTTCTCTGTTGTAACTTCCGACGTAGAATTGCCGACTTACGTGCAACGCTATAGATAGTTCCAGCATAGTTGAGGTCACGCACACAATAACATGTCATGTAATGACATCGGGATTTTGAAATTACTGTTGTTTTATCGTACCAAAAAGTTTCTTTAAACTATAGCCTTGTGTTTATTTACTCACTCATTTATTTCATTTCACTTTTTTTGCAATGAGTACTTCATGTAGCTGTGTGTGTAATCATTCACCTCAACTCTTCTGGAACTAGCTATACGTAAACGTTGATTTCGTGAACATAACTCTCAATCTCAAACAAACTACCGCGCTACGCTACAATGATTTATCGCCTCGTTTTTGTCGCCTGATTATAATGTATTCGTGTACAGTCAGCGAAGATCGCTGATAGCGCGGAGTCTCTCACTTAGCAAGTGATTGATCTTACTGTATGTGTTTTTCGTACTTGAACGTCATTTATGTATTGCTATATCACTCACACTCTTCGGGCACATCACCCATAATAAGGACTCCAAGGAACGATTGATGGTGCAAGGAAAAGTCGAGGGCAAAAGATTTTGTGGGCTCTCCAACATGGTGAACAGATTCATCAAATCTGTGACGCATTCCAGCATAAATATCAACCCTCACTCCGCCAAACATTAACGTCGCATCACGAGAGCTGCGGTGGCGCAAGACTCGATCGAGACATGACCACATAAGATATGACCACGACCACTCTGCCAAGAGTGCACGACTAAGATGAGTGTCCCCAGGCCGTAAGTGGCATTTTTCATTCGGTGCGGGAAAAAATCTCACTTCCAAGGCAAAATTGTAAACTCACCACGCGCGGTAGTAAAGACAGCCCAAGGTCGCAGATTTATTTAGACGCCCAGCATCATTCTACTATGGTACGTTCCTTCTACAGGATTAACGTCATAAATAAAATCATCTCCAGAAATATTTTGTTATAAAAAAATTCTGAAAATCACGTAACCACCTACTACCGGTGTCAGAGACCGTGAAGGATGTATGAAAAAAAATCACGTTACCTCCTACCCGAGGTCTCAGAGACCGCTGATCATGGCTTTACAACTACCAGATCTAATCAAACACCAATCCTCATCTCTTGAGTGCTTTACAAGGCTCGAATGGAGACAACGAAAAGGTACATGGACTCGGACGGTGGTACGATACACACATGTTCATATATTATCCAATTTACATTTGGGTCAATTGCAGAAAAAATTTACCTTTTACTTTTTTTGTCTGATCATGGTGTGTCTTATGTAATAGCCCAACTTTTCCGTACAAATTTTGAATTTCTCAGTTTCGTTATGCCCAAACTAAATCAGTCTACAGAAATCAAAGGAAACGAAACTGAGAAAAAATAAAATCTCAGTTTCGTTACGATTTTCCCCTATATTTAGTTTCGGCGTAACGAAACTGAGAAATTCAAAATTTGTACGGAAAAGTTGGGACATTTTGCACTACTTTTTTTATTTCATAAATGAAAAGTTCTCGTGATTCTGAGTAAAATGGTTAAAACCACACCATGATCAGACAAAAAAAGTGAAAGGTAATTTTTTTCTGCAATTGACCCATTTGAAGACGTCTGAGAGACCGCTCTCACGCTGTTAAGGTTTAAGATATAGGCTTACTTTCTAATATGTTCAACATCAAGCAAGCGTATGACCTTAGTGAATAAGTTATTTCACCTCCTTTTTACGGTAAAAACAATACTTTCGCAAATTTCCTTGCGCCACTTGCGCTCACGTTCCAATAGATCAAACAGGCTTAACTAATCCACGTTACTGCAACACATAAGTCGTTCTACGGACCACGGGGTGGTTCCCACGACGGAATTAGCTGTGTTTACGGTCAATAAAATATTTATGACGAACTGTTAGCCGGCACTTCGGCGCACGGGTGAGTCTTAACACTTTCGATGGGAGTTCGAGCTTTGTGCGGAAAATTGGGAGGAAAATGAAAGTGCTAATAATTTTGTAGGTACATGGAACCTACATTTTTCATAATATATAGAAAAAATCTGAGAAAATACGAAAAACATCTCTCTCCGTTTCAACTTGATCAAAAATTATTACGTTTTGTTCGGCTGTTCTCCTCTACAGGACGCATTTCTCAAACGATTCTCGTGAAATCTTGTGGGCAGGTTCAATAATTCGCCTGTTGACTCGATTTTTTTTCTGTCGTAAATCGATTCTACTATTTGTGAGGAACAAATATCTATATGACACCTAATACATTTGTATAAGTATAACAGCCAAAAATTGTAATCAAAAGTAGCAGATAGCACTGAGCATTGAAAACGCTCTATACAAAACGGGTCCTCCGTATGACGTCATCGCTTCTATCGCTGTAGGTACTAAGTTGTATGAAAAAATTGAATTTTGCCATTTTGAGTACGAAAAAGTCCGTTTAAGCATATAGTTGTCGTACATTTAGTTTTTCAGTGTTATTTAAGCATTCCGAAATTGACTTTAATTTTTCTTTAAGACGATAAAAAAATATCGTTTTTTTAAACTTTGTGGTCTCATAATTTTATATTTTTTATACATTTTTGGTTTATTTCTTTTGTGTTATGATAATTTTGTATTTTCTAATCCATGTGACTATATTATGTTGTAAAATTCAACATTAGTCAACATCCGAATTGTGTAGAATTTGTTGGTTGATACAGTTTTCGGAATAAGGATTGACAGACTCACGAGGTCTACGGGTGCAGAGCCACTACTCACTATGTTTTTTTGCCTATTAAGGAAAAATTATATCGTTTAATTTATAACAGGATGATCTCTTCGTAGAATCTTCATGTTTTAATATCCGTCACAGTTAATGGAGCAACCTGGAGCTAAAATATTAAAATCTCTGCGTATCTCTCGCTCAAGTATGAAAGCAGAATTCATTATGAAATATCTAGGGCGAATGAGTACGTTCAAGCAGCGCCTAATGAGGGTAGTCCGCGCAGCCAGGCATTGGAGCCAGTGGGACAGGAAAATTAACTCTTCAAAGGAATGGGAAGGGATGTATAATTGTTTTCTTTCTCAATGCAATGTAGGTCGGGCATTGCGAGTTTTGGCACAATGTGACGTCATTAAAATGGTGGAGTAGTTTATTGGATGGCAAATGAATTAAAATTACGTTGCCTCATTATCAGCTATCTTAAGTAGTAAATTGTGTGACTCGGATATGGTCATGGTATTCCACTAAGTACGATCTTCACCTTTTTCCAGTAGCAGCTGCCTAAAGTAACTCAGTTGCATTATCACCACCGTCATATTTCTACATCGTTAAGATTCTAGGAGAATCCCTTGGCCAAAAGTATTCAGAATATTTCGCCCCATTAGAATGTCATTTTTACCCGACTGCGGCGAAGCCCAAAGGAGAGTTATGTGTTAGACCTGTATGTATGTATGTCCGTTCCTATGTCCGCTCGTAACTACTCAACAGCACATCCGATTTTGGTAAATGATACATCATTATATTCGTCTTGATGGTGCGAGTGTCACTGGGTATGTAGTTTGTCAAAATAAACAAAATGGCGTATTTTATGCAGTTTCAAAGTGCACCGCGGTCGGGTTTTTTTTAATAAAAATGTGGCGCTGATAGGGCGAGGTTTCTCGCGGCTGCGAGACCGGAATCTGGCGCCTGGTTGCACGCTCTCCCGTCCCCGAACTTAGGTACTCTCCTCGACAGTGACTCGTTCCGGGTGGCTGTTGCTTTTCACCTGGGCTGTGATGTTTGCCAACCACATCTATGCATTTGTGGTTCCATGGTGGAGAGCAATGGGCATCACGCCCTGAGCTGCGGACGTTGCGCGGGTAGGTTCCCGCGGCACCATGCCTTGAACGACATCGTCCGGAGGGCTTTAGTGTCTGCCAATGTTCCTTGTGTGCTGGAACCACCGGGTCTTAGCAGGTCGGATGGCAAGAGGCGGGACGGTCTGACGCTGGTACCTTGGGAGAAGGGCCGGTGCCTCTTGTGGGACGCCACTTGCGTGAGTACTTTTGCTGCCACTCACCTTGGGCGCACCGTGCGGTCACCAGGGGCGGCCGCTGAGCAAGCGGCGTTGCTCAAGAGGGTCAAGTACTCGGGCCTGTCTGGTTATTTGTTTGTTCCCCTTGCGGTGGAGACGTCCGGCTGCTGGTGTGCGGAGACAAGGGCCTTTCTTGGGGAGCTGGGTCGCCGCTTACGGTTTCTTCCTGGCGCAGAGGCTGTCCATCGCAGTTCAGCGCGGGAACGCCGCGAGTCTGATGGGCAGTTTCGCGCCGGGAGTAATGCGGAGGGGTCTTTTTGAATAGGTTTTTGTAGTTTGTTTTAATGTTTTTTTGTAAGTAAGTTAGTTTTTTTATTTTGTTGTATAAGCTTGACATTGTATTTTTTTTTTGTTTAATAATAAGTAGATATGTTTGATAATTTGATTAGTAGTAATTGTGTATTGTAATTTTGTGTAGTTTGCATTGTCATTTTTCTTTTGGTGTGCAATAAAGTATGACTAAAGGAGTCTAGCGTACGCGCACCATCGCGATCGTAGATGCGGGCTTAACCTTTCCGTAATTTCTCGGATCAGAAGTGGATTCGCTCCATAACTCTTGTTATCTAAGTCCACTAACGTTGAAGCTATATTAATAACTTTGATCGCAAAAGAATTTAAATCCGTCGCACTTGGCCCTACTGACGGTAGCCTTTTCAAATCTTCTAATGCGCGATCAATTAATAAATCGGTACGACCGAAATTCTTCTTTAAAAGTCGTACGATAAGATCAGGGTTCGCGGATGAGGCTAGCATGTGTTGCACACATTGCCTAGCCTCCCCTTTCAAACATTGTCGCAAGCGTGCAACATTTTCGTACGCCGAGAATTTATAACGCGACGACGATTGCTGGTACGCGGTGAGAAATGTCTGCCATTCACTAATTTCACCGGCGTACGCAGGAAGCTCATAGACTTGACGTGGAGGAGGGCGCATCATGGACTCTAAAGTCTCGGCAAGACGCTCGATACCCTGGCTCCTGGATCGGCTCGTAGAGCGGTCGCGGATCGGCGTCGACTGTACCGGACGGCGCAACGCCGGCGGCGGCGGCGACGTGGATCGCAGACGACGGCTATTGTTCGGGTGGTTGACATCGTTCAACCACTGGTCCACCCGGTGGACGGAAGCGGCCATCGAGCCCCCGGCACGGTAGTCACCGTCGCGGGATCCCTCGGCATCGATGCGCTCCATAGTAACGGCTAAGCGTTTATGCACTAATTCTTTCTCTAATTCTATCTCGCGCCTACGTAACGCGGCCAGCTCCTGGTCGGCCAGTAGCTGCGCCTCGCGTTTACGTAGTTCTGTATTACTGCTACATTGGGATCGGATCGTCGGCGGTGCCCGCGACGTCGATGGCACTTGATCTGCGAATACGACTCGCTCCGGCACACGCGCACGCATTTCTAAGTTCGGGTTCACACGCGGGATAGGTTGATCACTTGAGAATAAATAAGGGTTCGACAGCTCACGGTTTCCTGGCTCTGCAAGCTGTTGATTGGTGGTTCGTTCATGCGCGGCCTGCGCGTGCGCGGCCTGCGCACGCACGGCCTGCGCATGCGTCACTGCTGCGCGCGCAGCGTGCTCCGCCTCGGCGCGCTCCTCGGCGTGGCGCTTAGCGCGACGCTCTTCGTTGCGGCGAAGTAGCTCTTCCAGCTCTTCCCGCTGCTCGGTGGTGTCGGTTGGAGGTGACTCCGGTGAGTCCCTCGGTTCTGGCTGCATTTGCAGCCGGGGATTGCGGAGGGGCGCCCCGCTCTGCTCGCCTGACTGCGCTTGCAGTTGGCGGCGGCGGGCGTCCGCCTCCTGGGGGTCTGACTGGCTCCTAGTCAGCACCATGGTTCACACGCGATATTGTTACGCGAACAATCTACACGCGAGACAGAAACAGCTGATCGGTCAGGTTCTATCTATACAGGTTCGTTCGTGCGAGGTATTAGGTATTCTACCTAATACCTGATGCAGTAATGCGCAAAATGTTTTATGACATAAAATAATATTGCCCTAAAATCGTGAAGGTGATATATTTTTGGCCTGTACTGTAGCTCATGAGCTACTTGGGTAGGTTCCTAAGGTGGGTTTAGACCAAACCATTTGTGTGTACACAAAGAATTTGGTAGAGTGGGGTTAGAATGTGTTAGAATTCGTTTGGTCTAAACCCACCTTTAGATGAGCAGGGGCGAATCCTATGTCCACCAGCGGACTGAGAAAAAGAAAAATGGCTAACGCTGAATTATCTAAATAACATTTTTATCACGAATTCCTCCACCCCATTAGCCACGGCGGTGGAAGGTAAACTATTTGAGCGACCGTTTCTGAAAGCCTGTAATAAAATAAAGGTTAATGACCCCGGTACATTTGTAAGGGAAATTTTATGGTCGCCGGCACTTCCTTGTAATGAGGGATGCAGGCATATAGTACTTCATTCCGGTGTTGGTAGGCCTACATTTCTTATTTTGAAGAAGAGAACACCAATGGACTAAAACTAAAGCCTTGAGCTTGTTAGTCACATGAGCGTTTTTCAAAAAAAAAGTGTTGTTTTTAGCAGTTAGAGTCTGTGCGGAAAGAGAATAGGCGTGGCGAAAAACGGAACTAACCTAAAAAGTATGGCATTTTTTTTGCAAATACGGTAGAAAAGCATTACAGATCAGCATTGCAGATCCCGGAATACCGAGATCTCGGAATACCGGGATTGGAAGCCCTAGGTAAAACAAAGAAAGGCTGAGATCGCAGATGTTTGCGGCCCGAGCTGCAAGCGAGGGACGTAAATATGCGATCGAGGGCTTTCTTTATTATTTTCCGTGTTGTGTACATCATTTTATGTCTACACTTGACACGTAAAAGCCACTTTATTGCCAGGTGGCTTTTTTGGAGTCTGCAAATAAATGCCTAATACTGCTGAAAAACCAAACCGTGAGCAATCCATTCAATTTCCTTAATAAGGTCTCGCGCAATTCGTTTTAATCTCGCGTATCGCGGATCTCGAGTGCCGCCGACTCGCATAAAACGCGAGCACGTCATACATGTGGTCTAGGAGGCAGCGACATAACATTAATCGATTTTTTTTCTTTTTATACATTTTCTATCAATAGGTAAATACAAAATTACCTAAATATTCTAAATCGTCAATACTAATGTGTGAACTCCTTTGTTCTTTAAGATATCGATATAATTGGGTGAAAAAATCTTTTTTTTTGCTTAATGCAGAGATTGCGCTCTTTTTCCTTATTTGTTCACCTTTTGCGTGTTTTAATGATTTAAATGAAACAAGATCTTTTATTTAGAGATAGATTAGGTAAAAATAAAAATAAAACTCGTTTTTAACAAATAAATAGTGTGACCCAGCGGACGAACCCTTATTTTCATACAAAGTGGGGGACAGCTATGTCCGCTGGGTCACTGCTTATAAACAAGTTATAATAAACAAATTATAATAAAAATATTATAATAGCGTAGACCCGACCACCACGGTATAATGGCAGTAATTTTTCTTCCTACTAGCATAAAAGGTACATCGCGCGGCTTGTATGTACGTCTGCGCCTCGACCTTGAATAGGTATCACGTGCTCCTAAATGGTCGAAGTGTAACTACTCGTCTGTCTTTGTATTTTGCCACCACTTGACATTTTCTTTAATTATCATGTACCTAAGGTCGACCGGGGTGATCGCGTCTACGGGGGCAAATGCGTCGTTTAAAGATTCCATTAAATCCGAACTCTTTAAAACTTACCTGCCTGTAGTATACGCTGTACTTTTCATGCAGGTAGGTAGGGTAGGGGTAGTTTTAAAGAGTTCGAATTTAATGGAATCTTTACAAGTCGCATTTACACCACTAGACGCAGTTACCCCGGTTCACCTTAAGTATAGTTTTACATATCCATGATTAACCCGTAGGTGAACAAAGTCATGGTCATGGTGCTCCCACTAGGGCACGCAATACCGGTTTTACTTGTATGGGTCAATACCGAAAAACCGGTTTTTCGGTTCTAGCTCGTTACTAAATGTTACATAACGTTATAAAACATTTGTTATCGAACATGTTATACCTAATTACTATGAGGTTTATGCAATATTAGTGAATGTTATCGTGTTTTACAACATTTATAACAGCCAATCTGGGAGCACCATTAGGCGTTAGTCAGTCGTTAATATAAGCAAAATCAGTATTCGTTTTAAATAACAAGAAAACATAAAATTTCCTAACAAAATCAAGAACATTTTTTGTCGTTGCCTCCTATTCTAATTTCTTCACGTGCTTAAAATATAGCATGCACTACCCAAACGCAGTAAGTCCACGCAATGTTCAATCAATTCTCGACTCTCATGCTTTGAGTTTGAGTTGAAAATAGAGTAAGACTGGTTTGTAATTGTTGTCTTTCGTGTGTTGCGGTATTTTGTGTAAATATGTATGCGTAGCCCAATTGAGTAATATTGTGTGAGACTGTAAAATTGTGTTCAGGACTTTTTTTGCTGTCATTGGATAGTTTGATTTTACAGAGTATAATGTTTGGAAAGTAATAATAAACAGTGATTTTGAATATGTATAAAACGTGTTCAACCGGATAGTTATTGCTATTTTCATATGTCATAAAATGTTATATACTTAAGTACATCTTATAATTCGTAATGAACTTGATTTCAATACCAATGAACATTAATCTATCTATCTAGGTATTTTACTCCCAGCTTAATATGTAAAATTATTCAGATCGGAATTCAATTCTAAAAAAAATATATTTTTGTAATAATTACAACTCATGTTTTAGACGTTTCAATAAACACTCAGTTTTTAAATATTAAGTATCAATAATTAATAAAATGAACATAAAGGCAAATTCACATACGCATAATTAAGAACAAGCCTCATTCACACTCGACGCAATTTGTCGAGAGTGTAACGCGGCATAACCGTGTTACGCAAACCCGAATGTGGAACAATCCGCCGAGGATCGTTTATTAGAGCAAGTAATAAGAAAACTTCAGACGAATCTGAGAATTTGCATTTTATCTGCCAAAGAACACAACTTACTCTGGGGATGGCACTCTGCGAGACTGAGCCAAATTATGCTAATAACAATCAATATTACTTGAAATATTTCGACATACGTTTTATTTAAATAAGAGCAGATAAACATAAGATTGTATTAAACTGACCCAACAAAAATAATCCAATCCTCAAGGCTCATACTTCTTATTTTCTGTGGCTCCCTCATTACTGAGGATCGTGACCAACTGTAATGTCTCTCCACATAACGCGGTCAAGGGCTATTGGGCTGCCCTGTGCAGTGTGCACGGTACCACAAGCATTTCTTATGGTGTCAGACCACCTTGTCGGGATTCGTCCTCTGGCGCGACGGCCTTCAACTTGGCCTTGGCCAACTCATATGGGAGGCATATTTTCCTCATACAATAAGTTTAAAACTCATTACTTTCGGCAAACTAATGCATAGTACAATAACATGCTTTGAATACACACAATAAGTTTCGGTAGGTACCTACCTAATTTACTTAATTCGATTCAAATTATTTATTTCAGGCAGAGTTATTGGTGTTGGTATAACCGGATTTACTTAGCCATATTATTATTAGTAACCAGTCAAACATTTTATATCATATAATTCTGATAAAACCTCAATCAAATTAACTAAAAAACCACATTAAATCACGTAAATAAAAGATAGACTAAATTACAGTACCCTACTTCACAACATCCTTAATAACCAGCAATTTATTAATATAAATACTAGAATAATTATAATGATAACAATAAATTTTAATAATTAGAAAAATATAGTAAAACTTGAATAAATTATTTTTAAAATGTAAATTAACCATCGCATATTCTATATTAATTGTGAATTCATGATGCATGAAACTGTAATTGTATTAAGGAAATAAACGGCTTTAATAAAAACAACACAACAAAATAGCTAATACACTAGAGTAGAGATGCACCCATTGCTCCCACATTGGGGTACCTATTGCCTAGCCTCCATCATAAAACTCAAGTATTCACAACACAGCCTATCGTCCCAATATGCCACGTATGCGTCGTGCACTCGACGTGCAAACGAAAACAAATTGCAATCTAAACAGTTCTTGGCTCACTCTCGCCCGCGCGCTCCCCCCACCTACAGGGAGCGTTCTTATGATAGCAATTTTCTTCTTTTTTTATCTCACTTTTTTATATCATTACCACGACAACTAGGGGCCGCGATTGGCGGGGCTAGTTAAGGCAATCCCGCACTTTACAGAGCATTTTATGTTTTCGCTGCGATGACGTGAAAATGAAATTTTCGCTGACAACGCTTAGATCTGACGCGGAGATGAGAAGGGGATGTTTGCGTTTATAGCAACAAGTATTGAATTGGTTTCGTTTTTTAGCTGAAATGTAATTTGTTGACACGGGGAAATGGTATGACAACATTACAGTTTTTAATTACTATGGCTGGTTTTGTTACTCACTTATTTTTACCATCTGAATATCATGATTATTTTTGTAACTTACTTATTTTTGTCCAAGGGCATTTCTATTTTTTGTTGTACCCAATTAAGAAACTGTTAGCGTGGAGATAAATTTTGTCGAAAAAAAAAACGTAACAAACAGTACAAGTCAGCAAACAAAACAAGACAATATTAACAAAAAGTAAAGATTTTTACAGTTTGTTACGTATTTTTTTAATTTAAGCATTGAAAAAGTGCGTTACCAAAGCGGCAAATTTAACTCAACGCTAACAGTTTCTTAATTGGGTATAGCAAAAAATAGAAATGCCCCCAAAATGGCACAGCAGTGGAAGGTTTTTAACTTCCTACTTTTCTATACAAGTAGTATAATGTCGCATTCAAGTAGAAACACAAACAGTCTTTTCCAGACTTTGTGCTACCTTAAAACCACAATAAAAGTATACATGCCCTTTACTACTTAATAGATATTCCTGATAGGTACCGCTCATTCTCAAAATACCGCATTCCTAAAATACCAGTTTTTTAAGATACCGGATTCTCGATGCACCAGATTCTCCGTAGGTATACAAGATTCCCAAAATTACACATCCAACAAAGTGATTAAGATCCTTGAGTAACTTACGATTTTATAACTTAGTGTAACGGGAATGTGGTAAGACAGGAATCTCATAAATCGAAAACCTGGTTTTTTGAAAAATCTGGTATTTCAGGAATGCGGTATTTTGGACACGAGCGCCTGATACTACTGCTACATATTTCCAGCTCATGACAATTCCAGACGCTCGATTGATTTGCCTGATCTAGCTCTCCGAAGTTCGAAACTAAAATTACGTAGGTACGTAGCCATCCATTTCAGCTAAATATTATCTCACAAGTGTGCAAAAAGGACGGCACTTTGAATAAATTCCAAACTGCAGCACCAGTTAAGTCTAGTTCTAAAAATACGTCTCTTTTATTATTTTGTCTCCTCTCCTCAATAAAGTATCAGTTCCCGTCTAAAGCTCAAAGCTCTCAACACTATGATGCAAATTTTTCACCCAAGTTATGTCGTAAAGCCTCCGAAGTGGGCTTAAGCTGGGGGGAGCTTTCCGCTCCAGTTATCGTGCGAAAACTTTCACCCAATCCGATTTACCTGAGTTAATTACGTTTTCTACTATTTAGGCTTAGAGTTGGTGCGGTGTGGATTGGCTGTTGTTTATTTTATGAGATGTAACGCGAAAGTTTGCGTTTAACTCTTTGCTGCACTATCATTATCATCAGCTGCATAGAAGTCCACTTCTCACGAGTGGCGTGGCATAAAAGATGTCCTTGGACAAGCCGGTGCAGATTTGGCGTACATTTTCCCTAAGAGCTGTAGAATAGGGTGCTCAAATTAGGCAAGCCGGTAGGAATCGAGTTCTTTGGACGCCACGCTACTGCTTCTCACGTCAATCGTTTTTGTGTCACCTAAATATTGTTCTGGATCAGTTGCTTTAAAGAGAAACAGTGTATTTTAGTCATTTTCGGTGATCCTTAGGACGTAAAGTACAAGAGATAAAAAAAAAACTAAATTTTGATTTCGATATAACAGATATTAGATAATCGTATTATTTTGTAACTTTTTTATCTCAATTCTATATTTAACCTGATATCGAAGTCATAATAAATATTTTTACTAAAAAACCCGACCGCAGTGCACTTTAAAAGTGCATAAAATCCGCCATTTTGTGTATTTCAACAAACTTCATACCCAGTGACACTCGCGCCATCAAGACGAATCTAATGATGTATCATTTATCAAAATCGGTTGTGCCGTTGAGTAGTTACGAGCGGACATAGGAGGGTGTATTTTCTCTGGCGTAATTTCTTTGGCCACCAATATTTAAAAGATTCCTCCTCATTAAACTGGCATTCGTTGGGTACTTGTTAGAACTTGGCTGATTCTACATTATAACCAAAAGTCCAATTCTAATAAGGCAGAAACTTCTCAGTATTCGCCAATATGTCATGACAGCGAAATTACGTTTTTGAAAATACACCCAGGAACGGACATACATACATACATACGTACATACATACAGGTCAAACACATAACCCTCCTTTGGGCTTTGCCGCAGTCGGGTAAAAAGGATAAAAAAATATAAATCCACCAGGAGCCAGTTCACGCCAACCCAACTTAACCCTACAGAATTCGTGTGGGAAATATCAGAAGTTGTCGAGATCTTAGCATACAGCGGGGGTCGATTAGAGCCCAGACGTGTCAATTATCGGGCGTTGCGAATTCATTACGCGACTTGCCAAACACTTTGATAATTGCCCCCATCGGTCATGGGAATTCATAAGTTTTGTCGTGAGTTGTCATTTTTGTTTTGTTATTGTCATTGACTTAATATCTTTCGTACGTACAATTTTTCTACAGAGAATATTTAAGAAATCAAATCGTTGCTTGTAGTTTAGGAAGGCAACTCTAAGAATCGAGCTTTTAGAGGCTCGATCTTTGAAGGTTGGATTCTTTTAAGTTCAAAGCTCCTACACCGCTCGAGCCTTACAAGTTTGGTTTTTTACGCTCGAGTCTAAAGGTTCGATTTTGTACACTCGAGTCCAAGCTTTTGAGTTCTTTCACAGCCTGAGGCTTGAGAACACGTATGTGGACCTTTACAGTTTGTAGATTTTTAGGACTAGACTTCTCACAGCACTAGGTTTGGATTATATAAGTTACTGTGACTTGTTTTCGATCATTCACTTGTGCTTGGGCTTTCAACGATTTTTAAGTGACTTTAAACTAAACAAGGCGACTATTCGACCATTATGGACAGTTGAGTGATGTCACTACGTTTTGACATCGTCGTAA
The DNA here is from genome assembly GCA_947034925.1 of Eudemis profundana. Taxonomy (NCBI): domain Eukaryota; kingdom Metazoa; phylum Arthropoda; class Insecta; order Lepidoptera; family Tortricidae; genus Eudemis; species Eudemis profundana. The sequence goes on along the minus strand of OX344800.1, from coordinate 2,190,623 downwards.
ATATGCCTAATTGCATGGTGATAGCCCGCAAATATCACGTTACGAATAATATTAGGCACTTCAGTATCGTATTCTAGTGCTCTAAAGGCTCTAAAAGAAAAGTTAATCCAAATCTGCTCTAGCCTGCCCAAGGGTTCCTTTGACGCCACGCGACTGGCGTGTAGTGTTTGTAACCATTACCCTTGGGTACAACTGGCAAGAAAATGCCATCAAATGGCTAATAAATCTCAAACTTAATTTATAAACTGTATTCGACGTGTGATATGCCATACGATTAAATAAATAAATGCCCTATTGAATACTCCCTAAGTACTTACCTTTACAGAGGTGCGTAAGCGCTCTTCTTCCTCCAGCAATTTCCCCGTTTATGTGAATTAATAGGCAGTAGTGCTCTCATAATGAGGGCGATAAAACAATCCCGCTATTAGGCAGATATATGCGCGGCCGGTAACGTATAGCGTCTTACTAAATATATGGGAGCGCGAAATTAAACGGGTTTATGAAGGAAATTGCGTAAGGTAAGTCTTGGCCAGGTACCTATGTGCTTAAATTAGATCTTTATTGAATGTAAGCCTGTGTTCGTGACTCCGGTCGTTTCATCAACAGTTCTTGGTAACTTAACACGTTCACAATCCCAATTTAAATTGTAAACCTTACTTTGTAATAAGGCTTGCGTGACCCATATGTGAGTCATGGGACAGGGAACGCGTTAATGTTGCTATGATCCCATTCGTTCCCCTGTCACAGAGTTAAGGAGGTCAGATGGCATCTACTCCATGGTATAATAACCTGATATACCTACCCTGGCAACACAGACCACCTCCACTAGACGGAGCATGCCATACGACACGAGCTCACCACGCATATGGGCGATTAAATATCGGTAGATATTACTAGTACAACGCGTGTTTCACACCTTTTGTATCATTTTATGTCTCGGGATTATCGTCGGATTGAACAGAAATATTTATTTCACGTTTGGTGCACACACAAGTCAGAAACATGGTCGCAACTGAACGAGCGGTCGGTCGCGTAATGTCGTAATGCTACAATTGACTATATCTGATGTGAGCGCGCGCCGCCCAACATGCTTCGTCTAGTGGAGGTAGTCTGTGCCTGGCAACATCCTGGCTGAAGAACTGGAGCCAGTGGTACAATAAAAGCACGCGTTCGCTGTTCAGATCTGCTGTGTCGAGGGTACAATGTTGGCTTAATGATCGATGACATTCGATTGAAGGTGGCACCCTAAGAAGAAGAAGAATTATAATTACAACTATTATCACCGGGATATTTGCTATGTATATTTTTGTTTGTTTTTACGAGTTCCCGATATTGCGGCACCGTTGCAAGTGCCATCATAACGAAGTAACTGACGTGCTGCGAGTTTTTAGTTGTAGAATAACCTAACCTGGCAAGTCTACGTCACCAAGATGAGTTGATAGTCTGCAAGCTGAGATATAACCTTATAAATACTCGATATTGTCCACAACTTCACATGTGAGAGTAAAATAAGCCCCTTAATCGTCCTTTTTCAGTACTGGTACAATTTATCTTATAACTATTCCTGAATATACAGTTGCCTTCGCACTAAAATGACACCGGAATCCTTTTAAAAACTGATTCAGCTTTTTTTTACAATTGCTTCTACATAATATTTATACACAACTTAAAATATTTATTTGCCGCATGTATAACGGATCATCACTTTTCTCCGAATTTATTAAATTTTGTTCGTAATGTTTGTATGAGAGAACACACTAAAGGGGTATTCTGTGATATACCTGCATAAACACAATTTGCAATAACAGACAATGGGAAGAGCCCGGTTTAAAAGTAAATCTGAAGATTGGCAAAATAGTAAAGAGCTATAAATTGAATGAAGCGTCGTTGCTCGGCCGAAATAGGCAATTTTCCATTCAGTTCTTTACAATTTTACCTGAACCAAAACGGGCTACGTTATTGTGAGATATCGGTTTTTAAGTTCTTTTGTAGTTAAGGTAGATGGAAGTTGGCCAATTTAAATATAGCCCTTTGATTCCGCGTCTGGCTGTTTTAGAGTTGTAAGATTGCGTCATTATGAGAGTTTTATTCCGATTTGATTTGGTAAAAGCCTGTTTGAGGCTTATAACGGGGTTGGACTTGTATATTCGTGGCTTCAGCCTTTGCTTATAAAAAGCATTTAAGGGTTTCCTTTGGCGGTTACTACATTTACGCTTTTTGCCAATATGTAGAATTTATCGCGTGTTTGGTTAGATTGGGGTAGGTAGGTAGGCTTCATGGGTTCGTGGTGAAATGTTCATCCCACGGCATCACCACTTAGGTTGGAAGCATCCCAGAGTTTTAGTGGGTAGGCCCTTCTGGAGCGGAGAGCCCCACATAACCAATGCGTAACATATGGCTGTACCCCATGTATTTCTCCGGGTCAGAAAAATTGTACTTCATGGCTACGAGAAGACGGGAAATAGTGTATATATCGCAGCCAACTGGTTTAATTAGCCATTTGGTGAACTGCCTACTACTACTTGAAACATCCCCCCCCATTTTAAACGTACTAAACCTACAACTACAAAGCTACTAAGGTCCCTACGCTAACAGACTGCAATTTGCTTTAGTTTTGGCCAAATACGTGATCGTCTAGGTAGAACTACTACGCAGTGATGAGTCAGTAATCCATAGTCTTTTCGGTCTAGTGTGATTTGAAGAGCCTTGGAAAACCCTGTGGTCTAATTAAGTCTATACTACAATACAATTTAGCCGAAACTATAGTTAATTCTACGGCGAGCTACAAAAACTAGATGAAAAATTGTTCTAACTTTAAAACACAAATTGTTTTAAAGTAGAACGTCCCCGACCGTTTGCTGGGTACAATACGGGCCGGTTAGTGCTTATTTTATGACTAGACGTTTGTTTCTGTTTTTCTACAATCAAGGAGGCATTTATTCAGCCGATTCCCGTACCTAAGACCCTGAATATCTAACTTTTGCAATATCTAGCCCGTATTTATTTGGATGGGGAATAGCCTTTTAATGAAACATAAGCCAAGTAATTCGAGCTATGATGGACCTACCATGGTCTCTTTTATCCGAGAAATAATTATGTCTGAATCGCCAAATATTCATTGACAAAAAGCCAAATAACTAGCTTGGCTTTAACAACACTAAACTAAATAGCCTCACGTATTTCCACAGCGAATACACAATTCCTTGGCTTTTACAAGTGTTAGATGAGATTGGATGAGCTACTGTTACAGTGTCTACCCTATCCATGAACTAAGAAAATAGAGAGACTTTTATCCTCTCCGCACACAGGCACCCGAGATTATTGCTCATTTCGGCAACCATAACTTTCTGCAAAAAAGGTTCTTGACCAACACAAAGGAGGGGCTCTCCTCTGCTTCAGACGTGTTAATAATTAGATGGCCTGTGAACCTCTTGAGTTCAGCTCGTTGCTCAGTGTGAAAGATCCCTGGATTTGCGCTGACGTGTCAAGAGGGGCCGGCCGTTTTTGTTACCGGATTCCCTGCCTCGACTTATTTTGCGAGTACACAAAAGTCAGACTACCAACAATCCTTCTCTCCAAAATCAGAGCTTCAATTTTTGTTACTCTGTAAGTACCGAAATGGTCAACACTCTCCGATGTCCGTGTGGTACAAAAGAGAATTCCCTAAATTCTATTACAATTCGGCGGTGATCCTAACAATAGGTACAATTACCTTGATTTTGTTTGATTCCAAAATCAATCTAAATATTTAATACTTCAGTCTCTGATAGTTACATTAGAATTCAATGAAATGTCAAATAACCTAGCACCTACGGTTCCAAGTACTATGAAACACTGACAGTGTTGCCAGATCTTGATCTCTAATATGCTAAAAGGGTAGACACCAGATTATTATTAATCTACTCTTAATGACAAACTAGTAACTACTGATAATAACTAAATCCAAGTTTCACCTGTAGTTTAGAATCCAACCTCTCAATCGCCTGTCACCGTGTGCGTCGTTCACCTGCCCTAGTAACCTGTTTCGCTAAACTAAGCTAATTCGATTAACCAGTTTTGTATGTACTAGATGCTCAGGCATCAAAAACCTCCCAGCCCATACAAAAGCAAGAAATTCCTTAAAATCACAGCACATACCTTAATCCACCGATTATTTCTTACAGGAAGAAAGATGATTATCACGCGAGTTATGCCTAGTCGTTGGACCAGGCGATCCAGGTCCCTCTGCTTCCTCCGAATAAGCCGCATTGGACGTGGCTTCCTGACGAATCCCCCTAGATAAAGTCAAGTAACTTACCAGTTAGTATCCTTTGATACTTTACTGTTTTGTTCTGGATCCGGTTTGGTATCCGCAACTGAGGCTCGGAGATCGCAGCTTTGTGGAGCTCGCCAACCGCAGCCGTAGCTCGCGGCCCGCGAAGCACGCTGACTGAGATCCGTAGCGCGTACGCTGATTGAAGCCCGTTGCTCGTAACTTCGTGATGCACGCTGATTGTAGTCCGTCGTTCGTAACTTCGTGGTGTACGCTGACTGAAGCCCGTCGCTCGTATCTTCGCACAGCGTGACTGCCCGGATGCCAACTCTGTTGCTAGTTTAGGCCTCCTCTGAAGGCCCGCGGCCTTTCTGTTCCGTAGCCTGTGTCTTCGGAATGTTGCGCCCCGTCGGTTAGAGTTTAAGTCCCCGAACGATTGAACAGCGTTACGCCGTACCACTGACTAAATATTACGCCTACGAGGATTAGAAATTAATTCTTCTAACAATTTGCCCAGCGTTACCCCGTATACTGTTTTATAGAGATGTTGTCTCGTCGGCGATTCGAGATCAAGTCCCCTACCTTGCCGCGAGTCGGCTTTATATACCTTCCCCTTGAGGAACAAATGACGATCAATAAATTCTTTTGTTTCAGCCAAAGAAAAATGTGACCCACTTTTAACTCGCGAAATCTGTATAGAATACACAATACCCGATTTCCTGCTATTTATGAAACTAACTGCTTCCAAGTCCATTTACAATAATCACTCTGCTGATAAAAATTCCACAAAGTCAACGGAAGCCTGACTTTCCTGCCAGATGAACGAATTACCTCAGTTTGGACCAAAGCCCCTCTAAAATTATCCCAAATTTGAAGGCTGTCACATTTAAGTAGCAACATTCTGACATTTCTTCCGATTCCTTCATGTAAATAAAAATATGTTAATAACTTCTCAAATACTAGAGTTTTTCACCTTGTTTTTGAGTTTCCTGAATCCTGGGACCCTAAGGAATGATTTCATGAGAAAATCTCACCTAGACACGCGTTTCCCAGCTGTTATGAGACCCATGTTTTTTACGGTAAATCGCAAAACTTTGAATGCTTATAATTCCTAAAATACCTCATATCTTTACATTGTTTTTGATTTTCTTACTTCGCTAGACCGTATTTACGTTACTTTAACAAGAATTATCCCTAGAAATCCGCCCGTCATTGATTTTTCAAGACAACTTTTACGGTAGTAAAATTTCAAAATGCAAAAGCCTAGTTCTTCTCAAATATCTTAGATTCTTTCTTTGTTTTTGATTTATCCATGTCTTCAGAACTCAGGGTTAACAAAATAATGGAAATCCACCACTGAAACATAGTTTCCATTGGACCAAAGGAGCACTTCAAATTATGGAAAATTAAGTAGTCAATTCTTTCTATTGACATGAATTCCAATGCTGAGATAGCATTAAATGGGTCCAAATAATTATGTTTTACATATCCTCGGATGAATAGTCTCAAGATTTGCCTTTGAAATACCTTTTCTTTTGAAATAAAACTTTAACCTCTAACAAAAATAGTTACACTAAATACTACTATTTCCACATGAATTATTATTGAAATTCACAGCCCCGCCTTTCCTCCTGAATGAATCCTAAACTTTAGACCCAATTTTAACCCCTGTAACCATTTCTTTTATCTCTTATTTTCAACAGATGTCTCAGCCGACCATCGATGAAATCAGTACTTTTGTTTGAACAAGTTCCTTTCTGCAAGCCCTGAAAAATAACTAACACACAGTATTAATATAAAAGCAGTAATGGACCTAGAAGCCAATTTTGACCAGCTGGCCTTGACAAGTCTTACAAATAAAGGATTTTGTTCCCCGCTAAGCTCAAGTAAGCATTTTATTCTTACTCTCGTTTTATCATCCAACCATACCTAGTATGGGCTGAGAAGTGTAATAAAAGGTATCCTTTTACCCCAATCAAAGAGAACTAGCAATTGCCCCCACCCTTCTCAGTAAATACAAGCCAGAGTGGTGCACAATTTAAGGTTCTATAAAGCAAGTCTCTATGTGCGTTTTGATTCAAGAAAGCTCATGGCTTCGGTTCGTTACATACTTACTACCTATACTTCATATAAGTTAATTGCATTTATTCATCAATTATCATAAAAACCTGAATGTCTTTGTTTTAAGTCTCTGATAATTATTACAACTCAATGCAATTTCAAATAGATATTATTAATTCACAAACTTTTTTATCTGCGACACTGCTACAGGTTAATTAAATATGACGATATTGAAGAAACAAATATTAAAATTCGTTTTATTTATAAACGCCTCAAAAATTGTACAGAAAGCATTTTAAATTGTTCCATACCGTAACACCACATATTTTCAATTTAAATTTAAAAAAGGCGTTATAAAAACGAAAATTTAAATGTTTAAATATGGAATGCCGCCACAATTTCAGAGAAAAGGTCTCGTCTTGTTGCGTACCGCGAGCGCTATTGTCTGATATTAATTTTCCTGTTCCTGCCGATGCATCTTTTATGAGATAGTGGAACAAAAGTGGAAGGAAAAACCCCAGCGGTTATTAAGGTGAAAATTAAATTTGTACCATTCGTCGTTTGTTGCGGATTTTATTACTGTTGGATATGGGTAATTGCTTTTTTTCGGTAAATTGGGATTACCTGCCTTTCGCTCTTTTGTGGGAAATAGGTGCATGATTTTATTACAATGAATGGGTTAGCTTTTAACGGTTGAACTAACTTTTTATTTATAGTTTTTGCTAGGGTTGAAATATTAACTAAGCATTGTTATCGATGATTTAATACTTTAAATGTTAGAAAAACTGAGTTATACAACTGTAGATTTTTGCTTCAAGATCACCTCCCAGGCTCTAAGCATAACTGTGTCTTATTTGTTATTGTTTTCTTTTTTCATAACCATGATTTGAGTTACATATTTTTACATCACTCGGGTCCCCTAAACACGTTATCTACTTACTGCGTTTAAATTAATTCCCGCATACTTAGAAACAAGTAAAATACAAAGCATTTAAATCATTAAGCCGTGGTTTCACACGTATTAAATTAACGAAATCTTCAAAGCATTATGATGTTGAATTTCTATATAGCTGTCTCCATCTTCGGCGACCGCATACACCGGGCGTCTTCTCACGCAAACGAATCGCTTGTCGCGCCTGAGTCTCTGAATTATTGATGTAATGAACATGTTTTACACCGGAGCTGATGTTCGAGTACGTTGTCGTCAAATTTTAAAGTTGTATTTGGAGTGCTTGTTGGGAACTGACTGTTGGTAAATAGATATAGTAACGCATCTATTGTTATATTATTCGTGTTCGTTATATTTTTGAAAGATTCATTCCACCATACACAATAATAAGAACAAACAGCAACTACCATTTTACCTTTTTCATTTTCTGAACGTTTTCAAGACCGCCATCAATATATTTATTGCTATAGAGGTAACTGAAAATCTACTGCACTACGTTTGGCAGTCATTTTTATGTATTTTTTGGTACTGTCAACAGTTTTTTTTTTGAGTTTATGAAAACTCTGAATATGAATGACAAAATTTTTTTTTGAAAAACAAAAATAAAAATACACCCAATAGTCTTTTAATATTTTTTTAAAATTATTGATACGCCTTTTAATTATAATACGCATTATAATGATAAATAAATGCAGGTTTCATACTTAATTTTTAAGTTATTGTATCCGAGAAGAAATTCAAATGTGAAGTCCCCAACCCGCACTGGGCACACATCTAGCCCAGCTGTGGGATAATGTATATTGTAATGGCTAATGATAATTCCTTTTCACCAAAAGGTCATTTTCCGAGGCGCTAGTAGAATCCGACAACTAAAAGAGCCCTTGAGGCCTGGGTGCATCACTTTTTGACTCACACGACGCCGTCCGCAATTTTTAATTTTCGTTGTAAAATAACGCATTTAAATAATGGGTTGTCTATGGTTAAATTTATGGTGTATGTTAAAACGTTGAATTTCCCGTCTCATACACCTAATAAATAGAAAAATATCCTATTAGAAGCCCGATTTCTTGATAACTCCGGAGACATTTTCGGTAGGTACCACAAGAGACGTCAAAAGCGTGGGTCTAAAAGTTGATTGACCCGCCTTCTTGATTGAAATGATTTGATTTGATGATAAGTTTATACTCTCAACTCCATTAATTTCAAACGCCCCACATACAATCGAATCGTTTTTTGCGGTCCGTGGCCTCAACACGACAAAACACTTAGAGCTGTCGGGTGAGGTTAGGGGCGCTCTGCTCGCAGTCTTGATCACGGTTAAGGCCTGTTTGATAAAATTTAATGACACGTTTTACGAATGTACCTGAATATTTTAACGAATGAGAGTATTTATTTAGATAGGAATTTCGTAGAAAGGCACAAAACTGATAGTGGGAAAACGGACGCCTATTTACTTAATGATACATTTTATGATGAGTGTACCTGAATATTTTAACGAATGAGAGTTTTTATTTAACTAGTAATTTTGTAAAAAGGCACAAAACTGATATTGAAGACAAAACATTCGCCTATCCTACTAATATTATAAATGTGAAAGTTTGTGAAGATGTTTGGATGTTTGTTACTAAATAACACAGTAACCACTGAATGGATTGAGCTGAAATTTGGCTTGCAAGTAAACCAAGTTCTGGATTGAAAAAAACTTTTTATAGGTATATGCTAGTAGTATATAAAGTTATTATTATGAAAACAAAAATGAAATTGGAGGAGAATCAAATCCGCATTTCCTCGGTTCTCCGAAGACCAGAAGGGCTTTGCCAATTAATACCAAGAAACTTCCGATCGAGTCATTGAATTTTTGAGTCTGTCATGAAGGCTTATAGCGCTATCTACCGTGAAGTCATGTAACATTTAACACGTTCACCGGCGGTAACGGATATCACCGTAACATGTGAACCACGCTACACGGCTAACGCAGTATTTATCCACGATTGCCTACAAGTCAGTAGTGCGGTGCTTGCCGAGAAAAACCAATACCATTATTACGAAGCAAATTCTTAGTGTCATGTGGGGCACATAACGATTATACTACCGTCAAAACAGAGTGTGATCTGAAACTTGAGTTTGACTCTGACTCACACAGATACAACGCGGATTGAATTGAAATTTGTATGAAATTTTCAGTCCTCTCCTAGCGCAATCTTCGGAGGATTGAAAATTTGCCATACTCAAATAAATCCGCGTCGCGTCTCGTGTCGCCCTGCCTGTGGAAAACCACCTTAAGTCAATACACACACGCAGTACGGCGCTGGCCGCTGTCGTTTTATAAGATCATAGTTATTGTATGGAGAAATTTTACTGTCATTCTAGTACATTCTATTATTTGGTTACCGCCAGCAAACGCGTCAAAGCGATATATCGTCCTAAGTTATCTATAAATATATCGATAGAAACGATGTGCGGCACAAAAACTGATGATACCTCTATTGAAAATTCTGTGAATTCATTCGTAAACAAACGTCCTAAGCAATAGAAAATCTATATCTCTATAGGTATATATAATCTTTATCTAGTATCCATAACACAACAAGCCTTATTGAGCTTACTATGGGGCTAGTTCGATTTGTGTAAGATTGTCCCCTAATATTTATTTATTTATTTATTATATCTTTATCTTATACATATATGTACCTATATAAAACAAAATCGGGTTAGTTACAACAGTTATAACTCGAGAACGGGTGGACCGATTTTTATGACAATAGGGTATTTGACAACAATCAAAATAAATTCATTAACTCTAACCAGCAAATTACGCTTCCAAAACAGCCCGAATAAAATCATTCAAACTTATTTTCGTGCCATCAACGATTTTACAATGACAAAAACTAAAAATAAGGCACCATGTTGAGCATGACGTCACAAGATAGTATTTCATACTAAACTGCATACTTTCGGAGCGTTTTGACACTTCATAAAAAGAAGCTCATTTGAACTGTCATCAAGTAGCCTATTGATTTTTTGGTTTGTCTCTGTCCCGAATAAAAGAATGACTGTTAAAACTTCTAAAAAATTCAAATTTCTGAGGCGAAACAAAGTACGCCGGACAACTAGTAATATATAAAAACTGTTTCAATAGTAGACTTTACCGAAGGAGCTCTATTTTTCAAGACCAAGGAATATAAAATGCGACTCCATCAACAAATAACCTTATAGAGTCCTAACGTTGTAATAAGTTACCCTTTGACTTCGAAGATATGAGCTCGTTTGACAAATGTCATCCATACTTCCCCGGCCCCAGTCTATTGAAACGTAATTTTTAAAATGTTCCAGGATTTCTCAATTTATTTTTATATAGATGTTAGGTCGTAATGTTTGCGGTTGATTCTTAATGTTAGTAATATAATTAGAAATTGATAATCAGAATAAGAGTCGAACTGAATCTTGATCTTAATAATTATAGTATTTTATGCAACAGTTGTATAAGTGGGTTCAAAAAATGCGAATTGCGTGAGTTGCGATACGAGCCGCGAATGCGGCGAGTATCGCAAATAGAGACGCAATGAGCGTTTTTTGACTTAATTATACAACGTTGCATACAATACTTTTTCTACGACTATGTTTTAAATTATAAAATACAAAATTAATCATAACCTGGAAACAAGGCAAATATGACGTTTGACTTACAGTATGTGTCTATGGTAAACTTTTTTTTTTAATTTAAAATATACTTAAATTAAAAATACTTTTTTTATGTTGGCATCAATGAATTTAGTTCGGAAAGTTTTGTTTTTCTTAAAAACCGTAGGAATTTAATTGTTTGTTAAGTTGGTAGTTGTGCATTTTTACCGTAAAGTTAAAATTGAGCGCTTAATCCTTGACCTAAGTTTAACCTAGACTTAGAAGTCTGTGGCTGCTAGCAATAACGTAAAGTGACTATAACGACACTAGTGCTGTTATGGGGAATAGAGTATAGACTTCTCTGAACTCATATTATGTATGTTTTTCATGTCACATAGCTTAAGTAACTATAAGAGATTTCTCCAGGATCCTATCCACAGAAATATATCGAGTTAGAACGAGTTAGTTAATAATTTAGTAGTTGAAAGGGGGGGGGGGGGGGGTTGAGGTTTAGTGTTGATTTAGGCTGCGGTTCCACCATAAATGGGCATTTCTCCAGAAATATATCTGCGGTCACCTCATTCATCTGGCCCTTTTTCATACTAAATGTATGGAGACAGATGAATGAGTCGCAGAAATATTTCGGGAGAAATGCCCAGATGTGCGAGGATGCGTAGCGAGGGATGTGTTTGTCATGAACCAATGGAAACAGATCAGTGGAGCGAGGATAGGTAAATAAATAAAAATAAATAAATAAATAAAAATAAATAAAATAAATAAATATTAGGGGACAATCTTACACAAATCGAACTAGCCCCATAGTAAGCTCAATAAGGCTTGTGTTATGGATACTAGACGATGAAATGAAGTGTTTCTATTGGTTCATGACAAACGCACGCACGCACGCTACGCATGCTCGCACATCCCTGGTGGGAACGTAGCTTTACTCTTTCAAAGAAGCATAATCGCTACTTCAACCAGTACCCGCTGCCTTTTATTATCAATTCCAAATTTGAAATAAAATTATCCAATCGAACAAATTAATTCGTTAACGGACCAAAGGAACCAATCAAACTACTTTAACGAACTTAACCAATTTGCTATCCGTTGAAACTTCGAATTCGGAATGATAAAATTGTATGTTATAAAATCTTTAGCGGCCGTTTAGGTTTCTCGGATCCGCCAGCCATACAAGGATATGAGCATTTTAAATTCTAGAATTTTATAACCTCATTTCATTTAAGATTCCAATTTTAACGGTAATTTTTGTGCACGTCGGTTTTCCTTGTTTTGGCATAATTTTAATCGTCCGAATGTTCTATTTGTCCGAAAACTTTTTACGCGTAATTGTTATTATATTGTTCATTTTATTTGGTTTCAAAGTTGTATTATCTGTTTTCAAGATGGTTTTCTTTGAAGTGGCATGACGGATAATGCACGAATTTTCTAATTTAAATTTATCACATAGATCTGCTCGTTTTAGGAAAAGATGAAACATCAATTTACCAATACCTAAACCTTCTGATTACTTTGGTAACACATAAATATTCGATAACGATTTTATGTGTTGTCAAATTTAATATTATTCAATAAACAGCAGTAAATAAGCAGTTGCAATTCATAAAAATAACAGACGTGAACTTTATCTAACTTTGTAAAAAGATATGTGTAGACGAAATAAAAAATTCGTTGAAATTAAATGTGTATATAATGGAAGCACAAAAATACTAAAAATAAAGCTATATTAAATTGTGTGTACTACCGGCTTGAAACACTTCATTTCGGAGAGAATCGCCCGCGGCGCCGCCTTCTTGCTTCCGATAGGTTTAATGTAATTGCTTTAAAAATCGTACTCCGTTGCACTAACCTCGCCAAGAATATTAGAGACTAAGTATATTATATTTAAAGCATTTCGAGTATTTCTAATTTAATGAATAAATGTCGTTAAGCCCTGGGTTCTTATAAAATGACACTTTTGTTACGCATAAGGTTCAAAATTACTAACGATTCTGAGCCAGAAAAACCTCAAAAGTCCATATTTTGAGAAAGTAGCTACCCCGGTATTTATTTTGGAAAACGCCCAAACATTATAATTATAGTTGAGAAGTAGCAAACACACACTCGGGTGCAAAATTTAGTAAAATTTCAAGTTGTATTTTTTAGAAAGGTGACACTATCACTTTTCTACTCATAATTATTCAAGCATTTAGAAAGATATATCAACCAAAAAAGAAACCGGCCAAGGGCGAGTCGGGCTCGCGCACCAGGGGTTCCGTACAAACTCATAAAATTCAAGAAAAACTGTACGTCGATTTGTTTAGTAGGAACAAGGACCATTAAAACAAGAGGACTGTCATTCTCCATACAAAAAGCTCTTCCCCGAATTTACAACGCCATCTATGTATAAGCTTGGTAAAATAATTATATTATTTACAATTATTCAACTTTGCCAACGTGACACAGTATTTAAATGTTAGAATTTATTTATTATTAGCTCTTTAAGAACTAATTCTTACTAAACTATGTTTCTTTGTTCAATTATAGCATAGTTAAATGTTTAGTTTTTTAGCGCCATCTAGTTTTTGCCCGGAAATCCCCTAGCGGTCGGGTTACGATCCAAAGTATGGAGAATGACAGTCCTTGTTTTAATGGTCCTTGGTAGGAGCAAATAAGTGGGCCAATATTCAGCGTTTTTACAGCGTTTTATTTTCGTCATTATTGTCTCAGTAAATATTGTTAAAAAAAACGATGCCTAGAGTTACCTAACTTTTTATTAAACCGAAAAACAGCCCCGAGTTTAATTCTAGTTTTATCAAAATTGTCACGATTCGTCCTTTCGTTATAGTAAATAATCGGCGGACAATAATGATTGCCAAACCGCGCGGCCAAAACGCTCGGAGAATCGCCCAAGTATATGTTATGATTTTTGCAAATTTCTAAAAAACAGTGCAAGTTAGGAAAGCCGTTATATTTTTCCTGTAATATTTAGAACCTGATGAGTAATGACTGTATTTACTAGATATTTTTTCTGTAATCTGAAACAGGCCATCGCTTAGTTTTGCTACTCTCCGCTAGATGGATTTTAAGTTTTTGTAAATTTCTAAAAAACTATTTAAGTTAGGAAGACCGTTATATTTTTCCTGTAACATTCAGGTTGATATTAATAATTGGTAATTATTACAGATTTTTCTGTTTAGTAACTTCGAAGATTATGGGGGGGGGGGGAATGGTACGTTTTTGGTCATAAATCAAAAAGTACATGATTAACAAAAAAAATGGCTTTGGAATCTACAAATCTAGCCCTTTCATTTGGTACCACATTTGATACAATAGCACAACACTAAATTTTCAAACTCCCATTACGGCCCCTTTAAAAAAAAGATTTTTTTTTTGTCAAATAGGGTCGGGTTAGCGACTTTTAAAACTATTCCAAATTTCAAATCGATAGCAGCAGTAGTTCCTGAGATATCTGGCTGTGACAGACGGACAGACAGACAGACAGAGTCGCACCATAAGGGTTCCTTTTTTACCATTTTGGTACGGAACCCTAAAAATACTACATTATTGAACTATAATATCTTCTGAATTTATCTTTCAATTGTTCCTTTTTAGGAACCCTCTCAAGTTTGGGCCGAATTGTTCCATTAGACACACGGCAGCCTGTCAAGCCAAGTTTGTTACTCAATAACAATGTGTAGGTAACACAACTTTGCGACGAACTCTTCCAAAGAAATGACCATGACCCTCAGTAATTAAGGAATCGATGCAAGGAGGGAGGACACAGTTTAGAATATCTTGATTATACTAGTAGGTACAGTCACCACAAGGGATTGTATTTACTTGTACACCACTTGCCATTCTTAATTTAACCGTGTAATGCAAACGGGCGTATTTCCACGGTATACGGTAGTTTTTCTTCTTACAAAAGGTTCATCGGGAGTGCGCATGTGTGCGCGCCGTGTACGGACGCACCACAAGCAAGGATTTGAGCATGCGCGAGCATGCTACAGTATGGCGTTCACTCACACAGACGCGCGTCGTGCGGCTGTGTAAATACGTGTCGCGCGCTCCTAAACGGCCGAAGTCGTACTTACTTGGTTGTCTTTATACTTTGGTATTTCGCGCACACGACCACAGTATAATAGCAGCAATTTTCTTCCTACAAAAGGTACATCGCGCGCTTGAATGTGTGCGCGCCGTGTACGACCGCACTACAAGCAAAGTTTTAAGAGGAAACAGTAAGGTCGAGAGAATTGAAAATTAGGTATTTGTAAAATGTGTCGCTATCCCGCACTGCCCGCCTCTTACCCGCAGAGCGCGATAGAGACAACTGCAGCTTGGACCGAAAATACCTTTTAAAATTTCATGGAAACAACGTTTCGTAGTCCCCTGATTTCTTCCCCAAAACTTAACCTATTTTTAGTAATTTTTTCATTTAACATTAAAGAAATGCTTTGGCCGTGTTCCTATGTTTTCCTTTTTTTTAATAATCTAGGCAAATTTGTTTTCTGGATGTGTGAACACAGCGGAAAAGCTGGCATTTTTTTTAGGTTTTTGAAGGTTAATATCTCTTTTGAGAATCAATTTATCGTAAAAAGGAAAACATAGGAGCATATCAATAGTAGCCATAGATTTTTGGACAAAAAATGATTGCTCTACTGGCATTATCCAGGGAGGAAACAGGAGACTACGTTTGTATGGAAAAACTGCCCTCCTGTTTCCTCTTAAGAATGCGTAAGAATGTTCCAGTATGGATCGCACCCACCCAGAACGACCAAAGTTAAACTATTTGTTCGTCTTTATAATTTGACACGACTGAAACATTATGATTATACATCTAAATTAAGGTTTACAAGTCAAATTTTAACGAGGTCTGGTAGAAATATGCATTAGCTGAAAAGTGAATGAGACTCGTGAAAAACACAAGCGAATGCGTTGCCTCAAAATTCTTTAGAAAACCCGATGCGTAGAGAGACAAAGAAGTCGGGTGACAATGAAATCTGCTTTTCCTCGTCATTAAAATGAAATGTTTTTCACTTTTTTCGCTGAATAGGACTAGAATGAAATTTTATCAAAATATAGTTTGCTGGATAGAGATAATGAGTTTTCCAAGTCTGGTTTCGAGATATATTTAAAAATGCAGTGTTGTTTCCCAAAACTAAACAAGGTTCAATAGAATCTGTGAAACTTTGAGTATCATGTTTTTCAACGTGTTAAGAGGAATCATGCGTAAAAAACAGTTAAATTTAATTGAAGCCTCGACTCAGTTAAAATTTTCTTACAAAGTTACTGCCTGCTGTCAGGTACAAAAAAAGAAAATTATTTTCCTTTTCTCGTAAACATTATTTTCTAGCAAATAAATGTCCTAAAAGTATGAAATTAACCCCGAACGGCCTTATCACTCTGGCGATTTGCGAGCGAATAGCGGGCGTGTTTTCATACAGATTTAGATCGCGGCAAACTCGCCGCGAGGTCGCCGCGACAAATTTTGCATGTAATTGTTTTATTACAATGAGTGATAATCGCGGAAACCGAAGACAATAATAATGTAAATAAATATTATTATGATGCAGTAGATATTCAATTATTGCTTGTAATTGACTGACTAAAATGAAAATTTACGCGAGATACACACAAGAAGATACTCCAAAGTTTGCACCATAGGTTGTTTGCATTGGATCATAAAAACCTGAGTTTACGGGAAATTCCATGAACATGTAACGGAAGTTACCATTTCATCGCGTGTTTATTTATGACGCAAATTTAAGCATTAATTTTAATGTAGATAAGTATAACTTTAATCTCTAGATTATATATATTGACGCCTGAATTTGCACCATCAATAAAGAAACACGCGAGAAATTAGTAGCTTACATTACTCTCTGTCGTGGTATTACTCTTATTTATGGGTAGATCACTTTCATGGCTTATAGACCTTCCTTAAATATGTCCCGCAAAAAAAACGAATTTTGGCTACCCTACTCTTAAGGCTCAGGTGGGGCGGGATAACAGATGACTTTTTTAAATAGGATCTGTGGCGCAAGTGATTTAATGACTAGGCCCCTATTCGACATGAGAAAATCTATAAGTCGTCAAAGACTTTGCGTCACAGACTAGGTACCTCCACTAGACGGAGCATGTCAAGGTGGGTTTAGACCAAACGAATTCTAACACAATAGTAACGATAGTTAGAATGTGTTAGAATTCGTTTGGTCTAAACCCACCTTTAGGCGACGCGCGCTCACATCAGATATGGTCGATTGTATAGCATTACGACATTACGCGACCGGCTGCTCGGCGCTCGTTCAGTTGCGACCATGTTTCTGACTTATGTGTGCACCAAACGTGAAATAAGTATTTCTGTTCAATCCGACGATAATCTCGAGACATATAATTATAAAAAAGATGTGTAACACGCGTTGTACTAGTAATATCTACCGATATTTAATCGCCCATATGCGTGGTGAGCTCGTGTCGTATAACATGCTCCGACTAGTGGAGGTGGTCTGTGCTTTGCGTTCACAGAAATACAAGGTGGCCCATTTAGATGCCCCGGCCCGATCAGTATGAGAAAGTCTGGTGAAGATCTGATCTTAGGAACCATGTCATCGTTTTTAGGGCAAAAAAAAAACCTGTGCTTTAACCGGGAATCGAACCCGGTCGCTTTGGAAAATATTAAATGCAATGGATATTATTCGTTTTAGGTATCGTGTTTCCTAGTAACATTTACTGACGACCTACACAATCGATATCCAAATAGAAATAATGTAAGTTTTATTTTTCAAAACGACCGGGTTCGATTACCGGTTAAAGTACAAGTTTTTTTTTTTCAAATCTATGTATGCAGTTTTTCTTGTCACTAAAATCGATGACAAGGTTCCTAAGAACAGATCTTCGTATGTCTTAGGGACTGCGCGTCGGCGTGCAGCTGTGATGCAGTTGCCATACAAATTGCAGTCTGTCTGTATCGGCCCTTATAGTTTCAGACTTTCCCATACAGACCGATTTAGTTCGATACACAAGTTCACATAAGGACAGGATGACCCGAGTCATCCTTCCCGCTGGTCCGCTGCTCACTCTGAGCAATCAGCGCAAAGTCAAGGTGGCCCTGGCCAAACGACCTGGTTCGACTCCAGGCGTTCAGCCCCCACCTAGCCCGATCATATCGAGGTGGACCGGGACTAAGTGAGCTGGTTCGACCCCAGGCACTCCCGGCTCCCACCCAGTCCGACTAACTCAGGGTGGTCTGGCTAGCGACCTGGTTCGACCCCAGGGAACGCCACGGCCAACCACCCGGTCCGACAATCGCTACTAAAAAAAAAAAATACAGACCGATCTAAATGGGCCACCCGGTATATCCAGATACAAGGAAACAGTTCGTGCAAACGTGTAACCAAGGACCACTAAAACATTCTCCATACAAAAAGCTGTTCCCCGATGAAAAGGCTAGGCAGTTAACCAAATGGCTAATTAACCTAGTTAGCGGCGACATGTACATCATTTTATGTCTACACTTGGCCAGAAAGCGATTTTTTGAGCGGTACAGAAAAAGCCACTTTACGGCCAGGTGTGGCATAATAGTACATTACTGCAGAGGCCGGGAAATAAGTGGTTGCCGGCCGAGTACATATAGCTGGCCGAGCGAAGCAAGGCCAGATAGTTACGAGGCCGGCAATCCCATTTCCCGCCGAGGTATGTATAGTGCTTTTCTCAAATATGCAATGAAATAAATAAACTTACTAATATCCTTACTTACCCTAAATATTATTTTAATCAGAAACTTTCTATCAGAAAGTGACGTTAGTGACACTGACATATTATATCCACAGACAATGCAAATGTCACATTCGGAAACCAGAAGCTGTTTCAGTTTACATTTTTACCGCGAATATTTAGATGAAATATTTTAAATGTGTATTCTTGTGGTGTAGTTTGCAATTTATAATAATTGGAAATTGATTATAATGTATTATTTGTTATGTTCATGTCAATTTTAAATAAATAAAACTGCAAAATATAGCAAAAATCGTTTTTTTTTTAATGGCTGAATGCCATGATGCTGTGGTCCAAATAAATGTGGAATGGAAATTAAAAAAAAATACATTGCCGGCCATGTAAGTATGAAATTCCATTCCGTGCCAAGTGTCAAGCCGCACCGGAAACGAGGTACTTTGCGGCCTATTTTTAGGCACGTAATGTCAACATTTCATGCCATGTTTGAGAAAATAATATTTATTTTGCCTGACACGTTCATAGTACGGTTATGGGCATACGGTGTAGTGGGCAGATACCTTTATGTGTGCCGAATAAACCTGCGCATTGGCATGCGGCGCACGGCGATTTGAGATTTTTATTCGTAAGTGATTAAATAGGGGATCTAAATTGAAATTCTTCGGGAGGTGTGACGAGATTCACAAGCGCGAGAGGTGATACGAGATTTTAAATCTAATTGAAATTTTTATTGTCCGAGGTGATGGATAACTTGGGGTAGCGGTAGGCCCTTTGAATTAGTAATAGGATATAATGGATATTGCAGGTGATTCGTTCTTCAAAAATTGAGGCTTGCAGTTAGTCGGAATTTTCTGCATGTTTAGTAATTTTTTTTACTAATTAGATGAACTTTAATATTTTTAGGACCAATCATTATTACTATGATTTAAGCTACGTTTATCGTAGAGTCCACTAACTATTACCTAAACTTACGCCAATTTGCTACCTTTCACCTATCGCATACTTACAAATTGCGAACTTATCTACACCCATAGATAATTAATCGCAATATGTATAAATTAAGTCTTGTTGCTATAATAATTAAATTCCTTACCTTCCCGTACAAACTGGACTTATCTGGCGATCGATAATTAATCTCAATAATCGTAAAGCAACATCGGGCCGCGGGTACTAGTGTAATCCGGGCATAATCTGTGATCCGAACATAAACAAACAGATAGTATCTAAGGATAACTCGCAATTAAAATAATAAGCAGTATTTTGACTGTATTATGGGTAGTTCTCTGCGATTTTATACCGCGATTTTTTTGTCATTACCATCGCCACTATTATTGGCGGTTTTATAAAAGCAATCAGGATCATTATGATAAAAATAGCAGAGGCACGCGACTTCTACAAGATAACCAAAAACGACTCCATAGTTTATACGGAGCTCATCTATAATGTGGCGATGGTAATGATGCGATTGGTGCGACTTTTTAGTCGCAGAGAACTACCCATTATACCTCAGCCGAGGGTATGCTAAATGGAGGAACAAAACAGGTAGGAGATGGACGGATCAAGTAAGGCCTTAACTTGCGAATGAATGAATGAATGATTTAACGTTTATTTCGCATAAAAATACACACACATACATTATAAAATAAACATCGTTTTTCAGGGTTGTTCAAAAGAGTCCCGGGTACACAACACAACGTAGTATTGAAAAAATGCGTAAAGGACAAAATTTAACTCCACACTAGCAATATAAAGTCAATGTACCTACTGTGTTAGATATACTGTGAGTTTGCAAAGGTCTAAGGTCTTGCCTGGAGCCGTCTGACCCGGGGTTACGGCTTCATTTAGGCTCAGGTTCTTCGGGGTAGGGTTTTGATTGGACTAAAGTTCTTTAGGACTCGCCCGGTTTATAATGATCGCTTGCGTTGCATGTAGGGTCCGGGATAAGCAACTAAGTCTGATGTGTTTCACAGAGTTTGTGTGATGCTATAGATAAAACTGTGGTATCCATGAAATCAGGTCGAAATAGAGTTATTTGTTTCAATATCTGGGGGCACGGCAGTGCCCCCGCCAAGTCAGACAAAACAAAGGCACGGCTGTACCATCATTTTCTCGAAGCCATTCGGCCCATTTTCAACCTCCTGTAATTTTGTGCTGGCTAAAACTAGAACACTGAATTTTCAGGGATATATAGGGCACAATAAGACTTAAGTATATTCTCGATATTTACATTCAATTTTAACGTGTAGTTTAAGAATTATTGCACGTTCAAAGTTCCTTAGTTTTGTTACTGACTGAAGTGACTGACTGACTCACTGACTGATCATCAAAATTCTAAGGTACTTCTAGCAGATCGACAAGCTTGAAATTTTAAACATAGTTAGTTTTTAGCCTACCAAGTCCTAGAAAACCTAAAAATATTGCAATTTCCGTCACAATTGCACACATAAGTTTGTAATACTATACAAATACATGCGATTTTGCGAAAGTTAATTTTGCAGTTCAAATTGGAAAAAGAATGGATAGGAATGTAATAAATTAAGGAAGAGGACTCGATTCCCACCGACTTGCCTATTATTTAACCGTGGAGGATACTTCTGAAATAAAGAATCCTCCCTCTACGGGTTCAACTAATTTTTTTTTTTTTTTTTTTTTTTATTTAATAAAGAAACAAACAGTCTCATGTAGTTGTAAATAATACAAAAACAAAAATGTATGCAGTAGACTTACAGTTTCCTAAAAATATTACAAACTAATAGCTTATACCTACTTATTATACCTTTGTGCATGACAACTTTAAATAAAAACACAAACATAAGTACCTACATGTCTTACAACCTGTCATAACAACACAAGTGAGTTAACACAACACAACTTAATTGGATTGTACAGTACATTGCAAGGATAGATTTTTTAGCTTACTTAGCTTAAAACTAAAGATATCTAAATGTGTAAACTTTTCATTATAAAGCCTGCACGCCCTTTTAATGAAACTATTACCCGTATATGCGGTTCTACTACGGGGGACATAGAAGAGTGGTTTCTTTCTACAAGCTCGTTCACAACGGCGTGGTACTCTAAAGGAAAGTGAATGTAACAGTATAGGGACATCTATATGATTGTTAACAATTTTGAAAAGAGTCAAGAAATCAAATTTTATGGAATTTGGTCTTGGTTTTGCGTGACACACAAACAAAATAAACATTACGTTATTGCTTTTTATTCACGTACTTATTCTGTACCGTTTTTTCGGTAAAATCGTTAATATCCGGACATAGTCTGGCTACAATTTAATTACACGTAAATAAACGTCTAACAGGTGGAAAATGTTTGCTTTAAATTTTTACTTTTAAAATATTCATAATTTTTGCAAGCTTCCTATTCTAACGAAGAGCTAAAATTAATTTAAAACTAACAATTTTCAGCTAACATCATCGCAAACATGCACTGCACCATAAACACGGACTGGAGAGTAGTTTAGCAACTCGCGCAAGTACTAGACTATTTGCTAGGAGAGGCTTTAGTCGATCGCGGTAATTATATAGTCTGCTGCACCTTCGAGTTTGGAATGCGGCGTTTCTGAATTTGGGAACGCTACTTGGTAGCGTCGGTTTTTACAAAATATCTAAAAGGGTAGTTCTCTGCGACTAAACAGTCGCACCAATCGCATCATTACCATCGCCACATTATAGATGAGCTCCGTATAAACTATGGAGTCGTTTTTGGTTATCTTGTAGAAGTCGCGTGCCTCTGCTATTTTTATCATAATGATCCTGATTGCTTTTATAAAACCGCCAATAATAGTGGCGATGGTAATGAAAAAAAAATCGCGGTATAAAATCGCAGAGAACTACCCAAAACTCGGCTAACTGCTATGATGTGATGGGTCTTAGGACCGTGGAAATTGACGTGTTAATATGCTAAAATCGCATAAGTATGATGTTGATGTAGTTCTCATTTTTTAGGGTTCCGTACCACAAAAGGAAAAAACGAAATGAAATGAAATGAAATAATTTATTTCTGCAAGTAGGCCTCAAGGGCTCTTTCACATGTCTGATTCTTTCTTTCGGCAAATGACATTCTGGTGAGAAGAAGCGCCGGAAGAAACTCACCAGTTTCTCTTTTCAAAATAAACATTGAGCATTACAAAAATTGTGAAAAAGCAATTTCAGTAAGTAATACAATTCATCAAACAAGTGCTTAACTAATTTACATTTCCATAAACATAAATAGTACATTACATTACTGCAGAGGCCGGGAAGTAAGGGGTTGCCGGCCGAGTACATATAGCTGGCCGAGCGAAGCGAGGCCAGATAGTTACGAGGCTGGCAACCCCATTTCTCACCGAGGTATGTATAGTGCTTTTCTCAAATATGCAATGAAATAAATAAACTTACTAATAACCTAAATAATATTTCACAAAACAGAAACTTTCTGTCAGAAAGTGACATATTATATCCATAGACAATGCAAATGTCAAGTCACGTTCGGAAACCATAGCAAAAGCTGTTTCAGTTCACATTTTTACCGCGAATATTTAGATGAAATATTTTAAATGTTTATTCGTGTAGTTAAAATTGCAATTTAAAATTGTTTATAATCTGTTAGGTATTTGTTATGTTCATGTCAATTTGAAATAAATAAAACTGCAAAATATAGCAAATATCGTTTTTTGTTTTTTTAATGTCTGAATACCGTGATGCGGTGGCCCAAATAAATGTGGAATGGAAATTAAAAAAAAATTGATTGCCGGCCTAGGCCGGCAATGTAAGTATGAATAGTACATTGTGTATCAAGGGCGGTAAGTAAGGAATTACAAACGAGTGTTTGTTACAAGGCCGAGGCGAAGCCGAGGGCTTTAACAACACGAGTTTGTAATTCCTTTACCGCCCGTGGCACACACAATGTTTTTCATCACACTTGTGAGGAAATCTGATTAAAATAACCTTACTTCACCTAAATAAAATTGTAAAACTGACAGTGACATTAGTGACATATATCAAGACGACAAGTCACGTTCGGAAACCATAGCGGTAAAGACTTAAAATGGTTGATTTTATATTTGCAAAATACTGAAATACACTATTTAAACATTTAATTAATGTTACAGAAATATGTTTTTACATGTATTTGCAATAACAGTTCTCTTTAAATAAATATTTCAGTAATAAAAGTTAAAAAAGTAAGTTGGCGTTTCCTTTGATCATGACAAATAAGAGTAAAACAGAACCAGCGTTTCAAATTTAAAAAGAAAACCATTACGCCCTAGGGCGTAATAGGTCATTTACGGCCCGCAAAACCTACGTGTAATGACACCATTTTCGAGCAAGTGTGATGAAAATTTTATTACGTGCCAAGTGTCAAGCCGCACCGGAAACGAGGTACTTTGCGGCCTATTTTTAGGCACGTAATGTCAACATTTCATGCCATGTTTGAGAAAACTAAATTTTTTAGAGATGTAATGTAAAGGGTCTCTAGGCGTCAAAACAAGATAAATTAAAAAGAAATATGGAAAATAGAGAGACATACACTAAAATTAATGGAGATGTAAGGGGTCTTCGTTGTCAAAACATGTTTAGGAGGTGTAAAGGATCTCCAAACGTCAAAATACAAAATGGGAAACGAGAAATAAACTACTTAATTATCATTAAATTTACATGCTTTACAAAAAACAAACTTACAGAAATTTAAACAAATCTGCGACTCACATAATATAACTTAAAATTAAAACATTTTTTCTCAGAGATGCATGTGGTCTCTCTTATAAGACCTGTCTGTCCGTCTGTCAAGACCCTTTATCTCGGTAACGAGTGGAGGTATCGAGTTGAAACTAAAACCATATACTCAACCATAATGCTGTAAAAAAATTAAACTTCTTAGTTAACGTAAAAAAAGATATGGCCACTTATACCACAAAAAAACGTACACTTCGACTCTCTCAAAGAAGCCAAAATTTATTAGGGTACCTACTTTGCGTTGACCTAGAACTATGAAAGGCAAGTAATACCGTCTTATACTGCAAGTATAGGAAAAAATCTGTATGCTATACAGTTGTAATTAAATCATAAAAATAAATTTGTAGACTATATTTATAAATTTAAGTATTTGTACGGAACCCTTAGTGGGCGAGTCCGACTCGCTCTTGTCCGATTTTTGCTATGTTGCAGTTAGGATAATGTGAATCCAAATTTGCAACTTCGACAAAGTTGTGCTCGCTGAGCACCACCCGAAAAACTGCGTAATTTTATTTTAATTTTTGTCACTATTATACTTATATCAGATATAATATTATTTTGTACTCGTACATGCAATAGTAAAACAGAAGGTTTCCCCGGCAGGAAACAAAATATTAAAACTTATCTTAAAAACATAAAGGGCCAGGTAGGTAAATATTATTTTTTACTTTTTAGAGTTTATTTTAGTCGGGAGTTTTTTTGCTTTAAAATATAATATTAAATTATATTATTCTTTTTGCTTACATTATAAATGATAGGGTAATATTTCACGTGTAAAAATAAAAAGTAAATATCGACTATTTGTCTGCCAACTTTGACAACAAAGATTGTGTAACACATGAGTAAATTTATCATCCAGATAAAAAATATTTTATTAGCTCAATATATCACTCTAAATGAAAAACACTTCTCTTTAAGAGTTCTTAGATGTACAAAACGCTTGCTACAGTATTTTATCTGTGATTTAAGATGAGTCTTGATATTTGAAAAAATATTATCAAGACTATAAATTAAAATCTTTACTTGCTGGTATATCAATTTTGGGCTCTAATAGTATATTTTACGTATATTTTTTTAATCTTTCATAGAGAAATATTCAATATCCAGACAAAGGTACCTACAGCTATCTAATAAGTAGCTAGCGGAACATTACAGTCAAGGTTAGCTTTTCAAGACCCAATGGCACTCAGGGAATAAGACATTTTAAACATTAGAAAAATCAAAAATAAAATCCTGTTGCTAGATTCAGTATCGAAAGTTTAAAACGTTTTTTTTTCTACTTATATTGCTCTACTGTTTACACGCAATAATATCAAATATGAGCTCCGTTACTTCAACTCAAATAAATCGTACATCAGTTGGCCTAAATTTCAAATCACGTAAAAGTCCCAGTGTTTGACACGGTAATGTCCTATAGTTGACACCTTATTATTACCTCTATTGTTAATGACTTATCATCTAATATGGAAACTACTAGAACAGTGTCAATCACTGGAACATATACCTTACTTTTGCCAAAATTTAAAGTTCTAAGTCCTCTTAAGCCTAATACATTTCATCATTCTCGTAATTTCAAGAATTGTGGACTAACGAGAGGGATGGGCCCATTCGTCGCACGTTTTGAGAATACATGTCTGCAAAATGCCGACGATTTGGGAAAATAGTTTTCAAGTGTCGTTGTTGAAGGTCGGATATTCTGTTGAAGGTGGACAATCGGACGGACATGTCAACGCATTTTCATGTTCAATGACTTTACCCGCAATCTTGCACGCGGGATGTACACAAAAATCATTGTAATATTGTATTACTTAATTAATGAAAATTTTATCTTTTTATTTATTTAAAATTTAAAGTAAAGTAAAAGTTTAAGTTTCAGTCCGTTCGACCTACTAACGGAATGAAGTTTATTATTTCATTACGATATGATGACCTATTTAAAAATCATGAAAATTTTACTACTTTAAAGAAAAAAAGTCAACGAAGTGAAATTTCAATGACATGTTTGACCACATAAAGACAGGCATCTCACAAGCAGTGGCGTGGCATCCAAAGAACTCGATTCCTATCGGGCTGCCTATTATGAGGCATTTGAGCACCTTCTTCTACAGCTCTTAAGGAAAATGTACGCCAAATCTGCACCGGCTTGCCCAAGGATATTTTTAACGCCACGCCAACGCGCTCCCAAGTACATTTATATAATCATTAATATAAATGAAATGAAATCTGTATTCATGGAGCCATTATACCTCTTATACAGCTCGTTTGCTACTTGTGCTACTATTAAGACACATTAAAAATAAATATTTTTCCGCAACTTCATCCAATACCAGTTCAAGGCCGAAGAAATCAAATATATCTCCGCGAGCGGCGAAATTACGCGAACGTTATCGCGATGCGCGGCACTGCTACCTCCGTATTAAAGGACCGTTTGTAGCAATTTAGTAGCTGGAGTGAGTCTACTGGAATCAGCTACGCTCGGCTAGTAAGCCTGGCACTTTTGGGCAGACTAAATAATATCTGACAACACTTCCTACAGCAATAAATTAGTGTCAGATGTTTATACGTGTCCCACAGTGGCGTGGCGTCCATAAAACCCGATTCCCACCAGCTTGCCTATTTTAAAGCATATGACTGGAGTATTTACTACTCCTGAAGAAAAAGTAATCCTAACCTGCTCCGGTTTTACTAAGAATACATTTGACGCCACGCCATTGGTGTCCTATCTCATCGTATATAACTGACGGTGATTGTATTAGCGGCGACTATGCCGCGAGATAGAGTCGTTTTCATATATATTGAAAGGAAGGGGATAGGTAGTTCAGTAGTGCTATAGATATAGCTCAAGGCCATATGGAGAAACGAAATACAAAAAATACGCAAACGTTATAGCAATGCGCGGCACCGCTACCTCCGTATTAAAGGACCGTTTATAGCGGTTTAGTAGCTGGAGCGAGTCTACTGGAAACAGCCGAGCTGGTGCAGTAACCGATAATAACACATATTACATATTTTACAACTCTCAAGCTCAGACTTGGTCTTTGACAGAAGTTCAAAAGCCTAAACTCGGGTTTGCCAACGAGCCCTAAATCAATATACGATTTATTTTTATTATGAGCCCTAAATCGTAGCAGATTAGGGGTAAAATTAAAACAGTTTCAAATAGTTGACGTAGCCTGGAAATCAGACAAGTTGGAGTGAGACTGGGCAGGTTATGTGTGCCGTGTGTCGAGTGAGCTGTAGCAATATCACAGCGCAGATGAAGTCGATCCTTCCATACTGTGTTTGTACATACTCGTAGGATCCGATTTGATTCTCCGTCTCATAACATTGCGGTTGAATTCACTCACTTCAATCACTCAATCCAGCTGTACTCAATCTACTCGGCCGCACTTAACAGCTGGCTCTAAATAATACAACGGCTAGCACGATAACACAGCGCAGATTAAGTCGATCCTTCTATATTGCGACTAATTGACTTACATAACAAGATCGTCTTGATTTTTCATTTTCAATCGCGACAGACTTTGGTTCAATTACCTACACTTTTTTTCAAGTATGTTGTAAGTACAAATGACCCAGCCTGAATACTCGCTCAATCTACTAGCCCACACTCAACAGCCGGCTCTAAATAATACCACAATGGCTGGCACGATAACACAGCGCAGATTAAGTCGATCCTTCCATACTGGGATTAATTGGCTTGCACTCGCGTTCTTTCGCTTCCGTTTTCTCCCATACCGAAGATTGGTAAGGCTTAAGTATTCTTTAGTTAGATTGCTCAAAGTTAAAAATAGTTTATAATACGTCGTCATCTTGATTTTTCACATTTTTTGATGACACTGTTTAATAATTGTTTTTTTTTGTTAGTAAAATTGCTCAAAGTTAAAAATAGTGTATAATGTGCGCCATCATCTTGATTTTTAATTTTTTTCATGACACTATTAAATAATTGGTTTTAAGATTCAGTAAGGTTTGGGCGACAGAAGGAAGGGCAACTTCTTTGTAAAAAAAACGGATACTAATAATTCAAACAAGACAATATTTTACGATAGTGCAATAAAAATCATCCAAATGTCGTTATAAAAAAACCTATAAATCTATTTTATTAAGTGATAAAACAATTGCCGACCACCCTCGTCCAAAATTCCATCCGAAATCAAACACAATTGCTCATGTCCAATGATTGTGATCAACCAACTAAAATATCAACTACTTATTTTATCTAACATCAAGTATATTTTTTTCTTTCTTTGATTTTATATCTTATTTCTCAAAGCACAAGTCTGATTTTATAAACGCACAAAAAATAAATACGACTTTGTAAAACCAAACACCAGGTACAGTACAGGGCAGACACTATCATAATAATGTCCGTACATGTTTTTCACCTTTCCTCCTCTAATGTCATATTTTAGAACGGGACGTAAACTATCTTCAGTCCGCTTTAAACCCCCTCGCCGCGTCTATTTTATTGGTTTGCCCGTCGGTCAGAAAACCCCTAATTTTCTGGTTCATTTAACAGACTTATGGTCTATGGAAGACTTCTCGGCGCCTCCATAGATTCCCCATTAGATTGCGTTCTCCCTAATAAATATCCTTAACGTCAAAAGGGGAAAAAAGTCGGGAAAAATAAAGTTGTAGTTTAGTTGAAGGAATTTGTTTGGTTGCGATTTACAACAGCTGATAAATCTTGCATTGTTAATACGTGGAGGTTGTAAAGAAACACAATAAAACATTAAAGGTACATACAAATGAAAGGCTAAGTCATCCACTGAAAACACGATTATCAAACATTTTAAAATACCTTTTTATGTGATCTGTGGTACTTAATTTTTTTTACAATTCGAACGCCGCGTTAAATCCGCCTTTTGTTCTTTTTATTATTGTACAATAAAGTTTGAATAAATAAACGCCATGTAAGTAAATAAAAAAATCGCCATTCCTTTTTACGTTTGAGAGACTGAGTTGTGTTTCCATATCACTCGATTGTCTGTCAACTTAGACCAGCGTGACAGGTGTAGTTTTCGACGTTAAAGAGGATTATTATTAATTATTGACCTTAATTTATGCAAATCATTTACTTTTATTATAAAACTAAAAAATAACTAAATCAATAGTCAATTTATTATACGAAGTTTTCAGAGTTAAGATGATTTTAAAAGTCATGATTGCCTGCAATCAGTTATCTCTTAAAGTCAAAACTCATATTATCTGAATAGAAGAATTTCCCCGAGATACCTACTAAATCGATAAAAAAACAGGGCCTAAAAACGTTTACAATAGAATTATTATTCATATATGATACCAAAACGCATAAAAAACCTGAATACAGCAGAAAGGATAAATAATAGGCTACACTTTCGACAAAAAATCTAGAAATACTACAAAAAATATAAAAATAACTTTGAATCGAATACTTTTCAATAGAATATTCTTTATCCATTGTCATCTAAAACTAAAATCTTTATAAAATATATATCACTATCGCATGAGCATCGTGACACCCCTGCCAGCCAAGCGTCTCGGAGGCATCGGCTGAATTATTGCACCTTATTGCGAAAGATATCACGAAATCAAAGATTGTTTTGACCGACGTGAAATATAGGTTCAGTGAAAAGTATTGACAGTTACGTAAATTCTTATATTGCTTCTCCTTTTATTTTGTCAGTTTTAGAGTTTCATTTCTCATTTTTTCGCTGAAGAACATTCTTAAAATTCTATAATCCGGTAAATTCTATACTCCGATATTGGGCGTCAAGACTAAAATGGGACTGGGACGGGCACGAATGCATCCGGAACGATGGGCTGAATCAGCAACCAGGTTGCTGTGATGAGTCAATATTTACCCTAGCTCTAAAGAGCTAGGCCATGGGTGATCAGAGGTAGACCGAAAAGAAGATAACTGTAGGATGAATAGGTCATTTTTTGACCATACTAGGTACCATACACATGTGTTTGGCCGGGACTAATGTAGGGCTAAAGGTGAGGTCTTTGCTTAGCAGTGGGATACATTATGTAGGCTAAGAAAAAAGAGTACGTATTGTTTTATTTTAAAGATTAAAAAATGGGCAAGCGTGAGTCGTGGAGCAGCGCGTGACGTGGGTAAGGGCTTCAGTGGCACTATTGGTAGTGCGCCTGTGTTGGCCCGAGGGCCATTGGCGAAGCAAGTTCGAATCCTACCCAAAGCATGTAATTCTTTTAATTTTGCTTTTAATATTTTATATTATTTTATGCAATAGTTGTATAAGTAGGCTCAAAAAATGCGAATGGCGCGAGTTGCGATACGAGCCGCCGCGGCGGCGAGTATCGCAAATAGAGACGCCATGAGCGTTTTTTGACTTAATTATACAACGTTGCATACAATACTTTTTCTACGACTAGGTTTTAAAGTACAAAATTAAACATAGCGAGCAAAGAAGGCAAATATGACATATGACTGACAGTATGTGGTATATGGTAAACTTTTTTTCATTTGACGTATACTCGCTAGTGACACGCAGTGACAATATTAAAAATACTTTTTTATGTTGGCATCAATGAATTTAGTTCAGAAAGTTTTGTTTTACTTAAAAACCGTAGGAATTTAATTGTTTGTTAAGTTGGTAGTTGTGCATTTTTTATTGTAAAGTTAGAATTGAGCGCTTAATCCTTGACCTAAGTTTAACCTAGATTTAGAAGTCTATGGCTGCTAGCAGTATATAGACTTCTCTGAACTCATATTATGTATGTTCTTATATTAGTGTTCGTGACCAAGTAAAAGACAGATAAAAGTACAGGAGTAGAAAAAACATTTTTCATCACACTTGCTCGAAAATGGTGTCATTACACGTAGGTTTTGCGGGCCGTAAATGACCTATTACGCCCTAGGGCGTAATGGTTTTCTTTTTAAATTTGAAACGCTGGTTCTGTTTTACTCTTATTTGTCATTTTCAAAGGAAACGCCTACTTACTTTTTTAACTTTTATTACTGAAATATTTATTTAAAGAGAACTGTTATTGCAAATACATGTAAACACATATTTCTGTAACATTAATTAAATGTTTGAATATAGTATTTCAGTATTTTGCAAATATAAAATAAACCATTTTTAGTCTTTACCGCTATGGTTTCCGAACATAACTTGACGTTCGCATTGTCTATGGAATATGTCACTAATGTCACTGTCAGTTTTACAATTTTATTTAGGTTAAGTAAGGTTATTTTAATCAGATTTCCTCACAAGTGTGATGAAAAACATTGTGTGTGCCACGGGCGGTAAAGGAATTACTTACCGCCCTTGATACACAATGTACTATTAAAGTGGTGGTTGTTATGAAGCAGGGGGTTGGGGGCAATCAGTTACGAGTACTAAACTTAACTCTACTTTACTGGTTCTAGACAGAGCCATGTTACTTTCCTGTCCTTTATTAAACCTCTATAGCGAGTTATCCGTGCATCGCCTCACGTGGAGCGGGCCAATTGAGTCCCGGGTTCGAATCCGGCGGGTATCGCTCGATCTTTTGTCTGTGCGTGCCTGGTAACATTATTAGTTAGACGATTTTATACGTTGATAGCGATCGCTAATCTTGTAATGAGAAATGCATTCTAGTGTTTCTGGCATGTCATGTTATTATGGAATAAATTTATCTATCTTACAGTTTTACAAAAAAAAGAAGTCTACACAAAAATATTTTTACAAATGAATTCCTGAAAAGATTCAGAAAAAGTACAAGACAAGGTCAAATATGATTTATCTCTTATATTTAATTCATTTTGCAAAGGTCAAATATGATTTATCTCTTATATATTTAATTCATTTTGCAAATAAATAGGCCACATAGGCGCTTTTACAGCGCTCTAGCAGCGCTTCCGAAAATATGACCTCGGGTGCGAATAAATAATCATCACACAGTGTCTCATATAAGTTATACTAGTTTGATAGTCGATGGTGCAACAAACGCCTCCCAGGAAAGCGTAAAGTGAAGCAACCGGTGGAAAACTTGGATAACTTGGGTATCGTGTCGGTGGCACAATTGCTAGTGCGCCTGTGTTAGTCCGGAGCGCCGTCGGAGACGCAGGTTCGAATTTTACCCGAGGTTTTTCAATTTTCGCTTCTATTAAAAATACTTACACTTCGTTGGGAGACGTTAATGCCATAACAAAAAATCACATAAAAATATCATCATCAATTGTTAGACCACCGACAAGAGTTGTCGCCTATCTATTCTATATTTATATTTCAAAAATAGAAACAAATCTACCTAAAATAAAAATAAAATATTATAAAAAGAATATCCCCTCAAGCAGCTCCGCCTGTGCCATGGTACCCATTACGCTGGCAGCATTACCTCTCTGAATGGCCAGGGCAATTTCAGAGGTATGTGCCAGCTCTGGAATGTCCCGAGGGCCGAGGCATGTACCAGCCGCGGCGACAGGGCCTTCACGAAGGTTTTAGGTCTATTTAGTTTTTTTTTTCTCTAGCCTGTTTCTGTGTCCCATTGCTGGGCAAAGACCTTCCTTTTTTTCAGCCACCCGTCTCGGTTTAATGCATGCTCCTGCCACCCGACTTGAAATGAGTCCAGGTCATCCCGCCATCTCCTTTTCCTATTTAGTTTCAGGTATTTTAAATTTAATCTTGTTTTTCCTCTTTTATTTCATTATCTGTGTGTACTTATGTGCTAAATAAAACATCTATTTATTATATTTAATATTGCCTTATAACTTAATACAAGACACACATAGCACATTATACCTAACTGACACAATGTCTAAAAATCCGATATAACGTAGGTAATGAGGAAAAGATGGCGGCGTTAGATAGTTTTCATAGTGTCGCCGGCGATAGCGGTGAGCCGATTGGATTAAGTAATTGAGCAGATAATTGGGCGGGAATCAAAAGATTTTCGGCCATTGTTGAGGGTTTATCCATTATCGGGGGATCAGATAAGGTTAATGGATTTTTGGAATTAAAACTAGCCGATGGAATCTGTACAATGTATAAGGAATACATATGGCCTATAAATATGATAAAGAAATTCGCGATGCACCAAAATATTTAGATAAGTTTTTTTATAAAAAAAATTCTCAATTAAGAAATAATAAAAAATAAATCCTGTTGTAGGGTAGGGTGACAATCATACGTAAATTGACCTAGTTCCAAGCTAAGCAATGCTTCTGTCGTGTAATTGTTTATATTTCTTGTAAAAAAAACTTGTCTATGATGCGCCATCTTTCTACTTCTACAGAAAATGATTACTACCCTATAAAAATATTGCTCCTACTGAAAACTTAGTAGGAGAATTTCACGGAAACGTTACTTAAGCGACAGCTTTTTACCCAACTGCGGTAGAGCCCAAGGAGGGTTATGTGTTTGACCTGTATGTATGTATGTCCCAGTAGCGTGGCGTCCAAAGAACTCGATTCCTACCGGCTTGCCTAAATCACACATTTGAGCACCTTATTCTACAGCTCTTAAGTAAAATGTACGCCTAATCTGCGCCGCAAGCGCCCAAGGATAAGGATTTACGCCACGCCACTGCTATGTCCGTTCCTATGTCCGCTCGTAACTAATCAACGGCACAACCGAGTTTGATAAATGATACATCATTAGATTCGCCTTGATGGCGCAAGTGTCACTAGGTATAAAGTTCGTTAAAATAAACAAAATGGCGGATTTTATGCACTTTTAAATTGCACCGCGGTCGGGTTTTTTTAGTAAAAATACTTATTAATACTGTTGACATGTAAAATTATGAAGCAGAATGGTATGGTAATATTATAGCTTTGCTTTGATATTGGTAGTGTATCTTAGCAGCTAATAAGTTTTATTAGGGTAGCTACCATAGCGTTACGTAAGCGACAAAAAAATTCGTGGAATGCTCCAGTAACATATTTCAAACATATAAATTTACTGGAGAAAAAATACTGTTCGCATTTAAAACTAAGCAAATATATACACTAGTGGCGCGGTGTAAAGATACCCGGGCAAGCCAATGTACATTTTTCTTAAGAGCTGTAGAATAAGGTGCTCAAATGCCTGTTATTAGGCAAGCCGGTAGAATCGATTTGTCAGCCACGCTACTGATACCTAGATACTCGATAAAAAAACATTAATGTTAAAATAAAATTTCCAAAAAAATCCATTAACACCAGATAATTAATCATTACCACGTAACACGGCTATTTTTAGCCAACTATTATAGAAAATTTCAACCAAAACACGGCAATTACCAAAAACACTCTCAAATTCAAGACGCTTTTTCATTAATTACCGTCTAGGAACAATATGGGGCGCTCCGAGCAATCGCGCACTCTCGCAAAATTAATATTGACGCTCCTTGTTATCCAGCCTTTATAATAATACTGCTTAAATACGAGCTAATGAAATTTCGTTAACACTCCATTGATGGCTTTGTGGATCTCATATGCGTTGCTTCTACTTTGAGATACGAGTATGTTCCAAGGGTTTGCTCTGCAATTAAAAAATCTTTAATAATAAAACTGATTTTTTTATTGAAAGAGTTTATTGGCTATTCTACAACATGTGATGCGATATTGTATAGTCTATTTTTAACCAAAATTTATTTATTGATATATATTACAATGTCACTTACAGTTAAATATACTAGGCATGACATAATTTAATTTGATTTGATTACATTATTTAGTATAATAACATGCACAACGGTACGTTAAGTCAGCTGTTGACTATGGTGCTCGAGGCTGTTAGAATATTATTTGACTAATTTGAACATAATAGTAATACCACTAATTTGACTACCGGTCTTATTAAATTTGTGTGACTGTGGATGTATAATGGTCAAAGACTCCTTTTAAATACTAAAAATAGACAAAGGATAAATAGGCACTATAGTCAATAATAAGGTGTTATTATAAGAATATGATGTAGAGAAATATCAATAATTACTAATGCTTTATATTACATTAAAAATAAGTGTCTCAAATGACAACCAATTGCCACTCAAAGTGACAGACAGCTGGTTGTCGGTTGAGGGGTGTAAGGGTCAGGTAGATGGGCTATAAAATGACTGCCCCTGGCGAATCTGGGTCATTCTGCTCCGATCACTGCCAGAGACATTACTCTCTACCAGTTACGTAATTAAACTATCTTAATTGTTTGCTATTAGTGCTGATATGAATCATACTGTGAAACTTAATTATAACCATAGTATTGTAACAAATATTGTAATGCCTGATGATTTAAAAGAGAACCTGGTGAGTTTCTTCTGGCGCTTCTTCTCACCAGAATGTCATTACCGAAGCAGCCAAAAGGATCAGACGAATAAACGATTTGATCTGACATGAATCCTCTTCTTTAACCAACATACCTCAACGGTGAGAATTCTGCATTTAACCCTTTCGCCATAATCTTTATCTAACATCAGAAGTTGGGATTTACTCGTATCGCTTACATGATGATCCTGGCAAGGAAATCGACACGTGTATTGAGATTTCGACGACTAGATTATGAATCAGCTATCAAGGATACGGCTGTGATGTATCGAAGAATCATTTTATAAGAAAAGAAGTCAATTTCTTACCTTCAAAGCAAGTCCAGCAACTGCACAACAGTCAACACCGTGAAATATAGTCGAAGAAAATGAAGAATCCTTCAGAAAGTACGGTTTCAAACCGCAACAAATGACATCATTGATTTTGAGGCAGCAAAAGAAGATTTGTCGTTTCGGACCACATTACTACACACTACGGATGACATACGCTATAAGGTGACATGGGTGGCAACGGCTCTTCAGGCGCGTTAGTCAACAACAGTTGGTGCAACAGCGTGTGGAAATCTAATCTGATCTGGTGAGTCGTAACCATTTTATTACGATTCTTGACCCGAGTATTCTCTCACAAAGCGAAACTTTACTTTTAATTTGTTAGAAAAACTTTAATAAAGTTTGCCATTAGAGATTAATAATGAAAAAGTTGGCAGTAACAAACAAGTTCACGAAGTGGTTATTTATGACAGTCACTTATGTTTATGTTCTACCCGACAATTGTTCGAATTACAATATTGTAACTGTTCGAGCTGTTCTGGCTATAGTTTTCTCCGTTCGTAAAACCGAATCAAGACTACGTTTATCGAAAGGAAAATAAATGTTGTCAATCGTTGTTTAAATTTAATGATTTTACGAACACCTAGTTACGTATTGTGTTTAGAAGTAATGTAAAGTTTACTGTTGTGAGAAAGAGGCGCGGTTCTATGGATTCTAGCGATTGAAAATATTACTATGTTGTAGAAGTGGTCTTGAGACAAATACCCTTTAATTTTAGTAATTCGGAAGTTTCCGTGTAGTACAGTTTGTTTGATTTTTAAATTTGGTAAACAAGACAAGTGTCCTTTGGAATCATAATGATCTCAGTGGTGAATGGATGTGTCGCATAGTACCACAGGGTTGTTTTATGTCAAGTAACCACAAGGATGGTTGTAACGTTACAAAGATCAAAATCAAAATAAAACAAAATCAAAAATATATTTATTTTCAACAGTCATAACGTAAGTGTGTCGAATTCTCCTTTTAAGTCTAAACTTGTGTAAGGAGAACTCGCTCCTTCATCCAAGTTTTATACAGTGTTAAAAATAAATAACTAACTTAATAACTTAGCTATAAAAAGTAAATAAATAACTAGCAAACTTATGGGGCAAGTTAAATATAAATTTTAGCTTAAATAAAAGTTCAGATATCCTTATCAAATTAAATAAATAACTATTATGGTACCTTGTGGGCCAGTATAGTAATTAACAGATATTGGTTTTGTGAGTTGTGTTGAGTTGGTGAGATTGACTGAATATGACCTTCAGGAATTCTTCGGCTGTCGATTAAGAGCTATTTAGTATGCAATTAATGTGTCAAAACAGTACTGAAGTGGCTACTACACTAAGTACTACGAAGTATTGAAATTAAGTTGGCTGCTAACATTTTTGGTCAGGAATGACCGAGCGATGACAAAGACTACTCTCCGTATGTTTTCTTTTCAGATGCACATGAAGACGAACAACTATTTGCACGTGACGGGCCGCTACGCGTTTTCTTGTCCACTCCGAGGCAAGCAGAGGAAATTTGCGAGAGATATTAATTGCTAAAGAAAAACTTCGTACCTATTTGGCCCGGTGAATGGGTAGATTGTTATTGTAATATGTATTGTGTAATAAAGAAAAAAAAAAATAATTAAAAAAAAATAATAAAAAAAAAGAGAAAAAAATACTGCTGGACATTGTGTCACCTACCGACTCTGTAAGCACGCCGCAGCAGGTGTTTTTGAGTTATGGTAGATTTGGTAGCACAATTAAAACACAGGACGCTGTGGGCCGTATGGCACTGCTGGACATTGTGTCTCCTACCAACTTCGTATACACGCGAAGCAGGTGCTTAGAGTTGAGTAGACGAGATAACACAATACTGCTGAAGTAATGTGAGGTCGGCATAAGGATACACGGGCAGCAGGTGACACTTGGCCGTACCGAAGTATCAATGATTTTGTAAAATAGATTAAGTGAATGAGTGTGAATTAATAGATAAAGATATTTGTATGATCATACAAGCTTTTCTACATACCATGGTGGGTTGTACTTCGGGAACGAAGTATAAGTCAGTATGGCCGTGTTAGAATATTATTTGACTAATTTGAACATAATAGTAATACCACTAATTTGACTACCGGTCTTATTAAATTTGTGTGACTGTGGATGTATAATGGTCAAAGACTCCTTTTAAATACTAAAAATAGACAAAGGATAAATAGGCATTATAGTCAATAATAAGGTGTTATTATAAGAATATGATGTAGAGAAATATCAATAATTACTAATGCTTTATATTACATTAAAAATAAGTGTCTCAAATGACAACCAATTGCCACTCAAAGTGACAGACAGCTGGTTGTCGGTTGAGGGGTGTAAGGGTCAGGTTGATGGGCTATAAAATGACTGCCCCTGGCGAATCTGGGTCATTCTGCTCCGATCACTGCCAGAGACATTACTCTCTACCAGTTACGTAATTAAACTATCTTAATTGTTTGCTATTAGTGCTGATATGAATCATACTGTGAAACTTAATTATAACCATAGTATTGTAACAAATATTGTAATGCCTGATGATTTAAAAGAGAACCTGGTGAGTTTCTTCTGGCGCTTCTTCTCACCAGAATGTCATTACCGAAGCAGCCAAAAGGATCAGACGAATAAACGATTTGATCTGACATGAATCCTCTTCTTTAACCAACATACCTCAACGGTGAGAATTCTGCATTTAACCCTTTCGCCATAATCTTTATCTAACAAGGCCATAATGGTCTCAAAATACCGTCCGGCTGCGGCTAAAAATCTCGGTTCGGAAGTCCAGAAAATGTCAAGCGTTTCGTCCTGGTCGAGTATGTCGTTGATATACTTTACAGCGCGATGTAGCGGCGAGTTGGACAGTGCCTTAGTACGGGTAGGTGGTCGGGAGGCAGAGCAGGGGGAATATAATGTGGGTTATTCTTCAGAAATATGTCTGCGACTTATTCCTCTGTCTCCATACATTTAGTATGAAAAAGGGCCAGAGGGATAAGGTGACCGCAGACATATTTCTGAAGAATAACCCACGTACTGGGATGACATTAAAACGTGTAATGTTAACATTTTAGTTTATGTTAAAATGTGACTGTTTTTGTTGTATGTATATAGCCCAAGAAATATACAAAGGTTTTTACATCGGGCTTTATACACGATGTGGGAATGAGTAACGCGACAAACATTAAGTAAAAATTCTAGTGAGTATAGGGAGTAAAAAAGTTATGAAAAATGCATACTTTCTAAGATATCATTTTTAAAATGAAAACACACAAGCGTGTAACAGCCCTAAGCCCTAAAAATTGTGACAAGATACTTTTACTACATTTTTTTATTCCACTAGCTAAACAGCAATGAACCTTTCGTAGCATTTGATGGTAAGCGAATACGAGGCCAAAAAATTTACCTCTTGTTCCTATTTTAACTTTTTTTCCTTATTAATATCTTTTTCTCCAGTAAGGACTTGTTTACAAGGAGGGGCTGAATTTACTGATTCATATTATTCCAAAAAACTAGTAATGTAAAATTACCGAATTCGACCTATGTTGATATAACAGTTTTTACTTGTAATTACATAATACGGATACGTGGTTAAAGTTTGTCGGGTTACTCGTTTCCCACCGTGTATATAAAAGGATGCCGGCGATTTTTTTGTGTAATATTTTCTATACCGTGGAAGCCGCCTTAGCGCCAGAACCAACGAGTTTGTTGTAGTACTTTATAGGTAAAAAAATAGACTATAGAATATTTACAGAAGAAAGGGACAGATTTTTTTCTCTTTAAATTAAATCTTTATTTGATAAAATTTTAATAAGACTATTGTCTTATGCGTCATAATAAATACTTATATTTTGCATATGATCTAATTTCTGTAGATTTATTTCTTTTAATTTCAATTTCTTTTGCAAATAGGTTTGTTTAAAGAAAAATAAGTCATATTTTGTTCGTTACAAAGTTGCAGGAAGTTGCATCCACTCGCTATCATTATTCGCACCTGGAACTGTACTGACCTTAATAAATGAAATTTATATTAGGCATTATCAACGAGACACTATCTTTGTTGAACGCAACAAAGTCAACTTAGTGCGCAATATCTATAAAAACGAATGACAATGCTAACGTCTAGCCCAACGCACTTAAACCGAGAGAAACTTACCTAAATCTAAAAGACAATATCCCTCTCAAACACTAAAGGCGGCACGTGCCCAGACATTACTCACACACGCATCATAAAAGAAAGTAAAAGAAAAAAAATAATTTAACACAGAAACACTTTCGAAGAGATAAAAGGAAGCGTGAAAGTGGGAAAGTTCTAACAATTCCAAATTCGAACTGTACTGGGCTCAAGGTACCTCCCTGTGGTACCCCCCTTTGTCTAAGTTGGTATTTGAGCACGAACTAGCGAACCATTGTAAAGATCCGAGTAAAAAGGTAAAAGATACAAGTTCCGATGGTACAAAGACTGACTCGTGAGATTAAAATTGTTTTGAAGGAATTTTGTCATGTCTCGATAGTTGGATGCATTGTATTCTTTTCAGGGGTTTTTTGGGATTCGAGTCACGTTTAGTTTGATAGGGAGTGAGAAGGGAATGTTGCCAAATAGAATCTATGCGCTTAAGTTGCTGCTATACAATGATCAGGTTTAGCTTCATTTAAATATGTATACCTATACTCATGTATACATATGTAAATAGAGAGTTGAACTAACTCTGAATGCTTAAGAGACGAAAGCTAAAGTGATTTAAGTTTTTGCATGAGAGAATATGAATTTAAATAAAATAAATTTGAATATAATATCTAAAAGGCTCGTTCACGGTCTCAGGGGTAATAGAATAAAATATATCAAGCAAAAGACAGCAAATCCTTTAAAAATGAACCACTCCATCCCGATTGCAGAATTAAATTTACCTCAAATTCCGGAACTGCAACGCAACGCAACCCACAGAACCGAAATGTCAAAGCATCGCGTTCTCCGAATTCCGTCGCGCCATTTGTTTTCTGAGTCTCACTTACTGCGAATTTCGAATTCAAGAAAGTCGTTCCACAGTCGGATCGCGTATGGCTCGACTTAGCAATCTTTGTGTCAAAGGATCTTTTTGATTTATATGCGTGAGTAGTGAACTGGCGCTCTGCTGGCGTTTTTATTGTGAATTTTATTTGCATGTGGAATCGGTTGGGCTGCGCGTGCGGATTTTACGTGTGATCAAAGATGGGGTATTCAATATGTTTTTGTCTTGGGTTTTGTTATTCAGTCTCATTTAAATAAGATTAAGTGCCACAATTATAATGGGAACACTCCATCATTCCAAAGAGTCGTAATCTTAAATGCATCATTATTCCAAAATGTTATCATTGTGAAAACTATTCTCTGTTGATCGGTGATTTTGCCCTGATAGTATGACCAAAATTTATAATACGGTTAGGTTAGTGTTCGATCCTGAAAAAAAAAACCTTTCAATCCAACGTAGTTTTGTTCCAGGATAGTGAAATTCGGAGGAATGATACTTAGTAATTAATCACAAAGTTGTACTATTATTTGTATAAGAAATGTTTCCTAATAATTCATTTCAATACTCACGATTTTTGCAATAAATAAACGAACTTTAGCACCCCCATAGTATCATAATAAATGGCCAAAAACAACAAACATAAAGGCACCAAGGACATAAATAATGTTTATTCACGTGGTAATAATTCAAGACTATCTATCTAATAATTGATTCCTTGAACTTAATTTAGTGCTGGCAATTTATTATGCTGTGAATACGAATTCTGCTTACCTTTTGTCTGCTTTAAAACATGATTTATCGTTTCAGATTCGGGGTCGACGCACCAAGGTAAGTCAACTATTAGTCTATAAATTTTTAATAGACACTATTAAAAGCTTTCGTCATCTATTCGTTAACTAGCAATTGTGTCTTTTTTTGAGGACTTGAAATAATAATAAACAACATTAAAAATTTGTTTTCAAGTAGGTACATTTGTTTCCCAACTGAACTTGATAAGTTTATACTTATTGTAAGTTTAACAACTAATACTGCCTTAATTTAATTAATATTAAAAAACAGTGAAAAGTAATGATTAATTTTTGGTATATAGTAAAAGTCTTTGTTCAAAATGACTACCGTTTAATAATATAGGTGTCTAAGTAACAATACGTCACTATGACGTCTTCGCAAAGCATCAAACGACAGATTTCAATAAAATTAGAATTTTAAGCCCAAGTATCGCGATAATAAATATTTATCCGATCCAAGAGCAGGGGTAGCAATTAGCACCGCCACCGCCTATGGAATTTACATTTATTGCCTTTTGCGAGTGCAGCGTTAATATTAGCCCGCGCACTTGAAATTCATTAGCACATTTTACATTTCGGGCGAAGGCAAATTTGTTATGTACTCAGTCACGGGATCACAATAGTTATCCAGCCTTATTTATAGGTATTGGAGTCGTTTCTTGCAAGACTGTATTTTGAGCGAAAGGAAGGTAAAATTTGGGAAGGAATAATGAAGAGTCATTAATAGGTACGCTTTATTTATAACTATAGCTTGGCAACTTCGTTGGTGACACTCAAATGTGTGCTTTTTGTTATGTGCCGTTAGTGCCTTACATAAGTTACCGCCAACACGAACGGCGACCGACGGAGGCAGCCTCTGCAGGCAACCGCTCGTGTTGGCGGTAACTTGTGTAAGTAGTTATGGCTGCACATAACAAAAAGCACACAGGTGAGTGTAACCAACGAAGTTGCTAAGCTGACCGTAACTTCGTTCGTGGAAGTGATTTCTTATATGACCGGGGTCATCTAATCAACCTACCTATTAATGCCAAATTTCATGGAACTTGGTGTAGAAGTTTTTGCGTGATGTACGAACAAACATGAAATTTCTACGATTTTATAATATTATGTATAGATCATACAGTCACTTTTTATTGTTTAAGTACCTAATACCTAATGTGATTAACTACAACAAAACTGATGAGTACTAGCATAAACATTGCATGGACAAAGAAGTTCAAAATGTGAATAAATCATCTTTGAAGGCCTTTTTCGAACCTTAATTGAAAAAAAAAACTAAATTGCGGGATAGCCGCGCGCACTTGAAATTCCCAAGCACATTTTACGTTTAAGGCGAAGGCCAATTTGTTATGTACTCAGTGACGGGAACACAATAGTTATGGAGTCAAACTTATTTATTGAAGTCGTTGCAGTTGTTCAACTGATTTGAGCGAAAGAAGGGTAATTTTTGGAACGTTTATTGATACGATTGACATAAATCATTTTTTTATTCATAAACATTCGACCGCGTATTATTATTTGTTATAGTCAATACGTAATAAAAGATATGCAGTCGTTTAAAAAAAAGGAAATAAATTATCTATATTGATGCTATGCACATTAAAATAGCAAAAAAATTAAAAAAAAACAAGGGTT
Organism: Eudemis profundana; assembly: GCA_947034925.1. Taxonomy (NCBI): domain Eukaryota; kingdom Metazoa; phylum Arthropoda; class Insecta; order Lepidoptera; family Tortricidae; genus Eudemis; species Eudemis profundana. The sequence continues at coordinate 2,147,287 of OX344800.1, read as the reverse complement.
TGATTCAAACCTTTTTACATTGACAAAATTACGATTTAATTAATTAAAACAGCACACTACTTAAGAACTATTTTTGTGAAAATAAATGCATCAATTTGCTGTCTTTGCGTCCCGTATTCAGTCCAAGGAACACAATATCCTAGAAACTAAATAAAATGCAAAACACATTCCCAACGTCCCTAAATGCTCCTTTGACAGACCGAAATCATTAAGAAAAACGGATTGCAAAGGCTTTGTCCCGTAAAAGGGAATCGTCAGAACATTGGCAATTTACCCGAGGCAGGCCGGAAATATTGATGGTAATGATGTATTAGCGGTTACGTGCGGGGACATCAAATTAGGGGGGTTTACGTTGACGTTTTCTGTACGCGCTGCTTGGGTTCCTTAAGGAGGGTTCAGAATAAAAAAGAAAAGTAAGAAGATGTTTATTTAACAATTTTATTTAGGTTAAGTAAGGTTATTTTAATTAGATTTCCTCACAAGTGTGATGAAAAACATTGTGTGTGCCACGGGCGGTAAAGGAATTCCTTACTTACCGCCCTTGATACACAATGTACTATTTCACGCCACTGCTCCCAAAACGGTGAGCTTGGACAGTGTATGATGCAAGCCAACAATGTAATGAGACACAACACACGGAAGAAATAACTTTGTTGGTCAGTTTACAACTGCCAATGAGAGCACGCCGTATACCTCAGTGACATTATAATAGACCAATCAGATCACGAACTGTGCCGCAGCACGTCACGTGACTTCGACAATACTACATACAGCCACTGTCGCGCTAGAAATTGGCAAAATTAAAAAAAAAGAAGAAAGAACATGGCGGAACAATTTATTAGTTTTTAATATTGTGTTATTTTCTAAGATAATTGGGCTTAAAGTATTTGTATGTATAAAATAATAATGCTATTCGGTGTTGAAGAATTGTCCACGGTAGGTGTATTGCCGAAAAATACAACGTGGACTTTTGCATTATTGTATTTTTGGTATGATATTATTATTATTTCCTCGCAGTAGGCGTGAAAAGTACTATATTAAGTGTCGGCCGAAAGTAACTTTATGCCACACCTGGCCATAAAGTAGCTTTTTCCGCGCGCTGCGCGTACGGAAAAAGACGCTTTCTGGCCAAGTGTAGACATAAAATTATGTACACAACATGGGAGGTAATAAAGAAAGCCCTCGATCGCATATTTACGTCCCTCGCTTGCAGCTCGGGCCACAAACATCTGCGATCTCGGCCTTTCTTTATATTACCACCCTAGTTGTGTAATGTACTATTCCAGCCTCTACAACAATGTACTATTGTCCCGTCAGTGTTTGAAGATAAAAAACCCATACGGAACACATTCCTGTTTTCAAGCTGCGTTCTTTACCATTATATTTTCGCTAAACCACAACAATTGATTTGTGTATTGTGCTTGTTTATTTGCCCAATAAGGGGGATTTCAGCAACCGCGGGCTGAGCTTCCCTCGTAATTTGGCTGTCGATGTTTTCCCCGTCCTTGTATCTGTCACAAGTGTTTTTGGATAAAAAACGGGATTTTGCGACTGGAAATGAATTTGTAATACTTTATAGTTTCAGACATTTTTTTACAAAGTTCAATTATGGTTATTTAATTATTTTTTTTCCCAAACCAATGCCATCACAATTTATTTCTTTCAATAACAACTAAGAAAACAATAAATAACAAAACAATACGTTATACTAAATTAAATAATTATATTAACCCTAAAACTAAAGCTAAATGATATCTAAAAAGGGCCCCCGTGGCATTTCTTTCTTAGTTTCTAACTTTGTAAAATTTTGATTGTGGTATGGGAAATTAGAAAAGAGGTTCAATAGAAGCTAGTATTACCTTAAAGGTTATTTCTATTGGTTTTCCTTCGCCATTACTTAGTACCTATTACGACTTTTATTAACAGTTTCCTAAGACACTTTTTGTTATTGTTAAAAAAAACTACATTTACAGGTTAGGTACAAATGTCTATTTCACTATATAGTAGAAGAGAGAGAAATAAAACAATCGAGTCTCTTACAATCTTTAACCACCAGATCCCTAAATACCTACGACATTTACAATTCTCTTCTCATCTCACAACATAGGTACGTAATGTGATTTAGACCCTCAAAGAACCTCCTAGACGCCAAAGCTTTTTTCCTCCGTTTTTCTGATTCATCAAAATCAGTATCAATACTATCAATAGTGACAATACAAACAATTACGCTGATTTTTGTTGGCGTAAACAATTTATGGACATGTCGTTAATTTTTATCCAATTGCTTGATTGGCGGGTGTCCGGTGTATCAACAGGGGCGTTGCGCAAACCTTGTGCTTGATGCTTTGAATTTAAATGTTTTTTGTTTGTAGACGCGGTCTGTCTTGATGAATCTTCTTGTTTTTAACCAACTGCGGCGAAGCCCACAAGGAAGGTTATGTGTTTGACCTGTATGTATGTATATCCGTTCCTATGTCCGCTCGTATCTACTCAACGACACACCGATTTTGATAAATGATACATCATTCCATTCGTCTTGATGATGTCACTGGGTAAAACTCATAAAAATGCATTGCGCGGTATTTTTTACCGCAGTCGCGTTTTTTTTTTATTTGATTCTGTTTAGGGTTTAAACCACCTCACTTCCGTGGACGCATTTTTGCCGAAATCCCTGCTGATTTTAATGGGATATCAGACTATTTATTAAAAGTCCTGGATCACTACCAAATAAATTAAAACGCCACACAAATTTGCAGGGATCTCGACAAAATGTGTCCACAGAAGTGTGGTGGTTTAAACGCTCGATTTTAGACCCTTTACCGAAATCCCTGCTGATTTTAATGGGATATCAGACTATTTATTAAAAGTCTTGGATCACTACCAAATAGATTAAAACGCCACACAAGTTTGCAGGGATCTCGACAAAATGTGTCCACAGAAGTGTGGTGGTTTAAACGCTCGATTTTAGACCCTTTACCGAAATCCCTGCTGATTTTAATGGGATATCAGACTATTTATTAAAAGTCCTGGATCACTACCAAATAAATTAAAACGCCACACAAGTTTGCAGGGATCTCGACAAAATGTGTCCACAGAAGTGTGGTGGTTTAAACGCTCGATTTTAGACCCTTTACCGAAATCCCTGCTGATTTTAATGGGATATCAGACTATTTATTAAAAGTCCTGGATCACTACCAAATAAATTAAAACGCCACACAAATTTGCAGGGATCTCGACAAAATGTGTCCACAGAAGTGTGGTGGTTTAAACGCTCGATTTTAGACCCTTTACCGGTTTTCTGTCAAATTGTGCAATTGTCTCCAATCAAGCTCAGTATAGGAAACTATTTTTATATGACATTCACAAAGTAAGCAATAGTGAGTGTTTTTAGTTTTTAGTACACTTAATTTTAACTATGATTCTATTTTAATGTTCTTTAAGGGTTTTATTTTGTATTAGGTTATCGATGCTTGTATTAATAAAAAGCAATAGTGATATGTAATTAAATTGCTTTCACTCAAAAATATTTCTACTCCTGAATAACACCATTCTTCTTTTAATTTTCTTTTAAAACACCACTCTTGGATTATAGGACCATTGAATGTAATAATTTCATATAATTCGAATCTTTAATTTTTTGTCAATATTTCTTAGTTTTTTCAGATTGAGTTTTGACTTCTTAAAAAAGAAGATACTTGATGCCAGTACTTACGAGTACTAACACTCAACTATTTCAAACGTCCTAGTTGCTTCGCGTACTTATTTATCGTGAGCTTTATAGTTTTTTAAGTAGATTTCAGAATCCGGTGCCGGATAGATTCTTGGAAGTTTTAAAACGAATCCGGTGGTGCTTCGAGACGCTGATGGTGTTTCGGTGTAAGCCGCACTATTTAGCGGATCAGCCGCCGTGTCGCATGGGATTTGAATGAGGGTGGGCGCGGGCGGGGCGTGCGTTAGTCGCGGTCACGACTGTCGCAAATCGCATGTTAAAACTGTCGATAGTATTAGATATCAGTAGCGTAGCATCTAAAGAACTCGATTCCTACCGGCTTGCCTAATATAAGGCATTTCAGCACCTTATTCTACAGCTCTTAAGGAAATTGTAGGGGAGGCCGGGTATGGTTGTCTCACGGGTTGGTTGTCACAGCAGCCAATTAAATAATACGAAACGAACGAATAATTGCATCGCTCGGTGTTAAAAGATCGCAAGAGTTTCACCTCCTTCCCTACTTCACCAATCGATGCACTTATTCCTTCGTTTCGTATTATTTAATGGCAGCTGTGATAACCAACCCGTGACACAACCATACCCGGTCTCCCCTACACTAAATCTGCATCGGCTCGGCTTGCCTAAGGATATATTTTACGCCCCACCATTGTTGAATATTATACGAAGATGTGTGTCATAATGCCATAATGGGCTCTTGTGTTGTGTCATTTTTTGTTTTTTTTTGTGGTTTCTTCATTGCCAAGTAGGGAGTACTTGGCAATGAAGAAACCACAAAAAAAAAGGTTTTGTTCTAGAACATTATAAAGAAATATTTCAGAACGTTTTGTTTGTACGTTTATCTGTTTATTTGTTCGCGCATCACATAAAAATTACCGGTCCGATTTTTACGAAATTTGGTGTACGGGTAGATTACGACCACTGATCACACTAATTATAATAAACTGCCATTTATCCGCGGCTTCGGCCACGTTGGTCCCGTCAATGTCCCAAAGGAGTTTTTACCTCTAGGGATTTTACCACGAGGGATATAAAGTATCCTATGTTTCAATCCAGAGCTTGGTCTACTTGCATGCCGAATTTCAGCTTGATCCATCTACTTATTACCCCTTTATTTAGTAACAAACATCCAAATGTGTACTATAAATGTGAAAGTTTGTGAAGACGTTTGGATGTTTGTTACTAAATAACGCAGTAACAACTGAATGGATTGAGCTGAAATTTGGCATGCAAGTAGACCTAATCTTGGATTGAAATATAGGATACTTTATATCCCGAAAGAGTTCCCTTCGGATAGTAACGGGAATAACGCGGGCGAAGCCGCGGATAAATGCTTGTTTATAATATTAGTAGGATGTGAAAGTTTGTGAAGATATTTGGATATTTGTTACTAAATTACGGGGGTAACAACTGGATGGATCAAGTTGATATTAATTGTCATTCAAGTAGACCAAGTCCTGGATTGAAACATAGGATATATTATCTCCCGGCAAAGAGTTCCTTTGGGACATTAACGGGAACAACGCGGGCGAAGCAAAATAATTTCCTGCCAAGAAGCATAAAATAAGGTTTTGTGTATTTGTAGTTATCGACGCGATACCCACACACGCTCACGCGGGTGTTAACAAAAACTCAACGATCTGACACCGTAGAAAAATGACGCGTCAAACGTGAAACATAAATCTCGATAGTTAGATGCACTTGGAAATTGTTTCCATTTACCAACCCTTGCCGCTGGAGCGTGACGTCAGAGAAGGTACTGTCGGAGACTAAAGTCTAAACCACATAAATATATTGAGGTAGAAATAAAAGTGAATGTCCCTCGCGTGCTAAAAAGATGTGTCAGTAACCTATTATGCACGCCATCAACTATTAGATTATAATTAGATTTGAAAATCAGATAATAATGGTAATTCATTCTTCAAATACCACCAAATGAAATGGATAAATTATGTTTTCCATGACTAAATCACACTATTGGCACAGAATATAAATAGAGCAGTATGGAAGCTACGCTTACTTTTTGAAATAAATACCTACGCTCTATTAGAGCGTTAGGATTGTTTAAAATGAAAAGATCGCGGGCTGTCTAGGCGCGCGCACGTAACAAACGCAAAGCGCGTCCAGTCGCCTCCATGCCGCACTCGCGACTGACGGCACCGCGAGATTCCCTTAGGGGCCTTGTAAAAGCACGCGTCTATGTGTGCGTGCGTTTCGATCGTTTTGTTTGTGGCTTCCTTACTGCTTTAGCTTATATATATTCTGTGCTATTGGCGTCAAACGCCTAGCGGGAAACGTTACACGCTTAGTTTCCATACAAATCGACGAACCATTTCCTTCTCTCTGGATATAGGTATTACTGTGGTTTAAACACAGTCTTTTTGTGGACATACAATACAAGGGCTTTTTTAGGGTTCCGTACAAAAATGGTAAAAAAGGAACCCTTATGGTGCGACTCTGTCTGTCTGTCTGTCTGTCTGTCTGTCCGTCTGTCACAGCAAGATATCTCAGGATATACTGATGCTATCGACTTGAAATTTGGAATAGTGTTAAGAACCGCTAACCCGAGCTTATAGGATGTAAAAAAATTTTTGTAACTTTTTTACTTTTTTTTTAAAGGGGTCCGTAATGAGACTTTGCAAATTGAAAGTAGGGCTATTATATCGAGTGACGTATCAAATGAAAGGGCTTAATTTGTAGATTAAAACAGTATTTTTGTATTTTTTTTTAAATAAGTAGTTTTTGATATATGGCGAAAAATGTTAAAAAAAATACTGTTCCCCCCCTATTATCTTCGAAGTTACTGAACAGAAAAATCTGTAATATTTACCAATTATTAATGTTATCTTATATATTACAGGAAAAATATAACGGTTTTCCTAACTTGCACTGTTTTTGAGAAATTTGCAAAAATCTTAACACATACTTATGTGCTCCTACTAAACTAATCGCCATATAGTTTTTCTTGAACTATTCATGTATCTACTTATGAGTTTGTACGGAACCCTCGGTGCGCGAGTCCGACTCGCACTTGGCCGGTTTTTTTTATTTTCAAATGTATGGTTAGGCGGAACTTAAGCTATTTTGAAATACCTGTCTAACTTGTCAGTTTGGTGACGAAATATATGCATTGACACTATAAATCGGTTTTGTGACGAACAATTCATCAGTTTTGAGTTTTGTAACTGCAAGTTAAGAGGACATTTTAAATCAAAATGCGCACAAGATATTTGGTAACTACCATCTTCTAATTGCTGAATTAGACTAGATTAAGCCGTATATTTGTTTGTAATGATTTTTATGACACTGAAATACTACTTCATTACAACTTTAACTATTCAATGAACACAAGAATGAATAGGCTTTTACTGAACCGGTGAACTACATCTTCGGTCTCGTAGTTATTTCCCATTATGCGCTACTGGAGAAAATCGAAGGTCATTCATCGATTAAAAAAATGAAGCTTCGAATGTCTTGATTTCTTATGTGAAGTAAACAGTAGGTATTACAGTAAATAGTAAGCGAGAAAATTAGGCTTTGGAAGCCCTTAACAATGTCCACAGGAAACACGCGAATACGGTATGCAATACCGATATTATCTGTAGGGACCAATACCGGAATCCCGCTATCAGCCATACAAAAAAACCGGTATTGTAAGCTCTACACACGAACGCTTGTCTCATATTACAAAATTTGTATGACCCTGGTTTCGAAAGATAAAGTTTTAGAGACTGCTGTTATATCAATCATTGTATCACTGTTCAGTACTATATCTTGGCAACCTCGTTGGTGACACTCACATGTGTGATTTTTGCTATGTGCAACCGTAACTACTTACACAAGTTAGCACGGAGGCAGCCTCCGTCGGTCGCCGTTCATGTTGGCGGTAACTTGTGTAAGTAGTTATGGCTTCACATAACAAACAGCACACATGTGAGTGTCACCAACGAAGTTGCCAAGCTATAGATATTCAAAGGCTGCATTTAAATTCGTAGACTTAAATATCGACCAGGATCATTTTTTTATTACGTAAGCGACTTTCGTTCAGAACTGTACAAAGTTGTCACCATCATCGTTGATAGCAAGATGCAAAAAATATAATAAATGATAGGATTCACCGATTTTGACTGCCATCAATAAAAACACCCTACAACCGACGCAAGGGCGGGGGTAGTTTACTTAGTCCACAAAAAAGAGCGTAACTGACCGACAGTTTTATTGAGATACGATATTATTTTATAACTACTGTAGTAGTAACTTAAGTTTTTGTGGTGTATATTTTAAGGAGGTAAGTCAGCATTATGATAGCCGTGATAAAGGTTCTGCATTGCAATGATGTTTTTATTTATTATGTGTATAAACGCTTTATTACCTATGTGTATGTATTTTATGCTGTCTATTACTAAATACACTGGACCGATGAAATTGATACCTATTTGTGAAAAAACTCAAATCTGTAGTGAATTTTGCCTGCCTTTGAATGTATGGTTCTCATTACATTATTCGATTTATGATCTTTTAGGGGTTGTAACTGAAGCTATTAAAAACTTGAAAATTTAACAATAGGGTGGTTGTATAACGTTAATAAGGGATAAGAATAGATTTTTCGAAATTCATCCCCAAAGGGGGTTAAATTAGGGATGAAATTTTATATGTATCGGGACCACACGACTTTTGAAGTGAGAGATTTGAGACTACGAACATAAAATTTTTAATAAAATTTAAGAAAAGTGATTTCACCGTTTTTTGAAATTCACCCCAAAGGGGTTTAAATGGGGGTTGAAATATAGTTTTGGTACCAAACGATTTTTGAAGTTGGACATCTGAGACTCCCTGCTGAGACTCCATACGTAGTACATATTAGAAGAGTAATGACGATGATTCGAAACTTTGTACTCTTCAGTTAGTAGATTGATTTTGTGTATGTAACAGGTAATAATTTATGAAGCGCATTTATATTTTTGGAAATAATCCTAAATAGGACTTATTCTTAAATGGACTAAAGAATTGATTTTCGCGGTAAATGTTTAGTTTTCGAGTTCAATATTTTGAGGGTTTTGTTTAATTACAACAAATATCAGAAACTATGATGAATAATTATAATTTACGACGCAGACGAAGTCGCAGGCTCAAGCTGGTAAATAATAGGCAAGTAACTGATGACATGGCTACATTTCCTATTTAAACTGCATAAGCAATCTGAAAAGAAAGAAAACTGCTATTAAAGAGAGTTATTAACATTTTTATCCACTTAACTTGATCCCTCTTTTAAATGACTTCGTTCGATAAAACCCCTAAAATCATTACAGTCACTGTTCTTTATTACTATTGTGGCTCATGATCGATTGCTGGGCGCTATTAGTGTAGATTGCACCCAAGCTGTCTTTCGGAGGCGGTCGTGCGCGACCAATCGAAGCGCGTCGTTAAGATCGCAGTCACGTGGGGTAAGTGCTTTTGTATTGATAATGTTATTCAAGGCATGTTTGTCCAGGGGTAAGTGGAAAGTGCATGTAACTTCCTGTCATCCGCTAAGCTACTCAAGCATTGACAGTAGCCTTTATGATCTCCCACTTGTTTATTAAATGAGAATTTTTTGTATGGAAAAAACTCGGTTTAAATAACCGATTGCTATACCTAGCAGCGTGTTATTGCAACTAAGTTTCTCATCCTGCGTCCATAAACACGATTCACCTATAGTCCATCAACAATGTAGCTTCATTAGATATGGAGTGCACAGCAAATATCGGGGTTTGGCTGGACCGAGAGCGTCCGCAAACATTCATTAGGCGATTAATTGTAACAGTTAATGGCCACTCCAGAAGGGCAGGGATTATCCTGCGTGTGACACCGGTGTGTGCATAGGCTATTGATAGTGCTTCAAGATATTTGCAGTGCAGGATGTGTACGTGGGAGTTGGTATGTGAGACACATAGGTCAAAATTGTGCGGCGTATGATCCAAACTTGAGGTTGCGACACGTGTAAGGCTAAAATTTATTTCAACTAGTAAAATTATCAAATCAATTATCAAAATAAATCTAAAGTAAAACAAATCGATACCTTTGGGTTCAATTGGCGTAAAGGACAAAACGCTGGTTTTGAGGAGAAGCAAAAAACCATTTTATTTTACAAAAAATGGCTATAGTTTTTTTGTTTCTCGACCTATACTTTCGACATGTAAATGAAAAATATTTGAAATGCCCGTATCTTTAACCTGTGATGGTAGTTCTAGCTGTAAACAATGTATTATGGAAGTTAGATGTCCTTTACAACTGGTAAAAATGTTATCAATGTCATTTACACCCGTGACTTTTTTGGGCATTTGGAAATGATGGGGTTGTAAATGACAATCTCAGATGACTTTGTTCCAATTTTGGGGCGTAAACTTAACAGCTATGTAATAAAAATTGACAGTTTTCAACTTAGTTTACCTTAAAGAGACTTGAAAAATGTATAAAAAGATGATGAATTCAGCTAGGCATAATAACTACTATTAACGACGGGATATTTACCATGTATGTTTGTTTTTGTGAGTTCCCGATATTTCGGCACTGTTGCAAGCGCCATTATCACGGAGTAACTGACATGCAGCGAGTTTTTAGTTGTAGTCTACCCACACACCATAGCGATCTACCCTCTTTCGGGTTCGCTTCGCGTTATTCATACTACTACCGTCCGCATTCTCACTTGGAACTCGATCACGTTCACGACACACAACACTTACAGTATCACTTCGCGTATTTACTCCTAAACATGTCTTTTTTCCCTTGGAGAACTTACGGATCACTGGATACCAGATGCTCGACAGTTGAAACCCGTCTTCCCGGTTGAAATTTTTATACTTGAGGATTTCAATAGCTTCCTTAACCATTCTGGGTATATAGTGTTTTTCTGTCGAGCGAGAGGATCTATGGGTTGTGCAACTCAATCCAATCGTTTCCGCATTCAGAAGATGTTCAGCGATTGCCGATTTTCGAGGTTCGTTGTTTTTAAACATTCGGATGTGCACCTTTATACGGCATGAGATAGTGCGCTTATTCTGACCTATGTAAGAGCTACCACAGCTGCAGTCAATTTTGTAAATACCTGGGCATTCAAGCGGAAAACGGTCCCTTGGCGTACGTAGATATTGTGCCAGTTTTCTGTGGGGAGTGAAGACAGTCTTCACCAAGAACTTCTTTAAAATATTGGCAACTTTATCTGTCACTCCCTTTACATTTATGGTAGGTACGCCGGTTGTCGTTCAACTTTATAGTCCAGGTGCTTAGGCAAAACGGTGCGTCTAGGTGGTATAATCCGCCCATTATAACCATTTCTCTGTAGAACGTTCTTTAAATGTGTCAATTCACTACCCAAATGATCCTCGTCACATAAATTGTATGCGCGGTCAGTAAGTGACGCTACTACAGAGTACAGTTGGCGAGGGTGGTGGGATCATTTGGGTAGTGAATTGACATTTTAACGCAGGGCAGCTTGTGGCGAGCTGTTGGGGAGTAGCGACCCCACGTACCCGAGTGCTCCTGGGGGTCTTTAGGGAGGGTTCATGGGTAAGAGTGTAAGGACCTCCGCCTCTGGCTTGCCTTAACCGGCCGTCCAGAGTGGAGTCGCGAGAGCTATATGCTCCAGGCGTGCAAGTGTTAAAGGGCATAACGCCGCGAGTACCCTCGGAGAAAGCGCAGCACACCTCTCGACACCCTGCAGTCCTCGGCACCGGTGTTGCCCCTAGCTAGGCCATTGCTCATATGTCGCTATTTATTTAACAGGGGCCCATCAGCGGAGGGCAAGTCACGGTCTATCAGTGCCACGAAAGCCACGAGACACTTTTCCTGACAGGCGCCGTCATGTCTCAATCCATAACCCAGTATTTAGTCCATATTTCCACCGCCATAGCCCAGTAGAGTTAGATTCCATCAATCAATAATAGTCCTTGCATCTGGCGGGGGCTGTCTCTGCGTGCGTCCTATGACACGGGCAGGGACAGCATCCGCTGGGTGTATACTTTGCCTTTCATTAAATTGTCGAAAAGGCCTCTACGCGTTGGCTCCGGCTCCGCGCACGCCTCCTAAAGGGCCGGGATACCATTGTCTCGTGTACGGGAAAGACATACAAATAATAATTTATTTATTTCCGGCATCAAAGGCCCATAGATAAATACCTTACAAACTAACATACATATCACATTACAAAATAAAGTTAACAACTTAATAATGTCCTACTAGTGTTTTACTCTCTTCCAATAGCACTAAATCATAATAATGGAAGTGACATAGTGGCTAATGATTATCGACATTAGGATGTCAATCATTAGGACGAGTAAGTAGTGAGTAAAACACTGTTAATGTAAACAATAAGTATAATAGTATGAAAAATAATGAATTCATCATCTTTTTCTACATTTTTCAAGTCTCTTTAAGGTAAATTAAGTTGAACACTGTCAATTTTTATTACATAGCTCTTAACTTTACGCCCCGAAATTGGAACAAAGTCATCTGAGACCGTCATTTACAACCCCATCATTTCCAAATGTCTAAAAAAGTCACGGGTGTAAATGACATTGATAGCATTTTTACCAGTTGTAAAGGACATCTAACTTCCATAATACATTGTTTACAGCTAGAACTGCCATCACAGGTTAAAGATGCGGGCATTTCAAATATTTTTCATATACGTGTCGAAAGTATAGGTCGAGAAACCAAAATACTGTAGCCATTTTTTGTAAAATAAAACTGTTTTTTGCTTCTCCTCAAAACCAGCGTTTTGTCCTTTACGCCAATTGAACCCAATTAAAGGTATCGATAGTTTAGACCTTTACGATTACGTAAATTGCTTATATTTCAGAATTTAGACACACATTTGTGGCAATAAATGCCAAAAATAAAGGCTAATCCCTAAACAACCCTGCTCTTCTTTAAAAAATGTGCTATAATTAGATTTAAGGCAGGTCTTAAAGGACAAATAAAAGACTACTTGCCCTTTACAGCCCTGTTCAATTTATCAAATTACGGTATGTAAACAAGTATAATAATTTGAAGGCAGGTCGTAAAGGACGTGTAAAAGAATACATGCCCTTTACAACCTCCTTAATTCTATCAAATAATGGTGTAATCATTTTTTAAGCAGGTCGTAAAGGACGTGTAAAATAATACCTGGCCTTTACAATCTTATTCGGTTTATCAAATTACGGTATTATAATTTAAAAGCAGGTCGTAAAGGACAAGTAAAAGAAAACATGTCCTTAACGCCCACCTCGACTATACGCTTATGGAAAGTAATCATGAGAAATGAAGGGCTTAAAGGACAACAAGAAAAAAATAGGTCATATACGACAGTATTCATATTTACCGGCGTACTTTACGATACACCTTTTAATTCGTATTTTATAACTTGACACTTACGTCCCTTAACCTGAGCTAGTTTTGCGAATACGATGAATAAAAACTGGGTCGTAAAGGCACTTTTTTTAAAGATATCGAAATTTTAACTACACAGAACGGTAGGGCTTGAAATTCTGAACAAAACTGTATATATAACTAATTTTCGCCAAAATGTCCTTTACGCCAATTGAACCCAAAGGTATCGAAATATTTAGACGACCCCCAACAACCGATTTCATAAATTGTGATAAAACATATTTAAGAGTAACTTTGAAATCAGAATAGAATAATTCCGTTGAAGATCGTTACCTTGACTAAAACTTTGATGTAACAGAACATACATATATTTGCTGATTTCTAAAATCTTAAGGAACATAAATAAAAGACTTTCCCACCTTAGCACTAAAACAGAATCCCCACTCTAAAAGTAACAAGTCGACGTAGGCCTTACTGAAAAACTTTCAGGCCAATTGCCCGAAGTTGTGAGATATAGGCAAAAGTGCCTACAAGTGTCGAGTCTTTGATAAAAAGCGTATTTGCCGTGTCTAGGATTTGTATGTTTTTTATTACTTTGAGTGTTATAGGATCAAAATACTTTTGAAGGGTGTTGTTTTGAAACGACTTCAAGAAAGCCTACTATTTTTCGTTTATTATGTGTGTATTGTTGTCAATTGCGTACCGTCAAATACTTGTTTTTTATTTATTGAATGGTCTACCTATATTATCACATGCCACGTCCGATTCTCCTTAGCTTAAGCAACATACAAGTTTGTACTCGTAACTCGGGTTTTTTGTTAACTATGTAATCCTAGGTCAAAATTGGTCAAGTTCTTATCCGACTGTTGTTTAATTTATGAAGAAATAACCGTTTCCTAAAAATAATGTGGATTACGTTTTCCAAACATCTATGGAAGCGGAATAAAAAAAACCTTAAAAGAGCGATATGTCATAACAGAGCCCTCCGTTTCTTCGGACATATTTTGCGGTCTCTAAAGCATGATCTGAAGAAACAAATAATTTTAGGCCAAATCAATGGGAGGCGTGCTCAGGGAAGAGCACCAGCAAGATATTAAGAAGTTGATTGGCGGCAGCATGCAGAACGCGGCCCATACGACCTATGACCGCACCCTTTGGAGACTAACAAGGTCAAGGTCGTGATCCTCAGTAATGAGGGAACGATGAAGAAGAAGAGCGAAAAAGACGTCGTTTGGCTCGGCGGCCGACATCAAGCGGAGCCAATTTCGAGTTGATTATGTCCCCACATTATTAACTAGACTCTTTTGAGCTATCTTCAGTACTACTACTTAGGATAACAGTGGCTATCGCCCCTATTGGTAGCCATGCACAGGTCTATCATCAATATTATCAAGGTATGGGACACAATCTTCGGTATCTGCCGACAGGTCAACCGTGTTTATTAATTTATTAAATCTTTATTGCACAATATAAATACTACAAATGGCGGGGTTAATGCCTTAAGGCATTCTCTACCAGTAAACCAGTGTTTATATTCCTTTCATCTTTAAATACTCCTTACTCGGGTTCAATTGTTACATATAGTTCTATAGAGGCGTATGTTGGTAAAACCCCAATGACGCTTCGTCCATTATTAACATAATCAAGGCATTAGACACAATCGCCGGTATCTGCCGGCAGGTTACCTTTGTCTATGCCGTGCTCATCTTTAACAATTTCTTCTTCGAGTATTATGGCTACATTTAGTTCTATAGAGTCATATATTGGAAAATCCTCGATGACACTTCGTCCATTATCAACATAATCAAGGCATTAGACACAATCGCAGGTATCTGCCTATAGGATCGTCGTGTTTGTATCCCTCTCATCTTTTACTATTCCTTCTATATACGTAATTCTTACATGTAGTTCTACAGAAACGTATGTTGGTAAATCCGCGATGACGCTTCGTCCATCATCACCGTAATCAAGGCATAAGACACAATCGCCGGTATAGTAAGAATTATCTAAGCGAGGTGTCCGAATGTTTGTACATTCTCCTTACAAACATTCGGACACCTTAAATAATTCTTACTATATCTGCCTATACGTTCGTCGTGTTTGTATCCTTCTCATCTTTAACTGTTCCTTCTTTGTATGTAATTGTTACATGTAGTTCTACAGAGACGTATGTTGGTAGATCCTCGATGACGCTTCGTCCATCATCACCGTAATCAAGGCATTAGACACAATCGCCGGTATCTGCCGGCAGGTCAGCCGTGTTTGTGTTGCTCTTATCTCGCTGCCCTGCGCAAACAGACGTGGAGGCTGCGGGCAAACAGTGGATGTGGCACTTGAAGCTTCCGGCTATAAATTAGAGATACATTCCACTAGATATCGATATTGTGTTGATCGCTATTTAATAATAGTTAAAAATATTATAATATAAAGCACAGGGATATGTCAACGTTCCCAAGAATATAAAACTATGTAGATAATTGTCTTTTTTTTAATGAATGGTCTACATTCACATTCATAAGGTACACAAACAGTAATGAAGATTTCTATTTTGTACAATATTCTCTACGACTATAATATATCTACATGGATTTGCGCATAGAGTATATCATGTACTCTTCTCCATTAACACTTAGATACGAGTATTATATTTCTTTTGTTAGTATCTTCGATGATGTACTATGATATTACAATAGTTCTTTGCATTCTCCTATCACATCGTGCTGAGCAGTTTAACAGATTAAAAATGCTAATATGTTTAAAACTAGTTTTCAAATGGTGTGGTCGCAATTTAACAAACAGGTGTATTCTAAACTTCCAAATTCTTCCTCGATTATTACGAGTTTCATAACCAGAAGCAAATGAGCAAACAAGTCACCTTATAGAAAGTAGTCATCATCATCGGATCGGCATCGGATACCGGTACTTTTCCGTTCTTTTCGTTTTTTGGTTTATTATTTCATTTTTAATCGGAAAAACTAATAATGTATTGGGCTATTTCGGGGTTTTTGCAAAATACCGGTGCCATTCTCCCATGGATATATGCAATACCGGTGGATAACTCTTTCTGTCATAATACTATCAACATTCTACTCGTTATGACCTAAATGTAATCCTGCTTTGTTTCTCTTTATGGTGTACAAAAATAGTACGGTAATAGTGGTGGTAAAACAAAGACTGACTCAGATCGCAAGTATTTTGACGCCGAAAGCAAGGGCGATAAATATGCGATCTGAGGCTTTCTTTATTACCGCACGTGGTAAGTACACAATTTTACGTCTCCCCCACGCCAGGAAGTGGGATTTTCCGCTCGCGAAGCGGGCGGTAATTGCCACTTTATGGCCAGGTGTGACGTTACTATATATGTATATACCTCAATAACACCCGAAACACACATTTCTCAAAGTTACCGTATCCATCAACCCTATGTTCCCGAGTTAGGCACAGACAAACAAAACAGCCCGTCTGCCTGATTAATAGCATCGACATTCACGATCAAATGAATACAGTACCGGCGGACCTAGCGTTAGACTCTGATTAATGGCCCCGCTGATCTTCACGCTGTTGTGGACTGGTCCAGTTTAACTTCGGAGCTTAGGAGAGTGTTGGCTCGGGTGAGGTTGCAACTTGGCGCAAATATTTTACTAACTTATGTTCTGCATTAGGGAATGATCGAATGTTTTGCCGCTTCGTCTTTTCTATTAAATGTTATGTTAAGGTTACATATGTTTCGACATGACTGTTACCGATTTCGAATTTTCATCATTTTATATTATTACAATGGTTTTTTTGTACGTTATCTCTCTACAGGATGGTGATGCTAAGACGTGAGCCGATAACCTAGTTAAGATATATCTAGATAAAAATTGTATGCAAGAGATGAATGAGCCATAAGTGGGAGCCGCACTGTGACGCTCCGCACCTTCGGTGCTACGCGAAAGCTCGGCCTCCGGCCTCGCGTCGCTAACGCTCCCCCGAGGGCCTGTGGCCCTCAGGTGAGCTGAAAGATACTTAGGGGATAGTAAGGATCGGGGTGGACTCGCCCTTCGGGCCTGCGGCACTTGGGCTCGCGTAAGTGGGAGCGGCACTGTGACGCTCCGCCCGCACCTTCGGTGCTATGAGGAAGCTCGGCCTTCGGCCTCGCGTCGCTGACGCTCCCCCGAGGGCCTGCGGCCCTTGGGTTTGCTAAAAGATACTTAGGGGTTAGTAAGAATCTGGGTGGGAATAAAGTAAACTTTGAATACACATAAAAATATGTATTCAAAATTTACTTTATTTGCTTTGTGTAACTAAATGAATTAATTTTGTTTTTTTTTTACTTATTTTAAATAAAATGTACAACAATAAAAAAAAAAAATTGGTAGTTTGTCTATATTCTTTGATGTTGGTTGTTCTTTCTCTTTTGCATAAGGGTTAGCTGGAAGAGATCCCTTACAGGGACAAGTTCGCCTTTGTACATAACCATTGATTTTTGTATTAT
Organism: Eudemis profundana; assembly: GCA_947034925.1. Taxonomy (NCBI): domain Eukaryota; kingdom Metazoa; phylum Arthropoda; class Insecta; order Lepidoptera; family Tortricidae; genus Eudemis; species Eudemis profundana. The sequence continues at coordinate 2,129,735 of OX344800.1, read as the reverse complement.
TTTTATACACGGTGTCACATGAGGAAACCGAATAATTTTAACAGCGAATTCATGACCATATTTGAAGTTAAAAATGTTGAATAATGTTTGCTGGATTCAGCTTGGTTTATAATATGTATTTTGCTTCTTATGACGATAATTTATTTTGCTTCTTATGACCTCAGGAATACGTTGTTAAAATTATTCGGTTTCCTCATGTTACACCGTGTATAATGTTATGTGCAATAAAGTGTAAACACTTTATTCATACAAGATCCAAAGCAATAACCTGTCACGACAGCTTGCAAAAGGCAGAATGTTATCGTCAACTATAAAAATATTATCAGAAAATACGAAAATTATAAAACATATTAATAACAACTAGAGGCATACACATACATAAAATGCATCGACATGCATATTTATAGACGGACCACCCATAACTTAATGAATGAAGTCCGCTATCATTGATGAATGACAATAAATGAGTTGAATCCTGTCGTTACAATAGGCCAATTTAACTCATTTAGCTGTCTGATTACTTAGCAACAGAGATACAGTCGCCTGCAGAAATAATGATTATGCATACATTTTTCTTAACAATTGTATTTTGGATTAATATTAATAATCATATGAAGTCGACACAAAGGTTTTTTCATCACACTTAAAGGGTTATCACACGTTATAACACGCAGGCATATAGAGCAGCTAGAACCGATTTACCTCCTCTGAGAGTTATAAAATCTATAACTCCAACGAGAGGTAAATTGGTATGAAAATAAATAACTCCCGAGGGAGTTATGAGTTTAGTTTTAAGGTATATGAACTCTCGTACGTGAATTCAGACTAAGAAGGTTTCAAATCAGCCAAGGCTTATTTCCTATCTTCTAAACTTCGCTACGAAATCAATTTGACTGTATATAAAACTTATAAATACGGTATTTTGCAATTATTTCAGAGAGTTTTGCAATTATTTTAGTAAATTTCATTTTGAAAATCGATACAATCTGGCAATATGGCCAGACAAGTTTGTAAAACTAAACGCTGTTCTTAGCATTATCTTTGGAAGACTGCATTGAAAAAGTTGATAGTTGAAGTTGCCTTTTAGCGGGTGCGATTCATTTATTTAATTTTTATGTCTTATTTTTTTCTCGTAAGTGTGATGAAATAGTACTTTTTAATATAAGTGCGGAAAGTATGTCATTTTTCACGAGGCCCGAGGTGTATTGGCCCGAGCCGCGAGGCGAGGGTAAATACTCGGAACGAGTGGAAATGACACTTCCGCACGTGTATCAAACGACGTTTTTTAATACATTTGCGAAACAATTACAATATAACGAAAACATGGCACTGGATGTCACCATTCAGCCAAATCAAAAGAAAATGTTTTGGGAAGAAACATACAGATTTTAATTCAATTTAAACATGAAGAAGCAAGAAATATATTTATTATTACTTTATAGTTTATTTATTAGCAAATTAATGTGTTATTTAGTGTTCAAAAATTAGCTGGAAAGTAAAAAGCACTAGTGCGCAAAATACTACTTTGCGCACGATTTACAGCTACGAAAACTACCACTTTTTGAGCAAGTGTATTAAAATAAAATTGTTTGTCACGGGTACCCTTTTCTTACTACCCTTAATACTAATGTACTATTTCATAAGTCGATCCTTTGTTTAAAGCTGTAATTTGAGTTGCCTCAACGCTTCATGGATTCAACCATCCGGGCTGTATTTAAAAACAAATGCACGAGTTAGTATTAAAATATTGAATTATACTACGATTCGTAGCGCTGTCCCTTTTTCACCCTTAAAATAAATAGAGACAGCGGTGGAAACGCGCGTCGGCGGCGCGTTTGAAATACGCTATGGGCATAGGCTCTAAGTTCCCCATTTGTACTTTCCTGCATTGTGCAATGAAATTTAAATAATTAAATTGCTGTAGGTACCTACAATATTTGAGAAGTTCCCTCGATTCCCCATAGATTCCATCATTAGAACTGTATTTTGAAACAATGAGACTAATTTGAAGTAAACCCTTTAAAAAAAATGTATTGCCTTAGACTGGCAAACAGGCAGACGGCCCACCTGATGGAAAGTGGTCACCGACGCCTATAGACATTTGCAACACTAGATGGTAGAGATGCATTGCCAATGCGTTGCCGGTCTCGAAGAAATTTGATGACACCCTTCAAACCCACCCTTTGATATATTTTCAAATCGGTTCATAAAATGACGGAGTTCTGAGTTAACAAACATGAAAAAAATATCCCTTTAAATACCCTCCTTTTTTTTTAAATTTGATTAGAAACTTTATCAAAACCTTTAATTCACATGCATAATTAAGTAGCAATACAAGAACACAAACACAACTTCATATAAACGGCCGAATCTCGCGCAGCTGAAAGTACGATAAATCGCGGCATAACGCGGCCCAGTTAAGGGCGACATAATGAAAGCCATCTGTCTGCCTAATGTCTGTAGGATACGTCTAATGTCTGCCAGGATACACGTAATGTCTGGAGGATACAGCCTAATATGAAATAACATCGCGGGTGCGCTGGGTTATAACTCGGTATGTGACAACGGCAAAAAAAATAACCAACAAACCATCACCATAATCATTTTTGGCGAGGGGGTACCCTCGCCAAATATGGCAGAAATTTGTGTACCGGTACAGGTGCCTCCTTTTCATGTTGCTCTCAATTATAGTAATACGTCCACTAGCACGCAGTATTCACTGGCTCGACATTTCGACACCATACCAATGACAAGTGACGTGACCGACTACCCTCACCAGTGTGCTCGAGACAGCGTCATAACTATGGTATATATAGATATACAAACATTCAACATTCAAGAGCTGAGTTCTTATCGGTGGAGTTCCATGAACTTTTATTTTAGGCTTTCTTCTTGGCCTCCTGATACGATACGACGTTAATATTTCGTTCACTTGATTAATGTAAGTTTTTCTTGACCTGCCTCTTTTCCTCTTTCCTTCAGTCTTCTCTTCTATAATGGTTTTGATCTCATCATCGTGTCGTAAGAGGTGTCCAAACATCCTTCTCATTCTATTTTTAAAGTTTATTTATTTTTTACAATGTGAAGAACTTCCTCATTTGTTTTAATCTCAATCCTGGATAGAAACATAGAATATACTTCGAATTGTGCGCAGAATTTCATGACTCATTTACCTAATTGTTTTTGCGTTATTAAGTAAGTAACCAAGATCCAAATCTCCAAACATCTGCACAAACTTTCACATCCTACTTATATTATCTTACTTAAATTTGACATCCAAGTAGACTAAGTCCTGGATTGAAACACTACTTACTCCACCGACTTGCCTGTTATTTAACCGTGGAGGAATACATTTTATAGTTCTCAAATAAAAAATCCTCCACCGGTAAATAATAAGCAAGTCGGTGGAAATCGGACACATGCCAGTTCTGACTTGGTTTAACATTACATCTCAAAACATTTTTGTTGTAGACGAACTGCGTTGCGACTTGCGAGACTTGCATCTTTTTAAATATAACGTTTTGATGAGATAAAACTATGTTGCTATTGATATGAATGAATGAATGAATATATTTATTTCAGACCTTGAGTCCATATGTGTTAGTATTTGCAAGCAGAACTTAAACGATATGATACGATAATAATTCTGTGTTGCTATTGTATTGATGATATGATAATAATATTAGCTATATTTATTTATTTAAACTTTATTGCAAAAAAAAGAAAATGTATCGTACAAAAGGCGAACTTAATGCCATATGTTGCTATTGTATAGGTGTATTGGTTAGACATATAGAACAAAAATGTCGGGTACCAGGTTTTGAATGAGCACAGTGGACCGTCTGGGCCGGGCCGGTCATTATATGCGCTATGCGTCTTTATTTGGTAGATCGGGAGATATGGGCGTCTGTAAGTAAAATGTAACGATTATCGGTACAATGGAGAAAAGGTGTGAGAGGGAGTCGCTTATTTCACTAGCAATTGGACCAATTTTAGCCAACTTCAACTAGGATTTATTGATAGTTATTTTCTGCCTTATTTAGTAAAGAACGCTTACGGTATGATACAAAGATGATGCAACGTGATGATGTTAAAAACATGTCTGAGATTAAAAAAGGTAAGTCGGCAATAAAAAGTTTGTCTGAGAAATATTTTTATTGTCAAGTTCTAAACCAAACAAGGCTTGTCCTATGGATACTAAACGATTATATACATACTTAAATAGATAGAAAACATCCAAAACTCTGTCAGACCTGGACAAGTGACCTGGTTCGACCCCAGGCGCCCCCGGCCCCCACCCATTCCGATCCACTCAAGGTGGTCCGGGTAGCGACCTGGTTCGACCCCAGGGAACGCCACGGCCGACCACTGGGTCCGAAAATCGCAACGCCCAATAAGGGTCGCGAGTTAGTCAGTCTTCAAAATAAAACACATCAGCGAACGAAGTCGCGCGCATTTTCTAGTCTATCATACAATGAATAGCACTTCCATGTCCCAGTTCTAAGTGCAAGAAACAACGAGCATTCTCTCACAATATGGAAAAGGCACTAACTATTTATAAGCTTTATACACATTTACTGCGTTTTTCTTCGAGATAGTAGCACTGTGGACCTTTGTGCGCGCGTTGTGAAAAGAATCGTTTTGTGACTCAATTTGCGGCGAGTGTACTGTTTAGGTATTTACTCTAGGACATTAAAGGAAGGATTTAAGTTCTACCAGCAGTGTGCAAGCGCCTTTGAACGTATAGCCGAACAAAGAAAGTGGTATGCACTATATCTATTAAGTTATATATGTATACTCGTAATCGTCCTTGTATCCTCTTTTTTAACCTACTTCAAAAAATAGTATAGTTTGACCAAATTGATAACACATTAAATGTATGTAATATTGTCGGAATTGTATAGTTTTTTATATATTTTAGTCTATTACAATTCTGATTCATCATAGGCTTCATCGTTACTTAACATCAGGTGCGATCGAGGTCAAAGGCTTGTCTATCACACATAAAAAAACATAATATGTGCCAAATTTCGTAAGTGTATGATGCAATGTATATTTGTATGTTTGTTCACCCATATCTCAAAAACGATAAGTCGCATTGCAAAATCTGACTAGGTATGGTCCAACTTAGAGAACTTGCAAGTTTCATCAAAATCAGTTCAGTAGTTTTTTGAGATAGAGAGTACTGTGTATCAGTCAGTCACTATGAAAATCTGTCGTTGCTTATTGAAATTAAAAAACTAATAAATAAAAAAGTAATAAAAAAAATTAAACCGACTTAAAAAATGGAACACATAAAGATTTTATCGTTTTAGGGTTCCTTACCTCAAAATGAACCCTTATAAGATCACTTTGTTGTCCGTCTGTCCGTGCACCTGTATGGCCGTCTGTCAAGATCCTTTATCTCGGGAACACGTGGAGGTATCGAGTTGAAAATAAAACCATATATTCAAGTCTATGGTCTCTTAAAGCTGTAAAAAAATTAAATTTCTAAGTTATGGCAAAAAAAATATGGCCGTTTATGCCGCAAAAGAGGACTTCGACTCTCTCAAGGAAACCAGATTTATAGTCATAGTCATAGTCATAGCATTTATTGCAAACCATAGTTGTACGATCTTAATAATAGTACATTCAGTCCCATATGGGCCCTGGTAGGGCATAGCAAACAGTTTAAAGTTAATAGTAACGTAACTAGACGTAGTATTACATTTAAATTTTGACCCAAAAATATTTTAATTGCACTTTTACATTTAACTTTAAGATGTAAAAATATACATAACATTTAACTTCTTAACTTAAAAACCTAACGAGATTTTATAGGGTACTGTCCGTTGTCGACTTATACTATAAGTACCTATAGGGAAAAATCTGAAGACGGGTCATTCCACGGTAAGAGGTATTGAGTCACAATTTTCATTAAGTTCTTAATCATCATGATGCAAATCAAAGTGTTAATATATCTCTAAAGAAGTGTTACTTATCATCCCTAAATATATTAACACTAAAATTTGTATCTTTAATGAAAAAAACACGCAATGAAATCGTGACTCAAGTTACATTTACGCGGAATGACCCAGACTATACTTTTGTAATGAAATCATAAAGAATATAGTCTTTGTTTAAAGTATTTGTGCGGCACCCTCGGTAGCCTCACGGTTTGTTTAATCTAAAGTAAATAGGCCAACTATTTTTTGAGATCGGTGCCAGCCATTTGGAATAGCGACAATATCTTCAGCCGACCAACCATGAACCCGCTACGCAAAGATGCCAACGAGAGCACGCGCTGCAACTCATCAACGCTCATCCCCGATGCTCTATCCCGTCTCTCCCATTTTCCAATATTGGCTAAAGGTTGTATAATCGGTTGATTATGGTCGACCGGCTGCGGTTAGTCGGCCTTCCCCTCCTATCCCAGAGCGTGTCACTCCCTACAAAATCTGTGCCCCCTGGTGTATCCGGCTAGTCCGGGTCAGGCAACCTCCTGGCTGGGTGTGGTACAGTCAAGGAATTTAATTTCCTACCCGTTTCATTCACAAAATGTTGAAATGTTGTTAAGCATGCATCAAGGTCGAAATTTCTATTTCAGTAATGGTATTTAAATGTCAATACGTATTATGTGTCACTGCACATTACATATAACCTCTTTGTGAACTCGTTTGCTCATCTAATTACGAATACGTGTCAGTTGGTGTCAGTGTCAGAAAATTTTAAAATAATTCCGAATCCAGACTCCGGAAAGTCTACCGCAAACGTCGATAGTTTAAATTTCGTTATCTGCATTCCTTTCATTCAAATATTGCAAGAGCGAGAAAGATGGACTTTCTTCGAATTTCGATTCCGCGGTTTTCGTCCTTTTTTGGTAGTGCCTTGACGTTCCAAATTTGAGTTCACCATGTCAACGTTGTTAATCTGTTACCTAGTTACTGACACAAAACAATGCGTGTGATGGCAAAGTAACGTCGTACTCTAGCTAGCTCTTATGATGACAGTATGCTATACGATATTGGACCTTAGGTGGGTTGGAAATTAAATTCATTGAATGTACCTATGATCATGTTCATCGGTGCCAGCCACTTGTAATAAAAGTTGTTGTTGTGTAAGTAACTAGTGGTACCATGCATGGGGCAACTCATAATGGCCCTTGACCGCGTTATGTGCAGGGACATTACAGTTGGTCACGATCCTCAGTAATAAGGGAACCACGGAGAAGAAAATTGTAAGGTTTGCAGCCTTTTACAGCGCAGTTGGCATTTTTTATGTCAATCATCTGACAACCGGACGCCGTCGCATGACCTTGCAATTGCCCAAAAAAAGCTCATGCCATGAAGTTACGACCAAAAAGAGAGTTATAAAGTCAATTATTTTATACAGAGTGATCCAGGAAACGCAAGCAGGATCAATCTTGCAGATTCAGTGAATTATAAACTACTGTTTCGCACTACTATTAGTGAGATTAACGTTCACTTTTGGTGTTAAAAACAAAAAGTTATTAATTATTTACGACTTTAATGATCATTCTACTATTATAATACTTCTGTCAAGTAACGATTCTCGTTTTACTTTTTGTGAATGTTTGTAAACATTGATATTGCCTAAATATTAGCCTTCCCACCGTTTAACTCTGACTCATCTATCAGATACTTAAGAATAAATATTTATTAGACTAATAGTAATAAAACAAACAAAAGTAAAGGATTACACTATAAACTAAAACCTAAATATACCTAAAAACGAATTATATGCTATCAGATACTTCAATCAGTTGTTTGATACTATTAGTACTTTTACGAGACCGCTTGAAAAAACTAAAAAAAATAAACTAAGAAACATCAGAAACGTTATTTGACTTCGTGGAACTTAATTGGAAGAACCCTCTAGCTCAAAATCGGTATCTCATTTCCTACTCCGTTGTGTGACTCCGATAAAGTTATCAAGTGAAGTGAGTTGCGAAAGATTTCCCGAACTTTCCGGGAATTTTCACAGTTTCATTATCCCGACGGAAAATGAAGGCTCGAATCGAATCGACTTTGAAAACAAAAGCGATATATCTTGAAAGTTGAAAGTTGGGAAATACGGCGCAGGTACCGTAAGAATTTGTTGAAGGTATAAGTATAAAAAAAATAGTTGCTCAATGCGACTCGAACCGACATTTGTTGTAAGTAAATTTTTGAAAGCATGGAAAAGCTTTATTTTTGTAGGCTAGCCTAAAATATACTGCATACTAAGAGGATATTACTACCGAAAACTCAGGTTTTTAAGGTTCAATACACTCAACTGTGGTCCAAACTTTGGAGTATCCCCATGTGTACATGTCGCGCTAATTTTGGTTTTGGTTATGTGAATCATGAGCATTTACTTATATCTGCTCAATATAACTATACTTAAAAATAGTGTCGAACTATCTAATCGAGAGTGCATAATAGTTTTGACCATGGTTGTGTGCACTGGAACAGAGAAACCTGAGTTTTCAGTAATTAAAACGTAATTTTTTAGTGTTCTAATCACAAAAAAATATTTTTTACAAGACATTAAAAAAAAACTTTTTAATGGAAAGTACTCATGCTAACAAAACATAGGTACGAGCCCAAAATGGACTGTTTTACTGTTTGTGATCAGGAAGTTCCAGTGCACCGTCTTTGAATCAGCTCAATGGTGCTGTAATAGGTATTGTACTTGTCACTAAACTCACACAGCTATTTACCTTTCAGCTGAATCGGATAAGAGCAAGACGAAAAATGGTTTGAGAATTTTAAAAGGAACAACTTACGTACCTACTGTTATAAATGCCACCCTGTATAGGTACCTTCTGGCTGACACAGCAGCTCTCTATCAGCAATCCTCCCTTTCATCCCAGTCCAGCTTCTCAATCCGTCCCATACAAATCTAAGTTTCTCCCGAACCGTCAACATCATAAATATAGATACGTAACCAAGGCGATCAAAATATATCTACACTCTTACGCCCTAACATAATGTCATTTTAGAAAATTTTGTCACTTCATGCAAAGTGTAGTTATTTTTGATGTTGTCTCTACCGCGCTGTTCCCCTAGTTCTAAAGGTCGCCTAGTTGTATAAATAAATGTGTGTTTTAATGAATAATTATTTTTATTAAAAAGACCTTCGGAGTTTCCATTCTAACAGTACGAAGATTGCAAGTTAAATAAAAGCTTGTAAAGAAATACTGAGCTAGCTTTAGCTGACCCTAGTGCGCCTAGTTCCAAGTGGAAGTTTTAATAGAGAAATTATTCGTCCGTAGACGTCGAAACGGCTCAAATTGCACGTGATTCAGCCGGTGCGTGGCGCCCCCTGGCGATAACTTCGTAACGCTAACTGTTGGGCGGTAGTTTCGCCTTGTTCACACTGCGAGACTCGTTGGTAGATTTATTATTTTAGATAAGTTATTTATTTCTCGACGTGAGGCAGGAGGCAGCCAGGATATATTATAGTGTCCGAACGAAACTAGTTTCCACGACCGAAACCGAAACCGAAACTTTCATGTAAGATCATGTTGTCATGGGAAGAAAAAAAGAATCATAATCAATCAGTCTTCATTTTTAATAACATATTAATCATTTAGAGTAAAGCCAGACGAGCGTAATTTTTTTAATTTTGTGAGTCGCGTAATTTCGGTCGCGTAAATTTTGCTGCATTTCGTTTCATACAAAACTCCTGTTTGGGTCACACGGCGTCGCAAAATGAGTTGTCAAAATGTATTGTTGAGAATTTCACAACTCACAAAATCACGCTCGTCTGGCTTCACCCTAGTCTCTGATATTTGAGGCAATCAATAATATTTCAATAATAATATTCTATGACGAGGAAGGCCTACAATCATACCTTTGGGTTTCGGATCACCTTTGGTCACCTTAGTGTTATGGTCCAATAATCATTCAAAGATCCAGTATCCGCACCAGTTTGAGTACTGGTGTATTGCTCTTATGTCTTTCTTTACATAATCTTAATGTCGCGTTGATAATAATAGTCTAAGATCCCAGTATAGAACGACCTTCACCGAGCTGGTTAATGGATGAAAAGTATTGTATATTGAATTAAATATGTTAATAAATATATTGCAAGTGGGTTGCCTAAAAAAATTCAGTCCAGAATATGATTAATTAAAAATTAAAAAAAATTTTTTTTTTTAATTTTTCACCGTTTTGTTTAATAGATAAATGACATACCAATCAAAAGTATGAAGCCTATAGAATATGCAACCGTTAGGTTGCCTATATTTTTCCCGTCATAACTGTTGGGTTGCCAGGCATAAACAGGTACATCATATTAGTAATTTGCACTGGTCTGGTTAATGAATAAACTTTATGCCAAAATAAAGATTATTTTATTACGAACACGGTGATATAGGGTTGCCTGCGAAAAATCAGTCCTGAATTCCGGTTGCCGAGTTTTAAAAAGTCAAAGCCCTTCAATCCCGGTTGCGTTAAGTTTGCACCTGGTTGGTATGTGATGCCAAGGAAACCAGGTGCAAACTTAGCTCAACCGGTTAATATGAAAAATTTAGATTGAAGTCGGCACGGGTGCATCGATATTAGTGATTTGCACTGGTCTGGTTAATGAATAAACTTTATGCCAAAATAAAGACTGTTTTATTACGAACACGGTGGTATAGAGTTGCCTGCGAAAAATCAGTCCTGAAGTGCGGTTGTCGAGTTTTAAAAAGTCAAAGCCCTTCAATCCCGGTTGCGTTAAGTTTGCACCTGGTTGGTATGTGATGCCAAGGAAACCAGGTGCAAACGTAGCTCAACCGGTTAATATGAAAAATTTAGAATGAAGTCGGCACGGGTACATCGATATTAGTGATTTGCACTGGTCTGGTTAATGAATAAACTTTATGCCAAAATAAAGACTGTTTTATTACGAACACGGTGGTATAGAGTTGCCTGCGAAAAATCAGTCCTGAAGTGCGGTTGTCGAGTTTTAAAAAGTCAAAGCCCTTCAATCCCGGTTGCGTTAAGTTTGCACCTGGTTGGTATGTCATGCCGAGGAAACCAGGTGCAAACTTAGCTCAACCGGTTAATATGAAAAATTTAGGATGAAGTCGGCACGGGTACATCGATATTAGTGATTTGCACTGGTCTGGTTAATGAATAAACTTTATGCCAAAATAAAGACTGTTTTATTACGAACACGGTGGTATAGAGTTGCCTGCGAAAAATCAGTCCTGAAGTGCGGTTGTCGAGTTTTAAAAAGTCAAAGCCCTTCAATCCCGGTTGCGTTAAGTTTGCACCTGGTTGGTATGTGATGCCGAGGAAACCAGGTGCAAACGTAGCTCAACCGGTTAATATGAAAAATTTAGAATGAAGTCGGCACGGGTACATCGATATTAGTGATTTGCACTGGTCTGGTTAATGAATAAACTTTATGCCAAAATAAAGACTGTTTTATTACGAACACGGTGGTATAGAGTTGCCTGCGAAAAATCAGTCCTGAAGTGCGGTTGTCGAGTTTTAAAAAGTCAAAGCCCTTCAATCCCGGTTGCGTTAAGTTTGCACCTGGTTGGTATGTCATGCCGAGGAAACCAGGTGCAAACTTAGCTCAACCGGTTAATATGAAAAATGTAGGATGAAGTCGGCACGGGTACATCGATATTAGTGATTTGGTTGGTATGTGATGCCAAGGAAACCAGGTGCAAACTTAAGGTTGCGTTAAGTTTGCACCTAGTTTCCTTGCAAACTTAGCTCAACCGGTTAATATGAAAAATTTAGGATGAAGTCGGCACGGCTGCCGTCCTAGTCTAAAAGGCGACTTTTTACTATGAACTTCCATAGCAAAAACTCACCTTTTAGACTAAGACGGCAGACGGGTACATCGATATTAGTGATTTGGTTGGTATGTGATGCCAATCCTAAATTCTATCATTCACCACCAGTGCAAATCACTAATATCGATGTACCCGTGCCGATTTCATCCTAAATTTTTCATATTAACCGGTTGAGCTAAGTTTGCACCTGGTTTCTTCGACATCACATACTAACCAGGTGCAAACTTAACGCAACCGGGATTGAAGGGCTTTGACTTTTTAAAACTCGACAACCGCACTTCAGGACTGATTTTTCGCAGGCAACTCTATACCACCGTGTTCGTAATAAAACAGTCTTTATTTTGGCATAAAGTTTATTCATTAACCAGACCAGTGCAAATCACTAATATCGATGCACCCGTGCCGACTTCAATCTAAATTTTTCATATTAACCGGTTGAGCTAAGTTTGCACCTGGTTTCCTCAGCATGACATACCAACCAGGTGCAAACTTAACGCAACCGGGATTGAAGGGCTTTGACTTTTTAAAACTTGACAACCGCACTTCAGGACTGATTTTTCGCAGGCAACTCTATACCACCGTGTTCGTAATAAAACAGTCTTTATTTTGGCATAAAGTTTATTCATTAACCAGACCAGTGCAAATCACTAATATCGAATTATCGATGTACCCGTGCCGACTTCAATCTAAATTTTTCATATTAACCGGTTGAGCTAAGTTTGCACCTGGTTTCCTCGGCATGACATACCAACCAGGTGCAAACTTAACGCAACCGGGATTGAAGGGCTTTGACTTTTTAAAACTCGACAACCGCACTTCAGGACTGATTTTTCGCAGGCAACTCTATACCACCGTGTTCGTAATAAAACAGTCTTTATGCTGGCATTAAGTTTATTCATTAACCAGACCAGTGCAAATCACTAATATCGATGCACCCGTGCCGACTTCAATCTAAATTTTTCATATTAACCGGTTGAGCTAAGTTTGCACCTGGTTTCCTTGGCATCACATACCAACCAGGTGCAAACTTAACGCAACCGGGATTGAAGGGCTTTGACTTTTTAAAACTCGGCAACCGGAATTCAGGACTGATTTTTCGCAGGTAACCCTATATCACCGTGTTCGTAATAAAATAATCTTTATTTTGGCATAAAGTTTATTCATTAACCAGACCAGTGCAAATTACTAATATGATGTACCTGTTTATGCCTGGCAACCCAACAGTTATGACGGGAAAAATATAGGCAACCTAACGGTTGCATATTCTATAGGCTTCATACTTTTGATTGGTATGTCATTTATCTATTAAACAAAACGGTGAAAAATTAAAAAAAAAAAAAAATTTCAATTTTTTTATTAATCATATTCTGGACTGAATTTTTTTAGGCAACCCACTTGCAATATATTTATTAACACATTTAATTCAATATACAATACTTTTCATCCATTAACCAGCTCGGTGAAGGTCGTTCTATACTGGGATCCTCTACTATAAGCTAAAAGTTACAGTTACACGATAAATTCGCAGAGCCCAGCACAATTCCTTTAGCTTCCAAAGAAGACTGACAATCCATCCGTCAACGTCATATTTCCTCCTTTTAATCTAAACTGCCTGCATTACTCAAAAAGGATCTAATACTAGATGGTCAGTCATAACTAGCGCCCTCTCTGCGACTTTATCCAAGCCAATAATCAGATATTTTTGGCGAATGTAACGTTGTTATTTTATCACGATACGACACATATAAGACTGTTCGATCGCAGTCCGAAAAGCCTAAAATTCAGTTTTGGTTTCGGCCTTATTTTGGCTGGATGGCAGCTGAAATCGAAACTAAGCCAAAACCCGTTTTTCAGCCGAAACTAGGCCGAAACCAAAGCTAAACCCGAAGTTTGGTCGGACTTTACCGCATTATTTACAGTGCAGTGAAATCGTTAAATTTTTTTTAATGCACCAATAGATCCAGGATCGATAGAGGCAAAAAGCGTGCGATCGTTGTTGAAGTCTTTATAGGAGACCCATATCGAGCAGTAAACTTAACATTAAATGAATAAGGGTCCTAATGTGGACAGGACGTGTCCTTGAGGGCGTAATGAAGGGCGCGTAACGAACCCATGCTGACGTCACCTGCGCCGGACCACCCTGTCGTGTGATACCCCACAGCATAGCCCTAGCGTAGTATGACAAGAAAACTGCAGTCTCCACTTTCCATTAGGTGACACGAATGTCAAACACTAACCCTATAGTACTAACTCTTAAGCACATGTTTTTTAAGACCTGACATAACTTACAAATCCTAGTGACTTCGTTGAGCTCGAACAAGGTGGGAGTTGAGGCGATTTCTGGGATCAAACCAGGTCGCTTAGCACCAGACCAGCAGGAAGTTTCGCTGATTGCTCAAAGTGAGAGCAACGGACCAGCGGGAGAGGTTGAAGCAGTTCAACCTGTCCTTATGTAGAGTATGTGTATGTTAACTTAGCTGGACCCGACAATGTCGGAGGGAACTTAGCTGAGGCCGACAATGTCGGAGTGAACATAGCTTAGCCCGACATTGTTGGAGTGAACATAGCTGAGCCCGACAATGTCGGAGTGAACTTAGGTGAGGCTGACAATGTCGAAGTGAACATAGCTGAGCCCAATAATATGGGAATGAACTTAGCCGAGTCCGATAACGTCGGAGTGAACTAATAAACAACATACAGCTTAATCTAGCAGGAAATATGAAACACATGTTCTTCAGGTCATAGAGGTGCACAAGAATAATTTGCCCTTTACACTGCCTCTTTTCTCAAATATATTCAATTCAAACTAAATCTTTTAAATGTGAAAGTAGCTCTGTCTATTATCTTTTTATGCCTAAGCCACTGGTCCGATTTGTTAAAATGTGGTACATTTGCCTCTGGTCTTAATTTGACAGAAGTGGGTGAACATTCCCGTGGGGAGACTGTACCTATGTACCGTATAGGCAGATAATTTAAAATCTAGAAGTTGTTAATTAAAGTAACGCTCGTCCTTTTCCATCCAGAACAAAGCAACCATTTTAAGTTTTTCAATTAAATGTTAAGTAGTTTACGTAATGAGTCACAAAATCGGACGTTTCAGAAACAACCTAACATGTCTGCAAATAGTTTTTGAATCAATTCAATTAATTTGGAGATCAGTCGATGACACTCGATAACGAGAAGGGGACCTCATTAGTGATTTGTCTGCTTCTAATCACTTAAGTGTCTCTTTGCTTTCTAGAGGCGATAACCCGCAAATACGTTTACGTAAAACAACGAATAAATAAAAATAGCATAGTTCTTTTCATGAATGGTGTTTTAGCCTAAACTGCGTTATTATTTTTTTCAACACACTTGCTCATAAAGTGGCTCTTATTTCGTCGTTTTTACGCACACGTGCTTTTACTTTACATTACCGCACAAGTGTTGTAATTAAATTACCCAAATTGACCAATGAGAGCACGCTGTGGGGCTCGGTCGGCGGATATTATACCCGCAGCGCCGAGGTCGCGTACATGGCGCGCGCCCCGCACTACACCATGCCAGAGGTGTTGTTAAATAACAGATATGCCACAAAATAAGTACAAAAACAAAAGTTCTAAATTGTAAGTTTATTTTTTTATTCGCAAGTGTGTTGAAAAACGTCATACAGCCTCGACTGTAATGACCAATGCCAACGAGTCTCATAATCTACTATTATCTTTTTGCCCGTTGTCTATGCTGTCTGGTCTATTATTAATTGTTACTTAAAAACTAACCAAATTAATTACATTAATAACGTACGACACGATTTGGATCTGAGTGTTGATAAATTAAAATGTTTACCACTCCAATCAACTCTATATATTCTCAGTCAAAGTAATTTTGCTGAAACACAGAATTCTAGGTGTTACAAAAATAAAAACGTTTAATTTTTTTTGTCTTCACAATTTTACTCCAAATTCTACTAATTTTGCAGACAACACAAAAGTGGAAAACTTACAAACAAAATCAGTACCCTAGAAAAATTACAGAAGCAAATAAAAGCGAATCCCCGCCTAACGAGTAACCGTCACATTAGTGTCGTCGACAATTGCCGGGGCGGCCCCGTAATGAGTCGCCAAGACGCTCAGGTGCCCCCTACCGCGCTGACCAGGGGGCCACAGGGGCCGGCAGAGGCCGAGGGGGCCGAGGCCGGGCCCGACAATGACACGCTCGATAATTTCTTTTGACTATTTCCCCGATCGAATGTTGACAAGTCTTTAAGGGCGTCTGCGGTCGACAGCTGGGACGGGCGCAGATATAATGAGTTACGGGTGCGCATTAGTTATTGATTAATGGAGAATTGATATTGTCTTCGGATTCCGCGATTAGTACTCATTGTATTCAATAAAACAATCTAAAGAGATTAAATAGGCTACTTGATGACATCTCAAATCAGCTTCTTTTATAAAGTGTCAAAACGCTCAGAAAGTAGGTATGCAGTTTAGTATGAAATATTGACTCGTGACGTCATGATCAACATTGTGCCTTATTTTTAGTTTTAGCCATATTAAAATCGTTGATGTCACGAATATGAGTGTAATTGATCTTGTTCCAGCAGTTTTGGAGACCTAATTTAATGGTTCAAGTTAATTAATTAATTTAATTGTTGTCAAAATACCCTATTGCGTATATCAGTTAGTTTTACAGAACTATTATATAATCTGTGGTTTTACATCCCTTTAGTGTTACGAAACGTCGCAGTGTTCGCGAGTACAAAAGAGGCGTTTTTTCACAGTCATAATCAATAGTATAATTAACCTAGAGTTGCACAAAATGTCCTTTAAGCTTAAGTTTAAAGTATTAACAGAAAAGTATTATACAAATAATTTTGTAATCTTTCTCTGGGCCAATAGGAATTATAATGCGTTTTCAAGAAAAAGGTATCAATAACAACTCGTCAATAGGGTATTTCAGAACAATCTAAATAAATAAATTAATTTGAACCATTAAATAGGGAATATTCATGATATTTTATGTTTACTTTAATAAAAGCTTATTCATATAAGAAACAGTGGGAAAAAAATATTTTTCGAATACCTATAAAAACATATTTATTTCTATCTCTTTCTAGCAAAACAGAATATAGTATGGAGTTTGTATGCTGGCCGTCTACTATGACGTCATTAGTCCATATCGAATCTCTCCGTCTAATCGCTGACTAATTAGTGCTTTAAAATGTTTATATCTTCCGTATTTCTCGGTTGATTTTAATTTTATTTTCACTTTATTTCATCTTTTTTTACGGTATTTTCATATTTTGTTAAAAAATGCGTTAAAAGGAATTCATGCACATTCCCTATTGCGGACTGAGGACTGCAAAACTGCTGGAATAAAATCAATGACACTCATTTTCGTGTCATCAACGATTTTAAAATGACTAAAACTAAATAAGGCACAATGTTGATCATGACGTCACAAGTCAGTATTTCATATTAAACTGCGTACTTTCTGAGCGTTTTGACACTTCATAAAAAAGCTGATTTGAACTGTCATCAAGTAGCCTATAAAGTTAAGATTTTTTGCAACTTTATACCCATAAACCTTTTGAAAATGTTCTTATGACAAGTGGTAAAGGGGATTTTTTTACTTGAGAAAGTATAGCTTGGCAACTTCGTTGGTGACAGTCACATGTGTGCTCTTTGTTATGTGCAGCCGTCATTACTTACACAAGTTACCGCCAATACGAACGGCGACCGACGGAGGCAGCCTCCACAGGCAGCCGTTCGTGTTGGCGGTAACTTGTGTAAGTAGTTACGGCTGCACACAAGAAAAAGCACACATGTGTGTGTCACCAATGAAGTTGCCAAACTATACCTCGCACGGCTCTGGTGGAAACGCATCCTTTATTTAATTAACTGTACTAACACTAGATTTATAAGCCATTATATTATGTACCTACTTACTAACAACCATATCGTCGCTGGAAAGCAATAATGCTGTAACCCTCAAAAAGTAAACTTTTCACTAGAGCCAAAAAACGTTTGCATTTTTTTAGAAAAAATCATAACTCTCAAACAAAAAGAGATTATTAAACCCCCTTTGGTAGACTCGTTGTAAAAAAATCGAAGTTTATAATTTTGGTGGTAAAATGACTATAAACTTGTTTTTAATATGACTTTTGTCGTTTACAGCATTTCGATATTTCTAATCATGGCACGCAATAATGCTGTAACCTACAAAATTTTTGTATGGAAACAATATTTTTACCAAATCTCACAGTCGTTTTAAAATGCTGTAAGTCTAAAACGTGGTTCGTAATACAATTTTTGGGAGATGAAAACTTAAATTGACAAGATTTTTGTACTGCAATGTTGCTGTAACTGAATGAATGAAAGGAAACAGGTATGAATGAAGCAGTGTAAGTGCGAATGGTAGTTTATGTCAATCCATTTTAAAATGTCAGTGGTAAATAATTGTTGATCTGTAGTAATAATATTTTCTGAACTACTTAATTAATATGCCACACATACATATCTTTAAGCTTAAAATGTTATGTTTTGGCTATTAAAAAGTTATCATTAAGTATTGTTATATTTATGTTGTTGGACTGTATGTATGTAGATGCAGCAGCACTATGTAATCGCGTAAACTTATTTTTATCATTTGGTTTGGACGATGATTGAAACGGAAGTAAGGTATTTATCAGGCTATAAGTAAACAGTATTAAATTTTTTTTTTTTACAAAATAAAGAAATCGAAAGACGTACCAGAAACGCCTGGAGGAGCTTGTGGTTGATGAAAACACTAATAGTGGGAAACCCCTTATATCCCTGAAATGTAAGCTCATGGAGATTTGGTGCATTCTACCCATTCTGACTTATGGCGCCCAGTTAAGGTCTAGGAGGACTTCAGAGGTAGAGGAAAGTATTAGAAGAGAGGCTCATGCACAGCAGTGAGACACTAAATCTAGTTAAAACAATCGTTGTTTTAAGGTTGACGTGTCATTTTATTAAAAAAAATGTTATTATTTATCTAATCGATAAATATATTCAATTCAATTCAAAAAATAATATAGATTGTTTTACAGAACAGTTATGATACACGTATAGTTTACATGCATTAAAGTTTAAACGGAAAAATAATTAACGTGTTTTTCTTTTAAAGTAGGTTATGTTTATATTACCTCTATAATCTAAAGGGAGCTTTGCAAACATTTATATTTAATTTAAATCATGATTAAATCTTTTAAAACACGAAGACTAGCAAACTGCAAATAAAATCGACCCTCAATACTATATACATACAAACTTACTATATATTTTAAAATGTATTTACTGTCATTATTGATTTATTACTGTATCTTTAAAATGCTGTACACCATAGTTTATTCACAACATCTCCCGACAAAATGCTGTAAATGACAAAAATTAGTCAAAAGTTGAAATTTACGGAAAGCAAAAATGCGGTACGTGATGACGGAGAACTATTTGCGGAAACCATTTTGCTGTAAACCACAACGCAGTTGAAAACACGGGATTTTATGCGGGTTACAGCGTTTTTTCATTCCGTGATTACAAATTTAGGTGAAAAAAAATATGCTGTATAGGTACATTTTATTTATCATCACAGACAAATAATAACTATACCAGTCGACGCAGAAAAAAAAACTGAATAAGATTATGCAAAAAAAGCATTTTCGATGGTGGTGCGGGTTACAGCATTATTGCTTTCCAGCGACGAAATATGGATTTGAAGTCCGAAATAAATATGTTTGAATTTGAATTTGAATTTACCTTTTACTTTCAACCTAGCTCAGAAGTCTATGACTTGAACTGAAAATTGTACCTTTTTTGTTGTCTATGATGTAATGTGATGTGATGCAAATAATTCACTTTTTAACGTATATGTTAGGAAACAACCTTCGGAGAACCGTCTAATCTGAATGTATACTCGTATTTATGGATCGTCGAACGCAATAGAAATATTATCAACTGAATTCCCAGAAAAATGATTCTCAATAAATCCAGTTGTTGAGAACACTCTCGCTCAAGAGGCAAAGAGCGTGGAATACGGTCGTACTTCCAAACTCAATCTACCCACATTTACATAGGCGGCCGGATGATGGACCGTAGAACTAACAAAATTATTCAAAAGAGCCTTTTTATGGGCCCCCTAAAAGGTCACAGTCGCTTGGCAGTTTTAAAAGATTACCGAAGTATCGGAATGTATGAATAACGATTGTTTTCGTTTCGACTTCGCTTCTGATGAAAATGTTCTCGGGATTATTGGCCGAGTTTTCGCCTTCGTTTCGATTTTAAATGGCAGGTTTCGAGGCAGGTGTGGGAGGTTTTTATAATTTTTTGCGGCACCTATCTGCCTGTCTTACGATTCTTGAAGAAACTTGTCTAGACAATATTAGCTCGACTTGGCGGGGGCACTGCCGTGCTCCCAGATTTGGTTTGCGTTTCTATGCATTACGTCGTGATGAATTTCGTTTTAAAATTGTCAGGTTGTACCTACCCATTTAGAATCATAAGTAATTATTAAGAAAAACTAATAATACTTTAATAATCATAATACTTTATTAATAACATAGACGACAAAATAGGTACAATTTTCAGTTCAAGTCATAGACTTCTGAGCTAAGTTGAAAGTAAAAGGTAAAGGGTGCGTCGCCACCAGAGCTGTGCGAGGTAGATGACCGGTGTGCGAGGAAAAAATCCACCAATCAATATTTATTGCACAAACCTAATTATTATCACTGGCAAATAAACGCGGATTTAAAAGCAAACCAACTCATAGACAATGACAGGTCAATTTTTTTTTTCGTTTGTTGTTCCTTGGTTTCATATCGTCGATTCGCGTTAAGTTTGTGCCTAAAAAGAGTGAAATTGAACTGGATTGGAGTGGAAGGGGAATGATGGCATGGGTTTATGAATTTAAGTATATATGGTTCTCAGTTGTCACCAATAAGCTAGTCAATGATAATAGAGTTCTGTGGACGCTACGCTACTGTTAGTCGTAGAAAAAGTATCGTAAGCAACGTTGTATTACTAGGTCAAAAAATGTTCGTGGCATGTTCTATTGCGACACACCTGTCGCATTTTTTGACCCTTATAATAAATACAATTGTCGCATAATATACTATCATATGGTATATCATATTATAAAAATCGTGCGTTATTCGTCATGCGATTTTAAGGAAAACATGGAATTAAAAAATAATTAAGGAAAAATATTTATTAAAACGTCATAGGTTAATTAGACAAGTTTAAAAAAATACAATACTACCTTCAGTCAGTAATATCAATAGCCAATAAAAAAAAATAAGGTTCATAAGAATGCTTCTCTTACATGATTAACCTAAAACGTTTCAAGATACCCTTAAACGGTGTCCCAAGGGACCCTAAATTCAAAACTCTTTCCAATTCTCTAAGCCAATCAATTCCAGCGAACAGTTAGACAAATAACTTGATAAGTAATAAAGTGGTCGTAATGGGGTAATACTTTAATGAGTTTGCCTTGATAGCCCGGATTAAGAGTGTTCAGTTGAGTGGAACCGTTTCAGGGTTTCGCATCCGTTAAAAAATTGTAGGCTTTTCATGAAGAATATTTTTTTACCTTTTTTTTATTTTGCCTTATCTTATTCTATAAGCTTTGGTAGCGGAGTGGTTCGGTCTCGTTACTTTGGAACTATGGTTGTGGATTGGAATCCGAGCTCGCACCAATTAGTTTTTCGGAACTTGTTCTATTTAGGTCTTAATGACGCATCGCTGGGCATTACATCCCGAAAAAAATAAACGTGTACTTTGTGAAGTCTTTAACCCGCATGGAGTGAGCGCAGAGACTACAATCTCAAAATACTATACAAATACTACCTATATAAGCAAGCTTTACCCAAATGTTAAAACTTTTAAACACCTGTTGGATTCTGTAACTTCCTATTTTATTACAACAACAAGTCAATATTTTAAAGTATTGATTTTCTATTATATGTAATTCTCTGTTATACCTAATTCATCGAAAATAATACGTATAATTCTACAGTGTTTTATTACTTTTGATCAAATGGTATGTACAATTTTCTTACCTACCTACTTACAGTACTTGCTCTCTTAAAATTCGATACAATGAAACATCCAGACCCTTTAATTAAATCTATAAATTAAACCGAATTCGTTAATCACAGTTCTTTTGTTCTCAAAAGCTCGAGAACTAGTCTAATTTCAAGTTTCTACGTAATTATGCAGATTTAACAATCAATGTGACATCTACAAATTGGAGTCGACCAAAAGACATTTACTTTAACTAAAATAGGCCACGTACTGCGAGTACGTTTCAATATACCTGATACACTCTATCAAAACGAAAATGTTGTATGTATTGTGGAAAACCCTACGTAGTTACGTCTTTTTGGGAGTAGACATCTAAAGAAAACCAAGAAAAATCCTCGAGCGCTCCCAATCATTAATTACTGAACCTTTCAGTAAAAACGCAGGAAACCCATCACGGACTGTCAACACCTGAGAGGTGCACCAAAAACAAAGCAAACACAGAACCTCCCCAGTCACGTGGTCGCGCGTGACCACAATTAATGAGGAAGGTAAGGAAATTACGCGGTTAGGCTCCAGAGCTCACATGGGGGCAAAGATGGGTTGTAAGGAAGGGGGTTTATGCCTTCAAAGGTGGAGCCTCTTAGAGGTTTATAAGGAATTGGTTAAACTGTATTTGATTTATGGCCCAGCATCAATGTTATAGCTATAATAGACATCTACTAATAAAAAAGAAGTTCTTTGCTGGCGAAATCTGATGTCACAATGGATTGAAAAGGGTAAAGCATGCAAAAAGTGCTATATTATAAACGTAAAAAGAGAGGAAAAACTAAACTATGTAGATGTCACTAATGTCTTCAAGTCAACATCTCCATGTTTTTGATGTGGCATAAATGAAGTTTAAGAAAAAAAATTGATGCATTGTTTACGTAACCTCTTATATTCTATGAATTTATGCCACACCTGGCCATAAAACGGTTTTTTTTTGCACGCTGTGCGTACGGAAAAAGCCGCTTTCTGGCCAAGTGTAGACATAAAATGATGTACACAACACGGGAGGTAATAAAGAAAGCCCTCGACCGCATATTTACGTTCCTCGCCTGCAGCTGGGGCCGCAAACTTCTGCGATCTCGGCCTTTCTTTGTATTACGACCCTAGTTATGTAATGTACTATAATTTAAGCTTTGCTCTTGTCGGTAGAAGTAAATGCTATTACAAGTGGTAATTAGTCAAGCTGTTTAGATCCTTTATCTAATATTGTGTTAATTTATTATTTATTTATTTACAATTTGTTGAACAATGCAAGAAACTACAAATGGCGGGCTGGAATGGTGTTTACTTGTCTTAATAGTTTTAGGCATATTTGCTCCCATACATTTTGCAGTTTATTTCCCAGAATGAATTCTAAAAGCAACAAACGTTTTATCGCCAATTGCAGAATAAGTTGAGTTAACGGGCACCGTTTCGTCTCATTCTTTCTATGATCTATTTATTTCCTTCTATTAATTACCATACGGCGGATCCGACACTGCAGCGAAAATCGCGGCGACACGCGACTCAGCGATTTTCAACTTTGTATGTAGAATCATCGATTTGTATAGAAAAATCGCGGGGTGGCGCACACTGGCGCGTAAATCGCAGCGATTTTTTTCGTGTAGCTGCGCATACACGGAAAAAATCGCGGCGACGGGCGCAGACATTTCTTCGCCTACGTTGTATTGCAAATCCTTTGCCTGAGACTTGAGATTTCAGAGAGGCTTCATTTATATACTCTATACTTTTAGGTATTTAAAAAAGGGTAAACAAAAAACCACGTGACTCGGGTCGTTCAGCCAATCAAAGTAACGTTTTGTATCTGTGGCACAATATCACTGGCTGAACGACCCATGGTTTTTTTGTTTACCTTTTTTTAAATACCTAAAAGTACAGAGTATAGCTAGCATCGTATTCAAAGTGTCGAGTCTCCGGCTCTGTTCTTTGCCCGTAGAATTAGTCGGGTTGGCGCGCATGTTTGAGCTCGTACTTGTTAGCCGAAACGTGCCGGTCTTCCCAGCCTGAGCCGCATCCGAATCGCTGCTCTATTCCTTCTTATTCTTGGATATTTTCATATTAAACAATCCTTTTGTTGTTGAGCTGAAAGCTGAAAGATCCGTTCGTATACAATTTATCGGGAAAATCATTAAATAAACCACGTTTTTAAAAAAATTAAAATGGAAAATTATAGCTAGTTAATATACGAACGTATAAAGTCTAATAAGAGTAATGAATTGTCTATTAACGTGATCATTTTACAATGTAAGAATAATAGTATGGTCACCCGACATATAAATAATCCCTACACTAGATAACCCTCCGGCGACCATCGCAACCATATTTCGCAACTAGCTGCGATAGAGAACTAAATACTCTTTGTACGCAACTGGTTGCGATAGAAAAGTTTCCATTATGTGTTCTCACCTATACGTCGTTGTCGACTATGTTTCGCAACCAGCAACTAGTGGCGAACAAGTAATGAATACTCTTCTATCGCAATCATTCTATTGCGCACAAAGAATATTTAGTTCTCTATCGCAGCTAGTTGCGAAATATGGTTGCGATGGCGGCCGGAGGGTCTCAAATTATGTTACGGTGACCATGGTTTAATGACAGAAAGCGCATATTTAAGCATGAATATTATTTTCTTTAATAAAATGTGTTTATATTCAACTACCGTTGTTCCGATAAAGTACCATTGTTTTTCGTCCATGGTGATCAAACCAATCCTAACTGTATTCTTAGGGGTCTATATTTATAAACATTTGAGGTGACTAATAAGCATGGCTAGCACAACTTGGCTGCAACATATCTCGTGCACACAGCACGTGACGCCCAATGGAAACTCACATCTGTAACCCAGTGCAATGTACGTGCGTTTTCATTGGTTGTTACATGCTCTGCCGCGCGCGAAAAATATCGTTACCGTCTTAAAGTAAGAATGCACTCGAAGTGGAGCGCCGAGACAAAATATTGTTTGTTTCGAAATGTATGAGATAGGTATAACACAACGCGGCAACGTTACTACGCTCCTGCGTGGCATACTAGTAACAAAGTACAAAGGCAGAGTAGTCAAACTTCGAACGTTTAAGAGCGCGCGGTTCGTGTTCAAGGTCGAGGCGTAGACATTGCGATCCGTAAAAACATCATTCATTCTTACGCGTACTTAAAACTTTGCTTGGTAGTACTTTCGTTCACGGCGTGCACACGCACAAGCGCACGATGTACCTCTTGTACGAAGAAAAATTACTGCTATCATACTGTGCTAGTAAGGCCGCTGATACGGTCGTGTCGCACGATTTCGAGTACCGCAAAACGGTCCTACTTTGCTCCTTTGCCGTCCTATGTCTAAAACTAGACTAACCTCTATGGAGTTGTATAGGGGTTAGTCCAGTTTTAAATATCGGACGGCAGTCCTACAGGGATAACTATGCTCCAAACCCGAAAACTTTATTCTAGCTCTGTTATTTGTTTCTATTACGGTTCCCATTTTATGAGCAAATTTGGTGTAACTTTGCTCCAAGAAACATTTAGTATTTAGGAGAAAAGTTTTGCCGCGTCAATCAACTTTGCACCGAATTTATTGTTTCTATATATTTGACGGAATAGATAGTGGCGTATTTTTTTAATTTATAACGCGTTAGGAAATACATTTTTCGTGTTATATATAAAACAAGTATGTATTAAAATTAAAAATTGACAGATTTATTTCGAATTTTCTAATTTTGGAGCAAAGTAGGACCGTTTCACGGTAGTGTGTTCTTACCAGCTAGCTATGCACAGATGTTTCTATCACGTAACATAACCAAGGCGGTCTCACGTGCCAAAACTCATCACTCAGCGCTAGCCCGCCTGCCAGATTGCGGTCTGGTATACCGCTTTTGAGCCTGCACAGTTGTGAGCCTGCACAGGTACCGCTAACTTATTAAAAAGTACCAGCACTGCAATAGTTGGACTACCAAAATGTTGGATAAGAGTATGTTGTACTTGGCCTGCGTTATGGAAATTTATATACGTATATGTTTGCTGCATAATTATAATAATTAAACTTTATTAAGACACCAAAGGTAATTGGAAATGCCAAGGCAAAACGAAGTTCGCTGGGACAGCTAGTATTGTATAAAACTGTTACCTACAGAGCAAGAAAGTCCTAAAATTGTAGTTTTTGTAAATGTGAAACCAGTTACAACCAGTTTTTTACATATTACCTTCTTAATTCTAGAGAAGGAACATGACAAAGTATTGAACTACTTTTCATTGAAAAATTGTAATGTTTAACAATAAAATTGTTCACTTGTTCAAACCCTAGTCATTATCTGACTATATACGCGTGCTTAATTACTTGCAGAAAAATAGCCAAATTCAGTGTCTACGGAGCAGTTAGTTCATAATTCACGAGGGCTGCCGCGCTCGATACGCGGCTTAGTTTGACAGTTGACAGATTTATTGCCTTTCAAAACGGCGCCCAACCGGTTCAAATTTGCCAGCCCTGGTGAATTTAAAGAATTCGGCGCTGTAATATGCACTGTGAAAACGGGAAAGGTAAACCGTTTTATGGGAACTAATGAACTGAACTATTATACCTATAACATAAAAAAATATGATTTTAATGGTTGAGTGACATAACTATACATTCGTTACTTTGCGTACCTATAAGATTATGTCAGAAGTTTCATAAATCCGGCCAATTTTGACGAATCAGTGTACATATAGAGCTAAACGTGGAATGAGTAAATGCCTATGTAGTTCCAATTCCAACTAGGGACGACGTACTAAATCTTAGTTGCGCCTGTTTTTCGCCGTCAATTGGAAGACTGTTATCAATTTTAGTTTCGGTAATTTCACGAGAGTTGAGGTGAATGATTACACACACAGCTACATGAAGTACTCATTGCAAAAAGTGAATGAATGAAATGAATGAGCGAGTAAATAAACACAAGGCTATAGTTTAAACAAACATTTTGGTCCATCTTGCAATTCACTGTTGAACTTGCTGTCGGTACGAAAAAAGAACAGTAATTTCAAAATCCCGCTGTCACTTCATGAAAGTGTTGTTGTGTGCGTGGCCTCAACCTATAGCATTTAAATGCTTTTGACAATTCAAGTGCCTTCATAGAGTAATTTTGGGATAGAAAACGAAAAATTTAAGGAGGTAAGTAATGTGGTGATAGTTCTAATTCCTGAATAAATGAATAGTTAATTATTATATATTAAAAAAACAATTTCCCAGTTGTTTTCTTTCGTCTTTGGATAATTATTATAACTTTAGTAGCCATCCACTTAGAGACAATAGTCACATCATCAATCCCACTGCTGGGCACAGGCCTACTCTCATAGACAAGCGTGAATGGGCTGTAGTCCCCACGTTAGCTCATTGCAGATTGGAGACTTCACATACCCCCCTGTCACACATTCGTAGTATGGCAGGGGGTATACTTATCTCTGCAGCTGACTGTACACATTTGAATTTCCTAGGAATCCATCTACCTAGAGACAAAATAGTATTCACTCTTTTCATCGAACCGGATCTTCACCCATCATCCAGTTACAGGTACTTTTCTACATAAACGATTTATTGTTGTTTGGCCATCGATTTTAGTTTATCCTACCAGTGTTAGTTAGTTACATCAATTATCGAGATGCCAAAGCTCTTATTTTCTCATTGTCAGCTCACACAACTTTCCTTGATATCTTTGCGGTCAATCATACTTTTAAACCGTAATCTAAAACCCCCGACCTCGCCGACTTAACGGTATCACTCAAGTCCTCAATAAAACGCTTGATAACCGAACTCAGCATAAAAGTTATGAAATTGGACCATAAAAAATCCACTCGATTAAGCAGAGCAGCGAAAACACATTAATCCGAATCCTACTTTAAGTTTCTTTACCTTACCTACCGTAAAAGGTGAATCCCCGAAATGTACCGAGCGAGGGAACAGATAAAACGTCTTTATTGCTCCCTAAAAATTCACCAAAAATCAACAATTCAATTCTATGCGAGTCATAAAGTAGAAAGATGGGTTTGGAATCGGCACCCCTAACGTTGCAACTCGAAGATGAGTTATTTAAAATGGCGTTGAAATAAATGGTTTCGGCAATTTAGTTATGACTGAATGATGATGGACATAAAAGGGTTGTTTAATAGTTGCAACTGATAGTTATGATTATGTTAAATGACAACTAGAAATAAACTAAATAAAACGAAACAATAAATTCGCATTAAGTTTGAAGTAAACTAATGACTTTTACATTTACGTTAGCTGAAGTATAAGGAGACGGAGATCATTTTCGGTATTTATTCAAGTTATTATGTAATTATGAAGACTTCGGGGATCAAGCAATCCAAAAATTTGTATAACTAATGGTTAGGTAAATACAGACGGACATGCTTAGGTAAGGCATGTTTATTTACAGTAAACATTTTATTGTTATAATTAAATATATTACTTGTTTGAAGGAACTGTAACATTTTTTTTATATTACATAACAAAAAACGTTCGTGTTACGTTTTTAGTGGGCTATTTGACAATTCAAATCAGGTTCTACTTATAAGTGTCAAAACACTTAGAAAGTATGCAGTTTAGTATGAAATACTGGCTTGTGACGTCATGCTCAACATGGTTTAAGTATATTAGTTTTTGTTATTTTAAAATCGTTAGTGGCATGAGAATCAGTTTAATTGATTTTATTCGGGGAGTTTTGGAAACTCAATTTGTGGTTAGAGATTTTTTTTATGTTAGGTATAAGTGGCAAACGAGCGGTCGAGATGCCTGGAAAGCAGTCAACGTCACCCATGGATATCTGCAACACCATGTCACCTATACGCTGCCGATCTTTAAGAGCCCTGTTTACTTTGAGAGCGCTGGGAACACCTCAGGTGGGAGTTCATTCCACATCCTGCGGGCTCTTGGCAAAAAAGAGCGTGATGCCCGCTTGTTCTAGTAAATTTTATTTTGCTTGTTGTCTAGTAACCCATTGCGAAATTGAATTAATTTGCAAACCACGTATGGTTTTCATAACCTACCAGTAGTAAGACCACAGATCTAAACAATCATAAAAAGCCGATATCCGAGCAATAGGTTTAATATCTTATAAAAATGAGAGCACTGTTCAAATACTTGCTTCCATCATCGGAGGAATAAGGGAGAGGGCAGTTTTGATAGAATTGTGTAAGGGCGGTGTTTTTTAGGATTCCGTATTTCAAGAAGAAAAAACTGAACCCTTATAAGATCACTTTGTTGTCCGTCTGTCTGTCTGTCAATACCGTGGTACCGAGTTGAAATTAAAACCATATACTCAGGTCTATGGTCCCTTGAGGCTGTAAAAAAATCAAAACTCAAAAAGGTAGTCGGACCACACAATGATCCTATAAGGGTTCCGGTTTTTCCTTTTGAGGTACGGAATCCTAAGAATCGACAAACTTAGTATGAACTTTTTTGAAGTCTGTTTAATATGACGTTCGCATACAAACTATTCACTGTCCTTAATAGATTATTAAGGATATTAGGGCATTAGCAATGATGCAAAAATAAGTATAATTTATCTATCTACCGAAGGTGGACACAGTTAATAAAATACTCGTAGTTCAATAAACAGAGCAGTGAGGTTTAAGGAGTACCGGGAAAGTGCAGTGTTCAAATACACGCGATTACGGACCGAAATGAAAGATCGCGGGAACTCCCATCGAGCCGGTGTGGCTGGCATGATGCTCTGCTTGAATATAATCATACGTGTGCTAGCTCAAGGCATGCATACTAAAGTGATGTAACAAAATATTTTATCGACAAAAAATTATATCGATGTTACTGTCAAGATTAAGAATATCACGATGTTAATCTACAATAATCAATATCTTATTTATTTAAACTTTATTGCGCAAAAGAAAACTTATAGTACAAAAGGCGAACTAATGCCATAGGGCATTCTCTACCAGTTATCCTTAGGGCAAAGCAGATAGCTTGTGGGCGGTGCAACTAACGTCATTAAGTTTTAATTAAAACTCAACTACATTACTAATACACTGTACTAATTATAAACTAGTACATATATACATAGATACGGATAGCTATATACAAATATACAAATATATATATATATATATATATATATATATATATATATATATGTCGTATCGTGATAAAATAACAACGTTACATTAGCCAAAAATATCTGATTATTGGCTAGGATAAAGTCACAGAGAGGGCGCTAGTTATGACTGACCATTTAGTATTAGATCCTTTTTGAGTAATGCAGGCAATTTAGACTAAAAGGAGGAAATATGACGTTGGCCGATGGATTGTCAGGGAAATATAAGCGATTGAGCCTATTTCTGTGAAATTATCGTGTAACTTCGTTTATTACCAATGCGACATTTAGATTGTGTAAAGAAAGACATGAAGAGCGATACACCAGTACACAAACTGGTGCGGATACTGGGTTATTGGATAATTATTGGACCATACCACTAAGGTGACCTAAGGTGACCCGGAACCCAAAGGTAATGGTTTTAGGCCCTCCTCGTCATATATATATACGTACACATAAATAAATACATACAGATGACACATCTAACCAGATACACTAAGAGACTTCAGTTCTACTAGCATAGAATATCATTCATTGTACAGATGTAGTGAATAATCCTTTCCTATCGGCAAAACTCGGAACAACGATAACACCCGAATGTTGCCGATGTGTCTATGAATTACTGTATTATTAAATTACGTGTAGGTATCAAATAAATCGCATACTTTATTTATCAATGTCAAATGTCAAACTGCCCGTTTGACGTATATTACACTGAGACGTTAAAACCACCACGATTCTATCATATAAAGAATTTTCAGTTAGGAAATATAAATAAATATTGTAAATAACTTCGCAGGCTTGCCGATCTAAACGTTTCCCTTTTCTTAGTGCTTTCGGCATGTCTGTTATAAATTGTTAATGTGGATCGAATAAAATCAATGTTTATTATTTACAAAAATGACAGACAAGAGTGACATGTAAAAAGTCTATCAAAATATAGGTGGCCTGCATTAATACACGAGTCCATGAAGTTTATCACAAAATCTAACATAAATATCAACAAAATATTTCTGTGGTATTAACTACTCTATATAGATACTTCCTCTTGCAATGCGACCGTTCCCTACGTTGTCTCGATGGGTACTGAGTGCGAGTGAAGTAGTAAGACAAAAACGAACATTTCCGGGAAAATACGAAAGGAAAGGATTATTCACTACATCTGTATATACCTATATTTTGAAATAAATACAGTAAACAAATTAAAAAATCATTTAGAGCCAATTTACTTTGCTTCACGTGTTTGTATATCAGGATATTTACTAATCCACGAGTTAATACAATGTTCACGTGTTTTTGTTTTGAGCAGCATAATTGACATAATATTAAACCTCTTTATAGCAGTAGAGTATTTTAATGCGCACATGTACATATAAAATCTATTAACCGATTTATCGATATCAAATCCTTGCAACGTGCCCCCAGTTAGCACAGGTATGAATATTATTTATTTGAGGGACTCTAGCGGCATCTAGTGTAAAAAAATTCAAATCTGATGCTATACGAAAACTTTGGCTTTTGCAGCTAAACGCTTATGTAGCTAATTAAATCGCGCATATATTTATTTTACATCTCAACTTTTGTAGAGAGAGATTTTTGTATCGGAAAGTTAATTTTTGTAATTTAATCTCTTCACAAGCCAGGCATGACAATTATCTGTTAACTATTCATAAGCTGACCTCGAGCAAGCCAGAGCCACGTTTTGATGCACCACAGTTGAAGAAATTTCGGCACTGTTTTGGCTACGTCTTGCCACTGTTTAATTTTCAATCACCTTCTATATATTATATTCTGACCTCTTATACGAGTCTGATTCCTCTCCCCGTAACAATAAGGGTTGGTCAAACACAGTGCTGAAAATCTCGAAAACGCCGCTCTACGTCAGTGGAAACGCACCCTATTTTTTATGTCATACGGGGCAAACGAGCAGACGGAACGCCTGATGGCAAGCGATTACTCCACCCATAGACTCCTGCAACACCAGAGGAGTCACAAGTGCGTTGCCTGCCTTTCAGTACGTCTAGAATAACTGGCCGCGAGTTTGTTTCTCGCGCGACAGAGCGTCACCTGTCACTGTCACACTATATTGAGTGGAAAGAAATAGGTAGCATTTGTCGCGCGACAAAGAGTACTGGTGGAGTTATTTTCTTGAAGGTTTAAAGGTCGTATCGGTCCGGAAATACCGCTTAAATGAAAAAAAATAATATATCCCTTGAACTAGAGCCACGTTCCTGATACACCACAGTGAAGGAAATTTCGGCGACGACGTTTCGGCCACGTCTTGCCGTTCACTTTTCAATCAGCTCTGTCTCCCGGATCCGTTGAGATCATTATTTGATATCGACTGTCGATTCCGACTTGACGCGCTTTCAGCACCTTTATGTGGTTTTTCATTTCTATTTAATACAATTAGTTCTTCCTAAAAATATATGAGTATAAAAGGGGAAGTTTGAAAGTAGCACCGGCGACGGAAATGATGCGCAATAGTAGGTTAGCTTGGTATGGGCATGTAATGAGGAGGGCTGAAAGTCATATAGATGTCGCCGCCAACTGGTTTAGTTAGCCATTTGGTTAGCTGCCTAGCCTTTTCATTCAAATTTTAGGTTAGGTTTGTTAGTCAGCTTGTGGCCCTCAGAGCAGAAATAGAAGCCCCGCAAAGCGGGGCTTCGTCGACCTGCTGGCGGGTCATAGTTCAGTGAAAATGCTAGGCAGTTAACCAAATGGCTAACTAAACCAGTTGACTGCGACATAGATAAAGTAATGTTAGGGATGAATGTCAAGGGACGGAGAGCAGTCGGTAGGCCAAAGAAGCGATGGATGGATTGTGTGAAGGAAGACATTAGAAAGAAAGGAGTGAGTGCTGATATGACGAATAATAGAGGAGAATGGAAGGAAAATACGTGTTGCGACCCCACGTCCCCCCCCCCCTTTCCGGCCGACTCCTATACCATCGTGCAATAAACTTTGAAACATTCTGTGTACGCGCAAGTCCTTTTTTGTGATCGGGATGTTATGTCCCTATGTAAACCGGAACGGGTTTTGATGTGACAACACTAGTAGTTGTCAAACTTGACAGTGGGAGTCGGAATCTAACCTTCTAACGGCATAGCACATGCCAGATTTGCAATAGAGATAATTGTTTTGTTTTAAATCGGAGATTCGCTTTGGTAGCCGTAATATTGGGCTCGAATCGTATCGTCCCGTGTACGCGCTAAATCGCGGAATGTTGAAACCGACTTCTTGTGGCGTCTTTGAGGCAGCTTTGGTACCCGGCGTGGCAACGTGGCCTGGTCTGCGACGAGTACGAGTATTGACGGTAACTTGACTCTTGACCTGACGGATTTACTGACTAGACTTCGACACAGGCTTTGACTGATTGCTGAAAAGCACCAGCCGTCGGAACAGGTGAGTACTAGATTTCATAACCGCGTAATATTAGAATACTCGTAAGTTGGTGCTTCCTGAAACGGGGTTTAAATTCGAATCTGGGTCCACCGGGCCCAGTTTTGAGCACGGGACGATTTCGATTTATCGTGCAGACACTAGCGCCGTGCTCGAATAGTTCAACTTTTTTTTTTGTGCTGTGCTCTATTAACTGCTTTATTTACACTCTATTTTTATAACTTGAGCCTTCCTAAATTAATTTCTTGTTAAAGATCACACTTATTAGTATTCGCACGGTTGCTTGACTAAATATCATCAAATATCACCAATTCGCCAAACACTCCTGCAAAACGTGACCTTCCTTTCCAACCTTTACACATTTTCTTCCAAATTAGGTAATTCCTTTAAATATCCCTTACAGAGGGTAAAAGAAGCATGCGCTTCGGAAATCCAGATTAAGACAGTCATAAGCGACGTACATGTAGTAGTGAGTTAAGTCGTTTTGTGTGAGCACGCGCATCGCCTTAGCGATCGCACCGTCGATTGCACCCGCGCGGGTATTCAAAGCGATCTGTGCATCCTGGGATCACGTCCGTGCAGGGCGTGGGCCCAAGCTATTAGAAGAAGCGGATAAAGGTGGTTTTTCACCGGCAGGGCAAGACGAGACGAGGATTGAATTGAAATTTGTATCAAGTTGCGCGATGCGCGAGGAGAGGATTGAAAACTTCATACAAATTTCAATTCAATCCTCGTCTCGTCTCGTCTCGCCCTGCCGGTGGAAAACCACCTTAATAGTTGATGGCACATCGCGCCTCTTTGATGCTATGTTGGAACGAGATTGCCAACCAGTCAGTCAAAGCGTCGTGTCTGCGCGGTGAAGTCAATTTACAGATTAATTTATTTATTAAATACGTTTACACGGCCTTACAGTATTCCAATGCGCCGTGAAACAAACAGACCGTAAATTAATAATACTACCACTACATACTAAGATACAACAATAAAAACAAAATTACAATATTTCAAACTATAACTTAATGCTGGATTGCCTATCAGATGACTTTTCGTACGTCAACGGAAGCGCACCACATAAATATAAGTGACGAATTGCTTTCATTCCACTTCATCCGCTGCCAACTCCTCGGTATAACTAAACGGAAGCTCCGGTCAACCCTGGCTACGGTGGGCATCCACCTTTATTAAAACAAGGGGTTACAAATAAGTAAAGGGAACGGGAGGGATGGGGAAGGACTCCAAATAATGAATGTGAAAAGAATGTTGTTCAAAATCATCGAAACTAGAAGTAAAATTTCTTATGGCATTATTCCGCCTTTTGTACGACAAACTTGTTGTTTTTCTGCAACAAAGGTCTAGTGATTAAGTAAAGACTTAGCAAATGTAATTCAAGAGAATTTTGTACACTAAAACAAACATGTATGTACCTACGAGGGTGGGTTGATAAGTACCTTAAGTGTCTTGAGGTATTTAGAGTAAAGATAGAAAAACCTTATGTTAATACAATTTGTAGCTAGGCTATTTACTAGCTCAATACACTAAGTATTATTGTTGTGGCATTATTTTTTTCTTACAAATTACAAAATTGTAAAGTAGTTGCATGACAGGCTTCTGGGTATCTTTACTAGGGTACAACTTTTTTCTTTTTCTATTTTTTTAACTTGGTGAATACAAATAACTTGCTAGAAATCCAGTGTAAACAATGGTGATAGATCAATAAATACTCGCTATCCTGTTTTTTCCTGAACCCACTTGCAAGTTGAGATCGTGATTCCATTTTTGGTGCTCATTTGGAGCCACACGCTGTTGCTTATCCCATTCTTGTGAATAATGTGTTTAAGTTTCTTAAAATCACCAACACGTAAGTCAAGGACTTTAGCTATCACCTAAATCTTCATCATTGATCACTAGACATGTGGTTGCCAATTTTTTATATGTTTTATTTACTGTCAAGAATCGGCTCTTATTTAAAAAAAAAATCTATATTGTAATAAAAACACTGTGAACTATAACAGTTAGAGAGTCTCCAAAAATAGAC
The DNA here is from genome assembly GCA_947034925.1 of Eudemis profundana. NCBI lineage: Eukaryota > Metazoa > Arthropoda > Insecta > Lepidoptera > Tortricidae > Eudemis > Eudemis profundana. Next base: position 2,094,383 of record OX344800.1, on the reverse strand, counting down.
ATAATATTATATTTTTCATTACCTATTAAATAAAAAAAATATGTGTGGATCTTGCAGCGAACTGTTTTAATTTTTTCATAGTTACGTCCACGTCGTCGTCGGAATCGTGCAGTTTGTGATCCATAATTCAAAGAATAAAGATGCGACTGTATTGAAATTTGGCCTAAATACTTCTAAATAATGTGTCATACAATAGCCGGAAACATGAGCTTATCAACCCACCCTCGTAGAATTGACATAGATACGTTCTCTTATTTAACAAGTGTTTTTTTTTGATAAGGTAAATTTATTTCGGCGGTGATTGCGCTAGCCGTAATTCTATTCCTGGAAAAATCCCCTTACTAAGGAAGAAGTAATAAAAATATTTTTTAAATGATGTTAACCACTAAAACTTATTAATAAAGTCAAATCAGTCACGCATTAGAAAAAAGAAACACTAATATATAAATGCCAAAACTGATTACACACCTTTTGCGTCGGAGTTTAAAAATCGCCGAAATCCTGCACCTTGCGTCTAACAGCAGAATGAAAGCGACGACAGGAAAAAAAGCCCGTCTACGAGGTAACAATGGCTGAGCCAGTAGGAGACGGCTCAAAGATTTTTTACGCTCCTATCTGATACTGTGTACTTTAAAAATTGTTACAATTCGCTCGTACTTCTTTGAAAAGTCTTGCCAATAGATTGTGAAAGTTGAAGGAATTTGAAATGCATTTTCTTGGGACGTATTTTTAAAGGAATTGTTCTCAAGATAGGCGAGCACGGTTTCTTGGTACGTTGCAGTGCGATTCTTAAAAGTGACAAAGACGAAAGACGTCCAAAGGTTCTTGATACTTTATAAATCTGTGTTAAAGAATTCAGCGGGTGCGGAGTGATACTGCTAATACTTTTTATTTTGGAAAACTTACTTTGGATAGAAAAGATGCAACAAAAGCACACGGCACTATTTTGAGTGGTCTAAATACTTGTCAATTACTTCAGTTGATGTTTAAAGGATGTTCTCTCATTTAAAAATGATATTTTCTGGCAGACGAAGATGTTTAACTACAAAAATTTTGAAAAAATATTAATCATACATTCGCATAAGTTTTTTAAAATACACCTCTTCAGTATTATATTATAAGTTTTTAGTATCTTGTTTATTTAAGGATATAATTTTTTAGTGTGCAATAAAGAGTATTGTATTCTATTGTATAATTACAAAGGCTTTAATACGTTTGCCTTCTACTACCTTTATATTAATTAGGTACTGAGATGTATTCGGAATTACATACTATAAGTATACAAATACTAGGTTATAAGTACTAAGTATAAATACCTTGTTCTGGTAGCTAGAAAATTAATTGATTTATTCGTAAACCTTACTTACTGACGTGCCGGTAATATGCCTCTATTGCGATGTATGGACATAATACAATATGTTAAATATTTACCTGACTATGTAAATGTTTCAGATACATCATAACAAAGAATAGTATAATATTTCTAAGATGGTGCGGAGTGGTTATATCTAGCATATTCCAAAGATGGCGTCCTGGCAATGCTGGGAATCCTAGTTGACCTAATTCCCAGTGGTCACGACATAACTCATATCGTTGTTACAAAACATCTCAATCAAACACGGGAGCTATCATTACTATCATTAGTTACATCGCATAATCCGATCGAGCGCCGCAATAATTCACCTTGTCAGATGGTATTAATCAACAGTTCCAACACCTGAAGGATCACGTGTCGGCACCGACCATGCCGACAATTAGTCGGTATGGGGTGCCAGTGGCGGCGGGCAGCGGGGCCATGAGCTGAGCGGGTATGGGTTTGATAGTACAATTTATCAAATGATAAATAATGGTTTCAACACCTGAGGGATCACGTGTGGGCAACGACCATGCCAATCGTTAGTCGGTACGTGTTTTCAATACTAGCAGTGAGCGGAGCGATGAGATAATAATTGGTATTAGTATGTCCATGTGGAGAAAAACCACAAATTGCAATACTGTCAGAATACTGAAAATCATCCACGCAATGCCCTACTGATTATTTTTACAGCACAACATTTTGGTCACTGTCACAAGGTTGCCCGATACCCCATACTGCGCTGACAGCCGGCCGCGAGCCACCCGTCCCGCATCTCCGCTGTCTGTAGGCCGCGCCCGGCCGCATTCAACGCATGTTAATCAGCCAGATCACGGGTAATTTGCGAGTGGAGTGTAAAATGTGGACTTAGCGAAATAATTTGCAGTTTAGCCTGATTTATCCGTGTCATAAGCCCGCTTAACGCTCTCAGAAGGTCAGGTGATACCTGAATCATTCTCAGTTTTGTGCACACAATTACTATCGTGGATGTCTCTACCGTGGCTTTGATTACTCTTTCTAAACGTTCGACCTAACCGTCGTAAAATTATCATGAATTATTTTTATCATGATAGTATTAATTTTTTTATCAATTAGAAAGAGTAATAACGCCCACTGTAATGAGAATAACCCACCTACCCCATGTTAAGCGCTGCGTGATATTTTTTGACATTTTATGAAAGTTGCAAGACTGACAGAATACCGCAAGACATTCATGTAGCTCTCAGTAAATAGTAAAAAAAAACTTTTCATCACAAAATGGATTCTTCCGCCTAACGCCTTATGCTACCTCTGTCGGTAGGTCGCGAGCCACCCGCCCCGCATCTCCGCTAACAGTAGGCCGCGCCCGGCCTCGCTCAACGCATGTTAATCAGCCAGATCACGGGTAATTGCCGAGTGGAGTGTGAAATGCGGGCTTAGCGAAATTATCTGCAGTTTAGCCTGATTTATACGCGATTAAATGGTTCCTTTCCGTCATGGGATTCTGTTTTCGGGAACTGTGTTAGTGGACAATTTGAATTAGGTCGGTCTGGGTATTCGCGTGTTTGAACTCTTCTGTTTTGAAATGCGACATTCTTGGTAATATCGGGTTCAGTTGTATACATAGTCTTCCGAACTGGAGATAACTAAATAATGATGTTAAAATTCATGCATAGACAGATAGGTTTTTATGCCTCGCTATGCTTTTGAAGGAAACCTGTCAGAGCACTCCCGCCTGTCCACGACATTGTGCGACCAGCAGTGGCAGCAGCGGCGGCAATAGGTGGAAGCGAGAGGTCGGAGCGCGGTTTCTCGCTCTCTCGTATGGCCGCCGCTCGCCGCTGCCGCTGGTCGCGCAATGTCGTGGCCGACCACTATAGCCGTTTGTTAGAAAGGCGCAAACCATGTGGAATGGAGAGCTTTGATGAAAACAACGGCTTCATCATTGGCTAGGTAAAGTTCGCGACGTAATGAATTAGAAAATGCCGCTATTGCATTTTTATTCCCTCTAATTTTTTAAAATATATATATTTTTTTCAATAGGCTAGATGACTAAAAAAAACTGTTTAGTCCGTCTGTTACATTATGAAAAAATATTGTACACGTATTTTTTGTTTTGTTTGACAAACCAAAACTGACGAGGATAGAGTGCTTAGAAGTTTCGAGTGACGTCACTCTTGAGTACAAATTGTACTCAAGAGTGACGTCACAAGCCCCCACTCCAGAAGTTTGATGATCTATAACTTTGTCGATTTTTAATATTTTGATAAACCAAAAAATACGTGTCCCATATTTTTCCATAATCTAACTGACGGACTAAATAGAATTACATATTTTTAACCCAGTCATCATCCCTATTCCCGATAATATGACAGCTTTGTATTAGGATGCCAAAATGTCGAGTGTGTACGTCCGTCTTAACAAAATAGGTATCTGTTGAGGTCTGTGGTGTGTCGACTGACATTGTCATTGCAACAACCAAAAAAAATCAATGATTCTGCTTAGCTATTTGTGTGTTCGGTTTTATTAGATCTTTGTGCTAGCCTTTGGATTGAAGAAAAAAGTAGAAAGAGTTGCAAAAATTCTAGAGCTAGATGTCAAAATAAATACATCAAAATGAGTTCGTTCGCGCAGACTAGAATTTACGAGATGGCTAATCCTTTAATATTTTCAAATGATCGATAAGCACAATATTGCTAAACTTAAGACGTTGATGTACGTACTCGTCATAAGCATAAAGTTTGCGATAGCCGTATACTTAAATACCTATTAAATTTCTCTTATATTGATTTCCACAATATTTGTTTACATTTTGTTTTGTTACAACTGACAGCCGACACAGACCTCGCATAGACAATTGTTTGATTTTTATTACGAACTTACGCACTAATTTTGTCAGCCTGGCGTCCCTTTTTTCAAGTGCCAAATTGAGAATTGAATACAGTATTTTGGAAAAATTACAGGGAATAAAAAAACAGTACCCAGCGATATTTTCTGAAGCTTAAAGACGAGGCCTACCGAAAAAAGTACATTACATACAAAGAAAGGCCGAGATCACAGAAGTTTGCGGCCCGAGCTGCAAGCGAGGGACGTAAATATGCGATCGAGGGCTTTCTTTATTACCTCCCGTGTTGTGTACATCATTTTATGTGTACACTTGGCCAGAAAGCGGCTTTTTCCGTAGGCGCAGCGTGCGGAAAAAGTCACTTTATGGCCAGGTGTGGCATAAAATATATTAAACACTCCATTATGATCTTTGAAATACTCCATTATGGTCATGACTGAAGGTCAAGGTCGGAAACAAAAAAGATGATTTTGAGAAACCTATTATTGTTCGAACACATCACGCACAAACAGACATTTTCTGCAACAGTGCCGAAATATCGGGAACTCGTAAAAACAAACATACATAGTAAATATCCTATACTAGTTATTAAGTAAATGACTATGTTAGCTTAAAATTAAATACCAACTGTCAGCATATACATATACCTACGTCCCACTGCTTGGAACAGGCCTATTTACATGCTGTCTTCAAGATCATCTCACAGTTAAAGTGAGTACGTAAAGCCGAGAAGAATACTGAGTGTACTTTTTATCCAACTTTACTGAATAGAATCTTTCTTTTTAGTCTTATACTCGTGGCAGAGTAGTCCTGGTCATGAGGGTCGTAGCACGGCCTTTTTGACTATCTCCTGCCATCCTCTCCCTCACCGATGCATTTTGTACGCAGAGGTTTAATAGAATGGAATAGAATATAATGGTTATACCACACCTGGACATAAAGTGGCTTTTACCGCACTCTACGCGTACGGAAAAAGCCGCTTTCTGGCCAAGTGTAGACATAAAATGATGTAAATATTTTATTAGAAGAGAAAAATTGAAAAATATATATGTCGGATATTCTCGTGAGACTGACTGTCAGGTCAGGATGGGTTAACTGCAGAATGCTGGCCGTTGAGGTATGTTGGTTAAAGAAGTGGATTCATGTCAGATCAAATCATTTATTCGTCTGATTCTTTTGGCCGCTTCGGTAAATGACATTCTGGTGAGAAGAAGGGCCGAAGAAACTCACCAGGTTCTCTTTTCAATCATCAAGCATTACAATAGTTGTTACAATATTATGGCGTAGATACTCAAGGGAGCAAATAGACAATTACGTTACACATTCTGATTCTTTTCACTATTAATCGACAGAATTACAATTATCAAGTAGCAACTTTAACTACTGGCAGACGAACTGACAGAATCGTAAGACAAGTGTTGTCGCCACGACAGTCAGAAAGAGAATCGACACTCTTGTCCAACGAGCCCGCCCACGCGCAACGCAACCGGTCGCTACGTCACACGGCGTTCGCGCCATTCCAAATCTACTTAGTACTACAGTAGTCAATTGACGATCTTAGATTTCTTGAATTATCGCTGCTGTCCCCGACACGGCCATCCTGCTGAGCACACGTCCTCGTGTGTCTATCCTGAAACAAGCAAAAAAAACAACACAGTACGCCATTCGGTCATTCCTGACTTTATCACTAATTTCGTAAATGACACTTCCTTACTCAAATTCTTCGTTTAATTCATTTCAAACATTCAACTATACTCGAAATAGTTGAGTCGAAAGAGTCGACAAAATTACACGTGGTGGAAATGCTACTAAATTATGGTAATTTCTTTTCATTTTTTTTTTCTAGTTACAGGTTAAGTTAAACGAAATAAAAAAAACTATTTTAAATGCAAGAGAAACCAAGTACCATTATTCGACTGCCTTTTATGGCCTCATCACAATAATGAAAACTCTATAAGACAACAAAACAGGTATCTCATTTCGTGGCCTAAGGCTTAACAAGCCACACTACGCGCATCCCCACGGGATCGCCGAGTCTACCCTAAGACTCTACGGTCTCCACGAGACCCGACCTCCGCCGGAGCTCCCCGCGCACCGCGCACCCACGGACTACTCAGAGCAGATACCGACTTCTAACGGGCTACGGCTACGGCGAAGCCTCCGGTTCGGTCGACCAGCCGAACTAAGAACCTCATTTTATGTCTCGCTAACATCCTCATTTAACTCAAAAATGGTACGTGAGTCTCTGGCATTTTCCTCAACCTGTCATAGTGTGTTAGTTTAGTACTTTCAAAACAAAACACCACTTTGTGATATCAAATGGACCTTCGAATTTGGGGCGAACTTTATCTAGTTCCTTTTTCGTTTCCTAAATCAAAATAAAATTCAAAGCTGGAGTTCAAGTACCCGTTGCAACCAAACGTGTTTCAAAAACTAAAATGTCAAGAAAAGTAAGTACCTCTTTTGTCCGGCTATCTTAGAACCATCCCTGTGGTTACTTAACATAAAACCAACCCCGTGGTATACTATGCGATACATCCGATCACCACTGAGATCATTATGACTCCAAAGGACATTTATCTTGATTACCAAATTTAAAAATCACACAAATTGTACTATACGGAAATTCTGAATTACTAAAATTAACGGGTATTTGACTCAAGACCATTTTTAGCACATCGCAATATTTTTAATCACTAGAATCCATAGAACCGCGCCTTTTCCCACATCAGTAAACTTTACATTACTTCCAAACATGAATGCGTAACTAGGAATTTGTAAAAACGTTAAATTTAAAGGTAGTTGAAAACAACGGTTGACAACATTTATTTTCCTCTCAAGAAACGTAGTAGTGTTGATTCGATTTTATAACGGAGAAAACTATATCCGAAACAGCTCGAACATTTACAATATCGTAATTCGAACAATTGGCGGGTAGAACATAAAAATAAGTGACTGTCATAAATAGTCACTTCGTAAACTTGTTTGTTACTTCTAACTTTTTCATTGTTAATCTCAAATGGTAAACTTTAAAGTTTTTCTGTCAATTTAAAAGTAAAGTTTCGCTTTGTGAGAAAATACTCGGGTCAAGAATCGTTATAAAATGAGTACGACTCACCAGATCGTATTGGATTTCCACACGCTCGCGAATCTTGCAGGTGTTGGTGCCTGTTGTTGACTAACGCGCCTGAAGCGCCGTTGCCGCCCATGTCACCTTGTAGTGGCGCATCCGTAGCTGGTGGTGTGTAGTGATGTAGTCCAAAACGACGAATCTTCTTTTGCTCGCGAAATCAAACGATGATATTTGTTGTGGCTTCAAACCGTACTTCTTGAAGGAATCTTCATTGTCTTCGCTTCGACTGTATTTCACGGTGTTGACTGTTGTGCAGTGCAAGTGCCTCTTTATTTTCGGAGATCACAATTAATGACGTTGCGGTCACACTTTCTTCAGAGATTCCATTTAAACAAAACCGGCAGTGTTGGATATTCTGAATACATTAACGTTGGCTGCGCTGTAGTTGCTGGACTTGCTTTGTAGGTAAGAAATTGACTTCTTTTCTAGTAAAACCATTTTTGTTTTGTCACAATGATTCTACACGCAGTAAGTGCATCCGTTCGGTTGATTATCATTGACTCACATGTCCATTGTTGAGATCAAAGCATTTGCAAAGCATGTCTAATTCGCTAGGCACAAAATCTCATAATTGCCTTTCACTGGATATTGACAAAGATGTGGAATGCCTCAAACACTGGAAATCATTCACATCCTGTGGGCGCTGATTACATCCCACGCCTGATGTCAGATATAGCACGTGATGACTGTCTGGTCAGGATGGGTTAACTGCAGAATGCTGGCCGTTGAGGTATGTTGGTTAAAGAAGTGGATTCATGTCAGATCAAATCATTTATTCGTCTGATTCTTTTGGCCGCTTCGGTAAATGACATTCTGGTGAGAAGAAGGGCCGAAGAAACTCACCAGGTTCTCTTTTCAATCATCAAGCATTACAATAGTTGTTACAATATTATGGCGTAGATACTCAAGGGAGCAAATAGACAATTACGTTACACATTCTGATTCTTTTCACTATTAATCGACAGAATTACAATTATCAAGTAGCAACTTTAACTACTGGCAGACGAACTGACAGAATCGTAAGACAAGTGTTGTCGCCACGACAGTCAGAAAGAGAATCGACACTCTTGTCCAACGAGCCCGCCCACGCGCAACGCAACCGGTCGCTACGTCACACGGCGTTCGCGCCATTCCAAATCTACTTAGTACTACAGTAGTCAATTGACGATCTTAGATTTCTTGAATTATCGCTGCTGTCCCCGACATATATATTATTATTTATATTATTTTAGGATTCGAACCCTGCCCGAGACATAATTTTTCCTTCATATTATAATTTTTCAATCTTGGCCTTTCTTTGCTTTACCACCCTAGTTGTGTAATGTACTATAACCTGCATAAAATGCATGAGGGCGCTGCTAGACGTGTATTTATATAAAAAAAATATTTACAACGCAACAAACGTGAATTGCTGTAGTTCATAATTCATAATTAACAACAACCAATAGCTCCTCTAAATAAAAATCAGTTGTGAAGTATTTTGTCGTCCCATCTTAATGAAATCGTTGAAAAGTGTTGAATGGGATGCCAGTGATCGGCTCGGCGTCAATTAGTATCGGGACAAAGCCGGCGGACTAGCCGAGTCTAGCTGACGGTACCGTCTGCAGGGGAATTCACTTTAATGAGGCTAAAATGCAAAGGTATCAATAGGGTATTTGACAACAATCAAACGCGAAACATCAAATCATGTTTCCAAAACTGCTCGAATAATTTTGTCGTTCGTGGCACGAATACCTCTTACTTGAAAAAATATTGATTTCCCATACTAACTTCCACGCTCCCTTTCATTATCTGTGGAATAAAAATTATCATAATATCCTCTCCGGGGTTTCAAACTATCTCTATGCGAAATATTGCCGGCCTATAGGCCTGCAATGTGTTTTTTTTTAATTTCCATTCCACATTTATTTGTGACACAGCATCACGGCGTTCAGCCGTTAAAAAAACAATAAACGATGTTTGTGTCAGTTTTATTGAATATAACAAATAACACATTATTAACAATTTCCAATAAATTTAAATTGCAATCTTAACTACAAGAATACACAGATTTTATACATTAGTTTGGATAGTAAATATTAAAAAATAATGCTGTCAACGCTACAATAAAGGCATGCGCACACGGAATGAGTCGCAGGTGCGGTATTGTAATACGGGCGACGTGTGCGACGAGTGACGTATTAGTGATGCGATTGGAAATAGTGAACTGTCATTACCGTTCCAGAGCCGGGCTGGATGTAAGTCTAGACATATGAAAGTATCAAGTTATAGTAGATTTTATTTGCATATTTTAAAGGTAACTGTAATTGAATAATTTATGGATTTAATCAAATCCACAAATTATTTTTATTACTCATCATTTTTAAAGATTAATAAACTAATATTTTTTTACATTTCTGAATAAATACACTCGTGGTAAATGAATTCGGGTAATTTAATTAATAGAAATAGGTGTTTTTCAATATTTGACACTTGTTTCATTTACATAATATACTATTCTTCAATACCTGGCTGTATTAGCAATATCCATTAACCCATCATAGAAATATTATTATCCAAATATGGTGATTTTTGCGATATCTCACTCCGTTACCGTAGGTAATTATTTTTCATGGGTTCTTACGAGTTCGATCTAAACCTGAAATTGCTATTATTTTCAGTGTTATTTTTGCAGACAATATCTAAAATTAATTAAAGATCAAAACGGGATACAATAATTTCACAACCCTGGAGTATTTTAGAAAATATGGCGGTATTTCACCGACCCGAATTCAACGTCCGCGAGTGTATTTATATGCTGTGTTCTAAACAATTGAAACAACTTGAAATTAAAAATAATGTTTACAAAATGCTGTCGACGCTACAACAAAGGCATGCGCACACGGAATGAGTCGCAGGTGCGGTATTGTAATACCGGCGGCGTGTGCGCGACGTGAGACGTATTAGCTAGTGGAAATAGTGAACTGTCATTACAATTCCAGTGCAGGGCGTCACGTAAATCACATGAAAATAAGCGTGAACACAAAATTGTACCTACACAAGGAACATTTTAATTTAAACAAGTCTTCTTTTTAAATACACAAAGCTAGTATAATAATTTAGTTGTAGATTTAAATGCCGCACCTATAATGTCTCTGTTTACCCTGTTGGTTGAGGTTGACTGGTAGAGAATGCCTTACGGCATTAAATCATACGCGTTTACATACCAGTGGCGTGGCGTAAAAGATATTCTTGGGTAAGCAGGTGCAGATTTGGCGTACATTAAGAGCTGTAGAATTAAGGTGGTCAAATGCCTGATATTAGGCAAGCCGGTAGGAATAGAGTTCTTTGGACGACACGCGCCACTGTTAGATACATAAATTTTTCCGACATGTTCGATTGACGACACGCCCATTGGGCCGCCGGTGCCATCGCTATGACCATCATTTTCCTTTTCGTCATTACGTAATTAGACCCCTGTAGGGTGGCCATGCTGGTACAAATGGCCGGAAATTTTGTGTCACTATCTCCCGGTCTATCAACTGTACTAGCCAATGGATACAGATAACATTTCACCGTTCATTGTTCATTTGAGGTAGAACCTATATTTATACGGGCTGGAAAAATTTGATGGGCCCTGGAGGAAAATTGCCTTAAATCCTTAAGTTAGCTCATTTTACTTAAATGAGACATTCTTTTATTTTTAAAAAGAAACAAAACTGCATTCAAATATATTCTTTAATTCGCTTGTTTCACCCGGGAACCAAACAAGGTAAAAATAAAAATAAATAATCACTCACTATTTTATTCCACTAATCTATAACATTATTGTTCAGGATAAAACCTCTATAACTAACATTTGGTCTTAGAAATAAAAAACACCGTCATATCTCATGTTTCATTAATTCATGGTCATTAATTTTATTTTATCGTCAATCCACATACAAAAGACAAGCGAATCTTTGAATGCAATTTTGTTCGTTTTTAAAAATAAAAGAACGCTTCCTTCAAGTAACATGAGCTATCTCAAGGATTTAAGGCTTCCCTTCAGGGCCCATCAAAGTCTTCCACCCTGTGTAGTATTAAGGTGGCAAACAGACGTACATACGGGCTACCTGACGTAGCTTTTGCCTTTTATAAAGCAATGGGTTACAAAATGATCATCCTTTTGACTATACCTTCTACCTTCAACAGAGCCCTTCAGAATCTCATTAATTTTATTAAAGCCATAATTCAAGAGGCCTTTGGGCGCCAATATACACGCCTTAGCGCCCGCCGAGCGCTTGTTACCACTAACAAATCGAGGACTTGGAGGAACAAGATCGTATCTGACTGATAAGTTCATACCAAGATGGGACCTTGTTCGATTGGTCATCGGTCATAAATTGGCGATGTAACTCCCAGTTACCGTAGAACACGAGGTAAGGAACTAATTGAGATTTTACTTGCTTATGGTAGCAATTTAACTGATTTAAGTCGGGACGTTCATTTATAATATTAGGTGAAAATTGGATTTAAAGGCAAATTGCCAAGTATCTTCAGTCATATCTAATACCATTGTTAAGTATCATCAGTCATATCTAAAACCTGCTTATCAGAACACGTGTCCATAAGGTTTTAAAACATCTTATCTAATTACAGTGCAATGAGACTCATAATTCAAGAAAAAACCAGTCAAAGTAGGGATTAACGCTATCAATGAGGAAATTTGAAAATTACTTCTGATTTATTTTCGTATGGCTAACAATAAAACATACTTTTCAGGTAGTCAGGTTTACTGAAAATATGTGTTCAGTTTGTTGTTATTTTCACATCATTGCGAATCACGTTTTTAGGGTTCCGTAGGTACCAAAATGGTAAAAAAGGAACCCTTATGGTGCGACTCTGTCTGTCTGTCCGTCTGTCACAGCAAGATATCTCAGGATCTACTGATGCTATCGACTTGAAATTTGGAATAGTGTTAAAAACCGCTAATTCGAGCCTACTGAATAAAAAAAAAATCTATAGGTACCTTTTTTACTTTTTTTTTAAAGGGGACCGAAATGGGATGTCGAAAATCAAAAGTTGAGCTTATATATCGAATGGGATATCAAATGAAAGGGCCTAATATGTAGATTTCAAAACCGTTTTTTTTTTTCTTCGACGTGTAGTTTTTGATTTAATACCAAAAACGTTTAAAAAAATACCATTCCCCCCTATTATCTCCGAAGTTACTTAACAGAAAAATCTGTAATAATTACCGATTATTAATATTATCCTAAATATTACAGGAAAAAAAAACGGTTTTCCTAACTTGCAGAGTTTTTTAGAAATTCCCAAAAATCGTAAGACAAACTTATTTGCTCCTACTAAACTAACCGCGGCATATGTCGATGTATGGGGACAACAGTTTTACAAGAGCAAAGTTAAGTTTGTCCCACCATACAATTTTTCTTGAATTATTCACGTACCTACTGACGATTTTGTACGGAACCCTCGGTGCGCGAGTCCGACTCGCACTTGCCCGGTTTTATTTTTAATTGGCGTTTCGCTAAAAGCAGCAAAAAATGACAGGATGCAGAGTAATTGAGGTTTTAGTCTCTGAAATATTAAAGCTATAATTACATGATAAAGGAATGTCTTTAATAAAATAACCGGTTACAACAACAATTACATCTGCTCAAAAACGGCTCTTTCATTCCCTATCAACCTTAATAATATCAAACAATCTCCAGCATTAAGAAACACCAATAAAGCCCTCTTAAGTTTATGCATTTAATCTTGTCGAGTTACACGTCAAACATTAATTCTTGACTCAATTCTCTCTCAATGAAACTCCAAATGAAAAATTCCTTTGCACCTCACACTCGCATTTCCTAATGAACCCCCGTATTCAAGGTATTCAAAGAAATGAGTCAATAATGAGCCCATGTTCAAAGCGTGCGTCGGTTCTAGAAATTTCTTTTTAAATAAGGAACTGAATGGAATGACGGGTGAATGAAATGAATGGAGTTTCTTGGATTCGGTTAAGTTTTAGAGTTGGTAAAACGTCTGGTCTATTAGATATATGGGGATTGTAGTAAACATGTGGCATTTTTTAATATACCGGCTATACAGTGTGTAAGTCTAATACGGGCAAATCTCTTAACGGTGGTTAGTATAGGACAAAGTGAAGGTAATTAGATAACATTTACTTAAAGTTGCAACAATAATTTTGTCTATACAAAATAATTCAGCCCGCAATGTAATGCAAACACACTCACGTTAAACGCTCATTGACAGTTACGTTGACATTTCGGTACCGCCGTACCGCAACCATGTTTACAGTACATTGCTGCTGAGAAATTAAAAAAAAATGGGGTCGTAATGAACTACAACTTCATGATTACACTAATGAATACTATGTCCGATTTAATTTATCGCCCGTATTAGACTTACACGCTGTATAGCCTAGCCGTCCCACCTACCTCTCTTTTATCTCACTTTTCATCACTATTGTATTTTTCGTATAACTATCTTTATAACTATATATATATATGTGTCGTATCGTGATAAAATAACAACGTTACATTAGCCAAAAATATCTGATTATTGGCTTGGATAAAGTCGCAGAGAGGGCGCTAGTTATGACTGACCATTTAGTATTAGATCCTTTTTGAGTAATGCAGGCAGTTTAGACTAAAAGGAGGAAATATGACGTTGACCGATGGATTGTCAGTCTTCTTTGGAAAATATAAGCGATTTCTATTTCGAAAGTCTATTTCTGTGAATTTATCGTGTAACTTCGTTTATTACCTACCAATGCGACATTTAGATTGTGTAAAGAAAGACATGAAGAGCGACACACCAGTACTCAAACTGGTGCGGATACTGGGTTATTGGATAATTATTGGACCATAACACTAAGGTGACCAAAGGTGACCCGGAACCCAAAGGTAATGGTTTTAGGCCTTCCTCGTCATATATATACCTATATATGACTACTAATCCTATTACTATTCCGTGATACTCTGTGATGATAGCGCTTGCAGCAGTAGTGCCGAAATATCGGGAACTTACAAAAACAAACATACATGGTAAATATCTCGTTGTTAAGAGGAAACAGTAAGGCCGAGAGAATTGAAAATTAGGTATTTGTAAAATGTGTCGCTGTCCCGCACTGCCCGCCTCTCCCGCGCAGAGCGCGATAGAGACAACTGCAGCTTGGACCGAAAATACCTTTTAAAATTTCATGAAAACAACGTTTCGTAGTCCCCTGATTTCTTCCCCAAAACTTAACCTATTTAACTATTTTTTTCATTAAACATTAAAGAAATGCTTTGGCCGTGTTCCTATGTTTTCGTTTTTTTTAATAATCTAGTCAAATTTGTTTTCTGGATGTGTGAACACAGCGGAAAATCTGGCATTTTTTTTAGGTTTTTGAAGGTTAATCTCTCTTTTGAGAATCAATTTATCGTAAAAAGGAAAACATAGGAACGTATCAATAGTAGCCATAGATTTTTGGAGAAAAAATATTGCTCTACTGGCATTAACCAGGGAGGAAACAACTAGTACAACTACGTTTGTATGGAAAAACTGCCCTCCTGTTTCCTCTTAATAGTAGTTATTAAGTGAATGACCATTTTAACTTAAAATTATATATAAAGTAAAAAGTAAAATACAATGTCACACATTATAAAAAATCTAGCCTAGGATGACTCAAGCTAAGCTATTGGTGTTTAGGGCTGCGAAGACAGGAACCTGCTCCTGACTATGCACGCTGTGTCCAGAAGTACCGCCTTCTATATCTGACTCTTGATCCAGATCATCGCTATAATTATAAAAAAATCACTCATTTAATCAACACATAATAAATTGAAAAAATAAAAGACCACCACATTAGATTAAATCCGCAACGCAGGCTTTGTCAGGTGGGTACAACTTCAAATCGGCAACAGGCTTCGTCACACTTACCAACAAAAGTAATCCGCAACAGGCTTCGTCACTTCAGCTTACGTTAAAAAGGATCGCCCCGAATCGTAGCTGGCTCAAAAGTGCCCATGACGCTGGCGGCGTTGCCACGCTGTATCGCCAACGAAATTTGCTGCACCAGATACGATCCAGAGCGTGGATCACCACCTCTATCCCTCAGACGGTGACACACTAATTATAAAATACTTGAACTTAATGGTTGGCAATACATACATAATGCTCCTGTTTTAAGACGGGATTTTGAAATATTACAACATCGATTTACAGAAAACTTTGCTAACTCATATAATTAAAGATATTTTATACTTAATATCGTGTCATTTAGTTTCAAAAACAAGCCTTTTTTAACAATATGTCACTTGTTTCAGGTACCAATTACCTTCGGAGTTAGAAAGGTAAGTTATTTAGCTCATTGAATTATTAAAAGTTAAACTTTGGAGTTTTCCAAACGCCAGATTAATGTGTTACTTTATGTTAGTTAACTTAAATTATAATTGTACAATAATATTTTTCTAGGTTTGAATAATTAGTTAAAATTCTTATTTTACCAATTTCCTAATTACCTACTTAGGTACTTTGGTTACTAACCTTTTCATGACGACTCTAAAGCTATTAAAATTAAAAAATCAATATGTGGCAGCTACACAGATATAGGCAGATGCAAATTTATCGGAATTTTCCTTCTATTTTAAACGTAGACTAAAAAAAACGATTTCTACATATCTACTTATTTATTATTGATTGTGAACTAATAAAATGAATTTCTAAAATTTTTAATACATTTTGGGCAACAAATTGCCGACTAGCAAGATGTAGTACGACTAACCTACCCTATTTTTTTTTTTCAAAAAACGTTGACAGTAATATCGGATCTAAATATTTCCACAACTTATTCGATAGCGAGGCGCGAATTTATCGGCATTCCATCTTTCCGCCTGCTAATTACGCGCCTGTTTATTGTTCGCCGGGCCCTTAATTTCGAATTAATTTTCTTGATTAAAGCGAGATTGGTTGATAAATCTTGGATGGTATCCGGATGGGGCCAAGAAATGTTATATTGAAGGAAATATAACGAAATAAATTTAAGCTTTAATTTAAAATAAAATATTTATACAAATATTCAATTACTATGGGAAGGTGCTTAAAAGGTAATTGTAAAAAATCAACTCCTCGAGTAATACAGGATCTGGACCTTCGATGGTACAATGGATGGTATATTTATGGTGGAATAAAAAGTCGACTGTAAATTTAAACTGGTATAATCCAAAGATTTTAACAGAAAAATAAGATCGAGCCGTTGGTAAGAATGACAAGTGCATCATTTTAAAAACGAACTCTTTTTGAATCGGTAGGTAATGTTGCCCTGCATAAAATAACGATGTGACTCGACATATAGTTATCTTAATTTAATTGGATATTTAAAAAAAGAATATGCAATATCATTAATTATTGTAAATATAAATAATTTTGAAAGACAAATTTTGTTGACTTGAATACGGATTAAATATTATAGAAATTTTTAAATGTTTCGCAACAGTAATTAACTTG
The DNA here is from genome assembly GCA_947034925.1 of Eudemis profundana. Taxonomy (NCBI): domain Eukaryota; kingdom Metazoa; phylum Arthropoda; class Insecta; order Lepidoptera; family Tortricidae; genus Eudemis; species Eudemis profundana. The sequence goes on along the minus strand of OX344800.1, from coordinate 2,077,595 downwards.
AAAAATTTTACTTTTTTAAACAAAAAAAGAAACTTCTTTTTTTCTGTTACCTACCTTAATCTGTTTCTGTTAACCTTTGTCTGAATCATTTTAAATATAATATCATGTTAGAAATGCTGTTATTGAGCTGGTTAAGCGATTTCGGTATTTAGGCAGATTGATTAGGTATGTATAAAGATGTGGTTGTATGCATCTAAATAATAACAGGAATCGCTATAGCCAAAACAGCTTTTAACACCAAACAACTATTTTTAAAAGCACTAACATTTCGAAAAAAAGCTAAAGAACGTATTAACAAAATTTGCACCTGGAACATTGCATTATTTGGGTGTGAGATGTGGAAAATTCTATTTTTTTCATTCTTCACACTTTCTTATTTATCTACGTAATAAAAAAAAGATTATCTTTTTCGCATGTCAATAGTAGTAATAGATAGATAGGTAAATCGAATTTTAGAAAGATTTATGAGGAAATAGCAGTATAATTTAACGATACAACGTTACAAGTATTCACGTAACTCTGATCGTCAAAATACTACACGGTCAAAGAATAAATGTCACAATGCCAAACGATTATGTGGTTCCATATTTAATTGATGCATATATTTGTACAATAAACAATTCTGATTCTCCACAGCGCACTCTAAGTGTTCACACACACGCTCATTCCTTTGGTGCCAAAATTAATAAGCGCTTCGCACTCGAGGGCGCAAAGCGATTTAGCGAAAAACGCGAGTTTTCGGCAGAAGCGAAAATTGGTTTACAGTTGAGCATTAATTAGCGATGGAAGCGGTTTCCGCGCGGGAGGCTCGGGATGAAAGAATTGTTTGTTTGTGTGTTGCACACAACACACTTTGTGTGAGATAAATGTCTGCTCGTATCTAGCAGCACTGTCAAATTATAAAATATTATTTTGATGGAATTGCCAAATTAAGCAATTTGCTACAGGGTCTTGGATTTTTTTTATGTATTTAAGTGTTATATTATTTATATTATAAGCATTGCTTAGTTTAATTGGGACTGGATCGAAGTGTGCAAGACTATGATATCTCAGATATTTATTTCAGTAGGTATGTTGACACATTATATACTTACAAACGGAAAGATGATAGTCATCAAGATTGCTGTGATGTCGCCATATTTATTTTAAGATAAAACCTCTCTTTGAGCTCTGCAGACTTAGACTCAACTTATATTATGTCAAACAATACTTTATGACTTAGAAGTTTATGGCAAACAAGGGGTCCCTGCTAGACGAATTACGAAGGCTGCAGCCGGGGATTAAAAAACCAAAATTATTCTAAACTAATCAATTTAAATCAAAATTACAATATCAAAACCAATCATGTCAATCAAAAAGTGTAAATAAGTACAGTCGAATACACATATAAATGTACAAAAATATCTGAACACGCTTTTATGCTCCTGACAATAGCGTGTTCAGATATTATTGTTCCCGTAAGTGTGTAGATGTCAATGAACTCGACTGTATAAATTACAAAATTTAAAAGTAAACCTCGCATAATTTCCTAATTTTTGTCTTCGCAAAACTTCCTTAAGTAAGTGAAGAATCCGTAAGTTCCGGGTTCTTATTTCATGCCCGCCCGGCCCCGGCGAACTATGCGACGGCGCAAAATTAATTTTACACTTGATAAGCTTTCGGATATTTCAACTTTCCAATTTTAAAGTCGTTTTTTAAACTCACGAATTTTTCGCACCGATTTCGCGAACCTAAGCAACTTTTTAACCGCAAAAAGTTCTTTACACTTTTTTTTAAATCATTTACTATACTTGGCAACTTCGTTGGTGATACTCACATGTGTGCTTTTTGTTATGTGCAGCCGTAACCACTCACACAAGTTACCGCCAACACGAACGACGATCGACGGAAGCAGCCTCCAGAGGCACCCGTTTGTGTTGGCGGTAACTTGTGTGAGAAGTTACGGCTGCACAGTCATAACAAAAAGCACACATGTGAATGTCACCAACGAAGTTGCCAAGCTATAGTCCTTGTGTATAAAATGTGCGTATGTTTGTAATTGTATGAAATTTAAAAGCATTTTTTTAAACTGTTTCTGTTTGATATAGGTAATTATTTTTATTAAACCCAATAACATACATTTATAATTATAATATCATAACTTAAAAATTAAATTAAAAACTAGATAAGTACTAAAGTAAAACCCTAAAGTAGAAACAATATACACCTAAAATAAAAGCCTTAAACTAAAATATAACTTAATATATAAAAATGGCACAAATAATAACGTGTTATGCAAGGTATACGTCACGTCTACTGCCCCGGTGGTTCCCAACCTTTTCTAAGGCTATCGGGGGTGACAGCCAGATTTTACGTATTGGTTATGTGGGGCTCTCCGCTCCTGAAGGGATTGGCCTACCCACTAAAACCCAGGGATGCTACCGACCTGTGCCTTCACGGTGATGGCATGGGAATCTACTAACGCCACGCCATCACCAGCACCTCCGCCCTAGGGCGGACCCTCTCCGAAAAAGGCACACTGTAGCATGGCCAGTGTGCCTTCCCTCACCAGCTCCCCCCGACCAAATGGCCGTCCCCCGGGGAAGCAGGGACCGGCACCGGACACACGGTGTCCCGGTCCCTCCCTCGCCGCCACGGGAGGACAAACGCCCCTGCCCCGCAGCCGTCCACGGGAGGACAAACGCCCCTACCCCGCAGACATTCGCCTGTCCGTTCCTGACCATCGCCAGCCCTCGTTGCTGGGGACAGTCAGGTTTACGGACCACGGTGGACCAGTCCTCTACGTCCCGCTTACGGGACGCAGAGGACTAGTCCACCGCCACCACGCAGCGGCACAGGTCACCCGTCTGGTGCCTGCCCGCAGTGCCCCCCAAAAGGAGACGTCGGAGGGATGCTGCCCGTGCCCGACGCTCCGCCCTCGCGTGCCGCACCTGGAGAGTCCTCTAACAGAGGAAACCCGGTGCGGGACCCCCCAACCCCCCCTGACAGGCTCATTCGCAGCATCGGCAAGTGATCAATTAGGGGCCCCTAAGAAATCACTTGCCGTTGCTCGCGGGGTGCACCGGCCAAGACGCTTCCCTTTCCTGCGGATCAACCGGATCAAGAGGAATGAGAAGAATCCAGACACTCTGGGAGGTTTCCTGTCTAGCACCCCAACCTTTTCTAACCTAGGACTACTCGGTGTCTGTTCTTGTTAGGGCCGATACAGACAGACTGCAACCCAACTGCAACTCTCTACGATTTGTATGGGAACTGCATCACAACTGCACGCCGACTGCGCAGTTGTGATGCAGTTCCCATACAAATCGTAGGGAGATGCAGTTGGGTTGCAGTCCGTCTGTATCGGCCCTTAACGGAGACCACAATGTTCCTGGTAATCTGAAAACAACTTATTTCGGAGACCACCTATTTTCAGCAGTACTACTACTACAGATATCGTAGGTTAAAATGATGATATTGATGAATATGGACGGCCTTGCAGCAAATAAATCCCTTTATCATCATCATCATCATTTTAACCTGCAAACGTCTACTGCCGAAAATAGGTGAACTGCGATATAAGTTGTTTTATTATTTATTTAAACTTTATTTCACAATACGAGAAAGTACAAATGGCGTACTTAATGCCGTGAGGCATTCTCTACCAGTCAACCATCAGGGTAAACAGAGACGTTATAGGTGCGGTATTTGGGGGCATACACCGTGGGCCAGTACAACCCGACCAACTTTAACCACGTATTCCTGTACCTCTAGCACAAATGTGACACGCGACTCTTTGTCACGCGACAAATGCTGCCTATCTCTTTTCACTCAATATAGTGTGACAGTGACAGGTGATGCTCTGCCGCGCGAGAAACGAAGTCGCGGCCAGTTATGCTAGACGTACAGATGGTATTAGAAGTAAATAACGTTATATCAACATAGGTCGAATTTTGTCATTTTGCATTAATAGTCTTATGGAACAAAACAAATCAATAAATTTAGTCCCTCGTTATACACATGTCCTTACTGGAGGAAAAGTTATTAAAAAGAAAAAAAAAGCTAAAATGGAAACGAAAGGTCAATATTTTGGCTTTGTAATCGCTTACCATCTACTAATACTGCGAAGGTTAATTGCTGTTTAGTTAAAGGATTTTAAAAATCAGTAAAAGTATCTTAGTCACATTTATTAGGGCTTGTTACACACTTGGGAGTTTTTATTTTAAAAATTATGAATATCTCGGAAAGTAAGCGTTAATCGACTATACGTCACATAACTTTTTTTACTTCTAATAGTTGTTAGAATCTATGGTTAAAGTTGGTCGGGTTATACGGGCCCATGGTGTATATTGTCTCCCATAGTTTGTATTTGTATTTATTTATTGCAGTCATGTACACTTCATAATACTTATATCTAAGCTTATTACTAGGTACATGCACCCTGATAGGGTATAGCAATCTTAACAAGTTACAGAATATAGGTACAAAGAAGAACTATTTATTTTATGCATGCAAATTCTAAGACAACTAGTTTTCAAGAGCCATACTGTATTATAAGTCATAGTTATCGAAAGTCATCCTTTTTTTCTATGAAATCGTTAAGTTTTCAGGATTGTTATAAAACAAACCTAACCTAATCTATCGTTTTCCATACGCTAGCGTTTTAAAATATCCTGACTACTAAATATCCTGAATACTATCGTTTTAGAAAAACAAAATACTGTATGACTTTCGATAATAATGACTTACAAAACAATATGACTTACTAGCATTTACCCGCGCTTTCGCTCGTGTTACTTCTCGTTATTATCCCAAGGGAACTCTTTACCGGGATATAAAGTATCCTATGTTTCAATCCAGGACTTGGTCTACATGCTTGCCAAATTTCAGCTTAATTTATCTAGATGTTACCCCATTATTTAGTAACAAACATCCAAACATCTTCAGAAACTTTCACATTTATAAATAATATTAGTGTGAAGTGTGACTAACTTTATGGTAAACAAAGGGATCCCGCTTAGAGATCCTATCGTGAACCACTTCTGATACGCTTACGGAGCACCGGTTGGGAACCATTGACTTAGAACGTAACCCTACACACCGTACCATTCAATGTTTATCACTTGCTTACCGCATGCAAACTCCCTACTCCCAAATCAAATATCTAAGCCTTAATAAATAAATAAAGCCGCACATCGCCTCATCGCAATCTTCGGCTTATGAAATTGGTTCGGAACACAGTAAAATACATAATTTACCGTCTGTCGGGGACACCTTGTGTCGGATAGAGCAGCCTGTTTAGTGATACGTAACTGCTCGTTTTTCTTACACCCAGGCTTGGATTGTCTGAGTTCTATTGGTGTGGAGTTCTGTAAGAAAAACAGAGTGAACATAGGTTCTTAAAGGGTGGATAATACGCACCTTGAAAGGGTGACTGTTCGGGATGACTGTTTATTAATAGACAGCTTGTTTGAGCACCATCGTAACACATATATCTCAGATGCTCTAATAAATGTCATGGACGTTCAAATATAATACCATCATTAAATCTTGCGGCTTACGGAATTCAAGGGTAATCTTTTGAGACGGTTATAAGTAAAAATTAGAAGCCGTTCCGTAAATATACCAATTTAATACAATGTCAGTCTAGAATTATCAAAGAAAGTGAATTAGTGCGATTAGGCATTGTACAACGGACTACCTTTACTTGTTACTTTTTGCATATGTCAAATAACACAATGTTACAATCACATTTTTATACTCCTCTTGTTTTGTAAGTTTTAATATTAATTAGGTTAGGTATTAGTAGAAGACACCCGCGTACAATATTTTAAATGCACATAGCCTTAGCATTATTAGCACATACAATACAATATTCAGTTGACAAGACAACTATAAAAAATCAGTCACTGTATCTAAAAACTAATCAAAGTGGTTCTAGCTATTTCAAATATTCTTTGCTTGCAATGTTATGTGATTATTACTTCACAAAACAAATCTTTCTCAGAGTAGTTTCCAATTTGTATCAGTTATCCTCATAGTGATTGTACTGCCCCCTCTGGCGTTTGAGGACACCTTATTGTATAAGACATAGTAAATTTGCAACGCACGTGCTCCCAACGATTGTTAGGAGCGTATGTATTGAATAATTCCGAGGCTGAGTGAAAACTGGAACTTTATGTAGGTTTAGGTTAACGCAGGGTTAAATGTACCTTGTAACGTAAGCTTTACGGAGTCCAATTTTTCCTAAAACAAAATAGAATATAAAATATCGCTCCTTGAAAATCATAACGTTATTAAACGAAAAACACGATTTTTGGGTACGGGGCTTGAAAGTTTCCGAAATATTAAAACGTCTAAAACTACTTTATTTGTAATAAAAGTATCATTTTTATACTGTGTTTTGTTAAATACGTGACTATGCTTTTTACCGATAAGAGTAGATTCTGTCTTTTATGTTTTATTTATCTGATAATTGAATTTAAAGAAAATAATAATGTCACTTTTCCATTAATTTTTGCTTAATGTCACTTTTCAAGCCTGTGATTTCCTAAATTTTAATTTAGTTTAAGGAACAATGACACTATATCTGGTTATTTGGAAGAAAAATCCATGTTTTTGTATAAAAACTCTTAAAGAAAACTTGTTAAATGACGTTTATTAACGCAAATGACTATCAGTTTTAAAAACAGTTAATAATTTTATTCATTACACACCGTGACATTAAACAAGAAGTCTCAAAATAATCAAACAGCAGCAATGTTGGAAGCAGCTTCTAGCAGTTATAACGGCTTTAAACATAAAACAGCATTTTTCAATTGACAAAACGAGTGAATTTATAGTAATTTGAGCCGGCAAAATTGACACTACATCGAAAATGACGATTAATAATGCTAAAAATCATTTTAGTTATTAAAACCACAATGTCATTTAACGTACTAAAAATACAGTACATCTTTTTTATTAGCCTGCATCAAGACTTACCTTGGATGATTGGACAGACGGTGTAACAGTTGGAGGCCACAAGATCTCAAACTTACGTTATGCTGACGACACCACACTGTTTGCAACTAGTGAACAGCACATGGAGGGGTTACTTCTCAAAATGGAACGAGTCAGTGAGGAATTTGGTCTAAAAATCAATCGCACCAAGACCAAAATGATGATTGTGGACCGAGCAAACAACAACCAGCCAGAGGTAGCTCACATTGCCAACTGTGAGGTGGTTCAATCCTACATATACCTAGGTTCCCTAATATCGAACAGTGGCGGCTGCGTGGACGAAGTGAAGAGACGTATGGCGATAGCAAGAAGTGCAATGGATAAGCTGAAGAAAATATGGAGGAATCGAAATATAACCAAAGTCACCAAGACCCGACTGGTGAGAACTCTTATCTTCCCCATATTTCTGTACGCTGCCGAGACGTGGACTCTGCGGGAAATCGAAAAGAAAAAGATAGACGCTCTGGAAATGTGGTGCTGGAGACGAATGCTGGGAGTGTCGTGGACTGAGTATCGCACAAATATCTCCATCCTTCTGGAACTCGGCGTCAAGCAGCGTCTATCTGCTCTAGTACAGTCGCGCATACTTAAATTCTTCGGTCACGTCTCAAGGCGGGAAAGCGACTCCATTGAACGCCTGGTGGTCCAGGGCAAAGTGGAAGGCACTAGACCGCGCGGCAGGTCGCCCATGCGATGGACTGACCAAATAAAATCTGCTCTGGGTAACCCATTGCATGAATGCACCAGAAGTGCTACGAATCGGACGAGATGGCGAGATATCGTAAGGCGGGCAACAACAGCCTCCAACCCTCCCTCATGATGACCACGACCGCTCTGCCAAGAGCGAAACGAAAAAGAAGAAGAAGAAGCATCAAGACTCGAAATTCAAAATAAAACGGTCATTATTGATATACTGTCATTTTAACAGTCTTAACACAAAGTATAACATTAAAAATTGCAAGAGGACAAGTGTCATTAAAGCGAAAATTACACTATTGCTTTAATTTGAGTCATGATATTGATACTACATTAAAAGTTTGAACTGACGTATTACGAATAAATACTGTATTCCATTGAAAAATGTTAGTACTTTCCGTTTAATATCACAGAATACCGTCATTAAGCAGAAAATGACAACGTTCTTCACAAAATCCACTGAATTTCACTGTATTTCTAATGATAGTGACACTGTTCCAAAAAGGCGCGCGTCAATTTCCACTATTCGCCGTAATGACACTAGTGCCCCCTGCCGTTTTAAAAAGAGCTAGAGCAATAGGTGTCTTTGTATGGCGTTCCTTACAATCACGTGAGTTAGATGGCATTGTTAACTCAAAAACGTCATTTTTTGGATAGTGACGTTATGATTTTCAAGGAGCGATATATTATGGGTAGTGGTGTCTGATTTTTCAAACAATATAAATTATAGTTTGTTGACAGTTAGTCTTCTTGCAACTGTTTTGTCCTGTATCTTATTTTCATCTTCATCGTATATTTCTTATTTTATTTGTATTCTACAGTTTTTTGAAGGGACTATTTCTAATCTAGAATCTATTATTATTATTGTGGATTTATTTTTTCTGTGGGCCTATGACGCTAAGGTTTATCACGAAGTACCTTAATAAAAAAATGCACTATTTAAAACGCTGCTGCTGCTGTTACACTCATTATTACACCACTTTGCAATACAGTTGGGATAAAATCACACATACACACTTACATATAGTTCGTTAGTTTAAAAGAAATTAGTTTTAAAAAATTTTTTAAACACAGTAGTTATCTGCGCGCGGCGAGGGACTAGCCCCCCGCACGCTATTAGGACGGCTCCTGTTGGAGGGCCCAACAACATGGTGCCCTACAGACTAGCAATGTCATAAAAAAAAAAATGTCATAAGTGCCTATTCAGCTGATAGTTCGGGTATTATTGGCTAAATCATCATCATTAACATGTCGCAGTCCACTACAGGACGTAGGTCTCTCAGACAGAATACCACCAGCTACCGTGTGGATAGCACCTCCACCTCCGCCTGTCCCGAGGACGCCCTACGCTTGTTTGAGATGATTCGAGACGGTCACTTTTCCATACGAACATAAAGCGGCCATTCTCACGAAGTATGACTGCGTCTAATTACCGCGTCTCCATACATTTAGTATGAAAACAGCGTCGCGGTAATTAGGTGACCGCAGACATACTTCGTGAGAATGGCCGAAAGATGGCTTCCACGGCACGTTTACTCACGTGTGAAATGTGATTTATTTGAGAGCTTGGTAAATGTTATTTGCGCGAAATGACAGGAGAATTCTCAAAAAGGCAAAAGATTAAATAATGCAACGGGGCCACGCCGTTTCGTCGCCAAAATAGATATTTTATTCTTACGTTTCATGACGCATTGGTTTTTTTACTGTAACGTCATGTTAACATGTATTAATAATAAATAATAAATAAATAATTTTAGCAAAAAATTGTTCAAAGAGATCAAAGTACATAGAAAAATTAAATGCCGTTCACCTATGGTCCAGACCGGGAATCAAACCCGGTACCTGTGGATTTCCGGCCCAGCGTCTCAAATCACTCAACCACCGGAGCACCCAGCAATTGCCTTCTATTTTGACTTCTGTATCATTCTGGTTTAATAGTTTTTACAGCCATGACGATTGATCGAGAGATGGCGCTAACCTTGATATGACCTTAAAGGCCTAATTGCATGTGAATCTTGTTTTGAGACTTCTAATGTCATTTCGCTTTGAAAAATGAATCACGCTATAAACTATAAAATAAAGCACATTTTAAATTCAATTTATGCCGTGCAAGCAAGCGAAGACCCTCTTTATGTTTTATGGAAAAGCGACCGACTGGAATTACCTTAACTTCGACACAGCCTCCACTCGAGAAACCGTCATAGTTTGACTATCTGTTTTTAGTCTGTGACCATAGACAATATGAATTCGCACCCTTGGTGCAATAAAGCAGCATCTGCAAAGTGACGACTTTACAGGAGAGCCATTTAAAGATTCTGCCATTGAAATTTGGCGGATAACTTTTGCACGCTTAAAGTAAGGCTTATAAAACTTTACAACTGTAGTTATAACGATGTACTCTATTTATTAAGAAGTTGTTTATGCCAATAATTCAATTATTTCCGAAAATCGTGGGTTGCATGTTTACTCACGGCTATATTGCACCAACCCACAGCAAGCGTAAGTAGATATCCGTCGTTTTTGCACGCACAAGTGCATGACGTACTGTTACATGCGTCGTTTTATTTCGTTTATTTATTTAAAAGGTAGGACGTAAGTGAAAGAAATAATAACAACTTTTTAATTTTGATGTTTAATATACGTAGCAAAATTGTTGGATAACGTGACAACAAACAAAAAACGTTATATAAAAAATGTCATAACGCTCAGCATTATTTATTTTGTCAAAACAACTTAATTTCTTGCAGTTGCATGGTGGTCTCATGATTTTCTTGTCTACAGTTTTCCCGTCATTCCGAATGTATTCTTGACCCAAATTTTTTAACCGTTTACGTTTATTCCGAGCCCATTCGTTTCTACCTTTGAGTTTTTTTACGGAGCCTCTAGGGGTTGAAACTTCACTTTCGATGGTGTCAGAAGGGCAATATGATTCCGTGTCAGAATTATGACTGCTGTTGACGTTGAAATTTTCATCATTTTCATCTTCCGAAGAAGGCAGGGATGCAATAGAGGGCGTGACAGACATCTCTGATTCTACTTGGATAACAGACCGCTGAGATGGTGAAAAAATTTTCTCGATGTTTCTTATGCACCTGCGTTTTACATTGTCTCTTTGTTCACGACGATTGCCAAACCGTTTTCGAGAAACAGGTGTAATATTAGTAGTAATCGTCGTCTCATCGTGCCCAACGCAAAATCCACTGGTACAAATATCCTCGCAGGTATTCGGACTATGTTCAGGAGATGGCATCGGCGTGGGAACATTTATATGTTTAATTACCAAGTTAGAAATGGACACTGACGGAGAGTTATCAAAGCTTGCAACTGATTCAATGTTGAATGGGGTGAGCACGCGACTTGCAGGTAGAGTACTATGAGGACTGCTATTTCTCTCATTCGCGTGACTTGGCTGTAAAGGTCTTGGCTGTGTTTCAATGACGTCTATGGATTCCACCAAGTGAGGCTTAGAAATGGACACTGATGGAGAATTATCAAAGCTTGCAGCTGATTCAATGTTGGATGGAGTGAGCACGCGGCTTGCAGGTAGATTACTGTGAGGACGGTTATTTTTCTCACCTGCATGACTTGGCCGTAAAGGTCTTGGTTGAGTTTCAATGACGGCTATGGTTTTCACAACGCGAGGCACATCAAAAATATTCTCATCTTCGTCAGATGATTCACCCCAGAAGCAATTGATGCTTTTAATACCTGAAAAGATCCATTATAGTAACATGCCAGCAGTGCTCTTAAATAAATGCTTTAACCTAAAAATAACTTATATATAAAGTATTAAATTGGTTAATGATGTCATAAACCAGATTGCAAACTAAACCCTATTACAAGTAGCTTTAATATAGTAAAAATGAAATACAACAATACGATTTTCATTACGAAATGGAGCCCTATAATTTAAGTTTATTTATTTATTTTCGTAAGGTAAGTAAGTATGTACTAGTCCACATTTTAATTTTGATAATGATACGCAGCGAATGTGTTAAAAGTAAGATTGTTTGAAAATAAATAAATATTTTTTACGCTTATATCGTTGACTGTACTTTTTTAAATAGTCATGTAAGTAGTTTTTGTCAAGACAAATTTAATAAAACAAACCCAAAACTTGTTTTATTTCAGTCCATGACCGTCTTTTAATTTCATCATAAGATTAAATAGCTATGTGCATGTCATCATAATATTCAGCTCAATCGGTTGAATATACTCGTATATGCTTCAGGATTGAGTTGCAAAATGCAGGTTGTATGTTGCATTCAGGTTTATAGTATAGTTGTTAGTTACATAGCATTTTAAGATAATTAAAATCTTACAAAGAAACAAAATCAGGCCACTAATTATTTTAGAGCGTTTAAATGTAATTCCAAATGACATATACATGAAAATTTAAAATATTTCATTCAGGATTGTACTATTATTATGAGGTTAAAGTGTGCAATAACGACGTTTGTTTATCTATCTCGTGCAAAAACGACGCTTGTGTTCTTGCTGCTAGAAAAATGTCGTGCAACAACGGCATATGTGACTTTATATCTAGCATTTTTTTTACTTATAAAAATATGATTCCGGCAGTTAGCAACAACAATAATACATTATTAACACGTTTCTTGCCTAAAACTTGTTAGTTCCACTTATAACCGTAAAAAACGACGTAATTGCAATCAATTTGTAGTTCAACATAGCCGTAAATGCATATAAATACCATAATTGAAAAAACACATTTCAAAAAGAAATAAGTCTCTTACTTGTCTGTCCGGTCCTTCCCGAATCCATTTTACGCAATTTTGGTTCGACGTGCGAAACATCCTCCTCGCCCGGCAATACGATCGCAACTGAATATACGGCGGCGCGGGCGCGGGTGATCCATTCGGTTTAACTTCGGGCAATAACGACGGTTGTGCCGATGTCGCCATTTTGCAGGGTACGCCTATTCAATGCGTCGTTCTTCACTTGATACATTTCGGAAAGTAATAAAGATACAAGAAAAAAAAAATTGTGTCGGATTGTAGACATCATTTGTGTAACTTTTACGTAATAAAAGCATTTTGGACGGAAAGTCACTTGTGACTTTATTGCACCAAGGGTACGAATTGTGAAAACTAAAAATTATTTAGATTACCATCTGAATTTTACTATTCAAAGTTTCGTTCGTTACGTTTGGAAGAGTTCAGTTTTTAGTTAGTTAGTTTCATTACTCTGGTTTGTTTTCTAGCGCAATTTTAAAGTTAGCAAAGTCAAAGTAATTTATTTTCATAATACCCTTGGCGGCCGCTCGAGAAAGTTGTAGAAAAGTTTCAAATAGAACTTCGGATAGATGCTTTTTTCTAGCACCTTGGCTTTTCGTTTGGTGAAACTATTTTTGGGGTTCTGTACTAACCTTCAGGATTGAGAAGGACCACTTCTGAAATGTTCGAAAGTATTCGCTTCAAATTTTAACAAATAATTTCTGGCGCTCTGAGTCTCTTCAAGGAGATATCAAAGAGGCTCAGAGAAACTACGAGGGACCGAATAGCTGGCAGCTTCCTCGCTCAACGTATCAGCCTTACAATACAGCGAGGAAATGCTGCCAGCATCTTCGGCACCATGCCGCAGGGGCCGTTTTTAGATTTATTTTAGTTTTAACTTATTTAATTTTAATTTAGTTTTAGTTTTTAGTATATTTAATGTGTATTGTTGTAGTTTAGCTTGCAATTTACAATTACTTTTAAGTAATGTTTTTTCGGGAATAAATGTGATCATAGTTTGGAATATATTTATCTACAGTAAGAACAAATAATTTTGCTATTAAATAAAAAACAGTAAGTTCGCTCATATCTTTAAAAAGGGTATAACTTGCATAAAAGCCTAAACGATGCCACTGTTAACTAACCACTAATACGTTGCAATAAAGTTGACATTAGTTTACAATTGTACAGTTAACATTGTGTTCGATTGTACTTAAAAACAAAACAATAACTATAATTATTAATAAAACCTTGTAATATAAAGTTGGGAAAAGTCACAGAAAACCACTTCCCTTTGATTTTTAAACGCTAAAATCGGAACTTAAAATCAAACCACTCAACTTTTTCAATGGGAAAGTAAAAGACTAAACGTGCTAATTAGCCATGGAAGTTGGTAACGAGGTTACTTAAACTGATTAGTGTTGATTGAGATTAATAGCCGGTTAATACAAGTTTCAGTTAATCCATCATCAGTCGAGACATTTAGCGATTGCGGTTCTGTGAAGGTTTTTCAACTGCATAAAAGAAGGCCTTTATAATTATTAGAGACGGCTGGCTTTTCAATAGATAAAAAACGCTTCCACGGCATCATCATGGTTGAAATTTGTTTAATTTTATAGCTTGGCACATTTATTGTGTGCGCGAAATGACGTGAGAAGTCTCAGAGAATAAGAATTAACGTGCAATTTAGACATTTAAAGTCCGCGCCATCTAGTAGCCGCGCGGCGAAATCGCGGAGTGGGTCACTCCTGCATAAATCTTGATAAGCATTGGGCAGCTTCATATTATGCCTCTCTGAAATTTTGAAAAATACACGTTTAATAGGAATTTCAGTCTACATAAAACGGTCATTCAACGATGAAAATTCTGAAATACCAACATTGGAATTTTCGTATTGTGCAGAAATTTTATTTAAATGCGCAACTTATAAAATCTGTTAAGATGTTTGCTGTGCCTTGGCCAATAGAGATTTAATTCTTGAAAAATGTAAAAGGGTTGATCGAATGAAAAGGATCTTAAAGAAAGGTCCTTGGTCTCTCTTTTAGACAATAGTTTGATCGGACAATGTAAATTCAGTGTTATGGACGATTTGGATCAATCAATAAGTCTATTCTTTGGTCTAGACCCATTCTGCGCTGTGAACGGATTGAATACGAATGAAGCTAAATAATTTACATAGCGACGGATTTTTGGCTGTCTATTCAAAATGTGGATGTCAGTCTGTCTCTTATTTCTTACTTTGGTACAAGTGAAGATAAAAGCAGGCCGCTTTTACCAAGCTATACTTGGCCAAAGGGATTTATTAAATATTTTTTTGAACCGAAAATCGAAAGTCTGACGTATTTCGTCGGGGATAGTGCAATACCGCGTAAGTAGCAGTCGATAAGGTTTCAATTTGTAACAAATTTGCTTGAAAATGAACCTTATCTACGATTTGTATTTTTGATGGCTCTCCGGACCAGCCAGTACAGGTACATTTCCAGTTGTGCCACCGAGATCGGTGCCCAAGTCATAGAAACTTACAACTGGGAAATTTTTTGAACGTTTTAACCGCGCGGTTAGAAATTCATTTTTGTGCCGCGATTATTAACCGCAACGGACGGACAAATCGCGACAGCTTAAATCAAACTAGACTCAGCCTGTAGGCTTGTCTTTCGGTTTCTTAAAGAGTTAACATTTAGGCATCGTCTTTGAAAAACATTTATTGATACGAATGACGAAAATAAAACGTTTTACAATCGCCAAATATTGGCCTTAATTTAATTAACATTTCAATAACGCACGTTTTTGATAATCAATCAATCATAATTTATTGCACACCAAAAGAAAAATTACAATGAAAACTTACATAAAAACAGTGGTAAACAATAGGCGGATAATCATTACGACTCAAACGGAATCTCATAAGGTGATCTGTAAGTTCGTTAAAGAATTAATTAAAAAAACGTGCTCACTCAACACAGTTTTAATAAAATTAGACGTAAGTACTAATAAACGGGAAGTGCCCTTCTAACAAATTAAAATTCTGAAATTGCCGACAAAACGAAAAATGAACCCATCATTTATCCCCAAAACTTCACTCAAAAGGGAAGTTCCAATTTAAAATTGAAAGTAACCGAACAATTTTAATTTCCAATCTTAGCAATTACTCCAATGATTTGCGTCGCAACTTTCACCCCGATAGCAATCCTTTTAATTCTTTCAATGATTCATCATCAAAATTTACTGTTTGTTTCTTTGAAACTTTTTGGCGATTGTGTGCTGTCTAAGGCAAAGGCGATAGCGATTTGGGATTCGTTCAGTGGGACAAACTAGTATTGTTTTGTTGTTGTTCTAAATCTGTAAACACAATTATATATGGCAGTGAAATATTTTTTTTTTTTTTTTAGAAACTGACAAACTCGCAGCCCATCCTGGGCGTAGCGATTGTCGGACCGGGTGGTTGGCCGTGGCGTTCCCTGGGGTCGAACCAGGTCGCTAGCCAGACCACCCTGAGTTGGTCGGACTGGGTGGGAGCCGGGAGTGCCTGGGGTCGAACCAGGTCACTTAGTCCCGGTCCACCTCGATATGATCGGGCTAGGTGACAGTGAAATACTAATTGCGTAGGTATTTATACACCGTGGGCCCGTATAACCCGACCAACTTTAACCATAGATTCTAATAACTATTAGAAGTAAAAAAAGTTATGTGACGTATAGTCGATTAACGCTTACTTTCCGAGATATTCATAATTTTTAAAATAAAACTCCCAAGTGTGTAACAAGCCCTAATAAATGTGACTAAGATACTTTTACTGATTTTTTAAAATCCTTTACCTAAACAGCAATTAACCTTCGCAGTATTAGATGGTAAGCGATTACAAAGCCAAAATATTGACCTTTCGTTTCCATTTTAGCTTTTCTTTTCCTTTTTAAAAACTTTTCCTTCAGTAAGGACATGTTTATAACGAGGGACTGAATTTATTGATTTGTTTTGTTCCATAAGACTTTTAATGTAAAATTACAAAATTCGACCTATGTTGATATAACGTTATTTACTTGTAGGAATACGTGGTTAAAGTTGGTCGGGTTGTACGGGCCAACGGTGTACTTTTTGAAAGAAATGCTCCATTGGTAGCAGACTCGTAAAATTGTATGCACTAATGTCTGACATTTAATTTTGCATATTTTTACCTAATAACTGAGATCAATCGTGGCAAGTGCGCCGGTGGGGTAAGCGCGCCTACCGTAAAATATCGAAAAGTCTAGATATTGTACTACAAACGACATCTTACAAACACGCAACTGACTAAAACCGAGTGGTCAAATATTATATTTACTTTATTTGGGTAGCCTAATATTATATCGGTATGTTTTGTTTGGGCTTAATATAAATAATATCGTCGCCGTAGAGCGAAAAGTCACCAAATCACAAAATGGCCAAAATTGACTTATATATGTCATCAAAATCGCATTTTTTTTCTCCAAATTTCAGTCTTATTGCGGTAGCAATAGCGATCATAGTTTCAATTTTACAAAGTTAAAGAACTAACTAAAAACTCACTTCAGAATCAATATTTTAGTCGAAAAATACCTAATTCCGTTATACATTTTTAAACTTCTTGTCACTTACTTATGAGCGTACCTAAGTCATTTTAGTTATTTTTTCCCTAAGTATTACTAAACTATTTAACCACGAAGAACCTCATTCAAAAAGTCACTTAATGTACCTACTTAGTTACTTTTTGAATACCTGGTATGTCAAAAGTGTGAAAGCGAAAATTAACTAACTCTATTTAGTTATTTTTTATTCATAGTCGTAAGGCAATGTACATCATTTAACCAAAGCGATAATTAATTAAACAGTTTTAATGAGTTTTACCCTACAAAAAAATATACAATACAATAACTAATCATATTTAATTAATTTTACAATAAAGAATGCACTGTACGCCGACGTGATTTGATTGAAATTCACTCGCAAGTTAGTGACTTTTCGCCCAGTGCCGCAGGCCCCCCGCATCGATTAACTTTAAGAGTATCAAAACAAATTAAAATTATTATCAGAAAATCCGTAAAAATAACAATGTTCTTAGTAAAATACCATAGTAGTAGCATCACAATCACTCTTCGACCTCTTCGTCTGTTTCTGTGACATCAGGCTCACACAATCTGTCAATAACTGTCTTATTGGTCGGCAGACTTTGGTACCATGAATGGAGCTCTCGAGGAATAACTCCTTTAGTGCATAAATTTAAGAGATCTTTTTTTTTCGCCTCAGATATAGGCAATGCCTGTGGATATGCCTTTGGAATGGGATAGGCTTTTATCTTATTGATCGAGTCCTCGGCGTCGTCATGGTTGTCTGGATCATGAGATACAAGCCCCTTGCGCCTCTTTGTGCGTCTCAGTGGCTTTGGCGGGCCACCGTAAATCTGTTGGACATTAAATTCAGAGTAGCCCCTCATGGCTGTAGCGAAATTTGACGACACTAGGACGCTGCTTCTCAAATCTGAGACACTTGAATTTAAGCCACGTCAATTTGTTGCCGTCAGTGTCGTGTGTCGTGTTTCTAACGAAAGCTTCATTCAACGCCCTGACATCGAGCATTTCGTCGTGAAGTAACTCTGTTACGACGTATAGTGGAGCAGATTCTCGGTGCCTTTTGGAACGGGCTCGTTCCATTATATTTTTCCAATCGATCATGGAGTAAACTGACGTATGTCTCTGCTCTCTTTCGATTGAACTAAGCATCTAGTCCACTTCCATATGAGTATGCCCACTCTCTAGATATTTTTGCTCCAACACTTCCAAATGCACACTGTCTTTTTGAATTCAGTGAATTAAAAACGCAGTTATATATTGATTTCTGTTTTGGCCCGCACACGTATCACTGTAAATGGTTACCTCTTTTATTGTTGTCGGCAACTGACTTATCCAATGATCTATTGCAGTAGCTATTTCATTGCTGCCTCTTTTACCATTTGTTTCATTCCACGTTATGCAATATGCGTCATGAGGGGGCTTGGCTGTATATATGGTATAGTTTTGTACATTCAGCTTTCGTGTTTAATATAGAAACCTGTATGTGGAGTGGGTGTTCTCTATTATACACGAAAGCTGAATGTACAAAACTATACCATATATACAGCCAAGCCTGCAATAGATCATTGGATAAGTCAGTTGCCGACAACAATAAAAGCCACCACCGCCAAATAAAACCATTTACAGTGATACGTGTGCGGGCCAAACAGAAATCAATATATAACTGCGTTTTTAATTCACTTAATTCAAAAAGACAGTGTGCATTTGGAAGTGTTGGAGCAAAAATATCTAGAGAGTGGGCATACTCATATGGAAGTGGACTAGATGCTTAGTTCAATCGAAAGAGAGCAGAGACATACGTCAGTTTACTCCATGATCGATTGGAAAAATATAATGGAACGAGCCCGTTCCAAAAGACACCGAGAATCTGCTCCACTATACGTCGTAACAGAGTTACTTCACGACGAAATGCTCGATGTCAGGGCGTTGAATGAAGCTGTCGTCGTTAGAAACACGACACACGACACTGACGGCAACAAATTGACGTGGCTTAAATTTAAGTGTCTCAGATTTGAGAAGCAGCGTCCTAGTGTCGTCAAATTTCGCTACAGCCATGAGGGTAGCCCTGTCCCTCTGAATTTAATGTCCAACAGATTTACGGTGGCCCGCCAAAGCCACTGAGACGCACAAAGAGGCGCAAGGGGCTTGTATCTCATGAACCAGACAACCATGACGACGCCGAGGACTGGATCAATAAGATAAAAGCCTATCCCATTCCAAAGGCATATCCACAGGCATTGCCTATATATGAGGCGAAAAAAAAAAGATCTCTTAAATTTATGCACTAAAGGAGTTATTCCTCGAGAGCCCCATTAAATCTAGACGCACTAAAATGTGGGCAAATAATCATTAACTTCGTTCAAAAAATCACTAAGTCATAATTAAGGTGTAATATTTAAGGGCAAAAATTAATTATCGCCTATAGCTCCTAAATCGTTAGTGTGAATAATATAAATCCATTTTGAGCCCAAAGAATAGCAGTTTTCAATGAATAAACACATATAAAACCACAATTTAATCTTAAGATAATTTCAGTAAAATTTTTTTTAATTATTTTTTCTTTAAACCCTCATAACTCAAAAGTGACCATGAACGATTTGGTGACTTTTCGCTCTACGGCGACGATATAATCTGAATAGGCAAACTGTAAAATAACGGTTCCCCTGCAGGTATTTTTATGATAAAGTAACAAAAAAATACTTTTTATGGTATGATACGTTAAAAGTATCATTTACTAATATTTAAATAATTCCGCGCAGCTGGAGCTGCAGTGCGGTAACGTAAATGGTAAACAATGAAAATAATTACGTTACATCTGAAGAACTATTTAAATATGCGTTCAAACTGCGATACTTTAAAGCAGTGTTTCTCAAAGTGTGGGTCGCCGCGACCCCCTGGGGGGTCACAGAGCCTCTAGAAGGGGGTCGCGAGCGCCGAGAAACCTCAGGCAATAAGGACAAAAAAAAACAAATAAGCTCAAAAGAGTAACGGAATAAAATTCAGGTTAGAATTCGTGGAGGATAGGGGGTCGCGAAATATTTTCGCATACAAAGAGGGTCGTGGTATGAAGTAGTTTGAAAAACACTAGTATAATAGGTAGTTGTTAAGATTATTTCTTTCATAATTATAAGAATTATCTAAAGTGTCTGAATGTTCGTAAAGAGAATAAACAAACATTCGGATCCTTAGATAATTCTTACTATTTATACTTGCGGTAGTGTTATGCTTCTCAGGTTCGGAAATATTATCCGCTTACAAGCAATGACTTGGGTCATCATACCGTCTGTCTGTCAGCGGTACCCTTTCGCATTACTCGGCATTTTGCAGACATCATTGTTAGACGAAATTTTAATAAAGCGGGGATTTGTAGACGCTCAGCAAGAAATGTTTCTTTGTTTTTCAATTAAGTCGCCGGGGGTGTCAAGAGTTGGCGAGTTATTTTAATGGTCATTCAAATTTTTAACAACGACTTCATAGGCTCCTTATTAGTTAGTCTTGATTGATTGACGTTTTATTTATAGCTATGACAATAAATACTTTTTAACGATGACTATTTACTAAAGACGATGTTCATTATCAGTCCAAAACCGTAACACAAAAGTTGTTTGAAAAAGAGATATGTATGGGTAATTTTCTTCATTACTCATACCTTCAATCATTGGCAGTTTTTTTTAGCGTCTGTTAGCTATTTTTCTCAAAAGTAAAAAAAAAGTAGCATTTCACCTTATACGAGTAGCATTTCACCTCGATTGCATATTTAGTTTTCGCGTTGTGTCTCAATCGTTTATTTTTTTGGCCGCTAATATGGACTTGTTGCATTTCACCTTGATCGTGTATTTCACTATCGTCTTGTGTCTCAATCGTCTATTTTTAATTGGACATTATCTTTAGTCGCAGTGTTCTTCGTTAGCTTTTTTATATAGTATTTATATTTTGCAATGGCAGAGTATTGTCTGTTATTTATTAGTCACAAAAATAATATTTTAAAGAGTTTGATAGCCCTTCAGGCATGAAACTACAGCTACAAACGCCTAACGTGCCAATTAAACAGAGTACCAAACAAACATCGATCGCGACGAAATGCGTCTAGCGTGAAACACTACACGGAAAATAAAATGCAATAAATGAATTATAACACTAATGTAAAAAGTCACGCGAAAAATTGCTTGAAGTATTGTTTTATACAGATTTTGTTATACTGAGATAAAGTGCTGTTAGGTGAAAGGCTATAAGAAATTCTTGCTTTTGACGTAAAACACTAACAAACGTTTTTTAGTTCAGACTATAAGTAATTATAGTTTGAATTAAATTTGATCAATACAAGAAGCTTCGATTTACGTACCTGCTTAATTAATTCCCTACCCGACATCCATAGAGTTACATAGAAAGGTTGATTTAGAGCAGGATAATTTAAACAGAAACAAGGATTAACTACACGGAAAATAAAATGCAATAAATGAATTATAACACTAATGTAAAAAGTCACGCGAAAAATTGCTTGAAGTATTGTTTTATACAGATTTTGTTATACTGAGATAAAGTGCTGTTAGGTGAAAGGCTATAAGAAATTCTTGCTTTTGACGTAAAACACTAACAAACGTTTTTTAGTTCAGACTATAAGTAATTATAGTTTGAATTAAATTTGATCAATACAAGAAGCTTCGATTTACGTACCTGCTTAATTAATTCCCTACCCGACATCCATAGAGTTACATAGAAAGGTTGATTTAGAGCAGGATAATTTAAACAGAAACAAGGATTAAGGACTTATTTTACATGGTATTTATTTAACAAAAACATTCTTTTACATTCTAGGAAACGTCGACAACAACCACCTTTGTTAAAAGCCCATGTTTTCCCTTTCGCCAAAGCCGAGCCGAATTTAATCCAATTTTACAACAAGGAATTCCCCTTCAAATTGGCGAAACGCACTTGTTAGCGGGATATTTCATTCCGGGGGATATCCGGCAGAATTACCGTGCCAAAGACAAAACATTAATTCAGAAATAATTAAAGAAACGATTAGAGCGTCTGAACCCAGCGAGCGCCCGAAAATTGTTAGCTAGGGCTGTCGCGAGCAATAAACTTTGCTCAGGAATTTCATTAGTTTCGTTCTATAAATTAAGAGGTTATGCTCGCGTGTGTCGGCCCTGCTATTACCTCGTCTGGAGGTAATGAAGAACCTTTTGCTAAGAGGACTGGGCGTCGAGCTGAGATGTTTGGATAAGGTATTTGTAAGTTATTACATGTCGCCCTGCGACTTGAATATCACACTAAAATATGTATACATGTTTTGATTTATATATTTCTTTGGCACGGTAATTCTGCTCATCATCACTACATGAATGCACGAGGAAGGCGGCCATCAGAGAAGAGTGGCGGCGTGTTGTGAAGCTTGCCACCAACGCCTGAAGTGATGACCACGACCACTCTGTCAAGAGTGATAACGACAAGGAAGAAGACGATTATTTATTAAGAATATTTTTTTATTTAAAGATGAGATTTCTGTTTGGTATAACTCAACGAAATAATTTTAATTATTACATAAACCACAATTTGCCAACGCATTAATAAGTATATTATCTTGGAAAATAATATTGAAACCGTAATTACTCATCCCAGTTTTTTATTAACGATTTAAAACACTGTAAATAAACAGATTGGTTATATTATAAGCGACTGGCAATGACTGAGTGGTGGCGCCACTGAGCGTGCGTAAACATCAGCTCAGTGTAAATGTGAAATTAAAAATAAATAGAACTTATTATTAGCGGTAAAAACAGTGAGGAAAGTTGATACCTGTGCTATTACACCAGACTTGTTGTGGACAGTGATGACAAATGTGTGGAATGTCATAAATAACGGAAAACAAAAAAACCCTTAGTGATAGTGACACTTAAGTGAAAATAAAAACATTGTTTCTTCATTGGACTTATACAGAATTTGTTATGAACATTTTAAACGGTTATCATGTGTTATGAAAAGTTTAAACTGTGAATTGGACAACAAACTAACAGTTAGTACATATTATAATACCTACAAATGTGCTAAATCATGTTACCGTGATAACCGTCATCCAAACGAATTGGAAGGTGCAGCGCCATCTAGCGTGGTCTAGCTAAACTGCGTATCTTTGCACCCGTACTTTATATAACGCCATCTAGCGTGATCTAGCTCAACTGGCTAAGTAGTGCAGGAGCACACAACTCCGTATCCCTGTACCCGTGCTGTGTATAACTGTTACTTAGTACGACGTACGTCTACAAGAGGGCGCGACTATCATACAGTTTGAAGCTGACACCTCGATATATGATATATAATAATGGGAGATATTAATACAAGATCACATGGGACCCGGGCGAACTCATTAACCAATGAGCCATTAAACAGCTCCATACTAAATGCCACAATGTTCGAGACCAGTTTGATCAGTCTACAAGGCATACCAATAGAGCACGAGGATATTGAAGAACTGAAGAACAAATTGTTATCACTTCAAACAGAATTGAACTCAGCACATGCGGAAATTGATAACTTAAATATAGAAACAAGAACACTTAGAGAAAGTTTACAAAAGCAAGAAAAACAAATTGAAATTTTAAAAAAACTTAGTTTTGAGCACCCCAGTACTCCGGGATCTAACAAAAAAGTAAAAAAAGTATGTACGACTACAGAAACAACCTCGGGAATTAATAAAATAACGCAGTCATACCCCCGCGATACCATAATCCAAACAAGACACCAGAAGCGGAATGAACCTGTTCCCTTAAAAAATAATACTGAGAAGACCGGAAAAAGTGACATCGCAGCTTGTCCAGAGAAGATCTCTAAAAAATCCAAAAAATCTGTAAACAGCTCTAAAAAGTCACCTACTGAAATAACACAAAAAAATCATTACAAAAATCCCCCTTATGGAAGCTCAACAACACAACTCCAAAAGGACTGTAATGCGAATATACATTTGAAAGTCCACAGTAAAACTAAAAAGGGCCAAGAATCGCGTACTCAAAAATCGCCTGAAACTTGCCCACTTAATAACAACCTACACATTGCCAGCCCCTCGACATTGTGCAAGACATCATCCGAGCCAACCTCGCTAGCCGACGAAATGCCTCAGGGCAAAACACAACAGCGGGTAAGTCAACCACCCTCGGGTCTTGCGCCAACACCGCACACGAATGGACAGTCACAGAATCAACAAAAAACAAGTCCATCATCGTTGGGCCATCACCCAATTTTAAGCACTAATGTTGAGCCACAGGAGCAAGGACAACAGCGAGAGAGTCAACCATCGTCGGACCTGGAGCGATCTAAGTGCACTAAGGGACAGCCACAGGACCAGCAAGAGGCAAGTCCATCATCGTCGGGCCGTCAGCCAACTTCAAGCACCACTGTAGCCCCGCAACAACAAGGACAACAACGGTCGGGTCAACCATCGTCGGGCCTGGAGCAAACTCCATGCACGAACGGAGAGCCGCAAAAAATGCTGACGGACCCGAAGGTCAACAAGATGGATTCTCTGGTTATAGATATAAGTAAAAATAATAAAAGAAATATGCTAATATTATGTGATCAATATGGAAAATCTTTAGCCGAATTCATAAAGAATAAGTGTTCTAGAATCACGTCCATATTGTCGATATGTAAACCCAACGCGCAATTAAAAGATATTATAATGAATATTACAAGTCTAACAAATCACATGAGGGATGACGATGATGTTGTAATAATTGTCTCAAATGTGAAAAACTACAAAATATCTTACATGATGCAGGCAATCAATCATTGTAATTCTAAACGATTAAAACTGCAGGTGACAACATTGCCGTATGGCAATAACAAGGGTACCAATTGTAAAATATCTGAAATTAACAATAAACTTCGAGGTATTGTTCTAAGGTCACAGGGCACATCATTGATTGAAATAAACAAGTATAAAAAACAGTATTTCACTTTCAAAAATAAGATATGTGACAGTTTTGCCTTATTTTTGTACTCTACCATTATAAGTAATTCGACTCATGAGTTTACACACAAATATAGTAACCTCATATACCTCACAAATGCTTGTTCAACCGCAACATCAGGTAAAAATGAATGTGACAAATCAGAACGTCCTTTTTTATGCAGTACTCCAATGAAACAAATACTAAAATAGATAATTTTAAATTAAAAATCCTTCATCAAAATTGTCGAAGTATTAGGAACAAGCTTTTAATAGTTCATAGATTAGTTGATCAGTATTGTCCTGACATAATTGTAATTTCTGAGTCATGGCTAAGTGAAAGTGATGTAAACTGCATAGTTATTCAGGGATATATACATGCTAATTATTTTGTTCGAAAAAAACGTATACATGGGGGTGTATCGATTTTTGCGAACAAAAAACTTAAATACTCAACTTGTAAGAATATAGATATATTAGCTTTAGAATATCATTGCGAAATATGCGCTATTGAGATAGAATTAAAACCCAAAAATGTAATCGTAATTGGATTATATAGAACTGGTATGGGCGACTATTGCAAATTGTTAGAGACATTAGATAAACTATTTAATATTCTGTGTGTTGAATATAAAAAGTGCTCAGTAATGATCCTTGGTGACTGGAATGTTGATTTTAGCGTAGAATCAACGAACAAACGAGCTCTACTTGATTTAATGGCACCATATAACTTACGAAATATTATAGACTTCCCAACAAGAATTGATGGCGAATCAAAAACATCGATCGATTGTCTTGTCACAAATATCCATAATGATATACTGAGTGTACAGTCACTGCCAATGGGTTTGTCTGACCATGATGCCCAACTTGCAGAGCTTCAAGTACAAGAATGCTGTCAGCCAAAATATGTATATGTTGAATGTCGTCAACAGAACGTAGAAAATGTCTCAAATTTCTGTAAGGCTATGATGTCATATGATTGGCATAAAATAATTGTGCCGTATGATTCCACTAGTTTCGATAAATTTATTCAAAAAATATTGCACAACATGAATATTCACATGCCTACTAAAATAATTAAGAAAAAATATGTCAATCGGATTCCATGGATGTCAGAAATAACGTCCAAGTTGCTACGAGAAATCGATGATTTACACCTATTCCAAAAACAATATCCACAAATTGACTTCAGAGACAACGTAACGAAAAAGAAGAAGGAAATACAAGAATCACTATCAAATATGAAAAGAACACATATTGAAGAACGTATCATACATGCAAAGAACCCTAAAAAGGAAATGTGGAGAATAGTTAAAGAAGAGACAAGTAGTAATATACAAGAGTATAACTGGAATCTTAAGGATCCATCTACTAAAAATACCATTGATTGCAGTGATATGCCAGACTACATCAACAACTTCCTTCTAAAAATAGGGGAAGACCTAGCCCTAAATAACGGCCCTGATATTACAGAAGCCATAACACAACTAAACAATAATTGCTCGGAAATAAAAACTGTATGCCAATTTTCCAAGATTAGCCCGCAATACCTTTTAAAACTTGCAAGAAATAAGATATCTAGATCTCTAACCAAAGATATATATGACATCTCAGGGAAGTTTGTGTTTGATATACTAGATGAATTGTTAGACCATTTGACATATCTTATTAACAACGTTCTCAATTCCAGCATGTATCCACAATCTCTAAAGAAAACACGCCTGTGTCCTATATATAAAGGAAAAGGTGATAAAACAGACGTAGGAAATTACAGACCGATTACTATTGTCCCTACAATATCGAAACTAATTGAGTCTGTAATGTCAAGCGATTTGTTAAAACATGTGGAACAGAATAATGCTTTGTCGAATGCACAGTACGCCTATCGAGCAGGACGTTCTACCACAGCAGCAACTCACAAATTTATGGATAGTGTAATATCGTGCTTGGAAAATGGATGTAAAGTTGTAGGCATCTTTTTAGATCTCTCTAAGGCATTTGATACTGTGAATCATTCATTACTATTGGCCAAGTTAAACACATATGGTATAAGGGATCAGAGTGCCGAACTACTAAAATCGTTTTTATCAGAAAGGGAACAAACCGTTGAAATAAAAGTAGACGGTAAGCACTACAGGTCACAGCCACAGGTGATTAAAGTCGGCGTACCACAAGGTTCATCTTTAGGAAATACATTATTTTCTATATTCCTAAATGACATAGCAAAACTAGACATAGATGGTGAAATAATTTTATATGCAGATGATACAACGTTAATCGTAAGCGGCGAATCTGATGACAATTTAATAAATAAAATTAATGACATTTTACTTAAATTAGAAAAATGGTTTAAAATCAATGGACTAAAATTAAATGCTGAAAAAACTTCAGTAATGAAATTCAGTGCATGGAATAGGGATTGTAATACAATGCAAATAATGCTACCGAATGGCACATTAATTCAAAGCGTACCACACGTTAAGCTGCTGGGATTTGAATTAGACCCTATGTTCTCGTGGAAAGTCCATATAGATGTGATGTGCAAAAAGATAGCAAAAGGAGTTTTTGTCCTAAAGCAACTGAGACCACTAATATCTAGTGATAATTTAAAGGATGCCTACTACTCATACATTCATTCAATTCTCTCATATGGCATCATTCTATGGGGTAATTCAACGGATTTTGAGCGTGTCTTGAAAATGCAAAAACGTGCTATTCGAATCCTGGCTAACGCCAATTACCGTGATAGTTGTAGGGAACACTTTAAAAATCTGCAAATATTAACATCAGTGTCGACATATATATTGGAAATTGTATTATATGTCAAAAACAACCAAAATGAATTTAAACGTGTAGGTGAAGATAGGACGCGACCAACACGATACCCTGAAAATCTAATTACCAGTAGGTGTAGGCTTAATATGGCAAGAAAGTGCCCGAAAATTATGGGCCAAAAGCTGTTCAATAAACTGCCGAAAGCAATTAAAGCTCAAACTAATGTCAACACATTCCGGCACCAAGTGAAAACTCTGCTTCTTAATAGAACTGTCTATAGTATAAAGGAATACTTGAGTTACGATTATAATCTTAACAATTAGATTGATTTATAATTATGAATGTAAATAAATAATGCAATTTAATAAGTGTGAAATTTGTAAAAATGTGACGATCTCAATATGTGTACATACTTTGTTAACTTCAAAATGTGTAAAAGTATTGAGAAATAAACGAATCTGAATCTGAATCTGAATCTTTATTTGATCTTTTGAAAACCCCATTTGAAGTTTGTAATTCTAAATTCAATTAAATTCACTTTCACTACTCAACTAATAAAACTTTATAATACGAGTAATCTTATAAAGATAGCAAATAACAACTGACTGAGTGGATCTTTAAATAACAAGATTTTGGTATTAGTGCTTAACCATTTTATTGTAAAATGTAATTTATGCCCAGATTTAATTTAGAGTTCATAAATTAATATTGGTTTTAAGGCTTTGGCTAAAATATTATATGCCACTTCTTATAGAACCAAAATATTTAAAGTTTGAACATCGTCGAAACAAAAGAAATGGCTGCAAAGAAAAAAATCCATACAGTAAAACTAACATTTTGCTACACAAAATGTCGGTTATTTTGTACCGTAAACGGACCAATACATTTATTTCTTGACAGTACACAATTATATTTTTTCTGGTTATCGTCATCTTGAGACGTCCATTGCTTAAGATAGGCTTAAAGACTTCCACAACACTCACTTCACTCTTCTACCTCCATCTACTTCTGACGGGCTTTACCAGGTCGCTTTTTTAGGGTTCCGTACCCAAAGGGTGCCTACGGAACCCTACTACTAAGCCTCCGCATTCTGTCCGTCTGTCACAGGGCTCTAGCTTTTGAACCATATAGGTAATAGACTTATATTACCTATATGGTTCAAAAGCTAGAGTCTACCTGTAGACTTTTTTCACAGAATGTGTATTGCTATTGCCGCTATTACAACAAATAATAAAAACAAAATAAACTGAAAAAGGGGGTGCCTATCAAAGAAACATGTTTGTGTCGGTTAGCCACAGGACTGTACCTTTTGGGTCGTTATAGATAGGGACTTAAAAACTTTCGTGATTGTGTACTTTTATGGTCGCTAAAAATTTAATCAAGAATTAAAGGAACACAAACAAGAAACGTATTTTTATGGTGTTTTTTGCTCGATTTTAATAATGGTAATCAAATAATGCAAGTCAATTTTTTTGGTTATGTGTACTAGTAACTTCATGATCAGGAGTTAGTAGAAATATCTGGCTTGTCGTGTTATTACGGCCGACCTACCCCGGCGGCGGGGTTTTTACAAGCCGCCCGTTAGCTTCACTGCATTATGGCGGACTTACGGCCCGCAGCCATCACTGCTAGCTAAACAAAAGCTAGGATATTAAAAATATAGGTTGAAAACAGCGAACACGCCTTCACATTCTTTCCATCTCTGCCAGCGAAGCTGAAGCTACGATGTTAAAAGTTATATGTTGGTTAAAGTAGCAAAACACTAGATTTTTTGTTTGTTGTTTGTTAGAAGGTTTTCTATTATTTTTAAATCATCAATATGTCTATAATGATTACAACGCACCGCGTTTGAGATCAGTAGGCTTATGATGCTACGCTTAGTCGTGCGATAAATAAATGATAAAGTATCCGTCACTCTCACACACATATTCTCAGAACGTGACAGATGCGTTATCATTTATTAGGGTTCCGTACCAAAATGGTAAAAAAGGAACCCTTATGGTGCGACTCTGTCTGTCTGTCTGTCTGTCTGTCTGTCCGTCTGTCACAGCCAGATATCTCAGGAACTACGGATGCTATCGATTTGAAATTTGGAATAGTGTTAAAAGTAGCTAACCCGAGCCTATTGGACATAAAAAATATCTTGTACCTTTTTTACTTTTTTTTTAAAAGGCTTCGTAATGGGACTTTGAAAATTGAAAGTAGGGCTATTATATTGAGTGGGATATTAAATGAAAGGGCTTAATTTTTAGATTTAAACAGCATTTTTATTTTTTTTCTTAAATAAGTAGTTTTTGATTTATACATTTTTATGTACCATTCCCCCCCTATTATCTCCGAAGTTACTGATCAGAAAAATGTGTCATAATTACTAATTATAAATATCAACCTGAATATTACAGGAAAAATAGAACGGTCTTGCTAACTTTAATACCTTTTTAGAAATTTACAAAACTTGAAATCCCTAGCGGCGAGTAGCAAAACTAAGCGATGGCATGTTTCACGCTAGGGGATTTCCGGGCAAAACTAGATGGCGCTAAAACACTAAACATTTAACGATGTTATAATTAAACAAAGAAACATAGTATAGTAACAATTAGTTCGTAAACAGCTAATAATAAATAAATTTAAATACATTTAAATACTGTGTCACGTTTGCAAAGTTAAATAATTGTAAATAATATTATAATTATTTTACCAAGCTTATACATAGATGGCGTTGTAAATTCGGGGAACAGCTTTTTGTATGGAGAATGACAGTCCTCTTGATTTAATGGTCCTTGCTATTAAATAGAATCATTACACGTCAGGTTCTCAATATTAGAGGGAAAATATAACTGTTTTCCTAACTTGCACTGTTTTTTAGAAATTTGCAAAAATCGTAACATATACTTATTTGCTTCTACTAAACAAATCGACATACAGTTTTTCTTGAACTATTCGCGTATCTACTTATGAGTTTGTACGGAACCCTCGGTGCGCGAGTCCGACTCGCACTTGACCGGTTTTTTTTATTTATCGCACGACAACGCGTAGCATCATACCCCTACTGGACTGTTATTTTAATAACATGCAGTTGACATGTAAGAGCGTTTTCCAAAAAAAATACCGGGGTAGCTACTTTCTCAAAATATGGACTTGTGAGGTTTTTTTGGCTCAGAATCGTCAGTACTTTCGAACCTTATACGTAAAAAAAGTGTCCCAATTTTTTTTTTCCATTACGTCACCATTTTGCATAGAGTTTGAATGAACGTGACGTAGTGGAAAGACAAAAACCCATACAAATTTTGGGACACTTTTTTTTTAACGTATAAGGTTCGAATGTACTAACGATTCTGAGCCAGAAAAACCTCAAAAGTTCATATTTTGAGAAGGTAGCTACCCCGGTATTTTTTTTTTGGGAAACGCTCATTTGACATTCTATTCTAATTGAGAAATATTGTGTCAAACGTCATTCTAAATTCACGCTAAAATCACAGATTATATAATAAAAATCGCGTTTTTGAAGCATAAAATCTAAATAAGAACCCAATTACCGCTTAAAACTCACATTAAACTATCATAATCTTTAATCGGTTGACTAATATTATCAATAATTTTGTCATAAAATCTCTATAATTAAGCTCATTTTCTTACGCCTCTTAACAATGTCTCCTTAGGAATATATTCAGCATTGGTATCTTAACGCAATACCACATCGCAGCTGCAATGGATCGACGTCCCATCCATAAGCTGCGTTTCCACCAGAGCCGTGCGAGATGGCCCCGCGGTGTGTTAGCAAAAAAAACCGGACAAGTGTGAGTCGGCCTCAGCCACCGAGGGTTCTGTACAAATTTGTAGGTACATAATATTAGGTCTATTTTTTATGATTGAATTACAAATGTACCTATAGTTTTTAGATTTATCCTTATACTTGTAGCATAAGATGGTATTACTTGCCAAATTTCATAGTCAACGGAAAGTACCCTTTTAATTTTGGTTGCCCTGAGAGTGTCTACGTTTATTGCGGCATAAACGGCCATACCTTTTCTCACGTTAAGTTAGAAATTTGATTTTTTCAAAGCTTCAAGGGACCGTAGACCTCAGTAAATGGTTTTATTTTCAATACCTCTACGCGTTCCCGAGATAAGGGGTCTTGACGGATGGACAGACAGAAGGACAACAAAGTGATCCTATAAGGGTTCCGTTTTTTCGTTTTGAGGTACCCCAAAAATCCACTAATCAATGTGCTAGCCTCGCTCAGCGCGGCCCGGTATTGGTGGATTTTTTCCTCGCATAACTCCCCGCTACCTCGCATCTCTAGTGGACACGCAGCTTTATGAGCTATGGGGAGTTAGTAGTACTATGAGTTAATGTTATTGCGCGCGAATATTATGGTGGAGCATACGTTACGGTTGCACGTAACATGTTTGTTACTCGTGATTTATCGGCGTGTGCGGTTTTATTGTCCTGTTTAGGAAGTTTTCTTTGTTTTAGCGTGCAGATTAGCGAAACTGTAATATTTATTTTATTGTATGGGATTAAAACTTATGTGATAAAAGGCGGACTTACGCTGTTAGAGTAATTCACCGTGCGGTGTGCCTTCCAGGTCACCTCATTCATCTGGTCCTTTTTCATACTAAATGTATGTATGAATGAGTCGCAGACATATTTCTGAAGTCCAGTAGGCGGTCCAAAATTTTCGTAGGACCAATTTTATTAAGGAATAGGTATAAGCTACGTCAACAATTACTACAAGTGTAGCTCGAATTTGAGTTATTTTTGTGATTTGATAAAAATCGTATTTAACAAAACATCATCAAATCATGTTAAGTAAGGTAGCAAAAAATTAACATTAACATATTATTTAACCAAGGACCTTAAAATAAATAGCTAGACGTAGCCTCACTAGCAAATAACTGAAGCGCCTCTAGTCTGCCGGTTGGTTTAACGCTAGTTCGTCAGGTCAAAGTGTGCGTGCTGCTCAAACACTTGTTGATATGTGCGTGCGGCTCGTAAGTATAAAGCGACCGGCCCACTAGGAATGCTTCAGTGCGAAAAGTCAAGGTGGCCCTGGCCAAACGACCTGGTTCGACTCCAGGCGTTCAGGCCCCCACCTAGTCCGACCCTATCGAGGTGGACCGGGACAAGGTGACCTGGTTCAGCCCCAGGTGCCCCCGGCACCCACCCAGTCCGATCCACTCGGGGTGGTCCGGGTAGCGACTTGGTTCGACCCCAGGGAACGCCACGGCCGACCACCCGGTCCGACAATCGTATGCCCAATAGGGTTGCGAGTTTGTCAGTTTCCAAAAAAAATGCTTCAGCTATCGGCTAGCAAGCCTACGTTCGACTATTTATTTTAAGGTCATCAAGGTCAATTTTAAGGTCGTACTCAACAGCCTATCCCGAAAACATCCACTGCTGACCTTTTCCAAAAACTTTCATAATTAATAGTACATTACTGCAGAGGCCTGGAAGTAAGGGGTTACCGGCCGAGAAGATGGCGGAGCAAAAGCGAGGCCAGTTAGTTACGAGGCTGGCAACCCCTTCTCACGTCGAGATATGCATAGTGCTTTTCTCAAATATGCAATGAAATAAACTAAAAACCCTCCAAAAAATCAAACTTTATTTTCTATAGACACTAAAAGTAAAGTAGACAAAAAATAGAATTACAGAATGAAAAATGTTCAGTTTCCTTTCCAAAAACTGTTTCAGTAGACATGAAATATTTTAAACGTGTAT
The DNA here is from genome assembly GCA_947034925.1 of Eudemis profundana. Lineage (NCBI taxonomy): Eukaryota > Metazoa > Arthropoda > Insecta > Lepidoptera > Tortricidae > Eudemis > Eudemis profundana. The sequence continues at coordinate 2,044,158 of OX344800.1, read as the reverse complement.
TCGTGTAGTTAAATTTGCAATTTAAAATTATTGGAAATTGTTTAAATATAATGTGTTATTTGTTATATTCATGTCGATTTTATATAATAATAAAACTGCAAAAATATAGCAAACAACGTTTATTTTTTTAATGGCTGAAAGCCGAGATGCGTGTGCGTGTCACAAAAAAATGTGGAATGGAAATTAATAAAAGCATCTTATACGCTTATATATTGTATGAAATTCCATTCGCCTTTCGTCTAGCCGCACCGGAAACGAGGTACTTTGCGGTCTATTATAAGGCACGTAATGTCAATATTTCATTGCGTGTTTGAGAAGAGTATATTTGTGTTGAATTGTATTATTCAGATAACGTTAAAACAACATTTCAACTAAACTAAATCTATCCTACAAAATCCCCCTAAGGGCCAAAATTGCCATCCATAAACAATAAGAACATTCCAATCAACATCACCAAAAAATAATGGAAATAGAATCTAAGTGCAAATAAAATTGGGCGAAAGCGAGCGGGCGATAGGGCCGATAACAAACAATGGAATATACACAGATGAGCCGCTCATATCGTTTTTGGGAGACGTGCTTACTAGGAGTAACCATTTTGGCGCGCTGTAGTGCAAGTTATGCGAAGAAGCGATTATGTCGCTTCTTAAAGTGTTAGTCAATTAGTGCCAGCCCGTTATAATTACTTGCGTATTTTCCTATGCAATGCAAAAAAAATCGACACGTGTTTTGCCTCTCTACGATCATATAAATCCTCAGGAGAAGCTGGAGATGTTGACAGTCCAGCGTTTTTTTTTTAAAGCCTGACTAACTCAAATCCTAGTGGGCGTAGCGATTATATGACCGGGTGGTCGGCCGTGGCGTTCCCTGGGGTCGAACCGTGTCGCTAGCCGGACCACCCCGAGTGAATCGGACTGGGTGGATAAGGTGGACGCCATCTTGGTCGGCCATATTTATAGGCAAGCCACACCCCCTGTGCAAAAATACATAACCAAGTTACTATTGTAAATGCATTTTTTTTGTTAAATGCGTCTATAGTAATGGTCCATTTCCAAAAGGAGCATCCATGTTTCTGTATAACGTTTTAAGTCATACACCCAAAATTGCACACAAGATCCGAACGCTGAAAATAACCATAAATTAATGCCAGAAATAAACGTATTTGCCCAACAGAAGAACAAAGCTGCGTGTGGCATAAGTATGCGAAAGCTTCCATGCAAAGAAATCGCTTGCCCTTTATGTCTTGAATAACGCCTATTCGTCGCCGGACCGGCGCCTACACCGGCAGCGCTCAGTCACATTCCAGAACCAATTTATTCGTACTCTATATATGGTTAAAAATATATTTATTATAAAATCTTTTCTAATACAATGTGACTGTGTGTGTGTGTGTGTGATGAATTAAGTGTAAAAAAACGCTCGGCTCTTGTGTCTTAACACTCACAATGGGTTGGAATAGCCACGTAAAAAGCCTGGGCGCAATGCATGCCAATTCGTCGCCGGACGCTCGCCGGACCGGCGCCTACGCTGACAGCACTCAATCACTTTCCGGAACCTATTTATCTGTACTCTATAAAATATTTTTATTGGAAGCATCTTTCTTAATACAATGCATTAAACTTACGTCTAAAAAAACGCTCGCCTCTTGTGTCTTAACACTCAGAATGGGTCGGAATAGGCACGTAAAAAGCCCGGGCGCAATGCATGCCAATTCGTCGCCGGACGCTCGCCGGACCGGCGCCTGCGCCGGCAGCGCTCGTCACGTACCGGACCTATTTATTGGTGACGTAAATTATGACGTACAAAAATAACTTCGTAACTGCCGAACTTGCAAACTGGCTGGGACTTCGCTTGTCGCGCGACAAAATAGGAATAATTTTATTATAAGTATAACACGGAAAGGAAACGAATAAGCTTTCGCTTCTCGACTCAAAGTCAATACATTTAATTTCTAGAACATAAGCATTCACTACATAAATATGTGACGTTCCGCGGGTAAAGGTACCTTATGGATATTGTCGCTTGCGTCGTATCCGTCTCTGTTACTATGGGAAATCAAGAAAGAAGGACGTAAACGACAATATCCATAAGGTACCTTTGGACGCGGAACTTCACATATATCGAGATAGACGGAAATAGTTCGTGGATTTGTATAGGCTCCAAGCGTGTAACGTTTTTAGCTTGGCGTTTGACGCCAAATGTGTAATTTAGTGATGGAAAACATAATATTTTTCATCATACTTGCTCGAAAATGGTGTCATTACACGTAGGTTTTGCGGGCGGTAAATGAGCTATTACGCCCTAGGGCGTAATGGTTTTCTTTTTAAATTTGAAACGCTGGTTCTGTTTTACTCTTATTTGTCATGTTCACAGGAAACGCCAACTTACTTTTTAAACTTTTAACACTGAAATATTTATTTAAAGAGAACTGTTATTGCAACTATATACATGTAAACCCATATTTCTGTAACATTAATTAAGTGTTTAAATAGTGTATTTCAGTATTTTCAAAATATAAAATCAACCATTTTAAGTCTTTACCTACCGCTATGGTTTCCGAACGTGACTTGAGATTCGCATTGTCTATGGATATGACACTAATGTCACTGTCAGTTTTACAATTTTATTCAGGTTAAGTAAGGTTATTTTAATCAGATTTCCTCACAAGTGTGATGAAAAACATTGTGTGTGCCACGGGCGGTAAAGGAATTACAAACTCGTGTTATTAAAGCCCTCGGCTTCGCCTCGGCCTTGTAACAAACACTCGTTTGTAATTCCTTACTTACCGCCCTTGATACACAATGTACTATTACACAACTAGGTAGGTAAAACAAAGAAAGGCCGATATCGCAGACGTTTGCGGCCCGAGCTGCACGCGAGGGACGTAAATATGCCATCGATGGCTTTTTTATTACCTCCCGAGTTGTTTACATAATTTTATGTCTACACTTGGCCAGAAAGCGACTTTTTTATGGCCAGGTGTGGCATAAAAAAAATTACGTCCCAGAGCATGACGTGGGATTTTTCGCTTGCGTAGCAGGCGGTTATTGCCACTTTATGGCCAGGTGTGACGTAAAAATTTACACTTTCCCGTCTCATGTTATTATTACCTACAATGTACGCAGTTTCGTGTATTCTGCTCAAGTAACAGAATCGTAAAAAGATAACTGGGTAATTAATCATCACGACATTTGCTTTTTTTACCACAGCGCCCTCTCTCCGCGGTAAATCAACGCGGGCTATCAAATAACTCGAGATAACACTTTTTCTAACTTGCTCGGATAAGGACTTGGAGAAAGTTTTGTTTTATTTTACAAGTTTATTTTTTGTTCAAGAGAAATGGAAATGTGTTTTTGTCTAATAACACATTACTTATAACTTAACCCAGGGGTCTCCAAACTTTTTTCCCAGAAGGCCATACAGTACCTTTGAAAATGTCGCGCGGGCCACATAACATGGTCGACTTGGTGTTACTTATAATCTTTTCTCAAACATGGCATGAAATGTTGACATTACGTGCCTAAAAATAGTACGCAAAGTACCTCGTTTCCGGTGCGGCTTGACACTTGGCACGTAATGAATTTCATACTAACATTGCCGGCCTAGGCCGGCAATGCATTTTTTTTTATTTCCATTCCACATTTACTTGGACCACAGCATCACGGCAAAAACAAAAAACGATTTTTGCTATATTTTGCAGTTTTGTTTATTTAAAATTGACATGAACATAACAAATAACACATTATAAACAATTTCCAATCATTATAAATTGCAAACTAAACCACAAGAATACACATTTAAAATATTTCATCTAAGTATTCGCGGTAAAAATGTAAACTGAAACAGCTTTTGGTTGTATATGGTTTCCGAACGTGACATTTGCATTGTCTATGGATATAATATGTCACTAACGTCACTTTCTGATAGAAAGTTTCTGATTAAAATAATATTTAGGGTAAGTAAGGATATTAGTAAGTTTATTTATTTCATAGCATATTTGAGAGAAGCACTATACATACCTCGGCGGGATATGGGGTTGCCGGCCTCGTAACTATTTGGCCTCGCTTCGCTCGGCCAGCTATACATATGTACTCGGCCGGCAACCCCCTATTTCCCGGCCTCTGCAGTAATGTACTATTTTTTGTCCTGGAGGGGCCAGGAGGGGAGGGTGCTCTGCGTCTCACATATTTGTAGGTATTATTCTGTGCCGCGGGCTGGATTAGAATGCCTCGCGGGCCGGATCATAGGCCCTCCCGCTTTCATCCCGCGGGCCGTAGTTTGCAGACCCCTGACTTAACTAAAGAAGAAAGCGAGAACGAAATATTTTTCATTACATCGACGGTACAAAGGAGAAACCTTTTAAGCGACATTTTGTAAACTTTACAGGAGAACTTTGAAGTATATTTTTTGGAAAAGAAATCATAGCCCTTTTTCTAGACAATCAAACAATAATAACTTCACTCTCGAAATCTTAGAAACTATTGAAATAAATGTCGCTTATGTGAAATCGACCTACGAAAGTCCCCGGAAGAAACCTGTTACTGACACTACAACTTAATAGATAGGCCCTAGAAAAAGTAATTAAACAAATATAGGTATTACTGCAATATTAACTTAAGTAACTACAGTTACAATATTGGCTTAAGCGACTACAATTTCATTATACAATTAATAATTAATTGCATTTCAAAGTGTACATGGTTATTGTTCAACCGTAAAATAACGGTGACGTTGTAGTTGTTTTTGTGATGAACAGTTGGGTGTTATTGATGAAAAACGGAATCGAAAAGTAGTCGCTTAAAGGGTTGGAATATAAGCTAGCGTAAAAAGGGAGGGTTGCCAGGTAAAAACATTTCGAATTTTCTGCCATTTCATTCAGACTTTAGAAAGTTATTTGACTGACCTGTCAATTGTATTCTTAAATAATTTTCACTATCTATACTCACTGCCTGCCCTTTAGCTTCCATATTGACCTTTAATATACGAGTACTAACCTCAATTCAAGGGCAAGGGCACAATACTGATTAGGGCACATGTAAATTTAAAATCGTGTTGTCTGCTACAAATGAAGCCATTCGTAAAAAAGATTTTTATTCACAAAGAATGCACGATCAAATAGATTTGAATCGTATTTTTATTGGCATATTCCGTTGGGATTTCTTTTATAAATATCTGTCGGTATTGTGTGTGCGTTGACAGTATTGAAGACGACTTTAAGAAAATATCTCTTTGAAGACCTTTTTTCCCTATATTAATTTTGATTGTTCCATTTTTAAAGTGGATTACCCCAACCAATTTGTTTCTAGTTACATGAGATACGCGTGACACGGCAGTGCTTTAAACATGTATACTTTTTTTTACTATTACTTTTTGAAAAATAAGATCCCTTGAAAACAAAGATATTTACGCTGTTTTAAGAACCGTTTACTGTCTTAAACATAGGGTTAAAATAATTGACAATAATAAAACAGGTGCGACACGGTTAATAGCCAACCTTTCTTCCGTGAGCCGGAAAAGGATGTAGCTGTTTATTTTTTTTCTAGCTCTACTGGCAACCCTAGCCTAAACAGCTGTTCATTGTCAGCTGGGTTTCGAAATCTCTTTGTTTGTATTTTAATAAATCGTAACATAATCAGAAAACCTAACATCAATTAACAATACCTGCGTTCGAAATACCTGACGGTCATTTGGATTAAGTATTTTAAATTCCTTTATTTTTTATATCTAACTTCCGTAAGTGTTTAGTTTTAGGTTTTTCAATAAACATGTATTAAATAACGTATAGGTACTTAAACCTGTTGATAATCGGTTTTAATTAAAAAACCTGAGAAAATAAATATGAATTTTTATTCCACAGATCCGGCGATGCTTCAAAAAACTGACCCATTTTATATTCTTCAACATTTGACATATTTCAATAACTCGAAGGAAATATTTCCGATTTCATCGAATGTAAATCGGTCGCCCCGATTCCCGTTTCGGGCAAATTGTCATCGCGTATACAAAATTCACAAATATATTTCCAGAACGTATGCTCAATTGAGTATTTTTATAAATTTTGATGCTTAACAACCGTATGACTACGGGTTACCATTTTGAGATGTGGAAATTGAAAGACCACTTCAGGTTTTGTTAGATATGTGAGCAAATTTAAGTTTTATAGAACAGAAAGCTCATGGAATAATAAGCAAATAGGAATCAGATTAGTACAAGGCTTGCAGTGGTTATTTGAATTTGAATTATATTCCTACCTTTTATAATCGCCTGTGGTAAAAGTCCACTGTCGTGACTTGTGGGATGTTTTTTTTACCCGACTGCGGCGAAGCCCAAAGGAGGGTTATGTGTTTGACCTGTATGTATGTATGTATGTCCGTTCCTGTGTCCGCTCGTAACTACTCAACGGCACATCCGATTTTGATAAATGATACATCATTAGATTCGTCTTGATGGTGCGAGTGTCACTGGGTATGAAGTTCGTTAAAATAAACAAAATGGCGGGTTTTATGCAGTTTCAAAGTGCACCGCGGTCGGGTTTTTTTTAGTAAAAATGTGGTTATTTACTAATGATGACGGAAAACGTTCTGCCGCAGCTCCTACGTTCCTCATGGTTGGACGAGTGCAGTCTAAATCGTTTGGTCATAGTGCTTGCTATACACACTTGAACATCAAATGGATTTGAACGCCGTGCTGGGCACTCTTAGTCATTTAGATTCACTCCATTGCTAAGGCGGCCGAGACCCAGCCGTTCGCGTCAACTCGCCCAGCGATGGACGTTGTCGCCCGTATATCTCGGCGCTTTATCAATCTTAGTTATATTTCTTGTAGTCTAGTTTCACATAAATGGATTTATGTTTTAGGGTTATTCTTCAGAAATATATCTGCGACTTATTCCTCTGTCTCCATTCATTTAGTATGAAAAAGGGCCAGAGGAATAAGGTGACCGCAGACATATTTCTGAAGAATAACCCTTTAACTTATTATCTACAAGAATCGAACCCGGAATCTGGATTTCCAAATCAAAAGACATATTAAATGGCAAAATTAAAGGGACTTGCTAACTGCTCCGCTGGTCGAATGGTTGAGATGAGACGCTGGGCCGAAAATCCAGAGGTACCGGGTTCGATTCCTGTATGCTGTTAGGATGCTAGACTTAGGCCTAAAACCATGCAATTTATTGAGAAACTTGAAAATCAAACCAAATCAAATGTCACGCTTCGGGCACTAAGTCATGTATCAACAATACGCTGAGCCATCCATTGCTCACGCGGCCGCCGTCAGCCGTCCGCGTCAACTCGCTCAGCGATGTTGTCGTCCGTAAATCTCGCTGCTTGACGAAGATCAATTATTTATTACTAAGTGGTTTATGCAATAGTGATCAATACGTTTTATGCCAAGAGTTAATAAGTACATGTCGGACTATTTACGTATTAAATAACGCAATTCAGGAAACTAACTCTGATATCATATTTTGCGATAAATGGTATTGCGAAATTCAAACGCGAGCAACAAACAATTGCTCCTTTCCTGTATATATCTGACGGTTGAACATCAAACCTATTTAAAAATGTCATGTTATAGTCTCTAAGTCATGCATCAACAATGCGCTGAGCCATCCATTGCTCACGCGGCCGCCGTCAGCCGTCCGCGTCAACTCGCCCGGCAATGGACGTTGTCGCCCGTAAATCTTGCTGCTTGACGAAGATCGAACGTAGTATCAAGTGCTCCTTGGAGTATGAAATCAATTCCAATTAGGTAACTATCTATACAATACTAGTTGTTTTCTCCGAGAGATCTTATCTTACCCGAGCGGTTTTATCGCTAAAGAGCGATGTCAAAAGAAAAGGGATCTGTTGCACGATTTTTATGTTAATCTATAGCTACGTATAAAACAGTTCCATGACTAAAATACTGGCATACAACAAACTGCCTAAATAGCAGCAGAGCTGCTGTAGCTGCTGCAGATAGTGGGATGAAATTTGAAACCCAAAACATTTTAAGCGGCGTAGAGCTGCATTAAGAACAGATTGTTCCACATTCATCCCCTAAAAGGTCAAAGTGAGGAAAAAAAAGATGGCATGGGATGGTAGATTTAGACTTGGTTGTCGACTCATGGTCTAAGCTTCCTTCCAGCTTCTTTCCTTGTCCAGGTGCCTCACATACTGCGAGGTTGACGGATGAGAGGAGATATCTAGTAGGAATATATTTCTTTGTGTTTCTTTTTATCATGTAATAATTTTAATTGTAATCTTGCATATAATTGTATACTGTTGTTCTGTTTCTAGTCTGTAGTTGTTTATTCTTTTGTTAGTCTGTAAGTTACAAGTGTAAGTGGTGTACACCGTTCGGGTAATAATAATAAATAAATGGCATGAAAAAAATCGGAAACACTCGCACACAAAGTCCTTGATTGGCATCTAGTAGTTCAATATAAATGCTTAAGATTGTTTTTCGAAATTTAAATACACCAAATTTACCAAAATCGAGCTTCGTCATAACATTATTCATACACAAACGGATGCGAAACAGCATTCTCCAACATCCCAACAATGCCCAATCCCGTCATAATCATAGTGATTATAGAAATTATGACCATAAGCATAATCATGGAGATTATAGGGCGACGCATAATGACTGGTTGCTGTATGAGCTCCGAGGCATGATTGGCCTAAAGTTTAATGTCGTCAGGTTTTTATACTTTATGGTAATTAGCTAAAAACATGGCCGAGGTGCAATGAAGGCTGTGAGGAAACTGTTTTTTTTTTTACTTTTTTTATTCAAAACTGACCAGTACTCTTAAGTTTTGCAGTTTGTATCGCAACTCACTTAAACGTTTTCGTACAGAAAAACGTAACTAACACAATACGATCATTCTGATACTCTTGAGTTTCACTTTTTGGAGCGAATGACGTAAAAAACTGTATAAGGACAAGTGTCATTAAAACGAAAAGTACCTACACTATTACTTCAGATTGAGTGTTGACATTACACTGTGAATTCAAACTGACATATTACGGATACCCTCCGGTCGACTCTGACCACTTGCTAATTTGTCCATTTCCAAAATCGTCTACTTCCTAGTTCGTCCACTTCCTAACTTGTCCTCTTCCAAAGTTGCCCACTTCCTAATTTGTCCACTTCCTATTCAGTCAATTCCTAACTTGTCCACTTCCAAAGTTGCCCACTTCCTAATTTGTCCACTTCCTATTCAGTCAATTCCTAACTTGTCCACTTCCAAAGTTGCCCACTTCCTAATTTGTCCACTTCCTATTCAGTCAATTCCTAACTTGTCCACTTCCAAAGTTGCCCACTTCCTAATTTGTCCACTTCCTATTCAGTCAATTCCTAACTTGTCCACTTCCAAAGTTGCCCACTTCCTAATTTGTCCACTTCCTATTCAGTCAATTCCTAACTTGTCCACTTTAGTTAGATACTACATTCGCGGTCAAAAATTTCGGATCACCGTAATTTAAATAATAGAAATAGGTGTTTTTCAATATTTGACACTTGTTTTATTTACATATTGTACTATTCTTCGTAATACCTAGGTGTATTAGCAATATTCGCTAACCATGATAATAATATTATTATCCAATATTGATTTTTGCGATATTTCGCTCCGTTAACGTCATTATTTTTCATGGGTTTTTACGAGTTCGATCTAAACCTGAAATTGCTATTATTTTCAGTGTTATTTTTGCAGACAATATCTAAAATTAATTAAAGATCAAAACGGGATACAATAATTCCACAACCCTGGAGTATTTTAGAAAATATGGCGGTATTTCACCGACCCGAATTCAACGTCCGCGAGTGTGTATTCATTTTCCGAATTCATTGTGCGTGATATATATTCAATTGAAAATTGTAGTACCTACTTATCGTTTAATCTCAAGGAACACGGTCACTTGTAATCTGTGCCATCATTAAGTAAAAAAGAACCCTTTTAACGTGAGCTAGATGGCGTTGTTACCTCAATAACGTAATGGAATGGCCGATGAGCAGTTATTTGAACTCAAAGAGAAACATACAGAAGTTCATGAAGAAATCATGGTTCCTGAGTACATCGATATGTAGGCATAATTACATCCTACATCTTTATTTATTTGTATTTATTTTTAAATACAACTAAATCGAGAGTAAGTCAATGTCCCCGCTGCAATAGGGTTGTCACCAAAACAGTTAACGCCTTGAATTGAGTGTTAATTTGTCGACGAACGGGCCGTGACAGTATTACACGCATTTTGCATGTCGTTGACAAGTTTAGAACATGAATCATAGGACTATAGGTAATGAAAATAAATATATTAAACATATAGTAATTAGGTAGGTACTTACAATTACTAGCTTTTAGTATAAGTGTTTACACTTTACATTAAACCTAAATGTATGTCTCAGAAAAAGCAGTGGAATGTAAGTCATAATTTGTGGTTTCTGAGCACTTCACAAAAGATTTATATATAATATGTCGGCGTCAGGGGGTAGGGTCGTCAGGATGTCTATCATATACGCATAATTTATTATTTTATAACAGTATAATTCATCTTATTAAAATAAAAGTTATTTGACACTCCTGTCGTAAAGTTAACAACATAGATTTAAACTTTTAAGTTTCTTTGAGTCAATTATCTTTGAAAGTAAAAAACACCTCATTTAAAACTAAATTCTGTTCAAATGGAACGTGAAAATTACTTTTTTAATTTAGCTAGGGCTGTGCCTTATCTTTTAGAATTTTTTTGCTTTGTTGATGAGGTGGGCTAGGGTTCTTTTGTGGCAGTTAACAATGGTGTTGTGGCAGGATATTGCGGGCTCGTGTCTTGACGGACGGACGTGACAATTTATTGTCATAGACCATTCGGCTGATGAAGGTGCTACTAAAACTATTTCCTGAGTAAGTAGTTAAAATCTGGAAATAGCACTAGTCAGGGTAAAAAAAATAAGCTATTTTAATCCCTCGCATGCTTAGACACGGATCCCTTTTGACCTTTATCTGGGGGCACGGCAGTGCCCCCGCCAAGTTGAGCAAAACAAAGGCATTTCTTCAACGTTAAAAATTGCTTACTATAATTATGACACCGTATACCAGGGGTTAAAACTGCAAAAAAAGAAGTTACTCTAAAACTGCAGTTTTACAGGTGCTTTTGTTTGTGTGTACATGTATTTAATTCCACCTACAACTTCGAGTGCCTTGGTTTTGTATTTCACCTATTCTACATAAAAACCTCGTTTTTTTTTAGTCGATCAAAAACAGACAAAAATAGTGATTAGAACGTTAGTTTCACTCAATTTACAAGAACGTTATTTACAAAACTAATACTGTTTCAACAAATAGATCATACAAAAGACGATGTAAAATAAAATGAAACTTCTACAAGTTATTTATCTGTAAGATAATTTAATGTATAACAGCCTGTCCTATCCATCACAGCTGCCATTACTTTTTTTTTAACCCGCTAGGGCGAGAGCGGTCTAAAAACAGATTGTATCTTTTTTGTAAAGGGTTATGGTTTTGCATTATTTTTGGTCTCTATAATAATGTGTTTTAATATATTAATAAGCATTTTAAACGCCTAATAGTTAACTCTTTCTTACTAGAGATGTTATCTGGCAATATCTTTATTTTTTTTATAACTATTATGGCTGTTTGAGTAATGTAATGTTTGTAGGTGCATTTATGGGTATTTTAATTCATTGATGCAGTAACATTATGCAAAATCTCCAAACTGCGTACTGTTTACAAAAAAAACAATCATATTGAAGCTTGAACTACACCAAATACTCGTTTATTTTTATTACAACTATATTATTTACAACTTTTTAAAGACATTTAAAATGCTTTGGTGCATATCTATTTATTTAAGTATATTTAAAAAGATAATTTGTACCTGCAGAAAAAGTATTAACATTTTTTGTTTTAGAGACGGGAAGGAGGAAAATTGAAAAAAAAAAGTTTTTGACATTTAATCGAAGAATACAATGTGGAGGCAAATGTGTGTGCAAAGTTTAAATAAATAATCAATGTGTCCCTTATGCACGCATAAAAAGGGGCTAATAAATGCTTAATAATCAATGTATAAAAATACTTCTACAGTAAGAAATACCATAAATAACCCAGCCCTCTAATTTTCTTTTGATCTAATTTGATCTATTTTTCCGTATTGCGCGTTGTCACGCTAAATCACAGAATTCATAACAAGTCACACGATGCGCAGTGTTAAATTATATCCTGCTGGATTTACGAGCGGCGGCAGGGTTAACTGACGCCGCTGTCTCATAGTGGATGTTCGATATAGCAGGCCTATGGAAGTTATAGTACATTACACAACTAGGGTGTTAATACAAAGAAAGGCCGAGATCGCAGATGTTTGCGGCCCGAGCTGCAAGCGAGGGACGTAAATATGCGATAGAGGGTTTTTTATTACCTCCCGTTATGTGTACATTATTTTATACCACTTGGCCAGAAAGCAGCTTTTTCCGTACCTGTGTGGCATAATTTTTTTTTTTTTATTGCTATAGACTGGCAAACAGGCAGACGGCCCACCTGATGGAAAGCGGTCACCGCCGCCTATAGACATTTGCAACACTAGATGCATTGCCAATGCGTTGCCGGTCTCGAAGAAATTTGATGACACCCTTTTTAAAAAATCCCATATTGTAGCGCAGTGGGAAAATCTTAGCAGGAAGTTCATTCCACTTCCATCCCGATACAAGAGTCATACATTTTTAGGGTTCCGTTCCTCAAAAGGAAAACGGAACCCTTATAAGATCACTTTGTTATCCGTCTGTCCGTCCGTCCGTCTGTCACGACCCCTTATCTCGGGAAAGCGTAGATGTATCGAGTTGAGCTGCGTTGCGAGACTTGCATCTTTTTACATGTAATGTTTTTGATGGGATCTCATTTCTTTTTGTAGTGGTCTTCCTTTATTTATTACATTCCAATCCATTCTTTTTCCAATGTGAACTGTAAAACTATTGCTAAACGGATTGTAAAACTTATTGTTCACAATCCTAATACTATAAGTTTATGGTCGAGCCTAAACTCGAGGCCCGGTAATTATCGGGTCCTAATTACCATGCCTTACGTCGATTATAAAACCCTGCCAGTTTTATAAAAGGCACGGCAGATTATATCCCGTAATCGAACCCAGTACCGGCACAATGGACGCGAAACCACGAACCGCCCACACGGGGCTAAAACAATGAATTATTCAACAACCTATACATTATTTAGGGTTCAGTGAGATGATATTTAATAATAAATCGATTCTGCATACGCCTCCAGACAGTTTGAGAAGTTATTTTTAGAATAGTATTTGAGTTTCTAAGTCTAAACCAGAGAGGTTGGTCAAAGATCAAGAGGACGTTCTCCTATACTTGGATTGTTTAGAAAAAAGCTCCAATCAGTACGACTGGTACTACAGAATAAGTAATGGTACTACGTACCGAAGTTCCGACGAGTCCGACCACCGGGCAGAACGGACCGGATCCGACCGTCCCTCTCTATCGCATAACGCGGTCGCTGGCCAAGCCCCTCCAGAGAATATGTTACTATAGTAAACGCCATAATTAGGCGAACTAGTTTGACAGTTCGACAAGCATAAATGTGGCCAGAGTTAGGCCAGTGATGTTTTATCGATATAATAAAAATAAAGACTATGACTGTGACTTAATTTATAAGTTTACAGTTTGTTAGTACAGGGAAACAATAAATTCTTGAAAAGATAGAGAATAAGGATTTACACGTGTCATGAATTTATTTTGTATTTTTAGACCTATCCTGATCCGTGCAAACTATTGTCGATAACAATCGATATTTACCTATGACTGTTAAATTTTCTGTGAGTCAGGCAACATTTTTATCTGTCAAACTAGTTCGCCTAATTATGGCGTTTACTTTAGCAGCCGCGCGGCGAAATTGTAGAGTGAGACACTCCAGGTACAACTGCTACGCGTGACTCTTTACCATACGAAAATACTAGTTATCATTTTCCATTCAATTTAGTACGAGTAAGAGGTTAATTCTGTGTCATGTGACTAATGAAGAGTCGCCCTGTTGTGCTAGCCCTGCGGGGGTGGCTCATCTGCTTATTTGGGTCATTCTCATTTTCGTACACACAGTCATTACCGTGGATGTCACTGCCGTGGCTTTAATTGCTCTTTCTAATCGTTTGACCTACCGTCATATTATCATGAATTCTTTTTATCATATGGATGAGTGAAATCATGACAGCAATGTTATTTTTTTTATTGTTTAGACATAATAGTAGTAAGGTCCATGGTAGTGACATCCACGGTAGTGACTATGTGTACAAAAATGAGAATGACCCATTTGCTACTAGTTACTAAAAGTGTTATTTTCATCACGGAACCCATAGATCATACTGGCTCAAACTTGTATATCTTTGCCATTCAAATAACAAGCAAACCGCCATTGTTGATATCTGGCAAAAAGTTAACACTTCCAATTTTGGATTCCAGTCTTTTAGTTTTTTGCCAAAAGTATGCAGTAACACAAAGGGCCTCAAAAGCCCTTTAAAGGCGTAAAAATGTACGAATTCCCGAGATAAGCCGTCGCGCGTGAGAACCGTGAGCGTGTTATCTAAAATATAACTTAACAACCTTTTTTGTCTACCTTTTTTAGGAGATTCTCAGACTTAAACTTGAGGATTCGCAGGGTATTTTAGTCACAGATTCAGCAAAATCAAGTTGTAGAAAGTTCGCTTTCATTCTAATTATAGATGAGTTTCTTAATCCGAGTAGGTAGAAAGCGGTTTGGTCCATGACGTCTATTTCCCTGAATGTCTAGTCGCCGTACGTCCATTCCCGGAATGTCTAGTCTCCGTACGCCTAAGTCCCCGAATGTCTAGTCTCCGTACGCCTAAGTCCCCGAATGTCAAGTCTCCCTACGTCCATTCCCGGAATGTCTAGTCTCACACACACACACACACACACACACACACACACGCACACACACACACACACACACACACACAGAAACACGCGCGCGCGCGCGCGCACACACACACACGCACATACCCTCGCTTGCACGCACGCACCCACGTACGCACACATACACACACACACACTCTATTCCCCATAAAAGCACTTGTGTCTTTATAGTCGCAAAAAGGTACTGCTGGCAGCCACAGACTTCTAAATCTAGGTTAAACTTAGGTCAAGGATTACGCGTTCAATACTAACTTTACAATAAATATGCACAACTACCAACTTAACAGACAAATAAATTCCTGCGGTTTTTAAGAAAAACAAAACTTTCCGAACTAAATTCTTTCGTGCCAACATGAAAAAAAAAATTTTAATATCGTCACTGCGTGTCACTAGCAAGTATACGTCAAATCAACAAAGTTTACCATATGTCATATTTGCCTTGTTTGTGCGCTATGCTTAATTTTGTATTTTATATTTTAAAACCTAGTAGTAGAAAAAGTATTGTATGCAAGGTTGTATAATTAAGTCAAAAAACGCTCATGGCGTCTCTATTTGCGATACTCGCCGCCGCGGCGGCTCGTATCGCAACCCACGCTATTCGTATTTTTTGACCCTACTTATACGACTGTTGCATAAAATACTATTAAAATCAAACTTTATCCCAAGGGAACCAATTACGGGATAAAAGGTATCCTTTGTTTCAATCCAGGACTTGGTCTACTTACATGCCAAATTTCTGCTTGATCCATCCAGTTGTTACCCCGTTATTTAGTAACAAACATCTTCACAAACTTTCACATTTAAGTATAATATTAGTGTGAAGATTTTCGAATTTTAAAAGTTTAAATAAGTATACAATTTAATATAACCAGAGATCGGAATAGGTAGAGTATATTTACCTAAACTTCGAAGAACATAGTCGAAAAGTCCTATCGTGGTAGGCCGGGACAGGTGACCTGGTTCGACTCCAGGCACCCCCCGGCACTTACCCTGCCCGATTGCCCGGGTTGTGAGTTTGCCAGGTTTAAAAAAAAAAAAAAGTCGAAAAGTGGACAGTCCCTTACAACAACATTTTAATCCGGGACTTAAGTCTCGGAATCTTACTAAAAAAATATATTATTGGTATTCTTTAGCACATTTCTCGAACATTCTCAGTATAGCTGTCTCTTTCTAATAGTGCTGTCTCTTTCACTCCTTCGAGAAATTTCGCCATATACTGAAGTGTAGTTCAAAGGCCCATAAGGGGTCCTGGACACAACAGCTATACTGAGAATGCTCGAGAAATGTGCGAAAGAATACCAATAATATATTTTTTTAGTAAGATTCTAATAAAAAAAAAAATTAGTTGTAAGGGAGTCTCCAATTTTCGACTTTGTTCTTCGAAGTTTAGGTAAATATACTCTACCTATTCCGATCTCTCTATATAAACTTTCAACCCCTATTTAAACCCCTTAGAGAATGAATTTCGAAAAACGGTGATATCACTTTTCTTGTAATCTAATAAAAAGTCTAAACATGACGTTTCAAACCTCTTACTTCTAAAATCTTAGACTCTCCATACAAATTTTGAACCCTTATTTGAACCCCTTAGGGGATGAATTTTGAAAAATCCTTTCTTAGTGCACATTGAGACCTTATAAGGATCCTACGTGCTAAATTTGGAATTCCTAGGACCAGCGATTTGGGCTGTGCGTTGATATACAAACTTTCAACCCCCATTTAAACCCCTTAGGGGATGAATTTTGAAAAATCCTTTCTTAGTGTACCTCTAGACCTTATAAGGAACCTACGTGCTAAATTTGAAATTCCTAGGACCAGCGGTTTGGGCGGTACGTTGATATACAAACTTTCAACCCCCATGTAAACCCCTTAGGGGATGAATTTTGAAATAACTATTTTTAGTACACCATTAGACTTTATAAGGAACCTACGTGCTAAATTTGGAATTCCTAGGACCAGCGGTTTGGGCGGTGCGTTGATATACAAACTTTCAACCCCCATTTAAACCCCTCAGAGGATGAATTTTGAAAAACGGTGAAATTATTTTTCTTGTAATCTAATAAAGAGTCTAAACATAAAGTTTCAAACCTCTTACTTCTAAAATCGTAGACTCTCCATACAAAATTTGAACCCCTATTTGAACCCCTTAGGGGATGAATTTTGAAAAATCCTTTCTTAGTGCACCTATAGACCTTATAAGGAACCTACATGCTAAATTTGGAATTCCTAGGACCAGGGGTTTGGGCTGTGCGTTGATAAACAAACTTTCAACCCCCCTTTAAACCTCTTAGGGGATGAATTTTGAAAATCCTTTCTTAGTGCACCCTTAGACCTTATAAGGAACCTACGTGCCGAATTTGAAATTCCTAGGACCAGCGGTTTGGGCTGTGCGTTGATAAACAAACTTTCAACCCCCATTTAAACCCTTTAGGGGATGAATTTCGAAAAACGGTGAAATCGTTTTTCTTGAAATCTAATAAAGAATCTAAACATGAAGTTTCAAAGGTCTTACTTCTAAAATCGCAGACTCTCCATACAAACTTTGAACCCCTATTTGAACCCCTTAGGGGGTGAATTTTGAAAAATCCTTTCTTAGTGCTCCCCTACACCTTATAAGGAACCTACGTGGTAAATTTGGAATTCCTAGGACCAGCGGTTTGGGCTGTGCGTTGATATGTCAGTCAGTCAGTCAGTCAGTTTCTTCTTTTATATATTTAGATTGACACACAGTGATTATGGAATCTATATTTTCACTCCAGTGAACATCCAAGTGGATGGACGAGCTGAGCAAGTTGACGAGTTGTGTAAGTGGACGTGTACGAAGTGAACCTGGACGAGTCTGAAAGTAGAAATTCGGGCAATTGAATTTCCGCAAAATTAGACATTCGGGGAATTAGACTTCCGGAAAATTAGACATTCGGGGAATTAGACTTCCGGAAAATTAGACATTCGGGGAATTAGACCTCCAAAAAATTAGACATTCAGGGAAATAGACGTCATGGACCAAACCGATCGAAAGGAAGGGAAATTTATTTGACTGCATTTTTTATATATTGTTAATAAAAACAGGAAATAAACCACAATCGGTGAAGAAAAGAATATAAAAAGAAACTGTAAAAAGGATGTGAAGTCTTCTAAAACATTAACAGCACACTTCTACTAAACTTGTTTTGAACTACTAATTCCCAAAAGGTATAATAGATCATTTAAAATAATTTACCACCTTAAAGTGCAAGTAATTGCAAAGTAATAGTCAAAAATAGCGGCCGATGAGGCGACGAGAACGGTAAGCCCGTGAATTATTTATTGCTAGCACGGTAATTAGTGAGTCGACGCGGCAATTTGTTACCTCCGGGCCTACTCATTTACTACTGTTTTACGTTTTACAACATTGAAAATGCAGAGCAATAACCACATTTGCTATTTAATAAAAACAATTTTTACTAAAAAAAAACCCGACCGCGGTGCACTTTAAAAGTGCATAAAATCCGCCATTTTGTTTATTTTAACGAACTTCCCATAAGCATTGACACTCGCGCCATCAAGACGAATGTAATGATGTATTATTTATCAAAGTCGGTTGTGCCGTTGAGTAGTTACCAGCGGACATAGGAACGGACATACATACATACAGGTCAAACACATAACCCTCCTTTGGGCTTCGCCGCAGTCGGGTTAAAAAAAGTTCTCTGCAATCATTATATGTAATATAAAAACGTGGCAATTGGCTAGATGACTAAAAAAAACGGTTTAGTCCGTCTGTTACATTATGAAAAAATATTGTACACGTATTTTTTGTTTTGATTGACAAACAAAAACTGACGAGGATAGAGTGCTTAGAAGTTTCGAGTGACGTCACTCTTGAGTACAAATTGTACTCAAGAGTGACGTCACAAGCCCCCACTCCAGAAGTTTGATGATCTATAACTTTGTCGATTTTTAATATTTTGATAAACCAAAAAATACGTGCCCCATATTTTTCCATAATCTAACTGACGGACTAAATAGAATTACATATTTTTAACCCAGTCATCATCCCTATTATGTCACTTGAGAATTTATTCATTACTTTTATATAATAAGGTATACTTACTTACTTGACTAACCAACTTAACCACAACACGGGGAGTCGCAGTCACCGGTTATAAGCTTGCGCTAATGGGCGTCTGTGCGGGCGCCAGGGGTGACTCTCGACGGTGGGATAGCCCATCGCGGCTAAATGACCTGTTATCGCCCGCCTCAAGCTGGGCAGCCCCCGGCCAATAAGGTACCGGTCCGCCCCTCATCTTGCGCTTCTACGGGTGTGTGAAGCAGCCGGCATGTCATAGTGTCTGTAGCAATGATGAGTATTTTAAGCACCTAGCAACAAAGAGAATATAAAATATCCATCCCAACTCAAAACTAAAAGTGTCGCTATAACACGATTTGCCACATGGAATGTGAGAACCATGTTACCTAGAAACGTAAACCCACACGACGGTATTCCAGAACTTCGCAAAACAGCTATTATAGACAGAGAACTGCACCGATTGCGTATTGATGTGGCCGCGTTGCAAGAGACACGGCTTTCTGACGAAGGCAGTCTACGGGAAGCCAATTACTCCTTCTTCTGGAAGGGAAAGGATGTATCTGAAAGGCGTGAATATGGCGTCGGGTTCGCAGTACACAACAGGCTACTTCCATGCATTGAGTCTCCAATCTGCTTCTCAGAACGTCTGATGTCACTGCGGCTTGCAACAGCGTCGGGACCGGTGACGTTGGTCTCAGCTTACGCTCCCACTTTGAAGGCCACTCAAGAGGTGAAGGACGGTTTCTACGAGGATCTACGCTTATGCCTCGAAAAAATAAGAAGATCTGACAAACTCCTAATTCTCGGTGACTTTAATGCGAGAATCGGTAATGTTGCCCAAAATTGGCCTGATTCTATGGGAGCTCACGGTGTTGGAAGCATGAACGATAATGGTCAACGCCTCATGGAGTTATGCGCTTCACACTCTCTTTGTGTTTCCAACACCTACTTTTGTCATAAGCCCAAGCATAAAGTTTCCTGGAAACACCCACGCTCAGGACACTGGCATCAAATTGACTTCATAATAACAAAAAGGCGTGATCTCAGCGATATTCTTAATACTCGTTCCTACCACAGTGCAGACTGTGACACAGACCACTCTTTGGTACTGGCTAAAACCCGTCTATTACCTAAAAAGATCCACTCGCTGAGAACAAGCTCCCGTAAAGTCGTCTTGAGCACAAAAGGCATGCTAGACGGTGATTTGAATGAACGATTTGCATCAAAACTAGAGTGTGAACTTACGCCTGATGTATTACAAGTCGAGAGAAGCGCTGAGGACCTGTGGCTTCTAATCAAGGACGTGTTGACACGGGCAGCCACGGAAACGTATGGTAGGGGACGGAAAGAAGATGTCGACTGGTTTGCAGCGCACGAGCAGGATTTGCAGCCTTACATTGATCACAAGAGATCCGCCCTTACTAACCTGTTAAATGATCCGACAGATATAGTCAAACAGGGTACGTATCATAATATATAAAGTCATTATATATAAGTTCAAAACACATATGTTCAAAATATATAAAATGAAAATTAATAATGATTGAAAATCATAACAGTTAAAATCCATAATGTACGTTGGCCATAATGGTCGAAATATATACTGGCAAAATGCATATGTTTACAACTCATAAGTTCAAAATATATAAAGTCTAATGATATAATGTTTATAAGGAATCAGGGTCGAAATAAAGAACTTATTTTGGGGAATGAAAGGCGTTATACAATTAAATTCAATTGTACAAACATTAATTATAAATAGCCGTGTACTAGAAAAAATAAGTATTTATTCCTCAAATGCTTGTTCTTTTCAATTAAATTGCGACGTTTTATGGTTGCAAGTGATCCTAACACGCTCCTCCTCGCTTCGCTCGTCGTCGCACCTAACCGGGTTCTCAGACTATATTTTAAAAATTTCAATATTCTGAGTAATCTGTAAGTTTAAAATATTTGAGTTTTTGAGTAATTTGAACCCAAAAGTTAGGTGCGACGACGAGCGAAGCGAGGAGGAGTGTGTTAGGATCACTTGCTACCAACACACGCCACAACTGAATTACATTATATGTGAGCTCCATGTGAATTTGACTATTAATTATGAAAACTGTCCTTGCCGATGTAATAAAGGAAGAAAAATATTGTTTTTTTTTTAATTTCATACTATACGTAGGTACAAATATACAAACAAGGTAGGTAGTAAGATTTATTTCACTGTTACAAAAATAGTTAAATATGTATCAACTTAAAGGCTCGTAGGTTACGCTATAATTAACCTTTATACCTGTGTTACTGTTGTTCCAAAGCCCATTATATGTTTTGACCATTATGCATTTCAAGCTTAGGAGTTGTGACCATTATGAAATTCAACTGGTATATATTTTGACCATTATATATTATAACCATTATGAATTTAGAACTTATGAGTTTCGAACTTATATCGAACAACTTTATACATTTAGACCCATTATATATTTTGAATTTCTACATTTCGACTTTATTCATTTCAACCATATATGTTTTGACTTTATATATTTTGATACGTACCCGTCAAACAATCTATCTACAAGGCTGCTAAAGCGGATTTGCAGCGCTCCTGTCGACACTTCGCAAATATATTCTGGGTGGATCTATGCAAGTCCATTCAGCACTGCCGTGACATAGGCGATTTTCGGGGAATGTATCAGGGTATCAAGAAGGCTACAGGACCAAACGTCAGGAAACGGGCGACGATTAAGGACACAAATGGAAATCCCATCACTGATAAAGGTGAGGTTCTGAAGAGATGGGCCCAGCATTACTCTCACCTCTACTCCAAAGAAGTTAGCATCGATGCGACGGCGCTTGATTACTTTCTATCCTTTCCAACTGCATCCGATTTAGACGCTCCTCCTTCGTACGAAGATCTTCGCACTGCTCTGCGTGGACTGAAATTTGGCAAAAGTACTGGCCGTGATAACCTGCCTGCTGAACTACTACATCTTACATGTGTGTCACACTCTCTATACGCTCTCCTTTTGCGCTGTTGGAGCGAAGGCACAGTACCGCAGGATATGAGGGACGCAGACATCGTTACTCTGTACAAAGGCAAGGGTGATCGTGGGGATTGCAACAATTATAGAGGTATTTCGCTATTGAGTATTGCTGGTAAAGCATTTGCAAAGGTGGTTTTGAAAAGACTTGAGATCTTAGCAACGCGTATCTATCCTGAGTCTCAGTGCGGCTTTCGCGCAGGCCGTTCGACAGACGACATGATTTTTACCCTTCGTCAACTCCAAGAAAAGTGCCGCGAACATCGCGTCCCGCTCTACATGGCCTTCGTTGACCTGAACAAAGCGTTTGACACCGTAAGCCGGGAAGGTCTCTATGTGGTGCTCGATAGAGTTGGTTGTCCGCCTACTTTACTATCTTTGATTAAAGCTTTTCACGATGGCATGTGCGCTTCCGTGGTGTTCGATGGCGATACATCAGAGCCCTTCAGCGTGAACCGAGGTGTCAGGCAAGGCTGTGTTCTTGCGCCAACTCTTTTTGGAATATTCTTCTCGGCGCTGCTTGCAGTTGCTTTCAAGGGCTGCGACGTTGGGGTGCACCTGCATACTAGAAAGGATGGCCGACTATTTAATGTCAACCGTCTTAAGTCAACTACTAGGCGGACTGACTTAATTGCCAGGGAGCTCTTATATGCAGACGATGCCGCATTTGTTACCCATTCTGAAGAGGACCTCCAGATACTGATCGAGAGATTCGGCCATGCTTGTCAGTTATTCTCCATGAGCGTCAATGCCAAAAAAACCGTGATTATGGTTCAGGGAACGGACAGCACTCCTAACATCCAGCTCGATGGTTCAATACTGCAAGTCGTTGATCACTTTTGCTACCTTGGTTCTATAACAACATCTACGCTTTCTAACAGCAAAGAAATAGATTCTCGCTTGGGCAAAGCTTCCACTTCCTTTGGACGACTTCATACTCGGGTTTGGAGAAACGATAAGCTCACTATTAACACCAAAGTTCTCGTGTACCAGACTTGTGTACTCAGTACTCTTTTATATGCATCGGAGACGTGGACTACTTACGCTAAACAAGAGCGCCAACTGAACGCTTTCCATATGCGTTGTCTAAGATTTATTCTGGGAGTGACCTGGAGAGACAGAATGTCTAATAGGGCTGTTCTTGCGAAGACTGGTTCCACCAGCATTACAGCGATCCTTAAACAGAGGAGACTCCGCTGGCTGGGCCACGTACACCGAATGGACTCAGAGAGATTACCCCGCCAAGTAATGATGGGCCAGATTGCACACGCAAAAAGACCTGTGGGACGTCCAATGTTGCGGTTTAGGGACTCTTGCAAGCGTGACATGGAATGTTTTGGCATTGATACTGGCGGCTGGGAACAAAGAGCAGGAATGAGACCAGAGTGGCGCAGGGACCTCAGCACTGGAATTAAGAGACACGATGAAGTGTGGCTGGATAACCTGCAGCAAAAGAAATTAAGGAAACTTCGCTCCAGTAATGATGCTTCACTTCCTGCACTACAATATGCATGCGACATCTGCGGCAAAATATGCCGTGCCGCCATCGGCTTATATAGCCACAAGCGAAGCTGCAACCGAAACACACAAATGTAACGCAGCGTTGCAACAATCATCCGTCAAGGATGCCGTGGCCATTGATGTACTTACTTGACTATGATAAAATAATAGATAATTTTTATTATTTACTAATATTTCGGCATCGTTCGTGACGTAAAATTAGGTAGGTAGTATTTTGCAATTTTTCTGAAAGCCTACCTTATTCTGAAATAAAAAGTTCTCTATAACACTGCACACAATCATTTCAATCGGGCATTCCGTTTTGGCGTAAAATAAGGTCAAATTTATTTATGACATTCATAATGTTCTTTTTGATTTAATAATAAAAAAACGGAAGTACAAATGATATCCCAACAATTACAAATAACTATCAAGATGCAAATTGACCCAATTAACATAAAAATGTATTACGCAGCCACTATGAAAGGACAAGCGTACTGTTCTAGTGATTACCCTGTCCCGTTACGGTAATTAGTGAGTCAACACGATAATTCGTTACCGCTTACCTAGAGCCTCGCCGGTAAGCCATAGTTTATTTGACTTCCTTTTTCTTGTGTTGATAAATGATGTTAATAGACCTATTATATACGACTGATACCAGTATCAGTGGCGTGACGTCATATATATTCTTAATAAAGCCGGAGCAGATTTGGATTACTTTAAAATAGGCAAGCCGGTGGGAATCGGGTTAATCTATGGACGCCACGCCACTGATAGGTATACTTGTATTAAGACGTCTGGCCGGTACGCTTGATTTGGGGATGCCCGACCATCATCATCACCGTCGTCTGTCGATTGCGTTAAGCGTTCATTCAGCTCGGTTCCCCGTGTGGAGTCAGCGATTACTGTACTGGTAGCATTCCGATTTCTTTGAGGCAGTTCTTCTGCAGAAAATAAAGGCGTTTTCTCAACGCCCGTGCAGCGTCGACGCAACGTTGCAGGGCAACGCTCAAAACCTTAGTGAGGGGTATCTTTGAATTTGTTCTCTCCTTGTTCATTTTTGTAGATTATATTCTTTTCTAGGTACGGTAATTAGTGAGTCAATACTACAAAATATCCGCAGAACACTAGGGCCTAGCTAAAGGCTTCACTCTACATAGGTAGCGCTTAGCCGTAACGTGAGTTAGCTATATTGAATTCGGCTTCCTTCTTAGAGAGTAATAAAAATAATGCGTTACAAGCTCTGTTTTTGACAGTTACATTGACCTGTCACTACAAAAGTAGGTTAAAAAGCAAAATTAATAACATCGTCGACCGGCGTCAACTAAAATATGACGCAAAGTCCAAAGCGAATACACAATGAGACACAAAATTGGACTTTCCTTTTGTCGTCTAAGGAGGAATAAAAACGTGCAACACCGTTTTAATATTTCTGGAGTTGAATCTTTCCATTTTAGCGCGGTTTTTGCAGTAGATGCAACGCAAACATAGCTAGATGATTCAAATAATATTTGCTTTTTAAGTTTATTGTGCAATTTAAATTGATGTTTTTGGAAATGTTAACTTTATTCAAACTAGATATTACATTTTACTAAATGACACCTAAAAGTATAATAGGTTAAAACTTGTGTGGATAGTGTATCTAACTGTTTAATTAATATAATCCATTAGGCCAGTGGAAATCGACACGTTAAAATGCTAAAATCGCAAAGCATGATGTAGTCCTGATTTTTTGTTATGTTGTTTGGATCCGTTAGGGTAGTGTGAATCTGATTTTGCACGTTCTAAAAAGTTGTGCTAGCTGAGCTACACGCGCAAAAGTACGCCATTTTTGAAATTTTTTGGATTCCTGCTCTAACTATGCATTTTTCGATACTAACGTCTATGGCACTAATTAACTACATTAAATTTGCTATATTATATATTAGGTTCTATTAATTCTTACTGTAAGTGTGATAGTTACCGAGAGTTAAGATTTTGAAATTGATGAAACTCCAAAAAGCAGGGGTGCTCTTTCAAGCTTTGTGTTCCGCTTGCCCGTTTAGATTCAGAGCCGATTCACAGCACAATTGTTACTTGGATAGTCTTGAGTGCTTAGACATTGAGAACTATCAAGAAACCTCGCGGGGGTGGTAGGGCGGGAGAGGTAACAAGTTCGGTTTCGACACCTTTTTTTTAAGCTATTTTACTCCAAAAATATGCACGCCAGCGAAAATCGTATAAGGACATTGGCGGACCGTTTAGACATGGCAAATTTATTTCTGCTGCTAACTCTCTACACTTTCATACAAAAAAATTGAAAAAAATAAAAGAAACCACTAGAATTGTACAGTTTTCATTGGTATATCTCTTTATTTTTGACCACGAGAGACGCCATGGAAAAATATTTGCTGACAATAAAACGACACTCATTTGGTGTTCGAAAAATATACAGGGTGGAAAGTTAACATGGACCGGCAAGGGCAGTTTATCGAAATACATGATGTTATCGAAAGCGACCCTTTAGAATCTGTACTAAGTTTATGTTATTTCAACTGTAGATCACTTAAAATGCACAGTCAGTGAAAAGGTAAGTGTTCACTACAAATTAGATTCAAACTTTTTTTCTCTTAACTCTCTAAGTGGGGTAACCACGAGGAGACCAAAAAACCATGAATAGTTAAAACAACAACAGCGATATTAATTAATTAATATGACTTTATTAACAACACGGGACCTCGCAGAGGGTTTTAGTATCAGGTTGATGAGCTTAAAAAAACATGAGTTGTATTACGTTTAATGTAACACCTTGAGTAGAGTATACTAAACAATATACATGTATTGTCATATTTACGATAACATCTATAGTTTGTGACACGGGCGAAGTTCTTTGTCGCGACATTAGGGTGGAGGTGCGAATCGCGCGATCTCGAACGTGCTGTATCGCGGAAAACTCGCGTCGAAGTTGGATATACTTTATATCGGAGGTGTTAGGATGCGGATACAATACATTTATCATCATCATTACACATAACTATCAGCAGCGTGGCGTTCAAAGAACTCGATTCCTACCAGCTTGCCTAGTATGAGGTATTTGAGCACTTTATTCTACAGGTCTTAAGGAAAATGTACACTAAATCTGCACCGGCTTGCTCAAGAATATTTTTTACGCCACGCCACTGGTAACTTTTCTCCTTTTAAGGTGATTGGAGTCGGTGGGTTCCCATACAAACATAAAGAGTAGGGTGTTTCATTTTTCCAAACTTTTGATTTTCATTTCACGTCACTCGATTTCAAAGAGTATCACTCATGTAAAAGCCTTATATTTCAAAATTCATCAAAATCGGTGTATATTTAGAGGTAGCGCACTTTTGAATATTTAACTCAAACAACGATGTTCTTAAGATAATTAATGATAATGTAAGATGTTGTATTGCTTGATATATTCAAGGTGCTCGTGAGGAATCCAAAAAAAAATTAACCACGTATTCCTGAGGTCATTAGGAGTAAAAAATGTTTAATGACATAATGTCAAAATTGACAAAAAAAAATACGAAATCTACAAAAACCAATAACAAAATATCATCGCAACCAGAAAAATAATCGTTTGCCGATTTTGACATTATGTTACATAACGTTTTTTACACCTTATGACCTCAGAAATGCGTGGTTGAAATGTTTGGATTCCCCACGAGACACATTGTATAATGTAACAATTCCATCACAGTAAAATAACAGAAACAATTCTTACTAAAAGCCGTCGAGCATCACAATATGAAATGTGTTACAAGTGAACCACAGATGAGGTTCCAGCTTTTATAGCAATTAGTCGTTTCTATTGAAAATTAGAATTTAGTACACACAAATACCTAACGTTTTTATATTCTGAATGTGATTAGGTTTAGTTTAATTGCTGTATATCCAAATTCAACTATTTTGAAATATATTAATCAAACACTAAACCAAATAATTATTTCTTCTTATACAGATTTCACCGTGATTGAAATCAGCTCCAGTTTCTATGAGCGCGTCCTTTAACAATGGACTTTAATCGACCCAATAATTCCGCCTAATAGGTATTTTATTCAGCCAGTGCGAAAGCCCCCTAAGGGCTGAAAGTTCCCGAAGACTCCAACAATAAATCAACGCGACGCAATCACTGGCAGAAGTTACTAATCAGGAGCAATGAGGGACAAGTTTTAAGGGGCGTTGTGTTTGGACTCAGGCACCTGACGCAGCACGAATTGAAATGCCACTAGAAATACATATTTACTAATACCATAGCCCAGTTCACACCTGTTCCAGTAGCATTCTAGTCCAGTAGAAATAACTTATGTTTCGGTTTTTAGTACACTTTAAAGTTTATTTGAAGCCGCAATGTATTGCGATGTTAATTATGTTTGTAGCGTGACAAGTGACGTCAATAAGACTGATGTTAACGTACATTGAAAATACTATTTAATTTGTATGGAAAAGAGAAAATCTTAAGATACCTAACATAATTTTTAAAAGTTATTGTACAAAAGGTGTAATTTTTGATGCATACTATATACGTTTTAATTATTTGCTTCTGTTACACGCAACACCCTATATGTTTTGTTAATGTTGGCAAGTTCAATTAAAAACATTGTCAACTCAAAACATCTTAAGGCAATGTCATCCAAACTTCTTAATTCACGCAGTCCACGAAAAACGTTACTCATCCCAAAGATATACGAATACACGATACATCCTCCAAGGTGCAGACTACATTAACGCAGATAAACAGACGAATCTCTGCGAGTACAATATCTTTTCTCTCAGCACTCAGACATTGATTGCCTCTCAGACGCCGTCTGCCATACATTGAGATAGTAACGTTACTGAGGTTCAAGGGTGGAGCGAAAGCGATTCAGAACTTTAACGTATCATCGTAAGTATGTGCGTGGCACGTACACGCACATAAGAGGGCTTAGTCTTAGGCCCAATATGAAATCGCGTTTTTTATTCATGTATTGAATATAAGCGAATATTGACCCCCGCTATTTAAAACTCATACAAAACTGCCATATTACTCCCACTTTTAGCTGATATTGTCAATACTTTCGTCATAGTGTCGATTGAAAACATATCAAAATTTCTAAGGGTTCACAAACTTATTTATACTCCACCAAAGCTCCTTTGGCAGGTTGTAAACTTTTTGCGACGCCCTTGTACAATCGAACCAACTGAATCATGACCCATCATAAGCTCATTTTGCTAAAACTCCCAAATGCAAGTAGGTCGAAATTTGCTTAAAGATAGATTTCCATGGTGAGGAACTTGTTATCATTTTATTAGACACTGACATTTATGGAGTGCACTGTCACTGTATTCCGAGATATATTCTATTCGCGTGATTTTTTTCGTATGCCATAGCCTTCCTGACTTGAGACTATAATCCGAGCTCTCTGTTCTTTTAAATTGGCCATAATTTAAAATGATTAAGCATTTTACAATTTAGTTTCTATTCTTTCACATTGACTGACAACTGATAACTTGACATTTGACGCACATTTAGAACATTGTATTTATGAAATATTATTTTTCCATCATCAAAAAGTTAAGGTTATCTAAGCGAGAGCTAGCTCGAGATTCAAACATTGACTGTAAAATGTGTTTCTATTGCAATGATAACAAAGGTTAAAATTGTCTCCGACCTATATTGACGTAATTTTGCTAGGATCTAAAACGTCCTAAGTGTGTCGATAGACCTTACAAGTTGGAAAGTTTCAAACGAATTGTCAGCAAAGTGGGTCATGATTCAGTTGGTTCGATTGTACTTGTAACCGTGCCGTAATACGTGCGGGTTGCTTTAGGTTTAACTTTTGGCGACTTGAATCTCCCGTATCGCGACGCCCCTGGGACAGTGTCGCGACCCCTCGGAGCGTCGCGACACATAGCTTAGGGAACCCTGATCGAAGGCATCTTGATACAACAATACGGGATCCTAAAAAGTAATTCACTATCACGAGTTTGATAATCAGCTTTACTCGCTGATGTTCCCTAATTGATTTGATTAATACAACATGTCAACTGGATGCTATTAAATCACACCAGTCTTGGATGTTAGCATGGAATCCAAAAAATATCAAGACTCTTTTTAAATCACGGGTAAATTTGCCTGAATCGATGAGAGTTTCAAACGTCTAATATAATTGAATTATTTTCGCTTTCATTTGGACCAAACGTAAACGTCGTTGCTTTAAAAAAATACTAAGGCTTTGAAGAATAAGAGACTTGTCGGGGAGCCCGTGCGTGCATTCTCTTCGGAGCCGTCAGAGAAAGACTTTTAGTTAATTCTATCATTCGAGAGGTTGCTAAATACTAAGCTAATTTTATTACGAAACAAATAAGAGTGAACAACTCTTCAAGTAAAGTATTTAAACGGATTGTGCCTCGTATACCTAAATTAAATTTTGTAAAGTAAAGTTGTTTCAAGTATAATTAAAACAAAAATATTGCTTTGCTAATTCGCGATATTGTAACGTGTTAGTGAATTATGCTAGTCCGTTATGATTACTGGCGTATTTTTTTCATGCATTCACATTTCACATGCATAATAAAAAAACATGCGAATAAATAAAACAAACTACCACCAAAAATACATAACTCGACACATGTTTCGCCTCTCTACGAGGCATCCTCAGGAGAAGCTGGGGATGTTAACAGTCCGGCGTCTGTTGATGGAATGAACCGGCCGCCTTGTTTTTTTTTTTTAGAAACTGACGAACTCGCAACCCTTCCTGGGCGTAGCGATTGTCGGACCGGGTGGTTGGCCGTGGCGTTCCCTGGGGTCGAACCAGGTCGCTAGCCAGACCACCCTGAAGCCGGGTTATCATATCGCGGATTAGCAAAGCAATATTTTTGTTTTAATTTTAACATGGATTTTCGCGAATCAACGCCTGATTCAATCAATTAATGTCAAATGTGTCTATGCATTACTGTTTTTGCTTGCTATACAATGACGTTAATTCAAATTGAAGAACTGAGCCTTTTGGGAGAAGAGGCACATCGCATCCAACCTCACTGCATTTCCTCGTTTGTTTTAACTACTCATAATTGCCATTATCATGCACAAACCGAAAGAAACCTACGCTTGACTATGAACCAGCTATCTGCTGAATATCCTGACGACTCCTTTCCTTTAACATCGGCAAATATTTTTATAACGTAACTACTGAAGAAATCCACATTGGTTAGGTTAAATCAAACAAAAATAATTTTATCACTAAATTACTTTTTTTGAATTCACCACCTACGTTGCGCCTGACAACGACTAACGCAGCTTACCTTAGATTAACGAATGTATGCAACCAAACGGTCAATAGTAAAAAATACTGGCAGCATCCATAAAAAAAACAAGCGTTGCTGTCGCAACACTTTTTTCGAACTGGCCAAAAAGAAACTAAAATCAAAATTGGAATGACGCACAGCGCACGTTGGCTGAATACCGTTGCCGTGTGACTGTTCTAAAGCACGGCTGAAAAGACTCGAGGCATGGGCATTGAGCACGCATTTGAAAAAAAACTACTCCTTTTTAAACACTTGGCTACACGTAACGAATACGTTTTTGAATGGAGTTCTTTTTTCAAATTTTGATGTGTTTTCGTTGGGTTGTGAAATACTGAACTTTGGTTTCTGTATTTGGTATTTCCAACATGTTTTTTGGTGCGCTCTGTCTATTATGAATCATCAAGAGCCATCCCAAAGAGGACCAGAATTCTGCCGTCCGATATCTAAAACTGGACTAACCCCTATACAACTCCATAGAGGTTAGTCTAGTTTTAGTTATAGGACGGCAGAATTATTTTGCCACCATGGCGACGCTGCAGTTACTTGCGCTACTGTTCATCGAAATTCTTGGGAAAAAACACTCCGACAGTTATGACAGATCATTTTGCGAAATAAATTTAAATGAAAACATAGACGATAGTACAGCCAGAGAAGTTAAACCACCGCATTTACAAATACTTAGCAACATTTGGCGATTGTTAGCTCTTATTTTTTATAACAAAAAAATGATCCATCATTTCATTCAAAACACTAGTAGATTCAGACTTATAAATGTTAAATTTCGTATTCTGCAACACACCATTGGTTCTTTCCACCCTGTATACTTACTTTATAACTTTGTCAGTGTCATCTCCGTTCGTGGTTCATCTCACCGACCCGTTCAGCAACGCGGACACGTATACAATAATCGCTGAGCAGAAAGAATGGGCGAGGATTGCGATTGTAGCTGTATTAAAATAAGTCGCCGCAAATTGTAGGCCGCAGATCACCGCCCGTGACTCACGCAGGGTTCCGTAGTATTGTTGCATGAACCTGAACGGATTTTTCCTTCATATGCCATTGATTTTATTTCCACCCTGTATTAATGCATCAAGTGGCCAATAATTTTGTTTTGTTACATGTGTTTATGTAGTTTTTTTTCATTGAGACGATGCAGTGGCAGTAAGACACGCAATCAATTAAATCGAATTTCGATTCACTTCAAAAATGCAAAAAACATTTTTTAAATTTGCGCCGTGAAAACCAATATCATAGATATATTTTTAAGTAGTGCTTTCAGGATCATATTGTCTGCCCGTATGTGTTTCCATTTACCTACATGCAATATTTAAGTATTTACTCGCTTTCATTGCTCTCTAGCATAATAAAATATGAAATCGCTAAAGCCACCATAAGTTTCGTACGACTAGTAATCATAGTAAACTTATATGCTGAACCCACCCTCATCAAAATGAGTCTTGCTTACCCGCATTGTCAACCTCATTGTTCCACGTACACTATCATTACTGAAGCTTTTGATTTGCTGGCATCGCCGCGTGATAAACGTTTAATCTCCAAATACTTATATTAAAACTGCGCATGGGCAGGACATGGAACAAAAAAATTTGGATTATGCAGCGTAATAACTGTTATATCATTTCAGTTGGATCAAATGTAACTAATCAACAGATTTAAACTTGCATGACCGAATTACAAACCAAGTGATTTATTATGTTTGTCTCTTTGGCTTCACTTGAACATTGTTTTGTGCAGAAAAGGCTTCACATACGTATCGTAGAAACGTCTAATTCAGCTTTCCACTATGACATTACACTAAAAAAACAAAAGAACGGTGACGTCACAATCCTTTCGCGTCGGCAGCGTGAATGTTCGAAATTTAAAATTTAATTAAGGCGAAGCTCCACCGTCGGTTTCGCGCGTTAAGCTCGTAAAGGCCGGGACACACGCGCGGGCCGCGTACAAAGCAATTTTTAATTGCGTCCCGGCTGAAAAGCGACGTGTCTTTGCCAGTTACGATTGATTAAAAAGAAAATGGTTGAAAACGGGTCTCGGACGTAATGAGGAATTCCTTCGGGATTCGAAAAGGTCCGTTTGAATTTTTGATGACGTTCTATTTTGCGTGGCCGGGTTTCTTGGTTGGTTTGTTTTAGTAACCGTTTGGATTAGAGCACACGTGTTTAAATAAAGATATACTAGGTTAACTTTTCTTATAGTCATGCCATGATTTATTTATACAATGATCGGCACATGACTAGGTATCAAAAACTATATAATGGTTTAAGCCATTTTAAACAATAGTTAACTTAGGTTTCTTCCCGATATTGAGTAGGTTGTTCGCAGGGTTTTTCCTCAACTTAGTACCTCAAAATCAAATGTTATGTTAACTTATTAGCTGATTTAATGTTAGTTTGTTTATTAAGATGACAATTTCATTCATCATACCTGTTACGTCCCGATGCAATATCGGAACGCGCCCACAACATGACATTTGTCAATGTCAAATAATTATAACCTAAAAGAGATAATGTGCTTTTTTGACACATAACGTTTCCGGAATTTGGCAAAGTAACGCACTCAGGCGATCGGATTACTTTTGTGTGCCGAATTAGTGGTTTTGGTTTGTGAATTTGGTGTACACGAACAATTTTGTGTTTTGAAGTGTGAGGATTGTATTCGCGAGTGAATCCACACATATTTTTGGCGTTTGGACCGGTGCTGTGATACGCCGCGTGGCGACCCGGGGCCAGTGCGCATCATCAGCGTAAAGCTGAACCTTGACGAGACTCTGACAGTGACTGACCTGACTGTGATCTACTTGACGGAAATGGGCCCACGTCAACGAGCGACTAGGTAAGTGAGCTTGTCACTGGTGGTAGGAGTCCCGTTTTTGCCCCCTGTAACAGGGTTAAATTTCGTCCAGGACATCCGGGTTCCGTACGAAACAAATTTGGTAGCAGAAGCATATGGTTGATTTTGCGATTCACGGCAAAGAAATCGCATTTTTTTGGTAATTTTCTGGCATTTAGTTGAAACACGTGTACGTTTTTGAGGTTAGAATTACGGAACAAATGTTACAATTTCGATCAATTGTATTGATTATTGATTGTCTGAAAGTGGTTCCCTAGCATACACAAGTGATTTGGATGGAAATTGTACCGAAATCCCTGTTAGTTAAGTGATTTTTTCTAATAAGTTTAAAATTTGAGATGGACCCAGTACTTGTGTTAGTTTAAATTAAGTGCATTCTAGCAAACAGACTATATTGGAATGATTATTTGTTGCCTACAGGCTAATCATATTGTCTAGTTGTGTGTATTGTGCAAATATTGGAGAATTGGAAATATATCTCTCGGGTGAAAATTGAAACTAATTGGAATTCATTGTAAATTTAATAGCATAATTATTTATCAGCTAACTTGTAATTGAGTTTTGATAGCTTATTGATTGAGTGGTAAATTTGAATTTAAAATTACATCCAATAGTGGACACACAAAATAAAAACAAGAATAATTAAATTGTTTTGTCTGGTAAGTAATCTTGTAGTTGGTACCACAAGTAGGGTGACCAGGTTTGTTTATATTTGAGGAATTTCCACAGGAAATAAATTTGTTTTGTTTGTGTTTATTGAATAAATTGTTTAAAACATGTCGGATAAAGCAGTAATACAGGCCGCGTTGCGTTGGTTTGCCTCAGCGGCTGCTTTGGTTGGCAGACAAGACCGGGAAGATGCACTGTTGTCGCGATACGAACAGGTACCCCAGCGTCTTACAGATTTGGAATCTCGGTTTGGAAAATTCCTGGCCGGAGCCGACCAGGAAGCCTCGGACTGTGAGCAGGTGGAAGCTGATTTTGACCAATGCCTGGATTTAGCGGATCAGATCACACAGCGGGCTACTGAGCTACTAAGGGCTCGGACAGCTTCAGTACCCATCGAGGGTAAACCGGTGGGGAATTTGAACCCGGCATTGGCAGCTCGCTTACCTGCCATCCAGATTCCTGTGTTCCGGGGTGACTTAGACCAGTGGACCAGTTTTATTGATTTATTTGACAGTCTGGTACATGCACGGACGGATCTTCCTGCATCTTTGAAGTTGGCGCAGTTGTTGTCTGCTTTGGTCGGTGAGCCACGCGACCTGGTCGCGCATTTGTCGGTAACCGACGACAACTATGAAACCGCCCGCACGTTACTGAGGAGTAGATACGAGAACGTGCGACGGCTAGCGGACGCGCTCATGGGGAAGATTTGGTCAATTCCTCGGATCGGACAGGTCTCCGACATCCGGATAAAAATGTTGAATCCGGTCCTGAGTGCGACAAAGGGCCTGGAAAAATTGGAATTGCCCGTGGACAAGTGGTCATATATGTTGTTGAGTTTTTTGTTGAACCGACTGCCTGATGATGTCCGGGCCCGGTTCGAGCAACGGTATGGTGGGGACAGTGCCCAGCACCTACCGGCCTACAGCGATTTGGTGGAATTTTTGGAAACCGAGTGTCGACGGGCAGACACTTCGGATTTGCCCTCCCCTCCGAGACCATCTGGAGCACCCCGGCCCCAGATGAGGATTGCTTCTCCGAGGGGATATGGGGGCAAGTCGGGACCTCGCCCACCAGGGCCCTGACATTACAATGTGGCGACGGCGGACCCAGACCCCTGTGCATATTGCCGGAACCCGGGCCATAGGGTGCCCGCGTGCAAGCAGTTCCTGGACCAGCGGGTAGAGGGCCGCCGCGGTATCGCAAAGCAGAGACAGTGGTGCTTTGTTTGTTTGGGCAATCATTTTGCTAGGGATTGTGCCCACCGCCAAGCATGCAGTTGGTGTGATGGGAAGCACCACCCAATTTTATGCATGAACCGTAGTGGGGGTTCAAAACCACCCCCTGCGCGGGGGTCATGCTCCCCCCCTGTTTGGAGTCAGCATCGGGCTGACCAGGGGTACAGGGCCAATGAGGCGAGGGGCCGTCGGGGTGGTACCCCCCCCCTCCCCCAGAGTTACGCTGCGGTTGCGCGCGCGCCCGCGCCCCCACGGGGGGGTCCTACGGGCGGGTGCCCGCGACCGCCTCCTCCTCGGCAGGCGCCGCGATTGTCGCCGCCGCGATTGTCGCCGCGACAAATGTCGCCGCCGCGAATGTCGCCGCGATTGTCGCCGCGACAAATGTCGCCGCCGCGAATGTCTCCGCCGCGAATGTCGCCGCCGCGATTGTCGCCGCCGCGAATGTCGCCGCTGCGAATGGCGCCGCCGCGAATGTCGCCACCGCTTGCGGAGCGACCCCGCTTAGAGGCGAGACTGCCGGTGTACGGCCGCCCCCGGGCGTACCAGGTGCCGCAGACAGCGCGCACGACGCGACGGGCGTATGAAGCGGCGTGGGATCCACTCGCTCAGTTTGAGCGCCCCTACCAAGCGGATCCGGAGAACACCCGGCACCCCGAATAGGGGTACGCTGCCCATGCACCCGCCACCGCCAACCCCCACAAGACCGTGCTGTTGCCCACGGCCTTGATTTGTGTGTGGGGTCCTGGCGAAGGATCAGTCTGTGCACGTGCTCTCCTGGACACGGGTGCACAAGGCTGCTTGGTATCCAGTCGGTTGGTCCAACGGTTGGGCTTGGATATGACACCCCATCCGGACACTGTGCGTGGGGTAGGCAACGTAGAAGTGTCAAACCTGGCAGGACAGGTTACTTTCACGTTTGGGCAGAGTCCCACTTCCCATGCGAGGATTACGGCTCCCGCATTGGTGCTTGATGAAGTGGTCGGACGACTCCCCCAGGTGCGGCTGCCGCCGGAGGTGCGGGACTTGACAGCTGGTTTGGATTTGGCTGATGCTGGCTTCGACACCCCTAGCCGGATTGACGTGCTGCTGGGTGCGGACGTCCTAGGGAGAGTCTTGCTCACCAGCAAACGGACCCTACAGCCTGGTGGCCTAGTGGCCTTGGACACCAAGTTTGGACATGCTGTGATGGGTCAGGTGTTGGCGGTTCCTCCACCTCCTGCTGAGGAGAGCTGCTTGGTTGGAACTGCGCTCTCAGAAGCCGTGCAACGGTTCTGGGAGATTGAAGAACCGCCTACCGCGCCGCGGATGAGTCCGGAGCAACAGGAGTGCGAGTTGTTTTACCAGAATAACACTGGCCGCCTCCGCTCTGGTCGGTTCATAACTCGACTTCCTTTACTTACCCATCGACCACCCTTGGGTGCTTCTCGCGCATTGGCTGAGAAGCGGCTGGTCTCGATGGAGCGCCGCATGAGAAGAGACCCGCTCTTCCGGCAGAAGTATGTGGACTTCATGAGGGAGTACGAGGGGTTAGGACATATGTCGGTGTCTAACTAGGGAATGCAAACCGGTATACCGGTTTACCGGTTTACCGGTAAACCGGTCAAAAATGAAGCCGGTAAATTACCGGTAATTATAACCCCAAACCGGTTTTTTACCGAAACATATAAAAATAGATAAATATTGGTTTACGTTGATGTTTATAAATTTATGTACTACGAAACGCCTGTACTTTATCGAAATCCAATGATTTTATGTGATTTAACGATTTAATTAACTTTTTTTTGCTTCAAAAATGTTGAATAAGTTTTTTTATTCCTGTCTTTCCATATCTTGTCTCCTTCTGCCTTTCCGATCCTTCTGCGAATTTCCGTCTCGCAAGAGCCATTATTGCTTATGCTGGAACCCAGGTATACAAAGTTGTCTGTAGTTTCTAAATTGAGCGTTCCGCTGAGCTAGCTTGCCTGAGCGATCCACGATCATGACTTTAGTCTTGGATCTGCTAATTGCGAGGCCAAGTTCTTCGCTAACCCATCCCATTCTATCCAAAAAACTGCCCGTCTCAGCTTCATTTGCTGCTAAAAGGGTGGTGTCATCAGCATATCGCAAATTAGAGATCTGAGCAGTGCTGCCACCATTCCGACCTCCAGCAGTGCTGCCACCATTCCAGCCGTCACATGTTTTCCGTACAATGTACTCGCCATATGTATTGAATAGGATGGGTGAGAGGATGCAGCCTTGTCGGACGCTCTTACGAAAGCTGAACGGATTCGATGTACTCTTGTCGACTCTCACTATTCCCTGGCTGTTGTAATATTGCGACTGAAGTAGTGCTGTGAGGTGTCGAGGTACACCCAAATCCGTCAGAACCTCCCATAAACAGCCCC
Source organism: Eudemis profundana (assembly GCA_947034925.1). Classification (NCBI taxonomy): domain Eukaryota; kingdom Metazoa; phylum Arthropoda; class Insecta; order Lepidoptera; family Tortricidae; genus Eudemis; species Eudemis profundana. The sequence goes on along the minus strand of OX344800.1, from coordinate 2,006,168 downwards.
AGTCGATACAGTCAAAAGCCTTACTGTACTTAGTCGACGAAGTACATGATGACTGGCGTGTCGAACTAGTAACATTTTTGCACAATTTGTCTGATATTCAGTATTTGCTCCCTAGTACCTACCTTTACCCTTCACAAAACCCGCTTGCTCTTGCGGGATTTGCCAGTCTAGATAATGACGGATCCTGCTGTTCATCACGTGAAGTAGGACTTTACTGGCATGGGAGATCAGAGCAAGGGTACGGTAGTTATCGCTCTTTTTAGTTGAACCTTTTTTGTGCAGCGGGATGATTACTGATTGGGTCCAGTTTTTCGGCCACTTGCCTTTGTGCCAAATGTGGTTGCAGATCTTGTGCAAAAGGTCAATTCCCCTGTCACCTAGGGCCTTGAGAATTTCGGACGGGGTATTATCCTGTCCTGGGGCCATCTTAGTTTTAAGACGATCAATTGCTGCCACTATCTCGGACTTAAGAATACCAGGTTCCAGGTCCATGAGATTCCAAACCATTCAGGGTTCGATTATTGTTGAGGACTTCTCATACAGCTGCTCACAATATTCACGCCAGCGCTCTGCAATTTTGTCAAGTTCGTGCAAAAGTTGCCCATCGGAGTTTTCTATGACCCAAGATTTGGGCTTAAACTTTTTGCTGAGCAGCTGGCCTTTCTTGAAGAGATCTGATGTTTGCATCTTCATGGCGTGAGACTCAACCTCGCGACAGATGTCCATGATGAAGTTGTTTTTGTCTCTGCGGCATTCCCTTCTGGATCACTTTTGATAGACTGGAATATTCCTTCATCCTCTTAGGATCTTGGAGGCTTTTGGCTTTCATGTCTTTCCCGTGTTGGACTAGGTTCCACGTTTTTTCAGTAATCCATGTGGATCTTTTACGGTTCTTTTCTCTTTTAGAAACGATGTCATCCAAAGCCTCGTTTACTTGGGCTTCGAAGTGCTTCCACAAACACATATTCATATATGGAAAAGGGGGATAAATGAGTGCATTTTTTGGCGTATTTTTGCTCGACAATGGTACGGAACCCTTCGTGTGCGAATCCGACTCGCACCTGGCTTGATTTCTTTTAGTTTATGGATGGTTATCATACAGAAATCTTAAATTAAACAACATTTTCGCAGCTTTTTACTTCAAATCACCAATACCGGTAATTTACCGGTTTACCGGTTTTGAACTACCGAAGTCGGTAAATTACCGGTTTCAAAATTTTCCCGGTAATTGCATTCCCTATGTCTAACCTGGACTGGCGTACGGTTGAGCACTACTTCCTGCCTCACCACGCCGTCTTGAAGTCCCCGGATTCCAAGATTCGGGTGGTCTTCGATGGCTCCGCGGCCACTTCGACGGGCGTGTCCTTGAACCAGTGCTTGCATGCAGGTCCGAAGCTGCACAAGGACATAACGGACATCCTAACGAATTTTAGGAAGCACCAGGTGGTGTTTGTCGCTGACATCCGGATGATGTTCCGGCAGACTGTGATCCATCCTGAAGACCGTCGGTATCAGCTGATCTTGTGGCGTGAGAGCCCTGATGAACCGATGTTGGTGTACGAGTTGAATACGAACACGTACGGCCTGAAGAGTAGCCCGTACATCTCCATTCGTACTTTGATTGAATTGGCGGCCCGAGAGCGACTGAGGTTCCCTCGAGCGTCCGCCATTTTGGAACGGGACCTGTTTGTCGATGACGTGTGCACCGGGGCAAACAGCGTCGAAGAAGCTCTGGTTCTACGGAACGAGTTGGTTGAACTCTTGCGGACTGGTGGCTATGAGTTGCGGAAATGGTTGTCCAACTCACCGGCACTGTTGGCCGGCCTCCCCGAGGAGCACCAGCAGGACCCGCACCTCTTCGAGAACGCCGAGAACCCACACATGTTATCGGTCCTGGGCGTGCAGTACCGACCAGTCCAAGATGTGTTTACCTATCGGGTGGAACTGGATTCCCCGAAGGTCTGGACAAAGCGGCTTGTTCTGTCTACGGTGGCCAGAACGTACGATCCAAACGGATGGATCACACCGGTCATCTTCACGGCCAAGGCGTTTATGCAGCGCCTGTGGATAGTCCCACTGGGCTGGGATGATCCGCTCTCCGGGGACTTGCTGAGCGATTGGGAGACCTACTTCTCCACGCTCACGGAGATCAATCAGGTCGAACTGCCGCGTAAGCTGTTGCCTGCAGGCAAATGCAGGGCTACCCTTCACGGGTTTTGCGACGCCTCCGAGCGAGGATTTGCAGCTGCCGTCTACTTGAGAACGGTCAGCTCCGCCGGAGCGGTCGACGTACGCTTGGTCATGGCGAAGAGCAAGGTGGCCCCCCTTCGGACGCGCTGGACAATTCCGAAGTTGGAATTGGCGGGTGCCGCTCTTCTTGTGCGCCTGATGAACCATGTGGCCTCCACCCTGAAGGACACCGTGGACCTTGCGGAGGGTGCCTACGCATGGACGGACAGTCAGATTGTTTTGTGCTGGCTGAAGTCGTCAGTCCATAGCTTGGAGGTCTTCGTGGCCAACCGTGTCTCGCAGATCCAGAACTCTGAGATTGCATTGGTTTGGAGACACGTGCCAGGTGAACTGAATCCAGCTGACGTGGCATCCAGGGGCTGTTCAGCACCTGAGCTTGTTGCCCACTCACTGTGGTGGAAACCAAATTGGTTATTGGAAAGGGAGACACACTGGCCTGCCAGTTGTGTGATTGGGACCCCATCTTCTGGCTTGAAGGTCCATCTTGTCGAGACAGCTCCAGCGCCAGACACCGCTTGGTTGCTAGAACGGTACAGCTCCCTCGACAAGCTTGTTGGAGTGACCGCTTGGGTCAAACGCTTCTTACACAATTGTCGCCACCCTGACAACCGGTCACGTGGTAGTGTTCTCACCAGTGAAGAGCGGAGTACCTCCCTACTTCATTGGATGCGGGTTGTACAGAAGGAACACTTTGGGGATGTGTTGAAGACCTTACGGAAAGGGCGACCCAAATTGCAGAAGGCGATAGCTCGCCTCAACCCGTTTGTGGACGAGTCAGGAGTACTCCGGGTTGGAGGACGGCTTCGTAATGCGAATTTGTCGTACTCGGCGCGCCACACCATATTGTTGCCCAAGAAGGGGCACTTGGTGGACTTGTTGGTGACCGATCGCCACCTTAAGAACTCCCATGCCAGCTGCAATGCGCTTCTGGGCATTCTACAGCGGGAGTTTTGGATCTTGAACAGCCGAAGACTCGTGCGGGGCATCGTGTTTCGGTGCTTGCCTTGTTTCAGACTCAAGGCAGCCACGATGCAGCCTCAGATGGGTGACCTACCACCGGACCGGGTCACTGAGGCTAGACCCTACTCCAGGGTTGGAACGGACTTCGCCGGACCCTTCTTGGTGAAAACTTCGCAACTCCGCAACGCGAAGACGGTAAAGGCGTATCTGTGCGTTTTCGTATGTCTGTCCACCAAGGCTGCGCATCTTGAGCTTGTTAGTGATCTAACGACGGAGGCCTTTATTGCTGCTTTGGATAGGTTTGTCTCACGTAGGGGACTCCCGTCTCTGATCCGGTCAGATTGTGGCACCAACTACAAGGGCGCCGACCGATATTTACAAGATGTTGTGAAATTTTTGTTAGATAATAAGATTGAAATTGAAACAGACCTCTCCCGTCGGGGTATCACCTGGACGTTTGATCCGCCAGGCTGCCCCCACTGGGGTGGAATCTGGGAGGCCTGTGTAAAACAAGCCAAGGCACATATGTACAAGGTTGTTGGTCAAACTATTTTGACCTTTGAGGAACTGGCGACGTTGTTTTGTAGAATTGAGGCGGTGCTCAATTCCCGTCCGTTGTGTCCGCTCAGTTCCGACCCAAATGACTTGGAGGCGTTGACTCCAGGTCATTTCCTTATTGGTCAGCCACTTGCAGCGTTGCCAGAGCACCCCCTCAGGGAAGTAAAGAGCTCTCGTTTGTCGCGCTACCAAATGCTGCAACAAATGTCTCAGAACTTTTGGGCCAGATGGTCATTAGAGTATTTGCATGTCTTGCAGCAGCGCCTCAAGTGGACTGACAAAACCAGTCCCCCCAAGGTTGGTGATTTAGTGCTAGTTAAGGAGGCGAACCTACCGCCACTGCGTTGGCGCCGGGGGCGCATTGTTAACTTGTTTCCTGGTAAAGACCAGACGCCCCGGTTTGCCGAGGTCATGGTGGGGGACTCGGTTCTCAAGCGAGCGGTAGCAACCTTGTCGCGACTTCCATTAGTATAGCGGACCGGCTTCGAGGCCTGTCCGAGGCGGGTGTTTGTTACGTCCCGATGCAATATCGGAACGCGCCCACAACATGACATTTGTCAATGTCAAATAATTATAACCTAAAAGAGATAATGTGCTTTTTTGACACATAACGTTTCCGGAATTTGGCAAAGTAACGCACTCAGGCGATCGGATTACTTTTGTGTGCCGAATTAGTGGTTTTGGTTTGTGAATTTGGTGTACACGAACAATTTTGTGTTTTGAAGTGTGAGGATTGTATTCGCGAGTGAATCCACACATATTTTTGGCGTTTGGACCGGTGCTGTGATACGCCGCGTGGCGACCCGGGGCCAGTGCGCATCATCAGCGTAAAGCTGAACCTTGACGAGACTCTGACAGTGACTGACCTGACTGTGATCTACTTGACGGAAATGGGCCCACGTCAACGAGCGACTAGGTAAGTGAGCTTGTCACTGGTGGTAGGAGTCCCGTTTTTGCCCCCTGTAACAGGGTTAAATTTCGTCCAGGACATCCGGGTTCCGTACGAAACAATACCTAATTATTATTACTCTGCTATTCAAGGCAGAAACAAAGCCATCAAATCAAACATCATATAAGAACACCCGCAAGTAAACCTCACGTAAAAAAAACGCATCGAAATCGGTCTATCCTATCGAAAGCTACGATGCCATATACAGACACACAGACAGACATTGAGGTCAAACGTATAACACCCCTCTTTTTGGGTTAAAAAAATCGGTCCAGTAGTTCTTTGGTGAATCAACTTTTCTTTGTCAACAAAATTTTACCTTCTCCGACTAAAATTAAAAGGAAATCTTTATTCGGATATTTTTTAATAAAATTTATGCTCATTTAAAAGACAGACATTAAATCTACGTAATCCAAATATTTTTATTATAATTTGTTTATTATAACTTGTTTATAAGCAGTGACCCAGCGGACATAGCTGTCCTCCACTTTTGTATGAAAATAAGGGTTCATCCGCTGGGTCACACTATTTATTTTTAAAAACGAGTTTTATTTTTACCTAATCTATCTCTAGATGTAAGATCTTGTTCCATTTAAATCATGTTAAAACACGAAAAAGGTGAACAATTAAGGAGAAAGAGCAATCTTTGCACAAAGCAAAAAAAAGTTGATTCACCCTCTTGATAAAATGTTGCAACTAACACGATTTCATTTTACATAGATACCTACATGGTGTCGTTGGTATATAATGTAAAAACCACAAACCCCGTAACTTAACATAGCTACACTCCATTTAGTCCATTATCGTCTATTACCTAAAGAATACCGTAAGCGCCCCTGCAACACGAACCGCATAAGTCCCTTTTTACCAAATCCAGGACTGGGAGCTGTTAGCAAAAAGCGGATTCTAGTGGCGGTCACACTAGTGAGGATTAGTGAAGCAAGATACCACGACAACAATTAAGTTACTACTGATTTAGACCAACGTAGTAATTTTATGGAAAAGTCAAAGTCACGGTATAATGGTAGTATTTTTTTTCCTACAAAAGGTACATCGCGCGCTTGAATGTGTGCGCGCCGCGTACGAACGCACAACAAGCAATGTTTTAGGAATGCGTAAGAATGCTCCAGTATGGGTCGCACTCACACAAACGTGCTATTTGCGAGTCTGTGTGAATACGTGTCGCGCGCTCCTAAACGGACGTGTTTATACTTTGTCAAATTTGTTTATTCTATAACGTTAAGATCGCTTACAAGCTTGTCGTCGTCTGCTTTGCCTTAAGGTTAACCGGTAAAGAATGCCCTATGGCATTAATTCCGCTTTTTGTACCATAAGTTTTCTTTTGTGTATAAGTTTAAATAAATAAATAGACCGCCTGTTTTCAGTTATCAATTCGTTTATTGCTTTAATAGGTTTTACAAAGGTCTCACATTTCTAATAGCTCGGCTGTGAGACCCTGTAGGGCAGTGCAACATGTAATTTATACATTCTTTTAATTTATTACTAACTAGCATTTTCCCGCGGCTTTGCCCGCGTTGTTCCCGTTATTGTCCCAAAGGAACTCTTTACCGGGATATAAAGTATCCTTTTTTTCAATCCAGGACTTCGTCTACTTGCATGCCAAATTTCAGCTTGATCCATCCAGTTGCTATCCCGTTATTAGGTAACAAAGAACCAAACATCCAAACATCCAAACATCTTCACAAACTTTCGCATTTATAATATTAAGTGGGATAAAGTACATCTTTAAGCCTAACTATCCTTAAATATATACTTAATTCTATAACAATTTATACTTAATACTGTTTATAACATAACGTAAATTGAAAACCTGTTTAATTTATTGCAATCTTAACTAAGTATTAGCTTTCAAAGAACTCTTGTAAAATATAGAAACAGTTATCTACTAAATATTTGGTATTTTTTTTTATTAAATATGTGGTTAAAGAAATTTATTATCTCAAAAGAAATATTACATTTCACTTCATACTATCAAATATACTATCATTATCTTACTTAGGAAATCACCGTGACACTCAAACATATTGAACTAAAAAGGGATCACTCACGTTATACAAAACGGTTACGTTTTTTTTATAAAGTTAGTGATCCATTTTTATTTCAATATATCTTTATCTTCATAATTAATACACTTTTCTCAAACATGGCATGAAATATTGACATTACGTGCCTAAAAATAGGCCGCAAAGTACCTCGTTTCCGATGCGACTTGGCACGGAATGGAATTTCATACTTACAATGTACCTATTTTTGTATTTTTTTTTAATTTCTATTCCACATTTATTTGGGCCACAGCATCACGGCATTCAGCCATTAAAAAAAAAAACGATTTTTGCTATATTTTGCAGTTTTATTTATTTAAAATTGACTTGAACATAACAAGTAACACATTATAAACAATTTCTAATTATTATAAATTGCAAACTACACCACAAGAATACACATTTAAAAAATTTCATCTAAATATTCGCGGTAAAAATGTAAACTGAAACAGCTTTTGGTTTCCGAACGTGACATTTGTATTGTCTGTGGATATAATATGTCAGTGTCACTAACGTCACTTTCTGATAGAAAGTTTCTGATTAAAATAATATTTAGGGTAAGGAAGGATATTAGTAAGTTTATTTATTTCATTGCATATTTGAGAAAAGCACTATACCTACATACCTCGGCGGGAAATGGGATTGCCGGCCTCGTAACTATCTGGCCTCGCTTCGCTCGGCCAGCTATACGTGCTCGGCCGGCAACCCCTTATTTCCCGGCCTCTGCAGTAATGTACTATTGGGAGTTTATTAAATACCTTAATACACATTACAATGGGCTAGAGCTAGGACTTGTCTAAGTCTTTATATCCCTTAAAGAGATAAGCTCGCCTTCCTACATATATACCTTTATTTTACAACCCTACTTACTTGATCTTATTTTGTGCAATAAATTGTTTATATACACACATAAATTATCCTATGTTTCAATCCAGAACTTCTGTTCTGTATGAAATCTACTTGTATACCAAACATTCAAACATCTTTACAAACTTTCACATTTTTAATCAAGGATATAAAATAAATAGCCAAACGTATATAGCCTCGCTAATAAGTGAAGTGAGTGATATGATATTTAAGTATTTCTTCAAACAATAACAAGGCAAGTTAACTAGCAGCCATATAAGACAGCCCTATCAAGTTGATTACTTAACCCTATAGCTGCCTAACCGCAGCGCTAATCCGATTAGCGAATTATAATAATGTCACGTGACGTCACCCGCTAATAAGACAGATTTAATTATAATTAACAGCCGCCGCTGACACGACATCTGTCACTCGTGACGCGGCTGCTCGCGAACGACTACCTTGCGATTTTAGTAGCAAAAACTCGTCTATTATATCATTATGAATCTCTAATGGCTTTCACCTGTAGAGGGGCTCTTACATATATATAATTTCTAGTTTAATTACATTATTGTTAAGAAATGTGTTATGAAATAGTATTTTAAAACTAACGCATCTAAAAAAAACAAATTCAATAACTATAACTTACCTAACTATAACTTTTAGTAAATAAGTGCATATTATTATATTTTACTTTCAATCTGTTATATCTTTGTAAGAAATAAAAGGCTTTTATTTTATTTATTTTTTATTTTAAGGGCTCTTACACATAAACACGATACGACATCGCGTCGAGCTCCGACGTGACATCGTTTCATGATGCGACGCCGTGTCATGGAAAACTATTAATCAAAAACGAGTTTTATGCCAGTGTTCAAATATTAAAAAAATTAATAAAGTTTTCCACGACACGCTGTCGCATCGCGAAACGATGTCGCGTCGGAACACGATGCGATGTCGTGTCGTGTTTATGTGTAAAAGCCTTAGACCACGGACAAATAACGTAAAGAGCTGGTTGGAGATTGAGAACATGGAAAAACTAATTCGCATCACTAGAAATCGATCCGCATATGGACAAATGGTCGCCGGCCTCCGAGACGGCACTTAAAGAAGAAACCTCAGATAAAAAAAAAACAGTTTTTGTGCTACTTTCTATAAAAGAGCCCAGGTACTACTAGTTTTAATTAGCTTAATCCGGGTCAAATCCAAACTTGATACGTTCGGTTGCCAACATTTCTGACATTAAAAAAATGCGTTTAAAATGCGCGACTAGCTATCGTCACGTGAATAGGACTCTGTCCCCCAATCACTGCATTAATCAAACACGAAATCCGCGTCACTATTGCTTTTGCAAGTCGCCTGGAACATTTGTAACGCGTGTTAAACACTATGATGAATATTCAAACACCTCCGCCAATGCCAAGTTAATTTAAATACCCCTGATTAAATTGAGTCATTATGGATAACATATAATTATGTGGATGTGGATACGGCCCCGCGTCGTCCGCGTAAAGTTCCGACTTTTCACGCAAAATTTCATTTCACCTGTCAATCCAAAGGGGTTGAGTTTCGAATAACAATTATTTTCCTTAGTGCACATTTAGTATAAGGAATAGTACATTACTGCAGAAGCCGGGAAATTAGGGGTTGCCGGCCGAGTACATATAGCTGGACATATTATATCCATAGACAATGCATATGTCAAGTTACGTTCGGAAACCATATACAACCAAAAAAAGCTGTTTCAGTTTACATTTTTACCGCGAATATTTAGATGAAATATTTTAAATGTGTGTTCTTGTGGTTTAGTTTGCAATTTATAATAATTGGAAATTGTTTATAATGTGTTATTTGTTATTCTCATGTCAATTTTAAATAAATAAAACTGCAAAATATAGCAAAAATTGTTTTTTTGTTTTTTTAATGGCTGAATGCTGTGATGCTGTGGCCCAAATAAATTTGGAATGGAAATTAAAAAAAATATATTGCTAGGCCGGCAATGTAAGTATGAAATTCCATTACGTGCCAAGTGTCAAGCCGCACCGGAAACGAGGTACTTTTCGGCCTATTTTTAGGCACGTAATGTCAACATTTCATGCCATATTTGAGAAAAGAAAATTAATGGTCACACTCCGGCCAAAGTATAAAGACGAACGAGTAGTCCAACTTCGGCCGTTTAGGAACGCGCGACACGTATTCACGCAGACGCGCGACGCGATAGCACGTCTGTGTGAGTGCGACCCACACTGGAGCATTCTTACGTATTCTTATTTCTTTGCTTGTAGTGCGTTCGTACACGGCGCGCACACATTCAAGCGCGCGATGTAGGTACCTTTTGTAGGAAGAAAAATGACTGCTATTATACTGTGCTCCGGTATATTTTTGATACATAGCTATTCAATGTCGAGGCGCAGGGCTGCCGTCCGTCGGTTTTTTCGCATCCAAACGCACGCATTTTTTTTCATAAACTGACAAATTCACAACCCTTTTGGGCATAGCGATTGTCGGACCGGGTGGTCGGCCGTGGCGTTCCCTGGGGTCGAACCAGGTCGCTAGCCGGACCACCCCGGACACGCACGCAGTATACACTTTTGCGATACATTTCGTGGGAGCGAGCGACCGCACCGACGGTCCAACCCCGACTGGCGCATTGCTACGCATTCCAAAAAGTTTGCTTGTAGTGCGATTGCGATCGTACAAGATATGTACACGTGTAAGCGGCGCTGTGTATTTTTTGTCGGAAGAAATATTACTGCTGTTATTCTGTGCCTTTGGGTTAATCAGTTTTGTTTGGTATTCTGTCCCGTTGTCCAAGAGACCACAGTGTCAGAGTTTAAAAAAAAACTATTATATTATATGCTACTAATTTGCATAGGAGATAGTCCATAAAATAAAAATAATAGTGCTGTTATTCTGTGCCTTTGGGTCAGTCAATTCTTTGTTATTTTGTCCCGTTGTCCAAGAGACCATAGTGTCAGAGTTTCTTAAAAAACTATTATAGTATATGCTACTAATTTGCATAGGAGATAGTCCATATAATAATGGGCTTAAATTCATCAAACGTACATTTTTCTCGTAGTCGAGAAAAATGTACGTTTGATGAATTTTAACTGTAGAAAACTTATAGAGAAACATATTTTTAAAGAGTTGTCCAGGGGACATAACCATGGCAACGAAGTACAAAAAAAAGTTGATCGACCCCTTTACTCCCCCTAAAGAACATGACTTTTAAATTTTATCCCATCCCAGGTCGAATTTGAACCAGCGAGCATTTCAACTGCCTGACAACTGTCTGACAACCACTGCACCACTAGACGACTTAACAGCCACATTGAAACTTTCGATGTATTTGTACTAATTGTTGTGACTACGTTTAATTTTTCAATGTATTTGGTCTTTTATCAATAATAACGTTACGATCCCTTAATTTTGCCATCGCATTAAAGTGCATTTTTTTTTACCAATTATACGTAACCAGTAACACTCGCGCCATCAAGACGAATCTAATGATGAATAATTTATCAAAATCGGGAGTGTTACAACGAATGAATATGTCCGCTCGTAACTACTCTGCAGCTGATACATACTTACAGGTCAAACACATAACTCTCCTTTTGGGCTTCGCCACAGCCGGGTAAAAAGTAACCCCTTTTTTGTAATAGCAGTAACCTGTACGCTGCAGGCACGTCGAACCGGATGTAGGTCGGGCGCAAGTGCAGTTTTTTAACGTAATTAGTGAGTTCACAAAGCAAGCTTTGAAACTGCAGCCAACTTCGCCGCATTTGGCGTACTTGTGAAATTTGGAGCGAATAACGTCAATGGGATTAGCTCGTATTTATACAAGTATATAAGCATACTACCATTAGACCCTGCCCTACCGTCAGAGAAGAATGGCACCGTGCGGTTTAGTTTGCCAATCAAAACATAACAGCCACAACCACTCTCCCAAGAGTGTAACGACAAAGAAGAAGATATAATAATACTCGAATTTTTCAGTTATATCGCCCGAAAGAAAGGACACAACTTTGAACAACTAATGGTCGCTGGCAAAACGGCAGGCGCCCAAGAGGCCGTAGTCCGAGTTTGACACCAAGCTGCATCATGCCCTCCACGACGCCAAAAATTCAAACTCATTAATTTCTGCAAGTAGACCTCAAGGGTTCTTTTACATGTTTGATTCTTTTATTTTGGCGCTTGGGCAAATGACCTTCAGGTGAGAGAAGCGCCGGAAGAAACTCATCAGTTTCGCTTTTCAAAAACAGAACTAAGTGGGGCACTGCCTGCCTGTGCAGTATTGCCCCACTTAGTCAATTAGTAATTAGTATCATACCTACTGTTATAAAAGCAGTACCTAATTTTTCTTCCTAAAAATGTACATCACGCAGCTTGTATGAACGTGTGCGCGCCGTGAACGAACGCACCACAAGCAAAGTTTTACGAATGCGTAAGAATTCTCCAGTACGGATCGCACCGCCGCACAGTGGGACTAAACGTTCTTATCCATCTCTAAAATGGTTTTAGCGAAAGTCGTAATTCTGATATAATTTTGATAGTTCTACATTCTATGATAAAAGGCCTATCTGATATTAGTGTGACAAATAATAATTATTAAGTTTTACTTACCTAAAATGGCACTGAAACATTGAACTTCGATAATTCCGTATTTAACAGACTAGACCTTCGTGAAGTTTGACTTAAGATATTTTTTAAGTTTCCCAAAGAAATATATTAGTATTATACATATTTAGATTCACTAGGATCTCTAGTTTGTAAATACGGTATTATTTTACAGAAAAATAGAATGTGTATTTTTTTAATTACTTTTGAAATGTCCCTATGAAAATTTCCGTATGTTTTAATTTCAATTGGAGGTTTCCTTGTTATCGAAAGCTGCCGATGTCGAGTTATTATCATTTATAGAATCCTTAATTAGTAAATAATCCAAGGAAAAAAAAAAAACCTGCGTCATTATAGCGCCATTTCGAGATAGAACCTAATATGTCATCCGAGGTCCAAGTTCATTATTTTTGCTTGCACCTATTTATGGAACTTTTTTTACTTAATATAACGTAACTGTCGTTATATTAGTCAAATTTACCGTTGTTTTTTTAATATTTGATAAAATAGGTCTGTTTGGGTATGTTTAAGAGTATCTGATTTTACCACAATTGTGATAACAATACCTATCATCACACTTTTATCTATTGTGGTAATTATAATCAGTATTGGTTAAATATTTCTGTGAGAACTTTCTTTATCAGTTAACACGTTTTTTACAAGTTACTATATACATCAGATCCCTATATATCCAGTATTAATAGTAGTGCAAATGTCCTATTCACAAAAGAACTATTGAATGAAGCGAAAGAACTTCTAGTGACAAGTGACGGGGATTGATTTTTTTTGTTACTAGGTAGTTGTAAATTGCCCAATTACTTCACATTTTTTATTTATTATATATTTAAGCTATTACAAATAAAAAAAAAATAAAAAATTAAAAAAATCAAAATATAGCTATATCTACCTACTTAAATCAAGTTTATTATAATTATTAGTTAATACTTATCTTTTAATACTTAGTTATATGAACAATAAGAAAAAAAAAAATTTTTTTGAATTTTTTGTATGAAAAATTGTGAAATTTTATTTTCAACTCTATATTACTCAATAAATATAAGTTTTATAATAAAGGCGTTTTGATTATATAAAGGCGTAACTATTCAAGATTACGTATGCAAAACTTCAGCAATAAATCTCAATAAACAAAAAAGTTACAGATTTTTGAGATGGAAATGACCGTTTGGTCCCACTGTGCGCCGACGCCTCGACGTCTACGTATCGCGTGCTCCTAAACGTTGTACTACTTGCCTGTCTTTACACTTTGACTTTTTTCAGTCTTATTACCTGCCTGATCACTTTTATATTCTATTCATTCAGTTTAGCTATCCTACTTATGTAATAGAAAATTATTAACAGAAATTAACTCAATTTCGATTCCAAAACTGCTCAATAACAATCTAATTGTTCATGTGTCTAATGAAATTAGTAAACAGAGCAGTATTTTTTAACACAAAAGGGGTAGCCAGTAAACCAAAACGTCCCGGTGTCACTTTTAGCAGATCCAGAAATGTATTCAAAATTATACACCAAAATTTAATAAGCCCGCAACTTTGTGTGTTTGTTTCTTCGGCCGGTGGCGGCATCTGGCGCGTTGCACCGAGTTGTTGTGACTTTATAATTCACCGTGTTCAGAAGGCTAATCCAAAATTTGGTTGTCAATCTCATCGTAAATATAATTGGACCCGTGGAGTAGTAATACCAGTTCGAAATTGGCCATTTTCTTATTGTGAAGTTTTCTACCAATTTTATGTTATTTCTCCTAAGAATTCTCTTTTTCCATCCCAATGGAAGAAAAAGGTTCCCACACGTTAATGAAACTTTCCTTTGTGTTACTTTTATACAAACTATATGGAAAAATAGTAGCATTTATTTGTTCCATTGGGATTGTAAAAGCCCGTAATTGTAAGTAGAAATATCATACATATATTGGCAGAAACTAGCACAGTAAAAAAAAGGCAAAAGTGTTTAGAAATGCTCATCTGAGAGTAGGCTTGTGTCCAACAGTGTATATAAGCTGATGTTGATATAAAAAACTGTTATTATTGGTTTACGGATTAAATTATATTGGGGGCGCCATTGACGGGATGTTCTGAATTACCTTACAGGATACCTTTGAGGGGACAAAGTTCTATCCGCTAAATAGGCGGCTTAGACGCCATTTTGTTAAACCTGAAATTGAATTTGTGAAAATAGCTAGAAGAATAAGAACAAAATGATGGTAACGAAAATTAGAACCTGCGCAAGTAGCAAAAAAGCTATCAGCAAATAAAACCAAGTAACAAAATATGCAAGACTTATCTTAGACTTGGCAAGATTCTGCGGACGTTTAGGTTCCATCGACACATAAGTATTATACTTGTATCAAGGATCATTAAAACAAGAGGACTGTCATTATCCATACTTTGGATCGTAACCCGACCGCTAGGGGATTTCCGGGTAAAAACTAGATGGCGCTAAAAAACTAAACATTTAACGATTTTATAATTGAACAAAAAACATAGGATAGTAACAATTAGTTCGTAAACAGCTAATAATAAATAAATTCTAACATTTAAATACTGTGTCACGTTTGCAAAGATGAATAATTGTAAATAATATAATTTTTATACCAAGCTTATACATAGATGGCGTTGTAAATTCGGGGGACAGCTTTTTGTATGGAGAATGACAGTCCTCTTGTTTTAATGGTCCTTGCTTGTATACATGTAATGTAGATACAATGTATCGATATACCAACTAACCTACCATCGCACCGCTCCCCTCCCCATGGTTGCGCACCGGGCGGTTCCCAAGAAATTTCCTACCGCGCACTATCCAAATGTGGAAAGAGCTCCCTGCCGCGGTTTTCCCGAAAAGCTACAGTATGTCGTTCTTGAAGAGGGGAGTGAATAGGTTTTAAAGGGTCGGCATCACCCACGTAATGCCCCTGGTGTTGCAAGCGTCCATAGGCTGCGGTGACTGCTTACCATCAGGCAGGCCGTATGCTTGTTTGCCGCCCTAGTTGTAAAAAAAAAATTGACTATTCCCACAAAGTACTTTATTTCTACTTGCCTGTTCCCTTCCCTTCCGTAGACGTGCTACCCACTACTGGTTAGTCGTAAGCGCGTCCGAGTAAGACAGGGACGCTGAGTCAAATCCAGCATCAATAACACAAGGTTAATTTATCAATGTATTTTGGTAATTGATTGAATCAAGCGTTACTTTGCGGAGATCCATGTTTATTAAAATAAAAATATTGCTTTGCTAATCCGCGATATAAAAGAAAAAAAGAAAAACATTTATTGCCGCAAAAACACATAAAAAAAAAGTACACAGTAGGCAGGTACAATACAAAAATCAATGCGACTTTACTAGTGGCAACAGGGTCAAGTCTCAGCTTATGCTGTTTCGCTCGCACAGCGCTGTTTTTCAGCCTGCACTTGACTCACAGCAGACAGTATATGATGACATCTTAGTCAATTAGTGCTGGGAATGTTCTCATTCCATCAACGGACGCCGGACTGTCTACATCTCCAGCTTCTCCTGAGGATGCCTCGTAGAGAGGCGAAATACGTGTCGAGTTTTGTATGTTCGGTGGTTGGTTTGTTATATTTATTTGCATGTTTTTTATTTTGCATGTGAATGCATGAAAAAATACGCAAGTAATTATAACGGGCTAGTACTTATTGACAAACACGTCATCATACCGCGGATTATCAAAGCAATAATTTTTGTTTTAATGTATTTGGTCTTTGTACGCCTACAACTTGGTGCCTTTTCAGCCACCACAGATTAAAGTCGCGTATTCAATGCCTTCCAAAGCTTGTCCAATTTATCTCCCAAACAATGCTAGCCACCGCGACACGACGTTCCACACAACCGAAATAATTACCATTTAGAAATAGAGATGAGCCAGCAAACGAAGCTTAAGCTGGGCTTACCCGCCTCGCATTTCAGAGTTAGACCTAGCATTTAGAGGCTTATTGCAGATAAGATTGTGGCTAAGTGAGTCGGGTCCTAGTTTATTTTAGCTTTTTGTTTGGTAATTGAAGGTCGGGTGCGGTTAAAGGGTTTTAGCGTTGAGTGATGCCCTGAAGGAATATGCAGAAGGCAAGATTTTCATGAGAGAGATTCTCTCTATTTGTGGGCGTTTTTCAAAAAAGCTTAGCTACTTTCTCAGAATATGAACTTTTGAGGTTTTTCTGGATCAGAATCGTTAGTACTTTTACGTCACATCCCACTTCCCACTAATATTATAAATGCGAAAGTTTGTGAAGATGTTTGGATGTTTGGATGTTTGTTACCTAATAACGGGATAGCAACTGGATGGATCAAGCTGAAATTTGGCATGCAAGTAGACCAAGTCCTGGATTGAAACATAGGATACTTTATATCCCGGTAAAGAGTTCCTTTGGGACAATAACGGGAACAACGCGGGCGAAGCCGCGGGAAAATGCTAGTCTGTCTATAAAGTTGCAATAACCACCCGCTACGTGTGCGGAAAATCCCACTTCATGGCCTGGGGGCGATGTAAAATTTTGTACTTACCACGGGTGGTAATAAAGAAAGCCTCAGATCGCATATTTATCGCCGTTGAATTCGGCTCGGGTGTCAAATTGCGATCTGAGACATTCTTTGTTTTACCGCCCTAGGTAAGTAATGTACTATAGAACCTGATACGTGAAAAAAATCGGCCTAGTTTCAGTAGTTCGGTGATTTTAGTCCGGTTCAAACAAATATATATGAACCGGACTAAAATCACCGAACTACTGAAACTAGACCAAAAAATCGTCCCAAATTTAGTATTCCATTCTTCCTTGTCGGTATCACTCTTGACAGAGTGGTCGTGGTCATCACTTCAGGCGTTGGTGGCAAGCTTCACAACACGCCGCCACTCTTCTCTGATGGCCGCCTTCCTCGTGCATTCATGTAGTGATGATGAGCCATTTACTACCACTACGTTCGGAAGTCTCTCTAACTAAACTGTCGTTCGGGTCCGATCACTAGACGAAATACACCTTATCAGACGGTCTCTCTTTATCGCAAAACGGTCGCTGGATAATGGCCCCTCGCGGGCCGGCAAGGCCGCGTGATGAACTTGCGGAGTGGGGCACCCCTGGTAAAATAATAGTTTTTTTTAACCGAAAAACGAGTATCTAGAATTCTAGAACGTCAAACAGCACACATTATACAGGATGGAAATAGCATATTATACACAAAAAGTGGTAAGACAAATAATGTCACAGACTCTAAGTGTTTGTGGCTCAAACCGTAGGTGAGGGCCATAAATATACGATCTAAAGCGAAAAAAAGAATACAATATTGGTAGCGCTCAGATCTGAATCGATATTTTATTATTTAAACATTATTTGACTGACAGATATTTTAATTATATTTTTAATTCTTCTGTAGAGGTGGTTACTTTCTACGGTACACCATTTTGCATTTCCCCTGGCCAGGAAGTGAAAGTTGCTCCATGAAACTGCTTACGGTCTGGGGTAGTGTAAAATCTTTTAAAAATAATGTGAATAGGAACTACATTAATCCTAATATTTAACTTTAAGTAAGCAGTCTTTTTCTCCACATTCCACATAATCCTAAGATCCTTTCCCTCCCTTCCCACACAAACTTCTCCAGTTTAAAACTAACCTCACATCTCACAAATCAGACCTTAAGCCCGGAAGTTGAGATTATCTAGTAATAACGAGACGTCCACTCTGTTTTCATTACGGCCGGGTTTTCTTCTCTAATGGGCGATAAACATGCCCGCAAATAGGTAGTTACACATGGTCTTGTGTCTGGGGCTTGCGGCTGGAAGTGGCTTTAATGGGGTAAGAAAGAGACTCGTCTTGTGAATACATAACAGATTATTCTTGGTCACAATTTTATGGGCATACTGTATAATAGGATAGGTAGTACAACAATAAAAATTATCGCAAACCTCAAAATAATAATTTATAAAGATCAGAATAATATTAAAATTGAATAGAATAGTACATTACTTACCTAGGGTAGTAAAACAAAGAATATCTCAGATCGCAGGTATATGACGCCCGAGCCGAAGGCAAGGACGATAATGCAGGGAGGGAAATATGCGATCCGAGGCTTTCTTTAGTACCGCCCGTTTTAAGTACAACATTTTACGTCACCCCCAGCCATGAAGTGCGATTTTCCGAACGCGTAGCGGGCAGTTATTGCCACTTTATGGCCAGGTGTGACGTAAAAGTATTTATTAATATATCACATTATGTGTATGTCTTACTCGTTCACGGGACATCAGTGTCCCGGTCCGGGACCTTTGGGAGGCGTGCGCGGAAAAACGCGAATAAACGTTTAGTTTCAAATGATACGGATAAATGGCGCTGACTTTTTAAAGGCCTAATTGCACGTTACTTCTGGTTTTTTGAGATCATGTCATTTCACGCAGGCAAAATGCAATCATCATCAAATAATTTATTGCAGAATAGAAATTCCATAAAATGATTAGTAAATAAGCCAAAGCAATAAGTTGTAAAATAAAGCTTGTTTGCAACAAAATTGATACCGTGCAAAGAAATATAGACCCTCTTTATATTTGTATGGAAAACCGTGTTAAGTCCGACGCGTTTCGGAACGGAACGTTAAAACTCTTCATATGACAGCACCTGCTAGCTGCCAATTTTACATTTCTCTCTCATAACCTTTTTGGAGCGAACAGGTCGCTTCGCTTAGCCTCATGGTAGTGGATTGAGTGTCTTGCCTATAGTCCGCTTTGTATTGACCTCGAGGTCGCCAACTGGTATAGGATGGATTCCCTTGGTACAGTTGTATATTGGGTCAATCTGAGCTGATTTAGCCCGGTAGCCATGAACCCCCCCCTGGTGGGTAGGGAGGGGGGGCACTCAAAGTGACGCTTTACCTTGCTTCGGACAAAAAATTCTATTGACTTCAATTTGCCTACCACCTCATGTTTGGTATCATTTTCGTATAAATCAGGGACGGGGAATTCAATTTCGATATAATTTGTATGAAATTTCATACAAAAAATCTCAGATTTTGATGAAAATATGAAAATTACACTTCACTTTTTTGAACAAAAAGGTGTATATTCAAAAAAATATGAGGGTTTTTGAGTGTAAAAAAATACTCTTAGACGGGAAATTTTATCAGCTTTAATATAATATATATTTTATGTAACCTTATCATACAACCTCAACCTGGAAAAAAATCAAACGTGCTACGCGATAGTCACGAAGTTATTTTTTCAACCCGTCTCTCTCAAGAAGGTCACATAATATATATGTAGTACATGCATCATATTTCAGAAATGCATAAATGAGCATGAAAAAAGAAAAATAAAAAAAGTGTACTCATTTTCCGAACTTCCATTATAAGTTGGTTTTTCATACAAAATACATGGAGTGCCAACTTAACTTTGCTGGTGACCTGTGCTTATAGTGTGATACATCGTGAAAATATATTTGCTTTAGATCAAAACTCAAAAATATGTGTGTAACTATACTATAGTTGGCTATAAAAAACGTGTTTTACACTACATTATCGTATACCTATTATTGAATTACTTATATCATCGTGTGTAATGAAATCAAACCAAATACCTGAAGAAAATCGTAGTTAACTTTTTATTTGATTCACCACTCGAGGTGGCATTTCCCACCACAATAGCACAGTTCAATGCACTTTAAGAATCTTTTTTGAGAGTTGCACCTGCCACTGTAACGTGTCTTGCACTTGCACCTAACGAGTTCAGTAGGTAGTCAACTATGGCGTAAAGTTGTTGTTATGGAAATCCATCTCCCAGCCCCAATCTTCTGGACCTGCCAAATTTTGAATGGGCACCACTGTTTGGCCCCATTGATGTATACCCTGGTAAACGGCCCTTAACAGATGCTGCTGAAAACTGGCTTCTGTTGGAGAAATATATTCTAGCTGTAAGTAGATCTTTTTTTTAAAAAGTTCCTTTCGACACTCCTTAGACGATGTACACTCACGGACTTTTTGTTTGGCCATTTAGGGTTCAAATTACATTAATCGTGTCATAGATTGTGTATAACACGAGAAAATTATGCTAAACCCTAAATGGCTTAACAATAAAGTCCGTGAACGTACAATGGCTGAATCTGAAATATTTTTACGTAATTTACGTCTAAATACGTAGTTGCAATTCAAGCGACGCCGGTTTAGTTTACTACTGACTTATTGTACACTAGCATTTACCCGTGGCTTCGCCCGCATTGTCCCCGTTAATGTCCCAAGGGAACCCTTTACCGGGGTAAAAAGTCCTATGTATCAATCCACCCAGTTGTTACCCCGTTATTTAGAAACTAACATCCAAATTTCCAAACATCCACACATTTTCACAAACTTTCAGATGTATAATATAAGTGTGATGTGTTGTCATTGTAATGATATATTTCTGAATCAATGGTTCGGTGTCTTCAGGATTTCCATCTGCCAGCATCTGGGAACCAGAGGTTACATATGGAAAAGATTCCATGCTTCGAAGGCAGTTATCATTCCTCTCCCATTGAACATTGACACACTGTCGCATCCAGTTAAAGCATGGAATATTGGCAATGCTCTGGCTTTTTCAGGACCTGAAATAATACAAGGTTAAGACGCTGACACAACAAAACACGAGTGAGCACAAATACTAGAATACCTAAAGAATAGCGCATTCTTGTGTCGGCCCTTTTCATGGTTGCAAGGGTCGATGTTATGCCGTTCGTGATATTTAGCTCTTTTTTTCAGTTGGCACTTTTATAGTAAGATAAGCTAAGTGCAACATCCTTATGTTGCACTAAGGAAGAGTTCTTATTGGTTCTCATTATCACGTAAGAAATTGCCTCATCCTTTAGGTATTCTAGTACCTATTTGTGCATACCCGTGTCTTGTCGTGTCAACATCTTAATCTTGTATTATTCTAGGTCCAGAAAAAGCCAGAGCATTGCCAATATTCCATGCTTTAACTGGATGCGACACTGAGCCAGCATTAAACGGGAGAGGAAAAGAAACTGCCTTCGAAACATGGAATCCTTTTCCATCTGTAACTTCTGATTCCCAAACGCTGGCGGATGGAAATATTGAAGACGCCGAACCATTGATTCAGAAATCTACCATTACAATGTACAATAAGTGAATAAACAAAACCAGCGTCGCTAGAATTGTAACTACGTATTTAGATGTAAATTACGTAAAAAATATTTCGGATTAAGCCATTGTACATAATTTAATGAGTGTCGAAAGAATTAACTATTTTCAATAAAAGATCGACAGCCAGAATATAGTTTTCCAACAGAAGCCAGTTTTCGGCAGCATCTGTTAAGGGCCGTTGACCAGGGTGTACACCAATGGGGCCTAAAATTGGTGACCATTCAAAATTTGGCAGGTCCAGAAGACTGGGGCTGGGAGATGGATTCCCATAACAACAACTTTACGCCATAGTTGACTACCTACTGAACTCGTTAAGTGCAAGTGCAAGACACGATACAGTGGCAGGTGCAACTGTCAAAAAAGATCCTTAAAGTGCATTGAACTGTGCTATTGTGGTGGGAAATGCCACCTCGAGTGGTGAATCAAATAAAAAGTTAACTACGATTTTCTTCAGGTATTTGGTTTGATTTCATTACACACGATGATATAATTCAATAATATACGATAATGTAGTGTAAAACACGTTTTTTATAGCCAACTATAGTATAGTTACACACATATTTTTGAGTTTTGATCTAAAGCAAATATATTTTCACGATTTATCACACTATAAGCACAGGTCACCAGCAAAGTTAAGTTGGCACTCCATGTATTTTGTATGAACAACCAACTTATAATGGAAGTTCGGAAAATAAGTACATTTTTTTTATTTTTCTTTTTTCATGCTTACTTATGCATTTCTGAAATATGATGCATGTACTACATATATATTATGTGACCTTCTTGAGAGAGACGGGTTGACAAAATAACTTCGTGACTATCGCGTAGCACGTTTGATTTTTTTCCAGGTTGATGTTGTATGATAAGGTTACATAAAATATATATTATATTAAAGCTGATAAAATTTCCCGTCTAAGAGTATTTTTTTACACTCAAAAACCCTCATATTTTTTTCAATATACACCTTTTTGTTCAAAAAAGTGAAGTGTAATTTTCATATTTTCATCAAAATCTGAGTTTTTTTGTATGAAACTTCATACAAATTATATCGAAATTGAATTCCTCGTCCCTGATTTATACGAAAACGATACCAAACATGAGGTGGTAGGCAAATTGAAGTCAATAGAATTTTTTGTCCGAAGCAAGGTAAAGCGTCACTTTGAGTGCCCCCCCTCCCTACCCACCAGGGGGGGGTCCATGGCTACCGGGCTAAATCAGCTCAGATTGACCCAATATACAACTGTACCAAGGGAATCCATCCTATACCAGTTGGCGACCTCCCCATACATTGGATGTCAATACAAAGCGGACTACTACGAGTAAGTGAAAGTAAATTTGATTTGGATAATCTATTTGTGTAAGTGATAGAATCCCCTTTTTGTACGTGCTAAGCCACGAACCAAGTGTTGGAATCCTGACGAATCGTTTCGCGTGTGCGACGTCTGCAGCTTTGGAGCCGGGACTTGGAGCTGGTCTTTTGACGATAACTGTTACCTTTGATGGACTATAGACCCCAGACTCTGACTGTCATGATGCCAAGAAGAAACCAGCGAGTCAGTGAGTATTGATTGAATTTTAGAGTTAAACCTTGTAGATACGTAGTAAGTTTTTAAGAGTTCCCGTACCGGGTTACTAATACAGTGTTCGACACAAGGCGAATGTTGTACAAACCGACCGACTCGAGTCACCTTAAGAGTGGAAGTCCGTTCCAGCGACGTATTTTCCGGAGTCGGCCCATAAAGCAAGTTTTCCGGGATAATCGCGCAAATTTTACGCCCCAAAGATTACCGTCCGGGGCGTCTAAGACTCGCTTTATGATTATAGAGGTCACCTTAATAGACTATAACTTAATTTGTTAAGCTAATGTTTAGTTCGGATTTATAGTCGCTTGACCCCTGGATGTTGACGGTAACCTGAGCTCTGTTACAATGAGAATTATCATATTCTGGGGCGATTTTCAAGTAGATATGTAGCTAGTTTTAAACAAGTACATGTCTTAACCCATCATGGCGTTATAAAAACATCCTAAGTTTAAGGAAATATTTCATTATCCTTGTACTAGGTCAGTGACAGGGGACAGTCCCGACTTAAAATTATGTAACATTTTCTTCTGCTATTCTAGGGTACCGTGTATATTTTTTAGGAATGATGAATTGGTAATCACCATTTTTCTTTTTTCTTAAGAACCGAGACAGAGCCGCAATACAGTATCGCCCTTTGTCACAGTATTAGTTTGAAACGAATGTTTCATTCAACAGATCGGTCAATAATTATTGGGTCTATAATCCCATAGTTTTTAAAAGTGTATTGTTAGTCATAATTACAGAAAGTAATACAACAATTTTCTATGAAACCGTTAACTTTTCAGAAATAATATAAAACAAACCTAACCTAACATATTTTTTCTATACTTATACGATAGCGTTTTAAAATATTTTGGAAATGTTACCGTTTTAGAAAAACAAATACTATGACTTTCAATAATTATGACTAACAATACTGTATGAATAGTAATAAAACAACTTAAACGGATTAAATCGCGTGTATTAAAATGTAGTAATATACGCGATTTAATCCGTTTAAGTTGTTTTATTACTATGAGTGATAATCGCGGAAACCGAAGACAATACTGTATGCCTTATAATTTTATGGGTAACAGGGGGATCCCATAATGATTCTATTGTTGACAGAGTAGTTGCTATCTCTAACAATGCAGCAATCTAGCAATAGAGTAGAGGTGACAACAGGTCAACATGTCAACCATTGGACATTAGCGTGACGCTTAGACGAGATCTTATTTGAGATTTGTCTCGTTTTTCTTAGAGTCATTATTGATTATCGTTCAAACAATTACCAAATGGTCACAACCAAAATTTTGCACACTTTGAACTTTCATGCCTAATAACTTAACTTTCCGCTTAAAGCCCAACGGCGTGAATATCAACAATTTACTAATATTTCGCACAAACACGGCGTAATCCTTACGCTAGTCGTTTAAACTCAGAAACAGCAGTTTAATCAACTCCCAACTATGGCAAGTTGAGGCACCGACACTTGCTGATGCCGCTAAACGGACAAACACAGTAGGTTAAGTTCGTTGCGTTTTAGTCATGAGAGCTGTCGATTTTAGGCAAGGAGCAGAATATTCGCTGGGTGCGCGATGACAGCGCCAACTAGCGGTTACAAATACGGCGGACTTTTTTTTGTGTTTTGTGGCTTTTGCTGCAAGGCACTTTGCCAACTAAAAACGTAAATTTCGCTAGTAAAAAGTGACAGGTGGTCTGCCGAAAGGCCTTTTTTGGCCATGACGCGTGCTGCGATTCTTTCGTGGTTCCCCCACCTTATACTTCGCACCCAGCGAATACTCGGGTGAAATATTAGGCATACATCTTTACTATGATTAAATTCGTAGGTAAGCTAACATTTTATAATGTCATGATTTCAAAAAATATCTTAAGAGCGCGAGACACTAGCGTAAAGTTGGGGGAGTAGCATTTCATTGCGGATCTGGAAAGGTCGATTAATCACACTGTGCCTGGTCAGCCCGCAATGAACTTCAACTATTTCTTATTTAATACAACTCATCAGTAGGAGTTATAACAGTAGAGTTATGATAACTCCTACTACTCAGTTGGATCACTAAATATCGATGAGAATTATAAGATAACACGTAAAAAAAGTCTTTGGTACCTACTTATTTTAAAATGCATGCGTGACTTTTCATCTTGAAGACTATCCACGCACTTCAGATGTGCATGTGATCAAAATATCGTGATAGTGGGGCACGGGGGAGCTAGAATTCTAGAAAAGGCTGTGTCTAGGATTACCCCGCGTCCGTACCTACGAGTATTTACCCCACTAATAAAAAAATAAAAATTCTGCAAGTAGGCCCTCAAGGGCTCTTTTACATGTCTGATTATATTATTTTAACTATCTCCCCTCCTGCTACGTGCTTGACGTAGACCTACGTGAATGTCAGTATCTTTACATACCCTTCTGTTCTCATGTGCCCTGTGGCATTGGTCGCTAATGGCCTATAAACAACGGCCGATGGCTCAGGCGCGGCCGCGGAATGGCGCTGGTGATCCCCGCTCTAATCCTGCGCAGGCATTAAGATGTAATGCGTTGCGAACTGCAAAACACTGCACACTATAACAAAAAAGGTCTTAAGTGACAGAGGTTTAATATTGAAACGTGCCCTTTTGGGTACTAGACTAGATGGCGCTGGCCGTCACGGAAACGTCAGCTCTGTATTTTTTACTTAGCAATAATGGAATTTTAACCGGAAGTAATCAAATTTAGTATTCCTGTGCGTAAGAAAGTTCAACTCGTGAGTGATATCGTTATCTTCGTGCGTAAACCAACTATAAGTGCACTAAGTCATTCGACAATTTGTGACAGTGATTTGGTGATTTAAGAACAAGAAAAGTGGAACTTTGCTATTATCAGGTTTTTATTAGACTAGTTAATCAGTGAGGTAACATCTGATGCAGCCTTAACTTAGAATTGTGAGAATAAAACATAAATTTCAATTTAACGAAGCCGTTGAATATTTGAACTATATTTGGACTTTGGACTCTACTCAAAATTTCATACAAAATTGCATCTTTGAACTATCAATTATGGTTACCGTCACCTTCCTAATTATCAATGTGTGACTGTAATTTATGCTGGGGCATTAATCGATAATAACACCTAAAATTAGTGCTTTATAATGACACTGAGTGACGCGCCATCTATCGTTGAGTAGTTGAACCGCGTGCCTCATTAACCAAACTACTTCAACTTCGATTCCGTCATCATCCTGCTGCTACTTATCGTCAGAGGGCGTCAAAATGAAGTCGACTTGCGCAGGATGCCACCAATTAATAAAAACGAAAGAGTTTCTAACTTGTTCAACTTGTGCTTCCGTTTATGACTTGGAATGTGCTAATGCAAAAAAGTCGTATAACATGATGACGGTAGCTCAAAAAAATGCTTGGAAATGCCCGTCGTGTAAATGTAACACCCCCAAGCTTGACAACACCAACACGCCCCTTCGGGGAACTAGTGAACCTGTCCCGGAGCCATCTGAGTTAGAGTTGGATAAGGTCACTCTTCGCAGGAACTTGCCAAAGTCCCTCCCTGGCACCACCAGTGACTCGCGGCCAGGGCAAGCGGGAGCTTGTTTATGTACACATGATGTTATTCTTGTGGAACTACGCCGTCTACGACAGGACATTCAACAGCAGTTAAAAAAGCAAGATGTGCGTCTAGACAAGTTCACTCAAGCTATCGATGACATGAAGAATACCTTTTTTGACCTAAGCAACAAGTATTCCACGCTGCGAGAGGACATTGATAGGCTTACTTCTACTGTAGACTCGATCTGCGATGAACGTGACCTATTGCGTTCAGAGGCCGACGCCAACAAAAGCCGGTTAGATCATCTTGAAGCACAATCCACGCTAATGTGCCATAGTATGGACGCGATAACGCAGCAGGTTACTACCCTGAAGTCCAGTCTTGATAAAAAAATGTGCAATAAGCCTGAAGAGAGTGATTTTTGCAAAGCTCAAAGCTCGCAACCTGCAGTTCATAATAATAATAATAACGTCGAGCTTGTACCGGCCCCCGTCGCGCCTGTGGCGCGTCCGACACTTGCTGCCATTGTTGCTGCAGCGCCCATAACGCCTGCCGCCCCCGTGGCATCCGCCGCCCCCGTGACATCCGCCACACCCGCAACGGCGTCCACCCCAGCGGCTACTGCATTTCATGCACGAGGTTCTCGGTTTTCGGTGAACCAATCTAGTGGACCTGCTCTAGAAAATCGAAAGTCATTGCCGACCCATCAAATAGTAAGAGGCACTGGCCAAAATCATAAATTGCAGTCGATTGGGCCAACCAAGAAAATACATGCCTGCTTTTTCAGACCCGAAACGACTGCGGATTCTATTATAGGCCACATGGAAGAAATAAGCAAGGCGACAAACTTCAGAGTGGAAAAACTTAAACTTCGGCATAATAATTATGCTTCATTTATGCTCACAGTGCCCGAGAGGTACTTTGATATTTTTATGTCTGCAGAAACCTGGCCCTTAGATACGCAAGTTAGTGAGTGGTTTCAGCGAACCGCCGGGCGCGCACATAGATCCCGCCGCCACCCCGCCCCCGGCCGGAGAACCAACAATAAGGGTGACGAAGCCTCATTCGCGGCCACGCAGTAAAAGCAACTCTACCGTTCCTCTGCATATAATCTATCAGAATGTTCGCGGTCTGAAGACAAAAATTAAACATTGGCGCCAGAACGTAACGCAGCTACAAGTGGATCTCGTCGCAGTTACTGAAACGAACCTTGACTCATCGATCGGCGATCCTGAACTTTTGCCTTGTGGGTGGAGTATGCTCAGACGAGATCGAGGATCAAGAG
This sequence comes from Eudemis profundana, assembly GCA_947034925.1. Classification (NCBI taxonomy): domain Eukaryota; kingdom Metazoa; phylum Arthropoda; class Insecta; order Lepidoptera; family Tortricidae; genus Eudemis; species Eudemis profundana. Next base: position 1,978,381 of record OX344800.1, on the reverse strand, counting down.
GTGGGGGAGTGCTGTTGGCCGCGAGATCGGGAGTCACTCTTCGACGGCGGAGTGATCTCGAAACGCCGGGTGGAGAGGACCTCTGGGCCTTAGTTACCCATAACGGCTGCGTGTATAACGTATGTGTGGTATACCTAAAACCAAGTTCTACCGACTCTGACTATATGACATGGTTTTGTCAAGTAGAAGACAATCTCGCTGTTATTAAAAATAATCCCTTCATTATATTAGGTGATCTTAACCTTAACAGCGCTAGTTTAAATGTAAACAATTATTTTAATTATTTCATGACATATTGTAAACTTTCTGATTATAATCAAATTACTAATGATAAGGGTAGTAAACTCGATGTTGTATTAGTATCTGAATGTGAGGGCGCAACGAGAGTATGCACGGCGTGTGAAGGCCTAGTTGAGCGCGCAGATGTATACCACCCGCCCTTAGATATCTCTATCACCGTTAATCGGCTCGGGAGAGATACGGCGCTTGAGCCTAGTAACATCGATCCGGCCACGGATTGGAATTTTGGTAAAGCAGACTTTACTCTTTTATATGACCTAATTTCTAAAGTGGACTGGAGTCCAGTATTGGATGAACAATGCGTCAATGGAGCGGTTGAACGGCTGTACTGTTTACTATATGAATGTTTTGATGCATGTATTCCAAAAAAGAACCGCAGTAGGAGTATGACCAGAAGGTATCCGACCTGGTTTTCAGCCGATATTATTAACGATCTGAAAGTAAAGGGTGCCCTCCATAAAGAGTGGAAACTTACTTGCGACCAGGATGTGTACAGCTCTTACAGTAAGCTCAGAGCTGATATTAAACGCAGGGTGGCTACAGCCTACGACGACTACATTAGTTCTATTCAATGCTTTATTCAATCGGACCCTAGGGTTTTCTGGAAACATGTGTCAAACCTGCGGTCAAAGGGAGGTTTCGAAGCTAATGTCACCTATAACGGTCAAGCTTTCAGTGGACGAGCTGCAGCTGAGGCATTTGCGAAATACTTCAGTAGCGTGTTTCTTCAGCACACACCACAGCTGAACGCTGAACGGGCGGGCTCCGCTGCCAGTGATCGTTTAATAAACATAGCAGGATTTACAAAAAAGGAAGCCAGCCTCGGCATAGATAAATTAAAGCCTAATAGTTCAGTAGGTCCGGACAATGTACCTCCGTACATAATTAAAGCCTTTAAAGAAGAGCTTTCATCCCCATTGGCCCACATTTTTAACCTCGCTCTCGAAACCAGTACTTACCCTGATCGCTGGAAAACATCGCGAGTTACGCCTATTCTAAAGTCAGGGGAAAAATCACAGACGGAAAATTATCGTCCTATCGCTATTTTAAGCTCTTTTGCTAAGGTTTTTGAGAGTGTATTGCATGCAAAAATTTACAAACAAGTCGATCCCTATCTAGATGACGCGCAACACGGATTTCGAAGAGGCCGCTCTGTAAATACCAATCTTCTTTCACTTGTAGACCACGTCGCGAAGAAACTAGATGAGGGAACCCAAGTTGATGTAGTATATCTAGACTTCAGAAAAGCTTTCGACCAAGTCGATAACGATATACTCTTGTTAAAGCTCTCTATGCTTGGTCTTTCACCCTCATTGTTGCGTTTATTTGCCAGTTACCTGAAGGATCGCAAACAATTCGTTCGCCTGGGGTGTTTTGACTCAGATTTGTATCACACAAAATCAGGTGTTAGTCAGGGTTCTCTCCTTGGTCCTTTCCTGTTCACGGTCATGGTTAATGATCTCTCTGGTTGTATCAAAACAGGCAGGCCCTTAATGTATGCTGACGATCTCAAGATAGTAGTCGATATCAAAGCCCCAGCGGATTGTCAGAGCATGCAACGCAACTTAGATGCAATTCACCGCTGGAGCATTGAAAATTGTCTCTATCTCAACACGACTAAGTGCTACATCATGAGTTTTACGCGTTCTACTCAGGGTATAATTGCACAATATACCATAGACAACCAGCCTCTTTCTCGCAGTCAATCCATGAAAGACCTGGGGGTAATATTCGATCCCGGACTCACATTTCACAACCACATACGATCACTGGCAGCCGAAGGTTTTAAGCGTCTGGGTTTCGTAACGCGAATTTGTAATGACTTTACACATGTAAGAGCAATCAAACTGCTCTACTCTGCACTTGTAAGATCCAAATTAGAGGCTAGTTCGTGCGTGTGGAGTCCTTACGAATCAACCTACGAGCTTATGCTCGAGAAAGTGCAGAAGCGTTTCCTACGCTTTCTTTTTAAGAAGATAGGAGGCTATTATCCGCTCCTGTACCCTACTGCCTACCTACAGGGTACTCTCGGGTATAACTCCCTTGCGACACGTAGGCTATTCGATCAATTGATCACCATACTCCGTATCCTGCGAGGCCGTCTCGATTGTCCTGTGCTAGTCGGCGAGGCCTGTCGGCTGTTTGTCCCGGACAAGCGGTCGCGGTTCCGCCGGCTGTGCCTGTTTGCCGTGCCCGTGGCGCACACGGTCGCGCGCCGTAACTCTCCCGTGTGCCGCGCTCTACACGCCCTCAATAGGCTTGATACGCAGCAGCTCTCCTGCGATCTGTTTGCGGATGGCTGGACGGTTGTTGAAAGAGAGTGCCTGAAACTGTGTGAGAGTCTTACCTAGTAATTTAACCATTGACATTTTAATTATTGTTTATTTTGTACTTTTTTTGTATTTGTTTTTATATAGCTAAATTGGAATTAATGCCTTGTTTATGCCTAGTATAAGATTGAATTTAATGTAATAATGTAGACTTAGCTGTAAGAAATTGTAATGACTTAGGATTATCCTGTAATGTTGCATTTTCTTTTTATTCAAATAAATCACTAAATCACTAAATCACTAGCTGGTAGTTCAGGGATTTCATGAAATGTTGGGGGATATTAGTTTACTGGTCAAACCTTGCAACACTTTCACGCTTTTTGACATTTGGGTGTCATCATTATCAGTACTTTTTATCCACTGCTGTACAGTCAATATCAAATAGTCTGCTACAGGCTGAATTTTTTTTCACCGTCCAAATTTTGACGGTGGAGTCTTTCGCGAAAAATAGAAAATACGTGTTTTTTCGGTCAGTATCTTTCAGTACTAAAATATTGAGACACAGCAGCTGAAAGATATCCTAAAAAACATACGTTTATGGATACCGCGGTAGCGCACTGCGCGGGAGACGGCAACGGGTCCCCTCCCCGAGACCCCTACCCCGCTCCCGCGTTGAGTCGTGACAATTTACGCGTCGATACGCTTAATCCTCACGTTACTAATTATTTTTACGGACAGCACATTTTATGGTGAACATTTTTTTCTTCAGAAATGGCATCTTTTATTGATACCTAATGCCTAGGAAAAATTTGGACGGTCAATAAAATTTCACCCTGTATATATCGCAAGTATCGCAACACACCGTGCTGCCAACTAGTGTCACCAATCCGAATCTTGTATTCTATCCTACTGGGGCCACATTAACGGGAAACGCCGTTCACATCGCGACGATGCACGATTAACGTTAGTATAGCCACAACTAACTATACCTACACATTTTGCCACTACATTTATTTATAACCTTTTTTTTCAGGACTGGTAAGTTTCCTTAACTGGCCGCATAGTCTCGTTTGTCGATTAAGTACTGCCACCTACAGTTCCTGCTCGTCTCCTATAGACGCAAAAAAAAACTCGAATCTAAACACGTCATAGAGAAAAACGTCAAAGTTACATACAAAATTCATATACACTTAGTCACTTACTGCGTTTTTACCTGAAGTTAGTATCAGATACGAGTTTTTTTTTTTCAAGTAGTGACTATATGGCGCTTTGGATGTTGCAGACTATTTGATGCTGACATAATATAACCTACAATAATACCTAGGGCAAATCTATCACATACATATCGCACAAATCTATAGGCGCGATTATGTTCAAACTAATATCAAAATGTCTGTCTGTAAACTTTTTACGCATAAACCGCTGAACAGATTTTGATGAAATTTGAAATTATGAGATTTTATCTCAATAATCATCTCTTAAGGGGATTAAAAGAGGGGTGGAATTTTGTAATGAAAATGAATTTAACAAGTCAGGGTTATAAAACTCTTTCTACACCCAGGTCCCAGACGAATTCGCCAAAAGCTGGTACATGGGTACGGTATACTACAAAGTTTACCATAACATTAAAAAAGCGTTCACAAAAACACTTTTAAATTAAATACTAAAGTAGCACGCCAGATCGTTTGTACAACTAACGGCGGAAAGTGTAAGGCAGTCTTAAATTGAAATTAGTCGTAGCTATTAGCCGGAAAGCATTAGGTATTACAGGCTACAGAATAGACCTCATCACTTGTGCTGCACCCAAACGGTATAAGATTCTAAGTCAAAGGAAAATAGCGGATTTTCTTGAGCTTATGGTTGTTTCATTTGTACCTCCATAACAAGGTTCTCAATTGGTTTTTGTAGCCATTTTGGTGTTTTACTACGTGCTCTAGATTCCTTTGTGAAGGCCATTAGAGTGCGACTACGATAACTTTGCAGTACCTCTAGCACAACTGTGACACGCGACTCTTTCTCGCGCGAGATATGCTACCCATCTCTTTCCAATCAATATAGTGTGACAGTGACAGGTGATGCTCTGTCGCGCGAGAAACGAAGTCGCGGCTAGTTATGCTAGACGTACAGAGCGGAACATGGCAACACCTCCATTTAAAAGTCATATTTTCATTGAAATTTGTCTTTCTATAACTGCAGTCTTGCGAGAAACTGAAGAATGAAACGTGTGGCGAACAATTGTTTCCGACAAAAGTATGACTTTTCAAACTAGACACGACCTTTAGTAGTGCGAATAACAATAAAAAAGGGATCTCTTCGAGAAAAATATATTTTAAGCGGTATCGAGTATAAAGTTCTCCACCATTTGTGATAGTGTCAGACAGTTTGTGGACACTCGGATCGGATGGAACCTCATTTACTTAACGGCTGAAACACTAGACGCGTCCGAAGCGTATTTACGCAGACATCTACGACACCCGAGGTGTCACCAGGATTGTTGTAGGTGAGTGCAAGCTGCACTGATTCACAGCGCAGAGTTTGACTGGACTTTTCAGAACAAGTTAGGCTTAGCGAGTCACTTTGCGCCCATTATCGTTAGAGCCCTAGTAACTGGAGTTGCTGTCATTCGACCTGATGGAGTGATCAACATCATCACTAATGCGTTAATGGACCCGATCATCCTTCTCTCTTTTTACTTGTCAGTCTGATCCTCTATACGTTTGCTCTGTCCACCTATATATTTCTGTTTGCTTATCAGTCTGTCTCTAGAGCTGTCCGTGTGTAGAAAACGAAAGGGACGAAGTTCCATCTCCTTTTCTATATGTCTGCCTGTTTGTCAATTTTACTGGCCAACGCTCACCTGTTTTTCTTTCAATATATCACCAGAGCTGTCCTGTTTTCTTGTTCTTAACTCAAGTCTCCCAAGTATCTCAGGCCTCCCTTCTGTCCCTCGGGCCACGCCTGGGAGCTGAAACCTGGAGCAGTGCCACGGGTCGGTTATTAACAGCGCGCCGCACTTGGCAGCCGCCGGTGTGACAAATGAAGCTGACGTATTATGAACAGACCTCTCATATTCCGTACTGGCCAGATGGGATTTTGGCTTGTGATGTTGCTATTTCTGGGGGGAAATAATTAAAAATTCTAGCCAATATCGTACACGGGTACTTTTCATTCGTTTTTGAGCCGTTTCGTGACGAAACTGAAAGATAGTGTCAAGTCAATACATTTCGTGATGCAACGGCAAGTTAGACAGTTACCCTATATTATATTGAAGTACCGCTGAATTGCTCACACACATTCTTACACTCACGGACAATGAATTGGGGTAATTTTCTTTGAACAATTATAGAGAAAATGACCCGGATTCATTGTCCGTGAGTATATTTTACATTCAATGGATTTAGCTGCTATTGGCACATATAGACCACCGCATTAACACCCATTTATAATATAATGCGTTCAAATGACAAGTGCTCAACTCAGAATGTGACGAATACCTACTTGAGTATGGTATCTAGACCTTGAGTGCTGTCAATACAAACATACGCCATGTTCAACAAGAGTAAATATTAAGATTCATCTTAGAATTATTTCGATTGGGCACACTTTCAGTAGTCTATTTCTCGTTTCCCATTTTGTATTTTGACGTTTGGAGATCCTTTACACCTCTAAAACATGTTTTGACAACGGAGGCCCCTTACATCTCCATTAATTTTAGTATATGTCTATGTTTTGACGCCTAGAGACCCTTTACATGTCTAAACATGTTCATTGAAATGTATTTAGTTAAGTAGTTGTTTGTTATATGCCATGTAATATTGTCACAATTATTGTAATGTTTTTTAAAAGAGAAACTGGTGAGTTTTTTTTCGGCGCTTCTTCTCACCAGAATGTCATCTGCCGAAGTGCCAAAAGAATCAGACATGTGAAAGAGCCCTTGAGGCCTACTTGCAGAAATAAATTATTTCATTTCATTTCACTAATAAATTGGTAAATTGAATAGGTAATGAAATTGTTAATTACTATAATAAATTTAGTCCATGACACTTTAGACTAAGACTTTTCACAGATTCTATGAAAAAACACATCACCATCAGTTCAACCCTGATATCCACTGCTGAACATAGGCCTCGCCCAAAGCCCGCTACGACAAACAGTCGCACTTACTAACCAGATCATCAGACTATCTTGAAAATACATGATTTTCCAAATTTATTAATCGCTTCATGCCATCGAAATTAGCATATTAAGTTTTTATACTCATATATAATACAAGAACACTCGAGAAGCACCAAAAAAGTAATTAAGCATTTGAATATTAATTAATAAAGACGGGAGCGACGCAGGTGCGATTCGCGGCATACATATTCATGCTAGGCGCAAGTTGAAGTAAAAATGTCCCCAAAGTTGAGGAAAATTGGCCCGGAGATTAGTCATTAAGCTGGTAGGCTCACGGTTTAGGTACCTATTAAAATTTAAGATTACCTAGTCTTTTATTTTCTTAGACCGACATTGAAAAATTTCCTGAAAATATCAGGGACACTTCTTTATAAAACGAACAACGTGAAACATACATAAAATAATGGCAGCAGATGAAAAACATCAAGCATAATTTTAGGTAGCATATTCAGGCCATTAATATAATAGAAAGTTTCTTTACGATTCAAAGTTTCATAGGTTACCGCCATCTGTTGACGAGTAGTGTTAAACAAAAGTTATAGTTCACACGTTCACCGCTGCAGTGGCGTAGCGCTGTACGTTGTGAAAATGAATCAGAGCTTTTTACTTTAGCTTCCAAAGTACTGTTGACACAAAATATTGCGAAATTTAAATAAAATAAGTATACTAATTATTCAGTTAAGAGCCGAAATCAATGGACTTTAATATAACTGAATATGTGTTTGTTAGAGTAATTTACCTAATAAATACAAGAGTTAATTGGTACTAATAAAATTGTTTACTTAGTTTTATCATCCTATGCATAATAATAAATCTTGCAAGTATAATTTGATGAGGTTATCAATCCAACAAAAAACAAGCCTCACAAGAAAATCCTCGTTTTTCGAAATCCTTTTCACTTTATCTCAAATCCCTATTACACGCGATATTCCCTCACAAAACAAGTCTTAAGATATACCGACATATCGGGCGATCTCAATTTGTTCCGAGCCCGGACGGATAGACCTTGACCTTGCGTGTTGACCTTGGCTTAAGAATTATTACATTTGTTTACCTTTTTTATTTACTTATTTTTGAGAAAGACGATTATTTTCCAGCTGCCGAAATTCTCCAAACAATGCTTAGCGACTTTTATGTCACCTATATACAAATATAATAAAGTGAATTGGTAAATACCTGTAAATAACAAATAAACCAAATTAAAATTGAGCCGTGCACTCAAGTCAAAGGAGATATATCAAATGATTCATGATTTAGAAATGTACTTTTCATTTAACACCACTCAAGATTTAACATTCAAGCTTTATTTCATTCATTTATGAACATCCACTAATACCATAAATGCGGTAAAAGCAAACAAATATAAACTTTATTCACACTCCTTAAGGTTGAAATTTATTTGTCTCGACTGGCAGTGATATGACAGTTTGGATATGAGGTGTAAATTGCTGGAAACGAAAATAAAAATCAATATTTTAAATTTCGAACACGCTGGACTCAAATTTGATTCGACGTATTTCCGTTTAGATGGACAAAATAAACTATACTTTAAAGAAAATATACTTTGCCGTGATGGACTCAGGGTTCAAATTTAAAAATCACAGTGTGAATTATTTAAGACGTTTAGGGTTTTTCAAACAGTAGCATCTGTCGTGGTCAATAAATGTCTCATTGTAACTTTTTTTTCTAATTTTAGAATGTGGCGATGGAAATACAGTCGCGTGCTCTTTCAAGTAAAAACTTGTTTGAAATTGTGTTTGTCATGTTAAATTGGATTCTTATTTGATTTGTGATGATGATTTAATGATATAAGTTAAACGTGTCGTTATGATAATAATTTAATGGTTATGTCTCTGTCATTTTCAGTTAAATTATCTTTTAAGGCAAATCCAATTTATTATGATTTTGATGACGAAGTTACATGAATTTAATTTGAATGAAGATTAATTTGGGAGGTGAGAATATTTTCTAATGAATAATAGAGGGATTATCAAACTGTCAAATTTCGTATGTCAACTTTTTAATGGGGGATTCCAAACGAAATTATGTTTAAGTATTTTTTTTTTGTTTTTGTTTATAATATGTATCTTTTTTTTTTTATCATATCAATCATATATGTTTTTATTACGTTATATGTATCTTAGTTGTTGGCTTATTGCAATAATATTAACAAACCATGAAAATCTGGTCCAGATTCCTAAATATATAATTCCTACACTTAATCTTTTGGGGATTCCCTTGTTTCCCATAAAGTTATAAGTCATACTGTATTGTTACTCATAATTATCGAACGTCATACGGTATTTGTTTGTCTAAAACTGTAATATTTTTAGGACATTTTAAAACGCTAATGTATAGAAAACAATATTTTAGGTTAGGTTTGTTTTATAACAATTTTGAAAACTTAACGGTTTCATAGAAAATAGTTTGGATGACTTTCGATAGTTATGTATGGCTAACAATACAGTATGACTTTTAAAAAGTATCGGAGACACAATAGACCCAATCTTTTGATTTAGATTTTAGTGTCTAAATATTATGTTTAGCTACAGACACGCTACAGACGTCCACTGCCAAAATAGGCCGCCGAAGGGTTCAGTACAATTTTATTCAGACCGCATCCACTGACTCACCGCTACTCTCACGAGGTCGTCTGTCCACCGAGCCTGGGACCATCCCCCACGTATAAAAGGTGAAATTGTAATGGTTGTTTTCTATTTAAGGGTATGTTCAGTATCATATGTAACATGCCCTTAAACGGAAAACAACCACAAAAATTTTACCTTGTATAGTTAGGATTAGGATAGTGCACTCAATGTTGCCCCCCATAGGGGCGTAGCCAGCGACCAGAAAGAGCACGCGTTATGCGAAAGAGAGAGACGATCGGATGCAGTGCGTTCCGTCCGGTAGTCGGACCCAAACGTCAATTTTGTTAGAAAAAAAAAATCTCTACATGTGATACAACATAAAGATGATCCTAGTAGTTGTTTTATTCCCATAACATACAGACCTTCTTTAGGCAAAATATCATTATTATTTCCAGTTATTATATGAATACCTTCTTTCATGGTAATCATTATTATAATTGTACACTTAACAGTACTTATCATGTTTAATAAGTAGCAACATTCAATACCTTATTCATATTATCACATGCACCGTGAAGTCAAGAAGAAATAAAGTTTCCCACAGACTAAATAGGTACTACCGCTACATAGTAATCATACTAACAAACTGCTTAATGCAACGGTTATCTGACTTAATGATATTACTAGAATTAATACGCCTTATTAAAATATAGTAAAAACGATATACAAATGCGATATGTTGCAAAAAATCTTGTTACATAGCTATGTTTGCGGGTGGCGAAATTTGGAACTAAACTCAGTCGGTGCTACTTTGTTCATCGCGTTGGCTAGTGGCGCTGGTAGCGATGGCAGATGTAAGTTTGTAAGCTGGGTCCAGACAGGTATCGTAAAAGGGAAAGACAAGAACTTAGACATTAGCTGGCTTCGGTCTGAGGCATATAAGGAGTATTTTAAATGTGAAATATAAATTTATATTAAGGGAATCAAAATTTATAGGGTACTTCGATATACGTACACGTACGTGGGTGAATCAACTTTTCTTTGTCAACAAAATTTCTTCTTCTCCGACTAAAATTGAAAGGGAATCTTTATTCGGAAGTTTTTTTTAAATAAAATGTATGCTCATTTAAAAGACAGATAATAAAACTACGTAATGCAAATATTTTTTTATTATAATTTCGATACCTTTGGGTTCAATTGGCGTAAAGGACATGTAGGCCTCATGTCCTTTACGCCAATTGAACCCAAAGGTATCGATTTGTTTATTATAACTTGTTTATAAGCAGTGACCCAGCGGACATAGCTTTCCCCCACTTTTGTATGAAAATAAGGGTTCGTCCGCTGGGTCACCCTATTTATTTGTTAAAAACGAGTTTTATTTTTACCTATCCTATCTCTAGATGTAAGATCTTGTTCTATCATCATTTGCATGTCATCTTTTGCATGTTAAAACATGCAAAAGATGAATAAATAAGGAGAAAGAGCAATCTTTGCATAAAGCAAAGAAAAGTTGATTCACCCACCTACAAATTAGTACGAAGCCCTCGGTGAGCGAGTCCGACTCGCACTTGTCCCGGTTTTTATTGACAGACTTCGAATGACTTCGGTAGTATCTGGTGGTACGCGACTATTAGCATGGAATAAGTAATAGTACTAAGTACAGAAGTTTCTCTCTCTATCAAAACTGGCGTTCAGGTCCAACCACCGGACGGAACGCACCGGGTTCGACCGTCTCTCTCTATCTTATAACGCGTGCTCTTTCTGGTCGCTGGCTAAGCTCCTCCGGGGGGGCAAATTTTGGTACTAGCAGCCGCGCGGCGAAATCGCGGAGTGAGCCACTTCGGCTGTCTCATATCAAAACCTAGTAAGTGCTCCAGATCAAATTTTAAAAAGGGCGTAGAAATGTAAACTTAAAAATGTTTTTACGCGCTTTTTAAAATTTGATCTGAAGCACTTACTAGGTTTTGATACGGGGCAGCCGACTTGTGCTATTAGGCTGACAACAGCACACAAGGGCCGCGTCCCGACTTGCCCCAGGCCCCGAATTTCTTGGTTTAACTTCACTCCGACCTCGCTCGGGCCCAGCTAAGTTTCTTGCCGGAGTCTTCTTAGCTGGGCTAGGTTTTAGCGATCCGGCAACTAAAACTCCCATTAGCTCGACACACACGTTCACATAAGGACAGGATGATCCGCTTCATCCTTCCCGCTGGTCCGTTGCTCACTCTGAGTAACCAGCGAAAAGTCAAGATGGCCCCCTAGCCCGATTCCATCGAGGTGGACCGGGACAAGGTGACCTGGTTCGACCCCAGGCACAAGTCCGACTCAACTCGGGGTGGTCCGGCTAGCGACCTGGTTCGACCCCAGAGAACGCCACGGCCGACCACCCGGTCCGACAATCGCTATGCCCATATGGGTTGCGAGTTTGTCAGTGTCTAAAAAAAAGCTATTAGGCTGAAGATGCGTCCGGTTCAGTAACGGCCCATAGTCACTCTTATGCTTTTTTGTGCTTTTTGTACAATTAAGAACACTTTCACAGTTTTATAACAACACTACAAGACAATTGTAGATGTCAAACTAATGTCGACATTTCGATAAAATACGTAACGCAAAGCGACCGCCTTGCGCGATCACGGTGAACGAGTCTACCATCTAGGTTAAACTTAGGTCAAGGATTAAGCGCTCAATTCTAACTTTAAGATAAAAATGCACAACTACCAACTTAACAAACAATTAAATTCCTACGGTTTTTAAGAAAAACAAAACTTTCCGAACTAAATTCATTGATGCCAACATAAAAAAAGTATATTTAATATAGTCACTGCGTGTCACTGGCTAGTATATTTCAAATTAAAAAAAAAGTTTACCATAGACACATACTGTCAGTCATACGTCATATTTGCCTTGTTTGCAGGTTATGCTTAATTTTGTATTTTATATTTTAAAACCTTGTTGTAGAAAAAGTATTGTATGCAAAGTTGTATAATTAAGTCAAAAAACGCTCATTGCGTCTCTATTTGCGATACTCGCCGCTGTCGCGGCTCGTATCGCAACTCACGCAATTCGCATTTTTTGAGCCTTCTTATACAACTGTTGCATAAATACTATTACTACTATTCGCAGAATGTGTATTTCTATTGCCGCTATAATACCATTTTTAATTATTCACGATAGGTAAGCATTTGACTTTGATCTCACCTGTTGGTAAGTGAAGATGAAGTCGATGATGGAGCATTATTACCTATAAGTGCCTATTCAAATAATAAAATGTAAATAAAATTAAAAATAAAATGAGGATGCCCATACAAGACAAACATTTATTTGGTATCTTATTGCCCAATGGTGGTCCGGAACCTTTCGTGTGCGAATCCAACTCGCTCTTGGGTTTCGGGCTCGTTACTGATGCTAGTATCATCAAACGTTCCTAATCTTTGATGTATCCCACACCTAATACTACATAGCAATCGTGTCCCGTGCGTGCGCACGCGCCGGGCTTGTGCCGCGCGCCTTTAACGTCAGATCCTGCGCAGATACAAATCGTTACCTCAGTCATGTTGAAGCTCATTAGGTCCTAATGCGATTTAATCATTCCAGTAGCCTGAGTGATGCGGGAACAAACCGACAAAACTGTTTTTTACGGTTTAGTCTTTACACTTCCTCATAAGTGTTTTTGGAAAAATCTTTACTTAATGTGTAAAGGCTTGCTACGATATTGTCGATGGTCTAGTTCACATTCGTATACTAAGTACAAGAAGTACGCAAATCTTAAAGTTGCAATTTTACTGGCAAAGAAAATGTAATTAGTAGGAGCACGAAATAGGTATTTTGTGGTAGGAGTGTGAACTAGACCGTCGTTGTGATTTGTACCTATTTATATAGATAGATGCGCACGCGCACCTTACACGCGAGATCCTGCGTAGAAACAAATCGTTATGTCATGTTATGAAATATTATGAAGCTCATTACTTCTTTTTTCTACTCCTGTACTGTTATCTGTCTTTTACTTGGTCACGAACACTAATATAAGAACATATATAATATGAGTTCAGAGAAGTCTATACTCTATTCCCCATAACAGCACTAGTGTCGTTATAGCCACTTTACGTTATTGCTAGCAACCACAGACTTCTAAATCTAGGTTAAACTGAGGTCAAGGATTAAGCGCTCAATTTTAACTTTACGGTAAAAATGCACAACTACCAACTTAACAAACAATTAAAATCCTACGGCTTTTAAGAAAAACAAAACTTTCTGAACTAAATTCATTGATGCCAACATAAAAACAAAAGTATTTTTAATATATTCACTGCGTGTCAACTTCATTTAAAAAATAAAAAGTTTACCATAGACACATACTGACAGTCATACGTCATATTTGCCTTCTTTGCAGGTTATGCCTTGTTTGTATTTTATAATTTTAAAACCTGTCGTAGAAAAAGTATTGTATGCAACGTTGTATAATTAAGTCAAAAAACGCTCATTGCGTCTCTATTTGCGATACTCGCCGCATTCGCGGCTCGTATCGCAACTCACGCAATTCGCATTTTTTGAACCTTCTTATACAACTGTTGCATAAAATACTATAATATGAGCTAAATAACTCCCGTGACTTGTTATCGACTTCAAAATTATACTTTATATGTTTCACGCGATATCTTGCGTTCCAGTGTGCGATCAAACTATTTGAATTCCAGATCATTTTCTGGAATTCTTGTACCTTAAAACTGCCCAACTATCTCAAATGCCCCAAAGATAAGGACAGTATTTGAGCATAATGAAAAGGATTTCTATTCAAAATAAGATTACCGATATTTCTATTGTAAATAATATCAATAGGCCGAAAGTGAAAGATCAAACTCAAACACGCACATCATTCAAGACATCTATACACGGACATCATTCGTGAAGTTGTTCGAGCAATTCATTTTATCACAATAACATTTCAACATCGAAAAACAGATAGCAACTCATCTACAGTCCCCATAATCACCTCACAATCTCCGGGGGGCGATTACTTTCCCGTCGATATGAGAAACATTGATTGAGCCCATAACCCTTATCTCTCCAAGCTAGGACGGCTAGCATAAGATGAACGCGACAGACCATGTAAAAGACGATGAGAACGCTTTTTTTACCCTGAATAGACATATCAGTCGATGAGCTCTTGTATGGCATTTCTGACCATTATCAGATATTCAAATCTGATAATAATATTGACGGCAACTGAAGTTAACGGCGTGTAAAGTAGGTCGCCGTCACTTCTTTTTTGCACGCGAGGTACATATATCCTGGATATTCCCGTGGTCACGTTACATGTGCCGTGTGCAAGATAAACAAATGCCACCCCGGTCTTGTGTTAGCCATGCTGAGGTGATATTAGCTTATCTCGCGCGCCGGGATCTTATCACCGAACAAGAGTTTACGTCTTATTCATCGGTCACTAAAATATCGCTCGATTACGGAATAACCGTTAAGTGCATTTATAGCTGACGATTTTACCGATTATAAGGAAATAAACGGCGTCAACTTGTTGGTATATCTTGTTTGTACATGTTTGTAATGAATTTGTTCTCAAAATTTATATTAGGTACAATATGAGCTATTACTATAAAATGGTAAGTACTTATTGGAAAAAATATACTGTCATTGCATGTTTTCGCGTCAAAAATCATTGTTTGTATCTAGTTAATAGTACATTGTGTATCAAGGGCGGTAAGTAAGGAATTACAAACGAGTGTTTGTTACAAGGCCGAGGCGAAGCCGAGGGCTTTAATAACACGAGTTGGTAATTCCTTTACCGCCCGTGGCACACACAATGTTTTTCATCACGCTTGTGAGGAAATCTAATTAAAATAACCTTACTTAACCTAAATAAAATTGTAAAACTGACAGTGACATTAGTGACATTATATCCATAGACAATGCGAATGTCAAGTCACATTCGGAAACCATAACGGTAAAGACCTAAAACGGTTGATTTTATATTTGCAAAATACTGAAATACACTATTTAAACATTAAATTAATGTATCAGAAATATGTGTTTATATGTATTTGCAATAACAGTTCTCTTTAAATAAATATTTCAGTTATAAAAGTTAAAAAAGTAGATTGGCATTTCCTACAAACACGACAAATAAGAGTAAAACTCGTTTCAACTTTAAAAAGAAAACCATTACGCCCTAGGGCGTAATAGGTCATTTACCGCCCGCAGAACCTACGTGTAATGACACCATTTTCGAGCAAATGTGATGAAAATAATTTTTAGGTATAGGTAGGTAGGTATTTTTAGTTATTATTGTATCTTTATTTCAATGTAATTTTTTTTATTTTAAACGTTTGCAAACGGTCTAAGACAGCGGTCGGCAACTTATGGCCCGCGAGCCTCCCTGGCTATTTTGTATATAAAGGTCGCTATATTCAGAATTGTATAAAATCATAAATTATTAACAAAGTGCGGCCCGCGTCAATTTCGTTAGCTACTATGTGGCCCTTGGCTGCTAAAAGGTTGCCGACTGCTGCTCTAACATATCATAGTATGTCATCACCTACTTGTTTCAGATTTCAAGACCTCTCACCTTTTTTCCCTAGGTCGCACTTTTCCTAACATTTTCCATCTTTTCAAATTACTAATAATACATACCTTTAAGATATATAATCATTAGTATTGTAAAAATGGATAACAAAAGTGCATCTATCTCATTCGTCGTGTCGCTTCATGTAAAGACACTTGACGTGTACAAATGATCGGCCGAAACCGACACGTTACGACAGGGTATCGACGCGATCTCTAATCAGCGTTATCAGATGCAATACATCAACGTAATCACTGTTTTTATACCTGTCTTAAGTTTGATGGTGGGTGACGAAAGTTCAAAAACAAGTGAATAACTGACATCAACGTTATCATTGTTCTTATACAAGTTTTAAGTTTGATACTAGGTGATGATGATTAAAATATTGTCTTCGGTTTCCGCGGTTATCACTCACTGTAATAAAACGAACGCTGAAAAGGGTTACGAAACGTCGGCATGTAAAACCGCATCGAAATCGGTCCATCCGTTCGAGAGCTGCGATGCCACAAACAGACACACCGACAGACAGACAGATCTAGACATTTGCGTCAAACGTATAACACCCCTCTTTTTGCGTCGGGGGTTAAAAATGGTCAAAATCGTTGAGCGTTTCAAACGTGTATGATCTTTTGTATGTTTAAAAGTTTTATTTTTCATCATGAGTTGTTTCAATCGGTTATGAATTAGTTGAAAAAACTATCAAGATTTTAAACAAACAAATAGACGAGGTTATTGTTAGCGACTGGCTGCGATGCGGCCTCTTTTATACATTTTACATGCACGCTGCGCGTTCGGAATAAGCCGCTTTCTAGCCAAGTGTAGACATAAAATGATGTACACAACACGGGAGGTAATAAAGAAAGTCCTCGATCGCATATTTGCGATCTCGGCCTTTCTTTGTATTACCACCCTACTTGTGTAATGTGCTATTATGATAACAACTGGCCGGTCGCCACGCAGCAACGGCAATAATTAATTTAATTTCACATTATATTCATCATCATCATCATCATTTCAGCCATAGGACGTCCACTGCTGGACATAGGCCTCCCTCATAGATTTCCACTTAATTCGGTTGGAAGCAACCTGCATCCACCGTGAGCCAGCAGCCTTAACCAGATCATCTGTCCATCTTGTTGGTGGACGTCCGACGCTGCGCTTGCCGATTCGTGGTCTCCATTCGAGAACCTTTCGGCCTCATCGGCCATCTGTATCAAACACACATTACATTATATTATCAAATCCAATTTGTGTTTGTCAATTGTAAATAAACCAAATATTGTTGTTAATACAAAATTTATCACATTAAATCGCTTTGAACTGTGTTTAAGACTTGTTTCCATCATCTCTCGTACTACAGTCCACCGCTCGCTAATAGATATGCTTAATAAAATTGTTTAGTAGCTAAGTATATAGGGGACTTCCAATTCAGCTAACCTTTTTGCCAAAATATGAATGTTTATTTTATCAACAAATATACACAACAGTGACATTTCAAGCAAAACAATTTCATTGAAATAATTTTATTAATAATATGGACAACAGCGTCCACGTGTGTTTTTTTTTATGTTATAAGTGGCAAACGAGCAGACGAGCTGCCTGATGGAAAGCAGTCAACGTCGCCCATAGATATCTGCAACACTGGAGGTGTTACCTATACTTTGCCGATTTTTGAGAGCCCTGTTTATTCGTTTCTTGAAGTACCCCATGTCATAGCGCGCTGGGAACACCTCAGGTGGGAGTTCATTCCACATCCTGCCAGTTCTTGGCAGAAAAGAGCGTGATGCCCGCTTGTTCTTTGTTTGTTTGTTTGAGGAAAATGTATAACTTAACTATATAATTTATTTTGATTTCAGGTAAATATTATGGTGTAGTAGAATGGAGTAAACAAGGTATGTGAATCAACAGTTTACGGCGCCATCTAGAGGATTTACGGACATTTCCTCATACATGACACGTTGCTACTTCTGATGTTCACTGCTTAAGGAAAATGCACATATTGAGAGAAAGATATTATAGAAAAGAGTGATTTTAGAAAAGGAAGTTTTTTGTAAAATACTGATCTGCGATTGACCGCAGTAGTGCCTGATCGTAAGCGACTACGAGGCCGAAGATGTAGCTCACCGGTTCAGTAGATGCCTATTTACTAGTGTATTGAAGAGAAAATTGTATTTGTCAGGAAATACGGCCGCTGGGAGCGAGTTCCATTCCTTGGCGGTATGCATTAAAAACGTTGAAGCAAATCGCTTCGTGCGAATAAATGGAATACAGTCAAAGTTATTTATGTTTAAACAATATGCATTATGTTATAACTTTTCAAAGAACATTTGTGGGAAATTGGATACATATTAAGACGTTCCCTGTCCTGTAGGCTTATGAATCTACGCTTTGTCACGCTATAAATAAATGATAAAGCATCCGTCACCCTCACACACTATTTGTCAGAGCGTGACGGATGCTTTATCATTTATTTATCGCGTGACAAAGCGTAGCATCATAAACCTACTGGTGCCCCCAATGTGGGGTCATGAAGGTTTTTGTCAGGAGTCCGTGCTTCCACTATGGCAGGGTTTTCCAAAGTGTGCGCCGCGGCGCCCTGGTGCTCTGTAGAAAGTAAGGAGGGGCGCCGTGAGTCGATCCTCTATCATTATCTAAAACCACAAAATATTCGCGGGTACCTATAAAGCAACAATAACTATTTTGAGCGAAATACGGTAGCGCGCCATGACGAAGTACTAAACTTGTAAGTGCGCCACGGGCTGAAAAAAAATTGGCAACCTCTGCACGATGGGGTCACTTCCCCATACTAATTGCACAGTTGGGACTTGTGACATTGTCCGATAGTTTTGTATGGAGACAGAGAACGTGTTAAGGATTGTGTGACAGTACACACATACATTTTATTGATTATACAATTTCAATTTCAACATACACAATGTCTGACTGTATGCGTGACTTAACAAATACTCCCAGTGACGCATTAATCTTGTGGGCCGTCAATTAATAAGTGCGTACATAAAATAATAGAATAGATTTACCTTGTTTTATTCTACCGAAGATTTCATTCAACGCAACGCAGTTACAGACATCGCACTTATTTCCTGCACCAGCTGAGTACGATACTAATAACTAAATATTTTTTTACTAAAATAACCCGACCGCGGTGCACTTTAAGTGCATAAAATCCGCAATTTTGTTTATTTTCACAAACTTCATACCCAGTGACGCTCGCACCATCAATACGAATCTAATGGTGTAATCATTTATCAAAATCGGTTGTACCGTTGAGTAGTTACGAGCGGACATAGGAACGGACATACATACATACAGGTTAAACACATAATCCTCCTTTGGGCTTCGCCGCATTCGGGTAAAAATAGAGTTTTGTGAAAATGTGTGTAAGAAAAAGTTACGACAAAACTTGCCCTAGTGTATGAAAACATGGGATTTTTCATAATCAGGCTCAACGAGTGAAACCCCTAGCCGACTGATGGCCATACTTTTGGGAATCCTCTGTATTTTGTAGAACTACGGAACCGGTCCAGAACTACGGTGAACAGTGCACATATTGAGAGAACAGATTGAGGTGAACAGTAACTTATTAGTAAGAGTGACCGCTATCACCGATTTTAAGTCACAATGTTGAGGACATTATCCTTCAGTCTGTACGTAGTGTGTGTTCACTTTAGATGAGTGGTTGATCAGCTGGTTTGTGGTATCGATAATAGAATTGTCGATATTGGTGACGAACGTGTATTTTGGTGTTTTGTATGTGAGGGTGGTGTATACATTGGTGCGGTTGGTGATGCGGCAAAAGATTTCAGCGCGTGAAGTTTGGGGGAAGATGCTGGTGTCTACCCTGGCGTGTGTGACGGCAGGAGTACAGCCCATAATAGGAACAATAGTCCTCATTTGTGTCGCAGACTATGGTCCCGTGTCACTGCTGGACCCAGACTTGGCCATGTTGCCTAATCTAGTGAACTTACTGCTAGCGAATCTGTTCTTCATGTCGATGAAGTCACACCGGCGGGTGGAGTATATTGGTAGAATAAGAGACGCGCGGGCCACAAAACGTGAGATAGAAATGCAACTTCCCCGACACGAGGCCCCTACTCCGTAGTATTTGTCATATGACAATGTGTTCTCGTAAGAATCATAAGCCAAATTGGTTATTCAAATCCATGGATTCGCTTATTGAGCCGATGCCTTTGGTAGGCCTGAGACACTGGGTGTAATTTTCCGTCATAGTGGTAGATTGCAATGAAGGCAACACGAATTTGTTTTCCAAAGAAAAGTACCAATTTAGGTAGAGTTCAAATGAAGAAAATAATATAAAGCTATGGATAGAATATTGTGAATTCATGTCATGACACTTAAGTTCTAAGAGTTTTCTTTGGTCGGATAAATAAAATAGGAACATTAACAAAAGTAAAGTGAAAGATGACGAGGGCGAGGTTTCATTTAAATGTAGTGACGCGAATCATTAATGGGTGTATTTTCAAAGGCACTTTTTTAGCTGTCCCAAGCCAATTAAAAAAAAACCGAGCTTAAAAATACTACTTACATATTTTTTACACATTTTGCACATTAAAATACACCGAGGCATAATAAAATAAACACCGTGAATATAAAAACAACGTTTAAAAAAAATATCAAAACTTCACAAAAGTATGGTGCACTAAGTCTGTGAGCCATGTCCCAGTCGCGGATTTGTTCAAACAATTTCGCATAACTTTGTTTGTAGGAATCATATTGATAAGAATTATACACTATTAGAAAGAATATTAAATAACGCATTACATAGTATAATATTTAACGCGAACGCACGTTGTGTTAACAAGTGGCCGACCATTTTGTCACTGTCCCACGATTAGCGAATTCTACACCTTCGTTCAAACACCTGCAAATATTTGATTGGCCGACGACTATTCCGCCATGTTTTCGTTACTATGGAAACAACCGTTAGTTGTGCTACGGCAATCAAGCAGAACGGACGTGTAACTCTCGCATTTTGGCTACTCAACAAGGTAAATTTCTCTCACGATGTGTTTTGGTTCTATTAAAAGTAATCTCGCTGGGCATCGATTTACGGATGTAAAGTGGCTTTTTTTTAATCTATATTTTAGCATTTAATAGTTAACTGTGTTCTTATTCATACGTAAAAGCCATATATTAATTAAGTATATAGTTTAAAAGTTATCATAAAAATATGCGTTTGTCATCAATCATCATCCTATCTGGCGTTATTTCTCTGGCAGTTTTGTCCAGCGAAATGATGTTTGCCCCAGCGAAATTATTTTTGACTAGCATTTTCCCGCGGCTTCGCTCGCGTTGTTCCCGCTACTGTCCCAAGGGAACTCTTCACCGGGATAAAAAGTATCCTATGTTTCAATCCAGGGCTTGGTCTACTTCCATGCAAAATTTCAGCTCAATCCATCCAGTCGGTACCCCGTTATTAAGTAACAAACATCCAAACATCTAAACATCCAAACATCTTCACAAACTTTCGCATTTATAATATTAGTGGGATTGTGTAAAAGGATTGTGAGCATAATAGAGCTTGTCCTAACTGTTTGAAGTACATAAGAAAAAATGTTTAATTGAAATGTATACCAAAGGACGATGGGCGGACCCAACAACAGAGATGAGTCAGCTAATAGACCAAGCCAACACAATGGATTTTTACTACGGCGACGATCATCCCAAGAATGGGGTTCTTGGAAACTCGTATTTTATTTTCTATATGAAGGGTCTAAAAACAGGCCCTTGCCCTTCAACACCGCACTGCAATCCTTACGGTCACCATGCTCCCCTCATTTTGTAGAGCACTACCGATGTCTGCACCCACTCACCCTCCCCTCTTGGATGTCACTAATGTTCGGGCCCGTGGGCCCTCCGGATGCTGGACGATGCGGAACGCCAGTATTCTCTAGAAGGGTGTATTTTCGCTGGCGTAATTTCTCTGACCACCAATATTTAAAAGATTCCTCCTCACTAGACTGGCATTCGTTGGTTACTTGTTTGAACTTGACTGATTCTACATTGTAACCAAAAGTCCAATTCTGGTGAGGCAGAATCTTCTCAATATTCGCCAATATGTCATGACAGCGAAATGACGTTTTTGAAAATACACCCAAAAGAGCTTCCCGACTTCATCTAGTAGGACGCTAAGAGTATGCAGGATGCAACATCTTCCTGAGGGGGCTTAGCCTACCCTGTTTCCAGCATTCCGGAGAGATCCCCTCCTTTAGCCAGTAACGGGCCAGGTAATGGGCCTTCCCCATGGATGGCCTTACAAGTTCTTTTCTCCCCCAACCAGCCGTTGATTGCCTTTGAAAGGATTCTGCATGAGCCGGATGGAGTACTGCAGAGTCGCCGCAGTCCTGACAATGCCATCGCTCAATGCTATCGCCCTCTGTGGTCTACGCAAAAGGGTTTTGTTTCCGGCAGTGAGAGCCTCTACCCACACGGGTGCCCTATACAGAGGCCATGCTTCGGACAACGCCGGAGTAAAGACGCCGTTTACCGAGTGCCGCGGCAGCACTGACTAACCTGAGAGCGTGTTTAGTGAAATAAAGTTTGAAGCTTCTCCTGCCGTCAAGGAAAAGACCGAGGTATTTTCTTGGTCCCAATCCGGATTCTCGATGCCTGGAGCTGGATCTGTGCCCCACGTGGCGGACCTCTTCGAGGGCCATGGAAGAGTAGCACCTCCATCTTTTCCACGGCGACTTGGAATCCCAGCATATGGATCCGCTCCACCACCAGTGTCGCCATCACTTCGCCAAGCCGAGCAGCCTCTTGATATGTCCGTCCCCGGGTTGTGACGAGCGTATCATTAGCATAGCAAATTACGCTAGCTCCGGGGAGGAGGGGACCGCGGAGCAGCCAGTCGAAGTCAACGTTCCACAGTACAAGACAGAGCCCTGCGGAGCAACGCACCCAACGAGGCGATGGTGGAGCCTCCCGTCTGCGCCCTCCCATCGGACCACTCTTTCCCGGAGGTAGTCCTGCACTATACATGCCGGAGATATCTCGGCACTCCGCGAAATCGAAGGGCCCCCAGTATGGTCTCGAAAGGAAAGCTGTTAAATGCATTCTTGACGTCTAGTGAGATTGACTACCTCCCCTCTCTCAACTAGAACGACACGACCGGAATTGGCTGCTGACTAATATTGGACTGCCCAACAGCCAATGCCGATGTCCTGCTCAGCATGGCTGACGCACTGGATTGACGGACTCGCCGTTCAGAATAAAGCCGCCCGAAGAAGACCTCAGGTGAGTTAGAGGGCTATCACAGTGAGAGTAGTACGAACCTACCGCAGTCTTATGGACGACAGCAGTGACTCTAGCGGCGGAACCTCCGTGTGATCTCCATGCTGGAATGGAATATGCGTACTGCCCAGGAAAAAAACCAACAGAGTAGAGTACTACTCTATGTCACAAGGCGAACACGGAAACGCGCGGGTTGCAAGTACGATGTGGTGTTTCACAGGGGCCTGTTTTTGGGCCCTTCCTATACAAAACAAAATACGATTTTCCAAAAAAAAACCATTCTTGGGGTGATCTTCACCAACATCGTGTTGCGCCTTCGCAACACATTATTAACTGAGACATAACTAATTTTTTTTGGTCTTGGGAACATTGCCCATATTAATTTGCCCATGGTCCATTAAACTGTAATATTTTACTGAGCTCCTACTCCTATTGCATATGCAGGATATCAAATGGACGATAATTTTACACTTACTTACCTAATTGTTTCATGTAATCGTCATTTCTCTGCCAACATCATAATTTCGCTGGCACATTTTTTTTCAAGATCTCATTACAGCTAAAGTATTCATATTAGAATGGTGCCTCATGCAGATTTAGAATCCCAGTTTAAAGGTCTTCCGAAGTGACTGATCATTTTAACCAATATCGAAAAAAAAAATTTGCCCAGCGAAATTACGAAAAAAGACTCGTTTCAAAAATACACCCTAATAATGTGAATACTAAAGTGATGTAGCTATATTTTGTTGCATTGTTATTTTGCACATGTGTCATGAATGTACTAGTGATGAAACCCATAAATCGATCACAGCATGCGTAGGCGCAGGGTCAGTCGCACGCTCACCAATTAGGCTTGTTGCAGTTCATTGAGACCACATTCTTTATACAAAAGGCGTATGTTAAAAGACGTCCTTGGCGGTTACGCCATTTCTGCCTAAAGAGCTGAATCGATGAGTAATGTTCGTCAGACGACAATTAAACATAAAAGTAGATTATTCTGTAACAAGAACCTTGATGAGAGAAGAAAAAGAAACAATAAACAAAATTTAAATGGATCTATAAATATATTACTTGTTTTTTACAATTCCGTACCTGAGAGGCGTAACACTGTAAGTTCTATTGTTTTCTATAATTTTTTTTAATATACTTACTTGCAGTGTTATGCTTCTTAAGTACGGAATTTAATACTTGTTGACGCAAACCCAACGCACTTTATTATTAAACGCTTAAACCATGTTTTATTCATTGGGATTCCATGTCAATCTTTATAAATCAGACTGTAAGTTTATACGAAGTTAGAAGAGGAAAAAGTTAATATAGGTTCGTAATTACACAACTAGATTGGTAATACAAAAAAAGACCGAGATCGCAGATTTTTGCGGCCTGAGCTGCATGCGAGGGACGTTAATATGCGATCGAGGGCTTTCTTTATTGCCTCGCGTGTTGTATACATCATTTTATGTCTAACATGGCCAGAAATCGGGTTTTTCCGTACGCGTAGCCTCGTAACTACCTGGCCTCGCTGTAGCTCGAACATCTATATGTATGTACTCGGCCGGCAACCCCTTAACTTCCCGGCCTCTGGTAGTAATGTACTATTAAACATAATTGACACGATTCTGAAAATGTGCTTTGTCAAAAAGTGTCTCCATGATATTTCTCCACCCATTTTATATAAAATAATACCTTAACTCCATTATTAGAATTTCGAAAACCCAATTAAGGTAAGCAGATGAATCAGCGCCCTCTTTTAGTAATTAACGGAAACATTTTAACAAACGTTAATAGGCCTACAAAACTTGTACTGACGGACTTTGCTGGCCTACGAAAATAAAAGGGTTTAAGTGACAGGAGTTTTGTAATAAGTTACGCTCTAATATTATTCATTTGTGTAATAAATTTTCTCCCAATATTTGCTAATTAGATGTTTGAATTTGTTAGTTCAAAGTATTCGGAAATTGTCTTACAAGCTTAAATGTTTTGTTTGATGTTACCTTTATAATTAAAAGAACTGGTCAAGTGCGAGTCTCTACTGTTTTTTCTCTAATATTTAGGATGATAATTCTTATCCCATTATTTGGGGTCGGGTCTCCTTACTTTTCTGCGCCAAGTCTTGCGATCTTGGGTTGTCGGTTCGGGCAATTGGGCTTTTTTGAGGTCTCTCTCAATGTTATTCCACCAGGTAGATCGAGGGCGGCCTCTACCTCTCTTCTGCTCTGGTAGATTCAGCGCAATTTGTTCCACCTGATCTTCGACTCTTCTTTTGACGTGTCCATACCAACGAAGGCGATTTTCTAGGATTTTATCCGCGATTGGTGATTTAGGATGATAATTAATAATTGAAAATTATTACAGATTTTTCCGATTTTAAACGGTTTTATTTTATATTTTATTTGTAGCCTGACAAACTTGCAAGCCAAGTACTGGCTGTTGCAAAAATTGGACCCGTACTTTCTGTTTGGTAACTTCGAAAATAATTCTTATTTGGGTAGTTCTCTGCGATTTTATACCGTTTTGCTTGCTTCATTACCATCGCCACTATTATTGGCCGTTTTATAAAAGCAATCAGGATCATTATGATAAAAATAGCAGAGGCACGCGACTTCTACAAGATAACCGAAAACGACTCAATAGTTTATGGGGAGCTCATCCATAATGTGGCGATGGTAATGATGCAATTGGTGCGACTGTTTAGTCGCAGAGAACTACCCATTTATTCCATGAAATCCAGTAGTCGAAAAAAAAACATTTTTGTAAACAGTTGCGTCATTTGTCCTACCTGAAAAATGAGTCTTTTTAAAATCAACTTACAATTGCTAGGTTTTTAAAACGTGTACGTTTGTACTAGGGATGTCCGCTTCAACATCCGGATCCGGATCTGTATTACTTTTTTTTCTCAGAAGTTGAGAAGAAGTAGATGTGATATCGTCATTATCATCATTTCCTAGGGGTCATCCACAAATTACGTCACAGGACTTTTCAGGAATAGTCGCATGCTGCATGTCACTATCAACTTACCCCGACCTTAGGGTCAAAAATAGATCGAAGAACCATTGACCGATGGGGCGTAAAGGTTCGGAGACTGAACTGAAAAACATAGCGTAGATCGCCTCCAAGATACAAGATAGTCTGATCTGTCTGTCTAGCATAACTGGCCGCGACTTCGTTTCTCGCGCGACAGAGCACCACCTATCACTGTCATACTATATTGAGTGGAAAGAGATAGGTAGCGTTTGTCGCGGGACAGAGTCGCGTCACAGTTGGGCTAGAGGAACTGGTTAATGTCGCCGAAAGTCGATGGATGCATGCGACGTCTTTTTACCCAACTGCGGCGAAACCCAAAAGAAGGGTTTTGTGTTTGACCTGTATGTATGTATGTAAATAAGTATCTATGTATATCCGTTTTTATGTCCACTCGTAACTACTCAGATTCGTCTTGATGGTGCGAGTGTTACTGGGTATACAAAATTGGTAAAAATAATGGCGGATTTATGCACTTTAGTGCGCCGCAGTCAGGTTTTATTTGGATACCTATGTCTAAAAATTTATGTCTACACTTCTACAGGTTGAACTGGTGATGATCGTGGAAGATAATTTTTATATCTGTGTAGTCTTTCTCTTCAATCTCGTATAAAATTATACATATATTCTCTATGTAGACCAAGACCTCAGATGAAAAAACATCCAGAATGAACCCCCCCACCCGGAACTCTTCCCACCCCTAGCTCCTAGACAGACACCTACACAATGGCGGCTGAGACAATGCTCTGAGCTGAGACGCGTGACTCCGTGGCGTCACAATGGTCACATAGTGTTTAAGCTGATTAATCGAAATGTCATTTTTGTGGAAGTTAATTCTGAATCAATCTCGTAGAGACTCCGTGCGTGCGAATCTTTTGACCTATGTTCAGCAATCGACGTCTGCGGGTTGAAATGATGATTATGGCAGTTTTATTTTATTTAAGAGATTACAATAATACACACAACAATAACATAACTTAAACTAAACAAAAACAATAATAAAACTATAAAATAAGGCTTAAAGATAAAAAATCTGCTCCAAGTCGCCGTCAGCGGGTAGCGTGCCCAGAAGGCTGGCCGCATTGCCACGTTGGATGGTAATACTTATCCTTTGGGCAAAATAAAGGCCAGCCCTCTGTTCACCAGTGGTGTCTATTAGGCGCACCGACAAATCTTTATAGAGTCGGCGCGCACTTGGTCCCCATGGTCCAAGTGTTTCGACCCCAAACGCCAAAAATTATGGCAGTTAATTTTTATGTTTAAGTACCTACAAAGTATGACTTTTCTACGGAATGACGAACACATGGATTCTCAATCTAGGCCGAGACCTCTCAGATATCAAAACGGCCAGGTTGGATGTTGTTCCGGAACTCTTCCCACCCCTAGCTCCCAGACAGACACCTACACAATGGCGGCTGAGACAATGCTCTGAACTGTGACGCGTGACTCCGTGACGTCACAATGGGCCCGTAATCATAGTGTTTGAGCTGATTAATTGAAATGGCTTTTTTGTGGAGGTTGACAGCGCTTGTTTTGTTTCAGTTAAGCTTCTGTGTTGGATATTTTATTTGTTTTACTTGGGCTTTGCCTATTTAGTAGCTTGGTGATATTTATTTTTGTATCCTAGAAAAATATTTAATCGTCACAGTGAAAGTTAAGAAATGCGACGGCATGTAACTTGCGTACTGTAAAAAATCAGTTTAATTATTATCCAAGTACTTTAATAAATGTGAAAGTTTGTGAAGATGTTTAGATGTTTGTTACCGATACTGAATAACGAGGTAATATTGAATGGAGATGAAATTTGTCGTACAAGTAGAATAAGAATAGAATAGGGTATTTGACCACAATCAAAATAAATTCATTAACTCTAACCAGCAAATTACGCTTCCAAAACAGCCCGGATAAAATCATTCAAACTTATTTTCGTGCCATCAACGATTTTACAATGACGAAAACTAAAAATAAGGCACCATGTTGAGCATGACGTCACAAGATAGTATTTCATACTAAACTGCATACTTTCGGAGCGTTTTGACACTTCATAAAAAGAAGCTGATTTGAACTGTCATCAAGTAGCCTATTGAAACATATTTATACTTTTTATCCCGGTAAATAATTCCCTTGGGATATTAACGGAAATAACACAGGTAAGGTCTTATTATAATAATAGAACCTATGTAAGGTAAGGTAAGGTAGTAATGTTTGGTAGGTAGTAGGTATTATTACCTGTTTCAATGGCTACTAACATAAAGTTAATTTATTGCGTGTCCGTCAAGATAGCGTACACCGTAAAGATATTCAGAATCTGATGCAGCCAATAAATAGTACCCAAATAGTACCGAGGAAATACCTAGGTAAAAAAATAGAACCCTTAAACTTTTCGAAATATAAGGCCTAATCACGGTGTACGCTACCGGGCGTCAAGCTGGTACACCGTTTGTATCTCGAGAACGGCTTTGTTTTTGGAAACGCTTTTTATCTCAAAAAATAGTACTCAAATAGTACCCTAGGGCCCTACAATTTCATTTCTGTAGCTATCGTAGAAGCCGAGATATAGTGAGCTCTTTCTATAAGAAATTCCCGGGTACGCCAGCTTGACGGTGTGAAATTTTGAACACCGTTTAAGTCATGGCATATCTCGGCGCGATTTTTCTATACAAATCGATGATTCTACATACAAAGTTGAAAATCGCTGAGTCGCGTGTCGCCGCGATTCGCGCTGCAGTGTGAGATCCGCCTTTTTCTCCAAAAAAACATCGTAAAAGCTATAACGTTTCATGCTTTAATATACTCCAGAGACCGAGTACTATCAGCTGTAAAAATATCTGCAACTAATAAATTAGGACCTTATATAAACTCGGGTTAGTTACACTATTTATAACTCGAGAACGGGTGGACAGATATTTGTAACATTTGGCTTTTTGAGTTTGTCTCTGTCCCGAATAACAGAATAGCTATTGAAGCATTTAAAAATTAAAAAAATCTGCGGAACGAAGTTCGCCGGGACAGCTGGTATTAAATAAATCTAATCAGAACTAACAATATTACAATTAACTCTCGAAAACAGCTTCCCGCGCGTAAGAGCGACTGGTCGTAAAGGTGCGGCGCGTAGCGTTATGGTCGTCATATAACCGCTGGTTTACAGTAACCGCCGCGGCGGGGCGCGCCAGTGTCGTCAGCTCTACACAGCGTGTTGTATTAATTATAAAATAAAGTTATAAGACTCTATGACAGCACAAAAAGGTAGGCAGTAAGTAAATAGAAAAGAAAAAGAAAACACAAAGAAATCTCGCTGTCACAAAAAGGTACCATCTGAGAATAATGCCAACTCTAGAGCCGGTGCTGGTCTTCCGGTAGAACCAGACATGGGCGACGTCACAGCGAGGTATTCGCTCGAGCGTTCCAGAATATGAGATATTAGATATGTTGGTTTGATAGAAATTAATCGAGATCGTAAGAGCTCGCGACTGGCCGTGAAGGTATAGTCGTCATATAACCGCTGGTTTACAGTAACCGCCGCGGCGGGGCGCGCCAGTGTCGTCAGGCCTATACAGCGGGTTGCCTTTTTGTATTTTTTTTACACAAATATAACATATCTTAATCCTGGTCGTTAATTGATAAATGAAAAACGATTAGCAGTTACGCAGTTTAATTTATTGTACCTAAATTAATTGCGGGCACAGCCGCCGCGACATGGCGTTGGTTGATTAGCTATACGAGTATAATGTAGTAGATAGTATTTATAATTGCATATAGGTAGTATAATGGTGGATACAATGGATTTACTTTATTGGTGTTTTTTTTATGTTACGTGTTAATATTTGGGCGAGTGTTACAGTAAAAGAGCTTTTATCAAAATTCATGGTTGAAAAGGAAGATAAAAGGGTAGCTCTACTAGCGTTTCAACCACACTCACATTTCTGATCGCACTTTTGACTATTTCTTTATACGGCCGGATAATCATTTTATGTTAATTTTTAGAGATACTTGAATTCTACAAAATAACCGAAAATGGTGATTACAAGGACCTTACAAGGAAATTGTCATAAATAAAATAAAAAATAAAAATTCTTTATTTCAGACCATAGATCCATAGTAGATTAGAGAGATATGAGTTATGAGATAAATGCGACCGATAATGAAAGCGTTTGAAATGTGGTGCTGGCGAAGGATGGAAGGTATTAGCTGAATGGAAAAGAAAACGAATGATGATGTGTTGCATCTGTTAGCCGAACTTGAAGTCTCGACGAGTTTCCCAAAACTCTCACCTATGGCGCTGTCAAGGTGGCACTTAAGAGTGCTCCTGCGGCGGCCGCCCAGTCGTCGGCTACATGCGTATGGGACTGCCATAGTTCTGTGTCTTTGTAAACGTTGTATTTTAATTATAAATTATTTATATATGTACATTTTGTGTTTCCCTTCTGAGCCTAATTAGGATCCCGTAACACATCTAATAGGCGAAAAGAGAATGTTACTGAAGAATATTGAAAATAGAAGAGGAAATATGTTGGGGCACCTGATACGACATGACAACCATATAAGAACTAAGCATAATTGACGGCAAAATAGAGGGAAGAAGAGTCAGAGGAAGATCGAGGCGTGCGTTTATGGATCAAGCTAAAGAGAAAATCAATGTGACGTCGTATCAGGAGCTCAAGATGGCAGCAGAAAAAGAACGGAATGGCGGTTACTCCACCGACAAGAGCAAATCTCTTAAATGTATGATGATGATGATGAGTGAAAACGGTTGAAACGCTTGTAGAACTGCAAAAATATATTTCTAAAAGTCACCATCTAGTCAAATGTTATGTTATGTCTATGTCTATAGATGTTTCCTATCTATTTAAGTATGTACATATTTATCTATATGACCAGGAAGGCCTAAAACCTTTGGGTTCCGGATCACCTTTGGTCATCTTAGTGGTATGGTCCAATAATTATCCAATAATCCAGTATCCGCACCAGTTTGAATACTGGTGTGTTGCTCTTCATGCCTTTCTTTACACACTCTAAATGTCGCGTTGATAATAAAATAAGTTACACGATACATTCACTGAGATGGGCACAATAGCTTACATTTTCAAAGAAGACTGACAATCCATCCGTCAACATCATATTTCCTCATTTTAATCTAAACTGCCTGCATTACTCAATAACCACATTTTTACTAAAAAAAACCCGACCGCGGTGCACTTTGAAACTGCATAAAATCCGCCATTTTGTTTATTTTAACGAACTTTATACCCAATGACAATCGCACTATCAAGACGAATCTAATGATGTATCATTTATCAAAATCGGATGTGCCGTTGGGTAGTTACGAGCGGACACAGGAAAGGACATACATACATACAGGTCAACACATAACCCTCCTTTGGGCTTCGCCGCAGTCGGGTAAAAAGGATCTAATACTAGATGGTCAGTCATAACTAGCGCCCTCTCTGCGACTTTATCCAAGCCAATAATCAGATATTTTTGGCTAATGTAACGCTGTTATTTTATCACGATACGACATATATAAGTATGTATATAGTAGTCTAGACCCATAATACAAGCATTCCTTATTTTGGGGCTAGATCGATTTGTGTAAGAGGTCCCGTGATATTTATTTATTTTACTGACTGGTTAGAAGCAGCCTGTACATAATAAGGTAGTCGTCCCGCCATAAAGGGCCTCGTCGGTCTACTTACACTTATACAGGATTTGTAATGAGGAAACGGCTGATTCACGATTATTGCCAACTCCGGGGTTAAGGGTGCTTTTCCAACACAGATGAGCTATGCAGCTATGCTGCAAATCAAATCAAATCGAATAATTTATTTGCAGTTAACAACATACTTAAATGCATGCAAACACAATTTTAACAAGTAGCACAATACAATTATCACTGTTAAATACAGTAAATTATAGTCAATTACGGTTATAAATGTCAAAATTATCAAAACTTAAGTAAAATAATGTGTTAATGTTCTATTTCAATTATAATTCCAGTAATACAGATGTCAGATAGTGCAGGTACATGTCAAGTAGCTAGAAATTACTTACCGTAAGGTCGGGGTACTTTGGCCAAATGTAGGGTAACTTTGCCCTCCTTGTAAATCACATATCTCAAATCTATAGGGTCTGATAATAAACAGGAATGGCCAGCTAAAACCAACCACATGGCAAAGTGCCGTAATTTAAATGCAATAATCAGACCTGGACCCAATTAATCCCTATGGCCAAAGTTACCCCCCAGGGCGAAAGTACCCCGACCTTACGGTAACATGAAAGTATTAATCAAAGATGTGAAACATAGAAATATATCGAGGTAAAAGGAAAAAGTGTATGTACTCTGCACGCCGTTAACTTCAGTTTCCGTCAATGTTATTAGAAGATTTGAAAATCTGATAATAATGGCATATTTAGAAGACGGATGAGGACTAAGAAAAGAATCGAAAGTCAGCTCCCAATAGGAGATAAAAGTTTTGAAATCTTGACAAGTGAACACTTGACGTTATTTAATATATAATGTATTTATGATAAGTTGACTAAAACAGAAGTTAAGTAAAATTCCCGTAGCAAAACAAAACCGAAATAACTGTTTTAAAACAGGATTTTTCAAAAATAGAAACAGTTAAAGCGATTTTATGTGTAAAAAAATAAAAAATGCATACAAATATTAGTCTAAACCGGGGCAACAAACACTCGCCGATGGGCTTAACCGCGCCATAACGGAGCGAACCGAAAACGAAAAGCGAAAATTCAATTACGAAAAAGGCGATCGTTAAAAGCGAATTCGAGAGCGATTAAAAAAGTGTCGCTGCTCATGATTGTGATGGGGTCGGAAACTTTAGGATTGGTCGCTACTGGGTCATTTTCAGAAAAAAATATCCTTAGTTAAGGGATTAATTTAACAAAATGTTGACCGTCCGGCGTCCGCTGACGAAAACAGCGGACGCCGGACGGTCAACATCTCCAGCGTCTCCTGAGGATGCCTCCTAGAGAGGCGAAACACGTGTCGAGTATTGTATTTTTGGTGGTGGTTTGTTGTATTTATTTGCTTTTTTTTTCGATTTGCATGTAAATGCATGAAAAAATACGCAGGTAATTATAACGGGCTAGCATTAATTGTCTAACACATTATCATATGCGATAAAACGTGTGTTGATGAAACAGAAGTTATACCATTTAAGGTACCTACTTAAAATAGGTATTCCGCGTGTCTCCAACTCTTGTGCCCCTTGGCCGCGGAAGTGCAAAAAGCATAAAACCTGCAGTGCGTGGGCCGGCCATAAACAAAGCAACAGCTGGGTTGGATGTGGCAAAAAGTTGCCGCGCGGAGCAGACTACTGCGGATGCGGTACGCAACAGTTGGCTTTGTAGCATTTAGAATATAAATATAAATAATTTAAAAAAATCGGCTGGTCTACGGCGATACAACTCTTATGTTTGATTTTCAACGTTTTGGCACCATTGGATGCACCCAGCAAGATCTCAATGAAGATGTGAATAAAGAAAAAAATGTAAAATATTCTTAGTCAGTAGTCTTTTCATTCATATTTCCTCACACTAACACCTGGTACCTGATCCTTAAATCAATTGTTTCTATCTTTCATATTTTCAAAAACACTGAATTAACTGGAATTAAAACTGACTTTATTTGCCACATCCAAAATGCCCCATAACCCCGTAAGTTACAGGACAGCACCCAGTGGCCATTTTCTCGTTCGCGTTCGATACTGTGACACTAGGATGCTTTTGGTTCGATTTCGTATGCTAATCACACTCACACTTATATTATAATTGTGAAAGTTTGTGAAGATGTTTGGATGTTTGGATGTGTGGAACGGGGTAACAACTGGATGGATTGAGATGAAATTTAGCATGTAAGTAGACCAAGTCCTGGATTGAAACATAGGATAGTACTTTATATCCCGGTATAGAGTTTCCTTGGAACATAAACGGGAATAACGCGGGCGAAGCCGCGGGAAAATGATTGTTCAGAATAAATGCAACAGAACACCCAGATTATAACCCATAGGTATGTGTGTCGTTTTCAAGCAAATGGCCACTTTACCGTTAATTAATTGCAACGATTTTTGCATTTCCACAATTTCTAGAATCTTATAAAGTATAGATAAGTAGTAAGGTACCTAAGTTTAACGGTAACTTTTGCCTAGGAACGACACAAATATGTATCCAGTTACATTGCTTTATCCAAAAGCACTAACTTTACGTTGCTCACTGTGTAAAATTCGCTGGAGTAACTGCCTTACCACACTTTTTGTGAGCGAACTGCGGGCGAGTTTCCATACAAAACCAGTCGCGGCGACATTTGTATGGAACTTCACTTCTGACTCAAACTCAAACTCAAACTCATTTATTTCTGTAAGTAGGCTTCAAGGGCTCTTTTACATGTCTGATTCTTTTCTTTTGGCGCTTCGGTAGATGACCTTCTGGTGAGAAGAAGCGCCTGAAGAAACTCACCAGTTTCTCTTTTAAAAACAACATTACAACAATTGT
Source organism: Eudemis profundana (assembly GCA_947034925.1). NCBI lineage: Eukaryota > Metazoa > Arthropoda > Insecta > Lepidoptera > Tortricidae > Eudemis > Eudemis profundana. The sequence continues at coordinate 1,943,675 of OX344800.1, read as the reverse complement.
GACATTATTACATAAGATGACATTTAGGTATAAAATGCAAGAAGCAAATAACTGGGCACAGTTTTTTTTACCTTTTACCGAGAGACGTATATAATCTCCGGATCCATTACATTACAAAACTCACCTGCCAATCACAAGTGTGACAATGCCCTAAGTAAATGTTGAATTTATTTGCCGCATCCAAAATGTCCGACATCTGAGCAACAAAACCCAGTGGCCATTTTCTCGTTCGCGTTCGATACAAGCACCGCGACACTCAGATGCTTGTAGTTCGATTTCGTATGCTAATTCAGACTAAAAACAAAAAAACATCCTGTATATTTAAAGTTATCGTTTATTTCTTGCGTCGACTCCGCTGCCCAAAGGTTGTCTGGAAAAGATCGCTCTTCAGCGATAAGATTGCCTATTGTTTACCATTTTTAGGGTTCCGTAGCCAAAATGGCTAAAAAGGAACCCTTATAGTTTCGTCATGTCCGTCCGTCCGTCCGTCCGTCCGTCCGTCCGTATGTCACAGGCATTTTACTCAAAAACTACAAGACGTATACTGATGAAATTTGGAATATAGATGTCTTGTAGATGCCGCAACTAAGTTTGTTAGTTAAATAATAAAAATAAAAAAAATCTAGGGGGGGCACTCCATACATGTAACAGAAGCTAAAAAAATTTTTTTCACAAAATGTCAACGTGTGGTACATAGTTCGACAGCTCTTTTGAAAACATTTTAAGGTTCTTAAGTAATGTTTTTGATTAAGTGAATACCTTTGGAAATAATCGCTCCGAAAGTTGTGAAAATGGTGTCCCCCCCCCCCCCCTCTATCTTCTAAACCGTGTGTCCGAAAAATATAAAAAAAATTGCAAAGATAACGCTCAATTAATACTTTCAACGAAAACTATTTCCAATAAGATCGGATTAACTGTTTTTGAGTTATTGCCGATAAACTGCGCATCTCAACAAAAGGACGTAATTGCTATGAAGATACGCTCTTTTGTTGTTGTACTTGTTTTACATCGTATTTTTTACCTTATAGTTACGGCTATGGAACCCTACACTGAGCATGGTCTGACATGCTCTTGGCCAGTAATTTTACATACATTTGCACACTTGTGTTTTAATGCCATTACGTAACAGTCACATTCTATAACATCCTCAACAAAAGCCCATTATTATGGTAATGCTTAAAATCAACAACCTTGTCCTTCTTTATCTAAGCAGGTACATAGTTTAGTTAACTATGTACCTACTTAAAATTTATATCATTAAATTGTCTGTATATATCAAATAAGAAGGTAATACATTTTATTAGCTTCTTATAAATTATACATGGTTTTAGGAAATGCTAGTTTGCGTCGAAGTGACCAAATTTATTTACCATTAAACAAAATGGTACAGGTACAGGGTGTCTAAAGAGGTAGTGTCCACCGGTGAAAATAATAGGCGCCTTAAATCGCCCCGATAAATGTCCAACATTTTTTTACGAGTTATGATCTCATTCTTATCATTAAAACTGTTTCTTGTCACATAAACTCCTGGTGTCCGAGCAAACCAGTGTAAAAAAGCTAGTTAGGTACCAAACTATAAATTCTTGAAAGCGATCCCATAGCACGCCATTGTCGAGCCTCAGAAGGTCATCATTGGTTTCGTTTTACATACTTTATTGAGACAAACGGTCTTACAACCATTCCGCAACTAAATGACGTAACCGCCTTTGTAACAAATGACTTATGACCTTTATAAGCAGCGGAGAATGTAACGAGAGGTTTAATTGCCCATAAACGCGACGTACGCGCAGCTTGTAAAAAGTGGTTCAGATGAAATAAAGTATAGGGTTGCCGTTGTTAACAAGATTGCAATAAATCATGATGGCGACATCATTTTTTGCGAGCGTTTCCATAGTGCTTTCATTCTGTGTTTGGTCAGTGGACTTTTAGATACCGACAAGCGGGGTTATAAGGGATCACGGGGTGAATAAGGATGGCCCCGGGAAACACATTTTCCTGATAATTTCTTAAGGACTACCTTCCTTAGTAGGTAGTTTTCCTTAAAAACTACCGAACTAAATAGGTCGTTATTAAGAAATTATCAGGAAAATGTGTTTCCCGGGGCCATCCTTATTCACCCCGCGATCCCTAATAACCCCATTTGACCCGGTACATAATAAGTAATAGTACTACATAGAGAAGTTTCTCTCTAACAAAACTGACATTCGGGTACGACCACCGGACGGAACGCAGCGGATCCGACTGCCTCCCTCTATCTTATAACGCGTGCTCTTTCTAATCGCTGGCTAAGCTCTTCAGCGGGGACGAAATTTGGTATGAGTAGCCGCGCGGCGGAACCGCGAAGTGAACAACTCTGCTTGAGTTGAGGCAATCTGTATTTCGCATTGCTTCTACAAAAGTTGTAATATACTTGTTCTTGCAAAAATATTTGACACCACTCTCTGTTATGTTGTGTCACATATTTATGTGGTGGTGTGGTAGGTGAACGCAGTGTGGGACGCCCCCCGGCTAGATGGAGCGACGATCTGCGCAGGGCGGCTAGCAGCAACTGGATGAGTATAGCTGATGATCGAGCAAAGTGGCGCATTTTGGGAGAGGCCTAGGTCCAGCAGTGGCTGCTGCAGGCTGATGATGATGATGTTGACATATTTATGTATATGCATACATAGATATGTCAACATCATCATCATCATCATCGTCATCGAGGAATGCTCCTCGTCTCATCGTCATAATTGAAATCTTAATCATCGTATGGTTATACTCGTATACATGCCATCTACACAAACGGTCACGTTTCGTTTCTCATCCTGTTTACGATCTCACGTTAAAGTATTACACATTAATAGTCTTGTATATCTCGAATTATACCCCCACATTAAATAATGTTGCCGATTCATAACATTAAATACACCAATTAAAACAGTTTTCAGTCCAATTAAGCCCGTGGAAACGTATTTTATTTCACTACTTTTGGCTTTACGCAAAATTAGACGTGTAATTGCGTTGCGAACACGAGTCTGACGTCACGCCCGGTAGCATGGAGTAATTAAACTGGGGTTAATATTAAATTTGTTTAATTACAGATTGTAATATATCCAATCATTCATATTTGAAATAGCTCATACTATAAATAGCTTAAATATCATCGGCTTATCATAATCGTCATTTAAACCTGGACATAGGTCTTCCCTACAAACTTCCACAATGAACGGTCGACCCCTTTAGCCTCCATCGACTTCCCGTGACCTTTAAGGCCGTGACAATCTTGTGTGTGTCTGTGTGTGGGTGGGGGGGCTTTGTCTAAGTTCTTCAATAAAAACTCCAGTTTATTTATTTTTCATTTTGGCATTGCAGCATTTTATTAAAACATGTACTAACTGTACATGTTTTAATAAAATGCTGCAATGCAGTAATTAAAGTATAAAGACAACCAAGTAGTACGACTTCAGCCGTTTAGGAGCACGCGACACGTATTTACACAGACGCACGATGCGCGTGAGTGAACGCCATACTGTGGCAGTCGCGCGCAGTCGCAAATGCTTGCCTGTGTTGCGTCCGTACACGGCGCGCACACATGCGCGCTCCCGATGTACCTTTTGTTCGGAGAAAAACTACCGTATACCGTGGTTAGGTGACTGTACACGGAGCCGGTAATATTACCGATAGCAGTCCTCAAAAAAACTGCCAACGTCACATCACTAGGTCGATACAGGGAAATATTATAAAGAGGTCAATTTAAAACTACCCAGTGCATACCTCATAAAACAGTCCTCCAAATAATATTTCAGGCTAATCCGAACGTAAATAAAGGCGACTACACACGAACGCGCGGTATAAACTCGGTGAACGCGGGCATAAATTAAAACAGGGGTCGCGTGAACAGGCCACTTTATTTGCGGTGCCTAATGGGTCGCTGAAATAACTTAACCTCCAGCTATTTACGAACGTTTCATACATTCGATAAGCACTGTTAAAAAGTGCGCAAAAAATTGTTTATGTTTGGGGAATATTGCCAGCACTCTTTTTATTTATTTGACATGAATGGCCCGCCCCAACCTGTATGCTGATAAATGCTCACTCTGAAAACCGTCTGTTATGTTTGTACGATAAATCAATTCTGATAGTTCAAAATTATGAATACAGTTCACACAAATTCTACGTCTGGACCATACCCTATTTGGTCTAGATCTCATACCCTATTTGTTGCGAAACTGAGCACTTGGGCCAATATTCTATTTTGTGCCTAATATGAAGCTGTAACTTTATAGACACTTTTACAAAATTGCAGATCTCTTGTAATATTTTTAGTGCAGTTTTACGTTAGTTATCAACCAGGCCTCAATGTTTATCATGAATTATTTCGATATTTTGGGCTTTTTATAACATAAAAGTCTCATTTCTTACTCGAATTACGTAACCAGTCCCCGTGTCGCCTCCAATTTAGGTAACCTATGGGCATTTTCGTAAGGTATAGAAGTTGTCATGGAATGCTGCATTGTCAGTTTTTAGGTTTCCGTACCAAAATGGTAAAAAAGGAACCCCTATGGTGCGACTCTGTCTGTCTGTCTGTCTGTCTGTCTGTCTGTCCGTCTGTCACAGCAAGATATCTCAGGATCTACTGATGCTATAGACTTGAAATTTGGAATAGTGTTAAGAACCAATAACCCGAGCTTATAGAATGTAAAAAAAATCTTGTAACATTTTTACTTTTTTTTTAAAGGGGTCCGTAATGAGACTTTGCAAATTGAAAGTAAGGCTATTATATTGAGTGAGGTATCAAATAAAAGGGCTTAATTTGTAGATGAAAACAATATTTTTGTATTTTTTTTTAAATAAGTAGTTTTTGATTTATGGCGAAAAACGTTAAAAAAATACCGTTCCCCCCTATTATCTTCGAAGTTACTGAACAGAAAAATTTGTAATAATTACCAATTATTAATGTCATCCTATATATTACAGGAAAAATATAACGGTTTTCCTAACTTGCACTGTTTTTGAGAAATTTGCAAAAATCTTAACACATACTTATTTGGGCGATTCTCTGAGCGTTTTAACCGCGCGGTTTGACAATCATTATTGTCCGACGATTATTTACTATAAGGAAAGGACAAATCGTGACAATTTTGATAATTTTTGGTTTCATAAAAAGTTAACTCTAGGCATCGTTTTATTGGACAATATTTACTGAGACAATAATGACGAAAATAAAACGCCGTAAAAACGCTGAATATTCGCCCATTTGCTCCTACTAAACTATTCATTCATTCATTCATTTATTCATTTGCATTGTACAATTTGACTTACGTTACGAGTACGTCTAAGAGTACGCCCTGTTAGGGCATTGCAATTGCAAATACAGATATAACTTACAAACTAGACATTAGAATTTCTCGTACTTAATAATAGTATAAGATATGGCACACATAACTTAAAAACTAAAACTATTTAGTATATGGTATTATTTGTATGTATATTATGTTAACTTATCGCTAAAGAATTCTTCGATGGAATAATATGCCTTACTAATTAACATTATTTTGAGCTTTTTTATGAATACTTGGTCCTTGGTTTCTCTTTTAATAATATCCGGTATTTTATTATATATGTTGATGGATCTGTAGTAAGGACCGTTTTTGAACATGCTTATTTTTGGCTCCGGAAGGGATAGTTTGTTGTTACGGCGTTCGTTTTTGACATAAGTGTAATAAGAGATATGTTTTCTAACAAATGTAGCTGTTTCTAGGATATATAAAGATGGAAGGGTAAGTATATTATATTTTACAAAATGGGCTTGGCAACTATTTCTTGGTTTTAGATTGGCTATAATACGTAAACACTTCTTTTGCACAACAAATAGGTCATGCGCATCTGAGCTGTGGCCCCATAATAGAATTCCATACTTTAGCCAGGCATATGCAAAAGCATAGTACGCAGTTAGAGCACATTCGGTTTGGGTATTTCTTTTCAGTATGCCCAGGGCATAAATGAACTGCGAGAGCTTACTTTTTATATTTGTTATGTGATCTTTCCAGGTTAAGTGGGTGTCTATTGTAATACCTAGTAGGGTGAACTTATTAACTTCATCAATATTTAACCTGTTTTGGATTGAGGCTAGGTTTAGTGGTTGCTTTTGGTGGGGTTTAAATTGAATTATTTTAGTTTTTTTAGAGTTAATTTCTAAATTGTGTGCTGCGAGCCAGTTTTTAACATCAAGAAAAGTTTGGTTTATACAGTTAATGTTATTTATGTCACTACATTTAAATAGGAGAGACACATCGTCGGCGAATAAGATGCATGTATGGTTTGTTACTAGTGGTAGGTTATTGATATATATAAGGAAGAGTATACATCCCAATATACTACCTTGGGGAATTGACCAGTTAGTAATTTTTCTATCAGAGCGAATACTTTGCTGATTGCTGGTTTCCTCACAATAGTACGGAACTTCGACATATTGAGCTCTATTACTTAAATATGACTTAAGCCATTGATATGGCTTACCACGAATTCCAATTTCATTTAGTTTTTGCAGCAATATAGGATGCGAAACTTTGTCGTACGCTTTTGTCAAATCTAATAGTAAACCAATAGCGTAATTTTTATCTCTGATACAGTTGAGAATTTCCTGTGTGTATTTATAAATTGCAAGCGTAGTAGAGTGTTTTTTCCGAAAACCACATTGGTTTTCGCTAAGGAGCTTATATTTTTCTAAAAATGCAGTTATTCTATTTGCCATTGCTTTTTCATAAACTTTAGATATTGCCGGTAGGATTGATATCGGCCTGTAGTCGTAAGGGTTATCAGCTTTACCGCCTTTTTTATATATAGGTTTAATTATTGCTATTTTTAATTGGTCGGGAAATGTATTTTCATCAAAGGACTGGTTTATTAACTTGGTAAGTGGAGGGGTCAGTTCGAGAGCACACGACTTGATGAGACTGGGCGGGATACCATCGATTCCACAGCTTCTTTTGTTTGGTAGGTATTTCATTATTTTAAACACTTCTTTCTCTGTTACTGTTTGCAAGAACATGGAGTTGACTGTGGTAGTCATAGGAAAGCTTGAATTGCCAAAATTATTACTACATGACTGTGTTTGTAATTTAGACGGATCTCCAACTGATGCGAAATGTTGATTGAATAAGTTAGCGACTGTAGTTGGGCAGTCAACAGAATTAATTTTTAATTTTTTGCAAGAGCCAGGTGGGTGTTTGTTTGTTACTCGTTTTATAACATTCCACATGCCTTTTGTCTTATTTTTCGAGTTTTCCATATATTTAATGTAGTTAAGTTTTTTGGAAGTATTGACACATTTCTTTAATTGTTTTGAGTACTGTTTGAAGTGTTTTCTTAAGATATTGTTGTTTGTTTTATTAACTAGGATTTTTAGGAGCCTTTTATGTCTACATGATGTTTTTATACCCGAGGTCAGATATGCGGTTTTTCGTTTATTTGTAATTGTTACCTGTTTTAATGGAAAGCAAGAGTTTAACAATTCTTGTATTTTTTTACCAAAAGCATTGTAGTTTTTGTTTACATCATTATTGGGTTGGATAATATGATGCCAATCAATTCTACTAAGCTCGGCTTTGAAATGGGCTATGTTACTTTCATTAAAGTATCTTGTAGTTTTATAAATTGGTTTTGATTTTTTAATAGGCGATAGTAGGTTTGGGCTGAGACTTAATACAACACCTTTGTGGTCTGAGATTCCGTAATCCTGTACTGATATAGAGTAGTCTTTAATGTTAGTGAAGATAAGGTCTATACAAGTCTTACTTGTTAGGGTTTCTCTTGTTACCTCATGGACAATTTGGCGCAAATTATTTTCTAACATTAAGTCTGACAGTTTCTTATACTCTGTTGAATTTGGTGCAGCATTAATGTTGAAGTCACCTGCTATTATTATATCTTTTGTATAATATTGTGTCTTTAGCCTATGTATTAACATATCAAGGTACTCATAAAATACATCTATCTCACGGTCAGCTCTGTACACAGTTATAAGTATTATATTGGACATAACTTCTGCGGCACAGCATTCAACAATATACTCTTTTGACAAGTTGTTTATATCTAGCTTTTCATTGGATGAAATTCCATCTTGTAGTAGTATAGATACTCCTCCGCCTCTATGTTGTTTTCTGTGGAAGGATGAAGCCATACAATAACCGTCAATTTTTACTAAATTACTTTGTTCTTCTGTTATCCATGTTTCAGTAAGACACGCTGCTTGGAACTTATTTTCTTGTAACAGACTTTCAATGATATGTATCTTGTTTTTTATACTTTGTGTATTTTGGCAGTATATATTGAATTTAGTTTCGAAATGTATTATTGGTGTTTTCGAGCACTGAATGGTTAAGAGGCTGCGTATTTTCAGGTATAGTTGTAGCTCTCATTGTTGCCTGTCCTTCCTGAGTTGGATATTCATGGGTGTTGGTTGAGTTGTCTTGTGGCTCGAGGTGTTCTTTCCCGTTGATTATGAGTTTATTATTACGTATTGCTGCACTTTTGCCTTGTTTTCTTGCCTCTTTGAGTATAGGGATCAAGTCTCTTCGTTTCTTGATGGCGTCATCATCTAAAAAGCGTGAAATGGCTATTCCTGTGTTACTGAAATACCTGTTACTGTCCAGAATGTACTTGGTCATTCGTTTGCTTATTAGTTCAATTACTACAGGTCTCCGATTTCGTTTTTTCCCCAATCTGTGTATTTCTTCTATGTAGCCTTCTAAGTTTACATTTAATATATCTCGAAATAAGCAGGATATTTTGCCATATAACTCGTCTTCATTTTCCCAACGAGATTCGCCTAATCCATACAGCACTATTTTATTTTTTTCATCTTCAATTGGTTTGCTTGGAGTCATAGTGTTAACTTTTTGCAGGCTTAGGATTTCACTTTTTAATTTTTTCTGTTCGTTTTCCATTGCGATAATTTGATTCTGGAAAGCATCTATTTGGCGTTGTAAGGTATTTTGCTTAGCTGATAGCATATTCATATTTTGCGTCATTTCTAGTTTAAGGCTTGACATTATATTGTGAATTTCCTGCTGGATGAGAGATCTCATTTCTAATTTGAGTTCGGAGATCATCGATGTTCTATTACGTTCCAATTTGACATCGAGGAGTCTACTTATTTGGTCTATAGTAATCTGGTTTATGTCTGTCTTTATTTCGCTGTCTTTAGGTGTAGACATACATATTGTATCTCCTAAGATGCTTAGGTCTTCGTCGAGTTTTCCGGCTAGGGAAAGATCACTGCTGACATTGAGAAGACTATTTCGATTTGGAATGTCCTGTTTTTGTTTTCTCAGAGACTTCTCCTGTGTGCAAGCTTGGCTATAGTTTTTATTTTCCTCTTTAGTTTTAACTTCTTGACATTTTGGCCCTGTTGGAGTGTTTTCGATATCCGTTTTTGGTAAGTTAGTCAAACATGTCTGGCATTTCCATTTCCTTTTGCATACGGCGGGGTGGTAGAAGGAATTAAATCTTTCTATTGAGACATTTGCACATTTCAAATCAAATTTGTGTTTACAATCGGAACATGTGATGTATTTTCTATCTCTAATTGCATTCCCGCAGGCTCCACAATTTCCGCGACTTGCCATTTTTGTTCTGGATTTTATTTGTTTATTTGTTTATTGCGCCCTCTATAATTTTCTGGTTCACAGCGCTTAGTCACTGTATTCAAAATTTGCTACGTAGTGTCAATACTTTTAGCAGTTTCAGATTGCACCGCAAGATAGCGTCTTTTGTAATGTTATAGGAAGAAAATGATGTAGTTTATCCAATTTCGTGTAGGTGGCGCTAGTAACAATTCGATGGATGTAGTTGGGGGTATGATGGGCCTTGGTGGTTTATACGTTGGCCGGTAGATGTCACTTCTTGGCGGTTATTTTTAGGAATTCAATTCGAAATTTTAGTTTTGGAATGAATGTCCTTATTTATGAAACAATGAAATCACTTTAAAAGTCCTATTTTTCACTGGCCGCTAATTTTCATTCAACTGTTTTGTCCGATATCACTTGAGAAACTGAAAATTTAATTTTTAATTTTATGCACTCGTAATTCAGTAGGCTGTTTTAAGTCCAGATAACGTTTGTACTAAAATAACCCGGCACTTTTTGTGATATAACGCTCACGCTCACTATGGATTTTGTAATTTACACGCGGTCGGTAAGGGTTTTTCGGACGCCGCTGGATCGCACGTTTTGGCCCATCTGGCGGGCCCTGTCTTTGTTTAAAGCGTACCTAGCAATCAATTTGAATTTTAGATTTTAAACGGACACTATTTTATGGTTTATTTTAATAATTACCAGTTGTTGTTGTGGAGTCCAGAGGGATGGTTTATTTTAACACTATATTTGTATTTTTAACACTTGTAGGTAGGATGTTCATGTGTTTATTGCAGCACTACGCAATATATTTACACTTGTTTGTTTTGTATCCACAGTTTCTCTAATTCTTTATGTTTATCTGAGATAACATTTCCTCGGATTATTTACACTATACGGAATGTTCTTGGAATGTTTTTTACATTTTATTTTATTATGTAACAATTTTAAACAATTATTTTATGCGTGGGTGATGTTTACCGTGGCACTAGCGCCATCTATCGCCATATAGTTTTTCTTGAACTATTCATGTATCTCCTTATGAGTTTGTACGGAACCCTCGGTGCGCGAGTCCGACTCGCACTTGTTTTAGAGAGCGATACTTCTATACGTAGAACTATTACTTATTCTGTGCCTCGGTCGACTAGCGGCAAACATCGTTTAGTGTTCTATGTTTTTCTCAAATGTACGAACATCAAATACAGTCAAGCTTCATAATCAGTAAACCCATTCTGCTCATGTTTGAATTTAAAAATTCTGTAGGTCTCAACTGCTCTTCCACCGAATCTCGGAAGGTATAAAGATCAAACACGTGGGGTATCTCTTCAAGACAAACTACTTTTAATATTAGTAACAATATCAGAAATACCTACAAACCTCCCTAGACCTAAAAAAACATTATCTAAAAGCTATTCCGCCTACGCTCGCGTGCGACAGCGTCATCTATCCATCACGGAGATAACGCGAACGAATACTTTCCTACCCGATTTGCATAAACCCTAGAAATTGTTTCCAACTCGCTAGAATAACAATTAGACGGCCGACTAATTTGTTCCAGTCGGGAATGATTCGGGACGCCATTTTGGAAAGGTCAATTTGCTTCGATTGGATCATTAATTGAGTTGCGAGTTTTAAGTAGTTTTTTAAGCCTGAAAAGTTCGAGTTCGAAGACGATTGTTTTGGTAGGACATCTAAAATCTATGTAAAATTTTATGTAGGTAATATTTTTGGATGTAACTTAAAATCATATTTTCATGAGCGGACGCGAAGCTTTCCGTTTTAGCTTCAGCAAAATGCTTTCGTATGTCTGTCTGTCCAGATGTCCATGTATTCCTTACGAAAGGTAGCATTTGTCATGAAATTATGTCAGCAGGTTCGATAATAATGTAGATTTTTTTGTCGATTCAGGTTTTGGAATGTTTTCAAAATGGCTGAGTCATGGGTGTACAGACATAACAGGGGTTAGGCATAAAAATAAAACTATAAGGTTGGTTTAAAAACGATCTTAAAATTGCCAGGTTAGTTTTAGTGAAATAAACTTATTACCTATATCAAACGTTAAATATAAACGAAAGGTGACAAACTATCCGTTTCATCGGTTACTTAGCAGAATGTGCAAGACGGAAAATAACAGGACATCGTTTTCATCAAAAACATTTTCTCTGAAACCATATTTTTCTTGGAATTTCTATAAAATAAACCTAATCTAACCTGTGCTACAGCTTTTCCGAAATAGTGGATTTTCGTTTTATAGAACACCAGCCACAAAGCATTTTAGCAAAAACCGTTTCGTTTCAAATAATTCAGATAGATGGCGCTGACCTTAAAGGCCCAGTTGCACGTTAATTCTGATTTTTCGGGACTTCTCATGTCATTTCTTGCTAGTAAAATGTATTAAATTAAACAAGGTTTTTAAAAGGTCCGCAACACGCACGTAATGCCCCTGGTGTTGCAAGCGTCCACAGGCTGCGATGACTGCTTACCATCAGGCGGGCCGTATGCTTGTTCGCCACACTAGTATTTGTATATAAAAAAATGAAAAGACATTTTAAACATAACTGATGCCGCAGAATCAAACGATGACCCTCTTTACGTGTGTATGGAAAACAGACCAACTCGAATTACCTTAATGGTATTAAATCATGCCCCTACCTCTTTCCATACACCGCAAATGTAAACAAGGGGATATTCGGAATGCCATTTAACTTTGCTAACTTTAAATTCATGTTACAAGTTTTTGCGGGATCGTTATCTTGTCTGGAACAATAAATCTTACAATGCTTCCTGTAACTTCTGCGGCATAGATGATGCCTTATTTTTATTTGTTTAATTTTAATTGAAATGACGTGGTGTTTCGTGATTTAGAGTTGGGAGGAAAGGAATATAATTAGTACATAACATAACTAGGGTGGTAATACAAAGAAAGGCCGAGATTGCAGAAGGCCATCCTAACTTTCTCATAGTAACCGGTTGAGCTATGTTTGCACCTCGTTTCCTTAGCATCACATACCAACCAGGTGCAAATTTAACTTAAACTTTTAATTTATCATATTCTGGACTGAATTTTTTTAGGCAACCCACTTGCAATATATTTATTAACATATTTAATTTAATATAAAATACTTCCATTAACCAGTTCGGTGAAGGTCGTTCTATACTGGGATCCTCTACTATTAGCTACCTCGCTCAGCTCTCGTGGAAACGCAGCCTTATACACTGGTCAAATTATACTAAACGAAAGCTTTTACAATGACGTATCTCTTCAACCATCTCATCTCCATCAATTTTTGGCGACCTTAACCAGGTCGTCACACGATTTTAAGCGAAAGCCGACCCACGTTGCGTCTTCTGGCTTGTGGTCTCGATCTGAGAACCTTTACGCTAGGGAATGCAACGGGTACCCGCTACCCGGGTAACCGACCTTATTTACAGTCGGGTAAAACCCGGATATTTTGATTCAGAACCTTAAATAAACCTAGTAATTAATGAAAACTATGCATGTATCGTTTTATTTTAAAGATAATAAATAAAATCTAACGTCGGCCGCTTTAAAGTCAACGCGATAAAACATCACATGCTGGCTTATCTTAATTGACACGGCCAGCAATGCCAGCAAGTTCACTGTAGGTATAACGCAACCTGGTTACCCGAAAACCCAAAGACCTGGGTAACTGACTTTATTTAGGGTCGGATATTTGCATTCCCTAACTTTACGCCCAATCGGCCATCGGTTTTTTTTTATGAAATAGGGGGCAAACGAACAGACTGCTCGCCTGATGGTAAGCAATCACCGTCGCCCATAGACACCTGCAACACCAAAAGAGTCACAAGTGCGTTCTTCGAGCTATATGCCCTACCAGTGGCGTGGTGTATATCCTTGGGCAAGCCGATGCAGACTTGGCCTACATTTTCCATAACAGCTGTAAAGTAAGGTGCTCACATGCCTAATATTAGGCAAGCCGGACTCGAGTTCTTTGGACGCTACGCCACTGTGCCCTACCCAAGTCCCATGGTCACTTTAACTTGCCGACTCTGACATTAAGTCACCCTCAACCCTCAACATTTGGTACAGACCTCGCTTACATGTTAACAGAAAGTATCACCCACACCACCCAATACTTCGCAACTCAACCGAAACTCGGCTTATGACAAACCATAATATTAGCTCACACACGATAAGAGCGGTATTACCATAGACAATGCCACAAACACAATCATTATACAGAATCCTCAGATAACGTACGAGTGCAAATTTCAGCGTTACTTTCAGTACGTGTTTTCAGTCGGTCCCGAGTCCGCAAGGCGGGCGGCAGTGTTCGAGCGAACGTGACCGCGGGCGGCCGTCGCCTGACGAGTTGAATGAACTAAACAGCTGACTTTGACGTTTTGTGTCATTGTGTTGTGTTGTTTTGGATTGCGTGTGTGCTAGGTAAGTTTTAAGTAGGCGGTTGTTGCGTGGTTGCAACTTTTTGAAGTTACTGATGATGTATTGATAATTTTTACTACCAGTAGGTCTGATTGGGCAATTTTATATTGCGTAAAAAAGAGGATATTATTATATACTGAAGATTTTGCAATTTTAAGGCATGCCGATATTTATAATTCTAGGTTATGTCATTGGCACCCATATTGCAGTATCTCTATGCAAGTAAAATAATGCTATAACATATAATTATATTAAATGATAAGGGCCAGGCTTAGCTAAGTCATAGAAATCCCTATGTTAAAAGCGTTAAAAGTTTTAGAAATTAAGCCTCTTAAGTATCGTAGTTTTTATTCAGTAACTGATCAGCGATGGACCTCAGTAGCATCTGACAGTAAGCGACTACGAGGCCAAAGATGATGCTTGTGGGATCACTAATAATTACCTACCTTGATGAGAGACTTCATATATCTGTCATATCAAAGTGAAAAGTCAGAACATTATTAATAAGATTGGATAATATGCATAACGTATCTAATACAGTTATCTGACTTATTTTAGTTTAAAATGGAGATATAGGTACCAGATGTGGACCGTGAGATTCCTTGACTTTTTATACAAACTTTAATCTTTTTTATTTTATTTCTAGAACCTTACTTTTGACCTGTGTGTCCTACTGACGCTATGATAGGAATCCTGATCAAGTGGGGGCTTCCTAACCACATAAACATAGAAGGAAATAGTTCGTCGAGTTGTATGGGAACCAAGCGTGTAACGTTTTTCGCTTGGCGTTTGACACCAAAAGTGTAATTTAGTGATGGAAAACATAAATTTTCAATTTCATTTGGTGGTATTTGACCAATTATTTTATACCATTATTATCATCAAATCTGATAACAATATTGACGGCGACTGAAGCTAAAGGCGTGCAAAGTAGGTAGCTGCCACTTCTTTTTAGCACGCGAGGTATATACACTTTTTTCTTTTACCTCGATATATGTATTTCTGTGTTACAAACTTGCAAGCAGGCGTGCTAGCCGCGACCACCGTGACTTTTCGCTGATCGCTCAAAGTGAGCGACGGACCAGCGGAATTGCTTGCGGGCCCCCGCTAGCTGACGCGGATTACCCGGAACGGACACCCGTCTAATGAGAAATTGTATGAACCGCGCTAAGTGAAGCAATAAAAAAAAATAAAAAATAGTTTATTTTTGCAAGTAGGCCCTCAAGGGCTCTTTTACAAGTCTGAGTCTAAATATGTATGTATTATTTCATTTCTTTTCTTTTGGCGCTTCGGGTAGTGACCTTCGGGTGAGAAGAAGCGCCGGAAGAAACTCACCAGTTTCTCTTTCTTAAAAACAGGTATGGCATTATTACATTCGATTTCATTAATACGTTATAATAAACTTATAACTAGGTACATTTTCAGAGATGTAAAAGGTCTCTAGGCGTCAAAACAAGACAATTAAAATAATAGAAAATAAATTGATAATAAAAATTCATGGAGATGTAAAGAGTCTCCGTTATCAAAATATTAAGTTTTGGAGGTGTAAAGGACCTCCAAACAAAAAAGGAAGCGGTCGCGGGTGCCATATTTTTGGCCCGAAGCGTGCGTCCGCTCCGTGCACCCGCGTCAGCTAGCGTAGGCCCTGAAACGGTTTAACCTTTGCTTACATACAGTGTGTGACCGAACTAATGGGAGTTTTAGTTGTCGGTTCGCTACTCCTAGCCCAGCTAAGAAGACTCCGACAAGAAACTTAGCTGAGCTCGATCACGGTCGGAGTGAAAACATTCATCCCTCGTTTCAACCCTTCAGAGACTGCTTACCTCTCTGTCTTCCTGTCTACTGCGATGGTCAAACGACCATAGTTATGCAGAAAGCGACCAGAGGCAACTTTCGTATACTTGGATTATATACTTTCTGCTTAACTGTGTAATAGTACATTACACAACTAGGGTGGTAATACAAAGAAAGGCCGAGATCGCAGATGTTTGCGGCCCGAGCTGCAAGCGAGGGGCGTAAATATGCGATCGAGGGCTTTCTTTATTACCTCCCGTGTTGTGTACATCATTTTATGTCGACACTTGGCCAGAAAGCGGCTTTTTCCGTACGCGCTGCGTGCGGAAAAAGTCACTTTATGGCCAGGTGTGGCATAAAGTATATAATCCAAGTATACGAAGCTTGCCGAAGGCACTGACTAGAGAGACTCTATCCAATAAGTACCTACAGCAAATACCAGTATAATAAAGCGTACTAACACGTGAAAAGATGACCACGACGGTGGTTGTGGTCGTGTTTTCATGAGTTATTGCCACTCAGTGAGACCAACAGTGATACCGCCGAAGAAGATCCAATACAGAATGAGACAGACAAAAGATAAAATCTGTCTACCGGCCCATCGGTCTTAGTTCTTTTTCCAAGCGTTATTAAAAACAAAACCTCTGGACATGCGCAAATGAGTGCATAAGTTAAAATCGTACGGCGCATAAATCAAACCGGGTGCGCGCGCGCTGAGTCACCGGAACCGATCCTGAAGATTGCGGTGCAGCCCGAACGGATAGTGACGTATCTTAGTGGAATACAGGGTGAGCTTTAGAGCAGCGCACAAACATGCATTTGAAATAAAAATTAGACCAATATGTCTAATTTTTATTTCAAATGCATTATCTTGTCTGTAAGCTAAGATACGAGTAGAGTTAGGTTACATATATTATATTACTATTATAGTAATTATAACCACAAAACCTTGACATGTGATATTTTATAATATTATCAATAAATGAGTATGAGTAGTAATCTCCATCGCCAAACTGTGCGTTTTGCTAGAAACTTCCTGCCTCGCACGACTGAACTGTGGAATAAATTGTCGCCTGCAGTGTTTCCGGACCGATTCGACCTTCAAACTTTCAAGAAAAGAGCGTACTCCCACCTGAAAGGCCGGCAACGCACCTGTGACTCTTTTGGTGTTGCAGGTGTCTATGGGCGACGGTGACTGCTTACCATCAGGCGACCCGTCTGCTCGTTTGCCCCCTATTTCATAAAAATAAAAACTAGTCGATTTAAGCATGTTTTCAATCATTGTTTCGAGTAGTTGGTGTTATTTTTTAGGTATGGTATGTGGGCTTTTTTATTTAAAGTGCGTTCTTAACTGACAGTTAGCAGGTCGTCACAGAACTGACGATTAGTGTCAAACTCCATACATTTCGCCACGGACTGACAGGTTAGACGGTATTTGAACATAACTTAAGTTTCGCCAAACCGTAGATTGTAAGTACAATTTTGATTTATACGCTACCTAGTAGAAAAGGTATGGTCCTAAGCTACATTTATGCCACTGCTTGACCAATAAAGCTAACGTTTTTTTTGTAAAAGTGCTCCAGTGGCCTATTTGAAGAATAAATTATTTTTATTTCGGTTTTGATTTTGCTTAAGTACAGATGGGTGCATGAACTTTTCTTTGTCAACAAAATTTCACCTTCTCCGACTAAAATTGAAAGGAGATCTGTATTCGGATGTTTTTAGAATAAAGTGTATGCTCATTTAAAAGACAGATAATACAGCTACGTAATGCAAATATTTTTTATTATAACTTGTTTATAAGAAGTGACCCAGCGGTTTGTATGAAAATAAAGGTTCGTCCGCTGGGTCACACTATTCATTTGTTGAAAACGAGTTTTATTTTTACCTAATCTATTCTAGATGTAAGATCTTGTTCCATTAAAATCATAAAAGAGAAATGGTAATTTTTGCATAAAGCAAAATCAAAGTTGATTCATCCAGATATCAATGTAATTCCTATATTGCTAACTTGATATGCGATATTTTTTGTGAAAATTGATAAGATGAATTCAACAAATTCCCGTAAACTGAGCATCAAGAAGTTTGCGAAAATCACTCTGTATGCTGGTAATTTATGTCCTTATTGAACTGAAGGCAGTCTATATTAATGGGGCTGTTGATCACACATGTAGCCCAGACGGTACCCTAATCAACGGAGCATCTTATATGGGAACAGTAGTGAATCAACTTTTTAGACTATATTGGTTTGTGTAATGTCGGTGCTATGTGACCAGCACAACCCCTTGACCTTTAGTGACCCTTAGTGTTGTAGCAATTATTTAAATATGGAGGTCAAAAGACTTATTTGATACGATGGACAGCTTTATCAACTAGCTATTCCGCTAGTTCCGCCTGAGAATTTTGAATTTTTTAGATATTCTAATAGTTGTTCGAGGCAAGTTATACCCAAAAATCAAAATACAATCGGTCCACCCGTTCCCAAATTATAAATGGTGTAACTAACCCAACTTTGCTATATATATATTAATATCAAGCTCTGTTACATTCTATAATGCTGTTTATGTAATTCCGCTCGTATTAGCCGCATTTGTGTTCCCTTTTTTCTGGGACTCCCGTAAATTTTAAACTCCTATGTAAACCTTTGTGTATTACGTAATCGCCCACGATGAAAATCTCAAGTTCCTAGCTCCAGTAGTTTTGGCAATGCGTTGATGAGTCATTCAATCAGAACTTTGCTATCATGCCATCAAAAATAACTAAGTCACATACTCGTTCATTTTATTTTAAATGACACGACCAAGACACAGTGACAGTGTCAGTCCACAAAGGTCCTACACCTGTTATTCAGCCTTTTTTCAGCCACAAGTAACCACGCTCCGTGTAATTGTTTCTTCACTCCGCAGTTAATTCCGCCCGCATTATATGCCCTATTTGGGACCTTTTTGCCAGGCCTTCCTTAAATTTTAAACCCCTATTGAAACCCACCCACCCATTACGTAATCACCATACGAAGAAAACCTAAAGTTCTATTAGCTCCAGTAGTTCTTGCAATTCGTTGATGATGATGAGTCAGAACTTTGCCTTTTATCATGCCATCAAAAATAACTAAGTCACAAACTCATTTATTTACAAACTTTAGCTTACATTTTTTCTTTAAATGACTCGACGAAGACACAATGACAGTGTCAGTCCACAAAGGTCCTACACCTGTTATTCAGCCTTTTTTCAGCCACACACAAGTAACCACGCTCCATGTAATTGTTTCTGCGCTGCGCAGTTAATTCCGCCCGCATTATGCCGTATTTGTATTCCCTTTTTTCCGGGACTCCCGTAAATTATGGCGATAAATTGTCCCGGACACATGCCCGTTCCCGGGATTAATTAAACCTTATAAGTTCAGTTCGGGATTATTATTTATTGTAAATAAGAGTTTATATTGGGCGAAGGAGTTAAGTGCCATTAACGTTTGAATAACGGGATTATTTCGCGCTGAATCGTTTTCGGGATTGTTTATGTTGTTGTTCTTTTTTAATTGACCGAGTGAAGTAACCGGTGTAGGGTAATTCACATCTTCATAGTTAAATTCGTCAGTAATATAATTTGTCAATTCATATTCGACGGTCAAAATATTCGGTCCGTTTATCGCTTCGTTTTGACAAACCACTGCAGTGTGAACTCTGATTAATGACACAAAGAGAGCCTTATAAAAACGTGTTAAGCGCATTACATATCTACGCTCTACCAAGTTACCTGGAGAAGGTTAGGATTAGGAGTGGTCGATAGATGCGAGTGGCACAGGACTTGACATCGTGGCGTTCTTTGGGCGAGGCCTATGTCCAGCAGTGGATATATGAGTAAACGAGTTCAACCTATTAGGATTAAGCATTGACACACACTTAAACTGGAAAAAACATATTGAGGAAACAAAAAATAAACTGTCACGATTTTTATATGCCCTTGCGGTACTGAAACGAAATACAGATACGTCATGCGCACTTTCTGTATATTATGCCTATGCCTGGCTGTGGTACGGAATTATTTTATGGGGAGATAGCACCGACGTCCATGACTTATTTATACTACAAAAAAAAATGTGTACGTATAATAGTTGATATCCGCCAAAGAGAAAGTTTTAGATCGCAATTTATCGATAAAACATTACTAACGTTACCCTGCATATACTGGAAATCGGACTATTTGTTAAGAAACATCTAGACCTTTGAATTTGTTAAAAGCGCGCGTCGTAACCATGTCCTAGTACTTCCAACCCCAAAGTTGAAAATGTACAAATGTGGTCCGTATTACAGATGCATAAAAATATATATTAAGTTACCGAATGACATAAAAATCGAAGGAAAATATAGCGTTTATCACAATAAACTGAAACAATTTCTTATAAATAAGTCCTATTATTCGGTACAGGTATTTATGACTGATGACACAATTTAATAGCATACCCACACGCAGTTAATGTATTTAATATGAAATTCTCTAATAATGATTAATTAATTTTGTTTTATTTTGTAATTATTTTTTGTATTATTATTTTTTGTAATGTTATGAACCTAATTATTGCATAATTTAAGAAATGTGACTTTGCTGATTACCTATTATGTTTGGAAGAAAACTAGGTTTTAAGATTAGCACCTAAGACATTGCCACACCCTAACAGGGTAGCCATTGTACATAAAATATTTGTAACATCTTATTGTATAAACATGGTACTGCAATAAATGAATATGAATATGAATATTTTATCTGATAATCAATGTAACGTTAGGTACTATTATTTAGAATTTCTACACGTCAAATGTTTTGTAGATAATAGGGAAATCAAAAGCATTTGAAAATCGATGACTGAGTACCTAATACTAATTTTAAAAAATATTGATACGCTTTTTTTCTATCAATATAAAGACAAATATTTCAAATTGAAAATGAAAAAAACCATTAGCACATTGACGCAATTCACCGCCATCTTGTATTCTCTTCTATTTATCACACTAATAACTTCTCAAAAATAAATAACCTAGCAACGGTCGTCGAAATATTATTTGCACTAGTTTTAAAAATAAAATCCAGAAATATCGTGATTGCACATCCTGTCTTGTAATCCTTGTCACGTCGCGGCTGTCTCTGTCTCTCACGTGTTGACAGAGCGGGACGGCATATCATGATGTAGCTTTTTATACTCGAGGTACAGTCAAAGGGAATATTTTTTTATTATCGTCTTTTCGTTGTCCCGGGTAGGTACATGGGCTATCATGACTGGTCGGTCGTGACGTGCGATAAAGCTTGATCTGTGACTTTTGCGCTGTATTTCATAAATATAAAGCTATATTTTCTATATTTATTGTTATAATATTTAGCAGCAGGCTTATGATGCTAGGCTTTATCGAGCGATAAAGAAATGACAAAGCATCCGCCGCTCTCACTCTTTCATACGATTACTGTATAAATAACGAATAAATCATAATTATTAATACCTATGTATTGTTGTTTATTGTGAACGGCCTTTTACGTCTATGTAAAATAACTCTTGTAATTTAAATTGTCTTATAACCTAATGCATTGCCCCCCCAAGGAAATACTTAATGCATTGCTAATTTTGTTTTTAAAAACCTCATTTAAAGAATCTTCAACTGAATAAAAGAAAACACGTTTATGGTAAAAATAAAACATAACTATATAACATTATTAAACCCTTTATCACAAGCGATATACTTTTCAGTTTCCATCAAATCAATTCTACAAACAAAACACATTTCCGACGCCATTTTTATTCACTAATGCATTCATATTTTAGTTCTACAAATAAAATCTATTCTCGGCTGACTGTACTAGATTTGAACCGGTGCCAATACACCTCGCGAGTCTGAATGAAGATGGGATGTCACACGCGAATGTGCCCGCGCGGATTTATTTAGCTGACTGTACATTGAAGACTTTGAAGTTTGAATGGGCTTAATTATACTGAAAATAGAATATCAATAACATATTGTTAATTACGCTTCAGCTGGGCTAGTGCTGGTCTCACTCTAGGGCTAGTTTTTGGGCTAGTGGTGGACACTCTTTAAGACAATAACGGAAATAACACACGCAAAGGCTCGGGTATATTCTAGTATTATTATATTACGTTTAAAAAGCAAAACAACAGCCATAAACAAACGTCTTCGGCACGCCGGTCCGATATATCGCATTCGAATGTCGCAATTTGAATCGATCCATCACAATCGCGGGCACATGCCGAGTGACTAATGCCCCCTTAATCGGCCGACTAGCTCGCATTACGATAGGCTCTTTCGTTACATCGGATTCCAATTTATCGGAAGCCTTCGCGAGTATATGGAAATATACTTTAAGTAAGTGGATTTAAAGGATTTTTGATATTTAATCGCGAGTTGGTATTGGCGCATGACCGGTCATGGTGACTTTCATTGGGGGAGGCCTGTGTTTAGTAATGGGCGTTTTTCGGCTAACATCCATTCGAGATCTCGGTTTCGGCTTCGGCCAAAAAGTACTGAGATGCTCGGTCCATCGAAGACTCTGCCGAACAGGGCAAAGGTAGTTTTGAATGCTTGAGACATCAGAACCAGAACATTAAATTATGGTCGGTCTCAGTCACAATCGCGGGCACATGCCAAGTGACTAATGTCCCTTTAATCGGTCGACTAGCTCGTATTACGATAGGCACTTTCGTTACATCGGATTCCAATTTGTAGGAAGCCTTCGCGAGTATATGGAAATATATTTCCAGCAAGAATATTGGAAAAAGTTTAGGTTTTAAACAAATTCAAAGGTTTTCAATTTTTTATGCTCACTGAAGGTAATTGGGTGTAGGCTTAGTACCAGTCCTGATGGCATTAAGCGCAGGTGGATATAAGAGAGAGTGGATTAAGGTTTTCCGATTTTTTGTGCGCGTAAGCCAGTCCTGGTGTTGTTTGGTGTAGCCTTGTGCCCAATAACGAGCAACGTCCGTTAAGGTCCGGCCGAGACTGCCCGATACGACAAAAGCAGTTTTGAATGCTTAAGACATCAGATAACTTTTTTACTGTGACTAATGCCTCCTTAATCGGCCGACTAGCAAGCATTACAATAGGCTGATCGTAATATCGGATTCCGATTCAATCCAACCGAGATTCGGTACAGTTATGACAGAAGTAGTTTTGAATGCTTAGGATATTATTATTTATTTATAGATATACAAATCCATTATCAGTTCACTCACATGAGTCACTAAGACATATATTCCAACCCATATCTACAGAGAAAAGTAATGGAAGGTACGTCCTTTTCTGTGATGAAAAATCCTGATTATACTATACTCTTGTGGTTGTTTGGGGCTGTTATGAAAATCGCAAATACGAGTATAATGCCACTGGAACGAATCAGAAAAAAAGTTAAGAAATAATTATTAAACCTTCTTCTTACAAGGCTAATGTAGCCTAATAGCTTAGATTTTGCATGGCTTTACAATTGGTTTTCGATTTCTATTTTTTACATACAAAGTTACAAAGGTAGTCATCCTACAAATTGACGGTACAATTTACGCGCCGGAACAACTTACCTGCACAGCTCGTGTTCAAATGTAATAACATCTTTACCAAATTGTCAATTCCAATATGAGATATAGCACAAACAGGATTTGAGGGCGTGTGTGTTCAGGTGGGTCGTGAACACACAATCTGTATTGGTGTTTTTAGATAATATCGTAATATTGAGGCTTCGGGATTTAATAATAACATTGCTTCTAGATCATGGCAGAACTTACACAGAATCAGATCTTAGACATAGGGTACGACGCACATAGAATACAATCATAATTTATTGCACACCAAAAGAAAATTACATTGCAAACTTGTATTAAAATAGTGGTAAACAATAGGTGGTTTTATTGCTAAAGAGCGATCTCTTCCGGACAACCTTTGGGTAGCGGAGTCTATGCAAAGTTAACAAAAGTAAATGAGTAGGTGGTGAGGAATAACTACGCAAAAGACAAAGAATAAATACAAATATTTTTTATTCTACAAATAAAGTGCGTATTCTACTTACAGAACAAAAATACGCAAAAATTACTAAATATGAGGGAAGTGAATGCACATACATATATAAAAAACGAAACATATATAATTATTTACAGCACAGCCAGCAACAAAATAGAAGCAAATGATGGCTATTGAAGCAACAAAAATAACGAATTTTTAACGTTTTCAAATAAAGATGGGCACATAATAGTCAGCTAATTTAAATACTTAGAATGAGTTTGTAACATTGGTGCGGGATGCATGCATGTTTCTTTTTTGTTAACGGGTTGGAAATGCATTACTTAAACCCCCCAGGCGGAGGGAGGTTATGTGGGACTCACTCCTCAGAAGGAGACGACACACCCACAAAAACCACACCGGTGATGGAGCCTCTGCAACGGGGCCTGTGTCCGTGGCACGTTGGGGCACGTCGGAAGTGACCGGGACTCCTCAGGAGCTCGCAGCCGGGATGGTGCAGGATGTAAGGCAATACACCCAAACAGCATACATTGTCTTCTAACTCAAGGCATAACATTCAGGGTTTCAGCAAATTAAACGTTTTTTAGGAAGTTTTACTTATCGACATTTTTTAGTGCGATAGTGTGTAAGAGTGACGGATGTTTTATCATTTATTTATCGCGCGACAAAGCGTAGCATCATAATCCTACTGATACTGAACTGAAACTTTCATCCCTCCAGGGATTTAATTTCGAAATAAGAGTAACTATAGTATGATATTACCCTCTGATATCCCAGTAAACCAAAAAAGCGTCGACAAAAACTAGATAAACCTACCCAGATGACTTTCCGCAGCTTTCACCAAGTAAAAATGACATACGTAGGTAAGTATGCCATTTTTAATGTAATAACAATAACACTCCAATCAAAACGTCTTCAACTCTATTCCGTTTAAGATTTATTTGAAAAAAAGGCTGGCAGGGATGGCTTCAAGACAAACGACTGAATCCAGCCTGAATATCATTAAATCACAATAAAAATTGAAAATGGCCAGGAACGGCGGGGCCTCGGATAAAAATGGATCCATGATTTACCTCCCAGTGAAGTAAATTAAAATTGTGATGTCTTCGTAAGACGGTTTCGAGATTATTTTGAAGTGACGCCTAACAATGACAATTTACAAAAAAAACGTAATTCTATTAATAGTACATTACTACAGAGGCCGGGAAGTAAGGGGTTACCGGCCGAGTACATATAGATAGTTAGGAGGCTGGCAATCCCATTTCACGCCGAGGTATGTATAGTGCTTTTCTCAAATATGCAATGAAATAAATTAAAAACACTCCAAAAAATCAAAGTTTATTTTTTAGAGACACTTAAAGTAAAGTAGAGAAAAATAGAATTACAGAATGGAAAAATTCAATTTCCTTTCCAAAAACTGTTACAGAATACATTTTTACCGAATAAATATTTTAAATGTACAGACAAACACACAAACTGAAACAGATCACAGACATAAATATGATAAACGATTTATTTCTTAATTATAATTGGCTACTTGAAAACTCTCTGTGATACGTTATAGAAGAACCGTTCAATAATAGAAATATTAGTGAAAAAACCCCTTCACATTTTTAGACTTTCCCAAATACGTAACGCTTCATACTGAAGCCCATTATAACGTGACGTCTCGAGAAGTACGTTGTTTGGGGAAATCAAGAACTTTGTTCTGCTACTATGTTAAAACTTGCGTTATTGTAACGGTTTTATAAGAAAACCCAAGCAGCAAAACTACGTCGTATGAAAGTCGAGAGCACGTTCTTATTTTCACCTAAAGCTGAGAAAAGAGTCTTCAAACTGTCGAGTAATAGATCTGTAAACGATTACTCGACGCGATTTGGGCACAAATTACTCAGCTTAAAGTGCTATAATTGTCGTAAAATAGTCGAGTTAATAGCCAAATGATACTATAAAGGTCGAGACAAAGCGCCATACAGCATCATTAATGCTATAATAGCAATAATTTCACCATTAGGCGACTAATATGTCGGTTGAAAGCAACGAAATTGCTTTTACTCGACTTAATAGTGCTGTGACAGCTACTTTGTTGCATTCACTCAGCTGTTTAGTCGATTGATCGCAACTTGGCGAGCTTTATAGCACTCAGTGTTGGAAGTATTTGCAGCTTTAATAAATGTGTGTTATTTGTGTCAGAAAACAAGAAAATATTTCCTACTTAACAAATATAGAATGGTAGCCATGTTCTTTCAAATAATATGTCTTCGGTGTTAGCTATTATTCATGTACATGTAACATACTAAATTTCAATGCGAAATTTTATTTTTCGGTTAACTTCCTCATATTTCTAGTTATAATTTTAATGGGCCTCCTCATTTTCGAGGTATTAATAAATTATTTATATAATTAAAATATCAAAAAGAATTGTTCCGCCATTATAGAAGTACGTTTGCCGTCTTACGATCTTTACTCGACTTTTAGTTGAAAAATAGAAAATATATTACATTTATATTACTATGCAGACGCCATTATAGACGGTTTGGTGCTGTAAAAGATTTCAAATATCATTTATGCCACATTTTGCTGCATAATGGCTTTAAAAGATCATTTGAATTGCTTTAGGTGCTATAACAGTCACTTTTAGAGCTTTCTCTCGGCAGGTGCTGTAATAGTAAATCAATATCTTTCATATAGCACTTAGTGCTTTAAAAGTAACTGAGATGCTATTTGGTCATATAAGCAGCTTTTTTACCATTATAATGCTTCCACGGAAACATGTCGTATGACGGTGCTATAAAGACTTCTTCAGCAGCTAATTAGAAAATTAGAAGCTTTTATACAGCTAATTTAGAACTTACAGTGGTATAAAAGTGAAATTTGGCACCTTTATACAATAGTTGAGTAAACGCGCTGTAAATATGTCGAGTAAACGTTTAGTCGACATAGTTTTACGCCCAAAATGCGAAAATGCTAAAGAGTTGAGTATAGTTCTTTTATACGACGATTTGGCATCTTTGACTCCTTTTTACGACCATTTCTCGATCTTTAGCTGTAAAAAGCTTTGCTTATACGACTATTTTGCTGGTTGGGAAGTTACCATAAATTTTATGGGTTATTTAATGGTATTAATAGTTTTTAATAATTTTATACTTTTAAAATGGACTTTCCCACCCGACTTTGCAGGCACATAAATAAAGTTACACGTTAGGTATCAAACTCGAAATTTTAACATATTTCCTTAATTTGTTTATTTTGACAGGATCTTATAATAATTTTTACAAATTTCACTTACTGTCAAGTACCAAATTGATATAAAATAGTAACTTACTTTTGACTGTCCCCAGTTACTTTTAAAAAAAAAATCTTTAATGTAATAACATAGCCTTGCTACGACTTTATTATAGGTATGTATTATATAGGTACATATCCAGAAGTGAATAGGTTAAATATTTTGTACAAAACGTGTAACATTTGTTACCATAAGCACGTGAGTGGTTAAGGCTGTTCAAATGAAATCACTAGATATACCAGCTGAATTAGTACACACTAAGAGGGTGAACAATATGATACATACAGGGTGTTTGTCTGGCACTTTTGTTTGCTCCCAAATGATCCGCAAATACAGCGTGTTTGTTCTCCGGCGAGACTGATCTCGGGGAGTATTTTGGTTCTAATACTGCTGAATATTTTACTATACTTATAAAGCTACCTACATCTACTTAAATACCTAGTAGCAGTACTCGCAACTTTGTTTTCCTGTATTTTAGACATTTATCTTAATCTTTTTTTTGAAAATTAGACATACCCGAACGTCCATTTTGTTAGAAAGAGTTTTGTACGTAGTACTTTTACTTATTCTGTGTTTTAGCCTAGGTACCTATACCTACCTACCAGTGGCATGGCGTTGAAGAAATCCTTGGGTAAGCCGGAGCAGCTTTGGCTTCAATTTTCTTTAAGAGCACTTGAATGAAGTGCTGATCTGCCTAATATTAGGCAAGCCGGTGGGAATCTAGTTCTATGGACGCCACGCAACTACTACCTACCTATACTTATACCTACTCCATACAAAGCCCGCGTTGGCCGACTCGTAAGTCTAGAATTAATCAACTATAGTCATGAAAATGCCACATAAACGCTTCCATCTCAACTAAACTTGAGCCTGACATACTTTCTAAAACATTCACACCAATATGCGCCTTCCTGCAACTGCGTTAAGTTGCATTTCACTTGGCATCTTGCACATCTCAGCAGTTGTTGAACAAAAGGGCATATTTTCATAGTAAAAGTGCGTCGCTTACGTTGCTCTGCGCTTAAAGCCTTGGAAATGGCAGTTAGGCTTCCCAGACGTTTCTAAGTTAACACTAGGTCATTTGTCTTTGAATTAGGGCCTTAACGGCCGTTCGGCGACCGTAAATTTTTATCTAAATAAATAAATGAAGATGTATAGCGGAAATTTAAAGGGATTTTTGTTGGTCGGTTTTATGAGCTATCTAAATAAACGGTTTAGAGATTTTTAAACATTGTGCACGGGCTGCATTTTGTACAGTAAGAAACAAAAATGTGTTTAATAGTAATAGTAGTGTAGGGTTTCATAGCTATATATGCCAAATAAATGTATAAATAAGACCTTCGTTAACCTATGAAAGTAATAAACGAACAATTGAGGTAAAGTACTGACAAATTAATGTCCCTTACATCTATTGAACCTACGGTCGGTGGTATAATTATCGTCTAAATAGGTAGGTACTTGTCAACAGTCTATTCTTTATTTTTAAGAGCTAGGCTCTTGTCCGTGGAGTAATTTTGAGCTTGTTGTACATTCCGCCTTATCATTTACTTCCTAGAATGATGAAGCCTGTGTCTTGACTTTTATTTGCCCCATGTATGTCATTCTAGGTCTTCCCCTTTTTCTTTTCCCTTCGAATTTTCCCTCTATTATTCTATCATCCAGTTATGATCGCGTGTCAAATGGTCTATCATCTTCCCTCTCCTGTTTTAGATTAAATTTAACAATGTTCTCTTTTACGACGCATTGAAATATAATAAGTATGCGTAACTGAAGCTCAAAATCGGTCCCACGGAATACGTATGATTTTAGACCCACACATAGGAAATACATATTTTATTAGAAGAGAAAAATTTAAAAACTATATGTCTCGGGCAGGATTCGAACCTGCATCTCCTACGGCTATCCGGGCCAACACAGGCGCGCTACCAACTATGCCACCGAAACACACACATAGTAAACATTAAGTTGGTTATTTGATACATAAGACGTATTGATTTTAAAAAGTGGGCGTTGTGGGGCAAATCCTTAACGATGTCCTCGTTGATCCTCGTTGATCTTCTTTGTTTTACTTTTCCGTCCAACAGATTTTTGCCCATAGCTTATCAACAGTAAAAATCTATGCTGACTGTAACGAAAAATTACAACTCGTTAAAAAAATATAACGCAATACGTATACCGCATATTGAGTTTTAAAATAGTGTTAATTTTTTGAAATAAATGAAAAGTAATATGAAATTCAATCGCAATAAAAGCATAAAATTGAAAATCCTAGTGCTGAATGTCTACGCATATAATGCCGCATAGTTCCATGTAGTCGATTTTAGTGCTGTATAGTGAATGCATTTTGATAGATCCCCGTGGAACCACTCCATTACATGATTGAGCCGACGCGGCGGCCGTATTGCGGACCGTGGGAGAGATAGGTTTTTGCTCACG
This sequence comes from Eudemis profundana, assembly GCA_947034925.1. Taxonomy (NCBI): domain Eukaryota; kingdom Metazoa; phylum Arthropoda; class Insecta; order Lepidoptera; family Tortricidae; genus Eudemis; species Eudemis profundana. The sequence goes on along the minus strand of OX344800.1, from coordinate 1,914,110 downwards.
TTTTGGTTAGGTACTTTTTATTTTTTTTGTGTTATATTATGTATGCATGTAAACACTTTATTGTACAAAATAATACAAAGTACAGGGTTACAAAATAAAGGTATATGTACAAAGGCGAACTTATCCCTTTAAGGGATCTCTTCCGTTAACCTTTGAGCAGTTGAGTGATGAGACAAGGAGGTGGTAGATAAACTGAGAAACATGTAAAAGAGATTATAGATGTATTTATATGTAATGTAGTGTGTTATTTATTAGGTATATCAACAATTGTTTACACTGATAAATCTATGACTATTATAGCGCTACTATATTTGCTAAGTTAAGTGTAACAATCACTTGCAAATAAACACCGCATGGATTATATTTAGTTCGTACCCTCCTTTCGATTTGTTTCGTAATCTTTCAATCGATTCTGCTCATCTCCGACATTATAATTATTTTGGATACGACTACTCTTCTAAGAATTCTCACGTACGCGTTAACAACAGGTCGGCCGGTACTCGAGTTAGTGGACCATTTGTCGTAAAATGTCCATTATTTAACATTGACCATGTGTCGAGAAATGTCGATTTGTCTTTCAAGTTGACTCATAATCCTTTGCTTCGCTTACTTTGCTCACATACTCAGTCAAATACCTACCCACGTTTATCAACATTGCTATCAAAGAATTGTTTCTTTTCAATTCCTGTATTGTATGTAATGTAAAATACATTTGACAATTCCCACGTCCATGATAAAAATAGACTATGGTCTATCCTTTTTCATTGCATACTTTAGAGATCAGCCTTAGATTTTGTTAACAGTATTTTTGCAAAATAAATAGTTTTTCCCACATTCAGAATAGGTCCGTGCGCCGATGCTTTTCATTACTTATAAATATTTGACGGGTATCAATCCGCCGCGGGTCGCCGGGTTTATTTATTTAAGAGCCATGCTTGCAGGCTTCAGACTCGGCTACAAGATTGTTATAGGACATAGGCAGAGCGTAATTTCCTGGGCAAAACAAAATTTATTTATCAATTAGAAATAGATGTTTAGATACATTTTAGTTTCGGGTAGGTAGGTATATTTTAATTTTTACGTTAGGCTTTTATTTTAGGTGTATTTTGTTTCTACTTTAGGGTTTTAGTTTAGTTTAGGATAATTTATTGTTATTGTTATTTTATTGTTTATTTAGTAATTGAATAAATTAATTTTTATTAGAAAGAGTAATAACGCCCACGGTAGTGACTATGTGCATAATAATGAGAATGACCCATTCATCTAGCGCTAGAAGCCATTGGTTGCGGATCGCACTCAGTGATATACAATTAGAGAGGCAAATGTATTTTTTACGTTTTAAGTGGCAAACGAGCAGACGTACCACCTGACGGATAGTGGTCATCGTTTACCGTATATAACACCGGCGGAGCAACCTGCACGTTACTGATCTTTGGGAGCCCTGACTCACTCTTTTGAAAACAGTTCTTAGCACTGCGCTAAAATTTACTGCCGTGCCTTAATGGATGCTGCTTGAATCAACTTTTATAGTTGCAAGAGGCCAATGATGATGATGAAAATTGGTTAATGATGACGTAATCAGGCCGGGTGTCATACACACTAGTATTATAAAGTAGCATTTTCTCGCGGCTTCGCCCGCGTTGTTCCCGTTATTGTCCCAAAGGAACTTTTTACCTGGATATAAAGTATCCTATGTTTCAATCCAGGACTTGGTTAACTTGCATGCCAAATTTCAGCTTGATCCATTCAGTTGTTACCCCGTTATTAGGTTACAAACATGCAAGCATCCAAACATCTAAACATCCAAACATCTTCACAAAGGTTGTGAAGATGTTTGTTCCTAAATAATGGGGTAACAACTGGATGGATTGAGCTGAAATTTGTCATGCAAGTAGACCAAGTCCTGGATTGAAACGTAGGATACTTTATATCCCGGTAGAGAGTTCCCTTGGGACAATAACGGGAACAACGCGGGCGAAGCCGCGGGTAAACGCTTGTTATATATATTGAAGTTTATGCAGTATTTTTACCCGACTACGGCGAAGCAAAAAGGAGGGTTATGATTTTAGCACCGTATGTATATATGTATGTATATATGTATGTATGTTTGTATGTTCGTTTGTTCCTTCGTAATTATTCAGCGAATACAGAAGAACACGATATCATTGTTCGTGCTAAATCGCGCGAGTAATAGTAAAATAAATGTAAAAGTAGGTCAGCAAAACGCATGGGTATTAAAAAAGTCCGGTTTTAATTGGAATTCCTGCAGCAGCGAGATTAACCAAAATATTGGAGTCCGAGTGAAAAAGGTATTAAGTGCATTTGTATTAAATTGATGAAACTAGAGCATTGATAAAAAAATTTAGGTGGTACAGATTTATGAACAGATGATTTCAATTATGAAATGCTACAATTTTTCCACGGGTTTGCCTGCGTTATTCCCGTTACTGTCCCAAAAGAGAGAGAGCGAGAGAGAGATAGGTCTACTTGTATGCCCAACTGCATTTTAATTTATTCAATAGGGAACATGCATGATATTTTTGTTTACTTTAATAAAAGCTAAATCATATACATAGATAGATCATTTATTTCATGAGAAAATAACAGTATAAATTTGTAGTACAAAGTTACAAGCATTCCCGTCATGATCGTCAATATACAAAATTAGAATAATAAAAGTAAAAATGTCATAATTTCAAAATACCTACAATAAAAACAGAATTAGCAAATAATAATCAAATCATGTCTCCCAATAAGGCCATAAGTACAGTAGAAAAAAAATTATCTTACAGTGTTGTATCCCAAACGAACATGTACAAACATAAGTATGGTTGCTATTCCAACGTAAATATTACAAAGTGGCTATCATATCGTTTCATACAAATTATCCGCCGCGCAGTGTAAATTGAATAAAGGTGCCGCGTGAATGTATGAGCGTGGGACGTAGAACGTAACCGTGCCAGTCACAGTCATACAAGCTACTTTTTTATTACCCGACTGCGATGAATCCCAGGAGGGTTATGTGTTTGACCTGTATGTATGTAATTATGTATGTCCGCTAACTACTCAACGGTACACCCGATTTTGATGAATGATACATTATTATATTCGTATTGATGACGCAAGTGGCATTGGGTACGTAAATTAAAACAAAATGACGGATTTCTTTAATGCGCTTTATTTTTGGGACCGCAGTCGTTTTTTTTTAAGTAAATATATGGTTATGAACCTACTGTTCCACTCCTGGGCAATGGTCTCCGCCCTCAAACCCAAATTCTTTTAATGATAGTCAGTTATCACAAGTCAGATGCTTAGAGGCGAGAGTATAATATCTTTATAGGCATATTACCTACCTCCATTAGTCTTTAGATGCTGGCATCAGTTGGGATAAGTTTTCTAATACTCCTACAATATCCGGCCGGTAATAAGTTAACAAATAAACGGAGATAGCGAAAAAAAAACATTATGTATCACTTAACATTAATTACATTTCCCAATTTACATAAGTATTTCCACTTTGAATTAGTGAACTAAATAATTTGCGGAATAGTGTTTATTTTCTATACAGAATGAAATAATAGCTATGGCAAGTGTTTATAAATGGTATTTATTGTTATATTTTTACATTCTTAAGGTATTTTGTAACCGAACTTAAAATTGTAGAAAATATATGAGAATATTTATTATATTTGACAAAATATAGACCACAAATTTACGTACATCAGTCGCCGTGGGACCTTCCGTCTGTCCATCACGGCGATCAATTGCGCTCGTCTCGCCCAATCATCCTCCATTAGCATTATCCCATCCCATACGCGTCCTTACTTAACCCTCTGCTGAACAGATGACGGGTTAAACGTTTGACGAAGATACGACACACTAACTTGCCTACAATTACATTTGCAAAATTAATGTGAAGTTTTTTGGATTGCCATTAATCTAAAGAGCCGTGACTGAAATCTAAAGAGTACCACGACGACGGACATTTGTTTAACCGAAAACAGTCTGCCATTTTTTTTCACATTTACTTAGGTATACAGGATGATTTGGGAGACTTGAACACGACCTATGGATTCAGTAAATCTTAATGGTTGGCTCACCATCGTATTAAATGAAACACCTTTACACCTTTATCCTTTCTTTTTAGTTTAATATGTCAAGTACAAAACTGAATTTTCTACATTCGTGGTGGCCTTACAATAACTAATTAAGGGGCTTTTGCGTCACAAAACTGACGATTAGTGTCAAAATTTTGTCACCGACTGACAGGTTAGACGGAATTCAAACATAATTCTAAGTTGCGCCATTATTTACAGTACATTTTAAAATAAAAATGCCCTAATAAAGATTTAGCTCTGTAGCTCTTGTGACAGCACTTTGATTGCGAAAAAATAAATTATCATAGTCCTTTAGCAATATCAACGTTAACAAACGTGTAAAGGTAAAGCGCAGAGTGTTGTGTTGATACTTGACGGAAGTATTCTAATTGTAGAGTGACCATGTATATCGTAAATAATTTAAAAGTTTTTGGTTTCAGCACCAAAAGAAAGACCGGTAATACCTCAAATACTGGTACGAAATTATAGCTTATAATTTACTAATCCGTAGAGTTGATTCTGCTCACGTCTCCCAAATCATTCTGTATATGCGTACCCTATAAATTTTTGGTCATTACCATACTAACACCTAACGAATGAAACAACACATTGACAATCACGGCTATAAAGACCGAACTGGTCTAGTTGTTTGACGATTGCTTAACCGGCGTTTGGTTGAAGCCCTACGGATGTCGCGTTGCTCTAAGATAGTCGTGGGCAAACTTTTCTATAGCCAGCCAGAAAATTACAATTTCAGGAGAGGGTTAGAATTATAGCAGAAATTAATTTTGTTTAATCGCGGGCCTTATACTACTTGTTTTGAAGGACCGCGGGCCATACTTTGCCCACCATTGCTCTAAGACTAAAATCACAGAATATTATATAAGCTAAAGCAGTAAGGAGACTACAAACAAAACGATCGAAACGAACGCACACATAGACGCGCGCTTTTACACGGCCCCTAAGCGAATCTCGCGGTGCCATCAGTCGCGAGTGCCGCGTTGCGACGAGTGGTCGCGCTTTGCGTTTGTTACGTGCGCGCGGCCAGACGGCCCGCGATCTTTTAATTATAAACAACCCTAACGATCTGATGGAGCGTAGGTATTTTATTTCATAAAGTAAGCGTAGTTTCCATACTGCTCTATTTATATTCTGTGCTAAAATGGTTGAACATGTTTCAGCTACTTTGGCAAAGTATAAAGACGAATAAGTAGACAACGTCGGTCGTTTAGGAGCGCGCGTCACGTATTTACATAGGCGCGTGTGAAAACGATCCGTACTGGAGCATTCTTGCGCATGCTTAAAACTTTGCTTGTAGTGCGTTCGTACACGGCGCGCACACATTCAAGCGCGCGATGTACCTTTTGTAAGAAGAAAAATTACTGCTATTATACTGTGACTTTGGCGTAATGTGGTCATAGATATACAGGGTGGGAGGGACTATACCGACATACTTTAGCCATGAATTCCTGGTGGTGTGACGAGTATATAATGTTATATCAACATGGGTCGAATATTTTCATTTTACATTAATAGTCTTATGGAACAAAATAAATCAGTAAATTCAGCCCCTCGTTATAAACATGTCCTTACTGGAGTAAAAGTAATCAAAAAGAAAAAAAAGCTAAAATGGAAACGAAAGGTCAATTTTTTGGCCTCGTAGTCGCTTACCATCAAATACTGCGAAGGTTAATTGCTGTTTAGTTAAAGGATTTAAAAAAAAATTGTATAACTATCTTAGTCACATTTATTAGGGCTTGTTACACACTTGGGAATTTTCATTTAAAAAATAATGAATATCTCTGAAAGTAAGCGTTTTTCGACTACAGATCACATAACTTTTTTTACTCGTCACACCACCAGGAATTCATGGCTAAAGTATGTCGGTATAGTCCCTCCCACCCTGTATAACATTTTTTTTTATTGTATACTTATGTCCATTTTAAATTTATTTCATAAAAAACAAAAGGTCAGTACAGCACTTATGTCCAGATTTTATATGTCTTTTTATCCATATTTGGAGCATTCCATGAAAATATTTCGTAAGGGACACCACGGTTTTAATACTTCCGAGAAATAAATTCATGAAGCTAATTATCATCATTGCAATATCATAACTCGGCTTTAGCAGCCAATACGTTTTATTAGGGTAGCTGCCATAGCGATTCGTAAGGGACAAAAAGTTGATGTTTTCATGGAATGCTTCATTTTCGTTGGGCTAATGATTTTGACGACCGCTTTAGCTTAGTTGGTAGTGACCCTGCCTACGAAGCTGGTGGTCCTGGGTTCGAATCCCGGTAAGGGCATGTATTTGTGTGATGAGCACGAATATTTGTTCCTGAGTCATGGATGTTTTCTATGTATTTAAGTATTTGTATCTATTAAATATATCGTCGTATAGTATCCATAACACAAGCCTTATTGAGCTTACTATGGGGCTAGTTCGATTTGTGTAAGATTGTCCCCTAATATTTATTATTATTTATTTATTTATTTATAATGATATACATTTCGGTATACATATTAATATATAGATACATTATATCAAAGCTCGAAGTGACGCGCTTCAAACCTACGTTTTGCAGTTAGTATTCCTGCAACTATATTATTTCCCACACATACAAATTAAACGAGCTACCTTGCATCCGACGCTCCCATTCCGCCAATATTACCGCGCTGAATGAATGAACAGTAGGATCTGGGTCACCGTGCCGATAGGGTTGCCAGATCGAATGACCGGGACTTTGGGAATTTGGTCGGGAGAAACAGAAATAAAATCAAATAAAAGTAAATAATGTATTAAAAACAACAACATTTAACATTATTGTTATATCGTCGCGGATAGAAATGTCTATATAAGTAAATAAATAGGTACTAACGAAAAGAAAACAAATATACAGGGTGGTTTTCGATAATGAGTACATATTAAAAGGGGTGAAATTCCAACTAATTTTACCTATCGATAAAAATGACTTTATTTTTTGTTTCTGAGCAAAAAAAATTTTTTACAGATTTTTACAGTTTTCTATGAAATTTTGGGCAGTAGGTACATCTATTTGACGCAGTATAACTTTTGATCTTATTGTTCAAAGCTGTAAGAAAAAAATGTTTTTAAGATCAAAATTAAGTGCTAAACGAAAATAAGTATGAAAAATGGTCACAGTATTTGCAAACTTTCGAGAAAAACGGTGTTATCCCTAAAAAACTGAAGCTTGCAGCCGTTTTTCACAATTATAATTTTTTTGGCGGACTTTTTCTTCAAGTCGGTGGTTTATTGTTATTGCTACTAAATAACGTATCTATTGCCATGATCCTGCAATTTTTTCTTACAATTTGAAGCAATTAGATCAAAAGTTATACCGCGGCAAACAGATGTACTGCCGAAAATTTCACTGAATGTTTAAAAAACTGTAAAAAAAACGAACGACCACAAACAAAAATTAAAATCAGTTTTACCGATAAAATTGGCTGAAATTTCACCCCTTTTCATATGTACAGATTATCGAAAACCACCCTGTAGTATATGTTGTTGCCAAACGAGCTTTGTTGTTGCGAAAGACTCACACTTAGAAAACATTAAGTCGGTTGCCAATATCACTTAATGCATAAGAGGTATTGATATTAATAAAAAGGGGGCGTTATGGGGCAAATTTTAACGTCACTTTTGTAAGATGTTATCGTTCCATACATTATAGTTCGATGGTTTTTCGGGAGATTTTTTATTTTGTCGGGAGTCGAGAGGACATAGAAAAACGCGGGAGAATCCCTCCAAATCCCGACCATCTGGCAACCCTATGCCGATGCGATATGACATGTCGCGATGTATCGCGTCGCGCCTGTATTGTTGGGAATATGAACAACGATTCGTTTGGAACGATATGAATGATAGTCCAACAAATGTCATTGATGTCAGTGATATTCGTGAGACTATCTTGGTTTGTATACCTGTGACCATGGAGCCTAGAATGCAAAGATAGATTATAAAATAGTACTGCCCTTATCGGATTTTTAGGGTTTCGTACCTCAAAAGGAAAAAACGGAACGCTTATAAGATCAATTTGTGTTCACCTGTCCGTCCGTCCGTCCATCCGTCCGTCTGTCAAGACCCTTTATCTCGGGAACCCGTGAAGGCATCGAGATAAAATTTAAACCATATACTCAGATCTACGGTCCCTTAAAGCCGTGAACAAACCAAATTTCGAGGTGAACGTAAATAAAAAACATGGTTTATGCCGCAAAAAACGTATATTTCGACACTCTCAAGGAAATCAAAATTTATAGGGTACTTTCCGTTGACCTGGAACTATGAAATTTGGCAAATACTTAATACCGTCTTACCAGTAGAGGGAAAATCATTTAATTTCTGTTGAGGTTGCAGTTCTAACCTACCTAACCTACTTTTGTGCTAGCAGAAAAAACATTATGCTATAATAATATTCTTGATAGTACTGCCAAGTACATGTTTATGCAAAATGGTAATTTGACTAATAGTATTTCTTAAGCATTTTATGCTAAATGTATCTCCGAGAATAGGTAAATATTATGGACTATTCAAGACACGAGTAAATAGGCATCTACTGAGCCGGCGAGCTACATCTTCGGCCTCGTAGTCGCTCACCATCAGGCACTATTGAAGTCAATCGCGGTCAGTTTTTTATAAAAAATAAAAAAATATATACCAGATACATAAAGTTAATGTAGATGCTAGCATTGGGTGTCCACAGAAGCTTTGGTTAGGTATTTTCACAAGCAGTTGAACCATTTATAAATTAAGATATGTATAGAAAAAATATTTACTCCTAAAGTTTTTCATACTTTCTAAATTGCCAACCAATTCCCTTGCCACGACACTCCAAGCTATTAGCCTCGTTGCAATGTATACGCCATACACTATCTGACACCTTTTGACAATTACAAAACAATGCACCCCAATATCCCGCCTCTCAGCGCCAGAAAGTCGTAAAAGCTTAAGCGTGACGAACATTCGCAGACGTTTCAGGTTAACACCGCTAGGTTATCCGACGTGTACAAAACTAAAAGGGCATATAAGCGTTAGTGTGAGGAATATTGATAAGGCGTTTTGAACTTGTGGAAGGCAGGTGCCCTGAACAGAATGTGCACCGGCGCGTGAACGCTAGCGAAGCCCCAAAAGGCCGTCTGCATACGAGTTGGCTTTTCAAAACAGCTAACATCCATTATAACATGCCTTTGAAATTGGATCTAATGTACAATCCTTTAAGGTTCAATTTTCAAGTAACTTATCGAAGCATGTACGTCTCTTGGAAAAATGATTCCTCAGTTGCAATTTACTACGCTAAGGAATATGGTTAATTTACTAGAATGGAATATCATGCTGTAGCACGTTTGAGATAAGGAATTGGTAGTGAGTTTTATTTTACGTCACAATCCACTGTTCGCATAAAAATAGAAAAAGATCTCAGATGGAATGAAGAAACTGAAAACCGTGATATTTCATACAGGGATCGGAACCGGTATCGAATTACCGTTTTATTTCGTTGAAATACCGTTATTTTACTCCGTTCGTGCTACAACCGGTATTTTGATGGAACGGAACGGAATATTTCGGTGATCGCTAAGTGATGAAGAACGAAATGATAACGTTCCTGATGAGAATAAAAACCGGTATTCTCGACGAGCCGAGCTCGCCGAGGGGCTCGCAGGGGTGGTGACGATGTGCGCCGGCATTTACAAGGTCAAATTCCGTGTTTTGTAGCGCGTCGCATAGCGCGATGTATTTATTTTCAATTTTTGTCGGGAAAGTTTAAATTCTGAGTGTTGAAGCGCGCACGCTCTTTATTATAATATTGTTTGTTTTGTGATATTAAGTTTTTAAAGATGATACATAGTAATTTTTTAACTAGATTAATTATTTGCAGGTATTTCTATACTACCGAGTGACAAACAAGCATTCTGTCTACCTGACAGAACAAACTGAATGCAACATTAAATAATACAAATAACGTTCTTCTTTTTGCAATATTTTTATTGTATTTTAGGTATTTTAATTTAGGTAGTTTAATTTAGTTTTTAGGTTTATTTAGTTTTAGGAAATTTAAATTTTATCTTCTATGTATTTGTTAGTTTACTGTACTTTCTTTCAATAAAGAAGTCACTGTCAAAAAAAAAACGTTCAATTCAAACTGATTGATTGAGTCAGGCGTTACTTATATTATTACCGCGTTATTGATATTTTTGTTTAATTAAAGGTGCTTCTAAACGGGCAATATTTTTCTGCAATTTGTGGCCCGGCAACTATGTGCATCTTGTTTTAGCATACGAAATAAGAGTGAGATAGCATTACTTGCCGGCCATAAATTACAGAAAAACATTGCCCGTTTAGAAGCACTTTAACGTTCAAACTCTTCAAAGCAAAAGTCAGTCTAGGGACAAAGATGTAGTGTCTGATGCACTGGTATACCTACCTAATACATACTTATATTTAATTTGGATAAATTTAATGATTAGAGGCAAGTACATTTATTTCGTCTTGACGAGTACTCTGAACCGAAATAATATCCAGGTTCTGATGATGGAGCCGGAATGTGGCCATGGGAACTCCGTAATAAAACGTCGGAACCCCATCGTGTTTGAGCTCATTTATTTTGTCTTGACAAGTACTCTGAACCAGAATGATATCCAGGGTCTGATGATGGAGCCGGAAGGTGGGCATGGGAACTCCGTAATAAAGCGTCGGAACCCCATCGTGTTTGGGCTCATTTGTTTTGTCTTGACGAATACTCTGAACCGAAATGATATCCAGCGTCTGATGATGGAGCCGGAAGGTGGGCATGGGAACTCCGTAATAAAGCGTCGGAACCCCATCGTGTTTGGGCTCATTTGTTTTGTCTTGACGAATACTTTGAACCGAAATGATATCCAGGGTCTGATGATGGAGCCGGAAGGTGGGCATGGGAACTCCGTAATTAAACGTCGGAACCCCATCGTGTTTGGGCTCATTTATTTTGTCTTGACAAGTACTCTGAACCAGAATGATATCCAGGGTCTGATGATGGAGCCGGAAGGTGGGCATGGGAACTCCGTAATAAAACGTCGGAACCCCATCGTGTTTGAGCTCATTTATTTTGTCTTGACGAGTACTCGGAACCAGAATGATATCCAGGGTCTGATGATGGAGCCGGAAGGTGGGCATGGGAACTCCGTAATAAAACGTCGGAACCCCATCGTGTTTGGGCTCATTTGTTTTGTCTTGACGAGTACTCTGAACCGAAATGATATCCAGGGTCTGATGATGGAGCCGGAAGGTGGGCATGGGAACTCCGTAATAAAGCGTCGGAACCCCATCGTGTTTGGGCTCATTTGTTTTGTCTTGACGAATACTCTGAACCGAAATGATATCCAGGGTCTGATGATGGAGCCGGAAGGTGGGCATGGGAACTCCGTAATAAAGCGTCGGAACCCCATCGTGTTTGGGCTCATTTGTTTTGTCTTGACGAATACTTTGAACCGAAATGATATCCAGGGTCTGATGATGGAGCCGGAAGGTGGGCATGGGAACTCCGTAATAAAGCGTCGGAACCCCATCGTGTTTGGGCTCATTTGTTTTGTCTTGACGAATACTCTGAACCGAAATGATATCCAGCGTCTGATGATGGAGCCGGAAGGTGGGCATGGGAACTCCGTAATAAAGCGTCGGAACCCCATCGTGTTTGGGCTCATTTGTTTTGTCTTGACGAATACTTTGAACCGAAATGATATCCAGGGTCTGATGATGGAGCCGGAAGGTGGGCATGGGAACTCCGTAATTAAACGTCGGAACCCCATCGTGTTTGGGCTCATTTGTTTTGTCTTGACGAGTACTCTAAAGTGAAATGATATCCAGGGTCTGATGATGGAGCCGGAAGGTGGCCATGGGAACTCCGTAATAAAATGTCGGAACCCCTTCGTGTTTGGGCTCATTTGTTTTGTCTTGACAAATACTTTGAACCGAAATGATATCCAGGGTCTGATGATGGAGCCGGAAGGTGGGCATGGGAACTCCGTAATAAAATGTCGGAACCCCTTCGTGTTTGGGCTCATTTGTTTTGTCTTGACGAGTACTCTAAAGTGAGATGATATCCAGGGTCTGATGATGGAGCCCAAACACGATGGGGTTCCGACATTTTATTACGGAGTTCCCATGGCCACCTTCCGGCTCCATCATCAGACCCTGGATATCATTTCGGTTCAGAGTATTCGTCAAGACAAAACAAATGAGCCCAAACACGATGGGGTTCCGACGTTTTATTACGGAGTTCCCTTGCCCACCTTCCGGCTCCATCATCAGACCCTGGATATCATTTCGGTTCAGAGTACTCGTCAAGACAAAACAAATGAGCCCAAACACGATGGGGTTCTGACGTTTTATTACGGAGTTCCCATGCCCACCTTCCGGCTCCATCATCAGACCCTGGATATCATTTCGGTTTAGAGTACTCGTCAAGACAAAACAAATGAGCCCAAACACGATGGGGTTCTGACGTTTTATTACGGAGTTCCCATGCCCACCTTCCGGCTCCATCATCAGACCCTGGATATCATTTCGGTTCAGAGTACTCGTCAAGACAAAACAAATGAGCCCAAACACGACGGGGTTCTGACGTTTTATTACGGAGTTCCCTTGCCCACCTTCCGGCTCCATCATCAGACCCTGGATATCATTTCGGTTCAGAGTACTCGTCAAGACAAAACAAATGAGCCCAAACATGATGGGGTTCTGACGTTTTATTACGGAGTTCCCATGCCCACCTTCCGGCTCCATCATCAGACCCTGGATATCATTTCGGTTTAGAGTACTCGTCAAGACAAAACAAATGAGCCCAAACACGATGGGCTTCTGACGTTTTATTACGGAGTTCCCATGCCCACCTTCCGGCTCCATCATCAGACCCTGGATATCATTTCGGTTCAGAGTACTCGTCAAGACAAAACAAATGAGCCCAAACACGACGGGGTTCTGACGTTTTATTACGGAGTTCCCATGCCCACCTTCCGGCTCCATCATCAGACCCTGGATATCATTTCGGTTTAGAGTACTCGTCAAGACAAAACAAATGAGCCCAGACACGATGGGGTTCCGACGTTTTATTACGGAATTCCCATGCCGACCTTCCGGCTCCATCATCAGACCCTGGATATTATTTCGGTACAGAGTACTCGTCAAGACGAAACAAATGTACCTGCCTCTAATCATTAAATTTATCCAAATTAAATATAAGTATGTATTAGGTATAACAGTGCATCAGACACTACATCTTAGTCCCCAGACTGACCACCCATGTGTAATCTTTTGCTTTGAACAGTTTGAACGTTAATTTGTTCTATCAGGTCGACAGAATGCTTGTTTTTCACTCGGTAATATAAATTAAAATTATACCTACAAATAATTAAATACACTCACGAACAATGAATTCTGGTCATTTCCTATTATAATTGTCCTTAGAAAATGACCCGAATTAATTGACCGTGAGTGTAATTAATCTCGTTATATGTATACCATATACCAAATACATCGCGCTAGACACTTGCTAACTAAATTATCTACGAAAAATGGTTAATTGTCCGAAACTACTTTTATAATCCGAATGAATCCGTAACAAAACAACACAACAACCTAAGCAACGCACAAAAGCAAAAAATACAAAATCATTGTGCGTAGCATACCGAAAAACAAAATATCCCGCAGGCAAACTCAAGGTAAAATTAGAAATAGCAACTCGTTCTATCTTGTTACGCAACGAGAAAAACGTTTAATTTCGTTCCACAGAAACGGAACTTAGTAAAAAACGGTATCGCAAAAGAACGGTTCTTTAACCGGTGATCACAAACAAAAACCAGAACCTTTCCGTTCTCGTGTCAATGAACAAAACCGGTATTCTACTCGGAACGGTTTCCGATCCCTGATTTCATATATGTTGCAAGCTGTTCCATTCCACCGAAAAGTCGAAATTATCTTCTTATTGTATTGTCACGGGAAATCTTTGTGTGTGCAAAGTTCCATAACAATCATTTTAGTAGATTTAGTAGGAAATGTTGTCGTAAGATTGAAATCAAACAAAATGGTCAAGCTAATAAAACTGTTTAAAAAAAAATATAGTACTTCATAGTTTAAAAAGTATGTAAAGTTTCACCCTCACGAGTTGAGAGAATGCGCCAGTGCACAGTGTTGCACAGTAATCAGTTATAGAGTGCGACTACGCTACGATACTTTGCAGAGCGGAACATGGCAACACCTCCGTTTAAAAGTCAAATTTCTATGAAAATGTGACATTTAAATGGAGGTGTTGCAAAGTTATCGTAGTCGACTCTACCTGTGTGGCTTTTCATCAAAATTTTCTTAATTTTAAAATTTAGTTGGTTTTACCTTGTGTACTCCTTTACATTTTCTTTAACACTTTCATATCCAACAACCCGCCTAGTAGGCGCTAATAACACAGAGAGGAATGGAGAGAGATAAAGGAGGCCTACGCCATAATGGTTGAAATAGGCTAAAGAAGAAAAAGAAAAACTTAATTCTAAATAAACGTTCCAAAAACAAATCCGGATAATGTCGAGATTCAGACATGTTAGGTAAGATGACGCATTTAAAATGTTGATAGGAAGTGAACGTGAAAGTAATAAAACATTACTTAAGAAAGGGGATCCCGAAATTTGTATGTAAGCGGAGGTAGGGCGCGCGTTTCCACTGTCATGGCTGTACAAGGACATCCGATTATAACCACATTTTTACAAAAAAAAAACCGAATGCGGTGCAAAACATACCGCGCATTAAAATTTATATATCCGCCATTTTGTTTTTTGTTTACGAATTTTACGTACCCAGTGACACTGGCGCTATCAAGGCGAATCTAATTATGTGTCATATTTTAAAAAAGGTAAACAAAAAACCACGTGACACGGGTCGTTCAGCCAGTGGTATTGTGCCACAGATACAAAACGTTACTTTGATTGGCTGAACGACCCGAGTCACGTGGTTTTTTTGCTTACTTTTTTTTAAATAACTAAAAGTACAGAGTATAGTTACGAGTGGACATAGGAACGGAAATACATACAGGTCAAACACATAACCCTCCTTTTGGGCTTCGCCGTAGTCGGGTAAAACCGAATCACGTCAAAAATATGACTGTGTCGATATTTTTTTTGAGGCACACTTCACTTACGGACAATGAATTCGGGTCATTTTCTTTATAACAGTTCATAGAAAATGACTCAAATTCATTGCCCGTGAGCGTACATGTCAAGACTAATCAAATTAGTCCAAACAGGGCGGATTTATCCTATATAATTTAGATGATTCTATGGTCACATGGTTGGAATCGGAAGATTTCAATATCAGATCAGCCCGGTGGAATCATAATCTTGCATTGTCACCAAGTTCACTAAGTATATTATGTAGATTTGCCAATTTTAGCTCGATCGGATGAATTTAAAAAAGGTTTGCATTTATTTTGAAACCACAACTTACATACTTAGTAAATCCGAACGTAACAAGCTAACGCTTGTAAAAAAGACATTTCTACTTTAAATTAAATATTAGGGAACAAACGATTTTTCTGCTCTCTGGCCGGAAAGCGTCACCTTGCTGGCCGCTGCGCTAAACGAAGATACCGCTTTCTGGCTCTATCGACAAAAAAAATGTATACAAACCTTGGCCAGTACATAAGAAAGCCTCATATTACATTTACATATGATCTGAGACATTTCTTATTTTACTGGCCTCGGTGTGTAATATACTATTTAATACATATAGTAATAGTAACTATTACTATATGTATTGATAACATTACATTACTTATAAATTATTATACGTGATGCAACCAGCGTAGCGTGGGACGGCCACCTGCAAGGTCGGATGGACTGATTAGGGTTGCAGGGATTCGCTGGATGCGGGTCGCTTCTATCCGGCCCATGTGGAAATCTATTGAGTAGGCCTGTGTCCAGCAGTGGCCTTCCTATGGCTGAAATGATGATGATGATGATGCAACCAGAAATGCACTCCTACTAAGTTGCTGATTATCGTCATTTTTAAGACCAGAGTGTATTTTTTAGTTATAAATGTTGATTTATATTTTTTTTTATTGACTTTATAAATATTAAAGTTAAACTAAAGCCGGTCAGTGATATAGCTAAATATATCGTGTCGTATAACAACGCGACCGTGCAACCAAGCGACGAGCCGTGTACAAATATTTGCGCGGCAGAATCACCCGGAGCCATCCTGCAATATCGTGATGGATGACTCTGTATCGCGAGTTGCCTATACAGCTCCTATACTACTCTTGTACAGCTTTTGTAAACTCAGCCCTAGTTGTAGTAGCGTATATCGTCAGCTTAAATTTATGGTTTGGTATTGGTGAAATCAATTATCTAAAATTATTAAGAACTTCTACTAGACATCGTGAAGCGTTCCATTCATATGTAGAATTCACTCCGGGTGCGGAGTGTGCTTCTGTTGACTGCCTGCATAATTTAAAGACAAGAGTTAACAGCCATCTTCTGACTAACCGTGCTCAATCGTAGACCTTGTCTTGTGTCTATTTTCAATCAAGTATAACGAAGGATTAAATTTATCCCACTAAGTACGAGTATGTATCAAAAATGTGAAAGTTCTTGAAAATATTGGGATGTTTGGATGTCTGGAGATTTGGAATTGGATGTTTATTACTAAATAACACTGTAAGAAATGAATACACGGAGATAAAATTTGAAAAACATAGGATATATTGTTTATATTCTGGTGGGCAGTTTTCTTGGGACAAAAAATCTTAATAACGAGGGCGAAGCCGTGAGAAAATGCTAATTAATCATAAAAAATTCCTAAACACAATTCAATTTGTCAAAAGCAACTGATAATAGAAGGTCAAGAGCACTTACCGCGCCTCACTTAATTTGGGCACTTAAAAATCTTCCCAGTCGTATTTGTCCAGGGCCCGTCCTGTATAAACAAAAATCCATTAGCCGCATAAGCTGAATTAGAAAAGTGCAGTAATGGTTTTGGGTTATTTTACTTAATATGGCGAGTTGTTTCAGCGGTTTTAAACGTTATTTTTGACACTTGTTAGCTTAGCGAGCTTTTCAAGTCTATAAGCATGCGTATCAATGGAGATACAAACAAAACAAATTGATCTTTGACCGTCTATTTCTTGAAAGTAACCTAACCGTGTTGGTATATAACCTTTTTATAGAATAAGAAATTTTATTTGCCTTATAGTAGGTACATTTGTATGGGGATTACAAGATATTAACACGAATGATTAGAGCTTAATATATTACAGTGGTTCTCACACTAGGCTGGGCCTGTGTCGTGAGAACCAATAAATAGTTCTTAAATTAAACATTAGGGTATATCAGAGCTCGGTGAGTGGGAGAATCTTAGAATAAATCTCAGGTGCAGCAAACGACGGTGGTAATAATAAGCTGTTTCAGACTAAGAGTGTACCACTCATCTTTCAAAGTTTAGAGGAGCAGTATAGCAGTCCTAAACAAGGCAAATTGCACTTTAAATAACTGTATAGCAGTCCTAACCAAGTAAAAGGCTCCGGCAAAGAATAAGTAGTTCTCTTTCTAACAAAACTGCTGTTCGGGTCCGACTACAGGGCGGAACGCACCGCATCCAACCGTCTCTCTCTATTGCATAACGCGTGCTCTTTCTGGTCGCTGGCTAAGCCCCACCGGAGGGGTAACATTTGGCATAGCCGCGCGACGAAATCGCGGAGTAAACCACTTCTGATCCCGTATAAATATTTGTGTAATAATAGTTGAGCACTGACTGTTCAAACTGCCAGCGAGATCGCTCCACTAGTTTGTCGCAGCGACAGAAGATGTCGTCGCTCAGCGATGCTCGTTTGGCAGTCAAAACACTCGTCTAAGGCACTGCGCCCACCGCCGGCGAGTACGCGAGTAAAGTTGGGCGAGTAGCATTACATTGCGGATTTGGAAAGGTCGATTGATCACACTGTGCCTGGTCAGCCCGCAATGAACGCTCAACTTAACTCTTACTTCTTTAGTGCCTAAAGACAACGGAGAGTCAGTTTTATTTTGCAAAAAATATTATACCAAAAAATTATGAAAATTTTCAAAATGTTACTGTCATTGCGTTAGTTATTTTCTGAATTAACAGATGTCAGGTCAGATATGACCGATCGGTTATTTAATGCTGTCGTCGGCTCGCCGGGTTCGAACCCCGGTTGGGCACATTAGGGGACGTTCAATGTGTTCTGTTGAATGCCCATGTTCCCATAGATATTACGTGACAATTGTACAGGCACGTCGTTAACATCTGCGGGACTATGATGTTAACGTTTATTGAGCAATACATGAGAAAGCAACTGTCACATTTCCACTGACATACCTAGTAATCGAAGGAGCACGCTTTGTCTTGTGTCACACGGTAAACGCTACCACCATATACCCCAAGGTGCTAACTTTGTTGTTTTGACGTGTTTAAAGCTTTGATAATATAATTTTTCACACTAAATTTATTATTATTTGGAACTGAAAAGATTATGAAAAGTAATTTTCAGCCGAGTTTTGTTCACGTTCTTCAAATCAATCCCGATCATATTTATAGCACAAATTTAATAGTATAGAGGTACATAGATAGATCAAGTGAGTTTCCAAAATAACTATGAACCAAAACGACGACGACTCATGAGTTGAAATGTGCACAACACTTAAAAGTATTCATTTAAAAACATGAGTCTACTTGAAATTGTATTAAAACATACATACAAAACAGACCCGCTTCTTGTAACAAAAAGTGCAGCTAATCATGGGCACGAGCAAAAAATATGAAAAAAGGAGTGTCAAATTAACATACAAAATTGCCCCTCGGAAGCACCCGTCTGTTAAAAACCCCATTAAATTGCAACCGAACACTCATTTAGAAAAAAAAATTAGCAGCTCGTTTTTAACAATTCCAGGGATATGTGACTTTTGTTAGACGTATCGTGTTGGCTTGTGGGGTGGCGTCCCCAAAAACTATTATTTCGCGGACTGGACATAGGTGTTTTTAGATATAGTGATGTTACTGTGAAATTGAAAAATATATCGAATAATATACGATAATTTAAGAGAAAACTGCTTTAGGAGAAAACTGTCTTTATTAAACAGAAAAACAAATTTCTGGAGTTCGGAATCTACTCAGAGGACTTCTGTGAACAATACCATGACCTTCAAACTTTATAGGTAAACGAAAGGAAGTCTAATAAAATACATATTAGGTTAAAATATTGCATTAAATGTTTTTTAACCACAGCACATTTGTTTTTGGAACAATTATCGCTGGTTTTTCTCGGAATAGAGGGTTATTTTTCCGAAACGGTTGTAGACTCTGACACATAAAAGTGCATTGAACTATTCCTAAATTGAAGAATAAAGACCTTTTCTCAAACATGGCATGAAATGTTGACATTACGTGCCTAAAAATAGGCCACAAAGTACCTCGTTTCCTATGCGGCTTGACACTTGGCACGGAATGGAATTTTATACTTACATTGCCGGCCAATTTTTTTTTTAATTTCCATTCCACATTTATTAGGGCCCCAGCATCACGGCATTCAGCCATTAAAAAAACAAAAAACGATTTTTGCTATATTTCCTTAAAATATCGATATTTTTATCGACACCGCCCTGCACTCGCTAGGGATGAGCCAAATTGATTTTAACACAATAACGAAGGCCTGAATGGGGAGCCCTATTTGTAGCGACGACACGTCATCCATCATTCGCGCCTTTATGCCAGCAAGATTCGCCTAAGTCGGGTAATAATTCCGTATGTGTTAGCACAGAATAAGTAATAGTACCCAGTGGCGTGGCGTCCAAACAACTCGATTCCTACCGGCTTGCCTAATATCAGGCATTTGACCACCTTTTTCTACAGCTCTTAAGGAAAATAAACGCCAAATCAGCACCGGCTTGCCCAAGGATATCTTTTACGCCACGCCACTGAATAGTACTATGCTCCAGTGGCGTGGCGTCCATAGAACCCGATTCCCACCGGCTTGCCTATTTATTAAAGCATATGACCGGAGTAGGTATACTACTCCCAAAGAGTAATCCTCTGCACCGGTTTTACTCAGAATATATTTGATGCCACGCCACTGCTATGTACAGAAGTTTCTCTTTGTAACAAAACTGACGTTCGCGTCCGATGACCGGACGGAACGCATCCGACCGTCTCTGTCTATTGCATAACGCGTGTTCTTTATGGTCGCTGGCTACGCCCCTCTGGAGAAGCAAAATTTGGTACTACATTCTAAAAAATCTGAGCCAACTAAGAGAGATTTTCTCTTTGTTGGCGCCAACTTAAATAAAACATATCAACGAAAGCTGATTAATCAAAACAGCAAGTTCATTAGTGATTAAAACAACAATCTAGAATATTGATAATTTTAACAAATATAATTCCTTGTTTCTATCGTTATTTTATTCGATTATGTTTTATTAGTTACCTTTTACATCAAAGTTTGTTGAATCAAATCAGAACATGGTTAATTGAACTATGATAAACAATCAATATCATCTTAGTTTGTGCATCTAACGTCTTGTTCTCTGACGGTTGGCACCCTAAACACAAGCGGGCGTCATAGTTGTTCTCTTTCAACCGAAGTCTCCGATAACACTGCAGTTGAGTAATTGCAAAAAAAAAACAAAGTCAAGCGATCTAAAATTAGACTCTTTATTTCTGCCAGTTACAGTTTGCTGTTGTAGTTAACTCGTTTTCTATGCTGTGTGATAGTTAACTCATTTTCTAGGGTTTAAATACTAAGCAATAAAATACAACTGTGCCCACGTCTCAATTCCAAATGTGCCAGCGACCGTCAAATTTCAATTTTTAACGTACATTACTTTTATGCTTCTCCTTTGTACCGCGTCTGCTAAATTACAATAATTTGCCGCTTACAATGAAATGTAACTATTTATGTACCGACCCTTGCAAGTAATACAATGTGGCCCCTTCATACGAGGCCTATTATGCTGGACCCCTTATTTATAATGTTACAATTTTAATGATTTCTTTGAGCTTTGTGTGCAATCATTGTTTGTTATATCGGATCGTGTGTCGATGGCTATCAATTAAACATTGGGTAGGAATTTGAAGAGTTTGAGATTGGAAAGATATTAAAATGCGTATAAAAATATGCTCATAAAGGAATGAAAAGTACAAATACTGAAGGTCATTGTTCGTTCGGTTGATGCAGTGTTGAGATGATCGCGCTGTATCACCGAATGAATTCGAAAATAAAATAACTTTTTACACGACTGCCCAAAGAAAGGAGAGTTGTGTTTTCAGGGTCTATGTATGTATGTGAGTTTTAAAGTTTCAACTATCAAAACATATATCATATTTAATATTATAAATGTAAGAATTTGTGAAGATGTTTGTCACTAAATAACGGGGTAACAACTGCATGGGTCAAGCTGATATTTGGCATGCAAGTAGACCAAGCCCGGGATTGAAGCAGAATACTTCTTTACTCTCTCTTCAGGATTATATCCCGGTTAAGAGTTCCTTTGGGAAAATGACGGGAACAACGCGGGAGAAGTCGCCGGTAAATACTAGTAATTTATATGGCAGACTGATAGAGAATTTTATACTTTATTAAGTCATTTGTGAAGTCAAGTTTAAAAATGTGGGTGCTTATAGATGCTCAAAAATATGTCTGAATACACCTTCTGCAGCGACAAATAATATCATAAATTATTCATGATACGATTTGTTTGATTTTTTTTTTGACCTTACGTTTATCCTATTTCCTGCTAATATAGTAAATGTGAAAGTTTGTGAAGATGTTTGGACGTTTGCTACTAAATAACGCAGTAACAGTTGAATGAATTGAGCTGAAATTGGGCATGCAAGTATATCAAATCCTGGATTGAAATACAGTTTACTCTATATTTCGGTAAGGACTCCCTTTAGACTAATAACGAGAATGACACAGGCAAAGCCGCCAGTAAATGCTAGTTGTAATCATGTTTGAATAAATATCTATATGGATACTGTATATCAGTGGCGTGGCGTAAAAGATATCCTTGGGCAAGCCGGTGCAGATTTGGCGTACATTTTCCTTTAGAGTTGTAGAATAAGGTGCTGAAATGCCTGATATTAGGCAAGCCAGGAATTGAGTTCTTTGGACGCCACGCTACTGTTGTATATACCTATGAGCATTTTAGTTCAGAACTGTATAAAATAATTGATTGAACCAGAAGTTACTTTGCGGAAATCCATGTTAATTCAAGTAAAAATTGCTTTGCTAATCCGCGATATGATAACGTGTTAGTCAATTAATGCTACCCCGTTATAATTAATTGCGTATTTTTTCATGCAAAATAAATTAAAACATGCAAATAAATATAACAAACCGCCACCAAAAATGCAAAACTCGATACATTTTTCGCCTCTTTACGAGACATCCTCAAAAGCTGGAGATGTTGACAGTCTAGTCAGTATTTCATGTGAATGCATGAAAAAATACGCAAGTAATTATAACGGGCAAGCACGAATTGACTAACAAATCGCGGATTAGCAAAGCAATATTTTTGTTTTAATCAAGGATGTATTATTCAATCCGAGCTCCTATATCATGAGTAGACTAACTCTGAATAGATTGACATACCTAAAATCCAAAGCTCGAAAAAACTATCCATGTCAGCTTTTTACAAAATTAAACCCATTCAGCTTAGCTCACTAGCAACCGGCCGACGATCCATAAATTGAAAGCATTTCTATAAAGATCATTTCGCTCCGCACGAAAAGGTCGATCCTGAGTTTATAAGGGCGGCGGTGGATTCCACTGATTAAATTCAGGATTATCCCATGCCCCATAGTACGTGATGCTATAAGATTATTGTCACCCCATTAATCCTCTATATGTTTAATTAGATCACCAGTTTATGGACACCGTTTATTTGCGTAGTTCGTCGAATCGATTCGGGTGATTTACATTAACGAACGTTATATGAGTACAATGGTCATTAAGCGTTATAATTGATTGCGATAACGATGCGGCGACTAAAAATAACGTAAAGTAGGTATCCTCATTTTTGAACTTTTTTTTTCAATGTAATTTCTTCATATTATATTTTTCACTAAAACCGAAAATACTTGCTTGAATCTTTTTATTCAATTCCCTACCACAAATCTCAACAATATTTGCTGTAAAATCGCCCCAAGTTGGCTCGATTTGCCCAGTGCCCCGCCAAAGGCGTTTAAAATTGGATGTAAAATTTTAAACACTTAAATCCATCGTAACAAAATCAAACTGAGTTTTTTTTTTTTATTTAACTCGCTGTCCCTGACTAAATAAAAGCACACAATATTTCCATACTTTCACAGAAATACACTTTTTGTACACTTCCATATTAAAACACCGTACATTTAGTATGTTTTCCCGTAATATATAGGAACACTGTACATAACTTGTCACTTGCACAAAGCGGCAGATAAATATAATAAGCTCCTATATTGTTAATTCTCTATCATTTGATTATATCCAGCTGAAAATTGATATTTTACGATCTAGAGCGTGCTTAACTGGTAATAATGTTTCTAGCACCAAAGTGGGGCTAATGAAGCGGTTGAAAACAATACGTATTATCGATAATACTGATCATTTAGTTGATAATTAGTTGCGTTTAGGGTTTAAGCTAAGTGTTACTAATGTGCTGTTGAAATTGAAGTATGACGCGTATACAGAAATTTTAGCAGATACAGTCGAGTTCATTATTATCTGAGCAAAGAACGGATCAAAAATGTCTGATCTAGTTCTTATGCTTCTGACAATATGGTCTTGTTCAGATATATTTGGTCCAATCTTTGCTCAGATAATGATGAACTCGACTGTACAACACCATCGCATCTCATCAACGGACGCCAGACTGTCAACATCTCCAGCTTCTCCTGAGCATGCCTCGTAGCTTGCTCTCTACGAGGCATGCTGGAACACGTATCGAGTTTGGTATTTTTGGTGGTGTTTTGTTATATTTATTTGCATGTTTTTTTTATTTTGCGTGTGAATGCATGAAAAAATTCGCAAGTAATTATAACGTTCTAGCACTAATTGACTAACACGTTATCATACCGCGCATTAGCAAAGCAATATTTTTGCTTTAATTCTCATAAAACAGTACCGTGACTAAAGTACGAGAGACAACGTACAGCCTAAACACTTAGGCATCGTCCTATATATCGAACAGCGAATACGCGATTATCGCGCGAACACGCGATTGCGACCATACAAGTAAGTATGGTCGATAGGACGATAGGACGATGCCTTACAGATAGCACGATTAAATTTGAAACACATACTACTTTAATTGTCTTGCTTCGACGCCTAGAGACCTTTTTCACATCTCTAAAAATGTAGTTTTAAGTTTGACGTAACGTGAAATCACATGTAATAATGTCATAATTGATGTTATATTTAATATTTAAAAAAAAATAAACTGGACTAACTTTTTACATGTTTTGTTACATGTTTTCTTTGTAGTTGCCTTTCCTATAACATCAAGCATAAGTGCCTTGTGGTGCCTTTGCCACTATTATTACTTATTCTATAATCCTTTCCCCTATCTTGAGCTTTTAATAAATGCGATCTTCCAATGTCAGTTGCTCGGTATAAGCCAAATTAGTTAGGGGACGTCTCGGAAAAATTAATATGAACAGCAAATTGAAAGGACTTCTGACACGTCACTTAGTAATATTAATTCCTATTGTTGACAATCCAAAATATAATATTTAAAAAATGAAAATCTATCTGTGAGTTACCTTTTACCGCTTAAGCCGCTGACCTAATTTGATAAAATTTGATTTTGAGATAGTTTGAATTTCTCAGACGGACATAGGATTAATCATCCCTTAATAGGATAAGAAGGGGGTTACAGTTTGTAGGGGGTATCAATTGTTTCTCAAATAAAGGATATAAGGCTCCAATTCAAAGCCCACAAAGATGCGAGAAAAAGCTAGTAATAATTAAAACTGTCACTTAAGCTAATTATTATCAAGTTTGAGGCAGAATCTAATTCATATGTTAGTTATTCAAAGATATCTGTACTGCCCTCATTACGCGATAGGCGGTATCTCAAATACCGAGATACCGCATTTAGAGGGCAGTGTAGGTAATATAGATTATAGCTTTAGCCAGCTTAAAATTACAGGAGGTTGAAAATGGCCTGAATGGCTTCGAGAAAAGGATGGTACGGCCGAGCGTTTGTTTTGCTCGACTTGGCGGGGGCACTACCGTGCCCCTAGATATTACCTGTTACTTGTTAGATGACGACAAACTTCGAAGTCATAAATTGTATGCTGGGAAGTGTAAAAACGGAAACGGAATCGCCGCCAGGCTGTTCGTGCTAATCAGTCCTTCTCGGATTGGTGTGATCTTGCATCTGGTGTCCCGCAGGGCGGAATTCTCTCTCCTTTGTTATTCTCCATATTTATAAACCTTATCACCCCCGTCATTAAGTGCTCCTACCACCTGTATGCTGATGATCTTCAGCTGTACACCCAGGCAAAACCCAACGACATAGACGCAGCCATATCTCGAATGAATGAGGATCTCAACCGCATTTCATCTTGGTCTCGGGATTTCGGGATTGCCGTTAATCCGTCAAAGTGTCAAGCAATAGTTCTTGGGAGTCCACGTCTCTTAGCTATCAACGATATTAAACAATTCTCGCCAGTCGTTTTCGAACATGTAGTTATCCCGTTCGAAGCGCAGGTGAGAAACCTCGGGTTGATCATTGATCGTGGCCTTAGTTGTGAACCCCAGGTGTCTGACGTATGTCGCAGGGTTACCAACACTCTGCGGTCACTATATAGATTTAAAAATTTCCTCCCGTTAAGTACGAAGAAACTCCTCATACAGACTCTTGTGCTGCCTGTGATCGACTATGGCGATGTCTGCTGTACCAATATCACCCAGGCACTCTTGGATAGATTAGACCGACTCCTGAACAACTGCATCAGATTTATTTTTGGCCTTCGTAAATATGATCATGTTTCTGCTTATCGTCAACAACTTAATTGGCTTCCTATTCGGGAACGTCGATCTCTTAAGGTTTTGTGCACACTTTTTTCCATCATATACGACCCATCTGCTCCCGACTACCTTCGTTCTAAATTCCAGTTTGTCACTGCTCGGCCGGGCTGTGAGCTCCGTTCCTCCCGTAAACTCATGCTTTCTGTTCCCACTCACCGTTCTGGCTCAATGACAAATTCTTTCACTGTACAAGCGATTCGGCTCTGGAACGATCTCCCCTTGTGTATACGAGAAGCTCAAAGCAAATTCTCCTTCAAGCGCATGCTGCGCAAACATCTGTTCGAGAATCTACAAAACTAAGACTCTTCATAGTAGTTTAGAAGCAGGTACCATATATATTTATTTTATTTTATATATGTATATATTTATATGTATATGTCCATATATAATATATATAAGTAGTTTATTATTTTAACCGACTTCACGTACAATTTGGTTGTAAATTAAATCCGCACCTATAATGTCTCTGTTTACCCTGATGGTCGACTGGTAGAGAATGCCTTACGGCATTAAGTCCGCCATTTGTACTTTCTTGTATTGTGCAATAAAGTTTAAATAAATAAATAAATAAATAAATAAGTGTAAATGATATACAATAAATAAACTTCAGCTTACATTAGACTTAATCCGGCAAATTTGTTAACATGTTTTAGAATATATTTCGAATTAAAACCTCTAGGAGTTCAGAACTGTCAAAGATTCCCAATTAAGAAAACCATCACTTTTTCAATACACTATGGAATAAATATTAGACGTAAGCAATTTCAATAATTAAACTCATTTAACTAAAGATAAAACAACAAAGTACAGTTTCAAAATTGATCCTCACACGTTACCACCAAGAAGCGAAACAAACATTCACATTTGCATTAAGATATGCGCAGAATTCCGTAAATTTTGATACCAAACTTCCCCAAACACAAACGAAAATGAACTTAAACTTAATAATAATAGAGAAGTAAATGCTTTGTTGGATCCAGGGACAGATGAAATCTTCAAAGTAGCTGCGGTTTTAATACAATCTGAGTGTTATATAGTTGTAACCACATTCATACGTGACACGTTTGAGGATTAAGCAGTTGACTCAAATGTTAATTTTGCTTTCTTAACTGTGTCAGAGAAGGGTGATAGAATTAAGGAGAGGCGATGGAACGTTAAATTGTAGTGCGTGTTTGGGAGTTGGGGCTTATGCAGTTTGACTATTGAGATCTTGGGATAGGTATAATGATCGTATTGTTAAGAGTCTTTGGAAGTTAACGATGCTCGTTGATTTAGGCTCCTTATTATTTAACCTGCGTCTTGATATTGAATAAGAAGTTAAATATTTGGGGCAGTATTACGCAAATCGATATAGCCCCAAAATAAGCAACGCTTGAACAAATTACGGGTAAGACGACGTTGTACATTCTTATATAGATAAATACATACCTTACCTAAGTATATCAAACTGCCATGATCTGGAAACAAGTATTCGAATGCCCCATATCAAAACCACTGGGTTTTGTCTGGAGCACTTACTGAAGTGCTCCAGACAAATTTAAAAAAAGAGCTTAAAAACATTTTTATGTTTATGTTTTTATTTTACGCCCTATTTTAAAATTTGATCTGCAGTACTTACTGAAGAGTACCCAACTGTCCGACTCCGATTTGATTTATTTTGATATATGTTATAGAGTAGTCTAAAATAGCAGACGTATTTTTTTCTAGCTGCCCAAGTTCAACTTTTTAGGAGAAATTGTCCTTCAAAGTACTGAAAAGTGACTAAACCCTCCCACTTCTACAGAAAAAAAATTCAAGCAAGTTGCTAATTAATTACTGGTTTGATATTATGTTTGAAAACATTAAAAAATAATGCACGTGTTTCGTTATATCGGCTGAAACTCATATTTTCCTAAAAAAAAACATCCGTGTCTATTCTTTTTTCATGTTCTCCGACATAATATCAAACCAGTAGAAAGCGATTATGAAGCCAAAGATGTAGCTGGCTAGCGCAGTATACATGCCTTGCAGAGTTTTAAGTTATATTTGTCAGAAAACACACTGTCATGTTTGTATGATATTTATTGGGATGCCGATTTTTCGGATGTAAATGGGGGTAGGAACTACCGAGTACTGACTCGTTCCGACACACTTGACACGGTTCGCCATATTGTAGTAGGAAGCACGACAATAAAAACAGAAAGGCTCTCCGGTTTATTTGTGATAATGAACTCTTGCGAGGGACCGGAGTGTTCAGGAGGCTAAAGATGCTGGAAGAGGAATAGGATTTTTTTTAATTATGTAGTCAATTATGCTCGAAGAATTGCGAAACTTAAGTGGCAATGGACAGAACACGTCGCTCGTAGAACCTATGGCCGCTGGAGCCGACGAGTTGTAAGAGGCGACCACGCATAGAAAGACGCAGCGTGGTCGACTAAATTTTATATGATATCCAAACATCCAAACATCTTCACAAACTTTCACATTTATAATATTAGTAAGATGATGCATTTCAGATGCACACATTTTATAGTAATTACACTAATATTATAAATGAGAAAGTTTGCGAAGATGTTTGGATATTTGGATGTTTGTTACTAAATAGCGGGGTAACAACTGAATGGATTGAGCTGAAATTTGGCATGCCAGTAGACCAAGTCCGGAAATAATACATAGGATACTATATGTCCCGGTAAAGAGTTCCCTTGGGACAGTAACGGGAACTACGCGGGCGAAGCCGTGGGTAAATAAAAAAAATGCTCGTGATATACATGTCGCAGCCAACTGGTTTAATTAGTAGTAGTAACTGCCTAGTATTTTCACTAAACTATGGGCTGTATAGCTTGGTTATCCAAATTTTTTGTTTCCCATTATTTTTAAATCCAATCGCTTTTCTTCCTATTTACTTTATTCCCCATCCTATGTATTACCAATCGCATATTTCCCCAACTACTTTCTTCTCTGCTTTGTCTTTTCGCTGAAAAACATTTTGACCGGGCGGCTTTTCCCCCGATCCAAATTATTCACAAGTACATATTTTACTTAATATATTAGTTCTTCGCAAAAGATTATATTTTTCGAAACGAGGTTATTAATTTGAAATGATTGATCAAAATGAAACAAAATGAAATGAAAAAAAATATAAAAATGAAATTGGAAACCTATTCTGTAGGGAACGTAGAGTTGCACAAAGAAACAGTTTCTCGTAATTCAAAGGGTAACTCATTCATAATTAATTTATATAGGTGATTATATTTATCGTTCTCAAGATAAAGGCATATGTTTACGCTTGACTGTACCGTAACCTTGAAAAGGACACTCATAATGACTACAGGATGGATGCACTTTCGAAAAGTTCAAAGAACTAATTTATTTGGTACAATACGTAGTTGTGAATAATACGGATCGGGGAAAAAACCGCCCGGGTAAAATGTTTATCAGCGCAAAGACCAAGCAGAGAAGAAAGTAGTTAGGGAAATATGTAATTGGTAATACATAGAATGGGGAATAAAGTAATTGGGGAAAAAAGCGATTGGAATTAGAAATTATGGGAAACAAAACATTTGGGTAACCAAGCTATACAGCCTTTCGTCGGTACTATTTGGGTACCTACTATTTATTGGCTGCATCTGATTCTGAATATCTTTGAGGTGTACGCTATCTTAACGGACACGTTTTTTTTCTTGAATGTTCTCTTCCAGTGTTGATATAGAAACCGGTGCGGCGCGGCGCAAGGCAGTTTGACACAATTTATGTGGCGCGATGTCGGGGCTAATTGGTCGTGAGGACGGCGATGCACTAACACCGCCTTTTGATGCCCACCCGTGGGCTGTGGCCTCTTTTATTTCTACGCTGACTTGATTGTTTACAAATGGTTTTTACAAGCTTTTATTTAACCGGCAATGCTCGTATATCGTAGGTATAAGTTACGCGTTACAAAAGCTGCTACCGGCTGGATTTCACAGCGTTGCAAACGCCGTCATCACCAATCCCGATATTATGAATTGATGCTATATTTCTAAAAATTACTTAATTTTTGATCAAATCATGAAAAAAATACAGTCGGTCTCAAAAGTAGCTGGACACTTTAGTACTACGCTACGATACAATTTTCGGATTTTATCAAAATAATGGGACACGTCATTCTTAAAGAGAATCGTCGAAATATGGATTTGTGATGACGGCGGTTGAAACGCTCTGAAATCCACCCTACCAGTTGTTGATATCCGGTATAGATGGAATTTGGTTTACTTAGGTACAATTTGGCGACAATCCGCCATTGAACTTTTCTGAGAGCTCGGGCGGACTTCCTGATGGAAAATGCTACCCGCGATCACGAATGCTGAAAAGAGTAACAGAACGTCAGGACGAAAATTTAAGTACACGCGAATCCGTTGTTTTATTACAATCAGTAATAATCGCGGAAACCGAAGACAATATTAAATGCTAATGTAGTTGAATTAGTACAAGTATGTCTTGTTATCAGGAGTAATTTATATCTCTGTTTAGGTTATTTCTTTAGGGTTTCAAATATAATAATGGGAATTTCCTCGCTGGATTGTGAGACTGATACGAGGAAAGCTGCCAGCTCTACAGTCCCTCTTGTGTCTTGGAGTCTCTGCGACAGGTCTTTGAAGAGCCTCAGAGCGCCGGGGCCCCACGGACCAAGGGTCTCAACGCCAAAAGGAACAAAATTATATTCTGCGCTTTCCTTGGCATGTGAATATTTTCTAGCTACATATGGAACTAAATATTATCCTGTAACTGAAAAGTTGGAAATATGTCGGCTTTGACTTGGAGTCAAGTGCACGGGTTCAACTGGAACTATGTCAAAGTCCTCGCTTTGTGGCTGACAGTGGGTGCTTCTCTCGCCATCTCAAATTAGACGCAATTTCGCATTTTTGCGTGCGATTTTAATTTTATAGGAATTTGGGGTTTAGTATTACAGCTGAGTAAAAAAGTGGTAAGTATGTGAAAATAATAAATAGGTACACTCAAGTCTTTTCGAAAAATATGAGTTTAAGTTACTTTTTATTATAATAGGTACTAAAATAATGAAATTTTCAGATAATATATTACCGTAAAAGATAATACATTTACCAAAATAATTTTAAAGTTTCATTCAATGGAAGATTTTTATGCTTACCCTGGTTGGGAAATAAATATTAGGACATTACTTATCTAGGGCGGTAAAACAAAGAATGTCTCAGATCGTAGGTATTTGACACCAGAGCCGAAGGCAAGCGCGATAAATATGCGATCTAAGGTTTTCTTTATTACCGCTCGTGGTAAGTACAAAATATTACGTCTCCACCAGGCCAGCAAGGGTGATTTTCCGCACGCGTAGCGGGTGGTAATTGCCGCTTTATGGCTAGGTGTGACGTAATAGTACATTGTGTATCTAGGGCGGTAATTCCTTTACCACCCGTGGCACACACAATGTTTTTCATCACACTTGTGAGGAAATCTTAAATAAAAATAACCTTACTAATCCACCCAGTATGTATGTATACCAAGAAAATATTAAAACAGAATGTGACATTAGTGACATATGTCCATAGACAATGCGAATGTTCAGTCACATTCGAAAACCATAGCGGTAAAGACCTAAAACGGCCATTTTAGTTAATTTATATTTGCAAAATACTGAAATACACTATTTAAACATTTCATTAATGTTACCGAAATATGTGTTTACATGTATTTGCGATAACAGTTCTCCTTAAATAAATATGTCAGTAATAAAAGTTAAGAAAGTAACTTGGCGTTCACTTTGAATATGACAAATAAGAGTAAAACAGGACCAGCGTACTCAAATTAAAAAAAAATGGTCATTTACGGCCCGCAAAACCTACGTGTAACAACACCATTTTCGATCAAGTGTAATGAAAAAACCTTTTAGGCACTTCTTCCTTCAAATTTTCCTTCCGAGTCATTTCTAAGGAAAGGAATGAGATTCTCTCCCAGGGCCTGTATTTCCTTGCAAATATAACTGAGGACTCTTCATGATAACAGTGTATAGGCTATTTCTGAACCGGCGCGCTTCATCTTTGGCCTCGTAGTGACTTACCATCAGGCACTACTTTCGTCAATCGGAGGTCGGTTATAGTATATAGGGAACGTGCAGCATCTATAGCTGGCAGCACTTAATCGACAAAAGAGATACTAAGCGAACAGTAAAGGAAACTTATCAGCCTCAAAAAATGGGTGTAAATGTGACCCGACCCGACCCGACCCGAGGCACGTGGTTTTTTGTTTACCTTTTTTTACATAAACGTACAGACTGTAATATAATCTGCACATTGCACGTAAAATGAAAAAGTAAAGCGAGCTAATTCCAAGAAGGGAATAAGTCGACGAAATTAAGGTGCGATACCGAAATATCCGTTTTACGTGACGTGTGCGCACGTGGCCTTAAAAACGCAAGCACAAAAGGACAGTAACGAAGAGGAATGTAGAGTGGCGCGCGATTTATACGTTCCAGAGCGCTTGTTAATTACACCGGCCGGACATTCACGGTCGACGGGGAGTAAGGTTGCAACTTGCGACTGAGATACGCATGGGCTACCTCTAAGATTTTTTTTTAATATAGCTACCTAAAAGATTTTGTCAGCGTCATGTCAAATTTACGAAACGAAAAAAAGGTCGAAAAAAGATAAAAAATAAAGGGTTGCTAATTTGAGATGAGCGGAGGACGGAAATAAAAACAAACAGGTAGAAAAGAAGGAAAAAGAAACTAAGGAGACCGGAATGAGAGAGGGGATACCGTAACTTTACAGCTTCAAGTTGTTGATTAGGCAAAAGGACCCCAATGCCACGAGAACATCCTTTTCTTTAAGATTTATCTACTTAAACATTGCATATCGACAGTCGTAAATTTTACGATACAATACTATTTATTGTACACCGAAAAATTACAGAGATACTTAAATAAATGGTAGACAACAGGCGGACTTATCGCTAAGAAGCGAGCTCTTCCAGGCAACTTTTGGGTAGCGGAGTTGACGCAAGAAACAGCAGGAAAGCAGGTGGTGCAAAACTGTGATAATACACAATGTAGGTACATAAATACTTCATGCATTTTGGTAATTTTCCGACTGAATTATGAATGACTTATTAAATACAACTTAAGTACCAATGACGATTCGACATCTATTGGAACGCAGATTCATTCATACGAGTGAAAAACGGCGCGAACTTACGTTGCTCGCGTAATTGCGATGAATTAGAATGACGCCATAGTCAATTACCTACGATTTGATAAATAACGGCGAAATATATTTTTCAATGAAAACTGCACAATTCTAGCAGTTTTTTTTATTTTTTTTTCCATTTTTTGTATGAAAGTGTAGAGAGTTAGCAGCAGAAATAAATTTGCCATGTCCTAATGGTCCGCCAATGTCCTTATACGATTTTCGCTGGCGTGCATATTTTTGGAGTAAAATAGCTTCAAAAAAATCGTCGAAACCGAACTTGTTACCTCTTCCCCTACCAACCCCGCGATGTTTCTTGATGGGGGACCATCTGGTTGCATAACAACTATTGTCATATTATTAATTGTCATAACAGTTTAAGCATAAAGTTGATGCTCATATTTTTTTTTTGGCATAAATTGTCCTATGGCATAATTGTTCCGTGTCATAATTATACGGAGTCATAATTGGTTTAACCATAATGTAAATTGTCATACATTTATTTAGTCATAATATTGATGATTATAAGTCGTTTTTGCAATAATTGTAAATTTCATACGTTTATTAAGCCATAACATTGATGATTATAAGTGGTTTTAGTAATAATTGTAAATTTCATACATTTATCAAGCCATAATATTGATGATTTTAACAATCGTATTGCATAAATTTTGATAATGGACTTGCGATGGTTCTTCAAAAAAGAAACGATTTATATTATTGAAGTATTTTTAATTTCTACTCATTACACAATATTAGTGACCTCACACAGAACCAAATCGCTGCCAGAAAAGTAGGTTAGGTTAGGTTAGAACTGTTATCTCACACATAACCGAATCGCTGCCAGAAAAGTAGGTTAGGTTAGAATTGTTATCTCACACATAACCGAATCGCTACCAGTAAAGTAGGTTAGGTTAGGTTAGAACTGTTATCTCACACATAACCGAATCGCTGCCAGAAAAGTAGAATAGGTTAGGTTAGAACTGTTATCTCACACATAACCGAATCGCTGCCAGAAAAGTAGAATAGGTTAGGTTAGAACTGTTATCTCACACATAACTGAATCGCTGCCAGAAAAGTAGGTTAGGTTAGAACTGTGACCTCACACAAAACCAAATCGCTGCCAGAAAAGTAGGTTAGGTTAGGTTAGAACCGTGACCTCACCCAGAACCAAATCGCTGCCAGAAAAGTAGGTTAGGTTAGGTTAGAACTGTGACCTCACACAGAACCGCATCGCTGCCAGAAAAGTATATTTGGTTAGAACTGTGACGCAACATATAAGAGAACTTTTAAAAAAACTTAAAATTAGGCTTATGCGTTTAGCAATTTATGCTTTTATTTAGTATGGTTAAAGTGTCGTATGAGCAACCTATTTATGCGTTTAGCATTTTATGCATTTACTTAGTATGGTTAAAGTGTTGTATGAGCAATCCATGTATGCCCATTATAAAGTATGCTTGAATAAATGTATGCTTATCAACTATATGCCCATTACACAGTATGTCCATAAACATTATGATTAAAATCGTTATGCGCACAAATGTATGACTATTTACAGTTATGCGTAATGATCAGTATGACGAATCCTCGTATGCGTATCAAAAATATGACCTTAAACTTTATGCAACCCGACCCCTACCCGTTTCTTGATAGTTCTCAATGTCACTTAAGCACTCAAGACTATTCAAGTAACAACTGTGCTGAGAATCGGCTCTGAATTTAAACGGGCAAGCCGAACAAAGCTTGAAAGAGCACCCTTGCTTTTTGGAGTTTCATCAATTTCAAAACCTTAACTCTCGGTAACTATCACACTTACAGTAAAAATAAATACAACCTAATATATAGCAAATTTAATGTAACTAGTTAATATTTTGCCATAGACGTTAGTGTCAAAAAATGCACAGTTAGAGCAGGAATCCAAAAACCTTCAATAATGGCGTACTTTTGTGCGTGTAGCTCAGCTATCACAACTTTTTTGAACGTGCAAAATGAGATTGACACTACCCTAACGCAGCGGTCGGCAACCTTTTAGCAGCCAAGGGCATAGTAGCTAACGAAATTGACGCGGGCCGCACTTTGTTAATAATTTGTGACTTTATACGATTCTGAATATAACGACATTTATATACAGAATAGGCCAGGGAGGCTCGCGGGCCGCAAGTGAGCTGTTCCGCAGGTTGCCGACCGCTGCCCCAACGGGTCCAGACAACATAACAAAAAATCAGAATTACATCATGCTTTGCGATTTTAATGTTAATTTCCACTGGCCTAATAGTGTTATTTATCGATAAAAATATAAAAACTAGACCTTATTTTTTTACCTCAAAACGTGCAAAATAAATTATTTCATTTCTTTGTCGCACGAACCAATCGTTCGTGAATGGCGTGCTCCGCTCAAGTCAAACGGTTTTTGTTCGCGTTTAACAAAATTTATTGTTTCTTTTTGCCCGCACCGGAGGTCAGTGCGTCTGTCCGTCTGCTCGACTAATGTTGCTTTTTGTTGCAGGTACGTGGGAAACTGTATTTCAGGAATCGCGTATCGATGTGTGGTAAGCGAGTTTAACGAATGCTTATTATTTTAAATTCTAAAGGTAAATAAAAATACTATACGCTGTCAACTGATATTAATCGCTCAGTCAAGCTTTCCGTGTTAAGCGTGATATGTGGGTCGTGTTCATAGTTAAGGGTTAAACAAAATTTTAATCTTGTTCCTCTGTGTAACGAAAATTATCCATAGAAATTCTTTACAATGTTACGTCGTATTATTAAACCGCAATCATCTGTGATATCGATCTCACTCAAGTCACCATTTTTACCCGACTGCGGTGAAGCCTAAAGGAGGGTTATGAGTTTGACCTGTATATATGTATTTATGTATGTATGTGTGTCCGTTCCTATGTCCGCTCGTAACTACTCAACGGTACAACCGATTTTGATAAATCATGCATGATTAGATTTGTCTTGAGAGCGCGAGTGTCACTGGGCATGAAGTTCGTTAAAATAAACAAAATGGCGGATTTAATGCACTTTCAAAGTGCACCGCGGTCGGGTTTTTTTAGTAAAAATATTTTCCATACATAACCATATTTAAGAGTGCGTTAAGAGTCGCGCTCAACTCTTAACGCACTCTTAATTTTATTAATACGAGACTAGTGGGTTTCTAAATGTATTCGTTTTACTTTCACAGCGTCCTTCTTACGTTTGCAATAAACAAAACATCACATCCAACTATTTTACCCCAAAAACAAAATGGCGTCCCCAGCTCAGTTTAAACCGCGTCTCTGGTTTGATTGATCGTTGCGTTTCGTGTAATTTATAGTTGAGCGGGACAAATTATGAATAATGCCACGTATTGAATTTTAGCGTGTTTGATGGATGGGCGGTGATAGTGTTTAGCGGGGAATAGTTGGATTCATATTGTGATACTAGGTAAATATGATATTAAACAGTCATACATAGTATGGAAGAATAAATGAAAAATAAAAGAAATTGCGCGGTACAGCAAACAAAAATAAGCGAGGGTGCCAATTTTGAGAAAAAATACATAAGTCATAATATCTCAAAAATAGTGACACTTACTAAACCTATATTAGCTTTATTTGATACACCTAAGTGTCCCAAGTGTCTATCACCAGTTCACAGGTTATCCATTCATTACCTAACACTCTGTATACTGGCTTAATATATTTAGATATTGGTATTTTTTTTATTTTTGCTTTTGACATTTGTTTATTATTTTCTCTATACTTTTGATGATCTTTATGTGAATTAATTTAAATTTTAAATTCTATAATCAACGTAAGTTTTATTAAGATATAAAGAAATCTAATCTTATCAACTTTAATGGATCACACCAGCACAATCTTCGATTACAAACTTTTATTAGGTACCTGGCCCATTTTGTCAGACACGAAATTTATAGCGATATTGTGAATTTGCCCATAGTTGGGTTATTCTTCAGAAATATGTCTGCGACTTATTCCTCTGTTTCCATATATTTAGTATGAAAAAGGGCCAGAGGAATAAGGTGACCGCAGACATATTTCTGAAGAATAACCCAGTTGTGGCAAGCAGTGGTAAAGTCAAACATTAAAAGTCGCAGTAAAATGTATCACAATGACCTACCCAACGCTATGAGTGTATGTAACATCGACAATGAGAAGTGACATCGCCCGCGGCATTCAGCACTACACCCCAAAAGGGTATTCCGGGGTTCACTTACAATGCTTCCTAATAGGATATTTCCCTATTTAGTTAATTAGGAATGTTATTGTTAACCATAAAGTTAAAAGTCATATTGTATTATTAGTCATAATTATCGAAAGTCATACAGTATTCGTTTTTCTAAAACGGTAATATTTTCGAACGCCGGGCAGTCCCGATCCCGTACTAACATACGGTTTCGAACCACTTAGCCTCAGGAGAGACGTTAGCTCTTTGTGTTTGTTCTACCGCATGTACAACGGGGAGTGTTCTGAGGAACTATTCGGGCTCGTGCTACCGTCACACTTCTATCACCGTACTTCCCGCCTCAGTAATAAGGTTCATCCCCACTTTTTAGATGCTTGGCATCCCAAGAACAAGTGGGCATCACGGTTTTATTCTGCCAAGAACCGGCAGGATGTGGAATGAACTCCCACCTGAAATGTTCCCAGCGCTTCATGACATAGTAGGTATTTCAAGAAACGAGTAAACAGGGCTCTCATAGATCGGCAACGTATAGGTAACACCCCTGGTGTTGTGGATATCCATGGGCGACGTTGGCTGCTTTCCATCAAGCAGCTCGTCTGCTCGTTTGCCACTTATAACATCCCCCCCCTGCATAGCCCGGGACATTTCTTCAACGGACGCCGGACGGTCAACATCTCCAGCTTCTCCTGAGGATGCCTAGTAGAGAGGCGAAACACGTGTCGAGTTTTATATCTTTGGTTTGGGTGGTGGTTTGTTATATTTATTTTCATCACACTTGCTCGAAAATGGTGTCATTACACGTAGGTTTTGCGGGCCGTAAATGACCTATTACGCCCTAGGGCGTAATCGTTTTCTTTTTAAATTTGAAACGCTGGTTCTGTTTTACTCTTATTTGTCATGTTCATAGGAAACGCCAACTTACTTTTTTAACTTTTATTACTGAAATATTTATTTAAAGAGAACTGTTATTGCAAATACATGTAAACACATATTTCTGTAACATGAATTAAATGTTTAAATAGTGTATTTCAGTATTTTGAAAATATAAAATTAACCATTTTAAGTCTTTACCGCTAGGTATGGTTTCCGAACGTGACTTGAGATTCGCATTGTCTATGGATATGTCACTGTCAGTTTTACAATTTTATTTAGGTTAAGTAAGGTTATTTTAATCAGATTTCCTCACAAGTGTGATGAAAAACATTGTGTGTGCCACGGGCGGTAAAGGAATTACCGCTCTTGATACACAATGTACTATTGCATGTAAACGCATGAAAAAATACGCAAGTAATTATAACGGATTAGCACTAATTGACTAACACGTTATCATATCGCGGATTAGCAAAGCAATACTTATTTATCTTAATTAACATGGATTTCCCCAAAATAACGCCTGATTCAATCAAATACTAATATAAAAAAAATAGTGGAGTGAGAACCTTCTTTTTAACGATCTTTTATTTACTTTCATCTAACCCGGTGTCTTAGTCTAAGATCCCAGTATAGAACGACCTTCACCGAACTGGTTAATGGATGAAAAGTATTTTATATTAAATTAAATATGTTAATAAATATATTGCAAGTGGGTTGCCTAAAAAAATTCAGTCCAGAATATAATTAATTAAAAGTTTAAGTTAAATTTGCACCTGGTTGGTATGTGATGCTAAGGAAACGAGGTGCAAACTTAGCTCAACCGCTTAGTATGAGAAAGTTAGAATGAAGTGGGCATGAGTCGGGTCGGGGGGGTTCACAGAATAAGCAGATTTTTGGTTTAGGGGCATTTTAGCATATAGCAAGTCGCGCCGCTCCGTGTGTTCTTCACCTACGTGCGACAGAGAGGTCCCAGCGAACCATCCCATGCGATAGAAGAGTGTTATGTGCTCAAATGTCCCTAAATCAAAAATCTGCTCATTTTGTGAACGGGAACCTGTGCCGACTTCATCCTAACTTTCTCATACTAACCGGTTCAGCTAAGTTTGCACCTCGTTTCCTTAGCATCACATACCAACCAGGTGCAAATTTAACTTAAACTTTTAATTAATCATATTCTGGACTGAATTTTTTTAGGCAACCCACTTGCAATATATTTATTAACATATTTAATTTAATATAAAATACTCTTCATCCATTAACCAGTTCGGTGAAGGTCGTTCTATACTGGGATCCTCTACTATCTGTGTCTGTAATCAAATCTTGCAGGTTACATTTGATCCACTTCCCGGTTTCTGAATGAGCTAAAATTTAGCAAAAATCAGATGACTGTGCAGTATTATCATGTCATGAAGCTGATCTCATGACATAGCCATAGGATCGTCTGAATTACACAAGATAAATTCATCGTGTTTAAGCTCATTTGATTAGTTTCGACGTGCAGTTTGCGATTATATAAAACAAATACAGTCTGCAAAAAGAGCCTGTCTCAAAAAAACATTTTTTGACATAAACTTCTTTGAAGTTGTTAAAAACTTGAAAAGAAGAAAAGAGTAAGCAGTGTACACAGTCATGTAGCTGTCCGGCAATGTTTTGAATGTCCCGGTTGTTATTTTGTCGCCGCCACTGGGGCAGCTCGTGTCGGATTTGAACAACTTTACACTTATCATTGGAGATACCTACAATATAGTTCATTCGTTATACTTCAACATGAGGATATTTCATAACGTAGGTATA
This sequence comes from Eudemis profundana, assembly GCA_947034925.1. Taxonomy (NCBI): domain Eukaryota; kingdom Metazoa; phylum Arthropoda; class Insecta; order Lepidoptera; family Tortricidae; genus Eudemis; species Eudemis profundana. The sequence continues at coordinate 1,873,925 of OX344800.1, read as the reverse complement.
CCTCATCAGTAGCCGAAGACTGACGTCATAGTCTAAAACGTTAACAAACATTAGTCTTCTTAGCAAAAAGTCGCGTTTTATACTATAACGACAGTTGAAAACAGCATGACTTGCTATTTTAGAAGAGAAGAATTGAAAAATTATATCTCTCGGTGGCGCAATTGGTAGCGCGCGTGTGTTGGCCCGGAGAGCCGTTGGAGACTCAGTTTCAAATCCTGCCCGAGGCCAATAATTTTTTCTCCTAATAAAATATTTAAAATTAGTTGACAGTCGTTAAAGCCATAATAAAAAATCATATAGCATAACCTGCGATTTGCTCTTTCACATTCAGCGGAGGCTACTCACAGAATCGGCTCGCATCACCGAGAACGACACTCAAACACGTCACAATGTCCGAACAATGTCGTGCTGTGACGTCACGGCGCGTCATTTCGGTTCATGGCTAACTGGGCTCGGACAATTTGCCGCTTGGCTTTATCGTTGTTGATAGGGATAGGTAGCCTTTGTTTCGTGAAGGCTCCTGTTTGGCATCGCTTTGTGATCTTTGACTATCGATGAGAATCGGTATTTGAGAAACTTTAGTTTCAAAAGGACAAGAAAAAGAATAATTTACTCTGTACTCTTTATATTCTTATTAGTAAAACCCTCTATGAGTTCATAGAATAAATATAAGCTAAATAAATATGATGATTCTCATTCATATTACATGATATTACCCATAGGTCATTGATTACATATGATTAATAATGGACTTAAGGATATTAAACTTTTGGTTGAAACGGGTTTCATTTTATTTATAGCTTGATATGTTTTGTTTGCGAAAAATAACAATTCTCAAAAAGTTAAAAAAATATGTACATTTTGAGTAATTACAAATTTGGTTTCACACGGGTTAGTATCGTATCGTCCATGTAGCAAAATGACCAATGAAGCAAATTGACAAGCGACATGTCAAAAGTCAATAGAATTTTTTTAAATTGAACTGGACGATTTGATTTACTTCAAGTCCGCCTTTAGAACGTAAAATTGGTAAGTTTTCTTCTTAAGAGATACAATAAATAAAGTTAATATCAAGTTAAATATTCTCCCTACCCGTCGTGGTCCTTCATTCATCTCGGCCAAATCCTCACTACCTCAACATTATAGTAAGCACATGTTTACGTAAACATAAAAGATTTCCCGACTCACAAAATTCCTTTCAGATATCCCGGCGGCATATTTCCCGAAATCGCGTTTAAAGGGAAAAACCCGAAGCCCTTTTGGTAAAGGGTTCCATCATTTATAACTCCTGTTGACAGGAGCGTTCGCTTGTTTTCTATCTAACTTGCCCGTCAAGACTTTAAAGTTAACAAGGACAATGAAATTCCGACTTAAAAGTAAGGACGAGAAGGTTTAAAGTTGTTTAACGAAGTTCGTGCTTTAAAAGTTGGTAATTAGCGATGCTGGCAAATTGCGTAGTGTTAGTTTGGAGCGTCCAGAGTTTGCGTTGCGTAGGAATTGGATAAATAAGTACTAAGAGAAAGGAAATAGAATTAGGAATATTTAATTGACAACGAAGCCACTGCAACCAGAGGCCACCAGGCAGCCAAAGGCTGGTAGTCATGCGCAAAATGTGTCCCTTAATAGTACATTACACAAGTAGGGTGGTAATACAAACAAAGGCCGAGATCGCAAAAGTTTGTGGCCCGAGCTGCAAGCGATGGACGTAAATATGCGATCGAGGGCTTTCTTTATTACCTCCCGTGTTGTGTACATCATTGTATGTCTACACTTGGCCAGAAAGCGGCTTTTTCCGTACGCTCAGCGTGCGGAAAAAGTCACTTTATGGCCAGGTGTGGTATAAAAGATAATACCTATTTATATGCACCTTTCGTTAACTGAGAATTCAGTAACTCAACAGGTCCATTTACTTCAGTTGATATAGATATGATATACCGTATCAGTTGTACATTTCTTTCACAAAAATATTAAGCCATTCAGTCAATCTTATGTTTAATTAAGAACAAGACCGAAGTATTCTTGCGGTGTTGCAAAATTTCCAATTTAAAACACATAAGTAGTTAAGGTAACGACAAGATACGTGAACGCTGAACAGAACTACTGAAGTATATGAATCAGAACTGAACTAGCAAATGAAGGAGTGACATTGACTGATATACTTCATTTGATTACCAGGTAGTAGGTACCAGTGGCGTAGCGTTGAAGAAATCCTTGGGCAAGCCGGAGCAGCTTTGGCTTCAATTTTCTTTAAGAACAATAGAATTAAGGGCTGATCTGCCTAATATTAGGCTAGCCGATGGGAATCGAGTTCTATGGACGCGACGCCACTGCTAGGTACTAGACATAGGTAAAATAGCTCGGCATTTTGTTCCTAACATACGAGCAACTCTTTCTTCAGTGATCATTGTGGGACCATATTCTTAGAAACAATCTGTAATTTTTTTTTCTATGGTCGTTAATGATTATGCCAGGAAAATTTACGAGTACGTACCTATATACAAAACACGAGAGTAATGCGACTAATAAACTTATACCGATGAAAATGTTTGAAAAATATTAAAAACACGTAAGTATTTATACTTCGTACAAACTTGATCGAGTTTACATAAATTATTTATCTTTGTACACGTGCCATAAAAACCGTGTAAAACGTAGCAAAATATTCCGTCAACCTCTAATTTATATTTCGTATCCCAACCGAAGACGATTACTATAGTTTACATGCAGCAGTACATAAGATGATGCTGTCCTTGTCACACATTTAGAGCTATAATATCTTAAAAAGCAAAACCATACTTCCATCTCTCTCTCGCCGGCATCGCCACACCCGCGCCCGCGCTTACTTGACCTCATTACATTTTTTGGTGTTGTCCGAGTCGCACGAAATTTAACGTTAAAAAATAGTGTAGTGAAGTGAAAACGAAAGCGATCAAGGGATCGAAATTACAACCAGGATTATGAAGGTAAGTTTGTAATCATTTTAACAAAAGTACTAGTTACTATAAAGTGTTTTTAGATAATACGGCACTGCCAATAACGGTACTTTCAAATTTCCTTTACGCATCTTACCTACAAAATCATTAAACCTGGTTACTTACATATTTACGAATAAAAAGTAAAGATACGTGTATAATGTTATATAATTAGGAAAGATGTATAACGGATTTGCTGAGTTTTTATCTAACTTCATATCACTGTGTATGCCATGTGAAGGACAATTTGTCTCACCTATTTTCACAGTACCTAAACCTAACGGAACTCATCGTTTCATACTAATTGTAAGTTTAAAATAATTAAACAAATTCACTACGGTTCATCACTTTAAGTTGGATGACTGCGGTCGCACTACCGTAACGTACCGATTACTTTATTTCATTTCATTTCATTTATTAATTGCTTACATGTAGGTACATTTTATGTAAGGTATTGCAAGATATGGCAACAATAGATCTACATGATGCCTATTTTCTGATATCTGTTGATGAAAATGATCGCAAACGATTGCGTTTTAAGTGGCGACCACAATTGTTTGATTCGAATGTCTTGCTAAACGACACGGCTCCATTTGTTTATATAAAATTATTAAAAGAAATATCTACGTACTTCGGGCCTATTGTCATTTAACTACTTAGACGATTTTTTATATATAGTAAGACCATAGATTTAATTACTTAACAAACGTAAAAACTACAAGACTTTTTTAAGTCGTTGGGGTTCGTCATCAATAGTGATAAAAGTGTTATGACGCCAAGTAAAATTGGCAAATTTTAGGGTTTGTGTTATGACTATCACCTTGCCTGGCGAAAAGAAACAAACATGTAGATGTATTTACACGTGTATAGCTCCACGAAAATCGTGTTGAAGATTTCAAGTGTGATCATATTGATCATCCACGCTACAAAATGTTGACATTTGTATACCTACTCCATGCGAGCCGTGTAGAGGACTATTATATCCGAATGTTTACGTCTACCTACTCCATTTTAACAGTGTCGAGGATTTCATACTCCACGTAAATCGTGTAGAGAATACATACGTTTCATTCAGAACATCTGCTCCACTTTAATAGTGTCGAGGATTTCATACTCCACGTAAATCGTGTAGAGAATACACACGTTCTATTCAGAACATCTGCTCCACTTTAACAGTGTCGAGGATTTCATACTCCACGTAAATCGTGTAGAGGATACACACGTTCTATTCAGAACATCTGCTCCACTTTAACAGTGTCGAGGATTTCATACTCCACGTAAATCGTGTAGAGGATACACACGTTCTATTCAGAACATCTGCTCCACTTTAACAGTGTCGAGGATTTCATACTCCACGTAAATCGTGTAGAGGATACACACGTTCTATTCAGAACATCTGCTCCACTTTAACAGTGTCGAGGATTTCATACTCCACGTAAATCGTGTAGAGGATACACACGTTCTATCCAGAACATCAGTTCCATTTTAACGGTGTCGAGGACTTCATACTCCACATGAACCGTGTAGAGGATACATTCATATTTACGGGGACACGGAGGCCTCGGACCCTGAGTTGGCCGAGCCGGGCGAAGCAACAACTACCTACTACTGCCGAGTACGTCGCCCGCGCCGATCGCGCCGGCCGAGCCCGTAACGATCGAAGCGCCCACGCCGCCTGGCGGCACTTGCCGTGCCCATAGATAGAGTGGCGAGACTATACCGTCATTGGAACCGAAAATATTAGAACTACTGGGCGAGGACCCAACTATTAACAAAAAATACGGCAAAAACCTACATAAGGATATTGCACCCAAGTCGGCACCCATTTTGGCAAATGGATTAGCTAAGGACTTTCACCTGGAACTAATCAGACGTTACTTGCCTCCTGAAAATTGCCCCAATATGAGGTTTCCGATGCTAAATCTTGAGATCAAAGCAGCCCTTTTTGGAAATCAATGTATAAAAGGACTTCTATGGCCAAAGTAAGCAGAGCCAGCTGTTAGGTAGTCTCGGTGCAATAGGACAAGTGTTAAATTAGGCATTGTCATCTAAGAATACAGTATCTCAAGACATAATAAAGACTGAGTGACGCCGGCAAGCTCATATAAGTACAACAGCTATTATAGAGAATCTCAGTCTCGTCGGTTCGCAGCCCTAAACACTCTTAATTAAAATATTAGAGATACCGTCAAAAATACCAAAAATGGATGAACATCTCTTCCGTTCAGCCTTAACAGAGCATATCAAGTTTTCAAAGGCGATCATTGAAACCGGTTCAGAAATGAAATCGACAGTTGTGAGTCCTGCTTACAAACCATCAGTAGAAAGAAGCACAGCAACAACGGAGTGCTTTAAACTCGAGGGGGATGCCGCCACGAGTAGCAGCAGCGGCCGAGCCGCGGCCGCCCCCTGCACCTCACCGGCCGCCGCGGGACCGTCGCACAGACTCGCCGCGCGGCCGCCGCCCGACCAGCTACACGCGGCATTACGCGACCACGTGGTGGAGGCGATACTAGATGAACCGCACATATGTTACAATTTGATGTTTAGCTGAATTCATCAGATTTTTGCCCTCCGTATGCCCAGCCGTCAAATACGGATGGATGTAGGTATACTAAATTCTTCGAACGAGAAATATTTTAGCTCTGGATCATTTGGAAAATTACAACAAACAAATGAAACTAGAAAAATATTTAAGTCCACATTTTTCATGGCGGATTAATAATATAATGATACATTCTCCCCGATCCGCAAGAATAACTACTTGTTAGAAATGTATAGTAATGCATCTATCTATAACTGGTTGGGGCGCGACATGTGGTGCCCAAACGCTTCTGGCAACTGGACAGTCAGTGAACTGACACTTCATTCATATAAACACGCTGGAACTTATAGCCGCATTTTATGGACTGAAGATATTTACAGCAAATCTAAAAGATTGCAACGTTTTACTGAGAATAGACAACACACCTGCCATGTTATATTAACAGAATGGGGAAGTACAATATCCCCATTTAAATAAGTATGCAAGAAACATTTGGCAGTTGTGCGAGTCAAAAAAACGTCTATGTATTTACATCATACATACAGTCTTGCGATAATGTAGTAGCAGATCGGGAGTCTAGGACTCCAGCCAAATGAATATAGACACTGAATGGGAAATTTCTGGTATTTATTTATATATTTTCACAGATTGTTCATATGTTAGGCTGTACACCTGCATTTGACCTTTTCGACAGCCCTCAGAACTACAGCCTACTGCAGTAGATATGCGTCTTCGAAATTAGATCCTTATTCAGAAATAGTCGATGCCTTTACTTTTAGTTGGGAAAATATTATTTTTTATCTCTTTCCCCCATTCAGCCTAGTGAGCAAAGTATTAGAAAAATCATTTCAGATAAAGCTAAAGGTATCGTTGTAGTACCCTACTGGCCATCACAAGCATGGTACTCCTTGTGGTCTAGTCTTGTCGTACCTGAAAAAACGTTTATTGATTCCGACGGATCTTTATTAGTCTCTCCGTTCAGAACGCGCCTCCCGCTTCATGCCAGCCTTATCCTGGTGGCAGCTAAATTATCAGGGATATGATAATAAAGCGTGGCCTACTACATGAATCACTAGATATAGTGATGGCCTCTTTAGCAAAAATACTTTTAAAGCAATAATTTAAAACTTTATTAACTCAAATCCTGGGAGCTTCTCTGTAAAAAACGAGAAATCTTGATGTTTATGACGCTAATGACGGTGATGTGTTTTAACACATCACCGTCTTGTCTTTTTGATGATGTCTTTTTGACCATAAAATTTTAAGCTATAGCTGTTTGATCATACACAGATCAGCCTTATCGCAATACGAATGTTACGTCAAATGATTGGGTTAATCGATTTCTTAAAGGCTTACAAACTTAAACCTCCGAACCCGAAATATAAATCCACGTACAAATATAGTTCTAAATCATTTCTTAAATATTTATCGAAATGAAGATGTCTCATTAACTGATTTATCATATAAAACTTGTACTTTTATCACCATTGCTTCGGCACAATGGATGCACACGATCAGGCTACTGATAAAATTAGATAATATGCCAATAAGTAATGATGTAATTATGGCTTCACCTTCATTAGCACTGGTACTGGACAGTATAGCTAATGAGATGATACTCCTCCAGTAGGAGCCATCTAAATGTTAAATATAATCAAGGTTACAAATTTAATTAATACTTCGAGGCCTGGAGCTTGTTAACCAATCAACAGATTACCCTATATCCGCGAAAGTCCTTATTTGCCCAGCACTCGCAGTTCAAACGTATGTTAGTAGGACAAATGAATTGAGACGCCATCATACTAAAGGATACCTCTTTGTACGAAGGCCTTATAAAAACTTTGGATCTCAGACCTTAGCACACTGGGTTAAAAAGGTATCACGAGACAATGCCATTGACATAAGTATTTTCAGCGTTCACAGTATACGGGTAGCATGAAAATCTGCCGCGCACCGTGCCGGGTTTAATCTGGAGACTGTTTGCAAGACTGCAGGTTGCAGTGATCGTTCCAATGTCTATCTTAATAAGTAATATTATAGAGACACCCTGGAATGAAATGAAAATAATTTTACGTATGCTATATCTGACATTCGCTAAATAGGATTAATTGCATTTATGCCATTAAAATTAAACAGTTAAGAATCTGATAAATGTAAATTGAACCTTAAAATTAAGTCATCAGAATATTGTTCTCAATTTCGTAGCTAATCAGCATTATAATGATTGGAATTACCAGTTTTTTACTTTTCATTTTTCACATATTGAACATAACAATGCTCTGAACATCTGCATGTAAACTATAGTAATCGTCTTCGGTTGGGATACGAAATATAATTAAGAATCAAACGAACTTACCTTACGTGATGTTTGATTCCAATTATGTGAGTATCCCAACCGAAGACGATTACATCGTCCCATCCCACCCTAGCCCAAGGGATAAAATAAAAAATAAAAAACTTGTCTACAACACAAAATATCTAACTCTGAAAAAATGAGGTCAAGTAAGCGCGGGCGCGGGTGTGGCGATGCCGGCGAGAGAGAGATGGAAGTATGGTTTTGCTTTTTAAGATATTATAGCTCTAAATGTGTGACAAGGACAGCATCATCTTATGTACTGCTGCATGTAAACTATAGTAATCGTCTTCGGTTGGGATACTCACATAATTGGAATCAAACATCACGTAAGGTAAGTTCGTTTGATTCTTAATTATTTAGGCTCGCCTGCCAAAGACTAAGCCCTAAAAAGTCCCAAAATGTATTCCGAGAGTCCAAAGAAAATTTCAAGAGCTGCAAGGTCAAACCACAGTGTAAAGAAAATACAGTTGGCTGACGGTGACTTCAGAGCAACCGCACATTGGGTCACTAGTGGCGGCCACAGCTCGGCCACTGGTTCCACGCAGACCGCGTTCGGGTCACAAATAGGCTACTTGACAGGTTTCTGAAAAGTGACTCAGATTGTTTAATGATGTCTATTGAGCACTCAGAAAGTGGTAATTTTTAATTCTTTTGTGTATTTTTTCTAAAATAAGCAAATAAAAATGCACTTTTAAAATTAGCCGCGAAAACGCTTTCTCGGACAATATGGCGTCTATGACGTCGCATAATAGTAAACAGACAAACGTCAACTCACGATCGCACAACGTTCTACCGTTTTTGTTGTGTTTTACTGTGATTGACCTTAAAAATTTGTTACATGACATTTTACATGTTTTTTAGCTTTAACGGAGTTTTAGGGTAGGTTATTAAGTAAATGGCTGGCTACTTACATAGCTGTTTTCACATTTCGAGACTCGGCAGCATAAAATCTGAGTTATTTTTAAAGAAAACTCCAACCATAATCGCATCTTTAGGCAGGTTTCTGCTGTCTGCTTTCACAAAATTGTCTTCCATTATGAAATATATCACGAATTGCACAATATCGATATACCAATAAAACACCAATGATCCAAGAGAAAAAGAATGGTAAGGCGAGATGAATGACAGAATTAAGAATAGGATTGACAGATGCTGTCGATGCTCTTTACTATGATGTGACGTCATCGGCCAATCAAAACCGTTTTCGATAAAATGGCGACAGATAAAAAATAATCAATTTTCATCCGAGTTTTATAAATAAATTATCCGTTTATTTTTTGTAATATTGGCGTAAATTGGTTTGAATACTTATAATTAATACATATATACATAATTCTTCCATTATTTTTCACACTGTCAAGTAGCCTATTGCGGGAGTGGCGCGCGCTTGCTACTCGTAGCCGTGTTTCATTCTCTACCACAGTCGCCGGGCGGGCGTCTCACGTAGCTCACGTTGCCACTAGTGGCTGCCACCGATAGTAGCGTTTAGTGGCCTAACTGAACCACCTGTCGTCGCATTTAGTGTCCGCGACTAGTGGCCGTAATATGACGCAACACTGACACTGAGTTATTGCGTCACGTGACGTTGCGGCTTTGACGCGGTATCTTTGATGCCTCCGAGGGGTAGATGACATTTACAAACGGCAGGGCTATTTGTAGGCGTCATTGTGAGTCACCGACACTCAACGATAAGATGCGATAGCTACCGTCGGTGCGTCGACAACATAGTATGTATTACGGCGACGCCCAACCACACGCCTCGTCGTAAGGTGACGGCATTAAACGAGGCACCAATGGCACGATACGTTGTGTCAGCTGCTGTTCTACTGTATTTTATTTATTTATTGCATTCCACACACGTGTCGTTGGATATTACCAGCTACCAACATGAGCCGACGGCAGCTGTTGCAGCATGTCGTTGAGTGTTGTTGACGCGTAACAACAACAGTAGTTGCCTCTGTTGTTGGTAAATGTCGTCTGTTGTGCTGACCGACTGAAGGTTTTTAAACTATGGCGGAGCGTTGGAATTCCGTTCCGCTAATAAGGAAGCGGCAATCCATCAAGTGCTGGGGTTTTTGTTCAAAAAGCTGGTTTCTGAACGTGTCTGGTGTACGAAAGTGTTCATGTTGTTTGGGCCAAATTATATGGGTAAATGTATCAAATACTTTTACCCTATTGCAGAGTTTTAGAGAAGGCATTGGGTACTGGAAATATAAATTTATTTTTGAGTCTTTTTAACAATACTGCTTAGTGATGTTCTCAGGAATATTGCTCAGTTGTATGGGAAATAATCGTATTTCCGAGTTGGGAAAATCCCTGTCTTATGGAAAAATTAGGAAAACCTCTTCATAACTAATTTTACTTTATGATTTCTATTACTAAACCAGGTATCTCGGCTCGGACCAGTGACATTATAGTCGCATACCATTAATTTACTTTACTTGACATTTTAGATTAAAATAAATTATATATTATTGTGTTAAATCTTTATTACGATTATAGATACACATGCCAGCTACATAGAAAAATTAAACGCAACCAACTGTACCAAAGGCTGGATTCAAACCGGCGAGTATGTCTTGCCGGAACAACCTGCTAACCGCTACACCATCCGGGTACTTGCAGACTACGTTGAAATTTTCGATGTATTTGTTGTAACACTAACGACATTTCTATATTTTTCCGTTTCAAAGTTATTTTTTCTAAAAGTAATTAAACCGACTTCAAAAAAGAAAGCCATAACAGTTTTATGCCAACCTTTTTTTTTTGAGGTCGGTGCCAGTCTCGTACCGATTCCAAATTTGGCACCAACCTCAAAAAAATTGTTGGCACTTACGAAATTTGGTACACACGTTTAGAAGCCGATGTAGAGTAACATATCTAAAATCTGTGCAATTCTGACAATATTACATACGTACTCTTCGATTTTTTAACTCGGTTAAAACTGAGATATACTGAGATTGATTCACTATCTAGTTCAGATCGATTGAAATCGGTTTTTCTTTATGCTTACTTACTTAATCTTTGTACAAATGTTAAATCGAAAAATTGCCTACTATATAAATATTTGCCAAACCCCGATATCAATCGACATTCTTTGTTTTAGATACCAAATCTAGATCGTAAAGTAGGTATTAAACGGAATAGTCTAGAAAAATGGAAAATGCTTCAGCCGGGGTTCATTTCAGAAATTGAAAGCTAATACGTTCCATGATTGAGGCAGCGTTTATCTTACACTTTTCTTTGCTTAAGAATTTTATGATATTGCGAACTATCTGATGTCTAGTCTTAGGGTTCTTTGCTTCAAAGCAAGGACCATTAAACATGAGGACTGCCATTCTCCATACAAAAAGCTGTTCCCCGATATTTACAACGCCATCTACTTATGTATAAGCTTGGTATAAGAATTATATTATTTACAATTATTCAACTTTGCAAGCGTGACACTGACACAGTATTTAAATGTTAGAATTTATTTATTATTAGCTGTTTACGAACTAATTGTTACTTTACTATGTTTCTTTGTTCAATTATAACATCGTTAAATGTTTAGTTTTTTAGCGCCATCTAGTTTTTGCCTGGATATCCCCTTGCGGTCGGGGTACGATCCAAAGTATGGAGAATGACAGTGCTCTTGTTTTAATGGTCCTTGATTCAAACCGTAATTTCTTATACAAATACAAAATTGTTTATAAAATACAAAACACGTTTTTATTGTCTACTAAGGGATGGAGCGGCCCTGTAAGCTAAAAGTTGCCTGTGTCGGGAGACACCGCTCTTCCTTAGGTAACATGAGGTTTAAATATTTATTATGATCCTTACTCTTAAAACTTAAAATTATACAACTACAGAGATCCCGGCTTGCGTGTGTGTGCGTGTGCGTGGGCGTGAGTGTGTTTGTGTGTTATGTTGAAATGAATGTCTTATAACTTATATCAGAGACATAAAAAAATTGTTTTTGCTTACAGTATTTGTATTTGCGGTTTTGACACATTACGTGGCGTCGATTTTTTTTCTTTTTTGTGAAATTAGATTAAAGGCAAAATGTTAATGTCACAGCCCTTGGGAGCCGACACAGAAATATTTTATCATCCCTAGGCAATCTGTGTTACTGCCGAAAAGTAAACAAATAAAACACCCATCAATAAGATTGATCGAATTATTGACAGTCAACTCCCACACATTACGTGCTCAAATATTAAATTCTCGTAAAACGTCTTTTGAATTAAAAAGTTTCTCGCTGATTTTGCGTTGAGACAAATTTTACCCCGCCTCATAACTTGAGAATACTTTCTTTAGGGTGAATATTTTATTTTTTAAGCCAACATTTACAGGAAACTTGGTATTGGATTGTGCCAAATGTTTTTATTAGGGTTAAAAGTATTTTATTTGGAAAGCGCCAGAAAGTAGAAATTTTCTGGCTCTTCTGGGACCGATGAATTTTATTTACAGCTCGGAAATAAATCTTTGTACTCTTATGTAATGTAAGAATTTTCCAGCTATTTTATTCGCAAGGGGTAATTTTCTCCATTTTCTCTATGTTCTTACTGGAGGTTTACAATCAACTATCGCTAGGCAAAAGCACTTTGACATAAAAATACACTTATTTAAGGCAAAAATCATACCTAGCCAAAATTCTGTCAATAAAACTGACATCGGGTGCGCTAATTGTTCACTACCATTGGTTCGAGAACGTTATCGAAGACTGCTCTGAATACACATCTGATCTTCAACATCATCATCAACCGAAAGACCTTCCCCAAAGAACGCCACCGTAGATTTAAGAGCGTTTCGACCGTGGCGGTTTGTTTTATTCGTGCTTCAGCAAATAGCAGCAAACGGTGGTGGGTGACCATGGCTGGTTTTACAACACGTGCATCCAGCAGACTTTAGCGACATTTACCTCTCGTCTGCGTCATTCGTTCCTACTAAGTGCATGTTCCCGCCACTCTTTCCGTAATGTTTTCCAGTCGTCCCACCATCTCTTTTTCGGTTTCTGATGCATTTGGCAGACGTGCCCTGCCCAACACCAGACCTTCGTTCCCATAACAGCAATACCTGTTCTGTCATGTCACACGTGTCAACTTGTTATTTACTTTTTTATGCTTGATAGGTAGCCACAACGCATCACCACGCTCGCGCACGTGCAAAGGGACCGAGAGAGACTCGAAGCTTTTGAGATGTGGTGCTGGAGAAGGATGGAGAGAATCAGTTGGTCGGATATGAAAAGCAATGAAGAAGTCTTAAAAATAATATTGGAAGGAAAATTTGAAGGGAAGAGGGAAACGGAAAGGCCTAGAAGAACATACATGGAGCAAATAAAATAAAAAATAAATGTTTCACCGTATAGAGAAGTGAAACAAAAAGCAGATGTAGATTAAGCTGGAAATTACTCCACAGACAAGAGCCAAGTTCTTAAATAATTCCTTTGATGATAAATTAGGCAAACATTTAAGTTTACTCACCTGATAAGTGACGACGTCAGCTTTTTGTCCTAAGAGTTGAGAAGGTCAGAAATTCGTATTTTTTGTACCTACAAGGAATCGTCAACTTGGCCCTAATTTGCCGAAGGCGCGAAGCTCACTGAGTTTCAAGCAATTCGCATATTAAATTATGAGGCCACATGCATTTGAGTGAAAACAGTCCGCAACTGAAGCAGATATGACAGGTTTCATTCACTTTGTACCCATGTCCCCAGGCGAATCTATATAATCGTACAATTAACTTTCAACATTTACATTCTGTGTACGCGCAAATCATTTTTTTGTGACCGGGACGATATCGATCTACAGTGCAGTTTTTTTTGTTGTTGAACGTTTACGCGTTAAGTTTTAACATTTTTATGTTGTTTTATTTAGCTGTTACGAGGCTATTGGTCATTTGTTTCAAATATTTTCTCAACTAATCCGATATGACTTACTTTGCCAGTCTTGCCAGAACATGCGTTTTAGCACAGTTGTACGTGCTAGACCGCACGGTTGTCAATGCTTTTTGAGGCATCAAGTGGTGCCTCAGAGTCAACGATTTTAGCACGTTTTATCTCTGTACAGAGCATTCATTTCACGCTTGTGTCCAAAAAAAATGAAAACCGTGCTAAGACTCACGTTCTGGCAACGTCACCATACAACATTTCTCGTGACAACACAACATTATGATAGTTTCAACTTCGTTGATAATAATCTGATGATGGAGTCAAGAGGTGAAGAAAATTATTTAACTTTTTTTTTTAACTATTATTCTCTTAATAATTTAGCGCCAAGCTGAGCAAACCTGAAAAATAAATCATCCGTCATCGCTATAGCAACCGCGACAATTGGGGAGCAAAATTAGAAATAAATTTGATTCGATCTGCAGGGGCTGAGGCTGGGAGCATTTTATTGGCACATTCACGACAGGTGTGTGGAACGGTGTCGGTTTTCACGTGATGAGTTTTTCTTACTGAGTAGGCGCGACTCGAGGGCCCTGGATAAAGGTTGAGGGAAATAGGGCTAGTGTGTACTTCTAGGCTAAGTTGGGATTGCAAATTTCCCCGTAGCAAAATTCTATTTTATGTAAAAAGGTTTGAATTGATGAACATTTCTTTCACTTCAATAAATATATTATACTAGGATTTGTCGCGGCTTCGCCGGCGTTGTTCCCGTTACTGTCCCAAGGGAACGCTTTGTCAGGATATTAAGTATCCTATGTTTCATTCAATCCAGGACTTGGTCTACTTGCGTGCATTTCAGCTCAATCCGTTCAGTTGTAACTCCGTTATTTAGTAACAAACATCTAAACATCTTCACAAACTTTTACATTTATAATTGACATGGTATGTAGGTAGTTTTCAGTCTTGATTAAACACTGCTTTGAGAAAGATCGTGTCGTATTACTACATAGCTTAATCCTCCAAATATATTTTTGGCGACGATTAATTGAAGAATCTATGCGTGCTGAGGTGTTTTTAGTTGTTTGTTCACGTTATAACGGTGAGATAAAATGTCGGTTGGCAAGATAGGAGAATTTCATGTGCACACGGATGATTGGAGGTTATACATCGAGCGACTCGAACGATATACTTCTGCTTACTTAGTGTAATTATCTATGTGTAAATTAAAATAAATCAAGTGCTACGCGAAAAGGTGATTTCCTCTGATATTCCCGCACTGAAGGTTTCATTAGGAAATCTCAACTTAACCAAACCCAATTTTACATGATAATTAAAATATGCAAGGGGGTGAAAACCGAAATGTAAGTAAAATAAAAACACATAAATACGTTAGCTGTTTGATACAAAGCAACCAGATTTCAAGTTAAACTCTCCAAATATCTGCATAAATTTGTCAAAATAGGCCTTCAAACTTTAGCCACAATTGACGAAAGGTTAAATAAATCTTTTCAGCAATTTTAAAAGCCAAGGTACTGAATAATGAGTCAAAGGATAGACGTAACGTTAAGGATTACTTCCCTTTTAAAGTTCTTTTTCATCAGTAGCCCCTTTATTTTGTAGCAAATTAAATTAAGATTTCACGAAGTAAAGTCTGCTTCAGTTCAGATTTTGTGATCCTTCTGTTATTAACCGGTATTTTGATGGTGACTACCCCTGATCCTTATTAGGTTTAGGATGGGGGGTGACAATAGATTCGGCATGGCAGGGGCGAATCGGGATTGTCAACAAGGGGTGACGGCCGATGCGAGATTTGAATGGACGCAGAGTCAGCTGTTTTATTTGGCTTTTGTAGGGACTATGTTATGGCTGTGTAACGAAAACTGTTAGAGTTGTGAGTGTGTTTTACGTAATGTTGTCAAAACATTGTGTTATAGTTTTATTATTACCATAATAATATAAATACCACCTGCGTATTGGTTCGCGAAAATTTTCCATGTTTTTACATAAAATATCATCCCTATTTTAAATTTTTAAAGGTGTCATTTCGAAAGATCCTTTCATATTGCACCTCTAAATTGCGCATAGAATTTGTAACTTTTTTTGTTTGTTTTTTCAACCTGTTTGTGTGTCCTACTGCTGGGAAAAGGCCTCTCCTTTTTTTCTACCTTCCACCTTTATGAGTATATAAAGGCAAACCCAGTGGGTTGAGCCGTTGTCTGTAACCTTAGTCTCGAAACTGTTTTTTAATTTTATGTGTAGAGATTGTATTTACTGAGTATCTAATATAATATGGATTCAATTGCAATCAGAGCACCCTAAGAATTACCATAATTTGGGAGTTCCTGTATTCAGAAATTCTTACTTATTATTTACTAAGGAGTTCTTACGAAAATATACGTTTTTATTCAGTCCTTAATAATATTATGTGATAGCCAGTTTTGGTGTATTTCCCTTGCCTTGGCCTTGCTTCTTAAACCAATTTTAAACTTCTTCTTCTTTTTCTGCCATACCCTAACGGGTGTCGGCGACCACCTTTGCAAAGTCCTCTCTGTTCTTAGCCAATCTTGCGAGTGTGGCTGCGTTCTTGATGTCAGTCCCTTCTATTATATTTTCCCTTCTATTATAAGTTAGTGTGAGTATGTTTAATTTTAAACTAGTGTTCGGTAAAACTGTCTCATTTTCTTTATTTTATCATCAGATAAAACTAGCTAGACTAAACCTGGCCATTTTTCACAAAAAACGTCTACGACTATTTCGTATTTAGCTCGAAATAATGGAATTTTGCGGATTGCCGTGGAACAGGGGATTTTAGGACCCTTTCCATATAGCAGTCAACCCGGACACCCTAATCAATCCCCTTTTGATGACGTTAGTTCGTGTCCGGCGGACAAAGTCGGACATTGTCACTTTTGCCCGGGCATAGCAAACACCGGGATTTCCAGTTTTGTTTACGTTTGCACAAGGGATCTTGGGCAATTTTGAATGGCTTGTTACCGGTACCTAGGTATTTATAAATACTAAGCTAGTTGGTGATTCCGAATATGTGTTGTTTACAAGAATTTTATACTTACTTAAAGGTCGCTCGGTTCGGACCCACACTTAGAAAAGTTTAAGAATTTAACAACATCGATTTTGATTGAAATGTATTTTATTTTATAGTTTGATATATATTTTTTGTGGGCGAAAGAACTTAAAAAGTTACAGATAGCCCAAAAAAATAATTTAATAGTTAATTGTTGAGTTTCTCAGCAAATAATTATGCTAATAAAGAAGCGCTGTTTATAAACGACCGAACGATTTTTATCACTTTTTGGAACTTCGAATGTTATTTCACGCAGAAACAATGTATGTATCACACTATAAAAAAGTTATTTAAAAAAATATAAACCGGCTTCAAAAAAGGAAGAAATTAAACTTTTATGCCAACTATTTTTTTGAGACCGGTGCCAGTCTCGTACCGTTATTCCAAATATTCAGGCTGGCACCAACGTCAAAAAGATAGTTGGCATAATATAGGTAGTTTTATTTCTTCTTTTTTGAATCCTTTTATTTAATTACTTTTTTATTCTTAATTTAAGTACTACCTAATTTAAATAACTAACTTAAAACTATGTATGGTGAACCAAGCTACTCGATTGAACATAGACGCATCAACTTAAGATCACAATAGGTATATCGCTTAAGATCACCATTAAATTTCAAATGAGGACTGGAGTCACTCTGTTTGCCGTCACGTTTCTGTGATTCGTCATCAGATTTAAAACGGCAGACGAATTTAGAATGTACCTCTGGGGTGACTTCGAAATACAGGGGAACTTTGATAAACTAGTATTTCGCCTATTCATTCTTTTTCGCATTAATGCATTAGTCACATGATAAGTTTATACGTTTACTAAGGTGTCCCTTATTTTGCGAAAAGCGAAACTGAGTGATGATGAGGCATTTTAGCATATAAAAAACATAATTATTAGAGGGTATCTTCTAATAATTATGTTTGTTATATGCTAAAATGCCCCTAAACCAAAAATCTGCTCATTCTGTGAAAGGGAACCCGTGCGTTTCTCATACTAACCGGTTGAGCTAAGTTTTCACCTCGTTTCCTCGGCAGCGTGTTTTCATATAGATTTCGATCGCGGCGAACTCGCAGCGAGCTCGCCGCAACAAGTTTTATATGAAAACACGCTCGCAACTCGCTCGCAAATCGCCAGTGTGATAAGGCCCTAACCAGTCACTTTCTTGATATTTTTCGTTCAACTCTATGCTATCTTAACATAAGGGCGTTGACAGGTAGCTAAAGCTTACCAAAAGCAAGTGAGTGGAATAGTTGCGTGAGAATCATAAAAGTGACATTGTCCGAAGAACTCCACTACTTCATACATTTGTAAAGCGCACAAGCTTACTTCCAAACCCATACAACTGGCAGGACCCCAGTTTAATGAGCCGTCTTCCTCAATAGAATGCAAGTGACAAAAAACCCATCCGACCGTGTCAAACTCGCCGATATTTCTCGATCAAGTCATAATAGACCACGTTTGACACTTGGACGCATCTATACAACCCCATATCACTTACATCACTGCAAGCACTCAAGCGAATTTGGACTTTATGACGTTTATGGTAAGGTACAATTTGGAGTGGTTGCAATGTTGGAGTCGTTGCGTTTTGGGTCGTTAGTTGGATATGTTATATATGAGACTTGTGCAGTATTTGAAAGTGTGGGTAAAGAGACGTGATGATAGATATGGTGACCTTATCGGTGTTGGCAAAAGTTGGTATTTGGAATAGATGTGGGGTGTTATTTTTACTCTGGCTGAACAGTCACGCCAAGTCGAGCAAAACAAAGGATCGACCGTACTATCCTTTTCTCGATATCCTTTTCTCGAAGCCATTCAGGCCATTTTCAGCCTCCCGTAATTATGTACTGGCTAAAGCTAGAAACCTGAAATTTCAGGGATACATAGGGCACAATAAAACTTATAATATATTATATATTCTCAATATCATTCCATTTGAACGTGTAGTTTAAGAACTATTGCATGTCAAAGTTCCTTAGTTTTGTCACTGACTGACTCACTGATTCACTGACTGATGATCATCATAATTCTAAGATACTTCTAGCAGACTCACAGGCTCCAAATTTTAAACATAGGTAGTTTTTAGCCTATCAATTCCTAAAAAACCTCCAAATATTGCAATTTCAGTCATAACTGCACACATAAGCTTGTAATCCTATACTAATACATCCGATTACAAAGTTAGTTTTGCAGCCCAAATTGGAAAAAGAATGGATTGGAATGTAATAAATAAAGGAAGATCACTTACAAAAAGAAATGAGATCCCATCAAAAACATTACATGTAAAAAGATGCAAGTCTCGCAACGCAGTTCTTTTACAACAAAAAGTTTTGAGATGTAATGTTTAACCAAGTCAGTACCGGGGGGGTGTCCACAGAACTCGATTCCCACCGACTTGCCTATTATTTAACCGTGGAGGAACACATTTTATAGATAAAATAATAGGCAAGTCGGTGGGAATCGAGTTCTGTGGACACCCCCCCGGTACTGACTTGGTTAAACATTACATCTCAAAACTTTTTTGTTGTAAAAAAAATACGTTGCGAGACTTGCATCTTTTTACATGTAATGTTTTTGATGGGATAAAAATATATGCATTGCGTAACTTACGTCTGCAGAATAAAAATCAAAATTTTAGTAACATTTTTTTGGACTCGATAGATAGATAGAGTTATTTCCGCATTCTTACTGACCAAGCAAGCGCGAGGAGTCTTTGTTTCAGCTTAGACAAAAAAAATGTCTATATCTGTCTGTCCGGATGTCCAGCTGTGTGGCCGCATTTCTCAACCGATGCACGTAACATTTTGTGAGCAGATTCGATAATGATTTTTGTCCATCAGTTTTTTTAAACGGTTTTTTTTATTTTTTCAAAGTGGCGTAGCCTTATGACTTGATAGACGCGCGAGGTGCAGCTCACAGAGTCACTAGAAGTTTCGATCATCATTTTCCTTAACACGTTCGCCGGCGGTAACGGGTATCGCCGTAAAAAGTGAACCACGCTATATGACGGAACGGCTAACGCAGTATTTATTCGCGATTGCCTATAAGTCAGTACGGTGCTTGCCGATCAAAACCCATACCATTATTACGGACCAATTTTTTACTGTCATGTGGGGCACAACAACGATGGCACTACCGTCGAAACAGAGTGTAATCTGAAACTTGAGTTTGACCCTGACTCACACATAGTACGGCGCTTGCCGCTGCCGTTTTATAGGATCAAACGTTTTGTATGGAGAATTTTTACTGTCATTCTAGTACATTGTATCATCATTATTTGTCGCTTCAATAGTCATCATTTGCTTCTGTTTTGTTGCTGGCTGTGCTGTAAATAATTATATATGTTTCGTTTTTATATATGTATGTATTTTATGTATTGTATATGTAGGTTTATGTATTTATTTATATATGTATGTGTATCCTCTTCCCTTATATTTAGTAATTTGTGAGCATTCTTTTGCATCGTTATTCCTCACCACCTACTCATTTACTTTTGTCAACTTTGCATAGACTCCGCCACCCAAAGGTTGTCTGGAAGAGATCGCTCTTTAGCGATAAGACCGCCTATTGTTTACCACTATTTTTATATAAGTTTGCAATGTAATTTTCTTTTGGTGTGCAATAAAGTATGATTGTATTGTATTGTATTGTATTGTAAAATTTGGATACCGCCGGCAAACGTGTCAAATCTGAAACGGAGACATTGGTGCATATTTATGGCTACATATTTCAGACATTCATTGATAATGCATTCCAGTTTTGTGTCGAATGTTACAAGTTTGTCTAGACGTTCGTCGGTAACTACAGGAAAGTCGATGTAATGAATAATAATGTAATAAAAATAAAGTGAAACGAGAAACAGGCAAACTTTGCGAACTTTTTCTTATTGATTTATAATGTTGCTGTATTGGTTATTTTATTAATGGGCAAGTAGATGCCCCTCTGCCCTTCTCCTCTGCGCGGAGTTTCCATGTTTTAAACATCACCCTGTATTCCCATCACCGTTTCACCCCCTTATGATACTTCAGAAAAACCTCCATTAGTGATCCTTTCCTCACATTATTTTGCGTTACAAATTAATCCTGCTACAGTTTTTCAGGTAAGCCTTTTAAGAGGCCCAAAACAATAATGGTACATTTAAACTATTTGAAACCATGTAATGAATATAATGTATTAAGGCTACTTGACGACAAAATACATGCCAAAAAAACGGGACATGTGCGATTCGAACTCGCCCACCGAGGGTTCCATACAAATTTGTAGGTACATATAATAAAATAGGTAAGTACTCTATACTCTATAAA
The DNA here is from genome assembly GCA_947034925.1 of Eudemis profundana. Lineage (NCBI taxonomy): Eukaryota > Metazoa > Arthropoda > Insecta > Lepidoptera > Tortricidae > Eudemis > Eudemis profundana. The sequence goes on along the minus strand of OX344800.1, from coordinate 1,852,805 downwards.
TTTTGATTCCCTAAGTAAAGACAATTATTTTAATGATTTAATTTAAAATGTATAGTTTTCAGATTTTTTTCTATACTTCTAGTATAAAACGGTATTACTTGCCAAATTTCATAGTTCTAGGTCAACGGAAAAGCACCCTTTGAATTTTTGTTTCTTTGAGAGTGTCGAAATTTACGTTTTTTGCGGTATAAACGGCCGTATCTCTTTTTGATTTAACTTGAAACTTGATTTTTTCACAGCTTCAAGGAACCATAGACCTGAGTATATGATTTTAATTTCAACTCGGTACCTCTACACGTTCCCGAAATAAAGGGTCTTGACAGACGTGCAGACAGACAGACATACGGACAGACGGACAACAAAGTGATCTTATAAGGGTTCCGTTTTTTCCTTTTGAGGTACGGAACCCTAAAAAATAACTCATATGTAAATCACTCTAACGTTTTAAAATAAAAATAACATCAAAATCTAATCGTTTGCCGAGCAAAAGCAATTTCAATGAATTTGGCTTAAACACTGCGTTAGAAACAACAATTTTTGTTCACGACTTAAGGATTGCCCTGTATATTTAATATTTGATCGTATCATCATGTGAATGACAGTCGCTGTCAATATTGCGATCAATCATCGCTATCAATATCTTTTAAAGGTTTATGTCGACGTTTACATAAAAATAAAATGGGATATGCACGTAGAGATACGGTTTATTTATTTTTAAACTGGCACTAAAAAGTTATCTCTGTATGATCGATAGGTACCTATACAGCGATAAAACTTCTTAATTTATCTTTTCTATTTTTAATTCTAATTTTTATCGTGAGATATAGATAAATGAATTCAAATACAATGCGATATTATAGTAAGTACATTACACAACTAGGGTGGTAATACAAAGAAAGGCCGAGATCGCAGAAGTTTGCGGCCCGAGCTGCAAGCGAGGGACGTAAATAGGCGATCGAGGGCTTTCTTTATTATCTCCCGTGTTGTGTACATTATTTTATGTCTACACTTGGCCAGAAAGCGACTTTTTCCGTACGCGCAGCGTGCGGAAAAAGTCACTTTATGGCCAGGTGTGGCATAAAGATGCAACTGATACATACTCCTAATGAGAAGCCTTAAAACACTAGTGTTTTAAGGCTTAAATATACTTTATATGAAAGAAATATGTTGTTTCTTCATTGGTTTTTAATGCGGGTAAATTACACCACATTTCTATGTTACATATATAGATACAAGAAATCAAAGTACATAGAAAAACTAAATGGCGCTCACCTGTGAATAGACCGGGAATCGAACCCGGTACCTCTGGATTTCCGGCCCAGCGAAACACACGCGAAACAAACACGCTCAATTTTGCCATCTACTTTGACTTCCGTATCATCTATTTTAATAGGACTTTAACCTAAACGTCATCTATGAGAACCCATATTAAAATAAATAAAATAAAATAAAAATACTTTATTTCAGAACAACTTCGATCCATAGCGTGTTAGTTCGGAACAATGCAAACTTATGAGTAATAACTAAGTAAGTAGTGTTTGTGAGTAATATCTTATACAGGGATTATTAAAAAATAAAATAAAACAAAACATGTAGTCATCCGCGGTCATCGGCAAAATCAAGTATAAACAGGTGTCTATCCTATATACTTGATCCTGCCAATGGCCACTTCGACCCAATATTTTGTAAGCGGACAGTCGAGTCGCTCTGCCAGCTCCTCGAGCATGCTATTGTTACTGCTTCGCACTCGGTTAAGTTTTTTTTTTTTTTAGAAACTGACAAACTCGCAACCCATCCTGGGCGTAGCGATTGTCGGACCGGGTGGTTGGCCGTGGCGTTCCCTGGGGTCGAACCAGGTCGCTAGCCAGACCACCCTGAGTGAACCAGGTCGCTAGCCAGACCACCCTGAAGCCAGACCACCCTGACTCAGTTAAGTAGCGATACAACCCTTTATATTACACAGGTGTCTCACCTCAATGCGAACCTATTACAGATGCGACGATCGAGCGAGAGATGGCGTTGTTTTTATAATACTTTATATGAAAGAAACAAGATATACCATTAGCCATTTAGCCATTTAGTTTTTCTATGTACTTTGATTTCTTGTATCTATATATGTAAGCTTAATTATGTTGCATACACTACTTTATCTACACTCATATTATAAATCCTCAGTCACGTGTTCGGAAACTATTAAAAAAGACCGCTATTGCATAATAATATGCACAGCCATGACCGACTAGACCTCAAATAATGACCAATTAAATTTTCTTAATAGCATCGTTTTCGATGTTATTACGATCTTGCATACGTTATATTAACACTGGCATAGATAAAACCTGATGTTACATCACTGGTTGCAATAATGGTAGTCATTATATAAGGTGCTCGTGAGGAATCCAAAAGATTTTAACACGCATGTGTAGATAAGATTATATAATCAGGACCCCTCGGTATGGTCTAATGTGGATGCTGAAATGGGCTGGAATGGGCTGATGATGATGATATGATGATGATGAAGTATGGTTACAATACAAGGTATTAACACTTTCACGTGAGCAACGTCTAAATAGACATCGAATATGTAGGCTTAACAGCCCTTAATATTGGGGCTCACGCGAAAGTGTTAAAACAGCTGTATTTTTTCAAACATGGCGGCACCGTTGTATTACATCACAAAACAATAAAGGACATATTTACTTATCACCCACACATCAGTACCCACACTATCAAAACCTTATCAGACCTACCGCAGACCATCCGGCTCGAAGGACTCATATTCAAATGTAACGGTTCCGAATCCAAGATGGCCGATAGCATTATCGCCCCGCTATAAATCACGGCTGTCGCGCGGGAAATTTTCCATTTTATTCGATGAGCTAATATCTCAATTCGCTTCCGATGAATGAAATGTTTCTGTTTTGATTCTGATGTTGTGACTTTGTTATATTGGTGTTTGCGCGAAATTGGACTTAGCGACTGTTATTTTAGATTGAAATTTGAATGGTGAGTTTTTTGACGTTTGCTCCAAATAGGATAGGTTAGGTAGGATAGGTTCAGGTTACTGATTGAGCCTGATGATCCTGGTATTTTTTTGCGCTGGACAGTGTTATTACTCTAGAAGCCTAGCTTGAAAGGTTAACTACTCTGTTATCTTGAGTTCTAGAGTTAGCATTAAGTATTTGGATGTAGGATTTCTATTGGAGACTCTAAATGAAATACTTGTGGGTTATAATTATCCATCTACCTTTTTCATTCATTTCAAAGGGGCTGATTCATTCATTTTGATATTAGCCTCGGATAAAAGTATAGTATTTTATTATGACACCTTTAGAGTTCCTACCCAAAAGGGTGCCACGTTATGCGAATAACACGAGCTACACCGTGATCGAAATCTGCTAGGTACTACATATATTGAATGGAAAGCGACAAATGCTACCTAGCACGCGCCACAGTTGTACTAGAGCTACAGTTTAGATGCAAAAACTACAAATTTCCAGAACTACACAAACGAAATCCAAAATTAAAACCGTTTACCATTCAGCCAATCGCAATCGGGCAAATTAAATACGAAACAAAGTCGACGCGTGACATCACGCCCGCACGTCGCCACAATCAAAAGAGGAATAAAGTCGGCCGTCTGCGCACGTTTTATAAAGCGCAGGCAGCCCGCGCACGTCCCACATATTAACGAACACCGTGCCACATACGTGACCACGTGCGATCTGGCACTGCAGAGGGGACACTGTTTTTGGAGTTCCGTGTCCCAGGGGTGCGAACGGGACCCTATTACCAGACTGTGATATGTCAGACTTCGATGCGCCGAATGGGAAAGAACCTCGAACTTATCCGGACTGTCAAACAGAGAAAGGTCGCCTACCCTAGACATGTACTACGGCATGATCGGTATTCCCTCCTGCAGACCATCATGATGGGAAATGTCTTGGCTCCGGAAAATCAGGGAGTGGCCAAGAGACGAAGACCGTTAAGCAACTTGGCAATGAAAGATTTAAGAAGCTGACTGCCAACCTTTAGTAATGGAGAGGCACTTAAACAAGAGGATAATCTGCGGCCTCCTTGGAACGCAATGGATACGCTTCCTAGGGGTTGTGTCATGAAGGTGCTTTTCCCGGTCTCCGATCCTAATATCTTAAACAAAGTACCTTTCTTACTTTGGTTCTTCTATGGATCTCTTAATTACCAATTCGATCTCGAAAAATTCGGAGCATAGCCCTCTCCACTGCTCTTTGTAAGTCTTTAAGCTTTATTATAAGTCTTATCAAGGACATACCCCATACACCCCAGGGGCAATCTTTCAGATCGCACTTGAACAGTATAAAAGGGCTCATACCTGATGTTAAATCTGTGTACAGTGTAGCAAGTTATGTTTATCTAATGCCAATGACCACCACGTTTCAGTACCATGTGCACTAGCAACACACACCAGCCAAAGATCTTCATCTTGAGACAGTGCGGGGTATTTGTCAAAAAGATTTTACTGCCTTTCACAAGATGGACTGATAACCCGGTGAAGGTACCTGGAGTCCAACGTATGCTGGCGGTACAGAATCGATCATGGCGGCCTTTGGGGGCGGCCTATGTTTAGCAGTGGAAATCCTTGGACTGATGATAGTGATGATAATAAATTACTTAGAGCATAGAACACATAGTTGTAAATCTTGTACAATGGTATGGAACCCTTCGTGTGTAAATTTAACTCGCACTTGGCTGGTTTTTGTAGTATTAGGTGGTGAAGTTGATAATGATAATTTGATGCGTTTCGGTGAAGTCGGGGGAATTTTGGTTTATTTGAAAAGTTTTCGTACGTGTATTTTTTCGATTTTGTTTCAGCTACCCAGAGGCTGCGAAATGCACTTCGACAATTTTTCAATCGACATTAAAAAGAACTTTTGCCTTTTCTGCGTGTATGTATATTACGCGATATTTGCCAGTTCACACCGAATGTAACGGTTTTTTTTTTCAGTAAAGGAAGGATAATAAGGAATGAAAATGTGTGGTGAGTCTTATTTCTGCTTTGTTTATATTCGTTGTTATATTTGTATTTTTTTTTATTACTAAGTTATGATCTGTATTTTTACATTACTGATTAATCTTTGTCGCGCAGTGCCGGAAGTACCTTTTTATCGACTGTTTCTGTCGTGACGAACAAATAATGACGGCCAAGCGTGAGTCGGATTCGTCCATATACCATTTTATTATCATGTTAGTATTTAAAAGTATGTAAGGTTATATTTTAGTAAGTGCAAATATTTTAACAGAACATCTAATTATATCAGAGTACCGTCGGCGGAGCCGCGGGTAACCGCTTGTCTATGAATAGAACATTTGGGTCATTATTTGAGCGTTTCACCCGCCTCACTTTTGTGAACACATTATTGTTGAGATTCCGGCAGATTTTAATGTAATTTTAAGGTATTTGTCTAGTCTTGGATATGTACCAAATAGCTCGATATGAGACTAAAATCTGAGGGAACTTCGACAATAATGTGTCCACGAAAGTGAGGCGGGTGAAACGCTAAAAAAATTACCCATTTTCATCAATTCAACCGGGTGGGCAAAAGATCATTCGACATTGTAGTAGTTCTAAACAAGGCATATGTAGTTGTTTGTATGTCCAATCACGTCGACAAATTTTGTCGCGCCTTGGGCGGTCGGAAACGGAAGCGGCACTTTTATCGACACCGACGTGACAGTGACACCACGCGTGACGTTGTGCTAGGACGGCTTTGTCGCCGGGTACAAATAGATACTGTTGACAGTTTGGTTGATAATTTTAGCTAAGTAGTTGTGTGTGTGTGGTTGTGTATTTTATGTATTGTATATGTAGGTTTATGTATTAATTTATATATGTATGTATGTGTATTGCTTCCCTTGTATTTAGTTATTTGTGTGCGTTCTTCGTCTTTTGCATCGTTTATTCCTCACCACCTACTCATTTAGTTTTGTTAATTTTATATCAACTCCGCTACCCAAAGGTTGTCTGGAAGAGATCGCTCTTTAGCGATAAGACCGCCTATTGTTTACCACTGTTTTTGTATAAGTTTGCATTGTAATTTATCTTTTGGTGTGCAATAAAGTATGATTGTATTGTATTGTGTTTGTAAGATGTAGTTTGTAGTATAATATCTGTACTTCTCGAGATTTTTTATGGTAGCCGCACTTACCCCGTTGGCGCACTTGCCCCCACTGTCCTTATTTCTAGAAACCTTTATTCACAATATTTTATATTTACGATCAACTCATCACAATAATCTCAAGTGTGGAGTCACAAGTAAAACACTTGAACACCAAACTCTAATGCTAACATGATTTTTCGAAGCGGAGCTAAGTCGTCCAAGCTTCGCTCTAGTTAATGAAATGAAATGAAATAATTTATTTCTGCAAGTAGGCCTCAAGAGCTCTTTCACATGTCTGATTCTTTTGGCGCTTCGGCAGATGACATTCTGGTGAGAAGAAGCGCCGGAAGAAACTCACCAGTTTCTCTTTTAAACACATTACAATAATTGTGACAATATTACATTGCATATCACAAACAACTACCTACTTAACTAAATACATTTCAATAAACATAAAACTACAATTTTAGGGATGTAAAGGGTCTCTAGGCGTCAAAACAAGTTTAAATTCCAGTTTCTTCTTTTAACTTTACTAATGGATGTGCAGCTAACGCTCATGTATATTTCGCAGCCAATTAGTTTAATTGGCCATTTGATTAACTGCCCAGCCTTTTCACTAAACTATGACCCGCCAGCAGGTCGACGAAGCCCAGGCTCAGGGCTTCTATTTCTACTCTGAGAGACACAAGCTGACTAACAAACCTAACGTAAACTAAGGAGCGTGTTTAATGAAAAGGCTAGGCAGCTAACCAAATAGCTAATTCAGCTAGCGGCGACATATAGATGACTAATAGCTAGTAACTGAATCACATTTTTTTAACTTACCCGTTATTCACAATTGACCATAGGTACAGTCAAGTAATTTAATTTCCAACCCACCTAAGGTCCAATATCGTATAGCATACTGTCATCATAAGAGCTAGAGTACGACGTTACTTTGACATGTCACACGCATTGTTTTATGTCATTAACTAGCGTATTGACATTTAAATACTATTACTGAAATAGAAAATTCGACCTTAATGCATCGTGAATGCTTAACAACATTTCAATGAAACGGGTAGGAAATTAAATTCCTTGACTGTACCAGTAGCGTGGCGTCTAAAGAACTCGATTCCTACCGGCTTGCCTAATATCAGGCATTTGAGCACCTTATTCTACAGCTATTAAGGAAAATTTACGCCAAATCTGCACCGGCTTGCCCAAAGATATCTTTTACGCCACGCCACTAATAGGTACTATATTTTTAACTTCGATCAAGTTCATATGAAAGAAACATGATGTTTCTTTATTTGGTTTTTAATGCGGGTAAATTACACCACATTTTAAGTTACATACATAAATACAAGAAATCATAGGTTAAAAACCTATTAAAATGATGAATGATACGAAAGTCAAAGTAGATGGTAAAATTGAGGACGCTTGCTGCGTGCTCCGGTGCCAAGTGGTTAAGGCGCTGGGCCGGAAATCCAGAGGTAGCGGGTTCGATTCCCGGACTGGACCACAGGTGAGTACCATAAAATTTTTCTTTGTACTCTAATTTCTTATATCTATGTATGTTCGATCAACTTTTCAAAACAACCCAGAGTCACAAGCAAAACACTTGAACACCAAACTCGACTGCTAACATGATTTTTCGAAGCGAAGCTAAGTCGTCCAAACTTTGCTCCAGTTAATTAAGTTCCAGAACTCGGGAGCTAACATTTGTATACGCTGATCAGCTGTGAGTGTTAGGCAAATTTTATTGTAATAGTTTCAACAGTTTGATACTGTTTGTGGAGTGATTTTTGGGATGAGATTGTTTCAGCGTTTGTTTTGTTCGTGCATTGTTTGTTTGAAACATTTGGCATGTATGGTACTTTGCATTTGACATATTGTTTTTCATGGAAATCTAGTGATGTAGGGTAAATAATATTTACCCTAATAATAACCCCTAAATATTTGTAACGTGTGTACTTGTGTAGTTACTGATGTTATTATAGTTCATTTATTTCTACGAAGCGTGAGCGATGTACAGTCACCGCCAATATTATATTTTGATGACACGGGACACGCATAAATATCTGACACAACCTTATTTCTACCGTAATATTGTCAGATCAGTTGTTAAGAGTGGTGTCAGATATTTCTGTATTCTCCTTTTCGTCACATATTATTGCGGGTACGTAGTATATTTTAATAGCAGCAGCATTGTTAGTGACTGATGATATGTGGTAAGACTTTTCAAAGTTAATCATCATCATTTCAAGCTCGATACGTCCATTAGTGAACATAGACCTCTCAAAGACTTCCACAACAAATGGCCGTACGCCTCCTACCTCCATCGACTTTCGGGGACCCTAACCAGGTTCTCAGACAGACCATATTTTGGGGAGCCCACCTTCGCTGGGTCTTCGAGCTATATGCCCAGCCCATTGCCCCATTGCTTTAAAAATTATGCTTCCACAAAGTCTTAAATCAGTCTGTAAGAAGAGTAAATGAGAAAAGATGTGTAACTATCAGGAAAACATAAATATAACAAAGATGATAACGTTGATTATGTCTTAAGTAACGCTAAAGAAAATAAAGCAAGGTTTTGATCTTCCACGATGAATAGACACCAAATTTAATTGTATACTTGGCATATTTGCTTTCAAATCGTGTAAAATCCGTTTAAAGAGTGAAATGAAATCACCGTGATTTAAAACGCGCTAATGTCCCGAAAACCCGGCAACAAATCTTTAAATAAAAAAACCTTAAAAACCCACTCAAAATTCACAGAGCGTCGCACAACCTGACGTCGGAATTGTGCTCCCAGCGGGTCGAGGGTCCCTGCTCGGGCCCCCACGCCGGGCCCCGTCACGTGGTGCCCCGTGACAGGGCCCCATAAATATACGTCGAAGGCTTAGAGTGAAGGTGGATGATTTCCCGGGGGAGGTAAGTTTTTAAAGCGACCTTGATCTATATTGAGGGCCGATGAGGTCAGTGTCTAGGGGTTTGTTACCCGGCTGTAACGGTTATTGTCTTGTGGTGCTTGTAAAAATGAGGTAGCATTTTATTTTGATTGGTCTTCCATTTCTATTTTCCTGAAATTATAACGAAAGCGCTGTCAGGCTGTCTGATATAAAAAAAAACAAAAACGAATGTTTATAGCTTGGCAACTTCGTTGGTGACACTCATATGTGTGCTTTTTGTTCGTGTCCTCCGACGGTCGGCGTTTGTGTTGGCGGTAACTTGTGTACCTAAGTAGTTACGGCTGCACATAACAAAACATAGTATGCATTGCCATAAATATGATCTCTTAAAGAGCATTACTTAAAAAGTTTATACATTTTGTATGGACACGTTCGCTGTCACAAAATTCGTTAATTTTCCTTTTTTTACCAATATTTCAAACCTAATTATACAAATGAATCAACCAATAATAAATGATCATCTAAAGGTGTCTGATAGGTTTCTGGTAACAAAATAAGGATCTTTTAATTGCTGTACAAACTGTTTTAGTATGCATAAGTAAAAAATGGAATTTTCTGACCGATGTGCACTATGCAGAGAAAAAATCCCAACAACTGGATTGGGATGCATGTTTAGATGTGGTAATGAATCGAAACGAAATTAAGCATATATGTTTACGAAGACCTAAATTAAAACATAGGATTATTTATATTTATAAGGGGTTCTAACAAGAATAACGCAGGCAAAACCGCGGGTAAATGTAAAGTACAAATAGTCCTGTAAATGGTAAACATATCCCAAACTTGAATAAAACCTCAACTTATAACTTTTCAAGACACTTAAACGTAGTGTCCGACCAGTATTATTTTTTATGGCCGAAATCTAAACCGAATTTCGGCTTCAATTTCAGTTTCGGCCGAAACGGAAACTTCTATATAAGAACATGTTAATGAAAAAAAAAAACAGTCAGTCAAATTTTTAAATAACATAAATCATTCAGTCTCTGATATTTGAAGTACCTAATCATTAATATATTCAACAATAGGCTAGATGACTAAAAAAAACTGTTTAGTCCGTCTGTTACATTATGAAAAAATATTGTACACGTATTTTTTGTTTTGTTTGACAAACAAAAACTGACGAGGATAGAGTGCTTAGAAGTTTCGAGTGACGTCACTCTTGAGTACAAATTGTACTCAAGAGTGACGTCACAAGCCCCCACTCCAGAAGTTTGATGATCTATAACTTTGTCGATTTTTAATATTTTGATAAACCAAAAAATACGTGTCCCATATTTTTCCATAATCTAACTGACGGACTAAATAGAATTACATATTTGTAACCCAGTCATCATCCCTATTATCACTTCTCAAATAACTTATTTGTGCTTTTTAAAATATCGACTGTCCGAACGCAGCGCGAAACTTCTCGAATTCGGTTTCGGCTTTAGTTTTGGCCGGATAGCAGCCGAAAACTAAACTCAGCCGAAACTCGAAACCCGTTTTTTGTCGAAACTAGACCGAAACTGAAGCCGAAATTTCGGTCGGACTCTACTGAAACATTTTTAAAAAGTCCAAAGTTTCAGAAAGTCATAGAATACGCATTCTGCTTTCAATTTGGCTGCGCCGCATACCTAGACAGAGCACTCGCGTCTGGAGCCCCACAAGGGCCCTCGAGACCTAGACCCTTGCCTCAGACTAAGAATTCATTTGCGAAGAAAATTAACTTTTTAACGATACATTTTCTTAAGGTTCTTTTCAGGCATTGTGGAGAAAGCGCGGTGAACGTTTCAAAAAGTTTTTAGCTTTTACAAAAACTCCTCAAATTAACGGAAATGAATATTATTAACAGTCTAGATACGGAGAGCTAAGGAGCTGTTATGGTGGCGCGGACTGCAGAATGCCTATGTTTATGATGATAATGAACAGTCTGGTTAGCGACTAGTTAGATAATGTCAAAAAAAAAGTACCTATGTCAAAGTATAAAGACAAAAAATTAGTCCAACTTCGGCCGTCTAGGAGCGCACGACACGTATTCACACAGACGCACGATCGCGCGTCTGTGTGAGTGCGATCCATACTGGAGCATTCTTACGCATTCTTAAATCTTTGCTTGTAGTGCGTTCGTACACGGCGCGCACACATTCAAGCGCGCGATGTACCTTTTGTAGGAAGATAAATTACTGCTATTATGTTGTGTGTCTGAAATGTTATATACTTAGGTTTTAATAACGAAATAAAAAAACCGGTCAAGTGCGAGTCGGACTCGCGCACCGAGGGTTCCGTACAAACTCGTCAGTAGATACGTGAATATTTCAAGAAAAACTGTATGGTGGGACAAACTTAACTTTGCTCTTGTAAAACTGTTGTCCCCATACATCGACATATGCCGCGTTAGTTTAGTAGGAGCAAATTAGGTTGTCTTACGATTTTTGCGAATTTCTAAAAAACGCTGCAAGTTAGGAAAGCCGTTTTATTTTTCCTGTAATATTTAAGATAATATTAATAATCGGTAATTATTACAGATTTTTCTGTTCAGCGGAATGGTATTTTTTTTAACGTTTTTTGTCTTCAATCAAAAACTACATGCCTAAGAAAAAAAATAAAAACGGTTAAAAAGGAAAAAAGGTATAAGATTTTTTTGTTGTCCCATAGACTCGGATTAGCGGTGTTTAACACTATTTCAAGTCCATAGCATCAGTAGATCCTGAGATATCTTGCTGTGACAGACGGACAGACAGACAGACAGACAGACAGACAGAGTCGCACCATAAGGGTTCCTTTTTTACCATTTTGGTACGGAACCCTAAAAAAAGAATACTGAATTAAGAAATATAGACGTAATCTTGAGATTTTTGTATTTTGAAAACAAAAGTAAGTACATTTATTTACAAATAAGCGACAGGGACATAATATAAAAACAAAGTAACCTTGTAACTCCTATAATTTTGTATCAAGTGTAGCTTCCAAAAAACTTCTGAAACGTACTTTTATTGGAACTTTCTAGTAATAAAGATACAGATAAAACCACAAAACTAGAACGACACATTTGCACGACTGTAAAGTTCTTCCAAACGGGTTTTATGGAAGTGGTAGATTTATGACAGTTTATTGTTTTGGGCCCTGCGCCCTTGGCGACAGGTCTACCGAAAATTGTCGGTTTTTGTGAAGGGGGACGGTGAAAGTGAGTACTGATATAAGTACCTTTTTGCATAGTTTTTCATCTGTTTTTCACTAACTTCACAAATAAAGAGGAAGTGAACTAGTCGTCTACTTTTTTAAGTATTTTACCTTAGAACTTTGTCGCTTAATGAACCGGTTAGAAAAAAAATGTAATAAAACGGGTATACTTACTGTACCTATTTCTTGTCGGTATTGTTTACCCGACTGCGGCGAAGCCCTAAGAAGGGTTATGTATTTGACCTGTATGTATGTTATGTATGTATGCATGTCCGTTTCTATGTCCGCTCGTAACTACTCAACGGCACAACCGATTTTGATAAATGATACATCATTATCGTCTTGATGGCGCGAGTGTCACCGTGTTAATGAAGTTCGTTAAAATAGACAAAATGGCGAATTTTACGCGCTTTCAAAGTGCACCGCGGTCGGGTATTTTTAAGTAAAAATGTGGTTATTTGTAGAAAAGTTATGTTGTATTCATTTGAGCACCAATGTTCCCTTTGTTCAGAAGATTGTTTTCCAAAAAAGGCCATATGTGGTACTCATACGTCCGGCGCTGTGTGAACGAGGCGATTTCGGGAGGCGTCTCAAAGCAGGGCTCGAAACCGGTATTTTGCAAAAACCCCGAAATAGCCCAATATTTTGAATTAATTTATGCTTTTTATGTAGAGCTCAGTAATGTATTTAAGTCATGATGTCGTATTATTAAATTGTCAGGTTAAACTAAATAATAAACCAAAGAACGATAAGAACGGAAAGAATACCGGTATTTTTGTATGGAGCAAATACCGGTTTCCGAACCCTGTCTCAAAGTTTTCAAGGCGCACTTAGCAAACGTCGCCGATTCCCGAACGTAGGCGTTTCACGCTATACCTAACCAACGGCCATATGTTTCGACACATCATCACCCGATTTTTCGAAAGAAGCAAGACATTTGATTTTTGAAAGTGATTCCAAGCGAAATTGAACCCGCGAAAATACTAAATAACTTTAATAATCCAGGCACGAAAACTAAAATCTATCCTAGTTGTAAAGTTGCAAGCTTCAGCAGCAAAAACGCCATTGTTACGAAAGGGTATAACCTTATTAAAGTTTCTGCAGTGTTACGTCCTTTTGATTAGTCCAGGATTCAGTAGGTGAAGGAACACGAAGTTTGTTAGGCGACATGTGCTCACTCCGGAGTTTAAATGTGGGTATTAAAAAGAAATCCACTGTAAGGAAGTGCGGAGACTTACTTGTAGGGACGTGGGAAAGGTGATATCGATAAAAAGTGGGATAAGCGAAAATGTGCACTATTTTAAACTGTTGATTTTTTTGAAGAATTTGCTCATTCGAGGCGAACAGAGTGTAACAAATTTCTAGTCTTTCATATTGATATAGAAGTTAAAAAAACGTAAAAGAATTGATTGTATAGAAATATTAAACAAAAGTTCTAGTTTGATAGTAATCAAATATTTTAAAAAGTTCAAAGTGAATCTGTCAATATCTAATTACTTACATCCCGATATTTCGTATTCCTTTACAGTGGTCGCGGGAAGACGGCTCCCCCATCACTGCCAGCCCGTGATCACGAATGCCGTAAAGGATTACAAAGCGTCGGGATGTAAAATTAAATGGTATACGCAATTTATTCCTTTTTTTTTTTTTATTACAAGACTGATAATCGCGGAAAGAACAATGTTATGTGCTATAGTTTTCATTGACTCCAAACATTTTAACACAAAATATAAACTACTGTTACTTTAAAAAAATTGCTTCAAAATAACACTGATTCAAATAAAAACTTTCGTGTAACATCTTGCTTTGTAACTTTAAAGATACAACACCAGAAAATAACTCATAATGCCAAGATATTCTGATTGAGTAATGTCCAACAATAAACCGTCAGTCCCAAACAGTTATCTCAGGTCATAAATCAAAATTGTAATTAATTTTACCCAACGAGGCACCTCTGAAGTCCAAACAAACTTCGGTTCATTCAACTATCGAAGTCTTAATGAATTGTTCCGAATTACTTCAATCTATTTGTACTAATTATTCCAATTTAAAATCGAATTATTGCGATCACTAATTCCATGGAGAACCTCTTAAACTTTCCAGACTGGCGAATTGCACGGCAAATGAAATAAATTCGGTTTCGAAATTAATTACTACTTTTTCAAGAACTCGGATTTGAATAATAATTTTACTAAAACATGCTTTCGTGTTTAAATCGAACAAATGCAAAGTTTGTTAATTGAATTATCTAGTAATGCAAATGATAACACATTAGTGATGGCAAAAATTATAGATTTGATATCAATAACGCAGAAGACGATGTAATTGGAAATAACTGAAATAGCGGGGTCAAATTAAATCCTACCTACCAAAATTACAAGGATCATTATAATAATAAACATGAAGCAATGAGGTAGCTATTCGGCATAAAAATCTGCAGACTGGTAAGTAAAATAACAATCCGTTCAACTATTACGTACCCTCTCATACCTATTACAATAATAAAAGTAACAAACTCTTATCGACAAAAACATCCCCTAACTACCCAAGACGGGAACGATAAAGAGGAACGGATATAATGTAGTGCTTTCAAACAGTGAGGCAAAGTTTGCGTACTGCCGGCAGACAAATGACAACCAGCCCGAGGCTGGCACGATATTAGAAGGCTTTAAGATGGGAAAAATAGCAACTCTTACTTGAGGTAGCTTTGTCAGGCCAAGAGAGAGGATGTGGCGACTAGAGGCTGAGATGATGAAGTGATTGTGAGCCTCGGTTTGAAGCAGGTAGATAGAAGATTAACACAAGTCACGAGCTGGGGCGGAATAGGGGACCATATAGGCACTTTCTCGAATATAAGCGTTAAAGAGCAAAGGCAGAAACTGATTTGTTTTATGTACATAATATATTATGAATATTGACGCGGGTAGTACAGGGCCGATCATGGTAGCATTCTTAGGGGGAGACGCATGTCGATATGTTTGTATGTGTGTCTTGCCAACAATACCTGTAATGACGACCACGACCTTTCAGTCACGAGTGATACCGATGAATGACATTTGTCTAGATTTGGTTTCAGGGCATACGAATCGTCTACTGATGTAATAATTAGTAGACTATTCATAATTAGCGGTTTTGTCCATTTACAGTAGGCTATTGACTTAATTATAATTATTTGGTTACGTTACGTGTGAGAGGGATTTTGATCGTTCGTTAAATCCTATCCTATTTTTGGTCGTTTCTCATGGCTGATAATAGCGACAGATCGCAATTATACCTTCAATACAGTCTGACTCATCTGTAAATTTTTTTTAATGGCCTGCTAAGAGAGGTAGCAGCCTTCTTGATCGCGTTGCACCGTTTTACTGAAGGTTTCTCTGCAATCGAATTGTTTGTCTTTTCTTTAGAATCGTCTCGCTTATGCCTTGCGCCAATTGCGTAAGGAGGCAGTCTCCGAGTCCGTGAGAAAGAATCGCCGACGACATTTGTTTCGCGAACATTTATTTCGAGGCGTGTGTGTTTTAAATTTCATGCGCGCTTGAAATTTCGCGCTGCGAGGGCGGATTTTCCACTGAATTATACAGATGTTTGAGGACCGCTGACGGCTTGGCGAATTTATGGTTTAGTGGCTAGCTTGTGTTGCACATTTGGTATAGTTTTGTCTGCGACTCGTTTAATTTTCGTGTTTATGTAGCAAATAATACAAATGTTTCCTTTAAATTTTAATGTGGGAAGACTTCAGTGGCAATGTTAACTTAATTTAATATCTTAACTTTGTCAATGTTAAGTTTTGTAAATTGATGATTTGATACCAATGATGTGAAAAGACTATGGTATAAACAGATTAGTAGATAGAGTTTAATCTTTTGATATATTTTTTAAATTATTGAATGAATTTCTGTAATGCAAAATTCAAAAGTCTTTTTATTATTTATGTTGATGAGAAACACTAATATTTATAGCACTAAACTTCCTTAAAACGGAACTTGTATTTTGTAAAGTAACATTACTAAATGGCGCTCCTAATTTAGCCGGGGACTGAAAGCACGCAAACAACATGTTATAAGAGACGCTGGGCAAACAAGCGAAGACAACGCAGACGCAAACAGGCCTACGGAACATGTTTGCGTCCCGGGTCCCTGTCACACCGTGTTTAGTTCCGGCTGTAGTAATGTTGTTGTCGTAATCTATTTATTTAACAAAACACATAATAAAAGGAAAAATCACACAAGTTTACATCCGCAACGCAGGCTTCATCAGGAACCCACCTGATGATGATGAAATGATGTAGGAATAATTATGTAATTTCCTTCTAGAACCGTTTTAATGTAAATATCATGTCACACAGTTTATTTTTGTCATATTTGTTTGCATCGTTTATTTTCATATATTTTTTTATCTCCTAACCTTATAATTTTTGTCCGTCACCAATAAAATAGAACATGTCTGTTCTGACCGAATTCACCGTTTGAAAAATTGGCCTGTGAGAGCGTCGTCCGTGAGCTCTCCGTGGCTAACATAATTCATTTCTGCAGTGAAATTGCACTTTTGCAAGTCAGCAACTTTATGACAAAGTTGAAGTGGATGACCTGTGGTTGTGCCTTTGACTCTTCTCGCCTAACGTCAATGTTGTAGGTAACAAATTAGTTTACCTTATTTTATGTACGTCATAACTTACTTCTGAAAAAAAGATTTTTCGTCGACCGCGGAGTTTACAAAACCGGCGGCGGAGTCGGATTCGCACAACCATCGAGCTAAAAGACGTCAAAAAATACGTTTCTTGTATGTCACCTTTGATTTTTAATTTAATTTTATTATTATTATTTGTTGTTAGAGTGGCAACAGAAAAACACATTCTGTAAAAAAATCAAGCCTCTACCTCTTACGGTTCAAAAGATACAGCCCTGTGACTCACGGACAGACAGCGGAGGCTTAGTAAAGAGGGTTCCGTTGGCACCCTTTGGATATGGAACCCCAAAAATGGAGTTGCAAGCTGTCCCAAACTGACGCTAGTTGCCAGTAAGTAGGTACGAACAGGTAAAATAAAATAAAACCTGGCAATAGAAAAGGGTACGTGAAATCGTCTCTCGCTCTCTCTCTCTCTCTCTCTAACTCTCTCTCTCTCTCTCTCTAAGATGTAATCTTTATGAAATAAACATAAATGTACTAGTACTTGCTCTTTATGTAGTTTCTGGACCTACAAACTTACAGAAATGTTAAATGTTACAGTGTGACAGCGTGCCTAGTTGTAGCGAAACTCCGATAGTGCATAGGCAAAGTGGTCCATGATAATGGAAGGTAAAGCAAAAATAGGTGCTCATGTCAAGCTGTGTATTGATGGGCTGATGAGATGACTTTGAGGTTAAAGGGATAAAAGGAGCGATAGTGGAAGCATGGGTGATGTTACAAGATAGTTAAAGTTTGTGTGCTTAACCAACATTATTGTAGTGAGGAAAATTGGCTTTTTAATGGTGTTGCAACCTGAAATAAACCAATACTTGTACTATTGCACACTTAGCGCTACAATACAATAGAATAATACCTTATTTCACACCAACATGAAAAAAAATGCTACAGTCTGATTTATACGAGTACATAATTTCTTGCTTATAATAATTTCTCTCAAATTTTTGGCAATAAAATCGATGAAAAATAAACTGTATTTAAATTCTATGTGTAGGTACTGTTAAAAATAAGCCTGAAGTAAAAAAATCCAAAATTGGTTATAAAGTTAATGTGTCGAAATAAACTTGTATTTCTTATGATATACATTGAATGTTATTTAAGCAATAAAAAAAATGCAACTTGCCTTTTTACAATTCAATGTATGTCATATCGGGAAATATAAATAGTATTTACTGATCATTTATAGAAAAACCTTTAGTCCAGAATAATACGGAAAAAGATAATAATGGACTTACAGAAACGAGTTAACTGCGCCGAAGCCTTAAAAGCGTATGACACGAGAAATGACAAGAATTCACTAACATTTCTCTACTAGAGGGGACTCAGATGTGACGGAACTAGAAGACCCTTCATCAGCGGTCACTTCTATACTACTAGTGGCTCTGTAAGCTGCTGACTTTGCGAATCTGTCAAACCTTGGCTCCATTATTTTGACAAAAAAACACAACTTGGGTGATAAAACAAAGAAAAGCCGAGATCGCAGATATGCGTAAATATGCGATCGAGGGCTTTCTTTATTACATCCCGTGTTGTGTACATAATGTTATGTGGGTTGATTTTCGTCCGCGACATTTGTATGCCGTACATTTAGTTTAGCATACAAATGTCGCGGCCGAAAATCAACCCATGTCTACACTTGGCCAGAAAGCGGCTTTTTCCGTACGCGTTCGGTTACTTTATGGCCAGGTGTGGCATAAGAGAATATAATCATCGAATCTGCTCACAAAATTTCACGAGAATAGGTTTAGATATGCGATTTGCAGAGCCAGACAGAGATAAGAAAGCAATTTTGCTTAAGATGAAATGAAAACCCGTTGAGCTGGCTAGGTTAATATAATTGTTAACTCATCTTTTTAGATTTCTGAGCCATAATTCCAAGAAAATTTGACAAAAGAGAAATCAGATCAACTTTCGAGTTCGAGGACAACAATCCTGTTGGATGTACGATATTAGGACACGAAAGATTATGTTTAGATACAGTCAGGAGAACACATATTTTCACGTAAGTACTGAGAAGGCATTTATTCCGGTATATAGTCGGTAGACGCAGCGTACGTAGGCCCTTTACAAGATGATCTTTCGACCTAGTTGAAGTCGTCGAAAGTAGATGAAGACAAAAACGTGCGACCGTTCGTTGTGAAAGTCCTTTGGGAAGACCTACCTAGATTTATAATGATGATGATGATATATCAAAGAAAGGCAGGCAACGTTCTTGTGACCCCTCTGGTGTTGCACGTTTGCTCCTTATGATACAAAAAAATCCAAGCAATAATGACGATCATTATTATAACAATACGGGACTTAAAGCTTAAATTTGATAAAATAAAGAAAGGAAAAGAAATCGTGAAAGTTTAATATATTAATGACGACAACGATATTGATGTACAATTGAAATCAAAGTTTCATTACTTGTGATTGTCAACTCAGCGGCTCTCAAAAAATCCCTAAACGACACCCGAGGGTTATTAACGAATTCTAAAAAATATTCTACAGAATACCATATTAAAAATTCACATAAAGACAGTCACATCTAGGGTTTAGTTGCAAGCCGTCTATACGTATAGACGAAATAAAAGCGTCTGGCACCGGCTTACGTTTGAAGGGCTTCTAGACGAGACTAATTGTCAACCGTTGTATTGTACGTGCAGGCATTTCGGTGCGGGATTATCTTTATGTCCAGAAATATGTGAGAAATTTCTGTTTTCGGTCTATTGTAAGGCTACTGACAAATGTGTATTGGGGAGGAATTTTGTATTTAGTGCAATACAATAAAATTTGTAACCGCTTAACCTCGTCAGCAGCTACACACAGGAGCAACTTTAACTTTTTTTGCTAGCCTGGTAGTCTAGCAAAGCGGTGTGTCCCACTGCTAGACAAAGGCCTCTCCCCTAGATTTCCACTTATCTCTGAGCCGGGCTGTCTGTTGCCAATCTGTCATAAACCTTTCTAGGTCATCTCATCCTCTCTGCCTGAGCCTGCCTCACCGGCGATGACCGTCATGTGTCCTTCAAGTTAATAAATGAGGCCACCTATTGTGGTGCATTTGGTACACATGGCCAGCCCAGTTTCATTTGATTGGGGCGGTCTTCTTGCTGATTACTCTTTATTTTCTAGTTTGGATTGCATAATCGAACGCATGATCGATTGATGTCGTGCTGACGCGGCAGACTTGAATATTGTTCAGACTAGATTTTTTTTCCAACTCGAACGCACGATCGTATCAGTCTGTGCTGTAAGAGTTAATGGCGATGTACTATGGAAATATCCACCATATATTTAAAGGTCACGATTTAAGAAATTCATGTTCTTGGCATTTCAACAGCGCCATCTCTTGGACAATTCGTAAAGAAGATTTCGAGGAGACCTAGTTTATGATAAAATCACTTTTGCCAATATTCAGTACCTTGATAATGTGAACACCAGGCAAAAGGATTTTATTAAAATTTTAACGTCAATTTTCTAGTGGCGGTGCAAAAAGTATAGAAAGGTGAATCACGTTTCGCAGATTTAATTAACTCCATTTCTAATAACTCACCGTTTTTTTTTTCTACTATTTTATTTCGAATTTTCCAGATGCAGGGGAGCAAAATAACTAGAATTGGGTTTACTTTTGTCACACAAAGAAAATGCTTAAAAAGCACTGAAAGCAGATTTATAGTATTGTTTCACATATATATTTTTTTATTGTTTATGTAGTTATTGAAAGTACTAAATAATGATAAATTTCATCGTGCCGCATGGTTTTATGAAGTTTAAATTGTCCATCCTTCTATATTTTCAGCGGTTAGTAATTAAGAGCAAAAATAACATTTGAAAGTATGAAATAGCGCATAATATATTAGTGTTTGATAAAATATAATATGGATTACAAAATGCTGAATTAAAAAAAAATAGTATTATCAAGGCTGCTTCTAGAACTTCCAACAGCGCACTTTATTGGATCATTAAGTTAAAACTCAAGTCAATTTCTCGTTAAAAACTCTGATCAGCAACAATTTTCCGTGTATTTGCCTTCCAAATCATGGTTCTCAGTAGGAATGTTAAAATTTAACGTTCCGTTAGTAGGTTAGTCAAACACTAGTTTAAAGAAGATTTCTCATTACTTAGTCGGAGTTGAAAGCTGGAATGGAGTGCTTTATAAACTAAGATTGGTACTGAGAGCAGATTGTTATCTAAATGAAACGCTTCAGTGGCGGGGGACGGGGATGTTTACAGATGGTGCAATGTATATTCTTGCCATTAATTTGTAGTTAGCATTGCTTCATTTCGGACGAAGTCGATTTGTTTAAGATAGTCCCGCCATACTTGTCAGTCGACATCTAATTAACAACAGTTATTGATAAGATTTTTGACCTTTACACACCTATTTCACAGAACATAAACATGTTTTTGTTTAAAAGGCATTTAATTCAAATTTTGCTATTCAAGAGTGGTAAGTATCGCTTTTCTGTTGTCGGTTGTACTTTTTTGTTTACAATTTTTAAGTGTAATAACCACATTCTTACTAAAAAAAACCCCGACCGCGGTGCGCTTTGAAACTGCATAAAATCCGCCATTTTGTTTATTTTAACGAACTTGATACCCAGTGACACTCGCACCATCAAGACGAATCTAATGATGTATCATTTATCAAAATCGGATGTGCCGTTGAGTAGTTACGAGCGGACACAGGAACGGACATACATACATACAGGTCAAACACATAACCCTCCATTGGGCTTCGCCGCAGTCGGGTAAAAATATGGGTGTATGCTGCGCTGCACCCATAGTTTTAATGCTCAAAAATCGGAGTACATTTTCTGCAGTGGCAATAAGAACTTCGTACCATATTTATGAAACGATTTATTCAATACAACTTTTTGCACTTGACTGTTCATCTTAAGATACTAATATTGACATCCTAATATGATAGTAATATTGACCTGTTTCCAACTATGCCAGTTAGTTCTAAGGGCGGTGATTTTAATATTTTGCCGTTTACTATATTTCCTGAAGTTTTCGTCTCTTATATTAGCAAGAATTTGCACGTTGTCGGTAATTTGGACTACTTGGAACCTAAAACCAGCGAAAACTTTGGTCATTTTGCTCCATCTACCACAATCCAGTTTTCCTAGTAAAACCTTTGTTATGCCAGTCATTTCTTTCAAATTCCACCACTCACTATAATTTTTGTATTACATTATTCTGTTATTCCTTGAAACGGATCACTCACGTTGTAAAAAGTCTACAAAATTCTCGACATGTTTTGAACTCTTTTGGCGCTCATCACGATCACGACCGTAATTGGTCGAGCGATAGAAGTTTCAATACCGATATTTTTAGTATGGACAATACCTGTATCCTGGTATAGCCCATTCAAATAATATTGGAAGCCCCGGTCGACTTTCTACGAATTGCTGACTCTCTACAACGTGATATCTGTTTTTATTTCAATGCGCTTAAGCCTCACGATCATTGTTTATTCTATTACACATTTCATTCATTACAGCTTAATGTATTCCAAACTACTCTGCTACTATTATTTATTCCATGTATACTAACCTTGAAATCGCGTGGTCTAAGTACCTACTTCCATTACAAAATAGCCGAAGTTATAACAAACACTAACTTCTATATCTACTGATCGTTCAAAGGCTCCATCTTCAAAGACCTTTTTGAGAAGTTTCTCAGTTAATTCAGTTGAAGGATTGTAACGGACCGTTTATGTGTTTGTCTGTAAAACAATTATAACGTCAGAGTCTATTTTATAATCGGATTGAGGAACGTCGCTCGATGTCCGCGGCGCTCGCGCCCAGCGTGGAGCGAGTGGTAGCGATTGCTTATCCTAGTACTCTCAATATTTTACGTCACACCTGAGCATGAAGTGGCCATTACCGCCCGCTACGGTGCGGAAGATCTAAAATTTTGTACTTACCACGGGCGGTAGTAAAAAAATCCTCAGATCGCATATTTATCGCCCTTGCTTTCGGCCCGGGCGTCAAATACCTGCGATCTGAGACATTCTTTGTTTTACCGCCCTAGGTAAGTAATGTACTATTTCTTAAAGGGTTTCAACTTAATTGAGAGCCGGGATGCATTACATGCACACAGAGGCACAACGGCAAAATTCTCATCGTAAAAGTCATAACTGGTCAGTAGTCACTTTAGACGATTTTCTATTTCAAATGGGCACTTTCCAGCGTAAATTTCTGGCTTTGGCACCATATTGGTCGCAGTCTTGAATAACTTATAAGACTTGAGATTTTGAGACGGTTAACATTTGGATTCAGCGAGGTTAAATTAGAGGAAAAAGACGAGTTCCCAAAAGTATTATGATTTGCTTCAACTCATAACAGAGCCCCTTTTTTTGGCTTTTTGGCCAAACTAGAAGCACTCCAAGCCGGTGACTTAAATCCGTCCTCTATAAGACACTTTTAATTTTATGTCGTATCAAGCAACAAAAAAATCAGTGAGGCTTCCTGCTTCCTAACATTGAGTCAAATGTCCAATCATAGAGAATGCAATACGTGTTACGGTTGACTAATGTCCAGAGCTCGGAATAGGTAGTGCCTATTTACCTAAACTTTGCGGGAGGACGTAAGGACGAGAGTGGTTACAACCACCAAAAATAATTATTTATTTTTATTGAACGCGGGATTTCCTGGGATTAATAAGAATACATAATGGACATAAATTCACACTGGGGGTTAAATTATTAATGAAATACAAGATATATTGAGAACTCAAAAATCGACAACATACAAAATTTCTGCATTAGGCAATTGTATTCCATTAATAGTAATTTGCCCTGAGCGTGAATTTATATGAATAATGTATTATTGCATGCACGCGGGATGTTACGTAGGTGATACTTGTATCAATAACATCAGTTACGCCGATGACATGGTGCTGCTCAGTCCATCAATCTGTGGCCTTGAGCAACTGTTGGCTACTTGCGAGACGTACGCTTTAGCACACGGTCTTCAGTACAATACGAGGAAGAGTGAGGTCATGGTATTTACAGCGGGTAGAATAAAGCCTTACTATGTACCTCCCATTGTGCTGAATGGTGCTCACCTGAAACTGGTGGAGAAGGTCAAGTATCTTGGTCACATCTTGACGCCTACGTTAAGTGATGACCAGGATATTGAAAGGGAACGTAGGGCGTTAGCGGTTAGGAGTAATATGCTGACCCGCAGGTTTGCTCGTTGCTCCGACGAAGTAAAGATAACGCTTTTTAAAGCCTTTTGTCAATCGTTTTACTCGAGCAGCCTGTGGGTAAAGTATACAATGCAAGCCTATAGCGCCCTACGTGTCCAGTACAATAACGCATTTAGGATGTTGTTGGGACTGCCAAGATGGTGCAGTGCGTCTGGTATGTTTGCTGAAAACCGCACAGACACTTTTCAAGCAATCATACGCAGAAAAATTGCTTCATTGTTAGACCGGGTAAGGCAAAGTTCAAATAGCATCCTAAATGCGTTAGCAGGCAGATTTGACTGTCCAATATTAAAACACTGGACTGGGCAAATTAAGGGTGTAGCCCAATATATCTGGTAGGTAAATCTCCCTGTTCTCCTCAGGTCTGTTATTTGTTTGTGTATGTTTAATTTGTAAAATAATTTATTACTAAAAACCTAGCCTAAGTTTACTAACAAGCTATGGATCTAATTCCGAAATAAAGAATTTATAATATATAATTATTATTAAACCAGGGAAATCTCGGGTTCAATAAAAAGAATTAATTATTTTTGGTGGTTGTAACCACTGCTAGTTACGTCCTCCCGCGAAGTTTAGGTAAATAGGCACTACCTATTTCGAGCTCTGCTAATGTCACAGAAAACCTCGTTTATGAAGTACTGTGAAGGTTGCATATTGCTATGCGATCTCCACAGTATTTCCGAGACAGGCTGGCAGCTCGTAAATAATAATTCGGGTAGTTTGAATTAAAGGAATGCAATCTGTTTCGCTCTAATTTCTAGTAGTTTAGTCTTAAGTTAGACGCATTAACTAGCTGTCGCATTAAAAGAGAACATAAATAAAAAGCTTTTATTTTCCCGAGTTCACCCCCACATTATGGTGGAGGTGCGGGGTAGACTATAGAAAAATAAAAACCTTTTATTTTTTTTATAGTCCACCCCCATTTTTCCATAGTGCCTAATTTTAAACCTCTTTTGAATAAAACCTCAACTGTCTTTTACGTTCAGATACCGTTGCTATTTAAGAAAGTGCCAAGAAAGAAAGCCATTTCTTTATATTCCCGCAATAAAAGTTAAAGATTCAGTTAAAAACGGTCCCCGTAACCGCTATCAGATAGAAATGGAAACCGCTGAGGCGCCCGCTGAAAATGCGGCCCCATTTAAGAGGTTCGTTGCATTAATAATGAATTTTTGCCGAGTCCGCCTCGCTAAGGACAAGTTAAATTAGATCGCAGTACTTGAGAATGGGAACTTGGCTGATGTTTATTGTGCGACGCCTTGTATCTCCAGAGATCGGTAATAAATGCCGAGTTGCACCGCTTTTAGACGACTGCACAAGTTTTGATTCATTACAGTGAATTTCCTTTAATATAATTTACTTGAAATTTTGTAATACAATAGATAGTAAACGCTCTACAGCTTCTATACCTCAGAATACAGAATTTAAAAAAAATGACGAGGTGTTTATAAACGGATATAGGTAAACAACAAAAAATCGGCTTTTATGAGAATTTTTCTATGTTAACTGCAAATTAAATATGAATTAACTTTATCACACTAGTAACCACTAGTAACTTCTCCTGTGCTATGTTTAATTTGTGTGTGTACAATTTTGTCAATCTCTCCATCGATATTGTGCATGGAACACATTTGATTGAACATAACCGTTTAGTCTGCCAAACGGTTATGTTACGGTTAGGAGGAGTTACGAAACATAACGATTGGATTTTGAAATCAAACGCTTGACAATGTCAAATTAGTTAGCTGAAGACAAATTAACTAATAATACATCACAATTCATTCTTTGTACTAACAAAACATTAACCGTCTCATTCCATGACCGCAAACTAAGATGGCCAGATAAACAATAAAACAATTTGGCTTATACCACCGAGACACTAATACTGCATGCAAGCAACTTCTTATGAGGCCGGCTCTACTGATCACGCCAATAGCCCGGCAAATCACGTATCCCGCCATACTTAAAGGTAGTTTGTATTCAGATTCAATATGGCCGTATCGATTAACGATACAAAACGCACTTTGTGCACACCGAG
This sequence comes from Eudemis profundana, assembly GCA_947034925.1. Taxonomy (NCBI): domain Eukaryota; kingdom Metazoa; phylum Arthropoda; class Insecta; order Lepidoptera; family Tortricidae; genus Eudemis; species Eudemis profundana. The sequence goes on along the minus strand of OX344800.1, from coordinate 1,826,637 downwards.
CCTGTCATGGTGTCATTATTGCAAAACCGAGTTTCGGTCAAAATAGACGCGACAACCCTAACTACCAATCCATTTGAAATTAAGCTTTATGGTCTAGGTGACAGAGTCGGATTTTGCGTAGTGTTGGTTACGGTTATGCCGTTTCGCTAGGGTTGTGCTCGCCAGTCAATAAAGGAGGCTTAGTGGCATCGATAACTTTGTGTTTTGCTATATTTATGCGTTCCGCTTGGCCCGGGAACACCTGTTTGTGTGCATGCCTGCCAGCAGTCGCGGTGTCATGTCGATTGTTGTTTCGAGCCAAATGACGTTGCCAATGCGAAAGAGTTGTGAGTTATTTTGTTTGTTTATGTAGACAGTTTTGCAGCGCAATGGAATTTAACCAACTAGAATTAGTTTATTGTTTGGAATTTTGGGTTTTCCTAAAGTTTTAGAAGTTAGCTTCGATATCAAGAAATCGCTGTAACTTTTTAGTTAGAATTTAATTACAGTTCTGATTTTAGAAACTGTAGCGTTTATTTATTATTAATAATAAATAATAATAAATAAATAAATATTAGGGGACAATCTTACACAAATCGAACTAGCCCCATAGTAAGCTCAATAAGGCTTGTGTTATGGATACTAGACGACGATATATTTAATAGGTACAAATACTTAAATACATAGAAAACAACCATGACTCATGAACAAATATTCGTGCTCATCACACAAATAAATGCCCTTACCGGGATTCGAACCCAGGACCTCTTGCTTCGTAGGCAGGGTCACTACCAACTAAGCTAAAGCGGTCGTCGATTAATGGATTTGCGTAAACCACGATTCCTTGTGAAGATAAGGTCTGCGATGGAGCACGCTTTCTCATAGTTCTGCTATTATTATTGACTAGCATTTTCCCGCGGCTTCGCCCGCGTTGTTCCCGTTATTGTCCCAAAGGAACTCTTTACCGGGATATAAAGTATCCTATGTTTCTATCCAGGAAATGGTCTACTTACAAATTTCGGCTTGATCCATCCAGTTGCTATCCCGTTATTAGGTAACAAACATCCAAACATCTTCACAAACTTTCATATTTATAATATTAGTGGTATTAGTAAAATAGTTACTTCTTTGATTTGTGTAATCTTCGGTTTTAACGACTAAATTAGGTCGCCTGCGTGTTGCCGAAAGTTAAAACGTAATTTACTCAAAAATCAATGAGACACATTTGTATTTCTTTCCCGTCCATTTCAACATTATCAGATAAAGGCAAGAAATATTTTCTCCTCACGCGTACTCGGCTATTGGCTATTGGTACCCTAACCCTGAAAATTACAATTCATGCTATATTATTAGTCCTGTATAGTACTAATAATGTCAAAAGAAGATATAACAACAACACTAAACGTCACTCCAATTTCAGCAATAGAAACATAACTTTCGTCACCCTTAGCTTTGACAATGACTAGACTAGGTACACTGACAAATAAAATTTGTAACCGTGTTTTATCGATATGTAAACATAGCTATCGACAGCTCTAGCCTGACAATGACTAGTCCGCCTAAGCCCGACGCGCTTGGCACCTGCGATGGGACTCCGTAACGAGCTGCTTTGACGCATTTCAGCTGTTTTGCTGTGAAGTTGGTTCATTGACATTCTATTTCGAGCTAGGGTTGTGACGATTATTATAATGTTCGTTTAAATCCAATGCAGTGTTAAATAGTTTGATAATTTATTTGATGAGAAAAAAACAGCAGGTATGAATTTGCTGTACAAACATATTAGGCCCGTGGAAAGCGACGCGTTAAAATGCTAAAATAATAAAAGTACTAGTATGACAAAGCTGAACTAATAAATACATAACGGACAATGAATTCGGGCGAGTCGTTTTCTATAGAATTGTTCATATATGTAATAAAGTGACCCGAATTCATTGTCCGTGAGTGAAATTAAAGTTTAAACAAACGAATAGAGTAATTGAATAAATTTAGGCTGTAAATCGAATACCCAACAAAAACTGACTTACCAATTTTTTAACCGTGAATTCTTAAATTGAGAACTATAAAATGTGTTCCTCCACGGAGTTGATTCGTGCTAACGAGTCTAGTAATTTTTTAACTAAATTACTACCTTTTTTTTCAGGTGAGTGAATACGAGTGTGTGCAAGTGGATCAGCCGATGGCAGCCCGACCCCAGTAGCATGCACTATACTCAAGGTAAGGATATGAAATACTTAATTATTATTTGTCAACGTTTTATTTATTCACATAATTAAAGTGATTATGCTTAAAATGAAAATAAAAGACGTATCAAACAGTACAAGCCTAACAATATTAACAAAAAGTAACGATTTGTACTGTTTGCTACTCGTACTGCTACGAGCACGGAAAAAGCCGCTTTCTGGCCTAGTGTAGACATAAAATGATGTACACAACCTCGCTTGCAGCTCGGGCCGCAAACATCTGCGATCTGGGCCTTTATTTGTTTTACCACCCTAGTTGTGTAATGTACTAGCATTAAAAAAGTGCATTACCATAAGGACAAAATTTAACTCATTGCTATTTCTTAATTGGGTACAAAGAAAAAATCTTATTCTGCCTCGATTACCTTAATTTGAGCTAATTACTTTACGTCACATCAGGCCATAAAGTGGCAATAACCGCCCGCTACGCGTGCGGAATATTCCACTTCATGGCTTGAGGGAGACATACAATACACATACAATACACAGACATACATTGTTGTGTGCCACGGGCGGTAAAGGAATTACAAACTTGTGTTATTAAAGCCCTCTGTTTTATCTCGGCCTTATAACAAACACTCGTTTGTAATTCCTTACTTACCGCCCTAGATACACAATGTACTAGTACTTACCACGGGCGGTAATAAAGAAAGCCTCAGATCGTATATTTATCGCCCTTGCTCGGCTCGGGCGTCAAATATCTGCGATCTGGGACATTCTTTGTTTTACCGCCTAGGTAAGTAATGTGCTATTTCGACCTATTTACTACAAATTCTTTCCTTTTCCAATGAAACCCATAGCTCGTCTAACCGCAGATCGAAATTAATTTCAGACTAATTACCACTTAGGTCTCCTATTCCCTAGCCAACAAAAGGGCGCTTCCGTTCGCTTACCCTTCATAGAGTATTGCCTGATTACCGCCTATAGGTACCCGTTCCTACCCTACCTACCTGCAGACACCCCCTTAAATATCCAGTTTGCAATTCGCATTGATAGTTCCGGGTTTGAGACACCGGCAGCGTTGCGATAGCCGTGCTACGTGTACAGGATAATGATGTGGTGCTAAAGCTAAAGTACCTAAATTCAAACAGAAAATCAATCCATCTACTAAGACACAACGTCATTTAAGGTTGTAAACAACCACATTTTTACTAAAAAAAACCCGACCGCGGTGCACTTTGAAACTGCATAAAATCCGCCATTTTGTTTATTTTAACGAACTTCATACCCAGTGACACTCGCACCATCAAGATGAATCTAATGATGTATCATTTATCAAAATCGGATGTGCCGTTGAGTAGTTACGAGCGGACACAGGAACGGACATACATACATACATACCTCCTTTGGGCTTCGCCGCAGTCGGGTAAAAAGAAATTCTGTGGATTTTGTATTTATATATGAGCATTTTTTTGTCATTTTCGTAATTGTGAAAATTCCTGCCAGTTTGATGCCATTCCTACTTAGAATAAAGAGTGGTTTTTCATCTTAATAGTAACAAAACAACACAAAGGGATGATAATTTTGGGAAAGTTTTCGTTCCATTAAGATTGAGCACTTGTAATTCTAAGTACGCTCGCGGTAAAAGAATTCGGGTCACCGTAATTTAAATAATAGAAATAGGTGTTTTTCAATATTTGACCCTTGTTTCATTTACATCAGCGGTCGGCAACCGCTTAGAAGCCAAAGCCCACATAAGGTTAAGGAAATTGACGCGGGCCGCATTTTGTCAATAATTTGTGATTTTATACTATTCGGAATATAGCGACCACAAAACAGACCGGAATATAGGGCCGCAAGTGAGCGGTTCACGCACCGCATGCGGCCCGCGGGCCGCAGGTTGCCGACCGCTGATTTACATAATATACTATTCTTCAATACCTGGTGGCTGTATTAGCAATATCCGCTAACCCATCTTAAAAATATTATTATCCAAAAATGGTGATTTTCGCGATATTTCACTCCGTTAACGTCATTATTTTTCATGGTTTTCAGAAAATTTCACAATAAAAACAAAATGATATTTTTTTTAATTCTCAGCTAGACTCACCTCTTTAATCTTCATGATATCTGGTCCGGTGGTGAGTGTTAAGATCTTTATTACTTTGAGCGTTGGAACTGTATAGAACCGAAATATCCTACAAATATTTTAAACGTGAAAGTTTGCGGTAGCTTATATTTGAATGGATTGAGATTAAATTTAGCATAAATACAACTAGACCAAGAAGCAATGTATCCTGGTAGGGATAATAACGGGCATGACGCAGGTGAAGATCCAGGAGGAGGCTTTTTGTTAATAACTTGGATAAAAACGAATGTATTTTCATACATTAGAACAATAGACGTGACCCCAAACAAAGAAAAACTGGCCAAGAGCATGTCGGACCATGCTCAGTGTATGGTTCCATAGCCGTAACTATAAGGTAAAAAATACGATGTAAAAAAGTACAACAACAAAAGAGCGTATCTTCATAGCAATTACATCCTTTTGTTGAGAAGTGCAGTTTATCGGCAATAACTCAAAAACGGTGCATTCGATCTTGTTGAAAATAATTTTCGTTGAAAGTATTAATTAAGCGTTACCTTCGTGATTTTTTTTATGTTTTTCGGACGCACGGTTTAGAAAATAGAGGGGGGGGACACAATTTACACAACTTTCGGAGCGATTATTTCTAAATACATTCACTTAACCAAAAACATTACTTAGGAACCTTATAGTGTTTTTTTAAAAAGCTGTCGAACTATGTACCACACGTTGATATTTGTTGAAAAAAAAAATGTACTGTCTTTAACATGTATGAACCCCTAAAAATATTTATTTTAATTATTTATATACCAAACTAAGTAGCGGCTCATAAAAGACACCTATATTCCAAATTTCATCAATATCCATCATGTAGTTTTTGAGTAAAATGCCTGTGACATACGGACAGACAGGAAGGACATGACGAAACTATAAGGGTTCCGTTTTTGCCATTTTGGCTACGGAACCCTAAAAAAGAAGGCATCTAAAAGAGAGTAGATGCAATACCCGTTTGTAGAATCGTCTGGAACATCGACAGTATATCTGCCAATGTCTGCAGGCCTAACACCACCCTTTAATTGTGACAATGTACCGCCTATCGGGTGAAATCAACCAAATCGTCTGCCTGCGACGCGCCGTGCTAGGCGCGTGCTGTTTGTACCACATATACACGGCAATTATTGTTAGTGTGCATGTTCGTTAACAGCTTCAAGTGTAGGTTTGTTTTGTTTGTTGGCGCTTTTAAAAGGTATAACCAATGAGCGGAATTCTTCATAGTAAAAATCAAACTATCAGAGGCATTGACCTGTTTTATCGACTTATCGATGTTACGGAATAATATCGCATTAGCAGGGAGCGTACTTTTCATGCCTATGACAGGCAAATGACGTCAACCTACATACAGGCTGATTAAGTTAAGGTTGTACAATGTACATTGATTTACCGTTACCGTAAATTACCGGTATCGTTTAAGTTATGAACTAATTATATTCTACTTCTACTTTTATTGATTGGCGTCAATGATTTTGACGACATTTTGTAAGTAAAAATGTGTATGTCGTTTTTTTTATTTTAACGGAAAATTGGAAATTACGACCCTGTTATTTTTAATGAAGATTAGTTATGAAGATTAGTTACCTACTCTTAGCAATACCTATTTGTTTTTAATTTTTCATGATAAGTTTCATATAGAAAATTTAAAATAAAAGTATTTTCTGTTTTATTCTCTTCTATTATACTAAAATACAGTGGCGGTCAGCTAATTAGGGACACCGTAATTTTTTATTTTATTTATTTAAAACATCACACTACTATCATTACAGGCTTATCCTAATGTGACAGTGTGGACTATTTACATCTACGGACTTATAATAATACAAAATTTATACACACATCACATATTACAACACATTATAATTTGTTTGTATGTATATCCAAAAGCCTGATTTCATTACTTTAACTTTGTTTCGTTAAGTGACAAATCTTTATCGATAAGTCGACAAAACAGTTAGGTCAATCTCTCTGACAGTTTGATTTTTGCTATGAAGAATTCCGCTCATTCGCTCACTCACAGACATATTTCGAGATAGAAGGATTTTTTTTATTTTATTTGCCATAAATTAGTAACAATTTTACCCAGTGGGCGTAGCAACAGTAGCAACATAACAAATTACTTACACTAGTATAACACTACAATTCTACATTAAAATAACATATTAATTATAGGTAACTAACTTAACACAGCCATTGTATAACTTATCAGATATCAGCCTCATAGAACTCAGACATACTATAGCGACACATTTAAATTAATATTTTTTTGAAACTATTATGAATTTGGTGTTGGTTACAGACTTAATTTCTACAGGTAATGCGTTGTAGGCTCTGGCGGCGACATATCTGGCGGACCGCTGGTACGTCGCTGTAGTGGCATTAGGAACTATGACGTCATGAGCAAACAAAGTTCGTCGATTTCTATGAGAACCAAGCGTAACGTTTTTCGCTTGGCGTTTGACGCCAAAAGTGTAATTTAGTGATGGGAAAGATGAATTTTTCATTTCATTTGGTGGTTTTTAGGGTTCCGTAGCCAAAATGGCTAAAAAGGAACCCTTATAGTTTCGTCATGTCCGTCCGTCCGTCCGTATGTCACAGGTATTTTACTCAAAAACTACAAGACCTATACTGATGAAATTTGGAATATAGATGTCTTGTAGATGCCGCAACTAAGTTTGGTAGTTAAATAATAAAAATAAAAAAATCTAGGGGGGGCACTCCATACATGTAACAGAAGCTAAAAAAAATTTTTTTCACAAAATGTCAACGTGTGGTACATAGTTCGACAGCTCTTTTGAAAACATTTTAAGGTTCTTAAGTAATGTTTTTGATTAAGTGAATACCTTTGGAAATAATCGCTCCGAAAGTTGTGAAAATTGTGTCCCCCCCCTCCCTCTATCTTCTAAACCGTGTGTCCGAAAAATATAAAAAAAATTACAAAGATAACGCTCAATTAATACTTTCAACGAAAATTATTTTCAACAAGATCGGATTAACCGTTTTTGAGTTATTGCCGATAAACTGCACTTCTCAACAAAAGGACGTAATTGCTATGAAGATACGCTCTTTTGTAGTTGTACTTTTTTTTACATCGTATTTTTAGGGTTCCGTAGCCAAAATGGCAAAAACGGAACCCTTATAGTTTCGTCATGTCCGTCCGTCTGTCTGTCTGTCTGTCTGTCCGTATGTCACAGGCATTTTACTCAGAAACTACATGATGGATATTGATGAAATTTGGAATATAGGTGTGTTTTATGAGCCGCTACTTAGTTTGGTATATAAATAATTAAAATAAATATTTTTAGGGGGGGCACTCCATACATGTTAAAGACAGTAAAAAAAATTTTTTTCAGCAAATATCAACGTGTGGTACATAGTTCGACAGCTCTTTAAAAAACACTATAAGGTTCCTAAGTAATGTTTTTGATTAAGTGAATGTATTTGGAAATAATCGCTCCAAAAGTTGTGTAAATTGTGTCCCCCCCCCCTCTATTTTCTAAACCGTGCGTCCGAAAAATATGAAAAAAATCACGAAGGTAACGCTTAATTAATACTTTCAACGAAAATTATTTTCAACAAGATCGAATGTACCGTTTTTGAGTTATTGCCGATAAACTGCGCTTCTCAACAAAAGGACGTAATTGCTATGAAGATACGCTCTTTTGTTGTTGTACTTTTTTTTTACATCGTATTTTTTACCTTATAGTTACGGCTATGGAACCCTACACTGAGCATGGTCCGACATGCTCTTGGCCAGTTATTTACCTTATAGTTCCGGCTATGGAACCCTACACTGAGCATGGTCCGACATGCTCTTGGCCAGTTATTGAACATTACTATCAGATTTTCAAATCTAATAATAATATTGAAGGCAACTCAAGTTATCGGCGTGCAAAGTAGGTCGTTGCCGCTTCTTTTTAGCAGGCGAGTTACATACACTTTTTCCTCAGATCAGACAAATAGTGTGTGAGAGTGACGGATGCTTTATCATTTATTTATCACGTGACAAAGCGTAGAATCATAACATAAGCCTACAGGACAGGTGAAACTAAATAAAAGCTTGAAAAAAAAACCTGTCTGTTCGTGATAAATTGTAAATATCTAGGATTGATTTTACAACATTTTCTAAATTCCTTAAGTACAGTGTAGCTTAATAAAAAAGTACTCGGTGTATAATGTATGCCTATTCCCACTTAAGATTTTCCCACTGCGCTACAATATGGGATTTTTTAAAAAGGGTGTCATCAAATTTCTTCGAGACCGGCAACGCATTGGCAATGCATCTAGTGTTGCAAATGTCTATAGGCGGCGGTGACCGCTTTCCATCAGGTGGGCCGTCTGCCTGTTTGCCAGTCAATAGCAATAAAAAAAAATCTATATGTCTATACATATAGGTCATTCTATTAATTATATGTTTATCACTACATAAATTCGCATCACTTCATCAAACGCATCATCAAATTAATCCTAACCAATGTAACAATGCATCAATTAATATTATATTACGCTGGCCTAATGATCCTCAAATCAGGTTACAAATTGGCTATTACCTCGTCTAGCACATTCAACTGTAACCCTAGTATCACCTTATGAAAGTTTAATTTTAATCTTTGTACACCATTTTCCTAATTGCTGTACAATTTGTCACACTCCCCCCTACTACGGCAATCAAGGTACGTTTTGCACCTAATAAATTGTACCCCAATCTATTTTGAACCTTCATACTGGTAGATAAGAATCTAATTTGAGTGTTGGTAGATTCACGTTGTGTACTCTAACTGAATGTGCGGGTGATTCTGAGAGGGGTATTCAATTTTGGACGCTTTACGATGGTGATATGATATACGAGTTTTTTATCGACATGTGTAATAAGTTTGTGGAACGTGCAACCGTGAACTATAATTTTTGAGGGATAATTTGACGTTTCAAACTTTTTTAGAATGTCAGTTTTGTTTGTGAATAATAAATGCAGCGAGATGTTTTTTTTCTTTTCAAATATAAAAAATCCCTCTTTTAGAAGTACAAATGTGTTAATCATGATCAATCATTAAGTGACAATAAATGTTGTAAAGCAATTTAATTGTTTTTGAAAAAGCAATTAATTTAGTTAGTGCTTAAGTTTCTATCAACATTATAATATTTTTATAGTGACTTTGTTTCGTTAAGCCCATACGGCATACATAAAGATTTGCTACATAACTAAATACCGTAAACTTAGGTTTCTATGGTCCAATGCACTCAACTATGGTCCAATGCATTTAACTATGGTCCAATGCGCTCAACTATGGTCCAATGCACTCAACTATGGTCCAATGCGCTCAACTATGGTCCAATGCACTCAACTATGGTCCAATGCACTCAACTATGGTCCAATGCACTCAACTATGGTCCAATGTACTCAACTATGGTCCAATGCACTCAACTATGGTCCAATGCACTCAACTATGGTACTATACTTGTACGTAACACAATATAACGACTATCACCATGAAGGAATATTACTGCAAACCCCCATAAACCCACATCTCAACCTACTCTATAACAACGTTACCATTGTTACATTGTAAATTTAAGGCATCGTTTCAAATTTTCAATCAACGTTCGCGTAATTAAAGTCTAACACAACAAAACTTTTCACACAGCCTGACCCCGCTAATCCTAGGTTTTAAAAAGCTGAAATCCGCGACCCTCTCGCGACGTACCTAAGTCCCGCAGCCCACTCGAGACGGCTGGGGCTCGCACCCGAACAGCCAAGGTGCGTGCTGCGTCCAGTGAAAAAACGCACTATCTGCCTATTAGGGGCGTGCTACACTGCTGTTTTATCGTAAAACTGATTACAATTTGGCAAAACCACGGTTTTTTTGTCGATGCTTTGGTTACAAGGTTAGGGTTTTAACATAACAAAAAAAACCGGACAAGTGCTAGTTAGACTCGCGTGCAGAGGGTTCCGTACGTTCAAAACAATATACCACAATTATAGTTTACTACACAGACTTCTTATAGGTTTTCCTGTAATCTATAGGTGCAGGACTACTTTCCATATTTTTTCAAAATTCTAGGTGCAATACCTAGTTTCGGAGATAGAAATAAAACTAGGATGACAGTTGGAAACAGACTGACGTTTATTTCAAATGTTTTTCGAACTGTACACTTACAGTAGGACACCGCGAGATGGCGCTATCAACGCTACTATTTTGTTACAACTATATTATCTATATAATTATAACACTCTCTCCTAACAAAATAAACTAATAACCATTAAAATAAAAACATCTTACATGTATTACAACAGAAATACAAATTTAGACTTCCGATATGCCCATTGACTTTAAAAATTTGTAATGCTTATTTACACAAAGACTTTTTGTTAATAAATCAGCCGGCATGTCAGAAGTTGATACATACTCTAATTTCACTTTGTCATTAAACACACACTCTCTGACAAAATGATGTCGCACATCAATATGCTTTGTTCTTTTGTGGAACAGTGGATTTACAGCCAATTTAAGTGAGCTCTGACTATCACTATATAAGCATATTGGTGTACTATCACTTGACTTTACCATATCACATAATACATTCTGCAAATAAATTGCCTCTTTACAAGCTTCACTCAGTGCCATGTATTCGGCTTCGGTGCTTGATAAGGCTACTGTTCTTTGCTTCCTTGATTCATATGAAATCACACACCCTGACATCATGAAGCAAAAACCAGTATATGACCTCCTATCCAAGGTACATGATGCCCAGTCAGCATCTACAAAACCATGCAAACAACTATTATCTTTCTTATAGACTAGACCATAGCTTTTAGTTTTCTGTAAATACTTCAACAACCGCTTTAAATGCTTCCAATGACTATCATTGTAGCAATTGTTGTACTGGCTAAGATAGCTTACACTATAAGCTATGTCAGGTCTTGATAATACAGACAGGTACATAAGACTACCGACTAATTGCTGATAAGGATAGTTCTTATCACAGCTGTCACTTTTTTCCAATTTCAAATTGACTTCCATCGGAGTATCAGAACCATTACAGTCAATCATATTAAATTTATTTAATATACTATTTACAAAATGTTCCTGATCAACAGTAATACAGTCTTTTTTAACATTTACTCTCGTTCCTAGACACTGTTTGATCTGACCTAAATCCTTTATTTTGAATTTATTTACAAGTTCAGTTTTCAGCTGCCCATACGAACTCTCACAGTTATAGAACACAAAAAAATCGTCTACAAATAATGCAACATATATCTTTATATCATTCTCACATTTTACAAATAGACAATGTTCATATTTGGATTTTTTATAACCCATATCTATCAGACATTTTTCTACTCTACTATACCAGGCCCTGGCAGACTGCTTGAGGCCATAGATTGCTTTTTTCAACTTTAACACTTTATTATTACAATCAGCAAAATCTGAACATTCTGGTATTTCCATATAAACATCCTCTTTTATAAAACCGTTCAAGAACGCAGCCGGGACATCAAGATGCCTCATGTTTAAATCTAATTTTACAGTCAAGGCAAATAAAAGCCTCAGGGTGGAGTACCGTAGTACTGGAGAGAAAGTTTCAGTAAAGTCTATACCTTTCTTCTGCGTAAAACCTTTTGCAACAAGTCTTGCCCTATAACGCACTTCACCCTCACTGTTATATTTCTTTTTAAACACCCACTTATTTTTCACCACTGTGCTGTCCTTCGGCCTATCTACCAGCTCCCAAGCATCATTGTCATTGAAAGATTTGAATTCTTCTTTCATTGCATTTTGCCACTGCACTTTTTCTGGCCCAGTCACAGCCTCAGCAAGCGAAATGTGTTCCCCTGTCACATCGTCCATGCACATGTTCGAAACGCCATAATAATCTGGTGGACGCCTGACACGCTTGGGTAACTCCATAGCTACCTCATCTGCGTTTTCTGCCTGACAGGAACTGTCAATTTCACTTGATGGTTCGCTTGGAATATATGTCTCATCATTGACATCTTCAAATTGATCACTGTCCGTGTCTTCCGAGCTAGAGGTACTCTCCTGACTGCCCTCTGTTTGGCTTAATGTTACACATTCTGGTTGCTGTTCCTCTTCTACCAAAATTGTTGCTGAATTTTCATTAATATTTTCCATAATGACAACATCTCTAGCAACAACTATATCTCGAGAATCTGGATCATACAGCCTATAGCCTTTTGTATTTTCAGAATAGCCAACAAGTAACATCTTGGTTGCCTTCTTGTCCCATTTTCTGCGCTTCTGCTTTGGAATGTGCACCATCACTGGACTGCCGAAGATCCGTAGGTGACTAAGATTCGGCTTTCTGCCCGTCCACATTTCATATGGGGTGACATCACGGTCTAGCCCTGCCGCAGGAGACCTATTCTTCATATACACTGAAGTATTCACCGACTCTGCCCAAAAGGACTTGCTGAGTTTAGCGTCAAATAGGAGACAGCGTGCTTTCTCTACTATTGACCGGTTGAACCTTTCCGCCATACCATTTTGCTCAGGAGTATAAGCAGTTGTCTTCTGATGCACTATGCCGCACTGCTTCAAGTAGTTTTCCATTTCAGATGAACAGAACTCACCGCCATTATCTGTCCTTAAAGCTTTTATTTTCTTGGACTGCTGGTTCTCAACTAATTTCTGAAACTCCTTGAAGTACTTGAATGTTTGATGTTTTGATTTGAGAAAATACACAAAACACATTCTGCTATAGTCATCGACAAATATTAGGAAATATGTCGCATTTCCAAGTGACTTGTGCTCCATTGGGCCACATAAATCGCTGTGCACCAATTCTAGCACTTCCTGACTTCTGCTTGCACTCAGAGGGAACGGCAGCCTCATCTGCTTACCCTCGCAGCATACTGTGCAGCTCGACTTGCCCAATTTGTCACCACTATCCTGGAAAGACACACCCTCAACTGCTCCATTCTTCATTTTGCCTAGATCATTTGCATTTATATGACCTAATCTTCTGTGCCATGTAGAACTTGAGTCTGTAACTGTTGCCGCTATAAGCTGTTGAGACTTCACTATGTTTAATCTGTAGACCTCATTTTCTAACCTTGCTTCACCTATGCGAACGTTTTCCGAGTTGTAAATGAAACATCCTTGCTCGTTAAATTCCACTCTGTTTCCATTCGCGATGATTCTACTCACAGATAGTAAGTTCGTGGTGAGGTTAGGTATGTACAAAACATTGTTTACAGTCACGTCATACTGCTTATTTCCAACTGCTGTCGTAATCTGCAAGTCTCCGGAACACACAACATCCACGGTTGATTGATTTGCCACAATAATTTTCTTAGTTTTCGGTTCGTACGAAATATTTGACAACATGTCAATATTCGATACTAAGTGAGTACTCGCGCCCGAATCCACGTAGAAATCGTTCGGACTAAATTCACTGGTTAAAAATACTGCGCTGAATGCATTCATTTTTCCTTTATTTTCTTCAGGACACTGATTTTTATAATGTCCAAGTTGTTTACATCTGTAACAACGTATTATTTTCGCTGGTTTGACATTTCCACTGACAGATGCCTGAGGTTGCGTTTCGTTACTCCCAGTACTGCCACGATTCTTTGGATATGTTTTATTGTAACCGCCATTTCGTTTCTGCGAATTTTTAGCAACGAATGCACTATCAGACTTAACCTCAAAATCTGTACTCATATCTAATAACTTTGTTTTTATAGCATCTGCACTTAAACTCATTCCCGAGTGCTCAATGGCCATGATCATTGGACTGAACTTCTCCGGAAGGCCCGCCAATAGTAAAGAACCGATCCACTCATCATTTATCTCGAAACCAGTACCTTTTAATTTCTGCGCCGTTTCCACTAACTGTGTCACGTAATCTGTCATAGACTCACACGTTTCTAAACGGATAGAAATCAAATTTCTCAATAAGCTAATCTTGCGCGTATAACCGGAGTCGTCGAACAAAGACTTTAGCTTATTCCAAGTACTTCGCACTGTAGTCTCGCCTTTAATGTGGACATACAGGGATGGGTCGACGGTCAAAATCATCTTCGCTCTGGCTTTTCTGTCGCTTGATTCATCTAGTTCTTGCTGACTAGACAAGTCGACGCCCTCCAGGATGAGGAAATTTTCCACTGCAAACGCCCAGTCGTCATAATTCTCTCGCCCCTTCAGTTTAGGAACGTTCACGGCGTAGGTTCCTGCCATTTTAATAACTGTGCACTATTAAAAACTCCGAAAAACTAATTATTTCTAAGGGCTGGGCCCATAACCAAATAAAACTAGGATGACAGTTGGAAACAGACTGACGTTTATTTCAAATGTTTTTCGAACTGTACACTTACAGTAGGACACCGCGAGATGGCGCTATCAACGCTACTATTTTGTTACAACTATATTATCTATATAATTATAACAGGGGGTGGTAAATTTTTGCCTATTTTCTTAAAAACCTTCAAAATTATTAATATAAAAATTATAAAAAAAATATATTTGAGATTCTTACAGTGAGCCCTTTCACTTAATGTGTCACACAATAATAATATAGTTTGCTAACTTTTTTATTTATTTTCTAGTTGACCCCCCAAAAGTGACCCCCATGATTAAAATTCATCTATTTCCGTGACACGTCCGTGCTTGGGTCATTAGCCTTAATATATGTACCAACTTTCAACTCAATCGGTTCAGTACTTTCGGAGCAAATTGGCTGTGACAGACAGACAGACACACGAGTGATCCTATATGGGTTCCGTTTTGTGTTTTGAGGTACGGAACCCTAAAAACACATAATTTTTCAGTTAATTCTCATTCGTGCTATAATACTTTGAAAATTATGGAAAATAATGTCGAAATCGAAATATCTGTTACTTGAAACTAACCTATTTGAATTTTGCTTAAATTATTTTTAAGGTTATAGTATATATACAAACATTTTCTGCCAACTATTATATCTTTACAGCCTTATTTTTCCAGAAACAAAAAGCGTTCTGACATATACACGTATACTACTAGTACGTTTAACAAATAAGGGCCGATACAGACGGACTGCAACACAACTGCAACTCCCTACGATTTGTATGGGAACTGCATCACAACTGCACGCCGACTGCGCAGTTGTGATGCAGTTCCCATACAAATCGTAGGGAGTTGCAGTTGGGGTGCAGTCCGTCTATATCGGCCCTAAAAGCAACTTAAATATCGATTCTACGCATTGTATCTACCACATTGGCCGCGTGGAAAACGACAATGAACACAAATTTCCATCTATAATATTGCTAAACAGGTATAAAGATACTTAATACATCTATCTTTTAAGGACTCGTACTTGTCTACCTGCCTACTGTAACCATAAAGTCGTAAGTAACATCAATTGCTACAAAATACGCCGTTTCGCAAAAGGTGCGAGGCTTGAGAAACCGCAGTCATCAGTATGTATTCCAATGTAGTTTAAAACTAAGTTGGCGTAATAATTGTGGTCCTCAAGTTTTGATTTACCGACGTGGTTATGCGTTTTGCGGAAACATATGGGAGATGGGAATAGGTAGGCAATTTAGGTTACCTACCTTTAACATTGATTTATAGGATAGAGCAAATACCGTATGCATGTCGTTTTAGCCGTGAAAAATATATTATCGAGCCCTAAGGCCTAGTTTGAAGGTACCAGGCCACGCCGAAGATCACCTATAAGATGGACACACCAGGTTAAAGTAGTAGATGTTAATTTGCACCAATGCACCCGGAAAGCAGCTCTTAGAGAGAAGTGGCGACGCATCGTGAAGCGTGCCACCAACACCTGGAATAACGACCACGACCACTCTGTCAAGAGTAGTACCAACGAAGAGGAGCCAAGGCCTACCTTATTATCAGAATAAAAGTACTTTAAATTCTAATAGGGGTTTTAATAAAATCTCATTAATGCACTGACAGCAAACATTACTGTGTTACGCCAGAGCAATTCGGATAAGATAAAAGCATTGAATCCAAATCAGAAGTCGGGCCGCGGGCGAGCCTTGGAGCGCCGCCAACGCCATCTCTTTATCTGAAATTGAAACTTCGTGTAAAATGGGACTATTAGATATCTTAGAAACGCCTATTGAAATTTAAGGTGATGGGCAGATCACAATATAATAGCAGTAAGTTTTCTATCTACAAAAGGTACATAGAGCGCTTGAATGTGTGCCCCATGCGTGTGTGTCCCTTGAGGTCAAAATTTGTCTCACGTAAAGAGGTATTCCACTTACCCAGTATCTTAGATATGCAGGTATAAATAAATATCTGACTCATTTACAGAGGGTTCCATTAATAGAGAGTAAGAATAGAGGTCACTTCAGTTATAGAGGTGCTATAACTAAATAAAATAAACATTATCTATGTATATGTACCTGCATGAGTTGTTTAAAGATCAGAATAAGAATCAAAAATAATCAAAAATGTTTTTTGTAAACGACATCTTCGAGTTTCATAAACGGAGGTAATAAAATAACAAAATTTTTACGCAGTGATAAAGATTTAAGCCTACTTTTCGGCATTTTTCTATAATTTCAATTTAATTTAAACCTTCGTTTCAGCATTGATCAGTTACCTAAGCATCTGGACTGTAGTAAAACCAAACTAAATCTTGAGGTAATTTAGGCACAACTAGCAAAGTGCGAAATTTGAGAAATTTGAGACTAAAATTTTTTAAACAAAACGGAAGTTTATCTGCAATAAATTCCAAGTCAGAAAGAAAAAAAAAATGTGTTGCCTCACAGAGGTAAGACGTAAAAATCGAAATAACTAATCCCAGATACAGAGGTCTGTTTTGTCCCACTAACAGAGGTAATTCAGGGTTAAGGTTTTGGTACCTCAGTATGAGTTCCAGCTACTGAGACGTTATCCAGGTTTCACTGTAATATAAACGAGCTTTACATTAGCACCAGATTGTCCTGAAAATGAATGCTCTCAGATTTACAGAAAACTGCCTGCTTACAATACAGGTAGCTACCCGTCTGGCGCCGAGAGTAACCCGGGATGAGCCGCGTTTAAACCGCTTGCTTGTTGCGAGTGACAGTAGAGAGGCAAGCAGTACTCTTGGGTAAATTCACTCCAATCCACCCAATTCCAATCCCACTAATATTATATGCGAAAGTTTGTGAAGGTGTTTAAATGTTTAGATGTTTGGATGTTTGTTACTAAATAACGGGGTAACAACTGAGTGGATTGAGCTGAAATTCGGCGTGCAAGTAGACCAAGTCCTGGGTTTAAACATAGGACTTTATATCCCGGTAAAGAGTTCCCTTGGGATAATTACGGGAACAACGCGGGCGAAGCCACGGGCAAATGCTAGTTTAGAATACATATTTTTAAGTCAGGTTATGAGTTTACAGTAGTACGGAGAACTAGGCAGTAGCGTATGTATCTTAATAAAAAATGTCTCGGCTACTTAGTTATCTATCATTTGATCGGCATTATTAGACAAGTAAAGCTACAGTACGTTTTTTATTTTTATATCTTTTTATTACAAGCTTTTATTTAGTTTTACTTGCCATGGTGTCTGTCCTGTCTGTAATCAATTCTTGCAAGTTAAATTTGACTTACTTCCCGGTTTTCGTATGAGCTGAAATTTTGCACGCGTATAGTTAATAATGCAATATTATTATAAAATGGAAGTAATCTGATGATAGAGCCGGAAAGTGGCCATGGGCTATCTAAATTTTATAAGATAAATCGACCGTACTCGATGATGAGCTCATTTGTTTAGTTTTGACATGCAGTTTGTAATAAAATATTAATATTGTCTGAAAAATATTTTATTTGGCAGAAACTTATCTCTATTTTCACCCAGTACTGGAACTATTCTACAGTCTAAACTTGCATTTATAACCAAGATCGAGTCATTAGTCTTTTTTACCAATGTTTAAATTATAATAAAAAAATTGTAAATAAGAACCTAATTACATTTTCTTCGTTGCTTCGATTTTTCTAAATTTTTTTGTGATGCAGAAACGTTGTGTTTCTTTCCTTTCATATCACCACTAAAACAAAACTAATAAAGATACATCAAGTTCCTTTGACTTGATATCTTATCTATTTATCATAGTGTTTTAACCTGGTAAAATCCCAAGGGCAATGGGTTTTCAATTGTAACCCACAGTAAAAGTGAATTTACATGATTTCATATTCTGATCGTCAAAACATTAATAATAATAAACTTTTTATAATGTGTTTATATTTTGTAATTTCATTTTGTATTTTACTTGTTATATATATATTGTAAAAAGCCTAATCTAAGAAAATAAAGATATACCAATGATAAACTGTAAATTGCGAGGTTAAGTAACTCCCTTCCAGTACACTCGCCTGGCTCAACACGCACCCGGCCGCGTCTCGTCACTCAGTGGCACTCAATAATGCATGCGCACACCACAGTCCCCGATCTGCTTTCACGGCGTACGAAAAAATGCAGCGCGGCGCTGGCTCGTGTGAATACGCTTTGTCCGGATTGAGTTCTTAGTTCTTAGGGAGATAGCACACGGTGACTTGTTGTGGCGGTGCAGTCGCGATACAGCCGCGATTCAGCATCGACGCAGTCACGATACAGTATCGATACAGTCGCGATACAGTATTGATGCAACCGCGGGCTGTCAAATGTCTGTGGACGTTAGGGGGGTAGCACACGGCAACTTTTTGTAACGATGCTGCACCGTTACAGTCGCGTGTTTGTATCGCTACTACATCGCTTCTGTCGCGCGTTGAAAATACGACAAGGAGACGATTGTTGCGATGCAGTAGCGCGTTCACGAAACGCGCGACTGCATCGCTACAAAAAGTCACCGTGTGCTACCCCCTTAGATGGAGTTGTGTTTGGTTCACGCTCTGTGTTAGTGTGCGAATGATACGCTAGATGGCGTTGATGGCTTTTAGGACGCTTTTACGTATGTTTTTAGCAGTTTTCATAAGTTGCTACCTGTATTTGTTTGTAATGGCGTACTACCGTAATCGAAGAACTGATGGCCAATGGGGGGTAAAGGTTCTCGAATGGAGACCACGAACCGGAAAAGAAGGGAGAAACATATAAAAATGGTCAGAAAACCAAAACCGAACATGTCCATTGCTGTATAGTCGAGTTCATTTACATCTACACATATAAGAGAACAAAAATATCTGAACACGCTTTTATGCTCCTGACAATAGGGTTGGGGGTAGGGTAGGGGGAATGTGGTGTAATTTACCCGCATTAAAATAATAATAGAGAAAGTGTATGTAATAGGGTATAAATGGGAGGCGAGCTCGAGGAAGAGCACCAGCAAGATGGTCTGACTCCATTAAAAAGTTGGCTGGCGGCAGCATGCAGAACGCGGTCCGTACGGCCCACAGACCACTAAACCCACAGACCACTAAACCTAAAGACGTCGCTTCATAGGATTGTTTCATTGAAACCGATTCTGCCAAAACTAAAGGGGCGCGGGAGACGCGACGAGCGCTTACCGCACTGTGATTTGCCGATTGAAGTACAAGTAGGCGGGGAAACAAAATGTCTGCCGGCCGCTAGTGATGTGTCGATGATCGATGATTAGTGTACCTATAGTAGGTAATTGTAAAGTGGTATGTTGGTCCCTTATTTGTAATATGTATATATGATTGATACAAATTAACTGAAATAGGTTAAATAAATAAGACAACCCCGAATTTCAAAGCCTTGTTTATCAAAATACAACTAGGTAACTAAATACAATAAAATTATCATTCAGTTAAACATACACCCGACTTACATATCCACTAAACTATACTATACTACCTCTTACAAATTATACTATACGGGGTACTAAATACAGTCGGCCTCAAAAGTAGCAGGACACTTTAGTACTACGCCACGATACAAATGTGTTCAGCAACTTTTGAGGCCGACCGTACTAGACGTTATTGTTTATACATATGATATACAGATATAGGTATAAACAATAACGGCTAGTAAGTACCAGGAGATAAGCAACTATTTATCTTATTGGCCCTTAAAATGTATTAGCTTGGTGAAAACTCGCCTAATCGGATTCTGACTTGGCTGTACCTTTTTTGTCAAATAAGCTAATCGCACTTTTATATATTTTTCTATTACCGATTTAGTTAAGTCTATAACGTGGTTCGTATTTTCGAAATCAAATTGATGTCTTTTTAAATCGGGAAACACACTTTAATCACTTGATATCTCCCCAGGGACCTAAAATAATTAAAGGCTTTAAAAATAATACGCCAAAATTAAAAAGTAAATATCTTTACTATAAATAAACACTCACATATACGGTGAAATTGAAAAGTATATTTCTTTAAGTTATTAAAACCAACAATACTAAAATATAGGCCATAAACGTGATACTAGTGAAGAATTGTATAAGATTGTAACTTCTACACTAATCTAATGTACTTATGCCTTTTTGAAAATAACAAAATGTCGCCAAAACACTTCACTGTTCTCAAACTATTGAGTAGGACATGATATTTAAATACTGAAAGCAAAACTCTACATCTCTTGATTGTTACTAGCATTATCATTAATTATATTGTTAATTCTCAAAAATAAAACTTGATTATAAATTGGCATTAATTTGAGCTTAATTGTAATAATAAATGCCACTATGATTTAAGGGCTGCAGTATGATAAGTTTGGGCATCGCAGTCACGACAGTAAATTAGCTAATTTATTGTTTGTTATGCGAGCACTTGAGGCCAGACTAGTCGAGCACTTGAGGCAACAATTGTTTTTATAAGTCTGAGTGTGAACGAAATACTTTTACAATATTAACTTACTATACATAACTTTTATAACGGTAAACATTGCCTTTACACAACTCAGCTGATAATGAATAAACAACTAGAATAATAAACATATATACTCAACACAGTTGGTGAGTGAAGCGTAGGGACGGCATTAGGAGTTAGGACTTAAAAGTCGCCTCTCCCCAGATTTTGTCAATCTAAAATATTCTAATTTAAAGTGCCGGGAACTTGCGGGATGAAACCAATCATGTGATCGTTTTGTAGCATTAATCCATATTTCCTTTCTGATAGGACACTTCGAAAACCTTAAAGAAATTAAACACATTTTAGTTAACATGCTTTGAATTTTTTATAATGCAACACTGCAGTCTTAAAATGTCTTTTAAGCACCACTTAAAATATATAAATAATAATTAGACACGGCTGCGCGCAAATACTTTGCCCATATATGATGGATAATATTTCGATATTTTTAAATTACTTACGATGGATTGCATATTCTATGTTATCTGTTATCGATAGTAAACCAACACACATTATGGACATCACTAGTTCGCACTTAACGATAGACAAGGAAGGAGCGATTATTCGCACAGCGTGATAGAAAGAGACTTTGTTAAAAGACATCAACGAGCGACTACGGCAGTCTAGAGAACTTTATTTGATAATACGCATATTTAATTAGTAATTTTATTAAAATCTGCTTACCTGTGAAATGAAATTCCATCCTTTTGCACAACAGATGTTCTAGTGTTTTTGCCATACAATTTCACGCAACAATAATGCATTTTTCATGCCCAAATCACGTCAAAACTTTCCTGAACTGATCGTGTTACTTACGCAACTTCCGAGAACAGACTGGAGTTAGTAGCGGGGGCGTGTCTCGATCTTGTAGTAAATTTACCGTATGAGTGGCAGCGGGGGTCGCCCGACTATGCGACGTCTTTAGGTTTAGTGGTCTGTGACTAAACCTAAAGACGTCGCTTCATAGGATTGTTTCATTGAAACCGATTCTGCCAAAACTAAAGGGGCGCGGGAGACGCGACGAGCGCTTACCGCACTGTGATTTGCCGATTGAAGTACAAGTAGGCGGGGAAACAAAATGTCTGCCGGCCGCTAGTGATGTGTCGATGATCGATGATTAGTGTACCTATAGTAGGTAATTGTAAAGTGGTATGTTGGTCCCTTATTTGTAATATGTATATATGATTGATACAAATTAACTGAAATAGGTTAAATAAATAAGACAACCCCGAATTTCAAAGCCTTGTTTATCAAAATACAACTAGGTAACTAAATACAATAAAATTATCATTCAGTTAAACATACACCCGACTTACATATCCACTAAACTATACTATACTACCTCTTACAAATTATACTATACGGGGTACTAAATACAGTCGGCCTCAAAAGTAGCAGGACACTTTAGTACTACGCCACGATACAAATGTGTTCAGCAACTTTTGAGGCCGACCGTACTAGACGTTATTGTTTATACATATGATATACAGATATAGGTATAAACAATAACGGCTAGTAAGTACCAGGAGATAAGCAACTATTTATCTTATTGGCCCTTAAAATGTATTAGCTTGGTGAAAACTCGCCTAATCGGATTCTGACTTGGCTGTACCTTTTTTGTCAAATAAGCTAATCGCACTTTTATATATTTTTCTATTACCGATTTAGTTAAGTCTATAACGTGGTTCGTATTTTCGAAATCAAATTGATGTCTTTTTAAATCGGGAAACACACTTTAATCACTTGATATCTCCCCAGGGACCTAAAATAATTAAAGGCTTTAAAAATAATACGCCAAAATTAAAAAGTAAATATCTTTACTATAAATAAACACTCACATATACGGTGAAATTGAAAAGTATATTTCTTTAAGTTATTAAAACCAACAATACTAAAATATAGGCCATAAACGTGATACTAGTGAAGAATTGTATAAGATTGTAACTTCTACACTAATCTAATGTACTTATGCCTTTTTGAAAATAACAAAATGTCGCCAAAACACTTCACTGTTCTCAAACTATTGAGTAGGACATGATATTTAAATACTGAAAGCAAAACTCTACATCTCTTGATTGTTACTAGCATTATCATTAATTATATTGTTAATTCTCAAAAATAAAACTTGATTATAAATTGGCATTAATTTGAGCTTAATTGTAATAATAAATGCCACTATGATTTAAGGGCTGCAGTATGATAAGTTTGGGCATCGCAGTCACGACAGTAAATTAGCTAATTTATTGTTTGTTATGCGAGCACTTGAGGCCAGACTAGTCGAGCACTTGAGGCAACAATTGTTTTTATAAGTCTGAGTGTGAACGAAATACTTTTACAATATTAACTTACTATACATAACTTTTATAACGGTAAACATTGCCTTTACACAACTCAGCTGATAATGAATAAACAACTAGAATAATAAACATATATACTCAACACAGTTGGTGAGTGAAGCGTAGGGACGGCATTAGGAGTTAGGACTTAAAAGTCGCCTCTCCCCAGATTTTGTCAATCTAAAATATTCTAATTTAAAGTGCCGGGAACTTGCGGGATGAAACCAATCATGTGATCGTTTTGTAGCATTAATCCATATTTCCTTTCTGATAGGACACTTCGAAAACCTTAAAGAAATTAAACACATTTTAGTTAACATGCTTTGAATTTTTTATAATGCAACACTGCAGTCTTAAAATGTCTTTTAAGCACCACTTAAAATATATAAATAATAATTAGACACGGCTGCGCGCAAATACTTTGCCCATATATGATGGATAATATTTCGATATTTTTAAATTACTTACGATGGATTGCATATTCTATGTTATCTGTTATCGATAGTAAACCAACACACATTATGGACATCACTAGTTCGCACTTAACGATAGACAAGGAAGGAGCGATTATTCGCACAGCGTGATAGAAAGAGACTTTGTTAAAAGACATCAACGAGCGACTACGGCAGTCTAGAGAACTTTATTTGATAATACGCATATTTAATTAGTAATTTTATTAAAATCTGCTTACCTGTGAAATGAAATTCCATCCTTTTGCACAACAGATGTTCTAGTGTTTTTGCCATACAATTTCACGCAACAATAATGCATTTTTCATGCCCAAATCACGTCAAAACTTTCCTGAACTGATCGTGTTACTTACGCAACTTCCGAGAACAGACTGGAGTTAGTAGCGGGGGCGTGTCTCGATCTTGTAGTAAATTTACCGTATGAGTGGCAGCGGGGGTCGCCCGACTATGCGACGTCTTTAGGTTTAGTGGTCTGTGGTACGGCCTTTGCCCGCACTCTTTGGAGATCAACAAAATGTGTGGTCGCGATCCTCAGTAGTGAGGGAACGATGAAGAATAAGAATGTAATAGGACTAATAATTTAATTTTGTTCCCGTAACTCGACTGTACCTAGGTCTCCAATATTTTTTTATCAAATTCCGAAAATTCCCTATCCCATTATTTCACAAACCGATAGTGTAAGAATGCCTCACAGTACGTGCCCACATAAGCTAAATAGACGCGTCTATTGTCACTGAAACAATGGGAAGGCGTTATTTATGGGTCTTCGCCTTCATTACCGCGATAATCTTTGACACGGCTGCCATTGTTGGATGTTTGCTTATTAGGTGTTTTACTTCCTGGTCACATGGCGTTATGACACCCACGGACGGGGCGTCAGAGGTTTTAAAACACTGAAATATGTGACGTTCCGCAGGTAAAGGTACCTTATGGATATTGTCGCTTGCGTCGTATCCTACTCCGTTACTATAGGACATCAAGATAGAAGGACGCAAGCGACAATATCCATAAGGTAACTTTATCCGCGGAATGTCACATATATCGAGATAGAAGGAAATACACTCACGGACAATGAATTCGGGTCATTTTCTATATAACTGTTCATAGAAAATGACCAGAATTCATTGTCCATGAATATAGTTCGTCGATTTGTATAGAAAGCAAGTGTGTAACGTTTTTCGCTTGGCGTTTGACGCCAAAAGTGTAATTTAGTGATCGAAAACGTGAATTATCCATTTCATTAGGTGGTTTTTGAACAATTAATTACACCATTATCAGATTTTCGAATCTGATAATAATATTGATGGCAACTGTAATTACAGGCGTGCAAAGTAAGTCGCCGCCACTTGCTTTTAGCACGCGAGGTACATTAGGGTGTCCCAGATTTTGCCAAAATCCAAACTGAGTAACGCATACACTCTGATTATGTTTGTTATGTGCTAAATTGCCCGTAAACCAAAAATCAGCTATTTCTGTGTATGGGAACCCGTGTACTTAAATGTACTTCCTAACTTTGTAAGAAGTATGAAAAAAATGGCGTCACTTTCCCGACATTCTGGTGGAATGCCCCTTTTAGGTTTGTCCAGAGGCTAGGGCCTTTATAATTATACCTAATCTATACTTGTCATACAATAAGACAATCGGTACATAGTTCTCAAAAAATGATGAAATGATTTCAGATGCTTCTTTTTCACACAGAGCGTCGCAAGTTTTGCGATAAGACCTGGTTCACAGCACTGGCTGACCTTATAACCATGCATGTTTACAATATTGTCAAAATGACGAACTATAAAAAAAACACTAACACATGTGTGATAATATACACAAGTTACCGCCAAGACGACCGGCGGTCGACTGAACGCTCTTGCTTGCAGTGTTGCCAACTCCGAATTTCATTCAATGCTAAAATTTTGCTGAAATTCTGCTAAAATTATGCTAAGACTTGATAAATTCTGCTAAAAAATATACTAAATAAAAAAAAGCATTATTCTTTCAAATTTAATGTATTGTGATTATTACAGCTTTACAATAATCCTTTTTGTGGCCTATACTAAACTTTCAGCAAAAAAATTGCTAAAGATACCTAAGTAAATTAAGAATGTCAATGTATTAATCGACATTTTTTTTTTATATTGCAATCAAAGTAACTTTTTTACTACAGCATACAAACATCATCATCATCAACTGTTCAAAGGTTAACTGAAAGAGATCCCTTAAAGAGAGTTTACCTTAGTAGGGGCAAGTGCTCAACCTGTGGACACTTTCCAGAATTTGACTTTTAATCAGTTGTTAGACAAAAACTACGCGTATTATAAATGAATTCTTTATTTTGTTTTAATCACAATTAAACAATCTTCAAAGTCCACATATGTTTTCTACGCTAGCTATCCGCAGATGGCGGATAGAAGCATTTTAAAAAAAACACTCATTTTGTCCATAGGTACATCTACTGTCTGTACCTATGGACTCCAAAAACGTACCTATGGACGGTAACGTACCTACGGACATTAATCAACAACATACTTTTAAACAGAATAAACTTCTAGAATAACGTAATTAACAACATACAATTAAACAACATGTAATTATATGTTGCTCTGCATATCACAGTTACTTTTTTTCTTCTTGAAATCTAATATTCTTAGCAAAATCTCAAGTATAATTATGGGATTTTAAAATGCCTCCATTGTCAGCAGAAGAATATGCTGTGTGTAGTAATGCTGCTTTTTTAAGTAATCATATATCTGTTGCTCCTCAGTATCGCTAAATATCCTCCTGACATCATTTTTTAGGAGTTCTAAGCCTTCTTCACCAATATTTTGACAGTGATTTAATTTTATGTTTTTAAAGATTGTCGATTTTGGGATTTTAAACTTCTCTGCGGCTTTCCTTACTGAACTTCCATTTTCTACTTCCCAAACAGCTGCAGTCAGAGTGTCTAGGCATATCTTGTCTCTATTTTTCCCAGCTTTACTACGAGGCACTAAAACAAACAAAAATATTGTATATTAATTTTACTGTCCACAGGAACATTCAGTATAACTGTACCTATGGACAGTCCACAGGTACATTCACGGAGGTATCCACAGGTACAATTTCGGCGGTTTTTATTTTGAATTCATACCGGTCACTATAAATGCTACCTACGATTAACGAAATCTTGTAGAAATAACGTTTACATCATATAAATTAATATGCCATTGCAAAGACACCCGCAACATTTAGAGATTTTACATAAAACATGCTTTAAAAGAAGGTAAAAAATTACTTTTTGTCACAAAAACTTTCGGCAGCCTCAAAACACACAGTTTCTGTAATCAGTAAAGATGGCGATTAGCTAGTGTTGCCATATGAAAAAAATACTTTTCAAATAAGTGATTGGTATTTGACTATGGTTATTCGTTTTCTCTGTATGAGTAGTGTCCACAGGTAAAACCGTCCACACGTACAGCACTTGCCCCTACATATACCTTTATTTTGCAACCCTGTTCTGTACTTTGTTTTATTTTATACAATAAAGTGTTTACATAAATACTTACAATTATAATGTCAACAGAGACATAGTGTACTATAAAATTTCTAAATGTAAAAAATTATGCCAAAAATTATACTAAATGCTAAATGTAAAAAAAATCTGCTAAACCAGTCCAAATTATGCTAAATTTAGCACTGAATCTGCTAAATTGGCAACACTGCTTGCTTGTCATAGTCACACGGCCCCCGCCGCGCGCATAGTTAATCTTAATACCGCCCCGCTGTACTTCGTCCCCCGTCTCCCGCGGACCATGGGAGTGTCACCGACGAATTTGCCAAGCTATAGTCACGCCATCGACTCGAATGTAATAGTTCATTGTATATCAAGGGCGGTAATTAAGGAATTACAAACGAGTGTTTGTTACAAGGCCGAGACAAAGCCGAGGGCTTTAATAACACGAGTTTGTAATTCCTTTACCGCCCGTGGCACACGCAATGTTTTTTATCACACTTGTGAAGAAATCTCATTAAAATAACCTTACTTAACCTAAATAAAATTGTAAAACAGAAATTAGTGACATATATCCATAGACAATGCGAATGTTAAGTTACGTTCGGAAATCATAGCGGTAAAGATCTAAAACGGTTGATTTTATATTTGCTAAATACTGAAATACACTATTTAAACATTTAATTAATGTTACAGAAATATGTGTTTACATGTATTTGCAATAACAGTTCTCTTTAAATAAATATTTCAGTGATAAAAGTTAAAAAAGTAAGTTGGCGTTTCCTTTGAAGATGACAAATAAAAGTAAAACAGAACCAACGTATTCAAATAAAAAAAAAAAACCATTACGCCCTAGGGCGTAATAGGTCATTTATGGCCCGTAAAACCTACGTGTAACAACACCATTTTCGATCAAAAGTGATGAAAAATACGTGTCCGTCGCGTCTAGTGCGCCCTTTATCGCATCTCAGACCGCATCTATAAAACGATATCCAAACACATTCAAAACCGCAACTGGGCAATAAAAATGAAAAGTAACTGCCAAATCGCAGTAAGATTAAAACCGCCCTCTATGATCCAATTTGGCAACTCGTCTTACGTCGTTTAATCGTAAAGTGTAAAAACTGGAACATTAAAAGACTAGTGGTGCGCGGTAGGGTGACGATAGATCGAGCAATGTTTGGGATTATTTCAAATCCCTGTTTGAAAATTCTAATTTATCTGATCATTATACTAATGCTATCATATGTACTCCTACTTTAAATAGTTATTTATTCACACTACCCACAATACTAGAAAATGTAGCCCAGAACGAATAACCACATTTTTACTAAAAAAACCCGACCGCGGTGCACTTTGAAACTGCATAAATCCGCCATTTTGTTTATTTTAACTAACTTCATACCCAGTGACACTCGCACCATCAAGACGAATCTAATGATGTATCATTTATCAAAATCGGATGTGCCGTTGAGTAGTTACGAGCGGACACAGGAACGGACATACATACATACATACAGGTCAAACACATAACCCTCCTTTGGGCTTCGCCGCAGTCGGGTAAAAATGGGCCGGACTGAGAACCGGCGCTACGAGTCGCAAGGCTGTCGCAGCCACAGAAATAAATCGAAATAGAATTAAATAGTTCATCGAATTGTATGGTAACCAAGCGTGTAACATCTTATCCTTTGCGTTTGATGCCAAAAGTGTAATTAAATAAATAAATATTGAGGTACAATATTACACAAATCAACCTATAGCTTGGCAACTTCGTTGGTGACACTCCCAATACTCCCATGTATGCTTTTTGTTATGTGCAGCCGTAACTACTTACACAAGTTACCGCCAACACGAACGGCGACCTCCAGGCAGTGCCTCCGTCGGTCGCCGTTCGTGTTGGCGGTAACTTGTGAGTGTCACCAACGAAGTTGCCAAGCTATAGTCCCAATGAGCAATGCTAGACGACGCTATACATACTTATATAAGATAAATACTCATCCAGATATAGATAGAAATCATCCATGGCTCAGGAACAAATACTCATGGTCATCACACAAATATTTGTCCTTACCAGAATTTGAACCCGGAACCTCAAGCTTCGTAGGCGGCGTCACTCCCACTAAGCTAAATGTGTCGAATTTATTGAATAACTGGTGTCACAGACGATTCCGATTTGAGAACAGATCTCTCACAAAGCTGAGTTCCAAAGTAAACTCAATTTCAAACTCATTTATTTCTGTAAGTAGGCCTCAAGGGCTCTTTTACATGTCTGATTCTTTTCTTTTGGCGCTTCGGTAGATGACCTTCTGGTGAGAAGAAGCGCCTGAAGAAACTCACCAGTTTCTCTTTTAAAAACAACATTAATACAACAATTGTGACATTATTACATAAGATGACATTTATAAAATGCAACAAGCAAATAACTGGGCACAGTTTTTTTTACCTTTTACCGAGAGACGTATATAATCTACGGATCCATTATATTACAAAACTTAAAACTACATTTTTAGAGATGTAAAGGGTCTCTAGGCGTCAAAACAAGTAGATTAGTAAAGTGACTGACTGTCGTTTTTGATATATGACCGGGCATTTTAGATAGGTACTGAGACCTACGACATTTATTTTTGATACATATTTGTAGTTGTTTTTCAACTTGTTGTGGCTGATTTTCTCCCGATTAGGAAAAAACGTAACTACTCGTAAATAACGTTATTATATGAAAATAGACGTCTCTCAACAATGCTAAATGAACACATGCGAACTTATCTCCTTTACCTATGCAATCGTATTAGCTGCTATTGTCAATCCGCTTAGATATTCGCATATTACTTATAATTCTATAATCCTGTCGTTTAGTCGATACCTGTCGAAAAGTCCGGTCATTTATCGAAAAAACGTTCAGCTATCCAAAGTGTCGATCACTTTACAACTCTAGTCCAAAGCAATGTCCATCCTAACTAGGACTGACTCAATACGCGATAGCGTTGCGTGGCTATTATTATTAAATTTCGCCACCCATGGGTGGTAATAGCCAGCGACCCGCGTTAGTACGTGTTATAGGATAGAGAGAGACGGTTGGATGCGGGTGAGCTCCGTCTGGTCCTCGAACCCGAACGACAGTTTTTTTAGAGAGAAGCTTCTGTCCGTTTTACTAAATACTTCTGTGCCCTAACTCATATTCACCCTACATTCAGTATTTGCAGTGATATTTGTTAGAGAGCCAAGTCTCAGGCCACTGGCAAGTGGCCTATCAGATCACGCCCATTGTAAACTGTGATAACCCACTTTTCCCTGAAAATGTTTTGTGTATGACGTCTACAGATAAGGCGGCTTTCGGTCTTTGCGCTTTAATGTTATTTTATAAAATTGGTGGTTCGCGTGCCTTTTGTTTTGCAGACGTTGAAGTTGCTAGTTGATTTGATAAAATTCAATTGATTTAAAATTTTGAGTTAAACTACTCATAAGATTTAGTATGTGTATAGGATTTGGTTTATACCATTGATAATAGATTATCATTGATCTTTATTAGCTGTTAATGTACAAGGAAATAAATAAGAAACACAAAATAATGCATGGAATTTTACTAGTATCAGAAAAAAACATAAAAAAATTCTGTTAACTCTATTTTATGTACCAACGAATAAAGCAAGGGTAAGGGTATGAAATTTATGGTAATAAATAAATTTTACTTCAAGCTAACCAAAGAAATTATTTTTTCCACAACTTGGTACTTATCTTGTGGCGAGGCACGTTGCCAAAACAACTGCTTTACAACTAGCTGTCAAAATCCTTGGCAATTACAGTTAAACTCAAAATTAAAATATCTGCACTTGCACACTTTTGCCCCGCCGCCTGCCGTTTTCTATTGATTACAGCAGCCTCCAGCCAACGATAAAAACTTGCACTACCTTGTAATTTGAGCGTATTCCTGTGATAAGACCCGGCTTGATAAAAGTTGGCCTATTATTCGTACCGCTATCTTTGCCGCGGGCGACCAAAACGGTAGCGACCGATACCGATCTTTGTATGAATTATGTATTTAGTTGGAAAAATTTGTAGACTGATTTATTTACGAAGTTTGGTAGATTAGGGGCTGGTTTAGGCTTAGTAAATATGTAGGAGTCAATCATGTTTGTCTTTGACACAAAAATAAGCTCAGATACAGTTTGGAGGGTAATCTTTCAAAGTTTCAAAAAACGCTTATCCTATTTTCACTTGTACGAAGATTCTACAGAGTACTAACTATAGCTTGGCAACTTCGTTGGTGACACTCACACGTGTGCTTTTTGTTATGTGCAGCCGTAACTACTCACACAAGTTACCGCCAACACGAACGACGACCGACGGAGGCAGCCTCCGGAGACCCCCGTTCGTGTCGGCGGTAACTTGTGTGAGTAGTTACGGCTGCACATAACAAAAAGCACACATGTGAGTGTCACCAACGAAGTTGCCAAGCTATACTACGAGTGGGCGTACTCAAAAGATGCATTATCGTCACTACTTTGTGAAAAACTCTTATCTAAAAACACCGTAGAGAATAACGTCAAAAGTTACATACGAACGTCATATACACTAACTGCGTTTTTACCTCGAGTCAGTGTCAGATACGTGTTTTTTTTTAAGTAATAACGATATGCACTCTGGTATTGAAAGTGTTCTGATTGCTAAATGGCATGAAGCAACACCAGATGGTAAAAATAAGAGTTAGGAAATTAAGACAAACATTTTATCGTATTTTTATTTCTTCGACAACTTTTTTGGTATAAACTAACGTATTTTCTAGCATTTGTACACAGGGCTGCGCTGACCCCCGGCAGCGCCTGTGTGCGAAACCTATGAAGCAACGGGACGTCTTCATTGTTGTAGTGTTTAAAAGTCCCATAATCAGCATAGCTGAGAAGGAAACAATTCGCTCTGTAAAAGATTTCATGCAATTTGCCACGTTAGTATTGTATGAGTGGGTAAAATCTTGGAAGCTAAATTAAGTCGGAGAGAGATCGGAGATCGGAAGGTGGCCATTAGAACTCTAAATTAAAACAAAATAAGCTCACCGTGCTTTAGAAAATGTTTTTCGACTACAGACCACATACACGTTGTAGAACAAGTCATTGAGAAGTATGAGGAACAAAAACGCCCGCTCTACCTGGCATTCATCGACAACGCCAAAGCTTTTGATTCGATTTCTCATGACAGTATATGGAAAGCTCTACAAGATTGTAAAATACCATTGGAAACAATCGAGCTGTTACAAGATGTATACAAGAAAAGCGTTAGTCGAGTAAAACTAGATAAAAAAGGTCCCGAAATAAATATTTGTAGAGGCGTAAGACAGGGTGACCCTTTATCTCCTACAATATTTATAACTGTGCTAGAAAATATCATGCAAAAGCTCAACTGGTCTCAGAAAGGTATAAACATAAAAGGAAAATTCTTGAGCAACTTACGCTTCGCTGACGACATAGTTTTATTCTCTGAAACAGCAACCCAACTCGAAGTAATGATAAATGAACTAAACTCCATCAGTCACAATATTGGTTTAGAACTAAACATCGAAAAAACAAAAATTTTGTCGAACAATATACAGCGTCCCATTTGCGTAAACAGCCGGCCATTGGAATACGTGCAAGAATACATATATCTAGGCAAGCAGATATCATTCATGAAATCTAGACACTGCGACGAATTGGAAAGACGAATTAATATGACTTGGAACAAGTTCTGGAGCCACAAAGAAATCTTAAAATCTAAATTACCATTAAGGCTCGTCATCGAAAATTTAAGCTATTTTTTAGTGAGATTTTTGTAAAATCTACATTATGAAATGGGCTGCTTTTCAGATATGTGTTTTTTGACTATATAACCTATTCAGTGATTACGGTGGAAACATGTTTGCTTAAAATTTCTTCGATAGATAAGAGATCCGAAAATGCGTCTTCTAATTCCGTTTTTTGTGTAGTATGAACAAACAACCGATTAATAAACGGTAAAATTATGTAAAAATGTCATTCATGCCTTTATCTTTTAAGTGATTAAAAAAATGTTAATAAAACATAATAATATCTTTGATTTAATCGTATTTTTATATCTGGCGCTTACGCCAAAAAACCCAGGCACGTACTGTATATGGCGTTCTCTTTCTGTGATGCGCGTGAACTATAAATGCGTCCCTTATTACAAGTAACGCCCATTCGCCGGTGAGGCTTTACAGAGGTCGGACCTGTGTTCGTTTGTCCCAGCGGCCGCGTCGCGACTAGTGGGCCATTCTGAAGGTGTAGAAAGAACTTCCTATTTTCGAGCGCGGGCACACTGTTTTTATAGCCGAACGGCTCAACGAGCGGGCGCGTAATGCACCTCGGCCAAGGTATTAGTCTATAGTTCGAATCCTCGAGATGGTCACTTTTTTTTTACTTATTAATAATATGAAAACATGTTTATTATTTATGTTTTGGCATTTTTGGATAAAATACATAACAAAACATTTATATTTATCTATAACAAAGTATGTGTATCGTCGCCTGGTACGCCCATAGTACATGCTTTGCTTAGTTTGGGCCTAGGTCGATTTGTGTAAGATTGTCCCTGATATTTATTTATTTAAATATGAAATACCTACATAACAGTATAATACCTATATAACCGCTGAAACATTTTCGGACGATTTAATAAATCATGCTGTTCAAAAATGTAATTTGTTTATAATTAACTAGCTTATGCCCGCAACTTCGTCTGCGGTGTAAATTATAATTAGGCAATTAATCTTAATAGGCAATAAATAGTTTCTGATATTTGTTCATAAATTTTGGGCCAAAAACTGCACAGTGCACATTTACCGCGAAAATTAATTCTTTAGTCCGTTTAAGGATTATTTCCAAAAAATTAAATGCACTTAATTAACCACTTGTTACTAACACAAAAAAGCAATCTACTAATTACTATATGTTACGCATGGAGTTAGAAACCTTTTACTTTAAAAATTGTACAGTCTCTAAACAAACTTTCAACCCCTACCTATTCAACCGGTTTTCGAGATAAATTTTAATGAACGATGAAATCATTTGAGTTCTATTCAGTTTAATCAGTTTTAGATACCCTACTTTAAAAATCATTTGGTCCCTTTATAAAGTTTTAGCCCCCATTTGACCCTTTTTGGGGATGAAATTCAAAAAACGGTTTAACTTATTTTCTGTGCCCTTATTGAAGGATCTATGTACTAAGTATCAGATTTCCTACTTCAAAAATCCTTTGGACCCTATACAGAGTTTTGAACCCCCATTTAAACCCCTTTGGGGATAAATTTAAAAAAACTGCATTCACTTTTCTTTTCTCTTTTGGATGAGTTCAAGATCTACTACAAAAATCGTTTAGTCCTTTTACAAAGTTTCAACCCCTGTTTGATCCCTTTTTAGGGATGAATTTCGTAAAACGGTAAAACTACTTTTCGTTTTTATTCTTATTGAGGAGTCCATGTACGATGTCTCAGAGCTCCTACTTCAAAATCCGTTTGGTCCCCGTACAAAGATTCAACCCCTATTAAACCTCTTTTGGGGATGAATTTCGAAAAACCGTGAAATTACCCCCCTGTACTTATGTTGAGGAAACTATGTACGATGTCTCAGAGCTCCAACTTCAAAAATCATTAGGTACCTATACAAAGTTTCAACCCCCGTTTAACCCCTTTTAGGGATGAATTTCGAAAAACGGTGAAATTACTTTTTTCAACTTATATTGAAGAGTCTATGTTCGAAGTCTCAGATCTCCTACTTTAAAAATCGTGTGGTCTCAATTTAAACTTTCAACCCCCATTTAACCCCTTTCGGGGATGAATTTCGAAAAACCGTGAAATTACTTTCCTGTACTTATATTGAAGGGTCTATTCAAATTCAAATTCAAATAGTTTATTGCTCAGATTACTGGGATCCAAATTTTGTTAGTGTACATTTAAAACCTTATATCTAAGAGTTAGTACAGTATGAAATAATAAATAAAACAAGGACATTAAAACTTAAATTCTAAATTAGATTTAACAAATCCGATTTGAAAAAACGTAATCGGACAATCAAACCTGCTGGCCAACATTTGTAGGATGCTGTTGTGGCTGCCCCGCAGTCTGCTCAACAACGATGCTACTTTCTTCCGCAGTATGGCATTAAAACCATCCGTGCGGGCTTCTATGTCCGAAGTCTCAGATCTCCAACTTTAAAAATTGTTTGGTCCCTATACAAAGTTTCAACCCCCGTTTAACCCCTTTTAGGGATGAATTTCGAAAAATCCCTTCTTATCCCTTACTTACGTTATACAACCACCCTACTGTGAAAATTTCAAGTTCCTAGCTTCAGTAGTTTCGGCTGTGCGTTGATGAGCCAGTAAGTCAGTCAGTCAGTCAGTCAGGACATCTTCTTTTATATATATAGACTTCTTTTATATATATAGATTACCTAACTAATTTTTATCTTGTATCTATTTACTGGAATATTCTGTTCTAAATCTTTCAACCTCTCTCCTCTATTTTTAGGGTTCCGTACCTAAATGGTAAAAAAGGAACCCTTATGGTGCGACTCTGTTTGTCTGTCCGTCTGTCACAGCAAGATATCTCAGGATCTACTGATGCTATCGACTTGAAATTTGGAATAGTGTTAAAAACCACTAACCCGAGCCTATTGGATGGGAAAAAAATCTTATGCCTTTTTTTTACTTTTTTTAAAGGGGTCCGTAATGGAACTCTGAAAAAAGCAAGTAGGGCTATTATATCGAGTGGGGTATCAAATGAAAGGGCTTGATTTGTAGATTAAAATGCCGTTTTTTTTTCTTAAATAAGTAGTTTTTGATTAATATGACGAAAAACGTCAAAAAAATACCATTCCCCATTCATTCATTCTATTATCTTCGAAGTTACTGAACAGAAAAATCTGTAATAATGAGTTGAGTGTACGATCGGCGCTAGCGAGTTTCTCGTATCGAGATTCAGTGCACCTCTCTCGCACGCGCCAATAGTACGAAAGAGATAGACTGTCGAAAAGTCAACTAATGGTAGGTACAGGGTCAGTCACAGCAGTGTATTTGTTTGCGAAGGACGTATAGGTACGATTCCTTCTTGTGATTGTGAGCCTTACTTGCGGTCCCCCCCTACAGTGAATCATATTGTAAATATTTTATAGTTGTAAATAAGTACGTAGTAAATAAGTAATTATATAGATGCTGTGCAAGATTGCACAGCCTTTTTATAGGTTTTTTTACTATCTTACTATATTATTAGTAAATAACATTTGAATACTTACGGTCCAAGTTTATTATAAATAATTTATGAGTAATAAATTCTTAAATCACAAATAAATAAATATCTTGGACAATCTTACACAAATCGACCTAGTCCCAAACTATAAGCAAAGTCATCACATCACTAACCCAATGTAACACGCCACCTGTTGCATATTTTTGAAAACAGCTAACTTTCGCCTTAAATTACTACACGTTGCGGTAATTCAGCAATTTAATTATAGAGGGCTCTAGCTCTCATAGCTGCCAGCACTAGAACTACTAGACGTCGCGTTGTAATTATCGAAGCGTCGTATTAGCGAAGAGCACTCTAGGCTCCGCCCATACCCTCAAGGACGTTAGCGCGTGTAGGAGCCTTAAGGCTGAAAAAGAAAATTTTAGATTCATGTCTACTACCTTGTCTTTCATATGCAAGTCAAACCTGGATATATAATACATTCACGAAAAGAAAAATAGAAACATGCCAAAGAGCCATGGAACGGAGCATACTTAACATAAAACTTAGCAACAAAATACGGCATACTGAAATTAGGTCAAGGACTAAAGTCATCGATGCTCTATCACACTGCCAGAAACTCAAGTGGAAATGGGCAGGCCACATCGCACGTCTAAAGGAAAATAAGTGGACTAAGATAGTAACTACCTGGGCAGGCCCTCCCGGAAAGAGAAAACGTGGCAGACCGCTACAGAGATGGGCGGATGACATTAAAAAGACAGTCGGTGACGATGATTGGATGAAGACGGCACAAGACAGGAAAAAGTGGAGAAAAATGGAGGAGGCCTATACTCGTTGAGAGGTCCTTAATAACCAGCAGTTTATTAATATATATATAAATATACTAAAATAATAATAATTATAAATTTTAATAATTAGAAAAATATAGTCAAACATGAATAAATTATTTTTAAAATGTAAATGAATTATCGCATATTCTATATTAATTGTGAATTTATGATGCATGAAACTGTAATTTTTTAAGGAAATAAATGGCTTTAATAATAATAATAAAAACTCACCGTGAATGGGATGATCTGATTGTTTTCGATTAAACGATAAAAAGCTCGTCTTACAATAATATTTCTACGAATTCAGAACCCGCTTTTATTTTGAAGTTAGTTAAAAACAATGCCTCATCAAACCACAATAATCAAGGATGCCTATTCCAAGAGCACCAATACCTATTTACCTTCAGATTCACCAAAACTGACTTAGGCTAAAACATGTATGATTAAAGTGGCATTCATAGTCGCGTCACGTAGCGTCGGTTAGCACGTCGGGGCGTCCGTTCAAAACAATTAGATGACAACCGGCCGAACTGTTATGGATGACTAATGGATGACTTTCTGGCATTTGTACACGCTTAACGGGACATATTAATTGTCGGAGTGTATAAAGTCCCAACAAATGGCACAGTTCATTTAACATATCCCGTGTGTACACTACCTAATTGTTGTAGTGTTTATTACCTAATTGTTGTAGTGTTTAGAAGTCCCAAGATCACGATCGGTCCGTTTTGCGGCAGCGTACTTTGTAGGTGTTCTCCATTATCTTTTTTTACTGTTTTCCTTTTGTTCCGTCACAAATAAATGTATTTTCTTTCTTTCTTTCTTTTAACAGATGATGCTGCTGTATACGCCAAACTGCTGGGCACAATTCTAGTTTCATAGGTTAGAGAGAATAGGCTGTAGTCCCAAGATGGCCCAGCACGTGTTTGGGAAATTCTTCACGTATGTCAGAAGGATTCCTCATGATGGAATAGCTAATAGTAAATATCAAATCATATAGCATCCATACACAAGTTCCGAAAAACTCATTGGTTCACAGCTGTAATTCCAACCTCCGAATCCGCTTGAAAGGCGCAAGTTGCTACCACTCGGCTACCATATCTTTTCAAAAAGTATTTTTTAACCGTTTGAGATAAAACAGAAAGGAATAGAAACGTCTAAGTGCTTCAAAATACTGGGAGAGTAAAGCTAGTGAACTAGTGCCGGCTTAATGCCTAACAGTATTCTCTACCAATCAAAGTTGAGCTATGGCCGCAAACTAGCCGGTCCGGCGAGCCCGCGGCGGCGACTCTGTCTTTGTCACTTGGATACACGCTAGCGACAGCAGAGAAGTTTACGCCGGATTTTGATAAAATAATTAGGAAAATGATTATTATTTGGAAACGAGTAGAGTAAAAGGTATTATGTGACGTAAGCAAAAGCTACAACTCTATTTATCAAAAAGTTCCAGCAATACCATTTTTGTCACTTGTAGATATGCCAACCTTTAACGATGCACTGACAAACTGTCTTTGTCACTTGGATACACGTGACAGTAGATAGTTTATACCGGAGTTTGATAAAATGAGTAGTAAAAAATGTGATAATAATAATAGTTAATTAATAAAGTATGTAGTGTCGACCTTATTGTGACGTTTAATGAACTAGTGCCGGCTTAATGCCTAACAGTATTCTCTACCAATCAAAGTTGAGCTATGGCCGCAAACTAGCCGGTCCGGCGAGCCCGCGGCGGCGACTCTGTCTTTGTCACTTGGATACACGCTAGCGACAGCAGAGAAGATAGTTTACGCCGGATTTTGATTAAATAATTAGGAAAAATGTGATTATTATTTGGAAACGAGTACAGTAAAAGGTATTATGTAACGTTAGCAAAAGCTAACACTCTATTTATCAAAAGGTTCCAGCAATACCATTTTTGTCACTTATAGATACAAACTGTCTTTGTCACTTGGATACACGCAACAGCAGATAAGTAAGATAAGATTTTGACTTCT
The DNA here is from genome assembly GCA_947034925.1 of Eudemis profundana. Taxonomy (NCBI): domain Eukaryota; kingdom Metazoa; phylum Arthropoda; class Insecta; order Lepidoptera; family Tortricidae; genus Eudemis; species Eudemis profundana. The sequence continues at coordinate 1,787,226 of OX344800.1, read as the reverse complement.
ACTGTCAAATAAACCTCTCGCCACCGCACTGCCAACTGGTGGAATTACGCGCGACACGTATTCACACAGATAGATACTGACAAACTGTCTTTGTTACTTGGATACACGCGACAGCAGATAGGCAAGATAAGATTTTGACTTCTACTGTCAAATAATCCTCTCGCCACCGCGCTGCCAATTGGTGGAATTTCGCGCGATACGTATTCACACAGACACGCGATAGCACGTCTGTATGAGTGCGATCCATATTGGTTACTGGAGCATTCTTATTTCTTACGCATTCTTATTACTTTGCTTGTAGTGCGTTTGTAAACGGCGCGCACACATTTAAACTCACGATGTACATTTTGTAGGAAGATAAATTACTGGTATTATACTGCGACGAGGGCGCCTTAGCCAGCGACCAGAAAGAGTACGCGTTATGCGATAAAGATAGTTGGGTCCGGTGCGTTCCGTCCGGTAGTCGAACCCGAATGACAGTGTTATTAGAGAGATAGACTACATATTACTATTACTTATTCTGTTCTGTGACCTTATTCAGACTGCTCTAGTCCATTCTCAGATAATTTTGTCTGCGGACGCTACCGGACGCGGTCCGTCGCGCGCCGCCGCCCAAACTTATTAATTGCTCCAAAGCGCTTTCGTTGCTGACGCTACGTCCCTACGCAGTTAGTTTGATTACGATACAAACTTAATAGACACATGTTGTTTTGCCTTCTATTTCGCTGGGTTCCGAGGCTTTAATGCGGAATAAATGTTGTATAACAGTTCTCTCTCGGTTTCAGTGTATAACTCGGTTTTTGTGGCGTTAATAATGTCGTAGTGAGTTACTGAGGGTCGAGGAAACTGCATCCGCGAAATTCAAAGATGTATGTGAAGTCCCCAACTCGCATTAGGCCAGCTTTTTTTTTTTGAAGCCTGACTAACTTGCAACCCTAGTGGGCGTAGCAATTATATGACCGGGTGGTCGGCCGTGGCGTTCCTGGGGTCGAACCAGGTCACTAGCCGGACCACCCCGAGTGAAAGGGCATTAGGCCAGCGTGATACTGATGACTACGGTCCATTACTCTCATCTATGAGTAGGCCTGTGCAGTGAAAGGTAATGAACCCCAGGGTAGCTACTTTTTCAGAATATTGACTTTGGGGTTTACTGGCACTAGTTTGTACTTTCGAACCTTATAAGCGAAAAAAGTGGGTAAAATTTTGTATGGAAAAATATTCTTCCACTACGTCGCTTTCATACTAACATAGGTACTAAAATGTTTCGTAATCCCACTTTTCAGTTCAGTTCAGTAATTTATTGATAAATAAAATTTACACGTCATAATATTTCGATTTACATTAATATTAGAATTTACATTAATATGAGATTTCATTAATTTACATAACAATAATATACATTAATATTAAAATATAAATACACACATTTTACAGCACTAATATTATAAATGCGAAAGTTTGTGAAGATGTTTGGATGTTTGGATATTTGGATGTTTGTTACCTTATAACGGGGTAACAACTGGATGGATCAAGCTGAAATTTGGCATGCAAATAGACCAAGTCCTGGATTGAAACATAGGATACATTATATCCCGGTAAAGAGTTCCTTTGGGACGATAACGGGAACAACGCGGGCGAAGCCGCGGGAAAATGCTAGTGGAATAATAAATTTGGGTCACATTTTTTTACTTATAAGGTTCGTTAGTACCTACCTTACATTTTTTTACTTGTCTTTTGTATTCTGAGGTAGAAAAACGTCAAAAGTCGATATTGTGAGAAAGCATCTAGTAGGGGGTGTCAACCTCTTTATTAAAAATCAGCTTTATTGTCAACTTGGTTATCCAGATTTACGTCCAATTAGTTTGGAACGTCAAAATAAATGGCGCAAGAGTCGGCCGCGTGCCGCCGCGTTGCATCAATTGATTTATTTGCATTGCACCAATGGGGATGGTGACATCGGGGTAATTGGGAATTTATTGGTCTTATAATGATTCTGAGGGATTACGGCATTCGCAGAGTATTGTTTATTTTGACAAGAATCCGTATATATATAGATACAAGAAATCAAAGTACATAGAAAAATGAAATGGCACTCACCTGTGTCCAGACCGGGAATCGAACCCGGTACCTCTGGATTTCCGGCCCAGCGACTCAACCACTCGTCCACCGGAGCACCAAGTGAGCGCCCTCAATCTTGCCATCTACTTTGACTTCCGTATCATTCATTCAACTTTTGCTTAAAACTACAATGAAAATATTTACCATACAAAATAATTCGGCCCGCATTGTAACGCAACACACGTTGACAAACACGCTAGTTGACAGTTACTTTAAAAAAGCTCGTATCTCGCAATGTCATAACAAGCATGTATGCGGTTCATTGCTGCTCAGTAAATTTTCAAAAATTAATTACGAAGTCACTATTAAGTGGAATTGAAAAAATCATATTAATTAATGATAACACTACTGAACGCTATATCTGGTTTAATTGTTTGCTCGTATTGGACTTCCACGCTGTATATGTAACATAAAATCGAAGTGAGTCACATGCCAGCGGGACTAGTTGAAACTAGGGATGTAACGATACCGCTACCAATATATCGGCCGATATATCGGTACCTATCGCCGATTATATACAACCGATATTTGAATAGCGCGAAAAGAATTTGCTGTATGAAAAAAAATCTGCAAAAAGTAATTTCAATTTCTGACTGAATTTATGTATTGGTCTATTACTTTGTGCAATGATAATTACTATGTTAATAAATCTTTGGTTCTTAATAAAAAAAATGAATTTTGAGATGACAATTTATTTATTTTTACTTTACATTTTCAAGGTTGACTCTCTGTTAAACATAGCCAAGTATTAGTTATAATAAGGACATACAAATATCTGAAATATCATTATTTAGCTATGATATAGGTATCGGTATCGGTATCGCCGATTATTAACTACAATATATCGGTATCGTATCGGCATCGACTATGTATCGTTACATCCTTAGTTGAAACGATTGAACCTGTCCTTGTGTAGAGTGCGTGATCGAACTAATGGTAGTTTTAGCTGTCGGTTTGCTACTCAGAAATAGACCGAGGGAGAAGGAAAAAGTGTATGTACCTCGCGTGCTAAAAAAAAGTAGCGGCGACCTACTTTGCACTTTTTTTATCAGACTTGAAAATCTGATAATAATGGTATAGTTAATTGTTCAAATACCACCAAATGAAATGGAAAAATTACGTTTTCCATCACTAAATGTGACGTCCTACGTGAAAAGGTACCTTATGAGGGTTTCTAGTAACGGAGATATGAACGGTTTTGTGAAATCCTTCAAAATCATAATTTTTTTCTTTTATGCAAAATTGTAAAATATAGGAATAGACGTGTATTTGTAGCTTGGTTTCACTGCTGTAAGTTATTTTTTTCTATATAAAAATTGGGTTCAAAGTTTAGTAGAAAAGGTACCTTATGGCGGATCACATACAAAAATGATAAAGCTGTTGATAAAATTCATTAATAAAATTTACTAGCAACTTTTGCTTATTTCTTTTTTATAACACGACGGTGCCAAACAAGCATGCGGCCTGCATAATGGTAAGCAAAAATTTTCGAAATGATCCTAGAAAGCTGAAAATTTGGAAGGAAAGGGCCACTGGGTGCCACAGATTCGGAATTGAAAAAAAAATAAAAATAAAAATAAATACATATGTATGTCGTTTTTTTAAATTTTTAATTATTAAACATTTTTTTAAAACAGATAAAAAAGTGTTTTTGACGAATCGTGAAACTTTTTGACCATTTTAGAAAAACCTTGTTTTTTCAAAAAAAATACAAAAATAAAAAAACACTGGCGAATGCCTATCATTTTGACCATTTTAGAAAAAGGTTTTTATTCATTTTTTCGAAAAAATTACGAAAAAAGACATTTTTTGGCGGTTTCTATCATTTTTGACCACTTAAGAAAAATAATCTTTTTAATTTAAAACACGCTAAAATCCACGACGAACACTTCTCACAACTATTCGAACGAAAAGGTAAGCAAATACTGCTCATGCCGGCCGGCTGAGACTCCGAGCGGCCAGCAAGACCGAGAGAGAACGATACGTAAAGTGTTGGGTGAGAGTAGGACAGATGCGTGGCGGTACTGGCGGTGTAGCCAAAATAATACCACGGCACGGCGGTATGAAGGACAAAAACTGAGCAAGTTACGACAAGTACCTATTTCTAACATTTTTAAATTACACCGCCATAAAGTACCTTTTGTACTAAACTGTAGAAACATATTATTCAGCCTTTAATTCGCCTATAACAAAAATAAAGATAGGCAAAGACGTGTCGTAACATATAATTTACTAAATGGAAATACATAATAAAAAAAGCACAATTTTTACACAACATTGAATATCTCCGTAACTAGAAACCCTCATAAGGTACCTTTTCACGTAAGACGTCACATTTGAGAATTACTCTTAATTGGTCAAGATTTGAAGTAAATTTCTAATAACCTTTTTTCTTCAGTTTTCTGTCTTAATACAAGATTTGTCAATAAATAATGTAAATATCGTGCCATACTGTAATTATCAATAATTTTTGCTTATGGCCCGCCATAAGGTACCTTTTCTCAAATGTATGGGAATAATTTGTGATTTTTACGTAACTTCAATCGTTTATAAATAAAAAAATACGACTTGTAGAATAATAATGACACTTTTGAGATACTTGTGTAGACTGATTAAATATAATTTAGAACTCATTATACGAAAATTGTGAATATTATAGGAATGATGAAACATATAATAAAAATGACATTTTAATTAAAATAAAAATATTTCGTTAACAATGTGATTTTATTTCTATCCCAAAATGTGCAGTCTAATATCTCTAACTATATACAATGGTTCAGATTACAATATGTTAAAGAAAGGCCTAAAATTTTTTTTTTTTAATTTCGTTCTCATAAGCGACTTGCTCTAATCAAAGGCTGATTTTTCACGACCTGGAAGTCACATTAATAAAATCATTACTGATTTCCAAAGAAAATTACCTTGAGATACATAATCAATCATCATCTCCATAACTTCCAACGGGAACATACTTAAAATTAGTTTCAAACTTCTTTTGACGATTTCTCAAAAGTGCAATTTTAGCATGTGCAGGTTTGATGTTTTTTTTTAAAAAAAGTATGGGACTTAGGGTCGTGATTCTTTTTGTATTAGATAGCTTATTTAACACAGATTTAGGATCTGTGCTTAACTCAATACCAACCATAAGGTACCTTTTCCCGTGGAACGTCACAAATTATACAGTAGAGGATCCCAGTATAGAACGACCTTCACCGAACTGGTTAATGGATGAAAAGAATTTCATATTAAATTAAATATGTTAATAAATATTGCAAGTGGGTTGCCTAAAAAAAATCAGTCCAGAATATGATTAATTAAAAAATTAAGTTAAATTTGCACCTGGTTGGTATGTGATGCTAATGGAACGAGGTGCAAACTTAGCTCAACCGGTTACTTTCGGTGACTTCATCCTAACTTTCTCATACTAAGCGGTTGAACTAATTTTGCACCTCGTTTCCTTAGCATCACATATCAATCAGGTGCAAATTTAACTTAAATTTTTAATTAATCATATTCTGGACTGAATTTTTTTAGGCAACCCACTTGCAATACATCCATTAACATATTTAATTTAATATAAAATACTTTTCATCTATTAACCAGTTCGGTGAAGGTCGTTCTATACTCGGATCTTAGACTAATACTTTTGGCGTCAAACGCCAAACGAAAAACGTTACACGCTTTTACACGCTGTTACACGAACCATTTTTTTTCTATCTAGATCTGTGTTTTGCTACCCCTAACCCAGCTAAGAGGACTCCAACACTCTAAATACATGCTATTTAAATGGGCATTAAGAAATAATTTTCGAAATTAAATCCCTAAAGTGTTGAAACGAATGATGATTCGTATAAAGATGTCGGTAATCCACGCAAAAGTCACGGTGCGGCGCCTAGTCTAAACATAAACATTGAGTAAATAGTTGACTTCACAACAAGCTAAGTTTAGAACATTCAGATAGCAACAATATCGGCAATTCATGCTCGACTGAAGTTGGCTGCCCAGCGTGTAGGTATTCGGCTCGATTCGGCCGGTCCACTCGAGTAGCTCTGGCTCTACTTTGAAACCGAATGGACGGAGCTTGTTAATTCGAATCTACATTACCATTGGTTGATATTCTTGGTAGCGTAGAATTTTGTTAAAGCGAGTTTTACAATAAGCTAAATAATTGATTGAATCAGGCTATACTTTTCCGGAATCCAGACGCTGGGCTGTCAACATCTCTAGCTTCTCCTGAGGATGCCTCGTAGGGAGGCGAAACACGTGTCGTGTTTTGTATATTTGGTGGTAGTTTGTTATATTTATATGCATGTTATTTTTTATTTTGCATGTGAATGCATTATAACCCTCCTTTGGGCTTCGCCGCAGTTGGTTAAAAAAATACGCATAAAATAACTATAAATATTTTTACTAAAAAAAACCCGACCGCGGTGCACTTTAAAGATGCATAAAATCCGCCATTTTGTTTATTTTAACGAACTTCATACCCAGTGACACTCGCGCCATCAAGACGAATCTAATGATGTATCATTTATCAAAATCGGTTGTCCGTTGAGTAGTTACGAGCGGACACAGGAACGGACATACATACATACATACAGGTCAAACACATAACCCTCCTTTGGGCTTCGCCGCAGTCGGGTAAAAAACCGCATATTATCGTAATATCAACACCACTTAAGTGACCCCGGACACGGTAGGCATATCTTATGTACTTCTAATGGCATGGTACAATATCAGTAACATGGATGTATAAAATAGAAGGATACCGCGCGGTCTAAGACGCGGGTGAAGCCAAGCAATGGCCGCCGAAGTGAGCATGTGTGCATTGACGGCCCAATGGCAGCCGACCGGCCCATTATGCTGGTTGATGTGTGCGTGCGTGCGTACAAAGCGCCGGCGCATTGCCGGCGCATCATGAGTGCTTCACTTATCTGTTCGCGACGCTACGTCCATTTATTTTTAAGGTCCTTGATCAGTAACTTTTCTTCCTACAAAAGATACCTTGCGCGCTTGAATGTGTGCGCGCCGTGTACGAACGCACTACAAGCAAAGTTTTAAACCATTACCTACATTAGAATTAATGTGTATCTGGTCTATGCTGAGTTTAGTGGAAATTTAAGAACGGTTAGAAATTTAATACGAATTACGCTATTACGACCATACAATACAATCATCATCATCTCCCTGCCCTTATCCCACTTTACGTGGGGTCGGCACAACATATTTTTTGCTTCCATTCTCCTCTATCATTCGTCATCTCAGCACTCACTCCTTTCTTTCTCATGTCTTCCTTCACACAATCCATCCATCGCTTTTTTGGCCTACCAACTGCTCTCCGTCCCTTGACATTCATCCCTAACATTACTTTATCTATATGACTTTCATCCCTTCTCATTACGTGCCCATACCAGGCTAATCTACTGCTACGCATCTTTTCCGTCGCCGGTGCCACTTTCAAACTTCCCTTTATATACTCATTTCTAATCAGATCCTCTCTCGTCACTCCACACATCCATCTCACAACCATACAATACAATACAGTTCTTAATTAAGGGCTTTTTTATTTAAAGTGCGTTCTTAACTGACAGTTAGCAGGTCGCCACAGAACTGACGATTAGTGTCAAACTACATACATTTCGTCACGGACTAACAGGTTAGACGGTATTTGAACATAGCTTAAGTTTTGCCTAGCCATAGATTTTAAAATAAAAATGCCCTTAAACTACCTAAACTTACTAAGCCGTCAAATAGTAAATTAAGACATCTAATTCAAACTGACGTCCGTATACATCTTTCAACCAAAATTAACCACGACGCTTCACGACGTTTCGCTAAAATAACCATCAGTTCATAAACCAAAAAAGAAATATCACCCAAGCGTTTCATTCCGACGCATGTTCTGGTTATTATAACCAGGAACCTTATTTTTAATACCGTAAGGGTTATTTTCGAACTTTGCCCGCACTGTGGTTTAATTCCTTGACGTTTGGTGGCTAAAAATTATATGTTCCCGCACAGGAGACATAAAATATATCTTCGTTAGGAACAAAACGATTCATTCACCAAAATAGTCGCTCGTTATGGAGGGGAAAGGCGCGTGGAATTTGGACAAGTGTAATTTACAAGTTTGGTTTGTTCAAATTCATCTTGTTTATTTTTGACAACCATAAATGCTTAAGTTGAAGGATAAACAAAATAGAGCGAAATGTAGTCAATGTCATAAATGATCTGCAATTTATCGAGGCTACAAAACAGATGACACTACACAACACTATTAGATAATTATTATGCAGATAGATATTTTTGATTCCGACTCTATGCAACAGATTACCTACAGAAAATACCTACATTTTTTTGCTAGTCCTAACATAATAAATTTGAAAAAAGAACGTGATTTATAATATAACAAGATTATACGTAATCGTCACCGACTATAAATAGCTGATAACATGCATATGCGTAGAGTCTGTGCGGAAAGAGAATAGGATTTAGATTGGGGGGCGCTGTAATGCTTTTCTACCGTATGTGCCGTATTTTCTGTTCTGTGGCCATACTGGTTAGGTTAGTTCCGTTTTTCGCCACGCCTATTCTCTTTCCGCGCAGACTCTATATGTATGTACCTATACGTATATGTATTTTGAGTATATCGCGTTTAAGTTGGACTAACTAGTAGTTTGCAGTCGACCATTTCCAAAGAACCGGGCCACTTGAATCACCTTAATAACAATATATATTTACGTCACCCTAGGCCGTAAGTAGCACTTTCCAACCACTGCGCAAGAAAAAGAATATCACTTCCTAGCCAAGGGTCGACGAAACAATGTGTACGTACCACGCGTGGTAATAAGGAAAACCCCAGATCGCATATTTATGGTACAAACACCGGTGATCTTCATTCTTTATTATATCGCCCTGGGTACGTTGTGTAGGTACTAATTGCATAGAAAACATTACAGAATCAGAATGATTACAATTTGTACTACCTACAATTCGCCTGTTGACTCGATTTTTTTTCTATCGTAAATCGATTCTACTATTTGTGAGGAACAAATAACTATATGACACCTAATACATTTGTATAAGTATAACAGCCACAAATTGTAATCAAAAGTAGCAGATCGCACTGAACATTGAAAACGCTCTATACAAAACGGAAGGAACTTATGACGTCATCCGTTCCATCGCTGTACTAAGTCTATGTGAAAAAAATTGCATTTTGCCATTTTGAGCACGAAAAAGTGCGTTTAAGCACATAGTTGTCATACATTTATTTTTCCAGTGTTATTTAAGCATTCCGAAATTGAAATTGAATTTTAATTTTAAATTTAATTTTTCTTTAAGACGATAAAAAAAATGTTTTTTTAAACTTTGTGGTCTCATAACTTAATATTTTTTATACATTTTTTGTTTATTTCTTTTGACTATATTATGTTGTAAAATTCAACATTAGTCAACATCGGAATTCGTGATTCAAGTACCTATATTCGGTAGCGTTTGCAGCGCACAAATTATTTCATTAAGCAAGTCCGTTTTACCCCGGCTCGTAGACATACACTAAACTACATTAGGTAGGTATACTGAACTTAACGAGCCTCACCAAGTTTAAACCGTAATCGATCTGCGAATTAATCAAATACCTCGTAATACGTGGAGTGATCTTAAATCGGTTAGTATTGATACGCGTAACGCAGTAATAATGTATGGGGCGACCCTGGCTGCCTGGCGAGATTGCAAAGGGTTATTGCTTTGGGACGGGTAGCAGATTCAATCCTATTCGAGAATGGGATAAGTTTGTAACCATTTTTAAGGAGTACAGTTGCCGGCAACAACTTCATCATCATCATCAGCTCGGTGCAGTTCACTGCTGGACATAAGCCTCTTCCAAGGTACGCCACAGAGCCCGGTCTACTGCTTTATTCAAACTTCTTAACTTTAATATTATAAATGCGGGTCTAACTCTGTTTGTCTATCTATCTGACTAATGCTCTTTCGCGCTTAAACTGGTGAACCGATTTCGATTAAATATGGTGTCGAAATAATTTAAGATCCTGAAGAGGTCAAATGGTAGTAAATATTCCGGATCCGGAATCGATCCATCATGTCTGAGATTCGTGGTCAACATCGGAGTTGCAGCTGGATTCAATGATCTGCCTCCACTGGTTTCTGTCCAGCACGTCTCTTACAACCGTTCACTTAATCAGGTCATTGTTGGTGAACGACCGTGCGATCTTTTGCCTTCGGTTAAAGTATAAAAACAAACAAGTACTCCAACTTCCGCCGTTTAGGAGCGCGCGACACGTATTTACACAGACGCACGATCGCATGTCTGTGTGTGTCGATCCATACTGGACCATTCTTGCGCATTCTTAAATATTTGCTTGAAGTGTGTTCGTATACGGTGCGCAGACATTCAAGCGCGCGATGTAAGAAGAAAAATGCCGTATTATATTATAGGTACTGTGTGTTCAACAACGATCAGTTTTTCTATTAGGTACTTACGGAACTCCAATGGCCCGCTATCGGTTCCGATTACTAGTATACAAACGAGGTTATGATATAAACTGTTCAACTTTGGATTTTAGTTCTTACTATGATTTTTTTGGATTTTAAGAAAACATTAAAGCTTAGTTCCACGATGTACTTGTTCTGCGAACGGTACTCGCGAGCCGTAAGTTACCAGGATGCGTTACCCGGGCTGTAATTAATAATGACTGAGCCCAGTCCTGCGAACACCGTTCAAGCATTAGACCGCTGCTCGATATGGATTCTGACATATGTTATACGGTTGCGGATACGAGTAGTTTAAATTTAATAAAGCCAAAAATAATATTGTATAAGAAAATTACCTTAAAAAATATTTCCTTCCTTAGCAAACTTAATAATAGGGGTTTTTCTCAGAAATCATAATAGCAGCGTTCAGCACGATAGCAGATTTTAGTAAACTTTCAAACACCATACTAGCAAATCCAGGAGATACTGTAAATAGTACATTACTTACCTAGTTCGGTAAAACAAAGAATGTCTCAGATCGCAGGTAATCGACGCCCGAGGCTTTGTTTTTACCGCCCGTGGTAAATGCAAAATTTTACGTCTCCCCCAGGCCATGAAGTGGGGTTTTTCTGCAAACGTAGCGGGCGGTTATTGCCACTTTATGACCAAGTGTGACGTAATAGTACATTACACAACTAGGGTGGTAATACAAAGAGAGCCCGAGATCGCAGGTATTTGTGGCCCAAGCTGCAAGCGAGGGACGTAATTATGCGATCGAGGGCTTTCTTTTTTACCTCCCGTGTTGTGTACATCATTTTGTGTCTACACTTGGCCGGAAAGCGGCGTTTTTCGTACGCCTAGCATGCGGAAAAAGCCACTTTATGGCCAGGTGTGGCATAAAAATCCTAAAATTGCTATAAATGTAGATCCCATGGATCGCATCTTATGATGCGGCTGACGGCTTTAATAAAAAATGCACGAGTAACTATGAAAAGTACCTACTGATATTGCTATACATCATATGCCTATTTTATTGTTTGAAGTGTCCCCTGAATGTACCTCATAGATCCCATAATCAGAACTGAATTTTGATGTAACATAAAATATACCAGCGACTCCTACTTTTTATGAAGTCGGTTAAAAATCATCAGTGGCACAAGCGACACGTACGTATGACAGAAAATTCGCTATACCAAGTTATACCTTACCCAGTTTGAAGAGAGCTCATCCACTTACTTGTACTTACAATAGCATTGTATCTATACAATGCTATTATCTACTTTTGTTCTCGAACCGCCAACCAAATACTTACAAAAAAAAAGGTTAGAAGTACACTGTATGTATATCGAATTTTCAACCTTATTTCTTGTCGAGTAGGTTTGAAATGGAAATGAAATGCAACAAATGTTATGATCGCCATTATTCTGTTAGTGTATTTTGTAGTTTATTGTCCAAAAAAATAAAGTAGAAAAATTATATTAACCTTCCAAGGCGTTTATTATCTTCTTTTACTACAAGCTCATTATCATAATTTGTGGTTAACCACTCAATGGTATTGTACTCTCAAGTAGAAGAGCTCGCTTCAAACTGGGTAAGGTTTACACAAAATGTATCGGACCCTTCGCCCCGTACAATACTTACCGTTGCTCAAGCATCTTTCTAACTTCACAATCGAAAGAAAATTTGAAGATAAAGTAGGCCAAATTGGCTTAAGCTTGCCTTTAACTGACGCCACGCCACTTCTGAATAACTAAGCGTTTTTAGTGTTTTTTAGTGTTACCAGGGTTCATGTTTTGGACGTTATTTTTATCTAAGATCCTTGTACAACATGGAAAAGCAATAAATGAATTATGAATTAATTAAAAAATTTAAAAACTAAATACCTTCTGTTTTAGTACTTCATGTCATGTCCCCCGACATTAACTAATTTTAAAACATAAAAGGCTAATAGATAGGCAGGTAAATATTATATTTTACTTTTTAGAGTTCTTTAGTCAGGGTTTTTTTTTAATTCAAGTTTTTTTCATGCTTTTTGAATGTTATTTATGTACTATAATCCCATTTTATGCCGAAAACGCCTTACATCATTTTGGAAAAGAGCTGATACTCTTCAAACTGCTGGATCGATTTTTACCAAACAAGTTAAGAACACCCGCAGACAGACACACCGACAGACAGACACACAGCAGCCAGACATTGGCATCAAACTTATATCACCCCTCTTTTTGCTTCGGGGGTTAAAAATACGTCTATCCTACTGCTCTAATTGTGCTACCGATAAGTCCCAAATGTAAATTATAAATCCCCCATCGTTAACCACCATTCCCAATACCATTCCAGCACTGGGTCAGTCTATTAATAATCCCCGATATCCCCGCTGGCGACATATGACGCATCAGCATTCAACAGCATTCAATCCTAATGCACCGGCCAGCCCAATCAGACCCCTAATGCGCCATTATCGCCCCCAAGCCTCGAGTTAAACGGCTGAAATGAGAGGTTAATTAAAACTGGACAGCCGATATTCAATTCGGAGTTTCGTATTGTTATCGATTTGGCGTTTTGCGTTGGGAAGGTGATTTTGGAAAACGTTGATTAAAATGAGCGGTTGGTTTATTTAACCGAGCTGAGATAATGATTTTAAGTTTAAATTAGGATTTACTAGCATTGTCCCTCAGCTTTGTCCGCGTTATTCACGCCAGGACTTTACTCTACTTGTATGCCACATTTCACCTCGAACCATTCAATTTTTACCTCGTTATTTAGTAGATAGTAATTTTTTTTTTTGAAACTGACAAACTCGCAACACAACCACTGGGTGGGTGCCGGGGTGCCTGGGGTCGAACCAGGACACCTTGTCCGGTCCACCTCGATATGATCGGGCTAGGTGGGGGCTGAACGCCTGGAGTCGAACCAGGTCGTTTGGCCAGTGCCACCTTGACTTTGCGCTGATTGCTCAGAGTGAGCAGCGGACCAGCGGGAAGGATGACTCGGGTCATCCTGTCCTTATGTGAACTTGTGTATCGAACTAATGGGAGTTTTAGGTGCCGGTTCGCTAAAAACCTAGCCCAGCTAAGAAGACTCCGGCAAGAAACTTAGCTGAGCCCGAGCGAGGTCGGAGTGAGCTGAGCTCGAGCGAGGTCGGAGTGAAGATAGTCAGTCTAACGTATCGTGTCTAACGTATATCTGCGTCCTTACTTACGTATGTAAAACTTACAGGTGTAATTGGCCTAGCATCTTCTTAAACTTACACATTTATATTATTAGTAGGATTATACAATGATTCAGCTGACGTTAATATCAGTAACGTATTTATTCCGCAATTAATCTAGGCATATGGTACAAAGCAGCTATAAATTTTAGAGTCAAACTACCGCATTGAAAGTTACCATGTCGGTGTTTTTATGAGTTATGACGCATAAAAAGTACTTTCCTCATGTGTCCTCCATATCCCAACCGCGAATACTAATAAGCGCGGTATAGATATCAAACAGTGACTAACTGCGGTCAGGTGATTGACAGTACGTATGTTTACAGTTGACTCACGGTAATGGAGGATTCGGGTGGACATGATGCTGGGTAAAGTATAGGACTTTCCAATATTACTCAGCTAAGCTAGCAAACTGGCCACTTTTGTTGCACGTCGGATATGTGTGCATGTCGGATGTGCACAACGCGTCGCGCGACAGATTGATTATGATACTTTAGAATTATGTATATTAAATAGAAAGGGACAGACAGCTAGGTATTATGCGGCAGCTTTGTGCTATAGATACAGAAGTGATATCGAAATTCAAACAAACAGATGTGTCAATGTCAAAATGATCTGTGCTGATGATATAGAAATTGACTGAAATAACATAAAACCGTGTGAAGCTTTGACTAATAAAGTAACGGTCTTATGTGGTTTCAACGCGGGAACGCAGAAAAATAACTTGTCCGGGCAAATCTAGGATTTTGACCAAAAGAGACCCCAAAAGAAACGAAAGGTTAGTTCCAAAATCCCATCAGCCATCATGATGAAAATTCTTTCAAAAATAACTTTTTGAAACCACCTCTCAGACAGCTCGGAGCATACACCCAACACCACACATCGAAGACATCTACTCGTATCCGCTACAAAGTCACAAGCATTAAAACCCGAAAGCAATAGATCTCGGCTCACAATTGGAAGTAACCCGCGGGCCATAAAACGCGTGCACGTAAGGTGTAAGATGCATGCTCATACATATTGCATGATGGAGAAATACTCCGGCTTAGGGAGTGAGCGCACTGGCCGAAACCGGACCGGGAATTTGAAAATGTAATTTTAGGGTGGGACAAAAAGGGAGTCAAAGGCGAAGAAGCCTACAAGGAGAAGACTATTGCGTGTAAAGTTAGACTACTTAACGGTAGATGGCGCTACAAACCTCACTTAAGGCATAGAAAAAGAGGATGCGGCTGTTTAAAAAAAATGATTTGGAGGTTAAGGGTTTCAATGGCACAATAGGTTTAGTGCGCCTGTCTTGGCCAAGAGTTGAAGTTACAAAGAGAGAGAGATAAACACTGATGACATTAAAATATTTAAACATAAATATCCTGGAGTACGTTATTGAGTGCCAAATGGATAACTGAAAGGAAAAGTGCTTACCCAATACATATCCGTATGGCAGATTACGTTTTTTTAAGCTTACCGTACCTGTACTTACATGGTTTCGAGGTATGTTTGTTAAGGCAACGAGCATACGAGTCACCTGATTAAAATCGGAAGGGACTAGTGTCAGTCAGCGCGTTGTTGAGTCACGCGCTGTCGTTCAGGTCCGATCACCGGACGGAACGCACTGGAACCAACCGTCTCTCCCTATCCCATAACGCGTGCTCTTTCTAGACGCTGGCCAAGTCCCCCTCGCGGGGCTCAAGGCCGCGCGACAAAAGCGCGGAGTAAGTCACTCTTGCTAGTGTGCAAGCGGCTTAACGATGTGACGCACAATAGAAACGCATCCGGTCATATTTCGACCGGCATTAAGACTTATTGCCGCATTTTTATTCATGGGACAATTTTGGAAATCCTCGGACTTGGCTTTTAAGGGGTTAGTCCACCCTTCCGGGGTCGATGAACTCATGATGGTGGTCATATTGTTGTGGACTATAGGCGACGTTTTATTATAGTGCCAGAAATGCGCAGGATGTCAATAAAAAAGTTATTTCACGATGTTCAAAACACGTCGCATGTCCATACAAAATGACCTACGCAATGAAAATACAGTGTTATAAATACCTACACCATTTTTTTAAATATTTCAGACACTAAACGTAGCAAAATAGTCTACATTCAATGTTATGCTCATTTCTAGAAAAATAACATTTTAAATTTTATTAACTTTGCACAAAAAAGAATTGTCCAAGACATGTTGTTTATTTACCATGTTTAAAATGTAACTTTAGTAAAAGAATAATATTAACTAACCTATTTTTATTGTAATGTGACTACAAACAACATTATTAAGACGTTATAAGAGGATAGGGATAGCGACCGCAAAAATAAATAAATAGACAATATTCACATTTCGTTCAAGAATTAAGATTTCCGTTTTAACGAAAGCATATCAATTATAGAAATATACTTCGTATGCATTGTTTTCTTTCACGTCCTCTCGTGACTCCACGATTGACAAACGACATCCTTTGTCAATTGAATCCTAATGAGATCATGTTAAACAAACCGACTAACTTTCCATTATTCTATGTTGAATTATCGGTCAAACGGTAATGCTTAGTAATTTACCTTTAGGAGAAAAATGTCGTTAGTAACCATGGAACTAATAGGGACTTGTGATATTTTTCCTTTACGTCGTTGTAAGCGCTTAGTAGAAGCATAGCATTTGTCTATAGAGCTAGTATTGATTTGACGTTCTTCTTCCGAATGTGGTTAATTTAGAACCTGAACACGCATGAATAGGTACGCAAAAGACGTGAGTCATTGCAAATAATGTAATGTGAAATAGCATAGTTAAAATTATCTCACCTAGTGACCGCAAGACCGCCACATCTCAAAAATATTGTTGATTACTGGTACGTACTAAGTACGTGACAGTAATCAACAATAATCTAAAAAAAAATTGAGATGTGGACGTATTGCAGTTACTCGTACTAGGCGCCTGTGTCGTCTGGACCTGACACAAATAAGTTATGATTCTTTATGAAAAAAGTGAATAGACTGCTACTGAATTCTAGCTACATCTTCGGCCTCGTATTCAGTGGCTTACTATTAGGCGTTACCGAGGCCAAATAGGATAGAATAAAAAATGCAATACAGTTGAATAATTATTACAAAAATATCGCTTTGCTAATACGCGATATGATAACGTCTTAGTCAATTAGTGCGATCCCGTTATAGGTACTAACTTGCGTATTTTATCAGGAATTCACATGCAAAATAAATAAACATGCAAATAAATATATCAAACCACCACCTGGGCCCCGTTTCACGAAACTACGAATTTACAAGTCCAAACTAGCAACATTGGCCAAACAACCAATGGCGTTGCTGTATTTGACCAATGTTGCAAGTGTAGACTTGTATAATTGTAACTTGTAGCTTCGTGAAACGAGGCCCAAAAATACAAAACTCGACACGTGTTTCGCCTATCTACGAAGCATTATCAGGAGATGCTGGAGATGTCGACAGTCCTGCGTCCGTTCATGGAAACTAGGGCTCCCGCTATCCGTGTTACACGTCGAAACGGATATCCGTGTTCTTAAGACCGGCGGTACTAAGAACCCGGATTACACGAACCCGCCGGGTACCGGAAACGTTTCTCAGAAACGTTTCTTCGTGTTCACGGGTTGTCCGTGTCCGACGGGTACACGTGTATTTAAAACCGGCCCGAACGGGTACGAACCGAAACAGTTGGACTCAAGGCACCATGATCTACTATTTAATGCTGACTTCAAGTTCAGATGAACTCTTTTGGCGTACGAATGTTTAATAATATGTAGTTTGTAACTGTGTTGGAAAATCATATTTAGCCAACTACTCAAAATATGTTTTTTATAATTATGAATCGAAGTAGGCATCGCTATTCTACATTGTCTGCTGTTTTTTATTCTAAATCTGCTCGTACCTAGTTTAGAAACTTTATTCTGATGTTCTAGTTTTGATTTTATAAAATTAAAAACTATTGCCTATCCTAAGTCTATTAATTAAAAACAACATTTTATTTATAATGATATATCAGATATGTGACGAATATGGTTTGCAGATATACTAAAATATCAATTAAAAATAACAGTTTAGAATATAATTATGAATTACTTCGCAAAAACAACAAACATCTGCCAATGGCGCAAAAAGATAAACGTAAGCGTCATTATCAAGTGATCGTTCACAACTGGATTTCACCCGAGAACCACAAAAGTCCATGTTACCTTACTTAACTTGCGATAACATTGCTAATTTCTCTAACAAAGATCCTAAAATTGCTAATCATTCAAGTTTACTTGAGTGGCTTTAACAATAGCGTTCAGGTAATAAAAGTGAACGCCAAACGCCCTTTTGTTCGCGCGTAACAAAGAAATATGTGCCCAAACCATCATCACAAGTATGACTACCAATTATAAGCTTTATGTCGTAGCAATAAGGTTAAAACGTATGCACAAAAAATTGCAACAAATAAATAATACTAGCTGTGAACCCGGCTTCGCCCGGGAAAAATGTAAAAAATCACAAACCCCCGTTTTACTTCCTTAGAAATATTTTCTTATTTTTAACAGACATTACAAAAAGGAGGATGTTGAACTGATGGCTGAGTTCCAAACATTAAAATAATGTTGAAGTCGTTTTTGGTTTAAATTATCCAAATTAAATTATTGTTGTTACACTATATTTCCCGTTAGTGAGCACAGCTCTCCCCTTTAAATTAGAATCGCCCCGGTCCAGAGGCGGCGTTAGACGTAGGCGACGTGGGCCACCGCCAACGCCACGCGGTCCAAGGGCCCTCGCGCCTCGACGGCAGCACAGCAAAAAGAGCTTCGTCACCAGTTAATAATACCATTAACCGTCTTCATGGAACAGCAAAGGGCCTCGCGAAATATCTTTTGTCCACAGCAAATTTAGATCTTGCTGCGCCACTGTCCCGGTCCCGGGCAAACTCTGGCCGGGACCCGGCGGAAGAAATACATCTGAATCATCTCACTATCTTCGCCGCGGCCGGCCCCATCCTCGTCATCCAATTTGTGGCAGCCACTTAGCGTCAGTTTAGTCAACCTATGTGTGTGGCAGATGTGGCTAGCCCGGGCACAGTCCATCTTCAACCTGGCGGGTTTGGACCCTGCATCAGCAACGCGGTTTTGTATGCGCAGTGTGGTGTTCCAGACCCGGTCAGTTCGTGTCACTCCTCTTTCAATTTAGACCTTCTTCAAAAAGTATAGAATCATCTTATGGAGTTTATGTTTAGTTTATTTTATGGAACGGTTCCTGTGTATGTAGAAGTGCCCGCGAGAGGTAAAAATTAAGATGGCGCTACTATCACAGGTGGGTAAATGTTGCAGCAAAGCGCCAAAAATTATTTGACTTTTGTTAATTCATTAGTGAAAATTGTTAATTTAATAAAAAAACATGTGACCTACATACTTAACTGATTCCCCGTATAAGATAGTTATCCTTACCTCTATCCTCTATATTATGGGGGTAAAATTAACTTCCATCCACTATTTTGCCCTCAATAGAAAAGGAATTTTCGAAAGAATTAGTATATATTTGAACATTCCCACCTCCAAGACAAAATAAAAAAACATTAGGGAATATGCATAATATTTCTTGTTTACTTTAACGAAAGCTCTTTCATATAAGAAACAGGAGGCAAAAAGTATTTTTCGAATAAGTATAAAAATAACCAAGATACCATCAAAGATTCAAAAAATCAAAAAACGTACTATAACATCATAGTCCATGTCTTACCAACAGGTGAGATAAAAGTTAAAAAATTAAACTTAAAAAGCTACAATACCGAGTTTCGCTCAAGTCACCACTTCAGAAGGATTAAATACAAAAGTGCATCAAAACTGCCTATTCCTTGTTTTTTAAGCTTAGAATTTTAACTGTCATTTTCGCCTGACGTTGGTTCGTTTTCATTGAGCAATGAGACAATATAATTGAGCAATTTTCACTTATGTCAGTAATTTATTAGGTATGTTTTAAAAAATAAAGCAAGATGCATAATATTTTCCTGTTAAAAGATCGTTTTCTTTGAAATAATATTCGTAAGGATATCGCACGATTTTTCTAATTAAAAAACACCGTAAACTTACGTCGCGGTCAAAGTCACACGTTACGCGCGCTTCCTTAAACTATATCAGTTTCCGAACGCAGCAAAGAAACATGGCCGACTGTTTTTGGCGTTATTCGTATTATTTTACATCTTTATACGCTTATTTCTCCGTTATACGAATTTTGCGGATATAAGTTGTCGATTCGAAAGTGTTATTTTTTTACGCTTTAATTTTTGAGATGCTTTTCGTTCAGGTCTACCGTAGGGCCCGGCTAAATTATTAATATAGATAAGTAAATGTTCTCTATTTATTTGGAGCCGCTACGCACTAAATCTGGCAACTGTTATTGGTTATTTCACATTTTAAGGACATTTGTTGATGTTACTTGTTAATCACATATTAACATTTATTTTTTGATTTTAAATTGTGTTAGGATTGATTAAAGCCTTTTACATAACAAGTAACATAATAAACAAAAACCCGGTCAAGTGCGAGTCGAACGCGCGCACAAAGGGTTCCGTACCATTTCAGTTTTTGTTGTTATAGCGGCAATAGAAATACATCGTCTGTTAAAATTTTAACTGTCTAGCTATCACGGTTCAGGAGATACAGCCTAGGGACAGACAGACAGACAGACAGTGTACTCTTAGTATAAAATTAAATTATAATAGGGTCTCGTTTTTACCCTAAAAAGTGCTAGTATTTGAACTTTGAAGTCTTATATAAAAATGTCTACCTACTCGTATTCTATGCAAAAACTACCTGCTCTTAAAAGGCCGAACCCTTAGCCCAATAAATTGTTTATTGACTTTCGGCTTTACATATATACTTACACCACGGAATAAGATATGCTCGAAACTTATAAATATTGTGTCTATTAATGTTTAGCTCATCCCACAAATCGTACCTTCGCTACTCGTTAAGGACGGATCCGGAGACACGGGTAAATAAGATCCGTTTCTACGGGTACCCGTGTACCCGTGGAAACGGATCTTAATTACACGTTTCCTAATTACCCGTGTGGAACGGGCCAGAAAACCGTGTCCGTGTTACTCATAAACGGGTAATAGAAACGTTTACACGAAACCCGGACACGAGCGCGAGCCCTATTGGAAACAAACAACGAACGGACAACCGACCACCCCCACAACTATCACATGAAAATGTTTTAATTTTGAGGTGTGCAAAAAACATGTACGGGATTTAAGATTCGATAGCAAAAGTAAGAAAACCACACGGTTGACGGTACCAACTTTATTTGACAACTAGGTAAAACAAAAGATGTAAAATTAAACAAAAAAGTAAACATAGACAATATACAGGCTGGCTCTAATGATGGGGCTTTAAATATAAAGTTCGATTCTTTTCGCTAAACTGATATACTTTTGTTTTGCAATATCTTCAAATAACTTAAATTAAGATACCTAGTTATTCATTTTCAATGTTAATTTCTGAAAGCAGTGAAATCTCACTTTTTGTTTGTTTTTATGAAAAAAAAAAATTGAATTTGGCGTGTTTTTAAAAAGTTGTAAAACTAAAGTAGCTCGGATTAAGGAGTAGAAACGACCCTTTCATGTAAATCCCCGTTAGAAGCAACCTGTATAAAACCTCGACAAGTTCATTAATGCAACAAACAAAACTGAGCATTTTACTAAGAACAACTGAGACACATAAAACTTACTGAGAGAATATAAACATGTGTATAATTTACCCGCATTAAAAACTAATAAAGGAACGTCATGTTTCCTCCATATAAAGTGAGAACACCAAGTTCATATAATCGCAATAAAATACCGTAACAGTTTTCAAACATGAGGTATGCCTGAAAAGCGCAGAATCTATCGTTCATCGCCACACACCAGGTCGTTGACCCGTAAATAAAAACATCCTCAGATCACTCGAGCAAATTGCGCGGTCGGGCACTGCTCATGATAGATGCCCCCGTGGTGAGGGATAGGCAATTAGGGCATAATTACCCGAGATCGATGCCCGTGTCACCCTTTGGTTTGGAGATGTCATTCGGAAGCTTATTACGTGTAAACTGGATTCTCGAAGATCGATGATGGTGAATTTTTGGCTTAATTCTGACGTTTAGGTTGAAGTCACTTACCTACATAAAGGGGTTCACCGAAAACATAATTTCTATGTCCGGGCCGCTTTAAAAAAAAAACAATGTAGCTTTTTCAGAATATTACATTTTGAGGTTTTTCTGGCTCAGAATCGTTAGTACTTTCGAAACTTTATAAGTAATAAAATTTCTCCCAAGTTTAGTATTCCATTACGTCACCTTTTTGTACCGATGTTAGCACCAATCTCACCTGTTGGTAAGTGATGATGAAGCCGACAATAGCCGATAGCCTTATCACTCTCAACTTAAAAATATCTAGTTATACCTATTGTTTGTTGAAAAGGTATGCTAGAAGACAGTCCCACTCTCTAATCGTTCTAATAAGGAATGTAGAAACAAATCGCTCTGTGTAATTAGTGGCAAATCAACCAACCACATAAGGGTGGAACCCAAATCCACGCCTAGTCCCGTAGTGACAGAATGGAGAAGGTGGAACCAGTGCAAGCAATCCCGCCGCAAACTCTCCGAAATGTATCCTGACATGTATTGTATTTGTCAACACCTAATACATGTAAGTAGGTATATTTATAATAGTTCAGTCAGTCAACTTAAAAGAAGAAATTAATAACTTAACAGCTTTGTTAATTTCTTTGCATACATAGTTATCTTTATAAATACTATTTTCATTATTTAACTGCTGCAAAAAAATAATCGAAAAAGTTCTATGAAAAGAGACGACAATTGAGGACGTTTTATTATTCTGAATTGTTTAAAACAGCGTCAAATAACACTGGCCGTCAAAAAACACTTGGTCTAAAAAAATAAAACAATTCGTAAATGGAACAGAACGTAACGGGTGCGTTCGATATTCAAATTAATTGACATCGCAAATTGGCCGTTGACGGTTGACCGGCTGGCGTTATTAGGGCGAAACGGAAAATATTTTCTTTTTAACCAATTTCCGAAAAAGGACGGTTGTATGTTTCTTATACGATGACTCGAAGAACTATTTGGAATTTTTTATTAGTCCTTTTTTTGGTTTGAAAGGTCCTACGAAGCATTAGCACTACAACACAGTCATGATCGAGGAAATCGAGAGAACTTTGTAATATTACAGTGAGTTGGTTATTTATTGTCGAGGACTGAGGGTGCAGCGATTCGATGAAGTTACCTAACGAAACGCTTTTACTTGCTCTTATTACTTGAATCATGTAAAAAAAAAACTCTTAGCCTGTTGTGAAGAAGACCCTAAATTAGTTTTTATTTACATGTATTATTTAGCGAAGCGAAAAATGGCAAAAGGCTCATTCTTGAAAATTATCATTCTCCTGTGCACTCATACTGGCGAATATTTTGAAGACCACACCACTTTAGAATGGCATTTTTGGTTTTGGTGTAGGTTTCATTTCGACCTATTTTCAGTTATTTCAATACCTACAGTATTTTATTATACAAACCGTTTTATCTATTTGCTTTTTGAAAATTGATTTCAAATACACATTGATTAAATATTTTAATTAAAATGTAGTACTATTTGACTTTGTACAATACGAGTATAGTAAACAGTTTTTTAATTATATATAATATCTGAACAGCAAAAAACTTCAATAATATTATAATGTAAATTTTTATTTATCACTTCAATGGCCATTATTTATTTGTCTCTATTTTATTCCTGGCTGTGCTGTAAATATTTATGTTTCATTTATATTGTATATATAGGTTTATGTATTTATTTATATACCTATTATGTCTTATACACCATTTATTCCTCACCACGTTTTCATTTATTTCTTGTTAATTTTGCATCGACTCCGCTTCACAAAGATTCATATTCATATTCATTTATTGCATTCACATTTTACATATTATCCTTACATACTAATTTACATAAGAAAAAAATAGTAACATATAAAACACCCTGAAGGGCATTGCAAAGATTTGAATAGAGGCAGTCCGAGGTTTTTTTTTTTATTTTATATCATTATGCATTCTGGTCATTTAGGAATTCTTGTAAAGTATAGTAGCTTTTGTTTTGGAGGAAATCTTTTAACAATTTTTTAAATACTTTTTCCTTTTTTTCTGTTTTAATGTTGTCAGGAATTTGGTTGTAAATTTTTATTGACATAACATTTGGGCTTGTTCTATGCATCTTTAGTTTGGAATTAGTGTTTAATGCTAGATTATTTTTAAATCTCGTTTCATAGCGCCGTGGTTGGTCTACTAATTTTTGTGAACAGATGTGGTTGTTTGCGTACAAATATGCATGTTTCATAGATGTAGATGGATGTAAGCGTCAATATTCCATATTGTATATGTCGGAGAATGAGCCAGCTGGGCCGTGGGATGGCCGTGCGAGAGAGCCATAGAAACATAACACACACGTTTGTTGCGGTGGGATGACCGTATCGAGGATCGAATGAAACGTCAAGCGATGTCATCTGTCAAAACATCGCTTGGGGGTGGTCTGTGCTTGGTCGTGGACGGGTAGTGATTGAATTGTCAAGGATGACAGAAGTCTCGAAAACGTCAAGTGGAAAGTAAATACGCGAGCAGCCGAGTGACAGGGGATTCGGCATTCAGCATTCGGCGTTGGACGTTCGGGGTTTCGGAGATCAGAGCTCATGTTGGCCAGACGCAAGCACAGAACTCTCCGCGTTTCGTAATCCGTTTACATCTCGCGAGTGCCAGTTTATTTATTCTGTTTGATTGTGGAAATTGATTAAAGAACTATTGTGTGATACATCTGCGTGTTCATTTTTGAAAACTAACGAAGTCAAGATGGCTGTTGATAACGAACCAGGCCCAGGGCCATCCACCCTCCCCCACACAGCTTCTGACATCAGAAGTGGGATATTATCAGCGCCCACAGGATGTGCATGATGCGAATATGTGAAATGTGATTATGGACCAACAAAACAAAAATTTACTCGCATTATTGGAAGTGGCCAAACCAACACCTATTGCCTACGATATTGGAGCTGTTTCAGTGTTTGAGGCCTTTCACATGTAATGTATCTTCGTCAATATCCAGTGAAGGGCAGTTATTAGATTTTGTGTCTAGCGAATTAGACATGCTTTGCAAATGCTTGAATCGAATGTAAGTCAATGATAATCAACCGAACGGATGCATTTACTGCGTGTAGAATCACTGTGGCAAAATTAAAAACAGTTTTACTAGAAAAGAAGAAATGGTCCTACCTTCAAGGCAAGTCTTATAACGGCAGCAAAGCACTCCAAGAATCCAACACTGCCAGCTTTGTTCATTTACAATCAGCGTGAAAAACATAGCCACAACACTATTGATTGTGATCTCCGAAAATAAGAGGCACTTGCACTGCACAACAGTCAATACCGTGAAATATAGTCACAACAGTCACAAATGAAGAATTCGTCAAGAAAGCGCAACTTTCAAGCAACAAGACATTCATCATTTAATGTCGCGGCAACAAAAAAAGATTTGTCGTTTCTGGAATAAAATACCAGCTACGTGTATACAACTACGAGGTGCCAAGGATGACACGAGCGCGACCGGTAGTAGTGCTTCAGGCGCGGCGCGGTACAACTGCAATGGCTCGTTGATATCCGCGATGTTTACGGAACGTGTGGAAATCTTATGTGATCTGGTGAGTCGTATGCATTTTACTACGATTCTTGACCCGAGTATTTTCTTACAAAGCGAAACTTTACTTCTTAATTGACAAAGAAACTTTACAGTTTAACATTTAAGATTAAGAATGAAAAATTAGCAGTAACAAACAAGTTTACGAAGTGGTTTATGACAGTCACTTATTTTTACGTTCTACCCGGCAATTGTTCGAATTACAATATTGTAACTGTTCGAGCTGTTCTGGATATAGTTTTGTCCGTTCATAAAACCGAATCAAAATTACTTTTCTCGTAAGGAAAATAAATGTCAACAGCAACTGTTGTTTTGAACTACCTTTAAATTTAAAGATTATTAAATTCCTAGTTACACATTGGTGTTTGGAAGTAGAGTAAAGATTCCTGACGTGAGAAAAAGTGTGGTTCGAGATATTGAAAAGATTACGATGATAATATGGCGTGTTCTGTATGACGTGACGTACAAAAGACTGACACAATTTAAAGTTTCGGACGTCGGGAGGTACCTTGTCGGGCCCGAGCACGTCAAACCAGCACTAATCATAGTGTGGTTGTTTAATCAGCGTGGTCACTAGATAAATGACAGTCAGTTTTATTAATTTTGTCTAGCTTTTGGAACTGAAAGGTCACTAAGTAATTAAGGACAGTTTTGATGACAATAGTCTGAATAGTGATTTTTTTTAATGTTGTAGCATTAAGATAGTTTGGATAATAGTTGCAAGTAGGTACATAAAATCAGTGGTACGTAGATAGTTCAGAAATTCTTCTTCATGTCGTTCCCGGCTATTGTTTATGTTGTGAAGTTACAGTTAAGCGAGAAGTCTTAAAACTAAGGTTTCAAGTTACTATTACTATGAACTCGCTCATACCATTTTGGGACAATGCTTTGTTCAAGTGCTTAGTATGGTCAAATGGTCATAAGTGGCCTTAATAACGATTGGTGGAATGATACCTATTCGTTCTTTTTGCGAAATAAATAGTGAAGATTATAAGAGAAAAATATAGACGAGTTACTGGATGAGTAGCTAAATGCCTGATCATCAAGTCTTGTGTGATTTTAATGTGGGGTCTGAAGAAATTGAGAAATTAATATGAAGCGCTCAACTTCATAGACTAGGGTTACTACTTACTAGCGTCGATATGTCTAGTAACTAACACCGTTGTAACGGTGTGATAAGTCGTTGTAGCAGCTGGATTCCTTGTGTCGAAGCACAAATGGATTATGATAGGGAGAGAGTCGTAGTAGCGACAACATACTCACATGGTTACCCTTGTTTTCGTAAGAGCGTTAACGAGATGAGTCGTAGTAGCGACAACATACTCACATGGTTACCCTTGTTTTCGTAAGAGCGTTAACAAGATGAGTCGTAGTAGCGACGACATGCTCACATGGTTACCCTTATTTTCGTTGAAACGAAAATAAGATGAGCCGTTGGAGCGGCGCCATTTCGTGTTAATTAAATTGATTTAAGATAATCATACGGTAGTTATGTCAAAGTATAAAGACAACCAAGTAGTACGACTTCGGCCGTTTAGGAGCGCGCGACACATATTTACACAGACGCACGACGCGCGTCTGTGTGAGTGAACGCCATACTGTGGCATGCTCGCGCATGCTTAAATCCTTGCATGTGGTGCGTCCGTACACGGCGCGCACACATGCGCGCTCCCGATGTACCTTTTGTAGGAAGAAAACCGTATACCGTGGTTATGTGTTGAGATTGTGATGATGTGTGTAGTTTTCGTGAGCACCAACAGAATAAAGTTCAAGTGTAATTATTTTGAGTTGAGGGTTTCAATACACATTGTCGCAAATTCGTCAGTGTCTATAGTCAGAATAGCCGGACAAAGGAGGTATTTTCCAGGACGTTTCAAATTTTGTTAACTTTCGTCTAGAGTCGCAATGATCATTGCGTGCATTGGTTTTACAGCAAGTAACCACTGGGTTGGTTGTAAGGCTACCGTGATAGCCGGATAAAAAAAGGGCACAATTTCCGAGGCGTTTTTGAAAATTTGATTTGTTTTAGTGGATACATGAACTCTAGCTAATATTACATTTTGATTTGACACTCGTATAAAGTAAAGGAACACCCTTTTCTTAGTAGTTGACTTTACGGCACTATAAAGTTTACGTTGACGTTCTATGTTAATGAATAATAACGTTGTCTACCAGTGTTTATTGGTCAGGGATGCCCGAGTGGTAACAAATACTACTGCTGGTTTATTTTCTTTTTAGATGCACACGACTAAATCCATATCAAAGGAGTTAAACATCACGCAACGGCTGTCAGCTTTTTGCACGCGACGGGCTATTACGCGAAAAATTGTTCAAGACCAAGCGGTACCGAGAAGAGCGCCAGCAGCGCAACGCGGTCGGCTCAGGAGAAACGCGTCAAAGTTCGCGTTCTCAATACGCCTTCAGGGATATTTCGATAAGCCGGTGAGCAGTTTCATTGTACATTCGATGTTGGAGCCAAGTGCTCGTTGAATAGAGAGTTTGTAGCTAGTAAATTTAGCGGTAAAACGTGGTAACAAGAATTTGAAGGATCATTTACCACAGCTGTAAGTGAGATGCTTATTGTGTTAGTTGTGTCACTCGATATAGGTGACATGAGCTATTGTTGTTCGATTTAGGTGATAATAGGGACCATTGAGGTATCGCCACTCGAGGGAGTTGGTATGGTTATAGTCACTCGAGGGAGTTGACAAGGTTATCGTCACTCAAGGGAGATGGCATGAACTTTTGTCACTCAATTTAGGTGATAATAGCGACTATTGTCACTCCAGGGAGATGGCATGGTTATCGTTACTCGGGGGAAGTTGGCAAGGTTACCGTCACTCAAGGGAGATGGCATGAGCTTTAATCATATCGTGATAATAGCGACTATCGAGGTAATTCCGTCATTCACAAAGTAAATTATTATTGGCCTGTGACCTAAGATTAGTACCGAAAACGTGATGGACTATAATAATTACGGCATTGAGGTTTACCGGATTAAAAAAAAATATGACGTACTGTGATGGATTCTGTTCTTAATGGAAAAGAAACTAGAAGTTTAACTGTTGGTTTCTTTGAATCAGGATTGGCCGAGGCTATTAGAGAATGGATGATCTCGTGGATGCCTTTTTTCAGATACTACACACGAGGACGTGTGACGTGTCATGATGGCCGTGTCGGAGAATGAGCCAGCTGGGCCGTGGGATGGCCGTGCGAGAGAGCCATAGAAACATAACACACACGTTGCCGTGTGTTGCGGTGGGATGACCGTATCGAGGATCGAATGAAACGTCAAGCGATGTCATCTGTCAAAACATCGCTTGGGGGTGGTCTGTGCTTGGTCGTGGACGGGTAGTGATTGAATTGTCAAGGATGACAGAAGTCTCGAAAACGTCAAGTGGAAAGTAAATACGCGAGCAGCCGAGTGACAGGGGATTCGGCATTCAGCATTCGGCGTTGGACGTTCGGGGTTTCGGAGATCAGAGCTCATGTTGGCCAGACGCAAGCACAGAACTCTCCGCGTTTCGTAATCCGTTTACATCTCGCGAGTGCCAGTTTATTTATTCTGTTTGATTGTGGAAATTGATTAAAGAACTATTGTGTGATACATCTGCGTGTTCATTTTTGAAAACTAACGAAGTCAAGATGGCTGTTGATAACGAACCAGGCCCAGGGCCATCCACCCTCCCCCACACAGCTTCTGACATATAAAATAAGGTTTGCAGCTATCAGGGCTTTTGGTGTTGGACAGTATTCGAATGCACTTTTTTTGTGAAATAAATAAATCGTTAGCATCTGTGCTGTTCCCCAGTGAATTACACCGTATTTTAACCATGAATAGGCGTATGAATAGGCATATAGGCATGTTTTTAGGTTTGTGCACTTTTTTAGTTCTCTTAGGGCGTATATGAATTGTGAAAGTTTATTTTTTACTTTTTCTACATGGGCTTTCCAGTTAATGTTTGAATCGATTTCTAAGCCGAGAAGTGTAAAGGTATTTACACACTCTATTTCGGTGCCCTTGAATGTTAAGTTAATGTTTAAAGGGGCTTTTTGATAAGGTCTGAATTGCATTATTTTCGTTTTTTGTAAATTTATTTCTAAATTATGATCTTCTAGCCAGCCAGTGATTTTATTCAGTGAGTTTTTCAGGTCATTATTTAAGCTGTTATTATTGTAGCATGGAGTTAATAGCAAGATATCATCTGCAAATAGTACACACGATTCCTGGATGATTTTTGGCAGATCATTAATGTATATTAAAAATAATATACATGAGAGTGCTCCTCCTTGAGGAATTGAGTTTTTCATGGGTAGTGGAGTTGATTTTAAGTTAGTAATTTTCCCAGATTGAAGGTCGGTATGTTGTATTTCCACATATTGTAAGCGGTTTTGTAGGTACGAAACAAACCACTTGTGGGCCTCACCCCTTACCCCTATCCCGTATAATTTGTCGAGTAGTATATGGTGTTGGACCTTATCGTATGCTTTGGACATATCAAGAAGTACACCGATTGCGTATTTTTTTTCGTTAAGTATGTCCAGTACTTCTTGCATATACTTATATGGATTTCCACTTAATTCGGTTGGAAGCCACCTGCATCCACCGTGAGCCAGCAGCCTTAACCAGATCATCTGTCCATCTTGTTGGTGGACGTCCGACGCTGCGCTTGCCGATTCGTGGTCTCCATTCGAGAACCTTTCGGCCCCATCGGCCATCTGTTCTACGTGCTATATGCCCTGCCCATTGCCACTTCAACAAGCTTATCCGTTAAAAACTAAATTAATTAAGTGGAAATCTATGAGGGAGGCCTATGTCCAGCAGTGGACGTCCTATGGCTGAAATGATGATGATGATGATGATGATGATGATACTTATATGTGGCTAGGATAGTGGACCTATCTTTCCTAAACCCGTTTTGTGCTTCGTGAAAAACATTATATTTCTCGCAGTACGAGTATAGCCGCTTGCACATTGCTATCTCAAATATTTTCGACGATGTTGGTACCTAAGCGATAGGTCGATAGTTTCCCGGGTCTGTTTTTTTACCTTTTTAGGGTTCCGTAGCCAAAATGGCTAAAAAGGAACCATTACAGTTTCGTCATGTCCGTCCGTCCGTCCGTCCGTCCGTATGTCACAGGCATTTTACTCAAAAACTACAAGACCTATACTGATGAAATTTGGAATATAGATGTCTTGTAGATGCCGCAACTAAGTTTGGTAGTTAAATAATAAAAATAAAAAAATCTAGGGGGGGCACTCCATACATGTAACAGAAGTTAAAAAAATGTTTTTTCACAAAATGTCAACGTGTGGTACATAGTTCGACAGCTCTTTTGAAAACATTTTAAGGTTCTTAAGTAATGTTTTTGATTAAGTAAATACCTTTGGAAATAATCACTCCGAGAGTTGTGAAAATTGTGTCCCCGCCCCCTCTATCTTCTAAACCGTGTGTCCGAAAAATATAAAAAAAATTACAAAGATAACGCTCAATTAATACTTTCAACGAAAATTATTTTCCACAAGATCGGATTAACCGTTTTTGAGTTATTGCCGATAAACTGCGCTTCTCAACAAAAGGACGTAATTGCTATGAAGATACGCTCTTTTGTTGTTGTACTTTTTTTACATCATATTTTTTACCTTATAGTTACGGCTATGGAACCCTACACTGAGCATGGTCCGACATGCTCTTGGCCAGTTTTTTTGTGTATATGTTTTATTATGGAGATTTTTAGCTGGTCAGGGAAGGTTCCCTGCGAGAAGGATTGGTTGATGAGTATACAGTATGGTATAGTTAGCTCGTCCGCACACGATTGTCTGGAAGAGATCGCTCTTTAGCGATAAGACCACCTATAGTTTACCTTTTTAGGGTTCCGTAGCCAAAATGGCAAAAACGGAACCCTTATAGTTTCGTCATGTCCGTCCGTCTGTCTGTCTGTCTGTCTGTCTGTCTGTCTGTCTGTCTGTCCGTATGTCACAGGCATTTTACTCAGAAACTACATGATGGATATTGATGAAATTTGGAATATAGGTGTCTTTTATGAGCCGCTACTTAGTTTGATATATAAATAATTAAAATAAATGTTTTTAGGGGGGGCACTCCATACATGTTAAAGACAGTAAAAAAATTTTTTTTCAGCAAATATCAACGTGTGGTACATAGTTCGACAGCTCTTTAAAAAACAGTATAAGGTTCCTAAGTAATGTTTTTGATTAAGTGAATGTATTTGGAAATAATCGCTCTGAAAGTTGTGTCCCCCCCCTCTATTTTCTAAACCGTGCGTCCGAAAAATATGAAAAAAATCACGAAGGTAACGCTTAATTAATACTTTCAACGAAAATTATTTTCAACAAGATCGAATGTACCGTTTTTGAGTTATTGCCGATAAACTGCGCTTCTCAACAAAAGGACGTAATTGCTATGAAGATACGCTCTTTTGTTGTTGTACTTTTTTTACATCGTATTTTTTACCTTATAGTTACGTTACGGCTATGGAACCCTACACTGAGCATGGTCCGACATGCTCTTGGCCAGTTATTTTTGTATAAGTTTGCGTTTTAATTTATCTTTTGGTGTGCAATAAAGTATGTTTGTATTGTATAATATCAAGCAACATTAGATAGGTGGTGGTTTAATAGGACATTACACAACTAGGGTGGTAATACAAAGAAAGGTCGAGATCGCAGTAGTTTGCGGCCCGAGCTGCAAGCGAGGGACGTAAATATGCGATCGAGGGCTTTCTTTATTACCTCCCGTGTTGTGTAGATCATTTTATGTCTACGCTTGGCCAGAAAGCGGCTTTTTCCGTACGCGCAGCGTGCGGAAATAGCCACTTTATGGCCAGGTGTGGCATAAAAAGTATTCGCTCTTTTACTGGGTTAGTCATTAACATTAAGTACCTTACTCAGCACCCTTCTAGTTTATTTTTAAATATAAAGACATTGTGAGAACTTAAAGAACTTAAACAACAAAACAGATCGGGATAATATGCTTTTTTCAATCTAAACTGCTCTGCAAAGGCATCATAAAACTTACACTCAGGCAGGAGTCAATTCAATCATAGCATACAACGACCCGCTCCGATACTCGTTTAGCAAAGATTTACGCAACAGATAGATCTTTCTAGAACCCTTTTCCAACGTTTTATTTTATGCCCCTAATTCTGGCTTTACAAAGTCAAAACGTCACATGTAACGGTTATCTGCCTGACATGAAGACTTTTTCGAATCGAATCCTCAACGTAAACCGATCGTGGTTGCAACAACGTTACACATGCATTCAGTGAATGTCGACTCCGACGTTATCAAGACGAGATAAAACTCACATTTGAATAGCAAACTGCTTTTAAATGGTTTGTTTATTCGCGATAGTTTTTCCCTAATAACGGTAGGAAAGTTTGAAATTCGAACGCTAGCCATTTGTTTTTGGAAGTAAGGCGAGGAATGTGAAGTTGCTTGCGCTCAGTTGTTTTATGCGAATGAAGTTAGCGCGGGTGATTTAAATTGGTGTTTATGGTACTTGTAAGGCTGTGGCTCCATTAGACATGCGCAGAATGGCTCACTAAAGTGAAAAGAGCGATATGAATCTTTAGCTCCCAAAGATATGTATCACTCTTTTAGCTCACTAACTCTTTTAGCTCAGCAGCTCCGAACGGCTCGCCTAGCTCCTATAGCTCCGTGGCGGTGTCACTCGCTCACTCGCTCTTATAGCTCATTAGGTCTAAAGCGTTTCAATAACTGTCTATCCTCGAGATTCGAATCTTTCCGTCTCATTCATCCAAATATTATTTTATAAAAGAGTGAGAGAGACAACATCTGCAGAACATACATTTGACTTTTGCGTCGGCGCTAGGCGCTACTACGTCTCGGCCACCCGAAGTTTCCGAGCAAACTTCGTGTTGATCGAGTCCTGTCTGTCTCGTTCGCTCTTCGGCTCGCGGCTCGGTAAGTTAGAGCGAGAGTTCCTTGAGAGCGAGCGACTGACTGAGCTAAAAGACATACTGAGCCGTTTGAATCGGAACTGAGCCGGTGAGCCGGTGAGCTAGACCAACTGATATAGCTCTTTCGACTCACTCACTCGCGAGCTACACATGTCTAGGCTCCATTGAGGTGGAGACGAGCGGAGTGGAGAGGAGTATCGAAGAGTAGAATCGACCAATCACATTAATTGAAATCCACATCTCGTCAATGTCAATGGAAACAGCGAACACTAATGTGATTGTGACTACACATCTCGTCTCCGCCTCATTGGAGCCGCAGCCTTAGGCTGCAGTATTACTCAATATCATTGTAAGGATATGTTAAGCACACTGACTTGTAAATGAGATGTACATTTACCAATAAATGATCTGAATCTGAATATTGAATTAAGTATAGTAATTTGTAGATCAAATAAATAATACTGCGTTATAAACATTTACGCGTACCTTCTTCGGTGAACTTTGTTCTCAAGCCAAAACTGCCTAGAGAAAATATTTTAGTTTCATGTGAATAAGAATGTAAAAAAAAAAGTATTCAATCCCAAAAACATGATTTATTTTATTTACGTCACACCTGGCCATAATAACGTGGGAATTACCGCACGCTACGCGTGCGGAAAATCCCACTTCCTGGCCTGGCGGAGACGTAAAATTTTGTATCTACCACGGGCGGTAATAAAGCCTCAGATTGC
This sequence comes from Eudemis profundana, assembly GCA_947034925.1. Lineage (NCBI taxonomy): Eukaryota > Metazoa > Arthropoda > Insecta > Lepidoptera > Tortricidae > Eudemis > Eudemis profundana. The sequence goes on along the minus strand of OX344800.1, from coordinate 1,752,998 downwards.
ATATTTATCGCCCTTGCCTTCGGCTCGGGCGTCAGATACTTGCGATCTGAGGTAAATAATGTACTATTAGGTACCTCGACGACTTACCTCTGCAAAATAATGGTAAAGAGCAAGTGCGGATACTTTGAAAAATTCTCTATGAAATCCATCACTTCGTGTATTTACGAAAAATAAACTCTATTTTTTAAACAGACTATAAAAAGGAGAAAGCAGTATATTTTTTTATGTTTACTGATTCGCAAAAATACTTGTTTAAATCTAATATACTTCCACATTAGTTCATTTTTTCAAAATCCAGTTCTGATATTGGAATCCATAAAGAATTGACGAAACTTCTCAAATATTATAGGCATATATGTATATCAATTTATTTTTATATTCACTCGTGAATTTGCCAGTGTCGTTGATTCAATGTTTGAAGTCGGCTATTTACTTGTTGAAAAGTTATGATAATAAGTGAAAACTTTTTAAATACTATAAACAATTCAAAGTAATAAAAACAAAAACAACAGTCATAAAATTCATTATTGTCAGAAAGCAGTAACTAACGGTCTTTTAGTGCTAAATCAAGTCGTTTTTTAAAAGGGGCAAACTAGCGGTTACTGGGAACGGGAAGCCAGTGTTGGCCCAAGGGGGCTATTTCGCAGGTTTTAAATATGTATCAAACGCGGTGCAAAGAAAATATCGAGCGGTCGAGAATCGAGTCTTGCATCTGTGCACAGAGTTGAACAGCGACATCACTGGAATTGGAATCGATTCACAGGATTCTTAGAGTAAAATTCATTTGGTATAAATGATTTTAATAAGATAAACACTGTACTTTATATGAAAGAAACATGTTGTTTCTTCATTGGTTTTTAATGCGGGTAAATTACACCACATTTCTATGTTACATATCGTCGGCCGTAGGCTGAATTAAGGTAAGGGACAAAATACGATTTTTCAGGAGAGGCCGACAAAGTTTTTTTTCGGACTAAATCGTACATAACTTTTATTGTAATTAACCTTTTTTGGGTTTGATTTCACACGTAATCTTATATTTAAGTGCTCTATCTTCCTGTGCAGTGTTTATTTAAATAATTTAGTTATTTTAGAAAATAGACGTCCCTTACACTAACGTATTTCGTTCGTAATGTCCCTTACATACCAAGATTACCAAGTATTTTGTAGTCTCGTCTCTTACCGTAAATTGGCCTATAGGTTGTGTCCAATATATTGATAAAAAAATAGCGTAAGGAATTCGTTGAAATAATGTATGAAAGAAAAAATAGAGTAAAGGGATCGTTGAAAAAGAATTAAGTACAACTTTTGACGTAAGACGTATTTTTAGATTGGAAATAGTTATAAACATTCATGTTCAAGCTATGAAAATGTATTAAACTGTGTGTGTATTTTTTGTGTGTCCCTTACATGAAATATTTGTACACTGTAAAAGTTGATTTCAACCAGACGTGTGCGCCGCGCCGCCGCCGCATTTCTAGCCACGCCGCCGCCGCAGGTCATCCGATCGGCGTAAAGTCGGCTTGAATAAGATTTTATTGTTGAAGCTCATTTTCGTATTAATAAACAAATCTAACACTATTTAACGCTTTGTTCTGTCAGTTTATAGAAAAATATTTGGTCAAAATGAAGTTTTATCTTATTTATTTTTGGGATAATGTTTTCTTGTGATCCTCGTGCAAGATTTTTGAAGTACAAAACATGAGAAAGGCTAGTTGAGTAACATATAGGGAGACATTCATTAATTCGTATAGGTCTACCATCAAAAATTCTGCAACGAACAGTCTCGTGCTAGATACCTGTTAAAGATTTTCTGGTATGGGGGCAGACCCACGCTACGTCTTCAGGTTCATGATCTCCATTTGAGAACTTTTCCATCTCATCGGCCATCATTTCTTTGAGTTATTTGCCACCTCATCTTATTTACTCTGAAAGCCATGGGAACTGGCTTCTTCTATGGATTTTATAATTTCTGATTCGATCACGTAAAGACATTCTGAGCATTGCTTTCTCTGTAGGACGTTGCTACATTGACCCTACCAGTGAAATCCGTGCTTTACTCTGGAGACGCTGAGGGATTTCGACGGCGATGGCAAGTTGACTGCTTCGAATAAACTCTTTTTCGAAGTTAAATCTAAAGAAACTGGAAAGAACGATCCCAGTCTAAAGGCTTGAAGAATTCCTCGGACACTGCGGTAAATAGTTTCAGGGAAATGACGTCTTCTTACACCTTTCTGAAGGTGAATTGGAATTGGACATGTACTTTTGATCTAGCTTTTTCTCGGTATTTGCATATTAATTTAAATTAACTGAGCTCCTGAGCACTTTAGTCCAGAGATACTGCCACAGGTCTGAGTACTCTAGGGTACTTTGACGTTGGTCACTAACTCTAGAACGATAAACCTTCAGTAAGTGCAAAAAGAAGCTTATTTTTTAGTACCCATTATGCAACCTTAGGTTAATCGCAAAATCTAACTGTTTGGATATCGTCTGGAGAATTTAAGTTAATCTTAGCAATTCTCTAAATACCGCAACAAGGTCTTTGGCAGTGATGACGTACAAAACAGAATCGTGACGTGACCTCTCACTAGAGGCTAAACCTCCTCCTCCTCAGAAATTAGGAAATACTTAGAAGACATCGAGTTTTTTACCAAAGCATTTTTCTGGCTTTTTGGTTTTCGAGCTATACACCCAAAACTCATTGCCACTTCAACCGATGGCCGATGGGGTATAAAGATTTATGAATGGAGACCACAAACTGGAAGACGCGGTGTGGGTCTGATGGGCCAGAGAGATGGTCTGATGGCCTGATCGCCGGGAGTCGATAGGGATAAAAGACTATGACTATTTGTTGTGAAAGTCTTTAGGGGAGACCCCTGTTCAGCTGTAGACGTCTACGAGTTGAAATGATGATGAGATGGCTTTTGAATCGTGACACATGATCCACTTTGCTCATTTTCACTTTTTTATTCAGAATTCCGTATGTAAATATATATTTTTCGCTTTAAATAATAAGTTCAAGTTAGTATTGTTACATTTTAAATAACGCTGGATTCGAAATTACAGTTACAAATCTTTTTTTAGTATGTTATTTACTAAGTGTAGTAATTGCTGTCTGCGTCGGAGCAGCCCGTTTAAATTTTTTTGTTTGTCCATATTTATCACTTAGGGAATCATTGTCAAAAACACGAACAAAATCCCAACCAAACGACAGATTTTTTTTAGATGCCCGCACGCAACTGTAGCGTCCTCTCTTTCACACACAGAGCGACAATGTAGGATAGAAAGGGATGGCAAATGTGCACGGAACCTAAATATAAATCGAATTAAATTAGGGTAAGGGACACACTGTTTAAAATATAATAATGTAAAATGGGGTAAGGATTATTTATTTCAAAACTCGTGCACACATTTTAAGGTATGGGTATTATTGACTTATGAGACGAAAAAGGCATTAGGGTAAAGCTAGTGTCATAAAGTTTTCTTCAAAAATATACCATGTAAAGGTAATTCCTTGATTGCGAAGACCTTTACTTTATTTAAAGCGGGTTGGTGGCAGCAATTACACCATTTTAGGTTACTATATTATAATTTTTTTCAGATACATTGTTTTTGTGGGACAGATTCGATTTTGGACCCAAGGAAATCAGTAGTGTAAGGGTCATTTTTTTCAAGCTAGAATTTTTTCATAAATATCATTCGAAAGAGCGTAAAATTCTGAACAAAACTGTATATTCAACTCATTTTGTGTGTTTTGTCCCTTACCTTAATTCAGCCTACGGCCGACGATATATAGATACAAGAAATCAAAGTACATAGAAAAATTAAATGGCGCTCACCTGTGAACAGACCGGGAATCGAACCCGGTACCTCTGGATTTCCGGCCCAGCGACTCAACCATTCGTCCACCGTAACACCCAGAAAACACCCTCAATCTTGCCACCTACTTTGACTTCCGTATCATCTATTTTAATTCACAGGTCATTCATTTATTTTAATTCCGTATTATTCTATTTTAATTTTTTTATCATCTATTTTTTATTTTTGTTCACAGGTGAGCGCCATTTAATTTTTCTATGTACTTTGATTTCTTGTATCTATATATGTAACATAGAAATGTGGTGTAATTTACCCGCATTAAAAACCAATGAAGAAACAACATGTTTCTTTCATATAAAGTATTATAAAAACAACGCCATCTCTCGCTCGATCGTCGCATCTGTAATAGGTTCGCATTGGGGTGAGGCACCTGTGTAATATGGGTTCTCATAGATGGCGTTTAGGTTAAAGTCCTATTAAAATAGATGATACGGAAGTCAAAGTAGGTGGCAAGATTGAGGGTGTTTTCTGGGTGTTACGGTGGACGAATGGTTGAGTCGCTGGGCCGGAAATCCAGAGGTACCGGGTTCGATTCCCGGTCTGTTCACAGGTGAGCGCCATTTAATTTTTCTATGTACTTTGATTTCTTGTATCTATATATGTAAGATAAACACTGTGCTTTTAAAATTCTATGTTTCATGCGCAAAACTAATAAGTTTTTTCGGTTTTCACGTGGATTGACTAGGAAGATTTTAATCAAAAACTATCAAAATAGTATAGTAATACGGTAATTGCACACCTTGCAAGTCGCGACTGACGAACCGCGAGTTTTTTTTTAAATCTGACTGACAACATTTTTTTGGCGAGTTTTCATACTTCCAATAGAGTAAGAGCGTTTCTTCACCTACATCCATAGGTCCCGCCACAGATAAGTCGTCGCTGAAACTCCTAGTATATTCTACGACGATGGAACGAAAGGGCCAGGAGATGCTGGGCCGGTGCGGTGTCATGTCGACCAATAAAGAAACGCCTTAAGACAAGTGAAGGATTCCGCTGTCCTTTATCAAGTACCGCGCCTGTGGTCGAGTAAAAGCTGTAAAGCGTAGTGTTTCAGGCCGCAGGATTAACCATACCAGTAGATATGGTCTGGAGCCCATTAGCACATTCAATGACAAGCTCCCAAAACAGAAAATGAAGCCAATAAGTCAGGTGCTTGGCACATAATGTGTTAGGTGGAGGTAGGGATCAGCCAGGTGGCACACATGGTAGATTGAATCCGACCCCATTGTGCCCCCAAAAACGGCAGTGCGGAGAAACGCCGGTGGGTTTTTAGTAGGTAGGCTCCCCCCCTCTAATTAGCAGAGGGCGTGTGAGGGTAGAGAGCCCCACATAACCCTTGCAACCAACATCTGACTTTCCTAAGCCCGGGGGGGTATGCGTAATGCATTTTCCTACCGCAAAAAAAAGATGGAGGTAGGGATTGCAATTCGGTTATTTTTTGTATGGAAGAAACTCGGTTTCGGTTAAAACTCGATTTTTCCATAGGTACTAAAAATAACCGATTGCAATCCCTAGCTGGAAGTCGCGTGTGACGAACGTCAAATGATTCCACTGTTCTTTATCAAGTGCCGCGCCTATGGTCGAGTAAAAGCTGTAAAGCGTAGTGTTTCGGGCCGGGAGATTTACCGCCCTTCAAGTGGCCGGCTAATAGACGTATATTGCATTGCGGTTCGATTTATACGGTGTATTCCTTTTGTTTTTCCAATTTATCGCCGCCAAGCATTCGGCGGGGCCTTTTTACAGCTTTTTAGGCGCGATTACATTTTCATGTGCTGATAAAGGGGGTTCATTAAAATATTAACTATATGTTGGTTTGAGTTTTGGAGGACTGATTCAGTTGGCATGCTTGTATAATATAAACCAGGGACATCCAGACTTTTTAGCAAAGGGTCACACTTTTAAAATCTTGCGCGGGCCACACGACATGGTCGATATTTCATATATATTTCATATTCGTTTATTTAGTAATATTCATACATCGTCAGAAGTAAATACGAGTACATGCAACATGCTACTATAGGTCAATATAGTCACACGGCAGAATACAATTAATTAATCAAATAGGTAATTACAATACAGATTTCAATAATGTCAATAAATTAGGTACTACATATAAATTAAAACTAATATTATTCAAATTTCAGTCAGGAACTCATTTATTGAGTAATAGGCCTTTTGAAGCAGCAGTTTTTTAAGTCGCGAGTTGAAACCAGGAATCGTTTTGTAGTTTTTAATTTCATATGGAATTTTATTATAAATTTTAGTTCCAACTATATGTATACAGTTGCCAGTTTTCCTAAGCCGGTGTGTGGGTGTTTCCAAGTCATGTTGCCGGCTTTCTAGGAATCTGTTGCTGTTCCAACGTTTCTTGGGGAACGAAGCCAAGTTTGCTCGAACATACTTTGCCACCTCCAGTATAAAAAGGGATGGGAGTGTTAAAATACGGAAGTCTATGAAGAGTTGGCGGGCCGGTGTGTCCGGGGCGACTTTTGCCATCATTCTGATGATTTTTTTTTGTACTACGAATGGTCGATCCCTGTCCGCAGCCAACCCCCATAAGTCCAGTCCGTATGATAGCACTGGATGGACATACCCGTAATAGGCCTTGAGGAGGTTGGGCCATGATAGGTTTGGTGCTAGGCGGGATAAAACGAAATGTGCAGAGTTCAATTTGGCGCATACCTTATCAATGTGCCCTTGCCACTGCAAGCCGCTGTCGAAAGTAAATCCGACGAAGCAGACTTGGTTTGTTGTAGGTAGTTGCACGTTTTCTACTTTTACCGAAATGGGTTGTGTTATAGTGGATTGTTTAAGGTCGAACTCTAGCAGTTTCGTCTTGTCTAAGTTCAATATCATCCCATTTGCACAGAACCACCCCGAGAGTTTGCTGATGATAGATTGCACGTTTTCGTGTAGTTGCACTTTGTTTTCCGCGTTAACTATTGCACAAATATCATCCGCGTACATAACGAAGTCAACTATAGGTGAGTCATAAGGAAGGTCGTTCATGAGCAACACAAATAAGTTATTGCCCACATTAGACCCCTGTGGCACTGATCTATCACCAATAGGTTGCGGCTCTGACCGTTCACTGTTCACATCAGTCGCCTGGTACCGATCCGACAAGAAAGATGAGATGAGCTCAAGTGGAACACCACGAACGCCATAGTGTTCTAGTTTGTTGGTAATGAGGCTATGATCTACAAGGTCAAATGCGCGCGATAGGTCGAAAAATACGGCAGCCACCCGTCGTTTACATTCCAGATGATCCAGCACTGTACGCAGCAAGAGACGTGCAGCCCCTGACGTTGACCTTCCGGCTTGGTATGCATATTGTTGTTTACATAATGAATCATGTTTTCTTAAAAAGTGCATTACACGATTACAGAGTCCCATTTCGAACACTTTCGAAACTGCAGGGACTAGTGAGATGGGCCTATAGCTTTTCAGTTCGGATTTACTGCCTTTCCCCTTGTAAACAGGTGTAACTTTTATTTGTTTTAATGATTTCGGGTATATCCCACGGCATGCGGAGTTATTAAATTGATAACAGAGAGCTTGCAAGAAATTCACCGGTAATTTTCGAAGTGTATAAGTCGGCAGGCCAAAGATGTCCCTTGTACCTTTGGGCTTAATTTGTTTAATTAGTCTTACTAGTTCATCAACCGTAAAAGGTACAAAGAACATGCCTTGTGCTACCGACGGTATACTACACCAAGGAGTTAAGTTTTTTCTCGGCCTCTGGTGTGTGTTTCATCGGAGAGCGAGTTCTGGCGGGCCGGACAATGGGCTCTTCCGTGGGCCGGACCCGGCCCGCGGGCCGTAGTTTGGAGACCCCTGATAAAAACTATTGTGTTCAGGCGCTTCAGCAACGTCAAGGTTCTTTACTCTTCATTTTAGAGACACTCTATCTATACTAGCGTTTTTTGGGCTCAAGAGACTGTATGGGGCTGGCTCTGTGAGCTGTCGAGTCTGTCAACCACCGGTTCCGCCATGTTGAAGAAAATCCAAAAATTCTCACCTGAAAGGCTGGCAACGCACCTGTGACTCTTTTGGTGTTGCAGGTGTCTATGGGCGTCGGTGATTGCTTACCATCAGGCGACCCGTCTGCTCGTTTGCCCCCTATTTCTTAAAAAAAAAATTAACAATAAGTCTTTATTTATAACTAGCATTTTCCTGCGGCTTCGCCCGCGTTGTTCCCGTTATTGTCCCAAAGGAACTCTTTATTGGGATATAATGTATTCTATGTTTCAATCCAGGACTTGGTCTACTTGCATGCCAAATTTCAGCTTGGTCCATCCAGTTGCTACCCCGTTATAAGGTAACAAACATCCAAACATCCAAACATCTTCACAAACTTTCGCATTTATAATATTAGTGGGATTATGGAACTTGCCCCCCTTTTTTTTTGAAGACCGACTAACTCGACCCTTATTGGGCATAGCGATAGTTTGACCGGGAGGTACCTGCTCCCCCATTTTTTTTCGGGAATCTGTAGAAATCTGTGGTATTGTGTCACAAATAAAAAAAATTTCTACTATGATTGGCTGAACGCCCCGAATCACGTGGTTTTTATGTATAGAGAAGGAGAACAGCCAGACAGATAAACGAAAGTAGTTTTTGCCCAAACTGAAAAGGAGACGCTTCGCTCTCGCTTCGCACTGGCTCCGTCAATAGCACGTAACATAACTCTTTACTTCATAACAACTCATACTTAATGCAAATAAACGACAAGAGTTTTTATTCTACTTTAATATCATTTCACAGGGTTTGTTCATCAAATACCAGTCCTAAAACAACATTCCTCGAGAATTAAAAATAATGACTTAAGATAGTATACTTTTTTAATTTAAACGTGATTTAGAGAAAGTAGCAAGATGTTAGAATCATTTGTCTCGAGTTTAGTCCCAGGGTCGCATTTGTAAGTACGGGGCCGCTTGGAGAAGGAACATAAGTGTAAATGCGATGAAAATATTTAATTTTGTTACTACGGCCGATAACTACATTATGCTAAGCAGCTGGATAAATAAAAATAAATAGTTAACGTCTTAACTGTTACAAGTCATACATTTTTAAAACTTCGTCACCAATATCTTCATAGTCGTTCCATATACGTCCCACTCGTAGGCGCAGGTCTACTCTTATAGATGAAAGTGATTGGGCTGCAGTCCCCTCACTGACCCAATATGGGATGGGGACTTCACATACACCTTCAAATTTCTTTGTGGATGTATGCAGGTTACCTTTCGTGATTATTTCTTAGTCGAAAAGCTCATGGATATAAAATCATTTTTCGTACAAAAGTTTCTCATTGATACTCGGATACTACAGCTCTCCCACTCGGCAACCATAGTTCTCACCAAAATAACTCACTGAAAACCTATAAAATAAGAGAAATCATCATGGTTTTTGTAAATCCACTTGTATTCAATATCTCACACAAAAAGTAATCACACTAATATTATAAATCCAAAAGTTTGTTAAGATGTTTTTTACTAAATAACGGCGTAACGGCTAGATGGATTGAGCTGAAATTTGGCATGCAAGTAGACCAAGGCCTGAATTGAAACATAGGATACAAAGAGTTCCCGTGGGACAGTATAACGAGGACAAAGCGGGCGCCCGCAGGTAAATGCTAGTATAAAATAAGCCTCATTCACTTTCCCTATCCTCCTTCTCCCAAGCCCTTTTTCTCTTTCTTTTAATCGCCAAATCTATCTGAATCTCAAAAAAGATGTTAAATGTATGAACGAAAACTTAAGAAACGCAACTTATGCGCGTTCCCCACACGGGCGGTGATATTTTAATCTGTTTCACAGGGCTGCATAAATATTTATTTAAGCCTTAATCCCGTCTCCGGCTTATTTGTACGGAGTGTCGCGTTATTCACAAAGTTTTGGTTGTACCGTTATTGTTTTTGGGGTTAAGTTGTCTTGTGTGATATTACATTAGTCTACACGCGATGGAATCTAGAAAGTTTAGAGCAACACAATTCCAGTCGGCATAGCACATATTTCAAGTACAAAACAGTCTACCATTTCGTGCACACTGAACGGCACAAATCATCATAAATAAATATCGAGGTCAATCTTACACAAATCGAGCTCCCAAATTTGTCCCTAGATGACGATATACATACTTATAGACATAGAAAACTTCCATGACTCAGGAACAAATTCTCGTGCTCATCACATAAATATTTTCCCTTACCAGGATTTGAACCCGGGACCTCTAGCTTCGTAGGCGGTGGCACTCCCACTAAGCTATACGTGTCGTCATCATCAACAGGTGTACTGCCATCTGGCCGAAATATTTTTCGCCTAATTTCACTTCCCAACCAACTTATTGCAGTACTTTTAGTTGGCAAACCAATGCTTAGCATAGTATTATTTCGCATACTTTTTATTTGATCACAATAATATTTAGCAGATATTCATTTTACCAAGATTTATTTAGAAAAATAGTCACTAAGCAAATGTTTTATTAAAGCTAACTATTTATTGTCAAATAACGTTTGCCCAAATTTAAACTTCGCATACTTTTTATTAAAACTGGATTATCTAAAATTGGAAAAGACGACAACTCCGAGGGAAACGAGTTGGTATAAAGCGAAAAAGGGGGGACGGGGGGGCGAAGCCCCCCAGATATGGAAAAAACCTTTAAAACCATATCTGGTTTAATTTAGGTAGGTTGGTTAGGTCGCTTGCGTCCCTTAGAAAGAAATAGAAGCCCCGCGCAGCGGGGCTTCGTCGACTTGGTCACAGCCCTTTCAGGTTGAAACGGTGACGCTAAGGAAAATTAACCACAGCCCAGTTAGGTTAATAGGTCAGTTTAGCTAAATCTAAGGCCTATTCTCCCACTTTTATTGAGTCGGAAATTTTATTGTTCGGTGTAGGATGTAGGAGTAGGTCCTATTGAATTTCGGAATTTTAAAAATCGGTACATTGATTATCGGAATTCGTCTTTTTGATGTATCGGGTTATCATAGATTCGGACTTTTCATTGTTCGGTGTATAGGTTGGGTGCGTAACGGTCGATATAAAAACTAATGGTATATTATTGGTCAATATAACGATTAAGGGATGTAATGAACTTTTAGAATAACAACATTTTGTATATTTTGATAGGATCTAACTATTATCCGGCATAATGAACATGTAATATAACAATAATTAATATAATAGTAATGTGGTATAAAGTACATGTGATATAATTGTTCGATATAACGTTCAGTGGGTATAATGAAGTATTGGTATAATGTATAACTGTCTCCAGAAAGGTTGGTTAGGTTAATTAGTTATTAGGGCATAGAAGGAAAAGGGGGGACGGGGGGGCGGAGCCCCCCACAAGGGGGGCTCGGGGGGCGAAGCCCCCCGCATTAAAAAAAACTCAAACCATAAGTTCAATTAGGTTAGGTTAGGTTAGGGTTCGAACTGCGTCCCCCAACAAAACCGAACTGCTGTCAGAAAAGTAGGTTAGGTTAGGTTTGAACTGCGTCCCCTAACAAAAACGAACTGCTGTCAGAAAAGTAGGTTAGGTTAGGTTTGAACTGCGTCCCTCAACAAAAACGAACTGCTGGCAGAAAAGTAGGTTAGGTTAGGTTTGAACTGCGTCCCTCAACAAAAACGAACTGCTGGCAGAAAAAAAAGGTTAGGTTAGTTTAGGTAACCGTGACCCTAACATAAACGATACTGCCCAAAAAATAGGTTAGGTTATATTAGAACCGTGAAAATGAAAATAACAGAACATTTTATATCTCAAGTCACATTATACCAATAATATTTATTGCATATGTTCATTATATTAGATAAACGTTATATTAAACAACTATTATACTTATTGAACATTATACACTCTGAAATTATCTACTTAGTTGTTATATCAAAAGTTTATTATGCCTCTTAAGTGATTATATACTATGAAATTATATCAAATGTTGATATATCCAGTGAAAATATATCAAAAGTAGTTATACCGATCATTACACACCCGTATAGGTTAGGTTAGAACTGCGACTTGCGACAAGATGGAATGAACAGCCTTATAACAGCGTATATGAGTATTATGCGTCATAATATTATGAGTAAAATAACTTATGCCATTCAATACATTCGACAAAACAATTAAAGACATTTTGAAACATGACCAACTAAATATTTTGCTAACTAATAATATTCTAAAAAATAATTTGCGATATGTTATATATGCGAAGCATTGGTTTGCCATCAGATGATTCTGCGAAATGAAACTATGGGAAAAATAGTTTGCGAAGTGATAATTTGCCTTATAATTTTCGGCCACATATTAGTAAACCTCATCAACATCATCATTTCAACCTTGATACATCACGTCCACTGCTGAACATAGGTCTTCGTCAAACACTTCCACAACGAACGGTAGCACGCCCCCTGCCTCCTTCGACTTCCGGCAACCTTAACCAGGTCGTCAGACCATCTTATGGGGGGCCAACTTAGACTGTGTCTTCCGGTTCGTGGTCTCCATTCGAGAATCTTTACACCCCAACGACCATCGGTTCTTCGAGCTGTACGCACAGTCCATTGCCACTTTAGCTTGCCAAACAAATATGTTTATACTTATTATTATAACAAAACGGGACTTAATCGCGTAAAAACATGATTTACGCGATTAAGTCCCGTTTTGTTATAATAATGAGTGAAAATCGTGAAAGTTTAAATCAATATTATGTTTATACTTTTCGACTTTATTGGTATAGGGTCGAAAAGTGTTAACAAAGTGTCATCGGCTACGCATGAAATACTGGCCAAGTGCGAGTCCGATTCGCACACGAGGGATCCTCTATCATCGTCGAGCAAAAAACACGTTGTATGGGCATTCCATTCCAACATTCCGTATATTTCCAGATATGTGGTAGACGTCGAGGTTGTCTACCAAATAATTCAAAGTCAACCTCAAAGTACTTTATTTTCCAATTTAGGCATATTAAAATTCACCTATAATGTCAAGACTTACTATCAAAACGTATTAGTACATTGTGTATCAAGGGCGGTAAGTAAGGAATTACAAACGAGTGTTTGTTACAAGGCCGAGGCGAAGCCGAGGGCTTTAATAACACGAGTTTGTAATTCCTTTACCGCCCGTGGCACACACAATGTTTTTCATCACACTTGTGAGGAAATCTGATTAAAATAACCTTACTTAACCTAAATAAAATTGTAAAACTGACAGTGACATTAGTGACATATATCAAGACGTCAAGTCACGTTCGGAAACCATAGCGGTAAAGACTTAAAATGGTTGATTTTATATTTGCAAAACACTATTTAAACATTTAATTAATGTTACAGAAATATGTGTTTACATATATTTGCAATAACAGTTCTCTTTAAATAAATATTTCAGTAATAAAAGTTAAAAAAGTAAGTTGGCGTTTTCTTTGAACATGACAAATAAGAGTAAAACAGAATCAGCGTTTCAAATTTAAAAAGAAATCCACCCTAGGGCGTAATAGGTCATTTACGGCCCGCAAAACCTACGTGTAATGACACCATTTTCGAGCAAGTGTGATGAAAAAATTCCTACGACTTCAACAATAATGATGCCACCGAAATCAACGCTATTCAAGTCACCGGAAAAGTGCCCTTAGAAAGCAAGATCACCTAGGCAACGCGAAGAAAGATTAACAGATTGAAATGACTAATGGCATTGAAAGCTAGGAAATATTTAGCGAGTGTTCTCACAATAGCGGGGTCGCGCCTGCGCGAGTCGACCCGCTATCTGACGGCGCGACGGACAGCGATGTATGAAATAATACCAACATAGACGAGCTTGCTTTATCCTGGGCACTTGTCCGCCGGCGAGTAAGCGAGTAAAACTGGGCGAGTAGCATTTAGAGTGTGACCGATATTTCGGTTTCGGCCTAGTTTCGGCAAAATAACGGATTTCGTCATAGTTTTGGTTTCGGCTGACATTCGGTCGAAACTGCGGTAGAAACCGAAACTGAATTTGAGGGGTTTCGTACTGCGATCGGACAGTCTTTATTTCAAAAAGCACATATAATTTATCTGAACAATGAAAGTTGGTCAAAATGACAAAAAATATCACGCAACAATTTTTAAATCCCGGCAACCCCAGGCCTTGCCGGGTTTTTGGTAGGCAACCCTATACCATCTTGCTTGTAATGCAATTTCCTTCATTCTTATGTAAAAACGGTCAGGAACATTTTTGTAACACAAACGTTGGTTTTGTTAGACAGCTTACTACTAATACTTATTCTGTATCTTTACACACATGTCACAGACACAGATGTACAGACATGTAATTTTTAATATTGTCAGATAACATAGATGCCCACTCCAAGCCTCACTGGCTCCACTAAGAGCCTAACACAACTCGGGTACGACTCAGACGCATAAATCCGCGTGCTGCGCTGCCTGGGGCGATGGGACTTTGTCAGCGCCGGCGCAGCGCGTATTTCATACCGTTGAGCACTTTAGGGCTATTCAGAACTTCGTCTGCATTTTCATCTTTAATATAACTTGGACTGTGGACTAGTAACTGGTCTAGTAAGACCATGACTGAGCCTGTACATTCATCGAACTCCAGGAACCGTAAGGTGGACTAAGGAGCCCTAAATACACATCATCAATTCAGTCCACATTCACCCTGCTGAGTAAAAGCCTCTTCACTTTCACGCCACTTTTTTATGCGATAAGTGGCAAGCAAGCAGACGGATTGCCTGACGTTAAGCGATTACCACCACCCATAGGCACCTGCAGAAGCATGCCACGGAAACGTTACGTAAACGACACTACCTTTTTAATACCTAAGTAGGTACTTTAGACATAAATAAATAATAATAAATAAATATAAGGGGACAATCTCACACAAATCGAACTAGCCCCATAGTAAGCTCAATAAGGCTTGTGTTATGGATACTAGACGACGATATATTTAATAGACACAAATACATAAATACATAGAAAACATCCATGACTCAGGAACAAATATTCGTGCTCATCACACAAATAAATGCCCTTACCGGGATTCGAACCCAGAACCTCGTGCTTTGTAGGCAGGGTCACTACCAACTAAGCTAAAGCGGTCGTCACACAACACATGACATGTAAAATATGAAGCTGAATATTGGTATAGAAGTATGATTACTTGGTTTCAAGATTGGTAGCGTTTCTTAGCTGCTAATAAGTCGTATCAGGGTAGCCACTATAGCGTTACGTCAACGACAAAAGGTCGCTAGATGTTTTCATGGAATGCTCCTGCAACACCATCTCTGGTGTCTTGTAACTCCTCAGTCACAAGTGCCACTTTCCCCGACCTTACGCTAGACTGATCCACAATATCCCTGCTAACTTCCAGGTATCATTTGACCTGTTAGTGGTCTGTTCACTGATCTCCAGCCCAGAAATGTGAACTGTACGCCATATGAGGCTTGACTTGCGCCTTATAAAGCACAAGGCGCTGCCGCAGGGTGAAGTACTGTTTGGCCCGGTTTAGTATACCCAGCTTTTTTGAGGCAAGTTTTGCCTTGCCTTCCAGGTGACCCCGAAACTGCACGTCGCTGGCAATGTCAACGCCAAGGATCCCAATGCTATTGGAGATAGACAGGGACGTTCTTTGAAACTGTGGCGGTGGACAAAAGGGGGGTTTCTTGGCAGAAAACACGCAGACCTGTGTCTTCATAGGGTTAATATGCTATAGCGTTACGTAAGTGACAAAAGGTAGATGTTTTAATGGAATGCTCCTGCAATACCAGAGGAGTCACAAGTGTCACTTTACCCGGCCCTACGCTAGTCTGATCCACAATATCCCTGCTGACTTCCAGACGGCATCTGACCTGCTAGTGGTCTGTTCACTGAACTCTGGCTTAGCATTGGCCAACACTCTGTCATGTTTGGCCGTCGTTTCGTTTCGCCAAGTTTCCTACCTAATCTCCAGTTTAATTGAGTTATCCTTACGACAACATCTACCTTTGGTCTTATGCCTTATCTTGGTATGTGATACGTGATCGAGAAGCCTGATAGCATGGCCCACTCCATAGCTCTTTGTGCGATTAATATACAACATTTTAAATACTATATACATAAATAAACATACATTACATCTTAGTATTATGTGTATGAAACCTACTAGGTAACTAGGTTAGATTAGTCAAATACGAGTACATTACATTTTGTTAATATTATTAACTTTAAGCCTAATTTCCTGTCACCTGCAATTATTTCTCACTATGAAACCTAAAGCATAAAATGTAAATAGAAACGCAAAGCCGCAATACTCACCGATGTGTTAACTTGGAACTGTGACTCCACATAATAAAGTTATACCACCAATAAACATATTTTCTATCAACAACTTTCATACTACCTCATCCAATTCATCTCAAGTATGAGATAACTTTATAAACATTGATAGAAAAGCAGCAATGGTTGTTGTGTTACGCGACATGGTGCTGTGTTTTTAGGGTCTTGGTACAGGGTAAGGATTATATAGTTGCAGGAACGAGCGCGATAAGTTATCATATAAGACTGAAGTTAATAAAGACATACTTTTACGTAATAAAATGGCGTGTTATGGCGGCGTTATGGTATGGGATTAGTTAAGGAGATTAATTGCCAATAACACTGTGTTTGGTTGTGTATAAGATGTGTTTGTTTTGTTTTGAAACAATAGAAATGAGTCTCTTTTGATTTTGAGGGTAGGTATACACATTTAGGTAAAAGCCCACCGCCGGCGAGTGTTTTTTTTTTCTTTTTTTTTTTTTTTTGGAAGACTAATTCGCGACCCTTATTGGGCATAGCGATACTTTGACCGGGTGGTCGGCCGTGGCGTTCCCTGGGGTCGAACCAGGTCGCTAGCCGGCCCACCCTGAGTGGATGCCGGCGAATGAGTACTAGTACAGTGTGATCGATCGACATTTCCACATCCGCAATATAATGCTACTCGCCCAACTTTACTCGCTTACTCGCCGGCGGTGAGACCAGTGCCTTATGTTGTGTGTTATCGTACGCAGTATGTTTGTTATGCTACATTTACACGCTTGCCAAGCTAGCAAGCGGTCATAAAGACAAGCATGAAAACTGTAAACGGGGGTGTTTGCTTTAAAGTGAATATCATCGTACGGCCCTCCATACAAACATGAAGTTAAGAATGTTAACAAGATCAACAATTTGGTTGAAACGTTTTATTTCATGGCAATATACATTTTATCTGGGCGAAAAAACATGGAGTCCCAAAAATTCAGAAAGAACGAACTTAAAGTAAGCGCTGACATTATAATCGGCCGATTATAAGATTTATAATGTCAGCGCTAACTTTAAGCGTTCGAAAGTAAAGCTTTAATTACTAAAAATAATAAGTTTCTGTCAAAAAAATAATTAAGACATATCAAATTTCAGCTCAAACCAAGAATTGATTGAAAAATGCTTTGCAAATTTTGAAACCACAACTTACGAATACATACATTTATTTACAAACCTACTTGCATACGTCACCTAGCATGACGTCACAAAGGGGGAGACTGGTTGAAAAATTGGATGACTTGTGCAAGGTTTCGGTGACGTAGTTGGTTTGGTAGCGCGCCTGTGTTGGTCCGGATAGCCGTCGGAGATGCAGGTTCGAATCCTGCACGACATATAATTTTAATTTTTTTCTCTTCTAGTAATAAATTTAAACCTAGGTACTTACATACGAACGCTAAACAAAAGCTAATGTTATTTCGTGCAGAAAAAAATGTAACAAGATCTCGTCTACAATAACGAGTCTCAATGTAATCTTACAAGTTCTTCAAACATGACGATAGACTGGTTTCTTTATACAGTGTAACAAAAGTGTATTGTTTCTTTTCCATTGTATTAATGAAACACTGCTAGGACAAAAGGCCTATGCCCTAGATCTTCAAGTTAATCAAGATTATTAGATTTTCCAAGGATGTTCAAATCCTCCCATCTTTGTCTAGGCCTCGGGTGTTGTTCACGTGTTTACGTTCATCGCTGTCCTATGAAGTGACTTGGTTGTAGTGCGTTCGTAAACGGCGCGCACACATTCAAGCGCGCGATGTACCTTTTGTAGGAATTAAAATACCGCTACTGCTGCTTAGGTACTGCTATCATGCTGTGTAGTATGGATGGTAGCAGTCTGCTGAAACTCTGAGGCACTTTTCCTACAGCCGGCGAGTATGCGAGTAAAATTAGCCTAAACAAAGACAATAATTCAAGTCCCAGACCGCTGCCATCTTAAATTTTCTAATATCTAAATCCGATCACCTGTAAATCAGACTTATGCCCCAACTTTCCACTTTTTATTACTCTACGGTCATTAGAAGATTACTATCTCGAACTTTCTGCCCGAGTGCTTGTTTTCAAAGTTTTATCTTAATAAAAACTTTTTTGTTTCAGGTACTTAATAATTTTTTAATAATCCTGCAGAATAAGGTAAGCTAGATTAAGGTTTTATTGAAAATGTATTTTACCTGGACCATTGGATGGAGGGCTATTCTTCAGAAATATGTCTGCGGTCACCTCATTCATCTGGCCCTTTTTCATACTAATGTATGGAGACAGATGAATGAGTCGCAGACATATTTCCGAAGAATAGTCCTGGAGTACATAGGGATCGGTCTAAGGCCGGATTTACCGCTGTAAGTTTTACTTACGCAAATAAGGATGCAGCTATATGTTAGACTGAGATAGTCAGTCTAATGTATCGTGTCCAACGTATCGCTTCGTCCTTACTTACGTAAGTAAAACTTACAGGTCTAAATCCGACCTAACATGCGCGATGGTACTCTGGCCCTAAAACCAGGCTTAGGTCCAACGCAACGTCAGTTGGCGACGGGACGCGACAGCGCGCAGTGTTCAGACCTTTGGGTCCAGCAGAATACCAGTGTTTTGCTCAGTTGTCATGAGCAATATTGATCACTGAGCTGGAACCTTTTTGTACCGCTGCAACGCACGCAGAGTACAATTTGCAATCTATCATGTGCATTGTTTATTTTATGTTTCTGTGTTTAAATTTTTTTTTCATGTTTTATCTTTCTGTTTTTCTGTTTCCTATGTTTTTTTTGTAATTATTGTATTTTTGTGTGAGTTATAGTGCAACAAATAAATGTTTTAATCTATCTATCTTCAGTCGATTGTTGTATAATATGTACCTGGTTACGTCGTCAAAGGCTGCAAAAATTACGCTACCAAGGTTAAAAAGAAACAAAATTAATGAATGGACTTAGACCAACGCGTTAGTAGTATCAGTTATACCCTTTGTGGAGCCCTTATACAAGGTGTTACAACACCTATTGAAAACCTCAGACACCCCAACTGATTTATATTATTCTGAATTAGTCTACAGTATTTGTTTTTAAATCCGTGTTATATTGCCAAAGATATTATTGTGTTTCTTTTTTTTGAAATTCTAGTCGATTAGTAACTCTACATTTGTTGATTACGTGTGAGTGACGTAGGTAATCCCACCGAGACAACACTTTCAACACAGTCGCAAATGTTGCACTCGTAGCTTTTAGACTGGGCAAGATAAAAAGAGGAAATTAAAAAAAAAACATGTATTAAAATATAATGTAATCGATTCTACTCTTGATTCTGAATAAACAGTTTTCAGGTTTTCAGTTGGTCCTGTAACACATAGTCAGAGATCGGACAAATTTGCGTCATCGCTCCTAAAAATGTGGACATGACTCAAAAATATAGTCAAATAATTAATCACTTCATTAATTTCTTACCTGAGATTTAATTTTGATACTCAAAAAATACACAGGTTTGTTACAAATTAAAGAAAATAATCAGTATTTACCAGCGATGACGCAAACTTGTCCGATCTCTGCACATAGTATAAGTCAATTACCAGATTTTTTATAGGATTAGAGTAACTTAAAGTGAGTTTGGTCATCGATTTTATCTTTTACTTATTAAATCTCCGACAGTAACTGACACAAAGTATAGCCTAAACAAATTGGGCCGAGGTAACAAGTTAAATTTTAAATCTAGAAGTTGCCTGTGACTTCGTTCGGGTGAAAAAGTAATAAATAACCCTCATTTTACTTTACCGTAGTTGAAAGTCATCTATAATAAAAAAGTTATGTAACTTATTTTCTTTAAAACATCCTCAATGTACAGACATTTCATATACAACTTTACAGTATTGCGTATAATTGAAGGACTCCATAAACTGTACCATTTAATTCAAAGATAATAAAAGAACCTGCAATATCCGCGATTCCATGTCAACAGCATACTTACAAAATGCAACCAAAGATAATAAAAAATAGTACTTCAAATATTAGCTTAGAGGCTATGAGAGTGCTAAAGCACAATTCAAAGGCCGTTAAAAAAAAGAAAAAAAAAGGAAGTTCGTACTGGCCGGCGATACATTACCGGCTAATGTTAAGTAAATTTGAACTTTAATGTAGAAGTCTAGGGTTGACTTTTGCTTGAACGTTTCTGTAACGGACTCGGCCATATTTCAACATCCAGGCAAATTCTAAATTTGAAGCAAGCCCCAGCATACCGATTCAGTTTTGCGAGTGCCTCTTCAAATTTTCGCCGTACATGGAGCCAAGTTTCATTGAAGTTTAGACTTTATATCTAAGTAATTACGAATGATATTTGTGTACGTTGTTGCTGTAGGTATTTGATTATTATTGATGCAGTTATGTGAACAGTTTACGGTCCTAATTTCGTGCATTACTGCTGGCTAATTTAGGTTGATTCAGGGATTTACTAATGAAAGACATTAATTCTAGATTTCAGTACTCGGATGGATCTAATCTTGGATTCGTCTCACTGGAAATTAGTTATGTAGAAGATTTTACGTAATAAATCATTTAGTAAAACGAAAATGATTCCAAATTAAAGTGAGATTATGAAAGCGGTAGTGTACTACATTACACAACTAGGGTGGTAATACAAAGAAAGACCGAGATCGCCGATGTTTGCGGCCCGAGCTGCAAGCCAGGGACGTAAATATGCGATCGCGGGCTTTTTTTATTACCTCCCGTGTTGTGTACATCATTTCATGTCTACCTTGGCCAGAAAGCGCCACTGTATGGCCAGGTGTGGCATAAACAAACAAATCTTGGCCGTAATTTGGGTTACTGCCTGTCTATTTTTAAAGTACATAATTAAAATTCAGTTAAGTATTTAAAACAAATGCTCCGTTTCATTTTCAAACTAACCGGCATTCCATTTTCAAAAACGCTCAGACTCTATTAGCGCTCGCGTACAGCTAAACAACGAACGAAACGGGTGAATGGAACGCGAATGAGTGAATGGTGCGAGCGAATGAAAGAACACACGGCCATTAGTCAACTACAAGCGAGCATTATCCTAATGGGATCTCAAACCGTTCCACAGATACTGTTTCTAATATACATAATTTTACCTTTTATAATTATGTCTATGTCTAAGGTTACCGTTTATATCTGATAACAAATTGGAGTTTAATTGTTATTTTGTAATTGAGTCGGCACTTTCATTTTGTTTTTATTAATACTTGAGATAGTTTTGATGGGGTTTTAAAGGTTGTTAAGTACATTTTATGACGTGATAACTATCTTTATATGCTGGTGAGGTTTATGTGGCTGTTATGGAAATCACCGCAATATACAACCATCCGGTTAGCTCAGTTGTATGTATCACTATCTGTCTAGGAAGAGAAAAGTTGTGCGTGGATTCGGTTCCTAGTAAAGGCAGACGCTATAAAAGTTTATTTATTTAATATTGAGCAAACGAAGACATTTTCTGGTAATATGGGTTCATATTGGATACAAAGAATTTTTTTTTTTAAGTAACTATTATTAAAGAAGTAGAATAACAGGATTTTATTAAGTGTTTATTTGGAGGTGATTTCCAAAAATTCATGACTGCAGCTCATTAACATGTTCAAGAGCATAACCCTAAAAATGTACATTACAAATGCTCATTCGCTCACTCATTCATTCAATCAGCAACACATGTTCCAAATGAGACGCTACGTGAGATCGCGCACAATCGGATGGACAGCTCATTCGAATAATCGATTCAACGAGCCCGTTCGCGTCACTATTCAAATGGCCGCAGATTACGTAGCTGCAGAGGGTCTTTTACATGTCAATGCTGCAGAGTCGAGAGGCTAATAGGTCAATCAGCTTTTAAACCTACACGTGCTACATTTCTCGGCTCTGTGCGCTTCACATGTTTTCAATTTTCTTCTTCACCTCTGAAAACAATTTTACTTGCGGACAGGCCAGACAGCTATAAATATTGCATTAATGTAATAAATGTGTTTTTTCCAAGCCTAAATGTGTGTTGCCACTGCTGGGAAAGCTGGGCAGGTCAGCTCCCACCACCCGCTTTTGGTATTGTTATAAAATACATATGTTTTGTTCATCCACGTCCTACGGCATTTGTAAAGAGGTTAGTAAACTCGGATCTATTTATGAGTCTAACGTGCATGTTTCTCGTTATTTCAATAATAATACATGCTCAGTTCTTATACAATTAAGAATAAATTCATCATATATCGATATATGACGGGTCTCGCTGTAACTGATCTACGCCATGTCACTATTCAAACGGACCAGTGTTGTCGTTGTCTGTTGTCCGTTGCGAATTCGAAATTTGAATTTGAAAAGTACTGGAATGTTCCAGTTTTGAATTGAAATGTGTTGCGTTAGGGATCCACGGTTTGTTTTTGTTTTTTTATTTACGGAATTAAAATGTAGGTTATACACGTCCACGGATGTTTTATTCCGTTTGGAATGCTTTATCGATTAGTGACGTGAGGCGTGGTAAAATGCCGGAATTTGGAAACTCTAGTCATAATTGTAAAAGAATTAACATTTAACCACATTTAACATTTTCCCTGGTGGTTAACATTTTTAGTCTATTTTTCAGACGGCAGAATTGATAGACAAAGCAACACTAGATGTCTTATATTTTTACTGGATTCTAGAATGTCATTATTGCAGTTATTTTAGGCAAGGCGATCTTAGTCGCTTATTTGACTTCACTTCTGAGGCTTCTAACATTGGCTAAAGATATGCTTAAAAAGCTTCGCATCAAGCGGAGTCTATATGCCTAAATGCAGGCTCGTGTACTCAAATTATTCGGCCACGTCTCGAGGCGAAGCAGTAACTATATGTATAGCTTCTTATCGTCCAGGGCAAACTACAATGAACCAGGTCACTTGGGAGATTACCCATGCAATGTACCTGTGGCTACACTGCCACCTAGCGACCCTCGTTGAAAGAAGAAGACAGTTACAGCAATTCCACGGCAGATGGCGTTTACATCAACGCGCATACAAACAGCGCAATTCCCAAAGTGTTCTGCATCGCACTATAGAGGTGTTTATAACACTAACACTACATAAATACCACTTCCAACCAACTTCATTCGGACTTCGGTCCCCAGGCACAACTCCCGCCTGGAGAGAGATCTCTCTGTTGTCCTCTCTTCCAAATACCGACCAGATCAAATCGGCTGAGAGTGGATTCTTGTAGTGTGCCAGAATGTTCAGAAATAGTGACAGACGGCGGAATATTACTCGTACACGGCAAGTAACATCAGCACTTGACAGTAGCAGTTGATCAAGACCGCTCTGCAAAGAGTGCGCCAACTAATAGGAAGAAAAATATGTGACATCCACCCTGCGCTTGCCAGTACGTGGTCTCCACTCGAGAACCTTTAATTATTAAGATACATCATTATAAATATAATAGGATGAAGGTGAAGCGCTTTTGTCATTACTCAAGTGGCTTATGGTCAGTACACTAAAGAGAAAGTAGTTACATAATTGAATATTGAAGGTTCCAGCTGTCTTGCGCGCGCCGCTTATAATTGCATAGAAAATATGTGCCGAGCTTTCATTATGGCTGGCGGCGGCGGGACCCGGCTCGCTGCGACGAATTATCAGTCCATTTGTCCTTAGTAGTCTTGGCGTTGGGTAGTTAATATTTCTATCCTTGAGATGATAGGATAGGAACAGGGATTTAGGGTTATTTTCTAAGAAATAAAACAACTCAGTACAATAATATTGTTCTGTTTGGATGTCAACCTATATACTCCCGCGCTTTGGACAATCGTCGCATTCATGGTAAACTCACGAAACTACCACTTTGAGAGATTAGCAAATTAGATCGTAATCTGTATAGGTTTAGGTCCAAAATCCAAGTTCAGCGATATTCCACATTCGCAAGTTTACCATGGGTGCGATGATGTAATAAAATGTCTATCAACAGGTGTAACGCGACATCTCCTTTGACGTCTCGCTGCTTCATCGATCAATTTTTAACCAAGGGTTACTTATTCACGAAAAAACACCAGTTTTTGCCAAAACTGGTGCGTGTTGACTGTTCAAGTTACTACTGAGGATACTAAGTGATATTTAACTTTTGCTGGAAGTCGAAATGCTAGGCAATAGGGGCCTGAGAGAGCATTACATTACATTACAATATTCTTTATTTAGCACCAAAATAAAAAAATTACAAAAACTTAAGGCATCCATCGCATGAGAGCACAAAATTATTAATATTATGAAAAAGGTGAGAAAAATGGCCTTGGTGGATTGGTCTGGGTGATCTGTTATCTAGGCATCAAATCTCGAGAAGCTAATTCAATCTCGCTCCAATTGGATTCGAAAAATGTGAGTTTCTGTATTGTAAATTAGATTATTTATGTTTACATAAAGATAAAAAAGAACTGTTTTCTATTAAGGTTTTTTATAAAAAATTCGTCTCAACGAGCCGGTATATGACTCGCGTGCCGTGTTCGCGTGCAGCCACTTCCATGCGTTTCCATAGTGCTGCATTTCTTCACCTACAACAGCCACTTGTGCAAGCTTGCTTGTATACTCTACGTCAAAACTGCAGGCCTATGTCGGTCGTATAAATCTCCACGTGTAGCGGTCTCTTTCTGACATACGAGTATAAGCGCGAAAGAGATGTGCTTATGTAATCCATGGAAATACAGAAGGCAAAAGTTCACGTGGCCGATCGCCAGCACGATGGACCGACTAGCTTAAATGCGAGCAACCATCTTAAAAATTCTACGATGTAGTGAGGAACGCGATGGACCGGAGTCGATGGCGGGAATGTATTCGTGCCAGAAAGACGACCACCAACCACGATCATCAGTCATGATGGATACGACTAAGAAGAAGAAGAATGACGCGATGTTGGGAGAAGACCAACCTGGCTACTTAACTTACGCCAGTGGTACAATAAAAGCGCCCTTTCGCTGTTCAGATGATGTTGTATGGAAGGTACGAGTTACCTTAATGATAGTTGATCTTTGATAGAAGATGGCTCCCCAATAAGGAGAGTCCATGACCATAACCGCAACCATGGCTGATCGACAGCACGATATATTGACAAGCTTGAAGCAGAACAAGCATCTCAAAAGTTCTAGTGTCATCATTCTAGCACAAATATATGCTGGCCATCGATTCCGGTCTCTTCTCAACCAATCATCAGGTACAAATATCGTAAATTTGGTAGCATTTCCAGTGCAGGCATCGTGGTAGAGTGACACGGGAGTGAACTATTTCTATTTAAACTATATATTACAGTGAATATTGTTGATATTACTCTAATTACCTATTTTGATTGTAATTGCAGCGTTAACCTTCGCAACACCTAATTTCTGGTTTAATTTTGTGTCAATTTCGCTAACCAAAGGTTGTCTGGAAGAGATCGCTTTTTAGTGATAAGACCGCCTGTTGTCTACCTTTTAAGATGTTTTAATTATGTAATGTTGTACCTTTGTTTTATGATGTGCAATAAAGAGTATTCGTATTGTATTGTACTACTGTTGAAGATGAAGCAGATTATTGTACTACTGTTGAAGATGAAGCAAAATTTGTCAATATTAGAATTAAAACCATATTAGCGAGCTAGCTTAAAACAGTCAAAGAAAAAATGCAGTTATTGCAATAAGAATGCAAAAAAGTCTATCAAAACTAGATATAACCGAATAGTTTGTTTCGAATGTACCTATAACAAAGTAATATTACATGATAGTTAATGACTGTTCGCTGGAAAGTACCTATTTCTGAATAAACCTTTCGTTGGGTGCAATCATTGCAAATGAATGTAAATTACAGCACTAAATTTACGAAATAAATCTGGTTTGAAGGTACGAGTACTCAAATATTTCGTTTTAGGGTTCTACAGATTTATAGCTTGATCGAAATGACTGCGTGAATGAATTATACTGTAAGAAATTAACAATCTTATATGTTTAAAAAAATCCTATTTATTGTGTCACGTAATGCATGATATAAGTAATTAAGTAAGCATTTTATAACGCTTTTATTTTCGTTTTCTTTTTTATCCTATATATATATAATATCTAGAATCTTTTAAGCTTCATAATTTCGTTAGGCTTTGCTTTCTTCTGTTCCCTTTAACCATTTAAAGTGATATTCTAAACTTAAAATTCAATACTATATCTACAGAACCTCAACTGAATATTGTATCGTGTTTCAGTGTCATTTAGGCATCGCGTGCCAAAAATGACATAACTGCAGTAATTCGACTCCTGCGCATCTTTCGTCAAGTCCAATTAGTTTCATCACGAAATATTCAGATTTAAAAGGTTTCAATTACAACTGAGGTATTTAAGTAATATCTACCTTATTTGAACTAACATAAGGCTGATATTACGATAGCTGGATAACGTTGATGGATCAGATAATTCTTACTTCACAAAAGTACAAGCAAATTGCGGTGCAGATGGACTGTAATTATTGTCAAACGGTAGCGTTTTGGGCCGATTACAACGACTTTTATGTAACTGCTTATTGATAATAAAGGAACGGGTTTCAGTTAAAACATTAAGAGGAATGCCTACCTGCAATTTTCCCATACAAACGCTCTCGACTGTTTCCTCTCTGGTTTTTGAACATAGAGCAATGATTTTTTCAAATAAGATCAATATCATCAATCAATATCTATGCCGCTATGTTTTGCTTTTTTGGATATTTTTATTTTAAAAAAACTTACAGCGCCTTGAAAATCGCAAAAACGGCTTTATTAAATTGGCTGCCAAAAAAGGCGCAGTATACAAATATGACAACAAATATCAAAAAAATCAAAACATAGCGGCGTAGATTATTTAGAAAGGTAAAAACAATTTTCAAAGTAAAACCTTGCTTACAGCTTGTTGGTCCAATCACATGTATTTAAATATGTGGAATATATTTAATTGATTATTTTAGTTCTTCCTCTGGTTGTAAAATTAGTCTGCTATGTAGAAAAAGGTTTAGAGTTTTAGATATGTGTGGGCTATAACCTTTTTTAAGCTTCAGTGCCCAAAGGGTGCCAATGGAACCTTACTACTGAGACTCCGCTGTCTGCCTCTCACAGAGCTGTATCTTTTGAACCGTAATAGGTAAAGACTCGCGATTTTCACAGAATAACGTATTTTTATTGCCGCTATAACAACTTTAACTATGGTTTAATCAAGGATCAGATACTGATGGCGGTACTTCTTGATACGGCGCGCATAGTCAGGAGGTTCCTCTCTGCAGCTCTATCCACCGGTAGCTTGGGCACCGCCCCGCTGCCGGCGGTACTCTAGGTAAGGTTTTTTATAATGTATTTATATTCTGTAAAAAAACCTACCCTAAGAAATAAACATAATACGAACATAATAAAAAAATAAAAACAAAAGATACCCATACAAGAAACGTGTTTTTCTGGCGTTTTTTAATCGATAGCGGTACGGAACCCATCGTGAGCGAATCCGACTCGCACTTGCTCAGTTTTCTTGTTATTCTTTATTACTGTGCCAATGTTTTACAAATCTTGATTTCTAATCATGGGAGAGATACAGATCATAAGCCCACCACGCTAGCCTAGTAATAATGGTGGTTGTAGTAGTAGTGGTGGGTCCTCAGTGCCTCGTGTGAGTAAGGCCTACCAGGTGTAGGCACAGAATAAGTAATAGTACTACGTACAGAAGTCTCCCTGTCTAACAAAACTGACGTTTGGGTCCGACCACCGGACGGAACGCACTGGATCCGATCGTCTCTGTCTATCGCATAGCGCGTGGTCTGTCTGTTCGCAGCCCCTCCATCATCATCATCATCATCATCATCTGAGGCGCTACAGCCCTGGGTGGGCCTTGGCCTGGTCGAGTATCTTCCTCCACTCCAGTCTATTCTTGGCTTTTTCTCTCCAGCCGCTAACAGCGATATAGAAGCTGGAGGCCTGCGGGTCTATACAGTGATCTTAAATTCCACGTACATAATGCAAATTCGTTTGTCCGTTTTACATAGCCAGGTCGGTTAGAATTATTCCGGTCCGTAAAATTTACTCTTCCTTTCTTAATCAGTTGGATTTCAGATGAGTGAGTGATTAGCTCCATGCATCCTAGACCTGTGGTGGGGCTGCCACCTTTGAGCTTTGAGGCCAAGCTCCGTTTTATACGGGTATCGTCCCTGCCGAGTTGGTACCGGTTTGGAAGCGCCGGTAGCTCGCTTTTCGCCCTATGTCCTTGGCATCTGCGATCTGGACTTGGATGGTGTGCGTGCAGACTTGCACGGTCGCAAAAGGTCCCAGGGGGTACGACGACGGGGACGTGGACAATAGGCTAGATGACTAAAAAAAACTGTTTAGTCCGTCTGTTACATTATGAAAAAATACTGTACACGTATTTTTTGTTTTGTTTGACAAACAAAAACTGACGAGGATAGAGTGCTTAGAAGTTTCGATTGACGTCACTCTTGAGTACAAATTGTACTCAAGAGTGACGTCACAAGCCCCCACTCCAGAAGTTTGATAATCTATAACTTTGTCGATTTTTAATATTTTGATAAACCAAAAAATACGTGTCCCATATTTTTCCATAATCTAACTGACGGACTAAATAGAATTACATATTTTTAACCCAGTCATCATCCCTATTCGGACTGGCTAGTACCTGCATTCTTGACAGCTCCACCATCAGAGCGTTGCAGAGAGTCTCTGAGTATTTTATAGAGGAGTATGAGCTCGGCACTCAGTATCCCCAATCAGTCTCAAATACTAGCTTCACCCCCTGTTCGCAGCCCCTCCGCGGAGGCCAAATTTGGTACTAATAGCCGCACGGCGAAATTGCAGAGTGAGCCACTCTAGTTGTGAGAAAGGTTGACTTGAGGCCCGTTAAATATTTTGGGGCCTCATTACGCCCTCGTTTTAACACTTTCACAGTCCGAATCTGAATTGTAAACCTTACGGCTTTGTAATAAAGGCTTACCGTGACCCATGTATGGGGCACGGACTGTAAACGTGTTAAGACTGAGTTTTTTAAGCAAAAGTAAAATATATTTGAATGAATCTACAGCTACCTCCTATTAACCACCAAAAACCGGACATTATACCCAAATAAAAACCAAATACTCGCTTGAACTCCACATAATCCGAATACATGTTGGTTTAAAATGCGGCTATACTGTGTATGTTTCGCGCCGCCTCATGCATTTATGTATGGGCCGGCAAATTGACGAGTGGCCGGTTTAAGCGTTTACCGGTTATTGTGTATTTGCATAGGTATATTGGGTTTTATTTACAGGATTCGAATTTTGAAAGAATAGTTAATTGCCTCCAGCGCTGGAAGGTGTTATTTTTGCCAAACCTGGAAAAGGTATTTTCAGCGATACCGATATGATAGTTTTTGACGTTGATTATTTATTTTAGAATTCAAGCAAGTCGTTTGAACCTGTCTATTACCAGATCACGTTATGTTATAAATAATATATTAATTCAAAAATGTCTTGAATAGACAAGTTGTGCATTTTTAACTACTCATTGCCTTTATTTGAAAGTTCTTCGACACATTGGTCAACTATTAAATTGACTCGATAATTTTTAATTTATTTATTTTGTAAATACGCAAATATTAGGTAAAAATGACGGGTTTGCGACAAGTATTTTCTAGCAATACATCATTGGCTTATATAGAAACACTGTTCGTGCAATTTTATAGAAATATGTACCGAATAAAACAAACAACAATATATGAAAATACTTCAAATCTATAAGTCCTCCGTGAAAGAAACGATTTATTTTTATTACTATAAGCACCTTTCTATTGTTGAATAGTCTTTAAATTCGCGCAGAATAATATATTCACCCGCATTTATACCTCTCTTGAAGTGAGTAACCATGACAAAGCGAGTAAATTTTAGATTCCGTTCTAAAAGTCAAAATTCTTATTTCCAAGTGAAGTTCTTACGCTTTGAATATTTTCCGTGCTGCCTTCGCGCTAGCGTGCGCTAACGCCTATTCTAATGTTAGGTGCACACTGCGTACGACTACAATACATAATAAAATGATTATATTAATGAACTGCAACTCACTTCAGTCAAGTGCAGTTGCGACACATGATAAGTTAATTTGTACTAGTTTGTAAGTTTTTTGTAATCATTTTGTCAACATGTATGTTTTGGGCATGGGCATGAATAAAGTATTAATCAATCAATCAACCAGTTTACTACAACTACAAACACAAAATAACAATTTAGCCCGAATTTATATCCTGAAAACTCAGAATCTTTTGTTTCAGTAACTTTAATTAAAACATGATTTATTCGATTATCAGATGTTTGGAAATTTGTATCTTCCTTAGGTTCTAAATAACGCAGTAGACGCAGTAACGCAGAGATGAAATTGAGCATACAAGAATACCAAGTCCTGGATTAAAACTTAGAATACTTAAGATCCCGGTAGGAATTTCCATCGAGATAGTTACGGGAATAACGGAGTTAGTTTTTGTATAAATAGATAAAACCGTACATGAACGGACACAAGATTTATATCTTACTTTACTGTATTTTCTTTGTGAAAACCGGTTACAACTGGTTTTGAACCGGTTGCAGTGTGCCACGTTTATAATAGTGCTATCTATCAACGTCGCCGCGGCACCGTGTAGGTACCATATTGACGTATTGAATACCAATATCGTCAGCATTCACAGTTTTATACTCGTATATTCTATTGAAGCTACAGTTTCATTGATTTTATATTTATTTAATCTACTCCAAAGGCTTCTTCTGCAGTTCGTAAATACAAATCCGATTTTATTTATCTATTGTAAAACCGGTTACAACTGATTTTGAACCGGTCGCCGTGTACAATTTCTATAAAAGTGCGCTATCTATGGTATATCTATGATATAGGTGTCATATTGACGTATTGAAAACAAATGTTACTAGCACTCACACTTTAACACTCGTGTCTTCTGTTGAAGCTTCACTTTCATTGAATTTATATTTATTTAATCTACACCATAAGCATCTCCAGAAGTTAGCACATACAAATCCGGTTTTTCCTATATTAAAACCGGTTATAACTGGATTAAAACCTGTTGCAGTGTACCACGTGTATAATAGTGCGCTATCTATCACGTCGCGGCGGCACCGTGCAGGTGTCATATTGACGTATTGAAAACAAATGTTACCAGCACTCACACTTTAACACTCGTGTCTTCTGTTGAAGTTTCACTTTCATTGAATTTATATTTATTTAATCTCTACCATAAGCATCTCCAGAAGTTAGCACATACAAATCCGGTTTTTCCTATATTAAAACCGGTTATAACTGGTTTAAAACCAGTTGCAGTGTACCACGTGTATAATAGTGCGCTATCTATCAACATCGCGGCGGCACCGTGCAGGTGTCATATTGACGTATTGAAAACAAATGTTACCAGCACTCACACTTTAACACTCGTGTCTTCTGTTGAAGTTTCACTTTCATTGAATTTATATTTATTTAATCTACACCATAAGCATCTCCAGAAGTTAGCACATACAAATCCGGTTATTCCTATATTAAAACCGGTTATAACTGGTTTAAAACCGGTTGCAGTGTACCACGTGTATAATAGTGCGCTATCTATCAACGTCGCGGCGGCACCGTGCAGGTGTCATATTGACGTATTGAATACCAATATCGTCAGCACTCACGCTTTTCTCGTAACCACTAAAGGAACTTTTTCTGACCCCTGGTTTTGCATATATTCTAATGCGGTTCAGTAGTTTTTATCAGGTATCTAATTCACATTCACTAGTGTTTGAAAGTGTTTCATTGAGGAAAGTATTTTTTTCTTTACGTAATTTTTGTTTGATGATGAACTGTGATCACCACCGCTTGCTGCTATATTTGCTGGAACAACAATGAAAAAAACCGCCGCGGTCGAAACGCTCTGAAACTGACCCTTCTGTATAAAACAATATAATTATTATTTACAAAATAATGTTTCTCTTAGAATATACCGGGTGGAATGAAACGACGGACTTTCCTGAAAATATGGTGTCATATATTTGATGTAGAATCGACCTGCAATAGTTAAATGCTTATAATAATGAAGGAAAACAAAACTATCAAAATATTTTTTTTTATTATTTGTTCAACCCTAATGTTTCGCCGCCGCTACTGCCGTGTCTTGCTCCCGCCAGCGTGTTCGCGTATGACTTTTAAATAGGGATGAAACACGCAGTTTTTTGTATGAAAGCTTAACAAGCAATAACTTGAAAACGGTGATAGGCAATAACGTAGTCTTTTTGGAGAAAATAATATATTTAGGCTAAACAATTGCAGGAAAGTCCTTCGTTCCGTTCCACCCGGTATAACACAGCGTCATGTCAAAATGACCATAGTTTGACTTCTTGTCTATCTACTTTAGCTTTACTATTTTATCATGTTCCTTTTTAAATGTTAAAATAATCCCTGGCAAGTGTGGTTATGGTGATTAATGTGGCCGCAGCCCCGGGCCGGATTAATCATGCATTCGGCGCGTGCTAACCTTACGTTTAATACGACCCGTTAATTTTGTTTGGTTTTGTAATTAACAAGCACCGGTCGAACGAAATTGTGATACATTTTTAAAGTGGAACATTTTGAAGCGCTCATTTTTATAGACTAGCTGGCCCGGTGTACCTCGTTCAGACTCAGAATATTAATTTTTAGATGTATATGAGTTATTCTGTTATTCGGGGCAGAGACAAACCCAAAAATCGAAGATCATAAAATTCGGCCCATCTGTTCTCGAGTTAAATGGTAAAACTATCCAAACTTTGTTTTATGTATACAGGGTGGGAGGGACTATACCGACATACTTTAGCCATGAATTCCTGGTGGTGTGACGAGTAAATAATGTTATATCAACATGGGTCGAATATTGTCATTTTACATTAATAGTCTTATGGAACAAAATAAATCAGTAAATTAAGCCCCTCGTTATAAACATGTCCTTACTGGCTGAAAAGTTATCAAAAAGAAAGAAAAAACTAAAATGGAAACGAAAGGTAAATTTTTTGGCCTCGTAGTCGCTTACCATCAAATACTGCGAAGGTTAAATTCTGTTTAGTTAAAGATTTAAAAAAAATAGTAAAGGTATCTTAGTCACATTTATAAGGGCTTGTTACACACTTGGGATTTTTCATTTACAAAATAATGGATATCTCGGAAAGTAAGCGTTTTTTGACTATACATCACATAACATTTTTTACTCCTAATAGTTGTTAGAATCTATAGTTAAAGTTTGTCGGTATAGTCCCTCCCACGCTGTATAGCGTGGAAATCCAATACGGGCGAATATTGAAACGGTGCGGTGGTCAGCATAGGACCTAAGAAGTATATTTACATAACTTTTGCTTAAAACTACAATGAAAATATTTACCATACACAATAAATCCGCACGCAATGTAACGCAACACATTCAAGTTGACAAACACCCTTGTTGACAGTTACTTTAAAAAAGCTCGGATCTGGTAATGTCATAAAAAGCATGTATGCTGTACATTGCTGCTCGGTAAATTTTCAAAAATTAATTACGTGGTCACTGTTAAGTGTAATTTAAACAATCATACTAATTAATGATAACATTACTAAACGCTATATCTGGTTTAATTGTTTGCTCGTATTAGACTTCCACACTGTATAATATAAGATTTATTTGATTGAATGCTGGTCTAAGGACTTCATAGCGTTTAAATCTTTTGCCAGTGTGTCTTTTCTTCTCTCATCCTGTCTAAGGAATCTATTAGGTCTAATTCTTTCCCAATGTTTCCTTTCTTCTTTTTTCCTTCCAAAACAAATTTCATACAAAATCTTAATTTACGTTTCAACCTCAAGGTGTTTAAATTTAGGGGTTGAATTTAGGAAATTCGTAGTGCACTTATACATCCATTTATAGCATTTTGCAACTATGAAATTTGGCAAGTAATACCGTTTTTCTACTACAAGTAATAAAGCAAAATCTGAAAACTAAAGGTACATCTTTAGGTAATTAAATCATAACAAAATAGACTTTACCAAGGGAATCAAAATTTATAGGGTACTTTAATACACGTACCTACAAATTTGTATGGAACCCTCGGTGGGCGAGTCCAACTCGCACTTCGCCGATTTTTGTACACTTAAGTCAGCGATTACCCCACATATTCCAAGTACATGATCATTGATCAAGGTAAGTGCATCCCGGGACCAATAATATCATGGCCGCAGTCATTGTTGCCGGTAATGCCGTAAAGTGCCGCAAATTACCGTAACTTATCGGAAAGATGGCGCACTGAGCAAGCGATGATATTATGAGAACTCTCAAAATAAAATCGCCCAGAACACATACCAGAAAAACCGGTCAAGTGCGAGTCGGACTCGCGCACCGAGGGTTCCGTACAAACTCATAAGTAGATGCATGAATAGTTCAAAAAAACTGTATGGCGATTAGTTTAGCAGGATCAAATAAGTATGTGTAACGATTTTTGCAAATTTCTCAAAAACGGTGCAAATTAGGGATACTGTTATATTTTTCCTTTAATATTTAGGATGACAATAATAATTGGTAATTATTACAGATTTTTTTGATCAGTAATTTCGAAGAAAATAGGGGAAAGGTATTTTTTTAACGTTTCTCGTCATAAATCAAAGACTACTTGCTTAAGATAAAAAAAAAACAAAAAAGGCGTTCTAATCTACAAATCAATCTCTTTTATTTGACACCCCACTCAATATAATAGCCCTACTTTAAATTTCATTACGGACCCCTTTAAAAAAAAGTAAAACAGTTACAAGATTTTTTTTACATTCAATTGGCTCGAGCTAGCTACTTTTAATACTATTCCAAATTTCAAATCGATAGCAGCAGTAGTTTCTGAGATATCTTTTTGTGACAGACAGACAGAGTCACAACATAAGGGTTCCTTGCTTACCACTTTGGTACGAAAGCTATTTTTAGAAGCTATTTTTAGAATAGCCGCCAGGTGGTAGGACCTCGTGCAGGGTCCGCCCGAATCGCTACCACCATATTACGCGCTAACCTGTCCCCAAAGAGCAGAGTTTTGCACTGATGTGTTCCGGTGTGGAGGTAAGACAGCCGGTGAAATTACTAGCATAGAGGAATTCTATCTTACTCCTCAGAGTTGGCAATGCATTTGTAATATTAAGATTGCAAATGTCCATGGGCCTCAGAAGTCAATTACCATCAGGTGACATGTGTGCTCATTTGCCTTTCCCATGACATAAAATAAAGTGTTTCCTTGACACGTTAGTAACAGTCCCCTATACATTTTTACCAAAAATGTTCATCGTAATTCCAGCATTTTTTCAATCACTACTGGTACGATACATCCTGCTCAGTATGTATAATGTAGTGACCCATATATGGGACGTGGACTTATGGAGCTAGTTGACCGTGACCCATATATGGAGCACTTGGACTGTGAAGATGTTAAACGATCTTGGTCAAACTTGGACCATCCTTTGAAAAAAAAAAACCAAACCCGCTTATATTAAATAAAATAAAATATCTTTATTTCAGAACATTGAACATTCCATACATTATTAGTACCCTACGTTACGTTACAGTATAATTATGTTAGTACATTAAATTAAATTGATTTTCTAAGATTACTCAAAATTAAAAAGTAGTAATTCATAATATATTTAACAATGAAACTTAAATTTATAATAGAATTAAAATTGACTTAATAGGATTAAAATTGAATTAAATAATTATAATAATAATAATAAATAAGTAAAATTCACAATAAAATGGACTAGAAGAATGAAATGTCAAAAATAATAATTTTCTATTTATATAAATCATGATTTCATCTCAAAAAGCAATAGGTTCAAATGTTAAGGGCAAGGTATTTTAATTAATATATTACTTTATATTATATTACTTTTATTTCTTAAATATAATGCATGATAATCGCAGAAACAACTTACGATTTATTTACCACTCAAACATTGAAACGAGAAAGGCATTTCTTCATGCGATAAACGCGATCATTATAGACCTGTATTCGCGCGCATATGTTACCGCTATCTCTCTTCAGTGGACGCTGAGCTTGC
Organism: Eudemis profundana; assembly: GCA_947034925.1. NCBI lineage: Eukaryota > Metazoa > Arthropoda > Insecta > Lepidoptera > Tortricidae > Eudemis > Eudemis profundana. The sequence goes on along the minus strand of OX344800.1, from coordinate 1,716,790 downwards.
AGCTTAGCCGAGTTTCTGCCAGATGAACCTTGATTCTACGAGGGACCTTAGGTCACTGGCAAATAGGACACGCCAGCCGTACTAAACTGTGGATATGGCATAGTTCTAAGTGTACAAATTAACTGAGATCTGGGATATGGGTGAGGTGTTAAGAGATATAATTATGATGGATGAGCATAGATAATTTATTTTTTCTACTCCTGTACGTGTATCTGTCTTTTACTTGGTCACGAACACTAATATCGATACCTTTAGACTCAAAGGGCGTAAACGCCGTAGGTTCTAATGGTGTTTACGCCCTTTGAGTCTAAAGGATCGATATAAGAACATACATAATATGAGTTCAGAAGAGTATATACTCTATTCCCTGTAACAGCACTTGTGTCGTTATCTCGCAAAACGATACTGCTAGCAGCCACAGACTTCTGAATCTAGGTTAAAGTTAGGTCAAGGATTACGCGATCAATACTAACTTTACAATAAAAATGCACAACTACACAAAGAAGGCTTTCTTTATTACCTCCCGTGTTTTGAATATAATTTTATGTCTACACTTAGCCAGAAAGCGGCTTTTTCCGTACGCGTAGCGTGCGGTAAAAGCCACTTTATGGCCAGGTGTGGCATAAACGTAATTTTAATATTGTCACTGCGTTTCACTGGCGAGTATACGTCAATTAATATAAATAGAGATATAGGAAATAATAATAAAGTTGTATAATTCAGTCAAAAAACGCTCATGGCGTCTCTCTTTGCGACACTCGCCGCCGCGGCTGCTCGTATCGCAACCCACGTCACACGCATGTTTTGACCTTACTTATACAACTGTTGCATAAAATACTATTAATGCTTTATGTAATAAATAACTATAGGGGATCAATCTGCACAAGTAAACCTAGCCGAAAACTAAGAAATGTTTATGAATCCAGATTAATCTAGCAGAAGCTATCGATAACATGTCCTGTTTTTCTTAGCTTCGCGTGTCAGGGTGCGATCGAAAGCAGCAACGAGCGGCATAGTCTTGGGAATCCCAGACTTGGCAATCGATCATTAAATTAATTAGGTACTGAGCTGTGTAAGCAAAATATGAACCTCTTTCTCTTTGATAAGTATTGAGAAAATTGATTTATAAGCATAATCTCAAAAATTCAAAATCTCGCATAAAAGGAACCAATAAAAAGAAGCAATATAATTATAATTTATTCGTATACCATAAAGACTCAATAAATCTACGATATGGTTATTCAGTTCATGTTAACTTAGTTTATTGGTAAAAAGATAGATAAAAATAGAAACGGTACAGAGTAACTAAAACTAAGTTAAAATTAAATGTAGGTACTATAAACTAAAACAGGTAGGTACTATTGTCTTGCAGAAACTTTTTTGGTCGAAACATCATTTAGCAGAATTCATCATTTCGCATAATGCATTTTTTTAAACTTTTCAGGATTGTTATAAAACAATCTTAACCTAACCTATTTAACAGGGTAATGCCTTAAAAAGTCCTGAAAATTTTACAGTTTCAGAAAAAAATGAATTCTGCCAAATGATGATTGCACCAAAACAGATTCTGCAACATGAGGGTAACCCATTAAAACAAATTAAGAAATGGCGGCATGGCACTAAAAATGCTGGCAGCATTTCCTCGCTGGATTGTGAGTCTGACGCGTTGAGCGAGGTAGCTGCCAGCTCTTCGGTCCCTCGTGGTATCTGAGTCTCTGCGGCAATATTGTATTTCTTCCTCTTATTTGGTAGGTTGTAGTTATTACGTTTAGCTCGATACACACGTTCACATAAGGACAGGTTGATCCGCTTCATCCTTCCCGCTGGTCCGCTGCTCACTCTGAGCAATCAGCGAAAAGTCAAGGGTAGCCCTGGCCATCGTCCTGGTTCGACCCCAGGCGAACAGGCCCCCACCTAGTCCGACACCAATCGTGGTAGGCCGGGACAGGTGACCTGGTTCGACTCCAGGCACCCCCCAGCACATACCCAGCCCGATGTGCGTGCCGACTGTGTGTACGGCACTCGGTCGGACGCCCTTGGGTGGTCTGGCCAGCGACCTGGTTCGAGCCCAGGGACCGCAACGGCCAACCACCCGGCCCGACAATCACTATGCCCGGTTATGGGTTGTGAGTTTGTCAGGTTTATTACGTTCACGACGTCATTAAAAATAATTAAAAAACGTATTATAATATTATAAAGTTGTATAAATTAAATACTCATACATTGTATACATTTTGATGAAAAATAATGTGGTTATTTTGGTATGATTAAAAAAATACTACCGGAAAAAGAATTCATGATGTAGGGTGCGTTTAAGGCCACGTCACACCAAAGTTGGAACAGGAATAGCTGTAAATCTCCACGTGACACTAGGATACTTTTGTGGCCAAACAAAAAATGAGGATAGGGTTGATTCAGAGAGTTTAGACCGCGGCGGTTTTTTCTTTCATAGTACAGCAAGTATAGCAAGCGGTGGTGAGCACATCACAGTTAACTTTTATTATAAATGATAGACGGTATTGAGCCTACACATGACTTTATCAAAAGTTGTCGTCATTCGATAGTATTTCGCGCTAAATATCAATGACACTAATGAAATAAAAAAGTAAAAGAGCCCTTCAGGCCTACTTGCAGAAATAAATGAGTTTGAAATAAAAAAGCCGGCCAAGTGCGAGTTAGATTCACGCATGAGGGGTTCCGTGGCACCATTGAGCAAAAATACGCCAAGAAAAACATTTCTGCGTATGGGGGCCCCTTTTTATTTTTATTTATTTTGACTTTATTTTGTTTTTAGTATTTGTTGTTATAGTGGCAATAGAAATACGCATTTTGTGAAAATTTCAAGTCTACTACGGTTCTAAAGATAGAGCCCTGTGACAGACGGACAACGAAAGCTTAGTAATAGGGTTCTTTGGGTACTGAACCCTAAAAAACGATGGAAAAGGGTCTGAAATCAACCCGATAATGACTTTTTCTCCCTCGGACGAAGTTTCGAGCACTTCTAGTCAAGAAAACAAATAAACTATTAAGTAAGTATACCAATGAAGTAATTTTCCTCACCGCCGTATATCCTACTAATCCTACTAATATTATAAATGCGAAAGTTTGTGAAGATGTTTGGATGTTTGGATGTTTGTTACCATATAACGGGGTAACAACTGGATGGACCAAGCTGAAATTTGGCATGCAACTAGATCAAGTCCTGGATTGAAACATAGGATACATTATATCCCGGTAAAGAGTTCCTTTGGGACAATAACGGGAACAACGCGGGCGAAGCCGCGGGAAAATGCTAGTAATTTATATAGGGAACGTGTTAAAATAAAATATGAAAAGTTATTTCTGTAAAACACAATTAAATCTCAATAACCTTTTTAATGCTTGCAGTAAAGCCGTCCACTCGCGTTCGTTTTACGCTGCGATTGATTACACGGTGCCCTGCGATTAATTGAACGCAGACTTTATGATTTACATTAATTTTATATTTTTCTTTTAACGTGTCGTAAAACTGGACTCAATTAGCTGGCACGGTTAATTTTGCAATGCATGGTACATCATTTACAAAAAATGTATCTACTGGTTTTTAAATATCTTAGTCCACAGAATAAAAAAAAACCGGACAAGTTCGAGTCGGACTCGCCACCGAAGGTTCCTTACAAATACTTTAAATAAAGACTATATTTTTTAGGATTTAATTACTAATGTGTAGTTTTCAGTTTTTTTTCTATACTTGTAGTATAAGACGGTATTACTTGCCAAATTTTATAGTTCTAGGTCCACGGAAAGTACCCTATAAATTTTGGTTTCTTTGAGAGAGTCGAAATGTACGTTTTTTGCGGCCATATCTTTTTTTACGGGTGGCCGTCTGGTTGCATAACAACTATTGTCATATTACTGATTGTCATAACAGTTTAAGCATAAAGTTGATGCTCATATATTTTTTTTGTCATAAATTGTCCTATGGCATAATTGTTCCGTGTCATAATTATACGGAGTCATAATTGGTTTAACCATAATGTAAATTGTCATACATTTATTTAGTCATGATATTGATGATTATAAGTCGTTTTTGTAATAATTGTAAATTTCATACATTTATTAAGCCATAACATTGATGATTATAAGTTGTTTTAGTAATAATTGTAAATTGCATACATTTATTAATCCATAATATTGATGATTATAACAATCGTATTGTATAAATTTTGATAATGAACTTGCGATGGTTCTTCAAAAAAGAAACGATTTATATTATTGAAGTATTTTTAATTTGTACTCTTTACACAATATTAGTGACCTCACACATAACCAAATCGCGGCCAGAAAAGTAGGTTAGGTTAGAACTGTTACCTGACACATAACCGAATCGCTGCCTGAAAAGTAGGTTAGGTTAGGTTAGAACTGTCATCTCACACATAACCGAATCGCTACCAGAAAAGTAGGTTAGGTTAGGTTAGAACTGTTATCTCACACATAACCGAATCGCTGCCAGAAAAGTAGGTTAGGTTAGGTTAGAACTGTGACCTCACATAAAACCAAATCGCTGCCAGAAAAGTAGGTTAGGTTAGGTTAGAACTGTTATCTCACACATAACCGAATCGATGCCAGGTATTAGGTTAGAACTGTCACCCGACATAAAACAGAACTTTAAAAAAAAACTTTTTAAATTAGGCTTATGCGTTTAGCAATTTATGCATTTACTTAGTATGGTTAAAGTGTTGTATGAGCAACCTATTTATGCGTTTAGCATTTTATGCATTTACTTAGTATGGTTAAAGTGTTGTATGAGCAACCCACGTATGCCCATTATAAAGTATGCTTGAATAAATTTATGCATATCAACTATAGGCCCATTACATAGTATGTCCATAAACATTATGATTAAAATCGTTATGCGCATAAATGTATGACTATTTACAGTTATGCGTAATGTTGAGTATGACGAATCCTCGTATGCGTATCAAAAATATCCTTGACCTTAAACTTTATGCAACCCGACCCTTACCCCTTTTTTACATTAACTTAGAAATTTGTTTTTTTTTTCACAACTTCAAGGGACCGTAGACTTGAGTATAATGGTTTAAATTTCAACTCGATACCTTTACGCTTTTTTGAGATTTATAAAGAGTCTTAACAGACGGGCAGACGGACAACAAAGTGATCTTATAAGGGTTCCATTTTTTCCGTTTTAGGTACGTAACTTTAAAAAAAATACGTAACCTGTTCTCTCTAGGTTACGTATAATTTTGAGTATATAAACTTATTTTTTGCGCTAATTGTATTTTTTTTTGTAAGTTTATAAGTAGGATTTTGTAAAATTATTATTACAAATCTCTTTCGGACAAATACCAGCAATGTAAAACATTAATTATTGTTACGCCCTAGACAACTAAGGTGTTATTTTAAGTAGTATTATTAAACATAATCCAGAGATTTATTACATACCAACGAGTAACGTGTAAAACATTATGTTTATTACCGAAATATCTAAAAATCACAACAAATGGGAGGCCATCTTTGTTTTATGGTATTGATAAATGGTAACACGAGTCTCGCACTCGCTGTTCTGTGTTCGGATACTTAATAAGGCAACGTGGTGTGTGTGAAAGCGGCTTTATGAACCAAGTAGGGATGGCAAAACAACAAAGTAGATAACTTATTAATTTATTTAGACTTTATTGCAGAATACGGGAAAGTACAAACAGCGAACTTAATGCCATATGGCATTCCCTACGAGTTAACCGCTTAGTGAGTAGGTGTACATGTCTTAGTTTTTTTTATTAAACTTCTTATTACAATGGGAGTAAATTGAGTGATAACAATAAAAAAAAAATAAACCTAACCTAAACTAGAACGATGTCTTAGTGTACTATAACCCTATAATTTAAATGATTATCACCATGAAGAAAACACAAGTTAAACAAAAGTTGTTTTTTTTTAAATAAATCTTTTACTTTAAGGTTTGCAGATGAACACTAGCTTGTATTATCGTGTACATGGTTTATAAAACTTAAACCTTAAATCATAAAGTTTACTAATAAAATATAACAACGTATCTGCTAACCCTACCCGAGGTCATCGCTTATCTGCACCGCCATCTTTTTTTCTCTTTACTCCATTAGTTCCTTAATTAATATCCCGCCGAAGTGAGCCTCGGGCGAATCAATCATAATCACCTGTTACAAAATATTTTAATTTTCACAGCTAAAAGGTTTCGGACCCCTGGAATCGGTGAGCAAGTTTTTGTTCTTAATCGTGTTAATAAGGTGGCCAGGGGTCGGCAACCGGAGTTGCAACCTTGAAAATGGGAATTAGTTTTATTAAAATTGGTTTTATTAATGTAATTTGTGACAAGCAGTTTACGGGGAAGTGTCAGTTTGCTTTTCATAATTAAAGATTTCCGTTTTATGTTACCGTGAATTTTTTGTGTGTATATGAATACGTGTTTTTACGATATCTAGCTCAGCTTTGTAAGTATATTTAATATTGGATATTAAAACAGCAAGTACCTTTTATTGTTAATTAATTGTATTATTATCTTTTCATGCGATTAAAGGTATCTTTTTTTTGTAAATAGCGTTAACCCAGTTTTAGGGTGGATTTTCGCCATACAAATTTGTATGCCATACATTTAGTTTGGCATACAAAGGTCGCAGACGAAAATCCACCCTTTACATGTGTTTCACATTTTTTTTAAAGTTAAGCATTATATTTTCAGTAAAAGCCAAAATTGCACATATTTGAAATCTGTCACTCTAATTATTTTGTCACATTAGATCTATCACTGTATAATGTATGTAACATACACGTTACTGTGACAGTCATTAAATTATCGCCTACATTTGACGTTAGGCTACACAAGTGTAGGTTCTTATTGATGTTGAGGATAAAACATGTAATTAAACAAAAACAACGTTTATTTCTTCATTAATGACTCAGATTATCCATTAACGAATACGGCTAACTGTCATGGCGCATCGTTTGTCAAACTGACAGACAGACGGACGGATGTATGCTAGGCTCCATACCATAAAGTTATAAGTGACTGAATTTAAAGTGACATAAGCCCTTTTAACATGGTTCCGTAGACGCAATATAGGCAACTATGCAAAATAATTAACCGTGAATCATGGTTCAATCTCGTGGATGTGGGTTGATGGGTAAAAAGAAGAAGGAAATGGATTATTATATGAATAATAAACCGTATCAAATTTAAGCCAACCTACCGCCGAACAGTGAACAGAACCTTGTGAAATAAGTATTCAAGTACAGCAACACATTTAGTTACAAAATTTACTTACATAACAAGTAGAATAACTACATTTTTACTAAAAAAAACCCGACCGCGGTGCACTTTGTTTATTTTAACGAACTTCATACCCAGTGACACTCGCACCATCAAGACGAATCTAATGATGTATCATTTATCAAAATCGGATGTGCCGTTGAGTAGTTACGAGCGGACACAGGAACGGACATACATACAGGTCAAACACATAACCCTCCTTTGGGCTTCGCCGCAGTCGGGTAAAAATAACACTGGTCGACAGTGATTCTGTTGCCTTTGACATTAATTAAAAAAAACTTACAAAAAAATTGCTCTTTGTTGTGAAGTCGGTTAAGACTGGAAACTTATTTCCAATAAGAAATGCACGAGAAAGTAAGATAACCAAATCGCTATATCTGTGCCTATGATATTTGAAGAGTTCCCTCGATTTCTCCAAGATCCCATCATCAGATCCTGATTTGGTTGCAATGGGTCGACCCTTTAAAACAAAAAAGAATTTTCCAAATAGGTTCAGCCGTCTTCAAGTATTCGGGGAAGAAACCTAAATACAAATTTACTCTTTGTTTTGAAGTCGGTTAACACTAGAAACTTGTTGCTAATAAGAGATGGACGAGAAATTACGAAAAAAAATACCGAAATCGCTATATGTGTGCCTATAATATTTAAAGAGTTCCCTCGATTTCTCCAAGATTCCATCATCAGATCCTGACTTGGTTGCAATGGGACCACCTCGGAACTCGACCCTTTCAAACAAAAAAAAAACATACAGACGAATTGAGAATCGTCCTTCTTTTGGAAGTCGGTTAAAAATAAAGCGTATTTGCTTTTAAAATAATTTGGCAATAACAATACCCTGCTTAATTCTATAGAATATGCTATTTTTATCGGTTCACCTACAACAATCTGTGCTGATCTGATCTGTATTGATGGTCCAAGATTGACTTCCAAATTTGTATAATTCCCATACACAAAGACCTAAAATAATTAGGGCAACAAAAAAGTTTTTTTGTTCAATTGTATGTTTGACAGCAATAAAAATCTATTAATTAACGCTAATCATACAATTATGTTTCTAAAATCTATCATAAAAGGCATCATGTTGAGCATGACGTCACAAGTACGTATTTCATAATAAACTGCACCTTTACGAGTGTTTTCACACTTTAGTTTAAATAGTAGGAGCAAATAAGTTTGTCTTACAATTTTTGCAAATTTCTAAAAAACGCTGCAAGGTAGGAAAACCGTTTATTTTTGTAATACTTAGGATGACATTAATTATCAGTAATTATTAAAGATTTTTCTGTTCAGTAACTTCGGAAATAATGATATTTTTAAACGTTTTTTGGCTTAAATCAAAAACTACATGTCTAAGAAAAAAAATAAAAACGGTTGTGGAATTTTCACATTAAGCCCTTTCATTTAATATCCCACTCGATATAATAGCTCTACTTTTGATTGTCGACATCCCATTTCGGACTCCTGGAAAAAAAAGTAAAAAAGGCAAAAGATTTTTTTTCTGTCCAATAGGCTCGAGTTAGCGATTTTTAACACTATTCCAAATTTCAAGTCGGTAGCATCAGTAGATCCTGATATATTTTGCTGTGACAGACGGACAGACAGAGTCTCACCATAAGGGTTTTTTTTACCATTATGGTACGGAACCCTAAAAAGAAGCTGATTTGATCTGTCATCAAATTGCCTATTATAAGTTGCAGCGAATATTGCTCATCAAAGCCAAAGTGAGCCGAAAGCAAATCACCATCTATTTAAAACGTGAGTGATCTATTTTTAATCCTATATAATTATATACCCTCTAATCAATTTTTATTATTGATTTCTCAATGAAGGCGAAAATTGACCGTCTATCCTAAGTAATCAATTCAATATACTACCGCCGTAAAATCTAAAACCGTTACTCAATAGCCACTCATTTTCGTCCAATTTTAACTCTAATAATTCGATAACTATTCCAGTGCCGTATTAAACAATCATAAAACATTTTATTGCATTTTTCTTATCGGTATCAAAGTGTTTTTTACCATTTGCCATGGAAAAATGGTCTCTAAGTGAATGAGAAGAAGGTTGCGTTACATCGGGTCAGTGAGGTTCATGTTCGTTTCTACTACGAGTTACTATCGTTATAGTAAATCATTAGTAATGTTCTAGGAATAACGCTAAATAGTGAAATTGTGGTCGAGCGCGCAATGGATTTTGGTGATTGGTTCTGTAAATAGAAATATTTTTAAAGTGTATTAAATTTTGAACCGACTTCCAAACGAAGGTTGGTTCTCAATTCATCTGTTTCTTTTTTTTTGTTTTTTCACCGATTACTTGAAGACGGCTGGACCGATTTAGATAATTCTTTTTTCTTTTGAAAGGGTGGAATTTTTAGGTAATGTTTTTAATGAGGACAAATTCAAATGGTTGATTAAAAACGACATATAATTATATATTTTGTTAGCCTTTTATTACAGTCCTTCACGCGACTTGTACTGACTTTAGGTCTGTCTCTTAGAACAAAAAATGTATGTCGTATTTTCTAAAACGAGAAATAAGTAGGTACAAGTTGATAAAAATAATAAAATCGTATCTAACAAGGCTATGTTTGTATTTTGAATATTTTAAGGCGTGTCAAAAATAATCAACCACCAAGCAACCTCTATGAATATTAGAGTGTTCCTTATTTTGTCGTTTTTTTTTTATTCTTGCGGGGCACCCCTTCATTTCATTTTAGGGCATGAAAAGACATGACATAAAAGCACGAAGCAACTCTCATACTTTTCTAAATACTCATTACCTGCTTAGATCAAACAATTGAGTGATAGAACCAATGATAGTTATCTTTAATGTAATTTATTTTGATAAAAAGCATAAGCATAAGGCGAGGCTGGTAAGTTTCCTTGGCGTCTTTTTTCTTATCCAGTATGCCTTTTGGAAGCGCCGCTAGTTTCTAAGGTTAGGTTATTAAGCCCTTCTGGCATGTGTGTAAACATCTTTACACATTAGGCTCATCTGGCAACACTAATTTTGAATTTGTATTTTTCAAAGTGGGTGGTAGGTCTGCACAACAGTAATTTTGACATGGAAAATGTATGATTTCCTCAGTCTACCCGCGACCACGAACGCTGAAAAGGGTTACGAAACGTTGGGACTTAAAAATGTAGTAATCTACGCAATTTAATCCGTTTTAGTTGTTTTTACTATAATTTATTTTGATTCTACAAAAAAGTTTCCACGAAACCTTTATTGTTGAATTATTTTCTTTAAAAATTCTTGTCCAAATCATATTGTGCTCTCCCACAGCACTTCTGCACACTTGGGCTCAAAGCAACATTGTCGGTATATCGCTGTGCCGTGTTGTTTTCCTTAGTAAACGCCCTTCTTCCACCTTTCGAGCTCGTGACAAAAATATTTTGAATTAGAAAATGAAATAAAATTTACTCATCATATAATAGATATTTCCTGTATTTTAAAATTGTTATGGTAAAATATTTTTATCCTAAATAAAAATATTAGAGCACTTTTATTAAACAGTACTTATAAACTCTTTATCTCAAATTTTTTTTAATTGTAGAGCTGCTCTTACTAGACAAGATATTTTGCATCGGGGTTCGTATTTCTAGATTTTCTGTTACTTACGGAACTCCAATAGCCCGGTATCGGATTCAGGCGGTTTTACGGCTAAACTATATTACTTCATCGTGACTCGTAAAAGCTATCGATTTTCTTATTATATTTCACTGCGTTCGTTTAAATAGATTCGGGTAAAATAGACGGTCCTTTAATCTGATAAGCGTTAACTTATTTGTTTTCACAGCGACATTAAGAGGTCTTGGTCGTTTCAAATAGTCATCGTCTTCAGGGCATTTCTCCAGAAATTTGTCTGCGACTCATTCATCTATCTCCATACATTTAGTATGAAAAAGGGTCAGATGAATGAGGTGACCGCAGACATATTTCTGGAGAAATGCCCTTCAGTGATTCGAGTTGGTCGGTTTTCCATACTAATATAAAGAGGGTCATCGTTGGGTTCCACGTCATCAATTACATTTGAAATGTGTTTTATGTAATAGCTTGATACACTTTGATTGCGCGAAACGACATAGGGAATCGCTGATTTCCAATATACATAATACGTTTTAAAAAAGGAAATATACCACACGGCCAGGATTTTTAATTTTGTAAACAATAAAATTTAAATAAAACAATAACACTATTAACTAACTACAAACTAAAGATAGTAAATTTGTTCCAAATCGCAGCCAGTGGGGAGAGTGCCTAGTAGGCTGGCCGCATTGCCACGCTGGATGGCAATGCTGATTCGCTGAGCGAAATACTGGCCAGCCCTCTGGTCACTAGTGGCATCCACCAGACGCGTCGACAGGTCCCTGAATCAGGTAAAAAATCAATTAGTTTCATGAGTATCTACGTAAACTACGATTCTGTATTCTAGTGTAACGGGAATGTGACAAGATAGAAATCTGACAAATCAGAAATCTAATATTTAAAAAAATCTGGGTACTAGGGCTTTGCCAGTGTGCCGTGTTAGTAATGAGTTATACCACTGAAATATGGTCACTCAGAATGTCCCTTATAAGAAGGCTAACAGGTTTCCTAAAGAGTAGTGTAACTAACTGATAGGTATTTAAATTCGCATTTTTAATACTTATTTACATTTCAGAGAAATCTCGTACAATCGAACACACTCTAACTGTACATTTGTAAACGAATATCTACTTTATTGCAACGTGTTAAAGTCTGTGGGTGGTCAGTAACATTGGCTTCGTATGTCGGCCATTCTCAAGAAGTATGTCTGCGGTCACCTAATTACCGCGACGCTGTTTTTATACTAAATGTATGGAGACGCGGTAATTAGACGCAGTCATGCTTCGTGACATGGCCGATGTACAAAATATAAGCATTTTCTGTGTTCTTGACTTTAACTTATATCAAGTAACGACGATCACTGGTTTTCCTGTTCCCTCCGCCTTAAGGACAGCCGAGAACCCAGCTAGATGGAAAAAGCTGGTGCATGAAGCCACGAGAAACTTTCAGGGACACGACCTTCGGAATGGAAGATACCAACCAAGAAGAGAAGAGAGATAACTAATACGTATAACCCAACCGACCTCCCAACAAATTGTTAAAATATTGACACTATGTTATAATGAATATAGGTCAACACGTCAACACAAAATATTATAAATTGACTAACTGACATACAAAATTAATATTATGCAATACCTTAAAAATCGTGACTCACAAACACATCTCCGAGTTTCATGGTCAGATTGGCTAATATTTTTGAAGGGAATCACTTACTTGATTAGAAACACTGCTTAGACAGAGATCAATCATTTTTGAAGTAATAGTAGATTGTGTCATGCTACGGCCACGTTATCGGGGATTCGGCGAAATTTTGTATTGGCGTCTCTTTCCCTGACATACAAAAAGAGCGAGAGGTCATCACTAATATTCGCCGAATCCCGATAATGTGGCCGCAGTATCACAAGGCAGCAATAGTAGATTGTGTCACAAGGGAGCAAAATGATGTATTTACGGCGAGGGCGTATATTGAATCCTGAACGAAGCGAAGGATTATACAATAGAATCCCGAGCGTAGCGAGGGATTCTAAAGTATAATCCGGAGCGTAGTGAGGGATTCAAGTGTTAACGCCCGAGGTGAAAATAATTTTGCTACCGAGTGACACATACTGCTTTTCACACCGACTATGAGGAAAATTCAAATACAAACGCTACCTACCAAAATAACGAAATATATAGTTACTCAAAGAGCATCACACATTATTATTAAAAATTAAATGTTAAATTGTCAAATGTATAGTCTATTATTATTTTATAAAACAATTATTATTTTTTACGGACGAGACGAAAATACCACTTCCATATTATATTTATGGCCCTCGCCTGCGGCTCGGACCGCAAACACCTGTGATCTGGGCCATTCCTTATTATACCGCCCTCGGTGTGTAATTTAAGTCTATGGTATGGCATATTCTAAGTGGGTTCAAACTAAAAATACCCTGTTGTCCTTGAACAGAAAAGTGCTACTTTGATCCCTCTTATGAGGGAGCAAAATACTTTTTTCTGAATAGGAGGTGTGAAAAAGTATTTACGGCTAGGTATCATCATCATTTCAACTTTGATACGTCCACTGCTGAGCATAGGTCTTCCCCAAAGACTTCCACAACGAACGGTCGCACGCCACCTGCCTCCATCAACTTCCGGCGACCGTAACCAGGTCGTCAGACCACCTTGTGGAGGCCGACCTACGCTGCGTCTTCCGGTTCAGTTTGGTTATGGCTAGGTAAGTATTAAGCTTAAGATAGATGCGGATATTACCGCCAACGTCAACGGCGACCGATGGAGGCTGCCTCCGTCGCTCGCCGTTCATGTTAGCGGTAACGTGTGTAAGTAGTTACGGCTGCACATAACAAAAAGCACACATGTGAGTGTCACCAACGAAGTTGCCAAGCATAGACTCTCAACGATAATTATGCTTCCAAAGAATCTTGACCTACTTTGGACATGTGGTGAGAAAAGATCCACAGAATTAAAAAAAAATTCTACATAAGTGGAGGGAACAAGACCACGCAGACGATCTCCCACTCGATGGATGGACCAAGCGAGAACTATAACTGATCTTCCTATCACGGCTGCCTTGAGAAAAACCGAAGACAGAAACGGATGGCGAAAGATAGTGAAGACCTCAGTGAAGGTTTTTCAAAGTGGACACGCCCTTCAGTATAGAAGAGTACGACGTAGAAGAAGAGGTAACTATTTATTGAATTCCCGATCGGAACAAAGGCTTATAACGCCCAAGTTGAAAACAATTTTGGTACCATGTGACATACCTACTGCTTTTCACACCAGTTATGAGATGAAAAATAAATCGTGCGTTATCGGTCTTGCGATTTCAAGAAAATCGTACAGTCACCGGCGATAAAGTATGATGAAACTTTGCAAGCACCAATATCTGACACAAACATATAGTTATAGTAATAGAGTGGTGTCAGATATTATTGCATGCTCGGTTTCATCATTGCTGGTGACTGTACCTACCAGTGGCGTGGCGTTAAATATATTCTTAGTAAAGCCGGAGCAGATTTGGATTACTTTTTCTTCAGGAGTAGTAGATCATATGCTGCATGAAAAATAGACAAGCCGGTAGGAATGGGGTTCTATGGACGCCACGCCACTAGTACGTACCTACCTACCTACTAACGTATCTTTAAAACGTATACATATTATTACTCTCTGATACCCTAGAGCAGGGGTCTCCAAACTACGGCCCGCGGGAAGAAATCAGGGGGGCCTATGATCCGGCCCGCGAGTCATTCTTTTCCCGCCCGCGGCACAGAATAAGAATAGTACTACGTACAGAAGTATCCTCACAGAAGTCCACACAGTAAAGTACAGTCGAGTTCATTTACATCTACACACTTATGGGAACAAAAAATATCTGAACACGACCCTATTGTCAGGAGCATAAAAGTGTGTTCAGATATTTTTGTTCTCTTATGTGTGTAGATGTAAATGAACTCGACTGTACCTATACATAATGTGAGACACAGATCTAGGAACCCCCCCCCCCCCCCCCCCCAGGATGAAAACAAACAGATTATACGTAACTCCAAGTCGACCAGTCGTTAAAATACTAATCTAAAACTATACAAGTATACATCTAATAGCATTAGCACAGGCTATTACAAGCTCCTTAAGTTTAACGGTTTGCCAATTCTGCCCGTCCCAGACATATCCGCGGCCTAGACATTGACAGTTTAATGTTTTTGCCGGTAATTACCGGTTGACGTGCTAATGACATTTTAACAGAAAGTGTGGAAAGCCCGCGATTGGGTCGGGATTGATTTTGCGATTGGACAGCTGCTCAGTGGTACCAGGAGTAGTTGACTCTGCGATTTTGCCGCGCGGTACTCATAGTATGGTATGATATGGTGTAGTGGTGTGGGGGCTTACCAGGTACAGCTGTTTTGACGTGATAATAATTATTAATAAACAATTGACAACATTTCATTTTAAGAACACTGTAAAATGTATATACGATTCGAAAGCATTTTGTCTCCTGAACACTACACTATTTTTATAATTTTTTTATATCGCTTAATATAGAAAATACAAATGAATAAAAAATATGTTCTCATTTTACTAGTTCTACGGCACAATAGATGAAATGCCAGTGCCCTTTGCCACAGAAAAAATAAGCTGTTTGTTTGTTTTATTTTGAATTTGACATTGTCAATGCTTACTGTGAGATCGCTTACTTTTTTCGATCGCGATAAGACTAAAGTAATGGTTTATTCTACCGTAGAACTGTAGTTACGCCCTTTTAGAATAAGTAAATATTAATATATTAACTATAAATTAATTACAAATCCTGGTGAAATAAATAAACTATCAGCGTATTCGTCTTTTCAAACCAAATACGGTGAACCAATAAAATTAAAGGCTCAAAAAATGAAAGGTTGTCAATTATAATATAAATCATTCTCGTGTATAAAACTCACTTATATCAAAGTAACATAGACAAGTAGTCAAACGTCGGCCGTTTAAGGGCCGTTTACGATACGTATTCAAGGCTGAGGCGCAGACAGAGCGATCCGTACTGGAGCATTCTTACGCATTCGTAAAACTTTGCTTGTAGTGCGTTCGTTCACGGCGCGCACACATACAAGCACGCGCTGTAACTATTTATATTGTGCTTTTATGGTGAGTCTATACCTAAATAATATGAATGCTATTTAAAGTAGGTACTAAACTGCTAGCACATCTCTTTGTATTGTAAACGTAAACATCTGCCTTTCTCTCTACAGGATAAAAAAAATCATTAACATTTTTCAACATTATTGTTTGCATGCAACTTCCGATCAATTACCGCCACCCCAATATCACTTCTATGTCCACCAAAATAAGGTACACAATTAATCAAACGGTGTATTGCAAATTGTCAAGTAGTTGCAATGGTAAATTTAAAACTCCAGCCTCAGGGTTGGCACGTAATTGAAACCAGTCGGTGCGTGAAATCTGTACAATGAAGGGACTAATTTTAAAGAAGATTATCGCCCTAAGCTCGTCGATCGACGCGATAATAAAACATGGGATCGTGATAAACTTTAGGGTTGTCACGTGTATTTTGATAAACTGAATTTCTGTTTACTGTTGTAAAATTAATATAGTTTTCGGTTTCCGCGATTATTACTCATTGTAATAAATTTATTACTTCATTTTACGTCCCGACGTTTCATAAGTCTTTTTAGCGTTCGTCGTGGAGTGAGCTTTTTTATAAAATTGTAAACTCAACTATACCAACACGGAAACCCGGAACCATTATTTTTAGTAATTAGTAAGCCTTCGGACTATTGACGGACAAAGTGTTAGGTTTCTGCTAGATAGGTAATCCTACTCAGATTAGAAATGTGAAACTTGGTAAATATGTTTGGATATTTGTTACTAAATAACGAGTTGACAATTGAATGTATAATACAATAATAATGGTAGGTTAATGTTAGGTAGTTATAATGTTAGGTTAATTCCTATTAAAAACAGAAAGATACGGAAGTCAAGGTAGATGGCAGAATTGAAGGCGTTTTATGGGTGTACGGTGGACGAATGGTTAAGTCACTGGGCCGGAAGTCCAGAGGTACCGGGTTCGATTCTCGGTCTGTACACAGGCGAGTGCCATTTAGTTTTTCTGTGTACTTTGATTTCCTGTATCTATATATGTAATTGAATGTATTGATAGGAAATTTGGCATACAAGTGGATCAAGTCCTGGATTGAAACATCGGATCGGATACTTCGTATCCCGATAGAATTCCTCTGAGATAAAACTGGGAATAACGCAGGCAAATTCGCGGGTAAATACTAGTTTATACTTAAAATGTCTCTGTGACCGCTTCCGAAATCACAAATTAATATCACATTTATTAAAACATTTAAATTATAATTGCCAGTAGTGGCAACCCTGACTGGCATGACAGTGACACAAAGCGATTTGTCAAGGTACTTTTTTAAGGCATCTAAACTATTTTTTATGTCTGCATCGATATACTTGTATATTTTTTATCAAAAGAGTTTATTAAGTATTTTGTATGCCCGAAGGATTAAAGCCACAAAAAACTGAACAGCATTTTGTCAACTTAACAGGTTCTTATAATTCTAAACATGTTTCTATACGAATTCTTTATTCTTAAGAAATAAATAAAGTAAGTGCAAGTTTAAGCAAAGAAAGGAGATTTATCCTTAAGCGATTTGCACAGATATTCAAATAGTTTCTAAATATGTATACGCGAAGAAAGTTATTTTAATACATTTAATTTCCGATACTTCGGCATATGCCGTGGTCGCGGATATTGATATTCTAGCGAAATGTCAGAGTTGTCTGTGAAAATGTTTACCCTCAAACAATTAAGAATATATTTATTCCAAAAATGGAGTCTGTTAATGCTACCTCTATACGCAAAATATGGCTAGTGATTTAAAAAGGACTCCGCAGCAGTATCTGTGAGAACTAAATACTAACTAATTAAATACTGACTGCAATACGGCTACATCTAAAAATAATCATATCGTGACAAAAAAAAGAAAAATAATGTTTTTTTTTTGAGATGTGGCCGTATTGCAGTCAGTAGGCGAATTTTTGTTCTAACAAAACAGTTTATTTTTATGCTGGTCATAATTTGTGGTTTTTGATCGGATTGTAGAGAGTTTCTGATGTGTGTGTAGACAAACTAAATAAAAGCATCTATTATGGATTTTGACATTACTAACTTCAAAGTGACTCGTGTAAAAATTACTAGAAAATAGAAATATCGTTGTATTACCTCAAAAACGTTTATTTCAAAACCACATCAAAGTGATTATTCCTCGATCTAATTATTTTTTGTCTGAGTATTTAAGTTTATAAGTTTCCAGTTATAATAGCACTAATAAAATTAATACCAGCTTACGTAAGTCTTTACAAATTGCGTCGTTTTATACCACAAAATTTAGAACAATTTTCTACAAAAATAAAACTGATTACTGCTAGGTCATATTCTGCTGGTTATAAATGACAATGTCAAGTAGTAAGTCCTACACTAACGTTAATCGTCCTTCATCGCGATAATAACAGCGTTTCCTGTTAATATGGCCCCAGTATAGAGTACAAGATTCGGATTGCCGCCACCAGTTGGCAGCACCTTCGTCGTGCACGTTCCCTATATATAGTGAGTTAGATATCGAACATTGTGGACAATGTCGGCCGTGTAGCTGTCAACCGCGTTGATACCATGAGTTTACGGGTAGGTTCAACAACATCAGTAGAGTATCGGAAAACAAATAAATACGAGACAATCGCGCGTTCCTAAAATGTCATAGTCCTAAAATCGTACCCTTGGTCAAATAACGTCGTATCAGCAAAATGACAAATTTTCAGGATCTGTGTATATCATGTAGTTCGTATGATTTGTATGACTTTAGAGCAATAAAAAAACTATGAACGTAAAGTCACATGCGACGGTATTTGACCAAGGGTACGAAATAATAACTAAAATCTCATTCAATATCCGATCCTATTAATAAAATAAATGTGAAGTTTTTGTAAGATATTTGGATGATTGTTACTAACGCTGTAATAATACAATGGGACTGATATAAATATAAAAAACACATTACAAGAGGTACTTACATGATTAAAACAATTTAAACAAATAGACAACAGGCGGTCTTTACACTAAAGAGCGATCTCTTCCAGACAACCAACACAAATGTAGGTTTATACACATAAATAAAAAAAAATTGGGCGAAAAATTCAAAGATTCATCATCTTCATACAAGTGATATGATAATAGGCTACTTGATGACAGTTCAAATCAGCTTCTTTTTATGAAGTGTCAAAACGCTCCGAAAGTATGCAGTTTAGTATGAAATACTATCTTGTGACGTGCTTGTGACGTCATGCTCAACATGGTGCCTTATTTTTAGTTTTCGTCATTGTAAAATCGTTGATGGCACGAAAATAAGTTTGAATGATTTTATCCGGGCTGTTTTGGAAGCGTAATTTGCTGGTTAGAGTTAATGAATTTATTTTGATTGTTGTCAAATACCCTATTTGAAACATAATACCTATTGGTCTGTTCTGGCTAAGCACAGTCCTTGGTTTGATTTCCAAACAAGACATCGATGGGTTATCTGGGCATTTCTCCAGAAATATGTCTGCGACTCATTCATCTGTCTCCATACATTTAGTATGAAAAAGGGCCAGATGAATGAGGTGACCGCAGACATATTTCTGGAGAAATGCCCATCTACGAATTTTTCCTGTGTTTGATCTTTCTACGAAATTTCTCGAGTTGCTGCAAGCTTCCAACGTGTGTTACTGTAAGTAAACTCCAAAACATCATCAAAAATGATCTCAAGATCATCAAACGGCACCATCTGCCGGAGCACACCCAATTTGCCGCCGCCGTCATTTGTTACAATAAGCCGCACCATTATGCTATAATTTATCATAAACCACGCTTTTTCACACGTAAAACACGATGTTCTTACCTTACATAGAAGGACGTAAGCGTAAGGATTTCTCTAAGACCTTAAGCGCTTGTGTGAAGATTTCGACCGTAAGTCTTACGGTTCGAGTTGGAAAAAAGTTTTAAATTATTTCGAGGTCTCTAGTGTTGAAAGCAGTTCTTTAACTTCATTTCAACGCTGCATATGCACACAATCAAGCTTACAAGGAAAGGTACCCAACTGTCCGGCTCCGATATGATTTATTTTGATATATGTTAGAGAGTAGTCTAAAATAATAGGCACGTATTTTTTAGCTGCCAATCTCAACCTATTGGGACAAACTGACCTCCAAAGTACTGAAAAGTGACTAAACCCTCCAACTTCTACAGAAAACAAAATCAAGCAAGTTGCTAGTTAATTACTGGTTTGATAATAATCGATACCTTTGGGTTCAATTGGCGTAAAGGACAAAACGCTGGTTTTGAGGAGAAGCAAAAAACCATTTTATTTTACAAAAAATGGCTATAGTTTTTTTGTTTCTCGACCTATATTTTCGACATGTATATGAAAAATATTTGAAATGCCCGTATCTTTAACCTGTGATGGTAGTTCTAGCTGTAAACAATGTATTATGGAAGTTAGATGTCCTTTACAACTGGTAAAAATGCTATCAATGTCATTTACACCCGTAACCTTTTTGGGCATTTGGAAATGATGGGGTTGTAAATGACAATCTCAGATGACTTTGTTCCAATTTCGGGGCGTAAAGTTAACAGCTATGTAATAAAAATTGACAGTTTTCAACTTAGTTTCCCTTAAAGAGACTTGAAAAATGTATAAAAAGATGATGAATTCAGCTAGGCATAATAACTACTATTAACGACGGGATATTTACCATGTATGTTTGTTTTTGTGAGTTCCCGATATTTCGGCACTGTTGCAAGCGCCATTATCACGGAGTAACTGACATGCAGCGAGTTTTTAGTTGTAGTCTACCCACACACCATAGCGATCTACCCTCTTTCGGGTTCGCTTCATCCGCGCGTTATTCATACTAAACTACCGTCTGCATTCTCACTTGGAACTCGATCACGTTCACGACACACAACACTTACAGTATATGTCTTTTTTCCCTTGGAGAACTTACGGATCACTGGATACCAGATGCTCGACAGTCGAAACCCATCTTCCCGGTTGAAATTTTTATACTTGAGGATTTTGATAGCTTCCTTAACCATTCTGGGTATATAGTGTTTTTCTGTCGAGCGAGAGGATCTATGGGTTGTGCAACTCAATCCAATCGTTTCCGCGTTCAGAAGATGTTCAGCGATTGCCGATTTCCGAGGTTCGTTGTTTTTAAACATTCGGATGTGCTCCTTTATACGGCATGAGATAGTGCGCTTAGTCTGACCTATGTAAGAGCTACCACAGCTGCAGTCAATTTTGTAAATACCTGGGCATTCAAGCGGAAAACGATCCTTTGGCGTACGTAGATATTGTGTCAGTTTTCTGTGGGGAGTGAAGACAGTCTTCACCAAGAACTTCTTTAAAATATTGGCAACTTTATCTGTCACTCCCTTTACATATCGTCGACCGTAGGCTGAATTATGCAGGCAATCGCTGAAAATCTTCTGAACGCGGAAACGAATCATTGGATTGAGTTGCACAACCCACAGATCCTCTCGACAGAAAAACACTATATACTTACAATAGTTAAGGAAGCTATCGAAATCCTCAAGTATAAAAATTTTAACCGGGAAGACGGGATTCAACTGTCGAGCGTCTGCTGGTATCCAGTGATCCGTAAGTTCTCCAAGGGGAAAAAAAACATGTTCAGGAGTAAATAAGCGAAGTGATACTGTAAGTGTTGAGTGTCGTGAACGTGATCGAGTTCTAAGTGAGAATGCGGACGGTAGTAGTATGAATAACGCGCGGACGAAGCGAACCCGAAAGAGGGTAAATCGCTATGGTGTGTAGGTAGACTACAACTAAAAACTCGCTGCACGTCAGTTACTCCGTGATGATGGCGCTTGCAACAGTGCCGAAATATCAGGAACTCACAAAAATAAACATACATGGTAAATATTCCGTCGTTAATAGTAGTTATTATGTGAATGACCATGTTAGCTTAAAATCGTATATTCAGCTAGGCATGTCCAGATTATATTTAAAATTAATATTTTTTGGAAAACGCAATAATAACTATGAAAGAAATATTTTATAACCAGATTCGAAATAAAAAAAAAATTAACTATTCATAAACTGACTAAATTGCGGGAACAAGGATGGAAATAATGTCCTACTAGTGTTTTACTCTCTTCCAATAGCACTAAATCATAATAATGGAAGTGACATAGTGGCTAATGATTATCGACATTAGGACGAGTACGTAGTGAGTAAAACACTGTTAATGTAAACAATAAGTATAATAGTATGAAAAACAATGAATTCATCATCTTTTTATACATATTTCAAGTCTCTTTAAGGTAAACTAAGTTGAACACTGTCAATTTTTGTTACATAGCTGTTAACTTTACGCCCCGAAATTGGAACAAAGTCATCTGAGACCGTCATTTACAACCCCATCATTTCCAAATGTCTAAAAAAGTCACGGGTGTAAATGACATTGATAGCATTTTTACCAGTTGTAAAGGACATCTAACTTCCATAATACATTGTTTACAGCTAGAACTGCCATCACAGGTTAAAGATACGGGCATTTCAAATATTTTTCATATACATGTCGAAAGTGTAGGTCGAGAAACCAAAATATTATAGCCATTTTTTGTAAAATAAAACTATTTTTTGCTTCTCCTCAAAACCAGCGTTTTGTGCTTTACGCCAATTGAACCCAATTAAAGGTATCGATAGTTTAGACCTTTACGATTACGTAAATTGCTTTATTTCAGAATTTAGACACACATTTTGTGGCAGTAAATGCCAAAAATAAAGGCTAATCCCTATACAACCCTGCTCTTCTTCAAAAAATGTGCTATAATTAGATTTAAGGCAGGTCTTAAAGGACAAGTAAAAGACTACTTGCCCTTTACAGCCCTGTTCGATTTATCGAATTACGGTATGGAAACAAGTATAATAATTTGAAGGCAGGTCGTAAAGGACGTGTAAAAGACTACATGCCCTTTACAACCTCCTTAATTCTATCAAATAATGGTGTAATCATTTTTTAAGCAGGTCGTAAAGGACAAGTAAAATAATACCTGCCCTTTACAACCTTATTCGGTTTATCAAATTACGGTATTATAATTTAAAGGCAGGTCGTAAAGGACAAGTAAAAGAAAACATGTCCTTAACGCCCACCTCGACTATGCGCTTATGGAAATTAATCATGAGAAATGAAGGGCTTAAAGGACAGCAAGAAAAAAATGGGTCATATACGACAGTATTCATATTTACCGGCGTACTTTACGATACACCTTTTAATTCGTATTTTATAACTTGACACTTACGTCCCTTAACCTGAGCTAGTTTTGCGAAAACAATGAATAAAAACTGGGTCGTAAAGGCACTTTTTTTAAAGATATCGAAATTTTAACTACACAGAACGGTAGAGCTTGAAATTCTGAACAAAACTGTATATATAACTCATTTTCGCCAAAATGTCCTTTACGCCAATTGAACCCAAAGGTATCGTAATATAAAGTTACACTTATCTAGATTAAAATTACATAATACTTAAAACGCAATGAATTAATAGTAACTTCCGTTTCATTTTCATGGAATTGCAGCAGATCACGTTTAAGTTTTCAATTTATTTGGTGGTTTAGGTTGTATCAATAATCCTAACTTTAGTTTGCTTAAATATAAAACATTTTTTAATTTTAATACATACTTTTTAAACGGTTTGTTGGCTTAAAAACAACGTACTCATTTCCAAAATATCATCATCAATTTCAATTTGATATTTTAAAATTTTAAACTTAAGACCTTTAAAGAAGGTAATTTGTATGGCTGGCTGTATCGTTCCTGTCCCTGTTTTAAACTCGGTATGCTTGAACGACTTCTGAGCGTGAAATAAAAAGTTCGCTTTTAATTAGTACAGCATTTAATTTACTGTCATTAAATTTCGAATGTTATGAACAGACTTATTTAATTTTAATGTTAACGTTTTACATCATTTTAATTTATAGTTCAATACACGTTTTCATACTTAAATAGTTTTTTTCTAGTCCTTTACCTATATTATAAATCTTACACAAATCGACCTAGTCCCAAACTAAGCAATGCTTGTATCATGAATACTAGACGACGATATAAGTACTTAATATACATAAATATGTACTTTAATAGATATGAAACAACCCAGATTCAGGAACGAATATACTCGTGCTCAACACACAAATATTTGCCCTCACCAGGATTTGAACCCGGGACCTCTAGCTTCGTAGGCGGTGTCACTCCTGCTAGGCTAAACGTGTCATCACATAATATGATTTCATATAATATGGTGTCCGCTCATTTGATTTGATTTTTGACTGAAACAGTAGAAATTAAATGGTGGCCAGTATTTTTTTTTTGAGACAACGATCTCCTCTGAGTAGGGCTTGCAATACCGGTAATTTTAGTATGGCTAATACCGGGATCTGATACCGTTAGTACCCTAACTATGAGGCTGAACCCACATTTATGGAAACACATAGAAAGTTTAAAAAAGTCTGCTTGGAACAAAAAAGTCTGACTTAAAATAATACCTCTACAAAATCTCCTATCACCACCTAGTTTAAGAATAACCTCTCAAAGCCCCATCCAGCTCCCAGCCTCGTAGGCCTAAGCAACAACTTTATTTCAAAGTGACGTGAACAAGAGTCTCGCTCGTCCTGAATTTATGGCCACCCACTATCCTCCCTCCTTTATCCCGCCATTTCCTTGAAAAACGGACACCCAGTTAAAGTACGCTCGAAATTTACACGTCAGGTACGATGGTCTTTATGACTCGGGTGTCTATTATAAAGAGTGGGATATTTTCGGTGATATTTTTTTGCGAAACTGAAAGGGTTTTACCGGTTTCTAAAGAAAGTGCCGTGATATTGTAGCCCTAAAGGATGAGTTCAATTTTTCCTGAAATTTAATGAATTAAAACCGCCTCATAGATACTTTACCAAAAATTTGATATTTATCATGTTCAAATTGGTTCTGCATTTTACTATCAGTTTAACTAATGGAAAAAGTTAGGAACCTCATTTTTCCAAGGCGGAAAAAAAAAAACAAAAAAATGCAATTGCAATTTTCCCAATTTAAAAAGTTTCGTCAACTCAACAAATCGGTTTAAAACAAATACCTTTCTACCCTCGCTGCCCACCTTATTAAGGGATCCAGAGCTCATCAAAGTTATCCCATACAATTACCACCTCACCTCCCCTCCGTTAGAGGGCACCCAGTAATTTGGTCATACTCATACATAAAGGCGTATCTCTGTAGAGCCTTCTTGGCGCTTCCGACCGTTTAAAAAGGGGGAGCTAATAAAAGAAATCGTCCCCTTGATTGGAGATTATAATGCAACTTGCATTTGCAGAGGTTTTGCAGGAAATTGGTTTTCTTTGTAAGAAATAACTTGCCTATTTTGTGATAAAAGTTGTAGGAGCCACATTTACTTGTAGGTATTAAGTTAATATGACAACCGCCATAGTGATGATAATGCTTTTATTCGCAAAACTCTTATAAAACGAGGACGAGGAAATAGACAACGACTGTTACTTAATAACCATTTATATTTAGTAAGTACATAATTAACATTTAATGTTTCTAAAACATTGAATCTACGAAAATAAAAATACCGAAATTGCTATAACATGTGTCAATAATAGGGTATTTGACAACAATCAAAATAAATTCAATAACTCTAACCAGCAAATTACGCTTCCAAAACAGCCCGAATAAAATCATTCAAACTTATTTTCGTGCCAACAACGATTTTACAATGACGAAAACTAAAAATAAGGCACCATGTTGAGCATGACGTCACAAGATAGTATTTCATACTAAACTGCATACTTTCGGAGCGTTTTGACACTTCATAAAAAGAAGCTGATTTGAACTGTCGTCAAGTAGCCTATATTTGAAAAGTTCCTTCAATTTCTCATGGATCCTCATCATCAGAGCTAGATTTAAAAACGAAGGCACGACTTTCAATAGAAAGAACTGAAATTGCTGTACATAATATTTGAAGATTTCTTTCAATTCCTCATGGATGTCCTCTCCCCTTATTAGAATGGCATTTTAGTTATGGTATAGGGCCGCCCCCTATATACAGACCTGCCCAGAAATACTCAGAAGATTCTTTCTCATTACATTGGAATTTTTGTTAATTTGTTGCACTTTGCAGGACCTGAGCGTTTAAAAAAATCAAGATGTTCGAAAGTACTAATAATTCTGAGCCAGAAAAACCTCAAAGGTCACATAATACTGAGAAAGTAGCTATCCCGGTTACTGAAGAGTATTGAGAATAGTAGAGGAAATATGTTGGAACACCTGATTGACGACATGCCAACCAATATAAGAACTATAATTGAAGGCAAATTAGAAGGAAGAAGCGGCAGAGGAAGGCAGAGGCGTGCGTTTATGGATCAAGCTAAAGAAAAAACAATGTGACGTCGTATCAGGAGCTCAAGATGGTTGCAGAGAAGAGAACGGAATGGCGGTTACTCCACCGACAAGACCAATTCTCTTAAATTTATGATGATGAGCTATCTCGGGTTTTTTTTTAAAAGGCCAAGCTCAACAAAGTAACGAAAAATGCCATTCTAATAAGAAAATCTTATGAGGATTGGTGGGGTCTTTCAAGAATAATCCAAATCAGAGCAGCGTTCTGCACTCGTGGGAAAAGTACATTATTTGAATCACCCAATAACTAAACAGGCAAGTATTAGCGAGTCCGATAAATAGGTTCACGCTTCACGCATAAATTAACTTGTTGCGATCGGTAACGTCGGCACTCGGTAATGTCGGCAAATTCATCTCTTCAATATAAATAAATAATAAATAAATAAATATTAGGGGACAATCTTACACAAATCGAACTAGCCCCATAGTAAGCTCAATAAGGCTTGTGTTATGGATACTAGACGACGATATATTTAATAGATACAAATACTTAAATACATAGAAAACATCCATGACTCAGGAACAAATATTCGTGCTCATCACACAAATAAATGCCCTTACCGGGATTCGAACCCAAGACCTCCTGCTTCGTAGGCAGGGTCACTACCAACTAAGCTAAAGCGGTCGTCATAATATGCTATCTCTTCAATATGCTTTTACATAGTATACAAGAGTACTGTTACAGTATAATAGCAGTAGTTTATCTTCCCAGAAAAGGTACTACGCGTTCTTTGTATGTGTGCGCGCCGTAAACGAACGCACTACAAACAAAGTTTTACTAATATGTAAGATTGCTCCAGTATGAATCGCACCGTCTGCGCATCGACTTTGAATAGGTATCGCGCGCTCCTAAGCGGCCGAAGTCATCTCCGCAAAAGTTGTCTGAAAGATATCGCTTCAAAAAAGGGTGAAGAAATAATTATTAGGACGTGTTTTTATATGATACAATAATATAATTTATGCCACACCTGGCCAAGTGTAGACATAAAATGATGTACACAACACGGGAGGTAATAAGTAAAGCCCTCGATCGCATATTTACGTCCCTCGCTTGCAGCTCGGGCCGCAAACTTCTGCGATCTCGGCCTTTCTTTGTATTACCACCCTAGTTGTGTAATGTACTATTATGCCACACCTAGCCATAAAGTGCACGCTACGCCTACGGAAAAAAACCGCTCCCTGGCCAAGTATAGACATAAATGATGTACCTAACCAATACGGGAGGTAATAAAGAAAGCCCTCGATGCCCTCGATCGCATATTTACGTCTCTCGCTTGCAGCTCGGGCCGCAAACATCTGCGATCTCAGCCTTTCTTTGTATGACCACCCTAGTTGTGTAATGAACTATTTGGCAACAATCTAGTTGCCGATTTTGGCTTAGTGGGGGGTTTTACTCCACACGATACACAAACTTTTCGACCATGGCGCGAGAAAAACCCGCGATCTGCATTATTTTCATCCATTATCCTTTATTATGACTAGTGCTCGTAATCGGTTAACCGTATTTTTCAGATATCTCCATAAGTAAAAGGAGTTTATCAATTTTTATTATAACTTCACAGAAATCACTAACTGCTTAATCATTTGAATCAGTTTTGTTATATATATTCTACTGAAATCGCCAACCGGTTAATCAATTCGGTTATCTTTACTTAACGAAATGTTTTAATAGGATTAATGCCTGATAAAAAACATTGTATTATTATTATTATATTATATATATTTAACCGAAATCACAATCCAGCTGACGACATACGAAGGGCAGTAGGTGGTGACTGGAGGAGGAGAGCTGAAGATCGAGCTCAGTGGCATGCCATGGGAGAGGCCTATGTCCAGCAGTGGACTGATACAGGCTGATGATGATGATGATGACAATTCAGCTAATACCCACTGGCTGTTCTTTAAGGTTACAAATAAGTTTAGCTACTCTGCCAACAGTTCCCATAAACCAGCAATTATCACTGGGCACCGACACTGTACCTTGATCCCCGATCTGCGATATTTGCATCCATATTCTGTGTTATCATTATCACCAGGGCGTATAACCAGATAACCGTATTTGTAAAATACCTCCAATAAAATACGGTTATCTATTTTTACTTCTACTTAACAAAACTCACAAGTTATCCATGCTTAACTGAAATCGCTAACCGGTTAATCCATTCGGTTATCCTTACTTAAACAAAATGATTAACCGGTTAGTACCTAACCATGGTTGCATATGCTTGTTAACATGTTAGTGATTGCAGTTTACCAGTTATAACCTCCGAAAATGGGTGTTCTTTGAGGTTATAAGTTTAGCTACTCTGCCGACAGTACCCATAAACCAGCGCTATCACCGGGCACCGACCCCGCACCTTGACCCGCGATCCGCGATATTTGCATCCATATCCTGTGTTATGACTCGCTCCATTGTTGTTGCTTGACTAGTTTACGACGGCCGAAGTAAGGGCCGGGGCCATAGCGCGCTGGAAAAATAAGCGAAGTAATGATGACCTTAACACGAACTCATTTTTTATATCTATAGGTGCCTAACTATAAATTATAACTAGGGAATGCAACTCGGTTATTTTTTGTATGGAAATAACTCGGTTTCAGTTAAACCTTGAGTTTTGTCCAATTAAAACCTAAGATTAACTCGTTTTTAGGGTTCCGTAGCCAAAATGGCTAAAAAGGAACCCTTATAGTTTCGTCATGTCCGTCCGTCCGTCCGTCCGTCCGTCCGTCCGTCCGTCCGTCCGTCCGTATGTCACAGGCATTTTACTCAAAAACTACAAGACCTATACTGATGAAATTTGGAATATAGATGTCTTGTAGATGCCGCAACTTAGTTTGGTAGTTAAATAATAAAAATAAAAAAATCTAGGGGGGGCACTCCATACATGTAACAGAAGCTAAAAAAAAAATTTTTCACAAAATGTCAACGTGTGGTACATAGTTCGACAGCTCTTTTGAAAACATTTTAAGGTTCTTAAGTAATGTTTGTGATTAAGTGAATACCTTTGGAAATAATCGCTCCGAAAGTTGTGAAAATTGTGTCCCCCCCCCTCTATCTTCTAAACCGTGTGTCCGAAAAATATAAAAAAAATTACAAAGATAACGCTCAATTAATACTTTCAACGAAAATTATTTCCAACAAGATCGTATTAACCGTTTTTGAGTTATTGCCGATAAACTGCGCTTCTCAACAAAAGGACGTAATTGCTATGAAGATACGCTCTTTTGTTGTTGTACTTTTTTTACATCGTATTTTTTACCTTATAGTTACGGCTATGGAACCCTACACTGAGCATGGTCCGACATGCTCTTGGCCAGTTATTTGTTAACTGGCTTTTGTGTATTCTGTGAAATTGGTTATTTGGAAACCTATTAATAAATATATTTTAATTCTTGTATGCATGTGTAAGCTTGTGTACGTGTATAACCACATTATGTCAAAAGGGCTGAATGGATTTTGTCAATTTTTCTTTTTTTTTTTTGTCGAGGATAACTAAACATTTTTATTAATTTTTGATGATTTAAATTTAATGTAATGATAGTTAGTTTAGTAGCCTATTTCTTGTTTCCCATTGTGTATTTTGACGTTTGGAGATATTTTAACCTTCCAAAACAAGTTTTGACAACGGCAACCCCTTAATTGCCTCCATTAATTTTAGTATAGGGTGATTTGAAGTTCGACGTATTCCTTTAAAGGAGTTATTCTATAGCTTATTTGCAATGATTTAAGTCTAATCAACCAGGGGTCAAAACTCAATCGTTATCAAACTATTTGAGTTTTAACTTTTTTTTTAAAGCCGCCTTTCGAGCTAAAACTGCTAATTGTGAAAAAACTACTCAAATTAGAAATAGTAAAATCCAACATCTAATAGTCAATAAACGGCTGACTAAGCAAAATCCAAAAAACATGCCAAACAAAACCTTTCAAAATTTTACCAATAAAAGGATTTGAAGTCAAAAGTTTTTATTTTGTTCAAAATTTTGTAATTCTTCGAGTCATTACTTGAAAACATTATGACACTTCGCGTACAAATTACAGAACTTAACACGTTCGCGGACAGACATTCTATAGCATTCGAATTTTGAGTAACTTCTGTGACACGCATTCTATAGCAGTCTTGATTTGAGGTTCTTTCCTGAGCGCAAATGCTAAAGAATGCGATTTGCCATAGTAAATACTAGTAGATCTATCTTTACTGTCACTTTTTCTGTAGTCCAGATGCGCTTACTGTCATATTACATGCTTTTCGCACACAAACAAGCTGAACATGTATTGCCGGCTATCGTACCCCCTCTCATGCACACAGATGCTATAGCAGTCGCGGTTGTATGAAAGTTTGCTTGATCAACCGGCGAGTGCGCCGCTGAGTAGTCTATGGTGATGTTGGTGAATTTCGAGCTACGGAGCCTTTTCGAAGCATTATTTCCATCATCATAAGTAACATTTATTGTATGGTTTTCTAGCATAATATGATGTGTTGCAATGACTAGGCTTATTTACTAACTGTTTATTGACCTATAACTAGTGTTAATGGTGGCAAGAATTTAAAACGCAGGCATGAATGATGATACCTATTTTTTGATAAACTAATACAGTAATAATCATTTTAGGTAATAATCTTTGAATTATAATATTGTTCGTTCTCTGTTCTACTGCTTGCATTGTAATGGGTGTATGGGTTGCTTAGCACTGTGTAATAAAAGTGTTTACAATTTGGTTTAGATTTACTTCGCCTTTAGACATTCCTCGTCGTGACGAGAGCCCGTTTATGTGCTGCGAAACGAATCAGCCTTATCATCACCCTATTCACCTCGAAGCGAGCAAGTTAATTCAGCACAAAATGCGCTAACTTTTTCGCCGCAAACGAAGCCTTCCCTTTTGCCACCAATTGAGCCAGCTACTGCGCCACAAGCCGATCCTGACTTTCACTTAGCTGTGCCAGTTGATTTGCCACCAAGCGACTTTTTGCCTTCATCTCCAAACCTGTCAGCATTGTCGCCGCAATCAGTACAAAGCGAACGAGCAGCTTCACCTATCAAGCTTGATAGGTCCAATTCCATCCATAAATGATACTCCATGGGAAGAGACTGGGTGGATTTTAGAGCGTCTCAACCGTCGTCATCACCAATCCCGATATTATGATGACATATTTATAAAAATAACATATTTTTTGATTAAAACATAAAAAAAAATGTGATAAAATATAGCATCCGTGTCACATTGTTACATACTATAGTACAACAAATCAGACGGAGCTGCTATAGCAGGCAACTTATAGCA
Organism: Eudemis profundana; assembly: GCA_947034925.1. NCBI lineage: Eukaryota > Metazoa > Arthropoda > Insecta > Lepidoptera > Tortricidae > Eudemis > Eudemis profundana. Next base: position 1,685,079 of record OX344800.1, on the reverse strand, counting down.
TTCGTTGTCATAATATATCACAAGCTAACTAAACCATGTGACAGAACTGCTATAGCAGTTATATGCTACAACATTTGCTGTCACATAACGTGGTATAACAAAGTATCATATTTGACGTCGCTGGTATAGCATTCGACTTACATAGCATTCACTGTCACATATAAACAGTACACAATGGCACAACTGTGACGAACCTGCTGTAACAGTTCCAAAAATTCCATACAAAATGTTTGTGTCAAACAGGTGTGATTTACTGTCCGCGAACGTGTTAACAAACTGTTTCATAATAAATAATAAAAAAAATCACAATTAGCAGTTTTAGATCGAAAGGCGGCTTTAAGTTAAAACTCAAATAACTTGATAACGATTGAGTTTTGACCCCTAGTTGATCAGACTTAAATCATTGCAAATAAGCTATAGAATAACCCCTTTAAAGGAATACGTCAAATTTCAAATCACCCTGTAGGTATGTCTAATACTTTCCTATTTTTTTATGTTTTGACGCCTAGAGACCCTTTACATCTCTAAAATATGTAGTTTTAAGTCTATTGTAATGTAATATTAATGATTGTAATGCTTAATGTTTTTGAAAAGAGAAACTGGCGAGTTTCTTCCGGCGCTTCTCCTCACCAGAAGGTCATTTGCCGAAGCGCCAAAAGAATCAGACCTGTAAAAGAGCTCTTGAGATCTACTTGCAGAAATAAATAATTTGAATCACCTAAGATGGCTATAAGATACCTATGTCCAACTATGGAGAAGTAATAGTACATTGTGTATCAAGGGCGGTAAGTAAAGAATTACAAACGAGTGTTTGTTACAAGACCGAGGCGAAGCCGAGGGCTTTAATAACACGAGTTTGAAATCCTTTACCGCCCGTGGCACACACAATGTTTTTCATCTCACTTGTGAGGAAATCTGATTAAAATAACCTTACTTAACCTAAATAAAATTGTAAAACTGACAGTGACATTAGTGACATATTCCATAGACAATGCGAATGTCAAGTCACGCTCGGAAACCATAGCGGTAAAGACTAAAAATGGTTTATTTTATATTTGCAAAATACTGAAATACTTTATTTAAACATTTCATTAATGTTACAGAAATATGTGTTTACATGTATTTGCAATAACAGTTCTCTTTAAATCAATATTTCAGTAATAAAATTTAAAAAAGTAAGTTGGCGTTTCCTTTGAAAATGACAAATAACAGTAAAACAGAACCAGCGTTTCAAATTTAAAAAGAAAACCATTACGCCCTAGGGCGTAAAAGGTCATTTACGGCCCGCAAAACCTACGTGTAATGACACCATTTTCGAGCAAGTGTGATGAAAAAACTTTTTTTCCCTGCTAACGTATTTGGATTATTCTTCAGAAATATGTCTGCGGTCACCTCATACTAAATGTATGGAGACAGAGGAATAAGTCGCAGACATATTTGTGAAGAATAACCCATTTACTGCCTTCGTACTTTATATCTAGCTAGCTACCAATGAACAGCTTTCATTAAACATGATTAGATGAAATATATACCAAATTGATCTATGAAATCCAGCCATGACATTAACTAGAAATGCCACGAATAAACAGCATGTAACAAACGATTTCTATATTAATTTGATATGCATGATACTACCCATTCTTAACAGAATCCGGTTAACCGAATTAATTGATTGTTCCAGGTAATGCCGGACAAACGCGACAAACGACAACGTGACAGTTGCAAACAAGCCGTAGTCGACGCCATCAATTCGGGGTGGGCTTCTGCGACAAGTAAAGCCTCTCTGATGCGACAGCCAGGTAGGACAGACTAGGCACTGGAAGGGATAACGCGCGTTTTGTGTAACTAAAAAAACCTGCCCGATCAGTCAGCCCAACTGATAACTGAAAAACAGACTTATCCTTCAAAGAAGTCGTATCGTAAGTACACTGATTTTTATTATCAAACATATTAATTTGAATATTTTTTGTAACCTCAGTTTACATTTACCAACTCACTAATTCGTGGGTTGAATTCTGGCAGTTAAGTAAAAATAGTGCACAAAACATGCAACGTAACCTAAGAGAAAATGCTTTTGAGCAATTTGAGCTAAACAGTATCTATATCTATCAGTCGTATTTTATGAATATTTAACTCCGATTTTGCAAATCATTTAAAGCGTAATTTCATAATTTCTATTCAATAACGAGTAAGGCTGGACTCCCTGGGTATCTATTAGTACCCGGCGTCTTTCAAAACGTCGCCGCTGATAACTGGCGACAAATAGCCTGAACCCTAATACTATAAAGCTTCAATTCATTTTCGTTAATTACAGGCACTTATTTTTTACCCTTTCAGCAGGATCGTAACGAAAACCGCCCAGTCTTTAGGCGCTGGTCCCACGGAGAGTAACCGAGTAAAGTTGGGCGAATAACAAGTTCATTGCGGCACGGTATATGGTAGTTTTTCTTCCTACACATGTTACATCGGGAGCGCGCATGTGTGCGCGCCGTGTACGGACGCAGCACAGGCAAGGATATGAGCATGCGCGAGCATGCCACAGTATGGCGTGCACTCACACAGACGCGCGTCTAACGTGTGTGTAAATACGTGTCGCGCGCTCCTAAGCGGCCGAAGTCGGACTACTTGGTTGTCTTTGTACTTTGATTGCGGGCTGACCAGGCTCAGTGTGATCAATCGACCTTTCCAGACCCTCAATGTAATGCTACTCGTCCAACTTTACTCGCTTAGCCGCCGGCAGTGGGACCAGTGCCTTAAGAGGCCGTGGATACTAAAATCGCTCTTCGTTTTAGAATATTTTCTCTAAACAGGTCATACAGAGTTCGAAAAAAACGTCTTTCCTGTGGACAAGACAATGGCAGTTAACGACCCCAATACACATATCATTATGTTTTTATCATAAAAGCCTAGAAGTAGAAGAGTAGAGTTATTTGCCTATAAAGGGTCCAGCTAGAAAATTTGCCCCTAATTTTGTGATGACCACAGGAAAGACGCGAAAACTTAGCTCATACTACAAAATAAAAATAGCATAACTGGCCGCGACTTCGTATCTCGCGCGACAGAGCATCACCTGTCACTGTTACACTATATTGAGTGAAAAGAGATAGGTAGCATTTGCCGCGCCACAAAGTCGCGTGTCACTGTGCAGTGCTGCGACAAGTTTTGTATGAAAACACGCTCGCAACTGACTCGCAAATCGCCAGTATGATAAGACCCTAATCTCTGTCACGTGACATACTTCACAAGCGAAGTCGCGGTCAGTTGTATAAGTCCAGCTGAATGCTTTAAAAAATATTGAGGCCATATTTGGCCTCAATACTTTTTAACAAAAGAACCTTAAGTTTCTTTCCGAATTTTCGCTAAAACGCAAAGCCCGCGCGCTGACTTGCGTTTTTAACGTGAATACTTATGCAGATGACGCACTTCGCATTTCGGCTCTTAACGAGGTTATTAGCTTTGTTTTCGGCCGTTGTAGTAAAATGTGGGGTCAGTACGGGCGCTGGGCGGAAGTCGTTACAAGACGTATTAAGGAATATACGCACTGGTAGATTAAAAAAGTATATGCAAATTGCCCTTATTTCAACCGAGTTCGATAAAATAAGATTCTCATTTCAACTTAGTGTTGCCAAATGTGCGTTTTAGCATGGTTTTTGGACACAGTGCAATTAACGTGAGCAGAGTGCTAACAACGTGTTTTATGCCATTCCTAGCCATAAAATGGCTTTTTCTCAAACATGGCATGAAATGTTGACATTACGTGCCTAAAAATAGACCACTAAGTACCTCGTTTCGTATGCGGCATGACACTTGGCACGGAATGGAATTTCATACTTACATTGCCGGCCTAGGCCAGCAATGTATTTTTTTTTTTAATTTCCATTCCACATTTATTTGGGCCACAGCATCACGGCATTCAGCCATTAAAAAAACAAAAAACGATTTTTGCTATATTTTGCAGTTTTATATATTTAAAATTGACACGAACATAACAAATAACACATTATAAACAATTTCTAATTATTATAAATTGCAAACTAAACCACAAGAATACACATTTAAAATACTTCATCTAAATATTCGCGGTAAAAATGTGAACTGAAACAGCTTTTGGCCGAATTTGCATTGTCTATGGATATAATGTCACTAATGTCACTTTCTGACAGCCAGTTTGTGTTATAAAATATTAAGTAAGGTTATTATAGTAAGTTTATTTATTTCATTGCATGTTTGAGAAAAGCACTATACATACCTCGGCGGGAAATGGGGTTGCCGGCCTCGTAACTATCTGGCCTCGCTTCGCTCGGCCAGCTATATGTACTCGGCCGGCAATTCCTTACTTCCCGGCCTCTGCAGTAATGTACTATTTCCGCACGCTGCGCGTACGGAATAAGCCGCTTTCTGGCCAACCTTCGTAAGTTTAATAATACTACCGAAGTAGCATAAACAGATGTACATAAGAGTTTATACAGCCATTATAGCTCCAGCTGTGTTAAAAGATTTGTATAATCTCTATTATGCTTTGTATGTATGTTCTTGAGCTGCACTTTACTTACTCCATTATTTCCCTCCGTATGTCGCGCCCTTATGCCATTAAAGCAAAGTCTTTAATTTGGCCGGTTATTATCAAAGTTGCCAGCTAATAAAAAGAAACCGCCAGTAACGCTCATTACCTCGCATTTAACTACTCCACTTGAAGGCAAATTTAAACCTAGCTACGACTGGTTAAGGTTGACTTTTCAGTGGAGTAAAAAATTAAGATAAGAGGTATTTAAAGTTAATTAAAACTTGAAAGCCTCAGTTTTAACAGCATTAGAGCACGTACTAATTAACACTTCGCTGGGCATAAATAAGAGATTTTGTAAGGTTTTAAGATGAAATTTGCTTGTGTTTGAAAGGCATTGAAATGTATTTTACATCATTACAGAAAACTCCACTTTCTGGGAGGAATAGACTGGAAAAACCGTCCAAGCAGTTTAAAAATACACGTCATGGTGGGGACCCCCTTGTTTCCCACAAAGTTATAAGTCATACTGTATTGTCAGACATAATTATTGAAATTATACAGTATTTATTTTTCTAAAATGGTAATATTTTTGATATTTTAAAACGCTAGCATATATCGACGTCGACGGCGAAGTACCATGAACTCCTAATATTTTTTGAGATTTTTATGAGGTTGTATGACTTTCGATAATTATGACTAACCTACATATAATTTGTCTATGTTTTATTAATTTTAATAAAGATTTTTGTATATCCAGATCAAAAACAAACTCTTAAGAATCAAAATATTTCTAGTGAATAATGTATTGGTTAGAACACAGTGAAGGTTTTTCTACATTTTAACTGACCTGCGATTATTTGAGTTGGAAGTTATATCCCAAAACTGGCAATTTAGGTATTCCACTCGGGCTCGCCCCAGCCATACGGCGTCTTGGTGTCTAACATTTTTTTTAGTGTAAAAAGATAGTTCTCACTTATCACTGAGCGTAAGATGTAGTGTGAAAAATTATACCAGCCCTAAGATCGCCAGAGACTGCCAGCTTATCCGACACCTCGGGAACAAACTTTTTGATATCCAGACCTCATGTCCAGAACTGGACAAATCATCGCATAACAAAATATGGCAGTAGAAAAAGAAGCAACAGAGTCGTCATGTGTGCATCAATTATCATTTTTGGGCCATACCTGGCCAATTGTAATTGTAAGACAAACTTATTTGCTCCTACTACTTAAACTAAAGTGTGAAAACACTCGGAAAGGTGCAGTTTATTATGAAATAGGTACTTGTGACGTCATGCTCAACATGATGCCTTTTCTGATGAATTTTAGAAACATAATCTTATGATTAGCGTTAATTAATTGATTTTATGCCACACCTGGCCATAAAGTGGCTTTTTCCGCACGCTGCGCGTACGGATAAAGTCGCTTTCTGGCCAAGTGTAGACATAAAATGATGTACACAACACGGAAGGTAATAAAGAAAGCCCTCGATCGCATATTTACGTCCCTCGCTTGCAGCTCGGGCCGCAAACTTCTGCGATCTCGGCCTTTCTTTGTATTACCACCCTAGTTGTGTAATGTAACTATAATGCTAATTGCGAAAATGTAAGCACATTATAACGAATCTGTTGAACGGTTACAGTAAGTACATGTAGGTATTTTAGGTGCGGTGCAGGCAGATCGTTCGCTCCGGATACACCCCGATACACCCCGATGCTGACCACGATCCTCAGATATCAGGGCTAGGGCATGCAATACCGGTTTTACTTGTAGGGGCCAAATAAGTAAAACTGGTATTTGCATGCCCTAATCAGGGTCCGACTCCAGAGTGAGAGAGACGACTCTGTGGCTTCTTTTTCTATTGTCATATTTTTTTTGCAGTGACTTGTCTGAGCTCTGCTAATATCATCGATTATCATCGCCATGTTGACGTCATTTCACAGCCCTAAGGTTCCTTATCGTCACATTACGACTTACTACGGTATTTCAATTTCCTGCTCTATTAATTTAATGTAAAAAAGGTCGTAAACAGTCACGTCACTCATAAAAACCTACGGAGCTCGTCTAATGAGAGATTGTTACAGCAATCAATTTGCTCAAAAAGGACTTGAGAAAAATTCCTTTTAGGGCCAAGGGTCTTGTATGCTAATTTGCTATTGAGAATGTTTCTCGCGAAATCATTAACGGAGGTAATGAGGGGTCTGATGAGATTATTTTAAAAAAGGTGCCTTTTGTTAAGAACATGCTGCGTAATTAATTTTGCAGCCTCTATTTGAGACGCTTCAAGAAAATAATAAAATAAAATCTACTCAATTTTGAAGTGGAATTAAAAGTAACTGGGATAAGGCAAATATAGGGGCGTCCCTTCCGGTTTTTACCTGGTCTGAGAGATATCTTTGGCCATCATCATCATCATTTCAGCCATACGACGTCCACTGCTGGACACAGGTTTCCTCAATAGACTTCCAAGTAGGTCGGATAAAAGCGACCCGCATCCAGCGAGTCCCGCAACCCTAACCAGGTTATCCGACCACCTGGGCCTTGGGTGGCCGTCCCACACTGCGTTTGCCAGTACTCCACCCGAGAAACTTTCTGCCCCAATGGTCATCGGTTAATTCATTCGGCAGAGCTATGTGCCCTGCCCATTGCTACTTCAGTTTACTTACCCGGTTTGCTATGTCAGTGACCTTGGTTCGTCTACGAATCTCGTCATTTCTGCAGAGAGATGCTGACTCGAGATTCCCGAAGGGCTATGCTTGGGATTCCCGAGCATAGCCCTTTCCATAGCTCGCTGAGTGACTCTGAGCTTCCTTAAGAGGCTCAATAATTAGAGACCACATCTCGGCTCCGTAGGTCATTATCGGTAATACGAGGGCATACAATACCGGTTTTATTTGTATTGATAATACCGGTTTTTCGGTATTGGCACATACAAGTAATATATCTTTGGCCATACAGGCGGGGCAATGCGGCTGGCATATTTGGCACTTTTGGACAGGGTGTGTCTAGCCAGGATCTAATTCTAATTTAGATAAGTATGAATTGTAATTTATAGCCTTAGTTCCTTTTATAGTTTTATGCTGCCATTTCAGGGATATCCTCTATAAAAAGCAGCATTAACCTAGGTACTAATTAAAAATACCTTGCATATAACCAGAACTGAAGTCAATGGCATTTGGCTGCAATAATGCTAACCAGCTTAACCGTAGTACATTACCCAAGTTCACAGATTTAAAACAGTAAATCGTCTATAACATTACTAAGCAAATAGAAAAACATTTACAGTTAATGCAATTGGCTGTTGATAAGAATGTGGAAAGAAACGCTATTAGGAAATATATTTCGAAGATCAATTTGAGCAGTATTGCCACGTATGGCTATCTTTAAGCAAATTCTTCAGAACTTGTAGCTTCTGCTGAAGTGGGCGAGCGTACAAGTAAGGAATACATAATCAGACCTTTATAGACATCTGCCATTCTCGGAAACGTTCTCCGTTTTGTATGGAACGAGAACGTTTTCGAAAATATTTCCCATACAAAACTGAGAACGTTACCGAGAATCTCCTAAAACGTCACAACTCTATGCCGTCGTACTTCGACTTTTTGGAACAATGTCATTATCGTTAGAAATACAGTGAAATTCAATGGATTTTGTGAAGAAGGTTGTCATTTTTTGCTTAATGACGGTGTCCTCTGAGATTTAACGGAAAGTACTACAATTTTTCAATGAAATACAGTATCTATTCTTAATACGTCAGTTCGAACTCATTATGTAGTATCAATATCAAGACTCAATCTAAAGCTATAGTGTAATTTTTGCTTTAATGACACTTGTCCTCTGGCAATTTTTAATGTGTTAAGACTATTAAAGAGACAGTATATCAATAATGACCGATTTATTTTAAATTCCGAGTCTTGATGCTGGCTAATAATAAAGATGTACTGTATTTTTATTACTTTAAATGACATTGTGGTTTTAATAACTAAAAATGATTTTTAGCATTATTAGTCGTCGTTTTCGATGTAGTGTCAATTTTCTCAGCTCAAGCTACTATAAATTGACTCGTTTTGGTCACTAAAAAAATGCTGTTTTATGCTTAAAGCCATTATAACTGCTAGAAGCTGCTTCCAACATTACTGTTTATTGTTTAATGTCACGGTGTGTAATGAATAAAATTATTAACTGTTTTTTAGGACTGTCATTTGCGTTACCGGGTTTTCTTTAAGAGTTTTTATACAAAATCCCAGGTATAGTGTCATGTCACAATTGTTATACATGTACTTTATTTAAGGCTGTCCACTAACTCTTTTCTTTGGCAATATTGCCGTAGTAAACGTACTGTTGTCAATCTGTAGCCTGCGCGGGAGTGGACGGGCGGTCATTGTGTGTCCGAACAAAGAGTATGTCGGTACGCAGACTCTGCCTTCGTATCGCCGGTGTGTGGCGCTTGTATTTGCGAGCACACGGAGCCGTGAAACCGGCGGTTTGCCATTTAATTAGCACTGTTTAATTAGGAGAAATGTCGTAAACTGTAATTTTTTAACAAATAATTTAAAAATAAGTTAGGTACTATTTAAGTATGTTAGAAAATTGTACACATACAAGGTGAAATTTTAATGGTTGTTTTCCGTTTAAGGGCATGTTCAGTATCGTGTTCTGATTAGGAAAAAGTGGAAGAATTTTTTTTTAACGCGAAATAAAATTATTTTCTATTTCCTTACATGGAAAACAACCACTTTAATGGAAAACAACCACTAAAATTTCACCTTGTAGGTACTAGAGATAGATATGAGATAGACTGTTTTGGTGTTATAGTCATTTATTTATCGAGAACCAGCTCAATTTTCATGTACATACCTGGAAAAAATCTATGGGCCCTGGAGGGGAACTACCTTAAATCCTTTAGTTAACTCATTTTACTTAAAGGAAACATTAACTTATTTTTAAAAAGAAACAAAACTGTATTGAAATAATTTATTAAATTCTCTTGACCTTTGTATTGGAATTGTTGGTAAAATAAAATGTATGATCGATTTCACGATCTTTATTACTTGTAAGACCAAATGTTTATTAGAGAGATTTTATCCTTTTTCCTTTCAGTAAAATGAGCTAACTAAAGGATTTAAGGTTGGGTTGGGCGAGGGCCCATAGATTTTTTCCACCCTGTATATTTTATTTATGTAGATATCAGTGGCGTGGCGTAAAAGATATCCTTGGGGAAGCCGGTGCAGATTTGGCGTACATTTTCCTTGAGAGCTGTAGAATGAGGTACTCAAATGCCTGATATTAGGCAAGCCGGTAGGAATCGAGTTCTTTGGACACCACGCTACTGGTAGATATTAACATAGAGAGGAGTGGCAAAGAAGAAAGAAGGCCTTTACACAGCTTTAATGAACAATGAATGACTAAAGACACTCCAGAGTTGAGGATTTTTCGAGGAACTCCAGAATCGTCTTCCTCAAACTCCTGAGAATACATTTTCTTTTTTTAGCATGTAATTGAATTAGGACCTGACCTTTGCAGAATTAAGATGTTTGTCCATATCTGAGGGAAAGGCACAGCGTTAAATAATTGTGTTTGGAAAATTAAATCAAATTACCCCGTACTTCAAAAGCGACAACGTATTTGTGTTTTTTTATTTCATTTCCCGGTTTCGGGGTTCAGTTGCTAACAAGGTTCGTTAAGACTGAAAGGTTTGAAAATATGAAAAAATACGTTTTTTTTCTTCAATAAAATATCCGGTTCATTTTATATTTTCCTGTTTATTTTTTTCTACACGCAGAAAAATAATAATAAATTCTTAAAAATTATACTTCCGGAATTTACTCTTCGGGATTATGAGTTGTACCTACAATTATTTTCTACCTACCATGACGGTTATCCAAAGACCAACTAATCACTTCATATTTTACTGATCCCACCATAACCGTAGGGTATAGGCAGTAAAAGTGACACTGATTCGAGGATTGTAATACATCAATTAGGTTTACGGCCACAAATAGAGACGTTTACCCTAATAGGAGACGCTTGAGCTGTTAATACACGATAGTTGTAAAGTTTGAGAGGTACAGTCAAATCGGATTATCCATTTATTTTTTATACTTTTTTCAACTAAGGCTGACCAAAGACATGAGGTAAGGCCTAGGGAATTCAATCTCGATCTGGCGAGATCTCGAAATCGCGAAATCTCGAGCAAATTTTCGAGTGGTCTGTGCAGAAGAATCACGCGGAAACAGCATAGTAGGTACCCACCCTAGTATACCCATAATTATTTATATTGATTTTTCCTATACTTACTCCCACCTGAGGTGTTCCCAGCGCGCTATGACATGGGGTACTTCAAGAAACGAGTAAACAGGGCTCTCAAAGATCGGCAACGTATAGGTAACACCCCTGGTGTTGCAAATATCCATGGGCGACGTTGACTGCTTTCCATCAGGCAGCTCGTCTGCTCGTTTGCCACTTATAACATAAAAAAAACTTAACCCTATTTTTTTGTAAATTGCTGGGCGCTTTCCATGAATAGTTATTATTTTACTGAATTCGTAGGCAATTTTGATCGAAATAACACATTTTTAATTACTTTGTCAAATACCGATCGCGATTCCGCCGCTTGACTTTAGCCAGCGACCAGAAAGAGCACGCGTTATGCGATAGAGAGAGACTGTTGATTGCGGTGCGCTCCGTCCGGTGGTTGGACCCGAACGACCGTTTTGTTAGAGAGAGAAGCTTCTGTAGGTAGTACTAATAATTATTCTGTGCCAATGAGTAGGTAACAAAATGTGTCCTATTGTTTATACTCTGTACTTTTAGATATTTAAAAAAGGTAAACAAAAAAACTACGTGACTAGGGTCGTTCAGCCAGTGGTATTTAATTGTGCCACAGATACAAAACATTACTTTGATTGGCTGAACGACCCGAGTCACGTGGTTTTATTGTTTACCTTTTTTTAAGTACCTAAAAGTACAGAGTATAGCAAATGATCTTCATTTACGTAGAAAATAATTATCCTCTATTATTACTAAATAACGCAGTATTATATGGAAAAAAATATGGATATTAGCACTGTTTCTTACACAATTTTGGCCATAAATGAAATTAAGAGTTCATAACTATGATGTTACCCTGTTAAGAGGAAATAGTAAGGTCGAGAGAATTGAAAATTAGGTATTTGTAAAATGTCTCGCTATCCCGCACTGCCCGCCTCTCACCCACAGAGCGCGATAGAGACAACTGCAGCTTGGACCGAAAATACCTTTTAAAATTTCATGAAAATAGCGTTTCGTAGTCCTCTGATTTCTTCCCCAAAACTTAACCTATTTAACTAATTTTTTCATTAAACATTAAAGAAAGGCTTTGGCCGTGTTCCTATGTTTTCCTTTTTTTTAATAATCTAGTCAAATTTGTTTTCTGGATGTGTGAACACAGCGGAAAATCTGGCATTTTTTTAGGTTTTTGAAGGTTAATATCTCTTTTGAGAATCAATTTATCGTAAAAAGGAAAACATAGGAACATATTAATAGTAGCCATAGATTTTTGGACAAAAAATGATTGCTCTACTGGCATTATCCAGGGAGGAAACAGGGGACTACGTTTGTATGGAAAAACTGCCCTCCTGTTTCCTCTTAATCCATGAAAGAGCGCCGGAGGTTTAAATCATGATGTCGTTATACCATTTACCATGTACCATGTTTTTGTTGATAAACAAATTGGTTAAAAATATTATATCTCTGAAAAACCTTGTCACCTTAGTACCGATTCGATTCTGAGTTTTACCTGCAATTGTATGTGACCGAGTGTACAGTCGAGTTCATAATTATCTGAGTACAGAACGGATCAAAAATATCTGATCTAGTTCTTATGCTTCTGACAATTGGGTCTTGTTCAGATGTTTTTGGTCCAATCTTTGCTCAGATAATGATGAACTCGACTGTACATCGAGAAATATATTTACAACTAAAGTATTAATCAATCCGTGTTTTACAACTTGAAATAATTTTGTTAGTACAGCTTTCCTAATTGATGGCGTTTTACGATCTTTTTACGGCGATGTCGAACAACTTTTTATCTGTAAAACAAAAGATAAGAAACATGTGTTTTCTTATATTTTATCAGCAGTCGTAAATGCGTAGTTTATCGCTGGGGGTTTTAAAAGTTTGAATCGTTGTTTGAAGCTCAACATGTCGCGACTAGTAACATCTTGATTAGTCGTTTACGGAGTAATAAGGATGTAGATACAAAATTGTAAATGTTGTCGTTCTAAAATACAACTGTAAATGATAGTCAGAGCTTTTAAGGAAATTGGCAGCGGTTGAAATTCTAATTAAAATAAACTTCCATGCATCAATAGAGTCCAACCAACCTTTCGGTTTCGGCCTAGTTTCGACTAAAAAACGGGTTTCAGCTTAGTTTCGGATTTGGCTGCCATTCTGCCGAAACTACGGCTGAAACTGAAACTGAATGAGAAGTTTCGCACTGCGATCGGACAGTCTTTATTTCAAAAAGCACTGAATTATCAAAAAATAAATTATTATTTGAAATAAAGAGTATAATAGAAGTAAGATGATATATGAAGTTGGACTACTTGTCCGTCTTTATACATTGCTATGACCAAGGATCATTAAAATATGAGGAGTGAGGACTGTCATTCTCCATTCAAAAACGTGTTCCCCGATATTTACAACGCCATCTATGTATAAGCTTGGTATAAAAATTATATTATTTACAATTATTCAACTTTGCAAGCGTGACACAGTATTTAAATGTTAGAATTTATTTATTATTAGCTGTTTACGAACTAATTGTTACTGTACTATATTTCTTTGTTCAATTATAACATCGTTAAATTTTTAGTTTTTTAGCGCCATCTAGTTTTTCCCTAGATATCCCCTTGCGGTCGGGGCACGATCCAAAGTATGGAGAATGACAGTCCTCTCGTTTTAATGGTCCTTGCTATGACGTAGTTAATTTCACACGACACATCATCAACTTTCACAGTATGAACATATCTCGTTATATTGTACGGTAGTAAAACCAAAATACCAAAATGACACTGATCCAATAAAGGCATAATCACACGTGCAATTTTAACGCGCGTTTATTTTTAATCGCTACAACGGTAAACTGACAGTTCTCAATTAAAATAATTACCTCATCATAGGGATTTACGGAGCGTTCCGATATTGAACACGGGTTGTTGAATTTGCGCGCGGTCCGGATTTCGACGATTGTTACCTGAGGGCTAAGTCACAAGCGGAACGCGTTTTGTGTGTAACTGATCACAACCAAACAATCAATCAAATAAAGAATTTGCAGTAAACAACATACTTATTGCACACAAATACAGTTTTAGCAAATAGCAGAATTAGGACTTGCAGAACCGGGATTTTTTAGTATGGAAGTACCGGGAATTCCCGGTTCTGCACGCCCTAAGCACAATACAGTTATCAGTAGCATAATACATATATCGTAACGATACGTTGTTTTCGACTTAGGCCAATTATTTCGCATTCATATTGTTTCGAATCTGGAAATACAGCGATTTCGAAACTAAAAGCCTCTAAAAGCTTAGTCATTTATGTAAATTTCTTTCATGAGCTCAGGTCTCTTAGCTGGAACCCATTCCACTTCTCTCTTTTTGCACGGTGCAGTCTGCCTGCCTTCGATTCGCGCTCGAAATTGAGCGTTATAATATAAGGTCCTAATTTATTAGTTGCAGATATTTTTACAGCTGATAGTACTCGGTCTCTGGAGTATATTAAAGCATGAAACATTATAGCTTTTACGATGTTTTTTTGGAGATAAAGGAAAAACAAATTTGCTACGTAATAACACCCTGTTAATGTGATTACTTAATGAAAACTCATTGAACAGATTCTAGTAGCTCTTTTACGTACCACTTAACTGTAACTGGCCACTTCACAATGACATTTGCAGTTTTCCCGCCGAACCGTTACGACATTTACGACAAACAATTGTTGACATGACAGATAAGTGTTATTGTGACATGTGATAATGCACATGGTGATTTTTTATAGACGAAATTATAATTAATTTTTTTGTTAGGTAAATGAAATCAAAAAAGTTATATGAAAAGATTTCTTAATTTCTATTTAAAGTTAATTATTTTAATGTGAAGTATAATGTGTTAAAATATCTGCAACTAATAAATTAGGACCTTATATAATTATATAGTAATATCCAAATTTAATCTACAAGTTTACGTCAGAGCGTCCGTCTATTTGTCTGTTCATCCATTTTGACCTTCCTATTTTTCTCTATAGATATGTTTACGAAACATAAGGCAGGCGGTGATTTGGAACTCCACAAGAAGTATATATTTTGTACCAATATAATATCGCTTATCTTTTTCTGTAAGTTCATTCGATTGCGAGGACAGAGAAAATTCTATTTGTACTTATTTATTTATATATTATTGCATAATACGGGAAAGTTTAAATGGCGGAATAAAATTAATGAGGAGTTCTCTGCCATCCAACCATGCATATTGTACTTCTGTCTGCTATCGATTACACTGCGTTTTACCAGCTGTGCGAAGTAGCTGAGCGGTGTGCGAGGAAAATATCCATCCGTTAATGCCGGGCCGCGCTGAGCGAAGCTAGGCACGTTGATTGGTGGTTTTTTTCCTCGCACACCGCTCCGCTAGAGTCTGTGTGGAAAGAGCATGGGATTCAGATTTGAGGGCGCTGTAATGCTTTTCTACCGTATTTGCCATACTGGTTAGGTTAGTTCCGTTTTTCGCCACGCCTATTCTCTTTCCACACAGACTCTACCTCGCATAGCTAAATGTCTGAAAAATTAAATAAAATAAAAATTCAGCCCGCTGATCTCTCATCACTCGTACGATATGTAATGGCGTCCAATAATAGGCTTTTTAGGTCAACAAAGTGAATGATATTAAACGAGCATTACTGATTAACGCTTCAATTATTCCTCTGAACGATGCTATCACTCGAGAGCGTTGCCTCTTTTAACAATTGCAATGTGTACAATGAAATTAAGCCGATTTAATTCAATATTTGTTAAAATAAGCGGATTTCACATTCTCACCAGAAATAAGAAATATCCTTGTCATCCGGTAAAAATTAAAAAATAAGTTTCATTTCGTTGCAGCGTTTAATCGATCAAATGAACTCACTGTACCTACCTAGGAAACCCGCAATGTAATGAAACTCGCATACGAGTTCTTGCCCCGTCTAAATGGGGCCTAACGTTGATTTTTTTGCAATTCTATGAAACCCCCCCGCAATAGCTCAGCGGTCTCCCCGTAATCATGTCACGCCCTTTTGTCCATAACAGTCAATGATAACCAAATTTCAGTTTGCTGTTTCTTCAGGAGCAGTGGGATAAGGTTTCATTATTGTTCTAGAATATCAGGGCAAGGGCCGACGAATTCTTGACTCACGACCACGCATGGGAAGATAGCATGATAAACTTTGTACAAGGCGAACCTGGTGAAAGCCACTGAAATGCACTGGATATCGGCGCGCTAGGACCGGTCAGGGTGGCGTTCTTTGGGGGATGCTCATTGTCGGCTAAGAGTGAAATCTGCTAACTCCTTCAAGATTTCCATTCTTAATTTCAAAGAAGGTAGCAGATTTTTAGGCGGGATAACGACTCCATAAAGAAGAGAACCAGATCGCGCGGCAGGTCTCCTATGCGCTGGACTGATCAAGTGAAAGCCGCTCTAGGAAACCGCGTATCTGACTGAGCCGGACAGTCTGCCAACAGGGAGAGATGGACGGAGGTCATGCGAAAAGCTGTGTCCACCTCTACTACCGATGTGGACGCTTCAGTGTGACCTCGACCGCTCTGCCAAGAGCGAAACGACAGAGAAGAAGAAGCAGCTTTACACTCTTAGCCGACCTTATGCTGAGCAGTGGATTTCGGATGATGAGGAATAGAGATAGCACAGGAAGAAGCAATCAGTGTAAAACCCACAGGCCTGATAACCGCTAAAATAAATCGCGCTATCTACTCGTATAATGTATGAACGTCTGTGCAATTTTCTCGAACGTTGTGAGTGTATTATTTTTGCAACGCAATAAGAGGCCGAGGTTGACAACTGACAAGTTTATTGGCGAATAACACTCGATAATCTTTCTCTGATATGATTCCATTACGGCAATTGTCTACATTTGTTACGTTGTTACTCCCAGTTGGTTAGAAATGAAAAAAGAATTATTCTAATTTTAATAAATCGTACATCATTTCATTCTATTTTTACGTACGATAAAATTGATGAATGATTTGAATGATTGATGTTTGATCGAATTGATTCCAGCTCTGCAACTGCGCTTCTTACATAAAGTAGGTTCAGACCTCCTCCTCCTCGCGTCGTGTTCCTTATTGCTGAGGGTCGTGAAGTCCCCGTGGAATCAGCTTCTCTCTGACGGTCCCGCCACCTATGCCCAGGCCCGCGCCGACCCCCGGCAGCGCCTGTGTGCAAACCTATGAAGCACCTCTTTATTGTCGTCGTGTTTCGAACTCCGGCGCCCCTATTGCCTTGGCGCCTGTGTGCAAACCTATGAACCACCTCTTTATTGTCGTCTTGTTTGCATTCCGGCGCCTCTATTGCCTTGGCGCCTGCGCCTGTGTGCGTTGCACACTTCGCACACAGGGGCGGCGCGGCCCTGCCTGTTTTTGGCAGATTCAGCCACAGAATAAGTAATATAGTACTACGTACAGCCTCTCTCTCTAACAAAACTGACGTTCGGGTCCGACCATCGGACGGAACGCACCGGATCCGACCATCTCTTTCTTTCAAAAGGCAAAATTTGGTACTAGGAGCCGCGAGCGAAATCGCGAAGTGAGCCACTCCTGATTTAGTCGGTCTCAAAATTTTAATATTATCTACGTAGTAGTGGCGTGGCGTAAAATATATCCTTGAGCAAGCCGGTGCAGATTTGGCGTACATTTTCCTTCAGAGCTGTAGAATCATCATCATCATCATCATTTCAGCCATAGGACGTCCACTGCTGGACATAGGCCTCCCTCATAGATTTCCACTTAATTCGGTTGGAAGCAACCTGCATCCACCGTGAGCCAGCAGCCTTAACCAGATCATCTGTCCATCTTGTTGGTGGACGTCCGACGCTGCGCTTGCCGATTCGTGGTCTCCATTCGCTGTAGAATAAGGTGCTCAAATGCCTGATATTAGGCAAGCCGGCAAGAATCGAGTTCTTCGGACGCCACGCTACTGCAACGTAGACACATTAGCATTTTACGCGACGATTCTACATGTGAATTTCAGCTAGGTACTTATAAAGCTGACCGTAAATTTAAGACTTGATAACGCGCTTACGCTGAATGCGCGTTTGAGTCATTTTAGCACGCCGAGCAGATTAATTTCGATTTGTTTGTTTATTTAACTCGACACACCATTTTCCTTCTCATCAAAATTAAAAACAATTAAGCAAAAATCCGATATAATCCCCAGCGTTTATCGCGCTTCGGCTGTGTACATTTATACTCAAACATAATAAAATTAACTAATTAAAAAACCGAATCCACTCCCCTTAATGTAAAGGCTCGCCCACACAAGCGAAATAAATCAACTAAACTTTTTGTTCTGATTCTTTTTGTCATTTAATTATCTGTGACTCGAGCGATTCTCGTAAATTGCTGTGGTTAACCAATTACAAAACAACCGAAGAATAAACAAAAAATCAACCTTATCTGTACTTAACTAGAGTTGAAATTTGGGTGGGTTTTATTTGACGCGTTTTACGATAATTTCGTAGGGTTGTGATAAAATCTCTTTACAATATTTTCAGTGGCATGTTGGTAATTGTCAAGCGTGCGTTGTTTTGTATGCACTTTATTACAGACCATTGTGTCGAATTAAGGTAAATGTGTTAACGCGATAGCATTTTACAACTCAAATTGACCACTGTTTGGTAATTGTGTTTTAATGTGTCAACATAGATGTGGCGTTTTACTTCATTCAATTTGTATGATAATATAGTTGTTTAATGGAAAAATGGCAGAGATATGAGGGAGTGTTATGTTTAGTGTTCCTTTTGTTATATAAAGCCCCATCCTTTTACGTTGTGTAGTATTACAGCACCTAATAAATAATAATGTGGTTTAATTAAAGGGCTGCTGCAATTTAATTAATTTATTATGCTCATACAAATACTGTCACGCCAACAAGCCTATGGTAAGGTTTTATAGAGCCTATGATGGACCGTGCGCACTAAGTAAACGTCTATATCTATACATTCAAGTTCTAAAAGTCTTCAGGTTATAATTTGTTAAAAACACCGACACCGGTAAGAAATCTTCTCATTGCTTGATAAATTTTCATTGTGTAATACTGTGTATGCGATATTCAAGAGTTAGACTTTTTAAACAGCAGAATGATCTTATTATAGTGGCCAAATTGAAGCATGCTCTATGCACCTACTTGGAATAAGAGTTTGAAAAGAAGTAGCCCTTTACCCAGGAGTGGGTCACACACTTACATTGAAAAAAGATCTTATCAAAGCATAAAAAGTGCCAGCCGTTAAAAGCGAATAAGTATAAAAATGTTTTTTCTGGTACTTTCATTCTTATCTTTTAAATCATCTTAAATACCGATAAAAATACATACAATTAATTATAAAACAAAAGGGAATCTCCGAAAGAGTAGCGAGGGTATCTGGAATCTCCGATTTATCTGATTTTGAGGACATGTGGGCTCAATTAAAAGTTTCCTAAAAAAAGAGCTTTCGTTAACGATACAGCCGGCGCGCTCGTGTGAATCGCCCTTTATGTTAAGGGTGTGTTTACTTTTTTGAAAGTCATTTTTAAATGCGGAGAATTGTGATTAGATTTTTAACAAGGCCCAATAATTTGAAGGTTTATATTAGAAGAAAAATAATATTTCACTGTGGTGCGCTGTAAAAAATATTATAAGGCGCGAAACTACGTAATCTTCTAGTAATTTTGTATACAGAGTGTCTCTGTGACTATTTTAGAATTCATTAAAAGCTGGAGAAGTTGTGTACGATCTAAAAAAAAGTGTAAGTAAAATAATTTTAAACTACATTTTATTTATTTTTTCACTAGAAACAACGATTGCACGTCTGATCATATTTTATACAAGGTACTTAATGTTAAAATTGACAAATCATAGAAGTATCGCCGCAAATAATGCATGTCATGGCCATAAAATTGAGTAGTATAAAATACGGCAAACATTCAAAGTTATCTAATTAAAATCACATGTTAATCAATTTATATACGATTTTAAAACGATACGATTTTTTTAAAGCTCGGAGCACGTCAGTTACTCCGTGCTGTTGGCGCTTGCAACAATACCGAAATATCGGGAACTCGTGGAAACAAACATACATGGTAAATATCCTAGTGTTATGTATAATAGTAGTTATTAATCAATTGATTACTACAAACTATCATTTATCCGCGTCTTTGCCAGTTTTATTCCCGTTATCCCAAGGGAACTCCTTATCGGGATAAAATGTTTCCTTTGTTTCAATCCAAGATTTGTTCTATTTATATGGAAAATGTCATCTCAATCAATTAAACTGTAACTGCGTTATTTAGTAACAAACATCCAAATAGCTTCACAAACATTCACATTAATATTAATAGGATGGGATTAAAAATAACTTGTGCAAACTTCTCCTTAATACTAACTGACGCTAATTGACTATGACATCGCACTATTTAAGCTTTCTGTCTTAGTCACTCTCATGTAGAAAGAACGAGACGGACGTAGCACGTTTAGATAAATAGCTTCCTTTGGCCAAATCACTTCTGATTAGGGATTCACTCATTTATGACGATTTACATTGGTTATTTGCATATAATATGAATTGAATCTTATTTTAGTAGGTATAAGAACCATTATTCGTTGATTTTTATTTTTGTTTTAACAGTTATTGTATGCTTTGCATGCGTTAACATATTTTGGTATAGATAAAACTATATTTGTGTCAAATCCAGGGCTCGAAACTGGTATTTTGCAAAAACCCCAAAATAGTACAATATTTATGTATTTAAGTAATAACTTCGTCTTATTAGATTGTCCAATTAAAAAATTAAATAATAAACGATAGAACGAAAACACGGAAAAATTACCTGTACTTTTGTATGGAGGAAATACTGGCATCCGACCCCTCGTCAAAACCAAAATTGGTCTTGATAATTTATTTTGGGTTTTATTGATTTTTTTCTACCTGTTTATGTATTAACCTTTTTAATCCTATTGCACTTTCGTGTCTTTGAAATTAGAACCTCCTGTCATTCAATAAAAGTTTAACACTCATTTTTTAACTTGTATTTTATGATACGCTGGGACATACAAGGATAATTTGTGGTCTTGTTGCATTTACATTTATAAATCTTAGTAGTATTTAAAATACAAAATGGTTTCCACAGGGCCGGAACCGGCCATAACTCCAAACTCGGAACTAACTCCGCAGTTTTTACAAACTAGAACAAATTCTACATTATTTATGGCCCAAGTTGAAGTATTTCTTGAAGTTTAGCCTACTTACCTGGGCCGACGAGAGACGGGCATACGGATGTACCGAGAATCTGCTTCAAGATAACGCATAAATTATAATGTAGGTAAGGTAAGTACTGACACGACCCCAGAAGTTGACATTTTGAATGTTAAAGTCATTGGCAAGAGTTGACAACAGGGTCCCAACTATTAGGTACCTATTAACATGTCAAGCACTAACATCAACCTTACTTAATTTCAGGATTTACTTTTGAAACATGTAGTCGAGATCTTGGAACAACTAGCAGTTTTTCCGTGATGGGATTTTCATGCAAACTTTTATCCTTCTTTTTAACCCCTTTAAGTCACGAACAAGGTCAAAGTCAAAGTCAAAAGTAGGTACTTTATTCTTCAATTTAGCCATATTAAAATGCACCTATCAATGTCAAGATTTACCACTGGTTCTTGTGAAACCTCTGCCCCGGGAAGAACCGGCTAAAAAACTCGGCGAGGTATAATTTTTTGAAAACAGTCTTACAATATTAACTTAAAGCGCTACTACACACTGTAGGTGCACTTTAGGTAAAACATGCAGTAATGGTTACTCATGCAGGACGTTGTCATTTCCAAATACGGGTTACCTATGTTTTATCAAAATATGTTTGACAAATTATCACTTTCCAAAAAAAATTTCGCAAAATTTCATTTCCCAAATAATCGTTTGCCAAATTAACTCTTCACAAATAATTGTTACGCGAACCTAATGTTTGACACATGAATGTTTAGGCAATGCCTCGCTCACCAAATGGTAGTTTGACCAAATTTTATTTAGTCAAATGTTTTAGTTGGCATAACATATTTTACGCAAAACAAAATTACGAAAATTATTTGTATCGTCAAAACTCAATGAACCTTTTTTTTTTTTTAAGAGGGGAAAATGCGTTACGCATACCAACAGGGTGCGGGGACGGACCCTGATGGTTATGTGGGACTCCCTTGAACCTAACCTACTGTTCTGGGAGCGGTTCGTTTTAGTTGGGGGACGCAGTTCTAACCTAACTTACTTTTTGATAGCCATTCGGTTTGGTAGGGGGACGCAGTTCTAACCTAACCTAACCTACTTTTTGATAGCAGTTCGTTTTGGTAGGGGGACGAAGTTCAAACCTAACCTAACCTACTTTTTGATAGCAGTTAACTAAGTATTGAATTTTCATAGTTATTAATCTTGTTTATTTCTAGTATTATAAAATTATATAACCAATATTCTTATTCGCATTCGCGAATATCAACATTGAGTATTCGTATTCGCATTCGCGAATATACAAAAACTGATAATCGTTACGTACCTACTGGCTATCAACGCATCCATAGCAACGTAGCATAGCACATCTGTTAATAGAAGTGTTCTTTTTTTTAAGTGTTTGTTGTATTGGACTGTATTGTACACAATGGGTATACGTATATTTGTCGATGTATATGTCGCAGCCAACATAGGCTCAGAAACCTTCGATAATGGTTTGGAATGAACACACGATCCCCAAAGCAGTCGTTGGTAAAGCACGCATTGCAGTGACGATCTCCGGTAGAAGGCTCCAAAAGGAAAAGAAGACGATTTATTTATCTCCAAAATATAAATATGTTTGTTACGCGATTATCTTTCTTACCTTGTTACCGCAATTTCTGCCAAAATTCGGGGTATTTAATTTAACAAATTAGACGCAGCAATGGATACCCTACAACTGGGCCGCGCCTCAAAACTGTTTGTATTTAAATACAACAGTATCCATTACAGCTGTATTTCGGACAAAAAATACGGGTTAACACAAACCAGGCGGTCGATAGCGATGTAAACAAAGGAGGTTTCATTCAAATTGTAACAGATTGGTAGTTAAAAAATTTGTACAAAAATGAACACGTTACTAGTCACAAAAATCGTTAACTATTTACCATTAGCATTTTTTTAAATGATAAACATTTTTTAAATGTTTAATGCATAATACGATTTTATCGAAAATATTTTTCCCTAATTATCCAAACTAATTAATAAAACATCAATCCATTATTTAATTGTCAATATAAATATTGGTAATGCAATAAGAATTTAATATTTTTAAAAAGAGAAACTGGTGTGTTTCTTACGGCGGCGCTTCTCTTCACTAGAAGGTCACTACCCGAACCGCCAAAAGAAAAGAATAGAACCAGACTTGTAAATGTCAAAGTGAAAAGAGCCCTTTTTTATTTTAAGGATCCGTTGTTTAATGTTTAATTTTTTTTACACATGCTCAGTTATTGTCATTTGCTGTTATGAAATGAACTCTTGGTTTCTCTAAAACAATCTAGTGACTTTTTTTATTGACGCCTTCTAGAATTTGCTAAGCCCAATTTTTGAAATTCAAAGTTAAATACAATATAATTTTAAAATTATGCTGACTCCAACTACCTTTCTACCAGGTTTGAGGAAGATTGAATACGCATTAGAGTCTATGCGCAAAGAGAATAGGCGTGGCGAAAAACGAAACTAACCTAACCAGTATGGCAAATACTGGTTAGGTTAGTCTCTAACTGTCTAACGTTTTACTTGAAATTTAAAATAATGTGTCTCACGAACCGAAGGTTAGAGCGACATGAGTTTATTTTACTGTTTTTAGTTTGTACATGTTTCTGTCTTTTTCTATCTAGGAAGTTGGATTATCTGTGACAGCTTCCGATACCCTAATTACTACGTACTAAGTGGTGCCGTAAAAATTTAAATTTACTTCTTCAACACTAGTCATAAATTACGCAAGAACTTAAGTCATAATGAGAAATGTGATACTTGAAATAGACTGAAATCATCAAGATCGGAATCTGTTCTCGGAAACCGAACCCGCGACCTTGGCTGACTCAGTGCAGTGAGGCAACGTGGTTGTAGACCGGGAGCCTGCACTCTAAAAAAAATGGGTTGCTCCTAACAAGATTGTGATAGTTATAATCAAGCATCTTGATTCCATACGAGCCTAACAAGACGTTGGATGCACCAACTAAGATGATATTGATTGTTTATCATAGTTCAATTAACCATGTTCTGATTTGATTCAACAAACATTGATGTATAAGGTAACTAATTAAACATGATCGAAACATACAAAGAAGGAAATAATGATAGAAACAAGGAATATATTTGTTAAAATTATCAACATTCTAGATTGTTGTTTTAATCACTATGTTTTAATTAATCAGCTTTCGTTGATATCTTTAATATCTTGTTTGTTTTATTTAAGTTAACGCCAACAAAGAGAATATCTTTCAAGTTGGCTCAGATTCTTTAGAATGTGTCTGTTGATATTGTTGTGGCAGTAGACATGCGCAAAATGTGTCACTAAAGCAGGGCTCGGATACCGGTATTGTCTCCATACAAAAATTTCCGGTATCTTTTTCGGTCTTTTCATTCTTTGTTTATTATTTCCTTTTTTAATCGGATAATCTAATAATACATGAATTATACGTTGATTTTGTATAATTTGTAACTAAACAAAAAAAAATCTATTAATAAGATGTCATTACTTAAATACATTTATGCCACACCTAGCCATAAAGTGACTTTTTCCGCACGCTGCGCGTACGGAAAAGGCCGCTTTCTGGCCAGGTGTAGACATAAAATGATGTACACAACACGGGAGGTAATAAAGAAAGCCCTCGATCGCATATTTAAGTCCCTCGCTTGCAGCTCGGGGCGCAAACTTCTGCGATCTCGGCCTTTCTTTGTATTACCACCCTAGTTGTGTAATGTACTATATTGAGCACTACATAAAAAGCATAAAATAATTCTAGATATTAGGCTATTTCAGGGTTTTTGCTAAATACTGGTTTCGAGCTCTGCAGTAAGTGAATAGAGTGATATGAATCTTTTAGCTCTCAAAGATATGTATCACTCTTTTAGCTCAGTAGCAGCTTAATACTTTTTTCATCACACTTGCTCGAAAATGGTGTCATTACACGTAGGTTTTGCGGGCCGTAAATGACCTATTACGCCCTAGGGCGTAATGGTTTTCTTTTTAAATTTGAAACGCTGGTTCTGTTTTACTCTTATTTGTCATGTTCAAAGGAAACGCCAACGTACTTTTTTAACTTTTATTACTGAAATATTTATTTAAAGAGAACTGTTATTGCAAATACATGTAAACACATATTTCTGTAACATTAATTAAATGTTTAAATAGTGCATTTCAGTATTTTGCAAAAATAAAATCAACCATTTTAAGTCTTTGCCGCTATGGTTTCCGAACGTGACGTGAATCTGCAATGTCTATGGATAATGTCACTAATGTCACTGTCAGTTTTACAATTTTATTTAGGTTAAGTAAGGTTATTTTAATCAGATTTCCTCACAAGTGTGATGAAAAACATTGTGTGTGCCACGGGCGGTAAAGGAATTACAAACTCGGGTTATTAAAGCCCTCGGCTTCGCCTCGGCCTTGTAACAAACACTCGTTTGTAATTCCTTACTTACCGCCCTTGATACACAATGTACTATTATAAGCTCAGTAGCTCCCTTGTGTGTCAACGGCTCACTAGCTCTTATAGTGGCTCCAAATCCGAATATTTCCGAGAAGGGAGAGCATTTAGGTATACGGTGACAAGACAGGGACGAAACGTTCGTGTTTCTAAAACTCGTGTTATTAAAGCCCTCGGCTTCGCCTCGGCCTTGTAACAAACACTCGTTTGTAATTCCTTACTTACCGCCCTTGATACACAATGTACTATTTCATCACACTTGCTCGAAAATGGTGTCAATACACGTAGGTTTTGCGGGCCGTAAATGACCTATTACGCGCTAGGGCGTAATGGTTTTCTTTTTAAATTTGAAACGCTTGTTCTGTTTTACTCTTATTTGTCATGATCAAAGGAAACGCCAACTTACTTTTTTAACTTTTATTACTGAAATATTTATTTAAAGAGAACTGTTATTGCAAATACATGTAAACACATATTTCTGTAACATTAAATAAATGTTTAAATAGTGTATTTCAGTATTTTGCAAATATAAAATCAACCATTTTAAGTCTTTACCGCTATTGTTTCCGAACGTGACTTGTCGTCTTGATATATGTCACTAATGTCACTGTCAGTTTAACAATTTTATTTAGGTTAAGTAAGGTTATTTTAATCAGATTTCCTCACAAGTGTGATGAAAAACATTTTGTGTGCCACGGGCGGTAAAGGAATTACAAACTCGGGTTATTAAAGCCCTCGGCTTCGCCTCGGCCTTGTAACAAACACTCGTTTGTAATTCCTTACTTACCGCCCTTGATACACAATGTACTATTATAAGCTCAGTAGCTCCCTTGTGTGTCAACGGCTCACTAGCTCTTATAGTGGCTCCAAATCCGAATATTTCCGAGAAGGGAGAGCATTTAGGTATACGGTGACAAGACAGGGACGAAACGTTCGTGTTTATCGTATCTTTTTTTGCAACTCACGGCTCAATAGAGCTACTTGAAAGCGAGTGAGTTTAAACTGTTTAAAGATATACTGTGTTGTTTGAATCGGAACTGAGCTAGTGAGCGGGTGAGCTAGACCAACTGATATAGCTCTTTTAATTCCTCACTCGCGAGTTTTTTATTAATTCTATTGTATTGATAAAATCGTAAAATGATACCTTAATCCGATAATTTTACGAAAACTATTTGTATTTTACCTTAATAATACTTATCCCATGAATTGATCGATTTTTGGACTTCGTAAATTAAAAAGTTTTCTTGGATTGCAGCAAAGCTATCAGTAGCTACAAATGTTTTCAACTAAGAATCGGAAAGGCATTAAGTCCGCCATTTATACCTTCTTGTATCGTGCAATATAGTACATTACATAACTAGGGTCGTAATACAAAGAAAGGCCGAGATCGCAGAAGTTTGCGGCCCTCGGCAAGCTGCAAGCGAGGGACGCAAATATGCGATCGAGGGCTTTCTTTATTACCTCCCGTGTTGTGTACATCATTTTATGTCTACACTTGGCCGGAAAGTGGCTAATTCCGTACGCGCAGCGTGCGGAAAAGTCACTTTATGGCCAGGTGTGGCATAAAATATTCAATAAATATATATGAGAAAACCACAATAGCATTTAACTTTCAGCTCCCGATCTAAGAAACCAGTGTTTTATACTTGGTAACCCAAACTAACCGCGGATAAATAAACAGCGTCCGCTGGGAGCCCACTGCCTCACTAACCCGCTGTAAACTCGATTTGGACACTTGTGTGAATTAAAATAACTTTACCGCAAACGCCACTTTGTGTTTAAGCCAGATTTCATTCTTGACACTATTCATGAGTGTTCTCAATGGCTGGAGTTCATTTTTAGGTTTCCGTAGCCAAAATGGCAAAAACGGAACCCTTATAGTTTCGTCATGTCCGTCCGTCTGTCTGTCTGTCTGTCTGTCTGTCCGTATGTCACAGGCATTTTACTCAGAAACTACATGATGGATATTAATGAAATTTGGAATATAGGTGTGTTTTATGAGCCGCTACTTAGTTTGGTATATAAATAATTAAAATAAATATTTTTAGGGGGGGCACTCCATACATGTTAAAGACAGTAAAAAAATTTTTTTCAGTAAATATCAACGTGTGTTACATAGTTCGACAGCTCTTTAAAAAACACTATAAGGTTTCTAAGTAATGTTTTTGATTAAGTGAATGTATTTGGAAATAATCGTTCCGAAAGTTGTTTAAATTGTGCCCCCCCCCCCCCCCCTCTATTTTCTAAACCGTGCGTCCGAAAAATATGAAAAAGTCACGAAGGTAACGCTTAATTAATACTTTCAACGAAAATTATTTTCAACAAGATCGAATGTACCGTTTTTGAGTTATTGCCGATAAACTGCGCTTCTCAACAAAAGGACGTAATTGCTATGAAGATACGCTCTTTTGTTGTTGTACTTTTTTTACATCGTATTTTTTACCTTATAGTTACGGCTATGGAACCCTACACTGACCATGGTCCGACATGCTCTTGGCCAGTTATTTTTAGATATTTTTGTTTAAATGGCAGTGGTCTATTGCACAATAGAGTACCATTGGTGGACAATTCTTAGTTTCAGCAATAGTTTAGTCGAAGTGAGATATTGCTTGAGATAAGAAGTGGAGAAGTAGAGGAGAGACGTGAAGTGAAGTGGCTTAAGATGTGACAAGAGAAGTGAAAAAGGAGAGGAGATAGAAGGAAATAGTTCGTCCATTTGTATGAAGCGTGTAACGTGTTTCGCTTGGCTTGTGACGAAAAAATAGATTTACCATTTCATTTGGTGGTATTTGAACAATTAATAATACAATAGTTATCAGATTTTCAAATCTGATAATAATATTGACGGACACTGAAGTTGACGGCGTGCAAAGTAAGGTCGTTGCCACTTCTTTTTAGCACGCGAGGTACATACACTTTTTCCTTCTACCCCAATATACTTCTATGGGAGAGTCCTTTGCCTAGTATTTATCCGCAGCTTCGCTTACGTTCCCTACAAAGGTATAAAGAATCCTGTGTTTCAATCCAGGACTTAATCCACTTGTTCATTGTTGTCCAAATTTCATATCAATCCATTTATTGTTATCGCATTATTTATTAACAAACATTTAGATGTTTTACCTCCAAACCTCTAAACATTTTCACAAGCTTTACCAATCAGTAGAATTGTAAAGATCATCGGAATATAATAAGTATATGGATGCGCAAGTGGGCTGCCATCCGTCCGGGTTTCCCCGGATTTGTCCTAGTTTAGAGAGCGTCCGGGGAACGTCCGGGCGGGATTTCATTTGTAGTCCGGGTTTGCTACTCACGGCCCGCGAGAGCTAATGATCCCCCCCCCCCCCCCCCCCCCCCCCCCTCCCCTCAGGGCAATAAAACTGCGTTGCTGTTGACATGTCCGGGTTTTGAGCTCCAAAATCCGGGGATTTACGCTTTTTGTCCCAGGTGTCAAATTTTGGAGATGGCAGCCCTGCGCAACTGATGCTCAAAATCAGCCAAACGGAGTACCGCCAACACGAATGGGGGCCTCCGGAGGCTGCCTCCGTCGGTCGCCGTTCGTATTGGCGGTAACTTGTGTAAGTAGTTACGGCGGCACATAACAAAAAGCACACACGGGAGTGCCACCAACGAAGTTGCCAAGCCACAACGGGGCGGAGCCAGTACTTAGTGCAAAAGAAAAAAACTCTAGCGTATCAGTAGCTTTGTCTTTTAAACGATATGCTACCTATTCGAAATAGCAGTCTTCTCAAACTAGACTAATATGTGTCATAAATGACTTTAGACTCACACATAGTAAACATAAAGTTGTTTATCAATATCACTTGATACATAACACGTATTGATTTTAAGTAGTGGGCGTTATGGGAAAAAAATTACCGTCAGGTTTGTTAGATGTTATAGTTCCATACATTATATTTCGATGATAAAGATATGTTAGGAAATGGGTACTTTCATATTCAAATCTGAACAGCTAGCAACTTAATGCGAGTATGTTAACGTAACCAAAATATTTAAACACTAAAATTAAGTTGAGGTCAGCATAAACGACATATTTTTTAAATAAGCATATTTCAACATGACACATGTCAGATACCCGTCAATGCGATCACTGTCCTAAACATTAACCATTTTAGTCAGTTTAATGGCTTATTTATTTTGAGCATCTGTTGTCTGTCTGCCGTAAAAAACTAAGGGGGTTGGTACGAGTAAAAGATGCCTTGTGTCCAAAAATAGTCCAGCTAAGTGAATCACGTGATGACATTTGTAATGTCATAGTTAAAGACGAGTGATGGTTACGTCAAAATTGATTAATGATCAAACTTTTTACTTACAATATTAAGAAAAGGGGTAATTATTTGTTGCTTACACCAAAAACCGAAACTTTCTCTAAGCTTACATTCGTCTAAAATGTGTGTGTGCTGTAGGGATGTCACGAATATCGGTTTTTGAACATATGCGAATGCGAATACGAATAATCGACGTTGAATTTCGCGAATGCGAATGCCAATACGAATATTGGTTATACAATTTTATAATACTAGAAATAAAAATTTAACAACTATGAAAATTCAATACTTAGTTTTCAATTACGAAGATAATGATCGTGCATGCGGTAGAAAAATTGGAACCGGTGGTTAAAAATAAATATATTACTTTCATTTTATGCCGGTATTTATTTAACAGAGTTTTTAATTACTCATTGATAGTTTCGAAATCCGACTCGAACTTGGCCGTACATATATTTTTTTTCTTTTCCATTAATTTTAGGATCTAAAATGGACCAAAAATATTCGCAATATATTCGCAACGATTTTTCCGTTACGAATGCGAATATTGAAAATCTTGCGAATATTCGCGAATACGAATGCGGATACGAATATTCGTTTCATCCCTAGTGTGCTGCGGTTCCACTGAGGCAGAGATGAGCGTAGCGGAGGAGAGACGTGTAGGAATCGACCAATCACATTAGTGTTCGCTGTTTCATTTGAAGCGAAGTGGAGACGAGATGTGGATTTCAACTACTGTGATGTGATATGCAATAAATGAATTATTGAATTGAATTCAATTGATTGGTTTACCCTACACGTCTCATCTCTGCTTCGCTCGTCTTCGCCTCAATGGAGCCGCAGCCTAACCGTTTATTGCAGGGTGACGAGGTGTGATCAATCAACCTTACCAGATCTGCAATGTCATGCTACTCAGTTTTACTCTCTTACTCATCGGCGGTGGGACAAATGCCTGTAATAGAAAATACAATTAGTTTAAGTTCTATAACCTGAAAAGATACAAATTACTTCAGCGCAACATGGGTTTCAGAATAGTAAAATAATGTTCGAAAAAATTATGCTTTCGGTTTTATGACTCTTTGGAATCCTGTAACGTACCCATTTAAATAAACACTGAAAAGATAACAATATGAAATAGACGTGTGTCATTTTCTTCACACTGCTTTGGGTTACAATCAGCCTTGCGAACCCACGTGTCTCGAATATATATGACTCGCACACATTTATCAAACTCCACCACCAATTTAAACCCAGTTAATCCATCTATGCATACCTCCGCCATTAAATAAAGCACGTTCATAAACATGCCAGTTAAACGGCGCACGCGCTGACAGTCTTTTGTCGACCCGCCCGCCATCTTGAATAGCGGCCATCTTGTAATTGCGCGCGCAATAAATTTCGTACTCTTAACAACGTGTCTGACCACACGCATACGTTGTGGGCGTTACTGATATTTATTTGTAATTTCTTTCATGCGAATATACAATTAGCTCATGAGTCACTTGAAAACATCCAAGAGCGCGCTTTTATGAGGTATAAAAGTGTAATTGCGATTTAAATGTCAGCTGATCAAGTTCTGAAGTCTTTGTTCTTATTGATAGGCCAGTAAATACTGCTTGAGATCTTATTGAGTGTTAATAATACGATATTTACATATTGTTACCAATAATGTGCTTTTGAAAGTGTCGCGTTATCCTCTCGTTTAGAATTAACAAAGTGCCATCAGTACAAACTGAGCAGCGCCATCTTTTCCGTCAAGGTTTAATAAGTTATTTTGATTATTTTTAACCAAAAATCCTCTAGTAATCAATATTTTAACTGTTCTTTGCGATCTTTAATACAAGGTACCAAAATGCGTCTGTCTGAACTCATCTGTCAATATAATTACGACTCTGATTCATGCCACTCTCTAAAAACGCACTCACTTCTCCCTAGCATCCTTTCCTTTACTTAAAGCAGCCTTAAAGCCTTCCTTTCGACAAATAGCAGAGAGCACCGACGCAGGCCGCGGCGCGCGCTGGCGACTACTAATCCTGGCGGAACAATCGCGGGCGAAATATGATGCTAAATAATAAGGGAGTTCTCTCTTGCCGGGACAAAGAGCAAATACGCACAGACAGATACAAGAAGAGGCTTTACCAAGCGTCTTATCGTTTTTGCTGTAGGTTCTGCCTTAGGCTTGGTGGTGCCTGGTGGTTCGTGCTTTAGAAAAAGCACTTTATATTTTATTTTATTTTATATTATTGATAAGAATGCGAATTTATTAATTAAGCGATATAAATAGGCATACGAGTTCTAGTTGACAGTGCAAATTCTGTATGAAGACAATACTAGCAGAGCTCTTGCATTTTGCGTTAAGCGTTATGACGTTTTTGCACCAGGTTCCATTTTGTTTCTTTAAAAAACATGTATAGAGTTAATAGGCATACACTTAAAAGTTGTCCTTTTTGAAAAGGGAAAATTTGGTTCTTTTCACCTGAAATTTTGATATGAGTGACGTATAATTTTTTCATATGAGTGACGTATAATTTCTGCCTTGCAACCTTTTCATATGAGTGACGTATAATTAAACGAAAGTTTTGTATTCGTACAATCGACTGTCCTGTTATTTGTTAACGGATGTCAATCGCAAAGTCTATGGGTGGTCAGTTAACTGGCTTCGTTTTTACATTTATTCAAATGCTCAGTTTTATACAAAGTGTCGAGTCTGCTTGTTGCTCTACGGCGGATTGTATAAAGCTGTCCGGGCTATCTTGGCATATTGCTCTCGTGCAGTCGCATATGATAAGTGCATAACCCGTCCTTTGTTTGGGAAAACATATTTCCCTCCTGTTTTCTTTTCGGTGGGTTTGCTGGATTACGCTCGCGATTGCTTTGGGTGTTTGTAAACCGATGTTTGGTTTGGACGAAATTTATGCATGAAAATGTCAGTTTTAGGCGAAAAATTTACAAATGTGGATTACAAATGTATATCTATTATCAATCCGCAAATTATACATGCGGAACTCTGAATCTTACTTAGGTACAGTAAATGCATTATCTGATAATCTAACAATCAGAGTATTTAATGGCTAATTAGATATCTAATAATGAGTCTTATTTAAAAAGAAAAGTATGTATAAATATCGCTAACGAACAAACAACACTGAGGTCAAAGCAATTCCATAATAAATATATGTAACTTGTAATATACAATAAATATCAAATATGTGTTTGTGAGAGATTATAATTTCCAAGATAATTTTCTTATCGTCAAACTGGTTCCGTTCAACGAGATATCTATTAAATAAATGTAAGCCACTAAGTCCCAGATAAAATTGCCAACTTGAAACTTAAAGTTAATAATGCTATATTTCTGAACACAAAATTCGATTAACTTCCAAATGGTTTTTAGCCGGGTCCGATCGAGAAGACTCTCGGTCTAGACAGAAGCATGGTAGCCATAAGAGTTTACGACTCCGTGCCCTTGGGAGGCGTTGGGGGAGATCCTGCAATTGTTTTATTGGATTGCAGTTAGCGCAAAGATACCGGTGGTGCATGACTTGCACAGTGTAAAGGCATAGTTGGTTAACACCCACACACAGCTAGCAAAGAACGGCCGTGATATATGTCACATGCGACACAGCATGTAACAAACAGCCCATGTGAACGCGCATCTGCAAAGCAGCGCAAAGTACGTTATCAATTTTCAGGCGGCCATGTTGTGTTCTTCCTCATACTTCTCGTGTAAATTTCCTCATTACTGAGGGTCGTGATTCCTCCTTTACAATGCAGTTACGCGTAGTGCGCCACTTAGTCCTATCTTCGGTGTCGTGGAGGGCATGAATGAGGTGCTGGAGAAGACTGTTGGGGGTATCTTGGACCGAATCCCGCACCAACGACTCTATACTCCAGGAACTCGGCATTAAGCAGCGTCTTTCATCCATTGTACAATCCCGCACCCTAACCTTCTTTGGTCACGTATGGCGACGGAGGGATCGGTCCATTGAACTCCTTGTAGTCCAAGGAAAGGTTGAAGGTGCCAGGCCACGAGAAAGATCACCCATGAGATGGACAGACCAGGTTAAAGCTGCAGTAGATGTTCTTTTGGACCAATGCATCCGGAAAGCAGCTCTTAAAGAGGAGTGGCGCGCGAAATGACGACAACGACCACTCTGTCAAGAGTGATACCGACGAAGAAGAAGAGGGCATGATGCAACTTAATTTATAGTGATTAGCGGATCTGGTCGGTCCATCACAGCGGACTACGACCTCTTCGACGTCTGCCATTAACTTTGCCTTGCCTTTGTATCTTGTGCTAGCCGTGCTAGTTACACAGCTACTTCAAACAGTTATTATTCTAATTATAAAGGTATATTAAAATATATAATAAGTGATACCCTTATGGACGCAGTAATGTAAGTGGATATATAGTAAAATAACGTACAATTGCGCTGTCATTCCAGCCCTCAAATGTCCCTAGCTATGTACAATAATGTATGAAACTCGAACTCTTTTTACCTGCGTTTCGCCCCTGGCCCCTGAACAATAAAATTATGGTTAGGTACCTAATTCTCCACGCTAACGCTTTTCAATTTTTTTTCTAATACTTAACTCAGATGAAACAAAACAACCAGAACCAGACGACATTTTACAGACGCATCAAAGACTACCCCTATTTTCATTCAACCATTTACTTAATAATCAAACAAGATAAAGAGATTTCCGTGCAGCGGTCGGAAAGCTACTTTTCCGATAGTATTAATTTACCTATAACCTTTAACGGTCTGCGTAAATCTCGTTCCATGTCCGCCAGGGACACCGTAAATCCACTTAGTGGGGGAGCTGACCTGCGGCAGACGATTACCCTCGCCACATAATAGTCATTTCGCAATCAACATTTTCTTGTTAAGTAACAAATGATATGAGAAAGATATCCTGATGTCGAATTAAGTTTTTGCTACTATAAAATGTGACTAATCGTGATTCCGTGATAGTATGCATTGATGAAAGTTAGTAAAAGATAATTGGATTATAATTTAATAAGAATATAGACGCCGAAATTTTCTCACCTTAGCTGTTTGCAGGACATAAGCTTCCTCTTAAAAGTTACCGTGACTGGTCTAGCTATGCTCACCTAGGATATAGATTAGTATAGTTATTGAATTACCCTAGTAGGTAACCATAGCATTCCTTGCCCGCTACTCAGAGTAAATCCCACGTACTGATTAGAGGTAGTCTTATAATTATATACGCATCACGTCTGGTAATAAAGAAATCCCAGATCGCATATATGTCCTTCGCTTAAGGCTCGTAATTTTTTATTTTACCGCCCGGACCTTAACGTGCTATTATGCCTAAATAACACAGTAGGTACTTACTGGCGTTTTCGTCTAAGACCCGTCATACCGTAGTGGTTTTTCTAAAGAAACAAACAGTTAAATTCTGTAAATAGCGGGCGTCTGTTTGGGAAACAAAATTACCAACTATTTGGGGAATTGTTTTGGTGAGGAAATAATTGTCGTTCGCTTCAGGAATATTAAGCCATTCCATTCAAAATGACATAAGTCTATCGAAGTTTCAATAGGGCTTGCGTCGTTTTTGCAGTATGTATTGTATTTGACGGGTCGGTTGACCTAAATAGAAGTATAACAGTAAAGTCATTGTGTTAATGAAGAATTGGTGAAAAGTAATTTATTTTATGACGAAGTATTTGCATGGTTGAAATTGATGTTCGATATATTAAAGTATAGTGGGCAATAAAATTCCATACATCCTACTACTCTAAAAATATTTATAAAATTAAATATTAGACCGTGGTTTTATATAGACATATTGGTTCGAATAGTAGTTTATGCAACCGATACATTGAGAGGCCTTAAAACAATAGTGTGCTGTTATACAACGTGCCGACGGCGAGTTTCATAATAAGATCACACGAGTGTTTTGAAGCTTAATTATGTAC
Organism: Eudemis profundana; assembly: GCA_947034925.1. Classification (NCBI taxonomy): domain Eukaryota; kingdom Metazoa; phylum Arthropoda; class Insecta; order Lepidoptera; family Tortricidae; genus Eudemis; species Eudemis profundana. Next base: position 1,649,377 of record OX344800.1, on the reverse strand, counting down.
ATACACTACTTGCTCTACACATTTATTATAAATCCTTAATGATATATTCGGGAACTCGGGGAATGACCGCCATTGCACTGCCATGTCTGACTAGATTTCTCGATGTTATTACATATGATTTTACATACATTATTATTATAACACACTCACACATAACACAATGATGTTACATCACTGGTTGCAATAATGGAGGTCATTATATACGGTTTCCGAAAGCATAATAGAGGTGTTAGGGAGTAGATAAAATGTATTATAGTAATTTCAAATTAATTTGTCTTTAAGAAAGTTAAATTTTAGCCATATAAGAAAATGTTAATTATAGTTTGAATTAAAAAAAAATAGCCCTGCGTTTCACGCTGTTATTAGTAAAACTTATTAAACTTAGCCATTAAAATGCAAATTAAGTAGGTCAGAACTGTTTATGTGCATATAATATTTTTGCTTTTGTTTTATATTTGAGGTGTGTCTTTTCAAAAGGGTTTATTATTTCCACTAAGTACCTATAAACTTTTTCGGGAACTTAAGAAAAACAGAAATCCACGGTTTTCATTTCGAAATTATTGTTTTATTTTCAGTATTGTACCGATTAACATAAGTTGACTTAAATTTTATGGCACGTTTCTTTATGTGCTCTTTTGATGCAAACTAATTAAGTCATTTTGTTGTGGCCTATTTCAGATATAAACTGACCTGAAACAGAAAATAAACAAAATAATTTTTATAGTGCAGAAGTTCTCGTATAATTATTATAAGTACGTGAACTTCTTCATCATCTTCGGAACACTCACATTCAAATTCGTCTCGATTTTCATCTCTACTCCTGATAAATTAGATTCATCTAATATGGTTTTATAGGCACTTAGCCAGATACGATAGCATAACCCATTCGTCGTCAAACTGTTTTAAGCACTGAAAGATGCTGGGGTATAATGTCAGCAGCAAAAAGTTCTAACTCAAGAAGAAATAAGCAGTTTTGAATGGAGCTTTGATTTTTAAGCCTTGTTTTAGAGAACAAAAAGTGACTTTTTATGAGTCTCTCAGAGAAATTACGTAAATTTGTATTTTAAGCAGAACTGCATTTATAGTTAAAAAAAAAGAAAAATGGAAATAAGCCTTTTTGAAAAGACACTCCTCATTTATTTCATGTCCCGTGGTTCATATTGAGGGTGCCTGAAAAGTTAATGAGGATGACGTTTTGGTGAAAAATATTTTCATGTAGTATTAGTCGATTTGTTGATGATACTAATAGTATTTTGCCATCTATACGTATAAATCGATTGAAAATTCATTTGAAATTAATATGTAATAATGAAATATTAACTGTATTTTATCCAGATACCTACTATGAAAATTTCTATTTCCAAGAAATAAAAAAGCACCTGTAAAAATAGTTGTAAGTGTGGAAAAAAAAGTGAAGCGTGCAGCTAAACATTTGCGTTTTTTATGCATATTTAGTACGCGTTACGTATTTTGACTTTTTCATAAACAATTATTTCGAGCAAAACCACCAAGTAGGTAACATGGTAAACTTCAAAATGAAATTCCGAAAATTTACAATCCAGGACATTAAACTAGTAAATATTGGCCATCTTTTCATCTTTCTTGACACATATATTTCACAAGCTCCTCACAAAATACCAAAAACTCAACCGAAATCCCAGTAAACAATGGAACCGGCACAACAAACTTCCTTTATTCTTGGCCGGAAACTGCAGTTATTTTTATACTTTTTCACCGGAAAGAGTTTCTTTGCCGTTTAGTTTGCCTTGTTACATTTTATTATACGGTACGGTTGGGAAATTCATAACTGGGTTACTACAATAGTGGTTGGATGTATAAAGTCATGAGTTGCTGCGCAAATAAATAAATGCATCGGCCAGCCTTTGACTTGTATGAACGAACTATGTTTATTTTGTACAAACGAAGCCACTATTAACTGACCACCCATGGACTTTAACGCGTTGCAATAAAGTTGACAATCGTTTACAAATGTACAGGTTAAAAGTGTGTTCGATGTTTAGGTACCTACTAGTGAACCCGCTCGCGTAGCGGCAATAAGTTAAATGTCTCTTTTTTGCTTCAGCTTAGGCCGATAAAAAGTATTCTATGTATTAACCGGGTTATAATCTATCTGTATTCCAAATTTCATGGAAATCGGTCTGGTAGTTTTTACGTTATGCGCGCACAAACAATAAACGAACACAAAAAAAAAAAAAATTTCAAAAACTATTTTTTCAACGTTTTATTACTTACCTACTAGGCTTCGCCCGCGTTGTTCCGTTACCGTCCCAAGGAAACTATTTACCGGGAAGTATTATATGATTCAACCCAGGATCTGGTCAACATGCGTTCCAAATTTCAACTCAATCCATCCAGTTAATATCCCGTTATTTAGTAACAAATATCCAAACCTCCAAACATCTTTACAAACTTTCACATTTATGTAAGTATTCAAAATTTCCTTACATTGGCAAAGGCCTTCAACATGAAACTCGTCCTTACACAATTTAGTGTGTTAGTATATTGTAAAAGTTTTACCTTTGTAAAAATGACATCTTGTATGGTAACTGGTGGCAATTTCAATATACCTACATACTTCTTACATGTACAATAAAATTAAGAAAAAGGTGTAGGTACGAAACATCAAATAAAATACCTTGTAGAAACGCGACAAAAGATCATCACCCATACAATCAGCCCTAATATCATCAAATAATTTGTATGTATGAATAGATCTACAATACGGTTGATTATTTCGCAGTCGGTAAAATCGCGGGCTCCCCACCGGAAGTAAGGAATACTCGGGCCGGAAATGGAAAAGCCGTCGCCGGATGTGACCTGCACAGGTGTTGATTATTATTTACTAAACTTAGGGGAGTTTTACTAAGATTGTGAAAATTGTGTTATGTAAAGAGGTTTTTTTCTGTAGTGCTAGTAAATGGAACCATTGGGCCAAAGAAAAAAAGACACTGACCCGATCCTAGTCATTGCATTGTATTAGAAATAGAAAGAAAACCAAACGAATATACTTGGAAATGCGCTTCGATGATTATTAAATACTTTAATTTCATGAAGTTATTTTGATGAACGGTCAAAGGAAAAGGGAAATTGGTACAAGACGATCCAACCAGAACTATTAAACACTCCATGGATTGATTGCTCGCTTAACCGTCAAGAGATTGTCACAGCATTGAGACTTCGCTCCGGACACATTCCATTAAATAAGTTTGTTTTCATGATGCGTAAAGTTCCTTCTCCATATTGTGCTGAGTGTGACATGATAGAAGATGTGTACCATATCTTCATGGAATGTGTGCGGAACGAGTCACTGAGGAACCAACTGAGGATTTCTAACAATATGTTTTTAGAGGTAGGCGGGTGCAACAGTGCTCTGGCATTTCTTTTGTCGGAAGATGCCAGAGCACTGTTTAAATTAGTGAGACTGGGTCTCGCTAATCGAGGAAGATGATACCGTTTGTGATGGCTCAACGGAGCGATATAATCGCTAAGCGATAAAGCTCTTCTCAATAAATATTATTTACCTAGGCTATATACAGGTGGACTCTAACAACAAAAATGAAAGGGTCGTTCTACTCCTTAATCTGAGCTACTTTAGTGTTGCAATTTTTTAAAAACACGCCAAATCCTAATTTTTTTTTTCATACAAACATACGAAAAGTGAGATTTCACTGCTTTCAGAATTGAACTTTGAAAATAGAACTGTCTTAATTTAAGTTATTTGAAGATATTGCAAAACAAAAGTATCTTAGTTTAGCGAAAAGAATCGAACTTTACATTAAAAGCCCCATCTTTGGTGCCAACCTGTATGTACACTCTCGTACTTTAATTGTTGAGCCATTTAGAGTTCACCTTACAATAGTCGTGTCATAGATTGTATATTACACGACAAAAATAGACTGAACCCTAACTGGATTAACAATTAAAGTCCGTGACCGTACAACCTGACTGTCAATTTTATTGTACTTAGAAACATTTTGACTGTCTCGAGATACCTACATAAAATAAAAATAAAAATAGTTTTTTTGACAATTATTTGCTAGGTTTGCAAACAATGAAGGAAATGCAATAAAAACTTATTTAATTTATAGTTAAAAAGTCATTTGAAAGATCAATCCGTGGGAACAAGTTAGTAAATTAATGGTCTCATTACCTGACATTACAACGATACAAACAAAAAAAAACCAAACTCAACACACGTTTCGACATTGAAAGGTGTTGTCAGAAATAGTCATGGCACTTTAATTCAATTCAAAGTACTCAAACGTGACGTCAGATCGAGTTACCGCGGTAACTGAAAACAGTTGAGTTGGTGAGAAACGCTCGTAACGGGGATTGAGTTACTTGTCAAAATTTAAGGTTAAGGGGAGGTTTCGGTGAGGTAAGCACAACTTGATCCGTTAGCGGTTGCCGATGAAGTTTCTGTTGTTAAATAATAATAGAAAATTGTGTATTTAGTATCCACTAGCATTTAACCATGGTTAAGCCGGCGTTGTTCCCGTTACTGTCCCAAGAGAACTCTTTATCGGGATATAAATTATCCAATGTTTAAATCTAGGACTCGGTCTACTTGTATGACAAATTTCAGCTCAATCCATTTAGTTGTAATCCCGTTATTTTAGTAACAAAGCTCCACACATCTTCACAAACTTTCAAATTTATAATATTAGTGTTTAGTGTATTTATTTTCTAATTTAATGTAAAGTAAACAGGGCAGCATGGCCAACAAAATTGACAGATGATCTCGTTAAGGCTGCTGGCTTACGGTGGATCCAGGTTGCTTCCAACAGAACTAATTCGAAATCTATGGGGGAGGCCTATGTCCAGCAGTGGACGTCCTATTCTAACAACATGACGTCAAGTAATAACGATAAAGTTATAATACCTCTTGAAACATGTTGAAATCGTGTATAACTTTTAATCTTCCTCATTCAAGAAATCGAACACCGACCTCCACTTAACAAGGCCAAAGCCCCGTAAGTAATCGATACGACTTTTGTATAAAATACTTGTGGTTGTGGAGCTCATCGCTCCTTGTTATACTCACAAATGGTCAGATCCCACCACAGATACCGCCTTGTCCGGATCACTTCAATTTTACGCTCTTTCCGATGTAGTTACATCACTAGAGTTTGTAAATTTTCGACAACGTTATTAGTTTTTAGGGTTCCGCGCTCTAACGCGACCCCCAAACCTCCGATGTTCGTCATCTGGGGGCACAGCAGATTTAGATCTAGAAAATGTGTTCCTCTACGGTTAAATAATAGGCAAGTCGGTTGGAATCGAGTTCTGTGGACAACCCCCGGTACTGACTTGGTTTAACATTACATCTCATTTTTTTTTTGTTGTAAAAGAACTGCGTTGCGAGACTTGCATCTTTGCAAATGTTTCTGTAATGTTTTTGATGGGATTTCGTTTATCCGCCTGTTACAGGGCTTTGAACTTGAGTAAGCTTGAAATTGTTACAGAATGCGTAATAAATAAAGATATTTATATTTAACAGCCTATGAATATCCCACTCCTTGGCAAGTTGGCACAGGCCTACTCTTATAGCGAATGGGCTGTAGTCTCCACGATAATACCCATATATATGTATTTATTTATTTATATATGTATACAGTATATGTATTTATTTTATTTATTTACATATAAATACCTCTATAATCTCTTGTACATGTTTCTCAGTTTGTCTACCATCTCTCTTGTCTCATCACTCAACTGCTCAAAGGTTAACTGGAAGAGATCCCTCAAAGGGATAAGTTCGCCTTTGTACATATACCTTAATTTTGTAACCCTGTAATTTGTCTTATTTTGTGCAATAAAGTGTTTACATACATACATAATAAAAAAAAAAATTACAAAATTATACAAGAAATGTATTTTTTGTCGTTTTTGCTTTACGGTGGTACGGATCCCTTCGTGTGCAAATCCGACTCGCACTTGGCCGTTTTGACCCCCGTCGCGAACCATCGTGCGTCATAGATACGGGTCGAATAGTTTTTGTATTGTTTTTGATATCTTTTTTTAAATAAGTATGCCAATCTTAAAACTCGTTCATCCGCGAATTCAATAAAGGACAACGGGATACGAAAAAGCGGCACCTTTTAAGTTTTAAATGGGTTTGTAAGTGATATAGGTTTTTCTTTAACTGAAGTGGCAATGGGCAGGGCACATAGCTCGAAGAACCGATGGTCGTTGGGGCAGAAAGGTTCGCGAGTGGAGACCACGTACTGGCAAGCGCAGCGTGGGACGGCCACCCGCAAGGTGGTCGGATAACCTGGTCAGGATTGCGGGGACTCGCTGGATGCGGGTCTATCCGGCCCATGTGGAAATTTATTGAGGAGGCCTGTGTCTAGCAGTCGACGGCCTATGGCTGAAATGATGCTGATGATAGTTTTTTCTTAATAGTTTGCTTCTTCACAAGGCAAGGATACGTATGTTTTTGTAGCTACCTGCCTGTACAAGCTAGCCAGCTATCAAACAGTGGAAGTTTGAAGTGGAAAAGTGTATGTACCTCAAGTGCTAAACAGAAGTGGCAGCAACCCTCTTTGCACGCCGTTAACTTCAGTTGCCGTCAATATTATTATCAGATTTGAAAATCTGATGATAATGGTATAAATAATTGTTCAAATACTACTAAATGAAATGGAAAATTTATGTTTTTCATCACCAAATTACACTTTTGGCGTAAAACGCCAAGCGAAAAACGTTACACGCTTGGTTCCCTTACAAATCGACGAAATATTTCCTTATATCTCGATATATTTCTGTAGTAATAATATTAATTAAAATATGATCACTCCTTGCAAAAGCATTCATTAAAAATATGCCGCTAATGAACAAATACTAATCAGTTAGAAACCAAATGGGCACCCCGTTACTCCAATTGATGGCGTCATTCTACAAATCATGTTTACTGGCTGCCCCTACAATGGCGGACAGAATGTCAATAGTGCAGTACCCTAATGCCGAGCCCCGTTGGAAACTGCAGTGCATTCGACCGTTTCTTTTATTGGACTTCGTAAATAAATAGGGCTGTCCCTTGCGCAATCTTGAAGGTTTTCCTCTTGGTCACTTTTGGAGTTCATTTTTGTTTGGGGCTGATTGAGTTTTGGTGTGTTTAGTCTTGTGTTTTATGGTGAAATGCGCTTAAAGCCCAACGCATATAGCTTCTTATAGACATTATTTCGTACCCTTGGTCAAATAACGACGCATGTGACTTTACGTCAAAAGTTTTTTTATTGCTCAAAAGTAATACAAATCATACGAACTACATGATACACACAGATCCTGAAAAGTTGTCATTTTGCAGATGCGTCGTTATTTGACCAAGGATACGATTTGTTAAAAGTAATGAATATATTACCTAGTATGTCTCGTTTTACTATCACATCAGGGTAAACGATTTTTTATTATTAAATGTGTTTTTTGAGGATTATAGATTCTTGATAGTTAAGTCGCTTTAAATGATGTTTGAAATACACTGTCATCTTGTTAAGATGATGTAGATTTTTTATTAAATTTCAGCGTTTGATCAATTATAGTGGAAATACATTTATCTAGTGCCACCCTTAGCTTATCCGCTATAATTCCATCGTCATGTTACTTGACTAGTTAGTCAAGCCGTTAGGCGAGTCAAGTAGTTACTCGACTCGCCTGAACGAGGCTCCCCGACTCACCTGTTAGTACCTGGATGACTCGCCGAAACCATTCAGTCCGCTATGCACGAGTCATTCCATTTGTAACTGGTTTGAACCAGATACGAGACGGACTGACAGGAACATGCCACGGAATCAGAGTGAAATGAAGGTGATATAAAAAGAGTTGAACTTTCAACCTTTTTTAACGGAAACTCTTTTACCGTTGGCGAGTTGTTTACTAATGTAGCATGTGGGTACTTGTGAAAAAATAAAAGAAAGTAGCACACACAGGCATCCACGGTCCGAAAAGTCGTGATAAATAAATCATGATTTTACGTGATTAAGTCCCGTTTTGTTATAATAAAAAGCTATTTTCACTTCTCTAGCTCGTAAAAATGTTGTATATTCGGCGCAAGAAGACTGAAATAGCTTTTTATACATTTAGTATATAACCAAATACCCACGACTTGAAATAAAATAGCACATTACACAACTAGGGTGGTAAAACAAAGAGAGGCCGAGATCGCAGATGTTTGCGGCCCGAGCTGCAAGCGAGGGACGTAAATATGCGATCAAGGGCTTTCTTTATTACCTCCCGTGTTGTGTACACCATTTTATGTCTACGCTTGGCCAGAAAGTGGCTTTTTCCGTACGCGTAGCCAGGTGTGGCATAGAAATAAATAAATACCCCATAGATACCAGTAACGTCGCGTCCATAGAACTCGATTCCCATGGGTTTCATAATCTTAGGCAGTTCAGCACTTAATTCTAGTGCTCTTAAAGAAAATTTAAGACAAAGCTGCTAAGGCTTGCCTAAGGAATTCTTCAACGCCAAGCCACTGCTAGGTACTAAAGCGTGTCCGTGATCCAAGCGAGCGCCGTGTCCAACATAGAGCATGCCATACTACAGCCACGCAAATTGGACTACAGTTATTATTATTTAGTATATGACGACAGTAATTTGTATTGTTTATATTTAGTAGAAGTAGGGAATAAAACCCCTATTGACTCGCCGTTGGCATCACTTTGTGTTATTAATTAAATATTAATAAATTAGTATTTTTTTGGTCTCATGTATAACAATTAACTATCAACTATCGTTTGTCTTCACTCTGATCATACGTGTTGTTAAGCATTAATGAAAAGTAAATTAAATATTTTATACTTTTTTGCAATAATTTCTTTGTTGTACATTATTCCAATTATACAACAAGACTGTCAGTAAATATCACATACAGTCATAATGTTCTCTCATCTTAATCCTCAATGACGGCAACGCATTGGTAATCTTGAAATTGTCAGATCCCTTTCCATACACATGGGCATAGGGATATAGCAATTTAAGGATTACGAATGCATTATTGTTTTTATTTGCAAGATTAGGAGTAGATCTAGGAGGCATAGGCCTCCTAGACGTAGTCTTCCTGCTAGACCTTATCCTATTTACTTGGGCTCAGCCTTCTTTGTCCACATTTTCCATCTATCACGATCTTGTGCTACATTTTATGTGGCGCCGCGAATTCGTGCGGCGCGCCGCCGCCGAGTTAAGCACGCGGCGCGTCGCCGCAACCAATTGCGGCTTGCTTTCTCGCTTGCGCCCGTAGCCCCCCCGAGTTTGCTCGCTCAGTCGCGTCGATTATTTAGTCGAGTGAACGTGTGTTCGATTATATCGACTACTATTGATGTTTACAACGCAAGTAAAAGATATTCACATAACATCCTCTTTTGGGTCATCCCATCGACGTACTCCAACGTAATAAAAAAAGTTTCATGGTTTTTCTAACAGTCACTTGGCTGTGTCGTATTGTATGTAAATATGAAGGACCTGCTCGCATCCTATTGTTGCATTTTAACCATTATCTTCAGAATAATAAAGAGGGAGCTGCCAACTTTGTACGAAAGGTCTCAACTCTCTCATCTATCTTAATAGTTTTTGAGATACTATCGCAAAAAAATACTCTTAAGACATGGCCAACCAATTATTAAACCTGAATAATTATTACACTAACAATCGTATGATCATGTTGGGAAAAACAACTTTTTTAATTTTTTTAACCAGCCCCTATGCCAATCGGCATATTTTTTTCTCCACTCGTGGTGTCACTAATCACTTCTTCTGAAATGCTAGACGCATTCGTTCCAACTTTCTCACCGTGTCTTTATCGGTCAAATTCTGCCCCAATAGCCATCCAAAAACTCAATGGTAAGTCCATCCACAGGTTAATATTATCCTCATACATTTGGCAGACATATCCAGACCAATCCTGCTTAACATCCTTGGCAGTCCATACCAATGCCAGTTTCAAAGTACAAAATCTTAAAGTATTCGCTAACAAATCCTGTCATAGTAAAATATCCCCACAACCCTGTCCCGCAGTTTTAAAATACGCCGACATACCCATGTTTACAGTGGACCTTAATCTTGGCTGGAAACAAGGTGGCAAACTACAACGCTAGACGTCTCAACAACGAAACAGTAGCCTTATTCGCCACACAATAAATAAAGGAAGCAAACACATGAGAAATTGCACGGATACCCTTAGGAGTCCTCATTATTTTAATAGTGTAAATCCCACTTGAACACTCGAAAAGCAACCTTAAACTCTCCTGAACACAGCTCAGTTCACCTTGATAAGTCTGCAAGAAATTCAAGAACGATAAATAATAGTGAAACACGCAAAACTCAATTTAATCTGCTATATTTAAGGTTGATTTCAGGTTGTATAAGTCTGAGATTGCTCGGTTGACCAGCATAAAGACCGCACACCGTGTCATCCGCCCCCGCTTCTTATTATGCGACTCGAAGATCGACTGGCCACAGGTATAACCACGTAAACGAATAATTAAATGTTTCTAGAAACACCTACGCTTCAATTTATGAGCATCGGGTTACAATATAATTAAGCCGAGATAAATATAGCTTAAAGAGTCCAAAGCTTAGGGCTCTTGAGTCTAGACTGAGTGAATTCATTTAGGTCTGCGTTAACTGTCTTTGTTGAGCTTAATGTGAAAAATAAATTAACATGGCCGGCGTTTTTATTAATGAGATCTTTAGAGACGCAGTATTTTTTTAAGTAATTTAGGCCTCTTGACAGTAAAATTAGTTGACTATTTCTAAATCAGGGGGCGACAGCGTCAGCTATCTAACAGTTGAAATACAAGAGACATACCTACTGTTTAGAACATAATACCTACTTCAATAAATTTCATAAAACATCTGAAATAAAATAATGTAAACAGTAAACTTTATTAAATAAAATAAGATGAGTCATTTGTCAAAGGGTAGTTAAAAACAGATAGAACTAAATACACTTCTTGTTCAACATTAAACTTCATTAAAATTAAAAGTTAACAAGGTACATATCTATGTACAAATTAAAAATCAATAGTTAAATTGCCTATTTATTTCGACTTTGCTGCACAATATTCAATGAATAAAATTAATATAAATGATGCGATGTTTCCGCTCCAAAACTGTCCAAATCGATCTGTAATTTAATGAAATATAAGATTTCCTTTTACTTATCTTGAATTCGACCACACATACACGCAATGTTTATTTACTTATCCGAAATTTCCTTACTCAACCCGTCAGTGCAACCAAAGCATAAACGACTTCCAAGATTCAAAATCTCGTATCTTCTCATTTCTTCACTTCAAACCAAACCTTCCTACAAACTTAAGAAGGTATATTATCGGCAACTTTTAAAGGGAGTGAAAAGTTGTACATCTATGTATAAATCGACGTGTTTGTTTGCTTGTCCGTCTGTGGGGGCATTAAACTGTCAAAACAGGTGAAAACGTAATTTGAGTTAATGATGTTTGTTATGCTGATTGGCAATGAATGGACGGATTTATTTGTGAACTCCGAAATGGTTTTTGTGAAATTTTAACGTGTTCAAATTTACTCAACTGGCATATTACTGTAATATTACTGTTACTGTCGACACGCGCGTGTTTACTGTACGATTTTTGTCACATTTATAGTAGTTATTAAATTCAGATGTTTTTAATTTTGTTACAACAAAACACAACAAGCTGCACGGAGCAGGGAGGATTGGCGTAGCTTGGTGTCAGAGGCCAGGATCCACTTTGGGTCGCTGAGTTAACTTCACTCCGACCTCGCTCGGGCTCAGCTAAGTCTCTTGCCGGAGTCTTCTTAGCTGGGCTAGGTTTTTAGCGAACCGGCACCTAAAACTCTCATTAGTTCGATACGCAAGTTCACATAAGGACAGGATGACCCGAGTCATCCTTCCCGCTGGTCCGCTGCTCACTCTGAGCAATCAGCGCAAAGTCAAGGTGGCCCTGGCCAAACGACCTGGTTCGACTCCAGGCGTTCAGGCCCCCACCTAGCCCGATTCCTTCGAGGTGGACCGGGACTAGGTGACCTGGTTCGACCGCAGGCACCCCCGGCACCCACCCAGTCCTACCAAACTCAGGGTGGTCCGGCTAGCAACCTGGCTCGACCCCAGAGAACGCCACGGCCAACCACCCGGTCCGACAATCGCTATGCCCATGTAAGGGTTGCGAGTTTGCCAGTTTTAAAAAAAAAAAAACAAAAAAAAAGGTCGCTGAGGCAGCGTGGAAAGTAAGTCAGTTCATTTTGTTACGGATCTCCTTGAAATCTCATTGAATTAAGGCCTACCAAATCCGTTCACAAAAACCTAACAATTAGCAAAGTACTTTGCAAAAAGACACGCCTTTTTGTTCGACCTTTCATCAATTTAACGAAAATTCTTTGATACCGCGATTAGGTTTTTGATATTACAAAACGCTAAGCTGTAGTAATGTGATGCCATGCCATCTAGTAGGACATTGGGTGCTTAATAGGAACCTGCTAGATAGCTGCATTAAATAATAGTCTTATCGTCTTCGGATTCCACGATAATATTGCAACGAGATGAGCGGCATTAGAACATGTATAATCGTTCTGTTTTCTGCATATCCGTACTATCTCACAGTCTACCTATCGAAATATAATATATGGAACGACAATACCTAACAATACTGATGTTTACTATGTGTAACTCTAAAGTTATTTATGGTATACATTCATTTATTTCAAGTTTCAGTAGACGACATTTTCGGAGAGGTTGCATAGCGTTTAAAAGACAAAAATCTGTAATTATTACAAATCCACTGACGTGAGAAATTCATTTGACGCTATAGTTTTTTCTTCAGCACTAAGCACTAGCTCCGTTGTCTGTCGGGCCGATTGTGAGCGTCAATTACGCTTCCATTATTATAAGAATCATCACTACATAGTATAAAACAAAGTCGCTTTCTCTGTCCCTATGTCCCTATGTACTCGTATGCTTAAATCTTTAAAACTAGGCAACGGATTTTAATGCGGTTTTTTTTAATAGATAGAGTGATTAAAGAGGAAGGTTTATGTGTATAAAACATGCATAATATAATAGAGAAACACCGTGCGAAGCCGGGGCGGGTCGCTAGTATTATTATATATTTTTATTTTATTATTATATTTCGAAGAGTCTACCATCACGACCGCTACACTAATAGAAACACTAGTGCAGAAAGATCCCTATTTAGCCACAATCCCTGAATCCAGTAAACATGTCCGTCGCCGGCATAATGCCGCAGTATCATTGTAGGCCTATCACGGCCCATTTGGTCATATCGCTATATTCAGTGACCGGCCGGTGCCCATATTGGGCGATGACCTTAATCGGCGAAGCCTGTGCGGACGGTGGCAGGTGCAGGGTTAGCAGAACAAGCAATATTGCCTGGAATTTATATTGCTATATAAAATAAATAAATATAGGGGGGACAATCTTACACAAATCGACCTAGTTCCTGATGAGATGCTTATACTATGGGCAAGGACCATTAAAACAAGAGGACTGTCATTCTCCATACTTTGGATTGTAACCCGACCGCTAGGGGATTTCCGGGCAAAAACTAGATGGCGCTAAAAAACTAAACATTTAACGATGTTATAATTGAACAAAGAAACATAGTATAATAACAATTAGTTCGTAAACAGCTAATAATAAATAAATTCTAACATTTAAATACTGGTTCACTACCAAGCTTATACATAGATGGCGTTGTAAATATCGGAGAACAGCATTTTGTATGGAGAATGACAATCCTCTTGTTTTAATGGTCCTTGCTATGGGTATCAGTCGCGTGGCGTTGAAAAGCTTGGGCAAGCCGAAGCAGCTTTGGCTTCAATTTTCTCTAAGAGCACTTGAATTAAGTGCTGATCTGCCTAATATTAGGCAAGCCGATGGGAATCGAGTTCTATGGACGCCACGCCACTGATGGGTATATACTAGGCGACAATATACATACTTATATAGATAAATCCATACTTAAATAGATAGAAAGCATCCATGACTTGAATGTGTTCGCGGCGTGTACGAACGCACTACAAGTAAAGTTTTAAGAATGCGTAAGAATGCTCCAGTATGGAGCGCACTCACACAGACTTACTATCGTGCGTCTGTGTGTATACGTGTCGCGCGCTCCTAAACTGCCGAAGTTGGACTACTTGTTCGTCTTTATACTTTGTCTATGGTCAACAGTTGACGTATCAAAGTTGAAATGATGATGATGATGTAGTTAGTTTAGTGGACTATATTGCTTGCTGCTGCTGTCGCTCCCCGTCAAGGCGACAATATCTGGTGAGCAGGAATATACAGACGCGATACGCATCAGTTTATGCGGACCTTTACTGTGACGTACTACTATTGTTTGCCATCAAACTCCCTGACTCTAAGAATTTAGTTCGCTTTTAGACTGCCTAGCTTAAGAGTGTTGTTTTGTAATTTAAATGCAATATTTAGTAAATTATGCATGCTTTATTTTCTTCGTGTGAGTAAATGAACTATATTTGTTAGTTTGTCTATTTTCTTTGATGTTTCTTATACTTTCTCATTTATTTGCTCAACGGTTAGCTGGAAAAGATCCCTTATACTTACCGGCAAATGGTTATGTAACAAAGTGTTTACATACATGCATACAAACACTTAAATAAAAATTCGCTTTTCAAGTTCTTTTAAGATATATGGATGGTTTTCCGATTTTTGATTGTTGTCACGAGATTTGTCAAAGTAGAGTGGGTAGTCCAGTCGAGCTCGTCTTTGATCATTCAGGTCCCGGAAATTTCTTGACAAAACAAAATACTGTCGCAATCACACCAGTTTTAAAAACATTTGTTTATCGATATCGATAGTTGTGTAGTAATATAAAAAACCGTCCACTAAATAAAAAAATACTTAATACAAAATTTTACGTGAGGTTAGTAAAAAATATATCATCACGTCAGTACATACCGTAGCACATGATATTTTATTTGGTTTGTGATAGTGATAGGAGTAGATAATTATTAATTTCTCAACATTCCCTCTGTTTCGTTTATCACTATAAAGCCAAGTAAATGAACGTTCAACTTCACTCAACGACAAGGAACCAAATTTATAAAACTCATTGTAATTTTTGTGATATTTATGTTTGGTAAGCTTTTGACGCTTACGATTTTGTATTCAATTTTTTTTTATTTGGAAGATCATTTTCTTCTACTATTACACAACACACAACTATCAATATCGATAAAAGAATATTTCTAAAACTAGTTCGATTGCAACAGTCTTTTGTTTTGCAAAGAAAATTACGGGCTCTGAATGCCAATAGATGATGTGGCTGTAATCGGAGGTCATGTTTTGTCAAAATTGTCTACAGCAGCGGTCGGCAACCTTTTAACAGCCAATGTGACCATAGTAGCTAACGAAATTGATTGCTTACCGATCAAAACCCATACCATTATTACGCAGCAAATTGTTACTGTCATGTAAGTCACAACAACGATGACACTACCGTCGAAACAGGCTGTAATCTCAAATTCGAGTTTGACTGTGACTCTCACAGATGCAACGCATCTGTATAAGTCAACACTCAGTACGGTGCTTGCCGCTGTCGTTCACACAATCAATATCATCTTAGTTGGTGCATCTAACGTCGTGTTTGTTAGGATCGTATGGAATCAAGATGCTTGATTATAACTATCACGATCTTGTTAGAAGTAACCCATTTTTTTTAGAGTGTACGGCCAAATTTTACTGTCATTCTCGTACATTCCATAATTTGAGTACCGCCGGTGAACGTGTTAAAAACTGGACCACTCTTCAGACACTCGTAATTGAAATCGACAACCACTAGTAACTGCGCGGATCGGGCTGCAATCTCGGCACCAATTAACAGTTCTACAATCAGATTACCGCCCGTTCTCGAATCCGACTCCTAAGTGAGAGGTAACCGTGTTAGGAGAGTCGGGTTCCGATTTGCTTTTAAATGACCAGTGAGCGCCGTTTTCACTTATGATTTTTATAAATAAAAAACCGGCCAAGTGCGAGTCGAACTTGCCCACCAAAGGTTCCGTATAAATTTGTCACTAAACTGCAATACCCTATTTATAATATCTGTCCCCAGGAAATATATTAGTCATCATATAAATCAAAACGGTCTCTAAGTATAAATGTGTATCTTAAATAATAGTTTAATCAGTTTCGTTCTATCACCTAAGTTTCCCTGGCCTAGTGTCCTGGTTGACTCCAGGCGCTTTAACCCCCAACTAGTCCGACCCCCTCACGGTGGACCGGGCCTAACGACCTGGTTCGATCCCAGGCGCCCCCGGCCCTCACCTAGTCCGATTCAATCAAGTTGGTCCGGCCAGCGAGCTGGTTCGACCCCAAGGAACGCCACGGCCCACAACTGGTCTGAATTTTGCTACATCCAGTAAGGATTGCAAGTCAGGCTTAAAAAAATAATAATCACCTAAATGATAGATCTGTCACCTAATAAGTAGATTAAAATTCGTACAATACAAACTGCCGTTATTTATATGTCGGATTCACGCGTGATGAGTGACTGTCAGGTCAGGATGGGTTAGCTGCAGAATCCTGGCCGTTGAGGTATGTTGGTTAAAGAAGTGGATTCATGTCAGATCAAATCATTTATTCGTCTGATTCTTTTGGCCGCTTCGGTAAATGACATTCTGGTGAGAAGAAGGGCCGAAGAAACTCACCAGTTTCTCTTTTAAATCATCAGGCATTACAATAGTTGTTATTACAATTTTATGGCATAGGTACTCGAGTGAGCAAATAGACAATTACGTTACACAGTATGATTCATTTCACTATTATACGACAGAATTACAATTATCAAGTAGCAACTTTAACTACTGGCAGACGAACTGACAGAATCGTAAGACAAGTGTTGTCACCACGACAGTCAGAAAGAGAATCGACACTCTTGTCCAACGAGCCCGCCCACGTGCAACGCAACCGGTCGTTACGTAACACGGCGTTCGCGCCATTTTAAATTTACTTAGTACTACAGTAGTCAATTGACAGTCTTGGATTTCTTGAACTATCGCTGCTGTCCCCGACATATATGAAACTGTTGACACAAGGCAAAAGGACAATGGGGGAAGTGGGGGCGTAGCCGCACAAAAAAAACTTTTACTGCCTTCTACAATGTCTTGGATTAGGTTCGTCCCTTACCTTGCGTCCCTCAGACCGGAAATAGCAAAGCAGAGAATCATCACATCACACTTCACACTATTCCATCCCACTAATATTATAAATGCGAAAGTTTGTGAAGATGTTTGGATGTTTGTTACCTTATAACGGGCTAACAACTGGATGGATCAAGCTGAAATTTGGCATGCAAGTAGACCAAGTCCTGGATTGAAACATAGGATACATTATATCCCAGTAAAGAGTTCCTTTGGGACAATAACGGGAACAACGCGGGCGAAGCCGCGGGAAAATGCTTGTTTAATATTATAAACGTGAAAGTTTGTGAAAATGTTTGGATGTTTGTTACTAAATAACGGGCTAACAACTGGATGGATTGAGCTGAAATTTGGCATGCAAGTAGACCAAGTCCTGGAATGAAACATAGGATACTTTATATCCCGGTAAAAAGTTCCCATGGGACAGTAACGGAAATAACGCGGGCGAAGCCGCGGGTAAATGCTAGTGAAAAATAAGGGGGAGTAATTGCTCAGCAGTCAACCAAATTAACTATAAAAATACTCAGCTATTGAAAAATAAACGATAATGGAAACAAAAACTATATCTCCTACACGAAGAAAACAGAACATTATCCAATCAACTAAGTACTTCTTAAAGAACGATAGTCGGCTGAAATCCATACTTTATAGGCATAAGCCGGGCTTTGTTAAGCGAGGCTAATAGGCTGATATATGAGGCGTGGGCGCCGAGTCATGGTCATTAGGCCGTGCGAGGGTAATTATTGGGGTAGGAAGTTCATTTGTACACAGATTATAGAGGTAAGTTAATAAAATTGTAATTTTCCTCGACTTCAAATTAGAGGTTTTTATATGGTACATAATTTTTGGTCGTGATATTGGCCGATTCGATTCATGCTCATGGAGGAGCTTTAAGGTTGCATTTGGTAGAGCGGGGAATGTGGCCGCAGGAACACTTTTCCAGTCACCATCAGAAACATCGGAGCAAATAAGGCGCTCAGAAACATCTGCTCACGACTCTATGGTTATGACGTTACAGTGCATGTTCAGATATTTATGATCACTCTGAAGTGTATAGATGTATCTGATGGCGATTGTGCACAGGTTGAGGTGATGCGCTCGGACAAACGGTCATCGATGTCAATCCATTATTTTACTGACATAGTAAGAGAGCCAGGTATTCTAGCCACTACATATCGGAGATTAGGGATACAAAAAGCGGATTCTATCACTTAAAATTACACATTCCAACCAATTATTCCAAATTCGAATTTAACAAAGGGAACAAATCTCGTCCGCATGCGGTCCCAATCCGTTGAGAAAAGGCAAGCGAGGCGCAATTGAGGGCGCTTGCTGCGTGCTCCGGTGGGTAAGTGGTTAAGGCGCTGAGCCGGAAATCCAGAGGTACCGGGTTCAATTCCCGGTCTGGACCACAGGTGAGTACCATTAAATTTTTCTATGTACTTTGATTTCTTGTATCTATATACTATGTATTTTAAAATGTGGTGTAATTTACCCGCAATAAAAACAAATAAAGAAACATCATGTTTCTTTCATACGTAGAATGATACTTTTTAAAGAAAAACTACAATTGACTGATCTACTGAAACTACCATTTCCCGCCGAGGTATGTATAGTGCTTTTCTCAAATATGCAATGAAATAAATAAACTTACTAATAACCTAAATAATATTTCACAAAACAGAAACTTTCTGTCAGAAAGTGACATTAGTGACATATTATATCCATAGACAATGCAAATGTCAAGTCACGTTCGGAAACCATAGCAAAAGCTGTTTCAGTTCACATTTTTACCGCGAATATTTAGATGAAATATTTTAAATGTGTATTCGTATAGTTAAAATTACAATTTAAAATTGTCTATAATGTGTTATTTGTTATGTCCATGTCAATTTTAAATAAATAAAAGTGCAAAATATAGCAAACATCGTTTTTTGTTTTTTTAATGGCTGAATCCTGCGATGCCGTGGCCCAAATAAATGTGAATGGAAATTGTGAAATGTAAGTATGAAATTCCATTACCTACCTGCCAAGTGTCAATCTTCACTGGAAACGAGATATTTTGCGGCCTTATTACGCACGTAATGTCAACATTTCATTGCATGTTTGAGAAAAAGTAGTTTATGTGTGCGTGCGGCTCATAAGTATAAACAGCCGGCGTATTAGAAATGGCTTCAGTTCTTTGTTAGCGATGCTCCCTCCGGCTATTTATTTTAAGGTCCTTGACCGCGAAATATTTATATTTAATATCCAATGGCGATTCGCATCTGTAATGCACTTCGTGCTTTATAGGTGGCAGAACTAAATCGACACTTTACGGACAGAAAAGTAAACTTATCAGGCCTGAAAAATTGTCAAACCGATTATAAATGTCAATGTCACACTAATCCTCCATCGCCATAAGAACGGCGTTTCCCGTTAATGTGGCTCCAGTATAATAGAGTATAAGATTCGGATTGGCTCCACCAGTTAGCAGCACCTTCCTTGTACACGTTCCTTATGTACACACATTTTCATTGGCTATTGCATGCTGTGTCGCTCTCGACAAATGTCGCGGCTGACTTGTGCTTGTGCATTATGTTATCTGTGGCCCAGCTTGCCATTTCATATTAAAATAAATAAAATACCAAATGAAGTATACGTAATGGTAATCCAACATTACTCACATCGTATTAGCTTTACTACAAACGTAATTACATGCTGAACTAAAAATACGGCTCACCTTTTCCCAATACAAATGACTTTGAATCTTATTTTGTAAACACAACGGTTCAAAATGTAATGGAGTAATTAGCGTGGGATTACACTCTTTAAATAGCTCGTTAGTGAATAAATAGTCAGGATATTTTTAGCTATAATTTACAAACAGACTGCTTGCTTACTATTTTGCGATCACTTTCGACATGGACCTTTTTGCATTGAAATACGCTAAATCGCCGCATATCAGACGTCGAATTGAGAAAAACTAGCCTGTGTAAACCTAACCAATACAATTTGCATGGTTATGTCCTGTAAAAAGGTCATTTTTAGCGTTCTCCATGCAATTTCAATAGGTTTACCTATCTAATATGAACAGTTATGTCAAAGATCAATACATATATACTAGTAGTTATATCTATTCAAATAATACAATAATAAGAAATTCAATACTCGTAAATAAGTAGATCGTAATGTGTAGGAAATAAAAAGTAGATACTTAATCTTATTATAGTACATTGTGCACCGAGGGTAGTAAGAAGGAAATTACTAACTAGAGTCTATTAATAATGACTCTAGTTTGTAATCTCCTTACTGCCCGTGATACACACATTGTTTTACATCACATTTGCGAGGAAAAAAAATAAAACAAATCAAATTATTTAGTATCAACTTTTTCAATATATAATCTTCCACAGATAATGCTAAGAACGGCGTTTAGTTTTCAAACTTGACAGACAATACCACCAGATTGTACCGATTTTCAAAATAAAATTTTAAAGTCAATTAATTTCATTGCATTAAAATTATTGTAAAAAATACTGAAATAATAGTAAAATATACCATCCCATCAAAAACATTAGGTACATGTAAAAAGATGCAAGTCCCGTAACGCAGTTCTCCTACAAAAAAAAATTGAGATGTAAAGTTAAACCAAGTCAGTATTTAAAATAACATTGATACCACCCGGGGTATCAAAAGAACTCGATTTCCACCGACTTTCCTATTATTAAATCTATAAAAGGTGTTCCTCCACGGTTAAAGATGGGATCTGATTTCTTTTTGTAAGTGGTCTTTTATACATTCCAATCCATTCTTTTTAATTTGAACTGCAAAAATAACTTTGTTATCGCATTTATTTGTATAGGATTACAAGCTTATGTGTGCAGTTGTGACTGAAATTACAACATATTTAGGTTTTTAAGGACTTGATAGGCTAAAAACTAACTATGTTTAAAATTTGGAGCTTGTAGCTCTGCTAAAAGTACCTTCGAATTATGATGATCATCAGTCAGTCAGTGAGTCAGTGAATGAATCAGTGAGTCAGTGTCTGTGACAAAACTAAGGAAATTTAACATGCAATAGTTTTTTAATTACACGTTCAAATTGAATGATATTGAGAATATATATATGTCTTATTGTGCCCTATAAATCCCTGAAATTTCAGGGTTCTAGCTTTAGCCTGTACAATATTACGGGAGGCTGAAAATGGCCTCAGTGGCTTCGAGAAAAGGATGGTACGGGCGTGCCTTTGTTTTGCTCGACTTGGCGGGAGCACTGCCGTCCCCCCAGATAAACTAATAACAACATAAATGATCTATAACGAAATAATTTGATTAGTTGTTCACATTATTGATACATACCATAATAATTAATAAGCAAGAACTTAACGTCCAATCATCATCATCATCATCATTATTTCAGCCAAAAGACGTCCACTGCTGGACATAGGCCTTCCCCAAAGATCTCCACGATTGTCGGCTTTGTGCTGCTATTATCCAGCGGCTTCCCGCGGTTTTCACCAGATCGTCGGTCCACCTTGTGGGAGGCCTGCCAACACTTCGTCTTCCGGTACGTGGTCGCCATTCGAGAACCTTACCACCCCAACGGCCATCAGTTTTGCGAGCAAAGGTTTGCAATGCGTTGAGCTATATCGGTAACCATAGTTCTTCTGCGTATCTCCTCGTTCCTGATTCGATCTCGAAGAGAAACCCCGAGCATAGCTCCTTCCAATAATATTAATCAAACAAATATAAACACCCTTAAATATACGCGATTGGTTTCTTCAATGTTATTTTAAATATTGGATAGCAATACCATTAAATATTTCCAGTACATGACATTTCAATGCATGAAATCCAACGCAAACACTTATTTACCGAATAGAACTGCCAATTTTTCCCTGCCCCTTTGATACCTGTCATCGGAGGGGACCTTTGCACGACTGATCGGCAGCAAGCCTTAAATAACGTTCTATTTATACGTTTATACCTTCTATTTACGTGAAACTTTTAAGAAGACGTCCCTATTTCCCTTTTTTTATAGGGGACAATCACAACAATACGCCCCTCGTAGGGCTTTCGAAGCGACCAAATTTACTGTGAATTTGATGGGAAATCTGCATTTGTAAAGTTTGATTTTGAAGGTTTGGGATTAAAGTATAGGGTTTCTCTAAGCCTTATTTAAATATTGGTTACTACCATAGTAATATTAGTTGGAGGCCTGGAACGACCTTTTTTTGGTTTTCAGGGATTACACTTAATTCTAGAATTGTCTCTGTTATAATTATATAGATAATATAGTTGTAACAAAATAGTAGCGTTGATAGCGCCATCACGCGGTGTCCTACTGTAAGTGTACAGTTCGAAAAACATTTGAAATAAACGTCAGTCTGTTTCCAACTGTCATCCTAGTTTTATTTGTCTCAATGCAAACAAATATACTTAATAAAAAAACGTTAGAGCTGTTTCCAAGTATCTAACTTCATACAGGACATGTATACACACAAGTAAATAATGTATCTGGGGGCACGACAGTGCCCCTGCCAAGTCATGCAAAACAAAGGCACGGCCGTCCTTTTATCGAAGCCATACAGGCCATTTTCTGCCTCCTGTAATTTTGTGCTGGCTAAAGCTAGAAGGGTCATACACGTTCAGGAAAACGGGCGTCTTTTCTGAGGACAATAAAAAAGTTAACGACATGGGTACATTTTACTTACCCTTTTATCATACAGGTTTTAAGAAAAATACGGTTTGTATAAGTCTATGAGGATCCACTAAAGAAATTAGGCTTTAAAGCCTAACAATTTTATAATGTCCACAGGAAAGACGTATAACCTTAACTCATATTAAAAATACTCAGTCATAATAAGACCTCAATATATTCTCAACAACATTCAATTTGAACGTGTATAGTTTTAGAACTATTGCACGTCAAAATCCTTAACATTTTCACTGACTTACTGACTGACAGATGATCATCATAATTCTAAGGTACTTCTAGCAGACCCACAAGCTCCAAATTGATGACAGATCTGCAATGTAATGCTACTCGCCAAATTTTACTCGCTTACTCGCTAGCGGTGAAGCAAGTGAGTAATGCTCTTACACTAATGTTTATACACGTAATTTATGAAATTTCTGCTCATTTGCTGTTCATTAAACAGTATTATGTAACCACTAAAGTCTAGCACCCGAACAGAATTAATCCAGGCGAGCATTGAGTTAAATAATAGGTACCGGGCAATCGCGCGTGATTGATTTTAAAATATGTTTATTTTTACCCTGCTTATCGTAGTTATTACCACCTTTAAGTAAAGGTGAGTTGTGTAAAGCTGGGTCCACACTTGTATCATTTCACCGATCATGATCATGCGTCGCGTAGCAATCACGCGTATCCTAAGTATGGACGCTTACTTAGGATACGCTACGATAGCTAGAGAAATGAAATTGTAGGGCCCTAGGGTACTATTTGGGTACTATTATTTGAGATATAAAACGTTTCCAAAAACAAAGCCGTTCCAGAGATACAAACGGTGTACGCCAGCTTGACGCCCGTTAGCGTACACCGTGGACAGGCCTTATATTTCAGAAAGTTCAAGGGTACTATTTGCGTACTTATTGGCTGCAACAGATTCTGAATATCTTTAAGGTGTACGCTGTCTTGACGGACACTACTTTGGGCATACCGTATCACGAGCACCGTCGCGTGAAGAAACGCGTCCACACTAGCCGTAGCGTATCACCGTATTGTATCATCGCGCCGTATCATTTCGGCGTGCTGTGGTGTGGAGTCCACACTGTGGATCCTACCCGTAGCGTAGCACCGTATCGTATTACCGTGCCGTATCATTTTATGATCGTTCGATCGATCGTTGTAGCATTTGGTGATCGTTCGTCAGTGTTGCCACCTCCCAAACAAATATGTCACTAGAGCTCAACTGATGCTCATGAAATTTTGTGAGCAGGTTTGGTTATATTTGTCGAAAAATTCTATATTTTTTGTCGATTGAATTATTGTTTTTTTTTTAATAGCAGGGCCATGGGTGGGTCTTTTCAGAATTGCGAGCTCTACAGCTCACAGAGCCAGCCTCATTGATCTATATCAATCAATGAGATTGAGCTATTTACAATTTTACATAATTTGGCCTACTCGCAAACAATTTCATATTAACTAATACCTACCACTAATGGATACTAAAAGCATAAATACGCTCGTATTTACAAAGGCGAATTTTACAATTTCCGTTTCATTTACTTCTTCCTTGAGTCTACAAAAAGTTCCAACCCTCGAATGCGGGTTGAATCAGGTGTTTCCTTGCGTTTAATGCACTGACTTTTATATTGTTTCTTTGCTCATTCGCAGCGTTTGAGGGTTGTATTATCGAGGCTTGCGAGGCTTAAGGGGACTTGTTTGTTTTGAATTTAAAGCGTTTACCGATTATTTATTTACGCGATGGCTGGAGAGGTGTTATGAATTTTTATCTCTGTTTTGAGATAATGTGACACTGTGTTGACGTTTGCAAGTTCGATGAGATACTGGATTTTGGATTGACATTTTGTTGTAACAGACTGTGTGTGTAGTTTATGAAAAATAAATGGTTTACCAAGGTACCTATTTTTTATCAGCAAAAGTAAATTGTTTTAAAGGCCGGAAAGAAAGCAATGGACGAGTGAGTTCAAGCAGCTGCTGGTCCTGGCGCCGTGCTCTCATTGGTCAAATGCTATTATAATAAACAATCCAATGACATTATTGTTGGCCTGTTTGATTACATTGTTAGTTCCATTCGCTGTCAGAACTCAGCGTTTTGCGCTCCCAATATAGACCAGCCAGCTTATTATTGGCCAACTCACCAAATTTATGTTTTCATAAAAATAAATTTAGTAGACAGAAAGAAACAGAAAAATAATAAGGAGTGTTCTAATGAGAGAAACATCTTAGAAATAAGTGAAAGTTTGGGAGAAAAGGCCTTTGTCGAGGTCGAGTCCTTTTTGTACAACAGTAGTACCTAGGTACCTATAGTAAAAAAATCGGACAAGTGCGAGTCGGACTCGCCTACCGAGGGTTCCGTACAAATTTATAGGTACATAAATATTTAAAAAAAATTGATTCCCTTTGTAAAGTCTATTTCTTTAAATGGTTTAATTAAAAGTGTATAGTTTTCAGATTTTTCATACTCATACTCGTTTATTGTGTATTAATCATACAATGTCATCTTATACAATCATAAATAAAATAAGACAAAATTAATCGATCATTCATTATACAATACAAATAGAAATAAATTATAAAATAAAATAAAAAAATGAATTATACAATCATAAATAAAATAAAACAAAATTAATCGATCATTCATTATAAAATACAAATAGAAATAAATTATAAAATAAAATAAAAAAATGAATTCAAAAACGGAATAATAGGCCTTTTGTACAAGAAGCGATTTTAGTTTTAGACTAAACCCGAGGTACGTTTCTCCATACTTGTAGTATAAGGCCGTATTACTTGCCAAATTTTATAGTTCTAAGTCAACGAAAAGTAACCTATGAATTTTGGTTTGCTTGAGAGTGTCAAAATGTAAGTATTTTGCGACATAAACTGCTGTACCTTTTTTCACGTTAAGTGTGATTTTTTTTCACAGATTCAAGGGACCATAGATCTGAGTGTATGGTTTTATTTTATTTTCAACTCAACACCTTCACGCGTTCCCGAGATAAACGGTCTTGACAGACGGACAGTTAGACAGAGAGACGGACAAAGATCTTATAAGGGTTCCATGTTTTCCTTTTGAGGTACGGAACCCTAAAAGAAATCTGTGAGTTAGAAATATCTATCACTCACTGGACAAATACTCCACTCCTGCGCTGCTGCCTCTGAACTCCGGAACTCAACCAGCAGCACAAAATGACATATTACTAGAAAAATGTAGCCGCTTACGTCCTCTTGTTTACGAAAGAGTTTGGCGTAATAAAAACTGTCACAATATATATTTACGACCCAATAAACAAGATAGAGATACAGCGTTGCAAAGTTGTCCGACCCGTTATGAGAGGCGCCACCATCGATGCTGGACTTTTTGAGAATGCTGGCGGTTGAGCTAAGTTTGCACTTCGTTTTAATGTAAGGTCATAGACACTGGGTGCAAACTTAACTCAACCAGGTAGTGTGATTAATTTAGTTCCAAATTTGGCCACCTGTTTTTGTAAAATGGTAATTTTCGACAGTGGCGCCAACTAGTGGATCTAAGGAAACGCCAGAGATGTGAGGTATTGTTAAAGCAGTAATATCGGTTATAGGTAATAAAAATATTTCGTAAATCGTAATAATGGATGGAGTCAAGGTCAAAAGACAGGTATTGACCTTTTTATTATGATGTACCTACCTATCAAGTTTCGGTCGGAAATGATAGTTGGTGTTTAGATTTATTGGTATAAACTTTTATATTTATTCATTTCTTCGTGTAAGTAAAATACGTGAACCTTACTACCGTAATAATAAGACCATATTTATGAAACTTTGTGGTGTATACATATTAGTGCTCTGGACTGTACAAATTACTGACTATGACAGATTATAAGAGCCAAAGCAAAGTTCATCGATTAGACTAAAATTACTATCAATAATAAGTAATATGTATTATGAAAAGATCGTTCCCATTAAAAAGTGAGCTACGCGTACGGAAAAAGCCGCTTTCTGACCAAATATAGACTTAAAATTACGTACACAACACGGGAGGTAATAAAGAAAGCCCTCGATTGCATATTTACGTCCCTCGCCGTTTGCGCCGTGTGCGCTGCTGCAGCTCGGGCCGCAAACATCTGCGATCTCGGCCTTTCCTTGTTTTACCACCCTAGTTGTGTAATGTACTATACAATAAATCAACACTTACAATATCTCTTCCAATTTTATTTTCCACGCGAACTTCTAGAAAGCAATTCAAACTAGAACACAATAATGGCGGCAGATGGCGCGGTGGAAGAATAAAAAAAAACCGGTCAAGTGCGAGTCGGACTCGCGCACCGAGGGTTCCGTACAAACTCAGAAGTAGATACGCGAATAGTTCAAGAAAAACTGTATGTCGATTTGTTTAGTAGAAGCAAATAAGTATATGTTATTATTTTTGCAAATTTCTAAAAAACAGTGCAAGTTAGGAAAACAGTTATATTTTCCCTGTAATATTTAGAACCTGACGTGTAATGATTCTATTTAATAGCAAGGACCATTAAATCAACAGGACTGTCATTCTCCATACAAAAAGCTGTTTCCCGAATTTACAACGCCATCTATGTATAAGCTTGGTAAAAGAATTATAATATTACTAGCATTTCCCGCGGCTTCGCCTGCGTTGTTCCCGTTATTGTCCCAAAGGAACTCTTTACCGGGATATAATGTATCCTATGTTTCAATCCAGGACTTGGTCTACTTGCATGCCAAATTTCAGCCTGATCCATCCACTTGTTACCCCGTTATAAGGTAACAAACATCCAAACATCCAAACATCCAAATATCCAAACATCCAAACATCTTCACAAACTTTCGCATTTATAATATTAGTGGGATTTACAATTATTTAACTTTGCAAACGTGACACAGTATTTAAATGTATTTAAAATTATTTATTATTAGCTGTTTACGAACTAATTGTTACTATACTATCTTTCTTTGTTCAATTATAACATCGTTAAATGTTTAGTGTTTTAGCGCCATCTAGTTTTGCCCGGAAATCCCCTAGCGTGAAACATGCCATCGCTTAGTTTTGCTACTCGCCGCTAGGGATTTTCATTTTCAAGTTTTTGTAAATTTCTAAAAAAGTATTAAAGTTAGCAAGACCGTTCTATTTTTCCTGTAATATTCAGGTTGATATTTATAATTAGTAATTATGACACATTTTTCTGATCAGTAACTTCGGAGATAATAGGGGGGGAATGGTACATAAAAATGTATAAATCAAAAACTACTTATTCAAGAAAAAAAATAAAAATGTAGTTTTAATCTACAAATTAAGCCCTTTCATTTGATACCCCACTCAATATAATAGCCCTACTTTCAATTTTCAAATTCCCATTACGGAGCCTTTTAAAAAAAAAGTAAAAAAGGTACAAGATATTTTTTATGTCCAATAGGCTCGGGTTAGCTACTTTTAACACTATTCCAAATTTCAAATCGATAGCATCAGTAGTTCCTGAGATATCTGGCTGTGACAGACGGACAGACAGACAGACAGACAGACAGACAGACAGACAGACAGAGTCGCACCATAAGGGTTCCTTTTTTACCATTTTGGTACGGAACCCTAAAAACGCAATATCTCCGCGTTATGCAGAATGCAGCCGGTGCGTGTGCAGTCCCTTGCAGGATGCAACGGCGGCACGTGCGGCGGGCGCAGACGGGCGGTCAGCACGCCGCGGTTGGAGCGCTACCACAGATTTAATTATGTCTATAAGTTACAAGTGTAAGTGGTGTACACCGTTCTTGTAATAATAATAATAAATAAATAAATAAATGTTCGATCGGCAGCGTGTCAAGCCAGGTTCAAAAGAAAAGAACAGGCGACGCAGCGGCCCTGTATTACGCGGACCATTTGGAGCCACCTTTGACACCAACGTGACTCAAAATCTGTTATACGGTTCATCACGCAAAATAGGCTCGTATCTGAAGTTAAATTGCGTCAAACTTATAGCCCGCATAAACCTACAATATCAAATGCTCCTCAATTAGGAGTTTATTCCTTTTCCGAGAACACACAAATTCCATTACTAATTTGATTGAAATTGAGCGATTTTGATGTGAATCGACAGAAATAAAGACTTTATAGGAAAATTTGATTCTATTTGTGTATACTCATTTTGTTTCGTTCACGGAAATCACGTATCATAACTGGAATATTTTAATCTTTGTGTTTCTGTGGAAATTTGATTAAATAAAGATATTATGTACTACAATCTAATCTTTAAAATATCCTATCAACATAAATGATTAAAATCATTAGAATCAATTGCATTTTCAAAAAACCTCATGTTTTTTTTATAAGTAATTGTTGCAATTGGGTACAAATCCTAAAGTTAAGTGTCATAATTTATAAACTCTAACATTTACTAAAATATGTAATTTCATCTCCGAATATTCCGAAAGTTTGCACCACGTTTGCACTGTTCGCTTCCCTTTTCGCATTTTTCTTAGAATATGACATGGCACAAACGTGTTTGCAATTAATTATAGTTTAAAAAAACCACTCGTCTGCAACCCTTTCTGTTTTTCCTCCCAAATCACACGGACCGAAAGTTGTCTTTAATTAAATGAAACTTCTCGACACCGCGTTGCCTGTCCTTCTTCCGGGCCTACTGATGCTTGCACTTCGAAGTTCGCAACACTCGGCGCCATCTTACTTTTGTTTATTAACAAAACTTGATCGGTGTATTTGTTTGAAATAATTCGGAATGATTATTCTGAATCAAAGATGTTGGGGCACCTGCCGCAGGATGATAGGGTTGCATCAAATTATAGAGAGGAAGATAAAAAGGGGGTGTATATTGTCTCCCATAATTTTTAAAAGTCATACTGTATTATTAGTCATAATTACTTAACCAAAGTCGTACAACCTATTTTTTACGAAACCGTTAAGTTTTCAGAACTGTTATTTAGAAAACAAACCTAACCTAACCCATTGTTTTCTATGTGCTAACGTTTTAAAATATCCCAAAAATATTACCGTTTTAGAGAAACAAATACTTTATGACTTTCGATAATTATGACTAACAATACAGTATGACATAACTTTATGGGAAACAAGGGGATCCCAAACAGGAAGGGGAAACTAAGGAAAGCGTACGTAGTAAAAATGAAAAAAAAAGAAACTAAACTTTTATTATAGAACCTGACTTGACCTACGAGTGCTTCGGACTCTTTGATAGGAAAAGAAAGGGCTTTCAAACTTGCAAGCAGGTTCACCGTGACTTTACGCTAATCGCTCAAGAAACTAATCATCTATCAAGACGCGAAAGAGAAGCCTGAACGCAGAAAAAATGTATTTCGCTCCACAAAAAAAAAACAATGATGATTCTGCATCATGATTCCGCGGTTGTCTGTATGTTCCTCTTGTTAATGTTTGTTCATATATTCAACTTTAGATCGTCCTTTAGGCGTTTATTAGGGATTTGGGTCATCGACAGACGGATAGGGGCGGTGATCCTCGCTCTGGATCGTATCTGGTGCAGCAAATTTCGTTGGCGATACAGCGTGGCAACGCCGCCAGCGTCATGGGCACGTTTGAGCCAGCTACGATTCGGCGCGATCCTTTTTAAAGTAAGCAAGTCAAATGACGAAGCCTGTTGCGGATTGCTTTTGTTGGTGACGAAGCCTGTTTCCGATTTAAATTTGTACCCACCTGTTGCAGATTTAAACTTATATGGTATTTTTTTTCTTATTTTTATTATGACTTTAGATTATTATAAAACTACGATAGCCAAGACCTTACATGGTTAGGTGCTTCCAGATAACCTAAGAAATTAAGTACTGAATGTTGACGGTTGTTTGAGAGATGCTTTTTGGCCGTTGTACTTAAATCAACCTTTTTTTCGTCTTAAAGACGTTACTTTTTGTCGCCTAAAAGTTGATAATTCATAAACAATTCTGCCAAACTCTGGCCATCTGCTCCCCGGAACATTTTTCCAACTCCAACACTTTGAATGGCCAACAGCCCATAAAAGTCGCTCTGAAGCCAAATCGGCAATCGTCTAGAATTATAGGAACATAACAAAATATGACCCTGAGCCTACCTCTATAAATTCGCTTTACATCTGCCATAAAATAATGGGATTTAACCCTCCCATTCCCGTTTACGAGGAGCCTTGCTTGTCGAAATAGATCAAAATATTTTTTTCGTGGAAAGGCCTCATTGGGCGAGTAAGGGTTAAGAGGAAACAGGAGGGCAGTTTTTCCATACAAACGTATTCCCCTGTTTCCTCCCTGGATAATGCCAGTAGAGCGATAATTTTTTGTCCAAAAATCTTTGGCTGCTATTGATATGTTCTCAGGTTTTCATTTTTACGATAAATTGATTCTCAAAAGAGATATTAACCTTCAAAAACCTAAAAAAAATGCCAGATTTTCCGCTGTGTTCACACATCCAGAAAACAAATTTCACTAGATTATTAAAAAGAAGGAAAACATAGGAACACGGCCAAAGCCTTTCTTTAATGTTTAATGAAAAAATTAGTTAAATAGGTTAAGTTTTGGGGAAGAAATCAGGGGACTACGAAACGTTGTTTTCATGAAATTTTAAAAGGTATTTTCGGTCCAAGCTGCAGTTGTCTCTATCGCGCTCTGCGCGCGAGAGGCGGGCAGTGCGGGACAGCGACACATTTTACAAATACCTAATTTTCAATTCTCTCCACCTTACTGTTTCCTCTTAACAACGAAATAGTCCAATACAATACAATTATACTTTATTGCACACCAAAAGATACTATGTAAACTTATATAAAAACAGTGGTAAACAATAAGCGGTCTTATCGCTTAAGAGCGATCTCTTCCAGACAACCTATTATTTTGTGTATCTATAGTAATTTTAATCATAGTCAATTCTTCCTGTTAAAATATGAGTCTGTCCGTGAGTCACAGGGCTCTAACTTTTGAACCGTAATAGTTAGAAACTTAAAATTTTCACAGAATATGTATTCCTATTGCCGCTATACAAATATAGACAAAATAAAGTAATAAACAAAAGGGGAGGGGGGGGGGTACAA
Source organism: Eudemis profundana (assembly GCA_947034925.1). Lineage (NCBI taxonomy): Eukaryota > Metazoa > Arthropoda > Insecta > Lepidoptera > Tortricidae > Eudemis > Eudemis profundana. The sequence goes on along the minus strand of OX344800.1, from coordinate 1,617,458 downwards.
GAAATATGTTTTTATTTGCGTTTTTACTCGATTTTATTAGCTGTAATAAGTAGTTGCCTGATATATTCAGTGTCGCCATTTATGTATTACCTCATATGTAAATTGCAAGGATGTGTTATCTGAATAAATCTGAGGGCGTGGCCAAGTCGAGCAAAACAAAGGCACGGCCGTACCATCCTTTTCTCGAAGCCATTCAGGCCATTTTCAGTCTCCCGTAATTTTGTGCTGGCTTATAATTCTAAAATAAAGTATCCTTCACGGTTAAATAATAGGCAACTCGGTGGAAATCGAGTGTTCTGTCACAACACACATTACATCTCAAACCTTTTTTGTTATAGAAGAACTGCGTTGCGAGACTTGCATCTTTTTACATGTAATGTTTTAGATGGGATACATACTCTTATTTAATATTTTTGTATTCTGTATTCTATTTAACTGTGGTCGTACTCTCATATCTCCTTAGCCAAATCCGACAAAAGTTGATTGACGCGGGGGTTTCCATTCAGGGAATTTGTGGAGCTGAATGGGCGGAAGATATTAAGAAAATACCTCGCCGATGACTTTTTATTTCATATTAATCAGATGTCGTTACGAGACGTGTCAGCATCCTTTTCCTGATGAAATGGGTATTGGAATTATGGAGATTGAAAATGTTTTTGTCATTTCACAATCTTTTGGATGAATGTGACTTGTGAAATCAAATTTTGCTTTGCCATCTTTCGCTTTAATGGGTCTTATTTTTACCTATTTTTTATTTATGCTGCTAGGGTGGCAAACAAGCGTACAACCTGCGTGATGGTAAGCAGTCGCCTTAACCTATGGACACACAAAACTTGATCGGTGTATTTGTTTGAAATAATTCGGAATGATTATTCTGAATCAAAGATGTTGGGGCACCTGCCGCAGGATGATAGGGTTGCATCAAATTATAGAGAGGAAGATTAAGGGGGTGTATATTGTCTCCAATAATTTTTAAAAGTCATACTGTATTGTTAGTCATAATTACTTATCGAAAGTCGTACAACCTATTTTTTACGAAACCGTTAAGTTTTCAGAACTGTTATTTAGAAAACAAACCTAACCTAACCCATTGTTTTCTATGTGCTAACGTTTTAAAATATCCCAAAAATATTACCGTTTTAGAGAAACAAATACTTTATGACTTTCGATAATTATGACTAACAATACAGTATGACATAACTTTATGGGAAACAAGGGGATCCCAAAAAGGAAGGGGAAACTAAGGAAAGCGTACGTAGTAAAAATGAAAAAAAAAAGAAACTAAACTTTTATTATAGAACCTGACTTGACCTACGAGTCCTTCGGACTCTTTGATAGGAAAAGAAAGGGCTTTCAAACTTGCAAGCAGGTTCACCGTGACTTTACGCTAATCGCTCAAGAAACTAATCATCTATCAAGACGCGAAAGAGAAGTCTGAACGCAGAAAAAAATTATTTCGCTCCACAAAAAAAAAACAATGATGATTCTGCATCATGATTCCGCGGTTGTCTGTATGTTCCTCTTGTTAATGTTTGTTCATATATTCAACTTTAGATCGTTCTTTAGGCGTTTATTAGGGATTTGGGTCATCGACTGACGGATAGGGGCGGTGATCCTCGCTCTGGATCGTATCTGGTGCAGCAAATTTCATTGGCGATACAGCGTGGCAACGCCGTCAGCGTCATGGGCACGTTTGAGCCAGCTACGATTCGGGGCGATCCTTTTTAAAGTAAGCAAGTCAAATGACGAAGCCTGTTGCGGATTGCTTTTGTTGGTGACGAAGCCTGTTTCCGATTTAAAATTGTACCCACCTGACGAAGCCTGCGTTGCGGATTTAAACTTATATGGGGTTGTTTTTTCTTATTTTTATTATGACTTTAGATTATTATAAAACTAAGATAGCCAAGACCTTACATGGTTAGGTGCTTCCAGATAACCTAAGAAATTAAGTACTGAATGTTGACGGTTGTTTGAGAGATGCTTTTTGGCCGTTGTACTTAAATCAACATTTTCTTCGTCTTAAAGACGTTACTTTTTGTCGCCTAAAAGTTGATAATTCATAAACAATTCTGCCAAACTCTTGCCATCTGCTCCCCGGAACATTTTTCCAACTCCAACACTTTGAATGGCCAACAGCCCATAAAGGTCGCTCTGAAGCCAAATCGGCAATCGTCTAGAATTATAGGAACATAACAAAATATGACCCTGAGCCTACCTCTATAAATTCGCTTTACATTTGCCATAAAATAATGGGATTTAACCCTCCCATTCCCTTTTACGAGGAGCCTTGCTTGTCGAAATAGATCAAAATATTTTTTTCGTGGAAAGGCCTCATTGGGAGAGTAAGGGTTAAGAGGAAACAGGAGGGCAGTTTTTCCATACAAACGTAATCCCCTGTTTCCTCCCTGGATAATGCCAGTAGAGCGATAATTTTTTGTCCAAAAATCTTTGGCTACTTTTGATATGTTCCTAGGTTTTCATTTTTACGATAAATTGATTCTCAAAAGAGATATTAACCTTCAAAAACCTAAAAAAAATGCCAGATTTTCCGCTGTGTTCACACATCCAGAAAACAAATTTCACTAGATTATTAAAAAGAAGGAAAACATAGGAACACGGCCAAAGCCTTTCTTTAATGTTTAATGAAAAAATTAGTTAAATAGGTTAAGTTTTGGGGAAGAAATCAGGGGACTACGAAACGTTGTTTTCATGAAATTTTAAAAGGTATTTTCGGTCCAAGCTGCAGTTGTCTCTATCGCGCTCTGCGCGCGAGAGGCGGGCAGTGCGGGACAGCGACACATTTTACAAATACCTAATTTTCAATTCTCTCCACCTTACTGTTTCCTCTTAACAACGAAATAGTCCAATACAATACAATTATACTTTATTGCACACCAAAAGATACTATGTAAACTTATATAAAAACAGTGGTAAACAATAAGCGGTCTTATCGCTTAAGAGCGATCTCTTCCAGACAACCTATTATTTTGTGTATCTATAGTAATTTTAATCATAGTCAATTCTTCCTGTTAAAATATGAGTCTGTCCGTGAGTCACAGGGCTCTAACTTTTGAACCGTAATAGTTAGAAACTTAAAATTTTCACAGAATATGTATTTCTATTGCCGCTATACAAATATATAAGGTCCTAATTTATTAGTTGCAGATATTTTTACAGCTGATAGTACTCGGCCTCTGGAGTATATTAAAGCATGAAACATTATAGCTTTTACGATGTTTTTTTGGAGAAAAAGAAAAAACAAATTTGCTACGTAATAACACCCTGTTAATGTAATTACTAAATGAAAACTCATTGAACAGATTCTAGTAGCTCTTTTACGTACCACTTAACTGTAACTGGCCACTTCACGTCGATAAATCCCATCCTAATGACATTTGCAGTTTTCCCGCCGAACCGTTACGACAAACAATTGTTGACATGACAGATAGTGTTATTGTGACATGTGATAATGCACATGGTGATTTTTTTAGACGAAATTATAATTAATTTTTTTGTTAGGTAAATGAAATCAAAAAAGTTACATGAAAAGATTTCTTAATTTCTATTTAAAGTTAATTATTTTAATGTAAAGTATAATGTGTTAAAATATCTGCAACTAATAAATTAGGACCTTATAGACAAAATAAAGTAATAAACAAAAGGGGAGGGGGGGGGGTACAAGAAATATGTTTTTATTTGCGTTTTTACTCGATTTTATTAGCTGTAATAAGTAGTTGCCTGATATATTCAGTGTCGCCATTTATGTATTACCTCATATGTAAATTGCAAGGATGTGTTATCTGAATAAATCTGAGGGCGTGGCCAAGTCGAGCAAAACAAAGGCACGGCCGTACCATCCTTTTCTCGAAGCCATTCAGGCCATTTTCAGTCTCCCGTAATTTTGTGCTGGCTTATAATTCTAAAATAAAGTATCCTTCACGGTTAAATAATAGGCAACTCGGTGGAAATCGAGTGTTCTGTCACAACACACATTACATCTCAAACCTTTTTTGTTATAGAAGAACTGCGTTGCGAGACTTGCATCTTTTTACATGTAATGTTTTAGATGGGATACATACTCTTATTTAATATTTTTGTATTCTGTATTCTATTTAACTGTGGTCGTACTCTCATATCTCCTTAGCCAAATCCGACAAAAGTTGATTGACGCGGGGGTTTCCATTCAGGGAATTTGTGGAGCTGAATGGGCGGAAGATATTAAGAAAATACCTCGCCGATGACTTTTTATTTCATATTAATCAGATGTCGTTACGAGACGTGTCAGCATCCTTTTCCTGATGAAATGGGTATTGGAATTATGGAGATTGAAAATGTTTTTGTCATTTCACAATCTTTTGGATGAATGTGACTTGTGAAATCAAATTTTGCTTTGCCATCTTTCGCTTTAATGGGTCTTATTTTTACCTATTTTTTTATTTATGCTAGTAGGGTGGCAAACAAGCGTACAACCTGCGTGATGGTAAGCAGTCGCCTTAACCCATGGACACACAAGCAGCTTAAACAGATCTTAAGGCGCTCAAGCTGGAAAAATTATGGCTGTATACAACTTGTGTGTTACTTGAAAATTATGTATCTCTTTTGACACGCAAGATTATTCAAAAATATCTTTCACATCAAAATTACATCATATAATACATATTTTGGAACTTTGTGTGGATATATATCTTTGCCCTTGACTGTATGCGGTTTATGAAACTATATTTTTCATAGATTAGCGGTTTAGGAACTGGCGAAAGATAATTGAGAGCTTAAGCAATAAAGTATGTAAAAAGAAGCGAAATAAGTACGCTGCGATTCATAGTTAGAACTCAAGCGATTAAAGAAGTTTTTATTTCAAAATACGCAATTGACGGGTTTTTATTAAGCAATAGCACTGCGAAGTTAAATTGAACGATATAAAAGCTCTTAATGTCTTCTCAACTCCTTCATTAATTGTTGCTCTAATGGACTGTAAAAACGTTTTGTTTGCAGAAAGTAGCAATTTCCAACTTTGAGTTCATCACTCAAGCCATTTGAACTGGAACACCACGTTTTTGAAGCTCGCTTCAAAAATCCTCAACTTACAAGGAAATTAAACTAATTGAAAAACTTTTCTAATTATCGCCTTTACAGATACTTGGAGTAAATCGCCTTAAGGGTAAACAACACCTCAGGAATCCGCCCCTGAGAGCTCGGGATCACGTCCGGCGCAAATTATGAGAAACCGCGTTTTGCAACATTCGTTTCACATGTATCGTCAATTCTGTTATGCCAAAAAATAAAAACTTAATGTTTAAAAAACCATTGTATCTAAACAATAGAGATAAAAAAAAGTTGAGGTGTTAGTAAATATTTAGGTATCAGTTACTATCATAGACATTTTTAAAATAAATGTTGTCAATGCTTCCACAAAAGGTAAATGTTTTGAACTGAGAATTACTATTTCTTCGTCATCACAGCTGCCGTAGCGTTAGTGTAGCAGAATTGTTCGCGAAGTCTTCTGAAGATTTATCACGGTAGTAGGTGTCATTACGCAACAATTCTTGATCATTCAATTCGATACTTTATATTTCAACAATTCATGGTTACAGCTCCTTCCATTATTTATTGTTAAACGGTTAACACGCGTGCAGCATGGAACATGTTGGTCATATTTTCTCTCTACGCGAAGTCGGCTTGTCCACGTCATGTTACTATTTCAGCCGCTTAATGTTCACTTGCACTTTCTTAGTCACTCAGATACTTAGTGTTTTTATCATCTCCCCTACCACCTCATGTATCATGCTCAAGGTTTGGAAACTCGGGAGCTATTAAACTTTGGGCTTAGTGCCTACGCCGCGTCGATGTTGACTAGTATACTACACATACATACATATTACACATACGTCAACATCGACGCGGCGTAGGCACTGAGCCCAAAGTTTAGGTATAATAGCTCCCGAGTTTCCGAACCCTGCTTATCTCCTGTTTATGACTCGCCCACCAACATAAAATTTTCTATTAAGCATAAATAAGTTCCCGCTACCATCTCATGACTTGTGCACTTTTAAAATCTTTTTAAGTCCCAGCATTAGCACTGCATCTTAAAATTGAATAAAAATCACATTAGGCCGAAACTCCAGACGCTGCATCCGTCTAGGCGAACAATGGTTCCGCTTTCGTCATAAAGATTAAGCATTCGAGTAATTTAGATGCAGATAGGATCGTAGTTTGTTTTGGGAAGTTAAATTTTATTGTAGTGTTATTTTAGCTTGTAAAGTAGAGGGGATTATGCAGAAGACAGATCTCCCTTGGAGTGAGTAGATGACGATTATAAATTTGATGGGAAATTCTGGACTCCATTTTGACCGTCTTTGTATAACAAATAGATCTTGAATGTTCACTGTAAATTTTGCAAAGAATCGATAAAAAATAACGTGTCTCTAGTCTGTTGCAACAGAACTGTCTCGCTTAGTGAACAAATGTCCAACTTACTTTTTTTCTTAAATTGGCAAAGTTTTGTCTAAAATGTTGTTTTAGTTAACTATTTCCATTTTGCTTTATTTAGTTGCGTAAAATTTGAAACGATATCATGTATAAGATTGATTACTGGCTTTAAATTACTGTTACCTATGAATATCACCCCAGAACATTAAAACCAATAGCAATTTCCCAAACGAACCGAAAAAATTCACATCGCATCACTGCACCGGACTCATTTATTATTCATCGAAAACGCGACATCCAAAAAACCCAACTAAGAAGGTCGTTAAGTAAATTAATACGAGTATAAAACATGATTAAAAAAATTACGTCGACAGCCCTGGAGGGTGGGAGAAACCGGAGGGCGCATCCCTTGTGTATGAATGGATGCTTTCTTCATGGCTTCAACAACATTACTAATACGGCTATCAAAGCCAATGATGAGCTAAAATGACCTTTAACTTTATAAAGTTAAAGATGGCAGTCTATTCTGCGGTGCTCGTTTAAAACTTTGTAATTGTATATGCCAAGTTTACCTTCAAGTGCTATAAGTTCTAATGTCCCTCTACGGTTTAATATAACTTGCCCGGGGGTGAAACAATGAAAATGTTAATGTAGGAGCACACGGCGTTATATTTATTTTTAACTTCTACTGTTTAATAGGGTAGTTTTCGTTACGGTCTGGTGTGTGGTCGGAAGACTATTGAAACTAATTTATTGTTTCTACCGATGGAAATAATGGTTTAATCCCCGCCTTACATGGACTAGGGAATTGATTTATACCTAAAAATACAACTAACAGATATTAATTACATACAAAATGACATTGGCATTGCATATTTTTAAAAATAAGCAGTGGATAATGAGTAAACGAGGTACTTCGTGGTAAATATTCACAACTGCTCATGGATAGATGCGATATCACGGGAGCTGTTAGGTAACCATTGATTTCTGAATTTTTAAGATCCTATATGTGGACTTCTTTTTATGTGCAGGAGGTGCGGTGGCAAAAAATATATAATAAAAACCAAGGACCTTAAAATAAATAGCTACTATTTTAAGGTCCTGATAAAAACGTACAGACATCGACCAAAAGACGCAGCACACTGTCAGTCTGTTCACATTACCCACACTGTACCCACAGATAGGTCTCCTACAAGGTGGACTGATGCCCAGATACTTTGCTACCAAATTTACGATGCCTACTAAATGATAAAGGTCACTGAAGTTCCTGAACTGAAGTGACCTTCATCGGTCACTGAAGTTCCAGCAATAGACGTATTTTGGATAATGATGATGATGTCACAAAACCCAAGAATCAATTTATTACCAGAACCCCAAAATTATTCCAAGCATTCTAACCTATAGGTATGTATACCCAACTTATGCAAGAATAAATACAAATTACTTATTCACAATAAACAAGGGACGAAGTTTCAACCGCAAGGCCCGTTTTGCATACAAATATTTACGCAGTGCAGTCATTTTGGGATTAAGTTTGAGTGTTGAAGAAAATGCTTGATAAAATAAATAAACGCTTAAATACTTATTGAGTTTAATGCAACACTAAAATGACAAGATAAGTTTAATAAAATTCAGTTTGGTTATGATTTTTATTACGCATTACCGCATTAGTAACGCACCTGGTGTTGCAAATGTTCATCAGGTGGGCTGTTTGCCAATTAATGGCAATAAAGTATACATGGTTTTGGAAAGTCGGCAAGGTATAGGTTAGGTTAGGTTAGGCTCCAAAAAAAAAAAAAAAAAGGTTAGGCTCCTCTGGTGTTGCATACGTACCAGTAGCGTGGCGTCCAAAGAACTCGATTCCTACCGGCTTGCCTAATATCACGCATTTGAGCACCTTACTCTACAGCTCTTAAGGAAAATGTACTATCTATGTATCTTTTACGCCACGCCACTGATACGTTACCTACATCCTTGGGCGACGATGTCCATTTTTCATCAGATGGCTCATCTGCTCGTTTTCCACATAATACACTAAAAACCTATTATTAAAGTACAGTTCATAAATAATCAAGCATCAAAAGTGTAAAACTCGAACTGTTACATTTCTTTACAAACTTGCACTGCAACAAATAAATACTGCTTCTCCTTATCCATCGTCACACTAATATAAATGTGAAAGTTGGTGAAGATGTTTGGATGTTTGTTACTAAATAACGGGGTAACAACTGGATGGATCAAGCTGAAATTTGGCATGCAAATACACCAAGGCCTGCATTGAAACATAGGATATTTTATATCCCGGTTAAGAGTTTCTTTGGGACAATAATGGGAACAACGCGGGCGAAGCTACAGGTAAATGCTTGTTTAATACAATGCGATAGTGACAGGTCATGTTTTGTCGCGGGACCAGCAAAGCCTCTAGTGGTAGCCCCACTAATCATCCTACTACGAAACAAAGAGCGGTTAACATGTTAAATTAGCATACATTATCACGGCTGCCGTCTAACAATGAAAGCCTAAATCCGCGCTAAAAGTGAAAAAGCCGAATTTCCCTTTCTGAAAACAATAGAGGCATATGGGTCAGTATTATGTTTTCATGCCCGCTACCCACCTGTCATGTGAGCTAATAAAGTGAACTAGGTCACGACAGGTTATGAATGCTTTTCATTCCTTGGTAGTGATAGAAAAATACTTGGATTAAATAAAATTCAATCTTTGAAGTTATACCGGGCTCACTTCGCCACTCTAGACTGGAAAAAAGAGCACGCGTTATGCGGGTGAGCTCCGTCCGGTCATCCGACGCGAACGGTAGTTTTGTTAGGGAGTGAGGCTTCTGTACGTAGTAGGGATGTAACGATACATAATTTTGCCAATACGATACCGATTATTGTAGGAAATAATCGGCGATACCGATACCGATATCTTAGCTAAATAATAAAGTATGAACTTCAGATATTTTTATGTCCTTGTCATGCCTAAAACTTGGCTATATTTAACGGAGAGTCAACCTTGAAAGTGTAAAGTAAAAATAAATAAATTGTTAACGCAAAATTCAAAAAGAAAATTATTATGAACCAGAGATATAATTAACATAGTAATTATCATTGCACAAGGTAGACCAATACATAAATTAAGTCAGTAATTGAAATAACATTTTGCAGATTTTTTTTCATACAGCAAATTCTTTTCGCACTCTTCAAATATAGGTTAAATACTATCGGCGATACCGATATATCGGTATCGTTACATCCCTAGTACGTAGTATTATTCTGTGCTTCAAGTAACCTATATTATAACGTTATACTATCAATATACCTAACTTATGCATATTTCAACTTACTTTGTTAATGTCCGTGATATTGTTTAAGCATTCGAGGGCCTTACTTCTATCACTGAATCAAAAGTTAGCATTACTCTGGATCTTTCCCGGATATCGCACCGCCCCCTAAATAAATGAATTTGGTCTTTACTGCTAAGTAAGGCAAGTTGCTATTAAATCGAGTCGCTACTTAGACTATTCGCTAAATATACGACTTGCTACTAAGACGAGTTGCTACTCGAAAAAAATTGTAGACCAGTTGCTTTTTAGACGAGCTGCTATTTAGATGAAATGTGACAGACGATCTGGGACTTAGACGGGCAGCTCTGTAGACAAAGTGTTAATTAGAGCCCGTGAGACTAACTCAATCGAGATAAAGACGTCAAACTTACGTCAAGTATCTTAATAAACCCCCATCCCATTTTAATACAGCTCAAAAGAATTTCCCCTTTTTCATAGCGGGCCAGGTATGCGTGTCATGCCGCATATTGCACCGCCATTTCCCCCCCAAGACCTCTCATCACCATCGACTCAGCTACTGAAAAAGAAACTCTATGTTGTAAGAATAGGGTTTAAATTAAAAAAGGAAAAAGGGGGCTATATGAGGATTGGTAAGTAACTAATGATATTGCAGCTTGTAATGCATTAACCCTGTGTGCAAGTTTAATATAGGATCGGTTTTTGCTCGTGCCCGCGAATAAATAGGGAATCCAATGCATTAGTAATATATTTATAGTTTGAGTGCGAAGTGAGGGATTCTTTATGGAAATGTGGTGTAAGTTTAGTAATGTGGTTTGTGAGTGATGACAGCACTTGAGCTTGTTTATGATTAGCTTAAAATATTATAAAGGCGTTCATTAGGTTGTATAAGTATGTAGCTGTATTTGAAATACTTGTAGTTTTGAAAACCAAAAGAAAATGTAGATATTATACCTGAAATGGATTATCTATTAATCGGAAAATATATTTCAAAGTAAATTTTAACCATTTTTGACTCAGAAGTAAATAGAAACTTAACATACGTATTAAACACTATTTAAAATAATTAACACTATTTAAAATTATAATGTTTCTTGTCATCATTGTAAATGCTAATTCCGGCAAATCTAAGGAACATTTTTATAAAACAACTAGCTTCACAACATAAATTTAGAACAAAATCAACACAAAAATTGCACCGTTTGTTAACTGACAAATGGTGCATTTAAAAAAAAAACAAAAGCAAACGCCAACCTGCCGCCCGATCAGTTGTCAAACACGTCGCCCGGGGACCTCGCAAACGGTGACAATTTTATTTTACAACCAATTTTACCGGCGACTTGTCGTGCGTTTGATTTTTTATTTGTTCATCCGCACAATACTGACACGCTTCGCTGGAAAAAGGAGTATTTTTAGAGGCTTTCCAACATACTTTTTATTTGTTGTTTTATTTTTGGTTGTTAAATCATGCTGTTGACATTCTGTACTGACTAAATATTTAGACAGCGCGCACTGGAAGCTTCAATAACTTCACATTCACTTAAGATTTCCTATAGACAGACTTTATAAACTAACACAGACAGACAAACGGATGTAATGCATGTCTCAGGCAAGAATCGAACCGTAACGGACTTCAATCAAAGTAGAATAATAAATACTGGAACAGTAACTTGGAAAAATATTTTCAACTTTTCTTGGACCATATAAAAGTAATTAATACCAAACAATATAACCAAGTATTATTATACAGGTTAAGTTAAGGTTATAATGACGGGACATGAAGCAAAAGTATATTAAAATACAAAAAAAAATCTCTTTGGGTTTAGAAATAATATTAGGCTTTCACAGACTTGAGATCAGCCATGCGGGAATTTATAAAAATATTTGTTAGCCAAATATAAAATACTACTAAGTTAAGGAAACTTATATAAAATCATGGTTCATTGACCAACTGATCGGGCGACCGGTCGTCCGGCTGGAACCCATGCAAATAGAATAGAATTGAGCAAGCGGCACTTTATTCGTTTGCTTAGCTATTTGCTTAGGATTTTGCAATATCTTTATGTTGTGAGACTTGTGAGATGCTTCATGTGGATTTTGTGTATTGGAAATGAATGGATCGAATTGTGTCGTGAAAAGGTTTGAATATTTATAAACTTAAAAGAGCGCCCTTATACGCATGTTGTTTTAATGATTGTCATAATTGTCATAAAATGCCCGTTTGATATATTATAGAATCGTTAGTTCTACTGAAGACAAGGAGGTTGTGTTAGAATAAATAGTATTAAGGGTTATTCTTGAAAATTATTATGCCCAGTGCACACGTATTAGAGTCGTTTTCAGAATAAGATGTCCATACCTTCAGTAAACAAAATATTAATCTGGTTCTTTTGTGTAACGAAAGTTACCATACAATTTATATGGTTAACTTTAGTTACACAAAGGAAAGATTAACACTTTGTTTCATAAAACCCTAACTACGGACATCTTTTTTGAAAACGACCCATTAGCGAATACTCAGAAAACCCCGGCTCTTTAAAATGTAATAAAATAATACATCTATAATTTCCGTAAACCAAAGAAAAACTGTTCTCTAAGATAGTAATATTAGAGATCTGTTTTTCTTTGGTTAAAATTTTTGGAAGCAACTAAAAGCCAGTTTACTAACAATCTATGGACCACAAGGGTTATTCTTCAGAAATATGTCTACGGTCACCTTATTCCTCTGGCCCTTTTTCGTGCTAAATATATGGAGACAGAGGAATAAGTCGCAGACATGTTTCTGAAGAATAACCCAAATCTTGTCTGATAATAAAGATATTTAATAAATTATTTTTAAATAAAAATTCAGTTTGCAAGTTTATCGCTTTCATCTGCGATAAAATCTTACCGCCCTAGGTGTGTAATTTTCTTTTAATCGCGTGTAACACTTCTGAATTAGAATGCGTAAGTAGCATCGTTTCGTATGCGGACGCGCGAAGGTTTTGCATATGTATTACGAATAGATTGAAATTTCCTATAAGAGGGAATTTTTACGCGTGCAGGAAATTTCACACTTGCTGCGAGGTGAGCGTGCGGGGGTTTGGAAGGAATTAGGGGAAAAATAACTTTATGGACTGTGGGAATGTTTTATTGTCCTTAATGTGAATATAAAACAATAGTATATTTTAAAATAAAATTATGTACAATTAAGACTAAATACGTAACAAAGTAAAAACAAACAAAAAGAGACAAAAAATAATACAACTAATCCTACTCAAATAGCCCGCCCCGCGCCATTCCCGGCGCAAAGGTGCCCATCACGCTCGCCGCGTTACCACGCTGGATCGCGATGGACAGCCTTTGAACCAGGAATGACCCGGAGCGAGGGTCAAGATTCCTCTCCCTTAAGCGGCGCCCAATCTCCCCGATGAAGCTTTTGGCCTCAGACCCCCAACATCCGGTCGTCTCGACGGCGAACGGGACAAATATATAATTAGCGAGACACGAATACTTGTCTCGCTTTTTAGATGCCGCCGCCTCAGCGGCTGCTCCTGCAGACCTGATGGTGCGCCCAAGGTGCGAGGCAGCAAAAGTGCTGACGCACGTGGCGTCCCACAGCAGGCATCTGCCTCTCTGCCAGGGCACTAGGGTCAAACCATCAGGTCTCTTGCCATCCGTCCGGCTGAGACCCGGAGGCTCTAGCATGCATGGTACGTTCGCTGATATTAGAGCTCTCCGAATGATGTCGTTGAGGGAGTGATGGCGAGGGAATATAAAATGGAAAAATGTGTTCAGGGAATTAGACATCAACAACGAAACCAAATGCAACCGGGAGAAGAATAGGAAATTTAAAACTAAACTATAAAAGGAAATTCCGTTATAATTTTTAGGGTTGCGTACATCAAAAGGAAAAAACGGAACCCTTATAAGATCACTCGCGCATCTGTGTGAGTGAACTCCATACTGTGGCAGGCCCGCGCAGGTCCAAAATTTGGACTCCAAATGCTTGCCTGTAGTGCGTCCGTACACGGCGCGCACGCATGCGCGCTCCCAATGTACCTTTTGTTGGAAGGGGTGTTACCTACTTATACTTCTGGTGTGCAATAAAGTACACATATCACAAAGCCTTTATAGACGTTCAAAAACCGCAAATTCTAACCAGCATAAAGATAAACTGTTTTGTTACAACAATTTTTTTATGTGTGATCAAATATTGGGGCATGTGAGTGTTAGGACAAATGATCATTATGACAAACAGTATTAGGGAATGCAAAAATAGGATAAAAAAATTTAGGGATCCCGATATAGATCCGGTCACAAACCATAAATTAAAAATGTTAAATGGCGGTAAATGAAAGCTTTTTTTATGCATGTCACGCAGCCGTAGTTTTTTATTCGGAGTCAAACTAGAGTCGGCGTCAAATATCATATCGTTCGATATCAAATAACATCGAATTTGATATTATTATGTAGCAATAATAACGATTTCACGGATCTTTATCGGGATTTTTAATTTACGGTTTGTTACCACATAATGACGAGCTTATAATATGTGTGTAAATAACACCCGTGTGATGTTATTATGAAACTCGACTATCGGCTCGTTTCATTAACCGTGTGGGTCTTATTTCAATGCCTTTAATTATGTAACAATCACATAAACTACTATTATGCCACACCTGGCCATAAAGTGGCTTTTTCCGCACGCCACGCGTACCTACTGAAAAAGGCAGACAGACAGGACAGCCAAAAAGGTAGACATAAAATGATATACACAACACGGGAGTTAATAAAGAAAGCCCTCGATCGCATATTTACGACCCTCGCCTGCAGCTCGGGCCACAAACATCTGCGATCTCGGCCTTTCTTTGTTTTACCACCCTAGTTGTGTAATGCACTATTGTATTATAAAATTGTGTGAAACTATTATCTCAAAATAACCATACATTTCACTGTTGCAGGTACATTCCCGTGATCATTGGTACGTAATTATAACCCCAGTCACGATTACGAGGCTAAATATTATTTAAATGCGGGCACAGAACCCGCTATCTATCGTGTCCAGTCCATTGGTCCCGTAATTCTGATTACCCCTCAAAGGTCAGTGACCCCGGCAGCCCTTTTGCAACCCCTACCTGCGACCTTTTGTGATTTTTACATCCCATTTTACACTCGATGGCTTTTGGTTTTGGGGGTTTAAGACTTTGTATGTTTGTGTGAAAACAGTTTGCTATATGAAAATCAAGATTTCTGTATGATTGAAGACTCATCATCATAAATAAATATTAGGTGAAAATCTTACACAAATCGAACCAGTCCTATAATAAGCTCAATGAGGCGTGTGGTATTGATACCAGATGACGATTATATTTAATAGATAAAAATACTAAAATACATAGAAAATATCCAAGACTCAGAAACAAATATCATCATCACATTGATGACGTTTACAATTTTACATGTTTGGAGGTTTGGATGTTTGTTACTAAATAACACGATAACAACGAAATGGATTGAGCTGAGGCATGCAAGCAGATAAAGTCTACAGCTAAGTGCTACACTTTGACGGATGCTGTATCATTTATTGATCGCGCGATTTGTCGCGCGATCAATAAATGATACAGCATCCGTCAAGAATAACCCTACTACACTTTGGTGTAGTAGGGTTATTCTTCAGAAATATGTCTGCGACTCATTCCTCTGTCTCCATACATTTAGTATGAAAAAGGGCCAGAGGAATAAGGTGACCACAGACATATTTATTTCTGAACATTAGCATACGCCTACTGGATTGAAACATTGGATACTTTATATCCCGGTAAAGAGTTCCTTTGGGACAGTAAAGGGGAACAACGCGGGCGAAGCCGCGGGCAAATGCTAGTATGGAATAAAATGAAACAGTCGCAAAATTCCGACCCAAGTAGCACACAAGCTGTATAAAAGCTTATACAGCTCTTATAGCACCTAAACTGGAGGTATAATAGCTGTATAAGCTTTTATACAGCTTGTGTGCTACTTGGGGAAAATATACAGTGAAATTAACAAAGAACTACTAACTATACTATTCCTTTTAATCTAGTAGGTATCAAGTGATTTAATTTTAATTGTAAGTGTTTTAATTTAATAAAAAAAAAATTTTTTTTTTTTTGGTTGGTCTGTGTGTTGGCGTTTGGTCAATGTTTGCCATATTGGTAAATCTGGAATTGTGCCCTTCCGAAGGACAGGGGCACAGGTAATGTAATTATTAACGAATAAATGGACCTAAATATTTTTGAATTTAAGATAGGTACCAGTAGCGTGGCGTCCAAAGAACTAGATTTCTAAGGCATTTGAGCACCTTATTCTAAGCTCTTAAGGAAAATGTACGCCAAATCTGCACCGGCTTGCCTAAGGATATCTTTTACGCCACGCCACTGATAGGTATACTTATATCTTATATCTAGATATATTGATACCTAAATTTGCACCATCAATGAAGAAACACGCGATAACTTGGTAACTTACGTAACTCTCCGTCGTCGAATTACCCTAGTTATATATATTTTGTCTGGCGAGCGCGAGTATTTGTTCCTGTTTTCTAACTATTAGGTATATATTTATCTATATAAGTATATCGTCGTCTAGTCCCCATGATACAAGCATTGCTTAGTTTGGGACAAGACCGATTTGAGTAAGACTGTCCCTACAATATTTATGGCACACTTGGCCATAAAGTGGCCAAGTGTAGACATAAAATGCTGTACACAACACGGGAGGTAATAAAGAATGCCCTCGATCGCATATTTACGTCCCTCGCTTGCAGCTCGGGCCGCAAACTTCTGCGATCTCGGCCTTTCTTTGTATTACCACCCTAGTTGTGTAATGTACTATTATAATTAGGTGTAAGACTGACTTCAGTATTACTAACTGCAGAAGCATGCCTTGCAAGGTAGATTTTAGTGATGTATGTAACATTGTAGGGTCAATTGATTCTGAGTAAAATGGTAGAAGACACACCATGATCAGACAAAAAAAGTAAGAGGTACATATTTTCTACAATTGACCCTGTAACTTTTGTAATTACCTAAAATCGTGCCCAATGAATTATTTCATTTCATCTCAATCAAACTACTTACATACTCATAAAGCATGAAAAATGTTATAGTCCACATTAAAACTCCCTTCATGTTGAATGCCAAATAGCAAATGGCATGGCATTTTACAAAGGTGAGGCACTAAATCTCCCAAAATGTTTGAAGCCCTAACCTCTACTATTATTCGTTTTAAACCAGCACAACACAGGAAATTCCATGGCTGAATTAAAGTTTACAGTTTAAGACATTACCTATTGTATTTTTCATCACACTTGCTCGAAAATGGTGTCATTACACGTAGGTTTTGTGGGCCGTAAATGACCTATTACGCCCTAGGGCGTAATGGTTTTCTTTTTAAATTTGAAACGCTGGTTCTGTTTTACTCTTATTTGTCATGTTCAAAGAAAACGCCAACTTACTTTTTTAACTTTTATTACAGAAATATTTATTCAAAGAGAACTGTTATTGCAAATACATGTAAACACATATTTCTGTAACATTAATTAAATGTTTAAATAGTGTATTTCAGTATTTTGCAAATATAAAATCAACCATTTTAAGTCTTTACCGCTATGGTTTCCGAACGTGACTTGACGTTCGCATTGTCTATGGAATATGTCACTAATGTCACTGTCAGTTTTACAATTTTATTTAGGTTAAGTAAGGTTATTTTAATCAGATTTCCTCACAAGTGTGATGAAAAACGTTGTGTGTGCCACGGGCGGTAAAGGAATTACCGCCCTTGATACACAATGTACTAATAACTGTAATGAGCCCAATGCATAGGAACAAAAACGAAATATTTAAAATTTAAACTTAAATTCTTCAATTCAGACTTACAAAGCACACAATGCCTCATGGATCGCTATTTCTTGTATGATATTTTTTTTGTGCAATCAACTTTAATTATTTAATAACATACCTAGCTACATAATATGGTTTAGACTTTAGAAAAACTAACTGAGAAGAACCAGCGTAGCGTTAGAGCACTCATCGAGGTATAATTATACATTTTTTTTGTGCTAGCTGGGTCGATCAACATTTTCTTGTATTTCGTTGCCATGGTTACGTCCCCTGGACAACTCTTTAAAATCATGATTTTTTTATAAGTGTTCTACAGTTAAAATTAATCTAACGTACATTTCTATCGTAGTTGTAAGCCCATTTTTTTATAGACTATCTCATATGCATATTAGTAGCCTATACTATAACAGTTTTTCAAAAAACTCTGACACTGTTGTCTCTTGGAAAACGGGACAGAATAACAAACAAGAAAAAGTTAATTGACGCAGCTTTACTTTCATTCACGATCCAACCTTGGCTCTAATTACCCTTCGAGCAATTCCTATAATAATGTGAAATATTAATAATCTTTCTATAAAAAAATCTGTACCTATAGGTCATATAACCTTGACATAACACACACGCCACAACAACGCTTCAAACGCCAATTTCAATAGAAAAAAATGGTCGCTTACGCCTATATATCCACGGAAAAATTGTGACCTTACATTGTTCGCATAAATGGGTGTTATTCTTTATTGGTAAGACAAAGGCACTTGCCCTCAAAGAGCCATGTTTATACAACCGGTCTCGCTATCTTCTACGAAAGGGCGTATGTTGCTACGAAAGTATTGAGCTTATGACTTTTCATGGGCTCTCTGCTCGCCCGGGGCTAGAGTGGCGATTACGATCTCGAGATCGATCTTAAGATCGAATGGTGTACATGTCTAATGCATTGTCTTCAACTTTCGCGATGTTCTTTGTTATGAGAAAGTACTTGATCATTAAGTATTAGACTGGTAAGTGCCTAAATTCTTTTTGATGCCTAAATAAACGCCCCTTATACATTTTAACGCGTAACTTCTTACTGGTTAGGATAATCTCCGGAAAGGGTTACCCTCATGTTGCAGAATCTTATTTGGTCGAATCATCATTTGGCAGAATTCATCATTTGGCATAAGTAATGCGTTTTTTTCTGAAAGTGTAGAATTTCCAGGACTTTTTAAGGCATTATCCTGTTAAATAGGTTAGGTTAGGTTTGTTTTGTAACAATCCTGAAAAGTTTAAAAAAATGCATTATGCGAAATGATGAATTCTGCCAAATGATGAATCGACAAAAAAAAAGTTTCTGCAAGACAATTAGTGAACCCTCCGGATAACATATTATGTATTTTCTAATTCAGAATTGCATACGCTTATCCGAATGATAACTTTATCGAAATATGTGGCTAAGAATATATTAAAACATTTTTTTGGTAACGGAGTGGACAAGTCACCTGAAATATAGATCTAAGGCGACACGGGGACTGGTAACGCAGTGGTAATTTGAGTAAGAAATTAGTCTTTTTTTGTAATAAAAAGCTTAGAATTTTGAGGAAATTCATAATTAAACATTGTGGGCCAGTTGAGAACTAACGTAAAACTGCTAGGAAAATATTTCAAGGCATGTGCAATTTTGTACTTGTCAGCCACCCCCTACTCCTGGCTAAACTAGACCACTACGGAATCACCGGTAGTTTACTAAATGTAATAACGTCCTTTCTTGATCGGAGGCAGCAATTAACGTCTGTGCGAGGTACCAGGTCCGACCTACTGGACCTAGGCGACCGCTCAGTGCCACAAGGTTCAAGTATGGGCAATAACCTGTTCCTGATCCTCATGAACGACTTCACAACTGCCTCCGATCAAGCAGAGTACGTCTTATTCGCTGACGATGGATGCGTCATCGTCGCTGCGGACACCCAAGAGCAACTAAAGCTGAAACTCACCATGGTAATGGCACGGGTGGCATCGTGGTTCTCTGCTAACGGCATGGCACTAAATGTAGAAAAAACCAACATAATCCAGTTTGGACTACGCGGTAAAAAAGAACACGAGCTGCAAGTCATCTGCAATGGACAGCCTGTCCCACAAGTGGACCAGGTAAAATACCTTGGCCTGACTATCGACTCCGGTCTCACTTGGGGCCCACACATTGACAACCTATGTGACCGACTATCATCTGCATGCTTTGCTCTCAGCAGATTGCGTCCCAGCTTGCATATCACTAATGTAAAAAAAGCATACTACGGCTACTTCCACTCGTTGCTCAGCTACGGAACCGACCTCTGGGGTGATGCTGCGGAGCGGGTTAGACCATTCCGATTGCAGAAACGCGCGATTCGTGTCGTAGCAGGTGCGCCTTGGGATAGCCCAGCGAAGGAACTATTCAGGAAACACCAGATTTTAACCCTACCTAGTCTTTATATACTAGAGGTCGCCAAATACGTAAGAAGAAACCTAGAACAGTTCCCCACGAACGGCGATGCCCATGCCCGCAACACGAGACACCGTAACGACCTGCGACCACCAGCTAAACGACTTGCAAAGTCCAAAAAAATCCTGGAAGTTATTGGACCCAAAGTATACAACGCTGTCCCAACTGCCATAAAAAATGCCTCAACTTATAGTTCATTTACAAACCAGCTGAAAATAAAATTAATCTCAGACGCGTTATATTCTGTCGATGAGTTCTTCCAGTCGTCGGATGGTATAGCCTGATCGTTTGCCTAAGCACTCAGCCTAAAAAATTAATGTAAAAAATAATAGTCTTATCCATAGATTACAGACTCGAGAATGAGAATATAGACTGAGAATGTATAAATTATTAATTGTAAATTATGTTAATTATTGTTTGTAAATTATGTGACATGTAAAATACTTTTATTTTACCAATAAATGATTTGAATTTGAATTTTGAATTGTAAAAGTGTCTTTAAATTTTCATCTCCATTTTAGGCATTCAAGTGAATTCTGGCCCAATTTTTTTTTATAAAAGTGCAAATTTCAAAATTAATTGCCCCGGAGACTCAAACCTGCACCTTCACGGCTCTCCCGCTCAACACTGGTTATCCAATTGGCTTTGACAACTTTTTCAGTGATATGTTATAGAAAGACCTCTTAATAATAGAAATATTAGTGAAAAAACTACTTCAATACCTATCATAAAAACTTACCGGGATAGAACAATGTTACAATCACATATTTAGACTTTCCCGAAAACGTGGCGAAAACGCTGCCTACCTAGTGACATGACATCACGATACATACTTTGTTTGGGGAAATCAAGAACGTTGTTCCGCAACTATATTAAAACTTTCGTTCATCTTAACGGTTGCATAACAAAGTTACCTTAACTTTTGTGGACTATTCAAGGGTACAATTTTAATATTTTCATACTTTTACGATGGATCCCACCCTGCTTTAGAGGCTTACAAAAAGGCATCAAACTGAAAACCTTAACATATTTCCTTATTTGCTTATTTTAACAGGATCCTATATCATTTATACAAATTTCAGTTACAGTCAAGTACCCAATTAGCTCCACTCCACTGAAGACACGCTTGAGGATATTTCATCGTTCGCTCGATTGGTTACGTCTTTCCAAAAAAGTCGAAATATTTTTGCTGATTTTTAACGATACATCATAAGTATAGTTCGTTTTTAGTTTAAATAAATTATACCACTAGTAAAAATATTAATTAAAACACATTTTATCTACTTACTTCAATAACTTCCCTTTTATCACCAATTGACCTTAGCTATTCATTTTTTCATTATATAACAAAATCAATGAAGCTAAACGACAGCTTTACCCCAAAAAGCGATCTCTACCAGGCAACATTGACAAACTTAACGGTACAACTTCCCAACCATTTCAAGTCCTCGAGTATGTTTTCTGACCCCCTCTCCCTAGTCTCTTGATTGTATAAGAAAACGGTCGATGCCGTTGAGATGAGTTACCTTGTTACTTGAAAATGAAGTAACTTATTATAGGGAACAGGTCGGTTACGACGTTTTGTGAACAGAAGTACCGAGTCGTTTCAAGCAGAGGGGACGGATGTTTATACACAAAGCAACGAGCACAAATACTGAAGGTGAAAATGTTTGGAATATTAACTGCCGAGTCAGCTGTAGCTATAGAGCAATCAGCGAAACACTTTTTAAGCGACTTCAAAAAGGAGGTTATCAATTCGACCTGTATGATATTGTCAGCATTGCACAGTTTTTATATATGTTAGTCCTTACCAGTGGCGTGGCGTAAAAGATGACATTGGGCAAGCCGGTGCAGATTTGGCGTACATTTTCCTTGAGAGCAGTATAATTAGGTGGTCAAATGCCTGATAAGGCAAGCCGGTAGGAATCGAGTTTTTTGGACGCCACGCCCCTGGTCCTTACCAGCTTCTAAACATGTGTCAAATTTCGTTAGTGTATGTTTGTCAGCGCATATCTCAAAAACTATAAGTCTCTACCAGTTAACTTTAACTTAGAGTAAAGCAGATAACTTGTGGGCGGCGCAACCACAGAAATATATCGAGATATTCGAGATACAAGGAAATAGTTTGTCGATTTGTACTTATGGGAATCAAGCGTGTAAGCGTGCGTTTTTTGCTTGGCGTTTGACGCTAAAAGTGTAATTTAGTGATAGAAAACATAAATTTTCATCTTGCCTAGTCCGATGATAATCAGGTCTAAATGATATTTGTGTTCGTATTTGAGACATTTTTACAATCTACAAAATAGTTAAAATATCACGAATCCTGCAAAAAGACGCAAATTTACAACCGCATTTTCGATCTTGGTTAAAAATGGGGTTAATATTTCATAGTCACTTCATCGTAGTTCCAAGTACCGATAAGTTGTCCCCTAGTGCTATGACGACAGTCGTTCTGCAATTATCACCTTCAACTAACAACCTATAAAATCAACCCCACAGTAAAACTGCATATGTTTCCAACCAGTCTATAAAAAAGCTTAGACGATTAACTTATAGCACTAAACTACCGCCCCAAGCCTAAACAATACATCTTAGTATGATCTCATAAGAGACATATGCTGTTTTAGAGTTAGAAAAGGTAAAGAGCTATCGAGGCAAGTGGGGGTGAAGAATGAAGATGGGGTTAAAACAAAGGCAACCCTATCGTTATTGGTTGCTCACTTTGACAGGATATGCCGTATTTTAAACTGCGAATACGGAACCCCTTTTTAGGGCCCCGCCACCTGTCTCAGTTGAAAGTTTATTAGTGTTTGTGTAGTTGTGAATTGACTGGGATTGCCTTAAACCTATACTTTTAGATCTGCTTTTGTTATTAACTACTTCCCTTTAGAGGCTTAAATCAGATAAAAAGAGAATTAAATCTTATGCAGTTCAAAAATATCAAGAACTCCATCGATAGAGTCTGTGCGGAAAGAGAATAGGCGTGGCGAAAAACGGAACTAACCTAACCAGTATGGCCACAGAACAGAAAATACGGCACATACGGTACAAAAGCATTACAGCGCCCCCCAAAATTAATCCTATTCTCTTTCCGCACATACTCTAACTGTTTTATTTGCAACTAAATGCCACCCGCGACTTCGTCCACATGAATTTTCGATTTTTACATAAATTTTCATCCCCTGCTTCAATAATTTAAGGGTTGAATTTCTAAGTCTTTTTAGTGCAATTTTACATCCCCTCGAGAACACGTATCTGTAGTGGTTTAGGCTGTACGTTGTCTGTAAGTAGAAGTCACCAGACTATTTTATATGTACAGATTGCCGACAAAGATATTATAGCCATATATTTTTTCACCATTTTTGCCTTTTCTATGATTTTAGGATGAGTCATTGCCCAAAAACGCAGATAAATTTAAAGATCCAGACTAAAAACAATTTAACCCTACTTATAGTCAATAAAATACTTAACATACGATCACCTTACCCATTCCGAATCTGTGGGATAATTCACAACTTCACCGCCAATCTCGTGCCTAATAGAATTAAAGTACCTGGGCATTTCTCCAGAAATATGTCTGCGACTCATTCATCTGTCTCCATACATTTAGTATGAAAATGGGCCAGATGAATGAGGTGACCGCAGATATATTTCTGGAGAAATGCCCCTAAAATAATAGAAAAACATTATAAAAGGAATAAGTACCCCATTTAGTTTTTAGGTCTATTTCGTTTTAGGTATTTTAAATTGTATCTTGTTAATAAAATTGCATTTTAATTGTAATAAATGTAAATTCTGGTATTACAAAATAATGGGGAACAAAAAGTAAGACCTACATAACATACGTTCTATATGGACATTTTAGCATTTATCAGTAATATAAAGACTAGATTGACGACGAACTGTGAATTAGCCTGGAGTCAATTTCGCAAAGCATCACCACATAAAAGTTCCAAGAACCGTAACAATCATAGCGGATTCAGTGGAAGTGGGCCGCAAATGTCAAAGTGAACCTTTTTACAGCCGTCCGTGGCATAAAAATATTAAGTTTATTGGACAGTTAGCCTTAACAACCGCGATATCGCCTAACGTATTTTTTCTTAACGATGTCTTGCTACGATATGCAGTGGGTTTGTCGAATTAGGATTGAGGAATCCGGGAAAAAGACAATTCTTATGGAATTGGATTAAAATGAGATAACAATTTTGCTGCAAAACGCCTACGCTATAGATTAGATTAGATTATTGATTTCTCATTTAAAAATTATATTATAAGTGGCTTTACATGTCAAGTTATAAGAATTTAAAACGTGATCGTGAGTTAAATCGAACAAACAAATTAAATATTGAAATTCACAATTGACACAAATCAAAATAAAACAATAAAAATTAAACAATCAATTAGCAAGGTCAAAATACACATTAAATCTCAAAATAAATAGAGCACAAAGACTAGAAGTCACAGTAGTCAGAACGTGATGGATGCTTTATCACTTATTTATCGCGCGACAAAGCGCAGCATCATACGCCGGCTCAACGAAATTTTGGAACAACATTAATATAACCTAAATCTGTGTATCCATATATAAGCTTAATAGTAAAGTGAATCTCTCAGTTGATATTTCACTCCACCTCTCGGGTCGGTGATGTCAGGTGGTATCATTAAGCAGAATTATGGAGCCATCGCCCTATACGACCAGTTATCGGGTAATGATATAGAAACAGCGCATGACTCAATCGCTAACATTTAAATATTCGATAGGTTTCCAGCCGGGGTACAGTTTGATATAAGAACAAAAACATGAAATACAGATTATTATATCAAAACGGCACTGCATCGCTTTAAAAGAGTCAAAATCGTTAAAACTTAAATACAGATAACGCAGGAAATGAACAAAATTACGACTAATTACCTATGTATATGGCGCAACTGAACTTTAAACGACTACATTTAAAAGGGTAATCATTATGAGTAATATCAAATATGATATGTATTGAATTTTTATCTAATTCCAGAAGACCTTAAAATTTTCGATTTAAACAATCGACTTTTTGAAATTAGAAATGATTTCTGAGTAACCATTATCAAAGGCTAAAATCATCCAATAAATAATATTAAAATGGGTTTATTTTGAGTAAAACCAATTGAGAACGCACAATTTACAATAAACCAAAATAACCAGCGCCAAACAATAGTACAATTAATTATCCCCCGAACCGCAAAATTCTGAATTAAAATTTCAGCGACCGGATTGTTCCACAAGCCGAGCCAGATGTACTGTACTAATGCATGATGCATCGTGAGCAAACTACAGCCTTTGTACTGTGACCTGGTTCACGGAGGCTTTTTATATATTACGGTTAGTTGAAATATTATTATGTTTGAGCGTTTTCCAAAAAAAATACCGGGGTAGCTACTTTCTCAAAATATAGACTAGTGAGGTTTTTTGGCTCAGAATCGTTAGTACTTTCGAACCTTATACGTAAAAAAAAGTGTCCCAATTTTTTTTCCATTACGTCACCATTTTGCATAGTGTTTGTATGAACGTGACATAGTGGAAAGACAAAAATCCCATACAAATTTTGGGACACTTTTTTTTACGTATAAGGTTCGAATGTACTAACGATTCTGAGCCAGAAAAACCTCAAAAGTCCATATTTTGAGAAAGTAGCTACCCCGGTATTTTTTTTGGAAAACGCTCGTTTACAACATTGATAAAAAGGCTACGTCTCATATATCTAACGCAGATAAAAAGTCAAATTCTACTATTTAATATTATAAATGAGAAAGTTTATAATGATGTTTGGATATTTGGATGTTTGTTACTAAATAACGGGGTAACAACTGAATGGATTAAACTAAAATTTAGCATGCAAGTAGACCAAGTCCTGGATTGAAACATTGGATACTTTATATCCCGGTAAAGAGTTCCTTTGGGACAGTAACGGAAACAACGCGGGCGAAGCCGCGGCTAAATGCTTGTGTAGAATATATCAATCGTGATTTAGATTAAATAGCATGTGAAGTTATTTTACGAAAAAAAGCAAGACCCAAAGTGAAATATGTAGTCATAAGATTAATATCAAATACATGCTAATTACTTGCATGCTAATTACTTTATATCATTATATCAATTTATTCATAATATACAATATATCCCGGTAAAGAGTTCCCTTGGGACGGTAACGGAAACAACGCGGGTGAATCGTGATTATTCGTGATTTTGATTAAATAGCATGTGAAGTTATTTTACGAAAAAAAGCAAGAGACAAAGTGAAATCATAAGATTAATATCAAATACATACTAATTGTGTTACAGAATTTTTATTCAGATATTGAATTATTTTTCTATTGTATTTAATATTTACGTACTTAACGATACAGCAAAATAATAATTACTATTATTTATTATCACCTAATTATCTAGTCACAAATCAACAAATAACATATACTAATGTTTAACGGGTCGTAGATTCTAAATGTCTTCGTCCAAACTATGCCAGTCCACCAGTCACTGTGTCAGAAGTTGATAACAATCCGCTAGTGGAAACCTCTGGTGCCTTACTCTGAATAAACCTTTTTCGGTCTACAACTTTGAACAAGCGGCTGATGCACATAAAAAGAGAGAAAAACTGAACGAAAGTTAGACTAGGCAAAAGGTAGAAACATTGATCCATTTTTTTCGTTGGGTATTTCGAAATAGAATGTCCATACTAGTACTTTATGAATATGGCTAAAAAGCACACGACAAATTTAATGGATAAAACAAGTTAAGCTTTTCGTGTTCCATTTAACAACGATAACTCTATGGAAAGTAAGTACTTACCTCTCGGTCAATTGCAGAAAAAAATTACCTTTTACTTTCATCATCAAATAAAAAAGTGGTCCAAATGTCCCAACTTTTCCATTCAAATTTTGATTCTCAGTTTCGTTACGCCCATACTAAAATATAGGGGAAAATCGTAACGAAACTGAGACTCATAAATGAAAAGTGCTCGTGATTCTGAGTAAAATGGTATAAGACACACCATGATCAGACAAAAAAAGTAAAAGGTACATTTTTCTGCAATTGACCCCTCTACAGTCACAACATTTGTTAGTTAATATATTTGTATGCAAACAAACAAAAATCGTTAAAACAGTTTATTTCAAAAATGTTCCCAATATTATAGCCAACGCAAAAGAGAACAAACAGCCAATCCCCTATCACGAAACAGCGTTCAGTTAATCCGTATTACTGCCAATCACTCATTGTTTATTTATTACCCTTCCGAACAACCACCGAAACCAAAAATGACCGTAATCATCTATTAATTAACCTTAGTCGATGAGCCTTCCTTAATTGAACTATAAATCATCACTGGCACTTTGTGCAACTTCGGTATATGAGAAGCACCTAGCTGCTGATTCAGTACTTACTGGCTTTCCACTACGCTTGCATATTCCATTCCATGCACACAAGACACTAACTCCTTACCTACATCACCTAAATTTAGAATCTGTTCAAAAGCATTAAGGTTGATTTTCGCAGGAGTCCCTCAGGGACGTATACTGGGCCCGGCAGAGTTTAAACATAGTAACTGAACCGTAATCTTAAGATGATTTATGATATGTTGTACGTCTGACGTTTACGAGTTAACAGGGTGGGGGCCTTTTAATCAACTATGCTAATGTTAGGTGTTGATCCTTCGGTTACAGCAGTAGGTCCCGCTAAGCCTAATATCAATATCAGTTCCTAATTGAATCTCTGAATGTGTGTAAAGTTTGATTAAGGACCCGTGTCGCTAAATATTGCAGGGGCTATAACATGATATAGGTAGCGATATCCTTGAGATTCGTTTACTTAGATATTTACTTTCCCTTTAATTTCAAATATTTAGCTGATGTTACTAATGTTAATGATACCTATATCATGAAATACGTGAGCTATCATACACATACACGTTCGATAGAGATGTACAGGTACCTGTACAGTTTTCATGTCTATTATGACATTTATTTCTCAAAAGCGGCTCTCAAAGGCCATACTTTGATTGCTTTATATAACAATGCCATGCGACTAAGTAAATAAATGACTTTTATTTTAATATTGGTACAGAAAAATCAAATGACACTTTTAATCCAGACTACAATACAAAGGAAAATAAGAAAATTCTGTTTCTCACAGGAAAGATACAGCAACTTGCAAATACGAAGGGGAGTTTTCATATTCGTTTATTACCGACCTTTGTGATATTTTGCACAAACACAAGATCTTATTTAAGAAATGTAATCCGCTGAATTGGAAGTATTGGCACAGACACACGAACGACGGGATAGCAGATACAACTAAAGTACTATTTCATTTGTCCAATTTTGCGCAGCCCAATTCGGAACGTGCTTTCACGGGCTTTAGTTAAAAACATTTTTTACGAGGGGGTGCCTTAATCGCGGTCAATAGGGCTTTAAAATTCCACCATAACTTAGATATCAGACCTTAAGCATCTCACGTACCATCTGTATTGCGGTTTTCGGTGCCCCTAAAAGGATAGGTAAAATTTTTGCAACCGCATAAAAAAGGGTCTATAATGAAACAGGTTTTATTATCTAATTTAATGACGCGATATGCAAATATGAACCCGATTTGTAAATTGATACTTCTAGTTTCAAGGATTTGGATTAGGAAATTTATAGAAGTCGTAAACGTTGACTAGTTATGTGTGATATTAAATTCCTTGGTCCCAGTTTCTAGGTTTGAAACTTTGCGGATATAATTTAGAATGTCTGAATTGTAGTAGGTAAATATATAGAATTGGTTAAGCTTTACGTACCATCATTTTACGAGATAACTACAAGAGTATAACTTTAACAAAGTTATTGAAGTTTCAGATATACGTTTCTAATAAGAAGAACATTTAATTTACTAATTTGACTTATAATACTTAAACACGATATTCCAATGGTCAGTAAAAAAATGATTAAATTGTTAGAAATGTTCTTATTACAATAAAAAAAACTACACCATTGTTCAAAAAATAAAGGTGTGGCCACTTATCTTCACTTACAGGTGAAGGTGAACAACAGGTGAGGTCGAGGTCATTTTACCTATCGCGAACAAAATAACATAAAACACTAAATAACAATATAATCATAAACACACGCACACATATACAATCTAGTAAGTTGCACTAACCCCGAAGCAATTGTAGTTGAAACCTAACCCTTTAGACGTCTAACTTCGTATATGTCAACTGGTAATTTCCCTTGGACAGATGTCAGCCTCGGGTCAGCTCAATGGGGCATACTAATGAGTGTCCCCACCCTATTAATTATGTTTGACGAGAAAATTTCAAGGCAAGAAATCCTAGCCATCACGGGTAATGCCGAATGAAATGGGTCCACGCGCTGGACCCTTCAATGACTTGTTGGTGTGGACTTTCAAGTTAGGAGATTATGGCGTTTTTAAGTATGTTTATCTAGGAGGTTTTTTACTGTTTATGATATCTGTCAAACTGTCGTATTTATATGTGCTATTTTTAAAGGATCTGTTTAATGAAGTTAGTACGGCAAATGTCATAATAAATTAGAACAACATTTGAAAACAAATACCACCAATACCTATGCCTAACGCTTTTGTTTCTCATAAATCGATCATCAGTCTTCTTGTTCCAAACGCGTCTTAACCGTCCGCGTATCGAGAAGGCCGGGTCATCCTCCATTCCTTATTCTAGAACTACACCATTCTTTCCTACTCCTACTCCTTTATCGATCATCAATTCTGCACAATTTTCATCTACGTACTTAAACATTCTTATTTTATTTAGGCTATTCTTTTATCCTAAAACTTTTACATGTACTTGTAACGTTGCTCAATAACTTTACAAAATCCTTTGTTTTAAGCTACTTTGTAGTAAGGCGCCACCTTAAACTTGCCAAAACTAGCTGAATGGGACAAATACAGTTTAAAAAGCAATCTAGGTGCCAAGGTACTATAGCCAGTTAGTTAATGTCCACTAGCTGTTTACTAGCTATAATACATTCTGTACTAATAAAAAAGAAGTTCAATATCATAATAATGATACGAGATTATTGTAGAAGAATGATTGGGCTGTAATTCTCATTCTGGGCTGGTGCGGCACTTAGGTGTTTTATTATTATTATTTAGCCTGCTTAAGCGTCCCAACGCTAGCCAAAGGCCTCTTCTCTACTGCCACGTTACCTTATCGAGAGCCCCTTCTGGCCAGTTATTACTTAAGTTTACCATATCAAAATTTAAAACCCGCTAGTCGCTTCTCCTAAATACCCCGCTCACCTTATTTAGCCTGCCCGTCGCGAGGATTATAGTTTTGGGCGTAAAATCTGCGGAACGCGCGGGACCTGACCTGACAGTCAAGTTCCTAAATATTTCTAATTGGATTCCGGTTGTCTGTTTAGTTAATGAAGCCTGGCATTTGGGTAGGCAATTACTGGCAAACATCTCTGTTCCAAGAATGATGTATTGAGGGATATATTCTCACGTTTTGTTGGAAGATGTGGTGTAAATTTCATTGTTTTATGTGCCCAGGACTAATAGTACATCACTGCAGAGGCTGGGAAGTAAGGGTTTGCCGGTGGAGTACATATAGATGGCCGAGCGAAAGCGAGGCCAGATAGTTACGAGGCTGGCAATTCCTTTTCACAGTCACAGTCACAGTTTATGTACAGTGCTTTTCTCATATATGCAATGAAATAAATTAAAAACACTCCAAAAATTAAATACCAACCCACAAAGTTATTATAACATTGACATTATATAGGTAACATAAGGAAAACGTAATTTTCAAATAATGTTTTCAATTTATTTTCGGATATGAGTCAAAATAATTAATAGGACAATAATCTCAATATTATGTCCGAAAATGTATGTATGTAAACACTTTATTGCACAAAATAAGCCAATGTACAGTTCAGAGTTGCAAAATAAAGATACATTATATGTACTAGGTAAATTTATCCCTTTAAAGGACCTCTACCAGTTAACCT
Organism: Eudemis profundana; assembly: GCA_947034925.1. Taxonomy (NCBI): domain Eukaryota; kingdom Metazoa; phylum Arthropoda; class Insecta; order Lepidoptera; family Tortricidae; genus Eudemis; species Eudemis profundana. The sequence continues at coordinate 1,586,416 of OX344800.1, read as the reverse complement.
TTGAGCAGTCGAGAGATGAGACGTACAAGAGAGGTAGATAAACTGAGAATCATGTACAAGAGATTAAAGAGGTATGTAAATATTTCCTAAAATACATATTATAAACATCTTATTTCATCGAATCATAAATTTACTGTATTGATAATACTCTGAAATATATTTTATCTCTTAAAATTTTGATTAATTTGGTCCTAGAAAATAGATCTTGGCCTTACTTTATTAACCACCATTAAGATTTAATCACTATCTAGGACAAGATCCCTGCCGCAACCCTAACCAGGTCATCCCACCACCTTGCGGGTGGCCGTCCCACGCTGCCGCTGCGCTTGCCAGTACGTGGTCTCCACTCGAGAACCTTTCTGCCCCAACGGCCATTGGTTCTTTGAGCTATGTGCCCTGCCTATTGCCACTTCAGTTTGCTTACCCGGTTTGCTATTTTGGATTCTAGGATACAAATAGATTTCTTTGTAAAATATGGTAAACAAGAGATTTTTCTCTAACTAGCCGAGTATTAGATTTATTATGTTTATTTATAAGAATACGCAGAATAACTACAACCATTGTTAAGAATCCCTTTATCGAAGTAAACTTTTAATGAGCTCCAATACGGAGTTAACAAAAGCTCTGATTCACTTTTACCGAGCTGTTTAAGGAGTCTTTACAAGCTAATTTCTTCGAGTTTATTTGTAAATACGGATTTTAATCTCAGAACTGGAATTCAAATCGGTATTGTATAGCACATTAATAAACATGAAAATGTTATTGAACCGAAAGGATTTTTAAATATTCCATCAACTATTTTCGACTGGCATTCAATCTATTTCGGCTATCTCTATTAAATACGCCTAGCATTGTTTTTACAGGTTTTTATTTAGTATCACCTGTCCGGGTATATGTGTGTCTGTAATCAAATCTTGTGAGTTAAATTTGACCCAATTTCCGGTTAGTTGAACTCTTGGAAGTATATGTGAATATTGTGACATGGAGGTAGCCATAGAGCCATCTAAATTACGCAAAGTAAATTCACCGTATTTGGGCTCATTTGATTAATTTAGACGTGCAGTGTGCGATTATACAAAAAAGTACCTAGAGTCGTCGGCAATAAAAGTTTTTTTTACAGAAATTTATTAGTTATAATTTTCGTATACATACACATTTCCTGAACAACGTAGAAACTTTTTTATATCTTACACTGAATACACACAATACAAAACTAAATAGAAAAGGGACACAGGAGAATTGAAAGAGGAAAAACTGAACATAGAAAGGCAGTAAATAGGATGAGGACAATCGGGTGACCCGGTCGCACAATTGGATGGCGCGGGAGATTTATCACCGGCGTATGAGTCTATGTATGAAGTGATGCAATAATAAGACGTATTGTGCCCTTTGTCGTTTCGCAGATAACTACGAAATTGCTGCTAATCAGACCACATGGAGCGTCGGAATTCGATTTTCTTGAGCGGTTTTAGGAATTGGTTTTGAAATTGTTAGCTGTAAGATAAAAATGGGACGTTCTCACAATATATTCATTTACATTTAAGTAGTTACTTACTATATAATTATGTTACTTTTTGGTTAGATGACTAAGGATATTATTTTGTTTTGTTTTTTCTGGTGCAGGCTTTAAAAATTTCGCACTAATTGTGGAAAAGTTACGAGGTCATCGCCTAGCGTAGGATGGGCATGTGATGCGAAGGGGTGATAGTCATGTGACACGAGTGTTAGGTATGAATGTGGAAGGTTCTGGAAGAATAGGTAGACCAAGCAAGAGGTGAATGGATTGTGTGAGAGATGATATGGCTAGGAAGGATGTAAACGCTGAGATGCCGGGTGATAGCCGCCGAGCCCAAGTGAATGGGACAAGGGCAAGCCAATGATGTTGATGAAGGCTTTAAAAAAATCGGTTAAGTTTCATCGAAATTTTTTACAACTATTTATCACAGCACATCTACTTAACTAGTTTAAGCATAGTAAGTATACTGTTTTGATGATATTTCATATTTAAGGTAGCTTAGCTTACCTACTCAATACCTAAACTAAAAATGTACTATTCACTATGTGGTTAATCTTAATAGGGGCGAAATGATGGGACTTTGTGAAGGAAAAAATGACATCTTTATGTCGCAATATGTATCGGCAAATGCTTAAGTAACCCAGGATTAACTCAAGTTGTTTATTGTTATTGTTAATTTACTCACTAATTCGAAGAAAATGTTCCGATTACCTAAGGATTTACGAAGGTCGCAACCGCAATTAACACAGAAGACACAGTTACAGAATACTGACTAGAGTTGTTTATGATACACATACACACACACTCGTATGTATGTGTATCAAATACCTACATAATTGCAGATACGGTTCTTACCAATAAACAATCACACATATTACATAAAAGACTTCATTTTATTTTCATTAGAACCGTGTTTTGATGATAAATAATTAGTATCAACTCTTTTGATTTGTACCATAAAAGCTTTTTTACTTTTTATTATATTTGCCCTGTTCGATTATCGATAAGGGAAGATGAATTTTCGAAAATTCATGAATTATTAATTATATATTAATTTCAAAAGCCAATGCGAGATCCCTTTGCATGAAATGGGCTATTTACAATACATATTTAAGTTATTTACCGTTCATGATCCATTCGTTTTTCCCACCTTTTTGTATTTCGTAAATGAAATTCTACCTGTTCATTTCCGATATATTAGTCTTCGTGTTTTTACTTATGTGGAGAAATGTCTACAAAAATACTCCAGTACACGTATAAATTAGAAGCAAACACAAATTAATCATTATGATTTTTTACCTTTTTTTTAAATTCGCCTGTTATAATAATTGTAGGTCTTCCATTGTAATCTTTTAGTGCTTTATAAAGTATTATTTTATTGTATATTATGTTGTCAACATGTAAGGAGCTATCTACTATAGGAAGCGCAATTTTTACCTCATTACAATTAATTATAACCGTTTTTTGTCACAATGAAGCCTGGCATAATCCAAATGGATTCCCCAAATAGTCAGTCTACTGTATTTTAACATCTGTGGCAGCGATATTACGTCACCAGCATTTCGAGTGAGCGATGGTCATTGGACGCGGCCCTTATATTCCTTTATGGCATACGAAGATGGGCCAATGTGGATAATATGGAGAGGACTTAATTGCGAGCTTCGGGGTTGCGATAGGCAAATGGTTCTCTTCTGTTATCTGTGGAATTCTTGGCTCGCTTTTGTATAAAGCGATCCATTGCAAGGGTTTTATACAGACCCAGTAAAATGATACGAAACGATTAAGTTTTCTGATATGTTAACTACAAATTGAACTTTTCATCCTGACGTTTAAAATTTCTGATAAAATAAATGTCATGCAAATCAAAACTAACAAAACTCTGTAAGTGACTATTTATATTTAAATATAGGTAAGTAGGCAACATAGATTTTTATATTCAATGGTAGTTATGATGTTGTAAATGTTATACTATACATAGGTAAAAGATTACTGAATCAAGACATAGTTAATAAAGAAATAGTCATAAAAAGTTAATTCATTTATAATAAATACGAGTATACAGTACATATGATAGAACCTCTGATGCCTGTCTGTAAAATACATGAATTGAATTGAACCATGCAATATCACAGCCATGTAATAAAAATAATTTACTACATACACATCGCACGCAGTGAAGTATTGACACAAGTGGCAATCTTTTTGCAAAGGCTAATAAATATTAAAAGATCCCGAGCAATTTGTAAAAACCCCACTCGGGAAAGAAGTCACGTCCCAGTTTTCTGAGTAAAACCACTCGTCTCATGACACTACAACTTGCAATCATAAATCATGGCTACTTAAAACTCGATTCCTTAAAATCCTGCCGTTTACATGATACGATCGTCACGGTGTTTGTGTCTTGCTTGTGTCACAGAATAAGTAATAGTACTACGTACAGAGGTCTCCCTTCTAATAAAATTGACGTTCGGGTACGACCACCAGACGAAAAGCACCGGGTCCGACCGTCTCACTCTATCGCATAAAACGTGCTCTTTCTGGTCGCTGACTAAGGCGAAGAACACACTGAAATCGCCCGTCGCCGCGACAGGCGAGTCGCGACGTAATGACGACGCGAGTCGCGACGTGACGACGCAAGTCGCCGGCGACATCGCAGGCGCGACTCGCTTTAACGAGCGATTCTCGCCGCGATTTTTTCCGTGTAGCTGCGATTCGCGGCGATTCGCAGCGAGTCGCTGGGAGTCGCCGCGATTTACGCGCCAGTGTGCCATACCCCCCGATTTTTCTATACAAATCGATGATTCTACATACAAAGTTGAAAATCGTTGAGTCGCGTGTCGCCGCGATTCGTGCTGCAGTGTGAGATCCGCCTTTGTCACTCGGGAGGGGCAAGATTTATAACAGACATATATAAATACAGCTTTAAGAACACTCATGGTAAAGATAAATTATATACTTATTGTTTCATTGTGTATAAAATATTTTAAGACTAGAAAAAGTAAGAACACGGTTTGTCAAGACATCACATACTAGGGTGTATGACTGTTTATATTTATTAAATTATTTCCTTGTCACGGGATGAAACGAACTATTATTTCGTTTTATCCTTAGTATCGAACTAGGTTAGCGAAATATTAAACCCTGAAATCCTTGAAACCGTAACATTATACCTACTGAAGCTCAACCAAGTTAATCGTGTCGTATCCGTCTCGTTGGTATTAAACGTCACACTCAAAACACATGTTAAGAGAAATTTACAAAAAACGTAGAAAAACAAGTGTTTTGTGCCCGGGGTGGTCTGGATTCTGGAACACGTGTTGCGGACAGACGCGTCGTGATGCACGGCTTTTTTGATTGGCAACTGACAGTGCTAGGCTAGAAGACTTCCTCTGACACATTTTTACAATGTCATGATATCAGGTATTTTATCTTACTGCCAGTTTAGGTACTTTGTAAAAAGACTATCGAAATTCTGCCAATTTTTTTTTGAGAAATGCCGCGTAGTATCTGCCTGCCTTTAAGATGACGAATCGGAAATTTTCGTGGCAGGGATTTCGATTTTTCTCAGGAATCATAAAACATATGAAAGTAACATTTGATAACCTGATTATTGGGATCATCTACTCCATTTTTTGAGACGCAGAAACACGATTTGCTAACTTTTGTAACAGACTTTTGTATGTCAAAGATACCTCTTTCAAAAGCGGAATTTGCACTGTACAGGCAAACCAGACCTATTTAAGCCCCTAAATTCTCTGAGTAACATAGTTTTAACCTATACTTTAATATCTGAGACCAGATTCTTGAAAATTAATTGTAGTTTGTAATTGAAACGAAAAAAACCGTTTCTACGTATACGACCTTTTCATATAAGCTAGCACAAGCGCGTATTTGTATGAAATCAGTCTCCCCTCAGTCCGCCGACGGCCGTTGCCAACGACAGGTCTGTGACAGTTGACTGGCCGCGCCGTAAACAAAACCTGTGAGAAATCTTATTTAATAATGGGAAAAAAGCGTGTTGGTTTTTCCAAAAGGAAAAGGAAAGCACTATTACTTGAAAAATGTAACTATATGACTAAGAGAAAGTAAGTAATCGTCATATTTATACCACAAATAAGTCTAGTTTACGCTGCGGGAAAATGACAACAAATGTTGACATTGGAACAGCGGCGTCGTCGAGACTTTCAATTGTACAATTAAATATTATTTTGGTGTACGTAAATAGAAACATTTGTAATATACCCATTGTATTAAATTAAAATAAGGAAAACTATAATAGTGTAAATATACAGGATGGCTCATAAGTCGGTTTTTCTTGAATGCATTAGTGAGTAGCCAATACTTAGTAGGTAATGTATAATACATATCACTCTCTAGTATATTAAATCAATGTTTGCCTCATAAAACCTCAACAGTTTAACCACGTCTGTGATGGATTCGTAAAACAATATGAGAACTATCCGCTTACAAAATGTAAATATGTAAGAAGGGTATACTACTGATACATAGCGAGAGGTCTTAAAACACGATAGCAACATAACCATTATAAGATCACACGAGTATTTAAGGCTTAGTTATGTAAAGTTGCATACATCTACTATCTACACATGTTATTATAAACACTCAAAGGCCAACTAGATTGTCATTATATCTAGTATCGATAAAGATGTTTTAATAACTTTTTAAACATTTTTTAACACTGGCACAGACAACGCACTGACCTTAGGTACATATATGGCTAATGGTGGTCATTTTATACTGTTTCCAAACGCATGACAGAGGTTTTTTGACATGGACGTAGATTGAAATATAAATACTCGTATGTCGCAATTTCATTCTGCAAGTCCGATATTTCGTCATCTGTGGGCATTTTGATGGGTAAATCGCCAGTGGGTTCCCCGAGATGATAAAAACAGTCAAATTAGTCCAATACACGATTTAATTAGGTTAGACAATATTACAGGTCGATTGTCCTTAATAAATCTCTAACACTAGGTAATTAGTCCAATTATCAAATCAATCACTCGTCAACACGCATTGTGCGTCCGCGCACGACAAGGGCTCGCCCAATCTCTGCCTCCCGGTCTTTCCTCCCGCAACCCGCGCCCCGAAGTACTTGAGAGTGCTTCTACGAATTCCCGACAAATATGTAAAAATGTAAATATATTGTAAATTTAAAATGTAAAAATTGTTCAATATATTGCCCGTAAAAACACCATGCTCGAATTAATTTTTGTTTGTGCTATAATTTGCAGTAGTACCTATCTATACATTACCAGTTCTTAACCAAAGATTAGCATTATTGGAATAATCTTTTGTCCTAATAATTATCCGAGTACAAAAGATTATTCGGATAATTATCAGGACTTATAATTATTCGACTAAACAATAACACGATATTTTTATTGCTGAATTATTTATTCGTGAATAGCATATCCGCGAATGAATCATTCGACCACTTTTCAAATGATTAATTATTTATTCTTTACTAGCATTTACCCGCGTTGTTCCCGTTATAGTGCCAAGGGAACTAATTACCGGCATAGATCCTATGTTTCAATCCAGTACTTGATCTACTTACATGCCAAATTTCAGATCAATCCATTCAGTTGTTACCCCGTATTTAGTAACAGACATCCAAACATCTTCACAAATTTTCACATTTATAATATTAGTAGGATTGTATTCGGAAAATCCACGAAAATTATTTAAGGTTTTTTGATTATTCCATTCAAATAAATAACACAAATAATATTTAGAATTACTCGTTTTTACGGTACATATATTTATCAATTTCACTTTACTTTTTCCCATACAAACAGTACAGAAAACAAGGTAGTGTTTTATTGATTTGAGTAGATCTGTAGAATACATTATCATTACTAAGTTTTGTGTATCGATTTAACAAATAAAAAATTTAAAAATATAGGAAGCGACTCCATTTATTTTCTGTTCACTTTTGACATAAACAATGTAGGCACTTTTCGATAGGTAATATTAATGTAAAGTTTTCAATGTGCGTTTGCAAATTTGACATATAGGGTTATGGAATTGAGTTCTTTTTAGAATGACAGTTTTTATAGACACAGGTTATAAGTGAGCGTTATTAGCATCGATTATAATGTAACTTGAAATGTCATTTTTGCGACTGATTGTGTGTGATATACGGTATACCGCGTAAAAATATAGGGGGGTGAGCGGGTTGCGGGGCGCAAATGCTCCGAAAACGGATTCATTGTTTAGCGATGCGTCACCTTAATTTGCACTATCTTACTCCCAGACTTTTGCACCTAATATAAATCTACTCTCTTCCAACTTCTCTGCCAAAAAGTACAGGTAATCTGATTTTTTTCAAATCGATCGAAATTGTACTAAGCATGCTTCATTTTACTAATCGTCATCGTCATCTAATATTAGGTGAAAGCTCAAATGCTTGTATTTTGGATTACGCATAAAAAATACTTAATTAACCTCACCATAGTCTTTTTCAATCATAGATGTAGGTATTAAAATGAATCTCATCAATTCTACGTAAACGTTTTGTTTCCTTATCGCAGTCAATTCAAAATGGTAGCTTAGAATATTAAAATAAAATACCCCTGTCGTGGTTTAAACTTCTGCAGTATGCGTCCCTATCGTCTAATTCCTAACAAATTCAAAACTGCACACTCGCCCTAAAGCAATAAAATTTCACGATATCTGCGATCTAAAATAGCAATAACAAGATATGTTAATTCTAACTAAACTTTGGTAGTAAAAATGTAACGCTGTCCAACCCCACCGCTCGTCACTTTATTGCATTGCAACCCTTTCAAATTAGCGACGGTCACTTTCCACTTCTTAATTGTACCAACAAATTTCGACAGAGCCAGACGGATGCATTCATTTTTCAACCTTAAAACGAAATGCTTAGAGCTATAAATCCTACAGCGTCTACTATGACGTGAGCAATGTCAAAGACATTGTTGTTTAGTGTTCTATTTTTATGTGTAAAAGGTTGATTCTCGATTGTAGGCGCTGTCGAATTATTTTCATTGTCCAAATGGTGTCTGGGCAGTGACAGCACGGGTTTTACTAAGTGATTTTGTGAGGGAAATGTGACCAAAAGCCGGCTTCGGGCTCCTTTTGTTTATTATTATAATTGTGTAGGCTTGTTGCTAAAAAGGCTGAGGCAACGTCCAAAGCCGTTAGGTCAATAGGAGTTAAAATGTAAGGATATTTGGTACCGTTGTTTGCAATTTTAGAATCAAAACTTGGCGCAGTTTTGATTTTATTGTTTATGTTCAGGTACCCAAACGTCCAAATTGTTTCAAAGGGCTTAAAACAATAAAACTCTATTAATACATTACAGTCAACACCTTCTAGCTTTATAAGTAAAACTTTAGTAATAAAAATGGCATGGCAGTCAATACTAAAAAGATACGTAAATATAACTTTCTAGATGTCTAAATAGATATAGATTTTTCAAGTTACTTGCATACGAGAAACGATATCTAAATACAGCTTCGTAGAAATTAGGTCTAGGAAAGGCTTATTTCGCTATAATATTATTTAATAAGAACTGGCTTAGTAAATCCATCGAAATATAATGTATGGAATGATAACGCATACCAGGTGGTAGGACCTTGTGCAGGGTCGCTACCACTATTTTACCCACTAGCCTGCCGCCAAGGAGCAGTGTTCGCACTGATGTGTTCCGGTGTGGGGGTAAGACAGCCGGTGAAATTACTAGCATAGAGGCATTCTATCATCAATACGTATTATGTATCAAGTGGTGTTATTAACCCACTTAATGTTAACTATGTCTAGTCTTAAGTCATTTATGACGACTATTCATATAAAGTTTGAGTAGACGTTATTTTTTGATAGGTTGCATATCGTTTAAAAGACAAAAATCCGTGATTGATTACACACTTATTGACGTGAGTAATTCATTTGATGCTATAATTTTTTTCAGCACTAAGTACTAACTCCGCCCCCTTTAGCACGGAATCCGTTGGGCCGGTTTTGAGCGTCAGTTATGCTTCCATACTTATGATTTCGATGAATATGTAAATAAATAAATAAATATTAGGGGACAGTCTTACACAAATCGAACTAGCCCCATAGTAAGCTCAATAAGGCTTGTGTTATGGATAATAGACGACGATATATTTAATAAATACAAATACTTAAATAAATGGAAAACATCCATGACTCAGGAACAAATATTCGTGCTCATCACACAAATAAATGCTCTTACCGGGATTCGAACCCAGGACCTCCTGCTTCGTAGGCAGAGTCACTACCAACTAAGCTAAAGCGGTCGTCAATGTCACCGCCAACTAGCTTCATTAGCTATTTGGCGTGGCGTAAAAGATATCCTTGGGCAAGCCGGTGCAGATTTAGCATACATTTTCCTTAAGAGCTGTACAATATGGTGCTCAAATCCCTGATATTAGGCAAGCCGGTAGGAGTCGAGTTCTTTAGACGCCACGCTACTGCTGACTAGCCTTTTCATTAAACACACTCCTTATTTTAGGTTAGGTTTGTTAGTCAGCTTGTGTCCCTTAGAGTAGAACTAGAAGCCCCGGGGGCTTCGTCGACCTGCTGGCGGGTCATGGTTTAGTGTAAAGGCTGGGCAGTTAACCAAATGGCTAATTAAACCAGTTGGTTGCGACAAATACATTCTAATATGTACAATTAATACTTGACTTTAATTTTGAAGTGTGACCAGTAAAATCATGTTTCTCGGTTTAACTATTAAAGTATACATCATTCTTATCAAACATCTGCTAGCGATGTTGCAAGTTGTCTATACTTTATTTGCTATTCGAGTGCTGGGAACCATTAATTGGGTCAAAAAGGTCAATATGCCCTTATCCCCGTAATCATCTTTGAATGCCAATTAGATGTTATTTCCTCTTGTACCTAATTGAATGAGTGGACATAATGAAAATTTCTTAGATGATTGTTCGACTTGTTAATTCTATCATCAAATTAAGATTAATTAGTATAGATAGGTGAAATGACTAAATTATGTGAAAGTAAACGGTAAATTAAAGTAAGCACTATGTATTTGCCACGTAATATCCAAATATGATTTTTACTAAACTAAAATAATAATAGGTACCTTCTGAATCTAAAACAAAAGCTAAAACGAAACATTAAACTATATTTAAAAAGAGGCCTTCCATGGTGGGTCATTTTAACAAGGGATAAATTTAAAAAAATGTTAACGAAACGTAACGAAAATTACCATATTGTTTAGTGTTTATATGGATAACTTTCGTTACACAAAGGAACAAGATTAACATTTGATTAATTAACCCTTACTACGGATATAATTTTTTGAAAATGACCCTGGTTTCAAAGATGCTGGCAGTATTTTCTCGCTGTATAGCAATTCTGATACGCTGGGCGAGGAAGCTGCTGAGCGAGGAGTTGACGAGTCGTTTTGATAGCTTCTTGAATAGGAACTGAGCACATGGTTTTGATGATTTTAAGTCATCAATTAGGTTCTTAAAGGGTCGGCAACGCGCACGTAATGCCCCTGGTGTTGCAAGCGTCCACAGGCTGCGGTGACTGCTTACCATAAGGCAGACCGTACGCTTGTTTGCCACCCTAGTTGTATAAAAAAAATATATATTTCATTGTTAAATAATGGAGCGCACTTGGATATTTGCACGCCTGCTTGCAGGCTGAATACACAAGCAAAATTTCCTCTTAAGACCTAGTATTAAAAATCTTTTCACGCAAATAATTTTTTTTTAATTTTTGATGTTGAGGGTCTTAATTATGAACAGATTTCAACGAACCAAGAACCTCCTCTTTTTTGAAGTCGGTTAAACAATCGAATACGATTCTGTGAAATTTTGTATAAAGTATATTGCAATGTATATAAATAGTATATACTTATTATACTCGTATCTACGTGCGCGTAACTTTCTCGGATTAAGGGCGAGACTCGGCCTCGTAATTCCTGAACTAGCTCAAAGTATCTAAGTCGCAAACTGAAACACAATGCCGGAAACGGAAGCAGATAGCGTTACGAGTGACGGAACTTTTTTCTTCGCAACTTAGTGAAATATTTTAGAGGCCCTTAGGCTGCGCTAAATCGTGGAGTAACTTTTTTTTAGTACCTACTTTTTGCATATCGAAACTATGTACACTGATTCTAAAAATGTCCTTACCTGCGTTCCTTATGGTCCACACTTCACAGTGCCAAACCACGCTCAAGCAACCGGCCGGCCTCGATGTCGTCCTGAAGATCTGGATCGACGCATTTTAAGATACTTTGCTCGGGATCGTCGTAGGAGCAATAGGCAACCAGCGAGAAGGTTTCATGTGAGTCAGTCCTTCGTGTGGCGGCTACTTAAATCGTCGGAATTGCATTCTTTTCATTTTCGGCCATTTTATCAATTTTAATTCGTTATCTATCACGCCCTAACTACTCATACTCGTAGAAAAGTTTATTTACTTAAGATTTGTCAAATTTTCCGCGAAAGCGATGGCACTTGACGTATCGTGATCACGTGATTTTACTTCAATAATTAATGTAGGTGACCATGTATCCAGTGGTTATTAGTTTAAATTATGTTTTAACCTTTAATTAATTAAACAGTGAGGTATTTGTGTGAGACCTCGCCTATTAAGTTTGATTTTAGCTAGATATTAATATTTGTCTACTCCTGATTACCGATTAGAATCCGCCGTGTTTAGATGGGCGAGTCCGGTTTTTTTCTGATGACGCTTCTAATTTTATCAATGGTATTGTATCAATGTAACAATAATTAAAGCAGTTTTATCCCCATTCTCATAAAGCACGGAACCATTATCTAAGGACATGATTTTTGTAGTAAAAGACAGTTTTTTCCTATCTCCGGCGAGGGTGACTTTTTGCCACTTTCCGTTGTAATGTTCGGATTAGTTTTTGCTCTGAAAACTGAGATGGCCATTTAAAAAGAGTTTTACGTGAAATGAGAGCCATGTTTTAATAAGCTGGTCTAGTTTTTGTTGAGTTGACACTTGGCAAATGTGGAGGTTAATTAGTTGAAGTGGGTTATTTATGCAGCTGATTGCTCTAATGTATCCAAATTTTAGACAAATTTTCAGTTGCGTAAATAATAAAATAAAACTTTGCCGTTAACTACTTCAGTACTCAAACCACGGCAATTAGATAAACAAGACATAAATAGAGTTAAGAAAAAATCATGTATTTGCATCCTGAATATGTCAAAGTTGATTTTTTGGGAATGGTTGAGCCTGTTACGTAAACACAACTAGAAAATAAAACTCGATATTGTCAACTCTCTAATAGTCTCAAAAATTATATAGTTTTTTGACTTACTTAGGTTGTCTGGAAGAGATCGCTTCCTAGCGATACGACCGCCTGTTGTCCGCCATTAGTTTTTAGTAGTTATCTTGTCTATTTAAGGATCTATGTAATTTTTGGTGTGTAATAAAGAGTATTGTATTGTACTAATAATGTGCACTTGTAAAGAAGGCTAATAGTAACAATCTACGAACAGAAAAGAAGAAAAACAATTTGAAAGAAAAACATTAACCGTAAGGTTCTAAGTATGCTTAACATTTGCTCTAGCCAACTGTACCCGGATGATTCTTGAGGGAAGTCATTCTTCTGGCTACAAGTATTTATTATTTTTCACCTCATTAGAATGTCATTTTGTTTAATTATGTCAATCCTGGCTGGAACTACATAATAACCAAAAATACCATTCTAAAAAGCCAGAATCTTCTGAATCCACAAGTTCATTCACCTAAACAGCAAACAAAACTCGGCACACTAGCAGATCATGAACTATTTAAGGCGACCCGATATTGCGCCGACCAATTAATTCAAAGATATTCAACGTATAAATTAGAACAACCAATTTGCTAGTTATAAATTCAAAATGCATCCGCCCGGAAAATTGTATCGAGGTTGGGACGATCGGGTGTGTGCGTGTAGTTAGAGCCCAGTGCACAGAATATTGCAGTGGGATTAGACTGGATATTTCCGGATGACCTTCTTACTGCGAGAGCAGTGTGTCATATTTCTAAAGATGTCTAGGTTTTTTTCTAAGACGATTGGGTGAGTGCGTGAATTTGCGCACAATGTAAAATAGACTTTGCAAGATTAATTTCGAAGACGATATTTCTGGACGTTCAATTGCTTGCTATCAAATAAAAGCGAGATCTAGCTTAAACTTATTAGCACTCATCTGCAGGCAAAGGAGATTGCCGACGCGTCTATGGGGCCTCGTACCAAATCAAAAGTCATTGTGTCAACACGAAACCGACTGTATCTTAAAGAACAAGAAACTGCCTTTCCTAATCACTAAATCCCATTAAAATCGTATTCGGGGATCCATAGGAAATTGAGATTGATTTCCAGATTTCGAAGTGAGTTTTTGCGTAGCAAATCGTCAAAGTATTTGTCAACCGGCCAAATACAAAATCACCTAATAACTTTAATTCCTGACGTTGACGAGACTTCACTTAACTTAGTCGTATGACATGCCATTTCGGATACCTGTTTTAGGTTTTTTATTGTGCCTATTCAGATTGTTAAAATATTATTATAAAAAAAGTTATTTGAAACTATTTTGATACATCGTGAGATAAAAAATATTGTAACATTACATTTACGCTCAATGTCTCGTATAGTGAAGTATCAGCGAAATATCACTAGTTATTTGTACCAAATAGAATAAATAAGAATTTAAAATGATTTACGACCTTCGACACAAAACTGAAAAGACGTGTCTTATAAAGTACCTAATATTTAAACTTAGAATAAGACAGAATGTCAAGCTGTCAATTTTCGTGCTAAGATCAAGAAAACTACATACATAATTAATTGTATTAAGACGTATCTATGATGTTAGCTTTGTCTTTTACACTCATGTGAGAAGTAGTCTTAAGGAAGAACGAGACAAACATGTTACTTTCCAGGGTATAGGACAGCTGGATGCAGTTCGTATAAGAAATAACCGCGGAGTTTTATGGAATTAAAATTTTTGTATACATTTGTGTAGACGGTGGTGCCACTGTCATAGGCCTTTTAGATTTTGACCGATTTTGTCTGTCAAATACAGTTTTAAGGAAATCATACATTTTTCATGGTGGCGGCGGAAATCGTACAAGACATTCTTTTTTAATTGATCTCAGATTTCCCATTTTAAATTCAGTAATAAAAAAATCCCTCTGGCTAAAAAAATTAAACTAAGTTTTTGGTATCGTTTTGGTTGTGACACAATTTAATGACGATATTGGTACCAAAAGTCGGCAATCTCCTTTATTATTTAATATTTGATAAATAAACAGGGACAAACATACAATTTTACAATTTATGGTATACATTTTAAAATTACATGCATGTAATTTTTCAATATCCGCTCATCACTGGACACCAAGTTGCATCATCACTAAGTGGCGCACTACTGTAAGGCGCATAGGTAACTACACTTCTACACTGCAAAGGAGGAATCACGACCGCGACCCTCAGTAATGAAGAAATCGACGCGAGGAATCCATCAATAGTTCCCGCTAAGGCACATGTTTTTTACACCCGTAAGCTTCTAAATTAAACTAGAGTCGTAGAAAAAATGAACATATTGAATTCAAAACGGATCATTCACGTAGTAAAAAAGACATCCACTCGACATCCGTTGATCCATTTTTAATTCAATATGTATGAGTCTCACGATAGTTTTCTGAGTAAACAAATGAACAGTTTTGTAAATACAGATATCTTTTTCAATGAGCATAAGCAAATGAGCACTACTGCTCTAAACTGTCTAGTGTAAAGGCTAACACTGCTTTTGTCCGGGCGAGTGGCTAGGGCGAATTTCGGGCGGCCTCATTTCGCAGGGACCATTGCTGTTTGCCGGTGACACGGGCTGTCCGGGCACATCCGGAATTAACCCGGCTCGCCAATAAAAGACGTTTGAACTGGAAAGTGAGGAAAAGGTAAGAAGGCAGGTAAGAGAAGAAGAAAAGTAAAACAACGATAGATATCAAATAGGTTGTGCAATTTTCAGAGAAATTACCTGCGTAACTTAAAAAATTGTGCTAATACGAGTACGGCCCAATTAAAGTGCATAGCGCTCTCGATATGCAATGTTCTTCTTAAAATTATAGATTAGCAACTCGTAGGTATTATGAAGTATTAATAACACACGGAATTTGTTTGTTTCCTGTTCGTTTGTAGGTAAAAAATTGTTTTTTTTTGTTGTCAATGTGTTTCACATTCTATAATTAATAAGACATAACCTGATTGGCTTGAAAACAAGCCATGTGATACCATTAACTGACCATAAAGCGATAGAAAGGTTATTCTGTTACAAGACATTGAAAGGCGCATTTGTCTCTTATCAATGGTTTTTAAACTGAGTGTTTTCTTGCCTTCTTCAATGCCTAGATCTTTAGCACATACTAACACCATTTAAAAACGAATAACAACCCAATAACCCAACATTGTCCCAACTCAAAATAAAGCGGCGCAGTGCTGAAATTTCTCTCGTCCACTCATTTGTACTAACAAGAGAGCCACTGCTTAATATCTCGAATTCCTCTCTTCACGACCAAATTATCTTGGTCCTTGCATTCCTTCCAAGCGCCCCGAAAATCCTGGTAAAGTGGAACTGTAGGGGGGAAGGGTAGGCCAGGGTTATTTGGAAGGTTAGCTCGAGCAGTTACGAGCGATAAAGTTGGAGTCTCGCAAAGAAGAGCGTTTACGTCCGCACCGTACATTGTTCAGTAGTTAGTACTAGCAAATAAGATAAGGTTCAAGCTTGGTATGAAACGGACTGTTTAGGGTTTGCTTAATTTTTCTTGTTTTTGCGCTTATTTTCCACTTTTACTAAAGTAAATGTTGTTGGTATAAGCAATTTTTTAATTGATTTATAAATATATACGAGTATGTGACAACAAGTGCTAAAGTTTTAATTACACAAACTATTACAATCATCTATACAATCATCTTCGTCTAGTACCCATTGTACAAGCATTGCTTAGTTTTGGAGTAAATCGATTTGTGTAAGATGTCCTGCTTTTATTTTTAGTGTCGTTCCTCTCCCGTTACGTCACTTAGCTGTATCTTTTTAAGCCTTTTGTAGTCTGAACCAAAGTTAGTTTTAAGCTTTAAAAACGTTTCTGCAACAGTCGATAAAAACCCTTGAAACGAGTGTTTTAATCAACAAAATAAATGTGACAATTAAATAAGTGATTAAGGAGCACTATACCATACATTACACGGTGAGTGGGGGAGAGGGTAGTTAGGAGAGGGGGCGAAATTAAACATTTCGGGCTCAAACGGGTTACGTGTGCGACGTCCTTAACCGTACCACGGAGGTAGGGACACTGGATGAGGTAGAAAATCTTCGTTGAAGTGTCTCATAGTTATTATCAGCCGAAAGACGTCGACAACTTAATATTGGCTTTCTCCAATTAACGTGACTATGACTGATCCTATGCTGCCCAACCATCAGACTCCAACCTTCACTAGGTGAAAATTATGAAATGGATGAAAGATGGTTGGATGGATGAATCTTGGTCTAAATCTTATGATGCGTGGTCGCCGCTCAAGAACTCGTCGACCCCAGCCACGTTTTCGTTGACTTGTCTTTGTCATTAATATTTCATGATCTACATGAATTATAACATTGCACTTCTACATCGTTTAATGAACATCTATCATTTCATATATCGCTATCTGCAGTAGAGTGAGAGGAGGTACGTTGTCTATCACCTTGGTGCCCGGGCTACACGAGGCTAGTTTTTCAAGCTAGGATAGCAAGCAATTTACAAGCCAGGACAGTTTTTAATAGGATGGAGTTCTATTTTTAGGCTAGTAGCGTCCCGCCACCACTGATTTTACCATCCTAGCTTGAAAAACTAGCCTCGTGTAGCCCGGGCATAAACTACGGAACTGTTTTCTAAACATGTATAGATGTAACATTTATCCTGTAGCAGTAACGGCTAGCTCGAACAACGGGGAACTGTAGACTTATTCAGAACTTCACCGTCAAATTTGTCCCTAATATAATTTGACCCGGGACCTAGTAATAACAGCTCGTAATCGAAGGTCACGCTACTGCAGTCTGTCAAAGTCAAAGCTATGAGCGGACCGACATATTTTGACTCGTCTCCATCTGAAGTAGGGAATGCAATTCGGGTACCTACCCGGGTCACCGACTTTATTTAGAGTCGGGTAAAACCCTGGTATTTTGACTCAGAGCCCGGGTTAAAAAAACCTAGTAATAAGTAAAAAATATGCATGTATCGTTATATAAAATTTAACGTCGGCCGCCTACAAGCATACGCGAAAAACATCACATGCTTGCTTATCTTACTTAACACGGCCGGCAATTCTGGCAAGTTTATTTTAGGTAATTCAACCCGGGTAACTGACTTTATTTTATTTATTTTAATACCCGGGTTTCATATTTGACTGGCTATTGCATTCTCTAGTCTGAAGTCACTTCCAGTCCGTTAGCTCCTGAAAAATTAATGCGTACGCTATATTCGCATGTTCATTTCGCTCGAGCGATGTTATTAGAAATTCAGATTTCAGCCTCTATGTGCCGCTTAGTTTTTACGATTCCTCGGTTAGAATAAAGGTCTTTATGACTAAGTTAAGGGTTAACTTGATTAAATATTTGACGTTTTCTAAGCGCTTTACGCGAGCTTAATTTGGGGGTGGTACGTTGTTTGTCACGTTGTTTACATTATTAAGAACATTAAAATGTCTTTGGGGTTAATTTATGGGAACTGAGTACTGTCGTTAAAAAAACTAAAAATGTTTTGAATAAATGCACACAATGTTGTTGAGCTCGAGGCCCGTGAACCGCTCACATGCGGCCCGCGAGCCTCCCTGACTATTTTGTATTTAAAGGTCGCTATATTCAGAATTATCAAAATCAAAATGTGTCTTATCAAAATGTCAAGAACCTGGCGTAAGTCAGGCAAGATTGGAAGCTACTCTACCGACAAGAGTGTAACTCTTAAATTAATGATGATGATATTTAGAATTGTATAAAATCACAAATTATTAACAAAGTGGGGCCTGCGTCAATTTCGTTAGCTACTATGTGGCGCTTGGCTGCTAAAATGTTGCTGACCGATGAGCTAAACGATCAATCCTATATTATGTTTACAAAAATAATTTTCTAAACTTCGGCATCATAAACTAGAAACTGGTCTTCAGTTCTTTGCCTAATTAGAATGACATGGTAACCAAAAGAGCCATTTCTCCGGTAATTTCAGTGACATCGATTTCGGTGGCATCATTAATAGTCTTAGGAGATTTGCACGACATTTTCAAGTATTTGGTAGACCTCGATGTCTACCAGATATCTGAAAATGTCACGAAAATTCCAGGACTTCGACATTAATGATACCACCGAAATCAATGACACTGTAACCACCGGAGAAATAATGACTTCTAATAATAATCCTATATCGGTATCGTATCACTTGAGGGCAAACATTTTTTTGTAGTTCACATATTTATTAAGGTCTATTAAAAAGGCCTCTAAGGTTAATCATTGCTTTGATTGTAATAAAACAACTTACCAGTAAACGGATTAAATCGTGTATATTACTTAAAAGACTTACGAAATGTCGGGACGTGAAAATGAAGTAATATACGCGATTAACAAGTGACAATCTCGGAAACGAAAACAATATCATTGATTTGATGTAAAATATTTTATCATATTTAAAGCTCATTGTCACCTCTACACAATTAATTTTCCACATAAAACCCCGAAAACCTACTAAAACGTTCCATTAGGGTTCCGCGGCGAAAGGGTCAAGAAGGTCCTTTATTGCGCCCTTTGATGCACAAAATATCGTAAGCGACCTACTATATAATGTACTTACGTCATTTTATAATGGATAGCACAATGGTGGTCTGTTTGTCTTCCCCTTTCCGTGTGAATGTTCATATTTGATTTTGGTCCGTTAGGTGGGCGCGTACGGTTCCCCGCTGAATTTCTGGCTGGTTCTATTTGTTCGTGATATTTTTTTATTAATATCATGGATAAGTTTACTGCTGAATATAGATACCCTATACCCTGAACTGAGGACTACCCCATGATCGTTGACTTCGAGATCACATAATTCCACTAATGTTATAAAAGCGACACTTTGTGAAGATGTTTTGGATGTTTGTTACTAAATAACGGGGTAACGACTTGACGGATTGAGCTGAAATTTGGCATGCAAGTAGACCAAGTCCTGGATTGAAACACAGCATACTTTATATCCCGGTAAATAGTTCCCTTGGGACGGTAACGGGAACAACACGGGCGAAGGCGCGGGTCAAAGCTAGTCCCACTAATATTATAAATGCGAAAGTTTGTGAAGATGTTTGGATGTTTGGATATTTGGATGTTTGGATGTTTGTTACCTTATAACGGGGTAACAACTGGATGGATCAAGCTGAAATTTGGTATGCAAGTAGAACAAGTCCTGAATTGAAACATAGGATACATTATGTCCCGGTAAAGAGTTCCTTTGGGACAATAACGGGAACAACGCGGGCGAAGCCGCGGGAAAATGCTAGTCTTAAATAAAGGCAAGTAAGTAAGTACATATGTATGTACTACATACTATGTAGCAGTGGCGTGGTGTCAAATGTGTTCTTAGTAAAGCCGGAGTAGCTTTGGATTACTTTTTCCTCTAGGATTAGTGGATACTCCGGTCATGTGCTTTAAAATAGGCAAGCTGGTGAGAATCGGGTTATATGAACGCCACGCCACTGGTAAGTAGGTACTGGTACTTATGGCGCGGCGACCATTAAGTGGGAGCGAGATACTACGCTCCGACCTTTCGCCAGGAGTGGATCACTCCGCGATTTCGCCGCGCTGCTACTAGTAACAAACTTGGTCACTCCGGCGGGGCTTAACCAGCAACTAGAAAGAGCACGCGTTTTGCAATAGAGAGAAACGGTGGGATCCAGTGCGTTCCGTCCGGCGGTAACCGAACGTCAGTTTTGTTATTACTATTCTTTGACAGTAGGCGCAATGATACATCTACTAGAAAGAACATTAGCGCAAGTTTTATTATTTGTGTATGTAAAGTGCGTACCTAGCCAGTCGCAGGAGAAAATAAAAAACCGGTCAAGTGCGAGCCGGACTCGCACACCTAGGGTTCCGTATAAACTCGTAAGTAGATACGTGAATAGTTCAAGAAAAACTGTATGGCGGCTAGCTTAGTGAACGATTTTTGAAAATTTCTAAAAAACGATGCGAATTAGGAAAACCGTTTTATTTTCCTGTAATATATATTAATAATTGGTAATTATTACAGATTTTTCTGTTCAGTAACTTTGAAGATAATAGGGGGGGATGGTATTTTTTAACCTTTTTGGTCATAAATCAAAAAGTACAGGATAAATAAAAAATATAAAAATTGTTTTGAAATCTTCAAATTCAGCCCTTTCATTTGATATCCCACTCGATATAATAGCTCTACTTTTGTTTTTCCACATCCCATTTCGGACTCCTTTAAAAATAAAGTAAAAAAGGTATAAGATTTTTTTTCTATCCAATAGGCTCAAGTAAGCGATTTTTAAAAGTATTCCAAATTTCAACTCGATAGCATCAGTAGATCCTGAGATATCTTGCTGTGACAGACGGACAGACAGACAGACAGAATCGCACCATAAGGGTTCCTTTTTTACCATTTTGGTACGGAACCCTAAAAAGGAAATAAATCGAGCCCCATAAAATGCGGTCAACTGTACTCCGGCCAACCTAAGCCCGATATAGAAAATTTTACACAGTTGGGTATTTGCTTTCACTAATTTTTGTATTAAGTAATTACATCTACTAAAGCGCGAGTAAAATTAACTTAAACGCAGTTATTTTAGTAAAGGTCCGAATTAGTGGGTTTACTTCAGAGCGGGTTTGTGTGGGCAAATATTGACCCTTTGTTGTAAGTTTGTATGTTTTGTATTTGATTTTAAAATGGCTTACTTGTATTTGAATACAGTTTGTATGATATTTATATAGGTTACCGGAAAATCTATTATGAGTAGGGGAAAGCTTTTGTTTGCGGTGATTCCGATGAATTAAAATTTTATATCCATTAAAGATATGATTGATAGCCCATATTCCCTTTTTTCAGCACCTTAAGGGATGGTTTCCAGGATACAAATTAACTATGTTCATGCCTATATTTATCTAAATCAGTTTCGCTGTTTAAGGTATCTGCCCACTACACCGTTTCACACTATGAACGCGTCAGACAAAATAAATATTCTTTTAAACGGGAAAATGTTACAGACAAACAGTTAGTTTGTATATAGATGTTGTACTTTGGATATTAAGGGGTTATTCTTGGAAGGTTCATTCCCTTAGCTATATAAATACTCAAAAGATTCTTCCACACTATAATAGCAGCTTCGGTTACTTTATAGAATTTGGCTTTTTAGGGTTCCGTAGCCAAAATGGCTAAAAAGGAACCCTTATAGTTTCGTCATGTCCGTCCGTCCGTCCGTCCGTCCGTCCGTCCATCCGTATGTCATAGGCATTTTACTCAAAAACTACAATATATTTTTGGAATATAGATGTCATGTAGATGCCGCTACTAAGTTTGGTAGTTAAAAAAAAAAAAAAAAATAGGGGGGCACTCAGACAGAAGTTAAGTTGACGACCGCTTTAGCTTAGTTGGTAGTGACCCTGCCTACGAAGCAAGAGGTCCTGGGTTCGAATCCCGGTAAGGGCATTTATTTGTGCGATGAGCACGAATATTTGTTCCTGAGTCATGGATGTTTTCTATGTATTTAAGTATTTGTATCTATTAAATATATCGTCGTCTAGTATCCATAACACAAGCCTTATTGAGCTTACTATGGGGCTAGTTCGATTTGTGTAAGATTGTCCCCTAATATTTATTTATTTATTTATCTTGCAAGTCAAATTTGACCCACTTACCGGTTTCCAATTGAGCTGAAATTTTGCAAGGTAAATCAGATGACAATGCAATATTATTATGACATGAAGCTGATCTGACGATGGAGCCACATTACCATGTGTCATGTGGCCATAGGACCATCTAAATTATATTAGATAAATTCACAGTGTTTGGGCTCATTTGAGTAGTTATGACGTCCAGTTTGCGATTATACAAAAAGTAGGTATTGTCGCCAATAAAAGCTTATTTCAAAAAAAGTTTTTGCCAAAAACTTATTTCATGAATAACCCTCAGATGCAAAATAGGAAGGCGAGTTGTGGATAACTACCTAAGCTGCGTAAACTTATAAGCAACCTAAATTATTACCTAAGCCTAAGACGACACGTTTACCCTAGAGGGCGTTGACATAGCTTACGAAACTACTCTCGAGTTCAAATCCTAGAAAAGCAAATACTGTAACAACCTCGAGTATTCTATCCTAGTATACCTAGTAATATTATAAATGTGAAAGATTGTGAAGACGTATGGATGTTTAGAGGTTTGTTACTAAAAACCGCTGTAAGAATAGAATGGCTTGAGGTAAAGTTTGGAATACAAACAGACCATATCCTGGTTTGAAACATAGGATACTTTATATCCCGGTAAAGAGTTCCCGTGGGGAAATAACGGGAATATCACAGACCAAACCGCGGATGAATGCTAGTTATAGTGTACGTGACGCGACACACATTACTCAGTTAAAATTATTAACTAGTAACAGCGTTTTCCTGCCATCCTTATCAATTCGTAGTATATAATGTATAAATTATTACGTATATATCCCGTCTATGTAATCAAGTTAATAATAACTTCACCTAACATACCAACAAGTTATCCATGTTCTAGGAATATGTTAATCGATACTGTTAGCTTAGTAGTGTACATAGTTTATTGCGAACACGTGTTACGTATTTTCTTGATTGTATTTCCCATGTAGTCGGTAAGTATCAATATCAGAGAGTTCTTACATCTTACGAACCCGAGAATATCATCATCATCATCATTTAACCTTAAAACATCCACAACTTTTTTTTTAACTCATGACTAACTCGCAACCCTATTGGGCATAGCGATTATCTGACCGGGTGGTCGGCCGTGGCGTTCCCTGGGGTCGAACCAGGTCGCTAGCCGGACCACCCCGAGTGGATCGGACTGGGTGGGTGCCGGAGGCGCCTGGGGTCGAACCACCCACTACTAAAATAGGTTTCCCCAAAGCCTTCCACCACGAACGGTCGCATGCCTCCTGCCTCCATCGACTTCTGGCGACCCTAACCAGGTTGTCGGACCATCTTCTTACCTGAGGTGTTCCCAGCGCGCTATGACATGGGGTACTTCAAGAAACGAGTAAACAGGGCTCTCAAAGATCGGCAACGTATAAGGTAACACCCCTGGTGTTGCAGATATCCATGGGCGACGTTGACTGCTTTCCATCAGGCAGCTCGTCTGCTCGTTTGCCACTGATAACATAAAAAAAAACTTTAAATCTTGTGGGGGTCCGACCTACGATGCGTCTTCCGGTTCGTCTCCACTCGAGAACGTTGCCCTATCATTCATCGGTTCTTCGAGCTATATACCCAGTCCATTGCCACTTTAGCTTGCTAACTCTGGCAGCTATACCGGTTACCTTAATTAAGGTTAGCGGTTAGCTCATAATAATTAAACGGTTTAGTGGCTAATGTATTTGATTTTATTACGTGTAATAGAACACAAGAGTAAACAATATGGTTTCTGATTGAATTTTAGCGTTTTGGAGGGACGTTTTACAATTTATTAATGAAAAAAAAAAACAAAAAAATCAAATACATGTCAACCAAATACCTTAAAAAAATAGCTGCACTTAGCCTCGCTTACAGATAACTGAAGCATCACTAGTAAGCCGGTCGCTTTTTGCTTACGAGTGACACGCACACATCAATCAGCGTATTAGCCTACTACGAGCAGCACGCACACATCAACCAGCGCTAAGCGACCGACTTACAAGAGGTGCTTCAGTTATTTGTTAGCGAGCCCGCGGGAAATAGTACTACGCACAGAAGCCTCTCTTCCTAACCAATCTGCCGTTCGCGTCGGACGGCCGGACGGATCTGACCCGCATCCAACCGTCTCTCTCTTTTGCATAACGTGTACAAAACGCGTACTCTTTATTTCCACCTTAGGGTGGGTGCTTGATGTCGACCGACTGTTTTAGCTGGCCGTCTATGTTTATTATAAACATATTTTATACAGGGTGTAAAAAAATATATGGGGCCTGGAGGGGAACTACCCTCATTTTACTGAAAGGAAACATTCCTTTATTTTTAAAAAGAAACATAACTGCATTAAAAGATTTTCTAAAATTCGCTTGTCTCACCCGTGAATCGCACCAGCTATAAATTCAAATATAAGCACTCACTAATTTATTCTACTAGAATCGATAGGACTATTGGTCAGGGTAAAATCTCTCTAATAAACATTTGGTCTTACAAGTAAAACAGATCGTGTAATCGATCGTTAACTTTATTTTACCATCAATGCCAATAATTAAAATATATCTATGAATGCGGTTTTGTTTCTTTATAAAAATAAAGGAATGTTTCCTTTCAGTAAAATGAGCTAACTAAAGGATTTAAAGTAGTTCCCCTCCAGGGCCCATAGATTTTTTCCACCCTGTAAATGTGACTTCCATGTAATCCAAAGTTGCCAGAGTTTTTGATGATTGTAACTCCTTACTGCAGCCAAATGTGTAAGTTACAACAGTATAATAGGTTGCATTCGGCGTGAGTCGCCTAGCTGGCTATAGTTGCAGTATGTATGTATATAGTTGTAATGTTTAGTTGTCCATTGTAATTGAATCGCGAGGCGGCGTGTCCCTAGAGACAACGCAGATTAATGCTATTTCCTAATGAATCTAGACTGCTTTGACAATGTTATTAGTACTTAAATGCAGCTATGCTAGATTACGTAACGTTTTCCACGTGAACTGCCGTTTTCTTATACAATTTTCATCTCCCGTGTGCTATTTGTGAGTTGAACTTCGAAAAGTCCTTTTTTAGTGTTAACTGATGTTCTAAAATTTTCTTCAAATTTGAAGTATAATTTATAATATTTTGTTTTAGTGAATAAAGAACACTTCATATATAAGTATGACGTGTAAAAATAGACCGCCGATTTTTGATCTTTTTCTGTTCATTATGTCATTTTAATTGTTGTTTTATTCTTTAGTTTGTATGTGCAACATAAATGACTTGTATAGTGTTACACAAGATGGTCTGACAGCCTGGTTGAGGTCGACGGAGTCAAAAATCGTGGCAGTGGCTCGCTGTCAAAGTCTTTAGGGATATATTTTCAGCGGAAGACATCCTACAGTTTTTAAATAATAATGGTAATACAGTGCGGCTACAATAACTTTGCAGAGTGGGACATGTCCCACTCTGCAAAGTTATCGTAGTCGCACTTGTCGCGTTGCCATGGCAACACCTCCATTTAAACGTCACGTTTTCATAGAAATTTGACTTTTAAACGGAGGTATTGCCATGTTGCCATCGTAGTCGCACTCATTGTAATAGGCTACTTGATGCCAGTTCAAATCAGCTTCTTATTATGAAGTGTCAAAACGCTAAGAAAGTATGCAGTTTAGTATGAAAGACTTGTGATCATGCTCAATATGGTGTCTTATTTTTAGGTTTTCTCATTTTAAAATCGCTTGTGGCACGAAAATTAGTGTAGGTAATTAATTTTATCCGAGCAATTTCCTACACATAATTTGATGGTTAGCGTTATTTTGTTTATTTTGATAGTCGTCTTATACCCTATTCTTCTTATGCGACGCCATGTGTCTCTATATTTGGCGGAGTAAGAGTTAATATGCTGGAATTGATGTGATATTACAATTGCAGTACGCAATTATCTGAATCGTATTTTTACAGCAACAGCGCGGTACCGTCCACTTATGAGGTAAATTCGCAATTATCCGAAGTCCATTACTCTGCCGCCATTATTGGCGTCTCACGGGGCAACTGTCCGCTCGCTGCCGAGATCGCTAAGGGCTGGATGTGGTATTCTTATACAGCTACAATAAGTACTATATTAGTACATTATAGGTACTTACCTAGGGTGGCAAAACAAAGGTATTTGACGACCGAGCCGAAGGCAGAAGCGATAAATATGCGATCTGAGGCTTTCTTTATTACCGCCCGTGGTAAGTACGAATACATTGTGTATCTAGGGAGGTAAGGAAGGAATTACAAACTCATCTTATTAAAGCCCTCGGCTTCGTCTCGGGCTTCTAACAAACACTCGTTTGTAATTCCTTTACCACCCGCGGCACACTGTGTCAAACTCTTCACGAAATCTCAAATTGACATAAATTTGATTTCCACTATATTTTAGAAATGAAATGCATGATAATCGTATGTATCTAAGGCTTAAAAATAAATTGAGTCAAATGTGTATAGGAAACCAAGCAATAGTTTTTTTTTATTATCTGAATGTAAGTATCTGTTGTATGTAAAAGGACACGTCATGATTTTGACCAATTTTACTCCTGAAGGTATAGCAAGACACATAAGAATGATTTTATGATACTTTAACTCTGTAAAATAGAAAATAAAATTATCACTGTTCTTTATAATTATGTAGAAAATACGTATTGTTGTCATCATTACTACTGATTATACTCAACAAGCTGTCCCGGCGAACTTCGTTGCGCGTCAGAATTTTTAATAGTTACCTATTCTGTTATTCGGGGCAGAGACAAACCCAAAAAATCTAAAATCATAAAAATTGGTTTACCCGTTCTCGAGCTATAAATGGTTTAACTTACAGGACTTTTTTTATGTATATAGATTATGATGTTGTAATAGCCTCGTTTTTTAAATAAAAAATCTTTAACACGTTTCCTGTCCCGGTGCCCGCAATGTGGGGTCGTGAAGGTTTTTTCAGGAGTCCGTGCTTCCACTATGGGGTCACTTCCCCATACTGTTTGCACAGTTGGGACTTATGACATGGTCCGATACTTGTTTGGGGACCTGTTAAATCTCCCGTCTAAGCCAACAGCCAATACGATAGTATTTTTGGAAGAAATTGCACTGATTGATACACCTTTGCATCGTTGTTTCTCGCATGCGAGGCGTCGTAAATATCCGCCGCGGGCAGAAAAAGTACGTTCCGGCCCTCGGGAGCGTCGTGAGGCCACGATTTGCGGCGATCGGCCGAGGCCCCTAGTTGCTGTAATGTAGCCATTGCTATTGTCGGTCTACGCTAAGTTCGCAGAGGTCGAAAAAAGGTTTTATTAAAAAATATATTTGGCAACAGCAAGATTATTTAATTTTGGTACTTGGTAATAATTTTTCCCTCTATTACAAAATGTGTTAACATTCCTACTGAAATAAATATCTGGGTCAGTCTTGCACACATCCATCTAGTTCCAACCAAACTAAGCGATTGGTCCCAGGGTCTTGGATAATTTCTATGTATTTAATTATTATATTTTAATATGAACATGTATACAAGCATTGCTTAGTTTGGTTGGGCCTAGAGCAAGTCTGTCCTGAATATTTATTTCAGCAGGTATGTAGACAGATTATATACTTATTAAACGGAAATATACTTGCCAAGTATCAAGACTAATTAATCTTCTTTCTTGTGATGTTGCCATATGCATTTTTTAATAAAACGTGTTACGCCACACCTGGCCTTAAAGTGGCTTTTCCCGCACGCTACGCGTTCGGAAAAAGTGGCTTTTTGGCCAAGTGTAGACATAAAATGATGTACACAACACGGGTGGTAATAAAGCAAGCCCTCGATCGCATATTTACGCCCCCCGCCTGCGGCTCGGGCCGCAAACATGTACGATCTCAGGCTTTCTTTAAATTACCACCCTAGTTGTGTAATATACTATTTTTGACCTCTGCAAACTTTGCGTAGTCGCACTCTAGCGCAATGCGTTTCTGATTGAAGGGCATACTATCATCGCTTCAGCCCCCTGACCTCGGTATACGGTAGTTTTTCTTAGTACAAAAGGTACATCGGGAGCGTGCATGTGTGCGCGCCGTGTACGGACGCACTACAGGCAAGGATTTGAGCATTTGTTGTCATAGAGCAGCAATAAAAATACACATTTTGTGAAATTTTCAAGTCTCTAGCTATTACGGCTCAAAAGATAAAGACCTGTGACAGACTGACAGGCGAACAGAAAGCGGAGGCTTGGTAATAGGGTTCCGTTGGCACCCTTTGGGTACGGAACCCTAAAAACGACTCATTGTGCTACAGCAAAGGTTCTTAAACTTTTTTGGTCACGGACCTTCTACATTATTTCGAAAACCTTACGGACACTTTCCGAATAAAATCAGAGAAAAAAAAATCAAGGGCACATAAAAGTTTGTGTGTATGCATAGCCACGGACCCCTAAGGGGTCCATGGACCACAGTTTAAGAAACCCTGTGCTACAGGTACAGGAATTGTATGCCTCAGAGCTCTGGCGACTATTTAACGTCAACAGCGAGAACTTTTAGGTACATTATCAAAAACCACTGACCAATTGCAACTCCCAATCATGACAGAATAGGGGTTATTTCTCCATCAGTGGGGCTATTCTTCAGAAACATGTCTGCGGTCACCTCATTCATCTGGCCCTTTTTCATACTAAATGTATGGAGACAGATGAATGAGTCGCAGACATATTTCTGAAGAATAGCCCAGTGAGACACAACGGGCCTATAAAAGTTATACTAAGTTAAGTAAACTAGCTTCTGTTGCCACTACTAAATCAGCCAGTTAAATGTGGTGGCAATCACCACTATATAACCATTACGGGGTCCGAAGAGAAGGCTTTACCGGGACAGCTATTTGTTACCTAGTATATATGTATATGTACCGTGTAACGCAGTATTATTAGTTTAGCTCCAATTACAATTAAGATCAAGGCGAGTAACAATAGCTGCATTCTAGGTACACACAGCTACCATAGTAAATATATTAGCTATACAACAGTATCGTAACTAATTTTGTTCTTCAGGAGTAGAGTACTTCGAAGGTGACTCGAAAGAAACTTTAGAAACATGTGATTTTTAATAAAGTTTTTGTGTAACACAGCATACTAAGTATGTGCATACATCCAGAATTATTATTTTGTGTTACAAGTTGTGTGGAGTGACATTGAAATGTAAAAAATATGCTTTTACATTTTGGGCCCATATGAATTAATAGAATTGTACTAACGGTCATTGCGTAGTTGCGTACAGTGACAGATTTCAAATAGTCATTCAACAGATAAATTGTGCAACATAGGCACATAGCGATAATTTTTGAAGGGATAGGTAAGTGACGGTCCCCCAAAGCAGCGCAAGATTACGTGGGCATTTCTCCAGAAATGTCTGCGGTCACCTCATTCATCTGGCCCTTTTTCATACTAAATGTATGGAGACAGATGAATGAGTCGCAGACATATTTCTGGAGAAATGCCCACTTGTGTGCGTACGTGGTTTCGGGTGTTTGTATAAATTTGTTATACTGTTAGTTATGTATATACTATGCAAGTATGCAGTTACAAAGGACAAAGCATAAAGGATGTATGATAACAACTCAAACAGATCGCTTATGGCATTTCACATGAGAACAGCAACTCGGTGATAATTGAAAATCATACAAGCGTATGCCTGTAACATAAATATATAAATATAATCTGGGACTCTTTCAAAAAAGAAAGAATAGGCTGTTACTGAACCAGCGAGCTACATCTTCGACTTCGTAGTCACACCATCAGGTATTACTGAAATCAATCGCTTCTCAGTTATTTATAGAGTTCGGTACATAAATAAGCACGTAATAATATACTGAAATAAGCAAAATTGGTTAAATTTTTTTTGATGTCCCAGGGAAACAAAAACATAGGCAAAACACCGTTAAAATTCTAATCGAATACACAGAACTAATAATAGTACTACGTGCAGAAGTTTCTCTTTCTAACAAAATTGAACGGAACGCACCGCATCCGACCATCTCTCTCTATCCCATAACGCGTGCTCTTTCTGGTCGCTGACTAAGACCACGGTATACGGTAGTTCTTCTTCATACAAAAAGTACATCGGGAGCGCGCATGTGTGCGCGCCGTGTACGGACGCACCACAGGCAAGCATTTGGACCTGCGCGGGCCTGCCACAGTATGGCGTTCACTCACACAGACGCGCGTCGTGCGTCTCTGTAAATACGTGTCGCGCGCTCCTAAACGGCCGAAGTCGTACTACTTGGTTGTCTTTGTACTTCCCAAGTAGCACACAAGCTGTATAAAAGCTTATACAGCTATTATACCTCCAGTTTGGGCGCTATAAGAGCTGTATAAGCTTTTATACAGCTTGTGTGCTACTTGGGTTTGCTAAGACCCTCTGGAGTGGCAAAATTTGGTACTAGTAGTCGCGCGGCGGAATCGCGGAGTGAGCTACTCCTGTAGAATATGAAACGAGGTGTAACTAAACGCAACACCTGTGAACATGACTTCTCCAAAACTACATATTCACAAAGGACAAAGACCGCTACAAAATGTTTCTATTTTTGGTGCGTGTATTTACAATCATTACTGGTATAATTTAGTCTACATTTTTCTGCCTATAGCCTTTGGCGACCACGTCCTAGAAGCATCTCAAGCATATGCCGTTTGGCATATACTGGTAAACACGGTAAACGCATTGTTCGCTGGACCTCGGCAGCTAATTGGCATAATTGTCCTGATTCAACTCATTAATGGCAATTTCAGTAGGTCTATTCACAACTTCACTGCAAAGCTCGTCGTTAATAATATATTGACTCGTGAACTGGAAATAACCTGTCTAGAAAAAAAACATACATCAAATACTAAACCTACGATACTAGCAAATTCACGAGATGCGATGAATATATTGAATTTGCTATACATTTGAAGAGTTTCCTCAACTTCTCATGGATCCTATAATCAAAGCTGAATTTATAAACCAAATTTTCATTCCAATTGTTCTTTAAAAAATACTGAGATTGTTATTCATAATATTTGAGGAGTTCCGTCAATTTTGCATGAATCCCTTCATCAAAACTGAATTTTGAAAAAAAAAAACGGAACCGATATGAAAGTAAAACCCTTTCAATTGCCAGTTTAGCGGAAATGTATTAACTTACTTATGTATATTTTTTTGAGATGAAAAGAAAAAAATCTCTAACCAGTTTATATACTTGATTAATAATAGTTTTAATCAGAGGTCACGCTGTTGAGGTATAAATAATTAAAAATTAAAATATAAATATTGTGTGGACACACTACACAAATCGACCTAGTCCCAAACTAATCAATGCTTGTACTATGGGTATTAGATGACGATATACATACTTACATTGATAAATATACACCCCAAAAACATTCTAAGGAACAAATACTCGTGATCATCACACAATTATTTGCCCTTACCAGGATTTGAACCCGGGACCTCTAGCTTCGTGGGCGGTGTCACTCCCACTAGGCTACACGTGTCGCTGTTGAGGTCCATCAAACATGAAGCGATTTGTGGACCGACATCGACATATTTTGTCCCCTGATGAACTATTATTACTAGTTCAAATTCTACTAGGTACTAGCTTGAGGCTGAATTTATGAATTACCCTACAGAACCCCGCAGCTATCGTGTACTGTACCATGTACTTAGCGTACTTCGCCGACGGTTTGTTTAGTATTCAATTGCTTCGTCCCAATTTTACTGTATTTTATTGCAGTTTATGTACTGGAATGTTTTTTACTTGTTGCCTTTTACTGGTACCGTTTGTGTACTGGAATATTTTTTACATCTTTTGAAGTAAATGTGGTAAAATGGTCTTCTTATGGTTCGGTTTAATGTATGACAAGAGAACCAATTAACTAATTATAGGGTCAGGGGAAATTACTTGTGATCTGCGATTTTTTTCATCTATACATATAAAACTGTACAAGTAATAATAAGACCCTGAGAGACAACACACAGCTTAACATGGTCCCTGCCCCGGTGCCCCCAATGTGGAGACATGAAGGTTTTTCTCAGGAGTAGGTACTTCCACTATGGGGTCACTTCCCCATACTGATTGCACAGTTGGGACTTGTGCCATTGTCCGATAGTTTTGTACACAGTGAACGTGTTAAACCACTGCAGATAGCGGGATGAAATTTAACCCACAGGTGCACAGTAAACCCATGTGGGTTAAAGTTCATCCCGCACCCTGCACAGTATCAAAAACGATACCACTGAAATGACTTGTGTAAATCAACTTAACGTCAATTTCAGACTTTGTCGAACTCGTCACGAAATCTCAAATTGTCATGGTTTTGACTTGAGACATTTCAGAAATAAAATGCACAATACGATATGCATCTAAGGGTTAAAAATAATTTTGATTAGGGGACGTAGATATGAAGTAAGAGAGGAATTTTTGAAATTCAACCCTAAGGGGTTGAAACGTGGAATTGAAGTTTGCATTTACTATAGGTACAAAGACGTGTTACGATATACAGGGTGTCCCTAAAACCAACTTTTATACGATCAGGGCTGATAGACCAGCTCATAAGAACCTAGATTAAGCAAATTTGACCTCAGTAAAAATCTCTTAGTTTTCGAGATATTGACGTTTTTGTAAAACTCGTGCTAAGTGATACCCTGACTCGGTGTTTTGAGTGTCATTGCTAAAATATCAAGTATTTTACAAATCTGTTTTTTGCTATGTGTGGCCAAATAACTATGCTATTGAACGTATTTTCTATTTTTGCTAATTTATTCATGCTGTGGACACAGTACAATAACAAAAAAAAATATTCGATTTTTTTCAAATTTCACCTCTGACTTCGAACTAGCGTGGTGAAAAAAACATGTACCAACATAACCAGGCACTCAACGTAAAAAAATTGCGCATTTATTGTAGTTTCTAAAATAGTATAAAATTTACTAAACACTGTAATAATTTTTGAAATAATGATATTTTGTTACAAAATTAACTGTCTGCCGCCTTCATCTCATACGATCCGGTTGAACTAAGTTTGCACCTGGCGTGCTTGACATCACATACAAATTAGGTGCAAACTTCACGTAATCGTCAATATCTCGAAAACTAAGAAATTTTTATGAGGTCGATTTTACTCAGTCTCGTTTTTTATGAGCTGGTTTATCAGCCCTGTTCGCCATTTTGTAAAAGTCGCGAATTTTGATATCCTGGATCAGTCTTTCGAATGTCATGACTTCAAATTTCAGTATTTTCTTAATCTGCTTTTTGTTAAACATTACTTAATAATTATGCTATCATACCTTTTCTGTTCGAAATTCAAATTCTGGAACGAAATTTAACCAATGGAATAATTAATTATAATTCAAAAGGAGGTTATACTACAAAGTATAACCTCCTTTTGAATTAAAATGCTATTATCTTAAAAACTACGGTGTCTAGTGTGTAAAATTTTACTATTTTAAACTACATTTTTTTTTATTTTAGCATGGTAAATTTGTTTTACGTATTACGCGATTCAAATCCAAGGTCATATTTTGAATCACGTAAAATCTAATTTATTTTGATAAGGTATGATAGCATAATTATTAAGTAATGTTTAAAACAAAAAGCAGATTAAGAAAATACTGAAATTTGAAGTCAATATGACTTTCGAAAGACTGATCCAGGCTATCAAAATTCGCGACTTTTACAAAATGGCGAACAGGGCTGATAAACCAGCTCATAAAAAACGAGAATGAGTAAAATTGACCTCATAAAAATTTCTTAGTTTTCGAGATATTGACGATTACGTGAAGTTTGCACCTAATTTGTATGTGATGTCAAGCACGCCAGGTGCAAACTTAGTTCAACCGGATCGTATGAGATGAAGGCGGCAGACAGTTAATTTTGTAACAAAATATCATTATTTCAAAAATTATTACAGTGTTTAGTAAATTTTATACCATTTTAGAAACTACAATAAATGCGCAATTTTTTTACGTTGAGTGCCTGGTTATGTTGGTACATGTTTTTTTCACCACGCTAGTTCGAAGTCAGAGGTGAAATTTGAAAAAAATCGAATAATTTTTTTTTGTTATTGTACTGTGTCCACAGCATGAATAAATTAGCAAAAATAGAAAATACGTTCAATAGCATAGTTATTTGGCCACACATAGCAAAAAACAGATTTGTAAAATACTTGATATTTTAGCAATGACACTCAAAACACCGAGTCAGGGTATCACTTAGCACGAGTTTTACAAAAACGTCAATATCTCGAAAACTAAGAGATTTTTACTGAGGTCAAATTTGCTTAATCTAGGTTCTTATGAGCTGGTCTATCAGCCCTGATCGTATAAAAGTTGGTTTTAGGGACACCCTGTATATGGCGCTTTGGATGATAGCATTCAAAGCGCAGGCAGGGCTCGGAAACCGGTATTTGCTCCATACAAAAATACCGGTATTCTTTCCGTTCTTATCGTTCTTTGGTTTATTATTTCGTTTTTTAACCAGACAATCTAATAATACGAAATCATGACTTAAATACATTACTGAGCTCTACATACAGGGTGTCCCTAAAACCAACTTTTATACGATCAGGGCTGATAGATCAGCTCATAAGAACCTAGATTAAGCAAATTTGACCTCAGTAAAAATCTCTTAGTTTTCGAGATATTGACGTTTTTGTAAAACTCGTGCTAAGTGATACCCTGACTCGGTGTTTTGAGTGTCATTGCTAAAATATCAAGTATTTTACAAATCTGTATTTTGCTATGTGTGGCCAAATAACTATGCTATTGAACGTATTTTCTATTTTTGCTAATTTATTCATGCTGTGGACACAGTACAATAACAAAAAAAAATTATTCGATTTTTTTCAAATTTCACCTCTGACTTCGAACTAGCGTGGTGAAAAAAAAATGTACCAACATAACCAGGCACTCAACGTAAAAAAATTGCGCATTTATTGTAGTTTCTAAAATGGTATAAAATTTACTAAACACTGTAATAATTTTTGAAATAATGATATTTTGTTACAAAATTAACTGTCTGCCGCCTTCATCTCATACGATCCGGTTGAACTAAGTTTGCACCTGGCGTGCTTGACATCACATACAAATTAGGTGCAAACTTCACGTAATCGTCAATATCTCGAAAACTAAGAAATTTTTATGAGGTCAATTTTACTCAGTCTCGTTTTTTATGAGCTGGTTTATCAGCCCTGTTCGCCATTTTGTAAAAGTCGCGAATTTTGATAGCCTGGATCAGTCTTTCGAAAGACTTCAATGACTTCAAATTTCAGTATTTTCTTAATCTGCTTTTTGTTTTAAACATTACTTAATAATTATGCTATCATACCTTATCAAAATAAATTAGATTTTACGTGATTCAAAATATGACCTCGGATTTGAATCGCGTAATACTTAAACCAAATTTACCATGCTAAAATAAAAAAAAAATAATGTAGTTTAAATAGTAAGATTTTACACACTAGACACCATAGTTTTTAAGATAATAGCATTTTAATTCAAAATGAGGTTATACTACAATATTCCATTGGTTAAATTTCGTACCAGAATTTGAATTTCGAACAGAAAAGGTATGATAGCATAATTATTAAGTAATGTTTAACAAAAAGCAGATTAAGAAAATACTGAAATTTGAAGTCATGACATTCGAAAGACTGATCCAGGCTATCAAAATTCGCGACTTTTACAAAATGACGAACAGGGCTGATAAACCAGCTCATAAAAAACGAGACTGAGTAAAATCGACCCATAAAAATTTCTTAGTTTTCGAGATATTGACGATTACGTGAAGTTTGCACCTAATTTGTATGTGATGTCAAGCACGCCAGGTGCAAACTTAGTTCAACCGGATCGTATGAGATGAAGGCGGCAGACAGTTAATTTTGTAACAAAATATCATTATTTCAAAAATTATTACAGTGTTTAGTAAATTTTATACCATTTTA
Source organism: Eudemis profundana (assembly GCA_947034925.1). Taxonomy (NCBI): domain Eukaryota; kingdom Metazoa; phylum Arthropoda; class Insecta; order Lepidoptera; family Tortricidae; genus Eudemis; species Eudemis profundana. The sequence goes on along the minus strand of OX344800.1, from coordinate 1,550,036 downwards.
GAAACTACAATAAATGCGCAATTTTTTTACGTTGAGTGCCTGGTTATGTTGGTACATTTTTTTTTCACCACGCTAGTTCGAAGTCAGAGGTGAAATTTGAAAAAAATCGAATAATTTTTTTTTGTTATTGTACTGTGTCCACAGCATGAATAAATTAGCAAAAATAGAAAATACGTTCAATAGCATAGTTATTTGGCCACACATAGCAAAATACAGATTTGTAAAATACTTGATATTTTAGCAATGACACTCAAAACACCGAGTCAGGGTATCACTTAGCACGAGTTTTACAAAAACGTCAATATCTCGAAAACTAAGAGATTTTTACTGAGGTCAAATTTGCTTAATCTAGGTTCTTATGAGCTGGTCTATCAGCCCTGATCGTATAAAAGTTGGTTTTAGGGACACCCTGTATAATGATATATAACATTCTGTATTTTTTGACTATTCCTGTTTTAACTTATTCCTTGTGCCCAATTTATTTTGACATTTAATGTGTATTTTGACCTTGTTAATTGATTTTTTTATTTTGTTTTAGTATTATTATTTTTTATTTTTATTTTCATTGTATAATTTGATTTTGTAAATTGTTTATTCCATTTAACTATCCCTGTTTTGACATATTCTTTGTGCTTAATTTATTTTGACATTTAATGTGTATCTTGACCTTGCTAATTGATGTTGTATTTTGTTTTTATTATTTATTTTTATTTTTTCATTGTATAATTTGATTTATTCCATTTAATTGACGATCTCGCTTTAAATTCTTATAACTTGACATGCAATGCAACTTATAATGTAATTTTAAAACGAGAAACAAATAATCTAATCTAATCTAATTATAAAAAGCATTAAATAATTCAAAATATTGGGCTACTTCGGGGTTTTGTTTTTGTCGTCTAGCCTATTATAACGAGCTAGCATTAACTGACTAACATGTTATCATATCGCGGATTAGCAAAGCAATATTTTTGTTTTAGTAAAAAAATGTGCCAAAGCGTTAGTATTAGAAAGACAAAGCTGTGCGGTAAAAGAAAACTAAACTTGAGGTAGACATGCAGATAAAGTGTTTGTCTAATATTGAAATAATAGAAATATCCACAACGCCACGTATTACTATGTCATTTTATATAATTGCACTGCCTTTAAACCTCGCAAACATGCACAGGAATTAAAACTAAATCAACCTGCGTTGCATGTGAATACCGAGGGTTTAAGTTAGCCTGAGAATAGCTAAGTGATTGTTAAGTACTTACTGAAAGGGCGGAGGTCGCTGGGGCATGCAAGCCTTGGATTGACCTTGAGGAGTTATTAGTTATAATAAAATACATAAGCGTGACCGGTTCACGTTAAGAACTATTACCTAAAAATAGATATTTGCTGAGAGACATTGTACTGATAACGTTTTTAGGACGTACCTCAAAAGAAAAGAACGGAACCCTTACAGGATCACAGCTTTATCTCGGGAACGCGTGGAGGTATCGAGTTGAAAATAAAACCATATACTCAAGTCTAAGGTCCCTCTAAGCTGTTAAAAAATCAAACTTCTAAGTTAACGTAAAAAAAAGATTTGGCCGTTTATGCCGCAAAAAACGTAGATTTCGACTCTCTCAAGGAAACTAAAATTTAAAGGTTTATTAATTAAAACAGTGCTTTAATTTGCAGTATGTCTTATTAAATTACTTAATTTTTTAATCGTCAATCAAATTTAATCGTCCTAATTTTAATCAGATTGATGAGCTCGTGATTAAATTCACAATCAAATGGTTTGATTGAGATTAAATTTCCCGATTTTATTTATTCATTTGAACTTTATTGCACAAAAGAAAACATATCGTACAAAAAGCAAACTGAATGCTACAGTGCATTCTTTACCTACTCTTATTTTTAAGACAATCAACTCTGCTATAAGCCCGACTTGATACACCAGCGCGCCGCACTTTCTCAATATTTTTAGGCACAACTTTTGTGTCACTTTTGTGGTCACTTATGCGCATCATACAAGTCATACAACGCTAATTCTTGTGTGTATCCTAATACTACGACAGGACAGGTTTTGCTTCACAACTCTTACTTGTTAAACATTTACTATCATACCGCAATTTCTTATATGTATAACTTTTAAGTACAAAAAGCTCACTACTAACATCGGAATATTCGGAATACCTAGCGGACATAACAATTATTTAAATTTAATTTTGAATTTTAATTTAATGTAATAACTTAATCTTTAGTTGAAATTTTTAACTTAATTTTTACGTGTATTAGTATCCATCTGCATCTTGACTCAAACTATTTGGATGTCCTGTGGCGAAACATAGTGTTTACATAATTATAACAATTTCAATGTAACACCTAAAACCCTATGTCCACAAATAAATAATTTGACTTATACTTTAATTTCCGTTTCGGTCTACCTCTCCTTCTGTTTCAATTTTTTTAAATCTTTAATGACTTCAATGGATTTAAATCCAGTGGATTACACATTATGGTCAATCTTATAGTGCGTGTTGCCTATCGGACATGCCTTTGCTTTGACGTAATAACTTATTTACAAACGTATATAGATAGCCAAATTTGCTCGCTCATTTTCAAAATGCCTGGTTCAATATTGAGTATCATCGTGTCAGAATTTACCTTAGCAGTTGTCATGACAACTATTTAGCTCTGCAATGCAAAATCACAGTCTCCAATATGTCCACAATACTGTACACATCGAACCATATTTTTGCAATATCCTATCGAAAAATCCATGTCACACAAAATTGAAGTCTACATCTAAAGTTTTATGGTCGGTTTTTGAATAACTTGACTTTCGGGTTATGAACATTTCTCAATATCCCGTAAATTCGTCGGCTAGGGTGACAACGCTCGCTATCAATAAATCAGAGCGTCCGCTGTTTATTTTCAATTACCGGGTGTACCCGCGTCGTGCATAATTCGGGACAGATGTTCGCAATGGCCGGATTAGTGCGTGTTCATTAAAAAATTGAGCTGGTTAAAATATTGAGTGGTTTTAAGTGCGTCTGGACTTTCATTGCGTTATATTATGTAAAGATTTTGTATAGTATAGATAGAATAGTATAGTATAGAATTACTTATTGAGATTACGCACGCTCATTCTGTTGATTCTCGAAATCTGTTTTGAGGGAATTTGAGCTATTTAGGCAGTAGTAAAATTTCAACTTATCCTATTTGCTAAGGGGTCTATATTAATTGGAGTTTCATTTGGGTAATTATCTTCTTTGATGACACATAATGTATTATAATATGCGACTTAATTTACAACAATCAATATAACTACAAATATGCACTCGCATTTTGAGACAAAAAGCGCAACCGGACCTCTCAGGAATCCGGGCCGTCCCAGTGCTGGCCTGGAAGCGTCCGCATAATGCGGCTACTGAATTAACATTACCATTCAGAGCGCAATTATAGAGGCCATAATCGGAAAGCCCTTCAATGGTGCGGTAAGTATACGTCTTGGAGCTGGGACATACAGTTCAGATGATTGGAAAACTTTTTGGAACGCTTTTCTTGGCATTATTTCCCCTAAGATGAGACAAGACCGTATTTACAAAACAAAAAAGAATTAACAAGTTGTTCGCCCTGAAAATCGCGGATTTGTCGTTTCTTCCTTCCAAAATTTAATTTATAATGATACAATACAGTTCTAATATATAGAAAATCTTTAACCAGAAACTATGTTGAACTTTCAGAGTTATTGGTCTAAACACCGTTGTACTTTTGAAGACGATTTAAAGATATTCAAATCATTGACGATTGAATACATACGCCAATATCTAATATATCTTACTTACTGATTTAATAATCCAGGCTTATTTCCTCCGCTCGACTAAAAATTCTAACCACATGGTAATAAAATGCTTATGTATCATTCGATATCCGTTCATTTGTTTCATCATCATCACCATTATCAGGCTAGATTAAGTTTCTTTACTGGGCACAGTGGCCCCGTGCCTTTATATTTCACTTGGTACTACAATTTACGACTTTTAGAAGTTTTTTATTTGTTAAAAAACGATATGTTCTTCATATTTTATTAGAAGAGAAAAAATTATAAATATGTATATGTCTCGGGCAGGATTCGAACCTGCATCTCCTACGGCTATATTTAGAATTCGTTGGAAGTCGTTAATGCTACAATAAATAATGATTAGAGACCGGATTTGAAGTAGCGATCTCAATATTAATATGGATATGACTAGTGCAATTTGTAGAATACATGTCATGTTGGTTATATAAGGTCTTAATTTTTTACTGTGCATTGTGCAGAAGAAATATTAAAGAAGAACTTAAAAAAATAAACTATTTCAAAATTTAACAAACTATGTTTTTATTTATTATCACCATAATTTTTGCCCAATATTTACAAAAGCTTCCAAAAAGGTTTTTACTTTTTTGTTCCGATAAGTTACATTATTTTTGTGTGTAGAAAAAATAATAAATTATACCAGTCATATCCATATTAATATTGAGATCGCTACATCAAATCCGGTCTCTAATAATGATAATGTTCTTCATTGTCAACAACAGTGCGTATCCAACCAGACCTGACCGCTTCTGGGCTTAAAACCAAGTTTAACTCGAACTTACAAATCAACACAACTATTATACCGCTCCGACCCATCGCATCTCATTACGGCCACTTTCTAAGGATAATCGCATTATTTATCGATACTACCATCGATTTTATTTTACGATACGATAAAAATAGCTATAATAACGTTCAAGGGTTTCGGGGCATTAAAATTGTTGGAAATACGATTATTTTAATAAAAACTTTGACGAGGTAATGGTTATTTTGAAATGATACGTTATAACTTCATTTCTGGTGCTTTAAATCGACACCTTTTGAAGTGATATTCATAGTTAAGTTATTTCAGAAATACTTTAGTAGGTGATATACAATTACTCAAAGCAATATGTATGGTGTCAATGATGATTGTCATACCTACAATCATTTTTCGATTATTGGTAGTTTTGAAGTATCACTTGTATCATTTTAATATTCAAGTGCCTATTTGAAAATTACACATATAATAATAGTTGTAATGTTTGAAATAAATGTTTTAAGGTCGTTTATCTCTATTCAAAAGTAAGTGCATATTCGCGCAGAGAATAGAGTTTTACAAAAAACACTAACTCTACGAATAATATCCTTATTGATTGGTATTCTATCTTTGGCAAATTGATCAAATTTTCTGTATTTTAATTACCAATATTTGCTAAATTAAGTATAGTATGCAGAGAGAGAATATTTTGAAAAGAAAATATTAATTTAAAAATATTTGACGGTCATCAAATCTTTTTTTTTAATAAATAAATAAATAAATAATAGGGGACAATCTTACACAAATCGAACTAGCCCCATAGTAAGCTCAATAAGACTTGTGTTAATAATTAGACTATCGGCTGTGATTCACACCATGAGATTGTGCACCAAATTTTGTACGAAAATGCAACCGAACTTTATATTTTTACGTCATAGCTGGCCGTAAAGTGGCAATAACCGCTCGCTATGCGTGCGGAAAATCCCACTTCATGGCCTGAGGGAGACGTAAAATTTTGTACTTACCACGGACGGTAATAAAGAAAGCCTCAGATCGCATATTTATCGCACTTGCCTTCGGCTCGGGCGCCAAATACCTGCGATCTGAGACATTCTTTGTTTTACCGCCCTAGGTAAGTAATGTACCATTGTTGTTTTTTTTTACTTTCGAGCACTAGAACAATGTTTGGGGTACAAATTAATTACCTAACTTAGGATTAAGCCAACGAACATAAAATAGATTACTTTCCGCTCCATATTATCTAGGTCTTTGCCGTTTCACTTCAAAAGGGCACATTATATTACCAAACCTTCACTTATGTACTTACCATAGATTAGCATTCTTTATGAACCAGACATTAATACATTTGCATTAAAATAATCGCGGCTTACGACTCTATATTACTAGGATTACGCACCGTATCAAAACGTCGGGGATTTCCAGTAGGCAGATTTATAACTACGCCGTCAACCTCGTCTCTAATATAATTTATTCGTGAACTAGAAATAATAGTTCGTAATTGGACGTAGTTAAGCGAAAAGGATCCAATCCACAAGACAGATTTATATGGAATTGCATACAAAACTGTGTTGTGGATTGGATCCTTTTTGCTTAACTACGTCCAGTTCTTTTTGGACGGTTCTTTTTGGAACCTGACTTGAGCATTGCTAATATGGAATAAGCCATTTTTTCATTGTAAAGTTTTCTGCCAATTGTCTGTTATTTTTACATAGAATCACGAGCTCTTTCCATACTACTAGAAGAAAAAAGTGTCCCAAATTTTCCATAGGTACTTAATGAAACTTTCCTTTTTTTGTAGATGAAAATGGCCTCATTGCAGTAGTCCGTCACAGTCAAATACGAGTGGATCGACATATTTTGGTCAATTATATTAGGGACGAGAGTAACATAAGTTAAATGTCTCTTTTGCGCGACCATAATCACAGAATAATTAATAGTACTACGCACAGAAGTCTTTCTTTCTAACAAAACTGTCGTTCGGTTCCGACCACCGGAAGGAACGCACCGGATCCGACCATATCTCTCTATCGCATAACGCGTGCTCTTTCTGGTCGCTAGCTAAGACCCTTCGTAGGGGCAAAATTTGCTACTAGTAGCCGCACAGCCGTGAGCAACTCCTGTCGTAGTCGAGTAAGTATCCATGTGTTAACCGCGCTCGTAATCTACCTGTACACCAAACATGGAAATCGGTCCAGTACTCGTAGTTTTAGCGTGATGCGCGTAAACAAACAAATAACCTAAAAACTATTTATTTACGTTTTAATACTTATTTTTAACACTTCCCAGTTCGTTTTTTGAAAATAACTGCAATGTACGTCGCGTCGCGTGCTATAAAGAAGTGATGGCGACCTGCTTTGCAGGCCGGCTACTTCAGTTGACGTCAACATTAGCATCAGTTTTGAAAATCTGATAATAATGGTATAATTCATTGTTCAAATATCACAAAATAAAATAGAAAATGTATGTACTCCACCACTAAATTACACTTTTAAACGCGAAAAACGTTACACGCTTCGTTCCCATACAAATTGACGAACTATTTCCTTCTATATGGTATATAGTACAAACACAATCTCACTAAGATTTTATTATATGTTAGATGAGGTCGACGACTAAATTGTAAATCAACCTACTGGAGTCATTCACGATTTACTTCGTGTTGGAGTTGCGTCACTCGCTCAATAAGTAGGTATTATCCCAATTTATTGCCACGGTCCGTCCGCTAAGCGGGGCTTTGCTTTAAGAACTCGGTGGACGTTAACTTGATCTAGTAGTTTTTAGTTTCTGACTTAACTAGATCGCCAAACTTTGTTAAACGGATAGAAATGGGTAAGAGACATGATACATATCTATTATTGCGCTATTAGTAAGTATTCAATGAAAATATCATGTACATACGTTTTATACGTCGCGGAACTTTGAATATTTTTCTGATTTTACTACCAAATAGACATTTGAACTAGTAATTTAAGGCGGTAATTAATTAATTAAAAAATCCTCATTGCCCAAGAGAAGTCGTACAAAAGGCGAACTTTTACATGGCAACCGTGTGGTATTCTGTTCCAGTCAACTTCAGGGCAAAGTTGTCAGCTTATTAGTGTAGATTTATGACCTGCATACGTGTAGGTCATAGGTTCGTCTAATTGCAGTAATGTGTTCTTTATAATGAATCTCTTTAGTTGACAACTTGACAGTAGCCAACCAACGTGACTTAGCTTGTCTCTTAAAGATTTTTTTAAACCTTTTTCCGTTGATATGACTTACAACCGTCACCATCACGACAAAGATAGAATGACAAATCGGGTCGTCACTTGTTTTGTTTGCCTAAATATGTCACCAATGACACGGTATTCCACAACATCCTGTATAAGAATAGGCGTCGACTGTTTATTACGAAAACTAATGTGAAAGGAGATGTATGTATAACTCACGGCGAAGCCGAGATTATGATGCTTTTTATTAATTTTAAAAATGACCCAAAACAATGCGACTTCCGTCAAAAACCAACCTTAACTTCGTAGAACTGGAGTAGATTTTAGATTGTAGTTTTTAAGGATGTAGATCGTTTGGTTTTGCGAGTTGGTTTCTCGCGACGCTGCGACACATTTTTCTCATTTTGAATGCATATTTTATGGAGCACGGACGCATAATGAAAGGAATCCTGCAGCGAACAAACAAATTACAAATATCTGTCATTCCCAATAGAGATGACAATGTGCGGTGACACGGATGATAGACTCCGGCACGCATGGATTACCGACTGTGAATGCCGACCTTCAACTATGATGTGAAAAAATTCAAATGACCAGTTCGTTCATTGTTTTCTGGTATTTCGGTCATTCCGGCATGTCCAAGCTCGCTTTACTAACCTCGTTCGCTTTGTAGTTTAAGTACAATGTAGCTTTGTGCATTAGGTACTCGTATGTTCGGCTTCGCTGTGAGAATCCATTTGTCAAAGGGAGTCTTTGACAATACTAGTTTTTACGTTTTGATGCGGAATAACTAGCGTAGTAAGCTATTTTTTAGCAAGCCCGTCTATTGTACCTGCTGGGAAAATGCCCTGAGATTTCCACAAATCCTTATTTGATGCTTCTTGCGAGTTATTGTTTCGTAGGCTTGAGACAAACACTACCTATCCCTGTCCATTCAATATAAGTATGTATGCAAACATTTTATTGCACAGAGTAAGACATGTTACGGTAGTACCAGTACCAGGCTACCAAAGTGCCACGCCATTTTTTATAGTGCGACAAAGCGAAATCGCGACTAGTCAGCTAGACTGACAAGTCACAAGTTATCTGACTTTTGGACTATTAGACTTTTCGCTAGTCACAGACCTGAGCATTGGCTTTAAACTGAGCTTATCAAATAGTATAATAAACAGCAACTTCAATGCCTTTTCGTTCCATGCAACAAGTTCTGATTCAAGGATTAGGGCGCAGCGAGCATGCCTGCGCTTTCGAACAACGATCCATCGTCATGCAAGTCAAACGGGACAGTCGGCGGCGAAAACTTTCAATATTTGGAAGGAATATTTGGAATATTTGGTTGGTTGAAATTTATTGACTCGAATAGAACAAAGACTTGATTTTAATTAATATGCAAGCCAACCCGATTACTTAGTACCAAGTTTGCCAAAGGAGACTTAATGTAAATTTTCTTTTTTTAGAGTTTCTAAAAGGGGTGTCATAGTCTACACGTGATTTTGAGTAAGGAGGATGATTATGAGAATAAACAAATATTCTAAGTCACCCAGTTAGCCAAATTAAATGTGTGATTATGAAGTGCGTGAGCTTTCAAATGTTCACAAGCTCGTGAAAATGTTTTGGAAGTATGGATGTCCAGTAGAAATGCGACTGCGGACGTTTTCTCTGTCACTCTCCCTCTTCCAAGGTGCGTTTGCTCTCTCATCCACCCACTTCTTATTCTTCGATCACGTATCTTCTTATTTAACGAATGCTCGTTTCCAACTCAATGAATATACAAATTCAATAATCTTTTATTTTGTACAAATATCTTTTAGTTATCTTGGTTTAAGTTAATTTTTAGTTTTTTTACGGCAGAGTTCGAATGTCGACTGTACAATATCACAGTTATAATGCTTTTGGAAGCCAAGCTGCACGCGTGGTAAACCAACATAACCATTAGCATATGATATTTTCAACAAAGACTGAACGATATCCGTCAGTGAAATTCTAACATAACATTACCTTTAACTATATTTACTCCGTGATATAATTAATGTGGGCCAATGAAACCTGATGTTTTATGTCAAATAAGCGTAAATCACTGGAAGATTCTATTAAGAAGCGCCATGTCGTGCATAAGCATCGCTGAAGTCCTCGACCAATGACAAATAAACGTAAATCACTGGAAGATTCTATTAAGAAGCGCCATGTCGTGCATAAGCATCGCTGAAGTCCTCGACCAAGAATCGATGAGACGTCGCTATTGATTCACCAACCTTCGGACAATATCCCGAACTAACGCTAACACGCTTTACCCAAAGCGCTGTCTCCGCGCAAACTGAATTATGTTTAAATTGTTTTCCAGCCATTATCACTTAGCCAGACAAAGCCGTCCCTGATACATGCAAGTGGCATTATACAAGCCACCATATATCCATATCGCGTGGGCTGCGCTCCGGGCCCTATCTATCCGGCGATCACTTTGAACAGCCGAGTGCCTACGATTGCTATCTCTAAACCCCCGTAAATTTTCTATCCACCATTATAATAGAATAACCTCCGAGTAAAAATATACAGGAATAATTTCATCATACTCCCCCTGTTGATTGCGAAATTTCAATCAAGCCCGTAAATGGTGAACGCTCGTATCGACACTCGAAATGACTTTTTTGGGGTTGCAGCGGAGTATGGAGGTTTAAGTCCCGTTGCAATTGGAACGCTATTTAGTGATGCGGTAAAGGATATAATTGATTGAGGAGAGGGAATTGCAGTTGCATACAGTGACGGTGGCGAGAAATGTAGACCGAATGACACAGATTTATTTGTACGATTCAAATGGCAATTCGAGCTCATACGGATTTATTTACTACTATAGTCGACAACGGTACTAATTATGCTGGGATGAAAGGGCTTAGAGCAAAAAGACGTAGCCATCTGGTCTCGGAATTCAGCTATGGTAAGTTCGTTTGATGCTGAACACTCTGAATTCTGGTTAAGTTTACGAGTTTTATGAGTGGATTCACTTTACGAAACGGTTTCGTGTTTGTTGCAAGTTGGAGTGATCTCAGGCGTCTGCTCGAATTACTCGCAGGTATTGTAATAAAACTATTCCACAAAACTTTCCCTTTTCGACGAATTTCCAACAAGTCGTGTTGCAACTTTTTAAATTTACTTTAAGTTGTGAGACGTAGTAAAGTGTACTCATATTTTAATATGCGCATGCACCCCTTTTTTAAGTTATTAAAAAAATAACTTCTCATGTTGTCCCGCTGCGAACATAAGGGATAGAAATAATAACGCAACTTTAATTAGACTTGAAAATAGACCCCCTTCACTTTCAATGAAAATTATCATCTCATCTAGGGGTCAAAGAACACATTACTGTATTTTATCATCGGTCTTTCGGCACGTTACTCTAAAAGCTTACTTTATAGTGATCAAAACTTAGGCGAAAGTCGTTAGAGGTGGAAGTTTGTTATGGAAATACCCACCTTCTACCTTGGCCGTAACATTGATATTAGTGAATTCTCTATCAAAAACATCTTCAAATTTTCGTCAGAAGTAATTGACATTGCATTCTCTTCCCTAAAGTACACTAGTTAAGGTAGAATTTGGCGTGGTATTGAAGCGTCCGTTAGGACCTTAGGAGTGTTGGTTGGAACAAGCACGCGTAAGCACGTGCCGGCCCCCCGCTACGCACTCCTTGTTACTGCGAGAACTGCACAGTCCCTGTAATTACATACAAATTAGACAAGATTTATTGAGGGGTGGAACACCTTGGCAACTATAGAAGGTACTAATAACGGTTGGCCAGGCCCGATATTGCCATTTATTCGAGACCGATTCGCTTACAACAGGGGAACCGCCTATTCAAAACCCAACGATTCATGAATCTTATTTAGCCAGGGATATAAAAAAGTCGTAAGTCAACAAACGGCGTAATTACCATGTCTTGCATTTATAAAGCGACTAAGCGTATAAATTTTCGCTCCGTGAATCTCAACTCCGATTTTAATGGGATCGTAAAAGAATTACGGCTACAACGAGAGTTAACCCTTTCGGAGATATTTGACAGCTTCATTAAGACGCTGGATTCGACAAAAGGTGGACATTTAGCAAATAATAACGGCATTTTTAGTGCGGTCCTTCATATTTACGGGGTGTTTATTGGCCATTGTGTGGCCGCGGGCGGCGCCGGCGCGCGTGCGGGACACTAAAAATGATTCATCTTCCCAGGTACGACTTATCTGACATTCCCTGCGTCCTTTCGGCTTAATGAGAGAGAATAATGGACCATTTTCCCTTTCAATACGACAGAAAAAAGCGGCTGTCCCAACTGTATTGAAAGTCGAAGCAAGTTTATTAACTTCGTCAAGCGGTCTAAATTAGAGCACTTATCTGAAAGATTCTGTTGAAGTAACATTAAGCTAATATGGATTAATACGGTCGGCTCCCTTTACCTGGTCCCAGTCTCCCTAAGGAAATAAAAACTTATCAACGAACTTTGTTCTCGGTTATCTCAGGGCCAAGTAAACACTTTTTATTTTATGGCCACCCGCAGTTTTACGGCCGGCAACTCCAGATAGCTATAGCACGAGTGCTGTAAGTGGAATTGTTGGAATTAACTTTTATCTGCAAGTATGAGAAATTACTGCATAATTATACTGACGGTCTAGGTGCAGTAAAATGCAGCGGACGATGCAGGTCGTCAAAGATAAACATAACGCTAACTTTGTAACGGAATATTAAAATATCACTTTCAAACGACGAAATTGTATTTGGCACTTTATTTTACGCTAGCCTTTTGTAGTTTTTGCAAAAGCTTGGTTTTAGGTAATTGCGTGTTCTACGGAAATCGTTTCGTGTTTTGTAACTTTTCATTGACAAGCCCGCTTAGCCATTTTAATGTGTATGTGCACATATTTAATACTTATTTATATTTTCCGATTTCAAGCAAAATAATGTGACGTTGACAACAAAATTAAGCGACTATAATAATGGAAACAATATTTATAGGAAATCAAAATATATATAATCGTCAAATGACTTTTAAGTCATCAGTGAAACATATTTAAAGTTAAACAAACATCATACCCAGTTCAGGGACAAGAAAACGAAAAAGTCCGTAAAAGATAAAAGGACTATTGTGTAATAGTTTTTTTACGGTAGCATTTGACTGTATCATTTATGGCGGGACGAGGGCATTCGTCGTCGTTTTGACAATGACCATTGTTATTATACTTAACGCGTTTAGGGTACGCAGTAAAGTTAAAGACACAAAAAATGACATCCACAATATGGATGGGATTCTTATGAGTTTTCGATTTAAAGGACGCATGTGTTTGGTCATATGTGTACGTTTTTGAATTAATTGTTGGGTTCTTTCTGTTCAAGTTGTTAAGGACAAGGAATGTATTCCTTGCTTATTATTTATGTGTTCAGGCTTTGCTCTTTTATTTGTGTTAAAGAGATTCAATTTTACTTTCTCCAAAAAATCTGCGTCGTCATAAGCGCTATACAAAGCTATGCTACGCCCCGCTTCAAATTCCTTCTTGAGACGAGTTCTAGAGATCTGTTTGCTTTTTACTATAATTGTTGCCTGCTTTGTGGAGGCATCTTGATTTATCACAAAAGTTATTTTTTTGTGACAAAGCGGGAAGCGGATACGCCAAATTTCAAGGCAGTTTTACCATAGATGTGGGTAAAAATGAAAATCAATTTCAGAAACGGTAACCAAGTAAATAAAGAAACGAATGAAGCAAGTTCAGTAAGAATCAGTAAAAAGCTTGATAATGTTACATTACATTGTAAATCCATAGGACCTAAAAAGTATATTTATGCCACACCTGGCCAAGTGTGTCTAGCTAAGCCGTACCCTTGGTAAAATAAAGCCGTATGTGACTTTACGTTTTAAGTGCTTTTATTACGCGAATGTTACACAAATCGTACCCTTGGTAAAATAAAGCCGCATCTGCAAAATAACGACTTTTTAGGGGAAGCGTTTAAATCTTTTTGTTTCGTATAGTTTACAGCATCTGTGTAACATTCGCGTAATAAAAACACTTAAAACGTAAAGTCACATACTGCTTTATTTTACCAAGGGTACGAAGTGTAGACATAAAATGATATACATATTGCATATTTACGCCCCTCGCTTGCAGCTCGGGCCCCAAACATCTGCAATTTCGGCCCTTCTTTGTTTTACCACCCTATTTCTGTAATGAGACAACTTTTGCTTAAAATTAGAATGAAAACATTAACAATACAAAATAATTCGGCCCGCAATGTAACGCAACCAGGGCTCGGGTAGGTACCGCTATTTCGTCGGGGATAGTGCAATACCGCGTAAGTAGCACATGTAGATATGGTCTAAATTCCTAACAAATTTGCTTGAAACTGAACCTTATCTACATATGCTACTTACGCGGTATAGCACTATCCCCGACGATTTGCTCAGTACAAAAATACCGGTATTTTTTCCGTTCTTATTGGTTCTTTGGTATATTATATCATTTTTTAACTTAAATACTTTATTGAGCACTAAATAAAAAACATAACATTATTCAAAATATTGGGCTATTTCGGGGTTTTGCAAAATACCGGCTCTGAGCCCTGCACGCAAAACATTCAAGTTGACAAATATAGTTGACGGATACTTTAAAAAAAAAGCTCGTGTACTGCAATGTCATAAGTTATGACATGCGTTATGAGTGTTATGACTCATATCATAACGCATACATGCGTTATGTACATTTACAATTTTCAAAAATTAATTATGGGGTAACAATTATGTTTAACTTAAAAATCCTATCGATAACTTTATACTACAAAACACTATATCTACTATAATTGTTTGCTCGTATTGGATTAACAGGCTTTATAAGGCTCTTATGTGACACATAATGGACGGTACGGATAAAGTACATCCATAAAGAAATCCCTCATCCTATTTAAACAACACTCCAGACATTTGAGGCAGGAAAACTTTTTTTAAACAACGAAACTCGAGTCAAGTGGTTCCGCATTATTAAATAAGTTGCATGCGTTTCTAAATGGGAACGTTAACCTATATCAGCCCCTATTGGATCCCCACTCGTAAAAATAATTAATAGCAAAAGAACAATCACTTATTGAATCCGAATTACACTCATCGCATGTTAAGAAGGCATTTCTTTACCCTAGGTACTAAAATTTACCCCCTTCCCTATCTGTAATGGCGGCTTATCATCTTTTTATTCCTAAAGTCTTGGGTTGCATCCCCTGGTAAAAAATAAATCCAGGGCCCTTTCACCTAGCGATAAGGAAAGATTTATCATAATGTCAACCTGCCCTCGTGTTGTTGAGATGGACATCTCATGTGATAGTTTAAGGGCTGTAATGTCGTTGTTAGTTTGCAAAAAAAACGCAGAAAACGAGCCTCGAGGCTGTTATCGAATGACAGAAAATAGCAATTCAGTATTGTTTTTAGTATAGTTTAAAAGTAATACCTACCTTTTGAAACCAGTTCAAGTTTAATGCATCCTTAGACGCATTTCATTATTTATTGCAACGATTTACACAATTCACTTAATGAAAATAATGTCAAAAGAGAAGTAGGCTCTATTAATACTACTAGCTTTTCGAAAATTACTAATGTGATATTAATTTTAAACTCTCGTAATGTACTAGCCACTACTCAGAATAAGATAAATCAAATACATGATATTTACATTTTATAAAAAAATAGTCTATATAGCGGCCATTCTCCAGAAATATGTCTGCGGTCACCTAACTACTGCGTCGCTGTTTTCATACTAAATGTATGGAGACGCGTGAATTAGACGCAGACATATTTCTGGAGAATGGCCGATAGTAGATACGGAAATTAATGGCACTGTAAATACTTAGTGCCTCAGCTGTCACTATTTACAAGTAACCAAATTTTAAACTAGGTTCAAACGCGACATGGATTGATTACACACATACAATGTAACAGATCCTGTCAATTTAGCACTCCAATTAATGCAGAGCCAGGGTTGATTGTCTAGCAGTAAAACCTCTAGTAGCTATTTGGTTAGGCTAGTTCGTGTTGGCCTTGCGCGGAATGTTCTATTTTTGTTTTGATGCCGACTAAGCAAAGGGTCTGATCCGACGTTACTTCCGATGTTCTAAATCGCTCTTGAATGTATATAAAGGGTGAAAAGAGATGAAAGATAAAGATACGAGCTTTAAAGTTTTAAACGGATTTTCGAGTGTTTTTTTTGTATTAAAAGTGTAGACGAAAATTGATGGGAGGTCATGTTTTCAATGGACTCATAAATATTTGCATAGTTTTAGCAAACACTTTGAACACAATCGGGCTCTTATCATTTAATCGCCAGTAATATAATTTGGACATAAATCCTACCGACTGCGCCAATTGATGGACATTTTTTTATAATTTATAAGCATTCATAATCGTACTTACGTAAATTTAAAAACAACCAAGCTACTCGTAAGTTTAAAAAATTCTGTATTAGATATCGATACCTTTGGGTTCAATTGGCGTAAAGGACAAAACGCTGGTTTTGAGGAGAAGCAAAAAACCATTTTATTTTACAAAAAATGGCTATAGTTTTTTTGTTTCTCGACCTATATTTTCGACATGTATATGAAAAATATTTGAAATGCCCGTATCTTTAACCTCTGATGGTAGTTCTAGCTGTAAACAATGTATTATGGAAGTTAGATGTCCTTTACAACTGGTAAAAATGTTATCAATGTCATTTACACCCGTGACTTTTTTGGGCATTTGGAAATGATGGGGTTGTAAATGACAATCTCAGATGACTTTGTTCCAATTTTGGGGCGTAAAGTTAACAGCTATGTAACAAAAATTCACAGTGTTCAACTTAGTTTACCTTAAAGAGACTTGAAAAATGTATAAAAAGATGATGAATTCAGCTAGGCATAATAACTACTATTAACGACGGGATATTTACCATGAATGTTTGTTTTTGTGAGTTCCCGATATTTCGGCACTGTTGCAAGCGCCATTATCACGGAGTAACTGACATGCAGCGAGTTTTTAGTTGTAGTCAACCCACACACCATAGCGATCTACCCTCTTTCGGGTTCGCTTCGTCCGCGCGTTATTCATACTACGCATTCTCACTTGGAACTCGATCACGTTCACGACACAGAACACTTACAGTATCACTTCGCGTATTTACTCCTGAACATGTCTTTTTTCCCTTGGAGAACATACGGATCACTGGATACCAGACGCTCGACAGTTGAAACCCGTCTTCCCGGTTGAAATTTTTATACTTGAGGATTTCGATAGCTTCCTTAACCATTCTAAGTATATAGTGTTTTTCTGTCGAGAGGATCTGTGGGCTGTGCAACTCAATCCAATGATTCGTTTCCGCGTTCAGAAGATGTTCAGCGATTGCCGATTTCCGAGGTTCGTTGTTTTTAAACACTCGGATGTGCTCCTTTATACGGCATGAGATAGTGCGCTTAGTCTGACCTATGTAAGAGCTACCACAGCTGCAGTCAATTTTGTAAATACCTGGGCATTCAAGCGGAAAACGGTCCTTTGGCGTACGTAGATATTGTGCCAGTTTTCTGTGGAGAGTGAAGACAGTCTTCACTAAGAACTTCTTTAAAATATTGGCAACTTTATCTGTCACTCCCTTTACATTTATGGTAGGTACGCCGGTGGTCGTTCAACTTTATAGTCCAGGTGCTTAGGCAAAACGGTGCGTCTAGGTGGTATAATCCGCCCATTATAACCATTTCTCTGTAGAACGTTCTTTAAATGTGTCAATTCACTACCCAAATATCCTAACAGCCTGTAAATATGTAAGAACTAACTTGAACAGCTTCACCGCACCCCACGACCAAAACAGGACTATGCGCAGGAAGCCTCTCCTACTCGTACCACAACGTCGACTAGCAAAGGCTCGTAAGTCACTTGATGTCACTGGCCCTAAATTATATAACCTTCTACCGTCGGAAATAGTCGAACTATCAAATGACAAATTGTTTGCAAACAAACTGAAACACTTCCTAACCAACCTAGCGTGCTGTGTTGAAGAATTTATAAATAGGGATCGTTGACCTAATTGAAATATTTAATAGAATATAAATTGTCTTAACTAATTACTGCTAGCATTAATTATATATATTTAATTAAAATGACGTGTAAAATATTGTACCTACCTATTTTATGAATAAAAATCTGAATCTGAATCTGAATCTGGTTAAGGAAGCTATCGAAATCCTCAAGTATAAAAATTTCAACCGGGAAGACGGGTTTCAACTGTCGAGCGTCTGGTATCCAGTGATCCGTAAGTTCTCCAAGGGAAAAAAGACATGTTCAGGAGTAAATACGCGAAGTGATACTGTAAGTGCTGTGTGTCGTGAACGTGATCGAGTTCCAAGTGAGAATGCGTAGTATGAATAACGCGCGGACGAAGCGAACCCGAAAGCGGGTAGATCGCTATGGTGTGTGGGTCGACTACAACTAAAAACTCGCTGCATGTCAGTTACTCCGTGATAATGGCGCTTGCAACAGTGCCGAAATATCCGGAACTCACAAAAACAAACATTCATGGTAAATATCCCGTCGTTAATAGTAGTTATTATGCCTAGCTGAATTCATCATCTTTTTAAACATTTTTCAAGTCTCTTTAAGGTAAACTAAGTTGAACACTGTCAATTTTTATTACATAGCTATTAACTTTACGCCCCAAAATTGGAACAAAGTCATCTGAGATTGTCATTTACAACCCCATCATTTCCAAATGCCCAAAAAAGTCACGGGTGTAAATGACATTGATAACATTTTTACCAGTTGTAAAGGACATCTAACTTCCATAATACATTGTTTACAGCTAGAACTACCATCAGAGGTTAAAGATACGGGCATTTCAAATATTTTTCATATACATGTCGAAAATGTAGGTCGAGAAACAAAAAAACTATAGCCATTTTTTGTAAAATAAAATGGTTTTTTGCTTCTCCTCAAAACCAGCGTTTTGTCCTTTACGCCAATTGAAACCAATTAAAGGTATCGATAATTTAGACCTTGACGATTACGTAAATTGCTTTTATTTTAGAATTTAGACACACATTTGTGGCAGTAAATGCCAAAAATAAAGGCTAATCCCTAAACAACCCTGCTCTTCTTTAAAAAATGTGCTGTAATTAGATTTAAGGCAGGTCTTAAAGGACAAGTAAAAGACTACTTGCCCTTTACAGCCCTGTTCGATTTATCAAATTACGGTATGTAAACAAGTATAATAATACATGCCCTTTACAACCTCCTTAATTCTATCAAATAATGGTGTAATCATTTTTAAAGCGGGTTGTAAAGGACAAGTAAAATAATACCTGCCCTTTACAACCTTATTCGGTTTATCAAATTACGGTATTATAATTTAAAGGCAGGTCGTAAAGGACAAGGAAAAGAAAACATGTCCTTAACGTCCACCTCGACTATGCGCTTATGGAAAGTAATCATGAGAAATGAAGGGCTTAAAGGACAACAAGAAAAAAATAGGTCATATACGACAGTATTCATATTTACCGGCGTACTTTACGATACACCTTTTAATTCGTATTTTATAACTTGACACTTACGTCCCTTAACCTGAACTAGTTTTGCGAACACGATGAAAAAAACTGGGTCGTAAAGGCACTTTTTTTAAAGATATCGAGATTTTAACTATACAGAACGGTAGAGCTTGAAATTCTGAACAAAACTGTATATATAACTCATTTTCGCCAAAATGTCCTTTACGCCAATTGAACCCAAAGGTATCGATATACATCACATAATACCAATCAACGAAATTCTCATTTATGTTAAGTGAAAACGCCACAACAAATGTACTTCCCAAACAGTCCTTACATAGTAATTCCATTTAGCCCTGAAAGCACCTTATCTCGTCCCGCAAAGCAGTCACCAAATCAATTCATTAGCAAAACAGTAGCTTAACACTGTCTATCAATCGATATGCCGTCTAGGTGTTCATTTAAATCAAGATTGAACTGCAGATTAAACAGTGGATGGTTTGGCTCCCCTCGCGATGGTGGTCCAAGTAGCAACTTACCGACATACAGTATTATGCATATACGAGTAATGCATTTATAGGATTTGTGTCTGCTGTCAATTTTTGGCATTTAAGTATCGGTTGTTAACTTTTAAGTTACTATAAATTCCGCGGTAGATAGGAAGGGCTGCTTAAGACTTAAAAATTATACTCTTAAAGTTAACCTTCGCCGGAGATTACTCCTCGGTTACTCCTCGTGTCTTTTTCTAGTTTTTTCTTTCTTACTTTATTCACCAACTGATCCATGAGATTGTTTAGGGATCTGTAAGATATATATAGCAAAATACCTAATCTTGGAAATACCTTTTTACGACTATTTACTGGTGCAAAGAACCTTTAAAAAATTCAAAATAATTTATTTCTGCAAGGGCTCTTTTACAAGTCTGATTCTAATCTTTTGTTTTGGCGCTTCGGATACTGACCTTCAGGTGAGAAGAAGACTGGAAGAAACTCACCAGTTTCTTTTTTCAAAAATATTAAATATAACAAATGTGTTGCCTTGCCCTTGTCCTGCCTTGAATACTTGTCTCCGATCGAAGACAAGTATTCAAGGCACATTGAAGAGGACACCCTTTACGATTATCCGAATGCAATCCCAAATCGCCTTTTCTCGACTCCGATACCAAACCCACTGTCGAGGGGCATTATGCCTCTTTATCGGCACTCGTTAGTCGCCCCTAAACCTCTCCCTCTAATCTCGAGGGCCGTACCTCTCAAATTTAATAAGGGCTAGTTTTAAAAAGACAAACAATGTTCGGGACAAAGATCGATACGTTTGGCTTGACGTAATTAATTTTTCAAGTGCATTTGTTTGTGAAGGGTATGTCGAGTTGTTTTGATTCATTGATACAAATAAACTGGTAGATTATGAGCGTAAATGTCGTCTGCTCGTGACTGGCGCTAGTAAACTCAACAATAGCGTAACGTCCAATCTAATAGTAGTCTACCGGAGGACTAAAGTAACACAAGTTTAATTTGTTTTACACGCGATTATAATACTAAAAGCTAAACGCAGATAACCTAAAATAGCGTAAACATTCACGTTGTGTAAATCAATTTTCAAGTGCAGAATTAGAATCTAACGTAAATGAAACTCCTTTACTGGAAGTGTAATATGTAATGATGTAGTTCTTAATTTATAATGGATTTGGTAGAAAGAAGAGTTTTTGGGGGTAGCTACAAGTACGTTCTTTGCAAAGTCTGTTAAATTATTTACGTCACACCTGGCCATAAAGTGGCAATTGCCCACTTTCTGGCCTGGGGGAGACGTAAAATTTTGTACTTACGACGGGCGACAAACTCGGATCGCATATTTATTGCCCTTGCGTTCGTCTCGGGCGTCAAATACCTGCGATTTGAGACATTTTTTCTTTTACCATCCTTGGTAAGTAATGCTCTATGTATTTCGTTTATTATTATCAGATATGATTCACAGTAATTGTTGGCATAATTCACTACTTACAATGGTTAAGGAAACCGTCGTGATCAATCAACCTATTAAATCATCTTTGATGAAATTTCACCAGGCAGGTTACCTTATTCTAGGAACACATAACATCCAGTGCGCAGTCGCGAGCATTAGAGAACGGTCGAGTCGTGTAGTTCCGCTGCGTTGGAGGTCATTGACCCCACGAGTCTTGAAAAATGTCGTTGAATATTTTAAAATGTAATCAGTGTAATTTGGTTGTTAGTGAGATTTTAACATTCGTTAGAAATAAAGTCGATGTGATGAACGATGAAAGTCTGATTCAAATTTGTACATCAGCCTTTAGTACGCAAGAAATTGAAAAGGCAAAAAATTTATTATTCCAAACAGTGCC
Source organism: Eudemis profundana (assembly GCA_947034925.1). Lineage (NCBI taxonomy): Eukaryota > Metazoa > Arthropoda > Insecta > Lepidoptera > Tortricidae > Eudemis > Eudemis profundana. The sequence goes on along the minus strand of OX344800.1, from coordinate 1,528,353 downwards.
GAATGGAGACCGTTTAGTTACGAGGAGAAACAAGGGAAAAGAAGTAAGGGATATGGAAGACATTATAACTCTGTTTAGAAAAACGAATTTAGAAAGTTTACCCATTTTCGTAGCAAAAGATCTTCATAAACTTCCACCAGTTTACTTTGACCATATTGATTGCACTCGCCTGTTAAAGGATATACTAATAATGCAACAGGAGATAACTTTTGTGAAGGATAACTACGCTACAATTAAACAAATGGAGAAGATAACAGAAGAGTTGGATAACATTAAATCACTTGCCAGCAACCAAACTGTGAGGTCTGAAAACGTAAGTTTGGGCCGTAACGTTAATTTGAGACGTGGAGCGTATGTAATGCAAAATAGTTTTTCTTTTGATAGCGGGCCGGTAGGTCTACCGCACATAATATCGCCAATATCGCCATCATCGAGTGCAGTGATCGAGCACAATACTCATAGTTTGCATAACGACGAGTCACAATCGTCCGCCTCGCGCTCGCATGCGTCGCCACCACATAAGGCTGTCCCGCTCACGCATAGCCCGCTTCGGAGGTCACCGACCGTAGATAACGTCACTCTATGTAACCAAGTGCAACAACCCGTCCCGCTCACACCCACGCGGTCGGGCGGTGTTGATGTTTCAATAGACGCGGCAGCGCTCACCGAGAAGAACCGAAGTCATACGAGCGATAAGGCATCGAGTGGGGTTTCGAATATAGCGGAATCAACGCGGGCGCACGCTGAGGCCTGCTTACATGTACCAAACAGCCGTGCGCCGACGGTTGCTTCGGCGACTGAGGTAAACAAAGTCATTAGCGATGTGAGCGAGTCTGATTGCCGTCTAAAATCAATGGCAGAGATTGTTCGTACGGGCGAATGGAAGAATTCTCAAAAGAGGGAGAGTTGGAATGATTCTCAGAGATATAGATTAAGAAACCAGTTTATCGGAAATAGGGGCAAGGCGAACCCAGGTTGTGAGAGCAAGTTTAAAGCGGCCGAACTAAGAATACCTTTTTACATATACAATGTCGATAAAGGAGCCTCAGGTAATGACATTGCAGAGTACGTTTTAAGCAAAACGGGAGTTCGAATCTCGCCGCAGAAAATATTAATGCGTCAGAATAAGGAATATGAGGCTTATAAGTTTTTTATACCAGAGCACAAGCTGACTGTCTTTATGAATGAAAATCTATGGCCAAGCGGGGTTGCTTTCCGTCAATTTATTAAGGTAGATAGATATAATCAAAAAGCGAGATATTCTTCGGGTAATGTAAATGAGAAGTTTAAACACATTAAATGACAATGGCAAACCTGACAACTAAAATAATTAGTTTTAATTGTAAGAATGTATTGAGATCGATCGAATGTGTCAGAGACTTATGCTGTGCGGGCGATATTATAGGCCTTTCGGAAACTTGGATTTTGCCTCATGATCTAGCCCTTCTAGGAACCATAAATGACGAGTTTGCTTTTACTGGCAAGTCTGCAGTCGACACAACGAGTGGAGTTCTTAGGGGTAGGCCGCATGGTGGGGTGGCTATCCTTTGGAGGAAGGCTGCGTTTCCATGTGTGTCGGTGGTAACGTGTAATAGTGTGCGTCTGGTCGCGATTAAGATAGATAATAATGACCGATCGTTACTGGTGTTTTCCGTGTATATGCCTACAAATTCGGCGGATAACGTAATTGAATTTACGGAGTGCTTAAGTGAAATGGCGGCTATAATTGAGAATAGTAGTGTCGAGTCGGTATTTATGCTTGGTGACTTTAATGCGCACCCAGGCGAGCTCTTTGCGAACGAACTCAGTAACTTTTGTTTGGAACAGAATTGGGTCTGCGCTGACATGGAGTTACTACCGAGTGATACCTTTACCTTTGTCAGTGATGCGCATGGTTGTAAACGATGGCTGGACCACTGTGTAGTAACTAGGGCTGCCAATCAGTCTATCACTAATGCCTCTGTTCTGTATAACTCTTACTGGTCGGACCATTACCCATTAGTTATTGAGTGCAATTTTAATTTAATTATCCCCTCATTGTCTCTTACGCCTAATAACAAGGCTAACAAAATAAAATGGGGAGAGAGGAATGAGGGTCAAATAGAGTTATACCATAATATCTGTAATTCTGAGCTAAAGAAAATTGATTTTTCTCATGAATTTGACAGTTGCGCAGGTAGAACTTGTAGCGATAAAAACCATACAATGCTATTAGTTAATATGTATAGAGATATTGTGCGTGTACTTACCTTAGCGGCGGAAAGTAGTTATGAGGAACCCAGACGAAAAAAGCGCAAGTACGTAACAGGTTGGAATAGGCACGTCGCGGACGCTCACAATAAGGCCAGGATTTGTTTTCAGGGCTGGATCTTGCACGGGAAACCTACTGGGGGTCCTATATACAACGATATGTGTGAATCTAGGCGCCTTTTTAAATCCAAACTTAAGTACTGCCAGGACAACGAAAAGCAAATAAAGATGGATATTATTGCTGAACATCATCATAAGAAGGATTTTGTTAAGTTTTGGAAGTCTACGAGCAAATTAAGCCCTAAGTCTGGCCTTCCTGTGAGCGTGGGTGGGGTGCATGACCCGTGTGACATAGCTAACGCCTTTAAGCGTCATTTCAGGGCAGACTCGCCGCTAGGTCCAGCGTCGCAAGTGTTCAAGGCGGGGGGTCATAACGAGGAGATCTCGGTCCAGTTTGTTTCTAAGGACGTATCGTCGGTTATTAAGAAAATGGTAAGAGGTAAGTCTCCTGGTTACGACAATCTTAGCATTGAACACTTAAAATATGCGGGAAGTCACCTATCGAGAGTCCTAGCTTTGTTTTATAGTCTCTGCATTAGTCATAGCTTCCTACCTGATGAGATGATGTTTACGACAGTTGTTCCAATTATTAAGAACAAGACGGGAGATGCGTCAGACATATCTAATTATAGACCTATATCCTTGGCGAATATCATTGCCAAAATGCTGGACGCTCTGCTGGATCGACAATTGGAAAAGCACTTTCACCTACACGACGCTCAATTCGGTTTTAGGCCTGGCCTCTCAACCGAAAGTGCTGTCCTATGTCTTAAGCAGACTGTCCAGTATTATACCTCGAGAGGGACACCTGTGTTCGCCTGCTTTTTAGATTTATCTAAGGCATTTGACCTAGTGTCTTATGACGTTCTTTGGCAGAAAGTACAGCGTAACACGGAGCTCCCACACGAGATAACATCTCTTCTAAGGTTCTGGTATCTGAATCAGAAAAACAGTGTGAGATGGGCGGGTGCTCTTTCGGATGTGTACGGGCTGGAGTGTGGAGTGAGGCAGGGGGGGCTAACGTCTCCTCGGCTCTTCAACCTGTACATTAATGGACTTATTGAGGAGTTGAGCGGAACCAATGTAGGATGTTCTGTTGATGGTGTTTGCATAAACAACATCAGCTATGCGGACGACATGGTTCTGCTCACCCCTTCTTTTGGTGCCATGCAAACGTTACTCGATATCTGTGAGAGGTATGCAGAGGCCCATGGGCTCAGATATAACGCTAAGAAGAGCGAGTTTTTGATCTTCAAGGCGGGTGCTAAGTCATTGGAGAGGGTGCCACCTATTGCCTTATGTGGCACTCATCTAAATAGGGTTAAGAGCTTTAAGTATCTGGGCCACTGGGTCACTGAAGATCTCAGTGACAATGTGGACTTAGAAAGAGAGCGTAGGGCGCTGTCAGTCCGGTGCAACATGCTGGCTCGCAGATTTTCAGGCTGTTCTAGAGACGTAAAACTGACTTTATTTAGAGCATACTGCCAGTGCTTCTACACTTGTAATCTGTGGGTCAAGTTCGCACAGCGGACGTATAGTGCACTTCGTGTGCAATACAACAACGCCTTCAGGGTGATGTTTGGGCTCCGGCGAAGTTGTAGTGCCTCTGGTATGTTTGCTGAAGCGGGAGTCGATGGCTTTCATGCAATCATACGAAAACGCTGTGCGGCATTAATGAACCGGCTGCAAGGGAGCACAAATAGCATTCTGAGGGTGTTTGCTGAGAGGTGGGACTCGCCAATGTGGAAGAGGTGGATGCATCTCCATTCTAGTATGGTAAATTATGATTGGTGATATTTTTGCTTATTTTAACTTATTATTTATTATTTTTTGTTTTATATTTTGGAAATTATTTAATTCTCTCTGACATGTTTATTTGTACCGATTTTAATTTGACTTAATTTAATTTAATTTGATTTCAATTAATATATAGAAGGTAACATTTGTAATGCTGTTTTAATGAAATTCATTTAAAAAGAATATACTATAGCTTTGTAATAACATAAAAATTGGGTTCTTGACTGTAACTGTGTAAAAATTAAGATCCTGTTAAAACCATTTATATTTAAAGTTATTTTTTAATGATAATTGTGATAGTATGCTATTGTGTTGTGATATGTTTTGACTGTATTTATAACATAGCTAAGTAAGTTTGTAGTACTAACAACATTATGGGCTCCGCCTGAAATAAAAGATTGATTGATTGATTGATTGATTGATAACACATACATACATATACATATAATTATAATAAGTACATAATTATAATATATTGATGAGAATTTCAACCTTCATCTTCTATGTATAAAGCGAGCATCCCCCAGTGCTACTTTTAAAACGGTACTCAAATAAGTACAGGTACATTAATTGTTACTGGAGAATAAAAAAGTCAAATATTTTGCCTTAAGTAGTTTCAAATATCTAGTAGTATCTAATACACTCACGGTCAAAAATTTCGGGTCAGTGAAATACTATTGAATCCCGTTTTGATCTTTAATTAATTTTAGATATTATCTGCAAAAATGACACTGAAAATAATAGCAATTTAAATAGAGCTCGTAAAAACACATGAAAAATAAAGACGTTAACGGAGTGAAATATCGCAAAAATCACCATTTTTGGATAATAATATTTTTTGATGGGTTAGCGGATATTTCTAATACAGCTAGGTACTCGTATTATGAAGAATAGTATATTATGTAAATGAAACGAGTGTCAAATATTGAAAAACACCTATTTCTATTATTTAAATTACGGTCAGCTCTTGAGTGTATTTGAAACTACAAAAGGCAAAATGGCGTCAACTTTTGTAGTATCGACAAAATGTCTTCCCAAACTGTTTCGTCCCCCTAAGTTCAGATGCGACAGATGCGTCTGCGCTGTCAATTAAACCAACTAATCTCCTTACTTATGATAATGGTTGCGGTTTTCATCAACACTTTCACTTAGAGCTTTTTAAAGGGGCATTAACTAAAATTGTTTGCTGTTCGTTTTAGTACGACAGAGTAACCCAAGGTGATGGACATTTAATCTCGTTTCACTATCTGTTTATTCATTTGAATATGCAAAAGCGTAAAATGATTTTATTTTTAATTTACTAAATGTTGACTCGCGACTTCGATTGAATTGCGCCTTTTTTTTAGGGGTTCTATTTGGAAAAAAATCTTTGTTAGTGGACGTTTACGTCCCCTAAAGAAATGTTTCAAATTTCATCCCAAAATAAGTATAAGTGAAAGGTGGTTTGTCTGTTTGTTGGTCAAGAAACTGTTTTATTTATGCATATAATTATTACTTATTCTAGAGTGTCCCAATACCGGGAAAGGGTAATCCTCTCATTTTTCCACACATCCTGGTCTCAAACAAGTCTCTCACCAATCTTTAGGAAAGGCACAGACAGAATAATACAGCCATTTCTCTTCAAGCAAAAATTTAAGAATGCGTGACAATGCTCCAGTATGGATCGCACTTACACAGACTCACTTAACGCGTCTGTGTGAATAAGTGTCGCGTGCTCCTAAACGGCTGAAGTTGGACTACTTGTTTGTTTTTCTTTATACTTTGCGAAAGGCGTCAAGTTTGTCTCGCCACGAATTCTATTTTATAAGATTCAGTTAGAGGTCGCTTAAAATTGGATTTTGTTTTCATAGCCAATTGATTCCTATACCGGGTGTGGCCTGTAATACGAGCAAAAAATTAAACCGTAGGTTCTACTCCTCAAATAATAAAACTTTTGTTCAACCACTTTTTAAAAATATGTAGTCCTTAGATTGTCTCTTTTTCATACAAAGTAATTAGTATTTTCAATGTACATCAAAATCCGTCTAATTGACATTGCTTGTCAATCTTGTCACCCTACAGACGTAATCAATTTCGCAATACATTCCGTGTTCGGATAAATTTTAAAGTGTGCTAAAAATCAAACCACAAGTTATTTTTAAAAGTCGCTGAATAAAAGTTATCTAGTTTGAGGAGTAGAACCTACGGTTAACTTTTTTGCTCATATTACAGGCCACAGCCTGTATATAAAACTGTCAAATGTTTTTTTTTGTTGGTTGAACGAGTCTAAAATTTATCGTAATACTTAGAAGAAAATACGCAAATAACCACAAAACCAAGTACCAAGTTTTGTACCAAGTATTTTTTTGGCCGTCCCACGATTTGCAAAATGTTGAGTTTACGTAAAGAAGCGACCCATATGCAGATAATTTCTATAATGACAGCTGTCATTTTCCGAACAACTGTCACATCAAGGGGACTCTTAATTCTGTCTCCAACTACAGTTATTTCAAAGTTGAAGAACAAGCACACAAAGGACGAGTTAAGAAGCAATTACACTTGGCAACTCGAAATATAAACACGGCATATTACACACGAATACATCGCAGAACTAACAACAGAACTAACTTAAGTAAACTTAATGAATAATCAATAATTGGGAGCCATGATGGCGTAAATTAACTTGTATAAAGATGGTTCACTTAATAAAATGCATTAAGCTATCACGGTTTGAACACATGTCTCACAGTAACTACATATGCCAAAACGTCAGAACGGTCATTCTCAGAAATATGTCTGTGTCTAATTCACGCGTCTCCATACATTTAGGTATGAAAAAAGCGACGCGTTTATTAGGTGACCGCAGACATATTTCTGGAGAATGACCGAGAAAATAAAAAGTAAACAGTTATAATCGCGTTAGACCTATACAAGTATTTGAAACTGTTTACTTTAATTACTTGGAATCAATAAGATACCGGTAAAATTAACTACGTGTACGTTTGTCTCAAATAAACACGGTATCAAAATCAACGAGATGTCGAATGAAACTCTTTAAACATAAGTTTAATAGTTTTAGGTATCCAATGCGTCCACTTTTTAGCAATGCCATAATTTTCAATCACATATATTGTATCAATTGTATCAGTGTGTGTAAGTGTATCAGAAGAATACGGACGGTTAATTAAAGCTTAACCAGTTAAGGACACTAAAATAATAATATGCCACTGGGCTTAACCTTTTTATTCCTAATTTAATCTCTCCTCTCTTTGTGGCATGCCCTATTCAAAAGAAATAGAATGGTTAAAATTGATCTCGAACGAAATAGATATCGCAAAAAAGTAGCTCAAAAAGGATTTTGCAAAAAAAAATCTACAATCTAGTTAAGATTCACAGATAATCCCCGATGCCGTCCTCAAAGGTGTCTGAATTGAGTAGGTAAGTATTTGGGGGTAGCGAAGTGAACTATCTTGGTATTCTATTCGTGGTCGTCGCTACGCATGTGAATGTAAAATTTTGCATCCCCTCAACCCCAGCGGTATAATGTGCTGAGTCAGGATTGAGACACTGTTCTTACGAACGGCCAACTCATATAGGTACATTTTTAATAGGATTGTTTTCTGGTTAAAAAAAAACATAATTTGCCCGTAGGTAATTTAGATTACCAAAAAAATATTTAATACGTATTTTTTCTTTTGTCAATCAGACAAAAAATGGCCAAGATAAAGCGAGTTTTTCGGGAGTGGGGGCTCGTGACGCTGCCACGAGGTAAAAATCGAGGCACGTCCTTACGTCACGCGGATCTTTATGGGGCTATATCGTCATTATTTTTTGTTTGGATACGTGTCCTATATTTTGTGATAATCTAACTGAAGGACAATGCAAAAAAAATCAGAACACAAGCCTATTACAACGACATTTTTAGATTTGTATTTTGCTTTTTATAATTTTCTTCTACATTAGTGCACTCTCTGTAAAAACGTTAAGGTAGCAAGTAATAATTTATTCTTAGGGCTTCATATTTTTTCCATAATACTACTACCACATACTACTCTACGCTACGAGTCCAAATTTATATAAACATATACCATAATCCAAAGAAATTAGTGTCCGATTGAAACTAGTTTTCACGGCCGAAAGCGGAACCGAATTTCCGCTTTGATCTCAATTTCGGCCGAAACCAAACCGAAACTTCCATATATGGCCATGTTTTCTTCAAGCGTCTGTATTTCATGACAAATATAACGATGGACTCTTCAAAATAAAAGTTAATAGGCTTTTGCTGAACCGGTGAGCTACATCTTTAGCCTCGTAGTCACTTACCATCAGGCGTTTCTGAGATCAATCGAAGGTTATGGAATAAAAAACCTTTACTCAAACATGGCATGAAATGTTGACATTACGTGCCTAAAAATAGGCCGCAAAGTACCTCGTTTCCGGTGCGGCTTGACACTTGGCACGTAATGGAATTTCATACTTACGGCCTCGGCCTAGGCCGGCAATGTATTTTTTTTTAAATTTCCATTCCACATTTATTTGGGCCAAAAAAAAAACGATGTTTGCTATATTTTGAAGTTTTATTTATTTCAAATTGACATGAACAAAACAAATAACACATTATAAACAATTTTAAATTGCAATTTTAACTACACGAATACACATTTAAAATATTTCATCTAAATATTCGCGGTAAAAATGTGAACTGAAACAGCTTTTGTGTTATAAAATATTAAGTAAGGTTATTAAAGTAAGTTTATTTATTTCATTGCATATTTGAGAAAAGCACTATACATACCTCGGCGGGAAATGGGGTTGCCAGCCTCGTAACTATCTGGCCTCGCTTCGCTCGGCCAGCTATATGTACTCGGCCGGCAACCCCTCACTTCCCGGCATCTGCAGTAATGTACTATTACCATTGTGTTCTTTAATGTCACCTATTTATTATTCGCCATTTTGCCTGTCCATGTGTCACCGTGAATGAGTTGATAATGCCCCTGAATCATATCACGACGATAGTTACTGTCAGGGTTAATGAACTAAGGATTCATATTCCAAAATCATTGAGTATATATCCCTTCTTACTGAAACTCGTATGATATTATCTGTCTTTGGAATATGAACTTTATTTAACTCACATTAAGGTTTTCTTTTAAAATACCATTGTAAAGTAAGTGAATTTGAAAAGATAGCTATCGAGCAAGGTGATTCAGCTCGTAGATTGTAATTCGATGTTATTGTAGCATAGCATCAGTCTAAGTACCTATGTTAAGTATTTTGGCAACTTTCATTTGACTTTTGCATTTACATCGAATGATATCGAAGTACTTATTGAATTTATACGATTCATAAAATTTTGTGTTAAAATATCTTATATTATGTTGGTATGTTTCATAATTTAATTAGTTAGATAATTTTCACCAACTTGCCTATTATTTTCAAATAATAGGCAAGTCGGTGAAAATCGAGTTCTGTGGACACCCTTTTTGTGGTAGAAGAACTGCGTTGCGAGACTGGCATGTTTTTACATGTAATATTTTTGATGGGATATATTATTATTATTGAAACGAGAGATATACGTTATATTCCTAGGTATTTCAAATATATCTACTTACGTTTACAACAAAATAGATCTACATTTCATTTCAGTCAAACGAAATAAATGCTTGTAAAACTAAAAAAGACCAAAGCAATCCCTATCCGTTTCATTTACAAGGACACAATCTATTACTTTTACTGTTATTTGTATTGTTATTTTATCATAAACATGACCATTTGTAGACAATAGAAAGCGTGAAGGAAATTGTCCATTGTTCTCCGATCGTGATTCAGTATTGGTCTTGTTGCAACATGTGTAGGCTAATGATAGCTGGAGCTGTGATCTTTGATATGAGATGGAGATGGGGTATTTAATATGCGCTTTTCATCATCATCATCATCATTTCAGCCATAGGACGTCCTGGACATAGGCCTCCCTCATAGATTTCCACTTAATTCGGTTGGAAGCAACCTGCATCCACCGTGAGCCAGCAGCCTTAACCAGATCATCTCCAGGTCCAGGTCATATGCGCTGTTGCTTGTGACTTTTAACCCATTTTATTTCAATTTATAAAAGCTGCCTGAAATCTAAAACCAGTGAAATAAATATGCGTAAAATGGACGTTGTTATGCAATATCGAATTAAGCGCAATGGAAATTCCATGCGCCTAATTCAATATTGCATAACTCTGTTCAAATATATTAAAAAGTATTCAATTTTCAGTACCTCTCTTTACAAATAAATAAGGTATTCCTCTGATATTGTTTTTGAAATGGCTAACAATTCGAAATCATTAAAATGGCTGAATCAGAATTTGATTATTTTTAAATTCATCGTTTTTACATAACAAACTAAATACACATCAAAATGTCATGTAAAGTAGAGATATCAGTAAACTATGAATTCGACATCATGCTTCTTGTAGCTATCGTTTCGATTAAGTTTTCTATTCCAACAAAATTGTAGTACATAGGTACATACAAAGGAGTACAAGATAGTTTTTATATAAACTTAGTGCGTGGTTTTTACAGATATAATTTAAATAGTGTTTTTGTTGTACCTACTATTCACTCAAATTCTAAATCTATAAACACACTGATCGCTTTCAAATATCGATTATTCGTATTCGATCAATCGAAGCTATCGAGCCAATAAAAAGTATTGACTTTTTATACCCTTGATAACTTCGATTATCGAATGTGCCATCCATACATAGATCAGTATTTAGATTAAATCTCCATAAAAACCCATTTCCGAAGTCCAACCACTTCCCACTTACAAATATTTGCTCATATCCCATAGGTGTCCCAATATAAATTTTTTTTCGATATTCAAATAACTCGTGCTGCCATTGAAATTCCATTTGAGAAGTTTATCACGATCAAACAGTTTTGTTCGACTATCAACGGTTAAACGTGCCGTATCTGTCAATCTGGCGGAGATGAGAATTCCGACATATCGGAATTCGAATAGTTATCGAGTTTTGGCCCGAATAAACAACGGTATTTAGATACACTTCGAAATAGGAGTTTGTAACGAAACTTTTTGCTTTTAAACCTGATAGTGCATTTATTCTATTACCTACTATGTCATACATAAGCATGCATTTCTCCCCGTTTCGTGGTCCAATCCTAAAAACGATATTTGAAAAGGCACGAGTTTTTCACATATATTTTAATTTAGTCACAGCCTTTTATAATCCATTATCTTCACAATTCCGTTTCATCAGACCAGCTCTCCACATCACCAATTCTTAACAATCCCAAGCTTCACATATTTTAACGATAATAAACGTAGGTACGGTACGGTAGATATAAGAAATCAAAGTACATAGAAAAATTACACTCACCTATGGTCCAGACCGGGAATCGAACCCGGTACCTCTGGATTTGAGACGCTGGGCCGGAAATCCATTCTATTCCGTTCTGGAACTTCTGGACCATAGTTGAGTGCCATTTAATTTTTCTGTGTACTTTGATTTCTTATATCTACATAGGTATGAATGAATGTTTTTATTAAAAAAAAACTAACCAAATCTTTTTCGTTCCAGGTACTTATTGTTGACATAGAAACAATAGATTATCTCATTGATCACGCCGGCTACCGTCCTGAGATTATTAGGTAAGTTCTCGCGTCTCGGAAACTAAAGAATTCTCTAACGAGACTCATAAGTTTGAACGCGACTGCCATTAAAATAGTTAATGTTCCGATCAATTCTTGTTCGACATTCGATCTGAGATGCGCAAGTCATAAGGGACTGCGTAATAAAATATAAATAAATGTACAAATTATCGACTCAACTTTTTATGAATAAGTATTCTGTAATAATTTGTATGTAATTTTCTTTTGGTGTGCAATATAGTATGATTGTATTGTATTGTATTCTGGTGGTAACGATTCACAGCTTTTCACTTTTAACTCTTACGTTTGGTTAGAGTTTCTTTTAGGTATTGTGAATACTTATGATTCAACAATAATAACACTCAATATTGTCTTCGGTTTCCGCGATTATCACTCATAGTAATAAAACAACTTAAACGGATTAAATCGCGTATATTACTACATTTACTTACAATGACTTAAAATGTAGTAATATACGCGATTTAATCCGTTTAAGTTGTTTTATTACTATGAATAATAACACTCGATATATCGTGGCTGAAATAACATCCTGTATATAATACATCCATTATATGATATTATAATTATGAATAAATAATAACCACATTTTTATAAAAAAAACCCGACCGCAGTGTTTGAGACTGCATACAATCCGCCATTTTGTCTATTTTAACAAACTTAATACCCAGTGACACTCGCACCATCAAGACAAATCTAATGATGTATCATTTAACAAAGTCGGATGTGCCGTTGAGTAGTTACGCGCGGACATAGGAACGGACATACATACATACATACAGGTCAAACACATAACCCTCCTTTGGGCTTCGCCGCAGTCGGGTAAAAATAGCTTTTTTTGGCTGTCAGTCGCGACGCCTGATGAGATATAATACGGTGAGCGAGGCATCACTAAGTATAGGTACTAGCAATTATCCTGTACCGATAGATTTACAGAGCGCTTGTTACAGCTTAGAGTGCATGTGCATACTACAATATTCTTTATGTGCATATTCTTTATTTTGCACCAAAACAAAAGATCATAACGTTTAATCTAGAACAGCATAATTAATGGTAAACAACAGGCGGTCTTATCGAGTTATTAGTATCGCGTTAACTTACATTAACTTTAATCGAGATAACTGCTGTTGGTGTAAGAACTTCTTACTTGTTATTCCTAACATGAAAGGAGCGAATAAACGAAAGAATAATTAATTCAATTAGGTGTTACTTTACGGACATCCATGTTAATGAAAACAAAAATATTACTTTGCTAATCCGCAATATGATAACGTGTTAGTCAATTATTGCTAGCCAGGTATACTGACTTGCATATTTTAACATGCATTTATGCCACACCTGGCCATAAAGTGGCTTTTTCCGCACGCTATGCGTTCGGAAAAAGTCGCTTTCTGGCCAAGTGTAGACATAAAATGATGTACACAACACGGAAAGTAATAAAGAAAGCCCTTGATCGCATATTTACGTCCCTCGCCTGTGGCTCGGGCTGCAAAAATGTGCGATCTCGGCCTTTCCTTATATTACCACCCTAGTTGTGTAATAAACTTTAATATAATATAATTATAAATATAACAAAAAACCACCAAACATACAAAACACGACACGTGTTTCGCCTCTCTACGAGGCATCCTCAGGACTCTTAGTCCGTTGATGGAAACTACCATCCATCCACCACTAATCTTCCATTCCCTTCCAAACGAAGGAATCGCTACCTCCTGTCCCTCGCGCTCCCTATACCCACGTACAGTCGGACAAACAAAAGGAATGTAAACGTTCGTCGACACTGGACACTTCTCTAATGCCCCACGCGATGCGTTAGATAGTCCGTGCTGCGTGCACTTGCAGTAATCAGACTATTTCTACACCGACCAAGTGTGTCGTGACATCGGTGACGCATGGTTTGAAAGCAAATTGTAAACTGATACTTGTACGGTTTATTAGTAGCAACCACCGAAATGTAATAAGTATGGAAGCGTAACTGAAGCTCAAAATTGACCCAACGGAATACGTACTAACGGTGTGGAGCTAGTACTTAGTACTGAGATATTTTAACACATTATAATTTACTTTAAGACAATTTACTTTTAATAGAAATTAAGAAATCTTTTCATATATTTTTTTGTTTTCATTTACCGAACAAAGTTTTATAATAATTTCGTATAAAAATAAGTACCATGTGACGTTCAACACTATCTGGCATGTCACTCATGTCCACAATTGTTTGCAAACGACACAATTAGACGGCAAATAACAAGTTTCTGAAAATGAAATGCATTATTGTCGGGTATTGATCGTTTTTTTTGCTGATTTATTTACGAATGTTCAGTTATGGTTGCTACGAGTGAAAGAGACGAAGATAATTCAACCATTTCTGCGTGTACCAAATTTAGTTAAATAGATTAAACGTGACAACAATAATTAACCCACAGGTATTGTATATTACCTGATTTTGGGAATGTTACTGGGAACGATGGAAAGTTACTGGGAATATTCCCAAATGGGAAAATACTGGTAACGGTAAATTACTGACGGCACATCACTAGTACAGAACATACAGCAGCAAAGTAATTCAGAACTTCGCGGTCAATCTCATAATTAATTTTATTTGATCCGTGAACTAATACCTAATACCGGTACGAGTAATAGGAGGTCATGCGGCTGCGGTCGTCAAAGTCTAATTAATGTGCGGACCGACATATTTCGATACCTGTTACCACAAGATAGATCTATTTTGTGCTGTTACAAACTGTTTACGGGTTAAATTAGAGACGATATTGACCGCTTAGTTGAAAAGCCTTGCAGTACCAACAAAATTTATCTAATCATTTCAAATCTCACAAACGGATCATCAAGATCATGATTCTTTTCTTTAAGAATTTCTGTTCTAAACGAAGCCATAATTATTGCAATTACCTATACCGACCGAGACTAAATTAAAGTATCTGTATATTCAGAGACAATCTATAATTTCTACATGTCAAATGTCTATTTGACATGTAGTGACGTTCGTCTTTTTGGACTTTTACCATTTTGGATTATAGCAAAGAATTGGTTTCATTGTTATCATAAACACATATTTTTTAAATGTGTCTTGGTTTATTATCTCGTATGCAGTCGATGTTTACTTAAGTTTTGAACACTTTATCAAATATACTCTGCTTAATATGGGCAGTATGACTAAAATTCAAGATGGGCTCAGGTCATCGCTTTCTTTAGTGCGTTTTTTAATCGGTGGCCATTTTGTTTATGCGTCCTACTCAAATTGAATGGTGATTGCGCTTAATGACATCAAATAACTGTATGACTATAAACGTAGAATTATAAGCTTTATTTAACCTTTGGCAATATTTGCCAGTTATTTTTAGTATGTTGACTTGTGCTAAGATATATTTGTAATAATATTTTCTCATTCCACTTGATTGGAAAATCTTAGGAAATAAAGTGTTTCTAATATTGTTTATCATTTGTCATCTAGTACATACAGCAAGTATTGCTAAGTTTGAGAGTAGATCGTTAAGTGAAACACTGTCACACAATATTAATCTTATTCATTTACTATGTCAAACATCGTTATTTGATTTGATTCTCTTTATGTAAATATGGTTGACCAAGAACGATATTGACCAAGCGTCTCAAATAATACAAAGGTAACTTGATCTTCATAATATCCAACTCTCTGTAACATCGATTCGTATTAACAGCAACACAATATTCATTTCTATTATTCGATCGTCCGTCCGTCCCACGTAAATGCGTGTTGTGCTTTATCTCAATACATTTTGTTACGGATCTCTCTGGTACCATTCTACTTGTACAACTTCATAGTTCATTCGTTTCCATTAAAAAAAAAGTAATTTACATCGTGACAAATCAATACGGTCTCTATGACGTTGTCATTAAAACCCAAGATTCATTTTGCGGAACGCAAAGTTATCTTTGTTTCGGCGGGAGGACTAAAATTAACTGGCGTTTGATGACTTTAAATTTGAACCTTATCGTAGTTGAAATAAGAGTGTTCGGTTAATTTGTAGATGCAAAGTTACGTTGGTTTACGAGATAGTGGTATTGTTTGTGGTAATATTGTCATCAGTCATAGATGACAGCTTTTAATGGATAATGCTGTGCATGGTTTCCAACAGCCCTGTTCGATGAGATCTATTGTCAAGGAAGGAACTCTTGTACAAGGATGTTCAACGGAATAATTTAAATGTTTAACAAAAGATGTATATGGAATTGAACATATAGGTACGGGATGGAGAGGGTTATGGTAATTTCGACTCGAATAAGAAACAAAAATGAAACTATGTAGAGCGTTGCATTTTGGTTGTCATTAAAAGAGTAATAGGCAATAAAAAATCGAAAAAACTGTCTTTCTGGAAGTAAATAAACCAAAAATTAATGAATTCTGGAACTTTAAGGTATGTGAGGTTGCAAAAATCAAGAGTAACACCAGATTCCTCTTTTTAAAAGGCTCACAAAAAAGGAGTCTGTCTTAACCGTCGTAGTCTTCGACGCGTGGACCAATAAGAATCGAATTTTAGGATTCCGTACCCCAAAAACGAAAAAGACGGAACCCTTATAAGATCACTTTGTTATCCTTCCGTCTCTCCGTCCGTCTATCTGTCTGTCTGTCTGTCAAGATCTCAGGAACGCGTGGAGAGGGCGTCGAGATGAAATTAAAACTATATACTTAGGTCTACGGTTCCTTGAAGCTGTTAAAAAGTAAAACTTCTAAGTTAACGTGAAAAAAGGTTCGACCGTTTATGCCGCAAAAAACCTAAATTTCGACCCTCTCAAGGAAACCAAAATTCATAGGTTACTTTCCGTTGACCTAGAACTATGCAATTTGGCAAATAATACCGTCTTATAATACAAGTACAGGGAAACACCTGAAAATCTGGTCCTACAGATCTTGTACCAATTTCAACAATATTTCCCGAAATTATTGTTATTCGTATATCTTTATTTTCTAAGGTAAAGTATTTTGTATTATATATAGAAAAAGTAAAATATAAAATGAAATTACAAAATATAAATAAATATTGTGCAAGACTGCACATCCTTTTTGTAAGAATTTATTGTCTGTGTTTTGATACCTTTTTCTTTATGTTTTTGACTTATACTATTTATGTCATTCATTATACTTTTGTTTTACTATGAGAACCAGTGCATTTTTCTTAAAATATACACTACTAGAGAAGAATGCACTGGTTCTCTTAGCACAGATAATAAAATCTTACAAAAAAGGATGTGCAGTCTTGCACATAATTATTATAAATTATTTTTTTATCATCACCAACAAATTCGTATGGCAATATTAGCTTGTCTCAAGCTCGTAACATTTTTATGACTCTTTTACGACTAGGAAATGATCTTCATAATGCACTTACAAGTTACAACTGTTGTCTATACGGCTATGATCGAAGTGATCAGCATGTGTCATACAATGTGCATTTGCATTGAATGGACATAATTCCAATTTCGTGCGTGAGTTTATTCTTAGAACGCACTCGTCTGCCATAATAAACAGACAAACAAACGGGAATTACAATAAAGAGGTATATCTCGTTTAAGTAACGTTGGCGATTGATTGACTGAACCTCTTGTGGTGCTCTCACATTGGCTGTTATAAATCTTATATAAAGTTATAAAACAGGATAACATTCACTAACATTTCATAAAACTCATAGTAATTACTAATTAGGTATAACATGTTCGATAACAAATGTTTTATAACGTTATATACAGTATATGAAAGAAACTTGATGTTTCTTTATTTGTTTTTTTAATGCAGGTAAATTACACCACATTTTTAAGGTACATGTATAGATACAAGAAATCAAAGTAGAAAGAAAATTTAAATGGTACTCACCTGTGGTCCAGACCGGGCACCGGACGGATGGATTTCCTTTCCTTCCTTTCCTTCAAACGTTATACAGAAACTTGGATATTCCTGGTAGCTATCACTAATAGACACATACTCGTAGAGGCATATAATATAACAAACAAAAAATACATCTACAATGATATTGATTTCCAGAATTCCGAGAAATATCCATGTTTCTGTATAACGTTTGAAGTCATATACCCCAATAGCACCCAAGATCCGAA
The DNA here is from genome assembly GCA_947034925.1 of Eudemis profundana. Classification (NCBI taxonomy): domain Eukaryota; kingdom Metazoa; phylum Arthropoda; class Insecta; order Lepidoptera; family Tortricidae; genus Eudemis; species Eudemis profundana. The sequence continues at coordinate 1,510,481 of OX344800.1, read as the reverse complement.
CACTCGTTATATAACATTTATAAGAACTGTAAGTATTTACTTATTAGATAACGGTTTTATCTTCAATAGGCAATTTGCTAACAGATCAAATCGACTTCCTTTTATGAAGTTTCAAAACGCTTAGGTAGTATGCAGTTTCCTCTGAAAGTAGTAAGGCTTTACTTACAAAGGCTGGTTTAACGTTCAAGTACTTTTTTAAGTTCTTCACCTATGTAATTCGAAATTATGCAAACAGTATCTGTACTATTATTATTTCAGTACGTGTAATATTATCCTAAGTCTTGCATGATAATGAACATTACTTGCCAGAGACGTGCAGTGAATATAAAAACAGTAATACATATATTTTTTTACCTTGGTTTATTTTTGTCCGCATTTAGTCATGAACTTTAGCCAGATACAGATATACGATATTTGATTTCTGTCGACTTGTAAAATATAGAAATTATAGGCACTCACACATACACTTTTAGACTCACTGATTAGTGTAAAATGGTAGTTCCGACTCACTGAAGTGACTCATCTCAACTCAACCAACCTAAAACTAGAGTTGGAACATATAAAAACCCTTGACTGAATCTAGAAAGCTGAGATTTGCACTGACCTGATTTTATAGTCTAAGACCAGATTAAGACCCTGGGAAAAAAGTTTCTGCAAGACAATAGTGAACCAGAAAGCTGAGATTTGCACTAACCTGATTTTATAGTCTAAGACCAGGTTAAGACCCTGGAAAAAAGCATAATATTATATTCTTCTTTCCTAGTATTTTCGTCTTCAGTATTTCGGTCTTGGACAGTTTCTGATACATCCTCCCATCCCATATCATTCACAAGGCGCCCATAATAGGTATGATAAATAAAAGCTACTTATCTACATAATTATTTTAGATAGCAATTCACTCCAAACATAAATCATCGAAGAGTAACTACGATCGAAAGAGAGAAAAGCGATTCGGATTTAATTTGAATAAATGTCATCAGTTTTGCTCAATGCACCTTCCAATATAATATAATATACCTGTAGAAAATACTAGCTTAAAGAACAGCGCGAAGATAAATATCTTTCTTTTTCGCACTGTTTTGGTTCACTATTGTCTTGCAGAAACTGTAGAATTTTCAGGATTGTTATAAAACAAACCTAACCTAACCTAAATATTTAACACGATAATGGCTTAAAAAGTCCTGAAAATTCTACAGTTTCAGAAAAAAATGCATTATGCCAAATGATGAATTCTGTAAAATGATGATTCGAGCAAAAAAGTTTCTGCCAGATGAGGGTAACCCGTTTTTAAGCTTAGTCCCCACAATAATTTCACTGTTTTTTAAGCTTATATTCTAGAGTAAAAATATTCCCCAGCCTTAACGTATTCCACACGGTTATCGCAAAGTGTCGTACTGTTGCTAGGCGACTGTGGCAGCGGGTTAAGCCCGGATTAGGGTCGGGTTGCAGGTGTCGGGCGCTGTGTGATTCTGACTTTAGATGCAGATTGAGTGTTTGATTGATATTGTTGATTGATTGATTAGGTATTGTAACATTATCGGATTTCAACGTCGATTTGGCACTTGAACTATCTCTAGATACTATATTTATTTGAAAATTTGTTATTTTTCCAACGGAGACTATAAACTTCCTATTTATCTTGTTTTGACGCATACACTTTATGTCTCCAAAAATGTAGTTTTATGTATATTGTAACGTAATGGATCCAGAGACTATATTATACATCTCAAAGTAAACAAAAACTGTGATCAGTTATTTGCTTGTAGCATTTTATTAATGAAATTCATGTACTTAATCCTTTCACAATTATTGTAATGCTTGATGTGTTTTGAAAAGAGAAACTGGTGAGTTTCTTCCGGCGCTTTTTCTCACCAGAAGGTCATTTTCTTAAGCGCAAACAGAATCCAACTTATAAAAGAGACCTTGAATACTAGGTGGAAAATGTTTTGATTTGGTTTTTTTTTATTTATGATCGATATTATGGTATGAGTTAAAACAGTAGGGGGACTTAATATTTACTTTGATTGTGTGTCGTGATGTAAAAAATACGATTATAACTTGAATTTTGGCGAGAGTGGTGTTTAACAGTAGCGTGGCGTTCTAAAAACTCGATTCCTGCCGGCTTGCCTAACATCAGGCATTTGAGCACCTTATTCTACAGCTCTAAAGGAAAATTTTCTCCAAATCTGCACCGGCTTGCCCAAGGATATATTTTACGCCACGCCACTGGTGTTTAACACAATATTCCTGCCTGTTTCGTGTACACAAAATGTGCATATTAAGCTATAAAATAAAATATATTTCAAACATGGCGTGGCAGCAAATTATGACCCTCATTTTGTTTCTACGGAAAACTGACCGATTCGAATCACCTTAATCAGGCCGTGAGACCATCAAATAGGATCACAAAATTCAGGGACCACCACACTGCGTCTTTCCGTTCATGGTCTCATTCGAAAACCTACTTCATTTATTTCTTGAAATAACTTACATGACGTACTATGTATGTATGTAAACCACTTTATTGCACAAAATAAGACAAAGTACAGGGTTACAAAATTAAGGTATACCTTAATTAACCTTAATTTTCGGCGGCGGATCTCTTCCAGTTAACCTTTGAGCAGTTGAGTGATGAGACAAGAGAGATGGTAGACAAACTGAGAAACATGTACAAGAGATAGAGGTATTTATATGTAAATAAATAAAATAGATATATTTACTGTATATACATATATAAAAATAAATAAATACATATATATATGAGTATATACATATATAAATACATAAAAATATACAGAACCGTACTATTATCCTAATTTAGCTATTTCGGTCTATTCCCTTTATGTATAAATTTCACATGAAAAGTTATTTATAACCATGTAACCTTACTTCTTAGGCCCGGAACCTTTTTATTAAATATTTAATTATCGTCCAAAACAAAAACAATTTGAGGCGAGGGTGTACCGTATAGCAAGGTATATGCTAAACTTGGACCGGGTGCTTTCTTAAGCTACCCCTTGGAACCCATATTAATTGGTTCAGAGGGAAATTGTTAGGGGAAACTGTTCATCCATACTGGCCGCAAGTCATGAGCGGAAGCGATTGATCTTGATTGATAGGTGATACAACCTTCCAGAGAAAATCTAAGACTTATTTTTTTATATTTAGGTCTTTAAAAGTTTCACGTTAACACGTTGATGGACAGAACGCCTATAGGCGTCGAAGGCGTACTGTGGCATCACTTTTCCCAAGGATGACTGATGATGATGATTTATTTAATCTTTATTGCACAATATAAGAAAATACAAATGGTGGAGTTAATGCCTTAAGGCATTCTCTGCCAGTCAACCAATCGACTAAACAGAAACATAAACCCCCTATTGTGTGTGTGTGTTCTCTATCTAGAAAAAAGCAGTAGAAATTTAAATTTTCATTATTTTGTAATAAAAAGGTTACAGAACTTTTGTAAATTAGTAACACAATTATTTATTTATGGAACTTTACACCAAACCGATTCTGACAAATTATTTTGTCTACCAGTTAGAGCATAATTTTATTGGCAGGCAATATTTACTCTTTTTTCTAAATAGCGTAGGATAAACGGCCTAGTGCTTGACACAATAAGGCCCAATAATTGACACCCTAATGTCGCCTCTATTGCTAATAACTAACATTCAAGATGGCGTAATATTGTCTTCCATTATCGCAATTATCACTCATTGTAATAAAACAACTTTAACGGATTAAATCGCGTATTATTACAGTCTAACTGCACCACGAACGCTGAAAAAGTTACGAAACGTCGATAAGTAAAAATGAAGTAGGTACCCAATATACGCGATTTAATCCGTTAAATTTATTTTATTATAATTCTAATTGGGGCAGCATTAAGCACCTTAGTGAGCCGCGATACGATACGGTGACGACGATACGCCGCGTACGAATCGTACGATAGCCGCTTAAGTACATACCTTAAACCTCACTGATCCCAAACATCTACGTACACCCATGTAGAATCCACTAAATGTCTCACTCCAATATCTTAACGCTCGGATGACCGAGTCGATTTATATTAAACTTTGTAAGAAGTGCTTCATTGAAGTTTTAATAAGGTTTAGTCGTTAAGGCGGCCGCAGTGGTAACTTTTGGGATGCCATGGCAATCTAATCATGGTCAACATGATCACATATTGGTCAAGACTATAGCACAGGGGTTCCCAAACTGTGCGCCGCGGCGCCCTGGGGCGCCGCGGAAAGTGTAGAGGGGCGCCGCGAGTCGATCCTTATATCTATTCCATTATATCTATTTCAAATAGCTAACTAGGGTAGGGCGCCGTGACGAAGTACGAACCTTGTAAGGGCGCCGCGGGCTGAAAAAGATTGGGAACCCCTGCTATAGCAATTTCAAGTTTATCCATATCCATATTAATAATATGCGATAATAACACTGTATGTCTGTCTGTTACCTTCCTTAAGCCACTGGACCGATTGTGATTGTGATGTGATGCGTAATTTGATAAGCAGATAGCTTGGGAAAAAAACCGGACATGTGCGAGTCGGACTCGTCCACCAAGGGTTCCGTACAAATAGTTTAAATAAATCATATTTTTTATGATTTAATCACAAATTTCAGATTTTTTTCCCTATACTTGTAGTATAAGACGGTATTACTTGCCAAATTTCATAGTTCTAGGTCAACGGAAAGTAGCCTATAAATTTTAGTTTCCATGAGAGAGTCGAAATGTACGTTTTTTACGGCATAAACAGCCGCATTTTAGATACATATAAAGAAATAGTTATATTCCTTTACTTTGAATAATGCCTCGACTCGCTCCGTCGGTAAAGCAGCCTGGGTCGGCAGATGGCGTTGCAAGGAATGTAATCTGCTCCGTCGGTAAAGTAGAACTGTCACTGTCATGCTGAGGTCATGCTCTTAGAGGTTATGAAAAAATAGATTGATGTAATGTGTTATGGAGTTAAAATAATTAAATAATATAGAAGAGAATAAGGACAGACACTGTGAATAATAAACGTTAAATGTCGTTTCTTTGTTTACAGGTAGGTTTTCTTTAGTTAAGAGTGTTGTACTTAGTACTTGGAGTGTAAAAGTTTAGGTGTTGTATCTTTAAACATAACTCATGCAAATAAAACTTTGTTTACAGAGCAACACATCGTTTAATTCACCGTCAATAATATACGGACGTTATAAAACGACATTTTTGTTTGTTGTTGTCAAAAAAAAATGGAAAAGCTGCGTTTCGAATTTACGGTGTTGCCGGGAGGTGATGGAAAATCTAATGTACTGGCGATAACCTCAATTGCAACCAGTGATGATAAGGTATATGCTATACCAGAAACACTACAAGCTGTTGGTCATCACAAGGAAATAATAAAAACAGCAGCCTATACTAAAGTAAAAAACAGCTTAGCAAAAAGATATCAAGTTCGAAGAGTCTGGATTTCATTGACAGAAGAACAGAAAAAAATTTACATTGATCAAGATGGTAATTTGCAATTTGGGGATCAGTATTTAGAAGAACTGAATCCAAAACAACCTGATACTGTGGGTGCAAAAGAAACCGATTCATTGGAAAAATTATTTGAGAAATTATTGGGAAACTCTCAAGAAACAAAACAACAGAACTTGAAGAATATTGCAGAAAAGTTTGTTATTGAAAAGTTCACAAGTAAGAACCCAAACGCAAAACAGTGGATTGATATTTTTGAAAAAGAGTGTATGCGCTTCGACGTTGCATCGGATGAGAAAAAAATTGAAATTCTACGGTTGTTCATGGACAAAACTTGTACGGATTGGTACTGTTCTATGATTATAAAACTAACTATAAACTCGGAATGGTCAACATGGAGAAACAAATTTTGTGAGTCGTTTGCAAACAAAGGATGGAGCCCGGTAACATATGCACTCTGGTTTAAGTACAAAGATGGGTCACTTCTGGACTATGCCATACGAAAAGAAAAATTGCTGTTGGATATGAGAAGATCTATTGATGCAGGTACTTTGATAGACCTCATTGCAGCCGGCTTACCAGAATTTATTCTGAATAGAATTGATCGAGAGACACTACGAGATACAGTGGATTTGTTTAACGAGGTAAGCAAATATGAACATATGGTGAATAAGAAGAATGTATTGCCTAAAAGAAAATATGGAGATGGTAACGTAACAAAGACATATGATAAAAATGAGGAAAAGTCTCCATGCAAAATTTGTGAGAAATTAAATAAAGGAACTCGTTATCACCCGGAAGCTACATGCTGGTTTAGAACGAAAGATGAGGATAAAACGAAGAAAAATTTTATTAGACATGTCAACAACTCCGTGATTGAGACAGAGTTAAATGAAACCAGTCAAAAAAACGAGCAGTAACACCATTAATAAAAGTCAAACTACGATTAAATGATACATTAGAGATAAATGGAGTTTATGATTCAGGGTCAAATGTTTCCTTAATCAATTCTAAACTATTAAAAATAAAAGGAAGAGGAAACAAATTAAATGAAGCTGACCTAGTAACAATTAATGGTGTTCAAAAGGCAAGCGGTTTGACAAATTTAAAGATAAAAATTCTGGATTTAGAGGAAAATGTGGATGTGTATATCATTGATGAACACAACTTCAAATATGATTTTTTAATAGGACTTGACTTAATACAAACATTCGGATTGAGACAAAATGAAGACTTGAAAATAACCCAGAAACCACAAGTGAAGTATGAAAATACGAACATAGTGGAAGGGAGTACTACCGAAGATAAGATGGACTCTCTAATAGAAAATGGGAGTGAAGAAAATAAAATAAAATCAGATAACTACACAATTAACTTCAATGAACATGTTAGAGAAAATGACTTCGAAATGAAAATAAACCATTTAGATGAAAATCAAAAAACTAAAATAAACGATTTAGTTACATCATATCAAACAGTTTTTGCTAAAAATAAATATGATGTAGGCACTGTCAACGGATATGAAGCTAGAATAGACCTACAAATAGACAAATATTGCAGCAAGAGACCCTACAGATGCACCTTTGAAGATAAGAAAGAGATAGAACAGCAAATCGCAAAGTTATTGGATAATGGACTAATAGAGGAATCATATAGTCCATTTGCTGCACCAGTCACTTTAGCATTTAAAAAAGAAGACAATAGAAAATCTAGACTGTGCATTGACTTTAGGGATTTAAATAAAATAATAACACCTCAAGCCCAACCATTTCCGTTAATAGAAGAGTTAATGATGAAGACAAGAAATTGTAACTTCTTTACAACCTTAGACATAAACTCAGCGTTCTGGTCTATACCTTTGCGAATCGAGGACAGAAAGAAGACAGGATTTGTAACACAGGAGGGACATTTCCAGTGGACTTGCCTCCCTTTTGGGCTCAAGACGTCTCCTGCGATTTTTCAAAGGATTTTAAGTAATATACTCAGAAAGTACAAGCTTACAGATTTCGCTGTCAACTATATTGATGACATCCTTATATTTTCGAAGACATTTGATGAGCATATGAATCACCTCACACAGTTAATGAAAGCCATAAAGAATGAAGGGTTCAGGTTAAAATTTACGAAGTGTACCTTTGCCTCAGACTCGGTGAAATACCTAGGTCATATCATACAGGAAAATGCAGTTAAACCAGTAAAGGACAACTTGATTTCAATAAAGAATTTCCCTGTACCAAGAACTCCAAAGAATATAAGACAATTCTTGGGGAAAATAAATTTTTACCATGAGTACATCCCTAATAGTGCAATAATACTAGACCCACTACATAACTTATTGCGGAAAAATCAAAAATTCGTTTGGTCAGAACAGTGTCAAAAAGCATTTGACGTAATAAAGGATTTGCTATGTTCTCAACCAGTACTGGAGATTTTCGACCAAGAACTACCTATCAATATTTACACTGATGCTTCCTTAGAGGGTGTTGGAGCTATTTTAAAACAAGTGCAACATGATGGAAAGGAAAAACCAGTTGCATACTTTTCAAAAAAACTAAATGTGGCACAAAAGAAGAAAAAAGCAATATATTTAGAATGTTTAGCGATAAAAGAAGCTGTCAAGTACTGGCAATACTGGCTGATTGGAAAATCATTTACGGTTTATTCAGATCATAAACCACTAGAAAACATGAACTTGAAGTCGAGAACTGATGAAGAACTTGGCGATCTAACGTATTATCTGTCACAATATGAATTTCAGATAAAATATGCACCCGGTAAACAAAATTTGGAAGCAGACTGTCTTAGTAGAAATCCTGTATTAGAAGCAACAGAAAACACAGATGAGCAACTCAAAGTTGTAAATTTTATGAAAATGGAAGATATTATAACAGATCAATATGAAAACGATGAAATACGAAAAAATAAAAACAAATTTATTGAAAAAGACAAAATCTACTTCAAGAAGGTTAAGGAGAAAGAAAAAATAATCATATCAGAAGAATTTAGTGTTAAACTTTTAAACTTGGTACATAGAAACTTATGTCACATTGGAATTGGCCAGATGCAAAAGACAATGAGCCCACTCTTTACAGCAAAAAACTTAACAAAAAATATTAGACAAATCTGTAGGAGCTGTGACATATGTATAAAAAATAAATCAAGAGGACAGGACAAATTCGGATATATGTCACACCTAGGTCCTGCCACAAAGCCGTTTGAAATAATGTCTATAGACACTATTGGAGGCCTCGGAGGTTCACGGTCTACAAAGAAATATATGCATCTTTTAGTAGATCACTTTACCCGATATGCATTCATTTCGACATCAAAAACTCAAAGTGCAAATGACTTTATCAGACTTGTCAAAAGTGTCACAGACGTTGAAGACATTGGTTTGCTACTAACTGACCAATACCCGGGAATAAATTCGAAAGAATTTAAGACATTTCTAAAGGAGAAGCAGATAAATCTGGTATTTACAGCAGTCAATGCTCCATTCTCAAACGGTTTGAATGAACGCTTAAATCAAACATTGGTAAATAAAATGAGATGTAAAATGAATGAAGACAGTAATAGAAAGTCCTGGACAACCATAGCTCATGATTGCGTTAAGAAATATAATGAAACGTGTCATTCGGTTACCGGTTTTTCACCTACCTATCTCTTATACGGAACAGATGTCACGATTTTACCAACAGAGTTAAAGCATAAAAAGTCCCACTATGATTGGTTCAGAGACAGGAAAATTGCCCTAAAAAATACAATAAAATCACATTATTACAACAAAACACAGTTTGACAAACACCGGAAGTGCAACGAATTTAATATAGGAGACATGGTATTTGTGGAAAACGGCAATAAGTTAAACAGGAAAAAATTAGACGAACTAAAAATAGGACCATATAAAATTATAAAGAAAATCTCAAATTCGATATACAGTATAGATACAGGTCATAAAAAGATTGAATCAAACCTTTTCCACGTCACGAAATTGATACCAGTCTCCACAATAGAATATAAAGGAAATGAAGAATGATGAATTATGAAAATTTTCATGAAAATTTTCATACCTTGTAGGGGAGATATAAAGAAATAGTTATATTCCTTTACTTTGAATAATGCCTCGACTCGCTCCGTCGGTAAAGCAGCCTGGGTCGGCAGATGGCGTTGCAAGGAATGTAATCTGCTCCGTCGGTAAAGTAGAACTGTCACTGTCATGCTGAGGTCATGCTCTTAGAGGTTATGAAAAAATAGATTGATGTAATGTGTTATGGAGTTAAAATAATTAAATAATATAGAAGAGAATAAGGACAGACACTGTGAATAATAAACGTTAAATGTCGTTTCTTTGTTTACAGGTAGGTTTTCTTTAGTTAAGAGTGTTATACTTAGTACTTGGAGTGTAAAAGTTTAGGTGTTGTATCTTTAAACATAACTCATGCAAATAAAACTTTGTTTACAGAGCAACACATCGTTTAATTCACCGTCAATAATATACGGACGTTATATACATTTTTGTACGTTAAACTTAGACCTGAGTACATATGATTTTAATTTAAACTCAATACCTCCACGCGTTCCCGAGATAAAAGGTCTTGACAGACGGACAGACGGACGGACGGACAGACGGACAACGAAGTGCTCTTGTAAGGGTTCCGTTTTTTCCTTTTGAGGTATTACTGTCCCAGTAGTCGCCATCTTAAATGCTTAGTCATTAACAACAGACAGCAATGTGTCAACTATTGGGCATTAGCGTGTCAAGCACTAGCTCGTTATCATATTGATTATGATATGCCTTAATGACATAATCCAAAATGAAAAACAAACCAAAATGATAATCTAACTCCCTCTAGCGTGTTACCGAATTTATTTAAATTTTATTGCACAAAAGAAAACTTATCGTACAAAAATGGAACTTAATTCCGTAAAGCATTATCTACCAGTTAACCGAATGATGAATGCGTAAATTGAACTCCATATAGGAGTCATTTTACTTTAAATAATATGGAATATAATATCCTTTTTGAACAAAACTGTTAAACATACACACTAAACGGCCATTCTCCAGCAATATGTCTGCGTCTAATTCTCGCGTCTCCATACATTTAGTATGAAAAGAACGACGCGGTAGTTAGGTGACCGCAGACATATTTCTGGAGAATGAATGGCCATAAAACATACCATATCTTACATACTTGCCACAAAAACCTCGAACAAGCACAACGTATTAACAATTCGGTTAACGTCCATCGATACGAAGATGAACGATAGCGGAGAATCGAATACGAGTTTTTACCGATTATTCGATTATCGTGTGCAAGAACAATGGGCTTCGATTGTTCAACGATCTTTTGATATCCTTCGGCGGATTGGGATTTAAGTTTCCTCTAGAAGAGCCCATCTGCGAGTTTTTTTTGAACTTTTATTTTCTTTTTGTATTAGATCAGATTCATTTATTTCTGATTGAAAATCACATAGTGTTTTATAGACTAAAACTAAAATGAATTCACAAAAAGATCGTAAAAAAGTAAAAAATAAAAAGGGAGTAATTAATTACATAATGGGAAAATCAACGTGCCTAGCCTCGCTCTGTGCGGCCCGGCATTCGTGAACTTTTTCCTCGCACACCGCTCCGCTACAGCACAGCTCTGGTGTAAACGCATCCTAAAACAAGACTTTTTCCATACTAAAAATAGCCTATTGCATATATTGCAAACTCAAACTTTTTTATTGATGATAATTACTTATCACAGGTCAGTTGCTTACAGACGATATATAACTATGTAGGCATATATACAATATTTATCAAGATTCAAGTTCCAAGTTATAATTATACAAACAATATAAAGGACTTTATTACATGTATGACAGGTTTATTATAATCATTAGATAATAACTTATTGAATTACTTACTATTTTCTATAAATTCACTATAACTATAAAACGCCCGATCGACAAGCCAAGTTTTAAGTTGGTATTTAAAATTAACTAGAATAGTTGCAGCGGTGACTGACTCTGGCAAGTTGTTGAATACTGAGGGCCCCATGATATGAGTTAACTTTCGATATTTAGCCAGGGTTCCACGCAGTGAGGCGAGCTTGTGCGCATTGCGAGTTCTGTATCCATTGTTCATTCCGTTGCAATCCCTAATTGTGTCACATCCAGAGGCGAGGACATCCACGGTCCGCATCAGTATGCGGCCGCTCGCCCGGTATTGAGCTTTCTTATTTACACATTCGTTTAATACGGACAATATTTTAATACGAATCACTTTGTTTTCACTGACAGCCCGCATTCGATCGTGCCTTATTTGCCTGGTAGAATACATTACCGGCTATGTTACAGTATAATAGCAGTATTTTTTCTTCCTGCGCGATGTACATTTACATCGCGCGCTTATATGTGTGCGCGCCGTGAACGAACTCTACAAAGTTTTACGAATGCATAAGAATGCTCCAATACGGATCGCACTGTCTGCCCCTCGGACTTCAGCCGACGTTTGACTACTTATCTGTCTTTATACTATGCTATACTATTAACATAGTACATTACACAACTAGGGTGGTAATACAAAGAAAGGCCGAGATCGCAGAAGTTTGCGGCCCGAGCTGCAAGCGAGATAGAGAAGCATAAAGATATAATAGTACATTGTGTATCAAGGGCGGTAGGTAAGGAATTACAAACGAGTGTTTGTTACAAGCCCGCGGCGAAGCCAAGGGCTTTAATAACACGAGTTTGTAATTCCTTTACCGCCCGTGGCACACACAATGTTTTTCATCACACTTGTGAGGAAATCTAATTAAAATTAACCTTACTTAACCTAAATAAAATTGTAAAACTGACACTACTGACAGTGACATTAGTGACATATCCATAGACAATGCGAAACGTTCGGAAACCATAGCGGTACAGACCTAAAACGCTTGATTTTATAATTGCAAAATACTGAAATACACTATTGAAACATTTAATTAATGTTACAGAAATATGTGTTTACATGTATTTGCAATAACAGTTCTCTTTAATTAAATATTTCAGTGATAAAAGTTAAAAAAGTAAGTTGGCGTTTCCTTTGAACATGACAAATAAGAGTAAAACAGAACCAGCGTTTCAAATTTAAAAAGAAAACCATTACGCCCTAGGGCGTAATAGGTCATTTACCGCCCGCAAAACCTACGTGTAATGACACCATTTTCGAGCAAGTGTGATGAAAAAGATATTTATGCCACACCTGGCCATAACGTGGCTTGCGCGTACGGAAAAAGGCCGCTTTCTGGCCAAGTGTAGACATAAAATGATGTACGTATTTACGTCCTTCGCTTGCAGCTCGGACCGCAGACTTCTGCGATCTCGGCCTTTCTTTGTATTACCGCCCTAGTTGTGTAATGTACTATTATGCATTTTCACCTTATTCGATGAAAGGCCTTTCCAACTCGGTTAAAATTAAAGAGTGGATTTTTTAACAAACCTTCGGACGACATAAACTTGACTTTTTTCGAAGCAAGAGTGAACTGTCGGACTGTCTGTGTATGTAAAGATGTTCCATCTTACCATTGAAGGTGCTTGTTAATAGGTATAAAAAAATGCAGCTAGGGATATATGTAAACGATACTTTAGTGTTGCACCCGTCTACGAGATGAATTTTCAAAAATCCTTGTTTTTACAGAATTCTTTAAGGAATATGTAAAATATGTACTTCAGGCAGCGCACTATTCATCACTTTCATCAGCTACTGTGAAGATTTCATTACAGTAGATTAACATGACAGTGAAGCGTAAAATAATAGATCATTTAATTAGCTACTTAATGCTATCGCGTTGCCCGGATAACCAAACAATTGCGAATAAATTACCACTCAAATCAAAACCCAGAACTACCGCAATACACAATTAAATCTCATATTAATGCAATTAACGCATTTACAAAACTGAATAATTGAATCAATAGTAAACTGACACGATTTTTGAATTATTAAATGAGGCGATATCGGCTCGATCATAACTCTTACAATGTCCTATCCGTTTTCATTTAAACTTTGAATTTCAACTCTAATACCGTGAAATAAGATTCATTTTTAATTGACATGATTGATAGAAATGATAAGTTTCAGAAGTAAGCTTGCAGACATCTGTTCGTCAATCGCATTCATAATGTTCACATTATGAATGCGATTGTTCTAGTGATTTGTGAAGGCACAAAATTAACTGTGTTCCGATGTATATTTTAATGGTAAAGTGCGCGGTTGTACCATTTCAATGTGTTACACACGTTGTTACAAATGTTGGGGCTCGATCCTGGCTGGGAATCGATTCACAAGTGGATTTCGGGTATAACGGCGACGTTGGTACCACTGTTAGTTCGTTGTTATATCCGGAAGTCTTTACACGCAAAGGTTAAGGTAGATATTGTTGAATGGGAAACTTTGTATTCCTTGTACAAATTAGCATTATTATCACCGTTTTTCAATTTTGAGATAATTTCCGCGTTTTCTTAAACTGTGAAGGTGCGTCTAGGAGCCATACTCGCACTTTTCAACAGTTTACTTAACACAGTTGCCACCAAGGATGTCACTTTGTAACTGAACCATAAATTTAACTCCAAAAAGCTACACAGCTAATTAATATCTATAAACAAAAAGTAAAGGTCACCACAGTTGCTGACCATATGTGTGGATGTAAACAAAAGAGAAGAAAGGTCTTCGTGTCTTCGGTGGCCGACTCCGGTCGCAATATCTGCATGGGGTTTCTAGGAATTTATTGCAAATGATTAATTAAAAACAGTCGCTACACCCGAAGGCGGCGTTTTATCTCAAGCATGCTTTAAATTCATGGGACTTAGATTTAACGTCGCTATAGCCAAAGGGTCGCTACAACCAAGGTCGTAATAAATGAAATCCACTGTATTTGATAATCGATTTGTGTGTTCTGTATGAAAATTGGCAAAACCACTCCGCGATTTCGCTGCGCGGCTACTATTCCGGCCCAGCGACTCAACCACTCGTCCACCAGTAAGCGCCCTCAATTTTGCCATCTACTTTGACTTTGACATTCTGTTTTAATAGGACTTAACCTAAACCAATGAAGAGACAAAATGTTTCTTTCATATAAAGTGATGATGATAATGTTTAGTTTTAACTATTTCGCTTGCAAGCTCATCTTGACCAGACCCGCCCCTCAATGAGCCAACCAATTAGGGACAAACACGTTTTTTTAAAACCATCTGTTTTTAATTACCACAAATGTTTTGACGGTCTGTCTATTGATTGACTTAACTGCCAGTTGAATCTTCGAAGTCATTGTGATTTTTTGGGATTCCGTACCCAAAGGGTCCCGACGCTATTACCTACTGAGCCTCCGTTGTCTAACCACCATACTAGCTAGAGACTTGAACTTTTCACAGAATGTGCATTTATGTTGCCGCTATAACAGAAAATAATAAAATCGGAATAAAATTGATAATTAAAGCAGATTCCTCATTCAATTAACGTGCTCTTGGCTCATGGCCAATATACGGCCAATATTTGTGATGCCACACGCGGTAAATGTAATGTAAACAATTTTATTCCAGTATTGCTCTAATCAAATACGTTCGCAATATATCTCATTGGATTGATATTAGGGTTGGCACACTCTATCCAATAACAGGGTTGACAGGTATGTTTTCATAGAACGCTAATTTATTTACTAACAAACATGTTCAAAAAGCAACAAATAGGCCAGTTGAAATTAACATTAAAATCGCAAAGCATGACGTAGCTCTGATTTTTACCGACTCCCAAAAGAAGGACGGTTCTCAATTCGTCTGTATGTTTTTTTCATTTTTTTTGTGTGTTTGTTCACCGATTACTTGAAGACGGCTGGACCGATTTGGAAAATTCTTTTTTTGTTTGAAAGGGTAGACTTCCGAGGTGGTCCCATTGCAACCCAATTAGGATCTTATAATGGGATCTTAGAGAAATCGAGGGAACTCTTCAAATATCATAGGCACACATATAGCGATATTGGCATTTTTCTTAGTTTCTCGTGCATTTATTATTAGAAATAAGTTTCCAGTCTTAACTGACTTCAAAACAAAGAGCAATTTTTATGTAGGTTTGTTCCCCGATTACGCCTAGTTGATTGAAAACGGCTAGACTGATTTGATTTTTTTTTTCTTTTAACTAAATAGACTCAAGTCTATTTGGTTAAAACAATATTTTTACAGCGCCACTAAAAATTTCAAAAAATAAAGTAAATTTGTAAAACAAAAAATTAAAACCAACTTCCAAAAACTTATGAACTAAAAACCAGAAAATAATATGTTAATTACCTCAAAGAAACAGATAATCAACGATTCATATATACATATACATATATTTATAGTTTATAAACTGTTATTTTTGAAGTCGGTGCCAGCTAAGGAGCTCAACATAGCCAGCGTTGCGTGGCAGGCACTAACTCTGTTTTTTAGTTTATAAGTTTTTGGAAGTCGATTTTTATTTTTTTGTTATGTTGTTTGGAGTTGGACCCGTTAGGGTAGTATGAATCTGATTTTGCACGTTCTAAAAAGTTGTGCTAGCTGAGCTACACGCGCAAAAGTACGCCATTTTTTAAGTTTTTTGGATTTCTGCTCTATGTATTTTTGATACTAACGTCTATGGCACAAATTAACTACATTTGCTATATATTAGGTTCTATTCATTTTTACTGTAAGTGTGATACCTATAGTTACACAGAGTTAAAGTTTTGAAATTGATGAAACTCCAAAAAGCATGGGTGTTCTTTCAAGCTTTGTGTTCGGCTTGCCTGTTTAGATTCAGAGCCGATTCACAGCACAGTAATTGTTACTTGGATAGTCTTGAGTACTTTGACATTGAAAACTATTAGGAAACCTCGCGGGGGTGGTAACAAATTCGGTTTCGACACTTTTTTTTTAAGCTATTTTACTCCAAAAATATTCACGCCAGCGAAAATCGTATAAGGACATTGGCGGACCATTAAAACATGGCAAATTTATTTCTGCTACTAATTCTCTACACTTTCATACAAAAAATGGAAAAAAATAAAAAACACCACAACAATTGTACTACACGTTTGTTTGACACGCTAATGCCCAATAGTTGACACCCGCTGTCATCTTTATTGCTAGAGACTTAACATTAAATCCACTCACGGACAATGAATTCCGGTCATTTTCTATATAATTCTTCATAGAAAATGACCCGAATTCATTGTCCGTGAGTATAAATAACTACTGGTACTGAGACATATTATTATGGCAAGATCTCGGAAGTCTACCAATGTATGTAATGTTAGTATCACAAATGCTAATTTAAGTGTAAGTAGTTCAACGTAAGGTAAGAGTACTTACCTCAACTTACTCTTAACTTTTTCACTCCCCGTCTAATTTTCCAACAAAACTCCATTAACGGCGAAAGTGTTGCAAGAACTTCCATTACAGTAATGAAAACCCCCTGTTTAACAGAAAAACCACAAGATGTCCTCACAAAAGGCTGATAAGGCACCTATTTTAAATTAAACGCTTAATTCAGGCAATACGTTTAAAAACAATACACTTAGCTTGCAGCATGCAGTCGTTATCTGTGTTGTAAATTAACTCATATTGTTGCTCACAGTTAGCGAAACCACTGAACCAAAACAGCTTAACAACATATTCTTTAAAGGTATTTACGTCTATTCGTACTTAAACAGCACAGAAATTGTACAAAACCAAAAGGGCTTATGCGTCTTGGTAGCTAAAATACTATTCGCCGTTTTAGTTCGATGTGGTCGAGTAAGCCGTGTTAAGAGGTAGTTGAGAGGTTTGCGCTCGGCGCTTTTATAAATTCATGTTTCGATAAAGGTACTTTTAAAATATAAAGTTACTTTATTATATTTACGACGACACTTCCTACGGGAATATGAAGAAAGCAGCTGAAAAATGTATTACGATTATATATACGTTATTATATGTACCTATACTAACTAATGTGCAAAGGAGATGGTCCGTAAAACTATGGACTAAAACTACGACGAAAATATAAATTTGATTAATTTTATAACATACAGAAAATCATGGTTTTAAAAAGTTATCCAGGGGACGTAGCCATTGTAACGAGGTGCTAGAAAAAGTTGACCGACCCATCTGCTGCAGCTTAGGCAAAAACTCTTTCGTATGTCCGGCCGGCGGACGTCTGTCTTTTCTCCTCTACAAATCGCACATCTCAACCGATTCTCGTGAATTTTTTGACCAAGTTCGATAATTTAGTATTTGATTTTTAGGGTTCCGTACCTCAAAAGGAAAAACGGAACCCTTATAAGATCACTTTGTTGTCCGTCTGTCAAGACCCTCGGGAACGCGTGAAGGTATCGAGTTGAATATAAAACCATATACTCAGGTCTACGGTCCCTTGAAGCCGTGGAACAATCAAACTTCTAAGTTAACGTAAAAAAAAGATACCTATGGCCGTTTATGCCGCAAAAACGTATATTTCAACTGTCTCAAGGAAACCAAAATTTATTAGGTACTTTCCGTTGACCTAGAACTTTTAAATTTGGCAAGTAATACCGTCTCTATTACAAGTATAGGGAAAAAATCTGAAACGTATACATTTATAGTGAAATCCTAAAAAATATAGTATTTAGGTACGGAACCCTGGGTGAGCGAGTCCAACTCGCACTTTTCCGGTTTATTTTTAATTTTTAATGGGTCAGCCATGGGGTTTGACAGACTCACGAGGTTTACAGTTCACAGGGCCATTAAGACCCACTATGAGTAAAAAGGATAATAACCACATTTTTATAAAAAAAAACCCGACCGCGGTGCACTTTGAAACTGCATTAAATCCGCCATTTTGTTTATTTTAACGAACTTCATACCCAGTGACACTCGCACCATCAAGACGAATCTAATGATGTATCATTTATCAAAATCGGATGTGTCGTTGAGTAGTTACGAGCGGACACAGGAACGGACATACATACATACAGGTCAAACACATTACCTTCCTTTGGGCTTCGCCGCAGTCGGGTAAAAAGGATAAAAAGGATTGTTTAGCTCGTCGAATTTCTTACGCTGGTTCTTTTTGGGAGGCTTATTTTTTAAAAGCAGCAGACTTTGATTTTTAATGTTGAAAATGGGGTTTCCTAAAAACAAACCCTGCCTTAACTCACCGCAAGCCGTCAAGACGAGAACAAAAGGCAACTCCACACTGTCATTGTTCCACTACTGCTTAATTGTTTTTCCATGTAGTCCACGGCTTTATCTATGTAATCGAATTTTCATAAGATTAGGGGCGGGGGTGATATATCGGCCGTAATGGCTGCTGTTTAGTTTCAAGCCGAAATCGAGATTAATTGCCATTCGTTAAATGGCGAAGGCCTATCGCCACTTATCTCAAACATAGTAAATAAATATTAGGGAACAATAAATAAATATTAGGGAACAATCTTACACAAATCGAACTAGCCCCATAGTAAGCTCAATAAGGCTTGTGTTATGGATACTAGACGACGATATATTTAATAGATACATACATACAAATACTTAAATACATAGAAAACATCCATGACTCAGGAACAAATATTCGTGCTCATCACACAAATAAATGCCCTTACCGGGATTCGAACCCAGGACCTCTTGCTTCATAGGCAGGGTCACTACCAACTAAGCTAAAGCGGTCGTCATAGTAAAATCTGCCTTATCTCATTTTTGGCTACCATAGTCAAGATCGATTTTAACCTTCCAAAACAAAGGCGGTTGTCAATTCATCTGTATGTTTTTAAACTAGCATTTACCCGCGTCTTCGCCCACGTTGTTCCCGTTTACCGGGATATAAAGTATCGTATGTTTCAATCCAGGACTTTGTCTATTTACATGCCAAACAGCGCAATTCATCCAGTTGTTTGTTACCCCGTTATTTAGTAACAAACATCTTCACAAACCTTCACATTTCTAATATTAATAGGATAGGATAGGATTTGAAACTGCCCGTCTGCGTTGGGCATAATTTATTTTAGATTAGTGTGATATAAAAAAATAAGTTACATATTATCACCAAATATCGAAGAAGTTATCTTTTTCCTACTGTTTACGGAACGCATAACATGCACCGAATGGTACACAATTATACTCATAAATTACAGAAATACAGACAGGATGCGATAAAGGACTTTATACTTAGCACAGATGTTGAAACACATACTCTTATCACGGAGCATTGCCCGTCAATTTTATAAGTTCCGATAAAACTTGATTTATTCGCGCACTGCACTAATGCAATTATTGCAATTTATTATGAAATTAAATAAGGTCGGTGCGACACCCTTACTCGCTCAAAATTTATACCCCTTGCAGAAAACTATCTACCTCCAGTAAGGCTCCTCATTCAGACTCGAACTTTAAAAATCATAAGTTAAGGTTGACTATTCTTTGTGAAGGTGGTTCAAGACTGTTACGTCTTTTTAAGTGGGTAGTTTGCTTATTTTTCTCGCGGCTTATGTTGTCTGTGTCGGCAGAGGGAAATAAATTATTTGCGCCCCCAACACCTTGCCGGGACGGGAGCTGATAGCGTCATTTTTATAAAAGTGTAATGCGGTTGCCTGCTGTGATTGCCGGCGGCGTGATTCTCACCAGACTATTGTGAAGTTGGATCTTGATTGGAACGTGTATAAAGGAATGGAGATGTATTTAGTGTGAATAGGTTAAAGGAAACGTAGCCCAGTTACATAATGCTTCGGTAAACGCCCGTCAGCTACCAGATAGAGTATTGGTGACGCTGGTTTTTAGGATAAAGAAGAAAGAGACAGGGGTTTCGAGAAGATTATAGTACCTCTGGTAGAACTTTAGTAGTGGTATAAGGGTCTTTTTTTATTGAATGAAGAAGAAATTAAAACCAAGAAACGGAGTCAGACAGGATAGATCACCGAATGCTTAAGGTGTTGATATTTTTTGGCCAATTTTTATAGGCAGAACTAACACAATATACATATATGTTCAGTAACAATAGGCCTTTGTAGTCGAGACTCTCGGGCCGTGGAGTCCAGATGCCCACCAACTGGTGAGAACGCTGAGCCAAAAGCTCGTCCAGACACTAGAGACCACAGAGCTGGCTCGCTCCTCACTCAACGGATCAGCATAGCGATCCAGAGGTTTTTTTTTTGGGTGTTCTGTGTCCCGTTTGGTCAATTTTGACCACTTTCGGAGAGGGGCACAGGCGATCAGAGGGGGAACGCAGTCAGCCTAATGAGGAGCCTGCCGCAGGGGCCCGATCTGGGGGACATAAATTAGTATGTATGTATGTAAACACTTTATTGCACATAAAATCATACAGGAGCAGTACAAAAATCAATGGTTATGTACAAAGGCGAACTTATCTCTTTCAGCTAACCTTTAAGCAGATGAGAAATAATAACTAATACCACAGAAAATAGACAAAGATTTGTTTTAGTATAGGTTACTTCAATGTTCAGTTGTCTAGTTTATTGTTTTTTTTTAATTTTTCTTCAATGTCCCACTCTTCTAGTAATATCTATTAAATACATTTTAGTCACAGAATAATTGTGTGTGATTTCTGCCCGGATAAAATCAATTATCTAAACTCATTTTCGTGCCACCAACGATTTTAAACAGCAAATACTAAAAATATGGCATCATGTTGAGAATGAAGTCATAAGTCAGTACTTCATACTAAACTGCATACCTTTTGAGCGTTTTGACACTTTATAAAAAAAGAAGCTGATTTCAACCGCCTATTGGCATCATTGTTACGTGTTACGCAATACGCATACGATGCAAAGCCGCTCTGCTAAAATATGGAAATACAAAATCTCTGTCTTCTTTGATCTTAGAGTTTCATTTTAGACTAGCACTTAATTGGAAAGCTACCTACCAATTAATTCCAACTATCGCGTACAACCAAACAGCGCTTAAAACGCTCAAATTCACTT
The DNA here is from genome assembly GCA_947034925.1 of Eudemis profundana. Taxonomy (NCBI): domain Eukaryota; kingdom Metazoa; phylum Arthropoda; class Insecta; order Lepidoptera; family Tortricidae; genus Eudemis; species Eudemis profundana. Next base: position 1,489,088 of record OX344800.1, on the reverse strand, counting down.
AAAAGATAACAAACGTAAAGTTCGTCGACGCCACTTAAACCGGCTGCAGGTAAGCACGCAAGAATGCCAACTTTTAAAAGCTCAGCTCAAATTTACGCGTAAAATAACCTTAATGAAATATGACCTTGAAAAACTGCCCCCTAAAAGGTGAAAAGGTCTAGTGAGGTAGTTTTAGTTTGGGATCAAAGACCTTGGCTGCATTTCACTGAAATCTGGCTAAAAAAGCCCTCATTAATATTAATGGTGATATTAGGTACGTCGAAATTTTTAGTATATTTTATGAACGCGTTTTACAGTTAGAAGAAATTGAAATATGAGCTAGTTGTTATTCACATTTTAAGCCTCTTTGAATGACTACTGAGTGAAGATATTCTTGTCACGTAATATTTAGATTACAAGCCCATATCAAGATTGCCAATGACTGATTGGCACAGGTAGTTAACCCCGATTATTTTAAGAAATGCTTCTCTTGAATCCCACTCAACGAAATTCAAATTGACTTTTCTAGATTGTCTCGGATTTTATGTGTGTCCTCCGGAATCCAGGTAGACACATTATAAAAAAAACCAGCCAAGTGCGACTCGGATTCGCACACGAAGGGTTCCGTATCACACACACACACACACACACGCATACACACACACACACGCATACACACACACACGTACACATTGTATGGGAACCCTTTTTTATTTTTAACTTTATTTTGTTTTCATTATTTGCTAGCGGCAAGAGAAATACATATTCTGTGAACGTAAACCAAGTATGTACCTATTACCATTATAAAAATCAATCAAAAAAACTCCGAGCCATTTTTTATGAACGATACGTACATTTTTATAATAAAATAAATATTTGAACTCTAGCCCAATAACAAAAATACTTGAAACTTTATATGAGAGAAACATTTTTTGTCTCTTCATTGGTTTTTAATGCGGGAAATTTTACACCACATTTCACATTTCTCGCCTGAGTGTCGTACGTGTAACAGGGTACGCGTCGCAGCTGTTAAAGTTGCGCATTAGGGTGAGGAACCTGTATAGGTTTCTCATAGATGGCGTTTAGGTTAATTCCTATTAAAACAGAAAAGATACGGAAGTCAAGGTAGCAGAATTGAGGGCATTTTCTGAGTGTACGGTGGACGAATGGTTGAGTCACTGGGCCGGAAATCCAGAGGTACCGGGTTCGATTCTCGGTCTGTACACAGGCGAGTGCCATTTAATTTTTCTGTGTACTTTGATTTCCTGTATCTATATATTTAAAAAATACTTGAATTTGGTGTAAACGATGAACGTAATAAATACAACTCCATCAATTTTGTAAACTGATGGATTGTTGTGATTTAGCAGGATGGTAGTCACTGACCTATTTATGCACACCAGCGCTTGCTAACAGTGAAGTTGCGCCACTCCACTCCAAAGGGCTTAATTTGTTATTGTTGAGTATATTCTAAATGTACTGATGCCCCGTCGCAGCCGCGGACGTTTCAATCCGTCCTGTAATTAACTCAGTTAAGCCGATAGTAGCACCGACCAATAATGTTGCGAAGCGTCTAAACTAACGAAGAGCTTTGGACGCGGTATTTTTTTTAGCGTGACAAACTATCAGACGAGCTACCTGATGGAAAGCAGTCAAAGTCCCCCATAGATATAGAAATTATCCGTTCAAGAGAGCTAATGCTGTTAAAGAATACAATGCCATTGAGCGAACAATGCCATTGATAGAATACAATACCACCAAAAAAAAATAACAATGCGTAACACGAGTAAACCCGGGCGGTCTACCTGGCTCCCCGTTAAATCTGTAAAAGCAAAATGCATTATTATTTTTTGTTTGAAAGTATTTGCCGCATTATCATTACGGTCATAGAACCGATAATCCGTTGAAAGCTTATAGTAAGTCTCTAAGTCTTTTCTCTACGGAATACGCACTTGCAGACCGTCGGGCGAATGTGAAATGCAAAACAAATTAAGATCGCAGTTATCTATAACTGCATTTACACTTTACTGTCTAGTAAATAGAATCTAAAATCTAATGATCTTTCAAGGCAGTTATACTTTTTTGACACTATATTCTCGTTATCCTAATTTGTGGTTTACCTCTCAATGGCATTGTATTCGTTAACAACATTAGCCCAGTTGATCGGATAATTACTATATCTACAACACACCAACAGGTGTTACCTATACGTTGCCGATCTTTGAGAGCCCTGTTTGCTCGTTTCTTGAAGTACCCCATGTCATAGCGCGCTGGGAACACCTCAGGTGGGAGTTCGTTCCACATCCTGTCAGTTCTTGGCAAAAAAGAGCGTGATACCCGCTTGTTCTTGGGATGCCAAGCATCTAAAAAGTATTACACGTAGTTTTTTGGTGACACCCTTAACAAGGTACTTGCTAAATGTTACTTTGCTAATCCGCTAAACCTAGTCTTGGTAATGATTATTTTCATGAACTATGAACCACAAATAAATACGTAAGTTATTTTAATTTACTTTTTAAGGTTGAACGTTTTAGAGAATTTTCATACAAATTTCAGTCCCGTTTTTCTCCAGCCGTGATCATTTTCTGTACTTGAAACATTATTAGTTCGATAGTACTTTTCCTTCTGATTCCGCCAATAAGAAAAAAATACCGAAAAAATGAGAAATATTTTAAATAAATCCATTTGAAAACTAATAATTTTTTTATCAAACCGTTGTTTGTGTGAGTGTAGAGTATCGTGTCGGTGTAAACAAAAGGGCGGCATTTATCAACAACAGCTGATTCTGGGTGTCAAAAGAATGCCTAGATTGTTTAAAACCTACTCCTAAAACTTCTGGCCGCTAAGCTAATAAAAATTAAAAAATAAAGTGCTGTCAGCCGGTGTCGAAGTTTATCTCCATCAACAAATTTCATTTCCTAAACTGAGTTCAAGAAGGAGGTGGTATTGCATTGTAACTGTTTTTATCGTAAAGATAAAAATTGTACAAATACTTGAGTACGGATATAAATACGAGCTCTTATTCTTAGTAAAAAATATTGGATTTTTCGATGCAGTCCATTAGTTTTAAAAGCTAAAAGAGTTTGCTATCATTGACCATAAATGTATCGTTTGAAAAAAACCTTTTTCATTACTGCACTCCCATGCTCGATTAAAAAAATATGTTGCCTACAACAGTCACATTTACATTTGAAGTTGTCAACATTTTTCATACAATAGCAAAGATATTCCTTGTTATTAATTTTATTTTATTATTTGAATAGAAAACAGTTAGTTAAATATTTCCTTGAGCAACATTTTGCATACTACTTGGGTGGTAAGCCTGCCTGATGTGAAGTAGTCACCGGAGCGTACTGCCATTTTACTAAAAATAATGAAAACAAACGTACGCACACTCGAGACCAGATGGATTACCCAAGTAAATCCTAATTTGCGTCATCATCAGAAGTTCGTTGCCGTCACCCCTGCTATGAAAAGCTATAGCTCTGCATGGAGATGTTCGGCTGGAATCAGCCAGACTGGAGATCGCCTACCTAGCGCGTTCAAGAATTAAGAAGCGATATGAGGCAGCTGAAAGGCTTGGCTTTGTATTCTACCGAAGTCTATGAATAATATTCTATCGAACCCGTGAATCAAACTTTTTTTACAGCGCAATAATAACAGATCCTAAATGTATGACAGAGTAGCAAGATATTCACAAAAGTTGCTTGTAAGTAGTGGAATTTTAGCATTTTGGAGTAAGTAAGTTTGACGCGACAATTCTCAATGAAAATAAATAAATAATATACGATATAAAATATGTTTTTTTCTTGGCTTGGCTAATAAGTAAGTATACTATAAAAGTATACTAACTTAGGTCAGTAAGTATACTAGTTACATGTAAGTTACATGCACAACTAACTATTCATATGTGAGAGGTCAATTTGCAAAGAAAGAAGTAACAAACATGTGCAGATAATCAAAAAATCAGAAATATAAAAATATATTGGATACCTAACAATATATGTAGTATGAAACTAAAACTTCTTATTTCAACATCACCTGAACGTCTAAATCTTTATCAAATAGATTAAAATGGCGCCAAAATAATATGTAAACAAACATGACCTGTCATACTGTCATAATAATAATTATTGACAGTCACTGACACTAATGACTGTCAACGGGTACGCGTGTGTGCGAGAATGTGGAAAATTGCGATTATTTTTAAAAAACCTGTTTTATTGTCCACAAGAAGACTGTAGAGCTGAAATTGGTTGCGATTTAAGCTCATCATTTTTTACTGGTTCCGCCAAGACATAGAAATAGTAAATATTTGGTTGGGTTTAGCTAAAAATAATAAAAACACTACGCAAACGACGTACAACGCCATCTGAGCGGCTAAAATTGGTAACTTTCTCTAACGTTCCTCCTTAAGTTAAATCGTGTAAGTCGCAGAATTTCTGTAAGATATTTAGTAAACATTCTCATTTTATATTTTGACGTTTGGAGGTCCTTTACAGCCCCAAAATTAATATTTTTACAACGGAGACTTTACATCTCCATGAACTACTATCAATTTAATTTAATTGTCTTGTTATGACGCCTAGAGCTCTTTTATATCTCTGAAAATGTAGTTTTAAGTTTATTGTAACGTATTAATGAAATCGAATGTAATAATGTCATACCTGTTGTTATATTTAACATTTTTTTTTAAAGAGAAACTGGTGAGTTTTTTCCGGCGCTTCTCATCAGAAGGTCACTACCCGAAGCGCCAAAAGAAAATAAATAATACATATGTATTTAGAATCAGACTGTAATAACTCCCTATCCTAGCACCTCAATACTACTCTCGCTACTCTACATCTTCTTTCCCGCCCTAGAAATTCGCCCTAGAGAATCTGCCCTACTGAAATTACATGACGATGAATTTTGTAGCTGAAACTATACTACTGAAATGAAAATCTAAAGAATCTGAAACTACTGGTAATTTTCTCTGACTCTAGTGTAGGTACTGAAGGCTGTTAATACTGAACTATTCCTATAATACTTATTACTGGATGGTTGATGTGCTATACCTACATTAATAATCTAAACTTGTCTTTGGCCATGGCGTGATCGTTCTAGTATTGGTAGGACCCTTCGTTGTGATGTAGATAACCCAGAACTCTTTTCGATAAGACAGGGACTCCGCAGGAATATTTGACTTGATTGAAGGAAATGTAAGTATGGTAGATATAAAATTTATGAGTTAACTTTTTATTATCTTATGTAAGAAAGGCGTAATGTTAATAAGAGATGATATCATGTTAGAGTTCTATATTCTAGACTATATAGAAGGTTCTAGAGAGGCGGGAAGGCAGTCATGAGTCATTCTATACAAAATTGTCTGTCAATCGAAGTAGTCTTTTGTATGATTATAGTCGTTGATATTATAGTATAAAAAAGGTATTAGGGTTGTGGCAAGGGTGACGCTCCTATCCCCGCTATCACCAGTAGCTCCGGCCAAAGACGATGAGCCCCCTCCACAAAAATGCCTGGAGGCATATAACATTTATGGGAAATTCTTGTATCGGCTCAGATGCCAATATTACTGAGAGGACAGCAAATAGGGAGGTTATAACGTAGTGTTATAACTAAGGTGCTGTATCTATAGCATATGTCAGTCCCAGCTCCCCACATGCAGGACAACATAAGCTAAGATACAGGCTTATCTATAGACTGATTCTGCCCTAATACCTGGCAAGAAGAATTGTGAAAGATGGATTATTTTATGGAATTTGCTCAATCTTCACAATTCATGAAACTACCAACGTTTTGTAAGGTAGGGCTTTACGAATGATAAAAAACGTCGTAAATAATCATCCACCGGTCTGTTAGCCTACCAGTACAGTCACTGTATGTAGAGGGTCTAGTCATAGTATTCAGTCTAGTAGTCTTGTCAAAGGCAGGATGTCAGTAACCCTATAACGGTCAAGTGTCCTGGCCTAGCTATACTAAGACGTCAGTCAGTCAAACCTATTTCATAATATGATAAAGAACAAATCAAAAGTAAGTAGTCAATAAAGCCTAAATCATAATGTGATATGTATTAAGTGTGACTTTAATGTCTTAAAAGTCGGTATGTGGGAACCTAGGATTAAACCAGTGTACCTAAATCCCTACTCGAATAGCTACCAAGGGTCCTCCCAGAGCTGGTTCTTATTGACGAATAAGAGTGGTGTATCAAGTGTTCAAACTTGTTATGTAATTGAGAATAAACTCTCCCTAAGCCAATTATAATACAGCTCCCAAAGCACTCACGCTAAAGAGTTCAAAATCACATACTCAACAGACACCGGTCGTAACCTGCATGACTCCCACTAACATTTGCGGGGATATGGACCTTGACCTCCCCGGGATTGCATAATAATGTGGCGTGACGATATAAGAAATGATAATATTACAACTCAACTCTGGTCGGTATGATCCTTAGGACTAAGCTTCCCCTATAAGATACCCATGGATCACTAATAGCAAAGGGCCAAACAAATCGCGAACTAAGCTCGAATATAAATAGGGTCAACTACGTTTTGGATCTTCTCGCCGAAGCAAGGCTCAACTCTACGAAAGAGGCCAGGCGATCCGCCGCTAGTCAAATGAGTACCGCGCCGCCGATGAAGACTCAGCTACGATACTAGGTTCCTTACAGTCCCACTGCCATTAGGGGGAGATACAGTAGACACTCACGTCAGCCTGAGTTACCCATGGGTCCACAAACGGCGGGACTATACCAGGATGAGCTATATAAACTACGGACCAACACTATTGACAATTACCTCCACTATCAGTAACCCCTAAGGAACTGCAACCTTGCCGACAGGACTCCTGCCTGCATGAGTACAATTCTGAAACCTATCCCCAGAACTACTAGCCTATCTCGTAAGTACAGTCAGCCCGGAGGCAGAGACCGCCCCCCTGTCACATTACGGCAATATGGCAGACAAACCGTCTCCCCCCGATTACCACGGCACCTACCTAATACCATATAGTAATGATATATCTATTGCTAACTATACACCCCCTATCTACCTATTAAATTGACCTCATTTTCCCCCCCCTTTAAGATCAATTTACTACCTACTCGGTTCCCAAAAGAATGCTTGAAGTTGTCTATAAGTAATAAATAAATTTACGACTATCAGCTGCTAACTTACCCTATACTAAATTAATGTGCAAGTATGTGTGACTGAGCGTGTAAGGTTTATGTAAACATGAATAAACATCGGGTAATAATTGCCTGAACACGGGTTTATCATCATAAGATATAAAAGCATCCACTCATAGTAATGCAATAAGTAACAAAACCAACCCAATAGATTACATACAAGTATCCGACAATGGATTCGTCTCATCACATTCACAACACATAAATACATAATAATTAAAATAAATAAATCTCGGTGAAACCAACAAAAGGTCTCGGTGTTTTGAATATGTTTCAATTCGTACTCTTAAAGATTCGTAAATAAAACTTCCTGGAAGTAAGTTGCATACATTACTCAGTATAGTAAAGATTGAGGGTATGATTGCACACGCAAATACGCTGCAGAAAATATGTATGTTCAGATAAATGAACACTTATAAAATTCATGAGAAACCGCACATTCACACCACAATACGATAACGTACCACCTGGCTTAAATCCAACCGTACCTGTACGTAACTTATAAACTCATTATTCATAAACAAATAGTAGTTTACGCATCAATTAAACGCAAGCTTACAACTATGTAATACCGTGAGGTAATACGTAAAACCCGACTTAATTCTATTCATACGTGTACGAAACTCATATCCGCCTTGTTCATAAGACATATGATCGCTAGCGAGTGACTATGTAAAACCGCATAGTAAAATGTAGAAGCCGACCTAAGTCTATTCATACATATATAGACACGCACTATCCCCATAAACCGAGTGGAAATTATCGCATTAATTAACTGTAATTTAAATAATATGACGCGCACTAATTTGTTCTGCACAAATACCTTCATACACAACAATCGTAAGGAAAAATTCGTAAAATGGTATAAACACATTCATATTCGGTACACATTACACAAACAATAGTTCAATGTCTTAAAAGGTTTCAGTAGGAAAATAGTAACATAATGATGAAATACACAAAGATTCACATGCACAAAGGACCTTTAGGTAGCCTCGCCTATGCTCGATCAAAAAAAAATATGCTAACAATTTCGCTTGACGTCTCAACCGAAATTGTTGCTATCTTTGACTCAAAATGCATTTAATATGATAATAACTTTAGTAGACTTTAGACAATTCTAGGACCAAACAGGCCTATGACTTTCTGACTCCCAAAACAAGCAACCCCCACACGGATAGCCCTACCAGTGATAAAATAAAACACTTACCCCTTGATGTCTTCAAACCTCTACGAACAGGAACCGGGTCTTGCCACAGGACGACGCGCCCGCCGCCGACCCGCACGACCGCCGCCACCTGCACCGCCGTACCGTCGATAGTCACGATTCCCTCCGCTGTAAGGACAGGAACACGCCACCGCCGTGGTCTGCACGTTCACCGCCAGCCAGCCCACCGTGGCGCCGTTGCTCGTTTGTCTTTGTTATCTTCAATCTAGGACCAGGTGCACGCCGTCGAGCACGCAGCGGACGGCTTCCTCCCCGTGCCCGCTGTCCCGCCGTTGACAATTGACGATTCCCTCCGCTGTAACGTGGATTTAAGTTTCATATTATGGTTCAAACTATGATCGCAGGATTCTTCCCGACTGTCGGCCTAAATTAAACGTAGGTTTCCCCTAAATTTTGACTAGAACTCCTTGTATGCAAGACAGAACTTCTGAAAATGGACATAAATCTTTCCTATTTAAAACATAACCCTTTTGTAGGTAGGCCTGGACTAACTTAACGAACATAGGACCTGTTGACTGAAATGTGACTAAACTATGACTAAAATCTGCCTAAAATCTGACTAAAAATGGGCATGGCTCCCGCGTAGGCCCAGCCTGGACTAATTAATGGATGTAGGCCTTCCCCAATTTGGTCATAAACCCTCGACTAAGATGTGACTAAAATGTGCCTAAAACCTGACTTAATTTGGGCATAGCTTCCGCGTCGGCAAGCCGCAAATGAGAATAATTGAAGAAGTCCCTAACTCTGGCTAAAAATGGCGATAACCCCCCCGTCGGCAAGCCGCAGAAGAGAATAATTGAAGAAGTCCCAAATTCTGGCTGAAAATGGGCAGGGCTCCGCCGTCGGCAAGCCGCAGATGAGAATAATTGAAGAGATCCCTAATCTGACTAATAACTGAACATAATCCCGAAAGATTTTCGCAAAGGTTCAGTTATTTCCTAACACTAGACATAGCCTGTACCGGCCTGTACAGCTTTCGCAGAGATCTAGTATCGGCGACTAAATGTTGGCAGCCTCCAGGGCTGGTTTGACGACGTAGACTATTGATGGCAGCTCGCGAGAGCTGAGGTTGGTTTCAGTGTCGCCGAGGCGAGACTGAACGCTGAAATACTGGTTACATCGGGTTTTATAGACGTTTCTCCCGGTTTTTCGTATGTACATGATTTTCAACCTTATGTCCATCCTTCGATATCTCAGTCTCATTATGCACGATTCTTCATCAGGGTAAATTTCACACATTCATAGTTCCGGGACATCCTCTGATTGGAAGAAGCAAGATCACGCCACTTTCTCATTTGGCTGAATATCGCCCTTATGGCTAAAGACATACTGCCTATTTCTTTGTTTGATTTGAGGAATTTTATTTCGAGGGTAGTCCATATATCCGCCTGTTCCGTAAGTGGTGTTCCCAATTATTCAAACATAAATTCCCGATTATCTCCCATTTATGCTAAAATACCTGTTGCCCTGGCGTATAATAACACATAAACAAATTATCCTTTTAATGTCCTTTTCTAATTACTAGAAAGCTTAATTATAGTCTACCTATTTTATTATCTAATCATACAATTATTCTCCAATCCAATTTGCTCCTCCAGTAATTGGCAACATTTTTCGATAATCCAACAGTCCAAAAGTACTGCACACATATGCATATCATTGGGACGCTTTGTGATTGGTCCATAAAAAGGCGCCAATATTTTACGGTTTGCCCAAAATCAACCTTATGTCTAAGAGCAAAAGGTCTATTCCTTAGGAATCTTATCTACGGGTACTTTCGATTATTTATCTTTGCCATAGACAATCAGTTCTGTATTAACTAAGTTTTCCCATTCGAACCCGCAAATAATATTATTAATTTAGCTATCACAAATCACTTTCATAAACTCACCAATAATTTTCTCTTAATTTTCTAATCTATATAATATAATTAATCTAAATTAAAACATTATCTTAATTCCGATAATTTTCCCTAAACCATAACTTACGCGATTGTATTTGTGACATCACTTCAAATACATTCGGTCAGTTTCGATATCATTCCTTGTTTACGTTCACGTGGCGAAGAAAATTAATTAAGTATTGGAATAATCTGCAACTGTCCTACGTTATATTTATAAGTGCCATGGTTGTAAATATACCCTACCTTGAGTGCTTTCGTCACCAACGTCCATGGATAATTATACTAGGTAAGATTGCAAATCTTCCATATCTTTTCCTAATATAATGTTTATCCAAACGCCTAACGTAATTGTTTGAGCAATGTTAGGATTTTATCCATTACTCTGCATTTCTTAGGAGCTTCAGTTCGGTTGGTTGAACTGGTAATCCTTACAATTTTTCCAGCTCTGAAACCCGTAACTGAAGATTGCAACTGAAGTTTCAAATTCTGAATGAACTGTAAATTATTTTTTAATATGTTGACGAGGCTACGTTCCGTCACAAGACTTGTAAAAGAGCCCTTGAGGGCCGCCTACTTGCAGAAATAAACTATTTTATTTTTTATTTATTTATTTTATTTTTAAGCAAATATAGCCAACGACCATTGCTGGTGAACCTCGACAAGTCGACACATGTTTCGTCTTTCTACGAGGCATTTAACACATTCCCTGTCCTGGTGCCCCATTGTGGGGTCATGAAAGTTTTTTCAGGAGTCCGTGCTTCCACTTTGGGTTCACTTCCCCATACTGATCGTACACTTGTGACATTGTCCGATAGTTTTGTATGGGGACAGAGTACTTCACAAATAAATACGTCTTGTTAACATTACTAATAAAAACTTTTCAAGCAGATTAGTAAACCAACACATAGCTAGAACTAGAATTTAATATGGATCTCCACAAAGAAACGCCTAATTAAATCAATTACTCATGACACACTTATAGATTAAGTTCAATCAAAGCATCTGTAATTAAGTATTTTTAGTTCTTGCCCTTATAAATACTTCATCCTATTATTCTTCGTTTAATATCTTCTAACATTACGTGTGCATTTTTCTCGGTAAGGTTATGAATTTTCAATCATGTCATTCGTTGTAACTAACGCACGTCACTTTTCAGGCTTCTTATGATTAATGGGTTTGCGTTTGACCTTGGTTTCATCTGATCGAAAGTGGAGACACTTTCTACGATGGATAATTTAACTTTAGCTTGCTATTACAACTATGTCAAAGCGTTGATGACACATGACAGTGTTTTCTATTTCTTTCTTACTTGATCCAACGAGTGACACAAAGGATCACTTTCTTTAACTTGTAATTTAGATAAAAAAAATAGGTCACCAGCACAGAAAGGTTACCATCTTAATAAATTTAAGTTTGACATTGCATTTAAGCACCACAAAGCACTCGTTCCAGAAGTGAACATAAATTACAAACCTGATGCATAAAGTGAACCAAATGTGACCTATTTCTCTAAAATCGACGTACATTTTGGATGCATTAAGCACCTCCAAAGCCGAGTGAAGCCAATAAATTCCAAACAGCCGAACGACCAATTGCCATCTCCAATGATACCCGCTCCAGGTGGCCGATGTATTATTGCGTAAAACGGGACCCGCTGTAATTAGGACTAAATTAAATGATGTGGCCTGCAAAATGGCCGGTGGCCGGTTTTGGGCTCCTTTGAAAGCCTCCATATGTGAAGTGATTGCCGCTTTCCCGCCAAATTGGAATGCAATGTAAATGTTTGGCGCTTGGTGTTTCTGAATTAGGTATCGTGAAGTTTGAATACAATGATTAAATTCCAATAAAATATCATTGTTTAGCACAACGCTGCTACGAAACTTTACTGACTTTAAGTGCTGCTTTGATATGGAAGCAAGTAATAAAAAAAGCCTATTTTAAATTATTCCTGTCACTAAATTGGGTTATCCAGGTTACATAAAAGACGCATTGGCACACAAAAATAAAATAAGTCTACTCGTATCTATTTACCGTCTTTACTTGTAACAAATGCTTCGAAAATGGAACGTCTTTCTTTTGTTCAAATTTGGAATTCTTCTAACCCCTTCGCCCCACCGTTGTCCGAACGTTAACGACTAGGGTTGCCATCTAAATGGAAATGCGAATGGAACCGGATGGAACGGAACGGATCCCTATCTAAATCGTCATCGGACACGTGGTGACGCGTCATCGACTATGGTGCGCCATTTAGGTTTACAGCTGTCTGTATTGGGCTCAATACTCGTTTTTTAGATTTACGATATAGGTTGATTGTCAATATTGTTAAAGCAGGGGCCTGGCCTAGGCCCTGAAGACTGGCCATCTTTTATCCGGAGTCGAAGAAACTCATTGGGCTGCTAGTTGTCTTAACTCAAAAGGGTTTAGTTTTTTTAAGACAACATTAAAATATTGTAATTGCTACTTCATTTTTAAGTTTTAGTAGGTATGCGTGAAAAGGGAGCAGACATTATTAAATTTTCTCGCTTAAATAACTGTACTAATAACAGCGCGATAACCTTAAATCATTTCATTTGTGCGAATTAAATAAGTAAATTAGCGCTTTCGATTTCATTGTTCCACCTTTATCATATGTTATTTTTATCAATCTACAGCTTTTGTGATTAATTTTACGTTTATATAGAACAAACTGGTCTAACGGTAGATTTACTTCTGTTACCTTTGCAATATTTCACACAAACCAATAATTAGTAACAGTATCCCGCAATCCCAACTCCATATTCGAATGTCACAATAAAAATGCCATAGCACACGGCACGCAGGAACATCACATGATAATCAACAACTGCATAGTAAATATTAACACGGTGTGCTTTAATTCCATTATTGACTGTACAAAATAACAATTACAGTCCAAAAAACACCTTACCCGATTGCAATAAAGTTCATTTTTATTTAAAACAGTTTAAGTTGAGTTGAAAATTGTTATTACTGATTCAAAACAGCGGTTCGATTTGTAAAGAGACGTTTAAGCATTTGACATACAGGCGAACAAATTGATGTTTGGCGATTAGTTTTTGTCGGTGTTTGTCGCTGTCGATATAACGGGACGGGTAATTGGTGATTAGTGCGATGTCATTATATCGTGTTGGAAAATTGTTGACGATTTGTTCATTATTACAGTGTTACAATAAAACGCACATATTTATCGACCGTATTCTCTCTCTAAAAGTTGTGTTTATAATACGAATTCTTAATATTGTTTTCTGTTTTCACGATGATTACTGTCCTATTGTAATACGGTCCCTATCGCATATATATTATTTAATTTTACACCCCGTTTCATAACACTTTTACAGCGTTTGTAAACTGGGAAATATGAATTCTCACGAAAACTTACATACATAAATGTTCATCGACTAATACATGCCTTCTAGCTTATCCATATAAAACAAAGTCAGATTATAGCTTGGCAACGTCGTTGGTGACACTCCCATGTGTGCTTTTTGTTATGTGCAGCCGTAACTACTTACACAAGTTACCCTGGGTCGGTCCCAGCCAGACCGGAGGCGGCCTCCGTCAGTCGCCGTTCGTGTTGGCGGTAACTTGTGTAAGTAGTTACGGCTACACGTAACAAAAAGCACACATGGGAGTGTCACCAACGAAGTTGCCAAGCTATAGTTACACCATTTATAACTCGAGAACGGGTGGACCAATTTTTATGATCTTTGATTTTTTGGGTTTGCCTCTGGCCCAAATAACAGAATAAATAACTATAAATACATTAAAAAATCTGAGGCGGGACAGAGTTCGCCGGGACAGCTAGTTTTTAATAAATAACGCAATTTTGAAATATGAAAACTACTATGGACCATCAAAAACCGAGATTAAATTATTCTACGCCGAAACTTCAAACACTGTGTTCAGGATTTTTAAATTGAAATTTCTGACTACAAAGCGTATGTTACGAGAACTCCAATAGGCTATGAAATATATAACATCTGTTAATACCTGAACTCCAAGTAGCCTGACCGGTACTTGACGCAGCCTCCTCGACCTTACATTTCGTAACCATTCAACGTTGTCAGTCAAAAAGCCCACGGCTATTACAGGTAACTCAATCGTGTGATTCCAGCGTAATAGTGTCAAAGTTCAGAACGAATTCCAATTTTGAAGCGTTCCTTTTTTAAACAGATGGACGGACGCGATAATTATAGGGCAGGCGTCGGGCGCGCAACCCGCTCTTCGATCGAGTCGAGTGGGAATAGTTATAGACAGATCGGCTGTTCAGCCCGGGGTTACCTGCCTACATGGTAAAAGAAACCCCAGTATACTATAGGAAAGAAACATCATGTTTCTTTATTCGTTTTTAATGCGGGTAAATTACACCACATTTTTGTGTTACATATACAGCATGGGTACGAGTAACCCGACAAACTTTAACTATAGATTCTAACAACTATTAGGAGTAAAAAAAGTTATGTGATGTATAGTCGAAAACCGCTTACTTTCAGAGATATTCATTCTTTTTTAACTCCCGAGTGTGTAACAAGCCCTAATAAATGAGACTAAAATAGTTTTACTAATATTTTAAAATCCTTTGACTAAACAGTAATTAATCTTCGCAGTATTTGATGGTAAGTTGACCTTTCGTTTCAATTTTAGCTTTTTTTTCTTTTTGATAACTTTTCCTCCAGTAAGGACATGTTTATAACGAGGGGCTGAATTTACTGATTTATTTTGTTCCATAAGACTATTAATGTAAAATGACAAAATTCGACCTATGTTGATGTAACTTTATTTACTTGTAATACCATCAGGAATACGTGGTTAAAGTTTGTCGGGTAACTCGTACCCACGGTGTATAGATACAAGAAATCAAAGTACTGACCTATGGTCCAGACTGGGGTGCTCCGGTGGTCGAGTGGTTTGAGATGCTGGGAATCCAGAGGCAGCGGGTTGGATTCCCAGTCTGGACCATAGGTGTACAAACAAAGTTTCAAGAATATGTAAGAATGCTCCAGTGTGAATCGCACGCACACATAAGTGCTATTGCGCGTGTGTGTGAATACGTGTCGCGCGCTCCTAAATGGCCAAAGTTAGACTACTTGTTCGTATTTATACTCTGACTGAACTTTCAATCATTGTATGAGTGTCGTGTCTGTCCCGAACTAGTCTCGCCCCGTGACTGACACCGCGTTCGGTAATAGCTGCAATTACATCACAATTTACACGTCCCACGGCTAATTTGATTTGTTTGTCACCCATTAATGATTATTTTAAATGTCCGATTGGCAGCGGAGGGCCGAAGGGTTTTTTATGAGGCCCGTTGGTAATTGTATTGTTTGCAGGGAGGTAACACAGAATCATATTCGTTGATCGTACATGAAATCATTTTACGTTACGTTTATGAGAATATTTATTTAAGTATTACGTGCGTACATTGTATCTGATAATATTGTCTTAAATTTTCGCAGTAGGCATTAAGTTACCAAATGTATGTTGCAGGCGGTAATTTTATTCTTGTTAAGTGATGAAGGCCTTATTATTTATTTATTTTTTTTTTTGAAATAGGGGGCAAACGAGCAGACGGGTCGCCTGATGGTAAGCAATCACCGTCGCCCATAGACACCTGCAACACCAAAAGAGTCACAGGTACGTTGCCGGCCCTTCAGGTGGGAGTACGCTCTTTTCTTGAAGGTTTGAAGGTCGAATCGGTCCGGAAACACTGCAGGCGACAATTTATTCCACAGTTCAGTCGTGCGAGGCAGGAAGTTTCTAGCAAAACGCACAGTTGTGGACTGCCAACCATCTAAGTGGTGAGGATGGTAATATTGTCGCGTAGAACGATGGCGGAAAGATGCAGCAGGGATTAATCCGAACAATTCCTCGGAGCATTCCCCGTTATATAGACGATAGAAGATGCAGAGCGAGGCTACATCTCTACGCAGTGCCAAGGAGTTTATGGTTAAGTGATGGCTATCCTATTAATATTTTCATGTGAAAGTTCGTCAAGATGTTTGTTACTAAATAATGTAGTAACAATTGGATGTTTTGATATGAAATTTGGCATACAAGTAGACCTTTATATCCGAGTAAAGAGTTCCCTAGGGATATTAACGGGAATAACGCAGGGGAAGCCGCGGGTAAATACTAGTGTGGAATAAATACGTAACTATAGCTTGACAACTTCATTGCTGACACTCACCTGTGTGCTTTTTGTTCTGTGCAGCCATAACTACTTACACAAATTACCACCAGCACGAACGGGGCCCTCCGGAGGCAGCCTCCATCGGTCGCCGTTCGTGTTGGCGGCAACTTGTGTAAGTAGTTACGGCTGCACAGAACAAAAAGGACACAGGTGAGTGTCACCAACGAAGTTGCCAAGCTATAACAATACATTTTATAACTAATCTAATAGTGCTGAGCTCTTAGGACCCATGGACATAATGCAAACTCAAGGTTTCATGTCCTCTTTTAGAACTCAGTTTCTGGAAAAAATATTTACCAATTTAAAGACTAAAAGATAGAATGCATCTAGTCGGCTAATAATTTAATTCCCACGCGGAAAACCGACAATGCAATAAATTCTTCTTGTTTTTGACCTCTACCACAAAAATATATGGTATAAGCTTTAAAACATGGATTGATCCTCTACACAGTAAATTTACTTTAGCTTAGTGTAGTATAACATGTTCCACATTATGTATGTATGTCTCAGTGAGAGCGTTTTAGGAAGAAAGTGCATGCCTAAATTGTTATCTGCTCGATTATTTATGTCTATTATACATTTACTTCTGTTGTTTCTCCAATAAATAAAATTAAATAAAATAAACGTCCGTGTGCCTGTCTATACCAAGGACTAAAAGTCAAAGTCGAAGTCTAAGTACTTTATTCTTCAATTTAGGCATATAAAATGTACATATGAATGTCAAGATTTACAATAAAATACAATCATACTTTATTGCACACCAAAAGAAAATTACATTGCAAACTTATATAAAACTAGTGGTAAACAATAGGCGGTCTTATCGCTAAAGAGCGATCCCTTCCAGACAACCTTTGGGTAGCGGAGTCTATGCAAAGTTAACAAAAGTAAGTAAATGAGTAGGTGGTGAGGAATAACGATGCAAAAGAATGCTCACAAATTACTAAATACAAGGGAAGAGGATACTAACTATAAGGGAAGAGGATTAACACCGGTTTCAGTGTGAAAGTTTCTTAGCCAAGAAGAACCGGCTAAGTAACTCGGTGAGGTATATTTTTTTCAAAACAGTCTTATAAAAAACAAAAGGACAATACAGCACTTAACTTAAGCCTACCCTTAAGTACAGTCAAAAAGGGCCCCTCGAGTCGTCCCTGGCGCAAAGGTACCCATTACACTGGCCGCGTTGCCACGTTGAATGGCGATGGACAGCCTTTGCACCAGGTACGAACCCGCGCGGGCGTCAGACCCCCTCTCCCTAATTCGACGACCCACTTCCCAAATGAAGGCAATAGCCTCCGACCCCCAGCACCCAGTAGTCTCAAACGCCAGGGGTACGAAATAATAGTTTTTGCCCAGCGCTGAGTATTTCTCCCGTTTTTTGACTGCGGCCCAATCCGCGGGTCTTATAATAATTAACTTATATCATAACTTAATTACTAATACACTTTTTTGCACTTTAATTTAAAAATAAATTATAAAATGATATGCCGGACGTAGTGTAGAGACCTGGCTGCCCCGCACCTCCACCATGTGAGGGTCTAGCCGGTGGTCTATTGAAGTAAACAGTCACTGGGTAATTTTGAATTAGATTTATTCCGAGATATTACATGATGTTTCTATGGCGGCGCTCAGGTGAGAACTGTCTCAAATTGCTTTTATATATTTGCCGCCGTATATTTAGATAGTTGTTGTTATTAAAGTGGTTTCTTGCTGTTTGATGAAAACCAATACAACGAATTATGAACATTTTTTAATAATGTTCGTATCAGATTTTTAAAAAAGCTTTAAGGCTGAGTTTCCACCAGGGATGTGCGAGGATGCGTAGCGAGGGTTGTGTTTGTTATGAACCAATAGAAACAGCTCAGCGGAGCGAGGATAGGTAAATGAAGTGTTTCTATTGGTTCATGACAAACACATCCGTCACTACGCATCCTCGCACATCCTTGGTGGAAACGCAGCCTAATTACCTACCTACGTACTTTTTGAAGGGTATCGTATCATCAGACAACATTAACTACTCACTCACTTCACTTAGTCACTTCTCTTTTGAATTGCGTTTGGTTTCACTTTTTCCACGTTCCTATTATTAGGTTTGGGATACTATTGAAAAACACATTTAACGATACGAATATATATGATGTTTATTATATCGTCATTTAGCAAGGTAAGGTGTGTGCCTACAGAGCCAGGCCACGACGGTATGCAAACCGATTCGTAGGAAAGGTTCCAAGCATTGACAAACAAAAGAGGGCTGACACGTATGAAAGAGAAAGCATCGTTGAAGCGAGATAGATTCATTTTTGTATATTCCAACACCTATCTCGTCCACATTTCCAACCCGTCCATATTTCCGATTCGTCCACATTCCCAAATGCGTCAGAGAATGCGAACGGTTGGGATTATGGACGACCTGGGAATATAAACGAAGAAGGGATATGGACGAAATGGGAACGTGGACGAAGTGAACTTGCGCCTAAAATTGTTATTTCTCAGTATACAGAACTCCCAAGTAGCACACAAGCTGCGGCTGCTGGCTTATACAGCCATTATACCTCAGTTTAGGCCCTATAAGAGCTGTATAAGCTCTTTTACAGCATGTGTGCTCCTTGGGCTAGTTATTAAATATACCTAACAATTACCTGTACATACAAATACAAATACAAATACAAATAGTTTATTTGTTCAACACGGGTAAAAATTGTACATAGGCACAGATCTTATAATGTTAATGTTACATCACCATGTTGGGCCGCAAGGCATACAAATTTTAGCTATTAATGGGCTGTCTCTACGGGGTGTACAGTTACCATTAATTGCGGTCTGACAGAAATTCGTTTACAGAATAATAAGCTTTGTTCACTAAAAATTTAAATAATTTGCTTTTGAAAGTAGTTATATCCTCTATACTTCTTATGTCATTTGGAATATTATTATACATTTTTGGAGCCATCCCAAGTACACTTTTCCTGTAGAACGCTGTTTTGGAAGGCATTGAATGTATTTTGTTTCTAAGACGTATACTTCTAAAATTTTTAAACAATTGTAAATTACCTTTCACAAAGATTACAGTTTCAAAGATATATAAACAAGGAAGAGTTAGTATGCTTAATTTTATAAAGTACGGTTTACATGAATCTTGTTGCTTAAGTCCACATAATGATCTGATGCACTTTTTTTGTGCTTTAAATGCAATTTCTCTCTCAACGGAGTTTGCCCAGAATATGATGCCATATCTTAGCGTCGACGTGACATAGGCTTGATAGGCCGTTAAAACTATCGGTTCGTTGACAATTTTTCTTAAATTATATAGGACGTATGAAAATTGATTTAATTTCTTACATAAATTGTCAATTTGATTCCTCCATGTCAACCTATGATCTACGCTTATTCCTAAAAATTTTGTCACATCTGTTTCCTCTATTTGTTGTCCCTTATATGATATATTTAAATGATGTGGAAAATCTTGTCTATTTTTAAATGTCATTATCTTAGTTTTGTCTAAATTAATTTTCAAATTATTGTTAGTTAACCAATTAATTACTGTTTCCAATGTCTTGCTTATATCGTTTTCATAAGTTGCTGGGTCTTTACAAGCGAAAAGTATGGTGCTGTCATCCGCAAAGAGAACCATGGGGTACTCGATTGCTTGTGGCAAATCATTAATATAAATAATAAATAATAGTGGTCCTAACACACTCCCTTGAGGTACGCCGTAATGAATAGGTTTGACTTTCGATGCATAAGTGACTTCGGTTTTTGTTTTAAGGCATAGTCTGTTTACTTGTGTTAACTGCTTGCGATTATTTAGGTAAGACTCAATCAAACAGTGCACATTACCTCTAACTCCATATTTATACAATTTGTCTAGTAATATTCCATGATCCACAAAGTCGAAGGCTTTCGACATATCCATGTATAGTGCTGATATCGGAACTCGCTTGTCAATATTTGATATAATTTCACGCATTAAGTAAAAAATCGCCATATTTATGGACTTTCCTTTACGAAATCCCATCTGTTCTTGTGTGAATAAGTTTCTACTTTCAAAGTAACCATAAATAGAGTTGTAAATTACCTTTTCTATCACTTTGGAAAAAATGGGGAGCAGTGCCACAGGTCTATAGCTGGCCATGTCTTCTTTGTCACCTTTTTTAAACAACGGTTTTACGATACCTATTTTTAATCGTTCTGGAAATTGACCTTTTTCTATGCATAGATTTGTTATGTGACTAATCAATGGTGAAATTATACTAGACACTGATTTTACCACTTTTGTATTAATGCCATCGTATCCTGTACTGTTGCTATTTTTTAAAGAATTTATTATTACGTTAATGTCATTTGAATTGGTGGGCTTCATAAATACAGAATTAGGTATATTGCATGTCATTGTATTCATATAATTAAATTTATTATTAAATTTATTATTTTGAGTTCGTGGAACATTTGAAGTCTTGTGTGTTTGATCAATGAAATACTGATTAAATGCCTGCGCAATTTTTTGAGGAGAGTTTATAGGTGTGCCATTTGATACTATCTGTCGTATGTTTTCTATTAGTTGTTTAGATTTATGTTTTTTTATGACGTTCCACGATGCCTTCGTTTTATTTTTCGAATTTTTAATATAGTAATTGTTTTGTGCTTTCTGGGTGAGCTTAATAATTTTCTTCAGTCGCTTTGAATAATTTTGAAAGTTAATTTTATCGCTACATTTATTGTCCTTCGAAAGCCTATATTTCCATAGTAACTGGCGTTTTCGCTTACAACAGGTCTTTATCCCTTTAGTGATCCATTTTGGTTTAGAGTCTGAAGTGATTTTTACTTTTTTTATAGGAAAGCACGACTTATAAAGCAATTCAAATTGGTCAGCAAAGCAGTTATACGCTTCATTTGGATTATTTGCTGTGTAAACTTCATTAAATTTTAATTCCAATAAGCGATCTCTAAACTTATTGATATTTTCTTGACTGAAATCTCTCAGTTTCTTATACCAGTAAGCTAGAATACAAGTTTTTTTAACCGGACATTTCAACAATTGAGCTGTGTGATCCGAGAGGGCAAAATCAATCACCTCAGCTGTGCTGCCTCGCACATTGTAGATAATGTTGTCAATGCAGGTGTTGCTAGACAATCTAGTCGGCTCAGATATTGCGAATTTTAAATTATAAGATGACACTAAGTTCTTGAACGCTACTGATTGAGGTGTTCTTTTGAGCAAATCAATGTTGAAATCCCCACATACTATGATTTTCTTATTATTAACACACGTTTTATTTAGTATCAAATTTAGTTTATCGAAAAATATGTCGAAATTTCTACTATTATTTTTAGGCACTCTGTATATACAAATAATAATTAATTTGTGATCTATTAGTTCCAATCCAGTGCACTCCATTACATTTGCTATAGAAATATTACTGACTTCCTGTAACACGTTATATTTGTGAACATTCCTAACTAAAATGCAAGATCCACCATTTCTGTTACTTCTCGAGTAAATCGCTGCTAGCTTAAAATTAGGAATTGATAAACATGTACAGGTAATAGGTACTGGATATATAAAATGAGAGTACAATGAGCTAAAAATAGGCATGTTATGTGGCGTTCATCATATCCGATCAGCCATGAAAATTACACGGCGTCCGGAATTGATTCCCCAACGATTGAATAATAAATTACACAAGAGCATGCAAATTTCCCCTTTTTTACCATTTTATTTATTATTCCGCGCTTCGCGTACATTTTTTAAACATTTTTAATGTGTGTGCTTCGGTGGGAGAAACGAGTAATTTTAATGTTGAGCTATATTTTCACGTTGGTAGTTGAAGTAAAAAGGAAATATTCGTACATAATTAAGATCCATAAACTAACAATCACTTTTTTTTCCCGACTACGGCGAAGCCCAAAAGGAGGGTTATGTGTTTGACCTGTGGGTATGTATCGCGTATAGAATAATTCGGAGGAGAACTGTAACAACAATGTATCTACAATGTTGCAGCTATCCTATAGTGGTCATATACCGAGCTAATGGTCCTAAACCAGCTATACATCGCCGTGTTAGCGGGCACGAGTAAGATGGCGATACCATCGCTTGAACCATCTAACCTCGGTTAACTGCGGGGCGCTCTGTCACACCGAACTGGAACAATATCGAAACCTATATGACATCTCAGTAAATAAAATAAAAAATAAATGATAATGAATGAATGAATGATCGCTTATTTTGTACACGTTATAACAAAGAAGCAAACTTAAAACCAAACAAACAAAACAAAGCAAACTTTAAATTCTGCAAAAAAGGAGTCCATTTAGCACGGTGTCAAGTCACAGAGATTGAGTTTTCTAGTCTCCCTCTTCATATTCCATGCGATTTAAAGCTTTATGAAATTTAGGCTTCATACTGTGGTCAAATGAACCGTTCCCTACATAACACAGAACACTACAGAAATCCGAAGAATTTTAAATGCGACAACATAATTATTCCAAACTTTTAGGATTCCGAAGCGAAGGACTTTTAGGATTTTAAGATTTATTTGTTATGTGTCTTGGGCACTTGTCCCACCCCCGGCGAGTAAGCGGCTAAAATTAGACGAGTATTAAATACGGATCTGGAAAGGTCGATCGATTACACTGTACCTATCAGGCATGAACCCACAATTAATTATTACCAAGGACCATTAAAACAAGAAGACTGTCATTCTCCATACAAAAACCTGTTCCCTGATATTTAGAACGCCTCTATCCTTGTTCAATTATAACATCGTTAAATGTTTAGCTTTTTAGTGCCATCTAATTTTTGCCTGGATATCCCCTTGCGGTCGGGGCACGATCCAAGGTACGGAGAATGACAGTCCTCTTGTTTTAATGGTCCTTGGTTGCGATATAATATGGCGCTTTGGACGTCACTGACTATTTAATAGTACCCTTATTTCGCACTCGTGTTAACTCGCCGGAGTTGTACCCACAAGTGCTTTACGCTACGGTGTAACAGCGGGCCGGTACCAATGAAACGGTACCGATTCTCTAATGCCGTCTAATTGTTTAGCCGATCGATCTCCGATGCGGCGATAACGCGGACAGGCACCGTAATGATTTTTTATCGACTGCCCCATTAGTTTAATTATCGAGCGTTTTGAAGATAAGCCCCGTCTTCTTACTCTAAAACCGCGTATGTACCTTTCCGTTTTCATGGCGTATAGGACATTTTTGTTTGAATATTGATGCAGTGAAGTTGGGATTTGGTATGAAGAATTTGCTTCGGATTTTATGTATCCAAGCTTGTGGTTATGAAATGTATACTACTCGTAGTTACTAGTGAGTTAAATATAGACTGAAGCCTATGATGGTGAGTTTTACCGCGTAATGAATAACGAATGCAGCACCTGTCACTCTCTGATAATGTAAAGTGTGAGAGTATCGCTTGTTTTACAGGTGTTTTGCTTGTACTAGGAGCAAATAATTAAAATGTAGATTGTACTCCTCAAAACGAACAACATTTGTTCAGCAACATTTAAAAATAACTTATGTTTTAATTTTTAGTACACTTTAAAGTTTATTTGAAGCCGCAATGTATTGCGATGTTTTTTATGTTTGTAGCGTGACAAGCGACGTCAATTAGACTGATGTTAATGTACATTGAAAATACTATTTAATTTGTATGAAAAAGATAAAATCTAAATATTACATAATTTTTAAAAGTTGTTGAACCACAGTTTTATTGTTTCATGCGTAGAATCTACGCTTTAATTATTTGCTCCTGTTACAGGCAACACCCGGTATATTATATGCATTTTTAGGGTTCCCTAGCCAAAATGGCAAAAATGAACCCTTATAGTTTCGTCATGTCCGTCCGTCTGTCTGTCTGTCTGTCCGTATGTCACAGGCATTTTACCCAAAAACTACATGATGGATATTGATGAAATTTGGAATATAGGTGTCTTTTATGAGCCGCTACTTAGTTTGGTATATAAATAATTAAAATAAATATTTTTAAGGGGGGCACTCCATACATGTTAAAGACAGTAAAAATTTTTTTTTCAGCATATATCAACGTGTGGTACATAGTTCGACAGCTCTTTAAAAAACACTATAAGGTTCCTGAGTAATATTTTTGATTAAGTGAATGTATTTGGAAATAATCGCTTCGAAAGTTGTGTAAATTGTGTCCCCGCCCCCTCTATTTTCTAAACCGTGCGTCCGAAAAATATGAAAAAAATCACGAAGGTAACGCTAAATTAATACTTTCAACGGAAATTATTTTGAACAAGATCGAATGTACCGTTTTTGGGTTATTGCCGATAAATTGCGCTTCTCAACAAAAGGACGTAATTGCTATGAAGATACGCTCTTTTGTTGTTGTAATTTTTTTACATCGTATTTTTTACCTTATAGTTACGGCTATGGAACCCTACACTGAGCATGGTCCGACATGCTCTTGGCCAGTTTTTTTTCTTATACGCTCTATGGTAAAAATCTACGATGTAGGGGAGACCGGGTATGGTTGTCTCACGGGTTGGTTGTCACAGCAGCCATTAAATAATACGAAACGAAGGAATAAGTGCATCGATTGGTGAAGTAGGGAAGGAGGTGAAGCTCTTGCGACCTTTTAACACCGAGCGATGCAATTATTCCTTCGTTTCGTATTATTTAATGGCTGCTGTGACAACCAACCCGTGAGACAACCATACCCGGTCTCCCCTAGTGAGGAACGCGATGGACCGGCGTCGATGGGGGAAATGTATTCGCGCCAGAACCATGACCACATAAGACCGCCTATTGTCTAACTTTTAAGTTGCTTTTATTATGTAATGTACCCTTGTAATATGTTTTTTTTCTGGTGTGCAATAAATAATATTTGTATTGTATTGTATTATTTCTTGTACGGATACCCTTTTATTTTTGTTTTTTTTATTATTATTTGTTGTTGTAGGAGTAATAGAAATACACATTCTGTGAAAATTTCAAGTCTCTACCTATTAGGGTTCAAAAGATACGGTCCTGTGATAGACGGATAGACGGACAGCGGAGTCTTAGTAAATGGGGTTCCGTTGGTACCCTTTGGGTACTGAACTCTAAAAAGGGGTTGCGATATAATATGGCGCTTTGGACGTCACTGACTATTTAATAGTACCGTTATTTCGCAACTTTGTACTGTTACTGTGGCGCAACAAATTTTCATACATGAATAATGAGTAAAACCTCAATATTCGTAATAAATAACTTCCAATTAAATATTCTAATAGCCATACGTTTCGACACGGGAGGCTAGCTCGATATAATTTAACGCGCTCCATTTGTTGTCGATACAACTGGGAGCAACGAAACTAATTAAATAGATTAAAACTGTTGCAAGCCAACTCCAGTTATATTTGAATAAAAAAGTCTTTAATGCCTTTAATTGCTAGAGATAGATTATAGTACATTACATAATTAGGGTGGTAATACAAAGAAAGCCCGAGATCGCAGATGTTTGTGGCCCGAGCTGCAAGTGAGGGACGTAAATATGCGATCGAGGGCGTTTTTTATTACCTCCCGTGTTGTGTACATCATTTTATGTCTACCCTTGGCCAGAAAGCGGCTTTTTACGTACGCGTAGCGTGCGGTAAAAGCCACTTTATGGCCAGGTGGGGCATAAAGAAATTTACACAGTTTCATGGCAAACTGTGGTGTCTAAAGTTTGGCAAATCGCTAGATTTGTTGATTGCTATTTTTATCATCTTTCCTTTTTGATTGCAGTTACCATCAGGTGATTTCTGCGGATCTAGTGAAAAGGGATCTTCTCTCTTCTTCTTAGTCAGTCCCTCATGGCTGAGGATCGTGACCGAACTGCCCTCCATGCAGTCCGGTTCTTAGTTTTATGGACCGCCTGATAGAGGCTGCACTTAGCAGCCCTCTTGATCGCATCGCACCAACGCGCTGGAACTCTTCCTCTGGTGCGTTTGCCCTCCACAGATCCAAGAAAAGAGGTACCTACAAGTCACATATAACCTAGGTACAAAAGAGCTTAAGTCATTCAATAGACTTGTAACTTTTTGTACCTGGTATAAATGTGACTTGTATCCTTTTTCACTAGACCCACAGATTTATATTTGGAGTAAATAATTTGTCTCTATCTGGCTCTGTCTCCGATTCCAAAACTGATCCCAAATAAATCCAGATTGACTTATTTTCTTGCCTTTAATTATTTTAAAATGACATGAAATTAAAATAAGGAGACAATTTGACCATAACAACCTGTGACATCATTTATTCATATGTTCTATGAAGTCGCATACTATAGTAGCGTTTTGACACTTTATGAAAATAAGCTGATTTGATCTGTTAGGAAACTAGCCTATTGTTCAAATTGGCACGAGCTAAGAAAAAAAATAAAAACTGACTGCCAATGCCAACCCTCATTAATAGAGAGGCACTTGAAGGCGAAAAATATTGAATTGAATTGATACTCTGTCTCCGACCCTATTATGGTATTGCGTATGTTGTGATTGCATGTGTGTGTAATTTATCTTCGGCCGAACCAATCCTGCGCCCACGCATACATTGTCTAATTAACGCGTTTCTCACCAACTACGAATATTTATGGCCGATGGTTTTGGTTAATTAAGAATATTAACACACATTTGGTACAAGATCTGGAGAGGCTCCATTGGAACCAGAAAATGTTGTTGTTGATTATAGCTACAGTGACTGGTCATTTGCTCAACTGCTCAAAGGTTAACTGGAAGAGATCCCTAAAAGGGATAAGTTCGCCTTTGTACATATACCTTTATTTTTAACCCTATACATACGTTTATACACATACATACGTACATTTTATTTCACATATCACGAAAATAATGTAAGACAGCAACATTCTCTCTCACCTATTTTTTTAGTGCTCGAATTGACAATACAATACTACTTGACGCCAATGCATTGAAAACTGTTTGTTAACAAAAAGCATGAATTAAATGAATAAAACTACAAGGACATTAAATTTAAATATATTAGGAATATGACAAATAACATTGACAACATACTCGGAATAAAATTTAGTTTATTGAATTAATGACTCATTAAGATCCTATTCACACATGATATAGCTAAGAATACCAATGAATGACGTCATTTAGTTAGTCGATAAAATCCTAGGTCATGCGGTTTTAACAGGGTTCTAACAGGATTGACGTATATAAATTTGGACCGGACCAACAAGAGCGACTGGAACCTGCGACTGGTACCAGCGCGCTGGCCCTTAACCTTTCGTATGTTATGTAAAAAATTAGCTTATCAAATTGAAACTTTAGGTCAATAATTCATCGTCATCATCATCATTCATCATTATTCGGGTAATTTTAGGTCGAAGTGGAAACGTCAGACAAAGAGAGCCGACCCCAGATAACAGGACAAGGTTTAGGAGGAAGAAGAAGAAATTGAAACTTTAAGAAATTTCAACATAAGTTTCAAAGGCTCCGCTCTGCCTAGTGCCTAAGCATACGAAGGGTTAAAATATTATCATCATCAGATCAGTGCCTATGTTACGTCATTCGGTGGCGGGATGCGATAGCGCGCGGTTGTCATGCGGCAACCTTGCATGCAACAAGAGGCTGTAAAAATTAGGGCGTTCTTATTGTAATTTTTAAAGTTATAAATTAAAATCGTCAACATATATAGATACAAGAAATCAAAGTACACAGAAAAACTAAATGGCACTCGCCTGTGTACAGACCGAGAATCGAACCCGGTACCTCTGGATTTCCGGCCCAGTGACTCAACCATTCGTCCACCGTACACTCAGAAAATGCCTTCAATTCTGCCATCTACCTTGACTTCCGTATCTTTGTTTTTTAATAGGAATTAACCTAACCTAAGATTGCCCACATTAAAAACCAATGAAGAGACAAAAAGTGTTTCCTCATATATAAAGTAAAATCGTCAAGTTAAAAAGAAAATGGGATAAACCGATTTTAGGGCTCACGCGTTGGTATCAACATTTTTATTCTGACATTGCTTGCTTGTAGATCCTGTGTCCCAGGACCTCAGTAACGATGGTGCACACTGGAATATAAGCAGATATCGGACAAATTTGCGTAATCGCTCCTAAAAAATGTGGACATGACTCCAAAATATAATCAAATAATTAATTTCTTACCGGAGATTTAATTTTAATAGTCAAAAAATACACGGGTTTGTTACATTTATTAAAGAAAATAATCAGTATATACGAGCGATGACGCGAATTTGTCCGATCTCTGAATATAAGTCAATGAACATTAGTCATGATCATGAACCACAAGCATGGAATCTTTTGTTTACTTTAAATACATAAAGTTCCACAGATGATCCAGAAATGCTGGTTTGACGTAATAAACACAATACTGTGATTACTGTGGCATGATTTTAGAGTCTCGTAAAAAAGAAACGAACGGAACCCTTATGTATAGCGAAACGCTTATCTGTTAGTTCGTAGCTTGCACCCGATAACAAAATAAAATATGCGTAGAAATATACTATTTTAGTAGTCTTACCTAAGTGAAAATGATAAGTACCTAGTTTTAAAAGTGTCCATGTTTCAATGTAAAGGTTTAAACTTATAGGTACTTAGTTTTACATGTACCATGTTTCAATGAGGATTTAGTTTAGGTTAGACGTGACATCATTATGAAAATAAATAGTTTGCAACTCTAATGACAATAAATTATAAATTATGAAATTTTAAATCTATGCATAAAGATTGCGTAGGTAGCAAATATTGTATGACAAGGAAAGGTCACACTATGTTCAATTACTTATAACTAGAGTTCTTATTAATACCTAGAAACAATACACATAATTTTGCCT
Organism: Eudemis profundana; assembly: GCA_947034925.1. Taxonomy (NCBI): domain Eukaryota; kingdom Metazoa; phylum Arthropoda; class Insecta; order Lepidoptera; family Tortricidae; genus Eudemis; species Eudemis profundana. Next base: position 1,459,768 of record OX344800.1, on the reverse strand, counting down.
GGTTATAAATCGTGTGACTATGTAGATAACGTAGGTATGACTTCAATTTGTTCACATACACTCAATAATTCAGTTAATCACATAATTAATTTGTCAATACTGAAAAGTGCTGGCAAAGTATCAAATCGCAAGACAAGGTTGTCTTTATAGCCACCGTTCGGCCAAATCGTCAGTTGTGGTTGTTAGTCAATGTGACTCACTTTACGCAATCGTCGAATATCGGCCACATCGGCTGTGTCAGTGACCTCTGTTGTTGATAACAAGTGTTTTAATTGTTTGTTTTATTTTTATTGCACTAATTTGGGTAACTTTTTTCTTCTGCTATGAATTTGACGCTAACACGGAAAAAGTATGAGAAGTTAATACCTACTTATCTACAAAAGAACTTTAGTGGTAAATAAATATGTGAATATCGTTTGTTGTTATCACAATTTATTATTCACTGCAATTTTGTATCGCATTTTGAATACATACTAAAAACACATGCTTTTTTTTAAATTATTTTAACTATGTCGCCGTATACCAAATATATTACATTTATTGTTTTATACCAGATAAAGCAACATCACCACCAATACAAAAAGAAAGCGAATAGGCATCTTCTTCGTAAACTTACCGTCACTACTTTAAAAAAAACTCGTATCCTAAAAACGTCTAAGAAAAACGTCACAACTTCATACAAACTTCATAAACACTTACTGCGTTTTACCTGAAGTCAGTATCAGATACGAGTTTATTTAAACTAGTGACGATATCCACTTTAACGAGCCTTACTTTTTATCAGATAAATGCACGGTCAAATACTGCTCCATTAAGAAAAATTGATGATTTTATCACTTCTTTTCATTAAGTTCATTTAACATCGTAACCGATCTCAAAATCAACTTTCTCTTCCATTATTATCTTATTCTGCGATTTACAATACGAAATTACGTAACCGCATATAGCCACTTAAAATAAATATGCGTTAAACATTAAGCAGCTTTTATGAATTGTAAACACAACAGCATTAAATTTGAAATTGAAAATTGGGTGGTTTTTCAATGTGACTTAATGCATTTTTACTTTGTAAAATAATTCCAAGTCACCCATATTCCTACTCGCGTGCTAAACGCCACCCTGGATCCAAAAAGTCGTATAAACGTAACTTCAGAAACACATATAGGACTTAATGCGTCAACGGGGCAGTGTGTTGTAAACCCATTGTTTTAACAAGATTCAAAATGCCCATTCAATGTAAAACAGCGCTACTGGGCGGTTGCGCAATACTTAAAGGTTTAATTAGCACAATGAGGTACTTCACCCAAAATAGGATATCTTCTTTAAGACAACAGATAAATATGGTGACGTCATGAATGTCGAAACGCCAGGGGCACCACTTAATTCAGACACATCTGTCAGACCTAGTGTTTTTTACTTTTGTTTTTTATGTATGTACGAAGTGGTATATCAGATGAGTCACTTTAATGAAATTATGTAAGATCTGATGCCTATACATTTCCTTTATGTGTTTTCTAAATTCTTTAACAGCACTGTAGATAATAAATAAGTACATGATGCCATTTAGATTTTTATCTGAACTGATTTTTTCCTTCACCGAAATTAATAAGTAGCTTATACAAGTTTTTTGCTGAAAGGCTTACTTTTTAGAGCTTTTGTAATATTGAATTCAGTATTATATCAAAATTGCAGTGGCGCTGTCACATAACTGCGATAGCATGTAGGCTGAGTGCTTATGTCGTTAGGAGAATAAGGCAGCTTACCAGTGTAGGGACGGCACGGTTGGTCTACTTCGCGTACTTTAATAGTATTATCACCTATGGTCTTATTTTATGGGGATCGGCTGCAGATATTGACACAGCTTTTGTTCTGCGAAAAAGGGTTATTAGAGCAATTTATAACTTGGGGGCACGCGAGTCATTGAGTGAGTTGTTTAAGGAAATAGATATTCTTACCCTGCCGTCACTTGCATTTGAAACAATAATGTTTGTTAGAAACAATCTACACAGTTTCCCAACGAATGTTGATAAGCCAAAAGTTACAAGAAACACTAGAAAGCTCAAAAAATGATTTTACAGACTGGTAAAGCAAGAAACTCATTCCTGGAAAATTGTGTTAAATTCTATGATAAAATTTCAAAAACAATTACAGAGCTCACAGACTCTAAAGTTAGATTATGTTGTAAAAGGAAAACTAATTGTTTGGGCATACTATAAAATAAAAGACTATGTCATGAACAGGGATATTTGGAAATGATAACGTCCTGCATGAGTAATCATTAATTTTTAACCTAAATGTGCACCTACTGTGCAAAAAAATTGTGTAGTAGTCATTAAGTTATGATATTAGTTTATATTGTAAAATTATACCTCGCTGAGTTTTTTAGCCGGCTCTTCTCAGGGCAGAGGTCACACACTGGAACCGGTGGTAAATCTTGACATTCATAGGTGCATTTTAATATGCTTAAATTGAAGAATAATGTACTTTGACTTTGATTACAATGATTATATCAAATTTTATTATGCGAATGTAACATTAGGACAAAAATCTTATACCAAACTTCACGCACGTAACTTCTGTACTGTCACACTTTAAGTACATTCCCGATAACTCCAGCTAATGTGGGCACTTGAACTACTTTCCAAATACCACAATGCATAATTACCATAATACGGAAGATAACGAAACGCCCATAACTCGAGCCCGGCCTATTGTGCTCGCGTCCGATAGCACTGATAACCCTCGCCTTGTCCAGATAAATGGCACGAACGGGTTAACTACAGTCCGTTTAGAGTAATCATGTTACCTGTCATAGCTGTTAGCCCAGTCGACGAAGTTCACTAATATAAAATTATGTATCGCAAGAGGGATGGTCGAAAAGTTACTTTTTTTTTATATTTTTATAAATTATAAAGTATAAAACCATTAGATCAATTTAAAACCAGCGCTATATATGACCCATGACCTATCATTATTAGACTCATGCTAAGTATGTGGATATTCTTTTCGTAGTTTCATTTAGAACATGAATTTGTTTACACCTAGAGATAAGTATCTATACGCACCAATATCGCAGTTACAAATATTTTATCTCCTAAGATCTATTCTTCTGTAGCTATGCATCTTTTTCTCTCGCTATAATCGCATAAGAGATAGAAAAAGACAACAGGACTTGCCCAACATCCACTTGAAAAATGTTATTGTTGATGTTTTCATAAAAAAATACTCCTCATTGACTGAGGTATGTTGTCCTACAATTATACTATAATTGGTGTCCGTGGGTGGCTACACTATTAAATATAATTTTAAATGGAAAAATGACATGTTTTAGTTGACATAATGTTGTCATGACTAAGTGTGAAATGGTATTTTAGATCGTTTTATTACTACTGTTTTATTTAAATATGTATAATCATAATTACATTAATCTACATTCGGTGTTAATGGCCCTTAATATATGTGGTTTATATTTTGTAATCTATTGAGATTCGTCGGATCTGAGAGGTTTATTTATTTGTTTAATATTTATATTGCGCTAAAGCAAAACGTACTAAATGCTTAAGGAAATTTAATTTCCCAGTCAACTTTAGTGTGATGCAGGCTTATCATTAGTATGTAATTGTATTTATTGCATCGAATTTATAGAAAGAATGACCTGTGGAAACAATTGGGTGCTTTAATCGTTTTTTTTTTTCATTTAATATTTGAGTAGACAGATAGAGAAGACTTTCCCCCAATTTCTTCTCTCTTATTAAAATACCCAATAAGTACGATTCGAACTCGCCAACCGAGGGTTCCGTACAAAGACTTTAAATAAAGACTATTTTTTTTTTCTTAAATACAAAAGTATAAGATTTTTCCCTATATTTGTCGTATAAGACAGTATTACTTGTCAAATTTCATAGTTCTAGGTCAACAGAAAGTACCTTCTTACCCTATAAATTTTGGTTTCCTTGAAAGTGTCGAAATTTACGTGTTTTGTAGCTTAAACGGCCGTATTTTTTTACGTTAACTTAAAAATTCGATTTTTTCACAGGTTTAAGGAACCATAGACCTGAACTAGTATATGGTTTTAATTTCAACTCGATACCTTCACGCGTTCCTGAGAATAATGGTCTTGACAGACGGACAACAAAAAGATCTTAATATGAGGGTCCCGTTTTTTCCTTTTGAGTTATGGAACCCTAAAAAACACATTTTTTTATAAAGGCAAATCGAACATGCCAATACTCATTACTCAGCTATAGAGGCGTAATTTCAATACAACTCCAACAATTTTAACCCCATTTGGCATATAATTAGTTTCCCATGACCAGCCAATTTTCTCAATTAGCGAAAAACATTTCTCAGAATTAACATTTGTACTAATTGCACTTACGGTAAAGTGTAGCCATCAAAACCCACCTTTCGAAGAACCTTATTTCTTAACAAATAAGAGTGACATTTGTGTAGCATTTGATTATTGTACTGACCAAGTTCAGCATGCACAGAATATAAGGGCGTAACTGACAGGGACTTAGTATTGAGAGTTGCCATTTTGCGTGACTAAGTACAGTCAACTGAATAACTCTAATTGCAGTTAACATGTTGTGAATGGATGACTCGAAATATTTAGTTTACCAAACTGGGCCGCACTAAGTGGCCGCGGAGACCCAGTTACTTTCAAAGTTAGAGTTTCGTTTGGAAAATGTGCTTTAGAAATGCTGGCGAATATGCAGTACTTTATTGATTTTAAGTAGAAAGTTTGTCGTATAATAAGGAACTATTCACGTTATTTCCTTTACATTACGTGATTGAAAACAAAATAATGTAGGTATGTTTATTTTTATAGGTTATTTATTCATCCTAAGACTGTAAGAACTTACAAGGTTATTATTCTTATTTTAAACTTCGCAAGTTGGTTTAATAAAAACAATAAAAGAATACGTAAATAATATTTCTGTTTTGCTCAGCGGTTAACTGGTAGAGAAAGACTTACGGCCTTAAGTTCACCATTTTGTACTTTTTTTGTATTGTGCAATAAAGCTTAATTAAGTCAATAAATTACATTACGCAAAAAAAAAAACTTACACGAAATATTACATTTAACGAAACTTTATTCATATGGTGTAAGTAACACGACTTTGTTTAGTGTATATAAATATTCCTAGGGTACAATTACTGTCCACAAAATTCCAAAACAATAATTACAACCGTACCAATACAGACGTAACCATATTTTAAAAACATTAATTGATCATCGGAACAAAAGATTTCCTCCCAAAGGATAACGGTAACACACATAGAAATATTAATAACACAATTTACAAACTTAACAATACAGTTCATAAAACAATAGGACACAATTCCAATACCGTAAGGCAAAGTCATAAAGTATAAAATGGTGTAACTGATGAAGTATCTAACGGTAATGACGGAGGCGTAGATAATGAAAGGAAAGGAATCTTCGGCACCATTACTCCTGTTCAGACACCACACACGTTCGATGGAATAAATGGATGCACCTATTTCTGTACGATCCCTCATAGTGATTAATTGTTGGTATTGTATTATCTGGAGGTAATGCAGGTTGTAATGTTTTGTGTTTTAGTTGTAAGTGCGAGTGGGTATCACAGACGTGAGGAAATGTGTGATTGCGTATTTTGAGGGTATGACGTAGGAAGTTGACTGTGGTTAACTTTTAAAAATTAAGATCCTGTTAAAACCATTTATATTTAAAGTTATTTTTTAATGATAATTGTGATAGTATGCTATTGTGTTGTGATATGTTTTGACTGTATTTATAACATAGCTAAGTAAGTTTGTAGTACTAACAACATTATGGGCTCCGCCTGAAATAAAAGTTTGATTGATTGATTGATTGATTTAACATAATCTTGATGCATGTACATATTTATACAAGGTGTTTCATTGAACGTAATACAACTCATGTTTTTTAAACTCCTCTTACTGGTGCTAAAAACCTGTGCTAGGTCTCGAGTTATTAAAGTCATCTAAATTCATTAATATCACTGTTTTAATAATTATTCATGTTTTTTGGTCTCATCGCGGTTACCTTACTTAGAGTTAAGAGAAAAAAGTGTGAATCTAATTTAGTAGTGAAAACTTAACTTTTTGCTTATCTAGGTCGATAATTTATGAGTAAAATGCATGCATTTTGACACATTATTGAAGTTATTGGTCATAAAAGGTCACGTAAGCGTGACGTCATGGTGCGCACACCACGAGATTGTAATTTCTTAATTCTGTTAGCAAATTGAGAAAGTTAATTATGACGTATTTTAATAAAGTAATTGGTGATTTTGTTCTCGGTCGTTAACTGAGCCGGAATTGCTTAATTTGTATTACGTTCAATGTAACACCCTGTATAGTTAATTTTAGCACCTAAAAATCGCACATAATAAGCGTACATTTCTAACACAAATGTTTCAATTTTAATTTTGAAACAATACGTCTCTACGTATACATGTTTTCTTAATATTACTCGTAGTTAGGACTCAAATCTAGGACTTAGGACGCTCAAATACAAGAGTAAATGGTTACCCATTTACTTATTTGACCTTTTGGTTGACGTTTCCTCAGATTTAAGTCTTATAATCAAGCTATTTGGTACATATCCGGGACTAATTACAAATACCTTGAAATTGCATTAAAATCTACCGGAGTATCGACAAAAATGTGTTCTCGAAAGTGATGTGCGTGAAACATTGAAATAATGACCCAAATGCTGTTAATAAATTCAATTGCAGGTCAGTTAATTAATAATAAACAATATAAATAAAAGTAAACATTGTAATAAGTTCTTATTTATTGGCATACTTACTTATTCATACGACCTTTTTCTTATCAGATGTGATATTTACGAAGTTATTGAAGAACTATCGATCAAACCTTATAGGCTTTAATAAATTATTGAGATCGTAACTACTATTGGCTGTATCTTGGGAGTCTTATAAAGTTTCTGAAGGTTCATCCGACTTGTCCAGAACCCACGATAATTTTAGTACAAGTTTCAGTTTTCTAGACCACGTGTTCCCCAAGTCCTTCCCATCGAATACGATTGTAGACATTACATGTAACGCAGCGATATAGGGGCGGTTGCACCGCCGCATAAGTTTAGTTGTAAGTAATTAGTCTGGAATAAACCATCTTACCGTTTACACGTTTTCTCATTGACGCAACCTATTAAGTAATCCATAAAGTACATCAACCGTACAACGATGATAAAATAACTGCCGATACTTTAATACCATACAGGCCAATATATTGTCGCCATCAGTCCAGCAATAATTGGCAAACGTTAATTATTTTCAAAACAAACTTCGTGAATCACAGTAAGTTTATATTAAAAACAAAAGATCAAAGCGGACTAATTTAATGAGGCAAATAAAGGGGCTTAATTAAAGACTTAGGTTCCCAGCTTATTTTCATTAAACTTAATATTAATTCAACACATAGAAGTTGGTAACCTCAAATTTAATAAGATTATAGTCTTCGTTGTTTTCATACGCTGGAGCATTTACATATTAAAAGTGGCAAACGGCAAATATACAAGAATATAGCACAAATTACAGTTCATAAACCTACATCTGTGTCTTAAATGCCGTCGAACATTCATCACTTTGTTTTGAAATTCTTTGATCTAATTTGGTTGACCATTAGGTAGGTTAGATAGTAAGTTTATTTATTTCATTGCATATTTGAGAAAAGCACTATACATACCTCGGCGGGAAATGGGGTTGCCGGCCTCGTAACTATCTGGCCTTGCTTCGATCGGCCTGCTATATGTACTCGGCCGGCAACCCTTCACTTCCCGGCCTCTGCAGTAATGTACTATTATGCCTCACCTGGCCATAAAGTGCCTTTGTCCGCACGCAGCCCGCTTTCTGGCCAAGTGTAGAAATAATATGATGTACACAACCCGGGAGGTAATAAAGAAAGCCCTCGATCGCATATTTACGTCCCTCGCTTGCAGCTCGAGCCGCAAACTTCTGCGATCCCGGCCTTTCTTTGTATTACCACCCTAGTTATGTAATGTACTATAAAGATTACAAAATGTGAGGCCGCTGTCATAATGTATTATAGTCATAATGTTCAAAGTATGAGATTGTGACTTCATACGTTCCAATTGCAACCTTATAGTGGTGTAAAAATAAGATGTGCTTCAAATGATAAAACTGCTATGATTATCATAATTAATTGCTCTCCACTTGTTATGGGCATTCATTATAATACAAAAATAACCGAAGCCCTTAACAGATGGGCGGGGCCCGGAGAACAGACAACCATTACTATCATTTACACTTAATGGGTCGTAAGTGCATATGGAAATCTATAACATTGGCGACTTTTTGTATGGGGGATTACCTAATCAGGTATTAAATCTAATGGAACTAATTTTAAAAACATTGAAAAATCTTTGTTACTGGCAGCTTTTGATGAATATACTGCACTTATTTTTATAAACAAAACGATTAAAAGAAAGAAGAAATTGCTCCCATTCGAAGGTTGAGTTACTGTTTGCGATATTGATGGCAATGTTGCATTGAACTTATAAGTAAATCACTTAAAATGTATGAGAGATAGATAATTGTAAACAATATCGCCGACCGATTAAAAATCGGGCCAAGTAAGAGTTTGACTCGCAGGTGAAGCACAATCGTACAATTTTGAGGTGTTGACGTATTGCGGTTCAAAATACAGTTCAGATCTTTGTGACAGACGGATGGATCATCATATAGACAGCGAAGCCTTAGTTATAGGTTCCTCTTGGTACACTTTGGGGACTTCTTCTTCCTTCTTCTTCTTCCTCTGGCCTTGTCCCATTTTTATTTGGGGTCGGCTCTCCTAATTTGTTTTCTCCAGAGTTGTCGATTCTGGGTCGTCGTTGGGTCCAAGTTTTCGTTATTTTCCAGGTCTTTTTTTATGACAGATATCCATGTGAGTCGGGCGGGGCCGTCCACGCTTTCTCGGTCCGGTCTTACAGTTTAGCACTTTCCTGGTCATGTGGTCTTCTGGCCTTCTCATGACATGGTCATACCATCTAAGTCGTGCCTCTATCAGCTTGTCCTGTATGTATTATGGTTAATTATCATTCGTAGGCAGTTAGTTATTCATAATTAATTATCACTTCTACAGGAGTAGCTCACTCCGCGATTTCGCCGCGAAGCTACTATTACCAAATTTTGACCTTCAGGGGCTTAGCCAGCGGCCAGAAAGAGCAAGCATTATGCGATAGAGAGAGAGACAAATGCAGTGCGTTCCGCCCGGTGTTCGGACCCGAAAGTCAGTTTTGTTAGAAAGAGAAACTTCTGTGCGTAGTACTATTACTTATTCTATACTTCTAATTTAAAATCTCGAATGGTCATCATCTCAAACGATTCATTGTTATAGACAACGTAATTTTGTTGGCTTGTATCTCTAAAAATAGGAATCACAGACGATTCTTTGTAATAAGGTTCTGAATAACTACTTTTTAATTTTTAATCGTGCTGATAATCAGTATATATGTCAGGTTAGCTGCCTAGCCTTTACATTAAACTTTTAGGTTAGGTTTGTTAGTCAGCTTGTGTCCCTCAGAGCAGAAATAGAAGCCCCGCGCAGCGGGGCTTCGTCGACCTGCTGGCGGGTCATAGTTCAGTGAAAATGCTAGGCAGTTAACCAAATGGCTAACTAAACCAGTTGGCGGCGACATTATATACAATCAAATGGAATAATATGCGCCAAATCTCTTCGAATATCCGTTACGCCTGATAATATCAGCAGTTATGCAGCATTAGTGGTACGAAGGTGGTCGTAAGTCAGTCACACGCGATGTGATCGCGCGGCGCGCTTTGAGCGTCTGCAGCGGTCAGAGAGACCCTCCAGATGTCCCTGTCTTACACCGAAATGTCACAATTACAGCCTTTATAAAGTCAGAGATCTAATAACTAGATACAAAAGTTCTTTAACGAAATGTCGGTGAAATTTCCGTAATGTACTTACTTATATTGTTTGGTAATTATCAGCCTTTATAAAGCAAAAATCTAATTACTTGGTATAAAAACGCTTTTTAACAATTGAAATAAAGCTGTTTCAAATCCTTTTAAGATTGAAACTAAATCATCAAAATGTTTGAATTAGGCAGCTTTCATTCTAATTGAACAGTGCAAAAAGTTGTTAATACAACTGTCGTGATATCCTCGTAAATAATATTATATTGAATGGTATTATCAGTTATCATTAGTGGTCAGGTGATTGTAAGTCAGTCACATGCGATGTGATCGCGCGGCGCGCATTGAGCGTCTGCAGCAGTCAGAGAGCATAAGAGCCTTATCACGCCCGCAAATCCCAACTGTGATAAGGCCCTAATAATGAATTCATCTAAACTCACTATTTTATGATGCACTTTATTCACTTGTAATGCTTTTATGTTCAATTTAAATCTTTAAAATCTTTTTTCGTCGAGTGACAATAAAAAAAGATATTCTACATGCTAAATAAAATGCAGGGATAGTTTGACGTAATAGAACTCTATTATCATCCGTGGATAAATATATGAAAGAAAGAAAGAAAGAAAGAAATACGTTTATTTAGCACAAACTTATTAAAACATTTACAAAATTAATATAATAAAAATAAAAAAAATATGCTAAAAAGGTCGCCACTCAGCTTAATGCCACAAAGTAAATTACTTACTTCGCGACGCTGATTTTCAGTGACGCCTGTAGGTCTCTCAGTACTCTCAGTAGCAAATAGCTTATATAGGTACAGTATACATACATTGTTTTTTAACTAAACAAACCAATCATATATCTTCACCTAAACAAAACAATTACATTTACGTTTATTACTACAAACAATTAGAAGACTAAACTAAAATACATTATAATGATGGCGCTTCGCAATTTCGCATGCGAGTTAGCTTGTGTACATTGGCGTTAAAGAGTGTGTGTGAGCGCGTGTGTGTGTATGTGAGTGTGTGTGTATGTGTGTACGTATGTGTGCGCGCGCGCTGCTAGTATTGGGACTTCTGCTTGTCTATTAAGTACTTCTTGATACGCAGTTTAAAAGTCATATGACGCTTCGGTGTGACGGCAGGCGACGTCGACCACGTCTATTTTAGCCCGGCGGTCTGAATGGGCCTCGAGGTGCATAAGGTCGAGTCTGAGCACTCTTCTAATTAAGAACAGGGTTCGAAGTTGGAGCTATTTTTTGCACCCACTTCGAAACGGTTCTCGGCTTAAAGTGTTTTTTTCCCTCGTTAAATCACTCTGTATAGCGTTTCTTTAGTTTTTACTATGCGCTTTGACGTGAGAGGTCATGTTCTGTCGTGACAGACATGCAAGGAGCGGGATGAATTTTGATCAAGATTCTCTGTTCAATACTCGTAAAGTTATCTATCAATCCATTGAACTGTTGCCGCGTTATTAAAATCTTCACTTGTCACGTTCATTACAATATTAGTAAGATCTGCAATATAATCTAAATATCGTAAAACTCTCCAACTATAAGTCCAACAATACTTATTCTGTGATACAGTCCCATGAACCAACTATAGTCCGTAAAAACTAATTTTTCATCACACTTGCTCGAAAATGGTGTCATTACACGTAGGTTTTGCGGGCCGTAAATGACCTATTACGCCCTAGGGCGTAATGGTTTCCTTTTTAAATTTGAAACGCTGGTTCTGTTTTACTCTTATTTGTCATGATCAAAGGAAACGCCAACTTACTTTTTTAACTTTTATTACTGAAATATTTATTTAAAGAGAACTGTTATTGCAAATACATGTAAACACATATTTCTGTAACATTAGTTAAATGTTTAAATAATGTATTCCAGTATTTTGCAAATATAAAATCAACCATTTTAAGTCTTTACCGCTATGGTTTCCGAACGTGACTTGTCGTCTTGATATATGTCATAAATGTCACTGTCAGTCTTACAATTTTATTTAGGTTATGTAAGGTTATTTTAATCAGATTTCCTCACAAGTGTGATGAAAAACATTGTGTGTGCCACGGGCGGTAAAGGAATTACAAACTCGTGTTGTTAAAGCCCTCGGCTTCGCCTCGGCCTTGTAACAAACACTCGTTTGTAATTCCTTACTTACCGCCCTTGATACACAATGTACTATTTCAATATCATGACCATATTCAATTGGTCTATAGGACGTTATTTTGTCTGTTCCTAACTCCAAGTTTTAGGGTAAGCCTACTAACTCATAAGTAAAAATACTCATAAGTAAATATGAGTAAACCCGCCGATAAAATTTACCTAGTAAATAAATAGCAAAAAGGTTTCAAGAACTGTTTTGCTTTTAGAACAATATTTCCGACCTTTGTCTACTCCATGTTTGATAAGATTATTATTGTAACTGTTCGAGTTAATTCACAATCGACCATCAATCTTATTGACAGTTAGTCGGCATAATGACTATAATGAGTCAGTATTACCGGCTATTATGACTCAATCTTAATCATAATATATTCTTGATATAATTATGTATCTACCTAATTTATGCGCCGCAACTAACTGTTGTTAATATGATAAAAATTAAACTACTTCATTCTTCTTGTATTGATTTATTTTAGTATACAATATCAAGGTGTTCCAAACCGCCATAGTTAGCTTTTTTGAATAACTTGCCAAAGGTGCACGCTTCGTGCAGTCGGTGTCAATTATGAAATTTGAATCTTTACTTCCCGAATCGTTAAAGAGAAGCTGCCAACATTTGTTTAGTAATTTCAAAAGAATTGTACACAGATATTAAACAACACACTTCATGGAACACCTCAAAAGAATCTCAATATACACAGATTAGAGTAATATACATATACTTAGCAGAAGTATACAACAGGAGATAATGTCGCTAAAGATCAATCTCACTCAACAATCCATACAACCAATAGGTAACGGGGCTTTTAAAATAATTAACTGATACCGTGATGGTGATATTTAATTTGCCATAATCGTATTATTTGCCGTTAAGAAACAAAAAAAATATTTTTCCATAAACATTTAAAAAATCACCAGTTACGGGGAGAAGCCAGTAATATAATTAAATTTGATTCAAGTGATTTAACCCTGCCTCTATGTCGAAGGAGATATCGTCATCATAGTTCACATTCAGACTAAATAACTAACGCACAAAAACAGTTGTCGACGTGCAAAACCTTACCAAATAACACTCCAATAACAAACTTCAGAAAACCTTTTTAAAACACCCAACAAATTTTAAACTTACAAACGGAAGAGAAAACAAATTCCCGTTTCGTCATTGGAAGAAACAATGGATATGCCGGGATGTGCTTAAAAAGTGTAACTTCAGTGTTGTCAAAAACAAGTCTAAGCAAGGTTTCAGTTAGGATGCTGGGAGCGGGCCGCTCTAGTTTTGTAAAGAAAAGAGAAGATGTCGGTAGTGGGGTGAGGATACGGTGCGACGAGCGGAGGTTTACATGCGCAAGACAATGTTTCGCAAAGTAATGAAACGTAGCAGTATATTCCAAATATAAACCACAAATATAAGATAAAAAAATACACATTATTTAACTTGCGTAAAGTTAGGTTTATTTAGCTATTAAGTTGTAAACAATGTGTTGTATATTAGGACCTAAATTATATACACAAAAGTCCCTTATGTCGCCACCTGTCGGTAGGGTAGCTGTATTGCCTCGCTGAATGGCAATGCCTATCCGCTGAGCGAGAAAAGAGCCTAGCATGATCCTGACCATTATAAGAAAAAAATACAGCGCGAAGTACGATTTCCTTAGCATATGAGTAGCACCATCTAAGGCATGGAGTTACGGACAATTTCTAATTAAAAATAAAATTATACATAGAAGCTCTGGTAACGCCAGACCAGTGTGATATCTCACAATAATAATTATGTGCAATTTTGTCCGCTCGACAACGCATGGTGGGTGTTGTCCGTTGGCTGTTATCATAACCACAGACAATCTCAGTTAATATTGACAAATATTGTTTTCATTTTTTTGTGTCAACAACAAAAACATCTGCGTTTTGCATAATAAATATTTTACATATGTCTCGCTCTAATATATTCGATTAGTTCAATATTCAGCAACAATGTATCTTATGCCACACCTGGCAATAAAGTGGCTTTTTCCGCACGCTGCGCGTACGGAAAAAGCCGCTTTCTGGCCAAGTGTAGACATAAAATGATGTACGCAACACGGGAGGTAATAAAGAAAGCCCTCGATCGCATATTTACGTCCCTCGCTTGCTGCTCGGGCCGCAAACACCTGCAATCTTGGCCTTTCTTTGTTTTACCAACCTAGTAGTGTAATGTACTATTATTTTCACTATGTAGTAGGTAATTACTTTTTACTCGTATTGCGTAACTATTCAACATGTGATGTTAATTAGACCTGAATAAGTTTAAAATAAAGTATTTATTTTTTAAATGAGTAAAGGTTTTATCTACAAAACCTTTAAGACTCAAGCTTTTACTTGAGTCTTGAATATTGTTCTGAACTAAAACGCTACGTCATCCGCTATCTCTTCCACTCCCACCAAAGCCTCACCCGCCGCTGCTCGCTCTTTGCAACTCGCAACTTAGACAAACTTGTTTCCTTACAAGAAATATACATTTTGCTGCTTCGAATATAAGTTTAAGTTCGCGGTGTACGCTGATTTCTGTTTACTTTTCTATATAAATGGGCCACGGGGCTGTGTGCGTTCCGTTCGTTGTTTGGACTGTGGAATTGGTCTCCTGATATTGCTAACATATTTATAATGCTTAGTAGACCTTTGGGTAACTTGGTAAACAGATGGCCCTTTTTTATTGACTTATTTCATTATGGATAAGTACTTATTTACATAAGAGGAAATAGATCAGGGTGCTTATTTCGTGGAAAGAGTCGTTATTTAGTTATACGCACATTTTTATTTATTTGTGTAAGTATAGCAAACAATATTTTATTAAAATATCGTTTGTGTTCAGTTAGTCCACATTACTATTTTATCTATATTCCTGTTTCGTCTACATATTATTACTATCTTGTCTACGCTTGTTTACAACCTTAGTTGTAAAAGAGTACATTACACAACTAGGGTGGTAATACAAAGAAAGCCCGAGATCGCAGACGTTTGGGGCCCGAGCTGCAAGCGAGGGACGTAAATATGCGATCGAGGGCTTTCTTCTTTACCTCCCGTGTTGTGTACATCATTTTATGTCAACACTTGGCCAGAAAGCGGCCTTTTCCGTACGCGCAGCCTGCGGAAAAAGTCACTTTATGGCCAGGTGTGGCATAAAAAACATTAGGTACCAGTTCAAACACATTCTCGATTCTTCCACATTCCCGCAGGGCTCGGAAAACGGTATTTGCTCCATACAACAATACCGGTATTCTTTCCGTTCTTATCCGCAGAGTGTGCGCCAGCCGCCACAGCCTCCTGACCGTTGTGGCAGAGAGATGGGACAGTGCCCTAATCAGGCACTGGACCTCTCAACATCTTAGTTTAAGTACTAACATAGTTATTTAAGTTATTTGTCTAACAACATATGGATTAATTTTGTCCGAAATAAATGTTTTTTATTTTTATTTTATTTATTTATTTTATTGTTCTTTGGTTTTTTATTTCGTTTTTTAGCCAAACAATTTAATAATAACGAATCATGACTTAAATAAATTACTGAGCTCTACATAAAAAGCATAAAATAATTCAAAATATTGGGCTATTTCGGGGTTTTTGCAAAATACCGGTTTCGAGCCCTGCATTCTCGATTTGTCCACATTGCCTAACTTGGAACTTACAAATATCTCGTGGCTTTTTATATGGAGCTGGGCTTTAGATTTTGAGTCGGTTTTGTTTGCTGCAGGGACTAATAAAAAAACCAGACAAGTGCGAGTCGGACTCGCTCGCCGAGGGTTCCGTACAAATATTTAAAAGCAGTCTTGGAATCAATTTTTATGATTTAATTTTAATTACACATTCTGTATACGATGATGCTTCTGTCTGAGTAATTTTAGCTCCCAGCAGATAAAAAAACCGAACTAGTGCTAGTCGGACTCGCCTACCGAGGGTTCCGTACAGTAGGTACATATATGTAATCAGGCAGCCATTGATTTCCCTGGGTACCTACCAGTGGCGAGGCGTAAAAGATATCCTTGGGCAAGCCGGTACAGATTTGGCGTACTTTTCCCCTAAGGGCTGTAGAATAAGGTGGTCAAACGCCTGATATTAGGCAAGCCAGTAGGAATCGAGTTCTTTGGACGCCACGCCACTGGTACCTACACTCCGAGAATTCCCATTCAAAGCCAGTTGTTTTTCTATTTTTACCCGACTGCGGCGAAGCACAAAGGAGGGTTATGTGTTTGACCTGTATGTATTTATGTATGTATGTATGTATGTATATGTCCGTTCCTATGTCCGCTCGTAACTACTCAACGGTACAACCGATTTTGATAAATGATACATAATTAGATTCGTATTGATGGCGCGAGTGTCACTGGGTATGACGTTCGTGAAAATAAACAAAATGGCGGATTTTATGCACTTTTAAACTGCACCGCGGTCGGGTTTTTTTACCCGACTGCGGCGAAGCCCAAAGGAGGGTTATGTGTTTGACCTGTATGTATGTATGTATGTCCGTTCCTATGTCCGCTCGTAACTACTCAACGGCACATCCGATTTTGATAAATGATACATCATTAGATATGTCTTGATGGTGCGAGTGTCACTGGGTATGAAGTTCGTTAAAATAAACAAAATGGCGGATTTTATGCAGTTTCAAAGTGCACCGCGGTCGGGTTTTTTTTATTAAAAATGTGGTTATTTAGTAAAAATATTTAGTTATCACTATTAGGTAATGTAAACGTGCTAGCGCTCGTCACCACGAAATATATGGAGATAGAAGGAAACAGTTCGTCGATTTGTATGGGAACCAAGCGTGTAACGTTTTTCGCTTGGCGTTTGACGCCAAAAGTAGAGTAGAGTAGAGTATTTAATGATGGAAAATATAAATTTTCCATTTCATTTGGTGGTATTTGAACAATTAATTATACGGTCCATTATTATCAGATTTTCAAATCTGATAATAATATTGACGGCCACTGAAGTGAACGGCGTGCAAAGTAGGTCGCCGCCACTTCTTTTCAGCACGCGTGGCACATACAGATTTTCCTTGTACCTCGATATATTCCTGTGCTCGACACATGCCCAGTAGTCGACACCCTGTCAACTTTATTGCCAATGACTTAACAAGATGGCGATTACTGGGACAGTGTCGAGCACTCGTACGTCTACCTTACCGAATATAGCATTTTTTTTCTTTTCTTTTTTTATGTTATAAGTGGCAAACGAACAGACGAGCTGCCTGATGGAAAGCAGTCAATGGCTCGCCCATGGATATCTGCAACAACAGGGGTGTTACCTATACGTTGCCGATCTTTGATAGCCCTGTTTACTCGTTTCTTGAAGTACCCCATGTCATAGGTAGCAACCGAGAACCACAAGGACATTCTGGTTGATAAACTAAGCTACATCGAGTCTCAGATCTTATACAGAATAACGATAGCTATTATCCAAAGAAACCCTTTCAGAGATGCGGAGCAATGATACTGCGAAGTGGGCCAAACTGAAGGGTTATTCACAAGTTTGAATCAATCGCGTCCCAAATATAATGACCCGTGAACTATTACAGTTCGTAATCGGCTAAATATCAGTGCCTCTAGTAATAACTAAATATTTTTACTAAAAAAACCCCGACCGCGGTGCACTTTAATAGTGCATAAAATCCGCCATTTTGTTTATTTTAACGAACTTCATACCCAGTCACACTCGCGCCATCAAGACGAATCTAATGATGTATCATTTATCAAAATCGGTTGTGCCGTTGAGTAGTTACGAGCGGACACAGGAACGGACATACATACATACATACAGGTCAAACACATTACCCTCCTTTGGGCTTCGCCGCAGTCGGGTAAAAATAAGTTTCTGTCAAACTCTTGTTGCCTATACTATTTTTGTATAATCGCATACTGTATGTAAAAATGAGCCCAAACACGGTGGATTAATCTTATATTATTTAAATTATCCTATGACTGCCTTCCAGCTCCATTGTCAGGTCAGATTCATATTATAATAATATTGCGTTGTCACCTAATTATCCTTGCAAAATATCAGCTCAATCGGAATCCGGAAACTGGGTCAAATTTAACTTGCAAAATTTGATCACGGATAGACAGACCGACACCGAGAGGTGAAACTAAATAAAAGCTTATAATAAAAAGGAGTAAGTTCTATGTTAACAAGGTACAAAACGTGCGACTTACGACTCATTGCATTTGGCTTAAATATCTGACTTACCCTTACCAGGGGCTCACGCGGCGATACCACCGCGCGGCTACTCGTGCCAAATTTTG
Source organism: Eudemis profundana (assembly GCA_947034925.1). Lineage (NCBI taxonomy): Eukaryota > Metazoa > Arthropoda > Insecta > Lepidoptera > Tortricidae > Eudemis > Eudemis profundana. Next base: position 1,441,394 of record OX344800.1, on the reverse strand, counting down.
GAGGGGCTTATCCAGCGATGAGAAAGAGTACGCATTATACGTCAGAGAGAGAAGGTCGGATCCAGAGCGTTCCGCTTGTCGCTTCGGCTTGGACATACCACAGTAGCATGACCTCTATTACGAAATATTGTAACTCACCACTTAGATGGTTGGCAGTCCACAACTGTGCGTTTTGCTAGAAACTTCCTGCCTCGCACGACTGAACTGTGGAATAAATTGTCGCCTGCAGTGTTTCCGGACCGATTCGACCTTCAAACCTTCAAGAAAAGAGCGTACTCCCACCTCAAAGGCCGGCAACGCACCTGTGACTCTTTTGGTGTTGCAGGTGTCTATGGGCGACGGTGATTGCTTACCATCAGGCGACCCGTCTGCTCGTTTGCCCCCTATTTCATAAAAAAAAAACTATAGGTATATATTGTTCACATTATATTAGAGACAAATTTGACGATGAAGTTGTGAATCAACCTACTGGGCGGGCGGCAAGTTCCCAGCAAGTTGGGCGATAATTTTAATGACTTTTAGTTCCCACTTGGTTAAATGGAGGTTTATCGAAGTTAACTCGATTTGAAAGGAAAAATTAGTTATTTGCTATCGGAGTTACACTGCGGATTGTGTGAGTTATGACTAGAGTTTCTACTATAGATATTTTTAGTATGGGCAATACTGGGATCCTTTTACCTATTGCGTATACAAGTATTATCAGTATTGAAAGCCTAGGGGCTTAAATGACTGCAGAATTAGGCTATCCATGTGAATTTTAGATGAGTATTGTCAAGAAATAGCTATTTACAGATGTTGTGCAAAATGATTTTCCATCGTACTTTATCGGAAAACTTCGTATTTGTCGTGCTCTCTCAATCAGCTTCGTACCCATCTTACAGCCGCCATTTTTCACTTTGACATTTGACACTAAACAATAAAGTTTCATATTAATGGATATCAAAACGTCACTCATTTAATACAATCATCGATTGACAGTTCGGGTGCCATCGTATTCCAATTGAGATCCGAGTTTTCCCGATGGAAAATCATTTTGCACTACGTCTGCACATGTGTAGATTGTAGAAATTAATGATATACGTTATGACTAGATAGATACATAACGTATATCATCTATTTCTACAACCTATACCTAACCTATACCTAGATAAGTATACACATTTGAAAAGGTAGCCCTCGAATGCGTGCTTTTTGCGAAAAATTAGAAAAACACTAAACTTACTTTAATGTGGTTTTATTGAAATGTAAATTGTAAGTTTATGTAATATGTGTGCTTTTTTGATTTGCTTTACTAATTATATTCTTTTGTTTTGTTACAGGTATGCATTATGTAAAGGATATCATGGTACCAGGGAGATTGAGTAGAGCGATACATTTAAATGCAATCGAAAATATTAGGTATAGTTTTACTTGTGGTAGTTGTACATTCAATTACTCATTAATTAATGTAGACCACCGAACAATGTATGAAATTTAACACATTAATTTTCCATCTCTAGCCGAAAATTCAGAATACCTAAAACAAGGTAGAAAGACGTAGGTAATGTAAAAAAAACATGGACAACAGGACAGAGCAAAATGGAGGAGTCGAGTTCGAAAAGCAAGCCTCATATGACATCCTCATATGGCTTTGCCTGAGTTGTTCTCGTTATTATCCCAAGGGAACACTTTGCCGGGATCCGGGACTTGGAAATGAAATGAAATTGATCTTTATTGCAAGATTACGGTGAGTATGAAGATATTTAAATTATTTCAAGAGCGCATAATCTACCCATCAGAGCATGCAATAGTTTTAAATATATATAACGATAATTATATCTAAACTATACTTGCTTGCTAAATTTCAGCTCAATCCATTCAGTTGTGATTGCGTTATTTATAAATATACACGATGGCATCTAATCGGTAATCAGGTACCAGTTTTTCTAACTCAGTAATTGATAGCGGTCACGTTGATGTCGTAATTAGTTACATCTAAACATTTTTTTTTCTGTGATAATTTTTATTTCGAAATCAGTTTTATCCTAAATTCCTTGTCACCTACTAATCTGTATCTGTGAGATTACAACCTCTTTAAAAAAATAATGACAATGGTAATTTATGAGTCATGTACATATGTAAACAAAGTCATAGAAGTCGCAAATATTGAATGAGAAAAGTAAATTAGTAATTAAAAAAACATGCCTCGACCAGATTTGTGCTCAAAATATCGAGCGTTACAATATTGTAGGTACGTTTATCAATACAAACCAAACAGCTGAAGATGAACTCAAGAATTATTCCACGAAATTCATCCAAACGTACCAATTTTCACGCACAGTTTGATAAACCGCATGAACTAAAACCTCTGTGACTTCGGACAATTCACAGTGTCAAACCACGCTCAAGCACCCGGCCGGCCTCGACGTCGTCCTGACGATCTGGATCGACTCATTTTAAGATACTTTGCTCGGGATCCTCGTAGGAGCAATAGGCAAGCAGCGAGAAGGTTTCATGTGAGTCAGTCCTTCGTGTGGCGGCTACTTAAATCGTTGGAATTGCATTCTTTTCATTTTCGGCCATTTTATCAATTTTAATTCGTTATCTATCACGCCCTCGTAGAAAAGTTTATTTACTTAAGATCTGTCAAATTTTCCGCGAAAGCGATGGCACTTGACGTATCGTGATCACGTGATTTTACTTCAATAATTAATGTAGGTGACCATGTATCCAGTGGTTATTAGTTTAAATTATGATTTTACCTTTAATTAATTAAACAGTGAGGTATTTGTGTGAGACCTCGCCTATTAAGTTTGATTTTAGCTAGATATTAATATTTGTCTACTCCTGATTACCGATTAGAATCCGCCGTGTATAGTAATAAACATCCAAACTAAACATCCAAATATCTTTACAAACTTTCGCATTTATAATATTAGTGGGATGAGAACTAGACGAAACTGTTCAGAATATATGAAAAAAAAATATAGCTAAAAGATATTAACAACCCCATAGGTTTCAAACGATACAAAGAGCCTTGCAGCCCACGAAATCAATGAAATTCAATAAATCCTAGTGACTGGAGTGTCACAACATTGAAGTCTCCTCAAATTCGATGGCACAATCTGAATTTTACAACCGGCAATACAATCGGGTCCACGTCAGCGCCACGTCGGGGCATAATAAAAGTGGCGACGAATAAAACATGTTGCATTCTTATTTCGATTTTTCGGTTGCAAGTGACGTGTGCGTCCCGCGACGTCCTGAGCGGTAATGACGTATTGATTCGGGAAAAGGCTTTCTAAAACCGGTATGATTTGTATGCTAATACTGGGATTTCACAGATATTGGACTTTTTATGCGATCAAATCAGAAATAAGGAAATACTGCCAGAGTTAGCAAGCTATAGTACATTATTTACCTAGGGAGTAATTTCCACTTTATGGCCAGGTGTGCCATAAAAGTGGTAATGCACTAGGCATATAGCTCGAAGAACCGATGGGTAATAGGGCGAATGAAGACCAAGAACCGGAAGACGCAGCGTAAGTCGGTCCCCCAGAAGGTGGTCTGACGGCCTGGTTAGGGTCGCAGGAAGTCGATGGGAGCGTTGAGGAAGACTTTGGGGAAGACCTATGTTCAACAGTGGACGTACCTATCAAGATTGAAATAATGATGGTGATGATGACAGATATTGGAAGCCTTAATTCATTGTTGCCATGAGTGAAACTCGGGGCACGGCAGTGCCCCCGCCAAGTCGAGCAAAACAAAGGTACCGACGGCCGTACCATCCTTTTCTCGAAGCTATTCAGGCCAGTTTCAGCCTCCCGTAATTTAGTGCTGTCAAAGCATAGAACTGTAATTACTAAAGAAAAGGGGTTTATAAGAGCAGTGCAAGCTTATCACAAGTACATATACCGCTAAATAACGGTTTACTTTAGACATCACATAAAGTTACTGTTCAGCACAAATTAGACAGCCGAGCCGTATGGCGAGGCTTTGTATTACTGTTTCATTATCATTTCCTTTTATTGAATATACGATATAGATCAAAAAGTTAAGTCCATTAATGCTAGAACTGCTAGAAGTAGAATTTGTTTGAAAGACATTCTGTATATGGACATTTTGCGTCGCGGACATTGTTAGTGGACATTACTAATTATTTCTGGTAATTATACTTAACCCTAACTAAACCACCAAAAGGATTAATATTTCCTATATTTATAGTACTGCAATTTAATTTCGTTACCAATGTCTGCATCGACAGAAAATCGCATTTTACACAGAGAGACGCGGTGTTCGTCACAATTTGTGGCGTAATCTGCCGTGACGCTCGGTGCGTCACATAGGCCCGTGACGCCAATTACGTCACGGAGCGGACTCAAAAATCAAATTAATTTTTGCAACGTTTGTGATTTAGCTGTACGTGGGTATGGGTGATAAAACGAAAAAAATGTATGCTATTGATGGTATTAATTTTATGTCTTTATGGGCCTTATCACACTTGCAATTTGCGGCGGGGTGGTCCGGCTAGCGACCTGGTTCGACCCCAGGGAACGCCACGGCCGACCACCCGGTCATACTATCGCTACGCCCACTAGTGTTGCGAGTTAGTCAGGCTTTCCAGCAGCCGCCCACGGCAATTTCGAATGCCCGGCGGTGGCCAAGTACCGGGCACACCACCTCGGAACACCGAGGTCACTCCCAGAAGTCGTCGGCAACGTCAAGGGTCCGCTAGGCTTTCTGGTAGTTGGGTTGGCAAGAGTAGTGCCATCAACCCGTCACGCAAAATAGGCGCATGTTTGTCGTTGAGTTGCGAAAAATAAGCCCGCGTTAAACCTATAACCTAACGAGCCTAGTCAGGCTTTAAAAAAAAGAAAAAATAAACGATTTGCGGTCGAGTTAAAAGCGAAGTTCAATACAAATGTCTGGTTTTGTATGGAAACACACCCGCAGCTCGTCCGCAAATCGCGAGTGTGATAAGGCACTTGGAAAGGGTTTTTTTTAAGTCGACAAACTTGCAAGTCCTACGAACTGTTGCAAAAATCGGACTAGATGGGGGCCATGGCGTTCCCTGGGATCGAACAAGGTCGCTTGGCCCGGACCACCTTGAGAGGGTCGGGCTAAGTGGGAACCGGGGCGCCTGGGATTTAACCAGGTCGCTATGCTCGGGCCACCTTCTGAGGGTCGGACTAGGTGGCGGCCGAAGCGCCTGGGATCAAACCAGAACGCCAGGGCCACCTTGAAGTTTCGCTGATTGCTCCAAGTGAGCAGCGGACCAGCGGGAAGGTTGAACCGGATCAACTTGTCCTTATGTAGAGTGTGTAAATCGAACTAATGGGAGTTTTAGTTGCCGGTTCGCTAAACCTAGCCCAGCTAAGAAGACTCCGGAAAGAAACTTAGCTGAGCCCGAGCAAGGTCGGAGTGAGTTGGAAAGAAACTTTTGGACGAACTTCTATTACTTACTCTATGCTATAATGTAGGAATTTGCACGTTTAATCCGGTCCAACTGACGTTTAACCGAGTGATCCGCAGTCCCATCAGATCGATGGTCCTAATCACATTAGAGCAAGCCAGAGTCTCCCGAGGGGGCAGAATTAAGTTATTGTCGAGTTTATTGCACTAATGCGTGGGGTTGTCGTGTGCACGCTTAACACCGGTTAGGTCGAGAGAGCCACCGATATAAATAGAATATGGCGTTATATTTGGATTTGAATATATATATAGCCCATCTAAGCTAAGTCTGCAGAACTCAACAAAGGGGTACTATTTTTGAGATATAAAGAGTTTTCGAAAACAACGCCGTTCCAGAGATACAAACGGTGTACGCCAGCTTGACGCTCGGTAGCGTATACCGTGAACAGGCCTTATATTTCAAAAAGTTTAAGCGTACTATTTTTTTCACTTAGGTGTTTCGTCGGTACTATTTGGGTACTATTTATTGGCAGCATCAGATTCTGGATATCTTTACGGTGTACGCCATCTTGACGGTCACCACTTTTTGCGTCAGGGGTTAAAAATTAGGTACAAACAAATACGCCAAACGCTTTCATAAAAATCAATCGGTATATTTTATAACTCCTAAATTTGCAGTAAAAGCTTAAAATCCAGTGGACATAAACCATCGATGCCTTCCTCAATGCCAATAGGGTTTATGTGCAATAGTGTAATGAAGGCAATGTGCCATTCTGGGTTTGTGAGGTGGAACGCGGCCGTACGGTTTTAGTAGTCGCGTAAAGTACACCCCTGCTGGCAAGTTACGACGCAGTTTGGTCGAAGTGCATCGTGTTACAGGTCGAAAGTTACGTCGCCTACTTACCACCTATGTTCAAAAAGTAAGGTTTAGTTCACGTTTAGTGTAGTGAGAGTGACACCGCCTACGAAGCTTCAAATCCTGATAAGGGCAAATATTTGTGTGATGAGCACGAGTATTTGTTCCTGAGTCATGGATGTTTTCAATCTATTTAAGTATGTATTTATCTAGGTACCCATAGTACAAGCATTGCCTAGTTTGGGACTAGGTTGATTTCTGTAAGATTGTCCCTCAATATTTATTACATAAATATATCAAAATCGTACAAATTTCATCTTGTTCGTGCATCATGCAAATACTACCGGAACGAGTTCCTGGAAATTGGTATACAGGTTTTTCCCTGGTTAAGTAGCGTGGCGTCAAATATATTCTTAGTAAAGCCGGAGCAGCTTTGGATTGCTTTGTCTTCAGGATTAGTAGATACACCGGTCATTTGCTTTAAAATAGGCAAGCCGGCGGGAATCGGGTTCTATGGACGCCACGCCACTGCTGGTTAACACATAGGATACTTTTTATGCGACTTATTAAAACCCGTGAATTAACAAAACTTAAGTATCTAAGTTTTACTACTAATTGTTAACACTCCCCGTTTATTTTTCGAAAAAATCTTGAATGTACAAACATAGTCTTTATACGATTTCATTATATTTATAAATGAGTTTGACGGTGAACTTGTGATTGTGAATAAGCCTCCAAGACTCCACAACACCAACACCCGACTCATTATGCAGCTCAAAATCGACAACGACAAACTTTCAACTTGAAAAATTAATAATCTTACTCTCAAAGGCCAAATTCGCACGTAAACCAAAGAGGGTCTTAAACCGTAGTAATAAGGGTCATAATGGGGTAGTAAAAGGGGTAACTCGATTAAAAATAGGGTCTTCCCGCGTGAGAACGTGTCGTCTGTTTGTTTATAAGATTATTTCGACGCTCTAATGTGTTTTACACTCGTGCGGTTTGCTCCTTCTAGTACCTTTCTAATTGGGCCGCGGTTACCTTGCTATACTTTGTATGTCATTTGCTGTGCATTTGTTCAAAATGCCGACCTTAGAGCTGGCTAAGGTCGGCATTTTGCTACCGGAAGACCAGCGCTGGCGCTGGTCTTCCGGTGGAACCAGGCAGGGGCGGCGTCATGTTGAATAAGCATGGCCCGTCCAGGACAGACAGACAGGATAATTATGTTATTACATATATCAAAACTCAAAACTACAAATACACTTAAGGTAAACGTCCTGTTTGACACGCTTATGCCCAGTAGTAGATACACTGCTGTCACCTCTTAATGACTTATTATTCAACGTGGCAACTAATAGGACAGTGTCAAGCACTCGGACAAAGTATAAAGACGTACACGTACAAGTAGTCCGACTTCGGCCGTTTAAGATTAAGAGCGCGCGACACGTATTCACTCCGACGCGCAATATCACGTCTGTGTTAGTGCGATCCACAGTGGCGGATTCTTACGCATTCTTAAAACTTTGCTTGTAGTGCGTTCGTACACGGCGCGCACACATTCAAGCGCGCTTTTTATGCGACTTATTAAAACCCGTGAATTAACAAAACTTAAGTATCTAAGTTTTACTACTAATTGTTAACACTCCCCGTTTATTTTTCGAAAAAATCTTGAATGTACAAACATAGTCTTTATACGATTTCATTATATTTATAAATGAGTTTGACGGTGAACTTGTGATTGTGAATAAGCCTCCAAGACTCCACAACACCAACACCCGACTCATTATGCAGCTCAAAATCGACAACGACAAACTTTCAACTTGAAAAATTAATAATCTTACTCTCAAAGGCCAAATTCGCACGTAAACCAAAGAGGGTCTTAAACCGTAGTAATAAGGGTCATAATGGGGTAGTAAAAGGGGTAACTCGATTAAAAATAGGGTCTTCCCGCGTGAGAACGTGTCGTCTGTTTGTTTATAAGATTATTTCGACGCTCTAATGTGTTTTACACTCGTGCGGTTTGCTCCTTCTAGTACCTTTCTAATTGGGCCGCGGTTACCTTGCTATACTTTGTATGTCATTTGCTGTGCATTTGTTCAAAATGCCGACCTTAGAGCTGGCTAAGGTCGGCATTTTGCTACCGGAAGACCAGCGCTGGCGCTGGTCTTCCGGTGGAACCAGGCAGGGGCGGCGTCATGTTGAATAAGCATGGCCCGTCCAGGACAGACAGACAGGATAATTATGTTATTACATATATCAAAACTCAAAACTACAAATACACTTAAGGTAAACGTCCTGTTTGACACGCTTATGCCCAGTAGTAGATACACTGCTGTCACCTCTTAATGACTTATTATTCAACGTGGCAACTAATAGGACAGTGTCAAGCACTCGGACAAAGTATAAAGACGTACACGTACAAGTAGTCCGACTTCGGCCGTTTAAGATTAAGAGCGCGCGACACGTATTCACTCCGACGCGCAATATCACGTCTGTGTTAGTGCGATCCACAGTGGCGGATTCTTACGCATTCTTAAAACTTTGCTTGTAGTGCGTTCGTACACGGCGCGCACACATTCAAGCGCGCGATGTACCTTTTGTAGGAAGAAAAATGACCGGTTTAACTATCAGTACGACTTTAACGGTGCCAAGGGGAGCACAGCGGAATTCTAACAGCGCGTAGTGCAGCCAGGAGTGCTTTAAATAAATGTCTTCGAATAACATGATTATAAGAAAGTTTGTTTTTGTCATTAGGCCCGGCTGCGGACGAAATACATTAAAACGACATGTAAATTGCATAAAGGGTGTTTAGTGCATTGTGGGCTACTTTAGCTGAGTGTTTGGACACTAATGAGCTTAATCGTAGATCAGCTAAAAAATAATTGTGTCATAACTAAATAGGCTCAGCTAATACAACTTAGTAAAATAGTCGCAACACGATTCTTTGACTTTTGAGTCACTTCCGAGAAAAACTAAAGAAGCTTGTTATGGGACTAAAATGACGTACCTATTTACATAAAGAAAAATAGTCAGTAAATAAAAAAAAAAACTTTTTATTTATTGCAGGCACTTTTAAAATAGAACTTGATTATTAAAGTGACAGAAATATAATTTAATTAAATTTAAGTGCCAATACGAAATAGCTCTTCATAGTATCAGGAGTGCATTATTTTACATTTAAAAATATGTGAAAATAATATTATTCGGTCCTCAATATGTATACAGCCTGTAAATCTAATACGGGCGAATATTGAAACGGTGGTTAGCATAGGACCTAAGAAGCATATTTAGATAACTATTGCTTAAAACCACAATGAAAATAATTACCATACAAAATAATTCGGGCCGCAATGTAACGCAACACATTCAAGTTGACAAACACGCTAGTTGACAGTTACTTTAAAAAAGCTCGTATCTCGCAATGTCATAACAAGCATGTATGCGGTACATTGCTGCTTTGGTAAATTTTCAAAAATTAATTACGAGGTCACTATTAAGTGTAATTTAAAAAATCATATTAATTAATGATAACACTACTAAACGCTATATCTGGTTTAATTGTTCGCCCGTATTAGACTTACACGCTGTATGAGTCAAGTGATACATCAAGTGATGACATATACATTAAAATATCACTATAATTTTATTTAGACACAATACAACTGTTGGTGTATATCTCAAACAAATCAGAAGTTTTAATAAAAAAAGACTTGCACAAACGTGAATAACCTTAAACACCGACACCGCCTCAGGGGCATAAAAAAACGGTTATTAACACAATAATACCGCGAGACAACGAATTTAACGCGATCGGCTAACCCCAAACGCATAACCTTAATCTTTATTAATAAACCGACTTGTCAGAATGCTATATAAGTGTAATAACTTACAGAACGTCTTTTTTGTGTGCAATTAAGAACACTGGCCTTAATTCGTATTCGCCTGTGATCTTATTTTTTGTATCTGTAATTATAATTGCCAAAAAACTGGAAACTTTACTTGCATTAACAGTTTTTGTTTGACAGATGTTATATTGTTTGATTATATAGGCATATTATTATAACAAAACAGGACTTAATCGCGTAAAAAAATGCTATTACTTCGACGTTTTGGACGTGCCGTGACGTCCATGGTCGCGAAGACCCCGCCGGATGGTCCCTTCGCGACTATGGACGTCACGGCACGTCCGAAACGTTATAATAATGTGTGAAAATCGCTTTAAAAGTTTAAATCAATATTACATAGGCATACGTACTTTTAAATTTATTTATGCGTGAAAAGCAATTATATTTGTGTAGCTTTTATTTTCCAAGGTTCGCGCATATTTAAATCAATAAAATCTTATATTTTTTGATTGCTTCAGTTTGAGTTGTTATTATTTTTATATCAAGATTGAAACCAGTGAACATGAAACACAAAAAAAAATTATACAGAAAAAAAATATGTAAAAAAGTTACGTTTTGGAAAATCAAGGTTCAGAATGTTGTCCAACTGTTAAAAGCCCAAACATATACGCCAAAGGCCTCCCTTAAAGTGTCCTATATACTACAACAATTACTATTGTTTACAATAACCGAGTGAGTAGATTGTTTTAGTGAGGATTAAAACCTTTTTCTAGAACTTTGTCATACTGCAACATAGGTATTCAATATTTGTTAGATAAAAAATAGAGAAAACACATATTTCAAGCGGTTTTCACTAGATTACACCACATTATTTACAGGCCTTTGGACAATCATTGAAATATTTATAGTACCTAGGTAATACACATTATAAAATATATTCATTTATATGTCTGTTTTCGCGCCTTTTTTTTCCCCGAAGACACGTTTCGTAGTAAAACTTTAAAAACCAATTAGCTTGGTATGGATTCATCATCAATCATTTGTTTTTATTATGAACGCGTTTCATCGCATGAGTCAGTGGACAGCTAACTTTAGAAGTAAAAGGAAATATGCTGCCGATGAGTGACAATCCGATAAGGTGGACGCATTAGGGTTTTGTTATTTTATCTAAGAATTTTAAGTAATACGTTTTGGAATTTGTGATATCAAAATACTAATGGTAGTAGATAAACTTTGCCAAAAATTTAGAAATATCAGAACCAAAAAAATTCAAGAAAGATGTAAATTAAAGTTATCGTGTGAAGATTATTTATTGTTGAAGATAAAAGTGAGTGACAATGTCAAAATTACAATATTGTATATTGGTTATTTGCTTATAATGCTTGGTTTTTTTTTAAAGCTATTTATTAGAATAACCTTACCGCCTCGCACAGTGGGTCCAGTTACTTATTTTTCCAACTTTTATTTTGTACCTATTTACGAATGGATTTGAGTAAGAAAATAGTTGCGAGTAAAAAATATGACAATAACTACCAAGGATATTCTGGTGTTCGGAGGAAATATAAAAGCGGATTTTCCATTCCAGTCAGTAATCTGAAATCTTTTTGTGCAAAAATGTTGCTGGTTATTCGTTCTCTCAATAAATACATGTGATTGAACTTATTGTTACCTAAATAATAAATTAAATAGGTATGTATATAATAATATACCCTTTAAGGTTTACGTTAAAGTATTCAATCAATTTCAGTTAATGTTAGTTGATTTATTTGGTGACCGCACTATTGCTATTTCATCAAAAAGAAGTAGCACCAGACCAGGGACTTGAAAAATCCGGATTCCTAAATCCAGCTGTAGCAGCGATCAATAGGTAGATGTCAGTTTCTGTTTTGTAGAAGTTGCCAAAATATCATGTAAGGCACTTGTAACCTGATAAAATAACATCTCCAACTTCTCAGCGCAATTTATTAGATTTATTGTCGAAGCTAAGAGTTCCAAAACTTCCCGACCGGAAATGGTCGAGCGGGGCGTACCGGAAACGCGAACAAACATCCCAACTCTCTACTTAGCGAAAAAAACCAAAACAAATGCGCTTTTGAAGCGTCATTCGCATGTTATTATTAGCGGTGCATAAACAAGGTTGAGCATAAGCCCGTATCGATGCGTGCTTTTAAAAAGCTAACCCGTCCCGTAAGAAAAGGACGGGTGTCGAGCACGTGGGAAGTGGATTCCGAACGCACGCACCCCCTCCCGCTCGCGCCCCCTCTCCCGGTGGCGCCGCGCGCAGTCAGTCGCGCGCCGACCGCCGAACCGGCAACACGTCTAAAAACTCCACGCCAGTGCGTACAGCACCCGCCCTAACGTTGTGCAGTGACCGAGTGGGACGTTACTGTGATTTGTTTTGTGTGACGTATTGTGTGTGAACCACAGTGTTGTGCACTATGCGGCCGTTCCTCGCGTTATGAATGGTCTGGATAGGTGTTTCTTCGATCAACGTAAGTTTGTATTTTGGTGCGGAATTGTAAATCGCTGCGGTGGAAGCTTTTCACGTGTGGCACGGGCCGCGGTTGCGTCAATATTTTCTATAGCGAGTTAATTATGCGGGTGCATTTGCATTTGGTCTTTTCGGGGATTATCAGCCGGTGTTGATGGAATTTCTGCGGTAGTACAGGTTAATGCGGGAACTGAAACGACGGCTGAATGTGTTTACATTTTGTGCGAGCTTACTGCAGTAAACAAACTGAATAAAATACAATGCTGTGTTTTGCAGTTTCATACATGTTTAGACGTAAAAAATAATGATCTTAGATGTCAAAAGCAATTGAAGATACTTCTACGGTTTTTAGGACTTATTTTTTGTAGTGTTTTTCACGCGAGTTACCTTCAGAAATTGATAGCATTTTGGAAACATCGTCTTACGTAAACAAATCATTATCCAATTAGATTATTTATCAACTAAAGCGCATTAATGTAATTAAACACAATAAAAAAATTAAAGTGGAAATAAAACAAATTCTGGACCAAATTATAAAAACGAAAACATATTATCAACTAAGCCGTTTAAAGTGCTTAACGAACATACCGACATTTAAAAGCAACGAATAGAAACCTCAACCATACAAATCAACCCATCACACAGATCGAAGAAATTTAATCCGTCAAGACGGACCCACAATAACCGAAGTCAGTGAACCTGACACGACACAATGCTCCCTTCACGTCTTATTGGGACTGACGAAAACGGGTGCTTCAACACATTTGAGCCTTCAACTCTTGGGAGATTTAATTGGGAATGATTAGGAAATGTGACATTTTTGAGAAATCTACTCGCTTACCGAATTACAAAATCGACGTTTTTGTCCGAAGTAGTCGTGGGATAAACCAACGGGATTTAGGTCCAATGGGAAGAGTACTTAATAACTCGTAGTCTAGGCGTATTAAGTAACGAATGCATTTGCATTCGTAACTTAATACGCCTAGTTATACGCCTAGTTAAAACATGCACATTTGTGCATGTTTCTAGTAGTATTAGCTTAGTTAGACTATCAATCAGAAATTGTTGAGTCACTACATATTGTATTTTCATATCCACCAAGATTATGTTTGTTTACAAAAACTTGAAATTAATTAATTGATTCAGGCGTTACTTTGCAGAATTTCATTTCAAATTACTAAAGAAATGTAACTTATGGAAACGAACAGTTTCTGCTATGAAGTATTTTTTACCGGAATAGTAAGTAAACGTTTCACTAGTAAATTGGAAAATAATAATTTTTCGTGAAACGGGTAGATTTATAGCCACCGTATTATTTCAATTTGTAAAATCAAGTTCCCTATTTTTTTATAAGGCAATAAAGTTGGTTTACCTATTAAATGAGCCCTGAGAGTTTTAAATAGGTAAACGATCATACATTATGCTGCCATAAGTTGCAAACTGCAGAGACGCCTGTCTCGTATCCCATTTAACTTTGAAATTCCAATTTGAAATTGTTTATTCTTCAATTCAGTCGCTCTGTAATGCATTCATGAGAGTCAAAACAGCCACGGTTTAGTAAAAAATATCAGCAAAGATTTAACGAGAAAAATGTAATGGAATAATTGTTCGGTTAAAAATGGTTGGAAATCAGTCGACTCGAAACATCGATATAAAAACGATACTGGAAATGCAAATCACTATTTGAGAAATTGTTAATTTTGTCTTTGAAAAAATATAATGAATCCAACATTTGTCAATAAAGAGTTCAAAAATATTTAAATTTACAAATTCTCTACATTTTACGTACCTAAGACAAATAAGGTTACTGGCCTGGACTAACAGTTTTTTAAACTGCAGGTTGAAACTGTTAATTTTATTAAAGAATGAAAATTTCAAGTTTAACGAACAAAAAGATAAATTTTATTATAAAACTCCCCACATCAACTACCTACTTTCATTGAAGAGTATGGAGTTACCAAATACTCGTAAAAAGGACCATTAAGTGCTTCCTTTCATTTCCACTTCCACGGTAGCTCTTTGGTTTCTTCCAATTAGAGACGTGTATTTGAAGTATTTTTGATATTATTTGTAGGTACTTTGTTAACAAATTAGTGTGCTTATTTTTACATCTACAAAATAATTACCGCAACCGCATTATTATATTTTATATTCACTCTTATTTTGAACCCCACATTTCTAAAATTATCATTATTTGCTTTTACCTATTCTTTTTTAAAATGGCAAAAAAAACACAAACATAAGTCCAGAATTCTTGCATAATACTAATATATCTGGGAATACTACAGGCAAAACTTAAAACGATGCAGAAAATAGAGCAGTAGGTACCTATACCTAAATTAACTCGATCGATAGGCCGTTCATATTATAATGTCACTTTACGCATTTATTGGGATGGAGATGTAAAACCACCTAGGAACGTTCGAAACGGAGATAAGACACCACTAATGAGCACCGTAAACAGCTTTATTTCATTTGTAGATAACTTGAACGCACGCGGTTAAATTGACGATGATTTGTTCAATTAAGACTTAAAGGGACTGAATGGAACAATTGTACGAGATAAACATGTAGGAATGTACAATGTAAATGTAAATACATTAGCTAATGATGAATTCCGTTCAAAGGACGCTTTTGTTTGTGAAGAAATCGATTTTTTTGTACGCCTTTTCCTTCTTCCAATAACGCTTGATCACAAATAAATACCTATCCATGCAATACGCATTTACTTTTAAATACTTAATGAAAATGATCTGGTCGCTTTTTTCCTTAAAATATAAAACAAGGATAGTAATGGCTCCATTAATATCGATAAACATAATCCTGCACGATAAATTCTTATTATAGAGCCCGATACTTTTTGTAGAAAAAACGTTGGAACTGAAATCGATAGCCTATAAAGGGCCAACAAATCACACCTTGTTGTACGACGCCTTCGTGTTAAACAAACATTAATCAACAAATAGTGCTGGCAAATAATAAAAAGAAATATTTAAATAGTGCGACCGCCGGACCACCCGCGTGATCCGGCCAGCCTCGTCCGCATCACGCACGACCCCATTATACTATCAAAAGATACTCGAAACGCGTTTATATTCAGTTTTTACGTAATTTACATCTCCACAATCCAATACGTCCTTTTTTTACGGACTTTGAATTTTGTCCCGCATCACCGGATCTTTGTTATTGAGTTGTGTCATAATGATATTCAATATCGATTATATTGTTTGCCACTGGAAGCCAAACGTGTTTCTATATTGTTATGTCAAGCTTCGAATGTCTGATGAGATGCATCTAAGGTTCAATGTTACCCTTTCTCGTTAAGCATAAATTTGAATAATCATCTCGTAATACTTCATTTGTTGTTTTGTTTTTATCGCCGCTCGATTCCTCGAGACAGGTTATTTTAAACGTTTCGTAAACAGGGGTGGCATGCTTAACTTTCTGAGTGACTGCAGCAGACCTGCACGGAATCTTAACTATTTCCCCTTAAGTTTCCGGTTAATTTAACCCGGGGTCGACACATGCATCCAAACGGCGCTGAAAAGACAACACGACGGAACTCCCACGTGTTCAGAACAAACAAAGTTTCCCAGAAACACAATGTCGCCAGAGACAAAAACACAGTACCCTAATTGCCCCGGCCATTATAGCATATGCTTCGAGTATTCCTTTCTATCATAATTGTCTATTAAACCTGATATTACGTTATTTACGAACGACCTATAATTAAGGGATTCGATGCGGTCGAGGGATTTTCTAAAATGGGATACAAATTTTATGGCGGCCAATAAAAGAGTTATGGTTAGGTAAACGATCAAACTTAAAGAGCATAAAACACAATACTTTCACTCATTGTTTGATGCGTTAACGGTGCTCGTAAACTCGGGACAAATTGGTTTTAAAGGACCCGAGGTCTGGCTTACGGCTTTTTTTGTACGCTTTATTGCGAAACTCTCTTACGCGAGTATTGTTGGTTATAAATTTTCCCAACTGCCACTTTTAGTGTAGTTACGTAGCACCGTGTTTCGGATTGATGTCCATATATTCCACCGTATTGCCAACAAGGTTTTGCAATTTCGCCGGTGAAATGCTGAGGATCCGACGTCTATCTTAATTTTTGTTTTTAGTTGCGAAATCCCGAGCTCCATGTACCTATATAATTTTAGTTTCCAGTTCGAATAGTTCGTCTCTGAATATCTGTATTCAAAGAGAACTATTTACGTGAAGGCATTGATAAGTTTAATTAAATTCTCAGTAATTGGGCGTATCTTCTGCTGTTTCATGAGTGAGGCTTTCATGTTTTAAATCGTCTTTAGTTGTCAACCGATTATATAATTCAGTTCCAAAGCTTCTGTCGATAAATTTAATGAACGACTAATTAAGTACTATGCTGTGTATGTGGCGCTAATAACTCGTAATTATGAGGCAGTTCGAGCGTTGTTATTAAATGTAGTAACGATGGTTGGCAGCAAGAGGGAGTTGGATTACCAGGCCAACTCACAGCACATCAATCACTCAGATAATTAGGAATTATCTAAAATTATGAGAATAGTTCCGACACAATAGTTCGTTGACCCGACGAATTCAGCGTCGTTTTCTAAATCAGTTGCATTCTTCCCTAACGATTATAGGTCGTTTAAAAGCGTGTCGCGTTTGGTAAAATTCTCCATTCTTTTCACCGTACGTGTTATTTCAGAAATTGACAGTTTAAAGAAATGAACTATGGAATAATTTACACCCTTAGTTAGGTACACTTTGGGAGTTGGCAGGTGGCAAACGGTTTGGAACTATTAATTTTTCAATTGTAGTTCATAGTTGCTAGGTAGGTTAGGGTGTTAGGAAGTATTTTTACGAAATATTCTATGAATGGTAAATGTCCATGTAGGTGGGACGGTACTATTTTTCAATTTTCCGGAACAATAGAGAAGTGAATAGATTATGCGGCTTATTATCATATTCGGAACGGCTTATGCTTTCGGAATGTATTGATTGATGAGGGCTTAAGCCGGAAAGGTATTTACTGAGAACATTTAATGTACTCTCGACTTTAAAATAAGTTGGATTAACTTTTGATCTACTTTAGAGAATTAGGCGATAATTTATCGTATTACGACGTTTAAATTATTGAGAATTTCGTCGATTCTAACTCAATCTTAAACATTCAACATATTTATGAACCATACATAATAGATTAAGTATGATTATAGACACACAGATAGGGCTGCCATCCGTCCGGGTTTCCCCGGATTTGTCCTAGTTTGGAGAGCGTCCGGGGAACGTCCGGGGAACGGTTCATTTGTTGTCCGGGTTTGCTACTCTGGCTCGCGAGAGCTAATGCACCCCCCCCCCCCCCCCCACCCCGGAAGCGAAAAAAAACTGCGTTGCTGTTGCAGTATTTTTTTCTTGCTGCAAAAGGTACATCGCGCGCTTAAATGTGTGCGCGCCGTGTACGAACGCACTACAAGCAAAGAAATAAGAATACGTAAGAATGCTTCATTATGGATCGCACTCACACAAACGTGCTACCGCGCGTCTGTGTGAATACGTGTCGCGCGCTCCTAAGCGGCCGAAGTCGGACTACTTGTTCGAATACTTTGTCGTGGCAAACTATGTTGAAAAGATAATAAATGTTAGATGAAGTGTGACATTTGGGCTATAGAAGTCCGAAAAATCGAATTATATAAAATTTGAATGCTCCCAACTTCCTACCTTACAAACGGCCCATCTCTAAAATAAACTCGTTTCCATACCTTACGTCCACAAAAACCCGCTAACGCCACGAGATTTATAAAGAAACATGTGCGCAGTCCAATTTCACGGGTAATCTACGAATGCACCAACGTCTTTATTCTCCAATACAAAAACTTTATTAGTATCGTAGTAACTGTAAAACTTTTTTTCTCAGTACGGAACATCCTCAGTTCGGAACCAAACGGCTCCTTTGTCGATTATGCTCGGATATAAAAACGGAATTGGGCCGAGGGTACAAAAAAAACGAAAAATACGACGTGATGCAACTATTTATCGTCTAACGATATTTAATTCTAATTATTTGGAGTAAGGTTGAGAATTGAATGAATAAGATCTGTGACTTAGTTCATTTTGATGATGTGTATGTGAAATGAAATGAATGGGCCACCATTGGACACGCACGCGTGCGCGAGCGGCGTTTAGTTAGAGACGAGACTGCCAGCGCCATCTGTTGGCGGGTAGCGGAAGCTCGCGAGCTGCCCTTTTCCTGTTGTTGCCGCTTTGATATAGGACTCTTGTGAGTTACCGAGATAGAATTTTGATTTACGTCTTAGTTTCATTTGATGTTACATTTTGCCTCTAGTTGTTGATTTTTTGTTGGTGTATCAAAAAAATTGTATGAATATAGTTGATTACCACATTTCTTTCGATTAAGAAGGTATCATTGTTTTTGTCGAATTCAATACACTCGTTGATTCAAAGAAAATTAACATTAACTGGCGGTTAGTGGAAGTCACAAAACTGACGATTACTTAATGTCAAACGACATACAAAGCTTTATTTTACACTATAATTTAAATAAACTTGAGTTTGGCATCTTTATACAAGATGCTCAAATGAATTCAGGTTGGTAGATAAATTCCGTTACATTTCGCCGTAACTACGCACTTTAAACAAAATAAATTGGTTTCCCGGCGGTGATTGATCAACGGACAGATTGTGGGACTGATGGGTGCCACCCTTTATCGCCCATAGACACCCATAAATACATCTTAAGTTTTCACGGGGGATTTGATTAGGGGTAAACCCTCGTTACATAAAAAGGCCGTAAGAGACAGGGTTTTCGTTTTACGATGTACACTTTTGGGTAGAAGTTGATCAATCCTTGTTTGTTACACCTGGTTGTGTTTCAATAAGATTTTGTTTTAATAGATTTTGAAAGGGGTTATTCGGCTATTCAAAGAATGCATGTTTTAATCATCGACATCATTTCAACTCAAAGACAGACATCGTTGAACATAGGTATTATTTATATTTGAACTTTTGCATAACTGTGCTACCATTTATAAATTTTGCAAGCCTTGACCGATGAGACTGGATACGTGAAGTTATGTGCTTTGGAAAATTCAATTGCTTAACTTCATTAACTTAACATAGGGTAGTGTTAAAGAATTGTATGAATGTTTTTTATTAATCACTTTAACGACATATTATTTGTATCAAGCTCAAAAAGCTAAAAAAATATATTTTTTGAGTAACTAAAAGTATAGTTTCGAAAGATGCTAAAAGATGGCACTGGCGTGATGGATGTCGATAAAGAGGAATATTAACCCCCAATTTGATTGTATGAAGAACGAAGCGCCTCGAACCACCTTAACACATTCGGTTATCAGTTCGTTTATTGCTTGCATACGTTTTACAAAGGTCTCATTCAGTGCCAATCTCCCAAATTTTCATACAAAAAGGGTCATAAATCGAGTGTTTAAACCGCCTCACTTTTGTGGACAAATTTTTTGTCAAAATCCCTGCTGATTTTAATGGGATATCAGACTATTTATTAGAAGTTGGGATCACTGCCAAATAGGTTAAAACGCCACAAAAAGCAGGGATCTCGACAAAAATGTGTCCAAAGAAATGAGGCGGTTTAAACGCTCGATTTTTGACCCAAATAAACCCAATAGTAATATTAGTATTAGTAGTTATTTGCAATGAATGTGTTAAACTGACTACCGAATTGTAATATGTTTGTGGCTCCAGGGTGTGCTTAAGAGGAAACAGGAGGGCAGTTTTTCCATACAAACGTAGTCCCCTGTTTCCTCCCTGGATAATGCCAGTAGAGCAATAATTTTTTGTCCAAAAATCTATGGCTACTATTGATATGTTCCTATGTTTTCCTTTTTACGATAAATTGATTCTCAAAAGAGATATTAACCTTCAAAAAGCTAAAAAAATGCCAGATTTTCCGCTGTGTTCACACATCCAAAAAACAAATTTGACTTGATTATTAAAAAAAAGGAAAACATAGGAACACGGCCAAAGCCTTTCTTTAATGTTTAATGAAACAATTAGTTAAATAGGTTAAGTTTTGGGAAAGAAATCAGGGGACTACGAAACGTTGTTTTCATGAAATTTTAAAAGGTATTTTCGGTCCAAGCTGCAGTTGTCTCTATCGCGCTCTGCGCGGGAGAGGCGGGCAGTGCGGGACAGCGACACATTTTACAAATACCTAATTTTCAATTCTCTCCACCTTACTGTTTCCTCTTAACTTCCAGCCTGTATTGGCAGTCGAAGCCTGAGCGCTAGTAATAAATTAGCGCGCATGCGCCGAGTGGACGTCAATCACCTGTCGCGCGCGGAGATTTCAATTTCCTCAGACTGCCTGACGCCGTCGCGGACTGGAAATTAAACACTTTTTTAAGAATGTTTACTTTATCTACAGGGAGATTTTTTATGTCTAGTAAAAAATAAATCAAAGAAAATCATGAGACCCGCATTTTTCTTTGGCAGCAGTAGGTACACAAATTTAGATTATGGTGCCCCAAACGCCTAAAAACTGTATTTTTTGTTGCCACAAGGCTATAGACGAGCTAGATTGTTGTTGTGCCAACCACGATCTCCCTGTCGATTGCCTGAACTCATACTGTATGCAGTAAGGAGATAGCTGTGCAAATTTCCAATGTACTTTTTTTATAAAAACAAAAGCACTTTTTTGACAAAACTTATGTCTTAGGTATACCGTATTCTACCAATAGATTTTTTTTCTAAAAAGCGAAAATAATTGAAAATATTTTTACACGTTTGAGAAACATTCAAACATCGATAAGGATCAATAATAAAATGACACGTACGCCTACATCTAGTCTAGAAGCTAAATTTTACGCTAAAAGTGTTCAAACCATTGCAGAGGCACTTTTATTTTAAATGGCATGGATGGCATGGCTAAGCAAAACTTGTTAAGTGAAAATACCGTCTAACCTGTCAGTTGCTAACGAAGTATTACGCCGTTTGATACTAATCGTCAGTTTTGCGACGAACCACTAAATGCGAGTTAATGGCACATTATCAATGAAAATGCCCATATAGCACTTTTTGTACAAATGAACACCGCTAATTGTTTGCTCAACAGTCCCCCCCGCTGACAGTGTTATGTTAATACGCCCACCGGTAATATTTGCCGTTTCCGTATACCAGCTGTTTGTCGTTTAATATGCCCGCGTGGGTAAACTTATTTTTTCCCGTTAAGGGTGAATATCCAGGACCCCTAGCAACTGAAATCTGCTGCCTCAATTAAATAGCGCCTACCTATCTGTTAACTGAGGTATAGCATATATGCTACCTGTACGTCTAGCATAACAGTGACACGCGACTCTTTGTCGCGCGACAAATGCTACCTATCTCTTTCCACTCAATATAGTGTGACATTGACAGGTGATGCTCTATCGCGCGAGAAACGAAGTCGCGGCCAGTTATGCTACAGGTACTGACCCACCTCTTACATTAATTGTCATTTCATACAAAATGAACCCAAGTATCGGGGTCATTTTGTATGAAAATGTGGGTGTGGTGACACTGCCACCTAGCGACACTCGGTGAAAGAACAAGAAAGTTACAGCAGTTCCACGACAGATGGGGCTTACGTATATTTACATACAAACGGCTCAATTCATATAGCGTTCTGCATCGCAGTATAGAAATGTTTATAACGCTAGCACTAAATATACCACTTCCAACCAACTTCCTTCGGGCTTCGGTACCAACATATCGGTAGGTACAAAACGCTCATAAATGTTGATTTTTTCTCTCGCACCGCTCTGTTTCCTCGGTGGATATTCAACCTACGGGAAGCAATCTCGAATGGGATTATTTTCGAGACATACGTTAAGCTATGGGAGCAAACAGAAAACGATAATGGTGCAAATACAGAGTAAATCGTTGTCATATGAGATTTGATGAAAATTTTGAATCAGGTAGGTACTGCTTTAATACTCCGTTATTTGACAAGAATACTAACTTAACAGGGCTCTTATTGCAAGGGTCTGAACTCCTATTCCAAAAAAAACACTTTCCAAATAGGTTGGCTTGGCTTGGGAGATCTACGTTAAACATTACGTCTCTGGGTTGAAATGATGATGATGAAAGTTTCGATAACTCATTAGTGATGAATAACATCGTCAACAAAAGTTTTTTTAAAAACTACTATTTAAAACTTTTTTTTATATAATTTTACTCCTTGCTGATTTAGCAAAAGGTATTTTGGACGTCTAGACATTTCACGCGACAGGAAAGTAATAAATATATTTTGGTTTAAAACCTTGATACTACAAAATCGTACTTAATTTTTGGCAAAATTGTCGTGACTGTTTGGATGCTACTCGTACAAGACGCACCTAAGTAGATATGTACATGTATAAATTATGTGACCTCATTAAAAAAGTGGTTTACATTTTCCATGACAGCTAATTTCATACGCGGTTAATATCGTCTAATATTATTTACATGTTAAACATTTAAATTTGACATCGCGTCATTACCAAGCTATTGGAATTTGATAATATCCGCCCCTGAAATTCCTCAAAGTGTTTCATCGCTACGCCGGATGGCAAACTTAATTATGGTACAACTTTACCTACCATCTAACTTAACTAACTCACTTAACATCCCCTTATCTTCTACGCCACAAGGTTAATATTCGCTTGAAGTAACAGCATAAAGAGCCGTGTAATTGTATGCACTATTTATTCCCTTATAGTGAAAGAAATAAGGTTGAGAATAGGTGGAAATGTCAGTATTAGAGTGGTAGGAAATTTAATTTGAACATTTGAGGCATTCTCGTAGGGAAAACATAAACACGTAAAACAGGTGTGTTTTGCGATGATTCAATTATAGTGATACTTAAAGCCGCAATCGTTGACATATTAACTATTTTATGCACCACTATTAGCGACGTATGCCCCTACAAAGCTATGTTAATGTAGAAGATGAAATTACATCGCATTACAACATATTTCTGGAATCAAACTGTAATAGGATCTTTTATTTACTGTAAACAATAAAATTTCAATAAAATAATAGCAATTAAGACTATAAATTATATACAAACTAAAGATAATTTTGTTTTTAATCGCTGCCAGTGGGGAGTGTGCCCAGAAGACTGGCCGCATTGCCACGCTGGATGGCAATGCTGATTCGCTGAGCGAAATACTGGCCAGCCCTCTGGTCACCAGTAGACGCGCATAGATTTCCGACTCGTCTCAACTCCAAACGCCTCAAATATCTGCTACCAAGGCTCTCACAGGCGCTTGAGGTCTTCTGGCTGTAATAAATATTTTATGCATTTTAAAATGATTTCATTTACGTTGACGATTTTTCGTTCGCAGTTAGAAAATGTTCGAAGTGATACTTTTTCTATTCAAGGAGTTTATGTTTTTTTTTTAATTTAAGTTCAATACTTTCATTTTGCAGACAGTTCACACACAATTACCCTCATAGTTCCTATGTTTTCTGCAAATATTTACACAAAACCCCACACTTATTCTCTTTCGTCTATCAATAGCGGTTGTAATCGCTTTAATCATTTAACTACCTCCAATTATAATTATACCTAAATTGCCTAAACTAACCAATTATCTTAGGCCCCTGTAATAATGAAGGTAGCCGAGCTAACACCCAAGGGTCACACTTTGGTGGGATAAAAGCACCCTGACCTCGCCCTTTCGTGATCTCTCTTCTGATTATAGCTTGGCAACTTCGTTGGTGACACTCCCATGTGTGCTTTTTGTTATGTGCAGCCGTAACTACTTACACAAGCTACCGCCAACGCAAACGGCTGCCTGCGGAGGCTGCCTCCGTCGGTCGCCGTTCGTTTTGGCGGTAACTTGTGTAAGTAAGTAGTTACGGCTGCACATAACAAAAAGCACACACGTGTCACCAACGAAGTTGCCAAGCTATACATAGCTTATAGTTTAAAATCTAAATCCTTTTCTTGATTAAATGTAGTTGTAGAAAAGGCTGACCCTCCTACGATGTACGTGTGTACCGCAGTATCCTTATCTGCAGCCGATTGTACGTGCAGCATGAAAAAGAACATAACCTTTAAAAATCATTGTATCATATTCTTAACTACTGAACTGGCCCGCAACTTCGTTGATCATCTGTTATTAACCTTTCCAAACTTGGAATACCGGTAGATTATGACCACAGGTTCCTAATCTACTGTATTCCAAATTTCATGGAAATCCGTTCGATAGTTTTTGCGTGACGCGATTTATTATATGTATAGACCTGCAGTATACTTATGCCAAAAATGTAGTTAGAATAAAACCTACCAGCTCCAAAATACAGATGTGCTTAACAAAATACAAAAACTATTAGAAGCTGAAGTAAAATTATCATCACGATAATCTAAAGACTTTGTCATTAATATTGTCTTCGGTTTCCGCGATTATCACTCATAGTAATAAAACACCACACCCTTTTCAGCGTTCGTGGTCGCGGATAGACCTACCCGCGACCACGAACGCTGAAAAGGGTTACGAATCGTCGGGACTTAAAATGTAGTAATATACGCGATTTAATCCGTTTAAGTTGTTTTATTACTATGACTTTGTCATTGTCAACGTACTTGATAATTGACAACGTGCTTTGTCACAAATTACGTTTAGACAATTATACTGCCTGAACACTAGATTGATAAAATAAAACCATAAAGTGAACACTAAATGACTAATTGCTTAACAATCCCCTAATGGTTAGTTATTGCATGTAGATAATTACTATATTTGACACGATAACTTAGTGTCATGACACTAAATGCTATCTATATTGAATAAAAAGGTAACAATGTGAGTTTTATTTCATTCGTTTGTACATTACTTAACACAAGCCTTATTGAGCTTACTATGGGGCTAGTTCGATTTGTGTAAGATTGTCCCCTAATATTTATTTATTTATTTATTAACTTGCCTACTACCTAGAGAGGTAAAACAAAGAATGGCTCAGATCGCAGGTATTTGACGCGCGAGCCGAAGGAAAGGGCGATAAAATATGCCGTGGTAAGTACAAAATTTTACGTCTCCCCATCACGCCAGGTGTGACGTAAACTTTATTTACGTTACACCTGACCATTAAAGTGGCCTGGGGGAAACGTACGATTTTGTAGTTACCACTGGTGGCGGTACAATAAAATAGCCTCGGCCATTCTCACGAAGTATGTCTGCGGTCACCTAATAACCGCGACGCTGTTTTCATACTAAATGTATGGAGACGCGGTAATTAGACGCAGTCATACTTCGTGAGAATGGCCGACCTCAGATCGCATATTTATCGTCCTTGTCGGGTCGGGCGTCAAATACCTGCGATCTTAGTAACTTTTTTGTTAAACACCCTAGGTAAGTACTATTTCAATTAAATTGTAGGACTTGTTTTTATGAAATATACAATAATAAAAAGAAAGAATAAGAGATATGCGTGCGTGCGCCAGCCAATCTATACAACAACTGTGACACGCGACTCTTTGTCGCGCGACAAATGCTGCCTATCTCTTTCCACTCAGTATGGTGTAACAGTGACAGGTCATGCTCTGTCGCGCGAGAAACGAAGTTGCGACCAGTTACACAGACCGAGTACTCGGTTCGTGTGAACGGTGTGCTCGGCCCAGTACGGGAAGAAACGTACTGGGCCGAGCACTGTCTCGCCCGTTTACTCGGTACCTACGTGTGATCAAGGCCTTATGCTAGCCGGCCTGGATGCATTCCACCGCGATTGACATTGCTCAAGAGAGAGGTAGGCCTAACAGTGGAACATAAAATGGGCTATGAACAAAAACACTACCTAATTAGAAACTGAAAGCTAATTAATACAAACAAGAGTACCTGTAGTTAAATTGCCTAAAATTTTTAATAATTCTAAATACCTAAGTGCGATACTAAAAGTAGATATTTCTTTTTATAAAAGACTAGGGATGTAACGATACCATATATCGGTATCGCCGATTCGAAATATGAAGAGCGCGAAAAGAATTTGCTGTATGAAAAAAAGTCTGCAAAAAGTAATTTAAATTTCTGACTTAATTTATGTATTGGTCTATTACCTTGTGCAATGGTAATTACTATGTAAATAAAAAAATTATAATTTTGAGTTGACAATTTATTTATTTTTACTTTACACTTTCAAGGTGGACTCTCTGTTAAAAAAAGCCAAGTTTTAGTTATAATAAGGACATTCAAATATCTGAAGTTCATACTTCAGTATTTAGCTAAGATATCGGTATCGGTATCGCCGATTATTAACTACAATATATGGGTATCGGTATCGTATCGTATCGGCAAAACTATGTATCGTTACATCCCTATAAAAGACTAAATAGCCATTTAAATGTACGACTCGATATTGCAATTTCCCATTTATTTACCATCTGGCTGAACACAAAATCTTGAAACACGTTTTCATTTTAATATTTTATAAGCTTAGCTAGTTTTAATATTATTTGGAATCCATCTGTACAACTGAAATGCTCAGTCAGAGCTTTCTTACGTTTTAATTAAAATGAAAGAAAATGATATGCATAAAGACTTGAACTCTTATCTCCAGAAGTGGCAACAACTAAGCCATCGAGAAACCGAGCGAGTATTTTTGACGGACGTCAAAAGGAGATAGGTTCTCAGTTTGTCGGAATCTTTTTAGGGTTCCGTACCAAAATGGTAAAAAAGGAACCCTTATGGTGCAACTCTGTCTGTCTGCCTGTCTGTCAAGACCCTTTATATCGGGAACGGGAAGGCGTGGAAATTGCAATAAAATTGACATTCGTTTACAAATGTAAAGTTAACAGTGTGTTATATAGTTTTCTTTAGTGATTTGGGTATTTCTTTTACAATAACTCGTACATTAATTTTTATCAAGTCGGTTCTTATATTGTGTCTCTAAAAGGAGATCTGAATTCCATTTAAGGCTTAGTACAGTTAATTCTACTTCATCTAAAATTAACCGTTCGTCAACATTATGAAAGTTTTAATTTTAAAATGTAAATCCTTTTAATCTTTTCCCTCACTCACGTAATCTCTCCATAGAAGTGGGGTTATGTAATTGAAAGTCCATAACAGTCGAAGTCCAAGTAAGATAACCAAATGTGGCGACAGTAACAGATGTTTTTAACTCATTATTGAGGATTGTAAAAGGTTTACTGAAGGTTTACTTATCTTGGTACTTGAAAGAGACTTTATATGAAAGTAGCTAGGGCCATTTTCGCTTAACATGACTGCAAGAAGAGGCTTTGTTAACATAAGGCAGAGTTATCTTGGTAGTTGACGGAGGCTTTATATGAAAGTAGCAAGGGTTATTTTTGCTTGACATGGCTGACATGTTGAATTGGCTTTTTTAACTTACAATGGCAGGCGATGAAATTGTGTTATGGCTGGAATGCATCAGGATTGATGACTATTGAACTAAAAGAGGGTAGTGATTCTATTTATTGTCTATTATGTTTCTGTTTTGCTTGAAATCTAAATATCTATATTGCCTGTTTTAGACATGGTGTCCTCTGACATCTCAAGATCTAAAAGGCAAGGAGGGCGTTAATATACTAGCGCCTCATTATTATCATTTAAAACAAAAAAAAAACAGTACTCAAAACCAAGAACCATTAAAACAAGAGGACTGTCATTCTCCATACTTTGGATCGTACCCCGACCGCAAGGGGATATCCAGGCAAAAACTAGATGGCGCTAAAAAACTAAACATTTAAGACGCTGTCAACAGCAAAATGCCCTTGAGGATTCAGGATTTTGGCCCATCCCCTAGCCCCGCCTAATTGCTCCCAGCGCTATTCACAAGTGAGCGGCGAGAAGCGTAACTGTTTGCATTCGGCTTGCGATCGCGATCGAAATAAACACGCCTGCCGGTAGATGGCGTTAAACTCCTGTAGGTTTCCCAATTTCCCATAGAGCGCAGAATAAAATAGACAGGGCGTCGTTAAAATAATATAGTTGATTTTTAATTTATTTTCATAATTAAAGCGTGAACAGATAGAATGAAATTTGGATATGTAATACGTAAATAAGTAATGAAAACTTTCAAGCACATTTAATGAATTTTGGATATGTAATATAAGTAGTTAAGATTTATTAGAAAAGAATACAGTATTTTTGTAAGTAGTAATACGATTATATTGAATTAAAATATACAGCACTTCCTTTATGTTTTTCTTGATGACCTGCAATGTAAGGTCATCGAGAAAAACATAAAGGTAAGGTAAGGTTTACAAAAAAATCAATCGATTTTCGATTTGACAGTATAAGGTATTTATACTTAGTATCTGTAACCTGGTATCCCATCAAAAACATTCTGTAAAAAACTAGCCAAGTCTCGATGGAGCTGCTTGTTTATCTCTAAAAAGTAATGAAATCTAGACAAAATCGTGTCAAGTTTAAGGTACCTTACTGCGATTTCTTTATTATTATACTTAATGTTGTGTGACTTGGCCGTTGAACATTCTTTATTCGTTATAGTAGGTACAAGTCAACAAAGAAACTTTGTAATCGCATGTATTTGTATAGGATTACAAACTTATGTGTGCAGTTGCAATATTTGGAGGTTTTTTAGGACTTGATAGGCTAAAAACTAACTATGTTTAAAATTTCTGCTCTCTGAGTTTATGGGAAGTACTAGTTCTATTCTGATGATCATGAGTCAGTGAGTGTCTGTCGTAAATGCGAAACTTTGCTTTCGCTTAACTTCGGAACTAAGTGATCTACAGACTTGAAATTTTGGATTTTAAGTATGTGATTATAGCTTACTGGATGACGAAAATTTCTGCGTTCTGGTCTTATCTAGAGGTTCTCAAATAGGGGCCTGAAAATGCGGCGAAATGGTTCCAGTAAAGGATGGTACGGCAGTGTTTGCTTCGCGCTCGACTTGGCGGGGCCACTGCTGTGCCCCCAGATATGTACCATGCAACTCCGAGTACCTTTAGTAGCTAATGATAATGTATGTTACGTAGGTAATTATATTAAATGAGATTGAATATAATATACAATATAATAAATACTTAGTACTAGTTAGTACACATACCTTATACTGTCAAATCGGAAATTGATTGGTTTATTTGTAAACCTTACTAACTGACGTGCCCGAAAAATTACCCTGGAGTGCGGTGTATGATAATACATACATACATATATCCATACATACATACATACATACACACACACACACACACAGACACAGACACAGACACAGACACAGACACAGACACAGACACAGACACAGACACAGACACAGACACACACACACAGACACAGACACAGACACAGACACAGACACAGACACAGACACAGACACAGACACAGACACAGACACAGACACAGACACAGACACAGACACAGACACAGACACAGACACAGACACAGACACAGACACAGACACAGACACAGACACAGACACAGACACAGACACAGACACAGACACAGACACAGACACAGACACAGACACAGACACAGACACAGACACAGACACAGACACAGACACAGACACAGACACAGACACAGACACAGACACAGACACAGACACACACACACACACACACACACACACACACACACACACACACACACACACACACACACACCTACCTACCTACCTACCTACCTACCTACCTACCTACCTACCTACCTACCTACCTACCTACCTACCTACCTACCTACCTACCTACCTACCTACCTACCTACCTACCTACCTACCTACCTACCTACCTACCTACCTACCTACCTACCTACCTACCTACCTACCTACCTACCTACCTACCTACCTACCTACCTACCTACCTACCTACCTACCTACCTACCTACCTACCTACCTACCTACCTACCTACCTACCTACCTACCTACCTACCTACCTACCTACCTACCTACCTACCTACCTACCTACCTACCTACCTACCTACCTACCTACCTACCTACCTACCTACCTACCTACCTACCTACCTACCTACCTACCTACCTACCTACCTACCTACCTACCTACCTACCTACCTACCTACATACATACATACATACATACGTACATACGTACATACATACATACATACACCTTAGGCCTTCATACACAGGGTTTCGCACACAGGCACTGCCGGGTGTGGGCGCAGCCCTGAGCTTGCCTAATGCATTAGGCAAGGAAGAATAATAATTACGTCAAAATAAAATCGCGGAGTGAGACATGCCTGCTTCGGCTCGTTTCCTAAAACCACACTCGTGTATTGATGCCTCCCATAACCCATAATACATAACTATTACCGTCGACTCCAAAACTTTATAGATCTATGCAAACAAAACGTTTCTCGATGGGCGTAGCCAAAACCGCATCTGAAGAAGCGTTGAAATGTGGACCTTATATCCAGTGACATAAGGTCCACATTTCAACAAAAACTGAATGAGTATTCATTTGGACAGGCCAGTGGCTATTGCGGTGATCATACATTTAACACACTTAACTAAATATTTACACTTCTTATATTATAACTTTGATTTATATAAGTACGTATACAGTATTTTAGATTTTTAAGACAAGGTTAAACAAATTTTTGCGATGTTTTCGATGCGCAAACGAGAAGCATAGGTCCGTCTAGCACGGCGCGTCAGCGCACACTGTCTATTTGTATCGGAGTAAACGAGAGCCTACTGTCACTGTTTCTGGGCAGCCGGGTCTTAGAAGATAATAATAAATAAAAATTGAAATAAAAAAAAGTGTGGACTATTTGTGAAATGTGACTCGCTAGCGGTTTAGGTATGAATATGTTGACTTCATGTTTTTATTTGCAGACCCATACGTTAAAAAAATAAAGACATAGAACCGTTTAATGATGATTTTAAGACCAATCTTTGCAATTTTTTTTCTATCGAGCCGATTTCGTGAAATTATGTATCGCGTCCGTCCACGGTCTTCGAAATATGATGAATATTAACATATATTTTTTTTGATGTGCTAGAACAAATGGTTTTTCTTAAAAAACTGCTTAAATAACATCAATTTCAACAAAAGTAGGTCTTGTCAGCCTCTTAACGATGTTATAATCGAACAAAGAAACATAGTACAGTAACAATTAGTTTGTAAACAGCTAATAATAAATAAATTCTAACATCTAAATACGGTGTCACGCTTGCAAAGTTAAATAATTGTAAATAATATAATTCTTATACCAAGCTTATACATATATGGCGTTGTAAATATCGGGGAACAGCTTTTTGTATGGAGAATGACAGTCCTCTTGTTTTAATGGTCCTTGCTAAAAACATATATTTTTTGGCTTTTTGAGACTTTCTTTTCATGTTCTGAAAATTGATGTTATTTGAATTATTAACCCTCTTTTCGTTTGTACGGCGAATCGAGCATTCCAAATCATCTTAAGTAGGGCGTGCAGTACCGGGAAATTTTAGTATAATTAAATAAATATTAGGGGACAATCTTACACAAATCGGACTAGCCCCATAGTAAGCTCAATAAGGCTTGTGTTATGGATACTAGACGACGATATATTTAATAGATACAAATACTTAAATACATAGAAAATATCCATGACTCAGGAACAAATATTCGTGCTCATCACACAAATATTTGCCCTTAACAGGATTTGAACCCAGGACCTCCTGCTTCCTAGGCAGGGTAACTACCAACTAAGCTAAAGCGGTCGTCGAATACAAATAAAATAGTATGGCAGTACCGGAAATTCCCGGTACTGCCACCTGACCTGATGGAAAGTGGTCACCGCCGCCGCAGACATTTGCCAAATGCATTACCAACGCGGTGCTGGTACTCATCAGTGAGTATTTCTTATCAACCCCACACGCTTCGTTTGGTAGCTATAGCTACCTTGTCAACACCCTTATAATAATAATAATAAATATTGGGGGACAATCTTACACAAATCGAGCTAGTCCCAAGCTAAGCAAAGCTACTAGGAGGACGATATGACATACTTATATAGATAAATACATACTTAAATAGATAGAAAACATCCATGGCTCAGGAACAAATACTCGTGCTCATCACACAAATATTTGCCCTTAACAGGATTTGAACCCGGGACCTCTAGCTTCATAGGCGGTGTCACTCCCACTAAGGTAAACGTGTCGCCCTAACTCTATAGCAATATGGTTGAACAGAAAATAGCATGCGAGTGGTTTCTTAAAATAGTGTGTGCCTGTTTCTCTATCCATGTCAAACATGCTTAGGTCAGATTAGACGTCGCCTGACCAATCGTTTGTAAACAAATTGTTCTCCAAATACCCATTATGTGTAGATTAGCGGTGAAACCATGGAGCCGAGACACAAATGGACTCGCCATCGGAGAATTGTCTAGTGGTAACGGACATTTGCCGTATCCGTTTCTATGTTTATTTCATAAGTCTGGGTCAATCAGATTTTGTAGTATGAGTTAAGTGTTCGCGTCTTTCCTGTGGACATCACAAAATTAGGGGCTTTAGAAGCCTAATTTTCTAGCAGGACCCTGTTAGTCAAATAACCCTACTTTTCTATTTTTGGGCCTATATGATAAAAACATAGTCATGTGTTTTCGGGTCGTTAATTAAATCAAAAATTATCCTTGCTTCATGTCCTATCTTTTGAGTAACTTGTTATCTATTTAACTTGTGTAGTTACAACTTATTAGAAATAATAAACTAGGTGTATATAGCTAAGAACTGTGAGATATGAGCGTGATCTCGCCAACAAACTGTTTTAGAGTCTGTGCGAAAAGAGAATAGGCGTGGCGAAAAACGGAACTAACCTAACCAGTATGGCCACAGAACAAAAAATACGGCACATACGGTACAAAAGCATTACAGCGCCCCCCAAAATTAATCCTATAAAAAATAGTCTTATTCATCGGCAGTGGCGTAGCAAGGGGGGGGCCGGGGGGGCCATGGCCCCGGGCGGCACATGGAAGGGGGCGGCAAAAACTCTGCATTTTTTCTATGCCTAGGTAAAATTAGGAAACCCTTTTCCAAGTCGCCCCCGCGAAAATTTCTGCTCTCAAATTTTAAATCCCAAACAAGTACGATTCCCAGTTATTTACATGTTATTTGTATCAAAATTAGAACTTAATTTAATTTGACTTTGTAAGAAAAAAGGCGCCATTGGCACCCTAGTGACGCCATGTCAGCACTGTTGCCAGATCTACTGATAAAGCAGTAGCTTTACCTGATTTTTGATAAATCTACTGATTTACTGAATTATAAAATGCTTGTCTAAAAAAAATATAGACTAAACAACCGTTGAAATTCGAGAAAGATTCCAACAACTGCAAATCTGGCCCAAAAATATGACTTTTTAAGGCCTGTTGTATTATTTATTGGGCGTCAACGAAATTAACCTAGATCATAGGTTCCCCCCAGTGGGCGCTGGGAATTCGAAGGGGGCGGTAGGGGCCTTGGAAGAAATTGGGAGGCGTTGATGCTATCCAGGGGGCGGCGCGCTATCGCTTTTGAAAATAAAAACTGAAAATTACAATAGGTACCTATATCAACTAGGTACAGTATTTTTCCTTATTACTCACCTGATTTAATTTGCGTACTCAAAACAACCACGCATCGACAGGAATATCGTTACCGATGTACTATCGCCCAACGATACGGGTGCCCAGTTTTTCAACAAAATCGCTCGCAAGCTCATCTTGACCAGACCCGCCCCTCAACGAGCCAACCAATTAGGGACAAACACAAATGTTTTGACGGTTTTTTTACTCAACCTCCGGTTGCATCTTCGAAGTCAATTTGAACGCGTATTTTTTGTCTAACAACATTCTTTAAAATGAACAATCTCAAGTTAAGGGAACACAGCAGAATAATTACCTACTCTTACAGATTATGGACTGTATATCTCAGGTAGCTGAAGAGCTCAATATAACGGAAGTCTCGATCTCCGGATCTAAACCCCATAGAAAGTCCAGAGGTGGGACAATAGAAACAAACTTTGGCTCGGCAATAGATATTATAGAATCTATATCTATTATAGATAGTACTGTCCCTAAATGACCGCCTTTCTCCAAGCTGCGTCAGTCCCTATTTCCACCCCCCCGTCGTAAAAAAATTGTCGTGGGGGGCGCTGAAACACTCTTATCATGCCTAAGTCAAAAAAGTCGGCAAGTCAAAAAAGTTTGGGAACCTATGACCTAGATCAAGTTCCTCTAGATATAAATACAGAAGAATTTAAAATTGAGCGCATGCGTCTACGGGATTTTATAGCTGCAACAGACCCAGAGTGTCAGAAAAAACTCATGAAGTCCGGCTCATTGGCTTTGTTAAAATACATAATAGAGTCTAAACTTCAAGATGGCTTACCTAATATTATTGTAATGCTTAGACTATTTTTATTAACAACTGTCATCAGCAATGCTAGTCGGGTCAATTGCAGAGAAAATGTACCTTTTACTTTTTTTCTCTGATCATGGTGTGTATTATACCATTTTACTCAGAATCATGAGCACTTTTCATTTCTGAAATAAAAAAAGCTGTCCAAAATGTCCCAAATTTCCGTACAAATTTTGAATCTCAGTTTCGTTACGCCCAAACTAAATATAGGAGAAATAGTAACGAAACTGATAAAAAAAAATTATCAGTTTCGTTACTATTTTGACCCAGTTGCGAAATAGTGCCCCGAGTTACGGAAAAAAAGTTCACATCCGGATACCAGCACCAAATTTTAGTATGTTGTTAGGCATGGTCTCTGGACCCCAAAACTGCCGGGAGACAGTCTCTGAAAGGTCAAGGTCACCGAATATGACGTCATTTATCTAGCCGCTCCCGCGTTCTTAAGAATGTTTAATTGTGACAAAACTACACATCTCACATCCACATAAGTGATATCAAATGAAAGGTAATTAAATATGCTATAAATGACTTTTACATTTGAATTTAATAAATGTTATACTTTAGGAATTATTCACACAATAATTTTAATATCGTAAAAAGCAATACGGAAATTCAAGTTTTACAGCAAAACTAAAAACATTTAAGCTATGCAAATGTACTACAAAAACAAAAGCAATTTATTAAGCTTCATAACCCAGTTTAAATCTTGAAAATCTGTCAATAAATATAGAAGCTATAGCTCAAAAACCTTGAGCGCGCGAAAAATCTCCCGTAGTGCGCCGAGTTATGGAAAAAAAAATTACTTCCGGATACCAGCACCAAATTTTAGTATGTTATTAGGCATGGTCTCTGGACCCCAAAACTGCCGGGAGACAGTCTCTGAAAGGTCAAGGTCACCGAATATGACGTCATTCATCTAGCCGCTCCCGTGTTTAATTGTGACAAAACTACACATCTCACATTCACTTAAGAGATATCAAATGAAAGGAAATTAGATGTACTATAAATGACCTTTACATTTGATTTTATTAAATGTTATACTTTAGGAATTATTTACACAATCATTTCAATGTCAAAAGAAAAATACGGAAATTCAGGTTTTACTGCAAAACTAAAAACATTAAGTTATGCAAATGTACTACAAAAATATAAACAATTTACTAGGATTCATAACATAGTTTAAATCTTGAAAATCTGTCAATAAATATGGAAGCTATAGCTCAAAAACCTTGAGCGCGCGAAATACTCCCGTAGTGCCCCGAGTTATGGAAAAAAAAATTACTTCCGGATACCAGCACCAAATTTTAGTATGATATTAGACATATACTCTGGACTCCAAAACTGCCGGGAGACAGTTTCTGAAAGGTCAAGGTCACCGAATATGAAGTCATTCATCTAGCCGCTCCCGCGTTCTTAAGAATGTTTAATTGTGACAAAACTACACATCTCACATCCACATAAGTGATATCAAATTAAAAGTAATTAAATGTGCTATAAATGACTTTCACTTTTAATTTCACTTTCAATTTTAGTTTTTATTGTAGTTGCTTTTAAATTTAATAAATGTTATACTTCAGAAATTATTCACACAATAATTTCAATGTCAAAAAAAATACGGAAATTAAGGTTTTACAGCAAAACTAAAAACACTAAGTTATGAAAATGTACTACACAAAACAAAAGCAATTATAGTACATTTAATTACCTTTCATTTGATATCTCTTATGTGGATGTGAGATGTGTAGTTTTGTCACAGTTAAACATTCTTAAGAACGCGGGAGCGGCTAGATGAATGACGTCATATTCGGTGACCTTGACCTTTCAGAGACTGTCTCCCGGCAGTTTTGGGGTCCAGAGACCATGCCTAACAACATACTAAAATTTGGTGCTGGTATCCGGATGTGAACTTTTCCCATAGAAGCATGTCCGTAACTCGGCGCACTAAAAGAAGTTTTTCGAAACTAAAAATTACCTGCGGTAAACTATGTCCGCGTTGAGGCTAAGAAATTTAGCTATATTGGCCATCGAACGTGAGATACAAATTGACATTGACAATTTTATACACGACTTTGCTTTAAAAAAAAGCACGCGAAGTAAAATTTTAATTAAATTATATACTCTGACTTTTTAGCAATTTTCTTCACTACCTAATAGAGTAGGCGCTGAGGGCGGCGATTTTTCGGTCGGCCCCGGGCGGCAATAACCCACGCTACGCCACT
This sequence comes from Eudemis profundana, assembly GCA_947034925.1. Classification (NCBI taxonomy): domain Eukaryota; kingdom Metazoa; phylum Arthropoda; class Insecta; order Lepidoptera; family Tortricidae; genus Eudemis; species Eudemis profundana. The sequence continues at coordinate 1,404,263 of OX344800.1, read as the reverse complement.
GTTCATCGGTTAAGTCAAAATACCAATTCTCAACTTGAATCACAAAAAAAATAGCCTTATGAAATATTTTGTTAATTATTAATCTCTGTTCAAATCTTAATCTTATAAAACCAACCTATTCCGTATTCAGCCAGGTACCGACAGAAACAGTCCGATAGATATAACTATTAACCTTAATTTATTATTGATAGATGTCAGCTAAACACATAAGCCCAGTAAAATTCCCTGAAGGGTAGAGAATAAAAGCAATATTTTAACTAGGTCAGCGGGGGAATATTACCAATACAAAAACAACACTAATTGTCCGAGCGTGCGATATTTACCGTAATACTGCATTTTTTGCCGGACCGCTCCGGGCGCGGTTTTAATTCGGACAACTGTCCACTGTTATCTGCCACTGTTTCAACTAAAAATTTCCGGAAATTCGGGCAGTCCGGAGGACGGCGGCCGGGCGATATGTCACGCGTTTTGATAAACGCGACCCCCTCGGCTGTTTCCGTAAAAACCGATCTTTTCCGAACCGCGGAGTTTTAGGTTATGGATGTTTTGCATTGATATCAACGGGCCGTGCCAATTATTCAATTTGCACTGTAATTCGGTAAACATTTTGCAACCAATTAAAAAATATTGGAAAAAAGTTCGGAATAAAATAAACTTGTTTGGACACTTTGAAAAGACTAAATCGAACTGAAATCTGATTCGTCGGTGCGAAGCGATTTGGATCGGTCCACGATTTGATTGTCAATTGTTTCAGTATCAGAAAATAGGGCACATTGAAAAAACTAACTCGATTGACGTTTTGATGAATAAATCTGCGATTGGACAGTTACAAGTTTTCAATTTTATCGAGTAGTATCGAAAAGTGTTCATAATTGGTTAGGTTATTGGGAATATTGTTAGTATTTGTCGAAAAACATTTTAATTGCTACGAAACTTCAGTCTCTCATTTACATAGCAACTGAAATGAAAAATATACATTATACAAGATTGGCATGACGGTTAAGCGCTTTAGCTGATGTAGGTACCAAACCGACGGACGTCAGCGTACGTCAAAGTTAAGAAAGACAGCCGACTGAGCTCAAGCAAAACATAATTTTGTGAGAATATCTGCGACATCAGCTCATTACAGAAGCTTAATTAAATGGAGACACACTGCTTCCAACTTTAGCTGACTTGCATTTAAGAAACAGTGACGTTAAATATTTAGGACAAGTAAATGTGGGTATTTAACATACACATCATCATTTCAACATTGAGATCCACTGCTGAACATAGTTCACCCCCAAACACTTCCACAACGCATTATAAGTTAGTGATATTTTTAGTGATGCAGTTTTGGTTTAGTCTCGTTTTTAATGGAATGGTGGGAAACTGCCAAAAACAGGGATTAGTGGAAAATGAGAGGGAAGGTCAGTAACTGTCAGTAACTCAGTACAGGTCCTATATAAAAAAAATGATTATAAATTTCTATTGTATTATGAATGAGTGTTGTGACTATTCATAAGAACTAGAGTCTGTGCAGAAAGAGAATAGGATTTAGATTGGAGGGCGCTGTAATGTTTTTGTACGGTATTTGCAAAAAAAAAGCCATACTGGTTAGGTTAGTTCCGTTTTTCGCCACGCCTATTCTCTTTCCGCACAGACACTTCTATGTGATAATCTGTCGAGTTGTTTCGGCTTAAAAACATTGCACGTCGTTGTTAGCTATGTGTTTTTTACAGGTCGTCATTTGAAGAGTTCGCGTGCCTACCGCGGGCTTAACCCTCCGAAATATATTAATTAAATTATGCTTAACACGTGTTTAAAGCCAGTTGTGTGTAAGCACAGCTGTGTCGCGTCAGGAGCGGCTCACTCTGCGATTTCGCCGCGCTGCTACTAGTACCAAATTTTTCCCCTCCGGATGGGCTTAGCCAGCGACCAGAAAGAGCATGCGTTATGTAGAGAGAGATGGTCGAATGCGGTGCGCTCCGTCCGGTGGTCGGACCCGAACGTCAGTTTTGTTAGAAAGAGAGGCTTCAGTACGTAGTACCAGTAGTACTATTACTTATTCTGTCATAAGGGCTCGTCCAGAAATCATGTGATCGTCTATGGGGAGGGTGGGGGTCAGAAAAATATCACGAATGATCACGATTTCCGAGAAGACATCACGTGTAATTTTTTTACACAACTTCGAAGCGAAAAACAACGAAATTACTCAACAATATTTTCTAAGCGTATTTACCCAAATATAATTTATCAACTTTAAAACATTATATACGACTTGCTCAGCTGCGTCTAATGGTACCTGGCTATCACCAAGGGGTAACCCCCCCTGGTCAAAAATAGGCCAAATTTGATGACATGATTTCTGGACGAGCCCTAACACAGTGCACTCGATACGACCGCCTATTGTTTATCGTAGTCTTTATTATAAGTTTGAATTGTAATGTTCATTTGGTGTGCAATAAAGTAATATTGTATTGTGTATTGCGAAAGTGACGAGTGATGTTCTGTTGCGCAACACGAGAAATAGCGGAAAGTTGTGTTAGATCGGGAAACTAGCAATTTAAGTTTATACAACCACAAGTCACAACATATCGCGACATGTCTTCCATCCATCTCTTTCACAAAATGACTGAATTAGCAGCATGATAAGAAGACACGCAGACACCGCAATGATTTCCAAAAGTGCTTAATGAGGTTCGAAATAGAACAGTTCTGAGAGAAAAACCAGATACCTCGCAGTGAGCTAATGAGAACTGATGATGATATGTTATTTGTACAGTTAGAGACATTCTATTCCTTTCACGCACTCAGTCTTACAATCTACACGTTAAAAACACGATTAGTTCCGACCTTAAAAAGCGCGTAACCCATATTGACTCTGAGAAATGTGATTCTATACTAAATTGAATATTGTCATTCAACGTCGTTGGAAACACGATTCTCCGACAACGCAATAAAGTCCAATTTACATCGGAACCCGTTAAGGTAACTTAGCATACAAGGTTTCGTCATTAGTCTTGATCAAGTCAGAACGACAATAGGTCGGATTCAGTTCAATCCTGGTGAAATGAGGAGGTCATTTATTTCACTGGCGCAGTTCAATGCTTAAAGGCTTTGGAAATTGGTCGTATTAACGTTAAGGGGATAAATCATGGGGTAAAAAGAAAGCTGAAAGTAGGTGTGAGGGGCAAAGAGGGTTTGAGTTTTAAATTCGGAATTACTGTTTTAAAATCTTTTATACGAGTACCACACTTGGCCTTGGCCGCACGCTACGCGTACGGAAAAAGCCGCTTTCTGGCCAAATGTAGACATAAAATGCTGTACACAACACGGGAGGTAATAAAGAAAGCCCTCGATCGCATATTTACGTCCCTCGCTTGCAGCTCGGGCCGCAAACTTCTGCGATCTCGGCCTTTCTTTGTATTACCACCCTAGTTGTGTAATGTACTATATACTACTAGACGGTAAAACTTACAGAAATATGTCAAGTTCGTAGATTTGTATGGAAACTAAGCGTGTAAATTTTTTCGCTTGGCGTTTGACGCCAAAAGTGTTATTTAGTGATATAAAACACAAAATTTCTATTTCATTTGGCGGTATTTGAACAATTAATTATACCATTATTATCAGATTTTCAAATCTGATAATAATATTGGCGGATACTGAAGTTGACGGCGTGCAAAGTAGGTCACCGTCACTTCTTTTGAGCACACACCACTTTTACCTTCTAGATATATTTCTGTGGTCAATATATATTATCAACAAACTGCGCCCCCGTTGTTTCTGCACCCCCCCCCCCCCCCCCCCGGCGCAATTTCACATGGATTATCCACTCCAGGTGTAAAGTTTTTAGGTAGTTAGTAAATTTCGTTTTTGCCCCCCCCCCCCCCCCCCTCCACGTCGGCGCCCTGCACCATCCTCGCTACGCCACTGTATCACGGGCCATATACATACTAATATTTCGAAGGAACGTCGACGGGCCGGATTAAACCCTCGCCAGTCTTTAGCCACTATGATAGATGAACCTATTTGTTTTTGTTTTGGCACAATCTTGTTTCAACATCCAAAAATCGACCCGCCCTTACCAAATTCGCCTAACTACCTCATAAGGGAATACAGTCATCAGCATATATTCAATTCGAACAAAATTCATCGGCACAGTTCGTAAAAAGCGAATTTCCCGACGCTCCAACTTGGCTCCCAGGAGATGCATGCGCGCTCCTTTTATTCAATTGGCCGAATTCGGTTGGCAATACAGCCATTGAATGGCCTATATAACTCTTTATACTGTTACGCTTTGACTTTATACATGTAATAAAATCGTAGAAATTTCATGTTTGTTCGCGAATTACGCCAAAACTACCGGAGCGTTTTGCATGAAAAATCCGCATCCGATCGACTTAGTTTACTGCATAACGCGTGTTCTTTACGATCGCTGGCTAAGCCCCCTCGGTGGGGCAAATACTCCAGGTTTGCGAAATTATTGTATCCCGTTTTGCTTTTTAATTAATTTTAGATATTACCTGCATAAATAACACTGTTAATAATATAAATTTCAGGTTTAGATAAAAATAATGACGTTAACGGAGTGAGATATTGTAAAAATCACCATTTTTGGATAATAATATTTTTATGATGGGTTAGCGGATATTGCTAATACAGCCAGGTATTGAAGAATAGTATATGTATTATGTAAATGAAACAAGTGTCAAATATTGCAAAACACCTATTTCTACATATGAAAGAAACATGATGTTTCTTTATTTATTTTTAATGCGGGTAAATTACACCACATTTTAAGTAACATATACAAGGTGAAATCTTTTACGTGATACAAAGTAATTAAACCTCAATCTATCCATGATTTTAGACAACTTTTACTATGGGGTCAACTTTGTAAATGCAAAAAAAAACTGCTTCATAGAAAAGGTCATGAATAGGTAGATCAAAATGTATGAGAGAGTTGTATTTTTTTTGCATTTACAAAGTGTGTGGGGTCACCCACAGTAAAAGTGGTCCAAAATCATGGATAGATTGAGGTTTAATTATCTTGTATCACGTAAAAGATCTTACCTTGTATAAATACAAAAAAATCAAAGCACATAGAAACATTAAATGGTACTCACCTGTGGTCCAGACCGGGAATCGAACTCCTGGCTAACTATATTCGCTTTAATTTCTTGCGGCGTCTCAGGACTGGTCAGAGTGTTTATTAAGGGAGGCCTGTGCCCAGCGGTGAACGCCTTACGGCTGATTATGATGATGATGATAATTAATTTATAGATGATAGATTCTCTCGATAGAATGTTTTTAGCGTAATTAATTAAGCCTCGTGTTAATTAATTAATTGATTCTGGTGTTACTTTGTGGATTTCTATATTAAGTTGCTAGATTAATTATTCCTTCTGGAATTACTCCGGATGAATCCGCAAAATTAGTTACCTTATTATCTGTAAAAGGAGTGACTTCCAAATAAGCATGTTAATTTATTTCATATGACCTATTTTATTTTAGTTTAGAGCATAAAAACTATTAACAGGTAATATTTTTAAAAATGGCCGGAATCAAATAAAGATATTTGGAAAAAACTGTTATATTTAGAATGTTCATACATATTTTTTGAATAAAACACAACAATTAGTGACAATTATAAAAGTTTTTTTATTGCTTGAACAGGTGCTAGCTGTGGGAGCTGTCACAACTATCGGACTTCGTGGCGGTAGGCCTCAGCAAAAACCTCAGCATTTAATAGGTTGTGATACATTGCAGTAGATGGCGCTACGAGTCGTTTATAAGCCTAACTATTCTATTCGATGATTAGTTCTAGAAGGATGTCAAGTTGGAGGAGCTGCGTTTACTCATGCTAAAAAATGAATGCCTGAGATATAGTTACACAAAAATAATAGTTGCGAAAGCTAGATAGTAGACTAGACTAATATTATAAATGCGAAAGTGTCTGACTGTGTGTTACCTTTTAACGCTTAAATGGCTGAACCGATTTAGATGAAGTTTGGTATAGATATAGCTTTTACCCCGGAAATCATTTTTTAACGGGATGAAAATGGGGGTGGAATCTTTGTATGGGGAATCGATAATTTCTCAAATGAGAGATATAAAATTCTACTTCTACACAGACAAAGCCGTAGCAACATTTGTAATAATAATAATTAGGTACAAAACAACTAGGTTATTAGGTTCATTAAGCCGACCTCGTCACGATTAGGTAGGGCTGTCACAAATTTAAACACGCCGATCGGAATCCCATAATCCTCGCCCTTGACGAGACGCGCCAGATGCGCCCCTAACGGAACCTCTAATCCCTTCTAAATAATGACAATCCTTTAACATTTCAGCGTTGCTAAGCTAACTTGTCGATTATTGGGTTTGGGTGTCGATATATATAGAATGACTTATATTACAGTGATTAGTTTTGTCAAACAAAATTGGGCATTTTATATATTTCGCTGTTGTTTTTTCAATACAATACTCCTTATTTATTACCCACCAAAATTACAGAGATCCATAATTAAACAAGATATTAATAAACACATTTTTAATAAAAAAAAAACCCGACCGCGGTGCACTTTGAACTGCATAAAATCCGCCATTTTGTTTATTTTTACGAACTTCATACCCATTGACACTCGCACCATCTAGACGAATCTAATGATGTATCATTTATCAAAATGGGATGTGCCGTTGAGTAGTTACGAGAGCACATAGAAACGGACATACATACTTACATACAGGTCAAACACATAACCCTCCTCTGGGCTTCGCCGCAGTCGGGTAAAAAGTAATGGTAGACGGGTTTGAGTTTTTAGATCTACAATGGACATTTAATTTATTTCATCACACATCAAATACAATTTATATTTGAAGTTTGAGAGTAATTTGATGCTCACTTTTCTCGACGTAGAAAAAACAGTTGTTCCTTTCTTATGTTTTAGACAATGACAAAGCGTGCGAAAGTGACAACCCTGCAGACTGAATCATCTGTAGGGAAAAACAATTCTGCGATGACCATATATTTTCCATTTAACTAGGTACCTACCAGAAGCGTGGCGTCCAATGAACTCGATTCCTACCGGCTTGCCTAATATCAGGCATTTGAACACCTTATTCTACAGCTCTTAAGGCAAATGTACACCAAATCTGTACCGGCTTTCCCGAGAATATATTTTACGCCACGCCACTGCTAGGTACCTATTTCTTACATAAAGGTCTCAATTCAAAAGTTGTTCAATTTCTTCCACAAATCGATCTAGATCCAATCTAAGTACTAGCCTTAAATATTTGGTCGCAGAACGAAAAGGTTTGTCACTTTTCGACTCCATGTAAGGTTTAAAAGTGACGAACCTTTTGATTCCTCGACCATATAAGCCTAGCACTTAGATTAGATCTAGATCGATTTGTGTAAAACATTGAAGCGCTGTGAAATATACTACATTAAGCTCCTCTGTCTGAGTGTCAGTTATCGAAAGTCAGCTCTGACTTCTTTATTTTATATGCATTTGCACTTCAACTTTATAGCACACTTGATCTTATTCTCAAGTGATAGTCAGTTTAATTCGCTCATAAAATGTGGCCACCCATCTTCGATGGTCTCACGCGTAGATGTATGAAATAAGTATCTGTAGTAGTAACTTTTTACACAGTATATACTGTAATAGTATTATAAGGTCTTTGGTCCCATGCTGCCACTCCCAAAGCCATCCATTTCATCATTTCGTTGTGCTTTATCCCGATTCATTCGGGGCATGCTTCTGATCATGATCTTACGTTTGGCAGTTTGGGTTATAACTACATCCTTAACCGCGTAGCAGGAATACTAGACTAAGGGGATGATCGTTAAAGTTACCATATTAAAGTTACATATGAATATAGAAATAAAATGCATGCACCTGTACATATTAGTAAAGCCATATTAGTATCGTGTGAGTACAATCAAACCAGGAGAGAACTCCTGGTTTGATTGTACGTCATCATCATCATCTCAGCCATAGGACATCCGTTACTGGACATAGGCCTCCTCAATAGATTTCCACATGAGCCGGATAGAAGCGACCCGCATCCAGCGAGTCCCCGCAACCCGAGCCAGGTCATCTTGCAGGTCCGGCCACTTTGCAGGTGGCCGGACCCTCGCTACGCTTGTCAGTACGTAGTCTCCACTCGAGAACCTTTCCGGCCATCGGTTCTGGGTTCGGTTCGATTGTACGTCTAAGTTAAAAAGTCAACACATTCCTACGCAGTACCTACAGCAGTCACCAATCTGGTAATAATATATGGCGACTGCTAGGGTTCAATTCCAGGACCTTGCGTGTTAGAGTCCTCTAAACCACTAATTGGCTTTTCATATCATGCATTTCGTAACGACAAACTAATTAATAATTAGCCGTGTAACCACCGTTACGACGGGATTAGACGTCGTACTTATCCGAATCGATTTGTACGCATGTCGCGACGAAATGGTGCGTTTGGCGTGACGAATAATTTGTTAGACGGAGATTTGTAATTGATTTGTTGAACAGGTTGGTGTTACTACATAGGCGAGGTGTTATACCACAGCAATCATTTCATTTGTCACGAAACCCTGTCATATCTTTCCTACTAATATTATAAATGTGACGTTTTGGGAAGATCTCTAGATGTTTGGAGGTTTAGGTGTTCGAATGTTTGTTGATAAATAACGCAATAACAAATGAACGCGTTGATTATGAAAGGTGACATAAAAGTAGACCAAGTATAGGACTCGCCAACCAAGGGGGCACGCCACCCTTGGGGGGCGTAGAAAAGTATCAGGGGGGGCGCAATAGGTACTTTTACATTGCCGAAAAAATAGTACTTTTTGATATAAGTGCGGAAAGTATGTCATTTCTCACAAAAAAAATGTGCATTTCTTATTTTTGTTGAAACTTTAGGGGGGGCATGAAAATATTATTGTTTCGGGGAGGCTCGGCGAAATAAAGGTTGGAAAACCCTGAAGTATTCGATTGAAACATAGGAAAGTGTTATAAGGTGGGAACGAGTAACCCGACAAACTTTAACTATGGATTTTATTGGAAGTAAAAAAAGCTATACACCGTGGGCCCGTATAACCCGACCAACTTTAACCATAGATTCAAACAACTATTAGAAGTAAAAAAAGTTATGTGACGTATAGTCGATGAACGCTTACTTTCCGAGATATTCATAATTTTTAAAATAAAAACTCCCAAGTGTGTAACAAGCCCTAATAAATGTGACTGAGATGCTTATACTGATTTTTTAAAATATTGACCTTTCGTTTCCATTTTAGCTTTTTTTTCCTTGTTAATAACTTTTCCTCCAGTAAGGACATGTTTATAACGAGGGACTGAATTTATTGATTTGTTTTGTTCCATAAGACTATTAATGTAAAATGACAAAATTCGACCTATGTTGATATAACGTTATTTACTTGTAATACCATCAGGAATACGTGGTTAAAGTTGGTCGGGTTGTACGGGCCCACGGTGTATAATGTATAGTCGAAAAATGCTAACTTTCCAAGATATTCTTTATTTTTAGAATGAAAAATTTCAAGTTGTAACAAGTCCTAATAAATATGACTTAGATACTTTTACTTATTTTTTTATTTCATTAACTAAACAGCAATTAATTTTCGTAGCATTTGATGGTATGCGACTACGAGGCCAAAAGATTTACCTTTTGTTTCCATTTTAACTTTTTTATTTTCTTTTTGATGTCTTCCTCCAGTAAGGACATGTTCAAAAGGCGGGGCTGAATTTACTAATTTATTTTATTCCATAAGACTATTCATGTAAAATGACGAAGTTCGACCTATGTTGATAACTATAACATTATTTACTTGTAACTTGTAATATTATCAGGAATACGTGCGCAAAGGTTGTCAGGTTACTGGGCTATTCTTCAGAAATATCTCTGCGACTCATTCATCTGTCTCCATACATTTAGTATGAAAAAGGGCCAGATGAATGAGGTGACCGCAGACATATTACTGCAGATTAGCCCTCGTTTCCCACCGTGTATATTTTGGGAGTTCGCATGAAATAATAACGGGAGTAACGCAGTCGAAGCCGCTGGTAAATGTTAGTATTTTTATATTTCGATTTCTAACTTGAAGTGTAATGACCGCATAATGACCAGAGAAGAGTAAATAAAAATTGATAGCTTCTGAATGTCCGGGACGCATCAGAATGTAAACATCGGAGATAATGTCTCATTTGGACTGTAGGGGTTGTTCCAAACCGTCTTCTGTCGTAAAAAACGTACGTTGAACTTTGACAGCAAAATACTGTTTGTTTATGTATCTATATATATGTATACTACTGGTTAATCTTATTTCTACTCGTGTACATCCTTATTAGAGTATTAAGGATAATGGATCGTATTTTTAAAACTATTCTCAATGTGAGTGACTTGCTTACTAGGGTAGTTATTAAATCTAAAATAAAAAAAAATAAAAAAATTTAGTTTTATGTTTATTGAAATGTATAGCTATTAGTTAAGCACTTGTTTGATTAATTGTATTACTTATTGAAATTGCATTTTCACAATTATTGTAATGCTCAATGTTTATTTTAAAAGAGAAACTGGTGAGTTTCTTCCGGCGCTTCTTCTCACCAGAATGTCATTTGCCGAAGCGCCAAAAGAAATAATCAGACATGTGAAAGAGCCCTTGAGGCCTACTTACAGAAATAAATTATTTCATTTCATTTCATTTCATTTCATTTCAATCGTAAGTGGCATTATCCGTCCGCCGCATTTTTTATTAAAAAAAATATATATTGGACAGGGAAAATGCGAAATTATAAATGCACCACGGTTGGTAATAAAGAAAGTCCCAGATCGCATATTGCATCTTATAATTACCTCCTTGGGTGCGTAATACACTATTATAGAGTCTGTGCGGAAAGAGAATAGGCGTGGCGAAAAACGGAACTAACCTAACCAGTATGGCAAATACGGTAGAAAAGCATTACAGCGCCCTCAAATCTAAATCCTATTCTCTTTCCGCACAGACTCTAGTAACATTTAAATAAGGTGTCCGAATGTTGGTAAAGAGAATGAACAAACATTCGGAGAGCTTAAATAATTCTTACTATACTCGAATTTCAGAAATTACGTATACATTTTTAAGTAAAATTACCACTATGCTGCTTGTCAGTAAGGACTAACTTATTAATTATTAGGAATCACTTTAACCTTTTTCCAGAAAAGTACACATTCTATTTTTATTCTCAAGGACGAGTAGTAAAAAATACCGCAGCGTAATAATTATTTCGGTTCACCGCTCGCATTTTCGTACCAAAGTTAATTAGGGCACAATTAACAAAGCAAATTATTGTGTGGATCTTATTTTTAAAGTATTCACAACGTTCAAAACCGTCATTAATTAAATTCTAATATCGTATTCCGTGAAAAGCGAAATGTGAGCTGTGGAAATATTTCTAAGGTTTAAGCGGACAGAAATTGAGGGGAAATTCAATATGGCGTTTCCTCTTAATGAATGGAGTGGCGTCGTGTGGTATTATTTTAATTACAAATAACCTAATATTGTTACATTACTGCGAACAGCGTAGCTTTACAACTAGTGATGGGTCGTTACCGGTAACTTACCTACTACAGGCGGGAATGTTCCCAGTAACATTACCAGTAATATTACCCACGATCGGTAAGATTGGGTAATATTGAAAAAAATGTTAGAAAGTAGATGTTTTATTCGTGTTAAATACTAACAGAGTTTACATTGCACCGGTTTTTACCCGACAGCGGCGAAGCCCAAAGGAGGGTTATGTGTTTGGCCTGTATGTATGTTTGTCCGTTCCTGTGTCCGCTCGTAACTACTCAACGACACATCCGATTTTGATAAATGATACATCATTGGATTCGTCTTGATGGCGCGAGTGTCACTGGGTATGAAGTTCGTTAAAATAAACAAAATGGCGGATTTTATGTATTTTTAAATTGCACCGCGGTCGGGTTTTTTTTAGTAAAAATGTGGTAATTAATGATATAAGTTAAGAATCTTTTTTATGTTAGTAAATTACCAATCTTACCAGTAACATTCTCAATGTTACTGGGTATTTTCCCAATGCTACCGGTAATATTACCAGGTAAGATACTAAACTATAGTGTTACTTGAGATATATTGATCAATTACTTAGTTCAAGGAGCAATATATGAATATCTGGAGGCACGGTAGTGCCCTGCCAAGTCGAGCAAAACAAAGACACGACTGTACCATCTTTTTCTCAAAGCCATTCAAGCCATTTTTAGCCTCCTGTAGTTTTGTACTGGCTAAAGCTAGAAACCTTGAATTTACAGAGATATATAGAGCATAATAAGACTTAAATACATTTTCAATAACATTCAATTTGAACGTGTAGTGCACTGGTGCGTTGCTGCTCTCGAAGAAATTTGATGACACCCTTTTTAAAAAAATCTCATATTTATAGCGAATTAGGAAAATCTTAGCAAGAAGTTCATTCCAGACCCCTATTAAAATAAGTGTCTTAGGAGATCCCGTATATGTATTTGTATAGAAATCCAGAAACGTAATACTTATACTGTCAACCGTAAGTTTAATTTTTTTGGTGTAAGGAGTGAATGAGGGTCACTTACGCCAAATAGATCTAAGTTCGACGATATGTTTCACATGTCATACAATTTTAGCCAAATATATTTAAAGCAGTAAAGTAAATTGTACCAAACCCTCCGACGGCGCACACAAAGTGCATGGCTAAAGTTACAAGGAGCTAAGTTGTGTGCACACTACTCACCGCTGAAGCGCTAAAAATAACGTCACTTAACGTAAAACTCTTTAATGTTGGTTTTACGTGAACGTAAAATTTGCTAGTATATTTTCAATGGAGTCATCACAATCATCAAAATGTTAAGTGGGAAAAATGAGTCGCTTTTTAGCTGTTTTGTTGTCAAAAATACCTACACGACTTTGCTTCGTTTTGTTTCGTTTTACAAATTCATTGTTAATAGTTTCTACTTCTTGAACGCTTCAGGCTGTTATGAATTTTTATTTTACACAGCCTGTCTTTTGGTATCTATTACTATAGTGCCGTATATTTTCCAACACCAACTAAGTACTCCAAAATCTCGACACAGACGTCGCAAAAACTAGGTATCAAAATCCCAATCGGATCGTCCAGAGTGGTAGGTACAGGGAGTTAACCAGGTACACCCGCCGTTGTGTATATAAGCGGGTGGCACAAGTGAACCTGTGTGGCCCAGGGTGCAGTGGTAACGCGACCTGTACTTGACGCAAACTACTCAAGAGTGTAATCGGATCCGTTAGTCCAAATGGTATGTAGGTCAGCGATTAGAAATATCGTTAAGCTGATTCGAGCCACTTAGTTACAAGCAAACGATTGGGGATTAACAATCATTGTTAAAAATATCAAGTTTGATTGAAATTTGTTACATTTTACAGCTCGATACACAGCAAAGTCGTAACAATATTTGGTTATCCCTTCCTGTCTACGGCACGGCTTATTATCGGCAACAGTTATTGGGAGACTAGTTTCGGCCTTTACTCGTACCATGCACTAGATAGGAAATCGTTCTCGCGGTCTTATTCCTTAGTTAATTCCTGAGTTAAGTCATCTTGCCAGTGGTTCTCGGAAGTCCTTTCACCTCTCTGCAAGGTCCTTTACTTCTCTTTGTTCTCTCCTCTCAATAAATATGAATACAGCATAACACTCCGCTGTCTCCTCTCCGTTACACCATTCGCAACAAGCTTACCGCACTAAAGTACACAACTTACCCCCGTTCGGCGCAAATTTACGATGCATGTGCGGCGGGAATTTCGTTACGGCAACTGGATTTTACGCAACCAATTTTTAAGTTGCCTTTAATTCTGTGATCGTCTATAATCCTAGGTGAGCTGGGTTAAAGCGATTGACTGTTTGTTGAAACTAATAGGACGTTGGCGCCAACAGACATGCGAGTTGATACGTTTTTTAGAAAATTGTATGAACAGATAAACGTGGTTCAAACTTACTCTGAAATATTCGCGCTATACTTCTGGCTCCAAGCATCAACACTCCTTGAGTTAAATTCTGGTTTAGATTGCGTAGTACATATGTTCTTAAATTCTTTTACTAAATGGTAATATCTTAGTCGCCTGTGCAGGACAACTTCTATCAAAAATAGGTCAGCACTTATGGTTTCCAACAGTAGATATACTTATAACACCAGAGAAATAAATCGTTTTAAAGCAATATTCTGAATAGCTCTATAAGTTATGTTGCCATAGCCTTGGAGTGAATGATTTGCCTTCATCTGCTTCTGTTTCTTATGTCCTTCACAAATCTGGATCTTTCTTACTTTCTTTCTTTTTATTGACCTTTATTGATCGGCCTATGATATAAAATCTCAAAAGCCTGTTGTCATAAAAACTAAAATACGTTTCCTAGTCTGTTAAGTCTCTGATTTGTGGCAGATTCCGACTCGGGCCGTAAGCCGAACGTTAAGTGTGATATTAAACAAAGTTCTACTATTAAATTAGTTGTTTGTAACACGATAGCACGGTTGGCTTCGCTGCTAATAAGTTTTGGGTTTGAATCCGTACCGCGCTGGGATATAATTTAATTAATATTTTACCATTAACTACACTAAAAATTTATCATAAAGCACTAATCCACAGTGTTAAATAAAGCATCTACAGCTATTCACAAGTTTTCAGTATTGTCGTACACAATAGCGGCATGTTTAATTTAATAACACAGGCATTAAACGTGACGTTTTAATTAAAAACAAATTGTCAGTTGCCGTTGAAATTTGAATTTGGAGCTAAAATTCAATTTGGGACAAAGGACGGCGGACAGTTAAATGCAGGCTAAACTGGTCCGTAATCCCTAAACTGGATATTATGTGGCTCCACAATCCAGATATTTAGAAGACCAAGGTCGTATGTCCTTATAAAATTAAAGGAACGCCAGACGTTATTCCCCGAAGAAATCATTTCCTCCGTTACAACGTAAAGATGGTAACTTTCTCACGATTTCAGGCCAATGCTGTAAATGTATCCTTTATCGTACAATGTTTTAAGTCTTTCGGAACTTTTGGACATTTTTGGATAATAAATGAAAGGGACTCGAATTGCGACGTTAACACGTTTTCCACCGAAAAATATATAAAAACATGCGGTTTAAGTTTTGTTATTATGTTACTAAAAGTCTTGTAAAATGTTATATGGGTATGGCATTTTAGAAAATTGCTAATGTCGAGTGCGTTAGGAGCATTTTTAATAAATAAAAAAAATCTTAATAAATAAAGAAATTAAAAATTTCAATCCCAGATCGTAATCGAATCTCAAGTCTTACTGTAAGCCTTAGCTGTTTTTGAAACATTGTCTCTTAAACAAATTTAGACGTTATTTTGTCATGAAATCTAATCTATCATATCTGATTGGATATCGCCGAGAAACTCCGAAGATAGCATATTCTTGAGTGGTGACTGCGCATCAAAAAACTCAGCGTGGGCACTGCACAGAACTGCTGAAGTGGTGAAGATTGCTTGAGTCTGATGGATGCAGGCGAGGTAATGCATTATGGAGTTCTGAGGGGGAGGACGTCTTTGAACTGATGATGAAATGGTCAATCTATCTAGCTACTCTGGCAATTGATTGATTGAACTGACTCGTGACCTTATTGTTATCGGCAACGTACATAAACGCTGCAACACGAGTGTGCATTTCAAATGGCCTGACACGGGCGTCCTGAGGGAAATGACTGACTTAGCTCAGAGTTGGATTGACGTGCCGGTTCTACTCAAGATGAAGGTACCTACACAAAGCGCGCAAGGACGTGCAGCATAGAAAATATGACAAAAACGTGCTGAAAGTGTAAAAAGGACTTGAATAATCTGACAAATTCGAATTTTTTACTACTCGAAATCTGACAAAATCAGAAAATTATTAGGAATCCGACAAGGTCGGAATCTGTCATCGTCGATAGCAAATTAACGAGCTGCAAAAGCTTTTGTAGAAATATAGCAACAGTATGAGGTTGTATTTCTTTGAATACTCAGTTTGAATTTAGCATTTTTAATTAGTGTGTCAATATTAAAAAATCATCAATTTTCCCGTGATAAAAAACTACAGAAAAAAACAGTATGTACTCTTTTGCAATAATACTTACCTGCTTCTGTGCTCTAAAATTAAAATTGGAACAGCGGAGCCAGCTCGTAAAATCTTTCGAATTTCGAACCATTTCGTTCCAAATGACATCCATATTCTGTGAAAACGGAAAAAAAACTTGAGTTGTGCCAGCATTATTTTTAATTCTGCTCCCAGTTGTACTCCAACCAGTTACTTTTGCGACTACTACCATTCAATCTTACTACAGAAAAATAAACTTTATGCGGTTGGAATACGGTTTATTTTCATAATATCTGCAATACGTACGAGGTATGGAAAGTACGGACGATTTTTCCCTCGGAACGATCGGCCGTGACCCAAATGCAGGGACCCGGAATAACGTTCATTCTTGAAAAATAATAAGTCACTCGGCTAAGTGAAACGTTGATGAGTGTTTTTAAAATGGTATGCGTCACTTTAACGGAAAAAATGCCCTAGTTTAAGACGTTTGTTATAGTTTTATATCTATCAGCTTGCAATATTTTGATTTGATAAAGTTACTGAAAAAAATTAAGTTCTTTTATAGCCTATTTAATACGCAAAATGCAAGTTATCAAATTGTTCTAATTAAGAACAACATAATGAACCTCAATCTACTAAATCTTCTTCTCCTAACCTAACCTTTGTTGGAGGCTAAAACGTGGAATGTTGACCCCAAATAAACGGGATAAGGCACGGAAGAAGAAGAAGAACAACATTTAGAACCTAAATCTACTAGATTATCGGCTTATTTAGGTTCGCTGCTTGCTGGACTGAAACATCTTATGTACGCAATCAAACATAATCTTCTATACAAAAAGTTTGAAGATATTAATAAACATCCAATGTAAGTTAAAGTTTAAGTTTATGCGATTTGGCCGACCAGTTATAGGCTTTCTTTCAGGCAGCTGTGTGTCCAGCAGTAAGCATCTTGTGGCTGATGATTATGATGAACTATATATAAAGACACAAGGGATTAATATTTGAAAATAAATATATTGATATACCTACTTAGGTTTTAAGAGTTTGCTTGAAGTGTTCAAAGGTACGGAGCAAATGAAACCAAAAAGACCCAAACAAAATGCTGCCAACAGACAACGCCGCTCACTAATACGATTTGCCCCAAAAAAGGAATTAAACGGAACTCGATAAATCTGAGAATATTCCCTTTTTGTAGGTGAAGGTGCGCCGAAAGATTTATACCCTTTTACACGGAAACTAGAATTTATAACGGGAAAGCGAAAATATTTCGTGCCTAGTTCGACTCTGCGTAATCGGATTTAATTTAAAATTCGAATGTTCGAAAAGCGGCAAAGAGTGCGAAGCTCGTTCGATTTTTAAATTTAGAACGGATTTTGAGTTATACCGCCGGTGTATTTGAGGTGAAATGTTACGTCGTTCGTTACGCAGAACTGTTTCTGTCACTTTTTGTTCGGTAGAATAAAATGTAACTGCATGTTACCTAATGGTATTGAGTTTAATGAACGTTCTATAACAACCCTCGAATTCATGCGTGTAAAAGCTCTATCTTTGATGAAACAAAGACTCCTCTTGATATGAATTCTATCTATGTGTTTTTGGTCTCTCTAAATATTCCTATTAGTATCGGAAATATTCCTACCTTTGAAATAGTTCCTAAATTTCTCAAATAATTTGGGCACATTTCCGAACGTGATATCAGTATTTGTGTTTGCTAAAATTATTTTCACGTCACGGAAAATTGTCATAACTCTTGAATTTCATGAATATTACATTTGAACTACTAATTACGTTTTTTGCCTTACTAATTACTAAAATACCTATGGTTTTTAGCTGAATAAAACAGGTATTAAATAATAGCGTACTTTCTTGTAGTAAAAATAAATAAATTAACGCTTATTATCATTTCGGCTTCTAAATGCCTTCAATTATTTTCTTGCCTCTTACTACTTTAGAATTACAAAAAATTTAAATAAGGAGACAATTTGACCCTAGTAGTGACGTAACTTGTTTGTATTTACTCTAAAGCTGCATACTATCTGAACGATTTGTCTTTAAAAAAACTGAGTTGATCTGTTCGGAAACTATAGCTTATGGATTGTTTTTTTAAATCTCAATCCAGTATCTCGCCGCCAACAAGCTTAGTTAGCCATTTGGTTAGCTGCCTGGATGAACATCGGGCCTTCTAGCCCTTCTCTCAAACCGCTAGGCAAACTACTTTTGTTCGACAACATTAAATAACCCGCCTAGCCGAGTCCGTCAAACGTCCGTGGCATGGAAAAAGTAAACAAAACAAAACTCCTTTTTTTAGGTTAGGTTTGTTAGTCAGCTTGTATCCCTCAGAGCAGAAATAGAAGCCCCGCAGCGCGGGGCTTCGTCTACCTGCTGGCGGGTCATAGCTGTTTAGAAAAGAAAATCAGCCATTTCATTAACTTCATAGTTGCTTCATTGGCCAGCCAAATCGTTAATTGATACATTGGCGCATAGGCTAAATATCATCCAGGCAGTTAACTAAAGCCCCGTTTAGTGAAAAGGCTAGACAGTTAACCAAATGGCTAATTAAACCAGTTGGCTGCGACATATACATGAGTTAAGTGGTTAACCCCTCTGGCGCAGTGGCGCGGGAAACGTCTGTCAATCAGGCCCAACGTTTCGTTTCCACCCAACCAAGACGGTCGGTGTCGATCGTACTTCATTACCTATTATAATTGATTATCTCCTTGATGAAGCGAGTAGAGTAATTCACAATTTCTCTGTCAATATTGTCCTAATATAATTTATTGATAATAACATCTCGAAATCGGAGGTCTTGCCGCTGTGGTCCATTAAAATGGACGACATATTTTGACATTCAATTATGAACCGTTATCACTAGTTAATTGGTAAAATTATATTAGATACGAGATTGACGGTGAAGCTCTAAATTTTACAGTGAAGTATGTAATGTCAGAAGGAAGCCGCTAGCTTTACTTTCGTGTCAGAAATCTCTAAATACACACATTACAGAAAAACTGTGCTTTTCTGAATTATCCTCCAATGTAAATCGAGACATAAACGGACACCAATACATTTATTATGAGAAATTGATAAAACGTCTAATAGATAAAGAACTAAAAGGTCCTGTGGGTGGACCTTGGTCCAGTAAATCAGGACGATAGCGATTAAAGACGAGCGTGGGCATCGCGCTATGTTGGAATTGACCCCTGTGTGGTCCATGCTCTTGTGATATGATATGAATGTGGACTTTATTACCATGACAATACGGTCTTCATTTCATTTTGCATAGTGATATCCTATGAAAAGTGTCTCAATAGTCCACATTTACTCGCGAGTTTATTGTGTATGAAGATCTTATAACTTGCATTGACTTATTACCTAGTTTTAATTTTTAATAATAAAAATATTGAAATGCAAATTAAGCCTCTTCGACGTGTTTTAAAAATAAATATATACTACTCAAAAACAATGGCCCAGAAGCAAAAAACACAAATACAGGTATCTAGAAGTAAAAAGCTTAATTATAAAGGTTATACGTGTATTCAGATTATAGATACAAAGATTAAATACGTAGAAAAAAATCAAACGTAACTGGAGTCCACGCGAAATTCCGGTTTCGGCCTTCGAACCTGCGTCTTTGTCTTGCCGGAACAACGTGCTAACCGCTACACCACCCGGGCACTAGCAGATCCGTCGAAATGTTCCATGTATTTGTAACAGCGTTACTAACTCTTTGTATCTATTTATGTTTGAAAGGTTTCATACCTTAGCTCCACTCATGCGTACGCAGTGCCCCCTGTCCGCACTCCTATTTCAGCAGTGTCAAGTCACCGAGAGAAAAAGAAAAATAAAGTTAATGTTAAAATTTGATGCAACACCCGGTTCTGGTGACAACACTAAGTATCACGATTTCCATCAAATATACGAGTATTTGACGTATCGAATTAAGATCACGAACCGGTAGACGTAGCGTGGGTCGGCCCCTACTAGATAGCCTGACGACCTGGTTAAGGTCGCGCTATTGAGGCAAAAACCACAGTTTGTTGTTTAAGTCTTTGGATGCTGTTGATGTATCACAAAGAGATTCCGCATCTCTTCATAGCACGTTGAACGACTCTAACCCGGATCATAATGCTCTTTGTGAAAGACCACGCTACTACTCCGTATGTCATCACTAGGAACACACTGGTCAAAGTCTGGAGACATCCCGGGCAGCAGACGACGTCTCCAGGCTGAAATAACGGATAAAAATAAATCTTTAACGGTAGCGGAATTTTAGGCAAAATGTTTCAACTTAATTTACTTTTACCCAATAACGTTAATCAAAGGAGTATTACCATTTTCGTAGCGTACACTTGACGTTAAAGCAATTTCGGTTTATTAGCAATTTGATAGTTAATTCTGGAAACCTTGAACCTAGGAAACGTGCGTCGAATCCGAATGATACCTCGTGTTGTGCTTATTATGTAGACTTGTAGTTATTTAGAACGAAACATGTAGAAAATCTAGGCAAGCATACTCCATCACCGTCTTCATCTTCACTTACCAACAGGTGAGATCAAAGTCAAATGCTTACCTATTCGTGAATAAAAGAGAATAATAATTCAATTATATTACCTTTAGTTATTGTGATGAGTTGAATACTTTTTATCATTGTAAGATTGTTTCATGAGCGATTAAAATGACCGAACTAATAAATAGTACAAATATAATATTTAAGTACAGTCTCACTGTCGAGAATCGAGTGAATGGAAAAACCCAATTTCTCTGGACGAAGCTAAAAAATACTTTTTTTTTAATGAATCTATGTCTTCAAATATTGTAAATCATAACCAAAATTAATAAAAAAAACATTACTTGTATCTTGTTTCTATTAGCGACCTAACAGAAAGAAATTTTCACATAGGTACATATTTATGTTGTGTGCTTTTAAATAAAAGAAACATTGTTTTTAGAATTTGCTAAGAACGGGTTTTAGATATCTGAGGTACATAAATACGATCTCAGAGCCAAGCAATTACTTAAATGGTCCAGGAAGGCGAGCCTGGAACTGCTAACAAACATTTATTTATTTAAGTTTCATATCAAGCCGAGCTTTTTAATATGGCGTTTTAGAAGAGGCAATAAAATTATATTCATGTTTACGGAACGAGGATAATTTCGGAGACTTTATTTACAGAATGTTATGAATGAGAGAAAATGTAACGTTATTTTCTGTCGCTATTTAATTTATTTTATCCCAACTCCAGTTAATAACGTCGATAAATTTTCCAAGAAAAATTCAAGTCATAGAACACAAATTCCAAATTTAAATTCTCGAACTGGCCGCTCCCGCAAAATCGCCTTCGGAATCTAGAATTCGGTAACCGTTCGGTTCGAAATTCAAAATTCCGCATTAGCCGCGCGACTCGTTACCCCGATCTTCGGCACACGTACTCAATCGGGGCCTGACCGTTGAAAATCGACGGCTATCCCGAAAGCGTGACTTTTGCCCCCGGAATTGACGCGGCGCGGGTGGCAGGGTGGGGTATTGATCGCGCAACCTCGGCCCAGCTCGGGGCCTCTCGGCGGACTTCGGCAAACTTCGGGCTTACTTGAGCCGAGGCGCCCACAGGCCAGTCTCGGTCAGTTGGCGTGTCAACTTTACTAGGAGGACTTGATTGGAAGTTTAATTGGGACAAGGTTACCGGTACAGGTTTGATTTAGTTCTAGTGGTCGGGATGACTAGGGACATTTAAATTAAAGTAATCAGCCGTACTAACCACTAATTTAAAAAACTTTTTCCTTAATAAAAAAATATGATCTTTAATAAATTCTGAGATGATTTTAAACGAATAAGGTATTTTCCGAAAGATGAAATGCACCGTTTTACGGGCTTATCTTATAAAGGGACTTCAAACACAATTCGGGACGTCATATCGAAGGAGAACGTTGATAAGCCCAAATATAAGAAGATTGCCAGCCTTCCATGCAAATACGCTGTATAGGTAGAAGGTAAAATTCGATCTAAGGACGCCGGGAAATTCGTTTGCTTTACCCTTTTTTTATAGCCTGTGAAGAACTTCCGTCGCAACACTTGAATAGATACCATTTTGTTGTCACAATTTGGGCTCATTTTCTCCTATTTGTAGCGAAACCGATACGTCAGTATCAGCTAATAAAACTTGCCAACTTTTTCACGTACGATTTGGGATGTCTGTTGCAAGACTTGCAAACGTTTTCATTTCGATAACGCGTCATCTTCCAATCTGGGTCGGAATACACCCGCGACCCGCATACGCTTAATTGAAAAAGTTAAATCGACCATTTTCACGAAATGGTTTCGATTTTTTTTATCGCCCCGTCTCGGAATAGGCCGGTAGTTCGTATGAGCGTTGTCGTTCGATATTTGAAACTTTTGTTACGACTTTTTCACACATTCGATCGTAAATTACTTTCTACGGCATTGCAGAAGTTGTAAAAATAACTCCTAACCCACTTCTGCGCCGTTGTCCCGCGTTATTCTTTTATTTTATATGTCGACACCCTTTAGCGTAACGGTTATTGTGTAAGCAATGCTCGCATGCTGCTATTGAGGCTAATTCCTGATAAATTTATGTAGCTATATACCTATTTCCTTGCTGTACTGCAATACACTTGCTATGGTATAATTACTTTTACAGTATTTAATCACTCTCTCTATAATCAAAGGATTTTATTCAAAAACAGGGTGGAAATATAACAGAAGGACAGTTTTCAAAGATCATTTATAAGGATTGCAATTCTAGGAGTACTTTTTGGTTGGTTTTTATCGTGTCTAAAAGTTAAGTCCTGCTCTTACTAAATTAGCAATAAGGTACATTTGAAAAACCTTTTCAATGTAGGTTTTTTAACCAATGACTGATAAAACTACATAAACCAGTATCGTCCCGTTTACTTCACCCACAAAGTAGGCAACTATCCTGTACAGCCACGAATAGCCCGCCTTAAAGAACCATCGAAGCATACGCTCGCTAGAATCCAGCATTCTTTACGATTATGTTATTGGTTCACGAGCCAAGTAAACAACTAAATTACTTACTGATGCAGTTACACACATTCACCCTGTATAGATATTATAGTGGAAGTAGTTGCTATTTTTGCGTTGGACGAAATAGACATTATTTTAGCTTCTTTAGATTTTATCAGTGAGGTCATTTTGATGATGATCATGATGATGATGATTATGATGATGATGATGATGCTGTCCTTTTATCCCTCATCAGAAACACAGGGCTCTCAGCAAGGATTCCCGTTTGTCACACCTTGTGACAAACTAAAATGAGCTCATATATATGTGACAAACTAAAATGAGCTCGATACCTTTAGACTCAAAGGGCGTAAATGCCGTAGGTGCTAGTGGCGATTACGCCCTTTGAGTCTAAAGGAATCGATATGGACCTCCATATGACCTCATTTTAGTTATTAATAAAACCGAAAATTATCCAGAAGTTTATCAATTGTTAGGGTTTCTTAAAAACAACATAAATCTATAGGATCACTTTCATATCAGTCGAGTTCATCGGGCCATGGATCGAAAAGGACACAATTAAATATACCCTTGCTAGCTTTTGGAGTGGCAACACTGTGACGTTGCATACATGTTAGCCTATTAATTTATATGCACAAAATTGGTGTCATGGGAAAAAGGATGAGGTAAGGTCGAAGTTAGGCCTTATACACACACAGGTTTAGACATACAGTTGTCGTTAATTTTTTTTATATTTGATGCCATCTAATGTCAAAGTTCATAACTAAAAAAATGGTTCAATATAGAATCAAATTATCATCATCGTGCCCTCAGGTATGATCGGAATGAAATATGGACTAGAATAAAAAAAAAAACTGTGGATATACCTGTAACTCTTGTAGTTTCTCATTTTTGGGAACGTACCCATGGAATTATTCGAGGTATCTAAATAAAACGAGGCATCCCACTACTTCGGCAACCCAGCCGTGACGTGTTCCCCACGAGGATCAGACCCTGCAAAATACCCCCAAAAGTACGCAAATCGCGATATTCAAATACCGTTTGTTTAGACTATGTAAGCTTCGATTTTTTCCCGATATGCGCCCAAATGGATCTCCCATTTATAGAATAATAAGTGGGGCTTTACATACAAAGTGCCCGATGGGCTGGAACTTTGTTAATTCTTTTTCATAATCTTTTTATTAGAGTTGGGTAGGTTGAATGGGAGTCGTTAAAAGTCTGAAAGAGTTTGAGAGGAATTCGAGAGCGGTTCATTCACTTGTCCGTTCATTACTTGGTTAATATTTAAATTGGCTGGATTTGATTTGTGGGTGATTTCTACATTGTTTCGTCTGGAACCATAGACTATGATTTTTTCACTTTATTGTAATTTAGGCAACTCACTTCACTATAGTCTATGGGAGTAGGTCTGTGCCCAGCAGCCGAAAAAGACGAGGGATAAAAAACAGAATTATACATTTCAGGGTGATCATAAATATCTGAACACGCACTCTATCGCCTTGTCAATAGAGTCGTGTCCAGATGTGTGTGCGCCTTGTTTGCTTCGATGTATCTGATGGCGACTGTACATGTCTTATCGCAAATTATTCATTCGTACTAGGGTTGCCAGATTCAAGCATTTCATTTCCGGGACAAATGCACCCCCCCCCCCCCCCGCAAAATTACGTAAAAGCGGCTTATGGAGTGGAAAAATACACTCACGGATAATGAATTTGGGTCATTTTCTGTGAACTAATTGTTAGTTGTATGGAAAATTACACGAATTCATTGTCCGTGAGTGTAAATATTCCAGGGTGTCATTCATTGTAGCACTGTCGAATTCGGTCGATAGGAAAATATACAAAAATAGATAAATATTTCAGTTAATAGCTTTACTTGTAATATTTTACAAACACGCACGTAGGTACAATACGCATCCTTCAGTAACATATTGAGAAAAAAAACTAGAAGTAGGTATTCGAAATCCGGGACTATACAGTGTAATTCCTAGACACGAGACAAGAACGGTAACTCCGGGACAATCTAGGATTTCCCGGACATCTGGAAACCCTAATTCGTAGTCAACAATAACATTATGGTTAATCTGATAAAATGTGTCATTTGTATCAAAATTATAAAATAAAAAAATATATCAAAACCCTTTTTACCTACCCGACGAACGTAATCGACGACGAGTGAAGAACTCAAAATTGACACTAGTGTTACCATTATCAAAAATATACCAAGAGATATATTTTCAGCCTTAATAGTCACAAACCGTACCAGCTCGTGTGTGAGCCGGAGCTCATTTTTAACTTAGACAAAGTCCTTTAAGTAGGTCCTTCAAACATGGAACTTCGTAACAGCTAAATTAGTCTAGCCCGCAGCCTTACCGTTAAGTTGGACCTACTGCTTTACCGCTTCTGAGATTATCTGCCCCTGAAAGTGCCAAGTTTCACTCAATTTATCACTTCTAACTTCTAGACTTCTTACGTGGAGAGAGAATTAGGACTAGAATTTAAGTACTGGAGTGGGTAGAATTTGGACTAGAATTTAAGTACCGGCAGGAGTGGGTCAATCGCGCAGCTACTTTTTTTTTTAAAACCTGACTAACTTGCAACCCTGGTGGGTGTAGCAATAATATGACCGGGTGGTCGGCCGTGGCGTTCCCTGGGTCGGACCAGGTCGCTAGCCGGACCACTCTGAGTGAATTGGACTGGGTGGGTGCCGGGGGCGCCTGGGGTCGAACCAGATCGCCTTGTCCCGGTCCACCTCGATAGGCTCGGACTAGGTGCGCAGCTACTGGTACTTTTTGCCCTTCTGGAGGGGCTTAGCCACCGACCAAGAAAGAGCACGCGTTATGCGATAGAGAGAGAGAGAGAGACGGTCGGATGCGGTGCATTCCGACCGGTGGTTAGACCTGAATGTCAGTTTTGTTAGAATCTAAATCAAAATTTACACTTTTAACCTAGTGGGAGTGACACCGCCTACGAAGCTAGCTGTCCCGGGTTCAAATGCTGGTAAGAGCAAATAATTGTGGTGATGAGCACGGGTATTTGTTCCTGACTTCTGAGTCATGGATGTTTTTTATCCTTTTAAGAAGTATTGTAGTATAAGTATGTATATATCGTCGTCTCCTCATAGTACAAGCATTGTTTAGTTTGGGACTAGATCGATTTGCGTATGATTTCCTGCAATATTTATTAATTTATTTAATCTTCAGATAGATTTGTATCACTACATGTGCTCATCACTAAATTGCTCGCTGGTTAATTGGAAGAGTTCCCTTAAAGGGATTATATTCGCCTTGGTTTTATACATTAGAGATTATACGCTAAAACGTAAATGGGGGACACGTTTAATTTAAAGTACCAGAAAAACTGACTCAATCTCTTGACCGTAACGTAAACGTCCGAGTGCTCGACACTGTCTCAGTAGTCGTCATCTTAAACGTTAAGTCATTAGCAATAGAGCTCCTCAACTCTATTGGGTATTAACGTGTCGAGCACTGGGACGTGTACCTTAGTTTCTATTGGCGAAAGGGTCGACGAATAATCTGTATCTAGATTTGTGCTCTGTATTTATACTGTAATATGAACATCAGATATTTCATTATCACAGTATAGAAATTACCTGTAGTTCTGTAAACAGTAAATGCCACTTTTTTATAATAGTAAAACCGGTGGTAACCGCTTCAGCGTTCTCTAATTCCCACTATTTTTTCCCATGACTTCCCCTGCGCGGAAAACTTTTAAGTGGTTCATGCTATGTAATATTCAGGCCTCCTCAACTATCACAATATAAAATATCACGTTCGTCCGTTGCTGCGTTACTTAAGGACAAACAAATTAAGCAAATTCGCTTTTTATTCGTCATTTACTTTTTATTCGATTCGCCGAAAGCCGTCCAGTGTTGGGTGTAGGATTTTTTAAAGAAATTATCATTAGGGGATTTGCCATAGTCACCGCGTTTGGTAGACGGGTTGGTGCTCGGAGTTGAGGAAGGTATATTACATTCAATTAATAACTAAATATTTTTACTAAAAAAAACCCGACCGCGGTGCACGTTAAAAGTGCATAAAATCCGCCATTTTGTTGATTTTAAGTGTGACACTCGCGCCATCAAGATGAATCTAATGATGTATCATTTATCATAATCGGTTATGCCGTTGAGTAGTTACGAGCGGACATTGGAACGGACATACATACAGGTCAAACACATAACCCTCCTTTGGGCTTCGCCGCAGTCAGGTAAAAACGGGTCTCACGTTGTACAAAATACGAGACAACCACTCGACACGTTTCGGGAGCATTCGGCATCAATGGCAGGCGACGATCTACCCACATTCTCAACATTTTCTTGTCTTTTCTACAACGTGAGTGATCAGTTTTTAATTCAATATGTTCGAGTCTCACGGTGGTCTTCTAAGGTATATTATGTTCAGTATTGCAAGTGTTTCGGCTGATGATAATGAAGATAAGATTGCCAACCTGCCTTGCCATGCTTGGCATGGCGATATGAGACGGATAATGTTTTTTGAAAGTTGTTTGTTCGTTGAAGGAAGACATAACATGATTGCTAACCTGGCCAAGTTACGATTTTAAACAATCTTGTTGTCCTTTTTAACCCATGGCGCTAGTTTAGACGGCATATCCCCCAATAATCACTATTTGAAGGACAGACTGTCAACATCTCCAGCTTCTCCTGAGGATAAGTAGAGAGGCGAAACACGTGTCGAGTTTTGTATTTTTGATGGTGGTTTGTTATATTTATTTGCATATTTATTTTATTTATTTTGCATGTGAATGCATGAAAAAATACGCTAGTAATTATAACGGCCTAGCACTTATTGACTAACACGTTATCATATCGCGGATTAGCAAAGCAATATTTTTGTTTCAATTATCTGAAGAATGCTAATGTCCAACTGAACGTGTTTCGGCTAATGAAAAAAGCTAATGTCCAACTGAACGTGTTTCGGCTAATGAAAAAAGCTTTCATCAAATCACTTTGCACGTGCCTATAATTTGATGAACCCTAAAATATTCAAAATTTTCCTCAAACTCCGATTGAGGATCCATTATGCTCCCAGTTCTATTCACCCCGGTATGTTTGAAACCCCGCAAATGCATTTTAATTTAGGGTAAAACAGTCACGCCCGAGAATCTCTAGAAATAAGTGAGATATTCCGCAAATCATTGGGATGAGATGTTTATATTGTTTAAAAAATAAAATAAAAATGATTTATTTCAGATAAAACCCCATATAGGTACAAATTAAATTATTACCTACATCTTAAATGAAATGAAATGAAATGAAATTGTTAAATGATAAAATGCTTTGAAATAAATTACTAATTAAATTAAAGGGAAATTACAGTAAAGACCCGACATTAAGATGGGATAAACTTTAAAAAGGTGTGCGACACTGGGTAAAGATCATTACTTCTTTTGACCAGTGATGATCTTTACCCAGTGCTTTGTCATGGGGCAGTCCAAGCGACCAGCAAACATGCTCAGGATGGTGTTGAAACTGCCGCGCACTCTGTTCAACAGAGACGCAACTCAGGAAGACCTTATTATGGCATGAAAGCCGTCAGTGCGCGCCGCTGCGAACATACCCGATGCGCCACGTGTTGCACTGCCGACTGGCACTGATTTGGCGGTATTTTTATCGTCAAAGCGCGCGCTCGCTTAGCCCTTTCCTTTATTTACGTCAATGCCTACTACTATGAGTAGCACACATACAACCAGCGTTAAGCGACTGGCTCACCAGAGGTGCTTCAATTATTTGTTAGCGATATCATTGATATTGCCAAATTGATCTCTAAAAGAGCGCCCTCTTGACTATACCCTCATTTATATTTTCGCTTTACTTGTTGTACACCAGAGGTGCTTCAGTTATTTGTTAGCGATATCATTGATATTGCCAAATTGATCTCTAAAAGAGCGCTCTCTTGACTACCCTCATTTATATTTTCGCTTTACTTGTACACAAGCAGGCTTACATCGTTACCTATATTTTACCCGTATAACCTATCCCGCCTTTTAACGCTAAAACAAGAGCTCTTAAACAAAACGTTTAGCTCACTGCACCCGACCTGCAGAGTGAAATATCAATTTCCTACCCACTGACCCGACTTCATTTATCAGAGAGCGGCTTTAAATAAAACATCTTGCGATTCCGCGTTCATTTCTCCCCGGTACACGGATTTTATCTATTTGGGCCTTCCTTGGAACTATTTGTTATTTCCCTTTTCCCCCCACCCCTACTTAGTTCTTCCCTTTTAGTTGGGAATTAGCGGGGCGTCCCCTACTGCTATTAGATGTTTATTTACCGTCGTTGTTATTGTTATGGTGGGTAAATGTTGAAAATTGGAGGTTGTGCGGTAAATTTAGAGCGCGCCATGTTATAAACCGTTATGCTGAGAAAATCTTTAGCTCAGCGTTATGGACAAATTACGCTTATCGTTTTACTTATTCGTCTTATTTAAATTATACTTATTTAAATTTATTTAGTGCGACCGTTCGTTGTAAAAAATACTTGGGGGAGACCTATGTTTGGCATGAACTTATCAAAGTTGAAATGATGAAAGGGTCTGGCCGGTCTGCTATAGTAAAATCGCCCCTGGCTCAATGTGAAAACTGAATATGCACGTTTATTTGCCTTATTATCAAATATAATTTTACTGAATATTAAGCCTTAAATACTTACGATTAGCGAAATAATTAAAAAAAAAAAAAACAGTTTTTAATTTATTTTGGCTAAATTACTTTATCGATTCAGACGTCCTTCGGATATTTTATACATATATTTAAGATATGTTTATAAAAAAAAAATGAAAGTCCTAGCTTCTTTTAAAGTCAACATTTTTGTCTGTATAAGTTTTTCGTTTTTTTTTTTTTTTACTTGCAAGTTAGCGACACCTACCATACTTTGATATAATATACACAATTTAATAATCTATTACATATATTTTTTTCAAAAATATTAGTTCGGATCAACAAAGTGGAAAAAGGCAATTTGTATAGGAGTGTTATTCAAATCGGATCCGTAAACGTAAACAGAAAACGTAAGTTGTTCTACCGTGTTTAGGGTTGCCAGATGGTATCCAAAAGGAGGACATGTCCTCCTTTTCTACAGAAAATCCTCCTTTATCAAATTATCATCTGGCAACCCTAACCGTGATCGAAATTCAAAGACTCACATTTTGAATTTCGAACACGACGAGCTTCGTATTTAAATCCTGCTTATTATTTTAATTTTAGAATGCACCTATGTGGAGTACACGGCACGTAGTTCTTAAAAAAATTGGCGGGAACGAGAAAAATGTTTGCATCGGATAATGCAAAACTAGTTATAAATAAAAATACAGTTATAAAACGATTGTTTCAAAAACGTGTCCCGACATTATACAAAATAGTGTACGATTTAATTATTGACAAAATGACCAGATGGACAGAAGATTATTTGGAAAATAGTTACCAATCCCTGCCAAACAACGTAAGCCTCATAATTCATATTTTCTATACATTTTTTTGTGAATTGATGTAGAAGTAATCAATCTACATAATAAATGATAATTTTCAGTTGGATGTTGTCAAATGCAAAGTATTTGAGCAAGTAAACCTGCCGAAATATATGCAGGTCGCTTTGTTTCGTAGCTGCCTACCCGACTATGAAGTACTTCTGGAGGAGGAAGAAATTGAACTATTAAAAAAATGCTTAACATGTGGCACAAGTCGTGAAGAAAATAATACAGTTACATTAAGTGATTTGTACTGTAGTTTTTGTGCGGGAAGACTATATTCTACAGATATAAGCACATTTAAACTGCAATACTAGAGTATTCAATATTAATTGTAATTAGATAAATATTGATAAGATACCTAATCTTTATCGTAATCGTTTGTAATAGACAAAACATAGGTAAGTGATTAATTAAAGTATGTCAGCGTCCAATGAATCTATTCGTAATTGCAGTAGTTGCAAAAAACAATTTTGTAAAACAAAAGGTGTAAAAAAGACTTTATTGTCTTCTGCCGATGTAAAATTCTATTCGGATTCTTTGCTACAGACTTTTGAACATGGTGATATTTTATGTTCATGTTGCCGCACGAAAGCCTATCGTACTAAACCACCAATTGTGCCCTTAAGTTCAAACTTACATCAAGGGACTATTCTCAGTGATTCAAGCAGTGAAAATGAACTCGTCGCATTTAATGTTAGTAGTAGATGCTCAGTTGAGAGGATAGAGTTACCACTACAACGGACACTGTCTACTCACAGGTACTGCTTCATATGTCATTCTAAATCAA
This sequence comes from Eudemis profundana, assembly GCA_947034925.1. Lineage (NCBI taxonomy): Eukaryota > Metazoa > Arthropoda > Insecta > Lepidoptera > Tortricidae > Eudemis > Eudemis profundana. The sequence goes on along the minus strand of OX344800.1, from coordinate 1,372,858 downwards.
ACAACTTACAAACCGTACCTAAAAAGGCGAGATTACTAGTTTACTCCAAAAGAAATATTTATATTCCAACCGAAAATAGATGTTGCTCATCACATTTGATTAATGGTCAATTCTATGAAGATGATTTAAAGCTGATCGAAGTCTATTCAACCACAGCGGCCGTAAATGTTAAAGAGATAGCAGAGTTATTTGGTTGTTTAGTCACTGAAACACAGCTGCCATTAATTCAGAAAATAGTAAATAAATCTGTCTCCGATGACCATTTTGCTCTTTTAACGGGATTTACTTGGGAACATGTTAATATTATTCAAAACGAATTGCACTCTTTACAAACAAAATGTGACATTATACAAGCTGTTGTGATTTTTTTAATAAAACTACGTACAGGCAATAGTAACAGAATAATCGGTACTTTACTGCAGCTTTCTAGATATCAAATAGTGTCAGAATATGTGGCGAACGTTATAGATTCCTTTGAAAGAGACATTCTTCCATTTCAATTTGGTCACAATGCATTTAGTCGCCAATGGCTTATTAACAATCATACAACAGAACTAGCAAAAAAACTTTTTGATGTGGAGAATGTTTTGATACTCATTTTTGATGGTACCTATATATACCACCAAAAAAGTTCCAATAATGAGTATCAACGCAAATCGTATTCCGGTCAGAAAAAAACACATTTATGCAAGCCGTTCACAATAAGTACAACAGATGGTTTTATAGTCGACATGTTAGGACCTTTCCATGCTACTGAGAACGATGCAAGCATTATGCGAAAAGTCATACCCAGTTTGAAAAATCTTATTAGACCTGGCGACATATTTGTCTTGGATAGAGGCTTCCGGGATGTAGTAGGTTTTTTAGAATCTAAAGGTTACCGAGTAATGATGCCCGCTCTCAAAGGCCAACGTAAACAGCTGACCACCGAAGAGGCCAATGAGTCCCGGTATGTTACAAAAGTTCGCTGGGTCGTGGAAGCAGTTCATGGTGCCTTAAAACAAAAATATAAACTACTTGACCAGACATTTGATAACAAAATGCTTGATAAAATACAAAGCTTGTGCCGCATAGCTTCATATTTTTTGAACCGTTTTGGAAAATCTTTAACTTCGGACAAAAATATGACCACCGCTATTTTCGAGAGAATGAGCATACAAAAGAGCAATCCAAATGTGTTAGCTGCGATAGTGGAAGAAAAAGGTTTATTGCGAAAAAAACTTCCTTTCCAAAGCATTTCAGCTAATGACGTTTCAGATTTTCCGCAATTAACGGAGTACGATATGAAAATTTTGTTTACAGGCAGTTATCAATACGGCCAAGCCATTTCATACTTAGCCGAAGTTTTGGATGAAACAGGGAACTTAAATATGGCATATGTAAAAGACCAAACAAATATTTTAAAAATATCTATACAATCACGTCACATATCAAAGAAACAATACAAATGTTTTATAATGTATAATCCAGATAAAAGTGGTATAGATGCAATTGAAAATTATTGCTGCGAATGTGCAAATGGATTAAGGACGGTGGGCTGTTGTTCACACATTTCAGCTATTGTATATTATCTGTCATATGGCAGATATTTATCAAAAATACCGCGTCCTAATTTGAAACTTAGCTCCTTATTTAATAACGACGGTTTAAATATTGCTATAGAAAGTGACAGTGATAACGATTAGGGTCTGTTAGATAGTAAGCTTACTGCAACCATCCTGAGTGATTGTTATTTTATATTCTATAAATAAACTTGTGTTTACGTGTTCGCTGTTCATTTTTAGTTATTTATAATATAATTGTGCTAAAAACTCAAAGAGCGTTTTTCTTACATGTATGTATATGAGTAATAAACATAACGTTCACTGAAAATATATGGAGAAAAATGTAGTACCACATATTACCTATCTCTTCTCTGTTTACAATATATATAAAAAGATATACGAGTAACGTGTAAAATAAAAAGCTAGCCAAATGATTTCAAAGTGGTTTTCACGGAGTTTCAAAGGGAATTTTGTGACGTAAGTTTTCATTTCTAGAGCGATTGTTTAGATTCCGTTTCTAGCATCCTAGGAATAAATGGGGTATGACAATCTTAAGTATCAGAGCAATTCGCTTTAAGTATTTAAAGTTTCCAAAAATGAAAGTATTTTTTGCAGAATTAGCTATTTCCATTATTTGAAGAAGTTGCCGTTCATGGGTGTTCTTTTTTCCGCCCTTTTAGACAAATTGCTTTTTTCCACTTTGTTGATCCGAACTAATATTTTTGAAAAAAATATATGTAATAGATTATTAAATTGTGTATATTATATCAAAGTATGGTAGGTGTCGCTAACTTGCAAGTAAAAAAAAAAAAAAACGAAAAACTTATACAGACAAAAATGTTGACTTTAAAAGAAGCTAGGACTTTCATTTTTTTTTTATAAACATATCTTAAATATATGTATAAAATATCCGAAGGACGTCTGAATCGATAAAGTAATTTAGCCAAAATAAATTAAAAACTGTTTTTTTTTTTTTTTAATTATTTCGCTAATCGTAAGTATTTAAGGCTTAATATTCAGTAAAATTATATTTGATAATAAGGCAAATAAACGTGCATATTCAGTTTTCACATTGAGCCAGGGGCGATTTTACTATAGCAGACCGGCCAGACCCTTTATTACGTAAAAGAATACTTACAGTACAAAAGGCGAGCTTAACACCATAAAGCATTCTCTACCAGCTAACCTTAGGGCATACCACATAAATTCCTACGATTATTTCTAATACTTATATTTACCAACATTAGCAGTCCTGCCTTGTATGTTTTTCTACATTTACCTGTAAGAAATTTAAAAAGCTATTAAGTCTGTTAAATAAAAAATCTGTACCAACACGGTTGACTAAATGGTAACTTTTTTCTTTCATGGGGGTTTTTCATTTGTAGAACTTTCCCTAGTTGGGTCATTTTCAAAAAAAGATGTCTGTAGTTAGGGTTTTATGACACATCTTTTCCTTTGTGTTACTAAAGTTAACCACATAAATTGTATGGTGATTTTCGTTACACAAAAGAACCAGATTAATATTATTTTGTTTAATGAAGGTCTAACTATGGACATCTTTTTCTGAAAACGACTCAGTTATAGTTTTTACACATATTTTCCTTATTCCGTTCATTTACATACAAGTGTGAGAATAACATTCGTGACATATTCAATCGCTGTTTACTTCGGTAATTACGTTTAATAACGATGATTACATTTCGTTTATAGTAGTGATGGAAATGGAAAATCATCAATCTTTAGTTTCAGTTATTTTAGTACGGCCGTCTTAAACGTTGGGTTAATATTTGATAAGGTTGTTTATGTTGAGCTTGAGAGAGGCATTAACATTTGGAAAGTAGTCATTGAACTTAGCATGTTTGAAATTTATTAAGATAAATAAAATAATTTATTTCTGCAAGTAGGCCCTCAAGGGCTCTTTTATATGTCTTATATTCTTTTCTCTTCTTTTCGTTTGGCGCTTCGGGTAATGACCTTCTCTAAGTTACTAGCTTATTTAATTCGTCTGCGGAGAATTAGAGTTTTCTAGTTCCACATCCATTTTCAGCCCCTTAAAAGATGAAATTCGGTATAGAAAGTAGTATTTGTCCTTCTTACGGTTACAAACTATCTTCATACAAAATTCTTTTAAAATCGGTTAAGCAGTTTAAGCGTGAAAAAGTCACAGACAGACAGACAGACCGGTTACACGTGACGATGGCGCCATGTCGATTGAGGCATTGCTACGCATTGATAAAGTTTCCTTGTAGTGCGTTCGTACACGGCGCGCACACATTCAAGCGGCGCAATGTCTCTTTTGTCGGAAGAAAAATGACTGCTAGTATCGGTAGCATACGAGAATTATTATTTATTCAATCTTGTAAGATTCCTAAACTAGTCATGTAGGTCACCTTATTCAACTTCACTATCAAATTCCTACATCTTATCGCGAGATTTATCAATAGATTAGCTTTTACGATAAAGCTTAATGCAATGAAGCGAGCTTTCAGTGAAGTAGGTGAGACGGCAGCTGGCTTTGAGCTAGGTTAGGGCAAAAGTTGAGTTTAGTAATTTTAGCTTGAAAGCTCGCTTGCACTATCGCTTTCGAGGCAAAGCTCGGTTGGTAATTTTCAGCTCGGATTTTAATGTCAATTTTCTATTTATTTTCCTCATCGAATATTAACTTGTAAAAGTTTTAAAGGGAAAAAGCTATTTTAACCGTGATATTGTATAATGGTAGGTAGTAGTTCCGTAAAATACTGCCGTCATACGGGGAAAGGACGCATCTGCCATTTTTTTTTTTTACAATTTTGTTTTTCAGAAAATTGATTTTAGATTCGTCCCTTTTAACATTCTAAATATCTATGGAACTCAATTTTGGAAAAAAATCAGATACTTTAAGACTAGATCTTGTCCCGCGACACCGTTCGCGTAAATTTTCGACTTTTTGTTGCATATTTTCATACTCTGTTTCAGCCTTTTAGGAGATGAATTTCGAACAATCCTTATTAATGCACATCTACGTCTCTCAAATTTCTTCCCGCTATCTGGAGTATTTTACACTATACGTGGTCTATCTGTACCTTAGTCACGGAACTGTTTTGTACAGGGTATTCGATAATTAATAGAAAACCTGTTAACTAGTGATGGAGCGCGCTTAGATCTATTAAATAAAGCTTATGAGGTTTAGTAAAAGTCTGGCAGGACGGTAAACTAAAACCTAGTCAGTTTTTAGTTAAAAGTTCAAAACACATTTGTCAGGAGCATAATTCAATCTCCTATTTATCCGCCGTAAGCTCTGTCACATTGGCAAACAAACTTTGCCATTATACATTTTTTGCCACTCAACATGATCAGGGATGGCTTTTGTCGGCTCACGTAATATTTGAGATAAATCACGGCTTTTTGCATCCTATAAGAGTATTATTACAGATACAGGAAGTGACAAAAAGGATGGGATTACAGATGAGGTTACTTATAAGAGCGTAAGTTAATAGGAAAAGGTCCCTCTGTTACGTCCTTCTGTGTCTGAATGCGTTGGGTCGGATTTTTTCGGATCCGTTTACCTGGGGATCAGATAATAGATAATGTTGACATCGAAAGCATTTTTTCTTATCTAAAAGGTGATCACGATGTCGGGTTCATCATGTTTGGTGAAAGCCATCTTGTTGAATAAATTCAAACTGTTCTAGTTTCTTTATTATTATTTACCAATCAGGTAGTTAGGACAACTGATATGCTCCAGTAATATCTGAATTTAGTAACAGCAGTGTTAAAAAAACTTCTAATTTAATTCGTACTAAATTTGATTACCCTTCACTAAAATTGTTGAAAGATTGAAATTTGATCTTTTTACTTCGACTTAAAACTGGGCTTCAAATGTTAATTACCTACAGTTAATACTGCGATATGCATCTATCAATCTGTCATACGTGATTATTAGCAAAGTCATCATTGATACTTAATTTCTCTTCATCATTTTAATTATGCGCTGTTTAGTTATTTTCGTCGACAATCATAATCTTTTAATATCAAAATGTTTTTAGATCTCAATAAGTCACAAGAGGGTCCTGCAAAGTCAGCTTTCAGCCTTATACTGGCTTAGTTCACTAACGTATCTTGTCCCTTCGTCTTGTCACAGAACGTTTCTTGGTCACGTATTTTGTCTATTTATTCCATGAAGGAGATTTGCTTTATCCTACCTGATTGATCCTCCCCTAGCCGTGACGTCATTAATAAATTGACCTTAAGTCGTTCCTATTCAACTGAGTTCAGAATCTCTTGTCTTTTTCCTAGTTGATCCATCTTTTCTTTTTATAACTCTATTATATTTTCTTTATAAGTTCATGTAAAAAAAATTAAGTCCTAATGTGGATGACTAATCATGGATTTCTTCTAAGAAAATCTAAAAAGCAGTAATGTGATTGAATTAGGAACGTAGATGTCTAGGGTATGGAGACTTATTTGGAATATGGACGAGATAAATAGTGGACGAAATGGGAATAGTATGTGAAATGGTATTTAAACGAACTAAGAAGCGGTTCCTACACGGCAGTTATAGGTAGATAATTTCACGAGAGTTGAGGTGAATGATTACATACACAACTACATGAAGTACTCGTTGCAAAAAAAGTGAATGAATGAAATGAATGAGTAAGTAAATAAACACAAGGCTATAGTTTAAACAAACTTTTTGGTCAATCTTGCAATTCACTGTTGAACCTGCTATCGGTACGAAAAAAGAACAGTAATTTCAAAATCCCGCTGTCATTACATAACAGTGTTGTTGTGTGCGTGGCCTCAACTCTCGTGAAATTACCTATAATTTAGTTTGGCAGAAGTTTTGTTTTGTTTTATGTAGTATAGATGAATTAACTCCGAAAAACCGAGTTCGTAATAATAAATCACGATTTTGGTCTCAATAACGCCTGCATCGAGATGCGTAATTGCTTCCTCCCTCTGATTGAATACATTTAACACAACACAGCCCTATTTCTCTGAAGGCATTCTGGCGGTTGCCGAGGGGAAGAAGTGCAGAGCCAGCGAGCTTAGATTTATCGATTTTATGTTTTGTAATGATCTCTTTTTGTACTTATTCCGATATACGATGTCTGCCGTTTTTTCGACCAACATTTCATTGGCCACTTTATTCTCGAAAACTAAAATTTTGATTAACTTAATGTCAATCGCAAGAAAAAACGGTTTTCAGAAATGCACTTTCGATTAAACAATATGTTCATAAAATTAAAACTTTTGATGAAATTTCGATGATTTGTGTTGAACAAAATGAACCCGGTTGACGGACTCTTGATGGGACTGAATGTGTTAAATTAGCCCGACTCATATTTTCAATATAGCTTTCATTGAAATCGCATGATGAATAACACAACTAAGTATTCTAATTTAAAAAAAATAGGCGGAAGCACGCAGATTTCCTAAAAAACTTAAAGCGGAAAGTGGCTAAAGCGCTCAAACTGGACTAAAGAACCACCGCTACATATTCATCGGGCTATCCCGCGCCGCCCTGTTATACATTATTCGGCAATTTCTAAAACACCAAACGACATACCCCACTCTAAACCGTCAGGGAATCGTATATGAGTTGGCCGATAGAATCCAGTCGTACGCTCGACTTCGGTCGAATAAAATTTCACCAAAATTGAATCGGCCGGTAGGCAGTAGACCGTAAAATTGGCCGTGCCGGTCAGCGGGGCTATTCGGTATCTTGTTCGGTCGATATATGTCGCGTGCCGTGCATTATACAGCGGTGATTTAGTGCGACGGTATGTATTACTTTTATTTAGCGGGGGTTTAACGTTGCGTTGTCGAACGGTGGGCAGTGGAGGTGGTCTATTCTCAGGCTCAATAGTGACGTGGCTATTCGAGATTCCATAGAAGAGATCTTGACATTCTATGCCCCTTTACGAAAAAAATGTTTCTTAATCGAATCGATTATTGAGCGACAGGACTGGCACGATGTATTAATTAAAGACACACATCACCATAGATGGCCTGTTACAGGTTTTTATTTAGTGTCACCTGTCCCGGTGTCTGTGTGTCTGTAATCAAATCTTGCGAGTCAAATTTGACCCACTTCCCGGATCGCGGTTGAGCTGAAATTTTGCAAAGATATGTAAATCAGATGACATTGCATTTTTATGATATAAAGCTGACCTGATGATAGAGCCGGGTGGTAGCCATAGGATCATCTAAATTAACCAAGATAAATTCACCGTGTTTGGGCTCAATACAAAAAGGTCAGTCGGCAAACACCTGTGATTACGTAGGTACATTTGTTACTTGTCAAATTATTGCAAGAGTGAGATCTTCTGTGAATAGATAGAATTTTTGTAAATCAAACTAAACCGTTCAACTGTATATTTATTATCACACAGAAATTATAATCATAACATAGTTCCTCCAGAACAATTTTCCTCCAGAGCCGTGGTCGAAAAGTGGCTATCGCTTTCCGCTAAAACCATTACTAGTATATACCGTCAAGTTGCCTAGGAATACCGGTAAAATACACGGATTGGATTGGCCCATCAATTCTCGCGTCTGATTGGTTCCTTTGAATTCGCCAATCGAAATAAAACTTAAATGTTGCCAGCATAAAATATTTTAAATGACGGTGGTTGCCGGGCAGACTATAAAAACCATAACAGAATTAAGTTGTCACTCATGAAGAAAATACAGGATTTCAAAATACTCAAACAGTAATATCCCTGCATATCATCAAAAATAATAAATTACATATAACATCTTCGAATGCACGATCGAAAATCATCATGAAAGAAATGATTAATCGTTCCGAAATATCTTTTTCAAGTATGCACACTTTAATAACAGCCAACACTACATTTCAAAACGACATAAGTGTTTTGATTTTCCTATGCCCTTATGCCTCTTTAGATAAGTAAAGTACAATAGGGGATGCCCCTAACATTAATCAAATGTAAGCCATTGAAGGGGCGACGAAATGTACATCGATTGTCTATGGAACTACACTATAGGAAATATTATCCTATCGTTATATATTGTTGCATTGAAAAATGGACCGAGCCCCACTGTAATAGAGTTCAAATTTAAGATATACATGGTGAACGATATGGGAGTTTGCTAAAGGTAGATATTGAATTTATTGCATTGGTCTGGGACTATAAAGAATGCTGTCAAGACCTCTTTGGACTTGTATAATTTTTGGAAAGTATTGGGGTGTGACTGTCGACATTTTTAAAGTTAAATGTAATGTGCGAATTTATTACGTATTAGGAATAAATATTGCGTTATTTTTTCCCACGGGACCTAAATACTTGCAAATATCGCAAGTAAATGAAAGCTTGTCAAATATGAACCATTTAAGTCATTATTATTTTGTAAATTTTAAATTAATTATTTGAAATTTGCGTCTAAACTTTATTACCAGCATCTTTATTCAGCTTGATGCCATCATAAACGTTTTTAATATTTTTACGTACTATTCTCATGATAATATTATTCTGAAGATTCTAATCTCTTTTTTGTTTTTCAGGTAAGTCCAGTAAATAAGTAAAAACTTCATTTCACCTTCGAACCCGTAAGTATTCGAAATTATCTAGGAGGGATTTAACGTCGTACGGAACCCTCAGTGTGCTATTCGTACTTGACCGATTGACAAAACATGGTGTCATAAATTTTTTTCGATACTTTGTTTTTATTATTTGTAACGGCAATAAAAATACACATTAAGTGAAAATGTCAAGTTCACTATTACGGTTCAAAAGATAGAGCCCTGTGACAGACGGACAGACGGACAGCGGAGGTTTAGTAATAGGGTTCCATTGGCACCCTTTGGGTACGGAACCCTAGGACAGTTGAGGTCGTAAACAGATCAACAAGGTCCCTTCAACTGGTTCCCAGCCGAAATCACCGCTACTGCTAATGGTTGACTAACCTACACACAATCTAAGACCGAGAAGTGGCCCTAAATAGAGGTGATGCAACCACGACACAGACTACTCGAACACAGAAAGAGCAACCCGCTATTTAACGCCAATTTTTTATTTTATAAAAATTTTATAAAAATAGGCCAAATTTGATCATATGATTTCTGGACGAGCCCTAAATAAATACGTTCAAACGTTCGTGGTGTCCAGATTGTCCCCTTTCTACGAGTGTTATATTTATGCTAACGAAATTTGGTACGTTAATCAATTTCAATATGAACTATCACTCGCTTCTACGATTTGCTTTGACCTGCTTTTGACTGTAAAGTTATGCACATCTCAGTCCCGTTTTCATTAGTCGCCCTTTGTTAGTTTTAAAGTAGATATTTCTTATAATTAAGAAAGGAAAAAATTACACATTACGCTAGTCAAAAATAGGAATAAGGAATTTATAGTAAACAAATTACAGTTTTATTATCAATTTTTTACCACTTACCATATGTACACCCGTTAAGGCAATGTAGCGTCAACATAATCAGTACGCTTCAGTGGCGTGGCGTAAAAAATATCCTTGGGAAAGCCGTTGCAGATTTGGCGTACATTTTCCTTAAGAGCTGTAGAATAAGGTCCTCAAATGTCTGATATTATGCAAGCCGGTAGGAATCGATCGTCCTCGGGGTTGGCAAAGCATTTGTAATATTAAGATTGCAAATGTCCATGGGCCTCAGAAATCGCTTACCAATCAGGTGACCCGTCTGCTCGCTTGCCTTTCCCATGACATAAAAAAAGAAAAGAATAGAGTGCTTTGGACGCCACGCTACTGGTACGCTCTCTGTTTCGTACTCTGTGCCACAATACAAATGTTCGGCAGTTAGTGGCATCCGTCACGGGATTACTGGAGGGGGAGGAGGGAAGGGGGGAATGACCAGGACATATTTGTTAACGGCTAAGGAGATCTGGCCTTTTTATTTTGTTTCGTTACCGTGAACTCAGGATTCTATAGTCCAAAGCAAACTATGGATTAATTTGCACTCTAATTTTGAACTAAATATAGTTTATGATAAAGTCAGATCAGAACGTCGGGGCGTAAAATGAAGTTATATACGCGATTTAATCCGTTTAAGTTGTTTTATTACAATGAGTGATATCGCGGAAACCGAAGAAAACATTATTACATTATACAATTTAATATTTGGATACGTTCAATCCCTAAATTTGGACAAGTGTTAGCGATTGTTCATTAATTTCACACAATATCATTGTTTAAGGCCATTCACCCCACACTCAATATTTGCTAATCATTGTTTACTAAAACAGCGAAATCGAGCTCTTAGGCGAGCTGGTTTGATGCTGAATAACATAGTCTCAAGGGGGCGCACAGCACATATTCAAACCGACGGCCGTTTTAATATTAACGATTTATTGCAATATTTTCACGGGCTAGTGACGGGCCCCATTTCATGTAATTTTGCCAATTTGCCACCAGTAAAGTTGCTAGCAACAATATAATACAAACGTGTATACGTTATTGCACACCAGTAAATAACACATAAATTGGGTAGCAACTTAAGTATTTAATTATTATTTATTACAATTAATACGGCCTTTTTTATTTATAGGCGTAAGAACGAGATCACTTAAAACAGGATTTTTTTCGCAACTTTGGTATGAACAAAAAATACTATACCTATGCTCGCTTCAAATCCTTCCACAACTACAACTACTCACTGACTGAACTATCAAACGTACAACCAAATTATTTCACAAACTGCATGCGACTGACAAGTCTCCTTCCGCTCCTGGCATTATTACCGATAACGTCAATGGCAATATTCCCCGGCAATATTCCCGGTAACGGCACATCGGCGTTCCGTTTTTTAATATTAATCCTGCAATGCCCGTAAAAATGGCAAATATTAGTAGGCTTTCATTTCGCACACAAATATTCCCTCGAACAATATGTGAATACAGAATTTTAATTACTTCCTCTTATTGTGTTCGGAATAGGTGGCCAGAAAATGGGTATTGTTTTCAAGATTTTCCCTTAATATACTGGTGTGTACATCCGGTGTACAGTGTAAATATTTTGAACAGTAAATTAACAAATTTTTTACAAGAACTGAACGGTATTTTATTTACACGGCAGTTAAATTAAAATGTTAAAATGCAATGGCTTAGATATTTCAATATCGGTAAACGTGGAATAAAATGTTGGTCGCATTGTGTCCTATACGTTAAATGATTTACGTGTAGTACCTACAAATATACAATTTACAATTGTTTTTTTGGCGAGCATAGATCAAATGTTTCTTCAAATTTAATTTTGAATTAGGTATTAAGTAAGTATTGTTACTGTGTAAAAATACTTGCCTTTTTGTTGGATATAAGGATTTCAATAATCAATCTATTTCAACTCACAATTTATTAAATTTCTTCTGATTAATGTTAGAAGAAAATATTTGTCAATTTTACACATGTATATTTTGTTACCCTTGAAAGACTGCGCTGATACGCTTGATCGAAAAAAAAATACATAATTCGACGCGATAAAACAGCACTTAAGGCAGGCACTAGCACGACTTAAGGCATTAAGGCCGCCAATTGTACTTTATTATTATTGTGCAATAAAGTTTCAATAAATAAATAAAACAGACTCAGCATGTGCTACGAGTCAAAGTACTGATTAACGATGGTTGTGTCCAGGGGCCGCCCTAAGGTCATAATTCTCTGGGCAGGGAAGGGTTAGGGCGGTTATTTATAAACCAATTAAATCGTCCGCTGGGAGCGCCAGATAACGCCCGAGTCCGGCCCATTGTCTCGACTTAAAACTCCACTTTGGGATTCCACTTTGATTTTGGGATTTGAATCCGCGATGTTCACTTATATGCGTTCGGGCAAAGTGTAAAGATGAACAAGTAGTCCAACTTCGGCAGTTTAGGAGCGCGCGTCACCTTTTCACACAGACGCGCGATACCACGTTTGTGCGAGTGCGATCCATACTGGAGCATTCTTACGCATTCTTATTTCTTTGGTTATAGTGCGTTCGTACACGGCGCGCATACATTCAAGCGCGCGATGTACGTTTTGTAGGAAGAAAAATTACTGTATTACCTATACTGTGGTTCCGGTTTGTTCTATATGTAGTCTGTTCTTTTAAGTATAAAAAAACGTTAAAAAATAAACCACGTGACTCGGGTCATTCGGCCAATCAAAGTAACGACAGGAGTCGTGGTTATTTTTGTTTACCTTTTTTTAAGTACCTAAAATAACAGACTTACCCACCCTAGATTTGAAAATCTGATAATAATGGTATAATTAATTGTTCAAATACCAAAAAATGAAATGGAAAATTTATGTTTTCCATGACTAAACTACACTTTTGGCGCGCCAAGCGAAAAACGTTACACGCTTAGTTGCCATACAAATTGACGAATTATTTCCATCATCTCGATATATTTCTGTGTCATTGACATAGATTCGTAAAATGACGTACTTTTTCATGCCACGACTATACCTAATACAAATGACTTCTTAGTAAAACAGGTCCATAAATCCATCAGAGTTAAACCACAGAATATATAAGCTAAAGCAGTAAGGAAGCTACAAACAAAACGATCGAAACGCACGCACACATAGACGCGCGCTTTTACAAGGCCCCTAAGGGAATCTCGCGGTGCCGTCAGTCGCGAGTGCTGCATGGAGGCGAGCGGTCGCGCTTTGTTTTTGTTACGTGCGCGCGCCCAGACAGCCCGCGATCTTTTCATTTTAAACAACCCTAACGCTCTAATGGAGCGTAGGTATTTATTTCAAAAAGTAAGCGTAGCTTCCATACTGCTCTATTTATATTCTGTGGTTAACTAGGCTAAAAAGCAACAGTCTAAAATGATAACCTTTGAAACTAAAGTCACAAAAACTGTCACTACTCGCCATATTTCCATCCCTTTTAAGATAAATTGAGCTCTGGAAGGTCATATTGCAGTATTAATAATTTGGCACTTAAGCCCTTCTGAAAAGTTAATTGTTAATTTAGGGCCGTGAGCGATGCTGGCCGTTTACCGGTTTTCACCCGACTAGCAAAAACGAGGGTTATGATGGCTGATCCTATTTGGGAACTAATTAAACATTCGGGAGCATATTCAAGGCTATTTCTTTTAAAAACGTACCAATAGCAGTATAGTCTAGTCCAAAAAAATTTTTTTTTTTTAATGAAATAGGGGGCAAACGATCAGACGGGTCGCCTGATGGTAAGCAATCACCGTCGCCCATAGACACCTGCAACACCAAAAGAGTCACAGGTGCGTTGCCGGCCTTTCAGGTAGGAGTCCGAATACACCTTTTGCAGCGGCAAAAAGAACTTCGTACCATATTTGGATGTAGTTTAGGGAAAAGGATCCAATCCTTCGATTTCAAACGCGAGAGAGTCCGCCTGATGAAGTCCAGGCTCCGACCAAATCTGCTCCAAACCGTTGTGGGATCCGAAGTTTTCCAGATAAATCTGGAAAACAGATTCGCTGCCCTGGAAACTCTTACTGACGTTGACCAGAAACTCGACCAAGTGGTGGGAATCCTTAGGGAGGAAGGCAAAAAGCTCTGTGAAACGAGGCGCACAGGCAAGAGCTCTAAACTTGCGAGAGAAACTTTAGAGCTTATGAATGAGCGACGTGAAAACCCTCCGTCAACTTTGTCAGAACACCGGGCTCTAAACAAGAGAATAACGAAACTGGTACGACGCGACCTCCGAGCTTCCAACACGCTTTTGATTGAAAAAGCAATCGAGCAGAACCGGGGGTCGAAAGTATTCGTCCAGTCACTCGGAAGAAGCCACCTGACGAAGTTGACCACGCACACGGGGACAGTGGTCACTTCGAGACCGGAGATTCTCTCGCAAGTCCAAGACTTCTACAGCCAGCTTTACGCCTCGCACGCACCCCGACCTGACCTACAGGATGAAGATCCCAGAGCCACCCTCACACGCCACTTTACAGAGGACCTGCCTGAGATTAGCCAAGACGAGATCGTGTTGGCCCTTAGGCAGCTTAAAAATGGAAAAGCCCCTGGGGAGGATGGTATCACGACGGAGCTCCTGAAGGCGGGAGGTACCCCCATACTGAGGGAGCTTCAGGAGTTATTTAATACTGTCCTCTTCAATGGGAGAACTCCGCAAGCGTGGAACAGAAGCGTGGTCATTCTGTTTTTTCAAGAAAGGGGATACGACCTTGTTGAAAAACTATCGACCCATATCGCTTCTGAGCCACGTATATAAGCTGTTCTCAAGGGTCATTACGAACCGCCTCGCACGAAGACTCGATGAGTTCCAGCCTCCGGAGCAGGCCGGGTTTCGGAGTGGTTACGGCACCATAGACCACATTCACACAGTGCGGCAGATTATACAGAAGACCGAAGAGTATAATCGGCCCCTGTGTTTAGCCTTCGTGGACTATGAAAAGGCCTTTGACTCAATCGAAACTTGGTCTGTTCTCGAGTCCTTGCAACGATGTCAAGCCGACTGGCGATACATCGAGGTGATGAGATGTTTATATGAAGCTGCCACGATGACTGTGCAAGTACAGAACCAACAGACAGAACATATCCATCTGCGTCGGGGAGTGAGACAAGGTGATGTTATATCACCAAAACTGTTCACTAACACATTGGAGGATATGTTCAAGACATTGGACTGGAAAAATCGTGGCATTAATATAAATGGTAAACATATCTCTCACTTACGATTTGCAGACGACATCGTCATCATGGCCGAGACGTTGCAGGACCTGCAACACATGCTATACGGCCTAGCTAATTCGTCTCAGCCTATCGGTCTCCGAATGAATTTGGATAAAACCAAAGTTATGTTCAACGATCATGTTGACATTGTTGACATGGGACCGATCGCCGTAAACGGAGTCTCCCTCGAAGTTGTATCCGAGTACCTGTACCTGGGGCAAATGCTCCAATTGGGCAGAGGCAACTTCGACAAGGAGGCCAAGAGGCGAATACAGCTAGGCTGGGCAGCATTCGGGAAACTGCGTCGAGTCTTCACGTCGTCCATACCACAAAGCCTAAAAACGAAAGTTTTTAATCAGTGCGTCCTACCTGTCATGACCTACGGAGCCGAAACGTAGCCGCTCACCGCTCGATTGATTCACCAATTAAAAGTCGCTCAGCGAGCCATGGAAAGAGCTATGCTTGGCGTGTCTCTTAGGGATCAAATCCGAAACGAAGTAATTCGACAGAGAACTAAAGTTACCGACATAGCTCAGCGAATCAGCAAGCTAAAGTGGCAGTGGGCTGGGCATATCTGTCGTAGAGCCGACGACCACTGGGGTAGACGAGCTCTGGACTGGAGGCCGCGAATCGGAAAACGTAGTGTAGGGCGCCCTGTAACAAGGTGGAGTGACGACATACGAAGGGCAGTAGGTGGTGACTGGAGGAGGAGAGCTGAAAATCGAGCTCAATGGCGTGCCATGGGAGAGGCCTATGTCCAGCAGTGGACTGATACAGGCTGATGATGATGATGATCCAATCCAACCCACAAAAAGTCATCAATTCATACCGTTCATACCGTAACCATCCTATATGTCTAAAAGAACTTAAATCGATCGTTAAACAGTTCAAAATTAAACAAATGAAGTTGACATGAACGTGTAAATAATGACATGTAATATCAATTATTGAATATGAATGCAAGTAGCTGTCCACTCTCCTGACAGTAGCTTGTACTGCAGTCTAGTTTTATCTAACATGAGGTGTTAGAATATGGGAAGCGCATATTCTCAGTAGCCGGTATCATAATCCCTGTCTCGGGAGTCCGAGGCTTATAACACCTCGCCCGATAACTGGTACAAGCTGTACTGTAGCTGTATAAGAGCTTGTGAATATATTAGTTTCTGTGAAGAATTTTTAATAAAGTTAAATGTGATATAAAGACGCGCGACCGCTAATTATAAAAAGCCCTTTAAGTATTTGAGGGAAATCGATGCTCAGTAATGGATGTCTCCAGATTGAAATGCTGACGATAACGAAATAGTACATTACACAATTAGGGTGGTAATATAAATCCCTCCCGTGTTGTGTACATCATTTTATGTCTACACTTGGCCAGAAAGCGGCTTTATCCGTAAGCGCAGCGTGCGGAAAAAGCCACTTTATGGTCAGGTGTGGCATAAAAGAAATAAAGTCATCAGTTGAAATGAGTATCAGTCAACTGACTAACGGAACAAAATATTTTGGTTCTAGAAAAGTCACAGAAAGGATTTAGTATTCTTCGATTGTCATTCTTGAATACTTCTAGATAATTTTTAGATATGTCTGTTTGTCAGTGCCTACATGAAGCTATTACTGAATAAGAAAACCGTGTCGTTTAACATTTAGTACAAGTTAGTTGCAAACAAGTCGCTATAAACTAGTGCGAAAACGATATTACAACAAAATAATTTACTAGGCACAAATAAATGTCATATCTAACAATTCTACTTAAACCAAAAGCAACCTTTTCTGTTTTAAAATAAGGTTCACATTCTAATGCTTAGTCCGTGCGAGTCGATATGAAAGTGTAAACGCATCATTACTGACAGCGAGCGGATAATAACAGGCTACGCCGTAGGCGCCTACGGCGTAGCGGCGTAGCGCGTAGCACGTGTAGCCCGCCGGCGGCTAGGGCTGTGTCCTAACAAATTGATAGCGCGTAAGGAATAAGGCTTGGGCCCGTACTGGAAATACAACGTTTTTTCTATATATTTTTTTTTATTTAATGTGCTCTTTTAGACCGAAATTTACTCAAGATCAAGATCTAATTGTGATCTCTTTGAATCAATGAGATAAACTCGGTTACGTCAAAGTGACTTTCGTCGTCCTCAAATTGTAGGCGCATTATTGAAGACTCATTTTACTCATGACTTATGGCTGTTTTCTATAATAGTAAAGCTTAATAAAATTAAGGATATACGTATACATGACCTGTCTTAATTTTTGGGCTACAATAAAATGAGGTTATAATTCCACTTTAAAACGAATGCAAACCAAACCTTTTTTATACTGCTACGGTTGCAGGCAAGCGTATGCCCGTACGACCTTAGTGGTGAAGAGCTTGTTTCAACTATAATAAAGGCTTTGCCCTTGGGTTTTTTCTTTGAGCAGTTATAAATAGATGAATTAATCGAGAGGCTAACGCCTGCTTCAAGGCGTGACCTTACCCGAAACTTGTCTATCTTAGAAGTTTTATAGATAAATAATGTAATGCCCGCGGCGCGCGTCCCCTCACACTTCCAACTGCGTTAGGGACTGACGGAACTCTGCAGCACTGTCATTCACAAGTACACTGTCAATCACGTCTGTCGTAAAGATCTTTATTCTCGTTAAGACATAGCAATGTCTCTTACATGATAACCTATGGTTAAGGTTTGGGTGGTTAATGGAACATGAGCAATTATCGCGCGCTTATCACTCATTTTAATAAAACAACTTTAACAGATTAAATGGCGTACCAATATTACTTCGTTTTGACGTCCCGACGTTTCGTAACCCTTTTCAGCGTTCGTGCTTGCGGGTAGAGTGAGAACCCAGTCCGATCAGCTCAGGGTAGGCCGGCTAGCGACCTGGAACCCAGGGAACGCCACGGCTACCACCCGGTCAAACAATCGCAATGCGAATAAGGGTCGCGAGTCGCGAGTTAGTCAGCTTATAAAAAAAAAAGGTAGACTGAGAAAGACATATTTTAAAGCATCCAAATTAAAATAAAGGTGTTGCCACATGCCAGAAGAGCTTAATAACTTACGTAAGCGTAAATACTTATAGCAACTAATATAATGTAGACGCTGTAATATAATACGATAAGATGTACTGTGTAAACAAAAAAGCTGTGAAATAGTATATTACACAACTAGGGTGGTAATACAAAGAAAGGCCGAGATCGCAGAAGTTTGCGGCCCGAGCTGCAAGCGAGGGACGTAAATATGCGATCGAGGGCTTTCTTTATTACCTCCCGTGTTGTGTACATCATTTTATGTCTACACTTGGCCAGAAAGCGGCTTGTTCCGTACGCGCAGCGTGCGGAAAAAGCCACTTTATGGCCAGGTGTGGCATAAAATCCTTTTCTAACTACTATGTCAATAACTTACTACATAAGCGGTTAATAAACATAGCACATTTAAAATTCAGTCATAAAAGGCTGCACTTAAGTATAGGTACCAAACTAACGTCTTTGCTAAATTAAGCGCAAAGGTTATAGTAATAAAATTTAAAACGAGTCCTCGGGCCTTATCAAGCGCACGCCATGTTTATTTATGGTCAGTGCTATTCACAACTTGACCGTCATTCTCGTACCAAATACAATTTGATCCGTGAACAGCATAACAGTATCTCTAGCACAACTGTGTCACGTGACTCTGTCGCGCAACAAATTCTACCTATGTCTTTCCACTCAATATAGTGTGACAGTGACAGGTGATGCTCTGTCGCGCGAGATACCAAGTGGCGGCCAGTTATGCTAGACGTACAGATCGAAATCGGAGGTCAATAGTACATTGTGTATCAAGGGCGGTAAGTAAAGAATTACAAACGAGTGTTTGTTACAAGGCCGAGGCGAAGCCGAGGGCTTTAATAACACGAGTTTGTAATTCGTTTACCGCCCGTGGCACACACAATGTTTTTCATCACACTTGTGAGGAAATCTAATTAAAATAACCTTACTTAACCTAAATAAAATTGTAAAACTGACAGTGACATTAGGGACATACATAGACAATGCGAATACTTATCAAGTCACGTTCGGAAACCATAACGGTAAAGACCTAAAACGGTTTAAACATTAAAGTAATGTAACAGAAATATGTGTTTATATGTATTTGCAATAACAGTTCTCTTTAAATAAATATTTCAGTGATAAAAGTTAAAAAAGTAAATTGGCATTTCCTTTGAACACGACAAATAAGAGTAAAACAAAACCATCGTTTCAAATTTAAAAAGAAAACCATTACGCCCTAGGGCGTAATAGGTCATTTACGGCCCGCAGAACCTACGTGTAATGACACCATTTTCGAGCAAGTGTGATGAAAAATATGTTGATTCGCTCGCAGCAGATAGTTCACTTAAATATTTCTAGAGTACATTATTTCCCATCACTTTCGGTATAGTCAGTAGCAAAGCATTTTCAACCTTACGCACTAAACATAAAGTCTACAATTAATTTAATATTTCATTACGATAGGTATTAAAAAAGAATACGTACGTATAAACGGATCACAGGGTTAGGCTGCGGCTCCACTGAGTCGGAGACGAGCGGAGCGGAGAGGAGTGCATGGTCGACTAATCAGATTAGTTGAAATCCACATCTCGTCAGGCGTGTCTTACTCCGCGATTTTGTTTCGCGGTAATTATTATTATTCCTTGCCTAGGCTAGCCTAAGGCTGCACCGACACCCGGCAGCGCCTGTGTGCGAAACCTATGAAGCCCAAAGGAAGGTAATGTGTTTGACTGGTATGTATGTATGTAAGTATGTATGACGACGGGTAACAAAACAGTTATATAACGTCACGCAAATATTTTTTTAACTACCTCTAATTCACTAGGAAATTCAAGCTATAATAATTATTTTATTTTTGTCGACAACCCTAGCGATGGGTGTGGCGACCAGAAAGAGCGCGCGTTATGAGATAGAGCGAGAAGGTAGGATTCGGCGCATTTTTGTGACTCGAATGTGGGTTTTGTTAGACAGTGCGACTTCTGTACAGATGTATTGCAAAATGATTTTCCATCGTACTTTATCGGAAAAGTTCGTATTTATCGTGCTCTCTCAATCAGCTTCAGTACCCATCTTACAGCCGCCATTTTTCACTTTGACATTTGACACTAAACAATAAAGTTCCATATTAATGGATATGAAAACGTCACTCATTTAATACAATCATTGATTGACAGTTCGGGTGCCATCGTATTCCGATTGAGATCCGAGTTTTCCCGATGGAAAATCATTTTGCACTACATCTGTACGAAGTACTATTACTTATTCTGTGATCTCGTCTTCGCTTCGATGGAAACAGCGAACACTAATATGATTGGTGGATCCTTGCACATCTCCTCTCCGCTCCTTTCGTCTCCGCCTTATTGGAGCCGCAGCCTTACCGATTACGAACTGTTGTTCCTGGTTCACGAGTTAAATATTACAGACGAGTAAGACGATGAATTTGTGAATAAGCATACAGTAAAGTTGAATGGTCTAATCTGAAAGAAATACACGGCGAAGTAATAAAAAGCAAACTACTTGAAACCTTTTTTGTAAGATGCTTAGTTTTGATGCACTTTTCATTCAAACATTTTATATGGAGTAATCTGAAAACACTAGGAATTTATCTCGACATAGACAACAAGTTAATATCTCCAACATAAGTATTAGTAGTACACAGTGTAAACATTTTCCAGTATAAGAAGTGGAAAAGAATAATCTTATAAAAATATCTCGCCGACGACACGTTTAGCCCAGTGGGAGTGACACCGCCTACGAAGCTAGAGGTCCAGGGTTCAAATCCTGGTAAGGGCAAATAATTGTGTGACGAGCAGGAGTATTTGTTCCTGAGGCTTGGGTGCTTTCTATCTATTTAAGTATATATTTATCTATATAAGTATGTATATCGTCGTCTATTGCTTAGTTACGTTAGCTAGGTTGATTTGTGTAAGATTGTCACCACTATTTTTATTTATTTTATTTATCTGGGGACTCGAATCCGCTTCCTCACGGCCCACTGGGCAAACACGGGCGCACTTTCCAGTTAGTGCCACCGAGACCATCGTTCGCGTTATAGAGTTTGTTAATTTTTCGTTCCATCTTTTAATAGAGACGCCTTCAGGACTAGGCCTTGATCGCCTAAGTTATTTTGACAAACTGGATAAAAAAAATGTCAAACAATTTAGACAACTCTTGCTAACGATACTTGTAAATGTCCATTTCCCTAAAGTTTTTACAGTGACAACGTATTTAACCCCCTTAGAAGATTAATATCCCTATTTTTATGTTCATGGGAAAGGCAAACGGGCACACAGGTCACCTGATGGTTAGTGACTTCTGAGGCCCATGGACATTAGCAACCTTAATATTACAAATGCGTTGCCAACCCTGAGGACTAAGATAATGCATCTATGCTAGTAATTTCACCGGCTGTCATACCCCCACACCGGAACACAATAGTGAGAACACTGCTCTTTGGCGGCAGGTTAGTCCCTAAGTTAAGATGCTTTAAAATAGAGATCTTTGTCTACTTTTATAAAATCTAAGTCTAATTACCTAGGTTTCGGATTAGACTGCGTTGTCAGTTAATTGCTACAGTTTTAGCAGTTATAGTTATTGTCGAACTCGGTGCCGTATATCTGTCGTGTAATGGTTTCAGTAGCCGAGGGCGTGTGGGAGCAGTTCAGACACATTAAGGCCTATTAATGTGGGCGGACTGCCTTTGTGACGTCAGCATTGCGTCACACCTAACTGGACTAAGCGATTACATAGGTTTGATATTAACCTGTTACCTATGTATCTGACAAGTCCAGTATATAGTTATCTATTACTTAATTAAACAATGAAACCTGCATACATCCGCGGAGAAATTCAAAGGTGTATGCGACGTCCCTAACCCCTTTTGGGCCGGCGTGGGGACTATAGCCCAGTCGTTCGAATCTCTAAGAATAGGCCTGGGTTATTCTTCAGAAATATATTTGCAGTCACCTTATTCCTCTGGCCCTTTTTCATACCAAATGTATGGAGACAGAGGCATAAGACGCAGATATACCCCTGAAGAATAACCCGCCTGTGCTCAGCAGTGGGGTGGGATTTATATAGGCTGATGTTGACGAAAAAGTAAAAGGCAAAATCATGATTAAGGAAGGAGTTTTGAAAATGTAATGTAAAAAACCTTATACAGGCTGGCTCCAACTATGGGGCTTTAAATGTAAAGTTCGATTCTTTTCGCTAAACTGAAATACTTTTGTTTTGCAATATCTTCAAATAACTTAAATTAACCCTTAAATGCATGATTTTTTGTATAACTTTTTAATGAATTGAAATAGATGTGTCTTGTTGTATAGATTGAGGGAAAAATAAAAAAAAATCATCAAAAAAAGGACTGGCCATACAATATACGATGCAGACATACATCATTATGCATTTAAGGGTTAAGATAGTTAATTCATCTTCAAAGTTCAATTCTGAAAGCATTGTATTTCCACTTTTCGTATTTTTGTATGACAAAAAATAAAATTATGATTTGGCGTGTTTTTAAAAAGTTGCAAAGCAAAAGTAGCTCAGATTGAGGAGTAGAAGGGATCCTTTCATTTCAAATCCTATTGTTAGAGGCACCAAGCACAACCCTAAAGGTTCCCGATATGGAACACATCACGATAATGACTGTTGCTCTCTCGAAAAGAACATCCTTGTTTTGCTGTACAAACGAATCCACAGTTAACTGACCACCCATAGACTTTAACACGTTGCAATAAAGTTGACATTCGTTTATAAATGTACAGTTAACAGTGTGTTCGATTGTACCATGAAGGTTACCCTTCTACTAAGAATGTAAATTCAGTCAGTAGCTATGTACGTATATATGTACTAACTCACTGCGACAGAGTTCTAACCGCTCCACCGACTGTGCGAAGCGCGTCCTGGATTTATGCGTTACCGGCCACTCCAATATCCTGACCCACTTGAAATGGACCGGATAACGTCAACGACAGCAATACAGAGACCAGCAGTTCGAGATTAAATTCATAGACACATAAAAGAGGTATTCAATGAACACCATCTATTTTTGTCGCTTACCTAACGCGTATGGTAGTTACCTACTCTAAGAAAACGTACCATTATATCCATATATACCATACCGATATTCAGCTTCCTAACTTTTTACCCGACTGCGGCGAAGCCCAAAGGAGGATTATGTGTATGTATGTCCGTTCCTATGTCCGCTCGTAACTACTCAACGGTACAACCGATTTTGATAAATGATGCATCATTACATTCGTATTGATGGCGCGAGTGTCACTGGGTATAAAGTTCGTGAAAATAAATAAAATGGATTTGGAATTTTATGCAGTTTTAAAGTGCACCGCGGTCGGGTTTTTTTTGAGAAATAGTATTAGTTCTCTCAAAAGTATTATAAAGGTAGTGTCATTTACGTAACGTTCCCGTGATATGCTCTAGAAGAATTTCACTAAGCGACTGGGCTTTCACTTACCTATATTATAATCATTAAGTAGTTAAAAATAATACAAGTGATTACGTGGATGTAATGAGTGCATTAAACATAATGTGTAAAATTAAGTGCGACAGATGTAAAATATAATTAAATAATTATAAGTATTTTATTTTCGTATAATGGCTACACATACAATAATAACGAGTACGAATAGATCTACTCGTGCATAAATAAAAGCTTCTGTTCATTATATTGTTTTTGGGATGCTTATAGATAAACGAGAATTGTAATATTCCGTGAGTCTTTGAAATGTACATAACATTGAGGTCGATGCAAGTTTATAGTAACTCGATAAATGTACCAATGACTTATGATTTTCTTATGATTGGTGTTCCATGAATCCGCAATGTACCATTATAAATAGTCTTTAGGACGGTCATTGACACTTCTGTAAAGAAGTACTGTGAGATGGTAATATATGTATTCCCAGTCAAAATATACTATTTATGCCACACCTATAAAGTGGCATTTTCCGCACGCTACGCATACTGTAAAAGCCGCTTTCTGGCCAAGTGTAGACATGAAATGATGTACACAACTCGGGATGCAATAAAGAAAGCCCTCAATCGCATATTTACGTCCCTCGCTTGCAACTCGGGCCGCAAACATATGCGATCTGGGCCTTTCTTTGCTTTACCACCCTAGTTGTGTAATGTACTATAACCCAGTTCTCATTAGGATTACGATGCATGCGAGCTAAAAAGGCGGAATTAAAAATTGTCCTTCTACACAATTGGTTGAATCGTAGCTTTTTAGCCGGTTTCAAGAAATGATCCTCGACCTCGATGTATGTTCCCCGATTCGGAAAATTGTGTTGTGGTTACCATACCGTAATGCCTGATATTGGGTTCGATTACCAGGCTGGACCACGAATAGGCGTTTCTCCAGAAATATGTCTGCGGTCACCTCATTCATCTGGACCTTTTTCATACTAAATGTATGGAGACAGATGAATGAGTCACAGACTTATTTCTGAAGAAATGCCCGAATCACAATGGATGTTTTCTTTGAATTTCACAGAGGTAGTTGATTTTTGTACAGGGTCTTGAAATACCTTCCGGTACCTTAAAAAAGTACCACAGCGCAACGCACTTTTGATGTAGTTTATACAATTTCTAGTAATAATAAAGAAATATGACATTAACTATCTCTATAATCGAATTGACTGAATCTCTTTAGGCGAAAATCGGTCTTCGTTGTGATTTCCAACACGTAAGTATAATTCTCAAATAGCAAACTGAAGATTCCAAACTTGAAAATGTTTAATAAAGTAATCCACAAACTTGCAGTGTTTAAATCCGCCGTCTGCGGAGCCTGCACTTTCGTTCGTAATTAACTGGGCAAGGTCCCACTCAAAAAGGGCGTTTGTGCATTATAATAACGTAACACTTAGAGCGTTTTGAATGCCGCGGCAGCGCCTTTGAAATGCCTCAGAGCCCATAATGCAGTCCATAGGGCGCATTCACGACCATGATTACTACAGTTCGTTATTTTTGTCAAGGCAACCGTACGTAACAGCAACACCGCATTACATACACCGACAGTAAAAGCAATTTTCAACCTTATCAGAAAGCAGCAAAGCCTTAAATGACTGTAGGGGTAAAGTGGCAGACGGCGCCTTGCACGCGTTTGAAAGTGCGTTGTAAAGAAAATTGAGTTCTATAGTTGGGTGGTTAGAGTCTCTTTTGTATTGAGCGCCGGTGAGCGTGATGTGTGATGTTCGTTGATTTGAATCATATGGTTTTAAAGCTCGAATGAAGGAGTGTTTGAGAGACTAGGCTTTCTAAGTGTGGGAAAACTCTAGGATCGGAAATGACTTGTCAAAGTACAGTCGTACTCAACCAGCGAGGTACTTCGACAGTCGCTTATCAGGCACTGACTTTAGGGGATGTAATACTCGGTGAAATATTGAACTCGGGTAATACCCGACTCTAAATAAAGTCAGTTACCCGGGTTTTCGGGTACCAGTTGCATTATGTAGGTAATGAACTTCATTAAGGAACACCGCCAAATCGTTAAAATTCTAAATCAACAAGTTATTTGATTAGTTTAAACATACAGTTTGTGATTATATAAAAAACAGTATAATCGGCAATAAAAGCTTATCTCAACAGTTTTTTTTTGACTAAAACTTATTCCGCTCTGTACATATAATCTTAAGTGCGTGATCTAAGTCTCTACCCAGATTTCAAGATGATTCTGCAAATCCCTTAATACATTAAAGGTTAGGTAATAGTCTTCGAGCTAAAAGCTTTTCAAAGGGCTTATTTTTGCTAAACTAATATTAAAAATGCCTTTTAGGAACTAATATCATTCTCAAATTGTTACTAAAGTTATATGGATCGAATTACCTACTTATTGTAATTTCATACAATACAAGATGAAATGGATGATGAGATGAGGGACCAGTTTGTTTAGGAGCGCGCGACACGTATTCACACAGACGCGCGATAAGCACGTCTGTGTGAGTACGATCCATACTGGAGCATTCTTAAAACTTTGCTTGTAGTGCATTCGTACACGGCGCGCACACATTCAAGCGGGTCAAAAATCGAGCGTTACCCAATGAATAACATAATCGTTCGACATTATTTAAGAAACACATGCTTTCAGGGTATTAGCAGAACAATAAGCAGCCAAACCGCTCGTATCTTAAGCAATAATGACTTAAAGCGTTATCAATTACCATACATTTTCCGTTCACTGCGCGGGAGCATCCAACCGGCGCCCGTCACGCATGGCCAAAACCGCTGATCACCCATAATATTACCCTACTCAAAACAGAAACGTCTTAACCACCATACTACTTTTATAAGCCAAATGGACGTATGTCAGATACAAAAACTTATTTAAAACTAACAAGTTTTGCATAATTTCTACTCAGTATCGTGAGTACGAGTGACAGGAGAAAAAATTTAACCTAATATTTTTTATTCCGATTCTGTTACTTTTCCATTTAGATTTGTAATTTTGTATGGCGGTAATAGAACGAAAGAACGATTTTTGTATGAAAAATTTGAGACACTTTTTTTTCTCCTATCAGAGACGATATACCTACTTACACGCGACTCTGTGTAACATAACGATGTAAAAAACCTCAGATCTAAAAAAGTTGTTTTCAACTTTCTATAAAGTATTGAGAAAGGCCTTTTTGGGTACTAGGGTGGCATGAAGTAATAGCAGTAACATATGACGTTTGGTATCTAGATCTAGGTCCTATCGTAAAGGAAGAAGGGCTTAATGGCTATACAATTGGACGGGAATGTACGCCTGTTTTGGTTTAGGTTGTTGCATTGTGGTTTTAAATTGGTCTGTAGTGTCGAAGATGGGTTTTTTGTGAGTTTTACCGCAATCACAACGGATGTAATTTATCTATGTTCTATTTAACCGATTGTATTTACTTTATGGATTGTTTAGCTATAGGGGTACAGTCGAGTTCATCATTATCTGAGCAAAGAACGGATCAAAAATATCTAATCTAGTTCTTATGCTTCTGATAATAGGGTCTTGTTCTGTTGCGAAATAAGAATGCGAAAGAATGCTCCAGTACACTCTTAATAAAAGTTGGGTTATTCCATACGAGCCTAACAAGACGTTAGATGCACCAAGATGATATTGATAGTTTATCATAATTCAATTAACGAGTTCTGATTTGATTCAATATACATATATGTATAAGGTAAATAATTAAACATAATCGAATCATACTAAGCAGAAAATAATGATAGAATCAAGCAATATATTTGTTACAATTATCAGGATTCTACATTTTTGGTTTTATCACAAATGAACTTGCTGTTTTAATTAATCAGCTTTCGTTGACATGTTTCATATCGTGTTTTTAGAGTGTATGGATCGCACTCACACAGAGGCGCGATAGTGTGAGGTGTGAAGGGAGTGCAACGGTAACCACAATTGTCGCACAATGCAAAAACATATATTGAATAAATCGTTTCATAAATATGGTACAAAATTCTTATTGCGACTGCAAAAGGTGTATTCGTGCATATTTTTGAGTATTTGTATGCACCAGTGGCGTGGCGTTCAAAGAACTTGATTCCTACCGGCTTGCCTAATATCAGGCATTTGACCGCCTTATTCTACAGCGCTTAAGGAAAATGTACGCCAAATCTGCACCGGCTTGCCCAAGGATATCTTTTACGCCACGGTATGCATCACCCATATTTTTTACACTTTACAGTCAATGGCACAAACATGATTACACTTTTCAACCTTATTTCGTTGGAATAAGGTCAAAAAGTGTAAAGATATTTGTGTCGACTGTACCTCGCCCCGCACCCACCGTATCCGACTCTCAACTAACTTGTACATCTGTGCTTGTAGTAGCGATTGTGAAATTAAAAGAGTTTTTATATTACTGTTCTACACGCCAACCGTCAAGTAATTTACGTATACCTAAGTTGGTGTTTGTCTGGGCTCGAACCCAGGACCCCACCGCCAGACAGGAAATACGCGCGTCATTAGGAAAACTCGGCGCAGACGACTTCCGCCGCTACTAAGCTTTCTCGATGGAAATATAACTGCAGAAACATAAGCCAACTCGGTACCTACATATATGAACAAATTGAGTCTAAAGGTATCAATATATGTGTTTTACAGTTGCGGAAAATTTCCAAAAAGCTGGGAAAAAAACTGTACGTACCTTGCAGAAAATTTCCAAAAAGCTGGAAAAAAAAAACTGTACGTACCTTCCGAAAAATTTCCAAAAAAGCTGGGAAAAAACTGTACGTACCTTGGGAAAAAAATCCAAAAAGCTGGTAAAAAAACTATACGTACCTTGCGTGCTAAAAAGAAGTCGCGGCGACCTACTTACCGATAACTTCAGTTGCCGTTAATGGTATAGTTAATTGTTCAAATACTACCAATTGAAATGGAAATGTTATATCACTAAATTACACTTTTGGCGTCAAACGCCAAGCGAAAAACGTTACACGCTTGGTTCCCATACAAATGGACGAACTATTTCCTTCTATCTCCATATATTTCCGTGGCGACAGCCTTGTGTCCTGCGATAAATACAAAATATTAGGGATGTAACGATACCGATACCGATACCGATATATCGGTATCGCCGATAATATACAACCGATATTTGAAGAACGCGAGAAGAATTTGCTGTATGAAAAAAAATCTGCAAAAAGTAATTTCAATTACTGACTTATTTTATGTATTGGTCTATTACCTTGTGCAATGACAATTACTATGTTAATTAAATCTTTGGTTCTTTTTAAAAAATAAATTTGAATTTTGAGTTGACAATCTATATTTTTCTAATATTTTTACTTTACACTTTCAAGGTTGACTCTCTGTTAAATATAGCCAAGTTTTAGGTATAATAAGGACATACAAATATCTGAAGTTCATACTTCATTATTTAACTAAGATATCGGTATCGGTATCGGTATCGCCGATATTTACTACAATATATCGGTATCGGTATCGTATCGGCAAAACTATGTATCGTTACATCCCTACAAAATATCGTCATTACTTTGAAAAAAAAAACACGTATCGATACACAAATTATCGTTACTGTCTGTACCCACGACTTACTATTGACATTTATAACCAGTATGTCATTTTCTCAGGCCTGATAAGTTTGCTTTACCTATAGTCCACATAGTATCTTTTTATGGCTTTTATGCCACACCTGGCCATAAAGTGGCTGCGCGTACGGAAAAAGCCGCTTTCTGGCCAAGTGTAGACATAAAATGATGTACACAGCACGGGAGGTAATAAAAAAGCCCTCGATCGCATATTTACGTCCCTCGCTTGCAGCTCGGGCCGCAGACTTCTGCGATCTCTGCCTTTCTTTATATTACCACCCTTGTTGTGTATACTGCCACCTATAGTGCGAATTAAATATAAAATCTTCTTAAAATTACGAGTACTCCTCACAGCGTCAGTTTTCTTGCCACAAAAGAAAATCTACTCGCGAAATAAATAAGCTTTTTATTAGAAAACAGTCAATAAAAGTTCACAGCTCCTTGTTGGCAATATCCCACTAATATTATAAATGCGAAAGTTTGTGAAGATGTTTGGATATTTGGATGTTTGTTACCTTATAACGGGGTAACAACTGGATGGATCAAGCTGAAATTTGGCATGCAAGTAGACCAAGCCCTGGATTGAAACATAGGATACATTATATCCCGGTAAAGAGTACCTTTGGGACAATAACAGGAACAACGCGGGCGAAGCCGCGGGAAAATTCTAGTTAAATATAAATGTCAAACAGACTAAATTCTAGCCACGTCTCACTTAAATATTTGCCAATGGAAAAACTAAGCAAAGAAATAAATGGAAAACAAATAGTGCTTGTAATCTAAACTAATAACGAGTTGTCACTGTTTTAAAGAAGTTTTGTTCACAGAATCCAATTTACTTGTACACAAGTAAACTTAGAAAGACGCCAATTTGACGTTTTTAAATTCAGTTTAGGAACAAAATGCATTTTCAAGCAATAATTTGTTCACTCTAGCTAGGTTTTTCAGTTTACTTTTCGTGCAAACAAACAGATATTTTATGTTTGTTTATTCTGTTTGTTATGAAGAGTATACGGATTTTTAAAACTTCCAGTTTTGAAAAATACTGCTCTATTTCTGCCTACGTGGGACTTGTTTACGTGGAGTAACCTCTTGAAGAATTTGTTTTATATTTTTAGATTTATTCTTATACTAGCATTTTCCCGCGGCTTCGCCCGCGTTGTTCCCGTTATTGTCCCAAAGGAACTCTTTACTGGGATATAATGTATCCTATGTTTCAATCCAGGACTTGGTCTACTTGCATGCCAAATTTCAGCTTGATCCATCTAGTTGTTAGCCCGTTATAAGGTAACAAACATCCAAACATCTTCACAAACTTTCGCATTTATAATATTAGTGGGATGGCGTGTAATATCACATGCAAGATTCACACGAAAAATAAGTTACCAATCCTTAATCCCAAGAACCTTAAAATAAATAGCCGGACGGAGCCTCGCCAACAGATAACTGAAGCATTTGTAGAGGGCCGGTTACTTGGTACTTAAGAGCCGCACGCAATCATCAACATGTTTTTTCTACTACCCGCAGCACGCACACATTGACCTCACCAACCAGCGTTAAATAAACCGGCGGACTAGAGGTGCTTACGCTCTTTATTGGCGAGGCTACGTCCGGCTATTTATTTTTACGTCCTTGCTAAAACCATATACAAGTATAAATACTAGCAGAATAACCGTCAATCGAGTTAAAAGAATACAGTTAGTCGCTGGCTAGGAAGAAACCATAAATATTTCACTTTAAATTCGGAACTCCAAACATTATCGACGTCTCGGCAATTTCACCAGAATCCAAATTAAATCGACACATTTCGAACAGATAGTAACCGTTCCAATATTCCAAATTCAAAGCTGTGTTTTCGTTAATTTATTTTCTCGGTGGGATGGATTGCTGAGTTTAAAATTGAAAATTTAAGTAAGATTGGATTGGAATAATTAAATAGCTGTAGTGTCGATGCACATCTCTCTTTTACTTATTTTCATACGCGTAAGCTTTTTTCAATTCAATTTTTCAATACTTTCAGCTAAAATACTTGATTATATCATTTTCTATGTGACAAGGTTTATTTTTAACAAAACAGTCATATAATCCTACATATTTATTAGCTTTCAAATCTTTCAATCACATACTTTTTACAAAAAAAAGCTTATATGAATTAACTCAAACATCATGACATCATTCTTTATCAAAAATGTGACGCCATTTTTGAGATTTAATTAAAGTACCAACAAAGGGCACGCACACCCATGTGTCTATCCTAGCATATAAAGGTGATAAGTCTCTTCACGTTACTAGATATTTAACCCTTTTGTACAGAGGCCCCATAATTGACAAAAGCCACTCGGCTCAATGAGCCCGTATCCGCATCCCATTGGTTCACCTTGCTCGTCTTTTTAACCTCTTCACGTCTTATGGTCTCCTGGTACCTGAGAGCGAATTATTGGGAATTATTGGGACATACGATTAGGGAACAATTTATATAATAATAATGCGATGGCCTGTGATGGAATGAGGTGCTTAATAATATTGGAAATTTCTCTAACTAGAAGATCTCTACATAGAAGATGTGAAAGCTTCTTACTAAATACCGCAATATGGATTGAGCTGAAATTTGATATACAAGTAGACCAAGTCCTGGTTTGAAACATCTGGGGGCACGGCAGTGCCCCCGCCAAGTCGAGCTAAACAAAGGCACGGCCGTACCATCCTTTTCTTGAAGCCATTCAGGCCATTTTCAGCCTCCCGTAATTTTTTACTGGCTAAAGCTAGAACCCTGAAATTTCAGGGATATATGGAGCACAATAAGACCTATATATATTCTCAATATCATTCAATTTGAACGTGTAGTTTAAGAACTATTGCATGTCAAAGTTCCTTAGTTTTGTCACTGACTCACTGACTGACTGATGATCATCATAATTCTAAGGTACTTCTAGCAGACCTACAAGCTCCAAATTTTAATCATAGTTTTTAGCCTATCAAGTCCTTAAAAATCTAAATATGTTGTAATTTCAGTTACAACTGCACACATAAGTTTGTCCATCCTATACAAATACATGCGATTACAAAGTTAGTTTTGCAGTTCACATTGAAAAGAATGGATTGGAACGTAATAATTAAAGGAAGACTATTTACAAAAAGAAATGAGATCCCATCAAAAACGGTTGTACGTTGTTTTGCCTAACAACTTTTTGCCTATTTTCGTTTTGCCTAATTTCATTTTGACTAATATTGTTATGCATAATTATTCATTTTGCCTAATTTTTATTTGAGTGAAACTCGTTTTGTATAATCCTTATTTTACCTCAATTTATTTCGTCTAATATTGTTTTGTCTAATTTTTTAGTTAGTATAATCTACATTTGTATAATGTTTGTTAAACATAATTATTTTTTGTCTAACATACATTTTGCATAATTTTGTTTGTTCTATACTTATTTCGTATAATGTTTCATTTAACCTAACCTAACCTACTTTTCTGACAGCAGTTCGTTTTTGTTGGGGGACGCAGTTCAAACCTAACCTAACCTACTTTTCTGACAGCAGTTCAGTTTTGTTGGGGGACGCAGTTCGAACCCTAACCTAACCTAACCTAATTGAACTTATGGTTTGAGTTTTTTTAATGCGGCACCGCCCCCCCGTCCCCCCTTTTCGTTTTACGCTCTAATAATTTACCCAAGCAGAGAGGCTTTATGGGCTGCTGTAAAAATATTATTTATGGTTTTGTATAATATTATTAGTATTAGACGCAGTTCAAACCTAACCTAACCTACTTTTCTGACAGCAGTTCGTTTTTGTTGGGGGACGCAGTCCAAACCTAACCTAACCTACTTTTCTGACAGCAGTTCGTTTTTGTTGGGGGACGCAGTTCAAACCTAACCTAACCTACTTTTCTGACAGCAGTTCGGTTTTGTTGGGGGAAGCCCCCCGACCCCCTTTTTCGTTCAGCCTATGTAAGTTTTTTGTTAAAGTCATTTCCCCCAACGGCCCCTTTGTTATAAACCAACCAAAGTTCTAGCACTTGTAAAATTTTCGACGAATGACTTTAAATCGGAGCGCATAACACATCCGCACACCACAGTTTTCTGGTAGCAGCTCGTTTTTAATGTCAATAGTGACTTTCCGTATCTCCGGCGCTGCGGGAACAGCAGCCCTTCCGCCCTTGCATGACGGCGCACGGTCACTTCGCTCGGCTCCGCAGCTTCGGCTTGTTGCCAGCCTCAGCCGCTCGCCTCACTCGTTCCCGCGCTTCGTCATGGCGGGCGAGGGCTGCTCTTCCTCCACGCCTCCGGCTTTATAAAAACACTCTAGGGCGCACTGTGTCGGCACGCGTCCTAACCAGCGAGAGCCCTAGATTCGGATTTTCGCAGGCTAATATAATATTCCATCATTGAAAATTTTACATTTTACAATCCGTCATTTATCTTGGTAATTATCAAATTTTGAGAAAAATTACCCATACAAAACACGCTTATTTTAGACAAAAAAAATTTAGTTAAAATGATATTCGGCTATATAATGATTAGTTAAAATAAGAATCGACAAAGTGAGTTTTAGATAAAATAATATTCGACAAAACAAGAGTTATGCAAATGATAATTTAGGTAAAACTAGTTTCGACAAAACAATAATTATGAAAAATGAATTTATACATATTGACTTTAGACAAAAAATTCATTATAGTAAAAGTTGTTAGACAAACTGAAATTAGACAAAAAAAATTTAGACAAGTCAAGGGAATACCATCAAAAACATTACATGTAAAAAGATGCAAGTCTCGCAACGCAGTTCTCCTACAACAAAAAAGTTTTGAGATGTAAAGTTAAACCAAGTCAGTATTATTTAACCGTGGAGGAACACATTTTATAGATCTAATAATAGGCAAGTCGGTGAAAATCGATTTCTGTTGATACCCCCACGGTACTGACTTGGTTTAACTTTACATCTCAAAACTTTTTTGTTGTAGGAGAAACTGCGTTGCGAGACTTGCATCTTTTTACATGTAATGTTTTTGATGGGATAGAATTATCCGGGTAGGAAACTCCCTTGGGATAATACTGGGAATGACGCAGGTAAAACTGCGGTTAAAGCTAGTAAAATAATAAACATGTAGATCTCAAGTATTACTTTTCAAAGTACGTTATGTTCGGTTTTTAGGGTTCCGTAGCCAAAATGGCAAAAACGGAACCCTTATAGTTTCGTCATGTCCGTCCGTCTGTCTGTCTGTCTGTCTGTCTGTCTGTCTGTCTGTCTGTCTGTCCGTATGTCACAGGCATTTTACTCAAAAACTACATGATGGATATTGATGAAATTTGGAATACAGGTGTCTTTTATGAGCCGCTACTTAGTTTGGTATATAAATAATTAAAATAAATATTTTTAGGGGGGGCACTCCATACATGTTAAAGACAGTAAAATTTTTTTTTTCCGCAAATATCAACGTGTGGTACATAGTCCGACGGCTTTTAAAAAAACACTATAAGGTTCCTAAGTAATGTTTTTGATTAAGTGAATGTATTTGGAAATAATCGCTCCGAAAGTTGTGTAAAGTGTGTCCCTCCCCCTCTATTTTCTAAACCGTGCGCCCGAAAAATATGGAAAAAACCACGAAGGTAACGCTTAATTAATACTTTCAACGAAAATTATTTTCAACAAGATCGAATGTACAGTTTTTGAGTTATTGCCGAAAAACTGCGCTTCTCAACAAAAGGACGTAATTGCTATGAAGATACGCTCTTTTGTTGTTGTACTTTTTTTACATCGTATTTCTTACCTTATAGTTACGGCTATGGAACCCTACACTGAGCATGGTCCGACATGCTCTTGGCCAGTTATTTATAAGTGGCGTAGGTTAATCAGTTTTGGCACCAATATAGCAAAAATAATAATAATATAGGTAAGTAAAGTAAGTAGGATAAGTAATAATAATATAGGTAATTTCACGAGAGTTGAGGTGACTGATTACACACACAGCTACTTATGAGTGAGTAAATAAACACAAGGCTATAGTTAAACGGAACTTTTTGGTCTATCTTGCAATTCACTGTTGAACTTGCTATCGATACGAAAAAAGAACAGTAATTTCAAAACCTCGCTGTCATTACATGACAGTGTTGTTGTGTGCGTGGCCTCGACTCTCGTGAAATTACCTATACCTGTCTGAACATTATTAATTTATCTAACCCACGCTCTGGATCGTATCTGGTGCAGCAAATTTCGTTGGCGATACAGCGTGGCAACGCCGCCAGCGTCATGGGCACTTTTGAGCCAGCTACGATTCGGGGCGATCCTTTTTAACGTAAGCTGAAGTGACGAAGCCTGTTGCGGATTACTTTTGTTGGTAAGTGTGACGAAGCCTGTTGCCGATTTGAAGTTGTACCCACCTGACGAAGCCTGCGTTGCGAATTTAATCTTATATGGTGGTCTTTTATTTTTTTCCATTTATTATGTGTGCATTAAATGAGTTTAGCAATGTTATTAATGTAACATTTAGTTACTTCCACATATTCTCAACAAGTAGTACACACTCTCACTTCAACTTGTTAGACATGGTAATTGAATATTAAGGTCATAATTCACTAGCTTTAAAAATGATTATCTCCCGCTTTGCTCTGCTCAACGCTGGTGCGAGTCACCTCTAGACTAGATCTAGACAGACACACTTGATAAAAATACATTTTGTGTTGTAAATAAAAATTGTTTTCAAACTTACATCAAAGACACTTCAGTTTATATTAAATTTAGACAATTCTGCAAATATTGAGATTGTCAAAATTAGGCCGTGCATCTTTTCGCTTTTTGTAATTAATAATTATGTTTATTACGTGGTTTGATTGGCCTATGCCTGCGGAGCTCACTGTTCCCAGTTCGATTCCCGAAAAATAGTTATCACTCTGATGATGACGAAGACAAATTATCTTTGATGTTTTTCGTAGTCTCTCATCCACAGTCATCCACAAATTACGTCACACGATTTTACAGATTTTTAAACTCCCCCTCCTCCCATGACACTGTTTTTCTTAGCATATTCCATCTTTTTAATATAGGCTGTCACATTTGGCTAGACCCCCCCCCCCACATGAATAGGCTAGATGACTAAAAAAAACTGTTTAGTCCGTCTGTTACATTATGAAAAAATATTGTACACGTATTTTTTGTTTTGTTTGACAAACAAAAACTGACGAGGATAGAGTGCTTAGAAATTTCGTGTGACGTCACTCTTGAGTACAAATTGTACTCAAGAGTGACGTCACAAGCCCCCACTCCAGAAGTTTGATGATCTATAACTTTGTCGATTTTTAATATTTTGATAAACCAAAAAATACGTGTCCCATATTTTTCCATAATCTAACTGACGGACTAAATAGAATTACATATTTTTAACCCAGTCATCATCCCTATTATAAGAATCATGATTGAGACTTTGTATGACAGATATTTATTTACATTCAATTGAACTACAAAAAAATACCATTTTGGTACGGAAATCTAAAAACATTAAAATTCGGTAATGTAATTGACTATTTTTTAACATGCCGCAGTCATGCTATATGTATGTTGCTAGCATGTCACATTGATTAAACGTGATACTAGTACTAGTTAATAAGATTTGAATTGTATTAAACTGCATATTTAGTATGTAAATATTTAGTAGTAGATACAAATGTTTGATAGTCCCTTTTGCCTGAGATACAGGGAATCCTAGTTCAGGCATATAGGTTCAACTCTCTAATTGTATATGTTAGTCTTTAAATGTCATTGTTGTATAATACGTTGTTTAATAAATTATTCTATTCTATTAGTCATTATTGACTATCACGGTAATATTAACCATGTTATTACTACAAAATCTTAAAAATGGCACGCTTATTTTTATCCTTGCGCCTGCAAGGGTAGTTAAAGGTATACCTACGAGCCACACAATCAACCCCCCCCCCTCTAGAGGGGGTGGTCAAAAATGTAAGGGGCAAAATTAAATTCCTCTCGTCTCATAAAGTATAGAATTAC
This sequence comes from Eudemis profundana, assembly GCA_947034925.1. NCBI lineage: Eukaryota > Metazoa > Arthropoda > Insecta > Lepidoptera > Tortricidae > Eudemis > Eudemis profundana. The sequence goes on along the minus strand of OX344800.1, from coordinate 1,335,605 downwards.
GTCATTATGCGTAAAGGGAGATGCCGCGAACGTTTTGGACCTTTTTAACGTGTTTTATATTCGGTTTTAGGGGCTTTAAACGTGTTGTGATATTTTTTGTCATACGTCTTAGTTAATAGTGGTAGGTTTAATTAAAGTTTGTGAATGTGAATTCTCATATTTTTCATTATTTTAAGCAATCGAAACTTATTAAAACAAAAATATTGCTTTGCTAATCCGCGATATGATAACGTGTTAGTCAATTAGTACTAGCTTGCGATACTGACTTGCGTATCTTATCATGCAAAATAAATAAACATGCAAATAAATACAACAAACCACCACTAAAAATGCAAAACTTGACACGTGTTTCGCCTCTCTACGAGGCATCCTCAGGAGACGCTGGATATGCTGACAGTCTGGCCTCCGTTGATGGAACGTAGGGTGTTGAGTCTTTACTCCAACGCTTCGAACACGGTGTGGAGTCCAGTACTGACTGCAGAGTCTTAGACTCTAGGGCAGCGGTCGGTAACCAGCGGCTCGCGGGCCGTATGCGGCCCGTGAACCGCTCACTTGCGGCCCGCGAGCTTCCCTGGCTATTTTGTATGTAAAGGTCGATATATTCAGAATTGTATAAAATCACCAATTATTAACATAGTGCGGCCCGCGTCAATATCGTTAGCTACTATGTGGCCCTTGGCTGCTAAAAGGTTGCCGACCGCTGCTCTAGGGGGTGTCTGTCGGACCTCTATATTATAGCAGTTGATTTCAACACCCTCTATAAGTGCGAGTTTAATTAGCTACTGTCAATACAACGTACTAATACACCATCAAGTCCCGTGATACGGCAAGTAACTTTAAAACCATTGTTATCGTTAATGAAGTGTGAATAATTTAAAATTTCGCGTGTTAACACGTACATTGCGAACAATAATTAAACATTTCTCTTGCATTTACCCAGCTTAATCTAAACAGACAAAGACAAAAAACGGTCGATTAAACTAAGCGTAATTGCTTAGCCCAGAACTCAACGTAAACGCGCGTAGATTACACGATTCTAAACTCTATACCCAATCAAAAAGGTTGTATACAGCCGCATTAGTATTTTGTAATTTAAACCATAGACAATGAAGCACGGAAGACGCCATTACTGCACTAAGGAGTTCCAGATTCAAATCTAATACCGCGTGACGATCGCGCGCGATACTCTGTAACGTCTGCGCGGGAATTTTGACATCTATCACGCTGACGCAACTCATAATAAACCCTGCACGTACGTAATACGGTTCATTATTCTTCGAGCAAATATAACACGTGTTCTCACGGAGCGTTCGTGAGACAGTAATAGGGAAATTCTAACGTTGACGTTCGTCAAAATATTTTTAGAAGAATTTGGACGGTATTTTTAAAGGCGTAAGGAGGTACGTTCGGAAAGCGGCGGCAAAAGGTTTGCCGCGGCGAAATGGACTGTCGCATATGTTTAAGGATGTAATGGTTTATTCTAAATTTAAAGCGGTGTTATAATAGTGGTGATGTCACGACTTTCTTACAACAAGGAGCAACCCTTGTTTGGTTAAATCGTGATGGTGCCATGAATGGACAGTTTACGTGTGTTTATGTAATTGTGTTGTTCCATCCGGTTCGAAGGACCAGAGGCTACTTGAACGCGTGTTTGATTTGTATATGCATTGTTTTTTTTATATATAAAGTATATTATGGTTTTTCTGACCTATCAAAGCAATCAGTTGCTTTAAAACATGAGTTAGCGTCTAAACGGATATATTAGTCTGACTGACTATACTCCTCGCGCCGAATCATGATCCCTATGACAGTTCACTTTTTCCACTTGTATTTGTACACCTGATTCCGAAAATGATAAACAAAACTTATTTGTTTCATATTATAATTACTGAAATTTGATTTTATTTGTAAATGTACGTGCTGTACTTCCGAATAATGTCTACAAACCGTTTAAAAATGACAGCGACGCCATTACAAAAGTATGGAGAAAGAACTGTCATAGAGATCATTATCATGATCTCGTCGTATCGGCACGAGGAGTATAATAACAATAATCATTTATAATTTTACTGACCATTCCTTATAGATTCGGTTTACCATTTTCAATTGTTTTGTGAAATGCCTAGATTTCTAGAAAATAACTGAATTTGGTAACCCGAATTTACAGACCCACATAACAATATAAAGAGTCGCGATCACCATCTCAAGAGACTCGCTAGGTGGCTGGATCAAGGGTCAGATCCAGAAGGCGGTACTTCTGTACGCGGCGAGCATTGTCAGCAGGCTCCTCTCGTTGCAGCCCTCCGGTAGCGTAGACCCCGCTGCCTTAATTAATAGACTTAGCAGAGGGTTTTAGCATCAGGTAGGGTAGATGAGTTTAAAACATGAGTTGTATTACGTTCAATGTAACACTTTGTATTGTAAAAAACCTTAAGAAAATAAAGATATACAAATTTGCTTATATTAAAAACGTCTCTCAACAATAACTTGTTTGTCCTCAGGTGAGTCACAGCAACATGGGGATGACTGCAGTTACAGCTATATAAGTGAGTACATACACCTAGTGACGTCACAATGCACTCGGCGCGACCTATTTCCATTCACACGTCTCATTATGAGCCGTGACGTCACATGTTGCGAGTCTGGCGAATTTTTCCTTGCTAATAAAAAACGTTTTGATTTAGGCCCGTGATAAAAATAAATATTGTGGGGACATCTTACACATATCGGTTTAGTCCCAAACTAAGCAATGCTTGTATTATGGGTACTAGACGACGATATACATACTAATATAGAGAGATATATACTTAAATAGAAAACATCCAAGACTCAGGAACAAATACTAGTGCTCATCACACAAATATTTGCCCTTACCAGGATTTAAACGTAGGTGGTGTGACTCCCACTGGGCTAAGCGTGTCGTCAATAATCATTAGTACATTGTGTATCAAGGGCGGTAAGTAAGGAATTACAAACGAGTGTTTGTTACAAGGCCGAGGCGAAGCCGAGGGCTTTAATAACACGAGTTTGTAATTCCTTTACCGCCCGTGGCACACACAATGTTTTTCATCACACTTGTGAGGAAATCTGATTAAAATAACCTTACTTAACCTAAAATTGTAAAACTGACAGTGACATTAGTGACATATATCAAGCCGACAAGTCACGTTCGGAAACCATAGCGGTAAAGACTTAAAATGGTTGATTTTATATTTGCAAAATACTGAAATACACTATTTAAACATTTAATTAGTGTTACAGAAATATGTGTTTACATGTATTTGCAATAACAGTTCTCTTTAAATAAATATTTCAGGAATAAAAGTTAAAAAAGTAAGTTGGCGTTTCCTTTGAACATGACAAATAAGAGTGAAACAGAACCAGCGTTTCAAATTTAAAAAGAAAACCATTACGCCCTAGGGCGTAATAGGTCATTTACGGCCCGCAAAACCTACGTGTAATGACACCATTTTCGAGCAAGTGTGATGAAAAAATATTTAATCAACTCTGATGGTGCTTAGGTAGCGCTTAAACTTATAAACTTATTATACCGCCAGTTTGAGTGTTACAAAGGCTGTATTAAGCTCTTATGCAGCGTTTATACTGCTTGAGTTAAGATCGGCAGCATCAGAACAGAGTACGGTTTAATACCAGCCCTATATTCTTTACTTTAAGGTACTTAAAAAAGGTAAACAAAAAAACCACGTGACACGGGTCGTTCAGCCAGTGGTATTGTGCCACAGATACAAAACATTACTTTGATTGGCTGAACGACCCGAGTCACGTGGTTTTTTGTTTACCTTTTTTTAAATACCTAAAAGTACAGAGTATAGTTGCGTAAAATAGCGTTTATCTTCTTTTAAGGTTCCTGAAACTTGCCAATCTAGCAAGAGGAATGGGGACCGGTGCTACCTTGAAGGATAATACGGTCTCTATTTACGCATTGGATATGACAGAGGGCCATTTTATTAACAAAATGCATAATGACTTCTAAATGGGGGGAGGAGGGGCATATTTCCTAATGCGAAAAAGACGGCCCCGGAAGTGACGCATTTTGAATCTGAATGAGTTAGATTTTTGTGCTTTTCAATCATTACCTGTACTTCAGTGAAAATACAAAACAGTTGTTACATTTTGATTCGTTGATTTCATGAATCCATCCCGAACAAGCCACGAACAAAATTAATGCAGATTATGTTTGTACAAAAAACAAATTAATTCTCGGAAAGGTTCAAATAGCCAACAAACTCTCTAACTTTGTAATAATAGAATAACCCCGCTCACCTTTAACAGTAGGTACAGTGGCGTTCACTACTTGACTTTCGAAACTGCGTAAGAAGCAAGCAATAATAGAAATACAAATGTATTTTACTGCACACGAAAAAAAACACATTACAAGAGGTACATTACGTAATTGAAACAATTTTAAAAGGTAGACAACTGGCGGTTTTATCGCTAAAAACGATCTCGTCCAGACAATTTTTGGGTAGCGGAATTGACACAATAATAAACCAGAAAAGTAGGTGGTGCGGAGGGTAACAAAAGCGATAAAAAAATGATAGTATTTGGATCCTCGATCGTTTTTTTTTAACTGCCTGCAATTGACTTCAGTAGTCCCGGATATAAGCGACTACGAGATCTTGTTATTATTAAAAATCGTCGTTCAAAATATAGCGATCAGTTGGCACAGTGGTAAACCATTCACCGTGGTGTATGGGGTGTTGGTTTGGTTTCTGGGTGCATCAATGCATGCAATTAACTATTTCGATTTGATTTAATTTTTTTTTCAAAAAGCAGTTCTGATGTTAAAACCGCGAGGGAATTCAAAATTCAAAATTATGAGTTGCATTCAGCTAAATAATGCTTCTTCAATCTTTAACAGGCTTGTTCCTAGGTAAAAAAAAACATAATTATGATAAGTTCGTAAGTTAGATTTTCAAAAAATATTAAACACATATTTTTTTCTTTTGTCAACCAAAACAAAAAATAACCAAGATACAGCGCGCTCAATTTCGGGAGTGGGGACTCATGACCCTACCACGTGACAATAACCACATTTTTATTAAAAAAAAAACCCGACCGCAGTGCACTTTGATACTGCATAAAATCCGCCATTTTGTTTATTTTATCAAACTTAATACCCAGTGACACTCGCACCATCAAGACGAATCTAATGATGTATCATTTAACAAAATCGGATGTGTCTTTGAGTAGTTACGAGCGGACATAAGAACGGACATACATACATACAGGTCAAACACATAACCCTCCTTTGGGCTTCGCCGCAGTCGGGTAAAAATTGAGCCACGGCATAACGTCACGCAGAACTTTAACCGGCTATATCTTAATTCTTTATTGATAAATTCACAAAAAAAATACGCTAAACCATAAATTAGTGTCCAACATTTTTTGATAATCTAACTGGCGGACTATGTAACAAAAATCAGGAAACAAGCCTATTCGGCCTGGTGCACCGAATGCGCGGCAGTCCCAACTACATCCTGAGAATGATAGGGGACAGGATTGACTGTCCCTATTTACGCCACTGTTGCGGGCTATATGCCCCAGCTTTAGAAAATTCTTATTCTTAGTATTAATAACACATACATAGACACTATATGGTGTTTCTTTATTCGTTTTTTAATGCGGGTAAATTACACCATATTTTTTTGTTACATATTTAGGTTAAAATCCTATTAAACCAGAATGATACGGAAGTCAAAGTACATGGCAAAATTGAGGGCGCTTGCTGGGTGCTCCGACGGTCGAAGTGGTAAAGACGCTGGGCCGGAAATCCAAAGGTAATGGGTTCGATTCCCAGTCTGGACCATAGGTGAGTGCCATTTAATTTTTCTGTGTACTTTGATTTCTTGTATATGTCGCAGCCAACTGGTTTAATTAGCCATTTGGTTAACTGCCTAGCGTTTTCACTAAACTATGACCCGCCAGCAGGTCGACGAAGCCCCGCTGTGCGGGGCTTCTATTCCTGCTCTGAGGGACACAAGCTGACTAACAAACCTAACCTAAAATAAGGAGTGTGTTTAATGAAAAGGCTAGGCAGCTAACCAAATAGCTAATTAAGCTGGTTGGCGGCGACATATATATGTAACATACATAGATTTTAAGTTACTAACAAAACATGAGTGTAAATAATACTTGTAGTAAAAAATAATTATTATAATGATTGCTGATACAGCGTCTGTATATAAGTAAATACCGCTGGGAAGGGAGATCCAGTTTGATTATGTTCACAGTAAAAACAATCTTGAATTCTGCAAGTTTCGTCCGACTCGCTAACTCAGTTAATAAAGTTCTGTGCAACTCAATCTTACAACTATCGACGTGGAACTTAAAAAAAGGAAGGCGAACTTTCTTAATATTTTGAATTTAATTATCTTTGATGATATTTTACGAGGAAACTTTAATAGATTTTATAAGGAGTGAAAACGTTCAGCTGAGCTTCAAAACAGGCGATTTATCATATGACTAAATCATTACAGTTACCACCAAATAATGGCAATGTGTGACCAAATGAAGCATGCAAAAATTTCTAATACGACCTGTTAGTTATAGTAATAAAGTAGCGACAGATATTTTTGACTATCCTATTATGTTATTGCCGTTGACTGTCCCTAGGATTTGGTTCCGAACACAAAACTTCACAAATTTGGTACATGTATGTACCAAATTTGTGAACTTTACCTACCTTTTTTAAGGGGCCACACCATATTTTCACACAGAGATTTCAACACTACCTATGACAAAGTTTGAAATATGAAGAAGAGATTTTTTTTTGTTGAGATAAGCCTAAATTTTATTTAATATAAGCATCAATAACCTAATACAAAAGAAAACCCTTAAAGAATATTAAAATAGAAGCATAGTTAAAATTAAATGTACTAAAAACTAAAACTAAATTAAAATTAAATAAGCTAAAACTAAAATAGATCTAAAAATGGCCCCTGCGGTATGGTGCCGCCGAAGATGCTGGCAGCATTTCCTCGCTGGATTGTAAGGCTGATGTGTGAGCTGGGCTGTGTGGGCTGGTGTGTGATGTGAGCGAGGAAGCTGCCAGCTCTTCCCCCTCCCTTCCTTCCCTTTCTTGGTTTCCCTGAGTCTCTTCGATAACTCCTTGAAGAGACTCAGGGCGCCAGGGCCCCACGGACCATTATTTTATAATCGATATCGGCCAGGCTAAAAATCAAACTTAAGTCAGCAGTACCAAGTTGTAACTAAATTTAGAATTTCAATAGAAACATCCAGAATTTTCTAGAATTTTCATTTAAAAAGGGCGGAAAGCTACATAAAAGCATTTCATCTAGCACCAGTCGTTTTATAGGAAAACATAGATCAAATCGTTTACCAAGCCTGGAATATCTAAGCCCTTGTTTATGAATGACACGTATCTTACGCGTGAAATGTAGGCGCAGGCCGCCTTAAGCATCCCACAAACACCTCACGTGCCCTGAAATCGAGACTCAAAAAACATACAAAAACAGCCATCCAAATCTACTATTCTCCCGTTTACAAAACTGCAAAAAGCAACCTTGTGCAAACGACTTAGAGTTTAAATCTGAAGCGCATTCGCTAGCGACATCAGAGCGTGCGAATGTAACGACTTGGCATCTGGAGTTATATCACGAATGAGTATTTCGTAGAAGTTTTTCACTACGAGCACAAAGTTGTGTTTGCTGCGGTGAAGCGGGTACGTGTGTTTGATCCGCAGACAATTGCCTAATGGTTAGTACTTTAGGCGAAATACGTCCAATTCTGGACCTAAGTTACCACCATAAAAGCCACCTTGACCGCTCCAGCGTATGAGAACAATATCTCAGCATTATCTCAGCAGATTCGAAAACAGATCGTCCCCGCCCTCGTGACAACAGCTCAGAAGGGCCGCGTCCCGATTTGCTCCAGGATCCGAATACCCTCGTTTAACTTCACTCCGACCTTGCTCGGGCACAGCTAAGTTTCTTGCCGGAGTCTTCTGGGCTAGGTTTGCCGAAATGGCAAGGCTCGTAAGTATTGTCAGCGTCAAAAAAAGTCAGTCTATCTTGTGAGGGGCCTAGAAAGGAACTACTTAATTGAAAGTAGTATATCGGGTATGCATGACGCGCTGAGGTTACAATAAAGATCGACTAAAAGGCAGTCACCGTTTGCCCGTATCTAAAATTTTTACTTGATCCTGTCCGTATCTTACGCATACCTACATCACTTATATTATAAGGGACGTTTAATCTAGACAGGTACGTTGTTATAAGGCTTAGAACAACGTACCTACCTCTTCAGATTAAACGTTAGTGTTCCAAAGGGGCTTCGATCATTTTTACGGTGTTTCTTAATGCGATATTATTTTATGTAACAGCGATATTTTCCTGTAAATCACATAATAATATTCATAATGTTTAATCAACCTTCTACCCCCAGGGAATTAAGCTAAACGCCCGCTCAAGTCAAAATATAAAGACGAACAAGTAGTCCAACTTCGGCCGATTAGGAACGCGCGACATGTATTCACATAGACGCGCGATAGCACGTCTGTGTGAGTGCGATCCATAAGAGCATTCTTACGCATTCTTATTTATTTGCTTGTAGTGCGTTCGTACACGGCGCGCACACATTCAAGCGCGTAGCTTATTGTAGGAAGAAAAATTACTGTGCTCAAGTAATGTGACAGCTACAATAAGTATGGTTGTTCTATATACCTTACTGCCTCATTTAGTCAGTTTCTATATGTTCTAATTGGAACAAAGGTCGCCTTGAAACTGTGAAAAATTGTCTATTTTCAAAGGTTCTACATCCTTTAAAAAAGGACTACAATTTTCAGTAGTAGTGAAATGCGGTAGGTATGTCATCTAGCGCATTAGTTGATACGTCAATTTAAGTATTTTCGTTATAAACTGTTGTATCTATTCACCTCATACTAGATCAATTTTCGTCCGCAACACAACATTGCACAATACAAGAACAAATACGTTCATTCGCACATTTACAATTCGGTTCACGTCTCGTAGTGTCCGCATATCTAACGTCTCGCTCGCACCCGCGAATACCTTATATATCCCTCTCTTTCACTGCATTCGATTGCAGAAGCCGATTTTAGGGCAGCGTTTGTTTTGTTTCCTATATCTGATTTCGAATTTGGAATTCTCTATTCTGTTAGATTTCGTTAGTGAAACATTTTGCGAATTTTCTTCCGAAGGTGGACATTTTGTGTTTTTGCGTTGCAATGCCCGTTCACATTTATCAGGTATTTAATGTTTGGACAACCTCAAGGTAAAAATATAACTCTTCGCCATTAACAAGTAAACAGTATTACAATCTTTCTTTGGGTTTTAGCTACCCCTGTGTTTACTCGTTAGCTCGGAACCGGTATTTTGCAAAAACCCCGAAATAGCCCAATATATTTTGAATTATTTATGCTTTTTATGTTGTATTTCTGTAATGACTTCGTATTACATTGTCCGGTTAAAAACTGAAACAATAAACCAAAGAACGAAAAGTAGGAAAAAATACCTATAAATAAATAATAATTTCTGTTCGGAGAAAATACCGGCATCCGACCCCTGGTTTACTTAGCTTTCTAGAACTGGCATACAAATTAGAATAAAATACTGTCATATATTAGGTACGAAAACAAAATAATGCAACAATAGACCCTAAATGACCTTGTTGTAATTTTGGTTTTCCTAATTTATTTAAACTGGGATATTTTAACTATTATTTCAATGCTAATTATTTTTTTTATTTCCAGTTGCTCCCCCGCGGAGATGATCTGACGGTGAAGGTACAACTAACCCATTAACCACCTTTTGTCACCGCTTTCCCGACTGGGCACGATCACCTGAGGCTTTGCTCATATGGTTCATACACATACTTGTTTTTAAAAGCTTTTATTTGTTCTTACCTGTCTTGTGCTGCCAATACCGGGCAATACCGGGATACATACTATTTTACCGGTGTTAAACCCTTGACCTGTCCTGGATCTTGTCTGTAATCAAATCTTGCAAGTTAAACTATTTTTAAAGTTTCTGATTTCAAATTCAAAAGTAAATTAAGCTAATGTTGTCCAATATTTAAAGAAAAATAGTAAGCAACTACGAAAATGATACCCAAAGTATTAAGGAAAGTTAATATGAAGATAATATACCTAATTGTATGTTACAAAAGATATGGATTTGGACAAAGTGCTCAAAATTATATAAAAAAAACACTTCCTAGACTAGACAATAACCGTAAAAACTTATACTGTGTATGAACTATACTATAAAATATCCAAAAAGCCTAAAAATATTCGAACATGCCGCTTGGAACGTTATTTATATTATTTATATACGTTTATCATGCTTTGTTATACATTCTAATCCTTTTTCAGTAAGTCACGTTATAATACTGTTTAAGTATAAGACTCCCTTTCAGCCCGATTGATAAAGATAGCATGCGTATGTAGTTTCTATGACAATGCAGTAGGTATTATAATAATAATGGCAAAATTCGAATAGTACCCAGTTTCCTTCTTCCTTCCCCATTGGTAATCTACTTAATAGGCATGTGCACGAGCATTATATAACAATTAACAAGTAACAAAGTTTTCTGCCCTCCGGCCGGAAAGCGTCACCTTGCCAGCCGCTGCGCTAAGCGAAGATGCCGCTTTCTGGCTCCGTCAAACAGAAAAATAATATAAAATCCTTGACCAGTAAATAAGAAAGTCTCGGAACACATGTTTGTCGTCCTCGGCTTCGCCACGGCCGACAATTACATGTAATCTGAGACATTCCTTACTTTACTGTCCACGGTATGTAATGTACTATTTGTCTATAACCGAAAAATATCCCATTCTCCGAGGTCACATTTTTACAATCATCTCTGCGCCGTCCACTGACCTTCATATTCTTTCAGAAAAAACTATTAAACAATTGTTTGAAATCGGAAGTCATTTTTTTTTGTAATGGATTAGTAACCATCAGTGGGTTTTTTATTTCGCATATAAGTACTCACAGATAATACATTAAAAGAGGAAAAACAAGATAAAATTTAAAATACCTGAAACTAAATAGACCTACTTAAATAAATAAATTGAACTACCTAAAATAAAAATCCATATGTGGCTTTATACACTAAAGTCATCCTTTTGTTAGTTCCACTGATTCCCACTACCGACGCCATTAACTTCAGAAAATATCACAATAATCACCATAACTAGTTTAGCCATGATTACAGTAATCAAGTAATCGTAGTCATTAGCGTTTCTTTCTAGAGATTACGAGTAAACATACACATCGGGCAATTATCCTGATGGCGTCCACTTAAGTGCAGTTATTCTGACTTTTATATGCAAACCGTAAATTCAGTAGCACTTATGACTGAGTCTTTTGATATTATATTTTCTCTTTGAAGGTACAGATTATTTTTGCAGATTGGTGAGCAGAATGAAAACTGTTACCTGATTTAAATATGTTTTTAATGTTTTTTTTCCAAATTATATTCTCTGAGTCATACAGTTTCACAACAACAATGACATACTGATATACAAAATTAAAAACGAAACAAAAACACGTATACCTATAGAAAAATAAATTGAAATAAATTAAATAAAAGAGAAAGAGTTCGCAAAAAGTATACTGAGAAATGTATTGATGATCGCGCTTTAGTGTAAGGCCCTCCGCGCACTAGGCAGCCTGGCTGCGCAGCCAAGCTGCGGCAGCCAGTCGAATATATGAAAATATTTGGCTGCCCAGTGCGCGGGCTCCCATACAACGTCATATGTTTTACTGGCTGCCGCAGCCAGGCTGTGCGCGGGGGGCCTAAGTATAGTTCTGAATCTCAGAAGCTTGTGTCTTTGCTAACATCTCTAAGGACATCTAGTTTAAAATAGGAAAATTCTTCTTACGCCTCTTCTTATATTAGACAACAGATTATAGATAGCGCTATGCTGTACAAAACGCTATCGATTGTTTTTAGTCTTTCAGTACTTGAATACCTACTGTGGTAAGTGAACCTTGAGGTAATTTAATATTTAACTATGATCCCATTCTTGATGTTTTTCTGCCACAACGGTTATGGAAGTCAGACGGTCCATGGTAATAACCTAACTTGGCAAGGCAATCATGTTCAAATACCCCGAATGAGACGACATTACATCAGAGACCGTTTTTTTATCGTTTTCTCTTCCTTCCCTTTTATATTTAATTTTATCATCAAAACCCGAGAAGTGAAGAGTGAGAACCAAGAAATTGATACACCAGAATTAACCTGTGAAATATCGGTCCAGTATTCCGTAACCAGTCGGTAAATATCTCTAATTTCCCCGTCTGGCCTTGCGATCGAGTACGCTCCCTAACGCCCCGCTTCACCCGATATTTCCCTCTGGCGCACTCAATTAGGCGTCTATAAGGTTGACGATCGCGTGCGCAGCGCGACCGCAACCGCTGACCACAAACGTAACGCGATCGACTTATTTAATTCAACGTCTGTTGGACGCAAAATCGATAGAACTATTCTGATTCAATTACTTTTTAAAATTATATCAAACAGATCAGACCAAAATATCATTCTCATTCTCCATTTTTGGTCGCTCGAAAAGGAAAAACTCCTCGGCGACGGGCTCGCCGCGACAAGTTTTGTATGAAAACACGCTCGCAAATCGCTCGCAACTCGCTAGCAAATCGCCAGTGTGATAAGGCTCTTACCCAAATGTGTGATATAAGTGTTGTAACAACAATAACAAACAATAAATAATGTTACTCTTCTTAGTAAATATCACGATAGCTTTTATATAAGTACAGATGACAAGAATAAAAAAAAAGGTTGTATAACTTTGCTACATAATAATATTCCGAACGAATAGTCCAGTAGTTTCTAGAGCTTAGCGGTTGTACCACAAACTATTCATCAAAGTCCTTCTCATCTTTGACGGGACGAAAACCCAGAAATCCTTTATACATTTAAGTGAAGACAAAACTAAGACTTGTAGTTAGCCGCGTCGCAAAACGAGCTTAGTTATGCCTGAATTACACCGAGATTTGATTAAGGACTTAAATTTCATCCAATTTGGACCCGCTGGTAATTACTGAGGAAGCGTTATAATTTCCCGGAGAATTTCCCCTTAAGATATTTATTAAGAGGTTTAGTGTCTGCTTTATCCTGAAAATGAATTATAGACGGCGAATAAGTAATTGTAGGTAGAAGGCAGAAAGCACAGGCTAAAGCTGAAAGCAGTGCAACTATTCGAGGCATTAAGAATAAGGATTTCGTTTGTTTACGTGCTGTCTTCTCATCGTGTTAAATATTAACATTCGTTTTTAACTATTTAATTTATCATCGATAGATGTAATTTTGTACATCTTGTCGCTATTTTGTGATTTTATTATGGTAGTTCAGATTCTATTATAGTTAGCAAAGACCTAAATATTCCTTCATGCAAATAATTTAGATCAGAAAATATGCCGGCAATAAATTTCTTTTTACCGTAACGAAAGCATTAATTAAAAACGTCAATAAATAATATAAAAAAAAATATGTTGAAATGTGAAAAGCCGCAAAAACTTGAGCATTCTTGAAACTAGGCTTGTTATTTAATTTTGAACTCACGTGTATAACGTATTCAGTCGTTTTCGCAATGAGCAAATGCAAAAACTTCGATTTCTCTACCCTGTCGTTATCTGTGCTTTACTTATCTTTAAGAAAAAACGTCAAGTGTAAGATAACGCTTCCACATTCCCCAGAAGCACGCATCAGATAAAATAATAACACATAAATTATAATTTCCGTACAATATCCATATTTCTTACTGATTAGATATGGAAATAATATTTCGCGGGTATAATATCCTGATTTATTCTCACAGGGTAGATAAAGGCGGGAGAGGAGGCTCGTAATGTTCTGAATGGGCCGAAATGGTCCGAAAGTGGCCTTTCCCCGCGTATTTTTACATATTATTTTCAGGGGGCGTATTAAATTACGGGAGAATTCTTTCTCGAGTTATGAACGATCATATTTTTGGAAGGTGCTTCGAGAGGCGAGAAAAAAATGAATAATTATTCTTACCTACGTTTCATGGGGTATCTCTGGATGCGGACTCGTATTTTATTCATGCCTGGTTCTTTTTATTATAGTAGTAGACCGATTGCGGTTCGCTATTTGTTATTTCATACGTTGGGTCAAGATGGAGAATACACTTTTTGCCCAATATTTGATAGGGTCTGTATTTTATTAGCCGCCCGCTTTACAGCGTTTTCGAAATATAAAATAAATGTTTGATAGGACCTCGGCGACTAGGTATCATACAATTCTAGAAATGTTTGTTCTAGAAATTGTTAAGACATAATCACGTATTTCAGCTACGATTTATCTAAATAGATTGTTAAGAGCTCATTCATTTTAATAATAGGGGTAGAAATTTCAAAAGCACGTATCTATTGCCCGTTGGTTTGTTCTAAAAACAAGACTAGTTGGTATTTTAATGACATCTGCCCATGAAATTTTCAGTGTTTGGTTTCATACATTATGTGTTATTGTAGCAAACCGACAACTAAGACTCATCCGCCGATCTCTTGCGTCGGTCAATATGCCGGCTATTTTAGAGCCTACTGGCATTTTAAGAAATGACGGCAAGAGACCGGACGGGATGTAACTGATTTCGTGGAGTATGGGACGGGCAAGTTGCGTCCCACACCAGCGTGTGGGACGCAACTTGCCCCGTCACATCTCCACCGAACCTCAATAAGGACGGCAGTAGCAGAGGCGGCAGAAACCGCAAAGGTGGGAAAGTACAATGGTCTCGGCGCAGAATATAATTTTGTTCCTTTTGGCGTCGAGACCTTTGGCCCGTGGGGCCCAGGCGCTCTGAGTCTCTTCAAGGAGATATCAAAGAGACTCAGAGAAACTACGAGGGACCGAATAGCTTCCTCGCTCAACGTATCAGCCTTACAATACAGCGAGGAAATGCTGCCAGCATCTTCGGCACCATGCCGCAAGGACCGTTTTTAGATTTATTTTAGTTTTAACTTATTTAATTTTAATTTAGTTTTAGTTTTTAGTATATTTAATTTTAAATGTGTATTCTTGTAGTTTAGTTTGCAATTTATAATAACATGTTTAAATATAAAAACAGTAATCCGGACTCTTATTAGCTCGATCACAAAATCTAGATAAGGAAAAGTTGAACCGTTTCAAGCAATCCCGCCGGTCCGTCGCTCTCTTTGAGCGATCAGCAAAAAGTCACGGTGGTCGCGGAACCTGCTAACAGGTTTGTAAGCTCACACTTGGTCAGGATTCCTATCAAGAGTCAGCAAAGTATAAAGACAAACAAGTAGTCCAACTTCTGCCGTTTAGGAACGCGTGACACTTATTCACACAGACGCGCGAAAGTACATCTGTGTGAGGGCGATCCATACTGGAGCATTCTTACGCATCCTTATTTCTTTGCTTGTTTGTAGTGCGTTCGTACACGGCGCGCACACATTCAAGCGCGCGATGCTATTATACTGAGGAGTCAGTAAAAAATGTGTTATAACTAGTGTCTGCCATCCGTTTTCTTTTAAGCATACTAATGTTATAGTTACATTTAAAAATTACTTCTAAGAATATGTATACATATTTTTAAAACAGTGCCAAGAACATAGCACTCTTAACACAAGTTATTTAAAAGTTAAACAACTTTTCTTGTTAACATTTTGAAACACGAAATTCTTTAGGCAATAAAGATTGTTAGTTTAGGCATTCTACGGAACTTGTAACTACAGCCTAACCTCCTTATTAGCTGTATAATGACTAGCTTCCAGTAACTAGTAGGGCTTAATAACACGAATTTGCCTATAATCAATCTTAGGCACTTGGCTCTATGTTTATTAAACCTATTTTGATGCAAACACTCAAGTTTCAAGGTAATTTTTGTTTGGAATTTTATTGAGTGTTATCTAATTTATAACAACTATTAACACCATCCGTTTTGTAACTGATTAACTGACCGTGTTTGTTGTACTGTATTGCTTATTACAAACTTGTATACAAATGAAATATGTAATAAAAGTTTTTTCGTTCTAGAATTGGCAGAGAGCAGAATTTTAAAGGTACATATCATATTTTAATACAATTTTAAATGCTGTAATTATTGGCAGCAATATACCTCTTTGTGCAGCCTTTTGAGTGTTCATTCCAATGATGAGTAAAAGAGAAAAATAAATTACTTATCTCATTTATAAGTTACATTTTATCTTTTTTCGCCATCCCAACGTGTTTAATCAAGTCAATCCCAACCAAATGACATAACAATTGAATCAGTCCTATAAAACATCTGGCGCTCAACATAACAGGTCGCCGCATTAATACACTCGTCGAAAATCAATAGGACCGACCCGTCAACCCGAAACTTCGACTAGTAATTTAGTCGGTAATGTAAATCTGCCATAAATTGTCTATAAAGTAGTTGGATGGTTCATCGGGCATGACGATTTATAGTTTAACTTTTGGATGGAAAAAGTTGTGGCCCTTTTTAGGTGACGTACGATCAACGGAGTTGTCATGGTTCAGGTTTAAGGAATTAATAGTTTAGGGCAGTGTCAGAAGATGAAATTTACCACAAATGTACTCGTACAACATTTTTATGTTTCCTTTTTTTGTATGGTACTATGTATTTGTAAGCAAAAGACGAGTTCATTCATTCATTCATTGATTGTAGTAGAAACTTCACGTCATCTATTGATAGGGTTGTTTACTCATTCAAGAGAATAAGTAATCCTAACCAAGTCTTACAATTCTGCCAACAGCTATATCTTGGTAAGATTTTCCCACTGCGCTACAATTTAGGAATTCATAAAAAGGGTGCCATCTAATTTCTTCAAGTCCGGCAGCGCATTGGTAATGTACCCATTGCCAAATAAAATAATATTAGTTTTCTTTTTCCTTGTTCCTTTATTTTTAGTTTTTTTTGTACAGTATCCTTTCCTCTCCCTTTTTGTAAAGGATCCTGATTCGGAAACAGCCCCAGTCCTAGTAATTTAGTATTTACTAACACTGTTTTTAATTTACGCATTACATAAAAGTTACATAAAATCGGGGTGTTCATTGAGGCTTGACGGTTTATAGTCGAACTTATAGATTGAAAAAGTTGTTTCTCTTAGAAAGTTTTATAACGTACTCTTTGCTGGGGTTTCGTTCAATTTAAAGGGTTTAAAGAATACCTATCCGTTTATGTGTAAAGGAAGACTTTTATAATAAAAAAAATCAAAATTGGAACAGCTTTTCTGAATCAGCGAATCGCAATATTTTTTAACTTCAAAGTCTTCAAACGTTGATTGTTGCTGATCTTGTTCATTGTTTCAAACACACTCTAGATAGATATGGAAACAAACCAACACATTTAGGTTTCCCTGTTTCAATGGCGTCCGTTCAAGTTATTTGACCTCCAACTACAGTTACTCCTTTGTTCTAGGGTATAATACTATTCTTGTTCTATCTCCATATAGCGATATAGAGCACATTCAGAAATAAGGTCAAGGTCCTCAGGGCCTCTAACGATACAAGACGCAATTGTACACACATAAATGGGCAATACAGATTTCGAAACGTGTTTCCTGTGGACAAAACAATGACAGTAAACGACCCGAATACACAACTTATCATATAGACCTAGAAGTAGAAGAGTAGGGTTATTTGCCA
The DNA here is from genome assembly GCA_947034925.1 of Eudemis profundana. Taxonomy (NCBI): domain Eukaryota; kingdom Metazoa; phylum Arthropoda; class Insecta; order Lepidoptera; family Tortricidae; genus Eudemis; species Eudemis profundana. The sequence goes on along the minus strand of OX344800.1, from coordinate 1,317,947 downwards.
ATAGGGGTCCTGCTAGAAAATTAGGCTTCTAAAGCCCCTAATTTTGTGATGTCCACAGGAAAGACGCGAACACTTAACTCATACTACAAAATCTGTATGACACAAATATTTGCGTTAACACTTTGACGACCAGTGTGCCTACCATGAGTTGAGTGTACGATCGGCGCTAGCGAGTTTAACGTATCGAGAGTCAGTGCATCTCTCTCGCACGCGCTAATAGTACGAAAGAGATAGACTGTCATCGAGCGCTCGATACTCGCTAGCGCCGATCGAAAAGTCAACTCATGGTAGGCACACAGCAACCCGCCTAGTAGGCGCTCGTAACAGTCGTAACTTTACTCGGGTTATTCTTCAGAAATATGTCTGCGACTTATTCCTCTGTTTCCATACATTTAGTATGAAAAAGAGCCAGAGGAATAAGGTGACCGCAGACATATTTCTAAAGAATAACCCACTCAGATGCCGGCCGATTTTGCGCTGCACATTATTGCCCTCCTAAACCCATCTAGCGGGTTCTGTCGGTTTGTGGGGTATATTTTTTTCAAAACAGTCATACAATATAAATTCAAGACAACATAAAATTTAGAATCAGGTACATGTGTCGGTTTTTTCACATCCAAACACACTGCAGTATACACGTTCACATACATTTCGCGGGAGTAGTGCACGCGGCGCGGCGACGGTGCGATTCTGACTGAGGCATTACTACGCATTGCTAATAGTTTTACTTAGAGTACGTTCGCACACGGCGCGCACACATTCAAGCGCGCGATGTACCTTTTGTTGGAAGAAAAAATACTGCTATTATATGACTAAGTTCAGTAAGGACTTTATGAAATTCAACCTCTAAAGGGGAAAAAAGGTTGAAGATTCACGCAAACGAAAGTAGCAGAGAAGCATCTTGTTCTCACTATACATATGTAGACGTGTATCTGAGTTTCGCATCTAAAATAGCGACAGCATCAGAAATCTACCGCAGCTGTTTCATTTCGCGAGTCTCAAACACAGAATCAGGTCACCAGTTGGCTTGTGTAACAAATTCTGGAGGCTTTTACCCGGCAAAATGTACGTAATTTGAGTATTCCTTCTAAAAGAAGCCAAACGCGCTTCTACTTACCTATACATAGATGCTAGAAAATGTTATTTTCCTATATTAAATTCATATTTAGCATACCAGATTACTATTTAAGTTTAAAAGACGTTAAAGATAAACAGCGTAGCAGTAAAATAATCCTTAAGTCTTTGCAGGAAGTTCCATTTTTGTATGTTGAGATGGTCATGTAAAGTAGTCATTTTTGACCAATTTCCCTTTGCTATTGAAAATATTCCGGCGAGGCAGGCTTTGCGGGCGTTGTTTTGCCTCGTTTTTCGTCCGAGCGCTTTTGACGCTGCCATCGGCGAACCTGTGGCTTCTTTGTACACCTTTACGTTTTTTCTTGTGAAAGTTTGAGAGGAAATTTGTCTTAGAGGCCTGTTGTTCGTTTAGGCGACACAGTGCCGACATGGATGCAACGATGTTTGTTCGCAGTTATTCGCCTTAACGGATGTTTGCTATTACATTCCTTTGGGAGGACACAATTCGAAAATCCTGCAGATTTTAATGAAATTTCATAATATTTTTTAGAAGCCCCGGGCATATAGGTACCAATGTACTAAAATCTCAGGGAACTTCGAAAAAAATGGGCCCAGGTGTGGTATTAACTACCTATCGCTCTTCCATTGAAACTTTCACCCCCATTTCACACTCTTCCGAGGTGAAATCAAATTAAAGTATTCTATGTCTATTCCCGGATCACAAACTAACTATATTACTAAATTTCATCACAATCGGTGTAACGGTTTAAGCAGGAAAATATAACAGACAGACTGAGTTACTTTCGAATATAAAATGTTAACGTGGATGAATAAAAAGACAATATAGAAGCAATTAACACAGAATAATCCTCACACAAACACTTCTAGAAAATTTGAAAATTAGTTCAGAGGAAACTTACTTCCAAATTAAAGCCTAGCAAATAAAATTGACAGAGCAAAGAAAACAATTAATAAGGAGCTCAGCGCAGTTGCCAAATGCACCGCGTAGTAATTAAAAGATTCCACTTAATTGTTTACTGTGCACTGTCTTCGCTCTGTTCATTTGTCGTGTTTTTTGCCGCGGGACACAACGGTTTTTGTAAAACAGTAGTGCAGGTTATAAAGTTGTTTGTTTGATAAGTTCTCAGCGCATCAGGGCTTTTGAAATCCCACTTTGTTTCCCAAAGAGAAAGACCGATCAAGTGAAAGACTCGTCGTCTACTAAATTCTACACTATTGTAAGACACGCTGGACAGAAACCGGTGGAGGCAGATCATCCGCTCCAGATGCAACCCTGACCCTGACCACATCTTCAGACATGAGGGACCGACCCCAGAGTCAGAGATAGGAATTCCTCCCAGTGTACTGTAGAGACCTGGCAGTCTCTATGGAGGAATTATAAAGATAATTTAAATATTCAACTACCTATCTGTCAGTCTAACGTAAAGTTTGAATATAAAATGTTTTACTTCAATACTCCACCGGCGGCTAGACCCCCTGACAGTACCTACTGTCAAAGCATAAAGAAAGACAAGTTTTTTTTTTTTTATTGCTATAGACTGGCAAACAGGCAGACGGCCCACCTGATGGAAAGCGGTCACCGCCGCCTATAGACATTTGCAACACTAGATGCATTGCCAATGCGTTGCCGGTCTCGAAGAAATTTGATGACACCCTTTTTAAAAAATCCCATATTGTAGCGCAGTGGGAAAAAAAGTGGGAAGTGGGAAAAGTGGGAAGTAGTCAAACTTCGGCCGTTTAGGAGCGTGCAGACAATGCGATCCGTACTGGGGCATTCTTACGCATTCGTAAAACTTTGCTTGTAGTGCGTTCGTACCTACATGGCGCGCACACATACAAGCCACGCGATATAGCTTTTGTAGGAAGATACATTACTGCTGTTATACTGTGACACTGTGCCCCACAGTTCACAGCTCGCCCTGTAAGGTGATTAAATAATTTGCCCGGAATGCAGTTATTTTAACTTGCATTTCTTTTTGCTTTATTTGCATTCGCGTGTTTAATTCGTTTAACGTTTACTTGTTCCCGATTGGACATTTTGATTTATGCAAAATGCCGTGGACTTTATTTCTCGCAGGCTTTGGTGATAAAGCTTTTGTTGGAATTACTACTATATTACAGTCAACAGCCACAAAAATATGTGCACTCAAAATCCAATTTATACAATTTATAAATAGATTTTCAAAACAAAATATTACACCTACTGTTAAGTGTGCGATACAAGAAACATTGTCCATCAAACTTTAAGAGTAGGTAATAAATCAAAAGATACTTCCACTCAAACTCTTATCCATTTACATGTACGGCTAATGTTAAAATCACCAGTGCTCGATAATAAACTCAACAGAAAAACTAAATAACTCCTGTCATCACCAATTACTTAACCACGTGTTCACATAAATCTCACTGGCAATCTAAATCCGTCAACACTAAAGATGGCGGAACATTTTGAATTTGGCGCCCGGAATAAGAACTCAGGTAATACGGGCCAAATAGGTCCCCTGTCGGCAGTTACGCGCGGAGCGTCGTATTTCCCTGGCATTTTGATAAGGACGTGTTGGGCGATTGTGCGTTGCAGTTTATGACTGTATAAAATAATATCTCACCAAATAAAAATAGTTTCACATTTATCTACCCTATAAATTCGGGAAAGGCATGCGCTGAACGCAAGCTAACCTAAAGCGTAATCACGAGGAAATAATGTTGTAAAAAAAGCAGTAAGATCAGTGCCGAACATGTGGACATCTAAATTTGAACAAACGAACGACAAACAAAAAATATCTTTACTACTCTGAAACGTCCTGTCTAAACTCGGTCCACTTTATTGTTTAGAACGCGACACAAAAGTTTTTTTAAAGCACTTCTAAAAGCGTGGCGTTCTTGGATGATTTTGTTTTACGATGCACTCAAAGCTTGGATTCCGAAACTGTTCGGCTTTATTTTATACCGAACTTTACTGAAAACACTACCCTGTATTCTTTTGAGCGTTTTTAAGATTCATTTCAAAACTATGTAAAAGATAATGATGATGCGATATATTCAACTTCTGTCTTTGCGACAATGGCAACATAAGGTGCTTTGGGGTAATTTCGAACATGGGGTAATTTTGAAAATTAGAAATTTCTACTAAACCATGCAATATTTTTAAAGTGTGCTATTAGTTGAAGCACTTGACATGTCTAGTATTGTGTTAGCATGTCACAGTAAATGTATGTTGCGTGGATTACGAGAAATCCTTAAATTTTCGAATTACCCACGTTCGAAATTACCCCAAAGCACCTTACATGGCGATATCAGGCCACCCGTGATTTAGAATGATTTTGCCTTGCCATCAAATTGCGCTCCGTTTATAGTATCAAACATTTAAAAACACTTAAAATATTTTTGCATTTTATCGACACCTTTGAAATATTGACCATTGAGAAATTCGTGAATAAAATCTAAATTCTACTCAATCGGCTCCAAAACAATTCAAGAATAGATATCGAATGTAAAATGAGAAGTGCCACTAAAAGTGCCATGTGCACCTACATAATAGAGCTATCCATCGCAGCTTGAGCTCTGGGGGGCTTCACAACAGACTGCAGCCATCCATTCTGATAGTTCAGGATAAAATGGCTGTTTGTATTTTTATTTTTCGTTAGTACTATGGCCTTATCGCCAACGTATATGCACGATGTTGACACTTAAGTGGTCCTGTGGGATGAATCCATAATTTTATGGTGGTCCACATTACTTATCGCTTTTTACGATTGTGAGGACTTGAAATTACGAGTATCTCGGCCTAACGGAGTTTTATTGTGATCCTTAAATATTGAAATTTTGACGTTTAAGTTCCGCTCGATTTCTCTTGAGTTTTAGTGTGCTTTTCATTTATTTTATATTGAATATTGTACTCGTATTTATCGTATGCTTTTCATAATATTTTGACAACGGAGACTCTTTACATCTCTTTTAATTTTATTATCTATTTATTTTTATTGTCTTGTGTCGACGCCTAGAGACCTTTTACATCTCTAAAAATGTAGTTTTTAGTTAGATATTGTAATTAATCAATGTCATATTATTGTTGTAATACCTCATAATATTTCAAAAAAGAGAAACTGGTGAGTTTCTTCTCACCAGAAGGTCATTACCAGAAGTGCCAAAAAATAACAATAATAGAATCAGACATGTAAAAGAGCCGTTGAGGGCCTACTTGCAGAAATAAATTATTTTGTTTTTTTTGTTTATTTTTTTTTTATTTGTATTGCTGTAGGATGCCACTGAACTTTTAAATGGATGATAAATAAATAATAATAATAATAATAAATGTGTATTTATTTAGGTATAAACCCATTTGTACAAATTATATCAAATTATATCAAATTATATCACAATTACAACAATTAATTAAACAAATATCAAAATTACAACAAATTAAATTAAATTAAATCAATTCAATTAAGTACAATAAAACTTTAATGATAGACTTTTACAAATACATTACAGATTTAAAATTTATAGACTAGTTTTCTTTGATTAGATTCCAACTAGCGATAACATAACAATCTATTCACCATCATCCCATCAACCCGGGAACGTTCAGTGTGTTAAGGTGGGTTTAGACCAAACGAATTCTAACACATTCTAACCCCACTCTACCAAATTCTTTGTGTACACACAAATACCTACCTTTACACTAACCTTTAAACAGATTTCCAAAACGAACGGTTGCACGCCTTTTTATTTAATTTTTGCGTGTTTAGAGGGGTTTTTTTTTTTATTACTATTTTTAAGATTGACGATGCTTGTTGCAGGTAACCTTTTGGTTTGCATGCGTTATTAAGTAAGTAAGACACATAAGAGTTAGTACTTCACGCCAACTGAACCTTCGGACGACGAGGTATTTTTTTACAAAAAAACGAATGAATTGTATTGTGGCAAAGTCCTCAGGTGCTAAGAATTTTGTCGTTAACATATCCTAAGTGCACTTTTTAACCGCAGATACAAACTCGTATTATTATTTAGTATGCGCTTGCGCGCGTCTGACACATTAAAACTACTGTAAATGTTTGAGTAACTGAAGCGCGGAAAGTTTGGGAACTCACAGAGCAGCGAAGGCTGCAAGACATTAATTTAGATTGGAATTAAGTCAACAAAACTGCTTGAGAGTTAAGTACATGCTCTCATTGGAAGCCTAATCAACGACCAGCTTTTTAACCGAAAAAAGGAGAGAGGTTCACAGTTCGTCGGAATCTTTTTTTTTTATTTATGTTTTTCGGTTACTGGAAGATGACAAGACATAATTGGATTGTATTTTGCTTGAAAGGGTAGGTATACATACCGCTTTAGTGCTCCCATTGGCAGCAGAGCAGAATCGGATGAGGGGATTACGAAAAAATTAAAGGGACTCTTCAGATGTTATGGGCTTCTATAGTGATTTCGGTATTTTTATAGGAATGAACTGCAACCGTTTATTGTAGTAGTTTTTGGGGGGTATATTGAACAATGGACGTCCCCAGATTAAACTCATAAAGAAGGATCTAAAAAAAATATATATATATTCCATAGAAGAAAAAATGTATGGTTCTGTATAAGTAGTTCATTCTTGGAATTATTACTTCTTCGCAGAACCCTGCCTGAAACTGGAACAAATCGTTACAAAACCAACCATGTTATTCCTTAATTTGTTAGTCTTCAGTTCAATTATACGTTTAATTGGTGTCGAGGAATTGAAAAGGAATTATAAATGGGAGCGATTAAATCGCTTCGTTTGTTTGTCCTATCGATTTCCTGTATGTAGCAGATGTCAGGCTGCGCGGAAATGGCAGTCCACTAAAAATTGGAAAAAAAAAACGGTCTAGACTGTTAAACTTTTTGTAATAATGTTTTTTAAACACGACGGTTTTGTTGTGCTGTATAATTATGCTTATCATATAAATATCATGTTGATGACTGAGTAGTAGCCGACAGTCAGGCTTGAAAATAAAGAGAAGTGAAATAAAAAGTAACTTTGGATGGATAGAGTGCAGTTTAACAAGGAGAGTGGATGAATATTATTACATCATCATCATCATAAATTTAAGAGACTTGCTCTTGTCGGTGGAGTAATCGCCATTCCGTTCTCTTTTCTGCTAACATCTTGAGCTCCTGATACGACGTCACGTGTATATTACATACGTGTAATATTTACACACGTATTATATTAGTGTAGCGGGGTGAAAGATGTCAAAATTTGCGTAAATTAAATCAAAATTATTGGTTTGCTAATCCGCGATATGATAACGTGTTAGTCGATTAGTGCTAGCCGGTTATAATAGGGAATATGCATTATATTTTTTGTTTACTTTAATAAAAGCTCATTAATATAAGAAACGGTAGGAAAAAAATATTTTTCGAAAAACTGTAAAAATAACCAAGATATGAGCCATCAAAGATTTATCTCTATCTCTTTCTAACAAAACAAAATATAGTATGGAGTTTGTATGCCGGTCGTGTACTATGACGTCATAGTCCATATCGGATCTCTCCGTCTAATCGCTGTCTAATTAGTGCTTTAAAATGTTCATATCTTCCGTATTTCTCGGTCCATTTTAATTTTATTTTCACTTTATGTCATCTTTTTTACCGTACTTTCATATTTTGTTAAGAAATGCGACAAAAAAATATTGTGCATATTCCCTATTACTTGTGTATTTTTTCATGGATTTCTGTAACGCCTGATTCAATCAAACTTACTTGCGTATTTTTTCATGGATTTCCGTAACGCCTGATTCAATGAAACTTACTTGCGTATTTTTCCATGGATTTCCGTAACGCCTGATTCAATCAAACTTACTTGCGTATTTCTTCATGGATTTCCGTAACGCCTGATTCAATCAAACTTATTGCGTATTTTTTCATGGATTTCCGTAACGCCTGATTCAATCAAACTTACTTGCGTATTTCTTCATGGATTTCCGTAACGCCTGATTCAATCAAACTTACTTGCGTATTTCTTCATGGATTTCCGTAACGCCTGATTCAATCAAACTTATTGCGTATTTTTTCATGGATTTCCGTAACGCCTGATTCAATCAAACTTACTTGCGTATTTCTTCATGGATTTCCGTAACGCCTGATTCAATCAAACTTACTTGCGTATTTTTTCATGGATTTCCGTAACGCCTGATTCAATCAAACTTACTTGCGTATTTTTTCATGGATTTCCGTAACGCCTGATTGAATCAAACTTTACGAAAAAGAATAGGCCAAATCTGCTGATAGTGCCATCTAAATTGCAACCACACAGCTGAGCAATTCATCAATATCAGCCGAAAGATGCCCACTGCTAGACATACGTCTCTCTGAAATAATGTCATGGACCGGTCCGTCGCCTACAAACACCGGCCATCTACACCAGTATCTCTAGCACAACTGTGACACGCGACTCTTTGTCGCATGACAAATGCTACCTGTCTCTTTTTACTCATTATAGTGTGACAGTGACAGGTGATGCTCCGTCGCACGAGAAACGAAGTCGCGGCCAGTTATGCTAGAGAGATAGAATATTGTTTCGGGGCCTTCCTCCCAACTTTGTACATAGGGAAAATATGTTATTTAACGTGTCAAAATTGCCAATTCGCAGCTAATCTAGATATAGAATCATTCGTTTCAGAGTTCTGAACTACAACCGGCCATTCTGGCTGGCGTCGTGTTCGGCCGCGTCTATTCGTAATGCATCGGCCCACCATTGATTAATTGACCCAGGGACCCAGCAATTACTTCAATTATTTACCTCCGGTGTATTGTTACGTTCGATGCCTTCAATTTGAATTATGGACTTCTATAATTACAGGGATGCGACCTTTCATTAATGAAGGAGTTGTGTTTGCAGAGACAAGTTTGCATAAGAGAAAATAAAACGTAAGCGACGGAAATTTCTGTTAGGATACACCCTTTTGCCTTTGTAGAGGAGTAAACAGGTGCTGTACGTTAATGACTCATGAATTCTTGTAAACTTTAATGTATAGCAGACTCGTCACTGGCATCTAAAATAATATCTAAGTGTGCTGTTATTCATGAGCAATTAAATTTTGTGTGTATGTCTAAGGCTGACGCCATATCATGCCTTATTTACCAAATATTTTTGTTGTCTTTACAATTGTATATTTGGACAATAAGGGCCATTCTAAAATTTAAAATAAAATTTTACTTCGATTCCTTGACATACCATTAATAGACAGTCAACTAATAAATCCTTGTAAATTATAATAGTACATTACATAACTAGGGTGGTAATACAAAGAAAGGCCGAGATCGCAGAAGTTTGCGGCCCGAGCTGCAAGCGAGGGACGTAATTATGCGATCGAGGGCTTTATTTATTACCTCCCGTGTTGTGTACATTATTTTATGTCTACACTTGGCCAGAAAGCGGCTTGTCACTTTATGGCCAGGTGTGGCATAAATACATCAACATAACAACATTATTTTGAGTGTACAGTTAACATCATAGTGGTATAATGTATTACCTACCTACATTATGTGCCATTTACAGATATTAACAACTGAAGGTTACAAACTCCAAAACATATCGTACTAAAATTTCGTATCGTATTAAAAATGTATCGTACTTTTCATATCTAGATGGTGAAGACATTTCAAATAAATAAATAAAATAAAATAAAATAATTTATTTCTGTAAGTAGGCCCTCAAGGGCTCTTTTACATGTCTTACATTCTTTGTCTTCTTTTCTTTTTGGCGCTTCGGGTAATGACCTTCTGGTGAGAAGAAGCGCCGGAAGAAACTCACCAGTTTCTCTTTTAATAATTTAATATACATTACATTACCTTAAAAACTACATTTATAGAGATGTAAAGGGTCTCTCTATGCGTCCAAACAATACAAATAAAAAAATAGAAAATAAATTGATACTAGAATTAATGGAGATGTAAAGAGTCTCCGTTGTCAAATGAAATAGTTGTATAAAATGAAAAGAATATCGTTATCAAGAAACATTTCTAAGGCTTTACAGCTCAAGTTAAGTTCATCCCGCGCGAGGCAATCACTTAGCGCGGGCGATAAAAACAACTAGCCAGTAAATTATTTAACTCGTGTCCATTACAGGGTCCACTTAGTGCTGGAGGGATATTTCGGGTCGTAACAGACCGCTTTATGACTAGTGGGGAATTAAAATCAGTTTGTAAGGTAGTCACGGCCGCAGTTGGGGTGAATTTTATACGCGCACAGCGAAAAGGTTTAGCGAGGTTTCTAAATTGCGCATCATGGCCATGTTTATCGTCGTGGATAAGCATCTATAAGTTCCAAAGTAGAATAATTACCAGCGTGGTTCCATAGCACTCTTTCAGTTTCCTCAGGGTACTGCTGTTTATGGTCCCAGATTTGGAAGATCATGTTATCTTGGAGCAATTTCAGACCTTTGTTACTCCTCTGATGGAGGAATTAGACCAACGGAATCATGATTCGTGTAGTGACTTCATTGCGCTAGTTCCCTCTCGATGACTCTGATTACTACAGCCGTACCAAGACTGGCTCACTCCGCGATTTCGACGCGCGGCCTTGAGGCCCCTGCGAGGGTATTTTAGCAAGCGACCAGAAAGAGCACGCACACGGTCGGATCGGGGGCTCAGTACTCAGGTTTTCACTGTAGGAGCAAAACAAGCAAGCCACCATTCTACAGCAGTTGTATCTGGCTGTTATTTCTCTGGCGCATGTGTTATGATAAGTATTCATTAATTGCATAAGTTACAGTCATAAGAATACGGCAAGTAACAACCCAGTATCTTGCGATCTTGATCCTTTTAGGGCGAAATCAAATGGCTAGAGCCACTGAAGCACCCGCTCTTTCAGAAGTTATGATCGTCAGCGAAAAATCGTAGCTAGAATTCAATTGCGTTTGCGCTCGGCAACAATATTTGCCGCGTGCACCCCATGCAGACTATCGAGATGAATGTTTATACAAACGTTAAATAAACAGGGACATGAAAATCTTCAATCCACTTGACCTCGATTCGTGCAAATCCTCCCCGAGGCGCGGCAGCGTCATACACCGATCGATACTACGAGCGTAAATAAATCACCAAGTTTGAGTTTGGGAACCGAGCTCGCTTACTTACAGATCCCACTTTGATGTCAGATGATTACAAAGGTAAACAAGCACCTAATTAGTAGGTACACGCGGATCGGATCCCGCGCTATCTACATCCGCTAATTTCCGCAATCATTAACGTCTAAACGATACCGTTTGTACATTTTGAGATCCCGGTTGCTCATAAAATGAGCCAACAGTAACTGGCTGTTACATTTGCAAATTTCGCGCGGAAGTTCGGAGCGAAAATAAAAGACACAAAAGTTCTCGCCGGGCACAATTGAAGCACAACTAGTGTTTTAAATCTGTAAAGTCCGAACTCCCCCACCAGAGTGACATAGTGGATGTCCCGTCGAGCGCTGAGGCCAATCCGGCTCCCTCGAGTGGCGTGCCGTCACTCGCCGTAGCCCGTTTGACGCCATATGCGATCGACCCAACCGCAAACGATCGTTAATCCACTACCGGCGCGTATAAATTTAAATCGTAATTCCTAGGTACTAAGGTTAAGTTTCGAGTGGACGTGAAATACGGGGGAGGTAGTGTTGGTATGGGGTGAAGTCCCAGAGGCGACGTACGGCGCGGTGCTCATCATTTCCCCATTGTCTCGTTAGACAAAAATCAAAAACAAACACTCGCTGTCGGGATTTTGGATGTAAGTTCGGATGATTCGCAATCATCGTGAGGATAGTCGCGCTTATTTATTTGGTTCGACGATTGCGCCTCAGGGATTACTCCGAACGAGCTGTCAACAGCTCTGCCATAACCCACAACTGTTGGCCTTATTAAGTCGCTGGCAACATTCATCATTCAATTCTCCCAACATTATTTTTTATTAACACTGAAATATGTCACCGTTATTGCCCGTAATTCACTGAGAATGATAAACAGTTTCGTGAATTTAATTTCCATTCTGATAAATCTATTTGATTTGCCTCGCAAACCAATAACTGTACAAATAATCACTGCATTTCTCGCCTTGTACAACTTTATTTGACAAGCCTGTCAGTTCAATTATTCTACTCAAATTGAGGGTTTCATCTGTGAAACAATCGCATCGACCGAAATAATTTAAGAGAACATTTATATAAAGCTTTTCGAAGAAAGTAATTTATTTTCAAAGTATGTCGCCGGAGTAATATCGGCGCCCCTATATCTGCATGCGTTTCATCGGCGTCTAAACATTGAATTACTCGAGATTTCCCCATCCTTTGGATAAATGTAATTCTTTCTCCGAAGATTGCGCCAGCGAGGCCGCGGCGACGTGACCACAATACGAAGCCGTTGTCTCCGGCCTCCTTTTTATCTCTATTATTTATTCTTTCGATACGCAAGCGTCAGCGTTTGACAACTACAGTTCATGTCGAATAAATTGTCGGTGAAATTGTACGCTTAAGAGTGAGTTACGGTTGTGGACGGGCCCGATCGGCTGTTTTGCTTAGGTTCGGCAGATTTATCGCCCGCTTTGTTTTTAAGAAAATTTGCTTTCCATGTTTGCTGCAGACCCTCGCTCGTTTTTTATTCCGGGCGGTAGCTACGGCTCCAGTGTTTAGCGCTGCAGCCGTTTCACCCGTAACTACCGAAAAAGTAAAGTGAAAATGTTCACAATCTTCTTTTCCCCTAGAGTGGTCGTTTTAGAAAATACCTCTTGCCGCGAAGATTATTTCTAATGCCCGCGCTCGAGACGCAATAAACTAGCGCGATGATAATAAAAATGTTCGGCTTATCCCTCGTGTTGCCGCTGTAAATCTAAACGGCGGAATACGAGCGATTTTCTACCTTACCGCCTTTTATTAACGTCACGATAGAACGTTTTAATTTTAATAAAACTGAACATCGGCACGCCCGACCTATTTGTCAACCTTCTTTACTTTTGCTGGCATAAAATCATACAGTCGCACTCTGCGTAACTACAACTCTGTTCGGGAAGCTCGCCCGCGCGATCGAAAACGCACTCTTTATTCGAGGAGTTAAGATGTAAAATCGCTCGCTAATCCCGGCCCGAAGGCGCATGAAATATGAAATTCCCGATGGCAGTCGCGCAGGATTTAAGCTTTTCTCTTTAAAGTAATAAAGGTGTGTTTTATTTGCGCTAGAAAGGATTATGTTTGGGATTTGGACGAAGAAACACGTAGGTGAACCATCGCTCATGTGACAAATTTCTACGTTTGCCTTAACGCGGGGCACCATGCTCAGAATATAATATTAGGAATAGGGACTGGGATCTCGCATTGATTTACATACGGGGAAAAGGGTCATAGGTGAGGTAAATTGGTAACGAAAAATTGTCTTTACCGCAGATTTAATCCCGGCGAACTTATAAAATATGCGTCGCCGGGTCGATATGATAATGACGAGGTTGCGGGCAAATTCTGGCAATTCCGCGCGGGGTGCGTCGCGCGTACGTTCGTTGACGGATTGTGACAGTGGTTCCCTTGGGGTTCCAGGTTTGACGGTTCGTTTATGCGACTTTGTGGGATTCAAATTGTAGTTTCTTTCCGTATAGTAACGAAGCTAACAATACGTGCGGAAAACGGGTCCCGTTTATTTCTGGGCGCTCCTCGGGACTTCGGCGACGTGATTTCGCAGCGCAAGCAACTTGCCAATTGTATATTTATGAGTTCACTATTTTGTCGGATTGAATTTTGTTGTAATTCGATTTTTTTTCTAAGCAAACATGATTGTATCGGGTGTGACGTGGAGTCCTCAGACGTGAATAGTGAATGAAAATAGAATTTCTTGCTTGACTAACAACCCGACACGCCCATCTGAATAGAAAATCTCGTAATGGAAATACGAAGGTGACAGATAGCTCGAAATATTCGCAATTACAAAATCTCGTGAGAGAAAAGAACATCGAGCTAGATGAGGTTATGAAAAGACTATTCAATCCCGTTTGTGTAAAATTACCAAATCTATCTTTAATCCGAATCACCTTCTACGTCATTATAAATAATGACTGCATTAATAAATAAGTCTTGGTAACCAATAACTGGAATCACGAAACTAAAAATATGTTCATTCATTATTAATAACCTTGCTTGCTACGCCCTTTCTACTACTCAATTATTATGAAGTAATTAATCATAATTGAAATTTATGAAGAACCTTGATTTGGGTAACATATGAATGCGTAAAAATATAGTCATAATGCATTTTTTAATATAAGAAAGTTCAGTTGAAGTAGCTTTCTCTAATTTAGGAAGCAAAGACATCAGAAGATAAACGAAAAAAAATGTTATTATCTTTCTAATGCCCGTAATAATAGCCTTAACTTGATTTTTGTCAGTTTCCACAGATATATTTCTCTTCCTAGCTATTATGGTGGTGGGGTCAGCTTTCCGAACTTGTCTCCTCCACTTCGCTCTGTCTCCGACATCGTCCTCGGATACCTGACACTCAATCATATCCTTTAACACTACATCTTTCCACCTTTTTTGGGTCTGCCCCCGCATCTCCGACCGGGAATGAAGAGTTGTGGTCAGTTTCTACAGATATGTGAGCTTAAAATACCGAATGTCCACGCGTTCAGAACAATATCTCGGTAATATTATCACCATGACTCATCAACTACAGCAGCCATTCGAGCCACCAAACAGAGCGGTCACTCGCTATCGGCGCGGACGTCCTGCCCCTTATCCAGAGGAAACAGTCCTTGTTTTTATTTACTCCCTCCCACACTTCTCCAGAATATGCGAATTAGTTTGATTCAGTTTTATCCGAGTGCGATTGTTTTCCTGTGTTCCGAGAATTTATTTTAATCTTTTATGGATTGTGTTAACTTCAATAAGCATTTTGTGTTGACTTGTGACATTGCGACTTGTGTATCATTATTCATTACGATTATTGGTGACAGAAAATTGTGCATTAACGTTTTGAGGTGGTTATAATTGGGATTGCTTTCATTATTGTTGAGTGAGTCATTATTAATTTTATGGTTCTGAGTGTGCAGGTTTATACCTGCGTAATTGTAGTAGCATAGAGAGTCACGATTTATAAGGTTACATTTCTTTACTTGAAATTTTATATTACTGATTTTCTCAGATTATGATTAAGTTTGAAATTTGAATAACATACGGGTAATTATCTCGTAAGAACGTCACAGGCGATGATATATCTTTTACGCTTCCAAAAACATATTTTAAAATAAAATTCTCATATGAGTCGCAGTAATATTAAATGTCAAAGTTGGTTATTTTCCACAACACTAAACCGTGCTCGCATACCCATTACCTAAGATATGAATACGGGATAAAATATTTAGACTAACAACCAATTTATTCCAACGGCGGCGAAATACAAAAATCTATTTCGTACATTTCCTAACATTATGCAACCCACTTACAATTAGCATTCCTTATCCGGGCGACTTGCTTCCAACTCGATGCTAGTGGTGGAAAAGGGGGGAGTTGGCAAAAATTCCCCTCTAACGAGCTCATTGTTCTTTTTGTTTGGACCTCCTTTGTGAAGGGTTCCGTTGGCAGCATCCTTAATTATCGCATTGAACAAGTTCGCAGCTATTTGATTAGTTGTTGCTTATTAACAAGTTTCCCGGATTTTGGGGTGATTTTTGAAATTTGATCGCGTGCAGAATACTAGATGGAGTCTTAATTTGAGAGCCTGGAGCACGTTAACGCGCAGTGACAACCTATTTAACTTAAAGACGTCGGAGCCACCGGCTCTTAACGCGGCTCACGAAATCTGCGGTTTAAAACATTTTTAATAAACGTCCCTAAGAAACTTTAAGATTTTCTTCAAACCTTTTAAAACGCAAAGCTAAGCTTTCACCGTCTTATAAAGGACTTACTTGACATCGTTGCTCTGTAAAAAATCTTTTCACATGCAGTCTGCATACTCAATTACCGGGTCCGGTAATGAGGTACAGTCGAAACTAATTTTATTTTCTTCAAGTCCTTTGAGATGGGCCTCTTGGGATGTTTGGCTTAAATTAAAAAGTTTCGCCCGCTCCCAGCCCTAGCCCGGCTTATTCATTACTGATACTTTTTCCTTAATGATCTCACACGATTAGACCCGCTCATGGGATTTGAAAATCCATCAGCGACGCTGGAAATGTTTAAGAAATCCGTAATGAGATATTGCGAGATGCCGCGATGGCAAATTTGAAGGTAATAAATAAGATTACGGCCCGGGCATAACTTGAAGGGGCTTTATTTTTGTCGACCTACATTCTTCTTAGATTATAAATTGAAGTTTCTTTTTACGTCGCCTTTATTTGAGATCATTTGAATGATTACCCTAGTACAGTAGTACTGAAGTTGTATTGTAAAGTGATTATTAATAAAAACAACACTATTTATCACTTGAATAGTCTCATTCGTATATAGTATTTTTGGTTCTATTTTACTGTTGACTGTGCTGTAATTTTGTCTGCATCGTTGTTATTTATTTATATATGTATTGTAAATATATGAAGGTTTATGTATTTTTTTATCTATGTATGTGTATTACTTCCCTTATAATTAGTTATTTGTGTGCATTATTTATCTTTTGCGTTGTTTATTTCTCACCACCTACAATTATTTTTGTTGATTTTGCATCTACTGCACTACCCAAAGGTTGTCTGGAAGAGATAGCTCTTAAGTGATAAAACCGACTGTTGTAGACCGTTGTCTTTACATAAGTTTGAATTGTTGTGTTATTTCGGTGTGCTTAAAGTAATACTGTATTGTATTGTATACTTACCTGTACATAGTTTGAGTGTCATAAGACTTATAGGTAAGGCCTGTGTAAGCTTTTATTCAGCATATATGAACTTTAGGTAAGAAATGTAGGATATTAACAAAATAATTCTCATTGTCATTGTCTGCGCCTAGCTTTATGTACAGGCCCAGAGCTTAATTGGGCCTTTTTACATTGGCTAATAAAAATAATTCTCATACTAAGACGTCAAATAAATAGTTAAACCGCTGCATTTACCCCTGACTGTTAAATATATTTCTCCCTTCTAAATAACGGCCTAAACGTTCTTATTTCATCGTAACAGGATTCTTAATAATATTTACTCTTTCGAATCAATACTCACAATGGCAACCTAAGTCGCAGAGGCAAAGCGAGTGGCTCTGATACCGCATTTTCCTAAAAGCAAAAGCAAGCCACGGCATTACTTAAAGGTTCTTAAACATCAAAGACCTATACACTGATTAAAGGTAAATCAACGTGTAGAAAAATATTCAGTGCCATTTTTAGAGGGTTTTCCTTATTACCTTTTTTGTGGGTCGGAAATGTGAAGCGGGCTTTCGCAAGCAATATTTTCGCTTCACGTCTCTCGGTGCTTAGTCGGTTCCATTCTGCGTGAACATTAAATACGATTTTAGTTTTAACTCCGACTCCACTGCTGAGATTGTAATTTCAAGGAATAATGAACTGCTTACGATATGCTTGAGAGCAGAAAGACTACTGGGGAACGAATGAATGTGGTCTTTGTCAGAAAAGCTTTAATAAAACCGATAACGTTCTTGTCGTTTCGCAAATTTAAATAATAGAAATGTAGTTTATTAAGAATATATGCTTAATTATAAATGGAACCAATATTGTAACTGTTAACCTGTGTAGAATGTTTTCTGACTCTGTGAGTCCCAAGATACAGGCTCAGTCTAGTTCACTCCGACCTTGCTCGGGCTCAGCTAAGTTTCTTGCCCGAGTCTTCTTAGCTGGGCTAGGTTTTTAGCGAACCGGCATCTAAAACTCCCATTAGTTCGACACACACGTTCACATAAGGACAGGATGATTCGCTTCATCCTTCCCGCTGGTCCGCTGCTCACTCTGAGCAATCAGCGCAAAGTCAAGGTGGCCCTGGCCAAACGACCTGGTTCGACTCCAGGCGTTCAGGCCCCCACCTAGCCCGATTCTATCGAGGTGGACCGGGACAAGGTGACTTGGTTCGACCCCAGGCAGTCCCGGCACCCACCCAGTCCGACGAAACTCGAGGTGGTCCGGCTAGCGACCTGGTTCGACCCCAGGGAACGCCACGGCCGACCACCCGGTCCGACAATCGCTACGCCCGGGTATGGGTTAAAAAAAAAAGCTCAGTCTAGTTTGGTACTCACCGGATACTACCTACAAGTATTTATGTAACTGGGCAATTTCGTATGAATAAATTTATAGCTATAAGATTCATTCATTTCGCTTCTATTAAATACATATTTAGAATTAGTTGGCTGGCAGACGCTAATCCTTTAATAGAAGAGAAGAGCATAGCAGTCGTAGTCATTGCAAACATAGAAAACCCTGTTCACCGAATACATAATGCAGAATTCAAGAGACGGTCCGTTATTTCGGACTTCCAATTTCGGTCTATGTTCTGTTTTCACGGATGCAGAATTTCCAACCACTAGAATATGTGCTCTTTTATTATCACTAGGTAATGCAATCTCGATCTCGCCAGATCTCGAGAAAATTTTCAAGATTCAATCTCGACAGCAGCAAATCTCGATTCTTGCAATCTCGATCGAGATCTCGGTTATTATTTTCGAAATCTCGAACGAGTTTGAATGATCGATGTGTATGAATAATTTCGAGTTGATTAATGTTTTGAGGCTGGATTCGTGTTATTCGGGCAGTACTACATGGTGCTACTGCGTGCGGCCGGTTTTCACCGACGATATCGGGCGGAAGTAGCGTAGGTACCAGTAGCGTAGTTCTATGGACGCCACGCCACTGGTAGGTACCCAAAATTTTTGATATGTTTTTTGTTCGCTAACCCTACATGTTTTGTAAGACGCTTGAGTCCTTGTCAAAAATAGTTAGTATATACTAAGATTACTAAGTTCTTCGGCAATTTTGATCAAAATAACTCTGTTTTAATTATGTACTTTGTCAAATCTCGATCTCGTCGCGATTAATCTCGATCTCGTCTCGATTAATCTCGATCTCGTCGCGATTAATCTCGATCTCGAAAGTCTGACGATCGAGATCTTGAAACACCCAATTTTGAATCAGATTTTTTGGACGAGATCTCGAATGGCCAATCTCGGTTCGAGCTTGCATTCCCTAATTATCACCGCTCCATTGTTGAATCCTAATTATCAATGCGCAGCTTTCATACTGTGCGTCAATTCCACTCAATTATCCGCCTGACAAATGATACAATCGCAGCCCGACCACACCGACACCTCATTTGTTTGCCCTTGTCCTATTCATTTGGGTTCGGTGCAGCATGTCTTCTTCTTCCATACCTCTTAATCACCAGGACGTTCCACGTTCATACCTAACACTCGTCTTGTCACATGACTAACATCCCTCCACAAAACATGCCCATGCCACGCTAGGCGATGTCTTCGTAAGTTTTTTACTACTATACCTATGTCTATTACTGTATAATAAAATCGTTGCAAGGCTGTTTTTGTACGAGGAAAGATTTTATCAAAAACCTAATTGAAGAGTGTAGAATAAGTCATAAAAAAAAAACGGTTTTTGAAAATTTTGCCTGTTCGCGCAACGCAAAAACTAGCGAACTGATTTCCATGAAGTTCGTTGTGCAGTTTGATATGACCCCGATTAAAATAGAACACATGTTATCCAACGACGGCAAAGCACAAGACACATTTAACTTATTTTATGCCACACCTGGCCAAAAAGTAGCTTTTTCCGCACGCTGCGCGTACGATAAAAGCCGCTTTCTAGCCAAGTGTGGACATAAAATACAACACAGGAGGTAATAAAGAAAGCCCTCGATCGCATATTTACGTCCCTCGCTTGCAGCGCGGGCCACAAACATCTGCGATCTCAGCCTTTCTTTGTATTACCACCCTAGTTGTGTAATGTACTATTATCTCCGCAAACGGAGCAACCTATAGTAACCTATACCTAATTACGCTCTATTCCTTTGTCTTTACCATTATTTCGGTTCACATCGATGTCTCGTTAATTCCAAATATATGAAAAAAATAGCGTCTTAGTTTAAAATGTCCTTTTCTTTGTTTTGCTTTTATTGTTATCTCCTTACGTTAGCTGCCGTGTATTTTGCCTTTTGATGTTGTGTTCTCTATTAACGTACCTTTTGCTTTCATGAAACCTGCTCCTGATGAGAATAAAAGAAATGCTCGATTTTATTTGCCACAATGAAAATTGGACAATGAACGTTGTCTGTATTGAATCTCAATGCACTCGTTTTAGGGTTTTCGCGTTATCAATACAATGTATTTTTACGTAATAAATTGGGTATTGTTGTAATCCTTTTCTTATTTTCAATTAATTTACAGATTGTTTCATAATAGAATAAGACTGTAAAAGTTAGTAAAATATTTTTTATTTTACAGATAAAAGATTTGAATTTTGTAAAAGCAGTTATTGAAAACACATACATGAGTTTCGGATTTCGAAGTGGCCCTTGCTTCGTAATTGAAGATATTGATATATGCGCACCACATTTACGTTTTTCGTGTAAAAACTCTATGACTCGAGCTGTGCCTTTGTGGCACTAATTAGAATGCCCTCCCAAAGAGATGCAAGCATAACATTTTTTTTTACATTTTCTCTTTAATAATAACGTTCAAGCCCGTTAACTCAAAATTGAGCGTAGGTCTGTGCCCAGCAGTATATAATTGTATACTCTCCGCTAACCTCTAATTCCTACCCTGTTAAGGGTAGAAATTAGTAGGGAACGTCGCGTGTTAAGATACCACCTAGCTTACTAATTTCTACCCTTCTACCTCCTTCTCCTTCCCCTTTCCCTCCTTCCCCTTCCTCCTCCTTTCCCTTCTCCTTGTTCCTTCTTAGCTAGGGGAAAAAATAGAATATGGATAGTCTGTATGCGTGCACCCCGCCACTGGTTCTATATAGGCTGTTGAGAATGGGTATGTAAAAAGAATGAATGAATGATGTACCTAACATGGTGTATCTATTGTCCAGGCCTGGGCCGGCTCCACCCCTACGGCTCGGGCAGCGGCAGCGGCTCCAGCTGCGGCAGCGGGCGGCGCGCGCGCAGCCGCGGCCTGTCCGACTCGCCCGCGCCGACCACGCCCACATCCACCGATAACGCCTCCGACGCCACGCTCACCGACTCCGAGCTGCCGACGGCGAGGGACTCTACTCTGCTTGTTCAAAACGGTGCGTTTCTTGAAGACTCATGTTCAGGTCACTTGTAAGGTTAGCATTAAATGGCTACAACATATCGTCGACCCGGAAGACGCAGCGTAGGTCGGCCCCCCACAAGATGGTCTGACGACCTGATTAGGGTCGTCGGAAGTCAATGGAAGCAAGAGGCGTGCCACCGTTCGTTGTGGAAGTCTTTGGGGGAGACCTATGTAGAATGAGCTCCCTACCACAGTTTTCCTGGAAGGCGACAGTATGGAGTTCTTCAAGAGGGGAGTGAATAGGTTTTTAAAGGGTCGGCAACACGCACGTAATGCCCCTGGTGTTGCAAGCGTCCATATGTTGCGGTGACTGTTTAACATCAGGCAGGCCGTATGCTTGTTTGCCACCCTAGTCGTATAAAAAAATCAATGAACATATCAAGGTTGAAATTATGATGATGATATCGTCGACCATAGGCTATCTACGAGCCCAGTGGTACAACGTGGCAAATAATATTCTGGTGGTGGTCCTTGGAAACGCAGATTATTTCCACCGGAGCCGGGCAAGATAGCGGAGCGGTGTGGGAGGAAAAAAACCACCAAGCAGCGTCAATTTACCAGCCTCACTCAGCGCGACCCGGTATTGGTGGATTTTTGCCTCGCACCGCACACTAATCCGCTAGCTCGCACAACTCCGGTGGAAACAAAGCCAGTAGTAGGTTATGATCTGTGAATTGTACGACTAAAACGCTTTTTTCAACCCAACATGAGCAAAATCTCTTCAGAGGTTACGCAAAAAGATTCTATTAGCCTCATCTAGTCTTCTTAGAAATTTCAGTAGGATCGGACATAAGGTATCCAAGGTATCCTCAGAACGAACGATCATACTGACATAAAACGCCTTCGACTCATAAACTTCACAGCCTTCGCTTGCACAATAACCTGATTGACAATACAGGCTCAAAAGATACCTTCACTTCTATTGAAACTTCACGTCGTCACACATAGGCCGTTTGAAACGATAGCAGTTACCTTAAATCCGAAGTGAAATAATGTCACATTTTGCTCGTATTCCACGTGTCTCCATTTATCGCAAATCGTCGTAACTTTGATTCAATGTTTATTTCCCTTTTTAGTGGGTAAGTGAAATCCGAACGACACTTTGAGAGCAGTGTCGTTTTTCGTACGACGTCAAACGCTGTTTGTTTCTGATACAAATTGGTTCGATTCAAATGTTTGGTGAACTTTAATATATTTAGGTTTATGCTGCTTTATTTTTCCTGGTTCCTGGTTATTTCATGGGTGACATTTAGAACGCTAACTAATGAAAGTCTAGAAATCACTATGACGTAGACATTCGTTTTGAAAATATGAAAAATTTAATTTAATTTAAATATTTGAAATTTTAAACGTTTGTTACTCAATAACGCATAACCGTAAAACAGACTGCGATGAAATGAAACCCATAGCATAGATCAATTGCTCAGCCATTCTCACGAAGTATGACTGCGTCTAATTACCGCGTCTCCATACATTTAATATGAAAACAGCGTCGCGGTAATTAGGTGACCGCAGACATGCTTCGTGAGAATGGCTGTGCTGGAGTAAGACATAGGTTACTTAACACGGGCGTTTTCAAAATGAAATAGAGATATATTATTAATAATAATAATTAAAGGACAGTCTTGCACTGATCAACTTAGCCTGAATCTACATATGCTTTTTTATAAATAGATATAAACTACTACTATAAACTTTTGCACTGATACTTCTCTGTAAGATACGAACCCAAATTTGCTCTTCCAAAATTCACAAACGTTCGCGGTAGTTAAAATTTATTCACCAATTTATAGGCAAAGAGATCAAACCGATTCCCGGCTTTGAACAAGTATCGACGCTGCACTCACGTATTTAAGGCCGAAGAGGATACGCTAAAAGTGTTTGCGGGAATGTAAAATGAACCATGTGATTGCTACGGAATCGCATTATGGCGCAGTGTCACGGGACCGCTGATATCTGAAGGCTGGAAGGACCATTCATATTTAACGAAATGTGTAAAAATCACTATACCTGCATTATCTTGTTTAATGTCACATTAAAATTTTAATATTCGTTATTTCTCTTCTATCTGAATTAATTTCTATATTCTTCAATTATTAGACACTAGAATTTAGCCGCGGCTTCGCCCACTTGTTCCCGCTATTATCCAAAGGGAACTCTTTACCGGGACATAAAAAACTCTATGTGTCGATCCTGGACTTAGTCTACTTGCATGCCGTTTGCCGCTTGCTGTTTTAATATTTTCTTGTCATTGTGATCAAGTGTGTTATTAAAGCCCTCGGTTTCACCTCGGGCTTATAACAAACACTCGTTTGTAATTCCTTACTTACCGCTCTAGATACACAATGTACTATTAGATAACTTTTGTCACGGCAACGCGGGGGCTCCTATAAGCTACGAATAATAAAAGCAGCAGTGAGCTGTGTGTACGAATTCTATTCAATATTCTATTCAAAATTTGTGCAATCAATCCTATATCGTCACTACTTTGAAAAAACTTGTATCTAAAAACGTCGTACAGAAAAACGTCAAAAGTAACATACGAAAGTCATATATACTTGTACTGCGTTTTTACCTGTCAGTCAGTGTCAGATACGTGTTTTTTTTTAAGTTATGACGATATAATATTGTCTTCGGTTTCCGCGATTATCACTCATAGTAATAAAACAACTTAAACGGATTAAATCGCGTATATTACTACATTTTAAGTCCCGACGTTTCGTAACCCTTTTCAGCGTTCGTGGTCGCTGGTAGACTAAATCATAAATTTCCTCTGTCAAAATTACTGTTGTGCAAACCGACTGTTATGACGATATGTTATTAGTATAGAGATAGTTACCGTTAGTGGTTGTTTATGTTTGATTTTTTTTATTAGTAAATGGCATTCTCGTTGTCTCATTAGACATATTCAATCCTTGTAACCGATAACGCAGTATAATTAATAGCAGTAATGTATCTTCCTACAAAAGGTACATCGCGCGGCTTGTATGTGTGCGCGCCGTGGACGAACGCACTACAAGCAAAGTATAAAGACTACCAAGTAGTACGACTTCGGCCGTTTAGGAGCGCGCGACACGTATTTACACAGACGCACGACGCGCGTCTGTGTGGGTGAACGCCATACTGTGGCAGTCGCGCGCAGTCGCAAATGCTTGCCTGTGGTGCGTCCGTACACGGCGCGCACACATGCGAGCTCCCGATGTACCTTTTGTTCGGAGAAAAACTACCCTATACCGTGCTACAAGCAAAGTTTTACAGATGCGTAAGAGTGCCCCAGTACGGATTTCACTTTCTGCGCCTGAACCTTGAATCCATATCGCACGCTCCTAAACGATCGACTGTCTGTCTGTATACTTTTCCGATAACCTACTACTACAACTAGTATTAATTAAACAGCTTAAATTTACCGAGTATAATCATGATATATGCCTAAGTTCATTACATAAGTGGACACGGCCTTTAGAAGTTATTTAATATCTGTTATGTCTACGTTTTTGTGTTAAAATTAATATTGCTCAGCGGGTCTCATGAAAAATTATGATAAAAACAAAGATGAACAAGTGTCTCGCCTTGATATATTATGTACGTATTTTGGGCCCAATTTTTCTTTGACAAAAACCAAGACAGGTGATTCACGGCCGATTCTCCACACAATCGTAAAGAGGGTTAATAATTTGTTTTCACGATGGTTAAAATGTGTTTTATTTCGTACCTTATAGTACATTACACAACTAGGGTGGTAATACAAAGAAAGGCCGGGATCGCAGAAGTTTGCGGCCCTTGCTGCAAGCGAGGGACGTAAATATGCGATCGAGGGCTTTCTTTATTACCTTCCGTGTTGTGTACATAATTTTTTGTCTACACTTGGCCAGAACTCGGCTTTTTCCGTACGCGCAGCGTGCGGAAACAGCCACTTTATGGCCAGGTGTGGCATAAATACATTTAGTATGCGCAAAACAATAAGAGAACTTTCAAAAAGCGAAATAAATTTTCATTTTGAGTAATAAAGGTAGGTTTTGAATGCTCACAATATGTAGAATTGTAGATAGCCCTGACGCATCAATCGTTTTGATTTCTTTTTTTGTTTTTCAGGTTGTTACGCGCAAACTAAATGTGTCATCCTAAGGAATGAAACAAATTTAAAGACATGTATGTGATTATAATGGATTTAACCCCCTTTTCATTTCTATGGAGTACTGTGCGGCTCGAATCACCTTAATATTAATGACGAGAGATTAGTTAATGAGTGGGTGTACCACAGCTCATTAAGTATTAGAGTAAACGTTTGAAGCAAATAAAAAGGTATATTTTAGGTAAACTTCTACTGAAGATACTTTATAGAAAGAAACATGTTGTTTCTTCATTGGTTTTTAATGCGGGTAAATTACACCACATTTCTATGTCAAAGTAGGTGGCAAAATTGAGGGTGTTTTCTGGGTGTTACGGTGGACGAATGGTTGAGTCGCTGCAGCGCGCTGGGCCGGAAATCCAGAGGTACCGGGTTCGATTCCCGGTCTGTTCACAGGTGAGCGCCATTTAATTTTTCTATGTACTTTGATTTCTTGTATCTATACCTATATGTTCTACTGAAGATATTAAAGGAATATCTTTTAAAGAGACAACCTTTTTGCTACTGTTTTATGTTGCATTTATTATCCAGTTTTTATTGATTTACCGTCTAGGATCCCCTTTTGTATTATTTTATATAATACTATAAGGAAAAGGATTAAATGAATCAGAGTACCTAAGTTTATTTAAAGTGAAATATTGATGTCTGTAAAACCAAATAATGTTTTTTTTTTAAAGTAAATTAATGACAATTTGCCAAGATGATATGATCTCAATCTTGTGACCATATATACATATATTCTTAATTCAAACTCAAATGTTTACTAATTGGAGTCAGGAGGCAGTCCAAGAAATCTTAGCAGCGTGATGCACGATTCCTTTGACAGTTGAACAGCGCCATCTTACAGCCGATTTGTGAACGTAGTTCCTTCTAGTACACAAAACATATCCCGTCGTCCTGTGACGTACGCCCTTTCTAGTCCCGGCCCCGTGACACAGAGGCCTCCGCTTACGTAATAGATTTTTATCGCATCGCTCCGCATGAAAATTGGATAGGAAATCCTGCCGAGACTCGCTTTTAATTCGCCTACCGTTCTATAAACGTTCTAGATTTCATTGAATGCAATTTAATTGGAATTCTCTAGATGTGCTCGATTAGAATCGATGGCGTTAGAACGAGCGAAATTTGTATTAAACGCGGTGACATCTGGTTCAGAGGAGCTAATCTCTGGTTGATTTCGCGCCTTAGGACGATTAATTAGTTTTGCATCTACATCTGCGCGCCCTTTGTCTTTGCATTTACTGTTCTTGTCATATTTGAGAGGCCTATTCGTAATGTAAGTATCGGTGTCGATAAGTAAATCAAAATGTCTTATGTCTTAAAATTTGGTATGTCTACTTGATGTTTACTTTTTGAATAAATATTTAGTAAATAATTTGATTTTATTTCGTGTAGAAAAACAAAGTGGAACCGAAGGCTTTTTAGACCACAATAGCGATTTACATTCAAGTAAAAAAGTACCAATATCAAGACGCATAAAAAGTCTAAATCGACGAACGTTTTTAAAGGTCTGAGGACTCAAAATGATCAGTATTAAATCAAATTAAATCGTTGTTCAAATAGTTAATGTAATTCTTATTTAAAACCAGGCGGTGATTTTGCATTCCTAATAACAATTTGTTTTATGCCCAACTCCAACAAAGCGATAGTTGTTAACTTGTTCAACAAATACAAATGAACAATTTCGATCCAGCCGCCTGTTTTCAATGTTTTCCTCGGCTCCGTAAACTTTCTCACCGAAATTTGGGTTCGGTGTTTGTTTACATTCAGTTTTTGGGTCCCAATTTAAACTATACCGGCTTTTATTTGTCATTTAGTACGACATTTGTCGTTCCGTGGTCTGCTCGTCCCAACCCTTTGTTTGCGGCGGTATATTCGCCGATGTTTGGCTCGGAATAAAGGACGCGACGTTTAATCTTTAATTTGGGTCGCCCGCGGACTTCATTTTGCGTCGCACGTTAATTTCGGTAAGTGATGTGATCCTGTTTAGCTTTGTGCCTGCTATAAATTTTAAGGGTCATTATGGTGGCTTTTTCCTCGTTGTACCACCCCAAATTGTTGCTGGAAGCAATTAATTTCGGAAAACACATCGCGATAACGCAAATGGATTGATTTTTCATGTCATAATTTTACGGTGGAACGTTTCTAAATTTGAAAGTTAACTCACACAAATCGGTCGGACCGTCATAAAAGGGCGACAGGTCGTAAACGACAGCGCAACTGTCGAATGTGTTAAACAATTTGATACGCGGTAACAACGACGTTTTTATGTCGCGATATTTCGGTCGGACGAGTGTCCCCTTTAATTGCGGCTATTAAACGCATGTTTGTGACGGATTGTCGAGCGATAGATGACTTTCCTCTCCCGAAGTGTTCTCGGGATAGTCGTCCTTGTCTATCCTCTTGACACGCGCCTCAATAGAACGTGACGCATGCTGCTGTTTTGGTTGTGGGATAATCATAATGAAAGCCGGAAATTCGTTAACGAATATGGCAGCGCTTCGTTAAATTTTATGTGTGTTTGTTTAATGAATGAATGTCTTTTTGAATTCCATGTGCAGCCTCACTCCGGGCGCTGTTTTAGTCGTATAAAACGGAACTTATGAGAAGCTTTAAAGAAAAACGCCGATAACATTACCGAGTAATCTCTTGATTCTAGCTTCTAACTTGAACAATAAGTATAAAGAATACTTTTCTTATATTGAATTTTCTAAAAAGCTAAGTGACGCGGCTTACCGCGAATTTAGTTAAAAGTAAAAATATCCGGAAAATAAGTCTCCAACTAAACGGCTGAACGAATTCTAAATTAAGTAGGTACGAAGAAGATAGCCTTCGTAAAAAATAATCTCATTAAATTAACGCGGCGGGTTTTCCCGTCTCTTATACTATTTTACTTCCCGGAACGGAATTAAGGTTTCCATATTCATCCATCAAGGGAATTCCACGAAATTTCGTTCACTCATGGCACCCCTTAATCCTTAAGACGAATATCTCAAACTTACGGGCGGAACGAATAATCACAGGGTTGTGACGAGCGGGAAAAAATGTAGAATTCGTCACCTAATCCACGCAGCCGGGGATTTGAGTGTAACAAATACCTAGCATTAGACTTGACTGATGAAGTCCCGAGTTATTTTACACTTCCGCAACGTCAAGCTAAGACAGCCCCGAAAACGATAATGCCCGCCGTAAGCCGCTACAAAATTGTGCCTCAAACGTAATATCTCGGGATCTGAAAAGGAACGCTAATAGGTATGATTGTTACGGTACATTGAGCGGAACAATCCATTCGTAGGTAAGCCGGGGACGAACGAATCGTAATGCTTAATGAGGTAAGATCTTCGCCGCAGTCATATTACAAAGACGGCGCAAATTAAAAACGTAACAGCGAACTGCGGAGCTCGCACTATCCTCGCTCCGATTCGGAGCCTGTTACAAGTCTTTTATCGCTTATTCCGTCTATCGTCCCCTCGTAAGTATTACGGTTTGTTATTCGTCGATGCCTCACCCGCGCCGCAAAGCTGCAGCCTCCTTAGTTTGCTCGAGAGCACAAAGGAGTTTCGTATCAGCCGACCCGGCGGACCTTTAAAAAGTACCAGTCCTTTGAGACTCCAATCCTTTAATACTAATTGAATCATAATTTGGGAGACGGAAAGTTTCTTTTTATGTAAATCTTTTTGGCCTCAGCAGGCTCAAAGCCCCGAGAAATGGAGGCTTAATAACCTTGAATTTGCAAAGTCTTTATTTGGGTCGTATAATCGGGATTAAAATTTATTCCGTCTGAATTCCCTTTTTTCATCTCATTGTAGGTGAAATGACCTCGATCGGTAATTGATGCGGGTTGTAGTGCACGCGACGAGACCAAATTCAATTCCCTAACAGTAATGATCTTTATTATTTTAAGCCCATATATAATTTTACTCTAACTTTTGAACTGACATTTTATTATGTTATCCTGTTTACTGTGCTTTCCTTGAATGTTTATGTAAAAAGGGTTAGGCTTCGCAGTCAGTTTAACTCGTAATAATATTAACTGGCGAATAGGTTTGTTTTTAGTCAAGCTCACAACATCCCTGGTTTGTCATAATAATGTTTTAAAAGCTAAAGCTTCGCTGAGTGGTACGCAAATTTAGTTTGATCTAGCTCAAAATAATATTGGCAAAAGTTCAATTTGTAAGCAATGTTTAAAGTGCCTTTTAGCTTACCATGTCGATCGAAGCTAACATCGAAGAGTTACTAGGTAATATAACAAACAATAAAAGAGTAATACAGCGATTAAACAGCGTTGTGTCTTTGCAATTACAGTTGTCTCTAGGAGACAATACCGATGTTTACCTCCTGTGATTTCTCAAGAAATTCTCGCGACTTATTTCGCTGTAAACGAAGAAAATACACGCCTTCCCGCGACTTAATAGCCCTTCTAAGTTCGAAGCAAAATCAAGAAACAATTTACCACCTCGCACGGCGATAAATCTCTCCAACAATTTCCGAAACGTTATTTTTCTATCCAGAATGTACTGGCTCATCTCGCGAAAGAAAATCGCACCTACAATCCCATTATAGGTCCCTATTCCTGTACAATTTGCGAGCGGGGGCAATCTTCAAAGTTAGATGAAAATATCGGGCCGCTACGGGGACATCTTTCGGCGTCTTCCTGATAGTACCCATCGATTTCTTCTCTAGTCTCCTGCTGTCTTTTGTACTGAGAGCCATTGTCTGGAACATTTTACTAATGTTAATGCAAAAGTTTCGCTTGCGTTATTTAATCAGCAACTGTACCGGATTTGGATGGCGGAGCGATAAGGGTACAGTACGTTCTGTTGTGTTAGATACAGTTTTGAAAGGGTCATGAACTTAACAACGATAACATATGCATAGAGTAGTAACTTATATATGTATAATTGTGTTTTATGGTCAATACTTTGCACGATTCTACTTAGGTATGCATTGGTCTACTTAGTGCTTTTCTGATTGTTTTTAATAGACATATATCAATACTACTGCGTTGTCAGACAGAAAACGAAATGAGCAGTTTTTACCCGACTGCGGCGAAGCCCAAAGGAGGTTTATGTGTTTGACCTGTTTGTATGTATGTATGTATGTATGTATGTATGTCCGTTCCTATGTCCGCTCGTAACTACTCAACGGCACATCCGATTTTGATAAATGATACATCATTAGATTCGTCTTGATCGTGCGAGTGTCACTGGGTATGAAGTTCGTTTAAAAAAACAAAATGGCGGATTTTATGCAGTTTCAAAGTGCACCGCGGTCGGGTTTTTTTTTTAATAAAAATGTGGTTATTTCTTCATCTTCATTAGGTAACAACTTTTTAAATTAACTATAATATTTATGATCCATCGTTGGCACACCTTTAACCACAATGTCGGCATTGTTGCGAACATTCGATAACGCCTGTATTTTGCCGAAGACAAAGGCCCGGATTCGGTCGATCCCGTCGTTTCGGGATGCTGAATAACGAATAAAATATCGCTTGCAAAATTCACCGAGACCATGGTTCTGTTGGTATAAATAATGAAGCCAGACGGTTCAATATTTCAACTATCCTGTAAGGGTCTGTGAGAATTCTGCATCAAGATTGGCTGCTTATCAGCATCGATATTTTCTATTCGCTTTGAACGCTTTCAGCTATGTTTCAAGTTGGAAAACTTAACGAAATTAAGAAACGTGATTGTATTTAAGTGAGTTAAAGCAATGTTTAGAATAAAAACAATCACACTTTTAATTAATCTCGTTACAAAAGTATAGTGAAACATTTTCAAAGCGCAGAATATTTTCCACAATTATCAGAGCTGTTAACTAGAAAAGCAGTGAGACCAAAACAAGCAAGTTGAACACAGTGTAAAATTCTTTTTATTAGTCACCTCGCTCCTCTTTTTATTAAACTGCGTCACTCAACGCCTCTGTTCCGAACGCTCCCGTAGCTGCAATAAATAATCGTTATAAAATAAAATACGTCTTCAAGATACGAGGATGCGACAAAGGAAAAAGGAGATATAACGAAAAGTGGCAATTTTGGCGCCTTGCAACGGCGTACCTTGTCCCCAGTAAACTTATAAATACTGCCACAGCAGCCTTCTGACATTGACATAGAACATATTTTACGTGTCCTGGCCGCAGGAAAAACTTTGCCTTTTTAACACAGATACCATGTTCGGTTTTTTCTCGCGAGGGGGGCTTAGAAACTTTTTGAGGGTTATATATCGTTTAGGCCGCACTCCACAACTTTGTAGATTAATTCTAACGTCGAAATGCGAATGCATTACTTGGCACTTTTGCATTAGTCGGCCTCTATTGAATCCTGTCGAATCTCTAATGAGTTCGGTGACAGTTATGAATAAATCATTAGTATTGTTAGTAAAGTATTTCTATTTGAGATCGTTATGTATCAGATCGGGGACTCCAGAAGCTTCGAAGTGGAAACAGTTGCCAATGTAAATTCCTTATGAGCGGTAATCTTCTAAATGTAAATTAAAATGTCCCGTTTGAAAGTTGGTGTTGTTGTTATTTCGCAGGATCCACACGATTTGGCGTCGTGTTTGTTGGAAGTAAAAGTTTCCCAGCACGCCCTTAAGCCGATAACAAGAAAATCAAATTCCGTCCGCACAATGTGTAGCTCGCTGAAAATTCCTCAAAAGAAGAAGTTGTTAACAAAAATACGCTGAGACTCAGTGCCTGTGGGCCCCTGATAAGGAGCAGGGATCCGTAGTAAACACCCGCTCGGGGAACCGCTTTTGCAACTACGGGTTGTAAGTAGTAAGCGTTAACGGCGGCGGTTTCATCACAAACTTCACTTACTTTTTCTTTTATAACTCCTCCTTTGATCAGTTTGTGCATTTTCTGTAGTGTTATCATTACATCGACCACAACCTTGTTCCTATCATCTTCTCTCTTTACTCTAGTCTAATATATTATTAATTCTGTAAGAATATCATCTTCGATAATATCGATCTTATGACGCCCTCCACCGCTGACTTGAGACGGCCCTGTAGGCATTAACAAGCAAATACCTAAATATTTCGCAACCCAATGACGGCGTTTTCAAAGAAACTGTGTATTGGCAAATTTTGTTAATTAAGCCCGTTTTGTTTAGGTCCTTAAATAGCTAAAGGTAAAGTTGAAAATTAATGTTCTTATTTATCTGCTCCTCGATTTTATAAGGACGTTATTTATTAACTTCTAATATTGAATGAATGCCTTTATTGTAATAAAATTTAACTGTAATTTACAAAGGGACTTTATGCCTTTTATTGTGCCCTTGTTAAGGGAAATATTGCTGAAATTGTTTTACTACAACTCAATTAGGTGAATCACAGGGAACGTTAATATTAAAATAACATTGCGCTTAGCAAATTGCTTAAAGACTGTCTCCAATATCTCAACTAAATCAATTATAATGATAAAGCTGTTAATAGTTTCATAATGGAGGTGTTTCAACGACAGCAAAACAAAATCAACGCCATCATACTGAACAGAAGTAGGACTTGACTAGGCATGGAATCACTTCGAAAGATGTGAATCGGATCGTAGCCGGGAGCGCCCTGGAACCACATTACGATAACACCGAGCGTCCATACACTAAACTGACACAAACAAGCCCGTGTTTGTGCGGAGATCAATAAACTCCTGCACGATATCAGGGGATAATATTCCAAGTTCGCATCATGCGTTTCCCTTAAACCCAGAATAAACTTTACCACCTTTCACTAAAGTCGCATTTCCATTAGCCGCAGTAAGCGAGATACGGACATTAATTACTGTTAATAATGACATTGATCCGGTTCTGAAAGGTATGATAATCGTATTCATATTATGCATAATATTGCCGTTTACATAATTGAAACAAGAATCTCGAGTAACGCTAAGTGTGAAAATGCATTAAAATGTAATGAAGCCACTGCTTGTTATTAATGCAGGTTTAGTATGAATTTTACACCTGCTTAGATAACATCTTGAATATATATGGCATCTTTTAAAATACGTTTATCCCCATCTGTACGTTATTTAATATTTTATCTTCTACGCTTTCATCATACGCAAGAGATATTAAGTTGCCTGTTTCCACAACTTGGCGTACTTATGCTTTAGTTGTTTACATAAATTTGTGACTAACTTCATGTAGATTCAAGAAATTCGTCGCCCTTCGAAATCCCTCGGGACGGTGAAACTTTGATTTCACAACTTTTAATAGAAGAACACTCGAACACCTTCCGTGTACAATTTATTTTTATTCATAACAGCCACTGGGCTCCACATTTTTCCAAACCGTAATTTATGCATAATTCATACAACAATAAAAAAGCGGTACTCTTCGCTTTCCGAAAATTCCATTAAAACTCGCCGGATATATTTATTACTTTTTCCCTTACAAAGGAACACCCGAAGCTCCAAAAATTGAGTTAATCTTCCGACTTTGCGTACTTGAAAAAGTATTGTAAAAAGACAAAAGAAAATAGGACGATCAAATTATTATTTATAATATAACAAAAACTTTTCAAAATTTGGTTTGAATAAGTTTCCAACTCAAGCCTTTACAACGCTCTTTGAATCTAGTATTATTGTAGTATGTACCAAAACTTATTGAACCCAAGAACATTTCTATTTCCTTAACCACATTAACAGTCTGCGCTACAACTGCGACTACACTTTTATTTTCTGTACAAATTATGATAACATTTTTGTGACACTAACTAAATCCTTTAAGCTAAAAAATCACTCACAATAGTTGGAATAAAATGCGTTTCCACATGATCCCCCCATCACAAGCGCATGGCGACCGTGCCACCCGCACTCGCGTCAAACACACGCGCGATTTGTTACCACGTGGTCTCTGATATTAATTAAATTTGATAAATGTCGGAACTAGCTCATTTGAATGAAATGTGAATGGTGAATTTCGTTCAACCATTAATGAATTCATTTGGTTGCTCTTGTTATTCGAACAATACAAAATGTCGACGTATTTTTCGGATGGCGGAGACTTTGTTATTTTAGGATTAGAACACCCGTAACATAATAAACCAAATACATTTTAATTTGTTTCTGCTAACTGCGTAATAAATTGAGCAATTTTGTGGCTTCTGTACTCCTTAATTATCAACAACATTACAGAAAGTTCTGAGCCGAGTAGCCAAAATCGGCTTTCGATATATCAGAGCTTGATTATTGTTATATCACAATAAAAATCCATATTTTCTCGCGTCGATGGCTCCCAAAGCCAATCATTATCCCGTATAAATCCCTATAGAGGTCGCTGTCAGTGTCACACCTCAGGCAAACCTCGAAGAATCTGGATCATCCTAAATTAGATACACGGTAACGAGCCCCTTCCATGATAGGTTTTCTTTTCTAAGGGAAAAAACCAATTTCGCCGGTAAAACATCAAAATATCTAAGTCAAGTTGGGGATAATCCCGCAAGTCGACGGTAAGTATCTTACATGATATTTGTTTACTTTGCGGGGAGCCCTCTTACGCGTAAATATTGTAATAAGCCTCCTGCACGCGCTGAATTGGTGTTGTAGGGAAAGATGCTTAGCTTGGCTTCTTAGACAACGTATTTACTTATAAAAATATTGCAAACATCAAAGCCGTTGAAGTTTCGATACAAACACTTTCTAGTTTAAATGTAAATGGTATTCCTGTATTAAGCTCACTCGAGCCTCTTCACAACGTGTTTATTAACGGAATGTCTAAAGCCCGCTTTATGATTTCCTCGTAATTCTCCTTCATGAAAACTACGCAGAGCGTTATTTAAAATATTATGTTTCTCTTCGGAAGAGCGATGAAATTCAGCCGGCCTTCTAGCGAGGAGCCGTAATAAACCTTCCGCTTATAATAACAATCTGCTGAACCGACGGCAGTAAAGAGGGGTCGTGTCTTTAACGCGTACACTGAAATTCGATCACGTAGGCCATAACCTAGAGAACGATTTAAGACGCAGACTCAGTTTGGACGCGAACGGTAAATAAATTGATTGCTTTCTGTAGTGGTCGTAAAAGATCTGAGTTTGCTAAGCGTCTGTGGCACTAACGGGCCATTCAGAATATTGTATGAAAAGTGGCGGTCCTTGAAGGGCGAACACGAAAGTTCACTCGCTCGGTAGTGCACCTGTCACTTCAATTTCACATTTATGACGACAAAGTTACTCGTCAGTCTAGTTTACTTGCTGTTCTATCTTCATTTCTCGCATTTTGCACAATGTTACATTTGACGTTCGTCCCTATGCCTACAATTTCACGAAAGCCTTTCTAGATGATTTCGTTACTTCAACTTACCATATTGATTATATCAACTTATTCATCACGAATTTCCTCTGCCGACCTTGCCTCCGAACTGACAATTGTATTAACGTCGAACTCGGAACATAATAGAAGCCTATACAGTATAGAAATATATCTTTCCCGCAGCCAAGTCTCAAGTCACATCTACGGGATTACTTCCGATACCCGAATGTTTTCATAACTCCTACAAATATTATCTTCTTTCGTCGAATTAGTTCTATCCACACAATAATCCCAACGAAAACACGCTGCTTGTATATTCTATAGCTATTTTCCTCCGGCACGGCGCACCGTATTGCATTATTTATTGGGAAAAACTTTATATTTTCACAACATGAGCAAACAGATGCTATGCTCACCTGTGGACTGGCCATTAGCATACCGTTGCGATGCAAAGTAGACTTTTGGCTTTAGAAGATAGAGTTGCATCTTCAGTGGTTGTATGAGTAGTATGTTTTTGTTTTTTACGGTCGGTAGTAATCGGCTCGGACGGCAGTCGTCAGTGTAATTTTCGTGGAGGATTGTCTAGTAAAATGTTTTATTCAGGCGTTTAGGCTGCATACGGCGGGAGTTTTGTTTATGAATGGTAATTAGATGGTTTTGAAATTCGATGCATCCCGTGCGTCAAGGAGCGCTCGTTACTGCGCACTCGTCGGGACCCGGGCATGTTTGAATGCGAAGCTAAACGATTGGGCTTGTTTGCCGTATTTTATTGCAGTATAATGATGCGACATATCGACCGAATATACTGAAAAGTCGAAAGGCTTTGTTGCTACTCGAGTTTGGAGGTAACGGTTAAATTACGGAATGGTTCTCCTATTTCTTAACAATTGTCAAAAAAAGCCTGGCAGCTTAACTCTTCGGATTTATAACAAGTTTCTTCCTCCAAGAAAGATCAAGAAGTTTCGTCTCCTATTTTTACTCAAACGGCTATTTCCTCATTAATAAAGTAATTCACGATATCAGCTTAAACTTACTTTTTTCACGAAAAAAACACAAAAATGTACATCTTGAGGATAGGCACATGGTTTACTACATAAAACTACTATTGAAAATGAGACCTGTACGAGAATTACTAGTAATGAATAAGAAACTACATTATTGAAGTTTCTTTAGATATTACCACCGGTTGTCATTGGATCGATTTCCGTAAATATTGGGGTTGCCGTAGATTATGACACCGCTTAACACATAAGTTAAAGTCAACGTCAAGTTTCTTTATTCTTAAATTTAGGCATATTAAAATGCATAGGTACATGAATGTCAAGATTTACCAGCAGTTCCAATGTGAAACCTCTGCCCGGAGAAGAACTGAAAAGAGAAACCGGTAAGTTTTTGCCGGCGCTTCTTCTCACCAGAAGTTCACTACACGAAGCGTCAAAAGAAAAGAATCCGACATCTAACAGAGCTAGAGATGTGCCATTCCCGGGAATACTCCCCGTTTGCATGGGGAATATTCCCACCGCGGGAATATTCCCCATACAAGTGGGGAATATTCCCGGGAACGGCACATCTCTAAACAGAGCCCTTGACGGCCTAATTGCAGAAATAAATTATTTTGAATCTTTATTTTAATTTTTGAACCGGCGTATGAAACTCGTCGAGGCATAGGATACGTTTTACCAGAAGCAGCAAAAAAGAGACATTCAACTTCAGTTCCACAGACGAAGTTGCTATCATCCTAGTCTACAGTAAAAGACGGGTACTAACTACCTCAGTGACTTGTGCAGATTCATTGGCGCTACGCAAGTGACGTCACGCTGTTTGCCCGCCATGTTTGCGCGGCTAACAGGATTGCGCTGCTCACTTATTCAGCGACCTCCAACTTCAAAAATAAACACGCTACGTGCGTTCGGCTTTGAGGTCGCTAAGTGATTAGGGCTGGAATATGATCGCTTCGAATTTAATGATTGTACGTGGCCTGTTTCCTGGGCGTTAGTAGTGAAGTAGGTCGCAACGTTCCTTTACAAAATTAGACGCCTCGGATAGGATTCGAACTTGCATCTCTAACGGCACTCCGGACCTACACAGGCTTAAGAAAACGGGAACTACGAACCTTGAAAGAATATTTAAGAAAGTAAAATTCTTATTCTGTCTTTGACAATGAATCGAACCCTCATCACTTTTGAACCTAACAGTGACGGTCATTGACAGACAATTGTCACTAATCATTTGACGTTTGTTAATATATTGACAATAACATAAAAAGATTCTGTCAAAAAATATATTTTTGAGACGAGCTTTTATTGCCAACTGTTCTTTTTGTATAATCGCAAACTGCACGTCAAAACTAATCAAATAAGTCCAAACACACACACATTTATTTTATGTAACTCAGACGATCCTATCGCTAACGTCCTGCTCCATCATCAGATCAGCTCCATGTTCATATGTATCTATTTGAAGGGACATATGCAACAGGATATGCAAATACAAATGTCTCCCTAAATCTATTGTTATTTGTTTCAGGTATGTAATGTAACAACGTGCATAACAAATGTTTCACCGAATGGATTGGGTAACCAAATCACAAACAGGTACGTTTTGATAGCCCAATAAACAAGTAATCTGACTTTAGTATAACATAAACTCTTACGAATTCAATGTAATATTACATAACATTTCGAACAACAGCTGCTAAGTTAAAACCTCCAATCTTTTTACCCCGGTCTGTATATTCTTTTCAAAAGACGGGCGAAAAGGCTCGCGCCGAGAGGCATCTAGGTCGAAACTTGGATTTATCGTTAGTCCCATACGTACGCAGTATTTATCAAAACCTTTTCTACTAGAATTTTCGTGGAGCAAATTATGAGTACCTTACTCAAGTAAAAATGGAGACAACATGATAATAATGAAAATAAAACGCTGTAAAAACGCCGCATGATGGTCCATACTTCTATATGTGACTTGTTCTCTTAGGGGTATTGCTCGTAGGTGTATATTGTCTCCCATAAGTTTTAACCCATTGAGTGCCAAATACGTAATATTGCGTAAGTGGTACATAATGGACATTACGCATTGGCACTCTATGGTCAATGGGTTCAAATCATACCGTATACTGTTAGTCATAATTATCGAAAATCATACAACCTATTTTCTATGAAATCGTTAAGTTTTCAGAATGTTTATAAAACAAACCTAACCTAACCTATTGTTTTGTATATGCTAGCGTTTTAAAATATCCTAAAAGCATTACGGTTTTAGAAAAACAAATACTGTGTGACTTTCGATAATTATTACTAACAATACAGTATGACTTATGACTTTATGGGAAACAACGGGATCCCACTGCTCGTATTTCTCCGCCAGGCTATTTCAAGCCGCACGAAAATTTAAAGCTGCGAAAAATCTCCGTTTTCCCAAGGCAATATATTTGGAGACATTAATTAATATCTTGCGGAGCGACTTATCCGGGTCCGGGCTGAATGGAATCCGAAGCGGTACATGTGCAATTACGACGAATCAAAACCCAGACAGAATGTAATTTTCCGTCCGATCCGGCCTGCTCCACCGTCCGGAGGGTACCAAGAAAACAGAGTTAAAAATAGCTCCTGATTCTAACGTTAACGCGCGCTTATCAAGTACATTTTAAGAGCCTCTCCGTATAAAACATGATTCGGTTCGTATTTTAGAATTATTATACTGGATTAATATGAAATTATGTACTATTCATAGTAATAAAACAACTTAAAAGGATTAAATCGCGTATATTACTACATTTTTTAAGTCCCGACGTTTCGTAACCCTTTTCAGCGTTCGTGGTCGCGGGTAGACACCACCGTGTGTGCGATTCGTTTAAGTTGTTTTATTACTATGAGTGATAATCGCGGAAACCAAAGACAATATTATTTACTTAACTTAACAACTTAACCGTTGTTCAATAACAATGATGTTCAGTAACATCGGTCATCATAGTAATAACCGGTTTTATTAGGTTATTAGGTAGTTTTCAGGTAAAATGTAGCACTTCACTAACATCAATAAGACAATAATTGATAGTGAAGTGCTAAATTTTACCTGAAAACGACACAATTATTTTTTGTTTCTTTACATTGTACAATTTACACAACAATAAATAAATGATTGTAATAATATCTCATTCGCATTGGCCATTCAAAGTTTTACTGGTACATTACATACCGAGGCCAGTAACGTAAGAAATGTCTCGGATCACATGTAATTGTCGGCCGAGGCGAAGCCGAGCCGATTTAATGCAAGCCATACTACGATTTTCTAACCCAGTTAAGTTTGTTGGTACCTAATTCGTATACGAATTCATAGGAATCACGTACAAACAAATGGGCAGCGCCGTGACGATTTGCGGCTCGGCTATAGCGGCCTCTTAACGCGCGTTTCTGAGTACGCTTACTGATTAAAACCTGAATTCTATATCGTATACGAATTCTGAAAACGTGTTTGTCGAAAAAATTGAGAGTCGAGTGTGTGCGAACGATTTAATTCAACAACTTGTCGAAATTGATGTTAATTTAATAATGCATTGTGCTGAAAATGGGATGATTCGAGCGTACCCGTTCTGTTTTTGTTTGGTTTGTTCGTCACTTGATTGTTTAGTCCGATTTATGAGATTTGAAAACAAATTGAACATGATTGTCATCAAATATTAAAGCCGCTTGAGCGTATTAATTAAATAGGCTGTTTGATGACATGTCAAATCAGCTTCTTTTATGAAGTGCCAAAACGCTCAAAAAGTATGCGGTTTCTAAGGAAAACTGTCCTGTGCCGTTATTGCTCAATATGATCAAATTAATGCCTTTTTAGGGTTCCGTACCTCAAAAGGAAAAAACGAAACCCTTATAGGATCACTTTGTTGTCCATCTGTCTGCCCGTCTGTCTGTCTGACTGAGGTCTCAGTCCCTTTTTTATTTTGTCATTTTTAAATCGTTGATAGCACAAAAATAATTGTAGCTGACTTTTTTTTACCAGATTTGGAAGCACAATTTTATGGTTGGCATTTATTTATTTAGTTGATTAATGCAAAATACCCTATTATGCCCGTTTACGACAAATTTCTAATTTAAGCATATATTCTTTACATGTAACCTCGTATTGGTTTAGAAATGGTCCTAATAGCAAGAAAACTCAAAACTCGGTCATTCAAATAACTAATAAATGTCTACTAGATCTTTTTCGACAAACAATATGTAGGCGGGTGGATTTCAGACCGTTTTAGGTTCGATTACAGAGCGTCTCGACCGCGGCGGTTTTTCTCATTTGTGTTCAAGCAAATATAGCAGCAATCGGTGGTGGCCATAGTTAACTTTTATTACAAACGAAAGACGGTATCGAGGCTACACATGATTTAATCAAAAGTTGTCGTCACTCGATACCTAGTCCTTCGCGGTAAAAATTGAGTGACATTAATGAATTAAAAAAAACGCCCGAAATCGACCCTTTAACCGCCGTCATCACAAATCCCAAAATTTCGACGATTCACTTTAAGAATGTATCCCATTATTTTGATAAAATCCGAAACTAGTACCTACTTTTTTTCATGTTTTGATCAAACATTAGTAATTTTTAAAAATATGTCATCATAATATCGGGATTGGTGTTGACGGCAGTTTAAACGCTCTGAAATCCACACAGGCTACGCTGTAAAGTGTTACTCTTGCCAAATTGTTCACTAAAAACATGTCAAATAATCGATTTTAATGTATCTCCCAAATAAATATCCATCCCACTTCCACAGATCCCAAATGCAGACCTTTTTAATTCTAGAAACTTTTTAATCACCAAACAGGTTACTCCAATTTATTTTTCATGTTCACTTTACGTCATTTTAAAAAGCTAAATAATCCTTACGCTTCCAAGTTTTTAATTAATGTTTAAATAGACGTAATAAGGCAACACTGGGTACATTCTGAGTTAATTAGTTAAACTTTGAGTTATTGACTTGTACTTAGTTACCATCTTCTGAGAGTGATTAGCTGTCGTTAAGGCAAGTTTGCCAAACTTCTTGTGCTATATCCCTACATATTAAAGGCTTAATGTTTCACGTCGTATACATTATCTAGACTAACGATATTGTATCCTTTATAAAGAATTTCTTTACCTTACAACATAGTAATGGTTCTTTGAAGTTAATGGGATTGAAATAGGTCTTTTGTCTATAAA
The DNA here is from genome assembly GCA_947034925.1 of Eudemis profundana. NCBI lineage: Eukaryota > Metazoa > Arthropoda > Insecta > Lepidoptera > Tortricidae > Eudemis > Eudemis profundana. The sequence continues at coordinate 1,276,125 of OX344800.1, read as the reverse complement.
GAGTTGGTTAGGATCGTTATTATGACCTAAATGTGTAATAAATGATAGTTTATATGCATAAAAAGTAAGTAAATGATTGGTTTCGATCTCACGAACGTTCTAGATGTATATTTTTTTAGCAGCGGGCATCTTTCATGATGATTCTAATTATAAGTGACGAAGAAGTCAAAGATGGAACATGTTTCTTTCGAATGACAACAAAGAAGGAAAAGTATTTTACTAACAAAGATAATTAAAATCAGATGCTATAGAATTACAATTTCAAACGAGAGACAATTCTCTACCCCTGGGATTTTAGCTTTTCTCATGCGAATTGTAGTCGTAAAATACAGATCCAGAGGTCGCAAACCTATGAATAAAATCCGTATAAAACTTATTCCAGGCTTAATAAGAGCCTTCGCAAAAACCCGGCCGTTTTTAATTACTCGCTGACGCCTGGCAGAGTGACCGGGCGTTTTAATTTTACACCATAATTAGATTTTTCTAGAAAACCTCGGCCGACGTCAATAGTGACGCGCCGAACGTCGATGGAAAAGTTGAAAAGTTAAACGGGTTTGGCCGAAACTAGTGCGGACCGAATCTCGTCGATTGGTGAAAAGTTTGTCGTTCGGTTTTACCGAAACTGGAGTTTACTAAATCGGAACACCGCAGGGCTGTTATTTCTGCAAATTACTTGCTTTGCTGCTATACGTCTAATTTTCTAGAACAATCCTACTAATATTATAAATGCGAAAGTTTGTGAAGATGTTTGGATGTTTGGATGTTTGTTACCTAATAACGGGGTAACAACTAGATGGATCATTCTGAAATTTGGCATGCAAGTAGACCAAGTCCTGGATTGAAACATAGGGTACCGTCAAATGCTCCAACTTTGCCCACCGTCCAAACTTTGCCCAGGGTGTAAATATACTGCCCAGGAAGGAAATAGTATATTTTCACCCTGGGCAAAGTTTGGACGGTGGGCAAAGTTGGAGCATTTGACGGTACTTTATATCCCGGTAAAGAGTTCCTTTGGGACAATAACGGGAACAACGCGGGCGAAGCCGCGGGAAAATGCTAGTAATATATAACGACAATAATGTCGATATAATATGATCTAAATACTTGCCTGATAGTGAAATTGATTCGAAAGAAATGATTTTATTATAAATGGGAGCGGGACTCTGTAATTACAACATAATTAAAATAAAAACCAGTTTTGAATTTTTGTTCATTGTCAAAATTTGCATTACTTGTACATTTCCATCTTCAAAATTTTCTGTTCTTGTTGGTGTAATAAGAAGCGGATGAATATCGCAATTGAATACCTACACTCAGTCAGATGTAGCTCACATTCAGTCTCAAAAAATAATTGAATTAAGACTGAATCGACTTCAGCCGGGCCATCACATCACTAACTTGCAGTTAGCTTCTACAAATTAAGTCCTTACCAATCTTTCAGCTATTATAAGAGTTGCCTTATAAATAGCCAGCCAATCGCATTAGACTTTGATGGATTGAGCCTTTTACGTCTGAAATTGAGCGTTTCACGTCTATAAAAGCCTAAGCCTAGTCTGCATGCCTATAGAGTTTCAAAGAATTAAAGTTTTGAGAAAATATACTAAGCGTTTAATGAGATTCTTTTGTACGAAAGAGCTTAAGATGGAACTTTGTTACTTAATAATGCGTATAGATGTGACACTAGTGACATGAAAGCTTCAAGGTCAAGGTGCTCGCTACTTTTGACGAACCCAAGTCTTTGACACCCACATAGATGCTTTTAATTATATTTTTATTTATTGCAGACTCTTCTTAGGGTTGCGTACCTCAAAAGGAAAAAAACGGAATCCTTATTAGATCACTCCGTTGTCCGTCTGTCCCCTTGTTGTACCCTTTATCACGGAAACACGTGGAGGTATCGAGTTGAAATTTAAACCATATACTCAAGTCTACGGTTTCTTGAAGCTGTAAAAAAATCAAACTTCTAAGTTTACGTAAAAAAAAGATACGGCCGTTTATGCTTATTTCGACACTCGCTAGGAAATTAAAATTCATAGAGTACTTTCCATTGACCCAGAACTAGAACTATGAAATTTAGCAAGTAATACCGTCTTATACTACAAGTATGGGGAAAAATCTGAAACTTCCGTTTTTAATTAAATCATAAAATATCGACTTTACTAAAGGAATCAAGATTTATAGAGTACTTTAATAGGGTTCTTTTAGTGTGCCTACAAATTTGTACGGAACCCTCGGTGGGCGAGTCCGACTTGCAATTTTCCGGCTGTTTTTTTTAAATTTCGGTCCAGTTTTAATGTTAATTGTACATTTTCACTGAAAGCAGGTAAAAGGTACGCAGTCGCATCTTTTCCGAGCATTCCACATGATACCCTTATAATTAAAATATCCTTCGTTAAATTACAGTATCACGCAATATATACCATGGAAAAGGGCTACTTACAAGAAAAGGAAGGGAAGGCCTTTTAAACTGTAGGGCTAGCATAAGACGGACGCGGCACAGCATGTAACAGGCAATGAGAACTCGTATACAATGCGCTGCGTCACAAAATAAGTAATAGTACTAAGTAGAGAAGTTTGTCTTACTACCTAAACTGACGTTCGGGTCCGACAACCAGGCGGAACGCACCGCATCCGATCATCTCTATCTATCGTATTACGCGTGCTCTTTCTGTTCGCTGGCTTAGCCCGTCCGGAGGGGCAACAAGCAAATTGGTATGTACTAGTAGCAGGTTTTTACATATGTGGTAAAAATTAACAAGGTTGGAACTTTCCATTAAGCAAGTAGTAGGTATGCTTGTGTTGGGAAGTCCCGCTCTTCCTTGACTCGGAGGTATTACAAAAACCAAATAAATGTAATTCGACAAGCTTACAAGCCACGTGATGTGTGTGTGTGTGTGTTTTAAATTTGTTACATTCTATTTAATTTCTATTACTGAAATGTTTAACAATGTTTCTTATTAATCTAAGTTATATGACTTAGAAGTGCCTCTGTTTCTTCATAGCTTAAATGTTGCAAATGCGCGTTCCCATTGCCTGTTATTATGCTTATTTCAATCGAATACATTATAACTTAATCTTGGATTTGGATTTTGTGGTGGAGACAGATACAGGAGGCCGTTGCAATTTTATGTTTACTTGGACACCCATGACCTATTTTCAAAGTCATGACTCTGTCAGAGTCCAATAATCGATGGGCATATTTTCTGGTTATTTAGCCGTGTAAGCTGCCTTTTAACCCAAAGCGCGGCCGGTTTAGATTTTCCATCGTCTCTGAAAGATGCATTAACATAATTGCAGGCACTATATTGATTGGGCTTGCGGGCTCGCTACCGAGAACGGCGAACAGGGAAAACATGCGCCGGTATGAATGAGGCATATTTTGTAGATGCGTTTTATACAATATCCGCCGTGTATGTACATTTATTTCACAATATTACAGTGTACATTATGTACACACATTTACCTAGGTACCTACATACAATATTAAATGCTGCATTGATTTTCATTTCGCTTCAAAAAGGAACAGAGTCTCGATTGTATATGTTTGGAATGTCCATCGAACTGCTTAATTTCCTGAATGCTGTTCTATAACTTAAACCATATGACTATTAAGCTCTTTGATTTAAATATTAGGTTTGAAGTAAATAGATTATCATTATATAACTCTAGGGATTAGCGCGGTTTTAGTCACAGTACCTATTTTGTACAGATTACGCCAATCTATTTTATGGTCGCATCCTTTTCTTTCTTAGTATCGTCTTATTGCATGTACAGTCGTCTTCTAAACGCTATAAACCTCCAAATCCTCCAACTAAACTATATTCGTTTTTAAAATTCATAAATTTTCCTCACCGGCTGGTTTTGGTAAAGTATTTTTTTGCTGTCCATTTTTTCCTAACCTGCACAGTCTCGCAAGTCCCTTGCAAATATATGAGCTCATTTTCTACTTATCACTGCTACGATAACTACTTCTTGCAGGCTAGTCGTATCCTTCGTCACGCAACTTTCGGGTCATTCCGCGTAAATGTAACATGAGTAACGATTTCATTCAGTGTTTTTTTTTTCATTAAAGAACAAATTTTAGTGTTAATATATTTAGGGATTATAAGTAACACTTCTTTAGAGATATATTAACACTTTAATTTGCATCATGATGATTTAAAACATAATGAAAATTGTGACTCACGCTACCTCTTTCCGTGGAATGACCCTTTCCAGCATTCAATAGACTATTATGACTTAAAATGATTATGCAAGCGCAACGTTATTATGGCCTCATTAAAGCCTCTCCATTCCCTGCCCTGTTCTCAGAATCGGTAGCCAGTCCAGCCTGCAGGCGCGATACGATCACAGAACTACCACCATAATGCCGTCATTGCCGTACAAAGGGACGAGGATAAATGCGACCAACGCGGCACCTACGCCCTTTTATGGAACCACAAAGACTCGCCTATCTAGAAATTGAATTATTTCTATGGAGCCTGTATCGAAAATCTTTCCATTGAATACTTGATGGTTTACACGTTAAACATAAGGGGAATTTAATTTATTATTAGTGCGCCCGCGGCAGGTTTTCTTCCAGTTTTTCTTAATAAAAATGTCATTAGCTTTACAGGGTTTTATTTAACTTTGCTCACGACACACACAAGGCTTGTAAATTCAATTAAATTTATCTCAACGAAAATGCTTATATTTCACATCATTTTGTACGATAGCTCTTGAGCTAAAGAGCTGGAATGCAAAACCTTATAAACTAAATGTTCTTTCTTGCCATTTTTGTGTACCACTGCTGGGCAGGGGCCGTTCCTTTCACTACCCACTTAACCAAACTTCTGCTCAAAATAGAGAATATAGAAATAAACTAAATGCAAACAATGAAATGTTGCCGTATCATAAATATTTATTAATAAACCCAAGACGTAATCATCCTTGATGCTTCCCTTCTCTTTAATTAAATGAACACATATCAATACGACCCACTATCTATTTATACATATAAAGGACGAAGCCCCAACAATAATCAGACTGTTCATAATCTACAAGGGAAGATGTGGATCCGCGAGCAACCGTGTCGCAGTAACTAGCCCGAGCTTCACCCTAGTGAATTATCGCCGGGCTTAGTTCGACAGAGTTGTAAAGCGTCTAAATAGTGGAAACCTCGCGGGACCGACCTATGTTATCTTTACGAGAGCTACAGTTAGATTAGTTTTTGTTCTCCGTTATTGGAAATATGGAGGTGGGAATGGTATCGGGTATAAATTTTACGTGCAATTGTTTCTTGTGTAGGCAATTTATACGTCACGTGCCCCGAATAGGAGGGATTTATAACGCTTTTTCACTATAAATCTGCTCGGCTTGTCAATGCTGAAAAGTTTCGTTATTACGGCGCAAAATGAACTAGAATAGTTTGTGTGTCAATGGGTCCCCACGTCCCTTACGTTATATAAGTTTATCTCCAAATCTTACACCAGGAATAAAAGCATTTTTAGGTAAATGCCATGTATAGGCGCTTATAACTTATTATTCACGTATTCATTAAGCTTTGCTTAAACAATCCTATCAAGATTATACCCACACTACATAAATCCTATAGATAGATAGTGCCATAAATAACTAATAATGCACTACTATTTTTGAATTTGAATTAACTAAAATAATTTTATAAAAGCAGAGACATTCGAAAATAAGCACAGATCTCAAGATGCATCAGTATGTATTCACTCCAGATCCTGCAAAACTCCAAAACATTTGTAACTTGAATATCAAAGCCCGTATTTGTCAGTCGTATAAAAATGATTACGTCTCTTGCATCAAGAAAGCAAAGTAAACAGTTGCCGGAATAGTCAGCCCCTATTCGATAAGGGAGGGAATAAAAACCACCCCAGCTCTATTTCATAATTTGCATCGCAAACGCAAATAAATTTAAAATATTGCCTCGAAACCTTAATTTTCCTTTTCTGATGTTTCGATCAATCTTTTGAGGTTTCTGGGGGAGTTTCGGTTTTTAAAATGGGCGGAATGTTTTGAGATGCTAATCTATCGCAACTTAGCGGTTGAGAGAGCTATGATACACTTAACATACGGAAAATGCATAATGCCGGTAATTCTTCGAACCCATTTAAGTACAGTTTAAACATAGTCATATGGATAGTTAAAGGTTAAAGAAAAAGAAAATGGAGAAATAAAAATTGAAAATAAATTATTGAACGCCACAATAATATTAAGTACCTACAATTTATCAAAACAAGTACATTTAGGACAATAGCTTTCCGCTTCTTCATCCTCTAGTCTAGGATTTCAGCCTTATGTGACCAGTACTTTAAAAAGACAAGGTCGCGTCCTTTTAATAGTCAAGTGTTTTTGACTCCATGGCAATCTTTTGTAGACTAACATTGTAACAGCCACGCTATTCAACTAAATATCGTTTTGAGCTACATCAATTATTTAGGGTTAGCAATTCACCTCGTTGTCGTTGTATGTATTAAATATGTGTCATTTCGGAATGTTACATGTGACTCATATTTATTACGTCCTCTGGAGATGCAAATAACATTCCTCGTTTGTATAATCCCAAACTTTGAGCATAAATAAGACAAAACTTCCGGCATTACCGATGCCTAATCTAATTTACTCGCAAATATCTTTGTCTCATATCAACAAAACGTTTATTATTACTGCCCTAATCCAATAAAAGTGCAAATCGCGTATCGAACCCCGCCGGAACCCTCTGGTTCCAGGGTTCCATGTACCGTGACGTGCCGACAGACGTAATTCTTTATGAGATATGTCGCAGTTATGTTTATTCCGATTCTCTACGGATATGTTTTGGAAGTTTAGATGTTTGCTGAAAATAAAATTTGGAATGACTCTTAAATTATCCTTTTATTGGCTCAGGAAGTCTGACTTTGTTGTGAAAACTTGTCATGGTGAAACACACAACGAAACGCAACGATAGAATCGGAATAAGTGGGCTATTTTGATAGTAATGGAAACCGTATAGATAAAATGCTTAATTTTAAACCAAGTTATTTTGGAGTAGAAGGTAGCGCGACATTTGTATTTCTAGCATTATCATAGAATAAGTAATAACGTACAGAAGTTTCTCTTTCCAACGAAACCAGGACTGACTCTTGACTTTGGAAGCGGATAAAAGAGCACGCGTTATGCTTAGCTGGCTGTCAGAAAGTGACATTAGTGACATTATATCCATAGACAATGCAAATTCGGCCAAAATAAGCTGTTTCAGTTCACATTTTTACCGCGAATATTTAGATGAAATATTTTAAATGTGTATTCTTGTGGTTTAGTTTGCAATTTATAATAATTGGAAATTGTTTACAATGTGTTATTTGTTATGTTCATGTCATTTTTAAATAAATAAAACTCTAAAATATAGCAAAAATCGTTTTTTGTTTTTTTAATGGCTGAATGCCGTGATGCTGGGGCCCAAATAAATGTGGAATGGAATTTTAGGCCGGCAATGTAAGTATGAAATTCCATTCCGTGCCAAGTGTCAAGCCGCATAGGAAACGAGGTACTTTGTGGCCTATTTTTAGGCACGTAATGTCAACATTTCATACCATGTTTGAGAAAAGTTTATTTATTTCATTGCATATTTGAGAAAAGCACTATACATACCTCGGCGGGAAATGGGATTGCCGGCCTCGTAACTATCTGGCTAGCTATACGTACTCGGCCGGCAACCCCTTATTTCCCGGCCTCTGCAGTAATGTACTATTCCGTTCCGAGCCGATGCGGGCCGTTCGGTGGAAATAGTCCTTTAGTAGGCTTCTGTCCATATTACTAATTTTTATTCTGTGACAAAACTGACGTTCGGCTCTGACTACCGGACGGAACGCACCGTATCCGATCGTCTCTCTCTATTGCATGACGCATGCTCTTTCTGGTCGCTGGCTAAACCCGGACAGGCAAAATTTAGTACTACAATTCAGCCACTCCTGGCATTAGGTATTACATTTATCATTATCATTAATATTTTACGTCTCTATGTGATACAAGTAAACACTATAAAGTTTCAGATGGAAGCAAAAATAAATATTGATAATGCTCTTAAAGGCTCGAGATATTTTTTCATTCGACTTTCATCGTATTGAAAATCATTTAGAAGGTGGCAAAACTCTGAATAGAAGCATATTTTTAAATACTGTAACAAACTAAAAGGCCGCTAATTTGTATGAATTTTCATACAAAGTAGCTGCCTTTTAGTTTGTGGACGGCAGAAATACACATAGACTCGTTTGTTTTACACATGTTAAAACAACTCAACATCAACACGTTGGACAGGAAAACTAAAACAGTTTGTATAATTTGTCCCTGTAAGCATAAATAGTAAAAGTCAACAATGTTGCTTGTGGACTTGTTTATTATAATAATTATAGTTATTACCTATGTAACTTTTTTTCGCTCTCATATTTTTTTAATTTAGTTTTTGAGTGCATGAAAAGTGGTGCTTGCTGTTTTATCTACAAACGTTTTCGCGGATTTTCTTTTCATTGGCAGTCGTTTCCCCTAGATCCGTAAAAAAAACATTATTTTTGATATAATCATCATATACGAACCATTACATTAGGTTCTATTTTACATCAATCTCAAAAACTAAATATTTTTGAAAAAAAATCTTACGATGCAATTCAATATAGTACAATCGGTATTACATTACCACGATATTCGTGAGAAATGACATACTTTTCGCGCTTATATCAAAAAGTAGGTATCTCCGCACCTTGATGGTGCGGAGATACCTACTTTTTTTACTTACTAGACAAAACTTTTTTATTTCTTAGGAAATATAAAAATTCGCCAACAAAGAGAAGGTGCAGATGCAATCAGAGATAACGTGTCGTGCACGAATCGAAAGTTTAAAAAGTCTCGCATTAGAATATTCCGGTTTTGTGCGAATCAGCATTCTCGCCAAATTGCAGACCTGGGGGAGCTAGGGATGTGCCGCATACGCCCAAGCCGGATGTTGGATGTCGTATTTACAATTCTATCGGAGGTCTATTTACGGTTTTATCGGACTGGATGTCTAAAACCTGACGCTTAGCTGATAGGTTTATGTATTTTCTATTTGCTTAAACAGTAATAACCAACCGACATACATTAAAACTACTTATTATGAAACATGACACTTACACACTGCGAAATCCTATTTCAGTTTATCACATTTGAAAAATCTTCCTTGAACTAGTAGTAAATAAGTTTCTATATTTTGTACTTAAATACTTTGTTTAGCCTGATGGTTGTCAACTATTGTACTATGATCAGAACATTGTATGTATATACAATCTTCTTCGTACAATAACTTATATGCATCGAGCTAGTCGTGGACAAATCAATAACAATCTTGTACATAGTATGGATTCTAGACGACAATTTTAACATACTTAAAACTCATGATATCAACATGGTATGGTACCGAAGACGATAATGTTATGGTATCAATAATTTACACTAAACTAAAATAATTTTACCTAGTGTAATAAGCTAAAACTAAAACTAAACGAACCTTATATCAAATTCTAAGTTGATCTAACATTATAATGAAATATACTATTCCTTAGCTCCAATACACAATATAAGCACGTAACCTAGTAATATGTTTTTATGCCACACCTGGCCATAAAGTGGCTTTTGCCGCACGCTACGCGTACGGAAAAAGCCACTTTCTGGCCAAGTGTAGACATAAAATTATGTACACAACACGGGAGGTAATAAAAAAAGCCCTCGATCGCATATTTTAGTCCCTCGCTTGCAGCTCGGGCCGCAAACATCTGCGCTCTCGGCCTTTCTTTGTATTACGAGTACCACCCTAGTTGTGTAGTGTACTATTATATTGTTTCGTAAGTATGATATGACTGAATATCATACATTTCCGTGTACACCTGTTGTGATTTGTCGTCTGACATCTCACTGTAATAAATAAGTCGTGCACCGACGTCCGCGCGCCCCATCCCTACGGCTCTATGGGTCATAAACGATATTATTTTACTACGAGCAGCATCAGCAGTTGCAGGGGAGTCGGCGAACTTCCCGCGTTGTACACCTTACTGGATAGATGGCGCCCCAAAACACCGCCATTTTGTATCGGGTTACCCACATCTGGCGGAATCTTTTTTGGTCGAATCATCATTTGGCATAATGCATTTTTTTCGGAAGCTGTAGAATTTTCAGGACTTTTTAAGGCATTATCCTATTAAAGAAGTTTTATAAAAATCCTGAAAAGTTAAAAAAATGAACATGCGAAATGATGAATTCTCCAAATCATGATTCGACCAAAAAAGATTCTGCAAGACAGTGAACCTTTTGTATCACATGGAACAAAATGACGTACATTTAATTAAAGTGTTTAAAACACGCTTGATTATACTAAATATTTAATAGATTTTACTGGATTATTCGCTATTTTGATTTGTAATTTTATACCCTCCTAATTTGCAATTTCAACTCAACTTTAGACGCATAGTTATATCAATGTTTTGCCTGGATTCCGGAATTTGTCTTTAAGTAAATCGATATCATAGTTGAAATAAGGTTAAGATTTAGACGAAGTGTTGACGAGTGATTGAGAAATATTCTGTGAATGATCATTTAACCAACTTGAAGGTTTTGATTTAACCAATACCAAGTGCTATTAAAATGCTTGTAAAAAGAGCCTGTACTATTCCGAATAGCTATTAGATATAAGTATAGATATGGCTTATAGCCGGGTCGTGCTGTCCCGTCGTGACGGCCGACCTGCGTTCTGATGGCCCGAGTAATTGTTGCAGGGTTCAGCCTGGTTTAGGATGTTAATGCTCACTTTACTGCGGAGAAAGTGCAAGAATGTTCTAAGCGTTCTCACGTAATGCTCCGCTGTGCAACTTTTGTACAAAGCATACTTTTACACTTATACTTCGATAACCTAATGAATCGAAAAAGAAATTGTGAGTATAAGCAATTTAAAGTTGAAATATATGCTCGTTTAATCGCTAATTAATAACACTGGCAGTAGCAGTTTTGAAAATCGGTATACTTGTTATTTTTCCTCAAAGCCTAATTATGGTTTCAAATATACATTTGTTTACAGCATCTATCATTATTAGGAGTGGCACGTTTACTAGATCTGTGTTGAAGTTACAGTGATAATCCTGAAGCCTTCGGCAATAACGCAAACATCTTCAATTTTATGCCATGGGCATACCTTTGTAGTAAAAATGTTAACATTCGAAACATAGTACAAAAATAAACACGCTGCATCGCATGCCCCAAGCTCGCACTAAATAACAATTAATTCTCGCTTCCGATAGCGCGATCCGTCTCCATTCGTCATGGCGTCTACAGACAAAGGCAACAGACAAACAGCCGAAAATATTGCTAAAAGCCTCGCGGGATACCGTCACACTATACTGTAACGATATATTTTAATAGATATTTCATCAGATTTTAGAATACTGAGTGAGACACTCAACAGACTTTCTGATCGTAAAATGTATGGTAATTTTTCGGCGACCACTATTTGGCGCTTTCATATAGTGCCACTACGTGAACAACTAAAGCAAAGTCAGTCGTTTGTGTAGGGTTTAATCCTATACTCGTATTGCCACCCACTCAAACACGTTTTTATAAGACTGCATTTCAACCACTACCATCCCTCACAGGGTTAGTTTGCTTAAATCTACTGCTCAAAATTCATTGTATGTCGAATACCTGTTCCAAGTATCCAAGTAACGTTTTTTTTACATGAAATTTGAGCTTTCTGTATATTTTGTGTGCTACTAACTTTTTAATGCATAATACATTCACCTTGGAGATATCCAGACAACAATTTAGTGAAGAAAAAATCTTAATATAGGCACTTACGAATTCACTGTCATACCCTTCGGTCTAACATGCGCCCCGGTAGCGCCTCTGTTCGCATTCGACTCAGGTGGCGCGCACCATTACCCCTCAAGCAGGCGCAAACAAGCTAACAGACGTACATTATTTACGCCCCAGCGTTTAATTTTTTGACACCTGAAAACTCAGGTGTACCGAAACTAAAATATTATTATCTTTTTAGAATTTATTTCAAGAAGAAGGCTTAGCAGCTGATTGGAGCATAATTTCAAGGGATACTTATATTAAATTATTATTGGAATACTTATCCGTTGCACAGTACCAAACTTATACATTTCCGCTTTTTGCCATCGATATAATAACATAATCATACATAATCCCATCATTGTGGCGTTTTGTACAATCGCGGAATCCATATTTGCTTAACTTTTTCCTGGTGCCAACTTCAGGTGTAAAAGTATCCAAATTTCCGATGCCTGCTAACCATTTTGCATTTAAATAAGCTACTGTTATTTAATATTTTTTTATATGAACTCTTTGGATTAAATCATTACTAAAATGTCAAGTCCTTAGACTTTAAAATGTGTAACTACTAAATGTTGCATGCCAACATGTATGCTTGTAACCCCTTCTAATGTTAGCTGAATGTATTTACTGTGTCTATGCAAATAGAATTCTTATCATTTATCAGTCTGTTCGATGCTTTCACAGGTGTAACAAAGACCTTACATTTCTAATTGCTCAGCTATAGAACATCCTTATTCCCATATGTGCGGATTTAATTATGTGTGATGTCTTCTTTATCCGCAATTCCGCATTTATTTAACTTAAAGTACGTATATATACCAACTTATATCATTTTAAGTCTCATTTTCATGAACAAATGACACATTGTGTCGTAATTAAAGTAAACTTTATTAATCCTCGTGTGAGTCGACACAAACGTTGCTCGTACGTTGTTATCGCAACTTGGCGTCACTTTTGGTTGGATAACTTTTCCTTGAAGTAGGCCGACGGTACAGACTTTATCTCGCTCGTTGGGAGTTTTGCGGAATGTCTAAGTATGTATATAGGTAGGCTGGTTACGGTTGTTTCTAGATTTTCAGCAACGGTTTCGCTACAGTTTCTAAGATAAGATACAGTGTGGAAGTTTTGTTAGCGGCAATCAAAATAATGTTCAAGTTATACCAAATTAACAGGGAAATTTACAGTTACAGAAATCTAAAGTAGCTGTAGGGTAAAATCACAAGTCCGCTGTCAATCTCGTGCTTAAAATAATTTGACCCGTAACAATTCATAATTGGAGGCGATTACGAACTATGTTCTTGTGATTACTAGTTCACGGCCCAAACTTTATTAGGGATGCTAGGTATGACCTACAATTAGTCCAACTTCGGCCGCTAAGGAGCGCGCGACACGTATGCGATCCATACTGGAACATTCTTACGCAATCTTAAAACTTTGCTTGTAGTGCGTTCGAACACGGCGCGCACACATTCAAGCGCGCGATGTTCCTTTTGTAAGAAGAAAAATTACTGCTTTATACACGTCACTTTGTTCAAGTCAACAAGTCAAGTGTATAGTAGTACATGTCAAACAATTTAACAACAGAATAACCTGAAGTGTGTAGATGTTGCACACCCTTGTTGTATTAGTCAAACTGCAAACCCTGTCAGCGGATAAAAACAAAAACGTCGCTTGCAAATTTTCTATTTACGCTACAACCCCAGACCTGTCACCCTCACAATTTACATCCAAATTCCATTGTCTCACATCTTCGCAAACTTTAACGAATTACACAAACAACGTAATCCTCGTCAGGCGCCATGTTTGCGCGCCATATTTGGACGCCATATTTGGCAGCCATATTGTCGGCTATGCCTGACGCTATGCGCGATAATTAGATAATTGCATGGAGCGCCGTTTCGCGCATCAGTGTTTGTCGGCTGGATTGGGCAGGTCGGATTGTTACAGCAAACTGCAGGCGGTGAGCAAAGACTGTGTAATTGCGGAGCCTGTGAGGAACGTTTGAGCTCCGAATCAGGCTCCGGAAAAGCCCTTACGTTTGTTAATGTTACTGTCAAACATTGCAACTGGGCATAGTTGGATTTTTTTATACCTGCATAATTTAATATCAAAGTCATTTTTGATGACATGATTTCTTCTTTTTAAAAACTGTTATAACAAAGTCTGCATTTTGACTTTTTTTTATTTCAAAATCATTAATATTAATAAAACATTATTTTTTTGTTTTAAAAATCGTATACTTCTCTAATCTCACCATTTAAATAGGTACGACTTTGTACCCTGATAGCCAAAAACTACTAAATAGCGTAGGATAAGAATAATAATGGTTAATAATTAAAATGCGTCACCGTGAAAAAAGGTTTTAAGAGTTACCTATACCTTTAACTTATCCTTTGCGCAATTGTGCCCTTATTATTCCCATTTGGCTATGTAAATGAAACCTATCAGGACGTTACAGATTCAGCAAACCAGCCAACTAAACTCAGCACAAATTAATACAGTTATCTAACTAAAATACCGCTAAATTCAGCTTCAATCCGACCGCCCATATCAAGATCGTCGCTAAACACGTGTACACAATATATACGTATAATACACAACGTATACACTAATCTTATAACGAAAATTGTCTTCAATAAGCCATTAAAGCGATTGCCATCAGTCGCTGATCGCATTAGTGTGATCATACCCTTACGGTTCACTTGGTGGTGTGCACACGCCTTAGGGAACTGCGTTGTAGATATCTTAGCGAAACCCGATGGTATATGTGTGTAGTTGTAATATCAAAAGTATTCGAATTTGGAATTTCGTAACGTACCTACCTACGATATCGTTTGAATGAGAGCTACCATTTTTTTTGCCTCCCGGTTGTACTGAGAGAGTCAGTATAGATGTTTTTTTTGTATAAAAAAATTGGAAGGATCATTTTTCAATGTATTTTTTACCATTATTACATTCTTAATTTAAAATTTCATCTCGTAAAGACATAAAAAAGACCTTGTAAAGACAAATGATCAGAAGTTTTTAGTCTAAATTAGGATTTTTTTTTCAATGAGAACTGTTATTATGCTATGGAATTTCTATTTTTGACCCTTAGTCTTGATTAGATCAATTACGCGATTGAAAAGGGTGTCATGATTATTTTTATCACAAAAAATCGCTGGACGTCAAATTACCGAGTAACTTTACCTCAATTTCTTTCAATTAAATTGCTCATTAATCAAACTTTAGTAAGGGGTGTGTTACCCCACATACTATCGCCTTTAAAAGGTTACAAATATACAGCGTTCCTTTGCATATATGTGTTTTTGGTATTTGTATGGTTGTCCCTAATGGGGTATGGATTTATAGTGTTAACATGCGATTTTCTTTTACAGGTACGTTTAAATGCGAGTGTGGTAGTGCCTCAGGAAAGATGCAAGTTACGACTAATTTAAAGGTAAATTTTACATTTCAACCAAGGACCATTAAAACAAGAGGACTGTCATTCTCCATACTTTGGATCGTACCCCGACCGCAAGGGGATATCCAGGCAAAAACTAGATGGCGCTAAAAAACTAAACATTTAACGATGTTATAATTGAATAAAGAAACATAGTACATTGATAATTAGTTCGTAGACAGCTAATAATAAATAAATTCTAATATTTAAATACTGTGTCACGCTTGCAAAGTTGAATAATTGAAAATAATATAATTCTTTTACCAAGCTTATATATAGATGGCGTTGTAAATATCGGGGAACAGCTTTTTGTATGGAGAATGACAGTCCTCTTGTTTTTAACATACTCCAAAAATAAAGTCTCCGTGTTTTTTTAAGGGTTTAGGTTTGACATTGGTATCACCTGACGGAAAGTAAAAACTAAGTCTATGGTAGCGAGCTATTACCGAGAAGATATTAAGGTGCATTGGGGTAATTTCGAATGTGGGGTAATTTTTGAAAATTAGAATTTTCTTCTAAACCATGAAAATTTTTAAGGTCTGTCGAAGCACTGTTGGCATGTGTCAGTAAATATATGTAGCGTGGGTTAGGATAAATTCTTACGGAATTAATCTATGTTCGAATTTACCCCAATGTGCAATGTACCTTATGCATAAAAAATGCATTTTATTCAATTTCATTTTTGCATGATTAATGAGCTTGCGTTTGTCATTGACCTCATTCGGTGGAAAGTGGAGATGTCGTCTACGTTAGAGCACGATCACTCAAAAATACCATGAAAAAATATTAAGTAAAGTACGCTACTTTTAATTAGTTAAATGAAGCAAACTTCGTAATACATAGGTAGTATATTTTAAAGCTCATGTGCAACGCGACTATGAGCTTGAAATTGAGTCATTTCCTGCGCGTTTTCAAACTACCCGCATCGCTCGGTCACGTGCCTTGTACACAATTATTATCTGATCTGCGCAGAGCGGGGTCCAATATGAAAGCGTGAGCGGTTTTAATATTATGTTATAGTCCGTACAAACTCTTAAGACCAAATGCTGTCTGTGGCGTCCACATAATATGTGCATTTGCAGATTGATAATATATACGAGTATAAATAAATGTATACGGGTGCATGAGCGACCGAGAGTGACTGTAAATCTACCCGCCACGCAGGACAGTCGTTATTACGTCAACCGCTCCGTGTACTCGGATACAAAGTGTATTTTATTTATTTCCAAATTCCCCAGTGCTGAACGCAACACTGTCAAACGAACGCAAGCCAAAAACTACGTTATGCTCTGACTATAAGGTAGTTTTTGGCTTGCCTTCGTTTGACAGCATTTGGTCTTAAGAGTTTGTACGGACTATACCTAGGCTCTATGCTTTTACCGAGAGCTACGAGAAAAGGAATACTACTTTCAAGAAAGGGACGTAAAACATATACACACAACGCGGGGTAACGAAAGTACAAAATACCGGTTAGATGTATAATAACACCATTACATTACTAAGGTTATGAACTGGCTAAAAAATTACTTGCAATATAAGGTCCTCTTGTAAGTCGTATTTTCGCAGGCGGCAAATCCAGACTTTTGGCACAGAATAAGTATTAGTAAGAAGTCTTGCTCCCTAACAAAACTGTCGATAGCGTCCGACAACCGGACGGAGCTGACTCGCATCCGACCATCTCTCTCTATCGCATAACGCATACTAACGCATGCTGTTTCTGGCCCCTGGCTAATACCACTTATGGCACGCAAGCAGTGCTGGCGTCCTAGTCTAAAAGGCGACTTTTTGCTATGGAAGTTCATAGTAAAAAGTCGCCTTTTAGACTAGGACGGCAGAGTGATAAGCTACAATTTAAAATGGGATTTTTTAAAAAGGGTGTCATCAAATTTCTTCGAGACCGGCAACGCATTGGCAATGCATCTAGTGTTGCAAATGTCTATAGGCGGCGTTGACCGCTTTCCATCAGGTGGGCCGTCTGCCTGTTTGCCAGTCTATAGCAATAAAAAAAAAATTACAGTAAAACACTAAAATAGTACATTACACAACTAGGGTGGTAATACAAAGAAAGCCCGAGATCGCAGATGTTTGCGGCCCGAGCTGCAAGCGAGGGACGTAAATATGCGATCGAGGGCTTTCTTTATTACCTCCCGTGTTGTGTACATAATTTTATTTGTACACTTGGCCAGAAAGCGGCTTTTTCCGTACGCGCAGCGTGCGGAAAAAGCCACTTTATTGCCAGGTGTGGCATAAACGAATAAAAATGAAGTGAAGCCTTACCTACCTACTATGACTAAACGTATGTGATGCAGGATATCTACGCTGTAACTGTGTTTTGTCATGTCACAGCAGAGCCGAGACTTAAAAGTGTATCAGCTGTGTTCCGCTCTTTCCTATACCTTAACACCCGCGCCTTAAAACTTTAATGTAACCGCTAGTTAGAAGCTCACGCTCAAATTAAAAGGCAACCCCTAAGGAAAGGCGCCTCCCTTCCTCAAAAAGGCGTAACAGGCATTGTTTTTCTACGTAAAAAGACCCTTTTTTGACAGGCTAAGGTATCGTGTTGGTTTTTATGAGCAAACGCAATCTCGGCCGACCGCCGAATAACTGTCAATTAATTCAATTAATGCTTTTTGGAAAAAGGGAAAAGGTGTAATGAGTTTTGTAGCAATGATATTTGTTTATAGGTAAAATTATCGAAGCGATAGTTAATAAACCTAAGACTAGGCGCGCTCGGGCAGAAGTGACTCACTCCGCGATTTTACCGCGGCTATCAAATGGTGACATTTTGTCACGACAGTCGGATTTCTCAGTTTATCTCAATGTAAAGACAGACACTAAGAGAATGAGCTTTAAATAGACAAAAATTCTTTTCAAAATTAGCCAAGGGATGAGGGCTATTAACTTTCAACTCAACAAATCTAATATTCGCTGTAGTTAATTCTCAATATCTATATAGGCGCTTAGCCTCAGGATAGACGTTGGCTCTCTGTGTTTGTTCTACCGTATGTAGAACGGGGAGTGTTCTGAGGAACTTTTTGGGCTCGTGCCTGGCCAGGAATAAAGTTCATCGACACTTTTTAGATGCTTGGCATCCCAAGAACAAGCGGGCTTCACGCTCTTTTTTTGCCAAGAACCGGCAGAATGTGGAATGAACTCCTGAGGTGTTCCTAGCGCGCTATGACATGGGGTACTTCAAGAAACGAGTAAACAGGGCTCTCAAAGATCGGCAAGGTATAGGTAACACCTCTGGTGTTGCAGATATCCATGGGCGACGTTGACTGCTTTCCATCAGGCAGCTCGTCTGCTCGTTTGCCACTTATAACATAAAAAAGGCGGTGAAATTAAGGTAGATTTCAAAATGATCTGTCAAAATCATTCATTTTCTACAAGTTTCACAGGGTCAATCGGGATATAAAACCGTTAATAACTAAATATTTTTACTAAAAAAAACCCGACCGCGGTGCACTCTAAAAGTGCATAAAATCCGCCATTTTGTTTATTTTGCCATCAAGGCGAATCCAATGATGTATCATTTATCAAAATCGGTTGTGCCGTTGAGTAGTTACGAGCGGACACAGGAACGGACATACATACATACAGGTCAAACACATTACCCTCCTTTGGGCTTCGCCGCAGTCGGGTAAAAACCAGCGCTATGAACGAAAAACAGAAAGCAAAGAGATTTTCGACTATCCCTCTGTAACTTTCAGTTTTTACAGCGCCCGTATTTTCCCGAAACTACCCAACTACCCCCTTTTTAAAAGTAGGTATACACCGGAAGTGGATCGTTGGTTACGTGAAATTTATAACTTTAGGGGTTCAAATCGGGGGCGTAAATTGGTTAATGCAAGGGTGGCAGGTTCGCCGTTCACAACTTAAACGTCAATGTCGTCTACATATTATTTTACCCGACAACTACGTTAAGTCTGGGGTAGTTGGCTATACTTTTTTATAATGCTTTGTTTATAGATAAACTTTGAATAATTAACTTTGGTATATTCAACAACAAAATCGTTCAGGGGCATATATTATGTCCAAAGGTCAGAAAGACGAATGTTATAATTCATATAAAGGTGTCTTAATGTCCACTTGTCGAAAAGTCCGAAAGTTATAATTATAATGCACCTGCACCTGTGCCCGATAGATTACGAGTAGGTGTCATAATGTTCACTTGTCGGCTAATAGTAATACTTAATAATCACACTAGTCACATTACATAACACTCACACTAATATTATAAATGTGAAAATTTGTGAAGATGTTTGGATGTTTAGATATTTGGATGTTTGTTACTAAATAACGGGGTAACATCTGGATGGATTGAGCTGAAATTTGGCAAGCAAGTAGACCAAGTCCTGAATTGAAACAAAGGATAGTTTGTATCCCGGTAAATATTTCCCTTGGGACAGTAACGGGAACAAAGCGGGCGAAGCCGCAAGTAAATGCTATAATTCATAAATCATGAAAAAAAACTTCTTGTTTGCTACAGACATTATGGCCCTTGTTGAATTAATGAATTGATTCTCGGTTTACGAGATTCGTCTGGGGTCAAAATATGTCGGTCCACTCGTCGCTTCGACTTTAACGGACCAGAGCAACGTGACCTCCGATGACAAACTGATATTACTAGTTCACGGGTCATATTTTATTTGGGGCGAGATTGGCGATGAAGCTACGAATAACCCTACTGACCTTTCCGCGTTAAACTTTAATAGAGTTTCATTAAGGAAACATTTTTATATTTAAAAGGGGTCGGGTTAGTACTGCTTTAAATTTAATGACTACATCGTTAACAAAATAATATAGGATTACTGAAATTTTGAAAGCGCACAGTGGATATTTTAATATCAAATTGCTAGAAAATTATTCGGTCCGAAATTCGGCTAAAATATTATTTAAATTATTTTTACCGCGTCAGCTGTGCCTTAACTACGAAACTGATATTTTAATAATTAAATCTCTAATTTACATTCACTTAGCTAATGGGATATAGAACATCTGAATAGTTTACATTATACACTGGTTTGCATTATATTTTTGCACTAGATCTATCTAAAGGGTCCATCTTCAGATATAGACCTCTATATTGCACCAGGGCGCCGCGGTACACACTTTGGGAACCCCTGCTTTAAGTTATATATATCCTTCCATATTAGTAGGTAGTTAAACTTCATTCTGTCGGCAGATGACAATCAAGTAGGTAATTAGGTAACTATATTCAGGAAAAGCTTTGTATCCAGAACTTGGATTTGCATTTGTAGTCGTTTTTACCGTTCGCATGAAAAGGAGAATAATTTAATTATTTCTCTTAATTTAAATAGTATTTCGAATTTGATACTTACTACGTTGGCTCAGTGACCCAAAAAGGATCTTAACCTCAGACACAAGAACTCGCGACTCTTCCCTATTTTGTGCCACATCACGCCAGTTGGGTACTTTGAGGTCTAAGTGCCCTCAAAGTCTTTCTGGACTTCATCACTCCAGCAGTATCTAGACCGACCAACCGGACGTTTTCCACATCAGACCAATCTTGATGTATGGTTGTGAAGCTTGGACATTGACTCAGAAGGAAGAGAACAAGCTCTTAGTGGCGGAGAGGAAAATCTGGCGGAAAATTTTGGGCCCAACGAGAGATGAGGATGGAACGTGGAGGCGTAGAAGGAATAGAGAGCTGGAAGTGCTGGTGAAGGTGCCAAACATAATGGGCGAAATTAAGGCCACCCGATTGCGTTGGCTCGGCCATTTGGAACGGATGGGAGAAGAGCGGGCGGTATTTAAAATTTGTTACTGACATTATTTTGATGTTTACTTCTTCACTATATCACAAACCTCTTTGTATTCTGATAGTACGGAAAAATAAAACATTCAAATATAGAATGCCTGTAAACACACACACGCAATTCCGTGCTCTCGGTTATTTATCTATACACAATGTCGTCTAATTTAACGTAACTCGAAGTTTTAAATTAAAGTCATTTTAAAAGCACGAAAGAGTGTAGCCCCCGTTACTTGTCCAAACGTAACTTTTCTAACGTTTCGTGACTCCGTGAACGTAGGTACCAACACAAAGTGACCCCCCGCATTTAAAAATGTAGTTTACTTAACATATTAATGCGTGCAATTGAAGCCTATGTTGGGGTGTTGGTTTTTTATCGCCTGTAATAATATCTTTGTTCAAATTAAGCGTTTTATTGCCGTAGCTGACCCCACGTTTGGAATTTACCGGACATGTTAAATAGGAGCTTATTTTGTTATGCGATTGTTAAAAAGACTATGCTTGAAAGAAAAAAACGTATTTTACGCTAAAGGTATAAGTATTATTCAGATTTTTAGCTTTTTTAGCTTTAGCGGCCTATTTAGCGAGATTGTTAATTAATAAAAAAATTGATTTTGAATTATTTAGTCAATGCCTTAGCTAGTCGTTATCTACATTGAAATTCGTCATCAATATCAATATTAATACTCCCTCAGATTTTTGTTACTTATTTAAAATAGATGCTATATTTTTACAGAATCAGACAATTCATTTTTTACGGAGCCACGCAAAATTTAAGATGATTGCAAAAACTATCTATAGCATGTATCTTCCTCCTTGCATCAATTTCCTCATTACTGAGGGCTCTGGTAATTTCCTCAGGCCTTCTTTGGCCATAGGACGTTTTATCTGTCCTGAATTTGCAGCAAACAAGTGAAAAACTTAAAACGTTTAATGGTCTGGCCCCTGGGAAAGGTGCACTGTCGGACACACGGTGTCCGTCATGGCGTTCAACTTGTTAAATAAAACAGTTTCATCTTTCATCATTAACTGTTCCATTGATCACCTTCTAAATTTTAACCTAACCTAACTCAATTTTAACCTAACCTAACTCATACTCATATTATAACCGTTTTTAAAAAATAGTGTACAATTCAACCGTACAATCGAAGACACTGCTAACTGACCACTTGTCACCCTTATTACAATGTATCAAAGTCTACTGATGGTCACTTAACTGTGTCTTCGTTTGTACTTAAATACCGTCTAACTTTCCATTGCATCACGAAAATGTATTCATTTGACACTAACTTTCAGTATCGTCACGGCCAACTGCTCAAAACATGAACACTGTTGTTGAAAAACGCTTGTTTGCAAAGTTTCATAAGAATCGGCGCAGCAGTTAAAAAAGCTGTCGCCAGAATTGAACTAATCACATATTCGGTCTTAAACTTTTTACTCGTAAAAACTATTATGTAATCGTAAGCGTCATACGTATACAACCACATCATATATTGTGAGTATTTTGACATGGCAGATACCACTGGGCCTTTTCCAGCAATATTTGTTGTTTTCATTTCTGATGTGATCGAACGCTGCACAACCATCAGAATCTCGAACAATTATCTCAGAGAGATGTGCACCTGTATTTACCCGCCATCTCCAAATCCAATTTCTTGCGAACTATACGGTATGAGAGCGATGTTGACTTGCTGCAGGCTAGCCAGTTTATTAAGATACTATCTGATGCTGCCGGCAACATTGTATTTAGCTACGTGTGTACGGCTCGTGCAGGATACGCAATTTCCCCAAACCGATTCGATTGGTGAGGTATGAGGCTTGTTTCAGTGAAAAATTTATGAAATGCAGTTTTAGTGCGATTTGCATTAACTATACTACATTTGAGCAGTTAACAGTGGCGTGGCGTCCATAGAACTCAATTCCCATCGGCTTGCCTAATATTAGGCAGTTCAGCAGTTAATTCTAGTGCTCTTAAAGAAAATTGAAGCCGAAGCTGCTCCGGCTTGCCCAAGGATTTCTTCAACGCCACGCCGCTGGTAGTTAACAGAGGATACAATTGTTCATAACGGCAATTCTCACGAAGTATGACTGCGTCTAATTACCGCGTCTCCATATATTTAGTATGAAAACAGCGTCGCGATAATTAGGTGACCGCAGACATACTTCGTGAGAATGGCCGATAACATAGGATTACGGACAGTTTGAGACAAATCGACCTCAGCCATTGTTCTCAGTTGTGCAGATTGGAGGAACCCAATTAATTATGACTAATACTGTCTACCCGCGACCACGAACGCTGAAAAGGGACGTAAAAATTAAGTAATATACGGGATTGTTTTATTACAATAAGTAATAATCGCGGAAACCGATGACAATATTACTCTGTCTAGTATTTCTCATCATGGGTGAATAAAGTTTTAATCTATCTATCTATTAAATACTGACTGTCACACACTACCTACTATGGATATTGGACAGTGCAATAGTCTGCTCGAAATAAGTATGAATACCTTTACCAATCGAAAATGTTGTACTGTAGGTATTTTGTGATACGTACTTATTTATTACTTTTCCCGCCGTTTTCACAATTCATTTCCACTGCATTTTTGTAGCGACAAAATAAATTCACCGTTAAATTCCAAACTATCGAAATACCGAACAGTGCCATAATGCCAACATTGAAATTCGAAATTTGAAATTTTCAATCGCACCGAATCCGTCGGGAGGCATAGACAAAGCGTTTCCGGCGCCGTCTGCGTCGGAAGCTGTATCGCCATCTATCGGGCCCGCGTGGAACTATGACAATTCTCTTTTTGAATTTATAATGGACGCCTGCAGATGAAAATTTAATGCGTGCTGGCTCGTATTTTACGTCTCGAATTAAGTAGCATGAAGGAGCATTAGGAAAGTCAATTTAAGAAAAAAAAGTAACCTACATACACAATCTAACCCATATGTAACCTTAGCCACAAGTTCTAAAATAAGTAACATTATTGCAGTGACTTAAGAGTGAAAAGTGCTTTAAGCGGGATCTGATAATTTTTTAGGGTGAACAATGTTATTTAAAATGGGGTTTGTCAGCAAATAGAAGCTTCTAGCTGTAAAATTGTACTTGTATTTAAGAAGACTGAAAAGTAAATAATTGTCATGTCATCGCGTATCGGTAACCTGTCTAAAAACTTAAAAATAAACATCTGAAGGTAGCTTACGTAAAATAGTCTGCAAATTATCTTGAAAACAATGACATAGAAGTATTTTGATCATCAATCGTTTACTAAATACGTTTGGGGAGGAAAACAAACAAAGTAGTTATCTCAGATTACATTCAACCTACGTCCTCGAGCATACAAAATGGGACTTTAGGCATGTAAACATAGGGTAGGTATATTATTGATTTCGTGATCTTAGCGAGCGTTTTGTCAATAACTATATTGCTGAAAGGTTTTACATATCCTATTTTATATTTTTATTACTGTATAGACGATGTCTTTGTCAGTTGTCAAGGGAGTCTAACTAATCTATCTTTCTATCAGCCACGGATGTCTATTCTGCCGCCATAACGCAAAAGGGCACAACTAACATTTTTTTTCGACTTGGTTGGAGTTTTGTTCATATTCGGAATCAGTAAATTTTACTAATTCCGAATATGTATACCACCAAGTGTGGTTCTGGGCAGACCGCATCCAATCCCCGCTACTTTCACGAAGTCGACTGTCCACCGCGTCTGGGGCCATCCTACGCTGCGCTTACCTATGCGTGTTGCCACTCCTGGACTTTACTGACCTAACGGTCTAACGCAGGGGTCACCAAGCGTACCGTGGTCCAGATCCGGACCGCTGCGCTGAACTATTTTGTGCGGACCTTAAGGTCAAGGGCAAAGATAAACATCCACACAAAGTTCCAAAATATGTATACATAAACCTTACTGCCATACTAATAAGAGCTGTATACATATTTTTGAAACTTTGTGGTGTATACATATTGGTGCCCTTGACTGTACTACTACTTTATTGAGCTTACAAACTGGATATTATTTTACAAATAATATCCGGTTTATAAATAAAATTTTAAAACGTAAAATTTTATTTTACAAACCGGACCCGAGAAGAAACTAATTGGTGTATCGAATACAAGAATTCAATACACATGCATTCCATTTTATTTTTGAGGATGAAAACTCCAATCAAACTCGCATAGCGTACAAAAACCCAACTCAAGCAGCACTAGAGAGTCCGAAAGGCAACAGTGCAAAATTCAAACGCTCCACAATAAATCAAAGATCACACATCCGGCTCGAAGGACCATCCTTATCGCGATTCTAACGAAGGCGGCGCGTGCGTTCGACAGCTCGAGAGGGGTCAATTGGGCCGCAGTGACAATGGGACAGTAGTTCAACGTGTGCTTAGTAGACTAGTATAAATATTTATACACTACGACTCATTCGCAACTTCGTTCGCGGGGTTGAAATAAGTTTGATGTCTCTCGGTTACTTCGGCTTAGTCAGGTAAACAGTATCCTAGGTTGCCGGAAGCCTGAAAACCTGAAGGTGGTCATAGGATCATCTAATTACATGGGACAAACCTGTTGTGACATTATATTAATTAAATGACACCATAATTACTGTTACTGTTTTATTAATTGAAAAATATATATAAGTAATGAGCGGTCGGCCCTGCCGGCCGGAGCTGTACGTCTAGCATAGCTGGCCGCAACTTCGTTTCTCGCGCGACAGAGCATCACCTGGCACTGTCACACGATACTGACTGGAAAGAGATGGGTAGCATTTGTCGTGCGACAAAGAGTCGCGTGTCACAGTTGTGCTAGAGCAGCAGGACTACTTGTTTGTCTTTATACTTGGCTACTGTTCCGCCAGTGCCTGTGAGCTCCCCAGGGAGACGGCTGCGTCCGACGCGGAATAGTAACGACTGGAGATTTAAAGAGTTGGATTTAGACTGCGCAGGGAGGGCCGATACCTTCGCATTATTTCACTACCTTTTATTTGGCTTTTCCTATTCTGTTCCTACATAACTATAGTTTCGTACAGAATAGGTAGCTCATACAGGATGTCAAATAAACGTCTTTCTTGGGGACAATACGATGATAGTTAACGACCTGAGTACAGTGAACGTTAAATAGGCTGTAGCATCCAAAGCGCTATACACCGTGGGCCCGAATAACCCGACCAACTTTAACTATAGATTCTAACAACTATTAGAAGTAAAAAAAGTTACGTGACGTATAGTCGATTAATGCTTACTTTCCAAGATATTCATTATTTTTTTACTAAGGGGCATTTCTCCAGAAATATGTCTGCGACTCATTCATCTGTCTCCATACATTTTGTATGAAAAAGGTTCAGACGAATGAGGTGACCGCAGACATATTTCTGGAGAAACGCCCTAAGATAGTTTTACTCATTTTTTTAAATCCTTTAACTAAACAGCAGTTAACCTTCGCAGTATTTGATGGCAAGCGACTACGAGGCCAAAAAATATTGACCTTTCGTTTCCATTTTAGCTTTTTTTTATTTTTGATAACTTTTCCTCCATTAAGGACATGTTTATAACGAGGGGCTTAATTTGCTGATTTATTTTGTTCCATAAGACTATTAATGTAAAATGACAATATTCGACTCATGTTGATATAACATTATTTACTCGTCACACCACCAGGAATCCATGGCTAAAGTATGTCGGTATAGTCCCTCCCACCCTGTATATCGTAACACGTCATTATTACTAAAGGTACCAAGACCTATTACGATTATAAAATGTTACCCTATGCCGCCTAACAGCTAAATATGGAGCACTGCCAGACAAATTAAAAAGGGTTAAACGGGGTTTTTAAAAAGGGTGTCATCAAGTTTCTTCGAGACCGGCAACGCATTGGCAATGCATCTAGTGTTGCAAATGTCTATAGGCGGCGGTGACCGCTTTCCATCAGGTGGGCCGTCTGCCTGTTTGCCAGTCTATAGCAATAAATAAAAATAAAAAACGAAGGTTTACGATGGCAAAATCTTTGCAAGAATATAATTTCTTATTAGCGCTCCTGAAAAGCTTTTCGCCACGAAATATTTCGTATAACCGACGTATAAAAGACGAAACAGATTTTCGAACATACGTCAGAAGAACTAGAAAGCCCTTTAAAAACTTTCGGAATGCAGTTTCTTTTTTCAGCTGTTCATTTTTTACTTTGAAACTAACCAACCCACCGCCGTTCCGAATGTAACTCAAAGAAAAGTCATAAACACTTTCAGCGAGCGAATTTTCTTAAACTTGAAATAAGATTGTATATAACTTTCTATTTACTTTTGATACGGTACGATCCTCCATCAAAACAAGAGCCGTATTTTACTGATAAAAACAAAAAGTTACCGAAAAAAGCACTCAAATGAATCAGGCCGATAACATCTCGGAATTAAAGAAAAAAATATATTCAACGAATTTTTATCTCGCGAAAAGTTTAAGCGTAAAACGCTGTATCTAAACATGGACACGAGACAACAGATAAGACCGCTGAGTAAGGAGCGCTGAAAGAATTAGTCCAGCGCTTGATGCAAACGCTGGATTATTAAAATACGATTAGATTATGGAAGCGCTTTTCTGGAATAGGATTTTGTGTTCAAAATTTGAAATTGGATAGAATTCCAACTTTAAATTTCGGACTGAACGTTCCGTAAGTGGCTACGAATCGAAGTCGTTTTATTTTTTAACTAAACTGTCTGTGTAATTGCGTACCATACGTGATATACTTTATAATAGTACATTACACAATTAGCGTGGTAAAACAAAGAAGAGCCGAGATCGCAGATGTTTGCGGGTTGAGTTGCAAGCGAGGAACGTAAATATGTAATCGAGGGCTTTCTTCATTACCTCCCGTGTTGTGTACATCATTTTATGTCTACACTATGCATGCGGTAAAAGCCACTTTATGGCCAGGTGTGGCATAAATATTTCTTTATATATCGAATCAATAAAGACTTTTTAAATCAATATAGTCGTTAATGTATAAAACTTTGCGTTTTTAATTTTTACTACTCCTTAGAGAGTATTTTGACATTAAAAGCGCATTTTATTTTGTACCAAACATCTTTAACTCGATATCAAAACGTTTCAGTTTATAAAACCAATTAAAAAAAGCACACGGACCTTTTTTCGCGTCTGCCTTGGTTTATGAAAATCCTTAAAATTTACGTCTGGACGTAACAGTAAAATAAAGAGTATCTTTACAGCAAACACTGGAAACTACGTCCTTACCTTGTCCAATCCGGTATAATAAAGTCGGAGAAATAATAAAATTAGCGAGAAAAAAGAAAGTTGCGCCCAATTTGGAAGCAACAATGGCCGTCGACAAAACACATTGCCCGGATTAAAGGAGTTCGGCAAGTTTTCTTATTCGCTCTAAACTCTAGGGTTGCTCTTTTTTTAATCAGAGAATAATGTTGAAAAGTATAAAATTTGCATGTCATTTGTTTGTCCAGTAACAGTAACAGATTAAAATATCGCTTGATTTAATTTATTCTACATCTCACAGAAAAAAGCTCTATCTTTAAAAAATATGCTTATTTATATTTTTTTGCTTACCGTTTCTGCCAAATTAAAATGCTTATTCATATACGAAAAAGATCTTAAGCTAAGATGGTCATTCACATAACTACTTTTGACAACGGGATATTTACCATTTATGTTTTATTGAGTTCCCGATATTTCGGCACTGTTGCAAGCGCCATCATCACGGAGTAACTAACGTGCTGCGAGTTTTTAGTTGTAGTCGGGAACTCAATAAAACAAACATCCATGGTAAATATCCCGTTGTCAATACTAGTTATTACGAAAAATTCGTTTAAATACATGCCTTTTTCATTTGTTTTTGTCCTATGGTATTAATGCCGCCTTTTTATGCCATGACGTATTAATTTTTTTGCTTTTATTGTGGTTATTGCAAGTATCCCATACGTAAGCATTATTAATAAACTTTCATATCAATAGCTGCGTCAAAAATAGCATACTCGTATACTCGTACCAATTTTTATCAGTTACCATGCCTGCCAACCCTAGATCGCGGAAATCTTTTTAACATTCCTAACTCCTATGGCTACTGAGCACATATATACATATGGAATATACGTATATGCCGCCAAGGGGGACTCAGGTTTTTAACCTGAAGCAAAACGTCTGAGACTTACCGACTAAGTTCATACGAAAATAAAGTTTTTTACTCCCGTTTTGCTGACCAAAAGGATCTTATTTTAAAGGAATTCACTGATACATAGTGTAGGTTTTTTTGGCTTATAACGTGGGGCTCAGCTGTAGATATCTTTGGCTGAGGGTAATGACGATGACTGTCAATTTCTTTATCATCCCTCTAAAGTTATAGGCCTCTACTATTGCACGCCATTTTGTAGCGCATTATGAAACGCGCATCGACGACGCGTTTAAAATACGCAGTGTACATAGGCTCGAAACAGACATAGAGCTTTCGAAATATAATAAGTATGGAAGGGTAACTGACGCACAAAATCGGTCC
Organism: Eudemis profundana; assembly: GCA_947034925.1. Lineage (NCBI taxonomy): Eukaryota > Metazoa > Arthropoda > Insecta > Lepidoptera > Tortricidae > Eudemis > Eudemis profundana. Next base: position 1,246,519 of record OX344800.1, on the reverse strand, counting down.
CACGGAATAAGTACTAACGGGGCGCAGCTAGTACTTAGTCTTGAAGAAAAAACTATAGCATCAAATGAATTTCTCTCGTCAGTAGGTTTGTAACCAATCACAATTGTTTGCCTTTTAAACGATATGCAACCTTTTTGAAATTGCGTCTTCTCGAACTTAATATTCATGTTTGTGATAAATGCCTTTAGACTCAAACAGTAGTCAGCCCCACTGATTCATAAGACGTATTGATTTTAAAACGTAGGCGTTATGGGGCAAATTTAAACATCATTTTTGTTAGGCGTCATCGTTCCATATATTATATTTCGATGCTCTAACCTTTAGGGCCGATAGGGCTTTAGGGTCTGTATCGGCTCTTATGACCGCTCCCAGCATTTTTCGTCCGTCAATCTAGTAGATAGCCTGCTTAGGTAACACTAGATTTTTCTGGGATTTTTAAAAACCTGATCCATCAATCGTCCTTAGTCAACATATAGGTAGATTTGTTTTTTTACATTGAATACGAATTCTATTGCCTTCAAAAAGGGGCCATTCATTTATTACGTAAGACGGTTTTGGGGGGACCCCCCCGGTCAACCATGTCTTATTTTTTCTTACAGGGGGGTGGGAGGGGATTTTGATCGATCTTACGTAAGATCATAAAAATGCGCAAAATAATCTTACGTAAGATCGATCAAACCCCCTCCCACCCCCCTGTAAGAAAAAATAATACATGGTTGACCGGGGGGTCCCCCCCAAAACCGTCTTACGTAATAAATGAATGGCCCCAAAGCATGATACGCAGTGATAGTGTTTAAAAGAGCGAATGCACCCTATGTGTCAAAGTGTCTGATAAAAAAGTGCCTGCCTAAGTTACCTAATTAAATAAGAAACGTATTAACTTATTGTACTTTAGGTTAGATTAAATTTTTTTACAGTTACAGCAGTATAGCACATTAGTAGAATTGCCAATGCTCTAAATCTAAAGATCACTGGATCATCTATTTTTACCGCCCAAGCGTCATACACAAGGCCTTCCATAACAATGGGCTTTTTAAAATACCTCACCCAAATACGTTAAACGGGTCAAAGGTCACCGGCGCATTAGGGTCACCGCACGTGCTAGCACCCGTGGAAAGAATCCCTTTGTACGCTCCCATTCTATTAGTTTTTCCAATTCCAATTTGGATTTTGCTTTTTCAATGGGTTTAACGTCGCTTCTAGCCTCGAGATCGGATCGGCTCGGAGCTCGACTCGTTTTGACGCCTGTTGCAAACGCAGTTATCTTTGTGACAACCCTGGAATAGATTTTGTTGGAGCAACATTTTTCGTAATAAGTGGAATTGATAACAACGAATGAGGGTTTTCAGGTCTTCTTTAACAGCAACCGTCAAAATCTTGTGGTTTAATTGGTGGTTTTTAACGCCTGCTGCCAATAACCACATTTTTAATTAAAAAAACTCGGCCACGTTGCTCTTTAATAGTACATTACATAACTAGGGTGGTAATACAAAGAAAGGCCGAGATCGCAGAATTTTGCGGCCCGAGCTGCAAGCGAGGGACGTAAATATGCGATCGAGGGCTTTCTTTATTACCTCCCGTGTTGTGTACATCATTTTATGTCTACACTTGGCTAGAAAGCGGCTTTTACCGTACGCGCAGCGTGCGGAAAAAGTCACTTTATGGCCAGGTGTGGCATAAAAGTGTATAAAATCCGCCATTTTGTTTATTTTAACTTCATACCCAGTGACACTCGCGCCATTACGTCGAATCTAAATATGTATCAAAATCGAATTACGAGCGGACATAGGAAGGAACATACACAGGTTAAACACATAACTCTGCTTTTGGGTTTTGCCGCAGTCGGCTAAAAATATCTGACGCCATACTGCTGCTAACTGATGGAATTATAATTTCTAAAAATCCTCACTTCAGCGAAAATCGTCTCTGTGCGATTTTTGATAAAGAAAAAATAGTCTGGAATATTATCGATCTCTATCGTAAGTGACATACGTAGCACCCCTGGCCGTCCGCTAAAATTATGATGATTGGAATTAAGTGGACCATCCCCTTGTTTTCCGTCTCTCTCCATCACTGTCAGAGACAACTCCCTGTCGTCATTGAGGATAACTTAGCTATGGAATATTTTTCGCACTATTTTTTTTGAATCACTTTACGCATTCACCCCTAAACAATTGTTGTCCTAAACATTGGTAGATATGGTATAGGTAGTTTCACGAGAGTTGAGGTGAATGATTACACACACAGCTACGTGAAGTACTCATTGCAAAAAAAGTGGGTAAACTTTTTGGTCTATCTTGCAATTCACTGTTGAACTTGCTATCGGTACGAAAAAAGAACAGTAATTTCAAAACCTCGCTGTCATTACATGACAGTGTTGTTGTGTGCGTGGCCTCAACTCTAGTGAAACTACCTATAGATATAATACTGAAGTATGTTCTAATGATTGCAAACTTTTTCACCTTTAAATACATCAGGAAAACAGTATTTTAAGCTTGAGAAATATCAAACCGTGTTGTGTTCTGAGAGTCCTCCATTCGTTTTATATCTGTGAGAGAAGGCGCAATTGATAGGGATACGTAGAAATATGGGTAAGGGGGGGGGGGGGGGGGGCTTTGCCCGGCAATGACACCTGACGGTGCTCCTACATTGGCTATTATAAATGTTATATAACGTTATAAAACATTTGTTATCGAACATGTTATACCTAATTACTATGAGTTTTATGAAATGTTCGTGAATGTTATCGTGTTTTGTAACGTTATATAACATTTATAACAGCCAATGTGGGAGCACCATTACACTCATATAGACTGACTAAAAAAAGGAAATGCTAATGACTGATACAGACATAACTCTCTATCTCAAAAACTACTGAACCAATTTTGATGAAACTTGCACAGTTCCCTACGTTAGACTATACCTAATCCAACTAAAATAACTTTTTTGCAATACGACATACAGTTTTTGAGATATGCGTGGACAAACATACATACACTTACAAAATTTGGCACACACGTATAGAAGCTGGTATAAGGTAACATTTCTAAAAACTGTGCAATTCTGACAATATTACTTTTTTTTAACACAGTAAAAAAAAATCTGTGAGAGTCCAGCTGAAACCGTCAAAAAGTTTTCCTGGTCCCGAAAGAAGGTCCTCATAAAAATCATGATTCGTGGCATGTCAACACGGCCACTTTAATTTTGTCCTATCTCTTTGAAGTCGCTGGTTTACCGAGGGTAGGTAAAGAAGGACGGCGGATCGAATCGGAGCAAACAATTCCTACAGTTCCTACAGTTCCTTATTGGTTTCGACCCTTCGGAGGAATTCTTTTGTCTCTTTCGTGTCAATTACGAAATTGTTTAAGATTTGGCAGCACAGCGAATAAGAGGTTTTTCCTTTGCCTTTTTACGGCGGTTTGAAAAGTATTCACTTTTGTTGTTTGAGGAATCCAACGACGCACTCGTAAAGATAGGAAAACAAATCGTTTTCAGAAACCATCTGAAACATCCTTACTTATTTTACTTTAGTTATGGTTTTATGATATTTTCTAACAATAGAATGAATGAGAGTACAACAACAGGAAAAACGGAATATTTATTAAAATACATCCAAATATTATTACAAGTGAGTAAAAATAAACTTACGCTTCCTTTCACTTCAGAACGACCTCTGGCAAACAATTATCGAATTCAAATTCAAATTCAAAATTATTTATTCAAGACAACAGAGATCCATATATTATTGTTAGTAAATACTTAAGTAGCTAGGTTAGCTGCTTAAATTATTAATTAATTATAACGTCTAATATATAAATACTAATTGACGAAATAAATGTCCTCAGAGTGAGGGTTTATTAACGTCGACATCCAGTATATCTGCAAAGGGCTGTCTCCCCTGTCAGCAAGTATTCTTAGAATGTTGAATACTAAGAAATCACAAATCAGTGCAAATTAATTATAACTATTGAAATAAGAGCATTGTCACTATCTTGTGTTACTCTGAGTTACTTTATTCATAATTAGGTACAAAAAAGTCACATAGGTCTTTTTGAGGACACTTATTTCTGGTGCGGAAATTAATAGTTCAGAATTAGGTAATTTTGATTAGGTAGGTACTTAATTCTGAATACTAAAAAGTGCACCAGAAACTAAAAATGCATTTACATAATTAACAACTAGGAATGTGTTAACTATTGTATGCCCCACCCGGCCATAAAGTGGCTTTTACTGCACGCTACGCGTACGGGAAAAGCCGCTTTCTGGCCAAGTATAGACATAAAATGATGTACACAAAACGGGAGGTAATAAAGAAAGCCCTCGATCGCATATTTACGTCCCTTGCTTGCAGCTTGGGCCGCAAACATCTGCGATCGAGGGCTTTCTTCAGGTTACAGTGTATGAAGAACAAGCCAAAAACCGTTGCAACCTAATTATCTCAACATATTACTGTAATACACATATAACAAAGATTAGAAGTCAGACGCGTTCAGAAACCATTCAGTCGCCTAATCAAAAGAGGATTATAGAAAGTGGAAATCCATGTCCCACCTAGACCCTAGGACAAAGGCACGTAATGACCACTTCAATACTCAATGGGCCTCTTTTCATTAAGATTAATGTCATTAATTTGCAATGCATTCATTCGTTCAACTCGTCCGCTACTCAAAGGGTCAATGCTGCTTATTTCTTAGTGTGATCTAATTTTCTTTGAATCATACGCACTATTTATATTTAAATGGAAGAATTAAAACGGCGCATCAAAGAATAAATAAAACAAAAGATAGTTCGTGTATGCTATATAGCGATAGTAGGAGTTATATAACGATATCTATAGATTCAAGAGGGTCCCCTTTTTTGGCCTAATTTTATTTGTCCGGATTTGTCCGTAAACTCTCTCTGTTTTAGTTAGTTTACAGACACTATTGTCTTTTCCGAATAATTGTAAAAACAACCTAATCTATTCATTCTATGTGACTTATGTTAAAGATTTCTTTAAGCCAACCAAGACCACCGGACAAATTAAATTATGCCGAATAGAGAAAACGCGTATTCCATTTCCACGGACGGCACCTCAAAAAGACCTATGTGACTTTTTTGTACCTAATTCTGAATAAAGTAACTCAGAGTAACACCAGATAGTGACAATGCTCTTATTTCAATAGTTATAATTAATTTGCACTGATTTGTGATTTCTTAGTATTCGATAATTGTTTGCAAGAGGTCGTTCTGCAGTGTAAGGAAGCGTAAGTTTCATCACCATTATCACCCCAACATGTAGGTTCTTCATAATCCGTTTACTGCACTTCTTCCAAGTCAATAACTGTCTAAGGAAGCAAACTAAAATCTTTAAAGCCAATAACATAGATGCTAAAATTGCTTCACATCGTCAAATATACTCCACTTGACTGCTTGCCGTTTTGTCAGCACACGCTTCATAGAATTTTCGTCGAAATCTGATCTCCGGAACCGTTAAGTTTACTTTAAGGATTATTACAAAATGCTGCAGAGAATGATTAGAATAGGTTTGTTTTATATCAATCCGAAGAAAACCACTTCAGAGAAAAAATGCTTTCAATGATTTGAAATATTTGATAAAATGGTAAACGATCAATTTTGTTTCTGAAACCGTTTACCATTCTGTTAAGCTCGCATTAGGTTAGGTTTGTTTAATATCCGCCCTGAGAAAAAGCTTCCAATGAAATTATATGCCGATGAAATGAAACATTTGAAACGTTTGTCGGCAATTCAAGAGTACTGTGGTACTGACCTTTGTCTTCATGGTAGATAATAGCTGGTCTCTTCTAATTACGCCAATGCAAATGCCCGAGTAATTGGAGGGGGCACACGTCGACTGAAGTTATAATTAACGTGTTCAATTTGCCCTCGAGATAATTTGGGGTTTGACAGAGACTGGATAGTGGGGACAGATACAGTAGGACGTAGGACTGAACCTGAAAAAAGTCTATACTATGGCACTGGTCCAACCGCGACTAAGCGAGTGGAGTTGGGCGAGTAGCATTACATTGAGGATCTGGAAAGGTCGATTGATCACACTGTGCCTGGTCACGCAATGAACTGTTACTCGCCCAACTTTACTCGCTTACTCGCCGGCCGTGGTACCAGTGCCTAATGTGGGCGGCGCAGGATCAGTCATGCGTACTTTGAGGTAGAATTAGTAAACATCGTCATTATCAGTCAAATACATACACGGCAGGACATAACCAAAGAAAGTCCGAATGTGGAAAACATAATATCAAATCTTGCGAATATTATATATTATACTTAAATATATATCTATATATACTACATCGTATTACAATTAATATAAATGCATTTGTAACATTATGAGTGACGACCGCTTTAGCTTAGTTGGTAGTGACCCTGCCTACGAAGCTGGAGGTCCTGGGTTCGAATCCTGGTACGGGCATTTATTTGTGTGATGAGCACGAATATTTGTTCCTGAGTCATGGATGTTTTCTATGTATTTAAGTATTTGTATTTACTAAATATATCGTCGTCTAGTATCCATATCCACATTTATAAAAAAAAAAAAAAAAAAAAAAAAAAAAAAAAAAAAAAAAAAAAAAAAAAAAAAAAAAAAAAATCAAATGTCCATGGGCCTCAGAAGTCACTTACCATCAGGTCACCTGTGTGCTCGTTTTCCTTTCCCATAACATAAAAAATAGTACATTACTGCAGAGGCCGGGAAGTAAGGAGTTGCCGGCCGAGTACATATAGCGGCCCGAGCGAAGCGAGGCCAGATAGTTACGAGGCCGGCAACCCCATTTCCCGCCGAGGTATGTATAGTGCTTTTCTCAAATATGCATTGAAATAAATAAACTTACTTACTCTAAATATTATTTTATAACAGAAACTTTCTATAAGAAAGTGACGTTAGTGACATATTATATACAAAGAAAATGCAAATGTCATGTCACGTTCGGAAACCTACAACCAAAAGCTGTTTCAGTTTACATTTTTACCGCGAATATTTAAATGAAATATTTTAAATGTGGCTTGTGGTTTAGTTTGTAATTTATAATAATTGGAAATTGTTTATAATGTGTTATTTGTTATGATCATGTCAATTTTAAATAAATAAAACTGCAAAATATATCAAAAATCGTTTTTTGTTTTTTTTAATGGCTGAATGCCGTGATGCTGTGGCCCAAATAAACGTGGAATGGAAATTTAAAAAAAATGTAAGTATAAAATTCCATTACGTGCCAAGTGTCAAGCCGCACCGGAAACGAGGTACTTTGCGGCCTATTTTTAGGCACGTAATGTCAACATTTCATGCCATGTTTGAGAAAAGACTATTACTTAAGGTTTTATTCTTCTCATCGGCTTGATTCTCGGCTCATCGTTGTATTTCTTCCTGATTGTATCCAATTACAGTGTATTGTGTATTGGAATTTTGAAAAGTCATCACATCGATCACACCCAATGATTTAATTTTTGTCCTTTGACAGGTAATACTTTTCAAGTCGTGAGTCAATACATTTTAGACCCGCAATTTTTATCTGCAACGATACTTTTTACTTATCTTCAAATATTATTTTTTTCAATTATCTTACGAGTTTTTTTTCCTTAAAGCATGAAAGAAAATTCAGGAACTTTTGTTACTTTATTATAAGTGAAGTTATTCTGACGAACATAATAATTTCGTGCGTCATTTTATTGGTTTTGGTCTATCAAAATAATGGTTCCACTGTAACCTTTTCCATTATGTTAAAGTGACCAGTCCCATCAGACGCATGCAAACTTCCGCTCAGATGAATGCTTGCTTCTAATACACGCCGTAATAATATACCTATTAGCCCCTCTGTTAAGCTCGTGAAAGGTCACTTAATCTAATTTCACCGGCAACTTTGCAGGCGAGATAATTATTTTTTGGTAAAGGATAAAGACCCCCTATCTCATTACCAAGGCAGAGTTGTTAGTTTACCTTTTTGTAAATTAGGAGTTTGTTTTCGTGCTGTGCAATAGCTATATGGCATTATTAAAAATCCTTTCAGACCAACTGATTTCTTATTAAATCCTGAGTAAAGATAGCCTTCACCGCGTCGCACACAAAGCGCGTCGCACATAAAGGTCGTATTTCTTTTTCTGGATACTTTTAACCTAAGTTAAGGTTCTTCTCTATTTGTTGTTTGACTTTGACTTGTTCTTTGACGCTTATAGCAATGAGCTTATTGAGTGGTCACGAACATACCATCTTCTAGTAAGTACTTTTAATAAATTTAATGTAGTGATTCATCATTGCTAATTCTAAGAGTGTTCGCAGATAAATGGTTTAATATCAGTGGTGGTGGTGGTTATCAAGTAGTTAGCATTATGAAGTACGGAGCGCCCATATGGAGTTCGATTTCCATTAGTTTGTCTTCAAGCCATCACATAAATTATCAGGCTTGAAACTAGAATAACCTAAATTGCTTTCGCACACTCAACCCCTCTTGTCCAATCTACTAAACAGCTCACAATTAAACCGAAAAGGCACCATCAGCAATTGTAATGCCCTGTAATTTATGTCGTTACCACCTGAGTTACCCTAAGGGACTAATTTATGTTTATTTGCCCCATGAAACTGGCCCTTGGAATTATACAACACATACCTAAATTACTATCCCGCTCATTTTGCTTTGAAATAACAAGGACACGCTCTGGTAACTGGGCAATGAAACCATTCCATCTCGACATAAGAGGACCAATGCCAGTAACGAATAGAACAGCAAGTTGCTTGAATGTTTTGTCTCGCTCCTTTTTCTTTAGTTTGAAAGAGATGGTTGGTAGGTAAATTAGCTTTAAACTGACCCTCGGGTGAAAGAATCGAGATTTGCATGGCTCTAAGTGAAGGGCTGACTTGGACGTGTTTAATGGATCCTCATTTGCGTTCTGAAAGATTAATGTGAGTGGAGTCCAGAGAAGCTGCATGTATAAAACGTAGCTGTAACAAAAATGTCTACATTTATAACTTTATGTAGTCAACGATTTTAATTGGGCTGAGTATTTAACACAATTCCAAATTTTGTAGTTGTACCGTCCTGTTAAAAAGTGTGTTGTATAACATATGTATGACATTGATTATATCAAAAGTTGGCGAAGTTTTTCAGATTTGCTAATAATTGTGACCCATAAGTATTACCAAATATAAATGTGAATTTATGCATTCTGAACAAGGCCGAAGACGAAGAACAAAACAGACCCTTAAACACTCAATATCAAAATTAGCTTCATTACTCGAATATGTATTGAATCTAGGTTAAACCGTGTTCTTGTAGTTAGGTCATATTCTTGTACAGTCAAATGAAGAATAAGCTATGCAACTTGGCGGTCATTTTCCTATAGCAGAGTACAAGAGGTATGCGCCCATTGTTTTTCTGTTATTTGTTTTACTGTTTATATAATACAGTAAAGCAAATAATAGATACTTTCTCCTTTAGTAATCACGCGTTGGGATAAATAATTGGACCCAATCCTTTCGGTAACTAGTCGAATATGGTCAACAAGCACTTGCACCTCCTTAAACGCAAATCGATCCCTTTGCTCATGATAATAAAGGTCAAAATTGATTAATAGCGACTAACTGCATATTGGAAGCATCACGACTTTCCCCCTTAAGGCACGGGCCGCGCGGTCCTGGCTAACCACTTTCTCTTTCTATGTAACTTAGGTTTCATTCCAGATTGGCTTTGTAATCTTTGTCCAACAATTGGGTACGTAACTGAAATGAAAAAGTAAAGGAATAAAATTACATTTTATCCCCAGAGAATCGAAATAAATAAATTGGAAAAAGTTGTTCAAAATTAGTTTTCAGTGACACCATTTAATTTAGCGTTGCGTAACAGCACATCGGGGAATTACGGAATAAAATTGAATGACAGTTTAGCAATCAAGTTATCCATTAACGTGAATTCTGAATTATTACATTACGAGAACTTACGAGACGGGAGCTAGTATTAAAATAGTGTTACGTTTAATAACAAATAAACTAAGTGAAATGTTAGGTTCTATGTAATGAAATAGGTTCTTTGAACAACTATACATACGTGCATATTATGGGTATGAAACAAACTCTGGTTTCCATTATCTTCCATGATAAATTTCATAAAAATATAGCTACATCATTATATGATGTTTTAAGAGTGACATTTAGATTGATAAACATTTTAACAGTGTCTCTTAACACATTTAGTGCCAAAAACCAAACTATCGGGTCCACGGTAGTTTTCCACGTTAGTTGGGTTACTCTTTCTAATTGGTAAAAAAAAAATACTATCATGAATTCACTCATCTATATGATAAAAAGAACTCATGATAATATTATGACGGTTAGGTCGAACCTTTAGAAAGAGCAATTAAATCCACGGTAGTGACTTTGTGCATAAAAATGAGAATGACCCATTTAGGAGCTGAAAGTGTTAATCGTTAACAATACATGTTTCTTGTCTTTGAATATCTTATCATTATCTATACCCAGGAACTGAGAGTTAACCCCTTATTGCTTATAGAAACTAGTCTAGCATAGAAGCCCTCGGCGCTGGCTCAAACTTCGGCGCCAAACCGTCCCGTCCGTACCTACGAGATGTTGCGATTATTAACATCGCTAACCCCGGAACTACGATTATCGCCTAAACTTGCTTAGAGCAACAACGATTTTCTGTGTCAATGTTTGGCTTTAAAGTGTATTAGTAGTATTAACAGTGCGCTCATGCATTTTGGTATTAAGGTATATTTATAATTCTTATTGGATTACTCTCTCTGGGATCCTTCATGTCTGAATCGTGGTCAGGTTTAGGATTTCATCTGCTACTTGAACATTTTGTAAAAAATGCCAATTTCTTCATTGTAACGTTTTTTACCAAGTTTATGTTATTTATATTGTTGTATTGTATCGCTTTAGAATTACGAGCCCTTTCCATTCCAATAGATTAGAAGAATAAGTGTCCCAAATTTTCCATACATTAATAGAACTTTCCTTTGTGTTACCGTTACACAAAGTATATGTGACGTTCCGCGGGTAAAGGTACCTTATGGATACTGTCCATTGCGTCGTATCCGACTCCGTTACTATAGGACATCAAGATAGAAGGACGCAAGCGGCAGTATCCATAAGGTACCTTTATCCGCGAAATGTCACATACACCGTTTTTTTATTGATTTCCGTTAACTCCGAGGGCACATTCTCCAGATCTAATTAAGTTAATTTCTCTAGAAACTAATGTTGTAACTCATACCGTTTTTAAAATATTCATAATGTTAATGTAATCACCAACCAGTATAACCAACCAGTGTTGGGATTATGAGCTGTCATAATCCCAACACTGTCATAGTTGACGTTAATTTTTGACTAACTCAGAGGTGTCTTTTAAAATGGGTATCAACTCAATGTTAATTTGTTTTGTATGAAAAGTTAAAAAAATCGAATTTAACAAAAAGCGATATACCAGGTAGCTTCTGTTGATGTACGAAGCAACCTGTCGAATTTAACGGAAATAAAAAAATACGGTGTATATGAACATAACACGATGGGAAAAAAATATTGGTTAATTTCTAGTCCCATTTGTATTGTAATAGCCCGAAATTCTACGCAAAAATAACATAACGTTAGCAGAAAATTGCACTATAAAAATGGCAAAAATGTTGGAGAATGCTCTCTATCAGAATAATTAAATAAAAAATTAAAATTAAATATCACTTTATTTCGGACACTGGGCCCATAATGTGTTAGTAACAAATTAAATATTCTTTTTTTTTTCAAAACTAATTTAAAGTTAATTATTTACATATTATGGTTCATAGGATAGGTACGAGTAGGTTTCCTTTCTTCTGAAGCTCGTTAGCCGGTCATAAAGTTGAGCATTGGCAAATCGGGTAAGTAAATGAAAAAACTCGTGCTCGGACCGAGCCCGAAAGTAAGATATATCCCAAACTGACCTAGGGTCTCGCTGGTGGCATTTAACGATTTTTTACCGTCTACCCTCATTGGAAGGGTGCAACACTGAAATAAGGAACCGGTTGGGCGTAAATCGGACTTGTGCTAAGGTTCCGTGACGGCATTTTATTTTGTAACCAAATATCTATTCTTTGAAACGGCTGTTAGTTTTTTTATATCTCTAGGCGTGCCAAAAGATTTTTTTTTTATTTTTATGACCGACTTGCGATTGACTCAGTAGCGCGTGAGTCGCCTAATAAAAAGCGACTACGAGGCCGAAGACGTAGATCGCAGGTTCAGTAAGAGCCTATTCACTGTTGTCTTGAAGAGTCCTAAGTTACACTTTACAGGAAATATAGACGCTGAGAGCGAATTCGAGATTTTTAAAAGAACTATCTTTTAAAAATATTTTTAGCTTAGCTTTACCGTCATATTTTATCGTTATTGCATTTTGTTTTCTGCATTGCATTGAAAAAATATTTGACATGGCATTGAACTGACTACTTAATTTTAACGTCTGCCACTTGATTATAATTTATCGTGAAAATATATTTTTCTGCCCTCCGGCCGGAAAGCGTCACCTTGCCGGCCGCTGCGCTAAACGAAGATGGCGCTTCCTGGCTCCGTCGAACAGAAATATAGTATACAAACCGTGGCCAGTAAATAAGAAAGCCTCAGATAACATGTTTATTACACTGTGATCTGAGACATTTCTTACTTTACTGGCATCAGTATGAAATGTATTATTTATTTTTAACGATCTTTTAGTGAATTTATCTAAATTTTAATTTTTAAAACAAAATATGATCGCTTTTTAGCGATAAGACCGCCTATCCTTTACCAATGTTTTTATATAAGTTTACAATGTAGTTTTCTTTTGGTGTGCAATAAAGCCTGATTGTATTGTATTGTATGATTTTCAATAATAAATAAATAAATTTATCTATCTAGTCTTTATTGTTAAGCTCTTGTAGCTTAAGCGATTTGCTCATGTGAACTAATCGCTACAGCGTCGGTTTTGTTTACGTGCCTGGAACCCAAAAAAATACTAAAACCCCACCCCTTTCCACATACGCATTTAATGAAGCAATAAAACAATCTCGACTCCAACACTTGAATCATCCCCCTGAAGCTCTAGTGAATTAATAGGGTTATTGCTGCAATAAATACGGCGCCTCGTTGCGGCCGTCGCGGTCAGATAAATCAAGGGGCCAGGGGGCCAAGGGGCCAGGGCCAGGGGGCCAGGGGCCCAAGATGTCCTGTGCGGGGTGACCAAAGGGTTGAGATGCGGGAACTGTGGTTGCTAGAAGCTGCAATTGTAGCGTTCATCGAGTTGAAGTTACGGTTAAGTGTGGAGATAAACGCTTATTGCGTGAGTGCACGTTTTGTTGTTGAAATCATTTTCGATAAAATACATCTATAAATCTAGTACATGTCCCTAACTAACGCTCGATATAAATAAAAAACTTAAATATCGATCACAATGTAACTATAATTACCTACAAAATTTGATTAGTATTTTTTTGTGAAATTAGTAATTGGAAAATTACTGTTTTTGACAGTAACTTATAAAGGAGTGAATCAACTTTTTGACCCCCACGACGCTGTCCGCAACTTTTAATTTTCGTTGTAAAATAACGCCTTTAAATAATAATTGTTTGTTTATGTTTCAATTTATGGTGTATATTAGAACGTTGAATGCCCCGTCTCATAAACCTAATAAATGTAAACAGAAAAATATCGTATTAGAAGATACGTAAATGATTAAAAGCTTGATTTGTTGGTAACTCCAGAGACATTTTCGGTAACGCCAGAGACGTCAACAGTGTGGGTTTACATTCTTTGAATCAATCTTTTTTGTATCTGCTCCTGTGACTTGGTCCACAAAACGAGGCAAACTCCTGCCCGCAAAGGGAACACTGCTATTTCCTCGGGCAGTAATTCCATATGTAGGTAACCAATGTATCTCCACGAGCACTTGGGATACAAAGTGTTGTCTGTATACGTAGCTACACGGAGAATTCGACCGAAAATTTAGTTTCTGTGTATTTTTATTTTAAACTAGCATCTGCCCGCGGCATCGCTTGCGTAATATCCGTTATTGAGGGACTTTTTTACCGGGATATCCTATATATAATCCAGGACTTGGTCTACTTACGTGCCAAATTTCAATAGTGTATAGTGTTTTCCCGCGGCTTGGCCGCGTTGTTCCCGTTATTGTCCCAAAGGAACTCTTTACCGGGATATAAAGTATTCTATGTTTCAATCCGGGACTTGGTCTACTTACATGACAAATTTCAGCTCGATCCATCCAGTTGTTTCCCGGTTATTAGGTAACAAACATCTAAACATCCAAACATCTTCACAAACTTTCACATTTATAATATTAGTGGGATTAGTAGGATTGTACGGTTAGGCGGAACTTAAGCTATGTTCAAATACCGTCTAACCTGTCAGTTGGAGACGAAAAATATGGAGTTTGACACTCATCGTCAGTTTTGTGACGACCTGTCAAAGAACTGCTTCTTAAAAAGACATGTATATACATAAAAAAAGTCGGGTTAGTTACACCATTTTTAACTCGAGAACGGGTGGGCCGATTTTTATGATTATTGATCTTTTGGGACTACTAAAAAATCTAAAAAAAAAACCATTTCTGGGGCGGAACGAAGTTCGCCAGGACAGCAGAGCTAGTTTTAATTAAAAAAGCCCTTCTACTATGTACACATTTAGCCCTATAATGTCTCTGTTTAATGTAATAATAATTAATATCATTTAATCAACACATAATAAATCGAAAAAATAAAAGATCACCACACAAGATTAAATCCGCAACGCAGGCTTCGTCAGGTGGGTTACGTAATAATTGACTTTTTAAGTTTGTTGTTAATTATCGAAAGCCATAATGCCGTTTTTCACTAAAACCTCTAACTTTTCAGAATGATTATAAAAAACCTAACATATTTTTCATATGATGAAACATTTCATACGACATAAAAAAGTATGACTTTCGGTAATTATGACAAAAAATATGTTATGACTTATAACTTTATGGGAAACAAAAGGATCCCTATTTTAACATATTAGCCACAAAGGTCATGGTCGTCACTTTAGGGGTAGGAGACACGCAATACACGTCCCAATTTTTCAGCTACCTACATCATCACGTTCATTCTAACAAGGAACGATCTTAAAGCTTTAACCTGCTGTTTTCCTTATAACGTCGGTGCAAATTCACAAATCCCTGTATGTTTACCCTGCACACATACACAGCTATTCGCACGGGGCTTTTTCAACGTTTCTGTCGCGGCGTTTATCGGTGTTCAAGCAAATAACTTTGCAAGCAATGGTAATAAGGGTTCGAGCCCACCCCCTCCCATGGCTCTCCCAATTGTCTTGGGTAGGGCCTTATCCAAGCTGCAGGCGATTTTCTATACAAAACGCGAGCAACATTTGTATGCAACTTCGCTTGTAACTCGCCCGCAAATCGCTAGTCTGATAAGGCACTTATACGAGCCGAAACGTGGGACTGTACGTGGTACTTCATAGGCTCCCTTACACACTGTTCTTGATACCCTACAAGTTCCTCTTTTTTCTGTTCCTTCGTCCCATGGTGTCAACTTCCCCTTTCTGGGGCATAACGTCATGCCTACGGCATTGCTGAGTTGCTGGGATGTTGTTTGCAGAATGGAGTGCTATTCTTCGTTCTTCTTTCTCCTTCTATCCTTAATACCAAGATAAGGATAAGAAGAGGATGTTGAATTTTCAAAGGACGAAGGCGGTATCGGGGCAGCGGCTAACTAAATCAATAGTTCTGGCCACCCGTTTATTCCTTACACCAATATATGTATACAGGGTGTCCCTAAAACCAACTTTTATACGATCAGGGCTGATAGACCAGCTCATAAGAACCTAGATTAAGCAAATTTGACCTCAGTAAAAATCTCTTAGTTTTCGAGATATTGACGTTTTTGTAAAACTCGTGCTAAGTGATACCCTGACTCGGTGTTTTGAGTGTCATTGCTAAAATATCAAGTATTTTACAAATCTGTATTTTGCTATGTGTGGCCAAATAACTATGCTATTGAACGTATTTTCTATTTTTGCTAATTTATTCATGCTGTGGACACAGTACAATAACAAAAAAAAATTATTCGATTTTTTTCAAATTTCACCTCTGACTTCGAACTAGCGTGGTGAAAAAAAAATGTACCAACATAACCAGGCACTCAACGTAAAAAAATTGCGCATTTATTGTAGTTTCTAAAATGGTATAAAATTTACTAAACACTGTAATAATTTTTGAAATAATGATATTTTGTTACAAAATTAACTGTCTGCCGCCTTCATCTCATACGATCCGGTTGAACTAAGTTTGCACCTGGCGTGCTTGACATCACATACAAATTAGGTGCAAACTTCACGTAATCGTCAATATCTCGAAAACTAAGAAATTTTTATGAGGTCGATTTTACTCAGTCTCGTTTTTTATGAGCTGGTTTATCAGCCCTGTTCGCCATTTTGTAAAAGTCGCGAATTTTGATAGCCTGGATCAGTCTTTCGAATGTCATGACTTCAAATTTCAGTATTTTCTTAATCTGCTTTTTGTTAAACATTACTTAATAATTATGCTATCATACCTTTTCTGTTCAAAATTCAAGTTCTGGTACGAAATTTAACCAATAGAATATTGTAGTATAACCTCCTTTTGAATTAAAATGCTATTATCTTAAAAACTACGGTGTCTAGTGTGTAAAATCTTACTATTTTAAACTACATTATTTTTTTTTATTTTAGCATGGTAAATTTGTTTTAAGTATTACGCGATTCAAATCCGAGGTCATATTTTGAATCACGTAAAATCTAGTTTATTTTGATAAGGTATGATAGCATAATTATTAAGTAATGTTTAAAACAAAAAGCAGATTAAGAAAATACTGAAATTTGAAGTCATGACTTTCGAAAGACTGATCCAGGCTATCAAAATTCGCGACTTTTACAAAATGGTGAACAGGGCTGATAAACCAGCTCATAAAAAACGAGACTGAGTAAAATTGACCTCATAAAAATTTCTTAGTTTTCGAGATATTGACGATTACGTGAAGTTTGCACCTAATTTGTATGTGCTGTCGAGCACGCCAGGTGCAAACTTAGTTCAACCGGATCGTATGAGATGAAGGCGGCAGACAGTTAATTTTGTAACAAAATATCATTATTTCAAAAATTATTTAAGTGTTTAGTAAATTTTATACCATTTTAGAAACTACAATAAATGCGCAATTTTTTTACGTTGAGTGCCTGGTTATGTTGGTACATTTTTTTTTCACCACGCTAGTTCGAAGTCAGAGGTGAAATTTGAAAAAAATCGAATAATTTTTTTTTGTTATTGTACTGTGTCCACAGCATGAATAAATTAGCAAAAATAGAAAATACGTTCAATAGCATAGTTATTTGGCCACACATAGCAAAATACAGATTTGTAAAATACTTGATATTTTAGCAATGACACTCAAAACACCGAGTCAGGGTATCACTTAGCAGGAGTTTTACAAAAACGTCAATATCTCGAAAACTAAGAGATTTTTACTGAGGTCAAATTTGCTTAATCTAGGTTCTTATGAGCTGGTCTATCAGCCCTGATCGTATAAAAGTTGGTTTTAGGGACACCCTGTATACGACTAAAACGCTCTAAAATTCATGCACAGGCGTTAAGCGATTTCCCTAGTGACCTACCTCCGATTTCCTTGCACTACAAGAACATTAGCGAACTAATACCCAAAGTGTTCACAAATCAATCGTTCTCCGTGCCGAAATCAGCGGCGGTCATTACCAGTTAGTTTAGATTATTTATTAGCGGCGGATGCCGCCCGGATTCAATTTGACTCGTCCCTAATGCGGCCCGGTCACGCGACAAAGCTGCTGACCCGGGGAAGAACGATATAACTATGTATAAGGCTTATGGGCACTTAGTGCCTGTTGCCACGGGGCGGTAGAAAGGTGCGGTCACGCGGCTATGCCTTTTTTGCCCAGGAATTTTGGCTAGTCTTTTAAAAGATTGGACTCGGTTTTTGACGCATCAATTATGTTTTACCTGGCCTATTTCTCCAGATACACATGTATGTAATCACAATTACTATACGACGCGGTCACGTCGCCAAATAAAAAAATTAGAACCACAATCTTATCATAAAAAGAGTGATCACATCATCGCTTAAAATACGATTCATTTTGTAATCGGCCCTGCCAAATCTAGGTTCATAAGCCGACAAAAACAGAAAAAAACGCCGATGACGATGATGAAAACAAGCCTTTTTGTTACCTATGCTATAGCAATGGCATAGACTCGCCTTCAGTAAACTTCTAGATAATCGAAACAATCCTAAAACTGAAAAATCTCGAGAACTACGAGAAATGGATTAGAAGATTCGACCTACCAAATTAAACGTAAAAATTAACTTACAACTAAATAAAAGGGAATAACTAACCAGCAGCCAGAAGTAGGTCAGTGAAGGGTATTTTGCGAGCTCTAAGCCTGGTCAGTAGGAAAGGCGTATTAGGCGTATTACCTCGTCCATAAACGAAAGGTCACGGATTGGTAGGGATTTATGGCTCCGGTTCCGGGTACACTACTCAAGAATAAGGACATCAGAGTCAGGCGCAGTCTCTGAGAAGTTGGCTTTAACAAGCAAAACTAGCCCAGCAACTGCAATTATATTTATTTAAACTTTATTGCACAATACAAGAAAGGACAAAAGCCAGACTTCAATGCCGTGAGGCATTTTCAACCGCTCAATCATTAAACTAAGCATACACGTTATAATATAATACAACTTAAACAGACAGGTAGACATAGAGATGTGCCGTTCCCGGGGTTCCCCATACAAACGGGGAATATTCCCGGGAATGGCACATCTCTAGGTAAACAGCAGTGGCGTGGTGTAAAGATATATCCTTGGGCAAGCCGGTGCAGATTTGGCATACATTTTCCATACGAGCTGTAGAATAAGGTGGTCAAATGCCTGATAGTAGGCAAGCCGGTAGGAATCGAGTTCTTTGGACGCCACGCCACTGGTAGACAGTCTATCCGCGATCACGATTGCTAAAAAGGGTTACGAAACGTCGGGACGTAAAAATGAAGGGATATACCTATGCGATTTAATCCGTTAAAAGTTGTTCTATTACAATGAGTGATAATCGCGGAAACCGAAAACAATATTGGACACACGGTGCCCCCAATGTGGGGTCATGAAGATTTTTTTGCTTCCACTATAGCGTCACTTCCCCATACTGATTGAGACTTGTAACCTTGTCCGATAATAGGGAATATGCATTTTATTTTTAATTTACTTTAATAAAAGCTCATTCATATAAAAAACAGTAGGAAAAAAATATTATTCGAATAACTATAAAAATAACCAAGATATAACACAACAAAGATTTATCTCTATCTCTTTCTCGCAAAACAGAATATAGTATGGAGATTGTATGGCGGCCGTGTACTATGACGTCATAGTCCATATCGGATCTCTCTCTCTAATCGCTGTCTGATTAGTGCTTTAAAATGTTTATATCTTCCGTGTTTCTCGGTCGATTTCAATTTTATTTTGACTGTATGTCATCTTTTTTACGGTATTTTCATATTTTGTTAAGAAATCTGTTAAAAAAAATTCATGCATATTCCCTATTTTGTATGGGGACAGTGAACGTGTTAAGTTCACTACTTAAGGAATGGTATAGCGTAACTTAGTACAAACGAAGACACAGTTAAGTGACCACCATTAGACCTTAATACATTGTAATAAGAGTGACAAGTGGTCAGTTAGCAGTGTCTTCAATTGTACCTAACTAACACTAATGAACCTTGTAATTGTAAGTTTAGTTGACTAACGTAGTGTAAAGAATTGTATATTTATAGGAAATGAAAGCATATCATCAACCTAATTCGTGTGCCGCAAAGGTAAAGTTATAGCTATATTTAGCAAATACTACTTAGTACAAACCAAGGACCTTAAAATAAATAGCCGGACGGAGGCTCGCCAAGAGAGCACTGAAGCCATTTCTAATGCGCCGGCGGCTTGTACTTACGAGCCGCACGCACACATCAACTAGTTTTTTCCTATTGCAAGCAGCACACACAGATAGGTAGCCGGCCGATTAGATATGCTTCAGTTCTTTGTTAGTGATGCTCCGTCCGGCTATTTATTTGAAGGTCCTTGGTACAAACAGTACTTTATTTTTTGTAGGCAGAAATACTGTAACTCCCACATAGGTATGTAGTGATACCAACTCAAAAGGAAGTAAAAATATCTCCTAAGAAAGATACAATACACTACCTACATCTTTTGTTCGTCTTTGTACATCATTATACCTTTATTTTGCAACCACAGGGTGACACAAAATAAGACTTAGTACAGACTATACTTAGTCTTATTTTGCGCAATAAAATATTTACATAGATACATACATATAATACAATAATTTCGAATGAAAACCTCTTTTTGATCTCATTTGACGTCAATTCATAACGCCAATTCCCTAATTCCTCTGCCATAAACTTAAAAATACACAAACGTAACTTACTCGAAAACATTTTCATTAAATCCTTTCAAGACCGACAATCGTCAGGCCAAAGTTTCATTTCGAAGGTTTAATTTGAAAGCTTTGACAACATTTAATATGACCTTTTTTGCTTTTGTAATAAAGGCTGAAGTGTTACTCGGTTTTCCAGCTGTCCGCAAGCCGACACTGTGGTGGGAAATTAAAGAGCTTGAAGGCTCTCTGTGTCGGGAAGAGGGCACAGTGCGCTGTACTGGAAAACGGTCAATGGTGACAGGATATTACGAAGCCACAGCGTCAAAAACATTCGTGTTTAGTCGACGGCCAAATGAGAAACTGGCGAATAGGGAAGTCTGTTGCTTTTAAATTTCGAAGTTTCGGCTTTTGGTGAATCGTCTTTGGTTGAACAGGGTTGTTGGTTGGTGAGTTCGTTTAGTTACGGTAATATCGATTCGTTGACGTGGATAGGCACTGTAGTTGAGTTTATGATGATTTTAGCTTTTCGATGGCACACTTGCGAAACATACCGAAATATACTAGAATGCAACTCGTTACAACGTAATAATACGTGATTAATAAGTAAATAATGCACTGCCAGAGAATGAGAGGCAGACAGAGGAAACGCTGGTGTGACGATATAACCCAGATTGCTGGCAAAAATTGGCCAAGAGTGGCAAAAGATCGTCAAATATGGCGTACTATGGAGGAGGCCTATGCCCAGCAATGGGCACCAAACTCTTAATTAAAAAAAAAAAACAAATATTATATAAGTTAGTATTAACATAATATATATGTAAACAAATATTATTAGATTGTAAGTAAGTAAGTTTGGAATAAAGAGGCTATATTATTATTATTATAATGCACTGCTAGTCCTGTGTCATACTATAATAACAGTAATTTTTCTCCCTACAAAAGTTACATCGCGCGCTTGAATGTGTGCGCGCCGTGTACGAACGCACTACAAGCAAATAAATAAGAATGCGTAAGAATGCTCCGTATGGATCGCACGCACGCAGACGTGCTATCGCGCGTCTGTGTGATTACGTGTCGCGCGCTCCTTAACGGCCGAAGTTGGACTACTTGTTCGTCTTTATACTTTGGTCGTGTACTAAAATGCCACTGCTAGTCTAAATGTTTAGTAGAAATGAGCAAGAGTTGTATTTTCTGGATCTTTCAGGAATATAAGAAATAACTGAAAGTTCTAGCCGCGCGGGTTTTCCGAACTACCCGCACTTGGTCTTGATTAATACTTTGCATATTAGGGTTGTCACTCGGCCGACACACTACACTAACAACATCAGGCGATTTGCCGGAAGACACTTGATGATATTGACACATGCTGATGACCGGATTCCACGACGAAGAAAGCTTAAAACCATCTTCCCGATTCCCAGAGATTCTCGCCAGTCCCTTCGCGACCATGGACGTCACGGCACGTCCGAAACGTCGAGGTAATATCATGTTTTTACGCGATTAAGTCCCGTTTTGTTATAATAATGAGTGAAAATCGTGAAAGTTTAAATCAATATTTTAACTGAAAGTTAATCACCAATTTGATCATGTAGAGCAGTGACGTCACAGTAGGGCATTCAATACCGGTATTTCTTGTATGGGCCAATCCCGGGATCCCGGTATTATCCATACAGAAATACCGGTAGTGCATGCCCTAGTCACAAGTCAGTTTTTCTTGAAAACTGCATACAATCTGAGCGTGGCACTTCATAAAAAAAATCTGTTTTGATCTTGCAGCAAATAGCTTTAACTTCAGTCATCATCATCATAAATTTAAGAGACTTGCTCTTGTCGGTGGAGTACTCGCCATTCCGTTCATATTCATATTCATTGATTCATTTATTCGTTCTCTTTTCTGCTAACATCTTGAGCTCCTGATACGACGTCACATTGATTTTCTCTTTAGTTTGATCCATAAACGCACGTCTCGGGCTTCCTCTGCCTTTTCCTTCTATTTTGCTTTCAATTATAGTTTTTATTTAGTAACTTTAACTTCAGTATAAAGTCACAAATCCCACACGTTCCTAGTTACCCGCGCCGTAAGAGTACATTAAGTCGATTTATGTACACATGTCTTAGTAATTAGTATTTACTTTTGGGCGGAGGCGCACCGCGGCCGATCAATCTCCCGCGTTAGGGGGACTGCACATTTGTTGTGATCAACTTGATAGGGGCAAGACTCGAGTGGGGTGGATAGAGACGAAGTTTGTCTCAAGCTTTATTAGACTGGAATGACTAGAAGTGCAAGCGCAATTGACTGTAAACTTTTTTACTTAATAAATCTCCCGACCACTGATTTAATTGTAAATGCTTATTTATAATGGCCCTTATATAAGCTTGTGTTGTGTGCTACCTAGTGCTCTACGATTAACTCAAAAGATGACTTTTTTCCTGCGTTTGTATGTGCCTCTGCTGGGTACAGTTTAATACTTGAACCCATTTGGCCCTATAATTCTTTGGATGACATTACATACTTTGTTAATAATAAACATTTCTTATTTTTCAGGTAAGTTCCGATAGCCACTTAAGCCTTATGGATAATCGTAAGTAGCTATACACATTCGTATCTATAAATGGCGTTAAATTACTGGAAAGGCAAGTGTTTTGTTGTAAGTCGATCATGCGTCGCAACCCTAAGCGTTGGAGGGTAATCCACAAATTTTCCGTTCACCTCGTCGCTAATATCATCATTGGCCTCTTACTCGTACATCTATAAAAGTTTGGTTTTCCGCGACCCGGTTGGTGGACCGCACCGAACCTAGCTACGCCGCTGTATGGACGAACGCCACTGTATAGACGTACGGCACTCTATGGACTTACGCTACTGTATGGACGTACGCCACTGTATGGTCTTACGCCACTGTTTGGACGTAGGTACGCCACTGTATAGACGTACGCCACTCTATGGACTTACGCCACTGTATGGTCTTACGCCACTCTTTGGACGTACGCCACTGTATAGACGTACGCCAATCTATAGACTTACGCCACTGTATGGACGTACGCCACTGTATGGTCGTACGCCACTGTATGGACGTACGCCACAAATGATACATAAAAGTGGCGCCGTGTCGAAGACACAGCGGCGCGCTGGTGTCTCAGGTTACGCTTATGGGACACGGTCTCAAACCAAGTCTTATCACAGTTAGCCGCTCCTTCACAGAAAATCTTTCTCCCTAAGGGCAATTCTAACAGCGTTTCAACCGCTCTCAGTTTCCTCGTAGAATTTTTGACTATTTTCCTGTAGGCTCGGATAACCATTTTCTGTTATTTTCTACAGGTACTGGTATTCTACAAAATAGCTTAAAATAGTATCCGAGTCTACGGGGAAATGCTTCATAATTCTACCAGGAAAGTGAGAGCGGTTGAAACGCTACTAGAACTACCGCTAATACAATTCTGTGGGTCTAGTGAAAAGGGGTACAAGTCGCATTTAACCTAGGTGCAAAAGAGCGTAAGTCATACAATAGAGTTGTGACCTTTTGTACCTGGTATAAACATGACTTTTCCTTTTTCACTAGACCCACAGAATTTTACCATAACTGGGAGTCGAGACATGTCGATCGCCGCTTCGACTTGACGGTCCAAGACAGCATGATCACAGTACAATAGCAGTAATTTGTCTTCCGATAAAAGGTACATCGCGCGCTTGAATGTGTGCGCGCCGTGAACGAACGCACTACAAGCAAAGTTTTACGAATTCGTAAGAATGCTCCAGTACGAATCGCACCTATCGCGCCGTCCTAAACGGCCGAAGTGTGACTACTTGTCTGTCTTTCAGTGGCGTGGCGTCCATAGAACCCGATTCCCACCGGCTTGCCTATTTTAAAGCATATGACCGGAGTGTATCTGCCACTCCTGAAGAAAAAGTAATCCAAATCTACTCCGGCTTTACTGAGAACATATTTGACGCCACACCACTGCTGTCTTTATACTTTGGCATGAAGTCTGATTAGTGATTACGAACTGTTATTACTAGTAGTTCATAGGTCAACATTGACGTGAAAGTTGTGAATTGCCCCGCTGCCGGGTAACGCCGGGACATTGTTTGCCGCGTTACCCCTTGATTAGTCGCGGGGTAAACATCTTACCCCACGTAATCTATACAATACTTTTCGTGAGCTAAAGATTAATGTCTCACCATTTTGCCCCAGTTTACCCGCGGCGTAGGGTGTGCTAAAAGCGATAAGCGATTTCAAGAACGCCTAAGCCTAAATTAAGTAATGTATTTCGTATCTTTTCAAAAAAGTAAAAAACTTCAAATTGATATACCAAATTTCGAGGACTTACGCGATTTTAAAAGTAACAACATGAGGTTCTTACGAAACAAACACACTGTTATATAGTCAATACAACCTCGTTATTACCATAAATAGCAAGTAAAACGAGTACCTATTTTATTGCTTTAATCGAAAATTTATTGTTAGCTAAACTGTCTATCATAGATATTATTAGAAGTACCGTCCAAAAACCCAACGATTGCTTTTGTGCCTTTATTGAGAACTGTTTTAGATTTAAAACATCGATTTCTCGCGTCGCTATGTCTCATGCCTTGGACCACATTCATAATGAACTGATTATTGGTTTGGAATAAAACGAATATCGAATTAATTAGAAATATATTGAGAAAGTATAAGCGACAACAAAGT
This sequence comes from Eudemis profundana, assembly GCA_947034925.1. NCBI lineage: Eukaryota > Metazoa > Arthropoda > Insecta > Lepidoptera > Tortricidae > Eudemis > Eudemis profundana. Next base: position 1,221,361 of record OX344800.1, on the reverse strand, counting down.
ACCGGGATAGCGGAAACGGAACAAGTGTCAATCTTTGACAGATGACATGACATTGACAGCTAAGTCCGAGTTGTATTTATTGCCAACATCCTCCCCTAAATACAACCCCATCATCTTCATACAAAGTTCATGCTTCATCCTTGGTGTAGCCTTTGTCAGGGAGTCAGCGGTCATCTGATTGGTGCTGACATATTGCACGCATATCTCTCCTCGGGCCACACGGTCACGTATGAAGTGATGACGAACGTCAATATGCTTGCTGCGGGGCTGGAAGCATTCAGAACCTGAAAGTTTAATTGCGCTTTGATTATCACAGTACAACTTTATAGGTGTGGCTATATCGGTGGGCCACAGTTCGAGATGAAGCTGTCTCAGCCATAGAGCTTCTTGTGTAGCTGAGGACAAGGCCATGTACTCAGCCTCTGTCGTTGACAGTGCTATTGTTTGCTGCCTCTTTGAATTCCATGAAATGGCAGCACCTTGAAATATAAAAACATATCCAGTGCATGAGCGACGATCCTCTGAATTAATATATAATAGTCCCCGCGCGCGCTTACCGCAGACGGACGTGTCACTTTAACTCTCGTCAATTATTCACTTAATTCTCGAGTCAACATGGCAAAAATTACGCTACAAGCCATTGAACAATTAATTAAAAAGGCTGTCGAGCCTATGGAGCTAAAAATTGCCGAAATTCACTTCAAAGTAGACGCAATTTTAGCTAAATTAGAACCAGTTAGCTCTAAGCCTCAATCGGTTAAATTTAAAAACGGCGAGAAACCGGCCGCAGCACGTACACAGCAGGCTCCGAAAACAGACGAACCAGCACCGAAGCCAGCACGAAGAAGCATCCCGGCAGGTACGTCACCAGCAACGACAGAACCGATATCAGCACGCAGCGCGCGTGCGAGTGCGAGGAGCTTACATGCACAAGCTACTGCTGCTGAGCATCGGACGTCACTCTCTCACACAGCGCCCGCAGCCATTGCACCTGTCACCGTCGCACCAGTGTGCAAGTCCCAAGCTGTACCAACGCCGCAAGCGCAGCCGAATGCTCCCGAGTGCACGACGAGTAATAGCGATAACGTTCCATCGCCGTGTGTGGCCATAAGACCCGCGGTTCAGCCGGAAATAAAAACTTCAACAGACTTAACACCAGTGAATCGAGATGAATCGTGGTCGATTGTTTCTCGAAAGCGTAGAAGCACCAAGCGCAGCAATATTGTGGTAGGTACCGGAAGCCACCATGAGGACATTAAAGCGGTAGAGCAATTGAAGTACATTCAAGCTTGGTCGTTCCGGCCTGAGACAACTACAGAAAACGTCTTAAATTTTCTTAAAAAAACGGTGAGCTCAGAAGATTACGTTGTGGAAAAAAGAAATATACAAACTAACCGACATGCCTCATTTTTGATTGGTATCCCAGAAAACTTATTTGATACGTTTAATACGCCGACTGTATGGCCCCACCGCGTGAGATTCACACAGTGGTTTCGAACCCGCCCCCGCGACGCGCGGGGACACTATCGCCGCTCCGACGCAATGGAATCGCCCACCGAGTCCGCGCAGCAACGCAACTAAACCACCCGCAGACAGCGCAGTTAACATACCAGAAGTACCGCGCGAACTTGCTATTTGTCATCAAAACATACGCGCTTTGGACAATAAAACGCAGCGACTGGAGATACTCTTGCGAAATGAATTACAATGTGACGTGCTCGCTATGACCGAGCACTGGTTAACTAGCTCTAAATTAAAATGTGTTTGTATAGATAATTTTACTCTAATTTCTAGTTTTTGCCGCTCGAGTTGCGAACATGGTGGTTCATGTCTCTATGTTCGTAACAATATACGGGCGGTCGAGAACGCGGATATTATTGCACTAGCCGAAGAAAGATATTGTGAAATATCTGCTGTCGACTTAATTGATTTCGATCTAACCATCATATGTATATATAGATCTAATTGTCAAATTAGCAGTAATGATTTTCTTTGGTATTTAGAGCGTCTGTTTGACAAGCTGAGTCTTAGCGATAGGGACTGCTTAATAGTAGGTGACACAAACATAAATGATTCTGAAAGTAATGGCCGGCCAGAACTAAAGAAATTGTATGATCTTCTCGGGACCCATGGCTTTATGAATGTGGTGAATTTCCCTACTCGAGTTACGGATACTACATCGACGACTCTTGATCACGCGTACTGGAACGGCGGACGCCCGGCGGTGCGCGCGACGCCCGTCACGACGCACCTCAGCGACCACCTCGCCGTGCGCGTCGAGCTGCAGCGCCGGAGCGCTGCGCCCGAGGCGCCTACTCGCCGCGCTAGAGTATACTCGCCGCAAAACTTTAGTCATTTTCGAGCGGCCATTCAGAGCGTAGACTGGTACGATGTGGTTCGACGCAACAATCAATCCGTTGCCGGACTGATAGCATCTGTTATCAATATTATTAAAAATAAATTTGAAATATGCTTTCCTATTAAAATCGTACAGAATAAGAAAGCACAATCGTGGGTGACTAACGAAATGTACAATTTTAAAACATTGTTGTTTGAGATGATAGACCTTAGTAGACGTATGCCTGATAATGACCATCTTATGAATTTGATCTCCAGCATGAACACTAAATATATTACTCTTTTAAACGCCAATAAAGGCAGTTATTACTTTAATAAAATACTTAATAGTGCGAATACCATTAAGACCATGTGGACGATTATAAATCATGAAAGGGGCAAGAGTCTGCGAAAGGAGGTAGATTTTACAGAACTGATTACGGATGAGAAAGGTGTGAAATTTGAGACCAAAAAGGCAGCAGCCGATGCCATGAACAATCGCTTTGCAGGCGCGGCGGCTGCGTGCGGCGCGGCGCCAGCCGACTGCCCGCGCGCGCTCGCCGCGCTGCGCGCCGCGCGCCCTCTGGCGGACCGTTGCATCAGGCTACAACCATTCACAGCGGACGAAGTGCATCGCATCATTACCTCTCATTTAGCCAAAAAAACCACCAGAGACATTTTTGATGTGTCTGTAACTCTAGTAAATTCCGTCGCTGCAGAGCTGTCCCCTGTACTCGCTATCGCGTATAACGAATGCCTCCGCGAGGGCGTTTTTCCAGACTCACTGAAGGAAAGCCGCATCTCACCACTTTACAAAGGCAAAGGGAAGAGGGACGATATTGATGCGTACAGACCTGTAGCAATCATTCCGGTTGTGGCAAAAATATTTGAGTATGGCCTGAGTTCGAGACTAACGAAATATCTTGATTCGATCGATGCACTTTCTGATAGGCAGTTCGCATATCGCAAAGGTCTCTCAACGACAGCGTTGACGCGAGCTGTGGTCCGGCAGGTGATGGACGCCCGCGAAGGCAAGAACCAAGTCGCAGTTCTATGCTGCGACCTGTCGAAAGCATTCGACGTCGCGGATCACGAGGTTCTGTCACAAAAGCTTAGTCATCATGGCATCGAGGGTCCTGCACTGGCTCTTATGTCTAACCTGCTACGGAATAGAACCCAGGTTGTGGTGGGTGACAGCGGTCGAGTTCGGTCGGACGCGGTAACTACGAGTATGGGCGTAGCGCAGGGCTCCTCGGTTTCGAACATTCTCTTCTCTTTGTTACTGAACGATCTGCCGGATGCTATCGGTAGCGGAGAGACGTTTATGTACGCTGATGACGTGGCTATTGTCGTTTATGCACCGACTTATAACGAGCTGGAAAGCAAACTTAATTTAACCGCGGCGTCTGTATCTAGCTGGTTCAATAATAACGGCCTAATTTTAAATACGTCAAAAACCCACATCGTCACCTTTGATCTCTCGGGTCAGCAAATGAGACCTCTGTCCGTTCTAACCAATGGTACCAACATCGACCAAGTAATGAGCACAACTTTTCTTGGTTTTGAACTAGACAGAGGCCTCACTTGGAGACTACACATAGATAAGGTGTGTTCCAAATTGTCAAGCGCATGCTTTGCCCTAAAACGATTGGCTCGGATGGTACCTACTGCAATGGTTCGAACGTGCTACTTCGCGTCTGTGCATGCGCACCTGCAGTACGGGGTGGAGCTGTGGGCGGCGGCCGCCGACTGGGAGAGGGTCTTTCGGCTGCAGAAACGTGCAGTACGTGCTATAGTGCGCGTCCCGCAAACTGTTTCTGCCAAACCACACTTCCAGTCACTGGGCATTTTAACGCTCCCTTCACTGCTCATCCTGCAGGCAGCGGTGTACGCGCGAGAGAACTTGCGCACTGCGCCCGGAAACGAGCCTCCGTGTCGGCACGAGACTCGTAGCGTGCGCGCGGGAAAGCTACCCCTAGTGTCACACAAACTAGCCAAGTCGAGAAAACTTATACACATCATGGGTCCCAAGGTATACAATCATCTCCCTGTAGATGTTATCGCTGCCCAAAGTTCTCCACTATTCAAGCAAAAGCTGAAGAAATGGCTTGTCGACCAAGCGTTCTATGACCACAAGGAGTTATTCGCATGATTGTGTGTAGAGGTCGCAATAATATTATTGTAGAAATATTTATTTTTTAGTTCGTAGTTATTGTACTTATACTATGAACTTATTATTAATTTTGTATTTTATGATGAATAATTTTATTTTTATACTTATTATGAGATTGACCTGTAAAGTTATTTTACCAATAAATATGAATATGAATATGAATATGAATATGAATATTTGACGCCCAGTCTGAATCACTATACCCTATGATCGGGTTATCATCAGCTTTAAAAGCCATTTTTAAATCTTTAGTTCCTCTTAAATATCGTAGTAGCCTCTTGACAGCTTGCCAATGCTGTAATTCAGGTTTATTATTAAATTTGCTCAGTGTGTTTACTGCATAGGCTATATCAGGCCGCGTTCCTTGACATATATATAGTAAACAGCCTATAGCTTCTTGATATGGAATATTCTGAGCTAAATTATCGCCAGTGCTTGACAATACAACGCCAGGCTCCATGGGTGTGCTCACTGGCTTAGAATCATTCATATTGAAGCGTTTCAATACTTCTTCGATGTATCTTGTTTGATCAATACATATTACGTTTTCAATATATGAAATCCTCAAACCAATACAATAATTTGCTTTTCCAATATCTTGCATTTTAAAGTTTTCTTTCAACTGTTGCTTGATAGTGTTCGCTTCATTTTCATTTGTATAGAAAAGTAGCAGATCATCCACATATACTGTAAGTATAAATATGTATTTTTCAATTTTGTAGTATATACAAGGATCCATTTTTGATCGTATAAGTCCTATATCTTGTAATACTTTATTTAATTTTAAATTCCATCTTCTACTTGCTTGTTTTAGGCCATAAATTGATTTATTAAGTTTGCACATCTTATCACCCTTTTCATACAATGGTGGTTGTGTCATATATAGTTCAACATCTATATCTCCTTGTAAGAACGCTGTGACAGCGTCCATCTGGTGAATTTTCATTCCATATTTAGCTGCCAGGCCAAACAAGTACCTTATAGACGTATGACGTAAAACTGGAGCAAAAACCTCTTCATAGTCTATGCCTTTTTGCTGCTCATAGCCCTTGATTACAAGTCTAGCTTTATACTTAGCTATATTGCCGTCAGCATCCAATTTTCTTTTAAAAACCCACTTGCAAGGGATTGCCTTTTTTCCTGCTGGTAGATCAGTGAGTGTCCAAGTATTATTTTCTATCAGTGAATTGTATTCTGAATCCATTGCTTGTTTCCATTGCAGTGAATTTTTACTTGACATGGCAATTTCTGGACTATAAGGATCTTGTTCCTCAGGCGATGTGACTCCGTGTACTATTTGACAAGTATAATTTGCCTTGCCTTCCTTCGGGGCTCTGGGCCTCAAGGTAATTTTCTTATTTGAAAGATTTTCAATATTTCGTTCTGGTACATAGTCGGCATCCTTCGAGTTCTCATCATCGGAGCAGGCAAGTTCTGATGAATGTTCTATAGCTGTGTGCGTACTCATTTCTGATGAAGCTGTAGAAGAGTGGCTTTCACTGCTCTCGGTAGAGTCATTCAATAGGCTGCTTTCTGATTCATCATGAGAGTCATCCGTCTTTCCTTCTGTCAATGGCATTGGAACGTAGTCCTTTGTTACAGTTCCTTCAAGAAATACAACATTTCTGCTTCTTATGATTCGCTTTGTTGATTCATCAAATAATCTATATCCTTTTGTTTCATGGCAATAACCAACAAATATAAGTTTTTGTGACTTACTGTCCCATTTCAGTCTTTTTTCCTTAGGAACGTGTACCATAGCTTTACAGCCAAAAATCTTGAAATTACTTATGTCAGGCTTTTTGCCACTCCACATTTCTTCAGGAGTTTTATATTGCAGTGACTTGGTAGGAGACCTGTTGATAATGTAGGCAGCAGTAGAGACACTCTCCGCCCAGAAGATCTTCGGCAAGCTGGAATTTATAAGCATACATTTAGCCCTTTCAATTAACGTACGGTTCATGCGTTCTGCCAATCCGTTTTGTTCGGGGGTGTATGGGTTGGTTTTTTGATGCAAAATACCAGACTTTTTTATAAAATCACTAAATGCCTCATTAACATATTCTCCACCATTATCAGTTCTTAATATCTTAATTTTTCTGTTGGATTGATTTTCAACATAGCTTTTATACTCTTTAAATTTATCTAAAGCTTCAGCTTTTGACTTCATAAAATAAACATTTACTTTTCGGGTGAAGTCATCAACAAAAGTAATAAAATATTTGGCTCCACCGAGAGACTTATTCTCCATGCTTCCACATACATCGGAGTGGACCAATCCTAATGGAGCGGTAGCTCTTGAGCCCTCATGTTGAAACGGCTGTCTTGTCTGTTTACCCTCAAGACAAGTAATGCAAATCATTTTATTTGTTTTCTGTGTATGTGGTAAATGAGCGCCTGTAGTAGAGTTATCAATTTTAGCCATATCAGTGAAATTCAAGTGGCCAAATCTCTGATGCCACAGATAAGTTGAAGTGTGTAATGCATAGGCAGCATCATTAACTACATACATATTATTAACACATTTAGCTGTTAAAACTAATCTGTTGTTTTGATATACATTGCACCCATCTTTAGTGAATTCTAACTGACACCCATTCTGGGTCATTTGACTCACAGACAACAGATTAGTTGCTAATTTGGGAACATAAAGGACATTTTTCACCTGTATTAATTCAGTCTCATTGTTGGTTCCGGATACCTTCAGGTTGACAGTGCCACATTCTTGCACTTCCAATCGCTTATTCTCTGCAGTTTTAATATTAGAAATTGTTGCAGGTTTACAGTTGTACATCCACTCCTTGTTTCTAGTCATATGGTTGCTCGCCCCAGAATCAAGAAACCAAATGTCATCAGCAGCAGCAGACGAGGAAGATGCTGAGAATGCAGCTACAAAACCAGAAACTTTTTCATTAGTATCATTCTTATTCAATGTTTTTTTCTTAGACTGACAGTTGGAGCTATAATGACCATATTTGTTACATGAAAAACAACGGGGACCTTTACTCTGAGGTTTATTGTATTTCTTTTGTGATTTGCCATGTTTGTGGTAATTTGTGTAAAATGCCGATGAATCACTAGCTTTGACATCTTGCAATATCTTTGTTTTGACTGAGTCTGCACTAATCTGCACACCAGAACTCTCAATAGCCATAATCATGGGTTTATAGGTTTCAGGTAGACCAGCGAGTAACAGGGTACCGAGCCACTCATCATCAACAGCGAAACCTATGTTCCTAAGTTTGTGCGCAGTAGTCATGACTTTATTTACATATTCTTCCACGTTACTACAGCTATCTAGGTTTGTAGTAATAAGGTCTCGAAGCAAACCTACCTTCCTTGTCAGCCCGGAGTCATCAAACGCCTTCTGAAGGTTATACCAAACCTGTTTGGCCGTTTCGGCATCCTGTATATGGACATAATTTACGGGATCCACCAGCAGGATGATCTTAGACTTGGCCTTGAGATCCTTTTTAGCATCTGTACATGTTCCCTCGACACATTCGTAGAGTTCCTCGTGCTCGAGGTACGTTTTAACAGCAAACTTCCATGTGTTGTAGTTATCACGGCCGGTCAATTTTTCAATACCCACGCTTGACAATGACGCCATCGTGACCACAGTCGGAATGGAAGCTGAAAATGCTGAAAAATAGAAGCGGCTACGGCGGTGTGTCGCTTTGAGGTTATGTCGCTAATCCAATTTAATCCGCGGATTCAAACTTTATTTACGTCCTATCAGTTTCCCTACGCCTACCGGGCGTCTGGGCCCATAGCCTAATGAACTGATTATTGGTTTGGAATAAAACGAATATCGAATTAATTAGAAATATATTGAGAAAGTATAAGCGACAACAAAGTACCGGGATAGCGGAAACGGAACAAGTGTCAATCTTTGACAGATGACATGACATTGACAGCTAAGTCCGAGTTGTATTTATTGCCAACAATTCACCCCATACCACGCGAAATTAATTGTCGTGCTCATGTCCCGCGCAGCTGAAAAATCCTCTCATTGCAGCGAGCGTCATCGTGGCACAGCCCTAATTATATATACGGTCTTGACGGGTATTAATAAAAAAATCGTGACTTGATTTTTCTCGCATCAAATTCACACTTATTTTGGTTAAAAGGACTTAAACGACACGATTTTGGTATAAAAGTAAGCCTTTTCCGTGCGGCTAGCGAGTATGTGTTTACTTAGACGAGTGAGGCGGGAAATTATGTTAAATTATGTGAAAACATTAACATTGTGTTTGGCATGTGCAAATGGTTTGCGTATTAAGAATCTTAATAACGTTTTATAAAGTTGGTATTAGTGCAAGCTTTATTAAAGTTAATTATGTGGGATATTCTTTGAAGAATAAATAACTTACTTTAATTTAAGTCAGTCGGTTAACATACTTGTATGTTAAAAAAAAACATTTTAGTTATTATCGCCAAGCGCATGTTTTCGAATTCATGGCTTTAACCGATGTAAAATACCTAGCAGTTTATACTCAATTAAAATTAAACTACTGCATTCTATCGAAACCAAAAACTGACTAAAGTAAATAAATACTTACTACTGTTTATTTTCCTGCATTCCTTTTTAATTTTATCTAAATTTTGTGTTTCTTTATTACAGGCTTTTATTTACTTTCACCTGTCCCGGTGTCTGTGTGTCTGTAATCAAATCTTGCAAGTTAAATTTGACCCACTTCCCGCTTTCCAATCGGGCTGAAATTTTGCAAGGATATGTACCTAAATCAGATGACAATGTAATATTATTATGACATGAAGCTGATCTGTTGATGGAGCCGGCTGGTAGCCATTGGATAATCTAAATTACATAAGATAAATTCACCGTGTTTGAGCTCATACGGTCGGCAATAAAAGCATCTCTCAAAAAATATTTTTTACAGATACTTAATATTGTTACGTCCGTGGGGTAGGTAACGTGATAGAAAATACACTAATTAACCACTAATTAAAAATGCAAACTTTATTACAGAATTACTAATTAACAAGTCTTACTTACTTAATAAATCACTGTACTAAATCACTTCACTATATCGCACTTATTTACTTGTCACACTATTCGCTTCGAGATTCGCACTGTATCGCTGTTAGTTCAAAACTGACCGTGGCGTCGGTGACTCGCGGCTTATATATCCGGAGACCCTTGCTCTCGAATTTTCCGGAGAAATCCTACCTCGAATGTACGGTCCAAAGTCCAAGGCCGGTCGGCGACCCCTCGGTCAATGACGCACCGCGAGTGTTCTTTCTAGACAATCCAGATGGTTCGATGTACGATTCGGCTGGAACATTCCCGACTATTGCTATCCCTTTCTAGTTCTGTCTCTTTCACATACTTCTCGAACCTTCTCAATATAGCTGTCTCTCTCTAATAGTGCTATCTCTTTCACTCCTTCGTGAAATTTCGCCATATACTGAAGTGTACTTCAAAGGCCCATAAGTGGTCCTGAAAACGCCTGAAAACGGGTTTTCAGGTTATTGCGCCATCTGATAGAGGGTGCCCTGAAACGGACTGAAAACATGTTTCAGGCGCCTGAAAACAACGGCAACTAGGGTGAATTTTCAATCTTCTAGTATGTGAAAGAGCCACCTCTGAAACGGCCTGAAATCACTTTTCAGCTTGCTGAAAACGCTTCTAAAGCACGGAAAATCACGTTTAAAGTTTTGACCTATACCACCGGCGCAACACTACCCCCTCCTAAGACATGCTCGTCCCGAGCATCATTATTTCCGTGGTACCTCGCCAGTCGGTCAACGTGAACAATCTTCGATGGACTACGAGGGTTTCGCTGTATCCGATACGTGACGTCGTTGATCTTCGTGACTACCCTATATGGCCCTTCCCAGTTTGGGGACAGTTTTGGGGATTTTCCTTTCTTTCGCATCGGGTTATGTAGCCACACCCACGATCCTTCCTCGAACCCAATTTGGTTAGCCTTCCTGTCGTATCGAGTCTTCATTCTTGTGCTAGCTTGAAGCCCGTGTTCACGAACAAGACTGTGAACGTCATCAATCCGATCCCTTAAATCACTCGCATACTCTGTGATGGACCTCGGAGTATCAGGAGGACGTCCAGTTAGAAGATCTGCTGGTAAACGAAGCTCTCTTCCAAAATTAGCATACGCTGGAGTAACCGCCGTACTTTCATGGGTTGCTGACCTATATGACATCAAAAAGAGAGGAATATGCCGATCCCAATCTTTTTGATGACTCTCAACAACCTTGGCCAGATGTCTCTCCAGAGTCTGATTGAACCTCTCGACCATTCCATCTGATTGTGGGTGATATGCCGTAGTCCTCGTCTTATGCATCCCCATGATTCGACAAGTCTCTTGAAAAACCGCAGATTCAAAGTTCCGGCCTTGATCACTGTGAATCTCCAGAGGCACTCCAAATCGACAGCAAACTTCATTCACTAACTTCTCCGCTATAGTAACTGCTTCCTGATTAGGGACGGCAAACGCTTCAGGCCATTTGGTGAAGTAATCCATCACGACAAGAATGTACTTGTTTCCGGAGTCAGATGTCGGGAATGGGCCTGCGACGTCTAGCGCAATTCTTTCCCAAGGTGCTCCAACATTGTACAGTTTGAGCGCTCCTCTACTACGGGTGTGCGGTCCTTTAACTGCTGAACAGTTAACGCACTTCTTGCACCAGTTTTCGACATCTTCACGGCAGTGAATCCAATAAAACCGTTGTCGGATTTTCATTAAAGTCCTTTTCACTCCAAGGTGTCCACCAGAAGTACCGTCGTGGAAACTTTCTAAGACATCTTTCACCCTTTTCCTTGGAACGACGACTTGTAAATGAGCATCCTTTCCATTCGCTGACTCCCATTTCCTGCATAGTACGCCATTATGCATAACCAAGCTGTCCCACTGTGCCCAGTAGCTTTTCGTTACCGTACTCATCGGAGCTACTTCACACCACCTTGGTTTGGGTACACCCTCATTAATCCAGTCAAAAATGGGCTTCACGTCAGGATCCTCTTGCTGAGCTAGTTGCATGACTTCATCGCTCCACTCTTCACTAACTGTGTCAGTTCTCAGCATCCTCAAACATTCCTTGCCCTCTTGTCTAAGACAATGTTTGCAGTCGTCCGGACAAGGTCTTCGAGAAAGGGCGTCCGCGTTTCCATGTGATTTCCCACTACGGTGTTCGATGACGAAGTCATATTCCTGGAGTTGTTCAATCCAGCGTGCCACCTGGCCCTCGGGATTTTTAAACTCCAACAACCACTTCAGAGCAGCATGATCCGTCCTGATACGGAACTTCCGCCCAAGCAGGTATTTACTAAAATGCTGTAACGTCTTGACAACTGCCAGCAGTTCCCTTCGAGTGACGCAGTAATTTCGTTCTGGCTTCGACAACGACTTGCTAAAGTAGGCGATTACAACTTCGTTGTCTCCCTTCTTTTGTGACAAGACTCCTCCAATACCAGTATTACTGGCGTCCGTGTCAACAATGAAATCTACTGCTGGGTCTGGATACCCCAGTATTGGTGTTTCACAGAGTCTTTGCTTGAGGTCGTTGAAACTCGTCGTACACCGATTGGTCCAATCAAACTGTCGCTTTTCTTCCGTCAGCTCGTGCAATGGCTTTGCTATATCCGAGAAGTTCTTCACAAACCGCCTGTAGTATGAGCAAAGTCCTAAGAAGGCACGTACTGCAGTTTTGTCCTTCGGGATCGGCCAATCTTTTACGGCACTTATCTTCTCAGGATCTGTCTGGATACCATCCTTCGATATCACATGTCCCAAGTAATTGACTTTTCGCTTGAAGAGTGAACATTTCTTTGGACTCAGTTTAAGGTTTGCCTCTCGTAACTTAGACAATACTTGCTCCAATTTGTTGAGGTGATCATCGAAGTCTCTACCAACGATGATAATGTCATCCAAATAGACCAAGCAAGTATCTCCCAGCAATCCAGCTAGTATTTGTTCCATCAATCTCTCAAATGTCGCTGGTGCATTGCATAATCCAAACGGCATAACATTAAACTGCCAGAGCCCCTTTCCGGTTGAGAAAGCCGTTTTCTCCTTATCTCTATCCTTGATTTCTACTTGCCAATAGCCACTTTTCAAATCCAACGTAGAAAACCATTTCATTCCATTCAAAGTGTCTAAGGTGTCGTCGATTCGAGGCAATGGATAGCTGTCTTTCTTAGTGGCATCATTCAGTCGGCGGTAGTCGACGCAGAATCTCATGGTCCCGTCCTTCTTCTTTACCAAAACTACGGGGGAACACCACGGGCTTGTTGAAGGTTCAATAACGCCACCCTTCTTCATTTCCTCGATCATGTCTTCTACCTCCTTCTCCCGAGCTACCGGAACTCGCCGAGGTCGCTGTCGGATAGGCACGACTTCACCAGTGTCTATCTCATGCTGTACTACTCCAGTTCTTCCGATGTCACTGTCGTGCGCAGAGAAGACATTGCTGTATCGCGACAGCAATTTACGTGCCTTAATGAGCTCTTCCCTGGTAAGATCGTTTCTGGAGCCATCTAATAACCTTTCAATGTCCATTGGAGGTGCAGAACACCCAGGTTTCTCGCTCTCCGCAGAATCTTGACAGCTTCGTATCCAAGAGATTTCCTCACATGATCCAACCAGAGCTCCTTTACTAAGGACGCACTCGGTATCACTTAAATTAAGAACTCTCACGAAGGCTGTTGACGATGTTGTTACCACCGTGCGGGCTGTCATCCATGGTTTACCATCATTGACCTTTTCCACAACAACACAACGATGACATCCTTGTCTTGTGCTGTACGGCAATCGCACTGGAACTAGAACCTGTGCCCTCGGTTGGAGGATAGTTCTTCTAGTACAGTAAACATTCCCATTTACTCCACCCTCCATAGGCACCTCATCAGGCCCAAATTTCAGTACTCCAACCTTCAAGTCAATTTTACAGCCATGGGCTCTCATAAAATCCAGCCCAATGATGCAGTCGTCGATGATGTTAGCGACGATCACTTTATGCCAGTAGCTCTTATCACCAATTTTTAAAGCCACCTCTCGCTCCCCCTGTATGGGAATGTACTGGCCGGTAGCGGTTTGCAGCTGGAGATGCGTAGGTCGGACTAGATGATCTCCGGTCTGGTGCTTCAGTAGCCGAGAACTGATCACCGTCCGAGAAGCTCCGGTGTCTATGGTAAGGTGACATGGTACTCCACCAACTTCTCCTTTGACGACCAGACTATTCCCGTCATTAGCCTGTGAGATCATAACTGGGACATTTCGACCACCAGCCAGCACTCGTCCCTTAGTCCTGGCTTTTACTCGTTTCCCTGCTGCGGCCCGGATGCCACAGCGCCTGGTGCCCTTGCCACTGGAGTCAGATCCCGTTCTCTCCTGCTCCTTTTCGGGCAACTAGTCTGTATGTGGCCACGTTCTCCACAATGGTAACATCGTGGCCCAAACTCACGACGAGGAGCAATCGGCTCCCTGACAGACACTTCACGTACCCTATAAGGCCTTGACGGGTCCTGGCGCACAGCTTCTACCTCTAGGGCGTGAGCTACTGCATCCTTCAGGGTCCCATGGTGCCCTAGTCGCACTGCAGCCCTTACCTCCAAATCACGTATTCCGTCAACAAAGGCCTGCACCAACGTGGTGTCCACAAAAGAGGCGGATGTACGTTGGTACGCCTTCCTGACCAACTTCTCAATTTCTAGGGCCCACTGCTGCAAGGTCTCACTACGCCCCTGCGTCCTGTCCTTTAACTGAGCTCGGTACACGTGCTCCAGGTGCTTGTCACCGTAACGGGCCTCCAACGCCTCTAGAAGCCGGTCGTAAGTTTCCTCTTCTCCTAGGGCTTCCAGTATTTATTTATTTATTTATTTATGACAAAACATACCTATTTACACAGCATTACAGACTAAAATCCAATGCACTGTGAAACTACATAACAATGAAAAAAAAAAATACAAAAAACTTAACTAGATAATTATGTAAATATAATCATAGCGGAACACTAGAAGGCCTATCATCCATCATCTCACAAAACCTGAGGCACTCTCTATACACAGCCGTCCATCGCCACGCAAACAGGTCACATTCAGGTGTTGATGTCAGAAGCGCATTTAGCAGTGTCAAGGCCCGGAGCAGCGGTGAGTTCCTGTGTGACACAGTGCGAGCCGCCGGTACAGCTAACAGGCAGCGAGTCCGCGGTCTAAGAGTAATACGAGGGATTTCTGGAACATACAAGCGAACTAGTTGCTCCACGAGTTCCAAGCAGTCCGACTCTCCCCGTAGAACCCGGCAGACGAAGGTGAGCAAACTGAAATTTCGCCTTACTTCCAAGGATTGGAAACCCAACATTCCAAGAAGAAACTTGGTGGGATATAAATAAGGGTAATACCCATAAACTTTTTTATAAAAATACCTTAGAAAGGTTTTTTTGAACCCTTTCCAAGAGTAGGTTGTAGGTTGACTCGTGAGGGTTCCAGACTATTGCGGACGCCTCCAACTTGCTTCTTACTAAAGCATTATAAATAATTTTTATAACAACTGGGTTATCAAAAGCTCTGGCGTTACGCATAACGAAACCTAACCTACGGAAACAGTCTGCGGTGAGCGTCCGAATATGCTCAAGAAAAGTTACACTAGTGTCAAATACTACACCTAGGTCTTTGACTGAGGAGACTCTATTAATTAGCTCGGAACCTAGCATGTATCGTGCATGAATAGGAGCATGAGCACGACTGAAAGTGCACACACAACATTTATCCCCATTAAAACGAAGTTTATTGTCCGCACTCCACCGGCACACAGCCGCGATATCCTCTTGGAGTGACTCGCAATCCATGACTCGCTGCACTCCGTACACCAACTTCAAGTCGTCGGCGTAGAGGAGACACTTTGCGTTTTTAACGACTGATTCCAGATCATTTACCATCAATCCAAATAGCAAAGGACCAAGAATAGAGCCCTGACTAACACCAGATCGAGTATGGTACATGGCCGAAACGAAATGACCGTGCTGTACATATTGTTGTCGATCGCGTAGATAACTAGCAAAGAAAGTAAGTAGATTTGGAGCGAATCCAATTATTTTAAGCTTATGAAGTAGCACATCGTTATCCACACGATCAAAGGCTTTTTGAAAATCAAAGTAAATGACATCGACTTGAATTCCTTTGTCAAGGAACTCTGAAATGGTGTTAGTCAGGATTAAGAGGTTAGTGTTAACAGAGCGGTTCTCTCTGAAGCCATGCTGAGAGTCGCACAAAAATGGTTTTAGCTGTGCAGATAATGCCCGGTGGAGTATGGATTCAAACAGTTTCGCAAGTGTTGACAGGACGGCTATAGGCCTGTAACTCTCCACATTGCCCGTATCCTTAGTCTTTGGGATTGGCCTCACCCTAGTGATCTTCCATCTGTCAGGATATGTGCCTTGGGAGAGAGCCAGATTAAACATATAGCAGATAGGTGTTATAAGGTGTTCAATACATCCCTTCACTATGTATGCCGGCAAATTATCAGGTCCTAAGGCGCTGTTGGGTTTCAGGCGCTTAACGGCTGCTATTACTTCCTGCATAGTAATCGTGCTTAGGCGGATATCATTTGAGGAGAGCTTCTGACTGGTGTCCTCACGATAGTGACCGTCAAGAAGTGGAACATCTGGTAAAAATACACCTGAGAAAAAACTAGCAAACGCTTGAGCTGTATCCGACCCTTCAAACTTATTGCCTTCAAGACTAACCTGGGATACGAAGCCGCCTTTGGATTTAAGGCTGTCTATGTGTTGCCAAAAAGCGCGTGGGTTACTTTTAATTTTTCCCTGAATTTGAATGATGTAGGCGTTATAAGCTAATGTTATTCGCTTTTTGATATCCGCTCTCAGGTTCGAAAAAGTACTATATATGGCACTGTTCTTTGTTGCTTTCCATTCCCGATGAAGATTCGACTTTTGTTTAATGTCCGTAATCAGGTCGGCTGTGAACCAAACTGGATAGCGACGGACGCGCCTTTCGAAACGATGTTTTTTCGGGAAACATTCATCGAAAATGCTATATAGGGTCCTATAAAACGAGACTACCGCTAAATTAACATCCACGGCCTCAAGAACATTCTGCCAGTTTTCTTCCGAGACTTGTTTGTATAATAACTCGTAGTTTCCTTTTTTAAAATTCCAATCATGGTTCGAGTTCAGGTTACTGGGATCTATTTCCTCAGAAGGAGAGTGCCGTGCAGTGAGTAAAGGGACAGAGATTTCTAATGGGGGATGGTAAGCATCTCGCCGTGGCACGAGACCATCACCCTCTATCTCAGCGACACCGACCTCACACGTGCCCTCTGACACCAACACCACATCTAGCTTACCACCATAAGCATTCATCACCTCATTCCTCTCAGTCAAACCACAAACCGATAGAAAATAACCATAATAGCATATAACATTTTGAGACATATAACGAGGATTTAGGTTTAAGTCTCCAACAATAACTACTATACTTTTTAAGTTCATTATCACAGATTCTACAGTCTGAAACCAACGCATGTATACGTCATCCGAAGCACTAGGAGGAATATACACAACACATATGTAACAGGTAACATCCTGAATGGTGCAAGAAACCCACAGGTCCTCCTCCAAAGGAGACTCAAAGTCACGACGCCGCTGCAAAAGCAGTCTAGGCCGCGCTGCAAGCAATACACCACCTCCGCGCGCACCCGAGGCACGGTCACGCCGCATCACACTCCATCCGCTCGTAACTAACTCAGCATCGTCAACAGAATCCGTCAAAAATGTTTCCGTAACTGCAACGAGGTCCACATCGAGAGCTAGTAAATTAAGCCGAAAGGTGCTGAGCTTTGTGTTGAGACCCCTAACATTCTGGTAAATTAAATCGACCAAGGTTTCTCGCTCTGTGTTTTGCTTCCTCTTACTGGGGGTGTATCGAGTGGTTTCCGTGGCTTTGTCGTTTCCGAAATAACCACGGTTTAACGCGGGCATTATCTGGCCAGAGAGTAGCTGACAGACATTTGTCATATAACGCAGGGGGAACACCAATTTTAAATGATTTGTACTCGCCTTTAGGTTTGAGTTCGTCGACGGTACAAGAGCTTCCTGGGCATGCCGTCTGCAGATATGCGCGAATTTCATCAATTCCAGACACCATATTCCAGAGGTGGATGTACTTTCGATATTCCACTGCTCTGAGGGGTGTAGCGTCAGGTCCCGCCGTGCAGCGCACAGATGTGAAGCGCTTTTTTCGTCTGCGAACTTCCTGAAATTCTCCCTCAGAAGCATACCCATGCTCATCACCATGTGGTGTGTCCTGAAGTAAAACACTTACGCCGTGGTTCGGTACGGCAGACGGCCCGTCGACAGGTATTTCAGCCATAGTCTCCTCGTTCTGCGCTACTGCGACATCTTTGCTTAAAGCGGGCTCTTCAGAATTTGTCCCTCGATCCTCCGTTTTCCGGGACTGTCGTTTAGGCTTGGGCTTCGGTTTGCGACCCTCCTTTTTGTCATCTGAAGGTGGTGCCATCGACTTTATAGATCCACAAGAACACAAAGCTGCTGATTCAAGTCTCACCAACCTATCATTGATCGCCTCGAACTTTACAGTACATTCAGAGAGTGCTTTCTGATAAAGTGTGATTGTAGAAACAGCGTCTATTAACTGCTCCGATAACATGCTCATTTGGTCACGCATCAATTGCATTTCAAGCGCGATAGGCGATGAATCAGAGGACTGCGAAGGCTGAATGGGAGTTGCGCTCTTATTTCGACTTACAATGTTCTTAACTGACACCGGCGTGCCCACAGGCGTCTCACAATTAGGACCACCCTTTTTAAGTGCATTTCGACATTCAGGGCACACCCAGATGTCCATTTCCGCCATCGACAGATTTTTATTGGTACAGAGACGATGATATAGCTTGCCACAGGTCTTCACCATACACTGCAGGTACTCTTCCCCCACAGCAAGCTCACCCATGCATGCGCAGCATATTAAATCGGCGCTATTTGCCCTGTTCATTATAGAAATCAAAGAGCTACGGCCACGCCAAAAAGAACTTTTAATACTTGCGCGGACGCTATCTGTTTCCTCTTCTCGACTCGTCCGTCAAGGCCGCAAATCTTCGTCAACGCACACCGCTAACGCCGTCGTACAAGTGAGCGAGAGGCAAATTATGGAGACGCTCTCCTTCCCTCGAGGTGTAGTGCGGGGCCGCTAACTGCCGCGCGCCGTCCACTAGATCGCGATAAGGCGAAATAACAGCGTCACAGGGTTCACGCAGATATGTAACTAATCACCATTAAAATAGCGGCGAGTATCGGATCTCAAGCGCACGTATTTTAAGGAAAAAAAGATAAACACGTCCGTTCTCTACAGTGTTTCGGACGAAGAGCCCGGGCGGGACGAAGAGCATCGGAAGAAGAGAGTATGGTGAGTGCCTCGTCACGTAGCGCTAGGGTTAGGGCTGTCCTGGCCTGTTCTTTACTCCAGCCATTAGCCTTGGAGACTGACTCGAATTGTCGCTTATAGGCTGTCCACGACGATGTACCATCGAAAGGAGGTGCCTTGAATTTCCCACCTCCCAACGCAGGTACCTCGACTGCACAGGTACTTGTACCACTGGCCACTTTGATTTCGAGCTTCTGGAGGCGGTTCTTGTAGGTGTCGACTTCCTCCTTAACGTCATGAAGTCGAGTCTCAAATTTAATGTCCAAGTCCGTCAGTTTTTCTTGGACTTCACACATCTCTCGCTTCCATTCAGTCGCGGTCTCATGTACCTCTCGAAGCATTCTCGATTGTTCTTCTTGTATGCGAAGCCCCTCATCGACTTTTCGGGCCTGTTCTTGTTGTTGGCGAGCTTGCTCCTTTAAGAGAACTAAGATGGCATTGACGTCCATCTCTTGCTTACATGGCGCCGGTGAGTCTGATGAGCCAGCGTCCGGCGCAGGGTCCTCACCTGCTGCAGCTTGGCTCCGAGTCTGCACTCCCTTCGGCTCGTTCTCACGTGGTGTAAACGGCATTTTCTATCTTCACTTCTGACACCAAATGTTACGTCCGTGGGGTAGGTAACGTGATAGAAAATACACTAATTAACCACTAATTAAAAATGCAAACTTTATTACAGAATTACTAATTAACAAGTCTTACTTACTTAATAAATCACTGTACTAAATCACTTCACTATATCGCACTTATTTACTTGTCACACTATTCGCTTCGAGATTCGCACTGTATCGCTGTTAGTTCAAAACTGACCGTGGCGTCGGTGACTCGCGGCTTATATATCCGGAGACCCTTGCTCTCGAATTTTCCGGAGAAATCCTACCTCGAATGTACGGTCCAAAGTCCAAGGCCGGTCGGCGACCCCTCGGTCAATGACGCACCGCGAGTGTTCTTTCTAGACAATCCAGATGGTTCGATGTACGATTCGGCTGGAACATTCCCGACTATTGCTATCCCTTTCTAGTTCTGTCTCTTTCACATACTTCTCGAACCTTCTCAATATAGCTGTCTCTCTCTAATAGTGCTATCTCTTTCACTCCTTCGTGAAATTTCGCCATATACTGAAGTGTACTTCAAAGGCCCATAAGTGGTCCTGAAAACGCCTGAAAACGGGTTTTCAGGTTATTGCGCCATCTGATAGAGGGTGCCCTGAAACGGACTGAAAACATGTTTCAGGCGCCTGAAAACAACGGCAACTAGGGTGAATTTTCAATCTTCTAGTATGTGAAAGAGCCACCTCTGAAACGGCCTGAAATCACTTTTCAGCTTGCTGAAAACGCTTCTAAAGCACGGAAAATCACGTTTAAAGTTTTGACCTATACCACCGGCGCAACAATATGGTATCCAATCAATGAGGGTGTTTAGAAATCATAAACCCACCAGCTGGCAGCAGGGTGGCAAAAGGTCTTTTTGACAGTAGGCGTAGTGACATCTACTGCCAAATAGACCTTTCGCCACCCTGCTGCCAGCTGGTGGATTTCTGATTTCTAAATACCCTCATTAAATCTGCAGTCGTATTCCATGTACATTGAAAATACTCTCGCAAATAGAGATGTGCCGTTCCCGGGAATATTCCCCACATGTATGGGGAATATTCCCGCGGTGGGAATATTCCCCATACAAACGGGGAATATTCCCGGGAATGGCACATCTCTACTCGCAAAGCATTTTGTATTCCCCGCCGCGGCACCGACAGTCAGTAACACATAACATAATCATAGAACCGAAACGCCCGAACTTCGAAGGGTCCGCAATAAAGAAGATTAAAACTATACCGAGCAGCCATTATCATCGGAACGGGCTGTTGAATTTAGACGGCCAGTATATCAGGGCAATTAAGGCCCAACTCCACACATGACCGGAAAGTTCAGCACTTCATTACACCATTCCTAACCCAATTTTGTTCGTGAGAGTAACGCTCATAATTTTTGTTCGCGGTTTTTGAATACGCGTATGGACTATGCGGAGCCTTTGATTGCGTAGTTATGCAACAAGGAGGGTGTTTAGAAATCATAAACCCACCAGCTGGCAGCAGGGTGGCGAAAGGTCTTTTTGACAGTAGGCGTCAAAATCCACCAATCACACTACTTGATTTTTACATCTATTGCCAAATAGACCTTTCGCCACCCTGTTGCCAGCTGGTGGATTTCTGATTTCTAAATACCCTCATTAACCTTCTGCGACTGAGGTGACTTTATTGGTAACATCCTACTGACGTGGAGTCTGCCAGACGTCATTTTTACTGGGGCATAACATTTTTAATTATTATGAAAATGATAAACTATATTGTGTTAAAATAATTATTAAATACATAATTTATCTAATTACGTATTAAGACTTTGTTTTAACTAAAACAAATATGAAATAGAAGATAATCTTTAATGTGATCAAATTTTTAACCAATGTTTACCCATCTTACTTTACTTATTTATGAAAAAAAAATTAACAATAACTTTTTAAAACTTGACTATTTTTTCATCTTATGAACATAAACTGTGACCATAAAAAAATAATCAAAAACTTCTGTAGATAGGTTTAGGCACAAATCAGTCTTAATGTTGACACTAATTAAGTTTTCAAACAAGTCATCAACGTCACTGAAATGATCTTCTTCGTGTAATTCTTCTAGCCATTCACTGATTTGTTGTGCAGTGGTCATGGGTAGCCCAATGTGACTACATTTTAATGGTTTTACCTTCCTCATGCCTTGACGGGGAATCTAAAATAAATATTATTTATGTGATTACGTCTGATAGACACTAGAAATAAAAATATTTTTGTGAGGTGACGACTCACAGACACTATAGAACTATACATGATTTTTATGAGATGACGTCTGTCAGAATCAACTTAAATTGCTGTACTTACGTCTGTGGGACACCCGCAGCTCATAACTCCAAAAGTGTGCATCGCATCGCCGTTCGGGGGTCATTGTTCAATGCCGCGTATGGTTCTAGGAAGGTACTGAGCGAGACAGGGTTATATCACGCCAAGCAGCTGAACGGCAATTTGAAATGTGTTTGGCGGTGTCTGACAGACTACCACCTCAGTCGCAGAGGGTTAAAAGAGTGTAAATCATGTATTGGTGTAGCACATCGTTACTGTGGATTCTCAATACAAGTTGGAACCACAGTGCCATGCATATGGGTTGTAAGGACTCAATGGTAGATGATGCTACATACGACACCCAGGATGACGTCACAAATGAAGGGACAAGTTGAAAGATTGGATGACTTGGGCAGAGTTTCGGTAGCGTAGTTGGTGCGCCTGTGTTTGGCCCGGATAGCCTAGCTAGGAAATGCAGGTTCGAAACCTGCACTAGACATTTAATTTTTCAATTTTTCGCTTCTAATAAAATAATTAAAACGTATTCTGTCACATCGCAAGTTTTGATACTTTTCTTCATTGTTTTGCTACATTTTAATTAAACTAAAAATGTGCTGTATACATAGAACATGGTCTAGGTACTTGTATGCTACATTTCATAAGAAAGATAAATCCATTCAATTCCTAAAACGTTATTTTGTAACAAACATTCAAACATCCAAACATCTTCACAAATATTCACATTTATACTATAATTACGATAGGTTAGGATAGGTATTACTATTGGAATAGAATTAGTATGTACATTACACAACTAGGGTGGTAATACAAAGAAAGGCCGAGATCGCAGATGTTTGCGGCCCGAGCTGCAAGTGAGGGACGTAAATATGCGATCGAGGGCTTTCTTTATTACCTCCCGTGTTGTGTACATCATTTTATGTCAACACTTGGCCAGAAAGCGGCTTTTTCCGTACGCGCAGCGTGCAGAAAAAGCCACTTTATGGCCAGGTGTGGCATAATGGACATATTGATGGTCACGTGGTGAAACAGGTTGAACGTCACTTTTTTTTACTATTTTGCCAAATTTTAACGTTCAGCCTGTTCCACGACGAGATAAAGTATAAAATCGCGTACTGGACGCAGTATCCTAACCCTTTCTATATAATAAGAGGATGAAAGGTTGTCTGATTGTTTTTTCGCAAATGCTTTGACTGCCGTTTGGTATGATAATTCTATAATTGGATGAGAGCTGGTAGAGTGCTGTCGTGTGCGTGCAATTCGGACTTTAAATATTAACCGACACGACGTTGCAATTTCTGTGCATAAAAATACATATAGGTATGGGAATATTTTCTGGTTTTTGATACTTAATAACAAGTTTTATTTTTGAATACCGAATGAGAATGTATATTCCTAGTCTATGTCTTTGGATATAGTAGAAAATTCATTTATGCCACACCTGGCCATAAAGTGACTTTTTCCGCACTCTACGCGTACGGAAAAAGCCGCGTTCTGGCCAAGTGTAGACATAAAATGATGTACACAACACGGGAGGTAATAAAGAAAGCCCTCGATCGCATATTTACGTCCCTCGCTTCCAGCTCGGTCCGCAAACTTCTGCGATCTCGGCCTTTCTTTGTATTACCACCCTAGTTATGTAATAGTTGTGGCTCTCCACTAGTAACTGAGTTACACCTGTCGTTATACGATAGTAATTTCTGGTTCAAAATGCTGGGTGTATATCGTCACTACTTAAAAAAAACTCGTACCTGATCTTGACTTCAGGTAAAAACCCAGTAAGTGTATATGAAGTTTGTATGGAGCTTTGACATTTTTCTCTAAGACGTTTTTAGATACGAGTTTTTCAAAGTAGTGATGATATGGCAAAGCTCAGTCATTGCACCAAAGAAGCTGTCTATGCGTTGCCTTTCCCTGAATGCCCTGTTTACTCGCGCCTTAAAGGACCTTCATCTTAATACAAATCTTTTTCTTTTAGTGCCGTCTTTTCGACTTAAGAATCTGATCTTCCATGTTAAAGGACGCTTTAAAAGATTTTTAAGCGATCTGTCTTATAGTGCCCGATCTTCAGTGGCACTATAAAAACAACTGGGACTAAACTTCAGCAATCAAAACGCGTAGCTTGTTTAAAACAGGGCAGCTGTCCCTTTTAAAAAACCTCACACGCAACAACCAATCAACAAATCAACAGACAAAGTTCACGATTCTTCTAATCAGAGGAAAAAATAAACAGAGGGCTTTAATTGTAAATTGAATTAAATTGGACTGAAATCAACTTTGGTACACGAATAGAATTTCGTTGTTACGGTCGCTAATGACTTGCCAAGGGCTGAGGGCCGAGCACCGAGGGCCGGGGGCCTTCCGACAGGTTTTTTGATTAACACAAAAATGTTGCTCCGTAATTAATGATGTACTTTTTTTTATTTGACACTGATTTTGTGTGAAGGTTAGTAGCGTTTCTGGAGTTAGGATTTCGGAAGGTTGGTTTCTATGATGTTTTTTTTAATATGTGGGCTCGTTAAAATGTTATTAGTTTTCTGACACCCACCCATTAAGTGGAGATTATTTTGAAGCCGAAATGGAGGTTGTTATTTGGAAAGTAATAAAGAGTTTTTATGGCTTTAATTGGAAAGTCACTAAAATCGCTGTACGGATACTTATGGTTTTTGCAGTACACTGAGGTTATGCGATCGTAGTAGTATCGAAAATAATGTGTAGCTACTTTGTTAATCAATGGCAAAGAGACACGACATATACATAGAAAGAAGTTTAGCTTAAAATTTAAATTGGTGGTTGAAGATAGCGATCTTTGTACTACCATATGAACTTAAAGCAGATTTAAAAGCGTTTAACGTCTCTAAGCTCTCTTCATTATACAATACAATACAATACAATCATACTTTATTGCACACCAAAAGATAAATTACAATACAAACTTATACAAAAACATTGGTAAACAATAGGCGGTCTTATCGCTAAAGAGCGATATCTTCCAGACAACCTTTGGGTAGCGGAGTTGATATAAAATTAACAAAACTAAATGAGTAGGTGGTTAGGAATAAACGATGCAAAAGACGAAGAATGCACACAAATAACTAAATACAAGGGAAGCAATACACATACGTATATAAATTAATACATAAACCTACATATACAATACATAAAATACATTATATATATAAACGAAACATATATATATACAACAAAGCCTGCAATAAAATAGAAGCAAATAGTGACTATTGAAGTGATAAATAATGTTTTTTTAGCATGTTTTTAAATATGGGGAGAGATTATAATATATAAAGAAAATATAAATATTGAGGGACAATCTTACACAAATCGACTTAGTCCCAAACTAAGCAATTGCCTTTAGTACTAGATGACATTATACATACTTATATAGATAGATAACGTCCATGACTCAGGAACAAATACTCGTGCTTGTCACACAAATAGGTATATTTGCCCTTACCAGGGTTTGAACCCGGCACCTCTAGTTTCGTAGGCGATGTTACTCCCACTAAGCTAAACGTGCCTTTAAAATTTAGCAAAAAGCCAATGTTGGTGTTAAATTTAACCAACGAAATATTACCCGAGGTCACTTCGCCGGTCATTTCCCTCCCAAATGAAAATCTTGGGAGCTCCTCAATTATTCAACACGGCTATTATTCTTACACACTGCATAAGCTTCAACAGTTTTAAAATTGCAATAGCCAGTTTAAAATTCGCCGACATTACCATAAATGATAACTTACGAGCGTTCAGAAATTAAAGCTGAATTCGCAAATACACGAACATTATCCCTCCTCCCATTACCGAGCGTTTCACTCCAGGATACATTACAGCTTTATGAATAAATTTCGCATAAAACTCAGCATTGCACCTTTATGCCCGAGAGTGACGGCTTTATACCGCAGGCCGCGAGTGGGACAGAGACAAATGAACGAGTAATCCGAAATTTCATTATGAAGTCCGTGGATTCGATATCTCGAATATTCGGGCGTTCTTATTAAGATGAAGAGAGAAATTTCTTCCATTCCGCGGGATGGTTTTAATATAGTGCTCTCTGCAATTATGCGATATTGGGGAAGTTGATTAGGCCGCTCCCCGATTACGTGGTTCGCCGGCGGGATGATGAAAACGATCGCTTTCTTCTATTTTCATTATTTCCATGACGTATACTGCTGAACATAGGTCTCCCACAAAAACTTTCACAACGAACGGTCGCAGGCTTTTTGCAACCAAGGTCGTCAGACCACACGGAGACCGGCGTTGCTGCCAGAGTTAGTAAGATAGCCGATTGGGCAATAGTTTCTCAAATGAAGACTACGAACCGGAAGAGAGCATGAGAAGAACTACACTGAAATTTAAACTCAACTGTCTTCAACTCGGGTTCATGATTTCAAAAAAGATCTTAACACCGCGAAGTACCCTTAGTAAGTGAGCAACACTATCTCGCGGACAATTCACGGACTAAGTTACGGTAATGACGAATTGAAGTAGGTAGTTGTCAAACAATATGATACCCTTGCCTTGCTTATTTATTTTCATACCAACTTACACATTGTAAAATGTTTGCTGTTAAAGACAAATTAGACGTATTTCCTGCAACTGACATTTAAAGAAGTAAGCATATTTAACTACGTATGTCTTTGCTTTGACGCATTTTTTCCACTGATGAGAAGTCGGATCTCAATTCTTACATAGGTGCAGTACTGATTGAAGCGTTTCATATGAGACACCCTATCTCCCTATTCGACATATCGCATACAAAATACAAACAAAATATCCCATAAAAAACGACAAACCCACGTAAACCCTTCCGTCACCTTTCAAAACTAACAAAACTCAGCAAAGGCCTCAAAAGACAAAGTTTTCCAAAGCATTACGTCATGTTAAGATCTGCCCATTATAGTATCACGGTGCGGTGGGCTTGAGGCGCTCTGAAAGAATCCCCAGTCGCTGAAAGAATCCGTAGCCAGTGGTGTATGAATGTATAATGATCTCGCTTTGTAGAGGTGAGGAGGTGAGGATGCGGACGAGGATTTCTCTGAGGATGAGGATGCAACGATTAATGCGGATGCAGATTCAATTGTGGATATAAATTTTAGGGTTGAAAAAGACAGTAACTAGTTGCGTGTGAATGTATAATGATCTCGTTTAGCTGTGAGGTGAAAATACAGATGCGGATTTTTCTGACGGTGAGGATGCGAGAAATTAATGCAGATGTAGATTCAATGCGGTTGTAAATTAAGGTTACTTTCATTATAAATAATGGTGTCTAAAGTTTGGGCTGAAAGAATTCGTAGCCAGTGGTGTATGAATGTATAATGATCTCACTTTGTAGAGGTGAAGAGGTGAGGATGTGGACGAGGATTTCTCTGACGATGAAAATGCAACAGATTAATGCAGATGCAGATCGGATATGATTATAAATTAAAATTGTTTTCTTTATATAGATGTCTATGGTTCCGGTACAGACCTGTATGAATCACACTAATATTATAAATGTGGAAGACGTGGAAGTTTGTGTAGATGTTTGGATGTTTGTTACTAAATAACGGGGTAACAACTGGATGGATTGAGCTGAAATTTGGCAAGCAATTAAACCAAGTCCTGGATTTAAACATAGAATACTTTATGTCCCGGTAAATAGTTCCATTTGGACAGTAACAGGAACAAAGCTGGCGAAGCCGCGGGTAAATGCTAATAATAACCTTGCTTCTCTGTAGATATTAGGTGAGAACACAGTTGCCGATTGAGTTGCAAAGCTTTGTATGAATTAAGGTTGTTTTTGTAAGACAGTCGTAACAATGGTTTAATCTGATGACTGAAAAACTGCTTCAGTTGCTGAATTTTGAGTTTTATTTTGAGGCCAACTTTTAGCAGATACTGCCACTGCTAAGCCCACGGTATAGACTCCGGATAGCTCTTCATGCCCAATCGTCCCGTCAATCACTCAAGTGAAGAAATACTTCTAGGTTATCCCGCCATCTTCGCCTCGACTTGCAACAACGACGCTTCGATTCTGTGGCACCCATTCCTTAGCTATTTTCGCAGACCTCTCCTGCACTGCTATGGACGTAGACGTCTTAAAACGAACTAAAAATATAAAAAACTTTTCCCAACTTTGCTAGTGACTACTAAAGTATTACAACGATTTTTAACAGTCTTACAAATGAGTGTCCGCATTCCAGCACTAGCGAATCGCGTCCAAAGCGGGTTGATGCATCTTTCAGAGCCGCGAAAAGCGTCTTCAACCAACTTACCGCAGTACTTCGCCGCAACTTAGCAGTTATGCATTGCGATGTTGCGCGTGCAAAATGCGCTGAGGTTTGAAAATGTGTGTCATTTTTAGCGAAATGCCCTGATGAATGCCCGATTGTTTCTAGGTAATCTAATTAAAGTGTAATTCGTAAGCGTGTTATTAAAGTACTTGGATTTTTAGATAAAAATCGCCTTTTTATATCACCTTTATAGCTTTGTACTCTGAAGATCGTCAAACCAACGATCTTGACTCAGAAATACGATTCAATGGAGATGAATCCTATTCAAGTTTACACAGAAATTACTGCTGTCTCATACTATTTCATTATAGAGATACATTTTTACCAAACCGAGAATCGGCGATACGGTCTTTTAGTCACTTTTCACATTAACATATAAAAATCTCAATTTTCCTGATAACTCTTTCAGCTCGCAATTTGAAAGTCATTTTCAGGTGGAAAAAAAACTATAATTATAAAACAAAATGGCATGTCATGGTATGTCAAAAATTACCGAAATGGTGCCGTCGACGTGCCGGCGTTTAATTTATGCCTCCCGTAAAACTGGCATAATTACCGCGACCTTGCCTGATGGGACTGATAACGCTAACTAACTAGGTTACCCCTAACTTGTCATCAGGATCCTTAGGTAGGGTTTGCTTCCAATTTAATCATAGATATCGACATAATAATTAAGTTATAGCAAAGATTTGACTGAACAAAAGTTAAGAGAAAGATACGTTTCTTAGTGAAGACGTCAACCTTTACTTTTAACAGTATTTGGCTAAGGGTTTGTTAGATTAAGGCAATCTATTTAAATATTAGGTATCAAAATCAAACCATCTAGCTAAGTTTAGTAATAAAATAAAAGTAGGTAAGAAAAACATACTCCATCGCTTATGGCCAAATTAGTTAAATGTTGTGATAGGATTACGTAACTTTTATCGGCTTATCTTAATTGGCAACAAATAAATTTCCGTTATTTTTTTAATGCGACTATTTATTTCATACCTAACTATGGCGCAGTCGATAGGATGGCACATAAAAAATGGAATCAATAAAATTATGAAAGAATTTACGTAGCTATTTGTTTGAAATTAATTACCTACTATTTGACGCAATATTTCTCACAAAATGGCGTACATCTAGTCTCACAAGTTTTGTTTAGAAACTAAACTACGTAAATAGATATGTCACTGTCACCTACAAGTGGAGTTTATTAAATTACCGAATCAAGCCTAAACTTTGGCCAAAAACTCCGTATACAATATTATTACGAGAGAATTCTATTTATGAATATCGCAACGTATCACTCCGGGCGTTTTCGCTAAATTAAATTCCACCTTTATTAGAGTTGTTGTCAAATAATGCGCAAATTTATTTAAAAAAGGTCGAAATATGATAAAACAAGGCTCACCATAGTTCAAAGTTACAAATGCGACTGTTAAAGTTCGTAGTGCTATGATATTAAAGTTGAATTTGGCGAATTATCACGGAGTTGTTATTTGTGGAAAGTTCTACACGCGTTGAAGGAAAGTGATACAAATTACGCTGTTCGAGTCGCTGCTATGAAGTGATTTGTTCGTTGAACGTGACATGATATTGCTTCTAAGTAACGTAGTGTCTGTCCACGAATCCGAATATGGTATTGTATTGTAATATGATTTTTTATAGCATTAATAACGACTGCAGGATGACGTCACAAATGAGGAGACTAGTTAAAAAATTGGATGACTTAGGTATGGCTTCGGTGACGCAATTGGTAACGCGCCTGTGTTGGCCTGGAAAGCCGTTGAGAATGCAAGTTCGAATCCTGGCCGAGGCATATCATTTCTCAACTTTTTTCTTGTAATAAAATATTAATGATTTCTTTGCTTAAGTAATTGCTAGGTCTGTGTGAGTGGTCTTCAAGAGGAGGAGGAGTTTCTAGCTTTTGTTCTAGTTCAGTATTGGATTCATAGTAATAAAACAACTTAAACTGATTAAATCGCGTATATTAATTACTATATTTTAAGTCCCGACGTTTCGTAACCCTTTTCAGCGTTCGTGGTCGCGGGTAGACTGAGAAAATCATAAATTTCCTCTGTCAAAATTACTGTTGTACAAACCTACCCACTTTAAAAAACCTGCCTGCCTGGGATCCTGTATTACATCTCATCAAGGGACGGGCGAGACACAGCACTGTAAAACCTTAACACTGAACGGTGTTTGTTTCTTCTAGAAATAGCATACCTAGAGTCTTTTTGTTTAAAATAATTATGTTCTTTTTTTGCATAAGGCGAGGCTGATAAGTTTTATTGGCGTCTTCTTTCTTATCCAGTATGCCTTTCGGAAGCGCCGCTAGTTTCTAAGGTTAGGATAGTAAGCCCTTCTGGCATGTGTGTGAACGTCTTTACACATTAGGCCCGTCTGGCAACACTAAACTTTTTTCTGATTTGTTGTACCAAAAATAGCATACCTAGAGTATTTTGCTTAAATTATTTTCTTTTTACATAAGGCGTGGCTGATAGGTTTCCTTGGCCTTATTTCTTATCAAGTATGCCTTTTGGAAGAGCCGCTGGTTTTTTCTAAATTTAGGTTTTTAAGCCCTTCTGGCATGTGTGTGAACATCTTTACACATTAGGCCCACTAATATTGAACACTGCAACACTAATATTGAATTTGTATTTTTTAAAGAGGGTAGGTTTGCACAACAGTAATTTTGACAGAGGAAATTTATGATTTTCTCAGTCTACCCGCGACCACGAACGCTGAAAAGGGTTACGAAACGTCGGGACTTAAAATGTAGTAATATGACGCGATTTAATCCGTTTAAGTTATTTTATTACTATGAGTGATAATCGCGGAAACCGAAGACAATATTCAGTATTGGATTGTAACAGAGTACTGATCGGATCGGACACATACCAAATCTGACTACTGGAATCGACTGAAAATCCTATTGCAGAATAGGTAATATGAATGGTTCATTCGTGGAGGTAAAAACGTAAATATTTATTTTTTGATTTACCGCTCGCTTTATTACAATAATGGCTACAAAGTGACAATCTAAAGTTATTTAAATAAAGTAAAACTACTTATTAAACTCAAGTTAACTAAAAATGTAATTGAACTTAAGAACCTAAAGCTTTTTTGCTTCGCCGTAGTCGGGTAAGAAGTATCCTATGAATTGCACAAACATTGAACATAACATAACCCATTCATTTTTACAAGCAACCATAAAACAAGCATTTCAATAGATAAGCGACAATTTTCCGCCCAATCAAGATTATAAATAAAAGGAAACTGCAGACGTCATATTTACATCCAATTGAGCTACGGCCCTTGAGTGAAACGTCAAAGGCGGCATTTAAATAAAACGGGGAACAATAAAAACTGTACTTATGGTGTTATACGCGGCGAGTGTATCCGAGGGAAGTTCCGGCGAAAATTTCGATTTACTTTACCCCATCCAGGGTAACCAGGGTTACCAGGCGACGAGATAATGATTTGTCTTAATATTTTTTGTATACAGGGTGACTGGAAATTCGCCGTATTCCTTGATAGGGGTTTTTCTACAGCTCATTTGCAATGATTTAGGCCCAGTCAGCTAGGGGTCAAAACTTCTTGGTTTTCGAGATATTCAAGTTTTTTGGTTTTCTTTTTAAATACCCGCCTCTTGACATAAAACTGGTGATTGTGTAGAAACTACGCAATTTTGAAATAACGAAAATGTTTTGAATAGCTAATAAACTACTGATTACATTACAATAGTAAAAAGTGCCAAAACATTACAACAACTGCACAATCACCAGTTTTATGTCAAGAGGCGGGTATTTAAAAAGAAAACCAAAAAACTTGAACATCTCGAAAACCAAGGAGTTTTGACCCCTAGTTGACTGGGCCTAAATCATTGCAAATGAGCTGTAGTAAAACCCCTATCAAGGAATACGGCGAATTTCCAGTCACGCTGTATATGCATATACATTACTGAATTGAACGAAAGATCGAAGGTAAGCGTGGAAGGGAAAGACCTCAAAGATTACGCACAATAATAAAAGAGAAGACATCGTGTTATAGAGGGAAGTCAAGGAAGTGGCTTTCGATAGACTTAGATGGCTCAGCTAAGTTTCTTGCCAGAGTCTTCTTAGCTGGGCTAGGTTGTAGCGAACCGACAACTAAAACTCCCATTAGTTCGATATACACACTCACAAGAACAGGTTGAGGTTGAAGAGCATTACCTATCCGTCCCGTAATATTTTTAAATTGAGTACTTTTTGGAAACTGTTTCTTTGTAAAGCCTGCTGACTGTTTTGCGGTTAATTTTTTCCCCTATTTATTTATTTGTATTTATGTATGTATATGTAGGTTTATATATCTATTTATTTATGTATGTTTATGCCCCTGCGGTTATTTATTTTTGGTACCAAATTAGTCCTCGCTCTTGTTACCCTTCGCACCACCTACTGTTTTTTGGGTTATTTTTGTGTCAATTCCGCTACCCAAAGGTTGTCTGGAAGAGATCGCTCTTAAGCGATAAGACCGCCTGTTGTCTACCTTTTTAAATTGTTCTAATTATGTAAGTACCTCTTGTAATGTGTTTTTCTGGTGTGCAATAAAGTATACTTGTATTCTATTGTATTGATCCGCTTCAACCTCTCCCGCTGATCCGTTGCTCACTTTGAGCAATCAGTGAATCTTCTAGGTGGTCCGGTGCTAAGCGACCTGGTTCGATCCCTGGGAACGCCTCAAGCACCTTGTTCGATACTTACCCAAGAGTCAATAGGGCTTGTAAGTAATGTCAGGTTACACAAAAAAATACGAAGAGAGCGGCACGGTCCCTTAGTTACAGCAAGGACCATCAAAACAAGAGGACTATCATTCTCCATACTTTGGATTGTAACCCGACCGCTAGGGGATTTCCGGGCAAAAACTAGATGGCGCTAAAAAACTAAACATTTAACGATGTTATAATTGAACAAAGAAACATAGTATAGTAACAATTAATTCGTAAACAGCTAATAATAAATAAATTCTAACATTTAAATACTGTGTCACGTTTGCAAAGTTGAATAATTGTAAATAATATAATTCTTTTACCAAGCTTATACATAGATGGCATTGTAAATTCGGGGAACAGTTTTTTATATGGAGAATGACAGTCCTCTTGTTTTAATGGTCCTTGGCTACAGCAATAAAAGTAGGGAAGAGCAGTGTTTATTTATGATGATGATGATATCTATACATGTATAACAGTTCTCGAGTAAGTGATTCACAAATAACGAATAGCTTAAACCACCAGATAGCAAGATGAGATTTGAAAGGCATGATCATTAAAGGGCAGTAGAGGTCGAAGAAAGGAGTTTTCGATGGCATCCAGTCGGGTACAATAATCGGGCAGTGTTATGAGAGGTTTGGGTTTAAGTTAATGGGTTTGCGTTTTATCTTGGTCTCACCTGAAGTGCAGACCAGATCTCAGAAAAAGTACTAGTACTACGTCCGAAGATTCACTTTGTAACAAAACTGACGTTCAGGTCCGACCACCGGGCGGAACGCGCCGCATCCGACCATCTCTCTCTATCACATTACGCGTGCTCTTTCTGGTCGCTTGCTAAGCTCTTCCGGAGGGGCAAGTCACTGTGGACAAGGTCTAAAGGCAGGACACGCTTATCCAGAAGATACCTATTCACATGTCTCAAAAACATTCAGGAAATTAACTACATATAAATATAATTGTCTAACAATCACCACCTCGGTTTTCGCGATTATCGCTCATTGTAATAAAACAACTTAAACGGATTAAATCGCGTATATTAGAACATTTTTAAGTCCCGACGTTTCTAAAACGTTTCCTTCTGGTATGTGTGTGAACGTCTTTACTTTACACATTAGGCCCATCTGGCAACACTAATTTTTAATTTGTATTTTTCAAAGTGGGTAGATTTGCACAACTGTAATTTTGACAGGGAAAATGTATAATTTTTTCGCGACCACGAACGCTGAAAATGGTTATGAAACGTCGGAACTTAAAAATGTAGTAACGTCCGCGATTTAATACGTTTAAGTTGTTTTATTACAATCACCACCTCCTTTGTTTTCTTATAATAACCTTAACTTTGTCAAACGCTCCCAAAACGAGCGAAATTGCCTTTCATCTCTGGCAACCCTACCGTACAATCATAAGTGTTTTCTTTGTGGATAGCGTACAGTCAACAGCGGCCTTTAACGTGTTTATCCTTTTGCCGACCCTACCCGAGAGGCGAACCGACCTTGCTTTCCCACCCTCGTATCTGACCTTACCAATTGATCAAAATATGGGTCTTATTTCGCTCGGTATAAGAGTGCTTTTCCAATCAAACTTGTCAGTTTATAAGAGTTCGAATGGTATACAGAAGGTGAATATTTTTGCAATGTAATTTTCCCTGTTTTTATTTTACGCCGTTATATGCAAATATGCATGCTTTAGGATGTGAATTGACATGTATTTTCTAATAGCCGGGCCAGAGGGGTAGATGGGCTGTTTTTCTGACGCTGGTTTGCTTTTGTGCGTGCTAAATTATCCAAAACAGGCCATTCACACTTATCAATACATATACATAAAATATACTATGCATATGCATTAAGCATATATGTATACTAAATCTAAGTTCCAATATTAGCGCTCCGTTATCGTGAAAACTGAATCAAAAACAGGTCGGTACTTTTCACTGCGGCGAAGCCCAAAAGGAGGGTTAGATTAGTATGTATAGGGCATTGTATGTATGTATATATGTTCGTTCCTATGTCTGCTCGTAACTATTCAACGGCACAACCGATTTTGATAAATGATACATCATTAGATTCGTCTTGTAAAAGTGACTGGGTATGTAGTTCGTTAAAAGAAACAAAATGGCAGAATTTATGCACTTTTAATTGAGATTATCGTGAACAAAACAGACAAATTAACCACTGGAGTATGCTTATTATAGAGGGTATTTTTTTTTTCATCGTCCATAATATGACACTGATTTCTTTAACGAAAATTTTAAAGTACGCGTAGCGTGCGGAGAAAGCCACTTTATGGCCAGGTGTGGCATAAAATAAATAATAATGAAGGTAATTTAAATCAAACGTTAAATGGATATCACAATGCGTAGCTTTAACGATTATCGCATTAAAGAATCATGACTAGTAACGAACATAAGAGCGACCCGCGTAAATTCCTAATGTACCAATTATTCAAAAGTCCCGATCACAACATCGATTAAACGCGCATTAGGGCGCGCGCACACTAGCGGCTTAATCTCCTGAATTTATAACAAGAATACAACAATTAACCAAATTAACGGCACTCCAGAGCCATTTACCACGGAACGGCTCGTTGAACGGACGAAATATTGCCCCCAACGTTTTTATTAATGAATTTTTAATAAATTAATTTATGGTTTAATTATAAACGTAATTAGTAGTCATTGGTGCGTATTAATTAACATATATTATTAAAGTTATTTAAATTTCGAACCGCTGAGCCGATAGTTGGGTGATTTAATTTTGAAGTTTAAATTTGTTTGTTGTCAAGTTAGGGTAATTGGTGGGGGTTGAGCGAGTATAAAACTGATGACAGGAACTATTTGCGGCGCCCGGAAGCCTGTCAAATTTAATTAACTGTCGAGTGTTAAAGTTTCTCGTTCTACTTTAAGAGTGCTCTAACGATGGGAGCAAACGAATTATAGCTTTGGATCTTTGAATGTTTTGACGTCGCGGCCCCTCTAAAAAGCGTCGGTGTTTGGTGGTTCATTTAGAGCTCATTAGGTAAAAATTAAGCTGTACTATTGAAATTAACATTGTGCATTCATTTTTGCACCTTATTCCACCGCCATAAGGTGCAAAATTACATACCTTAACCAAGACGGCAGTATTTGGATGGGAACCGAGCCGCTTAAGAAACTTGAAAATAAAAACACAAAACTGAGGCCCCTAGAAAAACAATACATTTCCTCAATATCTTGTTGAGCAGCTTTTAACAAGCTTCTTTACTCTCTCATTCATATTTCTATTCAAACAAACAAACAGGATAAACCTCCATCTTTAAATTTACATGCGCCTGATCGAACGAAAACACGATAGTGTGCGGCGGGTCTTATGAAAACAGCGCATCTGCGGCAGCCTTAAACGATGCAGGGAAAACATGCTTGTGAGTGTTTGCCTAAGTGTAGTACAGTGTGCGGTGTGCCTTGTTCCTTGCGTTTGAGTTTTTAATCGATTTAAGACGACAAGCTGTTGGTTCGCTGAAAATACTTAGGTACTTGGAAACGATTGGTCGATCTTACCCGATGGTGCCGGATGATGGTGCAACGATATTTTTCTTATCCTTTTGTAGCTGTATAGTTTTAGGAATAAGTCCTCCCCATTATAAAACACATATTACATTGTACAGCAACACTTCCAGAATACACCAAAATCCAGAATCGGGTATCCATCGCTGTTGAGAGACAGGAGTCGACGATATATCGGTATCGTTAAAGGTTGATTGCATGTAAAATGAATATTCCTCTTTAAATAAATGATAGATAGCCAAGATGACCTATGGTAGACAAGTGGTTCGGACATGCGTCTTTCAAGCAGAGGTCGTGGGTCTGAATCCTGGTTCGTACCAATGAGTCTTTTGGAACGTATGTATACGAAATATTAGTAGGACTTTATCATTACCTTTTCGGTTAAGGAAATACATCGTAAGGATACCTGCGTACATCCGCGAAAAAATTAAAAGGTGTGTGTAAAGTCCTCAATCCACAGTGGGCTAGCGTGAGGACAGCCCATTCACTCTCATCTATAAGAGTAGGCCAGGGCATTTCTTCAAAAATATGTCTGCGGGCACCTCATTCCTCTGGCCCTTTTTCATACTAAGGGCCGATACAGACGGACTGCAACCCAACTGCAACTCCCTACGATTTGTATGGGAACTGCATCACAACTGCGCAGTCGGCGTGCAGTTGTGATGCAGTTCCCATACAAATCGTAGGGAGTTGCAGTTGGGTTGCAGTCCGTCTGTATCGGCCCTAAATATATGGAGACAAAGGAATGAGTCGCAGACATGTTTCTAAAGAATAGCCCGCCAGCAGTATATGAGAGTAGGTATATAGGCTGATGATAAAATGATATTCTCATCACACTTGCTCGTAAAGGGTGTTAAAGCAGGCGTATAGAGCAGCTAGAGCCGATTTACCTCCCGTGAGAGTTATGGATTTTTATAACCCACGGGAGGTAAATATGTATGAAAATCTATAACTCCCGAGGGAGTGAGTTTAGTTTTAAAATATAAAACCCACTCGTACGTCATTGCAGACTAAGGAGGTTTCAAATCAGCCAAGACTTATTTCCTATCCTCAAAACTTGGCTACAAAACTAAGTTTACTGTTATTTAAACTTATAAAGTATATTTTACTATAATTTCAGAGAGTTTTGCAATTATTTTAGTGAATTTCAATTTGAAAATCGCTACAATCTGGCAGTATGGCCAGTCAAGATTGAAAACTAAAGGCTGTTCTTAGCACTATCTGTGGTAGACTACACTGAAAAAGTTAACAGTTGTAGTTGTCTTTTAGCGTGCGTTTAGTTTATTTGATCTTTATGTTTTATTTATTTTTTCCTCGCCAATGTGATGAAAAACATTGTGTGTATCACGGGCAGTAAGCAGGTTACAAACTCGAGTCATTAAAATTTCGAATAGACTCTATAGCTTGGCAACTTCGTTGATGACACTCACATGTGTGCTTTTTGTTATATGCAGCCGTAACTACTTACACAAGTTACCGCCAACACGAACGGCGACCGACAGAGGCAGCCTCCGCAGGCAGCCGTTCGTGTCGGTAACTTACGTAAGTAGTTACGGCTGCACATAACAAAAAGCACACATGTGAGTGTCACCAGCGAAGTTGCTAAGCTATAGTTAGTAATCCCCTTACTTCCCTTAATACAAAATGTGATATTGTCTGCATCTGTTACTGGTTGGTATGGACACGCCTTTACTCGCACGGGTGCACTTGCACAGTGTAAAGTCGCCTTTAGTCAAGGGCGCTAACGGGCCGGTTTACCGAACCAGCCAACGACGTTTGACTGCCCTGTGAAATTTAACAGCGCATTAAAACTTCAGCGCCGCTTTACGATGTCGTTCCCGTAATACGTGTAGGTGTTTATGCTTTATGGTTAACTGTCAAGCGCTGGGAAAATGGATGTCAAATGCTTGCCTTACATTGGTTGATTGTCCAAAAGTATCCATCCACCTATTTGTAACCAAATAAATCACGTTTATGCCACACCTGGCCATAAAGTGGCTTTCGCTTTCTGGCCAAGTGTAGACATAAAATGATGTACACAACACGGGAGGTAATAAAGAAAGCCCTCGACCGCATATTTACGTCCCTCGCTTGCAGCTCAGGTCGCAAACTTCTGCGATCTCGCCCTTTCTTTGTATTACCACCCTAGTTGTGTAATGTACTATTAATCTCTTCGTCGTTTTTAATGCAGACCGCCAAGGAATGAAATACGTTATATTTCCTGACAAATATAACATCATCATGGCACAACCTCGTTGAGTGACGGAGGCTGCCTCCGGAGGCCCCCGTTCGTGTTGACGGTAATTTGTGTAAGTACTTACGACTGCACAGAACAAAAAACACACAGGTGAGTGTCACCAACGAAGTTGCCAAGCTTTAGGACATGCAATACCATTGAAAAACCGGTTTTATCCATACAAATAAAACCGGCATTGCATGCCCTTTACCAATCGCATTAATTACATGCATATATGTATTTGGCCAAAGAAATTGTAATTTTATGATTTGTATAAGTAATAACTACTGTATATTCACATTCACTCAAATTAAGTAAAAAAGTGAAAGTCTGTAAAGAAAATAATATCATATTTCTATAAGGTATCCAAACAAATCTGAGTAAGAAATTGGTATAACCAGCGATATTTCACCGAGTTATGAATAGGCATAAAATAAACGTGTCTTTTGGAGCTCCTATAATGGCAGAACGCAATTCTCTCCTACTTTTGTAAATAATATGAATAACGAAAAGGTTTACGATACATAATAATGTTTAACTAAGTATTTCGTAGAAAAATGAGAATACGTTTTCTACATATTCACAAGGGACCATAACTGAGTAAACTGGTTGATTTTTATGAACACCCCTTCAATTTAATTATATTGCCTTATAGTACGAGTATATTTGGAAAAGAAAAATTATCATAGTAATACAGTATGCCATGATGATTTCGACGAACTTAAATTTATCACTATTTATACTGTAAACAAACATATCAGTTATTATTTGTCTTTTGGTTTCATATCCTCTGTTGTCCTCCTATGTCTTACAGAGGAGTAACATATTAATAACTCAGGTATACTTGAAACCCTGCAGCGTACTGCAATATTTAATTTACACCAAGGACCTTCAAATAAATAGCCGGACGGAGCATCGCTAACATAGAACTGAAGCATGTCTAATCGGCCGGCTACCTATCTGTGTGTGCTGCTCGCAATAGGAAAAAACCTAGTTGATGTGTGCGTGCAGCTCGTAAGTACAGGGAGCCGGCGCATTAGAAATGGCTTCAGTTCTCTGTTGGCGAGCCTCCGTCCGGCTATTTATTTAAGGTCCTTGATTTAAACTGTATTTTTTTTATTTACAGTACCATTGCAATATCAAAGTAGTATCATCAAAAAGGTTCTTTAAATATGTGTTTGATATAGAACACTATTATATTATTATAGCTATTACTATACATTCTATTGTATTTAAAATCCTCCATTAAATGGTTCATTCCATTTATAGATATAGAAACGTATTTAATGTGAATTTCATTTGTTTCAGGTAAGTCTACAAAGTTTTATCACTGACTGAAATCACGACACACGAACAGTAAGTAAGTACTAAAAATAGATACACATGAGAACATTTTCTACTATCGAATTCGAAAACTATTTCTTATTAGCAAAGTTGAATAGACTCTCGCTTTTGCCTTTTTTTCTTTCAAATAAATACAGTGTGAAAACTTTGTATTGAGTAAAGTTCTATTTAAGTATTTGTGGATTATTGTAAAATTATAACCAACCCCAAATGAGCATTTTTAAAAGTTTTACGCTTTTTCATCCCACAGCCAATATAAAGTATTTTTATTTTGAGCCTCAACGACATTATGGTGCCTGCAACGTATCATCAATTATCGAAGTTGAAATATTCGAGTGCGTTGTAATAATACTTATTTGAAATAAAATTCATCTGTACGACTTTTTATTTAACTTCTTACAACTTAGTAAATAATGTATGGCGAGCACAGACGAGAAGAAAATTTGGATTCAGCACTCAATGTTCACCCTGCATACAAAGAAATGCGAACTTTTATCCCGACATTGTTGAAGAAGCAATAACTTAATTTGAGGGCTTTATTATCGAGAGCCCTTATATCTCCCATCGTCCTAATGACCGGCCAAAGGGCGGGTTGGGTGACCATTTTCACCCTGGATACTATAGGTTAGTTTTATGTAAACGGCTTTCATGGATTTACGATTTGTACTTAAAATGTATTTAAGAGTGCGAATTTTGGGTAGAAAACTTGAATAATAAATATGAAAGATTTCCTCAAGTTAAAGAAAGTCTCGAGAGTAATGAAAACAGATCAACATAATTATTATGAAATACCTTTAAATATGTTTTTTGCTCTTGGCTGTACTATGTCTATTTATTTAAACTTTATTGCACAATAATAAAAATAAGGACAATTGACGGACTAAATGCCTTAAGGCATTCTCTACCAGTCAACCATTGGGATAAATAGACTTTAGACTTTTTTTACGCTGATGCATTTTTTTTTTCAGAAAGACAAACGCAACCTAAAAAGCTCTTCCGTAATTTAGCGCTTAGAATGAATTATAGATGATGAGCCTCATCATCATTATATATCCTTAATTATGTTAATTAACGATCAAAGTATGTATGTAGGAAGGGTATGTAAACAATTTAGATATTGTACAAAATAAGACAAGGTACAGTTTGTAAAGTTTGGAGTTTACGGAATAAATCTGGTCTTAGGCGATAGTATTAATAAGACAACGGCAAAATGGGAACAACAGTGTTGTTAAAACAATGATTAACTAAACACAAAACACGCAAGCAAAACTCTAAACCATTAATGAGTTCACCAAAAACGAATTTGTTTCCCAAAAGCAATTAGGCACAAAAACCGTAACCTGTCATTACAGAATATTGCTTTCAAAAATTGAAAACTCGTCAAAGGCTTCATACAGCTTTTGAATGGGAGGTGTATGAACTTGGCTAATTTGGAGTTGCCAACTCAATCAAAGCACCTTGATATTTGTACAAAACGAAAGCAATTTCGTTAAACGTTGAATTTTACTTCAAGTTTTCGTGAGGAACACGGAAGGAGGCGGCGGTTGAGAACGCAGCAATTAATTATTTATATGGGTTACGGTACGATATAACTGCAATGGGTCTAGTACAAAACGGTACAAGTCACATATACTTATATAGTAGGTACAAAAGGTAATGTAAAACTTAAGCTCCTTTGCATTTAGGTTATTAATATACAGAGTGGAAAAAATCTATGGGCCCTGGTTAGTTACCTCATTTTACTGAAAGGAATTTTCCTTTATTTTTAAAAGAAACAAAACAACTTTAAAAGATTTTCTAAAATTCGTCTGCGTTTACGGTGCGTTTGCGTTTTTTGGGCAGCGGTTTGATTTTGAAACAACGAAGATCACCCGCCCGCGCTGCCGTCCACAGCGCCCTTCCGTGTGTTTCGTCGTGTAGGTATTAGCGGAACGAATCGCGTATTAATCTACCAATTAAAACTTTCCTGCAAAAACGCCAAACGGCCTAAGACTCACGAACGAGTATTAGGTCAAATTAAAACGTCTAACAAGCCGTATTATTAGGTATAATTACTCGTAGATACATTCAAGCGTATGGAGAATTTTGCCGTGTACTTAAAGTACATTAAGTTCGTCGTTTCTTATTGAACTGACTGTACTTTAGGCCGGATTTACACCTGTAAGTTTTACTTACTTAAGTAAGGTAAGGACGCAGCTATGCCTACGTTAGACTGAGATAGTCAGTCTAATCCGGTTATCCGGCCTTAGGTTCCAGGTGGACAGCGTTTGTTCGTCATCGACATTCGCAGTCAAATTTGATACGAATTGGATGTCTCTAATATACATTGGATTATGGTATAAAAATTCTTTAGCAATGCAATTGCTAAATTGCTTTGGCTCGTGTCAGAAGTGGCCACATACAAGTCAATCAACTAAGAGAATTTTGTATCTAAACGTCAGTGGATAAGTTTTTCAGATCTTATGGTTCACTTATTGCTAAATCATATCCATTAACGCAGGTATTGTATTGTAACCCACAAGAAACTGAAATGATCGGGGAAATGTCTGTTAAAGTTAACGTGCACATAGAATAGTTAACAAAAGAATAAACATTAGAATTTCCGCAAATACTGAAAACCCTTGTTTACTGCATTTTTTGTATGTAAATAAATACACGTATTTACATCAAGTATACTTTTTCTTCCCTTCAATACTATCATGCCGATAAATTCACTTGTCATGGCTACGTTTCCTTTCACAAACATGGCGTCGGCGTTGGAAGGTTCCATGCATATGCAAATTCAAAATGGCTGTCTCTTTACATTTTTTATGTGTGAAACGAATTCTATTGAATGTTCCGGAGCGGTGTTCTGAATGTCGATTTATTCATTCATTCATACAGTGCAAGGATTGGATTACGAAATTCAGGTTTAAATGCAGTTGACAGAAAAGTCAATCCTCGAAATTTCAAAGTACATAACCATTTAGAAAAGAATAAATTTAACAAGGTAAAATCATCTGGCATTTTTTACATAATAGTTTTCCAGAAATTACAAATTTAACCCACTCTGTGACATCAAGAAAAAGAAAATATTTTTAAACATCGCGTTAGCATTCCTGTGATCAAACCAATTTCTAACAAAATGAAACTTTTTTCGCGTCCAAATAAAATTAAATTCTCTGTAGCCAGTAATTTTAATTAAAAAATAATCCATTAACTCACGTCACTCATACGGGCCAAATTTGAATTCCGAAACGTTCCACGCACACAGCCATGAACAATAACTAATGTGCATGTACGTGTATTCACACACGCGCGTGCTTCAGACGCGACTTACGTCGACACTCATTTGCTAAAACATCGCGCTGTAGGCGCGTTTGTTGATTTATGAAGATACGAGAAGCGGCAATGTTCTAGTTTTTTTTATTGTAGCGTGTTGAACAAACTTTTGAAATATTATACAAATAAGAATAGCAAATTTTATTTAATAGTACATACATAGATTACAATAAACAATGTAACGACAACAACAACAATGTACCATAGCCCAGTAGAGTTAGATTCCATCAATCAACAATAGTCCTTGCATTTGGCGGGGGCCGTATCTGTATGCGTCCCGTGACACGGGCAGAGATAGCATCCGCTGGGTATACACTTTGCCTTTCATTAAATTGTCGAAAGGGCCTCTACGCGTTGGCTATGGCTCCGCGCACGCCTCCCAAAGGTCCGGGACACCATTGTCCTGTGGACGGGTAAGACGTACTAGTTAAATAATTTTGCGCTCTACATATGCATTGGCACTAAGTGTTTTTATTCTCCTCGCAAAAAGTTATCACTGTGAATTAAAAAAAGAAATGAATAATTTTTCTTTGGTGCCATTGAGATCTTTACAATTTCGGTGGACTATTTACGTAGCTCAACCGAAATGTATCGAAAAAAAATCGCATTCCCAGTTCTACCATTTCAAAGCTCTATGCCGCTGCGGTGATGAATGCACCAAGTTTGTCCGTGTCAGGAGCGAGCGAAAAAATCGCGAGCGTGGCGGAAGGAAGGCGCGCCCTGATTGGCAGCCAGATCGAACGCCCTTTGAAAATGGAACGGTCTGATGTTCGAATGTAGAGCATGTGTGATTTGCTTAAATTAAAAAGTTAATTTTTGTATTTTTCCAGTATTTTTATATTAGAAGCCATTTGTTTCAAGTACTTACTTCACTCAATCGAACGCAGAATATGGAATGGTTTGAATTTCGAATATGGAACACGTGACGTGTCATTTGTTTAAATAAATAA
Source organism: Eudemis profundana (assembly GCA_947034925.1). NCBI lineage: Eukaryota > Metazoa > Arthropoda > Insecta > Lepidoptera > Tortricidae > Eudemis > Eudemis profundana. The sequence goes on along the minus strand of OX344800.1, from coordinate 1,177,102 downwards.
GAAAATGAAAATTTTAAAGCCGTTGCTACAAATTTTAAAGCCGAGATTCTGGAATTTATGAAACAGTCGACATGGTCCTACAATAAGTATACAGATTTTCTCCAACCCTTGTGTGACTTGTCCATAAAAACTAATAAACTTATGCAAGTTTTAGAAATCGCCAATTATGCATATTTTTTGCTACAAAATGCAGTCTAATTTCTACGCGCCCAAATCCTTGGGATTATCTATTTGAGGCAACTAAGCTATAGACTACAGATAACTTTACGTCTGAATATCGCATTAAACCCTACAAATGCGAGGACTACGCAAACCGCGCAATCGAAGCCCTATTTGAACAACTCCGATACCACAGACAAACAAACGATCAAACTTCCTTTTAACTTTTTTTACAGCGGGGGCCAAAACCGCAATCGACCCGAGCTTATAGTGACAACCCTAGCGGGGTGATGATTGAAAAATACGCGGCATTCTTCAGATTTTCGGTTTAGAGTAGAAAATCGACCACTTATGCTCCCAAAATCGTATCTGCCACTCATACACAATTTGAAAACAGAACCTTTTCGTCGTGGAAATAAAGTTCATCTTTGAACATTATCGAAACTAAAGATATGTGGTTTGGGGAGTGAATAGAGGAAATTCCAGTATAGGTTAGCTTCGGTCATCGGTGCAACGATTGATTGCAAGTTTAGAAAAAATAATGGCTTTTAAGTGATTTATTGGTGGGGATTTTTCTTAACGGCATTGTGTTTAGGTGACGAATCGTTTTTGAATATTCTGCCGTGACAAAGCTAAAAGAAAACTCGAAGTATCTACAGCGTAGAACTAATGAAGACCTCTGTTTATCTGGTGTTGTAAGCTTATGTATGTAACAGTGGCGTGGGGTCCATAGAACTCGATTCCTACCGGCTAGCCTAATATCAGGCATTTGATCACCTTATTCTACAGCTCTTAAGGAAAATGTACGCCAAATCTGCACCTGCTTGCCTAAGGATATCTTTTACGCCACGCCACTGGTATGTAACTATGTTTGTTAAGGTGGAATCTTGCAACTCAATTTTGAAGCAGATATCTTCAACCGTAAATTCAATATTATTACGATATGGAGCTGATCTAATGATAGAGCCGGATTATAGCCATTGAATCATCTAAATTACATAAGATAAATTCACCGTGTTTGGGTTAATTTGATTAGTTATGACGTGCCGTTTGCGATTGTACAAAAAGTACAGTCAGCAATAAAAGCTTGTCTTAAAAATATCTTATTTTGCTAGTTATCATTACTTAACAGATATATTATATATATATGTCGTGCACAGCAGCGATAATTCAAGAAATCCAAGATCGTCATTTGACTACTGTAGTACTAAGTAGATTTAAAATGGCGCGAATGCCGTGTGACGTAATGACCGGTTGCGGTGCACGTGGGCGGGCTCGTTGGGCAAGAGTGTCGATTCTCTTCTCTTTCTGACTGTCGTGGCGACAACACTTGTCTTACGATTCTGTCGGTTCGTCTGCCAGTAGTTAAAGTTGCTAATACTTGATAATTGTAATTCTGTCGATTAATAGTGAAATGAATCATACTGTGTAACGTAATTGTCTATTTGCTCACTCGAGTACCTATGCCATTAGTACATTACACAACTAGGGTGGTAATACAAAGAAAGGCCGAGATCGCAGAAGTTTGCGGCCCGAGCTGCAAGCTTTCTTTATTACCTCCTGTGTTGTGTACATCATTTTATGTCTACACTTGGCCAGAAAGCGGCTTTTTCCGTACGCGCAGCGTGCGGAAAAAGCCACTTTATGGCCAGGTGTGGCATAAAATATTGTAACAACTATAGTAATGCCTGATGATTTAAAAGAGAAACTGGTGAGTTTCTTCCGGCCCTTCTTCTCACCAGAATGTCATTTACCGAAGCGGCCAAAAGAATCAGACGAATAAATGATTTGATCTGACACGAATCCACTTCTTTAACCAACATACCTCAACGGCCAGGATTCTGCAGTTAACCCATCCTGACAGTCAGCCACGAGAATCCTACATATATATATATATATATTTTAACAAATCTAAACTTTTCCTTAGTACGTTAGGTGTACACGGCACTAAATGGCACTCGAATCTTCAAACCAGCTTTACGACTTGACACCTCCGATGTTTATACATTTCGGCGTTTTTGTGACGTCAGGCTTGATTTATTACCAGTGATATATTAGGTAAGTAGGTACAAGGTTGTTTGACACACATTTAATTTTATAGATGACCCTTTATGGGGCACTAACAAAACGCAATTTAACCTTTGCCGTACCTAATTTATATTCGATTAGACTCCAAAGCCATAAACGCGAGTGACAATCCAGAGGCCATAAAATCGGAATCGGCAGGCTTAGGGCAATCCAACACCCTGTATTTACGAGTCAAGGGCCCGACTTAACACCCTATATTTACAGGGTGATGGTACTATAAAAAGTGGCATACATCGGTAAACGTTTGACGCGGCCGTAAACGCTCTGAGCGGAATTAGTCGTTATATTTTCCTTTAATGTTGGCAGTAAAAGTTTAAATTAGGCTGTTCGATTGTTATTTAGCAGTAGCAATGGAGGTTTGATAGGGTAACGTATACGCAGGTCAGAGTAGTGGCTCGTAAAAATGAAGGCTGTTTAGCGATCTAGGATCTGATAGTAAGTATAAACATAGATATTATATTCTGCTTCAAATATTGCTTTAATTTATATGACAACTTCTCAGATTTAAAACTATATCCTTACATTTATGACTAATGATAACTATGGCATATGGCATATTGCGGTTGCGGTTGCAGACGACTTTTTCTAACTGTTTGGAAAATTAAGTCGTAAAACGATGGATGATAAGGCTAAGATTGTTCTGGAACTAGTGCATACAAGCTTTATACTCCGACGTGAACGTGTATACAGATTTCCGCAGTTTGTGTGCTGAAGAACAAAGAGAATGGGGAAATGGGGCCTGTGACAACGGAACCTAGCAGGACAACCTGCAGCCTAATTCAATTTGTAGCAACGCAAACGGGAAGCAACCCTTATTTTTCAAACAACCCCAGCAAAAGTTGCTCTTTCCCTCTGAATTGCAAATCGCGATGACGGCGCAAAACTAAAAGTGTCCACAAACTTCGTAGTATTAAACTTCGCAGGTACAGAAACAAAAACCTCACTTACAATTATGATAATTCCTCGCATCTCCGGATTGAATTTGCATGGCTATCCGTGGCTGTGTCAACGCTACCGACGTTGAATAATGCAGACTTACCTGCGGTATTAACATATTTATTAATAAAATAAATACGGAGCAGACGGCGGGACGTCCTGCGCGCCCGCGCGGTCGGCGAGCACTGAGCCATCTTTGACATTGTTGAATTTTGAAGGTAAACTCCGCGAGTGAGCTTATAGTGAATTGTTAACTGAAATGAGGTAATGTATGGCATACATTACGCGAATTGAGTTACCTGCGCGATGTTCATTACGTTAATGCGAGGAATTAAACATAAATACGCGGTAAGTAGGTGTCGCGTTTGTGGCGCGCTTGTTTAGTAGCTGTTGACAGTTTGTTCTGCAAACCTCCTGTGTCGCAAGCCCTGATGTGTTGTGACAAAGAGGAGTTTTGTTCGTGTAATAAGATCGGCAAACTATTTCATCAATTGTTGTGACGATTCTCCATCTTATTCATAATTACAAAGCGCACCATACGAGCTTGCTTATTAAAAGGGTTAAAGAAAATACGTAAATATCCAAATGTTTGTATGGCTGGCTGTATTTGTGGAGTAAAGTTTAGTGAGGTAAATATGAATTTGCTCAACCGTAATACGTATGAAAGTCAGCCAAATCACATTTCCTCGGCAATAAACTCCACACACCTTCAAAGTTATTGAATTAAAAAAATCCACACGAAAGATTTCCCCTGACTCACTCAGTGCAGTAAATTTATATAGCTGAATTAAATACGTGGATTGCAGGCCAAGTGGGGTAAAAAACTGACCCTTATTTATAGACCCCCAGGGCACTTAAGGTGCATGTGGGAGTTCTTATGCTTAATTATTAATTTGGAGATGCTGTGATGCAGAATTCATGGTAATTCCGAAAGAAAATGAATGATAATGAAGTAAAATACAGAGGGAAATCTTAAAGGTTCACTAGACTTTAAGTTGAATGTACGTTTAAAATCGTCTTTCTTTCTGGTGTTTGTTTCTATCTATGATGTATTATACAGGGTGTCCCTAAAACCAACTTTGATACGAAAAGGGCTGATAGACCAGCTCATAAGACACCAGATTTAGTAAATTTGACCTCAGTAAAAATCTCTTAGTTTTCGAGATATTGACGTTTTTGCAAAACTCGTGCTAAGTGATACCCTGACTCGGTTATTTGAGTGTCATGACTAAAATATCAAGTATTTTTCAAATCTGTTTTTTGATATGGGTAGCCAAATAACTATGCTATTGGATGTAATTCCTATTTCTGTTAATTTCTTCATGGTGTGGCCGCAGTAGGATATCAAAAATAATTTTCAGATTTTTCCAAAGTTCACGTCTGATTTCGAACGAGGGTGGTGAAAAAAAATGTACCAACACAACCTGGCACATGTCATAAAAAAATAGCGCATTTATTGTTGTTTCTAAAATGGTATAAAATTTACTAAATACTGTAATAGTTTTTGAGGTAATGATATTTTGTTACAAAAATAACTTGTACTGTATATCAGCCCTTTTCGTATCAAAGTTGGTTTTAGGGACACCCTGTAAAGTTACTAATGAACGAAACCTATTTCTGGCTACACAGAAACATAATATGTAGTTTAATTAATTAGATCTCATTAAATAACCCCAAACGAAATCAAAGACAACGGCTTCCGTCAATTTTTCCCGCCTTCCGCGCTGTCACCCGCGGCTGCGTTCGCTCAGACACATTATGCGCCACGGAACACACTGCGCCAAGTTCTGGGCGCGTTCTGAATTATGCATGCATTCCCGGCACATTAAACCGATACGACCGCGGTGCGCAGATTAAATATGGACACCCTGTTTAGTCATTCCGTCGTGCTAACTACGAGGTGAGAATGTAGTGGATGTTACCTGTGTCGCGGTAATTTGAATTTGGAATCCGAACAACAATCAATCATGCTGCAGTCTGGTGTCAACAGCCAGTAGCGTTCGACGGGGACTGTTCCGAACGAACGCGATTGGTCGATGAGTATACTTTTTAAATTCTGTTTGACTGCCAGTTTGTTTTCGTAGTGTGATGTTGAATTTGAAAATAGAATTGTGCTCGCTATCAACCAATGACAGTGAATCAGATATTTTACAACGACGTTATGGGTTAATGTTACTTTTTTAATAAGTTGGGGATTAATTAGCCAATGCTATTATCGATTTGAAATTAACCGAACTAATTAGTAGTTCTTGGAAAATACAAGCCCAGTCAAGTAGTGACGGAGCTGTATGACGTAGTTGTAAGTTGGAATATTTAGTCGGAGGAGACTATTGGGAAGTTCGAAATAGCTTAGTGCATCAACCGCAGATGTTCGCAGTCTGAGACTGAGACCTATCGAGCCGTCGCACGGCCTAGTTGTATTGGCACATTATTGCTATATGTTGCATTTAAGTTATTAAAGCTAGGATCTAGTGCTTCAGTTCACTGGACTTAGTGTGTGCATTTAAATTAACATGTTCATAGTTCATAGACACGGTTTGCAGCTTTTATTAACTACATAAGATTTAATTATTAATTTCCATGACGATATTTAAAATAAAACTTAATTCCAAAACCACATAATTACAAATGCGCATGTTATAGTACATTACACAACGAGGGTGGTAATACAAAGAAAGGCCGAGATCGCAGAAGCTTGCGGCCCGAGCTGCAAGCGAGGGATATAAATATGCGATCGAGGGCTTTCTTTACTACCTCCCGTGTTATGTACATCATTTTATGTCTACGCTTGGCCAGAAAGCCGCTTTTCGCGTACGCGCAGCGTGCGGAAAAAGCCACGTTATCGCCAGGTGTGGCATAAAATATATTTGCAAAACTTTGAAATATTTCTCATACGGGCAATATCACGGGCATTTTTATTGCAAAAATGATATATTTACGCGTAGTAGGTATGTTCATTCTGATTCTACTTGACAGTATAAAGAAGAAGAAAGTATTTTTTTTATAAATTAAAAGTATCGAACTTCACTTAGCGATTTCTTAGCCTTAGCCAGCGACCACAAAGAGCATGCGTTATGCGATAGAGAGAGACGGTTGGATCCGGTGCGTTCCATCCAGTGGTCGGATCCAAACGACAGTTTTGTTACAGAGAAAAACATCTATACGTAGTTTATTCTGTAGCGGTACCATTTGTATTTATCAATTGAATAGACTAGTTTAAGTCCTCATTAAAAACGGGTAGTGTACATTAAACGTAAATAAATGTATCGTACTGTATATAATACAAACACACCGTGCAGTAGTTCTAATAACTGCATACGTTTAAAGCAGCCTTACTGCCTTAACCCGTGATATACTGTCCCATACATTTAAACACACGGCAGAGAGCCAAATCGGAAGGTGCTAGGGACATGCAAAATTATGACTAGTGTTTATTTGTATGAGATAAAAGTAGCTGTGATGTGGCTTAGCTTTTAATTCGCTTTATGTAATGAAGAAAAATGGCCCAGCCCGAATAGGGCTCGCACACAAAGGGCATGTTCAAAAAATAAGCAAGCATTTGTATGAATACGTTACGGTTCAAGAAATCTAGCCCCGTGATAGACGGACAGGCAGACAGCAGATCTTTAGTAATAGGATCGCGTTGACAGCCTTTGAATATAAAACCCAAAAAATTATAACTGAAATTATAATTTGTATATGTTAGAAAAATATAATTAAATAAATGTCAGCGTCCCACTGCAGAATGCTGCTTTTTCCAGAGCTTAAGTTTCTTCTTTTATTTTTGCTTCTCTTGTATTCAACTGTATTTCTCTCTATATAAATATAGCGAACAGTTTTTATTGCCATTTCTCGTGTGACGCGTAGCTTCAGTGACTTGGCCGTGTTTTTCGCGCTTATTAAGCCCCTTGTGTTGGTAAATAGCGTTTTCAGTGATTATTTATATTGTAAATGTAAATTGCACCGTGTATTCTGAATTAAATTGGGGAATTCAGCACTCGCGTGTACCCCCTGGTAGCACAGTAGCGTAATTTCGTAGGAAACGTATGGGACTTATGACATTTTGGTACTGAAGGTGGTTTACGAATGAGTCAAGTCTTACGTGTATTTTATTTTCTCTTCGTATTATAAGAGCTTACAATGCAGGGTAATTTACAAGTTCACCTTCGAACTCATCCGGTATAACTTGACCTGTGAACTGGTAATAACAGGTCGTAAATGGGGGTCAAAATATGTCGGTTATCACGGACCACAGAGGGACAGCGGCGTGACAAGATGGAACGCATCGGATCCGACCGTCTCTCTCTATTGCATAACGCGTGCTCTTTCTGATCGCTGGCTAAGTGCTTTATCACTCTGGCGATTTGCGAGCGAGTTGAACATTCTTTGCTTTTCTTTGTTTTCATTCTTTGTTTTACCGCCTACTATTGTTACTCGACTACGAGGAAGTAAAAAGTAGGGACATTATTTGTCATCTTGCAAATGGAGGATATCTATTTTAAAAATAAATAAATAAAAAAATATCGCCACACACGTAGTATCTTTTTTCTGTGATAGTATCTAGAAAGTTTCTATTCCAATTTAATTCATAAGAAATTCCATAAACATTTTACGTACGAGCAAACTGCGAACATACCGAAATACAAAAAAAGCAAATACCGAAATTACGTTACATTTTCACTCTTACATTACCCCAATTAATTTTCGTTTTACATTCAAAATGGATCTTATTTCGTACACATAAGCTTCTAATTTTCATAAGGAGTTTTATATATATCTAGTTACATGCATTAGCGGTCTTAATAACATTGGACTACAATTCAAATTCGTATAACAGCAGAAAATAGTTAAAAAGCAAACTACACTTTCTACAAAAGTTAAATTTTTAACAAATCCTATAGGTTCGAGCAAATTATACTCTGTTACAAAAACAATTGGCAAACGACATCTGTGCTTCGACCCTCGAAGTCTAACGAACTTTTTTGAATTTCTGACTCGTATCGAAAGTTTACATCCAAAGTGTTTTAAATGAATGTAATATTCGTTCGAATACCAATCTTAACTTATCTAGGTAGTGTTCAAAATCGCATGAACTTACTATGATACTCGTATCATATCATTAACTCCGGTGATTCGATGTGAAAACAGTAATTTCCTCGCGCTAGCCGACCCGATAACCGTAACAAATATTACCAAAAACAAGTATTGCCGATAAACCCATTTAACACGTTTATTACATTGAGGTTTATTTGGAGTTAAACACCAATAACAATAACATATGAAATGTATTTTTCATCACACTTGCTCGAAAATGGTGTCATTACACGTAGGCTTTGCGGGCCGTAAATGAACTATTACGCCCTAGGGCGTAATGGTTTTCTTTTTAAATTTGAAACGCTTCTGTTCTGTTTTACTCTTATTTGTCATGTTCAAAGAAAACGCCAACTTACTTTTTTAACTTTTATTACTGAAATATTTATTTAAAGAGAACTGTTATTGCAAATACATGTAAACACATATTTCTGTAACATTAATTAAATGTTTAAATAGTGTATTTCAGTATTTTGCAAATATAAAATCAACCATTTTAAGTCTTTACCGCTATGGTTTCCGAACGTGACTTGTCGTCTTGATATATGTCACTAATGTCACTGTCAGTTTTACAATTTTATTTAGGTTAAGTAAGGTTATTTTAATCAGATTTCCTCACAAGTGTGATGAAAAACATTGTGTGTGCCACGGGCGGTAAAGGAATTACAAACTCGTGTTATTAAAGCCCTCGGCTTCGCCTCGGCCTTGTAACAAACACTCGTTTGTAATTCCTTACTTACCGCCCTTGATACACAATGTACTATTTCGAGACGATTTATAAAATTAAATTTAACTAAAAAGATTCGACAATAATTGAACTTTATAGGCCACGAGACGACATAATGTGATTACTGTGAATGTTTATTAAGCAACAACAGTTGTTTCATAAATTAGGAGTATTTTCACAGAATTTGCGAGGTTCTTTATAAATAAATACTGATTATCTAAATTGGAGGTAAGAAGAGTAGAGTTGTTACATATTGTTACATAATAATATACTATAGTAGTCTTAAAAAAAAATTATACTGGAAAGAAAACGGTCTAAAGGAAACTGTCTAGGTGTCGTGGGTCTCCCGCAAGATAGTCTAACGACCTTGTTAAAGTCACCGGAAGTCGAAGGAAGCCAAAATCATGCGACTGTTTGTTGTGAAAGTCATTGGGAGTGATCTGTGTTCAGCAGGTGGACGTTGCAACGTTGATGTATAATGGTGGTGATGTTGATAAAGGTACTTCTTGATCTTACAAGCCTCACACTCAATAATGAGCGGTTTACGTACCACTAATAATGAGGGCTACCGCGGATGAATTTTACCGCTAGAGGCGCTAGTGTCGCGTGTGGTCTCCGAAATGTCACATGTCACTGTTTGTGGGGGGCTACACGGGTTTATTTGTTACTAGCTTATGCCCGCGACTTCGTCTGCGTTGTAAATTATAATTAGGCTATTACTCTTTATAAATAGTTTCTGATATTTGTTCACTTGGTTGTAATTAAACAAATCCCTCAAATATTGGGCCCAAAAGTGCACATTTTCTGCGAAAATCAATTATTTAGTCCATTTAAGGATTATTACCAAAAAAAATAATTCACCTCATAAACCACCTGTTACTTACATACACAAAAAACAATCTACTAATTGCTACATGCTACGCATGGAGTTTCAAACCTTTTACTTTAAAAATTGTACGGTCCCTAAACAAACTTTCAACCCCTACTTACTCAACCCGTTTGGGAGATAAATTTTAATGAATGATGAATTCATTTGTGTTCTATTCATTTCAATTAGTTTTCCACTTAAAAAATCGTTTAGTGCCTATACAACATTTCAAACCCCATTTAACCCCTTTCAGGGATGAATTTCAAAAAACTTACTTCCTGTGCTCATATTGAAGGGTCTATTTACAAAGTCTCAGATCTCCAACTTTAAAAATCGTTTGGTGCCTATACAAAGTTTCAACCCCCATTTAACCCCTTCCGGGGATGAAATTCCAAAAACCGTGAAATTACTTTCCTGTGCTCATTTTGAAGGATCTATGTCCGAAGTCTCAGAGCTCCCACTTCAAAAATCGTTTGGAGCCTATACAAAGTTTCAACCCCCATTTAACCCCTTTCGGGGATGAATTTCAACAAAACCGTGTAATCACTTCCTTATACTCATATTGAAGGATCTATTTCCAAAGTCTCAGATCTCCAACTTCAAAAATCGTTTGGCACCTATATAAACTTTCAATCCCCTTTTTAACCCTTTTGGGGGTGAATTTCACAAAACGGTGAAATTACTTTTCTTAAATTATATTGAAGAGTCTATGTTCGAAGTTTCAGATTTCCTACTTCAAAAATCGTTTAGTCCCCATACAAAGTTTCAACCCCTATTTAACCCCCTTTGGGGATGAATTTCGAAAAATCCCTTCTTATCCCTTACTTACGTTATATAACCACCCTACTGTAAAAATTTCAAGTTTCTAACTTCAGTAGTTTCGGCTGTGCGTTGATGAGCCAGTAAGTCAGTCAGTCAGTAAGGACATCTTCTTTTATATATATAGATAGATAGATTAGAATAATGTTATCAATATTGTGCTATATCTGAGATTATTCGTGGCAAATATGAGTTAGGCGGATCTCACACTGCAGCAAAAATCGCGGCGACACGCGACTCAGCGATTTTCAACTTTGTATGTAGAATCATCGATTTGTATAGAATAATCGCGGGGTGGCGCACACTGGCGCGTAAATCGCGGCGACTCGCAACTACTATGCGCAGCTACACGGAAAAAATCGCGGCGACGGGCGATTTCAGTGTGTTCTTCGCCTTACAGGTCAACGAATGTCAGTGCTTTGAGATAGTTTCATCATTCGAGAACTTATGTCCTCGTTTTTCCGAACTACTAGTAAACCCAATATTGCGGCAGGGTCTACCTTATTTCGTATAAAACTAAATGGTATAAAATCAAAACGTATAAATTCAAAACGTATAAAACCACTTCGTATAATCATTCATTTCGGTTAAAATTCATTTTGTATAACATTTAAAAGCTCTAAATACGAAATCTCTATTCTTCAATATGTCTAACATTCAAAATGTATAAAATCATTATGCATAACATTTAAGATGTATAAAATTATTACGCATAATATTCATTTTGTATAATAATTACTTGATCGCATATTTAAAACGTAGAACATTCAAAATATCTAATCATCACAATGTATACAAAACAGTCGGTCGGGCTCCGCAACTGCTCCGCCGCTGCGGGAAGAGCAGCCCCTTCGCCCTTGCGTATCAAAGCATATACAGGCTGCTCCATATACAGGGCATATACAGGGTGTCACTGTTTTATATACAGGGTGTAACTGTGATAGATACAGGGTGTCACTGTGATATATACTCGGTGTCACTGTGATATATACAGGGTGTCACTGTGATAGATACAGGATGTCACTGTGATAGGTACAGGGTGTCACTGTGATAGGTACAGGGTGTCACTGTGTTATATACAGGGTGTCACTATGTTATATACAGAGTGTCACTGTAATGTATACAGGATGTCACTGTGATAGATACAGGATGTCGTCGATAACCTACCTATTTTTGGGAGCCGTTTCGTTTTTAGGGTCATCAAAAAAAAATAACCCTAACCTACCTATTTTTGGGAGCCGTTTCGTTTTTAGGGTCATCAAAAAAAATAACCCTAACCTACCTATTCTTGGGAGCCGTTTCGTTTTTAGGGTCATCGAAAAAAATAACCCTATCCTACCTATTTTTGGGAGCCGTTTCGTTTTTAAGGCCATTAAAAAAAATAACCCTAACCTACCTATTTTTGGGAGCCGTTTCGTTTTTAGGGTCATAAAAAAAAATAACCTTAACCTACCTATTTTGGGAGCCGTTTTGTTTTTAGGGTCATCAAAAAAAATAACCCTAACCTACCTATTTTTGTGAGCCGTTTCGTTTTTAGGGTCATCAAAAAAAATAACCCTAACCTACCTATTTTTGGGAGCCGTTTCGTTTTTAGGGTCATCAAAAAGAATAACCCTAACCTACCTATTTTTGGGAGCCGTTTCGTTTTTAGGGTCATCAAAAAAAAATTACCCTAACCTACCTATTTTTGGGAGCCGTTTCGTTTTTAGGGTCATCAAAAAAAATAACCCTAACCTACCTATTTTTGGGAGCCGTTTCGTTTTTAGGGTCATCGAAAAAAATAACCCTAACCTACCTATTTTGGGAGCCGTTTTGTTTTTAGGGTCATCAAAAAAAAATAACCCAAACCTACCTATTTTTGGGAGCCGTTTCGTTTTTAGGGTTATCAAAAAAAATAACCCTAACCTACCTATTTTGGGAGTCGTTTCGTTTTTAGGGTCATCAAAAAAAATAACCCTAACCTACCTATTTTTGGGAGCCGTTTCGTTTTTAGGATCATCAAAAAAAAATAACCCTAACCTACCTATTTTGGGAGCCGTTTCGTTTTTAGGGTCATCAAAAAAAATAACCCTAACCTACCTATTTTTGGGAGCCGTTTCGTTTTTAGGGTCATCAAAAAAAATAACCCTAACCTACCTATTTTTGGGAGCTGTTTCGTTTTTTGGGTCATTCATAAACAGCAGTATAATTTGGAAAAGCTTATTGCTTAAAAATGTGAACTTGGAAAAATATATATGACTAGATTATGACTAAGCTGCGATATATTTTGAAATATACATTACACCAAATATTATTTAAAATACATTACAGTGACACCCTGTATATAACACAGTGACACTCTGTATATACCACAGTGACATCCTGTATCTATCACAGTGACACCCTGTATCTATCACAGTGACACCCTGTATATAACACAATTGCACCCTGTTTATATAACAATTACATTCTATATATATCACAGTGACATCCTGTATCTATCACAGTGACACCCTGTATATCTCAATTAAACTGCTTACAGACATGTTTTCTCTGCTGACAGTGACATCCTGTATCTATCACAGTGACACCCTGTATATAACACAATGGCACCCTGTATATATAACAATGACATTTTGTATATATCACAGTGACATCCTGTATACATTACAGTGAAACCTGGGCCTCATATTTCAATAATATTAAGGGTTTACAAAAATTAGAGCTTTTAACAGTTATACCCCGTGAATGTTATACCTTATAATACTTATAACAAATAACGTTTCGAGCAAATGAATGTTATACCTTATAATGCTTATAACAAATAACGTTTCGATCAAATGAATGTTATATCATACGAAATTATACAAGATGACTTTAGAGCATTTAAATTTTATACGAAATGTAATTATACACTTTAATTTTTATGCCATCTGAATTTATACGAAATGAATCATTATCCGAAATGAATTTCGACGAAGTGATTTTATACGGATTGATTTTATACCAAATAAGGGGATACCATTGCGGCATGCTCGATATTTTTCGGCCATTCTCACGAAGTATGACTGCGTCTAATTACCGCGTCTCCATACATTTAGTATGAAAACAGCGTCGCTGTAATTAGGTGACCGCAGACATACTTCGCGAGAATGGCCGTTTTATGGTACGGTTTTAAGGCATTAAATACGATTGAAATGTAAATTTGATTTTCACACCCGTAATAACAAACTGACAGCTATGCTTCAGGGCCCTACTCGACAGTGGCGCCGACTGGTGAGCACAAACGATAGCCCTCATTGATCAATCGTTGCCCCATTAAGACCATTTCTTTGCATCGTCAAAACAGAGAATAGCAAGGTGTAACTTAAGGCGGCATTAAATTTAATACACGTCGGCGCAATACTTAGCCGCTATCTCATTGCGCCTAACTCGTGCGTCATGTTATCAAAGCGAGAAAGTAGGAAAGTACAAGCACACACACAAGTGTTATCAATGTTTTATTGATCTACTGCAAATGCGGTACCTTAATAATTACTCTGACCAGACACGAATGTCGCCCTTAATATGACTATACTTTTATGATCACTTTTTGTCCGACTCCTGTTTATGATATTATATCTATGGTAAAACAAATGCGGTTTTCACTTGTAGTTTTTGATAAAAATCGCAATATATCTGTTTGGACAGATAAGTTATTGCTAAACTACTCTCACATTGAAATAAAAACTGATCACTCACGTTTTGAAGAGCAGTCATATTTTTGTTGATATTCTCAAAATGGAAATCTGAAAGCATATATTTTGTACAAGAGCATTTGTCTTTAAAATGTCCTTTTAACTAGCACTTAGCAGGTCGTCACAAAACTGACGATTAGGGGTCACCTATTTTTGGCATAATTTTATTTGCCCGAATACTATTTACGCATAATTGTTATTTTACAGATAATATTGACTTTTCAGAATAACTATAAAAGAAACCTAACCTAACCTAATATGTTCTAAATGGCTGATGTAAAAGATTTTGCAAAATATTTTCCGTTAAAGCTAGAGAAAAATTATGCGAAATAAAATTCGGGCTAAACAATACATTCGGACAAATAAAATTATGCCAAATAAAGGGCACCCGACGATTAGTGTCTGTATAAAATTCGTCACCAACTGACAGGTTAGACGGTATTTAAACATAGCTTAAGTTTTGCCTAGCTGTACATTGTAAAGTAAAAAATACCTATAAATTCGTTAATTTGAAGAAAGCCTATCAGGACACACTAGAAGCGTCAATCTGAAAGGCGTACAATGGTGTGTAGTGGTTCAACTAAATGTGATGTTTAACGAGATGTTAAGACGATCTAAAAGGTTAAGAGGAAAAGTCGACATAGGGGTAGGAGGGCGGGTCTACAAATCTAAAACTGAACTAAACTGAGAGAATGGCTTATGTGTAAATGTTTTTATATTCTTAATTATTTTTTTACGTGAATTCTAGTTAAGTATTATATAATTGTAACCCTATTGCACGTCCGTAATGTGCAGACTGCTGGGACCTACCATGTACCTATTTATAAGAACTTTTGTGCACAGCTCTGACAATAAACGCTTATCCTTTGTTATCTAAAATATAGTGTCACGTAATATGTGGACGATCCCTTACACATTTGTTAGCGACTGTCCATAGTTACGCAGACATTTCATCCATTACGGCGGAATGTAATAATGCTTGTTGTCTTTGAGCCGTACTCTGCGCTCATATTACATTCTATAGTTTTATTAACATTTTCCTGACATAGATCTCAGTTCGGTGAAAACAAAAAGTTTATTATTATAATCCGTTCAAACCATAGTATATTACAAAATTAGGGTGGTAATACAAAGAAAGGCCGAGATCGCAGGTGTTTGCGGCCCAAGCTGCAAGCGAGGGACATAAATATGCGATAGAGGGCTTTTTTTATTACGTCCCGTATTGTGTACATCATTTTATGTCTACACTTGACCAGAAAGCGGCTTTTGCGGCGCAGCGTGCGGAAAAAGCCACTTTATGGCCAGGTGTGGCATAAATATCATTGTTTTAGACGTCCACTGCTGAGCATCCCCCAAAGTCTTCTACGACGAACGGTCGCCTGCTTCTTGCCTTCATCGACTTTCGACAACCTTAAGCAGGTCGTCAGGCCTTCTTGTGGGGAACTAACACATGCCGCATCTTTTAGTAGGTGGTCTTTTCTGAGAACCTTTACGCCTCATCGGCCATCGGTTTTCCGAGCTGTATTATGCCCGATATCGCGAGGAAACCTGCATAAATCCGCGAAGTAATTCAAAGTTGTATATGAAGTTCCCAATCCGCAGTGGGCTAGCGTGGAGACTACAGGTCAGGGCACGGAACCGGTATTTTGCAAAAAAACCCGGAAATAGCCCATATTTTGAATCATTTTACCTATGCTTTTTATGTACG
The DNA here is from genome assembly GCA_947034925.1 of Eudemis profundana. Taxonomy (NCBI): domain Eukaryota; kingdom Metazoa; phylum Arthropoda; class Insecta; order Lepidoptera; family Tortricidae; genus Eudemis; species Eudemis profundana. The sequence continues at coordinate 1,160,990 of OX344800.1, read as the reverse complement.
GCTCAATCATGTATTTAGGTAGGTAATGGTTTCGTATTTTTAGATTGTCCGATTAAAAAACGAAATAATATACCAAAGAACGATAAGAACGGAAAAAAACCGGTATTTTTGTATGGTGCAAATACCGGTATCCGACCCCTGCTACGGGCAATTCAGGGCACGCCCGGGGAAGTAGCAGTGGGACGTATATAGGGTGATGATGATGATTATACCCAGCTCACTGACTTTCTTTGCCTACTTTTCCTTTTCTTTGTCTCCTTCGCTATTATGAAACCGGTGATAAATCAACGGTGAATTTTTTATCGACAACTACGGTACCTATTCTAAAACCAGTGATATCTCGAGCACCTGTACTGAAGCTCGCTCCTTAATCAATAAAGCGCGGACATGCACGACCGAAATGTCACTCGCGCCTCGCCGCCATTAACGATTCCATAAACAATGTTCGCACTGAAATAGAACCTCTCCAGGTAAATATACTTACAACTAGGGTTGTCTCTTGAAATAACAGGCTATTTTAGCTTCTGAAGTGTCAAAACGCTCAGATAACATGCAGTATCCAAGAAAAACTGACTTGTGACGTCATTTTAATTAATTAGTGCCTTATTTTTAGTTTGTGTTATTTTAAAATCGTTGTTGGCAAATGCAAAAAAATGTAGCAGGATTTTTCCAAACAGTTTTGGAAACATAATTAGATGTTTAGCATTAGCCAATTTACTGTGTTGTTTGTTTTTATTCTAAAACTCTAAAAGTGCTCTGTCATTTTGGGATAATTATTAACCAATATCTGTACATACCTGTAATGTGACATTTGAGACAATCTATTTGATTTATGGCAATGTATTTATACAATGAAGGATTTTTTTATAAATATCAAACCATATAAGCCTACCATCTGAGAATAGAATTTGGTTGGCTTCTCTTGAGTTCGAAAAATAAAGAATCTAAAGAATATTTACATTTGAGTCACACTCGTATTCGACTCATCTGTTATTTACAAGTTACGATGTAAAATTAAACGTCAACCACCTTAGCACAACTCATCTACCAGCCATAATATACGACGTTAAAGCCAGTTAAAATCAAAACATTGTGCATAAGGCATTATGGTCACGGTAGAAATATACTAATGGTGCGTTGTGTCGAGTTTGTTTCGTTGGACACTCCGTGCTATCGGTTTACACTTCGCGTCCAACATTTCGGAGAAAGTAGAGTGGTTCGTGAAAATGTTGCGTGGTATTTGTAACGCCGTGTATTTTTACGTTGTTTGCTAATGACTTTACATTCAAGATGGCAGTGATTGGGACAGTGTCGAGCTCTCGTGTAACTTACGTTTAAAATTTTCTTTTCTACGCAAGAACAAGACTCGTTACAATTTACGTTAATTAGGACGTTCCAAGACGCGGTTGGCAGCCCTGCAAGGAGCGGTAGAACGCCGTCTGATCAATAATGCACCGCCATCGATTCTTACAGCGCTACTCACTATCGGAAATATCATACTCGCTTTTTGCGATCGTTCCTTTTTTGAAAACCCTGATTCTGATTCCATTTTTAAATTGAGCTGTATATTTTTTTTTAATGTACCGCTAATAAAATCGTTACATGTATTATTTAAAAATGAACTGAATTTTTGTGTATTTTATTGTGTTAAAATTGCCTATGTAAAATAAAATAAGCCTCAAATTAATATACCAAGATTTTATGTCACCTTACTTAACTAAACGCACTGACGACGGTGTTAAACACTTATTAGGAGTGTTTTAACTAAAACAGACGTACATTACAGGAGCAGAATTAAGGGAAGCCATTCCAACCTATGTTTACATCCACGGCTCCCTTAGAATCAGACGAGCGTATCTACCTACACATATATGAGTCATACGCTCTCTCATTTCTGATATGCTCGCTAAAGGGAAGCATATTACTGCGTCCATTGTCCAATTTGAGTTATTAGTGCCTAATGCAGAAGCTATCGCCGCTGTTGCTATGGCCTTGTCTCGTAATCTAGTAATAAACCAATAAACTTGGGTTAGTGGCTGCAGGCTTCGGCTCAGTTCAAACATCCTTAAATTGTGAATGACGGGTTTTTACAAATACTAGAGTCGTTTCGGCCTAGTTTCGGCAAAGTAACGGATTTCGGCATAGTTACGATTTCGGCCGCCATTCGGCCGAAACTACGACAGAAACCGAAACTGAATTTGAGGGGTTTCGTACTGCGCTCGGCCAATCTTTATTTCAAAAAGCACAGATAATTTATTTGGGATAATATGTTATACTAATGATTACTCTAAATATCAGAGGCTAAACGATTAGTGTGTTATTTAAAAATGAATACTGACTGATGATGATTGTATTTTTTTTATCTTCCTACGAAAACATGACCTTATATGGAGGTTCCGGATTCGGCCGAAACTGTCATCTCAGCGTTTACATACTTTCTAGCCATATCATCTCTCACACAATCCATCCACCTCTTTTTTGGTCTACCTTTTCTTCCAGAATAATTGGTCTATATTGTTTCCCATAATTTTTAGAAGTCATACTGTATGTTAGTCATAATTATCGAAAGTCATACAACCTATTTTCTACGAAACCGTTAAGTGTTCAGAATTGTTATAAAACAAACCTGACCTAACCTATTGTTTGCTATATGCTAACGTTTTAAAATGTCCTGAATACATTACCGTTTTAGAGAAACAAACACTTATGACTTTCGATAATTGTGACTAATACAGTATGACTTATAACTTTATAGGAAACAAGGGGATCCCAGCTGTCAGTAGCGTGGTATCCAAAGAACTCGATTCCTACCAGCTTGCCTAATATCCGGCATTTGAGCACCTTATTCTACAGCTCTCAAGGAAAATGTACGCCAAATCTGCACCGGCTTGCCCAAGCATATCTTTTACGCCACGCCACTGCCAGCTATAGTATGGAAGGTCAATCACGATCAATTTCAGCCCGATGCGCCCGATATGCAAGCGAAACGAGCGCCGGCCGCGATTCACCTCGTTTTTCTTTAATGAGGCTATCGGCGTGGGATTGTCCACCTGCTGTCCATGCGACATTTATTTATTTTGTAAACTGTACCAGAAGGGATTGTCACAGTATAATGGCAGTAATTTTTCTTTCTACAAAAGGTACATGGCCCACTTGAATGTGTGCGCACCGTGTACGAACGCACCAAAAGCAAAGAAATAAGAATGGGTAAAAATCTCCCAGTATGGATCGCACTCTACCTGTCGCGCGCTTCTAAACGACTAACGTTGAACTACTTGTTCGTCTTTATATTTAGCCGAGTGTTTCGGAATGCGCCTATCAAGCAGAGGTCGGCCTAGTTTCAGTAGTTCGGTGATTTTAGTCCGGTTCATATACAGGGTGTCCCTAAAACCAACTTTTATACGATCAGAGCTGATAGACCAGCTCATAAGAACCTAGATTAAGCAAATATGACCTCAGTAAAAATCTTTTAGTTTTCGAGATATTGACGTTTTTGTAAAACTCGTGCTAAGTGATACCCTGACTCGGTGTTTTGAGTGTCATTGCTAAAATATCAAATATTTTACAAATCTGTATTTTGCTATGTGTGGCCAAATAACTGTGCTATTGAACGTATTTTCTATTTTTGCTAATTTATTCATGCTGTGGACACAGTACAATAACAAAAAAAAAATATTCGATTTTTTTCAAATTTCACCTCTGACTTCGAACTAGCGTGGTGAAAAAAAAATGTACCAACATAACCAGGCACTCAACGTAAAAAAATTGCGCATTTATTGTAGTTTCTAAAATGGTATAAAATTTACTAAACACTGTAATAATTTTTGAAATAATGATATTTTGTTACAAAATTAACTGTCTGCCGCCTTCATCTCATACGATCCGGTTGAACTAAGTTTGCACCTGGCGTGCTTGACATCACATACAAATTAGATGCAAACTTCACGTAATCGTTAATATCTCGAAAACTAAGAAATTTTTATGAGGTCAATTTTACTCAGTCTCGTTTTTTATGAGCTGGTTTATCAGCCCTGTTCGCCATTTTGTAAAAGTCGCGAATTTTGATAGCCTGGATCAGTCTTTCGAAAGTCATGACTTCAAATTTCAGTATTTTCTTAATCTGCTTTTTGTTTTAAACATTACTTAATAATTATGCTATCATACCTTATCAAAATAAATTAGATTTTACGTGATTCAAAATATGACCTCGGATTTGAATCGCGTAATACTTAAAACAAATTTACCATGCTAAAATAAAAAAAAATAATGTAGTTTAAAATAGTAAGATTTTACACACTAGACACCGTAGTTTTTAAGATAATAGCATTTTAATTCAAAAGGAGGTTATACTACAATATTCCATTGGTTAAATTTCGTACCAGAATTTGAATTTCGAACAGAAAAGGTATGATAGCATAATTATTAAGTAATGTTTAACAAAAAGCAGATTAAGAAAATACTGAAATTTGAAGTCATGACATTCGAAAGACTGATCCAGGCTATCAAAATTGGCGACTTTTACAAAATGGCGAACAGGGCTGATAAACCAGCTCATAAAAAACGAGACTGAGTAAAATCGACCTCATAAAAATTTCTTAGTTTTCGAGATATTGACGATTACGTGAAGTTTGCACCTAATTTGTATGTGATGTCAAGCACGCCAGGTGCAAACTTAGTTCAACCGGATCGTATGAGATGAAGGCGGCAGACAGTTAATTTTGTAACAAAATATCATTATTTCAAAAATTATTACAGTGTTTAGTAAATTTTATACCATTTTAGAAACTACAATAAATGCGCAATTTTTTTACGTTGAGTGCCTGGTTATGTTGGTACATTTTTTTTTTCACCACGCTAGTTCGAAGTCAGAGGTAAAATTTGAAAAAAATCGAATAATTTTTTTTTGTTATTGTACTGTGTCCACAGCATGAATAAATTAGCAAAAATAGAAAATACGTTCAATAGCATAGTTATTTGGCCACACATAGCAAAATACAGATTTGTAAAATACTTGATATTTTAGCAATGACACTCAAAACACCGAGTCAGGGTATCACTTAGCACGAGTTTTACAAAAACGTCAATATCTCGAAAACTAAGAGATTTTTACTGAGGTCAAATTTGCTTAATCTAAGTTCTTATGAGCTGGTCTATCAGCCCTGATCGTATAAAAGTTGGTTTTAGGGACACCCTGTATATCAGGTTCGAATCATATATGATTCGAAACTGATATATATGAACCGGACTAAATAGGTATACCGATGAGTTTTATGTAACTAATGTGCGAAAAATTATTTGATATTAACCATTACCATTTCGGTGAGAGATAAACATCGTGAGGAAACCTGCATACATCCGCGAAGAAATTTAAGTGTGTAGGTATGTGCACTTCCCAACCGCCCCAGGCGCCAGGGTGGTGACTACAGCCCATCACTCGGGTCTGAGAGTAGGTATAGACCTACTCTCCTATCCTAAGTTCCACTGCTGGGCATAGGCCCAGCAGTGGAACTGAGGATGACTGGTGGCCATGTATTCTCGTATAGCTGTAGCTAAATGTGTAATATTTTGATGAACATAAATGGCACTTTAAACGAGAGACCATAATATCCAAACACAATCTACAATCAAGTTAACTTAAGTTTGCACCTCGTTTGTATGCAGCGTTTTAGACATTAGGTGCACACTTAGCTCAACCGACAGTAAGTATTCAATATTCATTCCACATTTAACATACCTCTACCACGCAAGGCTTGCAAAATCATGACTCCTCAATCTAAGTGTTAACGCTAATAAACAAAAGACAAGACACTAACGATCTCAAGCATATTTATTTAAAGAAGCCATAGCGTGTAGGGTAAATGCACCAATTATGGCCTCGGATCGCTACACTCTTAATTCTCCTTTTAAATAACGGTGATTACCAGCATTTTTCAGTGCCAGGCACGGTGCGGCCCTCGCACCCTATCTGCGTGGAGGGTTAGGGTTGCCACGATGGTTCTTTGTGCGATAAAAACAAACATCTGGATGATTTGGCAGAAAAGTGCGAGTCATTTGAGTTTTGGTTTAATGTACTTAATTGCATTAGTATATGACGAGAGTATTTTGAATAGGGCTTATTTTTCTTAAGTTGTCATAGAGAAACAAGCCTTTTTGAAAAGACATTACTCATATTTATGGAAGTTATTGATGTGAACCGAGGAAATATCGTCCGTCGGTACGTTTATAAATAGACCATGAAATGCTGCATTACGAGTGACCAATTAGTTACGAATCGCTGGCAATGAGTTTTTATTCAACTTTCGGTTTTTACATTATACTGTTGTAAATTTTCAATAAAATCACTTTTAATACCTAAGCTTAGGGACTTAATATCGAAAACCGAATTGTTTGTGTTTATTTTATAGTTTTTTGTCGTAATCACGTGCACTTGCCACTCTAATGAAACAAACTGGCCACATTTAAAAACAAATAAACGGAATAATTCAGAAGTGATATTCAAAATTCGAACGCCGTGGCGTGTGTAACGTTCGTGCCGACTTATGAATACATTTGCGGCAAATTGCGTCCACGACTCTTAATAACCTTAACGACTTTGTACTAGCTTTACACCGTCTAAGCGTATCGCCGGGTCTGCAAAAGTTACTGTGTGCTTTTTTATGCCATTTTGAACCGTAAATACCAGCATATAAATGGGAACAAATCATATAATTTTCTCCGACTTCTGCAGGCTCAGCGACGATACAACAGTTAACCGACGAAAACGTTTAGAGCACAGTATAACCTAATGTATTTCTGTGGGTCTAGTGAAAAGGGGTAAAAGTCACATTTATACCAGGACCAAATAAAATAAATAAATAGATATTAGGGGACAATCTTACACAAATCGAACTAGCCCCATAGTAAGCTCAATAAGGCTTGTGTTATGGATACTAGACGACGATATATTTAATACATACAAACACTTAAATATATTTTGCATCTGTATTTCTGACATTGTATCTTTTTATTGTGAGCAATTTTATATTTTTATTTTATTTCATTTGACGATCATAGTATAAGATTCATATAAATTGACATTGTGTAATTTATATTGTACTTCTTGTATTATGAAATAAAAAATCTAATCTAATCTAGTCTAATAGAAAACATCCATGACTCAGGAACAAATATTCGCGCTCATCACACAAATAAATGCCCAAAAGACCGCAACCAATAGAGTAGTGACCAAAAGGTCACAACTCTATTGTATGACTTAAGCCCTTTTGCACATAGGTTAAATGCGACTTGTACCCCGTTTCACTAGAGCTACAGATTTCAACATGTGGGTCGTAAGACCTTTAGCGCCACGTAATTATTTGTCCCGCGACTAAGATTACGTATCCCTTTCGTTTCGATGTAGTGCGAGAACGACAGATCACGCTCTGGCACTTGTAAAATTACGGTTTTATTAGTCCAAAGTACCTAGTAAACAAACGTTTACCCTCATAGTACACATTTATGCCGTGGTTTTCTTTTATATATCTAAATTACTAGAATTATTGCTAATGTATGGCTAAAACATAGCCTCAGGCTTCTTTATTTACATGAAAAGATCCGTTTTGACAAAGTACAGTATTTTGAGGCTATACAGTTGTTTACTACTTTGGACAAGTAAAGATGAAATAGACTTACGCCCGAGTGCTTGACGCAGTTACGTTAGCAATAGAAATGACAGCAGGGTATCAACTATTGGGTCGTGCCAAACACTAGAACGTTTACCTTAGCTTTGAAAGGAAATTTTCATCAATACTAATGAGTTTATATTTGTTACAGGTAAGTTCCTTCCGCGCAGTTAGAGGTTCAAAGGTAATTGGAGACCTCGTCAAATTAACTTTCAGTATATATTTTTTTCATCACACTTGCTCACTCGTATTAATAATTCAGAAAAACTTGTATGTGCCATCAGATTAGAACTCGTATTAATAATTCTGAAAAACTTGTATGTGCCATCAGATTAGAACTCGTATTAATAATTCAGAAAAACTTGTATGTGCCATCAGATTAGAACTCGTATTAATAATTCAGAAAAACTTGTATGTGCCATCAGATTAGATTTAAATATATTTTTTATTTTTAATGTAAAAGACGAATGTTTCCTCCTAAATAGCAAGGCAAATTGCCCGAGTAAGATGCAGGCTGAAAAACAGCGCTGTGCAGCCCAACACGCTCACAGCATACGCTGAGTCTGAGCCTGTTGCCACAGAACCGACTTGTTTCTTTAAGTTTAAGCTAGCTTTGATATTTAATACGATGTAATTGTTTGTTTGTTTGTGTTTCTCGTGGCAATAAATCATTTTTAATTTAATTTAAAAGAATGGTGCATTACACGTAGGTTTTGCGGGCCGTAAATGACCTGTTACGCCCTAGAGCGTAATGGTTTTCTTTTTAAATTTAAAACGCAGGTTCTGTTTTACTCTTTTATTTGTCATGTTCAAAGGAAACGCCAACTTATTTTTTTAACTTTTATCACTGACATATTTATTTAAAGATAACTGTTATTGCAAATACATGTAAACACATATTTCGGTAACATTAATTAAATGTTTAAATAGTGTATTTCAGTATTTTGCAAATATAAAATCAACCATTTTAGGTCTTCACCGCTATGGTTTCCGAACGTGACTTGACTTTCGCAAATGTGGAAAATCCCACTTCCTGGCCTGGGGGAGACGTAAAATGGTGTACTTACCACGAGCGGTAGTAAACAAAGCCTCAGATCGCTGAAATGACGACCACGACCACTATGTCAAGATTGATACCGACGAAGAAGAAGACGCGATAATTAACCCATTTGGAATGCTCACCCTATACTCGTATAGGCCCATAACCAATACCCACTGTGACTGGCAGGAAACATCAGCGGACTTTTAAAACCATTAATGAAAGGAAGATATCGATATTTTTTCCATTTATCTCTCTCCCCCTAATTTAACTTTCCCCAATGCGAGGAAATCTGCAAGTCACGTGTCTCGATACACATCTCGTATTGACACGTTAATGCTTGGACAAAAATGGGGGCACATGTGCTTAAATTACATCAAAAGGTCTTAAGTGGATTCGGTTTTCAGTGATCCTTAAATCAGTCTATATTTGGATGTGTAGTGAATGTTTTTGCAATATCATTGAAAATGCAATCTTGTGTTACGGTGATTGGGTCCTTAATCCGCTGCAGTGCTGATAGTGAAGACAGCTGTATTGTCTGCGTACATCTTTACAAAGGATTTGAGTTAAATTGATTATTTCGCGAATTGAAGCTGTCAATTTAGGGGCGTCCTTGGAGGGAGATATTTTCCTTTAATATATCTGTTTTTTATTATAATGTAAGGTAATGTCATGTAATTATATTATGCTGCTATATTTATTTGTCAAATTAGCAAAGTATTTCGTTTCGTTCTACAATCAACTAACAAAAAGCCTAACTATTTCGGAAAACCGAGTACCTATGCAACCATGAAGTTCTATCGTTTGGGTTAGTAATTTCTCAGAAATGCCATTATATACGGTTGAAAGGGTAGCCAAAGTTTTGAACTTATGAACATAGGATAGTCTTTAGCATATATCACATGTGATATTAAAGTTCGGTTGACTCCTGCAGTCCCATAAATAAAATAATTTCGTTCTTCGATGACAGATTAAATTTTGTCAACGCAGCCCACCCTGCCTTAAGCAGCGGCGGAATTCTTATTCCATTTTATCTAAATCCAAAACTTGGCTTTGATCAGCGTCAAATTTAATTACACCTTAAACCCCCAGGGACACAATTTAAGTTTAATCCCGAATACACAATATTAAAATATGATTGCGGTCCTGAATGCAATCGGCATCCGATCACGCGTTCCTTTTCACATCGGCTTATCGTACCCTTGGACTTATCTTAGAACCCCTCGTCAATGAGAAAAGATCCATAAAATTAAACCACTAAGGTTCATTTCTGGTTGAAATGGAAATGCTGATCGTGGATACGTCTTCTTTGAGCGTAATTATGTTGCAAATTTAGAGGGAATTAATTCGGTATAAGCTGCTTCGGTTGCGAAAAGCGTTACGTTGCAAATTAACGGTTTTTTGTGGAGAATAATGATGAATGTGGAGAATATTCTAATCTTAACACGTTCCCTGTCCCGGTGCCCCCAATGTGGGGGTCATGAAGAGTTGTTTCAGGAGACCGTGCTTCCACTATGTGTCACTCACTTCCCCATACTGATTGCACAATTGGGACTTGTGCCATTGTCCGATAGTTTTGTATGGGGTAGGGTTCGACACCGGTATTTTGCAAAAACCCCGAGATAGCCCAATATTTTGAATTATTTTATGCTTTTTATGTAGAGCTCAGTAATGTATTTAAGTCATGATTTCGTATTATTTGATTGTCTGGTTAAAAAACGAAATAATAAACCAAAGAACGATAAGAACGGAAAGAATACCGGTATTTTTGTATGGAGCAAATACGTGTTAAACACATGTGCTTTTTAAGATAAATATTCAAATGAACTGAAAGAAAGAGAGGGATGTTAAGGAAAACTTACATTCAACTACTGAAAGAATGAACATCACTTTATTATTTATTAATAAGAAAGTAGGAATATTGTGGGCTTTCCGTGTGGAGCGAAACCAGAAAAACTACTGTTTATCCCGTTTACTTTAAAACTTCGCAACAAGTAAGTCTGTACGCGGGAAGCAGGTAATTTGACTCGAGATTCTAGAATATTCTTGGTGTTTTATAATTTAAGGGATGTGCATATTAGTTTTCCTAGGAAAATGGTAGGTAAGATGTTTTGACGACCTGATTAATGTCGGTGGAAGTCGATTGATTGACACAAAGCTTGCGACGGTTCGTTGAGGCTTTGGAGGATACCTACTATGTTCAGCAATGGACGTCTCCAGGTTTAAATTATGATGATAATAGTATCTAGGGACAAACTATTGTGTACAATGTTTTACTGACGCATTCTCACGACACGCTTTAGTTCGAAGCGGTCGGTATCCGCGGCAGTTTGACGTGCACGTCGTTTGACATGGAAATGTCGACCTGCGACTAGCCGCCGAATGTATTCACACACGCCTAGCTCGTGACTTTTGCATGCAAAAACCCTACTAGCCAACAAAATGAATAATATAGATATGGTTTTTATTCTCGTTTTAAGATATGGTTTTCATTTGGAATAATTGACACATTTTAGTCGCATTGACTGAACTATTAAGCTTTATTAATATAAATTAGTTCAAAAGAACTGAAAAGGATCCGGAACGTCGGTATGTAATATGAAAACGTAACCACTTAAAAAAATCTTCTTTTCTCTTATATGTATAACGTAGCATTATGACGCAACTAAGATATAAATAAAAAGTTTCCTCTGTGTATGTGTTTTGTATGAGAATTACAAAAGCTAGCCTGCCATATAATCCCTTTTAATATAGGTAGTTTCACGAGAGTTGAGGTGAATGATTACACACACAGCTACATGAAGAAAGTGAATGAATGAAATGAATGAGTGAGTAAATAAACACAAGGCTATTGCTTAAACAAACTTTTGGACTTTCTTGCAATTCACTGTTGAACCTGCTATCAGTACGGAAAAAGAACAGTAATTTCAAAATCCCGCTGTCATTACATGACAGTGTTGTTGTGTGCGTGGCCTCAACTCTCATGAAACTACCTATACTTAAATTATTGTTTATACTATTATCCAAAAGAGCATTAGTTAACAACCGTTTTATAAAGTCACAAGCGGACATTAGAAAAATGTGCAGTTGTCATCGGGCCACCGGCATCGGTATGTATATCCGATTAGTGCTCGACAACTCTATTACAGCGGGGTGGGACTATGGGAGTATCACACATTTATGTCCAAAATGTTCCATACTTCCTTTTTGGACTGTTGTTGGATAGTCTACATGTGATATGGAATACAAAGAACTAAAAAGGTATGCCGATTTTTTTATGTGTATGTTCGGTTCTACAAATTTTAAATAGAATCTTTGAAAACTTAAGTTCGCTCTTAGGAGCATTTTGGTTGTAAAGTTCAAGACTAAATAGCCTATCGTTGCGTAAATGCGTTAAACCGTAAATATATAATTTAGGTCCCAATACGTTAAGTTAGGTTTATTTAGTTATGAAGTCGTAAATAATGTGTTTTTTTATCTATATTTGTAGTTTACGTACATACAACTTTAAAAATCTAAATTTGCAATAACCGACTTCAAACAAATAAACAAATGAAAAAAAAATTGCTTATATGAAAATTTTCGAACAGTGCGATAAAATACAAATAAATAAATGTTTTACTGAACGATCCCATGTTTCCTCTATGAAGCATTAAAATGTTAAATAGGTCATTAAAATAATACTTTAATAACAAGAATAACCTACTATGTATAAGGGGCAAAATTATTTTTGATGGCTAATAAAACGTCCCTTTTACATTTGAACGCATAATTTGTTACCCATTAGTATAATATCCAAAAAACATAATATATTATTTTGTAATTCAGAATAGCATACGCTCACCCGGAATTATAACTTTTGTGGAAATATGTGGGCTATGAATATAAAAAACATTTTTTTGGTAACAGGCACAGTGGACATTAAATTGGAGGCAACATGGGGACTGGTAACGCAGTGGTAATTCAAGTAACATATTAGACTTTTTTGCTATAAAAAGCCCAAAATATCAAAATAATTCGTAATAAACATTCAGGCCTGGTTGAGAACTAACGTAAAACTGCACTAAAAATATTACGAGACATCTGCAATTTTGTAAGTGTCTATAAAGTTTCATCTCCATTTTAGGCACTAAAAAGTATTTTGGCCCATAAAGCTTTCATAAATCTTTATAAACAATTAAAGCCCTAGAGCAAAAACTTGGGCGCAATAGTGCAGAGCAAATATAATATCTTTGCAAAGAGTAAGAAAATTGCATAATATTGAGTGAGTTTCACTTGAGCTGCGTTGATAACTTCTCATTAAGCAGAAAATATCTAATTTACCTCCACCTCGGTATGAAAATCCAAGAAAAACCGCCTTCTCACTTAAAAAGGTAAGAAGTGGTACAAAACATGAGCGTAGCGGGCGACTATGTGTCTTGTCCAGTATTTAAATTACACAATTACAGACGGACACCTTGATCCAATAATGCATGTTCCGTGAGAATGTAGGTAATTGATAACTTAGATCACTAAAATTCATGCCACTGAATCGAGTCACCAATTTTTACTCATTAAAATATTTCAGATAGCTACCTGTTAATTTAGTAATTTTAAATCTTATATTTGTTATTTACAATAAAAAGTATGTTGTTAACTGTAACTGAAACAATTATTTCACATACGGAAAGCCGAAATACATATTTGTCTAATCAACAATAGTAGTCATGATGTAACGTAGAGTGCGTTGTAGCTAACACGTACTTGTCTGTACACAGAAATATATCGAGATATAAGCAAATACTTCGTCGATTTATATATGGGAAGTAAGCGTGTAGTGTTTTTCGCTTGATTTCCATTTCATTTGGTGGTATTTGAACAATTAATTATACCATTATTATCAGATTTTCAAATCTGATAATAATTTTGACGGAAACTTAAGTTGACGGTGTGCAAAGTAGGTCACCGTCACTTCTTTTTAGCACGTTAGGTACATACACTTTTTTCTTTTATCTCGATATATTTCTGTGTCTGTAGCTAGCACTTCACAGGTATTACCAAATATTCGTATTGCATATCTTTCATTTGACATACACAATTATGGAGGTATAGCGTAGTGTTTGGGAAGTAAAGAGCCAAGTCAAGTGCTGTCAGACCATTTATTTCATGTACCTCTTCCGTTTCCGCCTCGCTTCTCGCTCCCGCCTCCGCCGCTTCCTCGTCCCCCACCCTTGCGATTAAGGCCCGCCACTCGTGCACACTCGAGGCTCTAAAGATTTGTTAATTACTGCCAGCATTAAAATTAACTACCATCCCCGTAATAAAAGGAAATTTCTTCGGAAACTTATTTGTACAATTATTGGGGGGATTCGGGATGAATTGTTTTTTGGAGTTTTTTTAGGTTAGTAAAGCAGGTTGCAGGATTTTTTTATAGATACGATAGACATTAAACATTGGAATCTGAAACTCAGAAGTCTGAATAGTCCTTTTAGAACTACATTTTGACGTGACGTTTATTTTATCAGTATCTGTAGCTAAAAGTAACTTTCAACGAATCCTGTATAAGTACATTTAAACCTATTTAAACATTATTAACTTGGGATTTCCAGCACATCTCAACCAAGACATACCTACTCGTACATAATGTGTTTTCGGGTGGCCCTTATTAGGCATAATTTATAACTACTATTATAAAAACGCATTATAGTCTAGGCATAAGATGATTGAGCATACCGTTTAAATGGCATAATGATAAAAACGCATTTAAGTTAATTGCATACCGGTTGATTTGGCTTACTTAAAATTCGCATGATTTGGTAGGTATACCGAGCGCATAAAAATGAGCGTTTTGGAAAAATCATTCCAAGTTTATAGAATCCCAACCTTTTGAGACTTTCTTACTACTATGTAGAAAATGCTAGCTGAACCGAACTGCTACCAGAAAAGTAGGTTAAGTTAGATTTGAACTGCAACACCGACAGAAACAAGCTCCTACCAGAAATACAGGTTAGGTTTGAACTGCAACCCCAACAGAAAAATAAACCCAACGTAGTTACCTATGCGTATTAAATTATAGGCGCATAAGCATATTAATTTATACTTTTTAAAAATTATGAAAAATATTGTTATACTTAGTTATTTTCAATATATTAATGGTTCGCGAAATAAAATATACATTTTAATATTATGCAAACATACAATTATGCGTAACAAAGTTATGCGTAGTCAAAATAGGAAGGTTAACTTTATGCGTTTTAATATAGACTTTTTGTGTTTTCACTATTATCCTGCGATAAATTGTAAGTATATTTAAAATCGGCTGGTGCCAAACCTTCCTAAGTACATTTAGTTGTCAGACAATTCTCCTAGGCGTCTCAGGAGCCTAAAATCTTTTATATGTACATTGAAACTAGGACAAATATATTATTCTTATCTCAGCTAAACGTGCCTTATTGTATCGCAGGATTTCCTTGATTAGCATTGACAGTGACCAAGCCTAAACAATATGTGTGTTAAATTTAATAATATCAGTATTTTTAGCCTTATCATCAGGATAAACGTTAAGATTTCGACGACTTAAAACTCTTTACACACATGGGTCATTATTTGAGCACTTTCGTGGACACCATTATTGTTGAAGTTCTCTAAGATTTTAGTCTTATATCGAGCTATTTGGTACATATCCGGGACTACTAACAAATACTTTAAAATAACATTAAAATCTAGCGGAATCTCAACAATAATGTGTCCATGAAAGTGAGGCGGGTGAAACGCTCAAATAATGACCCACATACTCGTACTTTAATAACAGAAGTATCAGCCAAACGTAACGTTCTCTTTTATCGCACAATATATTGTACATTGGGATCGGAAGCCAAGCCTAACCCGTCCGTTTAAAAGTACATTTTGGCGTCAGACGTTTCTCTTAGCCGTATCACGAGCCTAATGCACGGCGCAGCGGGCCCTGACAGAGATAAATGGAGCATCGGGACGTACACCAACATATGTTGGTGTGATAATTAAGGACCGAGATATATATATGACTGATCGGGTCTTAGCTGCTCTGGGGGATAATTTTCGTCTACCGTCTGGTCTAGGTGTACTTTGCGTTTTCAACGCGCGGTTTCAATTCCACGTCAGATTCTTTCACCAATAAACAAGATTATAATAACACGGAAAAGTCTATCGTAGAGGTTCCTAACCTGGGGGTAATTACCCCTTTAGGGGTAAAATTGAGTTCTCTCAGGGGTAATACTCATATTTAGTCGTTTTTTTTTTGAGTACTTTCATATACTTGTCTGTATTACATATTTTTTGGAGGGGTAACGATACAAATCTAGAGGGGGCCTGTGGGTGATGTGGCAATAAAGGTTGGGAACCACTGGTCTATCGCATATCTTCCATTCCATAAAAGGAATTATTTGCCAGCCACAGCTCAGAACGATTAGATAGTTATAGATATACTGTAGATTATCTGAGCCGGGTGGCTCTAATCCTACTATCCCACTATAATATTATAAATGCGAAAGTTTGTGAAGATGTTTGGATATTTGGATGTTTGGATGTTTGTTACCTTATAACGGGGTAACAACTGGATGGATCAAGCTGAAATTCGGCATGCAAGTAGACCAAGTCCTGGATTGAAACATAGGATACATTATATCCCGGTAAAGAGTCCCTTTGGGACAATAACGGGAACAACGCGGGCGAAGCCGCGGGAAAATGCTAGTGTAATATAAATGTGAAATTTTGTGAAGATATTTTAATGTTTAGATGTTTGGAGATGTGGATGCTTGTTACTAAATAACGAGGTAGCAACTAAATAGCTTGAGATGAAATTTGGCATGCAAGTAGACCGAGTCCTGGATTGAAACATAGGATACTTTTTATCCCGGTAAAGAGTTCCCTTGGGATAATAACGGGAATAACGTAGGCGAAGCTGCGGGTAGGTAAATACTTGTGGTGCAAGGAAACCAGGTTTGTTTTCCCATGTGGCTGATTACGTCGAGTGAACTTGGCTACGTCATAACAATATTGGAGCTTAAGCTCCAATATACAGCAACATTTATTTATTATTAATTTATTTATTTAGACTTTATTGCACAATGCAGGAAAGAACAAACGGCGAACTTAATGCCATAAGCCGCCATAAGGCATTCTCTACCAGTTAACCGCTGGGACAAAGAGAAATATTAAATTTCAACATTGTCGTTACGTAGGCAAATTCACTCTCGGGAAGAACGTACCTTCCTAATTACCCGACTACGGCGAAGTAAAAAGGAGGGTTATGTTATGATTTTAGCACCGTGTATATATTTTGTACCATAGTCTGAGCTACTAGTCAGATCTGGCTTAAAATTTTACACATTTGTCCACCTAAATCATGGGTAATCACCTAAATCACCTATAAACGGTGGACATTTGGATTTTGGTCAATACTTAGGTTGCTGATGCATTTCGTTCCATTAAATTAAATTAGTGCCATCCTTATTTTGAGTTTTTGACTATGATGTATGATCCTTATTTATTTACTTAAACATATTAATCGGACCGCACACGTCCCGCTCCCAACATTCTTCGTCAGTAAAAACTTAAAAGAAACTTTCTTATCGAATTTCTTTGGCGTGCGTCAAGGCGAGTATTTACGTCTCACCAAAATTACGTACATCCTGCCACCGCTTACTGCTTAATTAGACCTTATTGCGTAAACATAAGGTCTTCTTTGAAGTGCGCTAAAATATATATAAGTCTTTTCTCAATCTAGGTTATCCCCATTTGGATGTTGTAAGACTGGGTAGCCCGCGCGCAACCAGTCCTGAAGCCCTTATAAGGGATAATGGCATCTCTTTCTGTTCAGTAGAGTGTGAGAGAGATGGGGAGCATGTCGCGCGACAAGAGAAGTCGTAGCCTGCAGCCTTTCTTGTGACCCATAAAAGGGAAGGCTGCGGAGGAAAAAGTTATGGGTTAGGCTAAAAATGGCTTGGTATCCTTGGTCAGTTTAGTCGTTGAGGTATAGTCGACTTCATAAACATCTGGATAGCTTAGTACGTCGCTAAACCGGATCTCATAATTTCGTGGTTTTGTGCCTAGATACTCAATCTTACTTCCATACAAACATCTTGTATTACACATCCTGTATTATTAAACCTTATCAATATCTTTTAATCTTGAAATTTATAGAATTACCTAAGTATTTTTTACGTATGTTCCTCAATTATTCGAAGACGTCTGCACTGATCTGGAAAATTATACAATACAATACAAACAAATATACGCAAGTTCCTAAATTCTTATAGTGATTCAGTGAATATACATGCTGACTCACTACCTAAATTTCGCAGGACGATAGCCGCCTTGGGTTAGTCTCATCTCGTCTAAAAAAGCAGCTGGTCTAAGCAGTAACTGGTCTAAAAAGCAAATGGTCTAATTGGCAACTCTTCTAAAAAACAACTGGTCTAAGTAGCAACTGGTCTAACGCACAGATGGTCTAATTAGCAAGTGGTCTAAAACGCGGTTGGTCTAAGTAGCTAGTGGTCTAAAAATCAGCTGGTCTAATTAGCAAGTGGTCTAAAAAGCAACTGGTCTAAAGGTCTTACCAGAATAAAGTAGAACAATGACTCGTACTTACTCTTGAAAATGCATATGTCATGTACGGAAAGGTAATAAATAAGTTTCTATCAAAAAAATATTTTTTAAACAATTTTTATTACTGCCCGGTTACCGATTGGCCTGCAAGTGGAAACAATAATTATTCAAACTCCTTTACATCGGAAACATACTGGCCACTTTAGATTATAGATACCGTGTTTGTTAATGACAACTTCATTCTATTATGTGATGTTTTCCTGCCTTCGTGCTGAATATTGTTATGTGAAATGGTTACATTTTAATTATAATTTAAATATGGATCCTGGACCAAGTAGTGGGGATTTTTGTTGTTTTCAACGCCATCTAGTGAAATCTTATAGAACCAGCAACATGCAGTTTGTATATTAGATTGGTAGATAGTGGCGCCAAGGGCGTCAAGGGTGCCCTACACAGGAAAATGATTTCGATCTGTCCATGGACTTTTGCAGCTGGCTGTACATAGAAGTGGGCTGCGGGTAAATACTTTAACGCAAGCGCAAATAGGTAGGCTACCTACCTATATAGACTACGAAAATAAGTATCCACTTTTGAATTTATCTCAATGCAATAACAATAAGGTGAAAAAGTGGACACATGTCTTTGTAGTAAAGGAGTTGACTGTACATATAGATATTTAAAATTTAAATAATAATAAAAATATCATGATTGATACAAATCAATGCTGACTAATTTGAGTTTAGAGGACATTAATTTTTGACGGTATGAGATTTAGACAAAGAACGTTATAGACCAGTTGCATTATTGGCGGGTAGCGTTTTAGACCAGTTGCGTTTTAGTCGAGAAGCGTTTTAGACCAGCTGCTAGGTGCGGTTTAGACAAGTTGCTACTTAGACCAGTTGCTTTTTAGACGAGTTGCTAATTAGACCATTTGCTTTTTAGACCAGTTAACTGCTTAGACCAGCTGCTTTTTTAGACGAGATGAGACTAACCCGCCGCCTTTTGCAACAAAAATAAAAAGTAGTACTTATATTATAACATCATACAATTGTTAAATTAAATGTCTGTATCTGCACACAAAAGATATTAACTGTACAAGTACAGTCAAGAGCGCATATGGATATCCGCACGGGGTTCCAGAATGTGTATACATACACCTTACTGCCATAACAATTAGAGCTGTATACATACTTTTTGTGACCCTGCGGTGTATGCATATTGGTGCGCATATTGTACACAACCATGTGCTCTAATTAACGGTAACTTTTTAAGCTGTTCCTAATTCTAACAAAATTTACCCCACTCTGGCGTATGTACCTAAGCTAACTGTGCATGCTGTGTTTGCCTATAATTAGTTGTACACTTATCTTAATACCCTATGATCTAAGCTATGAATGTTATGGTGTAATAATAACTGTTGGCGAACCTTGAATAAATAAATAAATATACTTTATTGCACACCAGAAAATACATTACAAGAGGTCCTTACATCATTAAAAAAATTAAAAAGATAGACAACAGGCGGTCTTATCGCTAAAGAGCGATCTCTTCCAGACAACTTTTGGGTAGCGAAATTGACACAAAAATAGACCAGAAAAGTAGGTGTTGCGAAGGGTAACAAAAGCGAGAGCTAATTATTTTATATATGAAAGAGTTTGACTCCTAGTTTTTATTGTCACAAGTAGAGGATCTGATGACGGGATCTTGTAGAAATCGAGGAGATCCTTAAAATACGGTCATAAGGACAGGTGCGACGAAGTGTGACATTGTGTGACAAGGGGTGGGAGGGGTCCTAAGTTTCGTGACGTCACACTTCAAAATCTAGTACATCTAAGTGTTAATATTCCAAATTTGAGCAAAAGGTTTAAAATGTTTTGTTGGCGAGCTCACACTCGTTCACTAGTGAAGTTTAGTATTATTTTATGACCGCGGTGACAACCAACCCCTGAGAGAACCATACCCGGTCTCCCCTACAAATGTGACCAACTGTGACAAGGACGGGGGAGGGGTCTAAAAATCACGAAATTAGTGTGACGTAGTTTATGGATGACCCCTATACTGCCGTCTTATGTCTAAAACTAGACTAACCTCTATGGAGTTGTATAGGGGTTAGTCCAGTTTTCAAGGGGACCCGCTGTCACCCAAAATATTTATAGCTGTGCTCCAAAACGTCATGAAGGATTTAGACTGGAGTAAAAAAGGAATACTAATTGGCACAGAGTTTCTAAGCAATCTACGTTTCGCAGACGACATCGTTCTTTTCGCAAATACATCTAAACAGCTAGAAACAATGCTCCAAGAACTAAATAGAGCTAGCCAAGTGATCGGATTACAATTGAATACCTTAAAAACGAAAGTCGCTACAAATGGCTGTGAACACCCTATAATGGTAAATGAGGCACGCCTAGAGTACGTAGATGACTATATTTATCTTGGCAAGCAAATCTCTTTCAAAAAAACAAGGCATGAAGACGAACTAGAGCGCCGAATCAATATTACTTGGAAGAAATATTGGAGCTTCAAGGAGATACTAAAGTCAAAACTTCCACTAAAGCTAAAGAAAAAGGTCATAGATTCTTGCTTGCTGCCATGCCTATCTTATGGAGCACAAACTTGGGTCTACACCTATAAAATAAAAAACAAAATTCGCTGCTGCCAGCGCGCAATGGAGCGAAGCATCCTTGGAATCAAGCTCAGGGATAAACAAAAGAGCGAGAATATAAGAAAAAAAACAAAAATAATAGATGCAGTGCAACACACGCAAAAACTGAAATGGAAGTGGGCAGGGCATATTGCCAGAGTTTCGGATAAGAGATGGACAAAACGTGTTACCGAATGGATAGGACCATGCGGCAAAAGAAGGCCAGGAAAACCAAAAGACCGATGGGTCGACGATATCCAAAAATTTGCTGGAAAATACTGGATGCAGACGGCAAAAAACCGGAAAGGATGGAGACAGTTGGAGGAGGCCTATACCCGAGAAGGGGCCATGTCTTAAATGTTGATATTTATCTATAATTAATTATGTATGTTTTCTTTTTAAGTCATGGAATAAAAAAGGCTATATTATTATTATATTATATAGTCCAGTTTTAGCTATCGGAGGGAAGTATAGCACGCTAGGTACATACACTTTCTCCTTCCACCTCGAAGTATTTCTGTGATTATTGGTATAGTAGCTCTGCTCTCGCATTTATTAATCGACAGATTTGATGTCAGTTACTTTAACATTTCTATTATGTAACCGAGTGGGCGTCGGACGTCCACCAACAAGATGGACAGATGATCTGGTTAAGGCTGCTGGCTCACGGTGGATGCAGGTTGCTTCCAACCGAACTAATTGGAAATCTATGAGGCCTATGTCCAGCAGTGGACGTCCTATGGCTGAAATGATGATGACGATGAACCGAGAGGGTTCTTCCGTACAATTTGGTTTTGACTTAGTATTAGTGTACCGGCAAGGTTGGAAAGATCCGACTATAAACTCCAAGCGTATCCAATCCCATCGATTTTACTGCGCTCCACTACCGGGCCCAGATCATAATCTCAGAAAGTAATATCCTCTCGAACCTCGACGAAACTTTATACAGTTTTTATAAAACGTCTTGCCACAGGCAATGCGGTTATACAGAGACTTGACTAGCCTTTGGGTAGGCAAACGCAACAGTAGACAGGCAAATCGTGTTCGGTAAATCTTATAGATTTGTTAATAAGCAGCAATGATTTTTAATTTCGTATACTTGGACCGATTTATTTGAATTGCCTTATCATTGTGCTGTTAATATACATACAAGTAAATGTAATACCTGTTGGTGTAGTAAGTTAGATGAATCAAATCCATAGACAAATTACGTTGTGATGTATGAATAATAGATTATAAACGAGTAAAGTCTTATTTATTATGTAGGTGTCGATTCATTTTCAGCTAGATAGGGTCAGAAATAGTTCTTGCCTTGAGTAAGACAAACAGTTATTGTAGAGGTCCCCTGTTCTTTCACTTGTACAACTAATAACTAACAACCTGACCTATAGTTTGATTGAATACAGTGGTTACTTGCCACGACCGAGTCTGAGAAAGGTTTGTGGCGTCAAAACTATTTCAGTTGATGGCGTCAGTATCGCCGTGGTCATAAGTAATCATAATAAGTAAGTATCAGAATGAAAAGAGTGATGAAAAGAGGGAGATTCCTTAAGCGTACTCGTACGTCAAATTTAAAATTAATACCAAGTCAGTCTTCTGTACCCAAGTTTTCTGTTCTCCTAACCAGCGTACTTGCACAAATCCCATCTCATTCGCCCTATACTTGTATAACGAAGGAGTAAAAAGGACAGACGCGACCTTTCCGTAGACCCTCCAGTGATAAATCATAGTAAAATGGCATATCTACTTGTTGATCTGCGTAATGCATGGGACGCGTTTGACTGATGGACGAATGTGTCATGGCGGCAACGTTTGATAAATAATATGACGCTATGTAACATTTTTACAGCTTTTAGTTTATATATGAATGAAACATGATGTTTTTTTATTTGTTTTTTTATACGGGTTTACACCACATTTTTATTTCACATATAAGAAATCAAACTACACAGAAAAATTAAATCGTCATCTTTGGAGACGCTGGGCCAGAAATCCGGTGGTACCTTGTTCGGTACCCAGTCTGGACCATAGATGAGTACCATTTAATTTTTCTGTATACTTTGATTTCTTGTCTCATATATGTAGCTTTTAGTTTGTTGTGTGTTTGTTTTGTTTGTTTGTTTTGTGTGTATTTGTCACGCTTCTCAAAAGTCTGTAAATCTGACAAATTAAAGCGTCGGTTTTGATTCATAATCTCATACTTATTCATATTAGGATTACAACATTATTACAGCGATGAGTATAAAATAACTAAGAAAAACATGCATCACACGCGCAGTGCAATAGAAAAAAAATTAATAATGCCCAGTGCTAAAAACTATTATGGTAAAAGAACCTCAAGTTTTCTCGTACCAAAAGTATTTAATGAGATTGATTTATTAAGGCAAACACCTAAATTAAGTATAAATGTATTAAAGGCAAAGCTGCGTGATCTCTTTCTCGATATTAAGCAGGTCTCATAGTATATCTGCCTACCCACTTGAAACTCTAATATTCTACGTATACTTATCTGTTTCATTGTTTAAACTTAGTAATATATGAATTAGGTTAAGTTTGTGTAAACCAGAGCGCGTCTCGCCATCAAACGTGACAGTTTGGCGAGAAATAATATTTGTTATTTTGGTTAAGTAAAATTTGAAAAATAAACTAAAAAAAAAAAAATATAATTTGTAGTAAAATGTGAAAAAAACAGGTTGCTGGAATCCGTGGATAGCGTTGTGTGCGCAATGTCCGATAGGGGACGTATTTCGGCTGATTGTGATGACAACGATAGATTATAATATTAATGTGTATCTAATTCAAAGCACGCATATTATTACGTTTCCTACAAATACTCACAATAATATGGAATATCAACTAAGTACAATACATATTCAATTAAACATTGACTCGTTGAAACTCATTACATCTTTCAACGAACATTTTAACAATAATTTAATTTTCAATATACGGGTACTGTGAACAACGAAAGTGCACACAATCTGAACATTAATAAGTCCACGTTGCATTGACACTGCAACAAAAAATCAACCCTATTCGCTTTAACACTAGGTTCAATATTAAATGCACTAACATCTCTTGTACGACTCTTTATACCCACTTTATACCAGTGATGATTCTGCATTGCTTATTTTTTCTTTTAGTCAAAGTTATGTATGTTATTAAGACACACGTGTTACTTACGACCTTCTGAACTTAGCAATACCCAACGACTCAGGTCCATATGCAGAAGACCTGTATTGTTCGCAACCAATCGATTAAATTTATTACATAATTATTGTGAGTGCATCTTACGAAACATTTTATTGAAATGTGGACTTTAAGTAACTGTTTTAAGGTTTCTTTTTCAATGCGCTGATAGATGAGATAGTGCAACGAGAAAGTCGCGTTTTGATTATGATAATATTAATTAAAACCCAATCGGATTTTATGCAAGCAAGATCATTAATTTATATATGATTTATGAACGTTGTACGTATTACTTTTAATATGTAATTATACTTTTATCTTCAGTGCGTTTTACGTATTAATAAGTACTTACTTAAATATGTAAATAAATATTCGTTAAGTAGGTACTGTGAGTTATACTCGGGAAGTATTGCATAATAATACAATATTTAAAAAAGCGTGTTGTTTATCGTGTGCGTAAAGGCGTGGCCATATTTCGGTGCCTAGGGTGTACGATCACCGACACCAACCAACGAGCAGAAGAAATTGATATCCGCGTCCAGAATGCCTTGCAGTGTGCAGCGACTCTCCAGAAAGTGTCCAAGCTGATAAGCAGGAGAACCAAGATCCGCATTTATAAAACGGTTATCCGTCCGATCTTGATGTATGGATGCAAGGCTTTAAGGAAGAGAATAAGCTCTTGGTTACGGAGAGAAGAATTTTACGGAAGCAACACCTGCATTTAAAAGTCAAATTTGTATGAAAATGTTACTTTTAAATGGAGGTGTTGCCATACCCCACTGCAGAGTTATCGTAGACGCACTCTACATCTGATCTCCTTGATATCACAGTACATTAAATGAAAAAGTATAATATAGGTAGGCATACATCATGTTTATTTGAATTATATCTTTTGAATACTTAAGTTCAACAATAAACCATGTTTATAACGGAATAAAGTCTAGTTTAAATGTGAAACTTCATAAGAATTGAGCCCTTATGAAAGCTTTTGCTGACTCGTCCGTTAATTTCATAAAAAACAAAGACGCCTTGATTAACATGTACAAATGTGGATGCAAGTTGCACTTTACCATAATGTCATGTAAAAGATAGCCAAGTATCCAAATTAGGAACACGACCATCTGCCATCGAGGTATGTCGTAGTTGGTACCTAGAAATACGTCTCTTTTTTCATTTTCTTTCTTCCTTCTGTTTCTTTTAGTGTTATTATAGGTAAAGGAGAATCTTACAAACTGTTTTAAGTTAAGGAAAAAGTGGTGGCGACCTACTTTGCACGCCGTCAACTTCAGTTGCCGTCAATATTATTATCAAATTTGAAAATCTGATAAAATAAGTATAATTAATCGTTCAAAACCCACCAAATGAAATGGACAATTTATGTTTTCCATCACAAAATTACACTTTTGGCCTCCAAGCCACGTTACACGCTTGCTTCCCATACAAATAGACGAACGAAATAAATGAATCTGAATTTGAATTATTTCCTTGTATCTCGATACATATCTGTGGTGCAAATAGTTGCCATGTTTGACGTTAAGTCATTATAAGTAGAAATGACAGCAGGGTGCAGTAGCGTGGCGTCCAAAGAACTCGATTCCTACCGGCTTGCCTAATATCAGGCATTTGAGCACCTTATTCTACAGCTCTTAAGGAAAATGTACGCTAAATCTGCATCGACTTGCCCAAAGATATCTTTTACGCCATGCCACTGGCAGGGTGTCTATTGGCCATTAGCGTGTCAAACACTAGGACGTTTACTTTATCTATTCCGTCGTTTTTTCGACAGCCTTAACAAATCAATAATGCCATCAGTAAATATCTGCAAATGGCATTTAAACCGTGTAATATGCGGTCATGAGACGATGACCAAACCATTAATTGGCTGAATTGAGTTATGTCCGGTTTGTAAATAGACCAATGATATCGAATCAAGATCACGTCTGCATATGAGCTGTCATGATGCGTACAGCAAATGGTATTTTTACACAGCTTACTAATATTACAGAATTTATATTGCTTCCTCTGAGTCGGTATCTTCAATTCTGAAGGTCGTGTTCCTGAAAGTTTCTCGTGGCTTCTTGTACCAGCTTTCTCCATCTAGTTCGGTCCTTGGCTGTCCTTAGGGCGGTTGCAACTAGAAAATCAGTGATCGTCGTTACTTGGTCACACCAACGGCTGGGCCGCGGGGTCTCCTCCCCTCCACCTTACCCACCACAATCAACTTGTTGCGATGATTCGGTTGCCGGCGAGCAATGTGATCAAGATAGCCAAGAATTTTTTGTTGGCAGATTGTTGAGAGTCTTGTCTTGACCTCTAGCTGTTCCAGTATAGACTGCTTATTAACTCGTGTATTTATTTCTAAGTTTAAAATGACAGTTTTGTTCCAAAAGTTCCAGTTCATCTACGCGTCCCGATTTTTGACTAATTATTGTAATAGAAGAGGTAAATAGCATGCCCTTCAAAGCGCTATAGCGATTTATCTGATCAGATCCCTACTACAGTTACTCTATGCCTTTTAAGTCGTGTCGGTACGTATTCCAGGCGAAGCCTATAGCTGTATTTTTTTATAAAAGCACTCAGCTGCTTTTTACAACGTGAGTGACCGTTTTTTTTCAATACCTATATCTATAGCCATATATATCTATATTGAAAAAAAAAAACAGAACAGGCTCCTGATGCCAATGTCGATAATAGACGAGAAAAATATATATTATCTTAGATTTTACACATTAGTTATATAGATTTTATTAGTTTTATACGTATCAGTGTTATTATATATATAGTGCGTCTCTCACATTGTATAGCTGGCTTATAAAAATTGCATGCTGTGTTTGCCTATAAGTGGATAAACACTCATGCATGCTATGTATTCATTTTATGTATAATCATTTTGGTGTTGTATCTGTTGGCAAACCTATAAATAAATAAATAAAATAAAAATAAAATAAAATAAATATTGAAGTGAACTATCTTTTAACATGATTGTGCTGTGTATCCGCTCTTTGACTTAATTCCGGGTAAAATGAACTAATAAAATGTATCTCCGCTGGTAATTGATAAACTATGTGAAAGCTAATTTATAGCTAAGTTAATTAAATTGCCTTTGCTTTAAACTTAAATTTAGTTTACGACGTTGCCGACAATGTGAAATTATTATTGTTTTTTAACAGCACTACCCAAAAAGAGGGAAGTTTTCAAGTCGACTTTCTTCTAAATGTTTGTTTTTATGTTTGTCACACTGATAATATAATACGCCTGAAAAGAATAATCATTAACTTAAATTAATAGCAAATTACGTGGTTTATGAACCGATTTGAAAAAATATTTTTTCAGTATTTAGTGACTCGTGCAATTTTTCTAAATCCAGCTCTAACGATCGGATCCATAAGAAGTTGAGGGAACTCCACAAATATCATAGGCACATGTATTCAAACTTTGAAGTCGGTTTTTTTTTCTCTAGAAAAGTAATTGAGATAAGCAATTGCCTTATGAGGGCTCTATAGATCACTATAAGCATATAAGACGTTTCACCGCTACGCCGGTATAGTGATCGAACAATGCGCGTCATCGTGACCGCAGCCACGTGCGCCCGCGCACGACTCCCGCGCACGAACGCCTTGTCCCGCGTTTTTTGATCGTCATTCATATCAAATCGTGCTAGATACCTTTTCTGTGCCCTGGTCGAAATAGGTCGTAATTGTGTATCAGAGGACCATTTTGTCAAATAGATCATTACTCTTTATTAATCTACGGGATTTCAAATTGACCCAGTTAAAAGTGGCACACTGTATAAAAATAAAATAAGCGTTTTTATGAAACTTTTTTTTATTTCATTAGACCTAATCGTCCCTTTTTATTCTTTAACTGACCTGCGATTGACTTCAGCAGTACCTTGGTAAACGATTATGAGGCCGAAAATGTAGCTTTAGGGTTCAGTAATTCCTAATTAAGTTCTTTGTCTTATAAATTCGGACTTACGTTGTGACCCTTTTCATTCGCTCATACTGTATAGCAGGAAATACAACCTATCATTATGTAACCGATCCTCTGGTCGTTTCCGAAATGATTTATAAAACGAAAGGTCGCATTAAATACCTTATTGGCAACGTTTATAAAATAACAATAAAAACATAACAATTCGAAACGCTTCGACAACATTCCGAAGTCCAAATTATCACACGTATTTCACCCGACTGCGCGATGGAGGGTAATGTTTTTAAGCAGGCATTTTCACAATTTCCCTCACATATTAAAAGAAATACGAGTCCATTGAGCGACGCGCGGCAATGGCTCGGAGTGTTTTTAGGGTTCCGTCAGTTTTGTCGAAATGACGAGTCAGGTATAACTCTGACTGTAAAATTTATAATTATATTTCATAGTTTAAAGAATGGTAGCCGTCATGTCTTACAGGAGAGTCTAGGAGCTGGCTCTCGATAGGGCCAGATAGTGTTTCAGAACGAAACATTACTCGTTAAACTATGTATGTTGATTAGTCTGTGGCTTGAATGAAAAAGGACCTACATTCGTTCCTTCGGGTCACCGACTCACTCTCTTCATTTAAAACTTGTAAGACTGCACATGTGTCTCTAATAATTAAATCTGTTAAAAATAATCAATAAACAATACAGTGCTTAAAAAGTGGTTTTTCTCCATAATCAAACAGATAGGGCTACAACAAGAGCATATCTCTTTTTAATCTTTAAAAGAAATGCAACAAAGTAATATCACAAACATGCTTGGCGTTCATACCGTGCAGTTTTTCAACTGCACAACTCATACCACAAGCCTTCGTATTTTGACGTCGTCATTTTGCGTTTAAATTCAAAATTGTAATTCTAAAATGCAACTGTGTGTGCATTTTTTTATTTATTGTATGTTTTTCTATTCCTTCGAATGAAAACGGAACCCCTAGTTTTCTCTCCAAACGCACTTGACGGTTTCTCGTTATTATTTGCGAAAATTCCCGCCGAGGAAGAGCCCTCGAAGGGCTCTGACAATCATAACAATATCCAGAAATACGCTGTTATCATTGCCATATCGCCATATTGCCGTCATATAGCCTGACTTATTCGTATGTTGTACATTGAGAGATTCCGTAAAAATATTAGTGCAACATTGTTAAGGGAATTTATTTCATGTCATTTCATTTCAACGAGTTTTGTTTTCGTTTCGACTATTCTTACCTGTGCGCGAGAGAGGTGCTCACCTATTATGTAATGTTAAAGTTAAAACATTTTCTTTCTTAAGAGTAATCGTAGTATTTATGTAGTATATTACATACGATACAGGAAGTCATAGTACAGTAGGTAGTTGTTGAAATTATTCGGGTTTAAGCGTTAGAGTGATCTGATCCAAGCATCTGGAAACATGAGGTTCGAGTCTACGATAACTTTGCAAAGCGGAACATGGCAACACCTCCATTTAAAAGTCACATTTTCATAGAAATTTGACTTTTCAGTCGCACTCTAGTCAACTGAATTCGTCCTAATCGTCGTCATAAGGCGACAATCGATGCGATTGTAGTAATCCAATTTGTAATATCTTCTTAGTCGGTGCGCTCTTTAGAGAGCAGTCGTGATGAGGTGCTAGTACAATGAGGCACTGATGTTGAAGTTGATGATTGAAGCACACGGTAACCTAAAATAATACAATCATTTTTCTGAAACAGCAAAACAGATTCGTTCCAAGAATTCAATTAAATCCCAAAATTAACGCAAAATTGTGGCCGACGTCAATTTGGAAAGGAAATTTTTATCCTAAAAATAACTTTGCAATCGGAAGCGAAACTCAACACTGTTGTCTTAGGACAAGTTGGCGGAGAATGTCGCGAGACTCGACCCCTGTCACGGTTAGCATGTGTCACTTTCATATCATATAATAAGAGCTTAGGAGAACGTTTGCTACGTGTTTTTATTACTTAAATTTTGGAAAGGAGCTAGCTTCGTTTACCTAGCAATAAGCCACTAAAACGGGCTTAGCCCTCTTGAGGACACAATATACATAAGAAGATTCAAGGGCCCAGTTAGTAAAATACATCTGCTTTAAAACGTTTGAAAATGGTTTAGATTAGTGGCAACTACGCTTGCTTAAACAAAGAGCAAATTTGTGAAGACGAGCGCCAATCTTCTGTAAAATAAGACAACAAAAGAAGAAATCCGTTGGATTATATTTAGTTGTGGCTTTCACACTTTGCAAATCAAATCAGATCATTTATTTTTGCAAGTAGGGCTCAAGGGCTCTTTTACTACTTTTGCCATATCCGATTATGAAAAATTAGGGATTGGATGTGATGTCATGACAACTTATCCATTTTATTTAAAAGTTTTTGTTTAAATTACCGAAATTACAGAAAGTGGTTCTAATTTAGCTTCCAAGATTCCGTATTTCGCCGGGTGAGAATACGTTTGTGCCATATCCAGTCGATTTGTATGGAAATGGCTGGATAGATATGGCACAAACGTATTCTCACCCGGCGAAATACGGAATCTTGGAAGCTAAATTAGTACCACTTTCTGTAGTCCGATTGGCCGCAAATTTGGTATGCTTGCGTATCAGACAGACTCGGGGGAACTTCACAGATATGTGCAGTAGTAAACAAAACGGTTGGTCTATTAGCATGCATGTTCGCCGCGTGGACGTTTCGTGCCGTCCAGCAATCTCTTCACAACCACCTCATAACTCAGCGTGCCCGAGTCAACGCCAGCGGCGAGGTCGTAACTCAGACAACGGAACATGCATAAACAGGCACAGATACGGAATGTGCTAACTGTTATCAAATTTTGTAACAACGGGAAAGATGAGTATTTACGGCTGGTGTAGGTAGAAATATTAGAACCGTTGTTTTTTTTTACAGAAAAACAATGATCGTTTAAAATTTTAAAAAATAACGATTCACAAACTTCATGGTGTATGGGACAGGCAAATCAATGTCCTTTACGCCAATTGAACCTACGGTTGACGATTTACTAAACACTGAATGTAGCTAAAATGATAGTTTGTATGAACGGAATGGAAGTGATTTTTTTTAGAGTTTGCAATTTGACCAATTTTTAATATAATACATTTAATAGAAATCTTTTTATCCTCTTCCACATGGTTAATACTGGTACGAGTTCAAAAAAAAGCAAAATAATAAAAAAAAATTGTTTTGCTTTTATGTCTTCATAATGCAAAATATTACTTGTGACTGAAAAAGTACCCCGTATAACAAAAAAAATATAATCCTATTTATAAATACCGTGTTCTATCGCTTCGGTACTGTCCATAACTTTATTATATAATATAAAACACAGAAATAAATAAACTCACGTCATATTAAACAGAGTTTAAAATCGTGTAATGTTTGATGGCCGCTAAATTTTGCGGCTGGAACTGTAAATATGATGAATGACCGACTTAATTGATGAATGTTTAATTTGTTAGTGTTTTCAACCTATTTAGGATTGTATTATAAATGTTAAATGTTGTGGCTAATGCTTATTGATGGTCAATTTTAATTGTATTTAAAATTGGTTTTAAAAAAGGAATAAATGTATTGCAAAAATAGCCTTTATGGTTATGTGTTTGACCTGTATGTATGTATTTATGTATGTATGTCCGTTCCTATGTCCTCTCGTAACTACTCAACGGCACAACCGATTTTGATAAATGATACATCATTAGATTCGTCTTGATGACGCGAGTGTCACTAGGTATGAAGTTCGTTGAAATAAACATAATGGCGGACTTAAGCATTTTAATGCGCGGTATGTTTTACACCACTGTCGGGTTTTTCTGTGTCATTCCCAGGCCTAATTAATCTGTATTTGTCAATAAATATGTTATGTTAATGTATTTTAAAGTATTTTTGACAAGCCGTAAAATGGCATGTTATTGCTTAAACACCATATTTAGGTTCACACGGGCTTTAAGTTTTACTTTACACCACGCGACGATAAATAGAGTGCAACTACCATAACTTTGCTTTTCCATAGAAATTTTACTTTTAAACGGAGGTGTTGCCATGTTCCGCTCTGCAACCTGCTCTGTAGTCGCACTCTATGCGCCTGTTTTGCGTTGCTTGAGCACTATTTAGTATATTATACAGAATGATTTCTCAAGGTACTAGAGTACGAAGCGATACCCAATTTTTTTAACTTTTGCTAGTGATAACAGCACTCTTTACATTTTTTTTTATAAAAATTCTTATACTTACCTACTATTTTGTTTTCTTTTCAGGCATGCTGAGATCTACCTTCGACCGCTCAGATCACGAACGTAAGTATTTGTATCTTTTATCTCTCTCATACACATACATTTTATGAACCTAACCGACGGAGTCAACGTTGGCAAGAGGCTAATCCATATATAACATTATAATAAGACCATAATCTTCCTGTAATCCCAATTATTAAAGGATTAACCTGTATATATAGATACAACATGCAAATACGACCTTTACTCCAATCAAACAAAGCGCAAATTCCAACTTAAAACCGTCTTAGATTTTCCTTTACATTATTAAGTATAAACACCGAGTTTCGAGTAAATATAATGGTGGGGGAAATTCTCATAGAAAGCGCGCATAATACTACGCGGGTCACACAGAAGGGCGTATGTTGATGGGTACAGTGAGGCGCTTACGCGGTTTTGTACGAGCAGGGCTTAATGGCCATCAATTTTTTCCATTCACCGGACCGGGTATTGAGTAAATCCATCACTCTTTTGCGCACCTGCGGTGTTACCACGGGTTCCGTGACGAAACTCACACGTGGGGGAGTGAAAATTCGCTGCAATTATAGGGAATTTTTAAGTTTTTTTCTCTAGTTTACGTGTGTCCCACAGCTAAGTAATGGTCTTTTAAGAATTTTTAGTTAGCGATGAAAAACTAAAACACAATCAAATTCATTATTTATCAATTTCTACGTCGACGTGTTTATTATGTTATGATGTCTTCAATTTAACGTCGTTATAAAGCAATAAGGTACTTGTCTGTAGTCAATATAAATTACAGCATGCTAGCCTGCTGCCATCTGCTTTCCAAAATTTACAAAAATAACTAGACTTCTCCTATTTAGTAACGATTTTTAAAAGACCATAAAACTATAAATAATGAGATGATTTGATGTTTACGATTTTAAGCTAACATGGTCAATGACCATTGGTCATGCACATTATGATTTGATATTTGAGTAAAATGACGGCATTATACTTTTTTTCATAGAAACTTCATACTATCTGAGCGTTTTGATACTTCATAAAAAGTAACTGATTTGATCTGTCAAGAGTCAAGACAGTACCCTATTAAGTAATCAATATTATGTATGGACGGAACCCTGTCGAATGTTCTCCTTGTAATAGAATATCGCGAAATCTAGGTCTATCACAGTCCTCGATATCATGAGCGAACCTACATGTTTTGACTTCCCAGTTTAAATAATTTCCGGGATCATTCCTAAGGCCAAAATTATTGTAAGGGCTTGCGAATTATGGCGTCTTTCGTAGCGCTGTCTCTATTTATTTTTAGGGTGAAAAAGGGACGGCGCTACGAAACACGCGTCGACGGCGCGTTTAAGACTCCCTGTACACAGGCCCTAACAACCGAAATCATACGCAAACGTAGTCAAATAAAACTAATATCATTTTGAAGCCTTCAGTTTTGACTTGCCGTGTTGACATACAAATGTGCACGATGTTCCTAATTGTAAGTCTTGGATGTTTTCTATTTATCTATATAAGTACGTATATCGTCGTCCAGCACCCATAATACAAGCATTGCTTAGTTTGGAACTAGATCGATTTGTCTAAGGTTGTCCCCACAATATTTATTTAAATGCATTTTTTACTTGTAAAGGGAACCACTTGTTTTCGATCGCACACGCTCCTCGTCGACAAAAACAATGCAATTCCCGGCGTTCGTAAATAATTGCACGTTCTCGGCCCGCCTAGCACGCATCCACCCACTACTCGCCGAATAAATCAAACGATTCTGCAATTTGCTTTGAACGCGTTTTGATAAAACCCCTCGCGCGTCCTTTGGTGTAGCCCTGTTGTGAAAATATTGTCACTTGTGAAGTCAACCTGTGGTGTTAAATTGATATGTCATTGTTGTTTTTTACTACCCTCCAACCAAATTTCGGAAGGGCGGGTGAGTTGTTGGAGTGGACTGTTTAAGAACTTAGGCCCTATTTAGACGAGGCGAGAACTCGTTTCATTGCGGCGCTTAATCGATCGAATGAACTCATTGTACCTAAGAAGCCCGCAATATAATGAAACTCGCCACATCTAAATGCCTTATACAGTCATTATTGGCACTGATCCCAACGCCAGCGAGTAAAATTGGACGAATAACAGTTCATTGCGAGTGAATGGGGAACTGTGTGATCAATCGACCTTTCCAGATCCACTATGTAATGCTACTCGCCCAATCTTACTCGCTTACTCGCCGGCGAGACGAGTGCCTATACCTCCAGTTGAGCGCTATAAGGGCTGAATAAGCTCTTAACCAGCCAGTGTGCTGCTTGTGAAGATTCACGGCGAACTACCAGTCTTAATAATTCACTTGAAAAAATACTGATCCATCTACAAGTAGTCGTTTTCTTTTAAATAACAGCCTATAAAATGGAAATGCAGTTACTTTGGCAATATGGCATTATCCATTATTACTTATACATAGAGCTGTTAAAGCGAATTTTAATATTTTAATGAAGGATTATTTTTATATTTTTTACCTAAAAAAAACGTATATTGTAAAAAAAATTAACGAACTATAGCTAATTACCAAGTTATATGATTAAGTATACAGTATAGTACCTTAATTTAACCGCGTATTCCAATCGTTAAGCGCGAGCAGCGTTCAGCACGCCGGAGCAGATCCAATTAAGCCATAGATTAACAAACAGGCAATAAATTACCGGGAATAGGCAAGCATCTCGCAATCTCGAATATTCGAGGAGCGAGTACTCAAAACTCTGACGTCGCACGGTGGGGGCGGTGGAAACAGTATTTTGACTTCAAATTAATCATTCACCGACTTCTGAGCATAAGCCTCGTATAACTCTTACAGTAATGCACTACTCATACTTTGCCGGTTGCAAAAACTCCTTTAAAGCTTATACCTCTTCAAGCAATCCCCAATCCGCAGTGGGCTAGTGTGGAGGCTAAAGCCCATTCACTCTCATGTATGAGTAGGCCTGTGCCCAGCAGTGCGACGTATATAAAATAAATAAATAAATAAAAATAAAAATAAAAATAAAAATCATTTATTTCAGAAAACAGGTTCCATATTTTGTTAGTAAGCAACTTATACACTATGTTAGGTACACGAAATCAAATTAAATCATTATTATTACATACATGGGCGTTTTTATTTTAAAATGTACCTGTCCTACGGTTAGGCGACACTTAAGCTATGTTCAAATACTTTCCGACTTTTTTATATAGGCTGATGATGATGATGATGATGACGTCTTCAAGTGGCATGCTAGCACTTTTTAATTACCGTCAAATGCTCCAACTTTGCCCACCGTCCAAACTTTGCCCAGGGTGTAAATATACTGTCCAGGAAGGAAATAGTATATTTACACCCTGGGCAAAGTTTGGACGGTGGGCAAAGTTGGAGCATTTGACGGTACCTATAAATAAGATAATATAATCCGTTCACAACTATGAAAGTTACGCCACGTTCGAACTGTCGCTATAATAATATGTTTAAACGATTAAATGCCGTTTCGCTAAAATAAAATTATGAGTGAAAATCGTAAAATTATAGATCGATACCTATTTAAGTTAACAGATTATAAGTTTCATAGCTTCTTATAGTAGTAGTCACCCTTTAGAAGCTTGTTTTATGATCGAGTTTGCATACTGGCTTTACAGCACTGACTGTCGCGCTTCATGTGATCGAGGTAGGTACCACGGCAACTCGTTCGCAACTCACTCGGAACTCGCTCAAGCGGGCAAATTGCGTTAAACGCGATTGTTTGCGAGTTAGACGCGAGTTAAGACAAGTTTTAGCATGAAGTTCGCTTTGCCGAGTAGGTGGTTGACGAAAATTAATTTCAGAAACGTTCGGATGCGCCGTTGAAAAGATACTTAACTGCGCTATGGAAACTAATTGTTGTTTCAAACCCGCGTTGCTCCACTGTTACTACTTATATTATACACTAGCTTAGCCCGTGGTATCGCTTACTTTAAGTATAATTTTGTTAGAATTTGTCTAATGAAAGCTGAACCTGAAAAAAAGCGGCAAATTCAAAAACCTTCACATAGTTTTACTTTACCGATCAAACTAAGAATAAACGATTTTTATACTTTTCTTATTTTGGTAGCACTAAGGGAGAAGAAACGCGTAGGTACTTTTTCACATTACTAAGGCCCGTATCTAATAAGCTACTATGAAGATTTTTGAATTCGCCGCTTTTTTTCAGGTTCAGCTTTCATTAGATAAACTCTAGTTAAAGATGCGAAAAGAGCCATCCAGAGCCTTTACGCACTGTACAGTCAGGAGTGACTCACTCTGGAATTTCACCGCCTGGCCAGCTTAGCCAGTTACCGTCGTATACGCTGCGTTCCGTCCGGTGGTCGGACCCGAACGACAGTTTTGCCAGAGAGAGAGAGAGAGACTTCTGTATCTTGTACTATTACTTATTCTTACTCTGTAGCGGCCGCGTGGGCGATCCCAAACAAGATGGCTACACCTTATGAAATCTGCCACGCAATAACTGGACTGAAGAACCCATAACCACGACCACTCTGCACAAGAGTGCTGA
Source organism: Eudemis profundana (assembly GCA_947034925.1). Taxonomy (NCBI): domain Eukaryota; kingdom Metazoa; phylum Arthropoda; class Insecta; order Lepidoptera; family Tortricidae; genus Eudemis; species Eudemis profundana. Next base: position 1,124,147 of record OX344800.1, on the reverse strand, counting down.
GCCGACTGAGAAAAGTCTGCGGTATAAGCGGTAGTTCTTGCTACAAAAGGTACGCGGGAGCGCGCATGTGTGCGCGCCGTGTACGGACGCACCACAGGCAAGCATTTGCCCATGCGCGCCCATGCCAGTATGGAGTGCACTCACACAGACACGCGTCGAGCGTCTGTGTAAATACGTGTCGCGCGCTCCTAAACGGCTGAAGTCGTACTACTTGGCTGTCTTTATACATTGGTAAAGGCTCTTAAGGCAAAGTATAAAGATGAACAAGTAGTCCAACTTCGGCCGATTAAGAGCGCGACACGTATATCACGTATATCGCGCGTCTGTTCTGTGTGAGTGCTACCCATACTGGAGCATTCTTACGCATTCTTATTTCTTTGCTTGTAGTGCGTTCGTACAAGACGCGCACACATTCAAGCCATGTACCTTTTGTAGGAATACAAATTACTGCTATTAAACTGTGCTTAAGGGCTCTTTTCGCTTAACAATTCCGTTGCTATGTAACAAGACCTTTGAAACTTGTTAACTATGATTAATAGATTCAATATTAATAGGAATTCTAAACAAAAGAAATAGTTGATGGAAAATTTGGTTTAATTAAAAGATTTTCCGTCTTGGCTTATGAAAGGCGGCGGGTTAGCAATTTGTGGGCTCGATAAAGAGAAATTGGTTTCAATATCCTAAAAGCAAAATTATATTTTACTTTTATAAAACTAAAATTAATATAAGCTTTTTTGATATACATTTACTTTTTAAGTACAATCACGAACAATGAATTCGGATCATTTTCATGAAAAATTATTAATTTTTCATGAAAATGATCCGAATTCATTGTCCGTGAGTATATTCTATCATTAGAAGGCAAAAGTCGCTTACGAGATTTTACCCAAGCTTGAGTTGTTTATAAACGTTTTATACGGCTTTTCGCTGGATCTACCAAAAACATAGGTGTGTAACCGACAAGCGACAGTTTTCGACCTTTAATAGTACATTGTGTATCAAGGGCGGTAAGTAAGGAATTACAAACTAGTGTTTGTTACAAGGCCGAGGCGAAGCCGAGGGCTTTAATAACACGAGTTTGTAATTCCTTTACCGCCCGTGGCACACACAATGTTTTTCATCACACTTGTGAGAAAATCTGATTAAAATAACCTTACTTAACCTAAATAAAATTCTAAAACTGACAGTGACATTAGTGTCATATAACAAGACGACAAGTCACGTTCGGAAACCATAGCGGTAAAGACTTTAAATGGTTGATTTTATATTTGCAAAATACTGAAACATTTTATTTAAACATTTAATTAATGTTACAGAAATATGTGTTTACATGTATTTGAAATAACAGATCTCTTTAAATAAATATTTCAGTCATAAAAGTTAAAAAAAGTAAGTTGGCGTTTTCTTTGAACATGACAAATAAGAGTAAAACAGAACCAGCGTTTCAAATTTAAAAAGAAAACCATTACGCCCTAGGGCGTAATAGGTCATTTACGGCCCGCAAAACCTACGTGTATTGACACCATTTTCGAGCAAGTGTGATGAAAAAAATATTTTACATCACAATGTATTCAAAGTTAGGTCACCTTTACCAGAGTTCGTCAACCAACAAAATAAAATTAGTTTTAAAACGTCCGTATCGATTTCACAAAGTTATATTACTTTTCAGCCATTACATGCCACGTGCTTCTTCCCATTTTAAATAAGTTATTTCTTTTGTCGGTGCCAAGCAAAGAAAGCCACTCGGTTAATATTGAATGAAACTATTGAATCAATATTGACTGATGTTGCTCATCGTTCATTCATAAACACTTTGTTTTAAACCCGCCCTGTAGAAAATAAATGTTCAATGTTATTGTTAGTTTCACTGTTAACATTAACGGTTGATTGTACAGGATGTATTTGTAACTCACTCGCAATATACACTGATAAATGATTTCATTTACAGTATTTATTTTAAGGATAAGTTACCAAGGATCCACCGCTAGACAAATATCTCTCCAATTGGCCATGTATTTTTACTAGTTAACTCTTTTTCATAAAGTTAAATTAAGTATACATGAAAATATAAGTATATGAATCAAAAACATTATCCTGTTTCGCCGATACAAAACAGTTGCAGGAAACAAGAAACAATTAGAAATATAGGACAATATTACTACAATACCAATATTACTAATCGCGGCAACCTGCCGAATCCTACACCGGAGACGACGATGCAACGGGGCCACGCCGTTTCGTCACCTAAATAGATATTTTATTTCTACGTTTCATGACGCATTGGTTTTACTGTAATGTCATGTTAACATGTATTAATAAATAAATAAATATCATTTGACTTATGATAAAATTTTAGGTACCGATAGCGATTGCGTCATTATAAGCAAATTGTTTTACCTATTTTATTTTTTTCAAATTTAATAATGATTATGTCGTGAAAACTTCTAAAAGAACCGTGTTAAATATATACAGGAACGTGCTAAAAGACGTAATTCTGTAAATATAATGACTTCGGACGAGTGCCTAAGTAAGAGAGGAAAAGTTCCTAAAGCGATTGTTATCCAAGCGCCGCAGGACGGCGCTCCGCACTCAGGAAAATACAATAACAACACAAAAACACATTTAGTACACGTTCAAAAGAGTCCAACAAATGAAAGGACACTCAACGCAAATGACTACCTGAATCACTTTTCAGTTTAACGAAGGGCAATGTCGTTAAATGGAAAAGGCTCGATTTAACGGAAAAACTCCCGTTATCTATGTAACGATCGGACATTATTTCTGTAGATAGCTCCCCGAAGTGAATTTGCATTATTTTTTTATCGTTAAAGCGGCTGACACTCGTTCAGAATATCCGTTTTTCCGTTAGTTAAACAATGGCGGGTGATTCTCCGTTTTACAATAAAGGTTTGTTGCCGAAGCAAGGCATGAAAAATCGTTGTTATCGTTAGCTGGCTCTAATAGTCGACGTTTCTTACTGGAGACTGCCTTTCACGCGCCTTTCATAGCGATACTTTAAACTGTATGGGACATTGTGTCGGCATTAACGGTAAAGCGGATTTATTAATGACAGCGAGTATTGAACGGAGAAATCTTTAAGGAAACTGCAATTAATAGGTACACATCTAGATACTTATCTTTCGTCACTTTTTTTACAACAACGAATCATATTCCTTTCCACTTCACTGTAGCCTTGTAGATCTTTGATATTTTTCGATTTTCCATCAGTATTAACGTCAAATATGGTCCGAATCGATTCAGCCCTTTTGATATGCAGCAACAATCAGCAATACATAAGTCAATCAACACAATCACGGACAATGAATTCGGGTCATTTTCTGTATAATTGTTCATAGAAATTGACCCGAATTCATTGTCCGTGAGTGTAGGTTTAACTTCTGAGTCTACTTTTTGGTAGGCCTACCCACGCTGAAGTCATGTAGCTTAGTGTAAAATTGAGTTCGCCTTATCCCGTGTAGATTCCTGCACTACATAAAAGGTACGTGACAACTGCAGATTTCATATATCATAAGCTGCCAACCGCGAAGACGTAGTGCGGAATAGTACATTACACAACTAGGGTGGTAATACAAAGAAAGGCCGAGATCGCAGAAGTTTGCGGCACGAGCTGCAAGCAAGGGTCATAAATATGCGATCGAGGGCTTTCTTTATTACCTCCCGTGTTGTGTACATCATTTTATGTCTATACTTACGTACGCGCAGCGTGCGGAAAAAGCCACTTTATGGCCAGGTGTAGCATGAAAGCTATTACTCTGTCTGCATTAACCGGTGTGAAAAAACGCGGCTTCAAGTAAATTTATCTGAAACATTATGGGCCCGTCAGACGAGGTAGTTAGCGGGAGCACCGGCGAGGGACGCGTAATGCAATAGCTGCCTACGGAACGCTGGGAAGAACCATTCGTATGGTAATTTTAATCGGAAACCGCTGCCGCAGTGAGGAGAGGAAAGTAGCGTCTTCGTTGTGGAAAACGCTGAGTGACCACGAGCATTTGCGCGTATCGTATCCTTGCAAAATCCGAACATTTCTGTTTACGGTTTACTAAGACACACTGAAAATGTATTTATGAGATATTGTAGATTCCACAAGCAGACCACTTCCAGGAAGTTTATGACTGTAATATTTTTACGCAATTTACGACAGACGTAAAGAACAACTTTTGGCTTTCAAATTATCGGAAATCACTCAAGAACCAGAAAGATACACACTATATTTTTGAAGATGTAAACAGGCTTCTTAAAGGTATTTTCATGAGCGACAATAACGTAAAGTCATTGTGTAGGTACATGTCCTTGTGGCATAAATGCTCATTTTTGAATTTTCAAATTAAAATTCCGACAATTTTCCTATTTTCCTGTCTACACTTTGCCTTCTTGCGGAAAAATCCGACCTTCGTATAGTTTATGAGAGAGTTAAAGAATGTTTCAATTAAGCTTGTAATGTGAGGGCGTTTGTAGGAGAAACAACCTCTAACTGCCTACTAGTGGGTATCATGTGCTAACATCATCTTTAATAGACAAGGGAGAGGTGAGTAGGACCTCTGTATGTATGGGGACCTCACCTGGAAGATTTAGATAATATAAGGTCAGGAGGACGAACACTGGGGCAGGATGAGCACTTGGATGGAATTTCATACTGTACATCTTTGCCCGTACAAAATAAACTATGTTCGTCTTACCCCAACTGACTTTAGTAGCCTTAAAAATAAAAGAAATAAAGGCTTGAACGATAACACCGCCTGTTTTTACAATTACGAGCTTTTATTTACTCCCACTTGTCTCTGTGTCTGTGTGTCTGTAATCAAATCTTGCAAGTTAAATTTGACCTACTTCCCGGGTTCCTATTGAGCTAAAATTTTGCAAGAATACGTAAGTCAGATGACAACGCAAAATTATTACGACATGGAGCTGATCTGATAATGGAGCCGGATGGTAGACATAGGATCATCTAAATAACATAAGATAAATCCACTATGTTTGGGCTCATTTGATTAGTTTGACGTGCAGTTTGCAATTATACAAAAAAAAGTACAGTCAGCAAGAAAAGCTTGTCTCATAAAAACATTTTTTGTCATAAACTTATTTACATTCTAATACTATAATTAATGTTATTTTATTTCATTTTATTCATATTTCATCTATAACGCATTACTTTTAAGCTGTTAGCAAGGCAGATTTAGAAAAATAAATAAAACAAGAATTTAAAATTCTTTTTTGCGTGCAACTGCTAGTTTCATTTTTGGATTAGAATTTTAACAGTCATATTTTATTTTAATTTTTTTCTAAGATATCAGAGAGCTACGTTGAACCAAGTTCGCTTATTTCAGTACATAATTAAGGGTTAAAGATAGCGTGAGTTATATTTCCGGTTTCAAAATAGTTCTCCTTGAAATTCCATGTCGGACGACTCACGATTTTTGTCTAATCTAAAATAAAATAGAGTGCCACTGGCTTAGGATAAACATTGTCAGTTTCTAATAAGAATTTAATTACATACATACTCGTATATTACTCAGAAAACGTATTATTTTTTCCTAAGATCAAATTCCGTAGGATACACGAAACAATTAAAGTAATCGCAAGATCAATAGCGTATAATAATAAATCCAGACATAATTCACGAGTCCAGACATTGTAAGTTTTACAGAAGGACGGGCGAGTGTGCGCGCCGATTTAAGAGCTCATCTCCAGTCAATTTAGATCCCGAGATATCGCCACGAGCGGCGCCCGGGCGACGAGCGGCAGCGATTCTCGGTGTAATGCCAATGGAGGTTCTAAAAATTGGATGATATGGCGAAAGCTACCAATCGCACAAGGTATTTTTGCAATATCAAGATCTTGTGATGTGACTGATCACATAATAAATCACGTTTCTTAGGTATACACTGAATAATGATTAGATTAGATTAGATTCATTTATTTCTTATTGGAAATTACATAGTGTTTTAGATATTAAAACTAAAATTAATTCACAAAAATATCGTCAAAATAAAATGAAATAATTACAAAATAAATTACAATAAAAAATTAAAATCAAAATGTCAATTGGAAAAAATAACTAATATCTAATCTAAATATATGTTGTATATGATCTAGGCCATCAATGAAACGAAAAGTCGCATATTAATTTTATTTAGAAATTCTATAAATAGTTTTCTTTGCTGATTTCGTAGGTAAATAATAGGTAACAACCCCGAGTCTTCAGACGTTAGAAAAATAAAGGTGACTTATTATGAGAGGCAGTGCTTTGGAGCATTTTCATATGAAATATCATCGATATCATGCTTGCTACAAACAAAGATAAAAATGTTATGCACAAAAATATCTATTTTAAATTGACGAAAATCATTAATCTTAATAGATTTACTTTTGAAATCAAATCATTTGTTTTGCAAGTAGCCCTCAAGGGCTATTTCACAGGTTTTTTTACAATCAGCGCTTCGGGAAATTGGCTTTTGGTAGAGAAGCGCCGCAGGAAACTCACCAGACTCTTAACACTTTGAGTCTCCAAATTTTTCATGCAAAATGAACTCGATAGTGGGGTTTTCGGCACTGAATGTGTTAAGTGACTCACCAGAACCACAGTATAATAGCAGCAGCAGTATAATTCTTTCTACAAAAGGTACATCGCGCGCTTTAATGTGTGCTCGCTGTGTACGAACGCACTCCAAGCAAAGAAATAAGAGTGTTGCGTAAGAATGCTATCGCGCTTCTGTGTGAATACGTGTCGCGCGCTCCTAAGCGGCCGACGTTGGACTACCTACTCGTTCGACTTTATACTTTGCGAGAACTGTTTCCGCCTTTGCCTCGCGCCAGACCCCCGTCCGCTCGCATCCGCCATTTTTCCCGCCAGATATTATTATGGCCGCCCAAGGAGCCGTTTTCTGCCCACTTATAATTTGCGGGTGTTTGGTATCTGGTATCCTCCGGAGAGCACTGGTATCGGTCTCGGTTACAACATATGTATGGTTATTGATGGCAGGTGTCGGGTGCCGAATTGATTATGTCGTGAATTCGAGATTTTAGGGTCAAGGAAGCTCGGGGGTTTTGGTGTCTCGATGTTTGTTTATAGGTATTGAGCGAAAAAAGGGAATAGGTTGAGCAAGAAAGAGGTAATTCATTCAATATTACCAATATATACACATTACGTTCACCATCCTTAACAGTATTGAAAGAAAAAATAAAGGTTACAGTTGGTATCTTTTTTTATATGCTGCAGGACCGCGAAAAATTATAAGACGTTAGTTTCAAAGTTACAGACTACTATGATCTGTTAACCCTTGTGTCTGCAAACAAATACTACTATTAAAAAAAATCTACTGGTATTTTTCTAATGTTCCGTAATTACCTATAACGTTATATAGAACTGAAAGTCGTTATCAACAATCATTACCTTTTTTGACGCATTTTTTTTCACACTTGAAATTAAAGTATTGCCTCCGAGACCTAAATGACAAAGGTAATAAGTTTCTCTTTTTACCGAGGTCCGTCCGCCGTTTACCCTCAGTACCCAGAACTGTGTTCAAGGGCTAAAAACAGTACGCATGCTTAATTGAATCAATTAGGCCCAACTCACGTAATAACGGCAGCTTTAAACATTACCTTCTTTTTCCAGGGCAGTAAAAACTTTACACCGATTCTCTTGCTATTCTTCAGTAGCTTAACTGACGGTTCTTTTCTATATCATTCGCCCTTTTAGACTTGGAGAGTTTTCTACATTTAATGTGAAACGAGACGAAAGATACGTTAACGAGGCGCGGGAAAGAGAGAGTTTAAAGTACGGCAAAAGTAATAAAATGTAAGTTGACAACTGTCAAAATTAGCTCGCCTACAAAGTCGGGTTTATGGCGATGGTGGAATTAGTTGAATTAAGCAGCAATGAAAGTGTTAATCAATAAGTTTTTAGTGCCCACTGCGACTGATGTTACTTTGTCCCGTGTGGTTACATTTTGTCTTGAGGTATTTTGGTTACCTACCTTAAATTATGTAATCTAAATATTCACCTGCCAAAAATTCAGTTCTTTGTATCGTAAACCAAACCGTCAAGGATCAGAATTTTAAAGAACAAATCGTATCTACGAGTATGATAGGTTCTGTAACAGATTTCCTAATAAAAATCATGTTTTTGTTCAATTGCCTTTTGTGTAGATTAGCGCTAGATTGATGATGAACTGTCAAAATAGATGAAAGGGAAAAACCTGTGGCATATGGGAATACATTTTTTGGTCATTATTTATATTTAGTAACATTTCGAAGTGATGGAATAACCTTACTACATGTATAAATTATACATATGTTAACTTGTTTCCAAAATGTTACCAATTGCAATTGTGTTCCCGAATGTTACGGTACACTTTTTGGTATTAGCCATAAGTGCCAAGACGTCTAATTATAATCAAGACATGCAATGAAACTCGGAACGCAAATTGACCGCGGTTTTTCTTGTATTTCTAATTGTAGGATAATATTATTCCACGAAGTTGCGCGTAGATAAACTCGCGATACAGTCCAAATAGCGCGCCAAAGGGAGGGGAATATTTTAAAAATGGCTGGTGGTATTGTTTTACCGTAACTAGTTGCCGCCTGCGACTTTGACTGCGTGAATTTCCAACTATTTCATATTTTTCTTCTGTGTCGTTTCGCTCTTGGCAGACCGGTGATGGTCACGCTGGTCCACATCAGTGGTAGAGGTGGACACAGCTCTCCGCGCGATTCCTTTGCCATCTCTCCCTGTTGGCAGACTGTCTGGCACAGTCAGATACGCGGTTTCCTACAGCGGCTTTCACGTGGTCAGTCCAGATTTGCCCCGCGATCTGATGAACTATTCCATACAAATGGTTCAATTTCGACGAAATCCTTTCGTTGTGCTCCGAAGTCTATGTTTCAAATTTCATCTCACTATCTGCAGTAATTTAAGAACAGTTTTATGTCTATAAATTTGTACTTTTCATAACATATTTTTTATGAAATAAGCTTGCTGCCTGTTTCTTGATGTGCGATCTGGACATGTGGATATTTTGCAACTTTTGTGACATGTAAATAATTAATGTTGTTTTCGTTCGTCATGTATGTTTTTGTTTGTGACAGTATAATCTCACTTTATCTTTCACAGTATAAAGTGAAGGACGGTCCCGAAAGTAAAAGTGAATTTCATCCTATCCTTTCTATTTGTCCCAAAATGTTCCCCTTGCCCTTATAAAGTAGTCTAACATTACTTCTTAGGTCATGCACTTGACTTTGTCCGTTCAGACGAATTGTGCTGACTGTACCGAGCTACAAACGCGTCTAGTCAGCTATACCTGGCCCCAGACGTTTCTTAACGAGACAATTTTTATCTATTGTTTAAAAGAACTTACTGTCTGTTCTCGCTAGTTTTTCACTTCAATTGTTTGGCAAATACCTAAAAGATTCCTCACGTACCGTACCGCATTTTAACGTACCGTACTGTATATGCTTAGTTTTATTTATTTTTCTGATTTATAATAAGGTATATTTATAACTTTTATTGACATAATACAATGAATGATTTTGATTATAAATCTATATTTCATTCAACGATGAGATCAGAAATGTTAAGATATAAGTATGTATTAAAAGAGAACATCTCAACAAAAATCTCTTCTCATTTTTAATTCCAATTAATTTTTAGCCTTGTTGATCTTAGTTCAATTTGTATAAGATTGTCCCAGACTATTTATTTAATAGTTTTAGTCACCCTATTCTACATCTCGTACAGTATCAGTCAATAACTGATAGGGTGGCCATGATTTATTTTATCAACTACCATATGTGGCAAAAATATTTCTTATCATATTTCAAATGAACTATTTTGTTGTAAGAAAACGCTCAGAATCTGAATTAATTGGACTTTAAATCAATATTTACTTGGACTAGTTTTCTGCAACCGATATTTTGCGCCTATTTTACGTGAAGTGAATCGTACCTACATATTTTGAATTAAGAAGTTCGACCCGAGAACCGTTAGTTAAATTTTTGTCCACCATTGACTTCTCCTTTGTCCGTCGGATAAGCTTTGTACTGGAAGTTCGCGGCACTAATGAGCCCTGTTGTTAGACGATTTGCTTGTTAGTCAACACTCGGGGATCGACATCGTTCGAGTACGATTTACAATTGTTAATGAAGATTTTATAGTCACACAATCTTCCTTTACAAACGAGACACTGCTAGTATTACATAAGTAATTCCTTATATCAAACCAGAGACGGTTTTTCTTATAAGTTTCTCATAAAGCCTTTCTAACCAGATAGTCAACTCATCTTATTGTTCTTCTTCCCTGCCTGTTTAAATAAGTCTTTATTCCATCCGCTAAATTCTTCGGACTATGTTCTCAGCTACTTGCGTTGTCAAGTGTCAGTTATGACAGTTACATGGACGGCGTTAACCACTTTCTACACGTTTGTAAATTAGTAAATTAAAATAACTGATACCTTTGAAGCAACCACTGATTAAAATTACGGATTCCGTGAATGAGAACTACCTAAGAGTGTCTCTTGGGAAAAAAATATCTATAATCGAGCGATCACTCGAATAAATTTAGACTAATGACGTAATGACAAAACCATCAATCGGGTGACCGCCTTGTTTTCATTAACTCCCGCCAAATTGATAACTGTGGAGGAAACTCGCGAAATATTACCCCTTCTGCCTCGTAGTGGGGGTCCATGCTTGCGAAGTTATCCAGTAATTAAGTGAGAGAGCGAAGTAGGGTTACCAAGAAACCGGTTTTATCCGGATTTGTTTCTGATTAAACGGTTTTTTAAACCCTCGTTATACCTGGGTACCTGTTTTTTTGCAACTGACAAACTTACAAGCCGTGGCGTTCCCTGGGATCGAACCAGGTCGCTTGGCCCGGACCATCTTGAGAGGGTGGGACTAGGTGGGGGCCGTAGCAACTGAGATGGAACTGGTCGCTTGGCCTGGACCGGAGATTGGGTACCTGCTGAGATATCGGTTTCAAAAGAACCTGACCAATGTTTAAACGTGACATAGGAGCTCAACTATGACGTATTCGTTCGAAGTTCGTCGCGTGCCGTATCTCTCACTCGCTCTTTTTAGGTATTTGAGAGAGCGAGACGGCAAAATATAAACTTCGAACGAAAAGTTTTGGAGTATAGACACAGATGACTAACTTGAGCCGGTCGAACCCAATCTAGAACCATTCGGTTGTTTGCGTAATTCAAGAATAACAAACCATTGGTATGGATGTCGAAATATAATTCAGAAACACGAAAATTTACTACGGCTAATATTTTAAAAAATAGTAGATTTTGGTAGTACATATTTGTTATTAGATGCCAACAACTTTTATTTGAGCCGCAAATGTTTAACAGATAGCAACGCGCCATAATTACGGAAATAAGATTAATATCTTTCAACTTACCTAATCAATGGTTACCCTACACGGGCCGGAATTGTTTTTATTTATTGGCAACAATCTTATAATATCCTAGTTGCAGGTCGCGTTTAGACGGTCCCAACGTCGAAGTTTATCATAAATAAGCACCGTTTTGTCGTCGCGATTCCGTATTCAAGGTTTAAATAAATTTTGATTCCCTAATTATTAATAGAAACCTCTGAATATACACAAAAAAGCCGAGCTACTTAGCTAATCAATGTTGCATTTTAAACGCTTTTAAAATAAGCGATAACTAACGTAACGTACCTAAACGTCCCAGTGCTCGACACTAATGTCCAATAGACAAACACCCTGCTACCACCTATATTGCTAATGACTTAACGATCAAGATGGCGACTACTGGGACACTGTGGAGCACTCGGACATTTATCTTACTATGACTATGTGCATGTCGCACAATTTTTCGATACAAACTTTAGAAGCTAATCGATTTGGCAGTTAATAAAAGTTGCTGATTTTATTGTCTCATCATAAACAGATAAAAAGTCTTTAACCTTCAGAAAGTTAATCAACAGCTACAAACAAGACCCAATAAATCACGGTAACATTCCTAATTGGACTGCAGAGGAATCACGTCGCAAAAACTGCAGCAACAGAAAAAGGGTCGTGTTTCGAAGCGTAGAAATTAAAAACCAATTGTCACTCCCCCGTTAAAGTGTTGTCAAGGGAATTCGCTATTTTAGCACCAATTACGAGCAACGAGTCAGATATCAGAATTCGCAACTCAATAGCAATTATTTTCCATTGGCGAGAAAACTTGAACGTTAATTGTGGACAAGCGGGGAGTGGGACGCCTGTAGAGACATCACAACGCTGCTGTCAATCTCGTCTTTCATATAATTTGACCATCATCATCATTAAACTTAAGAGCTACGCTCTTTTCGGTGGAGTAATCGGCACTTTACTTTATTCTCCGCCAGCTGTTTGGTCTCCTGGTAGGACGCGGCGCTAACTTTCTCCTTCGCTTGATTGGAATATGTTAATCTTGATCTACCTCTGCCTCTCCGGCCCTCAATTTTCCCCTATAGGATGTTCACACAGGAAGCGTCATTTTGTATCCGATGTCCAATCATCTTTTCTCTCAGGCTTTGGATTGTTCAGCAAACTTCTTCGTTTAGTCAAATTATATTATTAGTGATAATACCATTTATATTAGTGGCGAGTTTGACTGCGAAGTTGTGAATTACCCCGCTGTACTGAAGTATGAGGACGTAAAGACATCTTTCGTGATCTCAAAATAGACCAATTTATTATTTCGAAGAACAATTTGTTTTGCGAGTTTATTTATATCAAACGCTACTTCATTTTCTTAAGGTCTGTGAACCAATATGAATATTTCACGGACTTTGTAATGTAATAACGTTTTCGATGATTCGTAAAACACTTTAAGAGAAAGTGAGGATATTTTTATTGAAGAATACTTACGCTTCTAATGCTCTCATCACTACGCTATTATAAAACCTTAGTATCCCTGAAGTCGATACTAAAAAGGACTCTTTAATATCTGGATATTTTACAAGCTTATATTTAAGTAATTGATTGAATCAGGCGTAACAAGAGTATTGCTTTGTTATCCGCGGTATGATAACGTGTTAGTCAATTAATGCTTGCCCGTTATACTGACTTGCGTATTTTATCATGCATTCACATGCAAAATAAATAAATATGCAAAAAAAATACAAAACTCGACACGTGTTTCGCCTCTCTACGAGGCATCCTCAGGAGATGCTGGAGATGTTGACCGTCCGGCGTCCGTTGATGGAATGAGGAATGGAATTCAAAAGAATATTTTTGTTTTAATTAAGCTTATATTTAGTTTCAGACTTATACAAGTTATCTAACGGCTATACGTGATCTTATTAAATTATTGATATTGTATGCCTCTAATTATTGTAAAATGATAATTACGGACATGTATTACAATACAATACAATACAAGTATACTTTATTGCACACCAGAAAAACACATTACAAGAGGTACTTACATAATTAGAACAATTTAAATAGGTAGACAACAGGCGGTCATGTATTGTCAAAATTATAATTTTAATTATTTCCCATGCGATATGATAATATAGTGTATGTTTTAGAAAATAAATGTGTTGAATAAACATCATTGTACGCAGCCAAAGACGCTCGAGTAAGGCTATATTTCATCCCAGAAAAATACACGGTTCTTGATGGATAAGCAAAATACTTCTGCCACGAAGGCAAAGTCGCAGGACAAACTTAGTATGCAATAAGCTGTGTTATTTCCTTATTCCTAAGGGCCCTTTATCCCCGTCGCGGTCCTTATTAAACCAGAGCCCCGAGAACTTATCGACAAATTAAGTCTTATTATCTTTGGACGGGATAATTAAAATCTTAATCGCCGTGTTAGAAGTTTTGACTTAAGTAGGGCTTTATTGAATTACGGAGTTGGCTGATCGGTGATTCGGACAGATATTACTCTTTATGATTGACTGGGGCTCTGTAGTAAAACAATTTAACACATTTAGTGTCAAGAAATTTCCCAGATCATAAATTCATAATATAATTGTCGGCCGAGGCGAAGCCAAGGTCTACGAACATGTGGTCTGCGGCGTTCTTATTTTCTGGCCAAGGTGCCGGAAAGCGGCAACTTCGTTTAGCGCAGCGGCCCGAAAGTTGGCACTTTCCGGGTGGAGGACAGAAAAACATTAAATCGCATATTACTTAATTTTATATTCAGACGTTTCGTAACCCTTTATACCATTCGTAATCGCAGGTAAACTTAAGAGAAATATAATTTTTGCCACACCTGGCCATAAAGTGGCTTTTACCGCACGCTACGCGTACCGAAAAGCCAAGTGTAGACATAAAATTATGTACACAACACGGGAGGTAATAAATAAAGCCCTCGATTGTATATTTACGCCCCTCGCTTGCAGCTCGGGCTGCAAACATCTGCGATGTCGGCCTTTGTTTGTTTTACCACCCTATTTGTGTAATGTGCTATTTCCTCCGTCAACATTACAGCCGTTCAAACTACCTGTGTAGCTCAAAGTATGGCAATGTTGTATCGATAAAATTTCACCGATACCTATGACTGTTACATACTATATATTCTTGGCAACATTTTCATCTTTTAACTGTCCTGCCTAATTTTGGTGTTCACTATATATTTACTACCTATACTTATTTTATTTATACGACTATTTTATGGTTTATAGAGTCTGTTCAAGCTAAGTCTGCAAAGGTCAAAAAGAGGTTTTGTAAACAAAAATATGGCAACATCTCAGCAAGAGGATTAATTAGTCTTGGTGCTTGGCTCTTGCTGTGGTTTCCCCATGTTGCCGTATATATATTTATTAATAAACTTTTTTTCGACCTCTGCAAACTTAGCTGAGCCAGACTATATCACAAATCACAATGTATTATGTAGTTTATTGGCAATTTTCTTTAATCAAGCTATTATAGGGTTTAACAAAACAGGAATGCAGCTACCGAATACGTAACAAGCAACATTGTCGTCGGCCATATTTGCTTGTACCTTTATCATCGCACCGCTCGCTCAATTACCCTTTACTGCGGCTCGTCTGTCACAGAAGGGCGTAACCGCCAAGGAACTTGTACTAAGATATGACGTTTTATATAACGATGTAGTGTTTTGTTTTATCGAGCTACGCGGCTACGCCGTAGCGCCGTAGCGTAGTTCGTAGCTCACGTAGCGTATACGTGGCGTAGAGTAGACATGTTCTAGTGTCTAAGAAAACTTATAGCTACAAGCAGTATGGTATGAATTTTTATAGTATATAGTTTAAAAATAAGGATTTTTGAATTAGGAATGTCTGCAAATACGTTCATATAAGTATGTATATCGTCGTCTAGAACCCATAGTACAAGTTTGGGACTAGCTCGATTTGTGTAAGATCCGCTAATATTTATTTATTTATATTGAGATGAATCTTTGTTTTAGCAATGACTTTGCACTCAGTTCATATATTCCATTGCTTAGCTTAGGTACATGAAGTGAAATTTTGCTATCTTTCAAATTAATATTCATAAGTTACCACAACTTTCAAAAGTCAGGGCTATCCAACCTTTCCTCTCTCCTAAGCTCGCTGAGAGAAAACTACTCGAAATAACGAGAAAACAAATAAAAGGCATATTATCTCGCAGCAGGCAATATATCACTGAGGCGTATGTACGATATAAATATACGACACCCAGTGCAGATGGCGGAGTTAACTAAATTTAAAAAAGAATTGGAACGCTCAGGTGTAATGGCGCGCGAGATATTTACTATTGCCATCTCCGCTCGATACGCGTGCATGTAATACACCCCCGGTGTTAAGGTTTATCTGCGGGGTTATTCTTGAAAAAAACTTTGGAATTTTTAGCAGAAGTGCAATGTATTGAGAACGTTAATTTCATTGAGTAAGTTATTCATAACGCTGCTTTTTAATGTATTTATGTCACAACTGGCCATAAAGTGGCTTTTTCCGCACGCTGCGCGTACGGAAAATGCCGCTTTCTGGCCTCGTGTAGACATAAAATGATGTACACAACACGAGAGGTAATAAAGAAAGCCCTCGATCGCATATTTACGTCCCTCGCTTGCAGCTCGGGCCGCAAACTTCTGCGATCTCGGCCTTTCTTTGTATTACCACCCTAGTTGTGTAATGTACTATTTCAAATACAGGGCAAGTTTCTTGAAAAGACCATACTGCTACCCAATTAATAAAAAAAACGTTTTTTTTAAGTATTAACTGTGGTGTCTACGTAATGTGTATTGACAGATTGGTAATATATATATTATATATTAATAAATGTGTACGGACGGTTGGTAGAAAAGCTTCCTAGTGTCAGTGTCAGACTAGACGTGGAGCAAGATGGTCGCTGTCAATCAACCGGCCCGGGTACCTACTGTACAAACTGTGTTTCATTCCTTTATTCCTGATATCCTTAGTACTGAACGCCACAATGGCGACGAGGATGAATTTGTGAGTAAATTACGTGCAGAAAAATGATAGCAAACAAATCAGTGATCAATAGGTTATAATAGTAAATGAGACCATCGTATGCCAACGACAAACATTTAAATGCTTTGTTCAAGATAAGTACCTACATAGAGGAGATTGATGCATTCGTATTTAGTAAGTAAAAGACTCGACAAACCTCGACGCGTAAGTTTATGCGCTAACTTATTGTTAGATAAAGTCTTTGTAATAAAATCACAAGCAAGCGTTGGAAAAAATGGAGGGTAAATGATAATTTAACTAGTTTTATGGTGTCAAAACAACAAGTGCTAACATATTTCCTTATTTTAAACAAATAAAGATTATGATTGATTTTGACACTTTAAGATATTTAAAGACATGGAAATAAATATATAGATTTATTTACTAGCAACCTTGGGAGAAAAACCCGACTTTAGAATGATTTATTTTTATTAGATCAAATTACCCTATTCTTACAGATACGTGACTCTGTTACATTTTGACGTTCTATTTTCACATAGAAGAAGTACAGTATGTGAAGATGGTTGGATGTTTGGGTATTTGGAGGTTGTTAATAAATTCTAGTGATTGAAAATATCGCGATGTGCTAAAAAAAATTGTCTTGAGACAAATATCCGTTAATTTTAGTAATTCGGAAGTTTCCGTATAGTAACAACAATAACCAGATACTTCATTAAACATGTTTGTGGTTGTGTTTACGATTCAATAAAATAACAATAACGCTCCGTATAGTACAATTTGTTTGATTTTTTAATTTGGTAATCAAGAAAGTGTCCTTTGGAGTCATTATGATCTCAGTGGTGATCGGGTATATCGCATAGAATCACCGGGTTGGATTTATGTCCAGTACTACGGTGATAGCCGGACGAAAGAGGTACTTACCTTGATATTTTAGTTTTGAAAAATGTTTGGTTGTAATGGGTACTTGAACTCTAGTTAGTGAATTTTATTTTGATATAGAAAATGAGAAAGGAACGTTTAGATAAAGTTCACCCCAAATTCAAAGGTCCATTTGATGTCACAAAGTGGTGTTTTGTTTTGAAAGTACTAAACTCTAGATACACCTATAAGTACGCACACGATAGGCTGCGAAAAATGCCTGAAAGCCAAATACCTATTGACATTACTGTAGAAAAGGAAAATCGGGATGATAATTGAAACAATAATATTGTTTTATGATTTTTATCAGTTGCTGAGTTAGAGATGGTGCTTGGTTCGGTTGGTCGACTATACTAGAGGCTAGATCGTAGCTGTAGCTTGGTAGAAGTCGGTGTCTGCTCTTGAGTAGTCCGTGAGCGCGCAGTGCGCGGCTAGCCCTAGTGGAGGTCGGGTCTACCGCAGACCGGAGTGTAGGCCAGGGGGATGCGCGGCGATCCATTTGTTGGATGCGCGTAATAGCAAGCATGTGACTTGCTGTGTAGGCTTAATTGCCATAGGCCACGAACAAGTTGCCAGTCTCTTACTTAACTAATCATTGCTGTATTGGTACATAAGTCTTAGATTAATTGTGATCTCCGAACATAAGAGAGGCACTTGCACTGCGAGACAGTCAACACCGTGAAATATAGTCACAAATAATAGTTTTGAATTGTCAGAAAAACTTTAAAGGTTTACATTTGAGATTAACAATGAAAAAAAAAAAAAAAGGGGAGCGTGGCTCCACGAAGTGGTTGTGTCCCTACATTAAATTGTGAATCCACAAAGGAGCTTGACTCCACAAAGGAGCGTGACTCCACAAAGGGTTTGTGTCCCTACATTAAGTTGTGAATGCACAAAGGAGCTTGACTCCACAAAGGAGCGAGGCTCCACAAAGGGTTATGCCCTTGACGTTGATGACGTGGATGACGTGGATGACGTGGATGACGTAGATGACGTGGATGACGTTGATGACGTGGATGACGTTGATGACGTTGATGACGTGGATGACGTGGATGACGTGGATGACGTTGATGACGTGGATGACGTTGATGACGTGGATGACGTTGATGACGTAGATGACGTGGATGACGTAGATGACGTGGATGACGTTGATGACGTGGATGACGTAGATGACGTGGATGACGTAGATGACGTGGATGACGTTGATGACGTTGATGACGTGGATGAGGTGGATGACGTTGATGAGGTGGATGACGTTGATGATGATGATGACGATGATGATGAAGATGATGATGACGATGATGATGATGATGACGATGACGATCATGATGATGATTATGATGATGATGATGATGATGATGATGATGATGATGATGATGATGATGATGATGAGGGCTATGATGACGATGATGATGATGACGAAGATGACGATGATAACAATGATGACGATGATGACGATGATGACGATGATGACGATGATGATGATGATGATGATGATGATGATGATGATGATTATCACGATTATTATTTATGATTTATTGATGAATTTATTGTAAGATTTACAAAATCACTGGAATCTAATTAATGGCAGTATTTCAAACATTAACGTAAATGAACCAGATTTGCCTAAAAAGTGAGTTAAAAAAAGAAACGACATATATTACGATGACGTGTTGTCTACATAGTATTATGATTATTATATTTAGTCAAAGTCTGCTTAAATCAATTTAAATGTAATAATACTAAATCATTACTCAGGCAGGCCGCGCTCATCAGTAAAGCATATAAGTCAGTTCTTATAAATATAATAACTTAAAAGAAT
This sequence comes from Eudemis profundana, assembly GCA_947034925.1. NCBI lineage: Eukaryota > Metazoa > Arthropoda > Insecta > Lepidoptera > Tortricidae > Eudemis > Eudemis profundana. The sequence continues at coordinate 1,105,009 of OX344800.1, read as the reverse complement.
TGACTGGAAATGTTCAGTAGCTTATTGATATAATTATTATTGCTAAAATACGAGTCATTATAACTTTATTAGCCTTCAATTTAAGATGCATTATTAGTGCAATATACCTACATAAACAACTAGAAAACATATCTGTTTCTGTAACAGCTTGATATCACAATGAGTGAAAGCGCTAGGCGCGACGCGATACAAGTCCGTACTCGTTGTTTCAAGAGTTAAGAGGTTTAGAAAAGGCAAGGCACAAAGTCTGACCTGTGGGTAATTCAACTTGCAGTGATGCATTCTAGACAGGGAAAATTAGTCTTCTTAACCTACCCCGAAATAACGAGAGCTCAAAGCAGGGACTGCATAACCGAAAAATGAAGGTAGCGTTTGAAAGCGGTATGACGTCATACCGTTTGTTTCGGTATGATTTCGGTAGCGCAGCCGAAATGATATGGTATCGAAATAACGGTACGGTAATTTTCTTTCGGTACCTTAACCGTTTTAAAAAGGTACCGTTTGAGATTTATGTGTGTGCTGCCGAGCGTCGTCAACCAATCAGCGCTTAGTTAGATATTGTTCAGTTCGGCACATTTTTTACTTATTCACTGTTTATTTGACGGCTTTATTTTATCGCCGCGCGCGCGCGCCGCTTGCTATCAAGAGCGTGAGCTTGGATCAAGATCGAGCAAAGCAAGTATCTACCTACCTACATCGTAAAATATGAGAGCGAAAAATGTCGTGTGAATGTCATGAAATAATATAGGTTGGGTACCGTAATAATAAAGGTATAAGTACCGCTTTCAACATTAGCGGTACGTAGAATTAAAAAGCGGTACAGGGACAAACTATTTCAACCGATATAGTCTACCTTTATATCATTACGGTACCGATATTCTATAGCGGTACCGTACCGCTTATAACGTAACGAAAACAGTCCCTGGCTCAAAGGCAGTTTTATGATAAGAAATGACAACCTAAACAGTACTTACCTATACACTTGTTACTAATGCTATTTATGTACCTACTATTTAAGATAGCATAAATAATCAGTAATAAAAAAAAAATATATATATACATATATACTAAAACTAGAGTAAATAATTCAATATGAGGTTGTTCAGTTTCAGTTACGATAAATGATAATAGGGAATAATTTAATATACGCTAGGTGACCTTGAACCAAAATAAGTTCAATAAGTGGTCTAAGGTCTCAGACACTTTTAATATCAGAAAACCATGAAAATGTTTTGTTTCATGAAATCTCAGGAAATAAACATACCTATTATTAATGAGTAAACGATATACAAAAAGAGTGTTTTCTGAACGATATGTAAAATTGTTGGGATGGAGACCGCTGGGCGAGTAAAGTAAAAGCAAACTTGACAATATACTAATTTTAATGAAGGAGCTTACAATTATTATTGATGACCGTACGTGCTAACAGATTTATAGTAGAAGAGGCTGGTCATATACCAGCTTAGGTTTATATAGACCCTGTGTGAGCGACATCTATTAAGATCTACCATAACAATCTTCAGACTTAACCAGTAAAGCTAATGAACCAGGTAGATAGTTTGGAAAAGCTCCGATAGGGGTCGCTACTGTTCCCATACAAACAGTCTACACCTACCAGGACACAGTGGAAATCAGCTTAAATTGGTAAGAAAGCGGCCCAAATGGCGCCACATAGCTTGGAACTATCTATCTAGTTATATTATCCTAGATATTTATGTTACTCGTTAACAATAATTGCACCTTGCGATATTGTGTTACTTCTATTCAATAACAAAATAAGAATAAATAACAATAAAGCTAAGAATACATTAAGCTATATTACTTATTAGTGATTAATTATTTTGAACAAGCGGTAAATTTAAATGTCGCACCTACAATATCTCTGTTTATCCCAAGGGTAGATTAGGGGAGAATGCGTACTTTCTTGTATTCGGAAATTAAGTTTAAAGAATAATGATAATAAATTATATCTATGTAATAAGGGCCCTAGTGGCATGGTGCCATAGATGCTGGCAGCATTTTCTTGTTTTAACGCGATGCTGACACTGTCTGATACCTTGTGAGATAGTCTAATGATATCGTTATAGTACTATAATGTTTTGAGTCAAAAGATTTTCAATAGTTTTGTTGTTATTGTGATTAATTTATCAGGAAACTTAGTGTTAATTGACGGTTCAAAATGGATTGTCCCACCGGGGAAAATTACATGCAAGTAAAATCACCTAAATTAGTGAATATGGACTACATGTCCCAGATAAAGACACACAAATTGGAGAAGTAAAATTGAGGAAAAAGAAGGAAGGAAAGCACGGGAATCGTATTGAGAGTAATCAGGAAGAATATTAACATTTAAGAAAAACAAATTAATTTCAATAAATACTTTATTCTGTCTGAAATACATGGATATAACTTGGAAAATACATAGCATCAGATGGAATTAAAAGATTAATAAGTGAACATTCACCACATATAAAACTTACAATACGCATGGATCAGAGTCAGATTACAAGTGACGTAACAACATGCAAGTCTACAGTATACAAGACCCCGCCGACGAGGGCGACCTCCTCGCGACACCATAACATAAGGGCCCGCGACCCGATTGCCCAGGATCCGAATATCCTGGATTAAATTCACTCCGACCATGGTCGGGCTCAGCTAAGTTTCTTGTCGGAGTCTTCTTAGCTGGGCTAGGGGTAGCGAACCGACAACTAAAACCCCCATTAGCTCGACATAAATTATCTTAGTAAGAATCGGTATCGTATTCATCAATATGTACAGTAAATAACAAAATAAAACAAAATCTATCAATGTGATAATAAACCTAATTATAAATACCTGCCTGTAAAATAAACACTTCAAAAAAAAGGGAGAGATGTGGTGTCTACGTAATGTGTATTGACAGATTGGTAATATATATATTATATATTAATAAATGTGTACGGACGGTTGGTAGAAAAGCTTCCTAGTGTCAGTGTCAGACTAGACGTGGAGCAAGATGGTCGCTGTCAATCAACCGGCCCGGGTACCTACTGTACAAACTGTGTTTCATTCCTTTATTCCTGATATCCTTAGTACTGAACGCCACATTAACTATTCACTGTCGTCGAATCGACTAGCACATTTCAAGCTACTCCATCGCATATGAGTTAAGGATTTTTATACTTCTGTGTATTTTGTATATATGTATGTGTGTAAATCTTTTTTTGCTTTCTTATTCCACGAGGTTCCCTTTATGTGATTAAAGTTTAAACGTCCTCCTGCAAAATTTGAGCGAAATTTAACAATATTTAGGGGTCGCTAGGATTTGAAGATTTTTTTGAGTACTAAGTTTAAAAAAATACATGTTTCCACCTACACTTCACGAATAACAATGAAGAATAAAATACAAAGTAAATGCCTATATTACGCTCGCAATAATTTTGAAATTTAACCGCTGTATTTGGTGACTTTCTTCATGAATTACTTGCGAATCCTAGCGACCCCTAAATATTGTTAGATTTTAGTAATATTTTGCAAAAGAGCATTTAAAGTGTAATGAAATAAAGGGAACCTTGTGGAGAAAGTAAAACAAAAAGAACATTTGTTTTGGAACACCCTATTGTATGTGTGTATCTAGTAAAGTAAACTTAAATAAGGAATTGTGTACCAACAATGAGTACCCCTGGCTATAGCAACACATACCTAGAATTATGGTTGTTGTAGGTCATAAAGTGTTCTTTAATGTAGCCCAGTAACCGACATAGCGTAGCTACCCCGTCGTCGCTGTCTATAAATCCCGCGCGCCAGAGGCACTCGTGCCCATATTGTGATTAGTGCGTCAGCAGCTGCAGAGGCATTCCACGAAAACGTCTAATTTGTCGGGCACGTGACGGCTATGGCAGGTCCTTAAAAACAAATAAAAAGTCCTAATAATACGTCACACGATTATTAGACCCCCCCTCCCTTTTCTTAACACATTCCGTCTTTTTAATATAGGCTGTCACATTTGGCTAGACCCCCCCTCCTCCCTATGCGTGTGACGTCATATATGGATGACCCCTTACCAGGATTTGAACCCGGGACCTCTAACTTCGTAGGCGGTATCACTCGCACTAGGCTAAACGGTATGATTGCACTCTAAGCATACCCATCCATATTACCTATCTAGATAAGTTAATTGCTATTTTCCTCTCGATTACAACATATGTTTAATACAATAAATGCAGTAGAAAATAATTGACTGCTGCCTTCGTAGGCAACATTACCGCGATCATACAAGACAGCAACTCGGTAGAAGTGAAGCTACCGTTGCAGCATGTGTCGGAAAGAGCATGCATCCGGAGCGTTTCTTGTTAGCTGCGTCAAGATCGCCGAACATGCTTGCAATTATTTAGTTGACTCGAATAATATTTACTGCCCAAGTCAGGAGCTGACGCTACTTCAAAGAGAGCTTAAAATGCCTTCTAAGATGAACAAATTCAAATCCAAGTAGTGACAGATTTTAACAAGTTTGTCTTTAAATAGAAGCCAATTTATGCATTTAGAATCCTATAAAAGATATGTCACAACTCACGAAGTTATTCATTCATATTTTGTTTGTTTAAATAAATTACATGTCAGATATATCTTAATTAATTAATATATACGTATCGTCATCATCATCAGCAGCCTATGATACCTCCTACTCCCGGGCACAGACCAGCTCTCATTAACCTGATCTCTCTTGCGATAATTAGAGAATGCAATTACCGGTAAATTACCGGTAAATGTACGGTCTCTTCATACTAAAGTTCGGTAAATTACCGGTAATTGCATTCCCTAGCGATAATACATTTGTACGTAGCCAAGAAGCTCCAATGTTAGGTATTACTTATCATGAGTCATTTTCTTCAAAACGTTTTTAATGTAAATTTCACATGTTTCTTTTATAATACTTATGATCTTGCAAACTCCGTGGTCAAACATTTTCAGTGGTCGGATTAAAAGGAAATTTGGGGGCAACAAAAAGCCTGTGACCGAAAAAAAATACTTTTAAGCGTGTGTCTCTCCCGCCTCCGCTGGCGCTTATGTCTTGCCGTGACATGCCTCGACCCGCCCTTACCTTGCAGCTCACATCAGCCCGACATGCCACGTGCCTAAATACACGAATGAAACTAATTTCTGGCTAAAAACCTTGAAAGTGCAGCGTCCGCAGAACTGGAATGTGTAATAGTCAGTTTTGAAATCGTTCGGGGTTTTTTAATGATTGTAATTTATTTTAAGCTTATTTTTATGTTCAAGTAGGTCCTTATATCAATCCCAAATAAACAAATTAATTGAAATTTTTGACAGCATCATTTGCTGTAAATAGGGGGATGAATCTTATTTTTATATCGTAACGCTACGCCCTTCAGCAGTATAAGATTTTAATACAAATTCTAATATTATTCACAGTCAGTGAGTCTGTTATTAAAATTAGGCTCAAAAGTACATACAAAAGTCGGTTTACAAATATTACATAAAAAGTTAGTCAATTTAGTAAGGATTTGAATATTTACGATTGTTATCTTGTCTCGACTAACACAGTTAAAATCGTTAAAGTCGATAAAAAAGGTTATCTAGGTCAAAAGAATACTATCATAGACAGACATCCCATCATAGCTTTATTACTTATTTAAAAAAAAAGCATTTTATACTGTTACATAGAGTAAAAATAAATCATGAAGTAGTTGAAATGAAATCTATTCATACAATTATAAAGTTCCAAAGAATTTTTTTTCGTATCGAGGTAATGGTATCGAGATTTTTTAACAGCGCGATATAGGGTTCCCGTAGTAAGTGGACAGCACCATCTATCGTACAAATTATTATTATTATATTAATATATTAGCTTCTATTGAAATTATACATGTAACGAATTATGTTCTAAGCAGGCACAGGTCGTTGACCTTTGAACCCGATAGATAATAAAAAAATGTAGCCACAAACTCGGCCATTTCCCGCAAAATCTCGAAGCACTTAATAAATAAATCCAACCAAATGGCTGTATCGTGAATTACCCATTGAACCCATATCGCGATTCTACAGAGCCTTCGCAACCTCCTATCTTCCCATAAGACCACTTGCAAGAATCAACCTTAAGAGGACGTAATAAGGTTGAAATTCAAGTGAAAAGCAGGGGAAAATGAAAGGTTGTGTGAGCGAGAGAGTATATGCCGATGCTCCTTATTTATTCACGGCCGAACTGCATTGTGGGAACCGTTTCATTTTTCATCAGTTTTGACTCTAATAAATTCATTTTGCTGTGCTTCCATGCTAGTAGTAGCATAGAAACACAGCAAAATAATTTTTTTACGTTTAGGTACTAGTTTTCAAATAAAATTTTGCATTAGGAATTTTTTTTAGTTGCGTACAGTCGTCATCAAATATATCTTCATACTTCAATACAGTAACACAAAATGAAATATGGTGAATCGGCTATTTGATATGGCATGCAATAATTAATAAAAAGTTAATAAATCTCGAAACAAAAATTGATAAATCAATAAATATTAGGGGACAATCTTACTCAAATCGAACTAGTCCCACAGTAAGCTCAATAAGGCTTGTGTTATGGATACTAGACGACGATATATTTAATAAATACAAATACTATGCCTAGTGCAGCGACCAGTGCAATTGTATACTAGCTTGAATGTATCATGGATGAATAAATGTCTTATGTTATGTCTTACTTAAATACATAGATAACATTTAAGACTCAGAAACAAATATCATCACACAAATAATATTTGCTCTTATCGGGATTCGAAACTAGGCCCGCCTGCTTCGTAGGCAGAGTCACTAATCACTAGGCTAAACCGGTCGTCAAACCACGATATATAAAAACCATGATTTTATCCAAATATGCTATTCTAGTGAGGTAAGATCTTTTAAGCTTTCGCCATTTTTCAAAGAGTACCTAATCGTTTTATAATTAATGCGGAATTGGCTATTTGACAACTGGTTTCTGTGATATGTTATAGAAACACCTTTTAATAATAGAAATATTAGTGAAAAAAATCACTTCAATATCATAAAAACTCACTGAGATATTACAGTGTTAAAATCACATTTTTAGACGTTCCCAAAAACGTGCCGAAACGCTTCATACTGAAACCCATAACGTGACGTCACGAGACATAAGTTGTTTGAGGAAATGTTAAAACTTGCGTTTATCGTAACGGTTTCATAACAAAACTTTATGGGTTATTTAATGGTATGAACAATTTTTAATATTTTTATACTTTTATAAGGGACCTACTTTCGATCCAACTTTGAAGGCTCATAAAAAAAGTTACACGTTAGGAGTAACAAACTCAAAACTTTAATATATTTTACTTATTTTAATAGGATTTTTTTTAATACAACTACGGTGGCAAACCAGCGTACGGCCTACCTGATGGTAAGCAGTCACCGCAGCCTATGGACGCCTGCAACACCAGGGGCATTACGTGCATGTTGTCGACCCTTTAAGAACCTATTCACTCCCCTCTTGAAGAACTCCATACTATATAGGATAGGATTGTATATATTTGTTACAAATTTCGGTTACAGTCCAGTACCCAATTGCACTATACCCAGTTAACGCTGACCCCAACTAACCCTCGCCAAAACTCACGTCTTACCAACTATCGGGCACTAGCAGCTAAATGAAATCGAAGAAATCTAAACAGTCGGTAAGTCGGTAACGACAAGTTGGCAGCGGGCCGGGGCATCGGTAGGCCCCCCACGTCCGCGCTCGGAGGCCTGCCAGCCGCTTGCGAAAACAATTTTAGCTACCCTCCTAGGGTACTAGGAAGGAACTGAGCGTTTACTAAAAGTAAGGCAATTGCTCTTTGTTGTACTCGCAAGTGGATGCAGCGGCCGACGGGTTAGCGGTGGGGTATGAGTTGGATTCATTTTATTTGGGTTCCGTACTTCAAAAGGAAAAAACGGAACCCTTATAGGATCATTTTGTTGTCCGTCTATCAAGACCCTGTATGTCAGGAACGCGTAGAGGTATCGAGTTGAAATTAAAACCATATACTCAAGTCTATAGTTACTTGAAGCTGTGAAAAAAAACAAGCTTCTAAATTAACGTGAAAAAAGATACGGCCGTTTATGCTACAAGAAACGTAAATTTCGACAGTCTCAAGGAAACCAAAATTCAAGAGGTACTTTCCGTTGACTTAGAACTTTGAAACTTTGCAAGTAATACCGTCTTATATTACAAGTATAGAGAGAAATCTGAAGACTATACATTTTTCATTAAATCATAAAAAATATAGACTACTAAGGGAATCGAAATGTATAGTGTAGGTAATTTAATAAACTTACAAGTTTGTACGGAACCCTCGGTGGGCGAGTGTGACTCGCACTTGTCCGGTTTTTAATTAGTTGAAGCGATTAGGTCAAATAAGATTTCACTGTCTGGTACTCCGATAAGGGCTGACAATTTTAGGTCAGTTCTTGGGTTTTGGGTTTGGGCTTTGATGGGAGTGGGACTGATCATTTACGTTGTCTACTAGTATGAAGTTGCCGTAAATACCTATTAAAATAGTCTGTCTAAGTCTGTCTATCAAATAGTCTGTCTAAGTCTGTCTATAAAAATATCTACGAGTACAAAGACAGTTTTGAATTTAGAAGGTATCAAACAAGTAATCCGTTTTCTGTTTTACTGTAGTCGGGTAATGACCGATGCCTTTGCCAGTTATTTTATATATTGTGTCAAAATTTTAAATGTTGCAGACGTTTGCGAATCTGACTGTACAAAATGTCATTAACAGCAACTGTTGCGTCTGGTTGTGCTAAACTGCTGAGCACGCTTGCTCAGTATATAAATAAACAAAGTTTTGCTTACTTTTGCCGCGCGCTTAAATATGCTGAATACATTTATTTTATTAGTATTAGTTTTGCATATACATTTCTAAAACAATACTACAATTCACGATCAACAGTTTAATATTTGTTATTGATTTAAAGGTGTATTTTCAAATAATATAGTTAATTAACTTAACACCTTGTTCATAATTGTTGTTTTTTAGTGATGGTTAGAGATGGTTGTTTTGCTTATCTACAAAAGTTGTTCAAGAGAATTAGCTGTATATGTTTGGATGATATGTATTCTACACAATAACAGAACAAACAAACATGTAAATAAGACGGCTTGCCCTGACATTATGCTGAGTTGGGGCCTGTTCTATCTCATTGTGTCTATGTTCGTTTGTTATTCTTAATGTTCACCTTATTGTGGCTTGAATACACGTATGTATTTTCTTCCATCCTTTCTTTCTTTCTATGAATATACTTATACTAAATATACGCGCGTCTCATTTATGAAGTCGCTGTATTTGAAAGAACTGAACATACCTTATATTTTCTATGAAGGTTACCTTGCAAATTGATGTTCGAAGTATTTTTTCAAAAAAATTATCTATAGTGCAAATACATTTTCAGTAGCGCCATTTCATCGGCGAAAAAATCGGGTTATTCCGACATTTCATTTACATTCAAACCTGCGCGTTTGTTCTTAAAGGCGCCTCTTCAGCTTCCTATACGGCTCGGCAAAGCTATTTCACAGCTCGACCGCGTTCGAAATAAGGCACTACATTTTTCAACGAAATGCATCTCAGCGTTGCCAAAATCCACTAATAACTTTCTGTAACTCCTATACAAAACGCTTAACGGAAATTTAGCCTTTATTGGCAAAGCAGTAAGGTCGCGTTTGGAAAGAAACGCTGTTAGTTACGAGGTTAGTACATTAGTAAGTTCGAATTCCCAAGTCACGTGCGATTGCATAAGCCTCAGGCCGATCCAAGGAATAGGTACAGAAGTAGGTATAAGAATAGGTATTGGTTTAGTTTTAACGCTGCGGGATTAGGCCTTTTTGCTTTGCCGAGCGCCATGCCAAATCGGATTGGGGTGGTAAGTAGGCTTTTGAAATTTAAATTAGGAGAAATGTGGGTCAGCATTTTACACGCTTTCGTTCGATTGAGGCTTGAGTTGAGCAGGGTTAGTTCCTACTTAAAGTATATTTCAGCCACATTTATTCTTACGTTATTTCTTCCTTCATGTTCATATCTTCACCTATATTATATCGTATAGGAATCGTAGACAAGCAGTAAGTAAGATGTTTTTATTGAAAAATATCCTACGTATAGAAATCTCATAAATTAAACGGATAGTGATATGTCAGGAACTAAGATTGAAATGTGCTTGTTATTTTTTCCCAAAAATTAACAGTATATTTCTAGCTATGATTAAAGCTATTATGAAATATTGAAATAATTTTAGCATTCGTTCAGTTCCAAGAAAATCTAAATTAAGTTGATATTTATTGTCGATCAAAATTGCCCCATGCATGCCATAGAAAGAACGCAGAGTAATAATAACGTACAAAGCATTAGGTAACAACATTCGGTCTTATCACTAAAATCGATCTCTCCCACTTTTATTGGATATTCCTTTTTCATCGTTTTTCGCTTGTAACACCTCGGGGAAAGGCGTAACGAGATCGCAGCTCGAACAAAACTGAGCATTCAGAGCCTCCTTTAATACATAAAACCTCTCGTCAGCAATAAAATTGTTATTCGCAATAGGAACTATCCTTTTACAAATTTACCTACCGGAGTTGAGAAACAAAGCCGGTCTGATTCGATTTAGCAGCGAACGAACGAGATCTTCTTTGATGTGACGAATCAAAGGCAGCGATCCGACTGTAATACACTTAGCCGGACCATTTCAGACCCCCCTTCACCCCCACCCCGCCCTCCCCCGCCCCGGAACCATGCACCCGCAGTGCAGGGTTCAATAAGATTTTCATTAAGCGTTGAAAAGTTTTTAATGAGTAAGAATTTTTCGCTCACCCCTTCCATGTTTCATTTTGCGTGATGGGTTTTTTGCTTGGTCGGGTTAGGGTTTCGGCCGGTTTTTGATCGAATATCCCTGTAGTTGCAGTATTTTGTAGTGCTCTGGTGAATTGCTGACAATCTATGGCTAAACGAGATGCACTCATGAAATTTAGTTAGAAATATCATGACAAGGTTAGGTATTTTAAGTTCTTCATGGAGCCTTTTTTGTTAACTCTGAGGTATCCATATAAACGACGAAATGATGATCGATGTAACATGATAACATGTCTAACTTTTTTTTTGTCTTGATTTCAGAAATATTGCTACAGTGTTATTTATCTATATTATCGTCAGATGATTTCTTGCTTTCACAAGCATTCGATATCCCCCTCCTCAAGTCAGCGTACAAACATGACTTCTGTCATTCGGTTTTAGTTTATTTTTGTTAGCCTCATAAATAAAATTTTACTGGCGTTCTTGGATATATTTGTACCTTATGTTTTTCTTGTAGTATGCAATGCAATGGCGAGCGAGTAAAAGCATTATTTAACAAGTGGCATACATTATTTAAAGTATCGACAACTCTGCCCTCGGTCTATTTTTGCATAGCACAAGCTAGGGCAAGTTTAGACTACTCAATCACGCTGTAATCTTGTCTGGGGTTGCCAGCTAAATTGGCCTCCGTCAGGCGAGCCCGTTGTACCAGTCACTCCGGAGATAGCGGGTTCGATGCTTTGGACAATTATAAAGCCTATTAGATTATTGTTCACAAGCGCAGTACATAAAAACTTAATTGTTCAAGAATTTAGTTTCGAAACACTGCATATAGCAGAAATTGAAAACTAAAGTAAAAAAGTGGTCAACGGCCTACGTAAGTAATTTGTCGTTGTAATAAGGTGGATAATGTAGTAGGTATTTACTCGGATATAATAATCGAGTCTGTAGAATTTGAAAACTGTTAGAAATAGAACAAAAAAGAGTAGGAAAACGAAGAACAGGCTCCACGACTATATGAAAAACTGGAAACAGGCATACAATAATATCAATAAATATTGTCAGTATCTAGATAGCGAAAATTTCGTAATTCTCATTGTTGCGTCTCTCATAGCCTGTCGCGATAACATAAAAGTCGGGACATTTGTAAACTCGCTACTGGCGCATGTACTTAACTACTGACCACTCTACTCGCCACTCGCAACCACCACAATAGAGGCATCAATCAAGTGGCGTGAACCGACGAAAGCCGGCCGTATCTGATGCGGTCCTATTTGCGCACCTATACCTTATTTCCTCCAATCGATTCGTTTTTACAAGGGAAATTAGGTTAAGTTGAAAATGAACCTAACCTTACTAAGAATCTAACGGATGAATTATCCAACCTATTACTTACTGCAGATATCGTCACGGCTCGTTGTACTTAACTGTTATCATTTTAAATAAACGGAACAGTGCGATTTGCGGACGAGTTAGAAGCGAAGTTCAGTATGGAAACTCGCCCGGGCATTTCTCCAGAAATATGTCTGCTACTCATTCATCTGTCTCCATACATTTAGTATGAAAAAGGGCCAGATGAATGAGGTGACCGCAGACATATTTCTGGAGAAATGCCCGCCCGCAGTTCGCCCGCAAATCGCAAGTGTGATAAGGCCCTAATGTTGTCAACGAATATTGACAAATATTTTATGTCAAGCGAATACAAACAATTAGTTGCATCGAACAGTGGCGCCATCTGTAATAAGCTTTGCGTTTTTAATCTTTAGGGATGCTAAACGAATCTAATGGGATACAAAAGTTGAGATTATGGATTTGATTTATACGGTATCATAAAGACCTAGTTTCTACCGTCGAACATAACGCTCTTTGGAGGGACTTAGAAGATAACGATGAAATGCATAAAAGTCATCAATAAAATGTCAATTTGTTTTAGCAAATCAGTTTAATCAGTTCTGCAATTTTAAAATTTATTTCGTCCGGGTTAAATAATTTTCTCATTCAGGGTCAACATTGCACACACCCACCCATAATATTGTATGACTTTATCCGTGTCGAGAAGAGACAATTTTAACGCGACTTAAATGTTTTATTACTATCTTCTTTTTAAACGTTATTTACCTTTATATTTCTAATTAAGTTTTCCTTATCTTATCTTGAACCAGATCTCCTTGAAGATGTTGCATATGCATTTCCACATCAAACCGACAAGTTATTCTGGACGTTAACCGTACAATAGACCGATTTAGCATAACGCCATCTCTCGTCAAAGATACACTTCAATAGGCCGAACAGCCATTCAAAATCCGGTTCAAACCGCTGTATTTACAGCAGGACGGCCTGACGTTCAATATAGACCGATGTAGCTGCCTGATAGTCTGAAGGAAGCGGCCAAGCGGGTGAGGGGGGAGGGGGGAGGGCCCCAGCAGTATCTGATTTCTAAAGACCTAACAATAACCATTTTGTTTGATTCCGCTGGACTTGCGGTTCGCGGGGGATTTTACTGAGTTTTTTTAATTAAATTACGGTCTTGCTGTTTGTGCTGCTTTTTTGTTGCAAGCATGTTGACTTTAAGAGCTGGCACTCATTCGACGTTGCCTTTGTGATCTGTTCATTGGCTGTGTTAACAGAATTGAGACATCTAGTGCAATACCGTGACATATTGAGACAAAAAATATGTAGTAGTTGTAAGACATCATATCACTCTTTTCCTTGAAATTCTCATAGTACGAGTATTTAGTCGCAATCATTTTGACATTGCATAAAAACTAGGTAAGTAGCGGATTAAAATATGTCGAATATAAGTAAATAATAAACACATTACTCTCCTTTGCATCGCGCAGTTGGGTAAAAATGGCAAAAACTGATTTCCTAACATTCCACACAAATTTGAATAACAAAGTATTTACGGTTCTCGATTAGCCGTGATATCTATTTATAATATGAGATCCACTTCTAATAAGAGAGGCGGAGTTATCTTCGATTAATTATTAATCTTTACGGAACGCAACGAAACGGGCTCTATGGTGAAGTTGGAACCAACATTGGAGCCAAAGTCGGCAGTAGTGGACTGGTTATTAACAAATGTTTGGGCCAATGAGCCAAGTACCTTGAATGAATGAGAATGTTTATTTGGAAAATGAGGTTATATATAAAATAGTCTTAATTCGAGGTGGATTCTCCACTTTCAGTCTAAGAAACAGACATACAAATTGAAGATATAAAAATTTTAAAAGATGCAGACGATGTGTCATCATGAGAAATACACTCACGGACAGTGAATTCGGGTCATTTTCTATTATAATTGTTCATAGAAAATTACCCGAATTCATTGTCCGTGAGTATATACGATTTGCTGGTTTATTTTACATTATAATGTATCTGTTAATATTTCGTTTGGCACCTAAGCTACAGAGCGTTAAGCTTTATTTAGTTAGAGCATACAAATGCAAGTAAAAAGCTGTAAATATTTAATTTCATCAGCTACAAAACATTAATTATTTAACGTCTAACCATTTTAGTGCATATTGAAAACAGAAATATCTAAATGGTTTATTGTACACTAGCTGTTGCCCGCGACTTCGTCCGCGTGAAATTCGAATACCCATGTGGGTGATTAAAGGTGCACATACCTATTTTACCGCAGGCTAATAGTAGTACCGCTTTCTACATTACATACCAAAACCACGTAAAACTGGCTGGGCCCGAAGCAGTAACTACCCCCTAAGAAGCAACCCTTTTCATCCCCCTAGGGATGAGTTTCGAAACGGTGAATTCACGTTTCTTTTATTGAAGAAACGTGATAAGTCAGGAGAACGACTTTTTAAGAATGTGTGGATATATTTTCTTGGATTTTAGTAAATAGGCCTTTAATGTAACATTATACCTCTAACTGTAAGAACCATTCTCTATACAAACTTTAATACCTTTAAAATATGAATTTCCAAACACTTTTTTATTCTTTTTACGTTGTATATAAATAATGTACTCCGCATATTTCAAGTTTCTAGGTTTATTAGTTAATGGCTCTGTACAAATTCAAATTTTCCACCCCCATTTAGCTCTATTTAATTCGGTATGAATTTCGAAAACCGGCAAAGTTAATTTTCTTGACATATAATGAAGGGTTTACATATCAAGTCGCAGATCTCCTACTTTAAAAATCATGTCCCAAGTATACAAATTTCAGCTCCAACTTTAGTCCCTTAGAAACTGAATTCTGAAAAACTGTGGAATCACTTTTCTTTACATTTAATAAACCAGTGTATACATAAAGTTTCAAACCTTCCCATGCAAATATACAACTCTTTTAAACCCCTCAAGAGAAATAAGAACCTCTGCACATGTAAAGTTTCTAGATCTATAAGTTTTTGTTCTGTCTTTCAAACTTTCAACCTCTATTTATTTTAATTCCTAAATAAGATGAATTTCGGAAAAAGGGAATAATGGCTTTTCTTGGCTTATTATAAAAAGTCTATCTATGATGTCTTAGATCTCCTAATGTAAAAATCATAATTATATTCCCGATACAAACTCTCAAACCCTATTTAAGCTTTTCGGGGATGAATTTCAAAAGACGGTGAAAACACTCTTCTTTTACAGTAGAAATTCTTTTTCTAGAGCGAATTCACTTAGCTGTGTACCTGACGAACAATACTCATTGTCTGCATTGTTAACTGTGGCCACCACTACCACTTCGAAATGTAAGGCATTATAAGTGCAAATAGCTTTTACACTAAATTAGTCTTTAAGTCAAACGAATTAAGGTTTACACTTAAACAAAGAGAATACATCGTTCGTCTTTCTAAGCATCGATACGTACTTCACTGCTCTTTCACTTACGAAGTGACCAACATCTGTGTTCTCTTTGTTTAAGAGTAAACCTTATTTTGCTCGACTTAAAGACTAATTTAGTGTAAAAATTATGTGCACATCTCGAAGTCGAAGTTGTGGCCACAGTTAACAATGCAGATAATGAGTATTGTTCGTCAGGTACAAAGCTAAGTGAATTCGCTCTAGAAAAAGAATTTCTACTGTAAAAGAAGAGTGTTTTCACCGTCTTTTGAAATTCAAATTTTTGAAATTTGTAAAACAATGAAAAATTTAAACATGAAGTTTCATACCTCTTACTCAAAAAGATCGTAAAGTCCCGATACAATTTTTCAACCCCTATTTAAACCCCTTAGAGAATGAAATTCAAAAAACGGTGAAATTACTTTTCATTGATCTAAATGAAGAATATATACATGAAGTTTCAAATCTCTTACTTAAAAATATCGTAGAGTCCCGATACCAACTTTCAACCCCTATTTAAACCCCTTAGAGAATGAAATTCAAAAAACGGTGAAATTACTTTTCATTGATCTAAATGAAGAATATATACATGAAGTTTCAAATCTCTTACTTAAAAATATCGTAGAGTCCCGATACCAACTTTCAACCCCCATTTAAACCCCTTAGAGCATGAATTTCAAAAAACGGTGAAGCCACTTTTCTTTCATTCTAATGAAGAATCTAAGCATGAAGTTTCAAACCTTTTACTTAAAAAGATCGTAGAATCCCGATACAAACTTTCAACCCCCATTTTAACCCCTCAGGGGATGAATTTCGGAAAACGGTGAAACTACTTTTCTTTCATTCTAATGAAGAATCTAAACACGAAATTTCAAACTTCTTACTTTAAAAATCGCATACTCTCCATACAAACTTTCAACCCCCATTTTAACCCCTCAGGGGATGAATTTCAAAAAACGGTGAAATTACTTTTATTTTATTTTAATGAAAAATCTAAGCACGAAGTTTCAAACCCCTTACTTAAAAAATCGTAGTCTCTCCATACAACTTTTGAACCCCTATTTGAACCCCTTAGGGGATGAATTTCGAAAAATCCGTTCTTATCTCTCACCTACGTCATATGAACATACTACTGTAAAAGTTTCAAGTTCTTCGCTTCAGTAGTTTCGGCTGTGCGTTGATGAGTCAGTCAGGACTTTGCCTTTTATATATATAGATTAGTCTGACAAATGAGTAAATACCTACTAGGCGGGCTGAAAAGATCGTAAACATTAACCTGTCTGTCATAATAAACCTGTCATGTGACATTTCACGAATGGTTTCCAAATCTTTACCAATCCACGATAGTCACCATCATTTATCAAATTAATTGAACCATTAGACATAAGGGCGAGAATCGCCTGCGGCCAAGGCGGACGGGCCGACGCGTTTGGAAGTATTATTGAATAAACACCCACGGGATTATGGTTTTCTACGTAGGCCAGTAAAGTAAGAAATTACTCGGCTTCGCCTCGGCCGACAGTTACATGTGATCTGAGGCTTTCTTATTTACTGGCCAAGGTGTATAATAGTACATTGTGTATCAAGGGCGGTAAGTAAGGAATTACAAACGAGTGTTTGTTACAAGGCCGAGACGAAGTCGAGGGCTTTAATAACACGAGTTTGTAATTCCTTTACCGCCCGTGGCACACACAATGTTTTTCATCACACTTGTGAGGAAATCTAATTAAAATAACCTTACTTAACCTAAATAAAATTGTAAAACTGACAGTGACATATCTATAGACAATTGCGAAAGTCAAGACACGTTCGGAACCCATAACGGTAAAGACCTAAAACGGTTGATTTTATATTTGCAAAATACTGAAATACACTATTTAAACATTAAATTAATGTAACAGAAATATGTGTTTATATGTATTTGCAATAACAGTTCTCTTTAAATAAATATTTCAGTGATAAAAGTTAAAAAAGTAAATTGGCTTTTCCTTTGAACACGACAAATAAGAGTAAAACAAAACCATCGTTTCAAATTTAAAAAGAAAACCATTACGCCCTAGGGCGTAATAGGTCATTTACGGCCCGCAGAACCTACGTGTAATGACACCATTTTCGAGCAAGTGTGATGAAAACTATTTTTCTGTTCGACGGAGCCGGAAAACGGCAACTTCGTTTAGCGCAGCGGCCCGAAAGTTGATGCTTTCCGGCCGGAGGACAGAAAATATACTAATGAACTTACTGAGATGTATTGGCTCTTCTTGACATTTAGTTACAATACAATAATACTTACTTTGCACACCAAAAGAAAATTACAATGCAAACTTAGGTATTTAAAAAAATGGTAACCATTAGGCACTTTTGTCGCTAAAGAGACTCTTCCAGTCAACCTTTGGGCTGCAAAGTCATGCAAAATCAACAAAGTTAGGTAATAGTTATTGAATAAGTAAATGTTTTATTAATAAAATACTATGAATTAATAAAAAGTAGGCGAATTGACTTAACGCTTATGAATTTATTTACTGTACCGCTTTAGAAGCTACTTAAAATAAGTACATACAGCCTGCCCAGTGTCAACATTGGTGCCAATATTGGCCAAATATTTGCATAATTACTAATCAGGTTAAAGTTCGGCCAACATTGGCAACAATTGGCTCTAACTATCTAGAAATGGTTATCGTTAGACCTAATAAGGCCATATCCTAAAGGCAAACATGAGGTCCCTCGCATTCCAGTCCAAAGTAATAGTTTAGACGATAACCTACCGCATTGAACATACAGATCCCATATTGGTTCTAAATGGTTCGTGTGTTCTACTTAGGAATAGCGTTTCGTAAGTACATTTTCCAACCCATGCCAGTAAAAGTTGACTGGAACTCGTTATCTTAAACAGATAGGTACAATAAGTACATAGTCTGAAAGTTATATTTACAGCCAATACAACTATATTGATTACCACTTGATTGAGAACGCCTATTGTTTACCACTGTTTTTTTATAAG
The DNA here is from genome assembly GCA_947034925.1 of Eudemis profundana. Classification (NCBI taxonomy): domain Eukaryota; kingdom Metazoa; phylum Arthropoda; class Insecta; order Lepidoptera; family Tortricidae; genus Eudemis; species Eudemis profundana. Next base: position 1,086,394 of record OX344800.1, on the reverse strand, counting down.
TTTGCATTGTAATTTTTTTTGTTGTCTATTGTATTGATTATAACTGCTGACTTCAACCTTCTATGAAATTAACCAAATATCAATACCTGCTATAAAAATACTGAAATCGTCATAGGGTGTCTCCATAATTATTTGTGGTGTTCCCCCGATTTTTCCAAGATGGATTAAAAAATGAGCGAAAATGACAACTACATACATATTATTGTTAATTGTATATCCGGACATAAGTTTACGTAACACGTAGATACTCAAATTGTATGAAAGTTTGATAATCTCACACCACATCAAGCTTTGTATTGACCCCCGTTCAGTTGTCCGTTTCGCAATGTATGTCTAACTATTATTTTCATTACATCCTGTGTAATGCTTTGCACACTTCTATTTATTTTTTAGTACATAGTTTGAGGACTAACTTTCCTTAATTGCCAGGGATACAGTAATGATTTGGCGAATATCTTTATTTAATACCAAGATACATAAACAAGTATTAAAAATAGGTTGTAAGTTAAGCTAACGAAACGATCACTTTGCGTCTCGTCTCAATTATGGCCGCGAACGTCTCAACTAGTGCTGGGACTTTGGGACCTACCCGTAATATGGCCAGAGGCAATGCAAATTGTACCTTATTACATTACGGTTAGGATGGAAACTTGGCTGGCAATTACGTGAGTTTAATTTCAGCTTGAAAATCTATTGGGCTAATGACGTATTTGTTTATTTTGAATGTAAACGTACTGTACTTATCTGCACCATAATGCCCATAATTATATCTGCTCATTGATTTGCCAAGCCATTCACCTAAATGTTTTAGCTACATATTCCAATTAGCAATGTAGACCCAAAAAAAGGTGGTAGTGCTAAAGGACATGACTGAGTGTCAGGTATCCGAGGACGATGTCGGAGACAGAGCGAAGTGGAGGAGACAAGTTTGGAAAGCTGACCCCACCACCATGTGGATAATAGCTAGGAAGTGGGAAGAGAGAATTAGCAATATGAAGGTGCGGCCAAACCACTTCAAAAGATGCTTACGCACCGTGGACGAAGTAACGTGACTCATGCGTCCCTCTTTCACACGTTTTCAAACCGGTGCTGAATATAGACAGGGTTCACGTACTTACTATTTATGCGTAGTTTATGCACCGGTTTGAAAGCCACATCAATAACCTCATTTTATTATAAAAACCCGACGACGGTGCAAAAAATACCGCGCATTAAAGTGCATAAATCCGCCATTTTGAATCTAATGATGTATCATTTATCAAAATCGGGAGTGTCGCTGAGTAGTATAAGCGGACATACATACAGGTCAAGCACAGAACCCTCCTTTTGGGCTTCGCCGCAGTCGGTTAAAAACGTGACGCATGAGTCACGAAACTGCGTCTACGGTGCCTCAACGCCTTTTTACCTAATCGCGTGAAAAACAAAATGGACTTCACTAAATAGTCCTAAAGTAGTTAATGTACGTTAACTTATTAGTAACTTTTCATTTATCAACAAAATAATTAACTGTATCAAACTACAACATGTACATAAACAATATGGAGTACCTATTTATTATGCACATTTCAACTTTATTGTAAGAACATTTTCTTTTTAAATCAATAAGTTACATGTTGCAAGAATGTTCCCAGAACATTCCCGAGAATGTTTCCACGTTTTGAGAATGTTCTGCAACTTGTACATTGCTACAATAATATGCTGGAAAAGAAGAAAAACCGTTAGTACTCTAAAGATCCTCCTTCTTATGTATAGCTTAGCTTTAGCTATCTTTGAATTGCGAAACGTTTCTTTTCTTTTCCCGTTTTAAGTTTGCATCAATTTACATAATTTTAACAAAATTATGAGCGTTATCTTGTGGCTGAATGTAATGTATATAACTCTTTCTTTTTCAGGTAAGTTTTTACGATTATACTTCTAAACGCAAAAAAGTAAGTTTTTAGTAATTTATACGTTTCTTGAAACATCGGCTATCCATGATTTGAAACGCTCTGTTGTCTGTAATGTTTCCTTGAAGTAAGATGTCAATATAAATAAGTAACCTTTGATCGAATAATAACGGGTCTATATTGTCTCTTGACTTTCGATAATTATGGCTAACAATACAGTATGACTTATAGCTTTATGGAAAACAAGGGGATCCCAATAAGAACACAATCCGTGACATGAGACGAAAGCCTGAATGCTCTCGTTGTTTCCAATTACGGACATACCCTTGGCACCCGACAAGGAAGCTACAATAGTGTAGTACACATACAGGTCGATTCACAAGAGCTGGCACGAATGGATTCAACGAGTGAATGATAATGTTTATGTGTACATCACAAAATGATTAAATACAGGTTGATTCAATAAGTGATAATCGTATTTTTAGATTATCTCGTCTCATAACTTCGTAACCTAGTCTATATTGTGTATTTTATGAACAACAAAAAAGCCCTACCTACACAATAGCAACCTTGTTTGCACACTGATGCCGTGAAGTACGGAAATTGCATCGAAACATCAGAATTTCGTATTAGTTTCACATATTTTCGTCATGATTTCGTAGATTGCGGTGTCAGTGTGAAAACAGGGTATAAATTAAATAAAAACTCCATGATAGTAAAATATTTGTAGCGGACTCTCATATTTATCTTTCTACAATTATCCTTTACCTGCTTAGTCTTACTAATGTGCAGATTATATGTATTTTTTTTTTCTTAAATAATTAAATAGTGTTATGTACTTGTTTACAAAATATTTAGAGCCTCCCGTATAAGAACGTCACTCAACAATGACAAGTGACCTTACTTTCGTTCAATCCATTCGTGCCAGCTCTGTGAATCGACCTGTACTAGGGCTGCAAAATAAAGAGTGACCTAGATAACAGGTGTTTAAAGCCGTGATAAATACAGTCGTTTCATACGAATATTTGCTTAACTGGTAGAGAATGCCTTATGGCATTAAGTTCGCCTTTTGTACGATAAGTTTTCTTTTGTGCAATAAAGTTTAAATAAATAAATATTCAATTTATAAATTAAAAACCTTGAATTGCTGCTCAGTTTCATCAAACATATATCTAAGAGTCAGCCTGGTTAGCTTCCTAAAATTACAGCATTCAAGTCAGTTTATCCGTTTAGAATCTCCAAAACTGCGGACATATAGACAGAAATAGGCATTAAACTTCTAGCAATGATTAATTAAACCAGTCCTGCCCGGACAGACCTAGTTTTATTCAGATTTTTAGTTGGAAAACTCTCGACAACCACAAAACTCAATTGTCTCTCGAAACGTTTTTTACATCTCCCTCAAAGTTTACCACATCACCAACCTAGGAATACAACTTACACAAAGTATTCTTTTACAGTGGAAATACAAAGTTCTCCCAACTTAGTCGAACTCATTAGTAACTTAACTGGTTACTTAAAAATCCGAATATTTAAGCAAAGGCCCGTCGCCCACTTAGCGCGCGTCGTAAAAATATTAAGTGTGAGTACAGTTTATGTCCAAACTTCCCTTCTGGCGGTGACGTCACCCCCCCCCCCCCCTCCCTCTGGCCTAATCCCCTCGCGCCCACCATTTTAAGGCCTCGGTTAGTATTGCACTTTTCTGCAGTTTATGCCCGACTCTACTTAAGGCCACAGTTAAGTGTGAACCTCTTAAAATCTTAAGGATTTCTGCTTCAGTTATGCTGGTGAAAGTTTGAAAGGGAATGTTCGGTCGTTATAACAGAGATTATTACTTTCTATTAATGTGTATGTTGGGGTAAAGATGTCGTACAGAATAAGTACTACTCATTGCACACTTCAAACCAGAATACACAGCAGTAAACAACAGATCTCATCGCTATGTAAAGTCTGGATTCTTCTTTGGGTAGCGGGGAATTAAAAAATAACATTTAAAATATGTTAGTGGTGCAAAGCAATGTGCTAAAAAAATTACTGAACAAAACGGAAGTAAGTATTACTCATTGAAAACTAAAAAAATATATGAGTTCACAAGCGGCTGGTGTTTTAACAAATTTTGAATGGTAATACCTAAAGTGAACGTCTTCGTATTGGCACAGGGAGGACATTGTGTTTGCTGTCTCAATGTGAACATTCAAATTATTCCAAACATTATGATAACTGTGGTAGCTTCATGTCTAATGTATATTTCATGGCCTCTAGTCAAGAATATTTCATGAGGGAAAGCCACGAAAACATCCACTAAATCACACTTAATTGGCTATACATCTTTGTTTTACAGCCATTTATGTTATTACAGAATTAATACTGCATTGCTATAATTAATACTGTTTACAACGGGCATTGTAAACACGGGCAGTGAATGCATTGTTTATTATCTAAGTAATTACAAATCTACGCTGCAGCGCATTTTGTTGATGTAACATGCGATCATAAACGCTTTATCTGTTAGTTAATTCACAACTTTACCGTCAACGACGCCTCTATTAATTTGAGCCGTGTAATACTCGTTATGGATCGTCATCGAAGATCAAGGTATGGCGGCGCGCTTGCCGCTTCGACTTTGACGGACCACAGCGTCGTGACCTCCAATTACGAACTGTTATTATTAATTCACGAGTCAAATTATATTAATGTCGAGGTTGACGATGAAGTTCTAAATTAGATTCTGTAATCAATGCGTTCGATTGGCGTGTCTATTCCATTCGGGATGATGCGGTTACATTATTAATGTATTAGTCGGATTGATTTTGTTGACTGGTTCATATTAATGCGGTAATATCTGTATAATAACTAATTTTAATAAAATATAGTAGTGAAATATTATTGGAAGCACTGATTCATGTAGTGGCCAAATCAATGCATTTAATTAAACTAATAACAATTTGAAAACACAATCCTGTTTAAATATTTATTTCAACCACAATCAAACAACCAACGTTGTGATTTTGAGCTCTGAATTAGTTTATTTTCATAGGTTAGCAGTTATCGCAACAAATAGCCATGTGTCAACTTTTAAGTGTACCAAAATTAGAGCCCGTGCGTATCTTCGAATTAATTGCCTTGAACCTAAACTTAACTAGATATACCCAACGTATTTGGGGTCATTCATTTATTTTGATAAACAGTTGGTGATACGACAACGATGCAGTTGACAGTAAAGAAATAACTCTATTTATTTTTATTGGACTTTTTTATGTGGAGGTAGAGTGCGGCATGGCCCGCATTATATCCGGGCGCTTTCGCAGGTGAATCCGTGATGAGTTTCTTTTGCCATTTTTGGCGCCTTTGAGCTCGCCGCGTGGCGCCATTTTTGGCACTTGTCCGCCTTTGCCTAACTTTGGGGCACTCTTTTAATTTGCTTACCTGAACTAGGTTACCTGTGAATATTTCCGTACCTGAAAAGCGTAACAGTGTAAGTCCTATTGTTTTTTATACTTACTTACAGTATTCTACTACGGTCTTACATACACTAGGCTTACGCATGTTTTACTCACATGGGTGTAATCGTTTAGTGTAGCCAAGCGATTGTTCAGTAAATGTAACAGATATCAGGAAACGTTTAACTGATGTCGAAAGTACGTTACCCAATGACTAAAATCACATAAATAACTTTAATTTTATTAAACCAGAAATATCCCAATCGACGTCAGAAATATGTTTACACTCTTCCACTTTATTTCCTTGGAATAAGGATGGTCTTAGTTATTAATTGTTTGTTCCAATCTTAACCCGTACTATTGCTTTCTTGTATCAGGGCAGAAGCTTAGAAATTAAGCTAATATCTACGTACTTGTCATACTCATCGTCCCAAATGACCCCGCATGTAAAGCTAGCATGTCCCGAGCCGCCCCGCTCATATGACGTCACGAATAGCGGAAGATAAAGGCACGTATTGTTACAGCTAACGGCTGATAAGCCTGGCCTGCCGCTAGCATTTTATCAGCAGTTAGGACGAACAGGAGGTAAGGCTGGGGCCTGTGTGCTTAATTAATGTGGATATTACGCTTTCGCTTCTAACTACTTATACATTGTCCGTGAGTGCACTTATGTTCGGACCTAAGGAGGTTCTGATACACACCCAAAATAGCTGTAATGTACAATACAATAATGCTTTATTGCACGTTAAAAAGAAAATTCACAATGGAACCTTCACTAAAGAGTATAACAATAGGCGATTTTATAGCTTTTCCAAAGAACCTTTAGGCAATTCGTTTTTCACGTGTTGATGTTTAGACTCTAAACGAGGTTTCAGTTTGCAATCATGCCTTATCGATTGTAATTGTAACACAGGCTCTGGTGTCATACAGAGAACGATACATAAGAACCGACTGCCATGCGGAGCAGCTATAGTTCAGCAATCAGTAAAAGTCGAGACAAGACAAGTGTACTGATACGATTTGACACTCGAACTGTAACAACTGTTATATATTATATTTTATGTTATAAGTGGCAAACGAGCAGACTAGCTGCCTGATGGAAATCAGTCAACGTCGCCCATGGATATCTGCAACACCATAGGTGTTACCTATACGGTGCCTGACTTTGAGAGCCCTGTTTACTCGTTTCTTAAAGTAACCCGTCATAGCGCACTGAGGACACCTCAGGTGGGAGTTATCAATTGAAGGTCAAACTGCTATTTTGTCATAGCCTAACCCCAGGGTCAAAATAAATAGTCCGCTCATGGCGCAGCGACAACTACAAAAACGGTTTGAAAGACATCCATCAAATTCTTATTTAGCTGTCGCTTCTCCTGGTCCCGACCACAGCCTTAGCTGCGGTTGTAGCGAATCGCGAAATTAGTAAAGTTTACGCGATCATTATTGGCGGCTGACAAAGCGCCCGCACGGCGCTTTGACAACGCGTAATTGCGGGCGAAACGAGCGAAACAGGCGATACGAGCGAAACGAGCGAAGCGGCGGCGAGCGAGCTTCCGCCCTTAAGACTAGTTCGCTTATAGTTCTTAAATTATAATCATCTCTTTATGTTCAATTATATTTTGAGTTATTTTGCTACAGTACACTATGCGTTAAACTTATTCGGTGTCCTGTCTGAGAATCTCAGGAAACTTTTTACTTGCTTACCACTAACATTTTGGGTGTTTAATAGTTTTTTACTGCAAATGGAAACATATCGGGATCCCAGTATTTTCCATACCAAAAATGCTGGTACCGCAAACCATTTTAGTTCTTTCTAATCCAGTTAAAAATACCAAACGTCCAGAAGTCAAAATTAATATTATGGAACAAGCGTCACCGAAATTGAGTGAGTTAGATGTTTTGAGCTAGATGAGTCTGCCGCTGATTAGTAGTCGACCCAGGGGGACAGGGTTCTATTCTAACAGGCCAAAGCCACCAAAGTCTGAAATTATGTGCGTTTTTTTGTTTATATCTATAAAACCTGGCCTTAGCTTCCTGAAGCCCCTTTACGACTAATGTGAATGAGCCCCTAATTGTGAACATCGTAGTGAGACAGACTTGGGAAAATAGTCATCATCATATCAGCCAAAAGACGTCCACTGCTGGACATTGGCCTTCCCCAAGGGTCTCCACCACTGTCAGCATATAGTGCTCCTCGCATCCAGCGGTTTCCCGTGATTTTCACCAGATCATCGGTCCACCTTGTGGGAGGCCTGCCAACGCTTCGTCTTCCAGTACGTGGTCGCCACTCCAGAACTTTAACGCCCCAACGGCCATCAGTTCTACGAGCAACTAGTGTAATGACCTAAATAAATTCTAAATAAACTAAGAAAATAGTGGAATGACCTAAATAAATCCGACAAAAGACTCGTACAATATTACCTGAAACCGGAAAATGTGGAAGTCAAAAATAAAAAACCTGTTTTGAATTTCCTAATTAACGGAGCATGTGAAATAGAGTTCTCGTCATTACAGAAGCTTCACCTCATTAGCAAACTTTTAAACAGTATAGCCAAAGCGTGTCCAATGTATTGTACCGGTTACTCACACAAGGCCATATCTCCATGGACAATTCCCAAGACTTGTGCTCTTTTGTGCAGTGGGCTTGAGAACCGAAGTCTCGAGCTAATTAGGTACTTGAAGCAAATTCCCCCAAATATCGTATTTACCCTGTAATCGGGCGGGTCAACTTGGCAACTCGCCTCGCCTTTCAAAGCGTCAAAATTCATAGTGACTACAATTTTCGTAACCGCAAATTACGTCTTTGAGCTGCCGAAGTGGAACGGAAACGGCCGAAGTCGCTTCGTTAGTGCTCGGATTGGGGCCATTGTAGTCGTCGTTAATCGCCCGGACAATGGTCGGTGACGCGACGTAATTGCGGCTAAATAGTCGCACGGCTGCAACTTTAAACGGTGACGATGCGTTTTCAGTCGCGTTTTTCAGCGTAAAAGGTTTACGCTATGATAATTGCCGCAAATGAGCCGTTCGGCGCGGATGACGAATTAAAATGACGATTCGCTTTAATGCAGCAGTTATTTTCGCGTGATGGCGTTTTATAGGACGCCACGCTCGCGACTCTCGTGTTTATTTCATGGGCTTTAAATATTTTCTGATTTTTTCGATACTAGAAGTTTCCCATGACGTCTATGGACAATTGGACACTCTATGGAGTAAAAAACACAAAAGGCCGTAGCAGGATAAGGGAGGAAAAAATGCCCTTTAATGATTAAGAGCTGTTTATTTTTTCTATAGTTGCTTTCATTTAGTTGTATAATTGTGCAAAGTTTGGTTGAAAAATTCCCAGTGGTTCAGCCGGGAAAAAATAAAAACAAAATTTATGAAATTTCACGTATCTCTAAAACTATAAATCTTTATCATAATATCTTTAATTCATTTTGGTAAATTGATAGGTATGTATGCCTTAAAAGAAAATTGAGTCTCTATCTTTGCAATTTCTGTAAAAAACACGTAAGTCAAAATTTCAAAAAAAAGTTTTTTTGATACCTGAAGGAGTGACCACTCTAAGTGACATTTCTAAAAAAGCCTTATTTAACGATCTGTCAGTCATATAAGTTTGACGGTTAAAATCGAAAAGCAACAGTGTCAAAATTAAAAAACTATGTTGGTCGGATTCTGTTACATTTTATTCTTATACAATTCTAATTCAGCCAAAGAACTTAAACATAAATATTCTTTGTTAAGAACTAAAAATAAAATAAATTTATGGCATTTACTCGTATATGTATCAACTTAAAAATGTCTTTTACTTCTTATTTTAATCACTATCGCTATCTTCATTAACGGTAACACTAATACCGTTTCTCAAAAAAGGTCCACTAAGAATTTCGGCAGGCTGAATAATTTTTGATAAATATCTTGCGTGCGATAGGTAGTACACAATTGCGGCAATGTGTGAACAACACCCTACCTACGAATGAATATATCTGGTGAAACGATAAGTAAGGCTTAATTAGAAATAATGATGATTACCTATTTGAAAAAAAAAAGGTTTTATAAGTTAAAAGGCGACAATTAATACAAATACAGGCTGGTTTTCGATAATCTGTACATATTAAAAGGGGTGAAATTCCATTTAATTTTATCGGTAAAAATGACTAATTTTTGTTTCTGGGCAAAAAAAAATTTTTTACAGATTTTTACAGTTTGCTATGAAATTTTGGGCAGTACATCTGTTTGACGCAGTATAACTTTTGATCTTATTGTTCAAAGCTGTAAGAAAAAAATGTTTGTAAGATCACAATTAAGTGCTAAACGAAGATAAGCATGAAAAAATGGTCACAATATTCGCAAACTTTCGAGAAAAACGGTGTTTTCCGTAAAAAAAACTGAAGTTTTGCAGCCGTTTTTCACAATTATAATTTTTTTTGACGAGTTTTTCTTCAAGTCGGTGGTTTATTGTTATTGCTACTAAATAACGTGTCTATTGCAATTTTTTCTTACAATTTTAAGCAATTAGTTCAAAAGTTATACCGTGGCAAACAGATGTACTGCCGAAAATTTCACTGAAAGTTTAAAAATCTGTAAAAAAAAAACGAATGACCACAAACAAAAATTAAAATCAGTTTTACCGATAAAATTGGCCGAAATTTCACCCCTTTTCATATGTACAGATTATCGAAAACCACCCTGTATATTTTCAAGCCAATATTAATGGGAATGTCAATAATTGATTTATTTTTAATTTCTTACAAAGAAGATTTATTTTTAAGTTCTATGGCTGTATTAGATTAGAATAGTATAAGAATAAAATGTAACAGAATCCGACCAACATAGTTTTTTAATTTTGACACTGTTGCTTTTAGATTTTAACCGTCAAACTTATATGACTGACAGATCGTTAAATAAGGGTTTTTTAGAAATGTCACTTAGAGTGGTCACTCCTTCAGGTATCAAAAAAACTTTTTTTTGAAATTTTGACTTACGTGTTTTTTACAGAAATTGCAAAGATAGAGACTCAATTTTCTTTTAAGGCATACATACCTATCAATTTACCAAAATGAATTAAAGATATTATGATAAAGATTTATAGTTTTAGAGATACGTGAAATTTCATAAATTTTGTTTTTATTTTTTCCCGGCTGAACCACTGGGAATTTTTCAACCAAACTTTGCACAACTATACAACTAAATGAAAGCAACTATAGAAAAAATAAACAGCTCTTAATCATTCAAGGGCATTTTTTCTTCCCTTATCCTGCTACGGCCTTTAGACTATCACAAAAACTTTTTGGGTTTTAATCTACCTTTATAACAAAGTCGTTGATATTTGTTCAGCACTTTATACATGACGTTAAAACCTATAGATAGACTTAAAACGGCCAAGTCATAATTTTGATTAACATAATTTTGAAGCAGTCGTTTGAGGTCTTTGCTCTATATTGACATATACTTTTTGACAGTGAAAGCATTATAATCGTTAGCCTTGACAAAGTAAAACATGAAATAATGTTAATGGGATCAAATGTTTCTAAAGCAGCGAACCACCAGACGCCCTATAAAGACTGATCAACCACGCCTTTAAAATTACGCATATAAATCTACTATGTACGTTTAACGTAAAATTTCTTTACATTTTTCCAACCCGAATACTTCGCGAGGGGAGAGCGGGGATAAACGAGTGCTGCATGCGGCCCACGCTAATTGAAACTATAAATATTATGAAAGCCGACGTTTCCCTTCGCCCGCTTCCATTGCATTTTTCTTTAAAATTAAACGGTAGCTTATAATTCTAATTTCAATGCCTAATCTAGTCGATAGAGGCGCATGTGTTTCACTTACGCAACCAGTACTACATTCATAGGTTTGGTTTTGTCAGTAGAGGCCGAGTGTTCGCTGTACATTCAATGTACATTGCCGGTTGTCGATAGAGGTGCAGTTGGTTATGGTGAGCGAAAGCGGTGTGTAGTGGTGGTTGTATCTGCGGGCCGCTAGGCGGCGGTGGCGGCGCGGCGGCCCGCCGTAGGGGTGGCGATAACCGTTTTTATGCCGTAATGCGGGGATCCGCGCTAAGCTGATAGAATTGTGGCGGAATCAGCAACGCTTTTGAAGTTCTATTAAATTGTAACACTCACGAGTTCGCGCCAACGCGCCTGTGAAATTGTGTCTTTATTGAAATTGTCGTGAATTACTTTTTCTAGCGAGTTTTGCGGCTATTGAGGGGTGAGTGCTAAGCTAAAGTTTAGCTTGTTATGAAAATTCGGTTTTATATACGCACCCGGAAAATCTACTTAAAGGCCACTGACCCCATACGTTTATTGAGAGACGAAATATTTTTGTGGATTATTATGTAAATGAACTGTTTCAAATGGCACCTAAGTTTAATCTCTTTACAACATTTCAAATTTTATGCATAAATGACTGTTTATAATAGGTAGTATTCGTATAGTGATCGATATTTATAAAGGTACACGACAGATTGGAAATGGTAAGGCGACATCGTCCCCATATTGCCCTTTTCTAAGTAATTGACTGTTATTTCTCGTTCCTTCGGTTCTCTTCCTGTTGACAGAAGGGAAGGATGCTGCACACAGGCTTATTATCACAGCGAAGTGTCGGCCCAGGCGCTGTTTGTTAACAATTTCCCATACAAACACCCCCGTGTGTGCTTGACAATGTAATCGAAAACAAATGGCGACACACGCTCCTGTCAAAATGTCACCCAATTTGACAGATGGGAATAGGTGGCGTCAAATATGATTAAACATGGCATTCTTTAGGGGGTTATCGACGGAAACCGCCTGTTTGAGGATTGAATAACAATTATTTGAATATATTCTTCTTGAATTATACTTGCGCATTTTTTTAATACTTCTTTAGTTCTTAAACCACTTCAGTACAGTCACACTACAGTCAAATATATATACCTCACCAATGTAACAAAAATATCTGTACACTCATATGCCCCTGACTGACATTTAAAAAAAAATGTCACTTCAATCGTATAGACATATCGTGTTGACTGTAAATATTACAATACTTATGTACATATTAAACAGTGGCTCAGTGATGTGTAGACCTCACAAGTCTGTCAACCCTCATAGCCCCGTCATTTTGAAAAGTCCAAAAATTGAATCTACAAAAAAACCTACTTACTCACCAATTCCCCCAGTTTCAAGGGAAATGCGACATGAAGGGTGTACAACCAGACAGACATGCGAAAGCATTTGTGCCAAAGCTGAAACAGAAACTGTCGCTTGCGCTTCGCGCTCTGTGACCTAATAACCCAGACACTTTATTGACCAGAATCGCTCTGTGACCTACTATAACCCGGGCACTTTATTGACCACAATCGCTCTGTGACCTACTATAACCCGGACACTTTATTGACCAGAATGCATATCTAGTGGGTGGGATCGCTTCATCATCGACTCCGTCAAGGCTCACCATCAGGCATGACCTGATTCAAGAGCCCATTGAACATAAAAAAGTAACAAAAGTTAATCTCGGCACCTATTGTACTTATTTATCAGCACTTACTTACAGCAAGACAATCATCTACTTTCGCACCTATTTGCTGGCAATTGTGTACTAAATTAAGTCCCGAGAAGAAACAATTATAATTTGTATCCCTTCCTAACTCGAGATAACCATAAATGGTATAAACTCTCTTTGGTTGAAATTCGACGCAAAACACTAGACCAGTAAGGATTTCGAGGAAAACCGCAGTTACGGGCTAGTATTATTTAATTTTCTGAATTCGCAACAGATGCAGCGCGGAGTTTCCCGACAATTGTTTCGCACCTGCCGTCTGAGTAATGTGATTAATTTGCATATTTATTTAAAAAGCTATGAATATATGAATTTCTTGCGTGAGAGATTAACTTATACTCTTAGATTATCTCATTTTCATATCTTTGTTGTAAGACCTGGTTCGCATTAAGTGGACTTGCATGTTGCTAGCCACATGGTTTTATTTAGGTCAGAGTAGAGCGGAATGCTATTAAAATGTATAGAATGAGTGCTATTAAGGGGTTGCAGTGACTTTGTGCGTATATGGAGTGTACACCACTGATGTAAGCATACATGGGGGCGAAGCTTAGCGTCGTTTCCTAAGATATTTCTACGCAATAGGTCACGATATAAACAAATGTTTAACAATTTATACGATTATCGTTGTTTTTTTGGAAATATACTGAAATAATCGTGATTTAAACACCAAACTTTAATCATTATTCTTAACATTTTTACAACGTGACAGATGCCTTATTTACATTCACAAGCGCTAACTTCCCAAGGGTATAATGATGTATATCATCTAGGGCTATGTTCCGCTACGGTAGGTCTAATGGGAGCTATTTCGTCAGCTCATGGCATCATTAACGGCGTCATCCATCACGGCGACAGCAGATGATTTGTTGTTAAAAATCAACGCGATCAGGCCGCTCATTATCGTGAATTAATCGTTCATTGATCATTTAACCCCATGTTCCCCTTTAAAAAAATGTTCTAAGCGGTTGTTTTGCTTTATATGTAGTATGAAATCTTTCGATCTTTAGTTATTAATGACCCTTAACAATACAGAGAAAAAACTAATAATAATTTTTATTATTATTTACACACCAAAAATTACATAAAATTTTACAATTAAAACAAAATCAAATGGTAAGTAATACATAATAGGCAAATAATTTTATAAAATTTCATAATAATGATAGATTATTTCATAAAATAGGTTTATTCATTCGTATTCGAAGACTTTACGGGAATAAAAATAAGCTAATTTTTTGCAACTAAAAAAGTATTATTGGCAGACGTCATTTTACATGTGCACTTATATTTCGGTGAAAAAATACTACCATATCCACAGAAATATATCGAGGTAAAAGGAAAAGTGTATGTACCTCGCGTGCTAAAAAGAAGTGGCAACGACCTATTTTGCATGTCATCAACTTCTGTTTTCGTCAATATTCTTATCAGATTTGAAAATCTGATAATAATGGCATAATGAATTGTTCAAATACCATCAAATGAAATGAACAATTAATGTTTTCCATCACTAAATTACACTTTTGGCGTCAAACGCCAAGCGAAAAACGTTACACGCTTATGATCCACACAAATCGACTACCTAACTATTTCCTTCTATATTTCTATGACCATATCTGTTTAGAAGTATAGTTTTCTTCTCTATTGAACGCATTTGATTTCGCAATTAAACAATGAGTAGATAATCGTCCATTTGGCGCGGGCCCAGCGTAATACGGTTATCAAGCCGCGGCTCAGCCCACATCGGCCTAAATGCCGACTAATCGCCTACCTGTTTCTATGCTCAATAAAACTGGGCTCATGCAGATGTCAAAAAATGTGTAAATACGAGTTTTAATCTTTTTATTTAAATAGTTTTTGGCGGCAATTAATATTTATTTTATATTATTAAGTACCTTTTTATTTACCAATTTGAAACCTACATCCGCCAACCGAAGGTTTACAAACAATTTTATGCCACACCTGGCCATAAAGGGGCTTTTACCGCACGCTACCCGTACGGAAAAAGCCGCTTTCTGGCCAAGTGTAGACATAAAATGATGTACACGACACGGGGGGTAATAAAGAAAGCCCTCGATCGCATGTTTACGTCCCTCGCTTGCAGCTCTGCCTTTCTTTGTTTTACCACCCTAGTTGTGTAATGTACTATTATTTAGCGTGATAGCGTTTATTTGCTTATTCTACTTTGAACTCGAAGCAAGTTTTTACGAAAACCCCATGTAGTCGTAAGGGTTTTATAACTGTGCAAGGATCTAATAAATGTATTGTTTTTTCTTTTTTTTATTATCATGGCTTCAGCAGGGGGTCTTAATATAAGGGTTTTTTATATGGAGTCCGGTTAATCCGGGCACAGCTTTACACGGTCAGCGAGGGCAGCCTAATGATTTCTGCCCGCCTGGTACTTAATCCTGCGTTTTAAGCGAATTAAAATATTGTTTAATGAAAAAAAACTCCAAAACAACAGTAAAATTTAACTTTATGGTACTTATGGCTTAATAATTATGTATAAAATTACGGAAATAAACCCGTATTTCTCTAATATAATATATGATGGGCCGGACACGTACTTATATGTGACATGACATAATTGCTATAGCAATAGACTGGTGTCAGATATTTGCAAGGCCGTTTCATAATATTATTGCACGCTATTGTAAAGCTGTATACTATTAAGTAACAAGAATCTGTAGAAATTTCAAAGTATTAAAATATGTATACGTACCTACGGTCAACAAATATGTATATTATAATAAGGTCACAACCCTCCTTTTTGCTTCGCTATGTCGGGGAAAAAAACGACAGATTAGAATCTTGGTCAGATAAAATTGTAAAAAAGTTTCCACGCAAAAAAATCTGCCTCCTACCCTTTTTATCCTAGCACTATTTAAAAAACTATTCTCTTCGTCGTGTATTCGAGTCGTGGTCAACGGGGTCGTAGCACGGCCTTTTTGACTGTCTCCCACCATCTCTCCCTCACCAACGCATTTCGCACGCACAGATTTAGGGATGATTGTGTTAGGGCTTTCACTTGATCCATCCATCGCAAAGGAGAGCGTCCTCTTGAATTAACTCTGCCTTGAACAACAAGTCTCTCCATAGCGTCATCTTCCATACGAATATCGTGGCCAAAGTAACTCAAAATTCGAGAGTGAACTCTCGCCGAGAGTCTTTGCTCGATCTTAAGCTCCTGGAGAATAGATATATTAGTCTGGTGTTGAGTCCACAATATCCACAGCATTCTTCTCCAGCACCACATCTCTAGGCCATCGATGCATTTCCGTTCTGTCTCTTTTACCGTCCACGTTTCTGTACCGAAGAGTAACACTGGGAACTAAGGATCTTACAAGGCGAAAAAACTATTAGGCATTTATTATTTTTTAAGCTGCAGTAGATGTTCCTTTGCACCAATGCACCCGGAAAGCAGCTCTTAGAGAGGAGTGGCGATGCATTGTGAAGCGTGCCACCGACACCTGAAATGACGACCACGACCACTCTGTCAAGAGTGATACCGACGAAGAAGAAGAAGAGATTTATTATTTATGAGATAAGAGCGAATCCGTACTATCTAACAAGGGTAACCCATCAGTGGGCTCCTCACCTCCGCGTTTTTATGTTTTCATAAATTTCCGCGGAGATCAATATTTTATATTCGCACCCGCACCGTAAAACGGGGGTTTTTGCAAGTTCGCGCCCCGGCTAGGGCAACCACGGGAGCAGCGAATTTATGGACGTTTTTGGTTCATTGCCACTTATTAAAATAGGGTGTGGTGTATTCAGGTTGTGATAAATGACGAAGTCGTGGTTGCATCTAGCAACAGTAGTTTTTGTTATTAGAAAAATATAAGTAAAACCCATCATAAAAATAAAACTAAAAAGCTAGATTGGGACTCTTTGGCACGGTTCCCATAACGTAGGCAGCGTTTCCGCGCTGGACCACTCTCTAGCTAATGTTTAATATATAGGTAATTACAGAATAAAAAGAATAGGTACAGTTTTTTTGCAAAGTAATACACAAAGTGATCACTGAATTCAGAGTTAAAGTACATTCGACAATGGAAAAAGTGGGGCATATTTCCGTATTTTGTAATCCTTTTCTAAACATGAATAAATACTATTACAACTGCCTTATTTTACAACATTTTAAACAGTGTAATAGGTACTTAAAGAACGCTTTTTATAAATAATTCTCGGAAATGATATCCCCAGAAGCGTTTTAATGTGCTCTGACAGACATTTGAGCGCGATTATCAGGCCATCGCTGTATTCACACTTTATTTATCTCGTCTACACTTTAACGACACATCACACTAAAAGCAAAAAACATTATATAAAAAAACGAACCAACCAAATTTGGATCTTACCCTGTTTTAATTAGATTGACAATGGTGCAGCTTTTGTTTTTTATTTAATGTTTTTTTGACGTTTTTATTGTTTTAGTTTATGAGCGTCGCAGCGATAATGACCTGGCATCGCTTGACCTAACAAAAAACAGCTGATTGACCCGATTACTTCACTGGCCGGCTAAATAAAGGGTAAATAAAGTGGAATGTCCCGCCGAGAGCGTGGACCACCTACTCGGCTCTAGCCCTCTCGGGGCCCACTCGAACTGTTCGATACATTTTTCACTCGAATAATGTTATCACGTGTGCTCTTTCTTGCACATTTTGCGGTACAATGTAAATACGGGGTTACGCGTGAAAGGAAAATGATAATAAGGGTGTATGAGTCTCCATACATGTTTACGGCGATTTTCCTTTGGGTAGTAGCACGCTTAAGGTATTACGCATTCAGGGATGCTTTTGTTCGTGCTCCCTTTTATGCTATTTAACCTACACGTATACAAACTAAGCCTGATACTTATCTCGTGACTTCCAAAACCGGTATATGTCAGAACTTTCTATTGAAAATACAGATTTTCTGCAGCTATAATCGTTGTAATAACTCAGTGAATAAAAAAGGATACTTTTAGCAAATTTTATTATCTACAAATACATTGAAATTAAAACGGATCACCCACGTTGCGCGTTGTACAAAAGACGAGAGATCAGTGACGTGGCGTAAAAGATGTCCTAGGGCAAGCCGGTGCAGATTTGGCGTACATTTTCTATAAGAGCTGTAGAATAAGGTGCTCAAATGCCTGATATTAGGCAAGCCGGTAGGAATAGAGTTCTTTGGACGCCACGCTACTGCGAGACATCCACTCGACATGTCTCGGCAGCAAAACCTACAAATACGTATGTATAGGAATGACAAGGAGTGGTAACATACGTTTTGTAAAACCAGTCTCAACGTCCGCACCATTTTTCTTTTGTATAAAAAGTCGATGTTAATCATCATTCCTTACGTTTCCCTAATAAAACATGCCACGGTCAAGACACTCCGAAATCTATCCCAAAACTGTCAAAATCCAAATCTTATATGTATTTTGTCTCCGGATCTTGTTGCACCGAATCTCTGTCACGTCCTATTCGCTACGCACGGCGGTTGCTGCCTCCCTCTCACATGCGATCAAACGTGTAAAAGCGAGCAAGTCAGCAATACAATCACCGTATGCATGTCGCATAGAGAAGCGACACATGCGGACAAAGCCAATCGCGGGAGCGCCCGTCCGCTGATTGCTCGTGACATTTTATTACCTCCCTCGCTCGCGCTCTACGTGATAAGTATTTTTATTTCGAGATAAACTCGCGTTTCGGATGTCGGGAAGCGTCCGAGGTACCTGTCACGACCCGGTTCAGACCTTCGGACATCATTTCGTTGAAAATGTCTTAAAATTGTGCTTTTCAGCTAAGCGCTCAATTTATAGTTTGATTTAACTTACAACTAGTTTCATTTTAAGTTAGATAAATCGTACGATTTCAAGGAAAAAGTTTAAATTATTACTCGTTCACGGTTTTATTATATTATGCATTAAATTGACGACAGAGTTCCGAAGGGTTCCCTATATTTGGCATATGTTTAACTCAGAATGTATGTTCGTCCGAATTTTTCATTCAGAAAATTTTCCTATAGCCTAAACGAAGAACCTTTCGGAAAATCTTTTCGTAAGCCATTTGAAGTAGATTAGGTTTGGTTACTTTTATATTTATTCTGGAAAGTCAATGGTATCTGCAAACTAACATTACGCAGAAAGAGTATTGAACAAAATATTCAAATAAAATTACCTAAGGTACAACAGGAACCAGTTCTGAACTACCCAGCTGACAATCGCACTGGAGTTAGCCAAGGATCGCTCCAGACAGCTTAGGCGTTTCAATTTACTTTGATAAATAACAAGCGAACGTCGATAAATTTCGTCTATGCGCGGCACGGAAATTTCTCAGACCTTCTGTGTACATTGTCCGCAAAAAATGACCCACTGTGCAGCGCCGCCCGCTGGTAATCCTATTTGTCCACGGAGATAAATTACCCGACCGCTAATGTAAGCGGAGTGCCCACTGTGCACTAACTAGTCGCGAGCGATACGTTTATGGTATTTGTCACTGTGAGATTTGTGGTATCGAGAATCAATTTGTACCAAGTATGGGAAGTTTATCGCGCGCATTTGTTACGTCGCTTCCGAGTGTGGTCGCTGTTTCGGCTTTGCGCTAATCCTTATTAATACGCACTCAACCTACTGTATAGTTATATATCAGTAAATAGAATATTGAGCTTGTTTATTTCATACGCTGGTCACCTGCCATATTAAAATGCAAAAAAGTATCAGATAACTGTTTGTAGAGCTACTTTTGAAGACCCCTCTGTTTAAGAGGAAACAGTAAGGTGGAGAGAATTGAAAATTAGGTATTTGTAAAATGTGTCGCTGTCCCGTACTGCCCGCCTCTCCCGCGCAGAGCGCGATAGAGACAACTGCAGCTTGGACCGAAAATACCTTTTAAAAATTCATGAAAACAACGTTTCGTAGTCCCCTGATTTCTTCCCCAAAACTTAACCTATTTAACTAATTTTTTCATTAAACATTAAAGAAAAGCTTTGGCCGTGTTCCTATGTTTTCCTTTTTTTTAATAATCTAGTCAAATTTGTTTTCTGGATGTGTGAACACAGCGGAAAATCTGGCATTTTTTTTAGGTTTTTGAAGGTCAATATCTCTTTTGAGAATCAATTTATCGTAAAAAGGAAAACATAGGAACATATCAATAGTAGCTATAGATTTTTAAAATTATTGCTCTACTGGCATTATCCAGGGAGGAAACAGGGGACTACGTTTGTATGGAAAAACTGCCCTCCTGTTTCCTCTTAATACTGACTTTATATGACGACTGGTATTTTTATTAACAATCTTAATTAATAATGTCTTCGGTTTCCGCGATTATCACTCATAGTAATAAAACAACTTAAACGGATTAAATCGCGTTTCAGCGTTCGTGGTCGCGGGTAAAAAGGGTTACGAAACGTCGGGACTTAAAATGTAGTAATATACGCGATTTAATCCGTTTAAGTTGTTTTATTACAACAATCTTAATTGTCAAGGACAGTAGTTTGACTACAACCACATCTATAGTGACAATGAAAACTGATACGCTACAGCAAATCCCGACTATCATGTGCTTTACAATTGAGCAAAATTTTTCAGTATACATTCAGATCATGTTTTCACCTCTCCTTGCGATAAGGCGAGAAATGTATCCATCAGTTGTACTCGTACAAATGAAAAGTTACCATACGCCTTCCCTGGTTCTTACGCCGTTTAGAACTAAGGAAGACATCAGTCTATCTTTGCTCAACTGTACTATAAGCCGCATAAATAAAAAATATATTTACATACCCCTTCCCTGGTTGTTACGTCGCTTAGAAGCGCACACGATCCGTCCGCATCGGATCCCGTGTCAGGTCAGTTTAAAAGAGCGCGGGTCGGCCCGTGACCCTTCCATGTATGCAGGGTGCTATTGTGTCTGCGGTGCCCACACGTCGGGATAATGTAGCCGGGCTAGTGGACAAATGTGCGAAAGAAATATACTCCTACTGCATTTTTAGAAATACCGATTTTAATACACTCTCGGACAATGAATTCGGGTAATTTTCTATGAACAATTATATAAAAAAATGACCCGAATTCATGGTCGTAAGTGTATTTGTTTCTGAAACGTGGCGACATTTTCTTCCACAATCAGACGTGGCAGACTTAATGCCAAGTTAGTTTATCTTGTGTTGACCCGAACTTCTTTTTATAAGAAAGATAACTTCTGTACGTAAGTAATACTATTAGGTACTTATTCTGTTGTACTACTACATATTATGATTTAAAGATTTTAAAGTTATTTGACGCCAGCAATAGAAACGTAAAAAAATCAGGAAACAGTAATTTTCTGTGGACAAAGCATACATTATCAATGTTTTCATCATACAGGTCTTAGGTACTAGAGGATTTGTAGGTCTATGCCTATAAGGTTGTAGGTATATGCCTATGGACCTTATGGTCCAGCAAGAAGATTAGAGGAATGACAAATAATACTAAACTAACTCATACAAAAAAATCTGTTTTGCGCAACGTCAATATACTAAAATTCGTCGCCTCTATCTCAGCCGTGGGCAAAGCGGGTTTAACCCGGCCCACCGATAGTCCTTCCGCAATATTGACGGGTTATTTTTTGAGATTTTAAAACAACATTAATATTTGCTATAATTCTCCTCTCCTTAAATTTTCTGACCCCCCATGAAGAAAGTTTGCCAACCACTGCTTCTGATAATCGAATATGTGGGCAAATCAATAATTGCATGTCCATCTACGGGTACCCTGCTGATTATGGCCCACAATCGCCTGCTATTCCCCATTTCACAAACACATTTAACATAGGCCCGATTTGTCCGGCACAAATAGCCGTTTGGCGACCCTACGCAGTGCATTAGCGTGGGTTTCTTCCCGAGTTTTTTCCGACAAAGATGGTTGCCCGGTTCCGGGCCTCCGGCCCCCGGTCCCCGGCCCCGGGCCCCCGGCTCCGGCCCCGCGGGGCTAGGGTTCGCGATTAAACGCATGTCATTTTGATTTATAGATGCAATTATTACACATCACACCGGCGCGATTGTGGAAACCGCATTTCGGTGGTGGGTGTGAATTCATTTTAATTCGTGTTGCGGGGCGCGTCATTTTGTGATTACGTAATTATAATTCTAAGTATTTCTATAATTTAGTTAGCACTTCAATGTAATTCATAAAAAAGTTTTATTTAGGTTTTGTTTTTTATGCAAAACTAGCAATCACCAGCGGTTTCGCCCACGTTAGTCCCATTATTGTCCCAAGGGAACTCTTTACCGGGATATAAAGTATTTTATGTTTTAATCCAGGACTTGGTCTACTCGCATGCAAAAATTCATCTCAATTCAGTTGTTACCCCGTTATTTAGTAACAAACATCCAAACATCTAAACCTCCAAACATCTTCACAAACTTTCACATTTATAGTATTAGTAGGATACATCAATTACATGTCACTGATGCTATGAAACAACAGCAGTCTTGAACTCCTCTTGAATCATAAAGAAATTAGCCTAAATGAAAAAGAAAAAAAGAGAAATATTTAATTTAAGTAATTGTTTTACATACATTTTTAAATAGATGAGCGTTCTCAACTTGTCAGGTCTGTTTGGTTCTTCGCATTCTTTGACTATCCTAAGAAACTGCTTGATACTTAAGAATCCCTAAAAAACTATAAAACATGTGAATCTTATTGTTGCGCTGAGCGGGTTACACACATTTAGAGAAGGGTCGCCGCGACAATGACAAATCCATTTCTAACTCCCGCCGTATTCAAAACATATAGGACGGCAAAAGGGGCGAAAAGAGTTTCAACCTAATGTGATATCTAGTTCAACCGATGTCTAAAACAACTCATTTGTCATGCCGAGAAATGACAAAAGTGTCCAACCGAAAAGTTTTCACCGACACCGTGGAAGGCGTACATAGTTCATTGTAGTTCAATAAAAGTTCGGCTAATTTATATTTTTTGAGCTCTGTTATCTGAAAATGTCTCATCATTGTAACTATTCATTTTGCCAATAGAATTCCTTTATTCATTCACGTCTCTTTTACTTCCCAATGCAGGGCACAATAAAACAAAAGTTAATTCTGTAAAATTGTCCTGTTTCGTCTGTGCCGTCTATAACATGTGTTACGAGTATTATTTGTTTTAGGATTCTACAACATATCCCACACAAAAAACATTTTTATACTACAGGCAGGTAGG
Source organism: Eudemis profundana (assembly GCA_947034925.1). NCBI lineage: Eukaryota > Metazoa > Arthropoda > Insecta > Lepidoptera > Tortricidae > Eudemis > Eudemis profundana. The sequence goes on along the minus strand of OX344800.1, from coordinate 1,063,343 downwards.
GTATGGGTAGTTTTAAAAAGAGTTCGGATTGAATTGAATTGAAAACATTTATTTCAGGTCCATTAGATTTAGAGGCCATATAAGATTTTAATGGAATCTTCAAAAGATGCATTTGCCGCAAAAAACGCAGTTACCCCGGTTGACCTTGTGGCAACACACTGCCACCTAGCGACACTCGTTGGAAGAAGACAGTTACAGCAATTCCACGACAGATGGCGCCTACATCAACGCCCATACAAACGGCACAATTCCCATACTGTTCTGCATCACACTATCGAAGTGTTTATAACGCTAACACTACATATATACCATTTCCAACCAACTTCCTTCGGACTTCGGTCCCCAGGCACAAGGGCAGTAATCACCTTTTTAAAACTAAGTCATTAGCAACAGGGGTGTCAAGTATCGGGCATTAGCGTGTCAACCACTAGGACGTTTACCTTATACTGTCAGGAAACTATCTTTAATTGAGATGCGAAAGCATGTGGCGAAGATAAATGTGTTACAAAAAGTCGTGGTTTTTTGGTCATTGTTTGTTTAGCTCGCGCGGGTGTGATTAATTAATGAATACTACCATTAATCTGCGTTGTTTGCGGACAAATGTAGCATCGCTCCAATAACAAATGGTATACAAGTATCAATACGCATAGGCTGGGAGTGACACACTCCGCGATTTCGTCGCGCGGCTTTAGCCAGCGACCAGAGAGAGCACGCGTTATGCGATAGAGAGAGACGGTCGGATCCGGTGCGTTCCGGTCAGTGGTCGGACCTTAGACAGTTTTCTTAGAGAGAATCGTATCGGAGGGTGACACCCACCTGAAGGAAACTTTCATGACTTGCAAAACAAATAACTGGCCAAGAGCATGTCGGACCATGCTCAGTGTAGGGTTCCATAGCCGTAACTATAAGGTAAAAAATACGATGTAAAAAAAGTACAACAACAAAAGAGCGTATCTTCATAGCAATTACGTCCTTTTGTTGAGAAGCGCAGTTTATCGGCAATAACTCAAAAACGGTACATTAGATCTTGTTGAAAATAATTTTCGTTGAAAGTATTAATTAAGCGTTACCTTCGTAATTTTTTTCATATTTTTCGGGCGCACGGTTTAGAAAATAGAGGGGGGGGGGGACACAATTTACACAACTTTCGGAGCGATTATTTCCAAATACATTCACTTAATCAAAAACATTACTTAGGAACCTTATAGTGTTTTTTAAAGAGCTGTCGAACTATGTACCACATGTAGATATTTTCTGAAAAAAAAAATTTACTGTCTTTAACATGTATGGAGTGCCCCCCCTAAAAATATTTATTTTAATTATTTATATACCAAACTAAGTAGCGGCTCATAAAAGACACCTATATTCCAAATTTCATCAATATCCATCCTGTAGTTTTTGAGTAAAATGCCTGTGACATACGGACAGACAGACAGACAGACAGACAGACAGACGGACGGACATGACGAAACTATAAGGGTTCCGTTTTTGCCTTTTGGCTACGGAACCCTAAAAAGGTCAATGTCGTATCGTACCGGCACAGTATAACAGCAGTAATTTTTCTTCCTACAAAGGGTGCATCGCGCGCTTTAATGTGTGCGCGCCGTGTACGAACGCACTACAAGCAAAGAAATAAGAATGCGTAAGTATGCTCCAGTATGGATCGCTATCGCGCGTCAGTGTGAATACGTGTCGCGCGCTCCTAAACGGCCGACTTTGGACTACTTGTTCGTCTTTATACTTTGGTACCGGGACCTAAATTGCATGGCTGAGTAATGCACGAAATAGCAGTTACTCCACCGTCAAGAGTAGAAAGTCTTAAGTGGAAACAGGAGGGCAGTTTTTCGTTACAAACGTAGTCCCCTGTTTCCTCCCTGGATAATGCTAGCAGAGCAATCATTTTTTGTCCAAAAATCTATGGCTACTATTGATATGTTCCTATGTTTTCTTTTTTACGATAAATTGATTCTCAAAAGAGATATTAACCTTCAAAAACCTAAAAAAAATGCCAGATTTTCCGCTGTGTTCACACATCCAGAAAACAAATTTGACTAGATTATTAAAAAAAAGGAAAACATAGGAACACGGCCAAAGCCTTTCTTTAATGTTTAATGAAAAAATTAGTTAAATAGGTTAAGTTTTGGGGAAGAAATCAGGGGACTACGAAAAGTTGTTTTCATGAAATTTTAAAAGGTATTTTCGGTCCAAGCTGCAGTTGTCTCTATCGCGCTCGGCGGGGGAGAGGCGGGCAGTGCGGGATAGCGACACATTTTACAAATACCTAATTTTCAATTCTCTCGACCTTACTGTTTCCTCTTAATTGCGATGATGAGAAACAAACTGCATTACAGTCTTTTTGCTTGCATCCGGCTGCAACGAAATTAAGAGCCCTTGTAATCGACAGCCCCTAAATCCGCAGTGCATTTGTCATGCGCGGCCATCTTGTTTCCTGAGAGCATTCGACACCGACTGAGTGGCTCGCCTCGTTCACGCGTCTGGCGTAGACAAGAGACGCCATTGTTTGGCGGGAAAAAATGTGCATTTTGGCCGCACGCTCATAACCTCTTACAGCAAAAAAGCAACAACTTCAAAATCTACCTTATGCTATACATCTTAGAGCTCAATTTAGTTAGTTATATTTTGGAAAGATATGGAATTAGGAGAGTAAGTAGTTTATTTTCTTTGCGCAATTGGCCGTGAACCCTTCGGTTGAAAAATGATGAAGCGCCGTTGTTTGAGGTGTCGGGTTACATGATAAAGTGTTTTTACAGGCTTTTATTTATCACGCTTGTGTTTTACTTAATATTTAATCTGGAGTGTCCTTTTTGAATAACTTTAGTATTTTTTTCTACTCCTGTACTGTTATCTGTCTTTTACTTGGTCACGAACACTAATATAAGAACATATATAATATGAGTTCAGAGAAGTCTATACTCTATTCCCCATAACAGCACTAGTGTCGTTATAGCCACTTTACGTTATTGCTAGCAACCACAGACTTCTAAATCTAGGTTAAACTGAGGTCAAGGATTAAGCGCTCAATTTTAACTTTACGGTAAAAATGCACAACTACCAACTTAACAAACAATTAAAATCCTACGGCTTTTAAGAAAAACAAAACTTTCTGAACTAAATTCATTGATGCCAACATAAAAACAAAAGTATTTTTAATATATTCACTGCGTGTCAACTTCATTTAAAAAATAAAAAGTTTACCATAGACACATACTGACAGTCATACGTCATATTTGCCTTCTTTGCAGGTTATGCCTTGTTTGTATTTTATAATTTTAAAACCTGTCGTAGAAAAAGTATTGTATGCAACGTTGTATAATTAAGTCAAAAAACGCTCATTGCGTCTCTATTTGCGATACTCGCCGCATTCGCGGCTCGTATCGCAACTCACGCAATTCGCATTTTTTGAACCTTCTTATACAACTGTTGCATAAAATACTATAATTTCATGTAGATTTTAGATTTTATCCGCATTTTTCTGCACAGTTTTATCGAAACTACAAACCAATTATGTAAAATGCTGTTGCTTGAGATTTCATATTTGTATTCAGAACCCGCCCTACCCGATGAGTTACAAAGATCTTAAGCTAATTCCCCGCTTCATTGATTTTTACAACACACTTTCGAATCAGCCAATCTCGATAAAAAGTACAAGGGGAGTAATATGAGGGGCAGCAGATTGCATTCATAAAAATATCGCGTACGATATAAATCTGCGGTGTCAGTTACCCCTCTTCTATCTTATTAAAACAATTTGTTTGATTGTAGTCATCGCTGTGCGTAATGTTCGTCATTTGTCTCCGCCTCGCCATTAGTTGCGGGATTAAAAAAGAATAGACATAACTAGATGATGTATTTCTGTAACTTTCGTTCATTAATAACGTCACTAGTAAGCACTTAACAAAAGGTAAATGCGTAAATTCCGAAGACAAAAGTATATTTCGTTTTTTGGGTTCCGTACCTCAAAAAGAAAAAACGGAACCCTTATAAAATCACTTTGTTGTCCGTCTGTCTGTCTGTTCGTCTATCCGTCTGTCTGTCAAGACCCTTTATCTCAGGAACGCGTTGGGGTATCAAATTGTAAATAAAACCGTGTACTCAGATCTACTGAAAAGGAAGCTGTGAAAAAATCAAACTTCTAAGTCAACGTAAAAAAAGATACGGCCGTTTATGCCGCAAAAAACGTACATTTCGACTCTCTCAAGGAAACCAAAATTCAGAGGGTACTTTCCGCTGACCTAGAACTATGAAATTTGGCAAGTAATACCGTCTTATAATACATGTATAGGGAAAAATCTGAAAACTATACGTTTGTAATTAAATCATAAAAAATATAGTCTTTATTTAAAGTATTTGTACGGAACTCTCAGTGGGCGACATCCGACTCGCACTTATCCGGTTTTTCTCTAAACGTCGCGCTCGAAACCAAACGTAGCGTTTAACGCTACTACTTATTTCGATTATTGTATAGTTAGGTACAGACCACGATATAAAGCGATGAAATAGATGTAGTTTCGGTTTAGACGAATGGACTTATGAACTGGGGTGTTGAATAATGTGATAAATAGAGGTATAGTTCACGTTTAACCCATCCAACACCTATTAATCCTTTGCTAGTTTAGCAACTCCATAATACCGGTACTTATCCGTTCTACCATGTTTTATCAACGTTGACAGGGCGTCATTGGTTCATTAAATAGGTTATTTTCCAGCCACAAAATAAATATATTTACGTTAAACTGTCGAAATAAGTTTCCAAAAATTGTTAATTTTTTTTTACAATTTATTGTAAGGATTTTCTTGAAAACAAGGTTTTCCTCCGGCTATTTTCATTCAGGAAATGACTAAGAACTCGATTATGGACCACAAAGCAGAAGGTTAACTAACACTGTTTAACATTTTTCTGCACAAATATCGGGTAATATGCACTACACACTACACAACAGTGGCGTGGCGTAAAAGATATTTTTGGGCAAGCCGGTGCAGATTTGGCATACATTTTCCCTAAGATCTGTTGAATAAGGTGCTCAAAATGCTTATATTATGTGATATTAGGCAAGCCGGTAGAAGTCGAGTTCTGTGGACGCCACGCTGCTGCTACACAATAATACAAAAATAATTAAAAACAGTTTAACTCGCTTATCTTTGGTGAAATCGTCAATATTAACTACGTCTGCCGTCCGATATCTAAATCTAGACTAACCTCTATAATACAACTTCATAGAGGGGCTATTCTTCAGAAATATGTTAATGTATGGAGACAGATGAATGAGTCGCAGACATAGTTCTGAAGAATAGCCCAGAGGTTAGTATAGTTTTAGTCCTAGGACGGCAGACATATGGTCAATAACTACGCAATATTATATTGTATTGCGCAATATTGTGTCGTAAACGTAACTTCTCATCAATCGCATCAAATATGTACATAGCGCGTCCTCACCCGGACGATAAAATATGAAGGAAAAACTATTACACGGGTTAGAGGAATGGCGTGGGGTCATCATTGTCATCTCGTATCGGTTGTCATTCGTCCGGGCCGGGTAGATGGATGGCAACGGATGGGCCGCTCTTTGCGGTTGAGTTTTCACTATTTATTTCCCTATCTGTGTGACCGCTAAGGTTCTTGAGCGTCTGTATATTGTAATGGGATAAGTTTCATAGTATGTAAGGACTGCAATTTTCTTGATTATTTTGTTAAATACGTATACAAATATAACCCTAACAAACATTAATGCATTAAGTTCGCCGTTTGTACTTTCATGTTTTGTGCAATAAAGTCTAAATAAATAAATAACAAACAAAAAGTATGTTTATTATGATACGTTAACGTGACAATGTTACAAAGACAGAAATATATCAAGATAGGTATAATGAAATAGTTCGTAGTTTGTAATAGTTGTATGAGAACCAAGCGTGAAACTTTTTTCGGTTGGCGTTTGAGTTTGACACCGAAAGTTTAATTTAGTGATGGAAAAAATATTGTTTTCATTTCATTTTGTTGTATTTGAGCCATTCATTATACCATTATTATCAGATTTTCAAATCTGTTAATAATATTGAGGGTAACTGAAGCTGACGGCGTGCAAAGTAGGTCGCCGCCACTCCTTTTTAGCACGCGAGGTACATACACTTTTTATTTCTACCTCGATATACTTCTGTGGTTGCAAATATTGTATCATGTACAATGTGTACATATACTTATACATATTGTAAATAGGAGAGTCAGTTTTTTACCTTGCTTTCCATGTAGCAACGTATCGAAGTGACTTACATAGACCGATAGGCTATGGCCTGTGGAGAAACGCACGCTACTGCATATTACGTCTAAAATACACAGTTGGCCAGATTTTATCCAAAATACGATTGCAGATAAAACCATAAGCAAAAGCTGGATATTAACAATCTGGGAAACCGTTCATGTCTCGCGAACTTCACTGTTATGGAAGACGCAACCAGTATTGCCATAAGCAAAATAAATTTATGCCTCAATTAAAATACCCCGTAATTTGCGACAAAGGCTATTATCGCGACAGATTTCAAAAGCACCGTCCAATTATCCAATCATAACGGGAATACATGGCGCTGCGAAGATGGCCTTTTTACAACATCTTTATCGAACGAATTATACGTTCCGACAAATAGACTTTTATGGTGTATTAAAACCAATTTTACCATTAACGCCTACATTTACTTGGTATCGTCGGGTGCAAGTGCTTATAAAAATGCTTAAAGTTACGCCTTTTTGGGGTGACACGGGAATGCATTAGCGTACATACGGCAACATCGCGGGTTTATGACGGTGTTATAGTCATGTATGAATTAAATTTGTGTGGTTGCATGACTAAGAAGGTAGTTTAGAGCTTTAAAACGAAGTGCGAAGTGGTTTAATAAGTTTTTCTGATTTGAATCGTGTTGAAGATTTCTTGAAGCGTTTAGAATCAAATTTATAAGTTTTTGTAGGTTAATTTACAGCTGAAAGGTCAATCTCGTCCATAATATAATTTTTGCCACACCTGGCCATAAAGTGGCTTTTTCCGCACGCTGCGCGTACGGAAAAAGTCCCTTTCTGGCCAAGTGTAGACATAAAATGATGTACACAAAACGGGAGGTAATAAAGAAAGCCCTCGATCGCATATTTACGTCCCTCACTTGCAACTCGGGCCGCAAACATCTGCGATCTCGGCCTTTCTTTGTATTACCACCCTAGTTGTGTAATGTACTATTGACCCATGACTTAGTAATAACAGTTCGGAGTCGAGGGTCATAATATGTCGGTTCGCTCGCCGTCTAGTCTGTGTAGTTGTCATCGTTGTATTCAATACGCTGTTTAATAAACTTATTCTTATATCTTTTTGATTTTGTATTTACGAGTATGCTAACTGGCGAAACATAGTGTCCCATAATATTTGTTCAAATTTACACTTTGACTTTATATACAATAATTATAACTCTCTAGTTAAAGCACTTATAAAGTTTTATACAGCGTATGAGCTACTTGGCGAGTTTAGGTACAAACGAACTTTAGCTGACCACCCATAGCCTTTAACACGTTGCAATAAAGTTGAAATCCGTTTACAAATGTGCAGTTAACAGTGTGTTCGATTGTACTGTAAGGGTGGAGTTTAAATAAAAACTGTTATACTTTGGTATAATCTTTTATTAGGTACGTGCGTACGGCGCTAGATGTAGATTAATACCAAATAACAAAATAACACTAGAGGGAGACAAACTGTCTTCGTTTAAATTCAAATTATGAACAGTTCCAAAAGCTGCCAGTCTATCTCGGAGACGGTGAGGTTTGTATACACAGTACTAAGTGTTTTTTCGAAGTTCCTTGTAGAGATATCTGTTTGCCTGTAGCAAAGATTTGCACCATTAGGACCAGCGGCCGCGTCCACACGTCGGTCATATTCCCGTTTTTTCCACTTCCGCCGATCCCTGATAGAGATTGATGATAGCGCCCCTCGCTAGGGTTACCACTTTAAAATAACCCCACAGATAAATTGTGTAAAAACATACGCGCACGACACGCAAGGGTTTTCAGAAGTTTGACAGCGACAGAGCTTATCATTTGTCCCTGGAGAAGACATTACAAAGTATTCTTTGATCTCCTTAGTGACATTTATAAACTACCAGCGATCTGCCCCTGGGTTTCCCACGCGTTACAACACATTTACATGAAAATATATCAACGTAATAAATAAAACCACAGTGCACACGTACTTGATGTTTTTTTGTGTTTTAAGAGTATACCTATGGCGTCCAAATGATCGACGTCCGGTCGGCCGACCCAGGTATCGCTAGATAGTCGTAGTCGAAAAAGACCTCTGCCAGCTTCAAACAGCTAAATACGGTTGTCGACAAGCTGCGCAGGACAGAGAACGGTGGCGAGTCTTAATGTCGGAGGCCAAGATCCACTTCGGTCCGCTGAGGCAGCGTAGAAGTAGTAGTGCATGGCTTTTTAATATTATTACTGTGTCGTATGTCTCTAAGATATTTAGCTTAGACTATAGAAGCCTGAATCAAAATGCAAATCAAAATGAATTACTTACTTTTGAACTTTTAGGTTTCGTCACGATATTTTGCCTTCACCGAAAAGCTAATGGTAAACATCAAATCATATTACGTACAATTCCGAAAATCTCACAAAAAAAAATAAGAAATTAAAATAGTGGACACAGTTCAGGCAACCCTAATCCGGTGTAATGCACAACCCTACCTCGGGTCATTGAGCTCACCCGATTACGCCCGACGGGGATTCGCATATATCCAAATTACGCCGTGATGGACGCTTCTTACGCTTAACTATCGACTAGTATCGACTCGGCTCGGTGTAAGTACTCGGTAACCGGGATCGATTTAGGGTAATTCTTGAAAATTATTATTCCCCTCAGCACACGTATTGGCGAATATTCTGAAGATCCCTCTTTAAAATGGCATTTTTGATTGTTGTGTAGTTCCGGCCAAGCTCTACAAATTAACCAGAAATATCATTCTAATAAGGCGGAATCTTCTGAATATTTTGTGGCCAATGATGCACTTCAAGAATTACCCTGTAAGCTGTTGTAAGTACTCTAAGTACGATCGATTTAGCAATCGACTCCGGTTTTAACTGGAACGTAAAATTAGGTTATGAGGTTTATTTTTCAGCGCATTCGGAAAACGTTCGTTTAGCTTGAAATTAAGTAGTTAGATTTTGCATCGAGTTTTAAAGAAGCTATTAACGTTAAAAACGTCGACGAAAGGCTATCAAGAAGTTATGCATTACGAGTATATATGTCTAGATTAAAACTGTTCTATGTACTGTACATACGGCTTTAAATGATTAAATACATATCACCGTTCAGGTTCAGGTGATTTCTTATTTAGTAAGAGTGATTGTTGACTTCGGATTATATCTATAAGTGTTTTCAGGCAAAATATTCTACTTAGTCAAATATCAATTTCGACTATTTCTCATAACCTAGCCTATTGCTAGGTCGTCGAGTTGCGAAAACTAGTCCGCGTTAACCTAACCTAATAACCTTAATAACTATTCTTAACGTTGCCCGAGACCTAAATGTAACTTGCATTTAATATTGTTGTTATTGATCCAAATAAAATTCACATATGTTACTTATGGCCAAAGTAATGATGTAGTTAGACAACGATCTCGATCGACAATAAGAGAAAAACAGCAGGTTAGCATAATATGTGTTCCCTGGAACAGCGTTCACAACACCAATGGGCATTCGATCCGATGCCCCATCGCAAACCTCAGTTAACCTCCTCAGTTAATTAGCCTTAATAGAAACAAACAAACGAACTCGCAGATAAATGGTCTGAGATAGTTATTTAATTGTCTTATCTCTCTCGGGTTAATGCAGATTCACTCTCATTTAACATCGTATCTCGAACTACTCTCATTTTAAAAGTAACCTTGTTGCAGCGTTTTAAAGTTGAGTTTAGGATGTCAGGGGATATATATAGGAGGTTGGGGAAGTAATCATTTTCGCCTTACGTCTTAACTTTTGTGAAAAGTTTCCTTTTGGTATCGGAAGCGGCCCCTAATGAACGGTTCAAACGAGATTTGAACGGAATTAATGTTTTGTGTAATTGCTCGAGCTTTGGGGTAGATGACGAGTGGCTCCGAGCTATGTACTGTTTTGTTATACCAGTTATTTTGTATAAAAATGTATACTTTTGTGAGGAGATTCGACTTGCACCTAAACAATTGTTAATTTATTCAAAAAATACGTAGCTACATGGGCTAGATTGAAATGAAGTAGAGGCGGGGTAGAGACATGAGTACATAAAAATAAATGTTCCAAACATTCGACCATTCTATAAACTGAAACCTTTTATCTTTAACCCTACTTGGTAACATCAGAGTAAGTTCTTGTAGTGGGTAGTATTTTATCCGATAAATTATTTTTTTACAGTACTTACATACTATTGAAGACGTAACCTTTATTCTTTATTTTATTACAGACATTTTAGTACATGAAATGTTAAATTTTGCTACCATACCAGAACCTACTAAACGTTTTATATCGAGTTTAACTGTGAGTATTTTGCGTCTACATTTGCATATCAATGTTGAAATGTACAAATGTTGACGACGATACGACTAGTGTATCGGGGCGTAAGTATAATAATTGATTAAGATTTCAATGCCTTTTAGAGACCACGACTAAGGGAAACGTATTTGATGCAACAGAGTTTAAAGTGAAACGAAAGGATTTAAACTAACTACCGATTAATAGATATTACACCCATTTTGAGACTCCTAGACGAAACGTATTCAGTAACCTGTATTATTAAGGCGTTTAATACCTTTCCACGACATAAGATTTTACAATAGCGCCCAAATACGTGTGATTGGAGACACCCCCTTTGCACTTAAACAAATTAATCGCTTTCGGATTGATAACAGTTCAGTCAATTGACACTGACAATCCTTCCTGTCATCCCTAACTCTTACCGCACTTGGAAAATTAACCTTATTTATAAACTAGTTAGGTAGGCTTTAGATTAACAGGATGGGAATAGGAGTGTGTCAGGGATGTCGCGTTTCTTATTGTAGGGGTTTTCAGAGCGATTGAGAAGGTTACTTTAGTAATTGGAGTAATTATTTGGGTGCTTTGCGATGTTACAATTTGGATAAGGAAAAGTTTAACCGGTTCTACCAATCTCGCTGGTCCGTACGCTCACTTTCAGCGATCAGCGAAAAGTGGCTCACTCCGCTATTTCGCCGCGCGATTAGGGCCTTATCATACTGCCCCTCACTATAGCTTGGCAACTTCGTTGGTGATACTGCCAACACGAACGGGGGCCTCCGGAGGCTGCCTCCGTCGGTCGCCGTTCGTGTTGGCGGTAACTTGTGTAAGTAGTTACGGCTGCACATAACAAACAGCACACAGGTGAGTGTCACTAAATCGTCCCAATCACGAATAACTAAATATTTTTACTAAAAAAAACCCGACCGCGGTGCACTTTAAAAGTGCATAAAATCCGCCATTTTGTTTATTTTAACGAACTTCATACCCACACACTCGCGCCATCAAGACGAATCTAATGATGTAATATATCAAAATCGGTTGTGCCGTTGAGTAGTTACGAGCGGACATAGGAACGGACATACATACATAGAGGTCAAACACATAACCCTCCTTTGGGCTTCGCCGCAGTCGGGTAAAAAAGGACTTGCACGTAGACAAAATGTTCCAAAGTTTATTGCACAATAGTATAGGAGTCGTCCGGAAAGGGATATAAGAGCTCGCTAAGTTCACAGTTCTAGTTAAGGTAATAAAAAAGCTATGTAGGATTGGCCTGTAAATTGATATGAATGATATGCCATAACATCAAGCCGCGGTATTGTCTTCCTGCGAACCACTTCTCGACAATCAGCCTTTAGTGGTTACTGTACCATATGTTGCTTTGTGTCAATTTACCTTAGAATTGCGGAGATTCGGCTTAACGCTGTTAGAGTACAGTCGGCGACATTAATGCCAATCAACAGGCCCGTCATCAATGTCATCGACCGCTGGCCTCTCGCTGGTCACGTTAATTGGTCTAACTAAGCCTACTGCCTGACCTTATACCTCTAACTACATCCCACATCTCGTGAGAGCCTTCCAAGGCGGCTGCTAGTGCTACCTATAAAATTTTTGCATTTCGTTTTTATTCGAAACTAGCTGTCTCGGTGAACTTTGTTATGCCTTATAATTTTAAATTTTTGTTACGTTTTAATAGTTTTATGTATACACCGTGCCCCCGAGTAACCCGAAAAACTGTAACTATAGATTCTAACAACTATTAGGAGTAAAAAAAGTTACATGATGTATAGTCGAAAAACGGTTACTTTCCGAGATATTCATTATTTTTTAAATGAATACTCCCAAGTGTGTAACAAGACCTAATAAATGTGACTAAGATACTTCTACATTTTTTGTTAAGTCTTTTAACGAAACAGCAATTAACCTTCGCAGTATTTGATGGTAAGTGACTACGAGTCCAAAAAATGAACCTTTTGTTTCCATTTTAGCTTTTTTTTCCTTTTTGATATCTTTTCCTCAAGCACCTAAGGAGTTAAGGACATATTTATAAGGAGGGGCTCAATTTACTGATTTATTTTGTTCCATAAGACTATTAATGTAAAATGACAAAATTCAACCTATGTTGATATAACGTTATTTATTTGTAATACCATCAGGAATACGTGGTTAAAAAATTTCGGGTTATTCAGGGGCACGGTGTATAAGATTTACCAAGAATTTTTATTTAAACTAGATGACGCCCTGTGCCTAGATCCACCTGATTTTGCGACTTTTTCATACAAACTTACATAGGCATAGGGATTTAATCGTAAAATCCTAATTTTTTTATTGGTCCCCTAAAGAAAATGTACCTATTTTTAATTTTATACCGCTATTTGCAGAGCTTTAGACTGATTTAGGCTGTTTTGGTTTAGGCTTATATACACGTAGTTGAGTAAACTCATCCTATTATCTTCCTTATGGATTCCATGCCTGAAATTAATTTAAGTGGTTTATGTGAGGAAGCTTATCTTTGGTGACTTGCTTTTTCTTATTCGTGTTCATCATATGTCTGACATTACACTATATTGTTAACTTTGGCGTCATACTGCATCATTAAAAGTCGTTAACTACGTTTTGAAATTCGTAGAATTTGCGCTGGATACATGTCTCTAAAAACTTTAATGCGTCTTGCATCAGGATCAAATCCAAGCCGAAACGGAAAATTTAAGATGGAACAACGACGCCAATCTCCTTCGTTCGCCAGATATTCTCATTTTCCTGTAGATGCTTGCGGTGATGACACCTATGAATCAGGCCCCTCGCCAATCCGGCGCATCAGTCAACCCGAACTGCATTCTTTCGAGGACAGCTAATTCGGGCCCCGTTCGCGCCCGGCATCTATCACGAATCCTATCCGGCGATTCAATGAATGATAACGAGCCTAATAAATACGGAGTCGGCTCCCCAAATGGCAGTAATTAATTTAATGGATTTAGACAAAGAAATATGTACAATGAGATAGTGAGATTGATGGTGCACCACGGCATTGTTTCGGCCATTACTGACGGAGTAGGTATACTTGGGTTACGACTAGTATTGCCACGGCTAGTTTACCAAAAATCGTCCAAGAATCGGGACACACCCTAGTGTTCAAATCGGTACAGACATAAAATTAAGATTTGAACGTAACATAGGTGCGATTGAAGGTCTCTGTGACATGAATATCTCTGGCCTTTTGTTTGGCACTTTTTAGCACACCCTTGATTGCAAATATAAGTGCTGTTTGGAAATCGGGACATTTGGCGTCCTGATCAAGGGTTAATCAGGACGTGGCCACAGACCCCTGAAAATCGTTACTTCCCATTCAAATCGGTACGTCTGACCACTCTAGTTACGGCGGACGGCGAGCGTTTTTCTCTATTTATTGGTTACTGTAATGAAGAGCCAGTAACGATCCTCTAGGCATCAGTGTGTTACATTTAACCGCAAATAAATTCGTAATTCTACAAAGAACTTCTTTAGAAATAAAACAAACGCTTTCAATTGGATATTCAGGTTAAGTATGTACCTCCTCGCAGTATTGTTAACACATTTTTTTAATAAAAAATTCAATATACTTACATGTTTTTATTTTATTTTAGGAACTCAATAAATTTTTTGAAATAATTTCTTTTAAAACAACGATATGATATTGCCACTGTGAAGTTAAAGAGCAGTAGTTTTCTTGGCATTGCATTTGTTGATTTTATCTTTATGCACGAGCCCAATCAAGTCAGTTTCATGTTAACACTACACTATTAACTAGGGTAGTCTTGCCCCGTGAATTATCAGGCGGGTCGCGACCGAAACTTCCCTTAAAACCACAAAACGGCCGATAAATCTAGTCAAAATACTTCCCTAGCGTCGTAACAGCAACAAAACACATTTTATATCGCAGTAGATAGGATAGATTACAATTTCTAATGTGCCGTTCGAATTAGCATAAAGTACAGCTGTTATGTATTTCGACCGCTGGAAGTTCTTGGACGAGACATTACCATAGCGGAGTATAAAAAGGCGCTTCAGGGACGAGCAGCCGCGGAGCTCTGATATCGCCAATCAGCGCGCCATAAATTAGTGGACAGCTCGCGTGACGTACCGACTTAGGCAACCTCCTTATCGGCCGCCGGAAACCACCCAACTAACTACTCCGGGCGACCCGCTCGCTTAAAAAAGCAACCCTAAAAGCGAACGCGAAAAAGTCGACAATCCCTTGACCCCTCGCCACGGCGGGACAATGTCGACTCTATTTTAAAACGCAGACGGTCCACCGTGCGGCTCGCAACAACAAATAAGGTAACACTGCCAGTATGTCAACATAAATAAAGCTGAGTGTCCTTTAACGAAGCAGACGTTGACGTCGGGACGCTAACATCGGACGCCGCGGGAATCTCGACCGTATTGTTTCGGGATTAGCGGCCACAACAGCTCCGGCCCCGGGGGTAGTAAATGAAGGTCCGCATTTAGCGGTTCGTGGTGGTAGTGATATGGGTGGACTTCCTTTGTCTGGTAATCTTATCAGTGTGGCAGGCAGGCGTCTTGACATGATACATTGCCGCGCTATATATTTACACCCGCCGGCCCAATACGGCTCCTGAAGCTATTTAATTAAAGTAGGTACCTCGTCGATGCTGAAACTGCGCCGGATACCGGGACCGAACCTTGCAGCCAGACAGGGGTCTACGTCAGCTGCGAAAACGCTTTCCGCGCAAGTAAACGTGAAGAATTTCAGCTCGGCTCTCTTTCATTTTGTCACTAGGCTGGAGCACAATTTGCGCGGCGCGCGTTTAGTAATTTGTAGCTGCGAGCCGGCCGACAAAAACAAAAAAATACGTTGTCAGAAAAGAAACTCGTTAAAACCGTAGCTCGTGTGATCGCTGCGTTAATTAAATTAAATTTTGAGTCGGTCCGAAGCACATTAACAGTAGGAATGATGCGGCGCGGAACCCGCGTCGTGAGGCGCCGATTAAGGGCCAGTAACGTCGTTAGGGCCGGAGACAGAGGCCCGCCTCGTTAATGCCTCCCAATTTTTCGATAATGCCTTTTAAATGTTCCGAGATCGGAAATGTAAGGGAAATTATAATAAACTAGCTTAGTAACGGGCCAGCTAATGATTGTCGATCCTTAATCATCAACGAAAGCATGATTAATGTCGCTACTGACGATTTAAAAGGTTTTCGTGTCGGCCTTCTAACGGCAGGAATAAATAAACTACACAGCTTTCTTAAAAGCATCATTAATGAGAGGCGAAATAGAACTCATTATCGTGCGATTGCTTAATAAAAACACAAATCTATTCAATTGAGCAAAACGCTAACACAAATTTGAATAAAAAGTAGCCTGGAAAACTCTTTTCGTAATAAAGGTATACGGAAATGCCCGCCGTTCCGATACGCACTGTTACTTTAAAAATGAAAGAGTCGATAGCTGCGCTCGAATGTGGAGGCAAGCCGCGTCGTCCAGCCTGCGAGTTGATTGAAAGGCCTGTTAGGGTAATGAGAACAGAAGATAGATCGGGAGCATCGAGCCCGAAGGTCCACAAAAGCTGGTCCCGTCCGATTCCCCTCCAATCGCGAACTTTGAATACACCTCTTTCGACTATCGAAAAGTTCCCGATAATGGATTTGTTCGAGGACTCGATTGTTCGACGATGAATGGGTACTAATTAAAAGGAAGTCACGACGCCGCCGGACCAAGTTTCCAATTGTTTCCCAACTATAAATCGCAGTGCAACTCTCATATAAATATTGTACGGAGCGGGCAAACTTTGGCGCTAAATTTAAAATTGAAATTGGGGAATCGGTTTGCGGCGCTCCGTGCGTTAAGTAAGTGTTTTTACACGTTGTTACGATTCTGTAACCATACTCCGACTTAGCGTTTTCATTTGCTATGTAACACATTCTCCCAGTCACAACTTTTTGGTTTGCAAGCAATGCTATCCGCCTATATCAAGCAAGAATCATCAACAACAAAAACTTGTTTTTATTAGGTAAATATGTAACTTTAACAAAAAACTTTTATTAATTTCATTACATTTTAGAATGTCTGAAGTAGATCGGTACCTACTATCAAAGTAAACACCGATGTTTGTCATATTTGTTACATAAATTTTAGGTGGAAGGTATAGACCGGCTGTCGAACCGCTCGAGGTCCACAATTTCGCAAAGGGTGCTCAGAAATGTTGCTCGCTTTGAATACCACACAATTATTTATAAATCTGCGGTAGCCCTTGGACCTTTTCTCGTTTTTCCCTCTCTTAAAAACAGCTAGGAAAATCTTCGGCTGAATCGACAGTTTTCACAATTCTTACGTAAATTATCAAAGGACTTTCAAAGTGGAATAATTGCGAGGCCCTTTTCTGCTGAAATGCTAATCTTATCAATTGAATTTAGACCCGAGTTTCGGCAAAGTCGAGATCAATACGGCGAAACAACGCTTCGGTGCAGCGGCACGCTCCTCGATCGCTCCTCTAGAACTTCCAGTTTTATATAAAGTTTGGATTTCAGTATTCTTGGCCCCGTCCTTATTTATCTCTGAAACTTCGCCGCGGAAGGTTACACCGGCTTGCAGATTCTTAAGTAATACTTGGTTACTGTTTACTCAATCCTCGAATCGAGGGGTAAATTCAAAATTGCTTCAGAATGCGTCGTGTAACGAGTTTAAGATTGTGAGCACGTGTCGTCTCGCGAGATCGGCGCGCGTCAGTCGCGCTCCATACATCACCGTCCCGAGTTATGAAACTACCTGCGAGAGATATATCTGTGACGGCCGCGCCGCAACCGGCGTCCCGGCACGCCGCGATCCGATATTAATCTTATTAAAAGCGAAAATAAAGAAGCGAGCTCCTTTGTGCGCAGTTCACTTGGGCGCACCGCAGCCTCTCTATTACGACTACCGTCTGCTTCCTTTCCGCTCCCAATAAGAAATCACGTTTGATCGGGGCGAGCTCGGCCGCAAATGAGCCGAAACACACCCCTTTTATCTTCCAATAAGTAAGCGAGCTTTGCTTTTCTCGGAAAATGCGGATTGTAGATGCCCTGCCAGATGGCTTGAAAAACGCATAAAAATAAACGGCTCGGAATATGGATATTGGTGCCCGTCTGATTGCTTTATGCATAGAGCGGGCGGTCCATAAATAATATGGGTTGTAAAATCGAGCTGCGAAACTGAAAAGTCCGCGTTGTAAAACAGTATTTTCGTTACGCAAACAAGTCCCGAAAAGGCACGTGGTACTGCGCTCGATCGCAAAAGCCAATTTTAGGAAAAAGTAGAACAGAAAAAAGGAGTTTGCATCAGTAAGCGACGAATCCCTGGGCGGTGTTCAAAATCGCGTTCCCTTTTTAAAGTTGAGACGATTCGCGTAACGAGTGTCGAATTCTCGAGCCCTAGGGCCCCCTCCGGCAGACGAAGTGTCCCCCGGAGGTGCCTCGGTAATTACCCACCATTACAGACAAAAGACACGACTCGCCCGATTACCATAATTCCCAAGCCCCGAGACGGGATATAAATGGGCCACATTTTGTAGTAGCACCAGGAGTGACGTGTGTATTAATGACTATACTTGTCCTCTTAAATTAGGTGAGGGATCTGGTGATTTAGTTTTTCATTGGCGGCGGCGGCGGGCCGGATCGCGCCGCATCGACTCGAACATTTATCCCCGCGCCGACAAATTGCCCTGCTCAACCTCATGTTAAAAGCCCTTATGCAAATCAAATATTAAATTTCAACTGAATCCGTCTCCCGCGAGCTGCGTGGGCATCTTTAACGATCATTGCATCGTATTTAATCGCAGCGATGGCGTTTTTCATTAGGGAGCTGGAAATTGTTTAACTTCTAATTACTAGAAAACGAATCGTTTCAAAGGCCGCGCCACAAAGCGGCGGCGATATTATCGAGAGCGCCGCCATTTTCTTTTCGGCAATGAAACGCGGGGGGCGAGATCGGGAAAAAAACAACACAAAAACCCTTTTAAAATTAATTGAGTTTTCTTGCGGCTACATCGGCTACAATAAATTAATTAACGCTTGAAGGAATCTTTAAAATTTGTCGAGGATCAAAAGTTGGTAGGCGGGAGGCGCGGGGCGGACAGATAATACTTCGATTTTCCATTAGCTTGTATTAGCGATGGGAGAGGCCTCGGCGCGCCCAGCCGAGGAATGGCTGAACTAATATATTTCCTTTATAAGGAACTACCGAAACACGCGATCTCGATCCATTTGCATGGCCGCCGGCCGATGTGCCGCTATTTGTTTATGAACCATTACGGCAACAATATTCGCTCTTAATTGAATTTCAACTTGTAAATTTCCGTGGATGGAATTAATTGAATCTTTCCTTGGTTCTAATGGTCGCTTTTGTTCCGATCGCGAGCCGATTAATTTTGTTAAGGCTTTTAAAATAACAAATGAGCTCCTTAGTATACGAGTGCACGCCTATTTCCAAAGTTTGACGGGGGTTTAATTACAGTAGATATTATTTTTCGGACGAAAAGAACTATTATAGTCACTAAATGGGTGGCCGCGAGATGGACTACGAAAACGAGGCAAGCCACGGAGGAGATGGCAGGACCATTTGGACGGATTCCTGAGCAACTAGGAGGCATCAAATAGGGTGTTCTAAAAATCCATGGATCCCATCAATACATATACATATTGTTGTTTCAATACCCAGAAAATATTTTCAGGCATACATGAGCTGGCATTGTATAGTCTATTTGTGTATGCGGTCTAATTATCGGCCCAAATTACATACATTGATTCTCAGAACCCTGTTCGAGTGGCACGAAGACTGCTGTAGGTACAACACACTCGCGAGAACCTTAATTTAGACGGGGAACTTCTCCGTAGAAGCGCATTTGACCTTTTCTTGAACCCTATTTGAGTGAAAGTAATCAACGGAACCCACGCAGTCTTTGTCTCAATCGTGCGTAAAATGCCGTTGTATTTTCTTAATATACCAAATAATATCTAAATTTAGCAGTTTTAAAACAATTCAATGACTCTAAAGGTCACTTTTGATCGATTCCTAAAACAGCTAAACGGTTACAGACATAAAGCCGCCGAGTTTTGATACGAATTGCACATTGAGAATATGACGTGACGAAACACTTTGTTGTTGATTTTATGGTAGCTGCCCACCTAGTTGCAGAGCCGCGCTATCTTAGCCTTTCATATTCCTGCACTAGCTGAATCTTTTTCGTGACCAACGATCTTTCGTAAACCAGAATTTAAACGTAAAATTAAACTTGTGGTTTACCCCAGGTTTTACACTTTTCTGAGATTAAAATATCAAATAAGCTTTAGTCAAATCAAGCCTTAACTTTGTTCAGTGGGTATTGAACCCCGCTTTCCATATGGAAATGTAGCACCAAATAGCATAGTGTCAGAGGTCAATATTCAGAACTATGTTTGGGATACGTTTTCTTCAAGAGCAATCAGGATAAAGTCCTTGCATACCTTCAAATAGGCTGTAGGAATCGGGTTCTATGTAACTCCCACTTCACTGCAAGACTATAGTGTAAATTAACAGTTTGCGGCATTCGGCGTCGAGATACTCAGTCCGTAGGGTCAGAGCGCATGTGCTCAGCGCATAGCGTTCCAACGCGGGAACGATGCCTATATGACATGGGCACACTGCTTTTAATTATCATATTCTTGATAATTTATGATTCGAATTTATATTAGTATGCAAAATTTTAATTTATAATTATACTCAGACCTACTTTGTCCACAGGTTGCCTGCTAGAAGGGTCGCGCCCACCGCCCGATGTGCCGCCGCGCAACCCGACCATGTCACGCCTGAACGGTCGCATCACCGGCAACCCCGCCGACCTCGGCGACTTCGAGCCCTCGTGCTTAGTGCGCACGCCCTCCGGCAACTTCTACGTGCCTTCAGGTACGTCACCAGACCACAGGACCAGGCACAACATGTCTCGCCTGAACCGTCGCATATACCGACGACGCTACCCTAAAAATCATAATGCTGCAATACGACTTTGGGACCAGGCGTCCTGAACTCGGTGTCATTGTGAGAACTAAAATCTCTAGGCCTGGGTACTTTACGTATCACAGCCTATAAACTTTAAGATATATGCTATGGAAATTCAAGAAAAGAATTGCTTATGCAAACTACTCGTAAATGTTTACATGGCTTTTCGGTCTCAGCATAATCTGGAGCATTTGAAACCCATGACAGCAGATTGTAACTTAAACATTAACGAACTGCTATCTCATTCCAGGGGACATACAAAAGAATCCGTCGATGGATTACAAATCGAACTCATCCTGCAGTAGCCCAGGCAAGGACAAGAGCACCCTCGAGAGGATGGACCGCAACGAGAGGCACCCGGCCTTCGGCGCCCCCGTACCCGTCCTCCCCGTGAGGAACAACCTACGGGCGACCCACTTCCCCCCGGCCGCCTCCCGGTTCCATTTTAGGAAAGGCCTCTCCTCTAGATGTTCCTGGAAGTGTACTGCTGTAGTGTTCATAGTGTTGTTCGTTCTTCTTTTAGCAATTGCGTCTTATACGTCAGGTAAATTGATTTTGATTTTCTTCGTATGTGGGTTCTATTGTCCATCTTAAACTTACTAGTTCAATAATGAATGGCCGGTTTATACCACTTATTTATAATAATGTAACAAATTCACTGTGGAGCTTGATGATTTTGAACTGGCACGCCTTTATTCGTTTCAATTGCCTCAGAAATAGAACTCTCCCTAGCGATGGACACAAACTCACACGCGGCATTTATTTATTTTTATTCAATCACAATTTATACTAACGGGCCTCTTTTCCACAGCCTCATACTTCGTAACCTCATATCATAATGCGAACCCCTGTTCGGTGGTTGTTGGCGAGTCCACCGAGGTGTTCCCGGCGTCGAAAGCAACGACGCTGGAATCAAACAAGTCCCTAGCACGACCGCACCAGACGCCGTCCTCTGGCTCAGGTAACCGCGCTCGTCGCAGTGTAGACGAGCATGCTAGTGAATCGCCTCCTCTTTCTTCTTCGGACTCTTCCGCTGTAGATATGCATGAGCTAATCACGCCTTCTGTGGATACCTTTAGTGTAGTGCATGGCGTGTCGGGAGGTGAAGAAGAACAAGGCGCTTTTGTGTCTAGTGTAAGTGTGGATAACACTGGTGAGCTAACAAATATAGAGCTTGAAACTACGACGCTTAATAACCCTGCTGAAGACGTCAATGTTCAAGTTAATAACCCCACTGTGGACGTCATTAGTGAAACTAATAACCCTACTATGGACGTCGTTACTGGAGCTAGTAACCCAACTGTGAACATCACTAGTGAAGCTTATAACCCAACTTTTGACGTGATTACTGAAACTAATAACCCACCAGTATATAACCCACCAGTTGAAGTAAGTACTAGAGCTGATGAGGAGTATACTATTACTACTGAAGTATTAAACGCAGTGACTAACAAATCGAATTCACTTATTGATACACCGCCGGAAATGATGCAAGAAAATGCAAAACCAAATACGCATCATGATAACATCGCTTACGAACCGGAAGACATGCAAAGTGATTCATTTTCATCCATCTTGTGGCGCGGATTGCAAAAAGTTCAATATCTCAAGTTAGAGTCACAACTCAAAGAAGTAAACGAAGAACTTCATATCAAAATCAATGAATCGGAAGATATTGATAATGAACTTGAGAAATTTCATTATGATAGTGAACCAAACGAAGGCAAAGTTGTGACAACAACGCCTGCCACGACTGCAGTCCCGGTAACAACTGCAGCACCAATCACCGCAACTACAACTAAAATAACTACCATATCCCCATTAAGTGAAATTAATAACGTTCCTGGAAAGCATGTCACGTTTTCAACAGAACCATCACTGAGTGTTACTAACTTTAACAATCCGGTAGAAAATAATTCAACTGACAATATTAAAGAGTCTACTGTAAATATTGCTGAAGAATCCAAAACCCCGGACATATCTAACCCTAAACATGTTATGATTAATCTCACTATATCGGCTGATGGCGCAGACAATTCTGCTTATAAACCGCTTTATTCGTTGACAGTGAAAGTTCCTACAGTTGGCGATGGTACTGAGTTACCAAGTGTAAAAATTACACCAGTAGATGTGGCGCCGACCGATTCGACATTCAATAACCCGAGAACAATAGAAACACCACTGGCCCCACTTAAACCAATACAACCAGAAACTATTTTTGAAGGAGGAACTTGCGAATGCACCTGCCCAGTTTGTGGTGGCTCGGGAGACGGCTCATACGATGACTATTATGATAAACCAACAACTGAGGTAAATGAAAGGTTCGAGTCCACAACAAACTTCGGAGATACATCAAATAGTTCAAATATTCTGTCTACTTTATTTGAAAATACTACCGAAATAAGTACAGAAGATGAAACATCTACCTACGAAACAACAACAGATGGAGGAACAACACTGACTGACTGGACTGACTCGACGACTGACCTCACCACGGAATCAGTAACCGAATGCCCCTCGATCACCGAAGCTCCGAAATGTGTATGTCCGAAGGTTATTCCACCACCTATTCTTATCTTGGAAGGTGAGGTCACAGAATTTGATTCAAAATACGATAACTTACTAACCGACATCCAATCATCGGTGTAGGGTCTTCGAAAGTTTATGTCTTTAACTTATTAACAAGCATGTTTCTCACCATGGGTTACGGGGTTACTAATGGTGCAACGTTTGTAAACGCATGCGCTTGTAGACTAGCACGTTTCCTACATTTAATTGTAGAACTTCACTGCTCCTAGTTATTATAATCACAATTGGTTCCAATTTACAATTTCACCACATCATGGCATGATGACAATGAATATTATGCTTTATTTATTTAGCTTTAGAGTGCCATATTAACATTCCTTTCATGTTCTAGGTGCGCGAACATTCCCCGCACAGTCTTTCCCGCCAGACGGGACGACATTCAAACAAATTAACTTAGGTGACAAATTATCAGAAGAAATCCCTCCATATAGTTACTGGAACATGCAGTTCTATCAGTCAGAAGCTTCGTACGTCAAGTTCGACTACATGATCCCTCGGGGTGCGTCGATAGGCGTGTATGCGAGGCGGAATGCTCTACCAACACATACGCAATACCACTTCTTAGAGGTCCTCAGCGGTTTCAAGGCGAGATCTACGAGGGCATCACATGTAAGTCTCCAAACATGGTACAAGTATTTTCAGTGAAACGTTTGTCGATACCTATTGCATTCATAAAAACATAGCTTGCCTTAAATTTCTTTTTCATTTAAAGTCAAATAATTTTCAGCCATCGGTAAAGAAGGAAGTGACGCACTATATGGAGCAAGGTCACTGGTTCCTATCACTGTACAACGACGACGGCGACCCGCGGGAGATCACGTTCATCGCTGCAGTAGCTGAAGACATGACCCACAACTGTCCCAACGGCTGCTCAGGCAAGGGAGAGTGCCTTATGGGACACTGCCAATGCCAGCCTGGGTTTGGAGGAGACGACTGTAGCGAGAGTAAGTTTTTAGTCGATTTAGAGACGTTCAAATGAACCTAATCTTACAAGTTTATTCTTATGTTCTTTAGACGAGTATATTTTGCGTTTATTCATATCATTCGTTAATTTTGTAATGATTATAAGAACTGTTTTAGTCGCACTTAGAATCAACAGAATAAAAGTCTAAATCCTTATCGTGACTTTTTCAGGTGTATGCCCAGTTCTGTGCAGTCAACGCGGCGAGTACATCAACGGCGAATGCCAATGCAACCCAGGCTGGAAGGGCAAAGAGTGCTCTCTCCGGCACGACGAGTGCGAAGTCCCGGACTGCAACGGCCACGGTCACTGCGTCAACGGGAAATGTTCTTGCGTGAGAGGGTACAAAGGGAAATTCTGCGCGGAAGTAGATTGCCCGCACCCGACGTGTTCAGGGCATGGATTCTGTATCGAAGGCGCTTGCGTGTGCAAGAAGGGATGGAAGGGGCTGGACTGTGCGACCATGGACAAGGACGCGCTCCAGTGTTTGCCGGACTGCTCTGGGCACGGAAACTTCGACGTCGACACGCAAACGTGCACGTGTCATGCTAGGTGGTCGGGAGAAGACTGCTCCAAAGGTATTTTTTTTTTACTTTGCTTCGAAATATCACTTATTTATATTGTCATTTAACGCAGTTCATTAAAAATCTCAATAGAGGCATAAAGAGAAATTTTCTAAGGAATCCATCCATCATCCATCGTTGATATCCATCACTGCTTAAGTCAAGAGCACTCCCATACATTGTAAAACAATCTTGCAACTTCTATACAACAATTCAATTTTGTGGTACTAATATTCTTTCACGAAATTTTCAGAGGTGTGCGATCTAGATTGCGGCCCTCATGGCAGATGCGTAGGCGAGTCGTGCGTGTGTGATCCCGGCTGGAGCGGCGAGTTCTGCACGTCGAAGCTCTGCGACGCGCGCTGCAGCGACCACGGCCAGTGCAAGAACGGCACGTGTCTCTGCGTGTCGGGGTGGAACGGGCGGCATTGCACACTCGAGGGCTGCCCGAGGGGCTGCGCGGGTCATGGACAGTGCCGTGTGGCTAATGATGGACACTGGGAGTGCAAGTGCTTCGATGGATGGGATGGGCCGGACTGTACTACACTGAAGGAACAGATTTGTGACGACGGAAAGGATAATGATAAAGGTAAACGGAAATAATATTATGAAATGAAATTATGTTAGTTAAATTTTGTCGTATTCACTGGTTTAAGTCTTTTTTTTACAATTCTAAAAGTATTCATTCGACTAGAAAAAAAACCAGCGCAATGGAAAGTACTGTTCGTTCGCAGGGTTTAAAAGTACTTGGGCACAAAATCGCACTTCTGTATATTACATTATCCGCTTTTACTCAAGCAGAAGGACAAACCGTCATACCGAAGAAATATAATATTTTTATTTCCCAAAGCTTAAAACAAGCCATTAAAACACTCTAACCGTGGTTTTCAGATGGCCTGGTGGACTGCGAAGACCCCGAATGTTGCCAGTCCGCTGCCTGTAAGGGCAGCCAGCTGTGCGTGTCCTCGCCGAAGCCTACAGACATCTTGCTCCGCAAACAACCGCCCGCCATCACCGCCTCCTTCTTCGAGCGTATGAAGTTCCTCATTGACGAAGGTAGTCTCCAGAACTATGCGAAACAGGAGACCTTCAACGAGAGGTGAGGATTCATGTTTGGTGTTACGTGTTATATTGCCAGGGTTTTGGTAATAATGTCAATGTACCTATATTGGAATTTTACAAGGTACTTAAGTAGGTAGCGTACACTTTTTGTGGATGCCGCTGAAACCATCATTTTTAGATGCAAGAGATATATCACGATGATTGCAATTTTAAAGACAATTATATTGACATTTTTATCGAAAATGTCTGGTCTGAAAGATTAGGCGCAAACTTTTTATCGTTTATTTGTGCCGGTACATATTTTATCGGAAATTAGTTCAGTAAAAGGTTTTGCGCCTATTACTATCATTTTGATTAGGATAGCTGACATAAATACTCAAAATGTTGGTAGCAAGCCACAAAAAAATATCTGACACAAGTGAAAATAAAGTACCTAACTAAAAGTTATTTTATGCCACACCTGGCGCTTTCTGGCCAAGTGTAGACATAAAATTATGTACCTACACAACGCGGGAGGTAATAAAGAAAGCCCTCGATCGTATATTTACGTCCCTCGCTTACAGCTCGGGCCGCAAACGTCTGCGATCTCGGCCTTTCTTTGTTTTACCACCCTTGTTGTGTAATGTACAATTGTGGGTTAATAATTTTGGTAATTTTTATGTCAACTGTTCCTCAAAATATACGTTAGTCTAATACGAATAACTCCTGTGAGCGAACTAACGAAATATTTGTTGTAATATAAGATACGCAATGTTGTGCCCCAGTCAATCCCATGTTTTATTTACATTTAAGAGTGCGACACCGTTTTGCTTTGATTTTCCAACACTCGAGGCGAATTTTTGTTTTGATATTACATGTTACAAAATTAACAACGATGGTGGTAGACGGAAAATGACACCACAGTGATTGTCCTATTTGTTCTGTTTCTTTTCACTTATCTCATCCATTCATCCTGTCAACATTTTTGTCCTTGAGCCCCATATAATGGACCAATATCACGATATGACCCAAATTAATTCTTCAAATGAGAAGAACACGCAAAGATACCTACACCAGAAATAACCAGATTCCAAGTCAAATTTCTGTTACGAGTATCTCCTTCTGGCAAAGATCGAATCTACTACCTCTAGCTTCATAATATGACAATCAGTAAATCCACATGGTAGACACTACTATCGATCAAACTATTGGTAAAGGCGGTACATTCTTTAGAAGTCCAATGCACAAACAGTTACTCAACTCATTACTAATGGATACTATATCGACTTTATTCAAAGACGGGTCTACTGGTTCAGTCACTGTGGCGTCCCCTACCAACAATTGGCACATGCATGTCCTCTATGTATAATATTTACGGTCTTCTAAATTAACATATATGTAACGGTACTCATCTTTGTTTCTGTTCGCTCTTCTAACGCTGCGCAGTATGTTTTGGAATCACTTCAACACGAGGTAAGAGAGATGTAGGATTGTGTGTGTGTGACTATACTAGGATAGTAGAGACATTCTAGAAGCTAATGTTAGATTCCCATGGAGTTTTCATGTTGTGGTCAATTATTTAGTACTTAATTGGAATTTCACGTACGCGGACACTAGCTTCTATTTTGTATCTATTCATATAGTACATACTATTTCACTAGTATCTATATTATAATTAATAGTATAGTATACGTAGGTCCTGAATTGGCAACATAATATTTAATACGTTTATGTAAAGTGAATGTTGTTTGCATGTGTTTTTGTATTATTGTATTTAGTTACCTATACCGTGTCCTGTGAAATATGTGTTACGCTTTTTATTTTATATAATATAATTATATGAACCATTTTAACAGTAAAGGATATGTGTAGGTAGATTTAGTGAACCATAGAAATTATATTTGAAGCACTTTGAGAATAATATTGAAGTTTATAAAATTTTGACAAATGTAGTTGTATCGTAATGCTAGATTACCTACCTACTAAATTCATTAAGAAAAGTAGCTATAAATATTTTAGCAGCATCTTGAGATGCGTTAATGTATATAAGTAAAAACCATGTCAAATGTCCTTACCAAAATACCCTACTACTTAGTATCCAAAAATCTGTAATGTCTAAAATCTGACAATCCTAAACTTTGATGTCACTTTTTAAACTTATCCCAAAATGAGTCCATAGATATACATAAAGAACAGATTAAGCTGTTTCAAATGTACATTAATCCAAAAACAAGACTGTCCACAAAACCACCAAATTTGTCATCAAATTTCACGTATAACCATGATGTCCGCAGCCGTTCCGCGGTGATCCGGGGCCGCGTGGTCACCTCCCTCGGCTCGGGCTTGGTCGGCGTCAGGGTGTCCACGTCCACGCCGCTCGAAGGATTCACTCTGACCAGAGAGGACGGCTGGTTCGATTTGCTAGTGAACGGGGGCGGAGCGGTCACCCTACATTTTGGAAGAGCGCCGTTCAAGCGGTCTTCGCAAGTTGTCTTTGTGCCTTGGAATGAGGTTAGTTGAATTTTAATTATTTGGTAAGTTCTCAAAATAAACTGGCCATTCCAAAGTTTTGCTTGGAAATTGTATCTCTACACGAGCGAATGACTTAAAAAACAAGGAACTATACTATAAGACACAACATGTCTAAACATATTGTTATTAGTCATCTGGCGACCGATCGTACGACATGTCGGCGGTAAAATTGCAAGGAGTGCGTGACGTATAACATTATGAGACTGCATTAATTTCCACACACTACAGCAACAATGAGAAAAGCCATCATTCTGTGTGACAAAAGAACCAGTCTTAGCATGTGCTGCAGTCTTGCGTCTTTACAGCACTGGATGCCACCCCTTCCCTTTTCCCACTCTAAATCACGTTACTCTGGGTGTATTTCCTTTTGGAAAGCGGGCACTGTAGCTGCACTATCGTTGCAGGTTGTGATAATCGACGAGGTGGTGATGACGACGGCGGACGAGAAGGGCGGGCTCGGCCCGCCGCAGGCGTGCCTGGCGCACGACTACGACGCCATGAAGCCCGTGGTGCTGGCCACGTGGAAGCACGGCTTCCAGGGCGCCTGTCCCGACAAGAGCGCCATACTGGCCGAGTCACAGGTGAGACCGGACTATTCAGCCTGTGTCCCTCTGCTGAGTTGAGACCCCTTTATTTAAGTCGGAAATAGATTTCATCACACCTTAGGTATACTTAATATGACTTTGCTAACTTCTCATAACACTAGTAGTTCAGCTTTAAGTCATCGACAGCATGATGACCTCTTTACATAAACTACTCGGTGCTAGATATATATAATTATGTTACGGAAGACGAAGATATTTATTGAAGAGTACATAATTATAGCCACCTAATGCAGTTAATGAATGGCTTGTCACAAATTGACCTTAAAACGGTACCTAATTCTACCTGGTTTTAGGCGTAAATACGTGTTTTTCACAAAAGTGTTTGTGCAATTTCTCGCGCTGATCGTTCGCTGATGCTCCTCCTGGGTTTTTAACGCTCCATCACACCAAAATGATATCCAACTCAGCCTAAAGACAGAAATACATGGATTTCAACAAACACTTTCATTTTCAGGTCGTACAAGAAAGTCTGCAAATACCTGGCACCGGACTGAACCTGGTATACCACAGCTCTAGAGCCGCGGGCTACTTATCCACCATCCAACTACAGCTAACGCCAGAAAAAGTGCCTCCAACTCTAGCCCTCATTCACCTGAGGATCACGATCGAAGGCATACTCTTCGAGAAGACGTTCGAGGCCGACCCAGTCATCAAGTTCACGTACCCGTGGAACAGGCTCAATGTATACCGGCAGAGAGTTTATGGGGTCACCACGGCGTTAGTCAAAGTCGGTTACCAGTACACGGATTGCAAGGATATCATCTGGAACGTGCAGACGACGAAGTTGAGCGGTCACGACATGAGCATATCTGACGTCGGAGGATGGAATCTGGATATTCATCATAGATATAACTTCCATGAAGGTGAGATATCAAACTTCGAAATATAACAATAGTATTAGGTACTATGAATTCGCTAAATGCATTTGATTAGGTTTAGCAGACAGCAGATGAATCTGATGAAGAAGTTAATTTCTTTTTGTCTAATTAAAAGCAACTAGTGACGGTTATAACCTTGTTCGTTCGCTTACTGGAGAAATTATATAGTAGTCCAAATATTTAAATTAATTCTGATTCAAAAACTGGTCGAAAAAATGTATCTGCGTACACTTACTTCTGTTCTCCAACTATTTTAAAATCACGAAAAACTTAAAGATGAAGAAACAATTTAAGCGTATTGAACAAAAAAGCTGATGTAATCCGCCAGGAATCTAGCCTATTGGCCGAATGTTACCAATCTTACCGACGTTACCTCGACTTGATACAGTTACCCGTCTTCCGCAGGCATCCTACAAAAGGGCGACGGCACGAACATCTACCTCAAACACAAGCCGCGACTGATCATCACGACGATGGGCGACGGGCGGCAGCGCGGGCTGGAGTGCGGGCCGGAGTGCGCGGGCGCGGCGCCGCGCCAGCGCCTGCTGGCGCCCGTGGCGCTCGCCGCCGCGCCCGACGGCGCCATCTTCGTCGGGGACTTCAACCTGGTGCGCAAGATTAAGACTGATGGCTCGGTGTGGACGGTGGTCAAACTGAAGTGAGTATTGTTGTATCTCTGCCATTATACCGCGCGACTCTTTCTCACGCGACAAATACTACCGATCCCAACCATTTCAATATAGTACGAAAGTGATAGATCCTGCTCTGCCGCGCGACAAGGGAAATCGCGCGCGGGTTATGTTAGCCGGGCTGGAACGACACAAATTCTGTTCATATCTGAGTTTCTAGAAAAATCGATCTCCATAACGATATCGTCTTTCGAAACCTAGTCTCTTTTTCTCGATCGACCACTTTAATTTCCGATAACTTTCCACCGTTCGTAGCATGACTTTTCCGCAATAAACCTATAGAACACTCATTTGTGAAACGACATTATGATTTTTTTTTTGTCCACAGTGCCACTCGAGTCTCCTACCGATACCACATGGCCCTCTCCCCGCTCGACGGCACCCTCTACATCTCGGACCCAGAATCCCACCAGATCATCAAAGTCCGCAACACCAACGACTACAGCGACCCCGAACACAACTGGGAGACGGTGGTCGGCTCCGGCGAGCGATGTCTTCCTGGCGACGAGGCCCACTGTGGGGACGGAGCTCTAGCTAGGGACGCTAAGCTCGCCTATCCGAAAGGAGTAGCGGTCTCTATCGACAACGTCTTATACTTCGCCGATGGCACTAACATCCGGATGGTAGACAGAGATGGAATAATCACAACGGTTATCGGTAATCACATGCACAGAGCCCATTGGAAGCCGATCCCTTGTGAAGGAACCTTGAGTGTAGAGGAAGTCCATCTGAGATGGCCGACGGAGCTCGCGATCAATCCTTTAGACAACAGCCTTCATATTATAGACGATCATATGATTCTGCAAATGGCTCCAGATGGCAGGGTGAAAGTGATAGCCGGGCGCCCCCTACACTGCCCGTCACCACTAACTGGTTATGACATGGAACTGGCGACTTATGCAACCCTAGTGATGCCACAGAGCATTGCCTTTGGAGCAGCAGGGGACTTGTACGTAGCCGAGAGTGATTCGCAGAGGATTAACAGAGTGCGACTGATCACCACTGATGGAAAGATATCCTTATACGCTGGTGCAGAATCAAAATGCAACTGCTTGGAACGAGGCTGCGATTGCTTTGAGGCGGACCACTTCCTGGCTTCCAATTCCAAATTCAATACAATTTCAGCTGTCATTGTGAGCCCAGATGGCATAGTGCATATAGCAGACCAAGCTAACTATAGAATCAGATCGGTCATGGCCAGTATACCCGACGCCAGTGGATCAAGAGAATATGAAATATATTCACCTGATACGCAAGAAATTTACGTATTTAACAGATTCGGTCAGCACATCATGACAAAGAACATTCTCACCGGTGAAAATAACTATGTGTTCACTTACAACGTCAATACCAGCAATGGTAAACTAAGCACGGTCACCGATGCTGCTGGCAACAAAGTCTTCCTCTTACGTGATTATTCCAGCCAAGTCAATTCGATAGAAAACACGAAGGGCCAGAAATGTAGACTCAAAATGTCAAGGATGAAAATGCTCCAGGAATTACGAACACCCGACAATTTCAATGTTACCTTCGACTACCACGGCACCACCGGTTTGCTCAAAGCTAAATACGATAGCACCGGGCGTAGCTACATCTATAAGTATGATGAATTTGGCAGACTGACCTCAGCCGTTACTCCCACTGGCAGAATCATCAACTTAACCTTCGACCTGAGCCTCAAAGGTGCCACGGTTCTAGTCAGCGAAAACAACAGAAAACCAATTTCGATTCTCATTAAGGGTTCTTCGGTTAATACTAAGGTCGGGGAAGCAGAGAAGAAGACCATAATTTCTACTGATGGCAGCATCTCCTCCAGTATGCCTTGGGGACATGTTATTTCGACCGACACCGTTCCATACACAATCCTCTCAGAAATCGACCCAATTTTGGGCGAGAGCTACCCTGTGCCCGCAAAGCAAAGAACTGAAGTTGGCGGTGATTTGGCAAACCGGTTTGAATGGCGATACTTCTTGCGAAGGTTGCAATCGAACAAAGGAAAGAGCAGCAAAGCCGTGGCACAGATCGGTCGCAAGTTGAGAGTCAATGGTGAAAACCTTCTAACACTAGAATACGATAGGGATACCTCAACTGTAGCCGTATTTATGGATGATAAGGTTGAGCTCCTGAATGTCACGTATGATAGAACCGCAAGGCCTGTTAAATGGGGACCGAGGAACGGCATCTTCGCTGAAGTTGAACTGGAATATGACAGATTCAGTCGACTCACCAGTTGGAGATGGGGCGATCTGAACGAAACCTATGGCTTCGACAGAGCAGGCAGGTTGCATGAGATCAGATACGGAGATGGGTCGTCCTTGGCTTATTCCTTCAGAGACATGTTCACTAGTCTTCCACTTAAGGTCACGACGCCCAGAGGCAGCGATTATCTCCTAGACTACGACGACTCTGGTGCGCTTCAGAACCTGACCACTCCGAGAGGCCACATCCACACGTTCGCTCTCATGACGTCCCTTGGCTATTTCAAATACCAGTATTTCTCGCCGATGAACAGGCATCCTTATGAAATCCTGTATAACGATGATGGTCACATTCTGGCTAAGATCTTCCCGCACCAGTCGGGTAAGATATTATACGTCTATGACACGACAGGCAAGTTGGAAACGATACTTGCCGGTGCGTCCGCCATCCGTTACGTATACCACGAGAATACTCACTTGGTGAAGAATGTCGAAATCACGGACCCCGATTATGAACTGAAACAGGATTATAAATACCACGCCGGTATTCTCAAGGACGAGAAGATGAAATTTAACTCCAAGAGTGGCCTGAACAACGCTCACTTGAAGTACCAATACGACGGCAACGCCAGGCTTTCCACGATCGACGTCAATATCAACAGCAAGGAAATGCCGCAGCTGAGACTGAAGTATAACCAGAACTTGGGTATCCTAGAAGGAGTGAGCGACCTGAGGATCTACAGAAATACGTTCAATCGATCTGTCATGCAAGACACGAGCAAGCAATACTTCACGGTCAGCGATTACGACGACCACGGCAGAATAAAGACTGTGCTCATGAATATCAAGTCCTTCGATGTCTTCCGCCTTGAACTCGAATACGACGTGAGGAACAGGATCAAGTCCAAGAAGATGCTGATCGGTGATACGTCTTCCAGCGAACGAATCAGCTACAACTTCGACGGACATCTGATGGAAGTCGTCGGGTCAGAAGACGACTGGAAATACGTTTACGATGAGAACGGTAACGTCATCGGTGTCATCGAGCACGGCGAGAAGCGGTACCTCGGCTACGATATCGGCGACAGGGTCGTCCAGTACGGCGACATCGAGTTCAGCAGCTACGACGGCCGAGGCTTCGTCATCAGACGAGGAGAACAGAAATACCGCTACAACTCGCGAGGACAGTTCGTGCACGCCTTCGAAAGGGACAAGTTCCAGATGTGGTACTACTACGACGACAGGAACAGACTGGTCGCCTGGAAGGACGACAAGAACAACATCACCCAGTTCTTCTACACCAACCCTCAGACCCCTAACCTGATCACGCATATGCACTATCCCAAGGCCGAGAAGACCGTCAGATTCCTGTACGACCAGCGAGACTTCCTGACGTGCATAGAAACAGAAGATCAGAGATTCTACGTGGCCACGGACCACAACGGCTCGCCGCTCGTAGTATTCGACGTGAACGGCGAAATCATAAAGGAAATCAAGCGCAGTCCCTTCGGAAAGATCATCAAAGATACAAACCCCGGGTTCTACGTGCCCGTAGACTTCCACGGCGGCGTATTCGACTACAACACGAATCTCGTCTACTTGGATAATAGACTGTACGACCCGATAGTCGGACAATGGATGACGCCGAGCTGGGAACACTTGGCGACCAAACTCAGTCTTCCAACCGATATCTTCATCTACAGATTCAAGAACAACGACCCTATAAACAGGAACCAGAACGTGCCGTACATGACGAACCTGGCCAGTTGGCTGCAGCTGTACGGTTACAACTTGGACAAGATGATGGGATCGCGGTACATCACCGACATGATCTTCCAACCGATGACTTCCGTGACCGCTCCGCAACTGGCGCCCGATTTCGGCGTTATGTCTGGTCTTCAATGCATCATTGAGAAGGTGAGGGCACTTTTCTTTCCGTGATTATGTTTGGTATATCTACATAGCAGCATTTTGCTATGGTAATAAAACTTATAGCTAAGTACCAGTAGCGTGGCAAAAAAGATATCCTTGGACAAGCCGATGCAAGCCGGCAGGAATCGAATTCTTTGGACGCCACGCCACGGCTACGTACCTACTAAAAAACACTAGCAATCTTAAAGCTTATGATATTATCATATCGTTATTGAGGTTCCTAATTTTTCACGTCAAAAGTATCAAAAAGGTAGTATCGCTTACGTAACGTCTCCGTGGAATGCTTCGGTAGTTATCCCCTCCGTACATGAGAATGGAGAAGGAATTCCTAAGAATAGCATTCTAATATAATTCTCCTCGTTTCAGGTGAACGACAAGCTGTCAGACATCGACTTCGTACCGACTCCCCTCCTCAAAATGGAGCCGATCACTCGCAACTTGCTGCCGCGGGTGTCATACAAGCGGGGCGTGTTCGGCGAGGGCGTGCTGATCTCGCGCGTGGACGGCAAGGCCTTCATCAGCGTCGCGGACGGCGCCAACAGCGTGGTGGAGGACGTCATCACCACCGTCTTCAACAACTCCTACTTCCTGGACGTGCACTTCAGCATCCACGATCAGGACGTCTTCTACTTCGTAAAAGACAACTCGCTGAAGATCAGGGACGACATGGAGGAGCTGAGGAGGCTCTCCGGGAAGTTCAACGTGTCGCAGGACGAGACCAACGACCAAGGCTTAGAGGTGAGATATATTCGTAACATACTATTTTAGTTTTCCTTTCTTCGTTTTTCGTAATTTTTCCCGATCTTATTAGCCCGAAAATAATGCTAATAATTCGAATGGCGGCCGAATGTAACTCACGAGTGACACGACAAACCCTTTTATTCAAATCTTTTTACTGCTCTTTCTTTCTTCGCGTCACTCTTTTAAGCACACGTGATTCAATGTGATTCTATTTTTTTGATCAAATTGATACTGGGCCCAGAAATTGAAGAAAGCGGCCAAGCGCAGACATCATTATGAGCGTTTTTATCTTCTTTCATAGGTGCGAGTCCATGCAGTGGGCAAAGGCTCGGCGCAAGCGGTGATAGTGCTGCGCTACGGCGTGGATCCGGCGCAGGAGCGCATCAAGCTGCTGAAGCACGCGCACAAGCGCGCCGCGGCGCGCGCCTGGGAGCGCGAGAAGGCGCTCGTGGCCGCCGGCTGGGAGGGCCGCGGCGCCTGGACCGAGGAGGAGAAGGAGGAACTCATCTCGCACGGTGTAGTAGACGGCTGGGCGGCCAGAGACGTGCACTCGGTGGCGCGGTACCCGGCGCTGGCCGATGACCCCGCGAACATAGTGTTCGTGCGAGACGGGCGCCGGAAACGGAGGAAGAGCGGCCGCTCGCGCCACCGCTCGTGATTTTCCTGAACGTGCCATAGCCGCTTCGGATTTGAGCGTTCGAGATTCGAAGCCTTAGATTTATTTTTTTAGGACCGATTAAGGTGGATTCGGAGTGAGCTCGTGACGGGTGGAAGTTGTGGAACGGTTTAAGCCTCCCGGTGTACACTCGGCGAGAGAGGCCGAGACACGCAGTATGAATACGATATTGTGCGTCTCGTTCGGTCTCGCCGAGTGTGGACAGCGAGGGCGACGGTCGATCCGGTCCGGAACGGAACGTTTAGTAGGCAGTAGAGCGTTCAGTTATCCGCTTTGCGTACTTAGGCGAGTCAATTATTTTGATCCCCTTGTAGCTTATTTTTAATATGTTTTCTCCCAGATATACTCGTGTCGGACTGAAATGAATCTCACGAACTCTCACAGGGTACCGGGTCTCGAAGATGACTTATAATAAATGTTATTAAACGACGAACTGAGCATAATAAACCAAAATACTCATGCGATCACAATTTTTAACCCTTTTAAAGATTATTTTAGTAGTACCTACATATTTTTATCGATATACTCTTGTCACTTAGAATTATTATTTACACGACGATGTAGCCCTATCACGTTGTAGCCAAATATCTCATGCTATCCGTACTGTAATTTGGTTATTTGTAAATACTATTTTTATTAGTCTCGTAGTTGTTCCTTTAATATTAGACCTAAGGTCTTTTTTACTTCGCAATACTATTACTATTTAAGCAATAATTTTATAATGTTTTTTATAAAAACGCCTCTTACATGAAATCGGATGACCCCAAGTTAGCTCCGCTGAAAAACGTGTTGCTAGGGCGAGGCGCAGCGCGTAGCCCACGTCGGACAACAGAGTTCAAGTAGCGATACACTAATCCCATTAGAACGGCCTCATATTAAATAGACAAATAAAGTAAATAAACTAATTTAATTACAGAAAACGTTAATACGTACATTCTGCATGTGTTGTGCAATAACGAGGGTAGTACAGTAGGCTTCTTGCTGACTTATCATTCTGCGCACGTTTCTAGAGACTGAAACTATTTTTATTTTTTTCGGGCACTGATTGCGCAAAAACAAAACGCAAGCGGCCAGTCCTATACTCAATTAAACTCCTATTTTTTACTAAACTATTTTTCAATAACTTTTTACGCTTTCCAATTATTATTTTTTAACTATTATTTATAGGTAATATGAACTTATTTTAACCTTATGTAGTATTCGTATCGACGAAGAAGGTTTGTTTTTGCGCACTGGGATGTCCAAACTCGTGATTTGTGAATGTTTCCTCGACCGTAAGTCAGCGAGCAAAGAGTAATTTAAAATTGTAGTTGATAGTATATGTCCATAAATGTGTTATCATTTAAATTGTGGTGTCTACTCTGTGTTAGAGGTACTAAGTAGCTAGTTGACTGAAGGCGGACGTGAATATTTTTTACAAAAAAAAATATAGCGGTGGACTATTGTTCCCAGTGGCCGAATATAGCGGTGGGAGCTAGTACCCGAGGCCGGCAGGCCCAGCGATGGTGATATTTTTGCAAAATGTGACTAAACGAAGCAATACATTATAATGTAATACGTCTTATCATTTATTTAACTATAAGATGTATTTTTATTTAAATTAATTAATAATAATGAAATATATATCTATTGTGAATGTAGTTATTGATTTCGCGGTGATATAATACTAGAGCGGTAAAATTCTTTTTTATAATGTATAAAGAATTCTAATTTGTAAATAGGTACTTAAAGTTGAGATGTAATCTGTAAAAATATTGTACATATCTTTACGCTTGGAATTATTTATAATTTATCCTGTAAGTTAGAATATGGTGTAATATATCGGCAGAGAGGCTCTAGAATCGACACGAGAGACGACCCACGACTCATTCGAAACTGCATAATTTGTAAAAATAATACATAATACTGGCATACAAAAAAACACCATAATGCTAAAAATCATTTCATAATGTCAGTATTATGTTTTATGTCTATTATACCGTTTTTCGTTAAGACAAATCGTTTCAATAATATCGCCAGAACAATTTGTCGTAGCGTCAAACGTCGGAGATGAACCGTAAACAAATGAACAAATTCGTGTGCGATTGTCAGAAAATAGTTCATTACTCATTTTAATAATACCACTACTCACCAAAAGGTGGCGCTGCAATCAATCGTCGAACAATAGACCATCAAAATACCATAGACCTTAGAATAGTAACGCATAGAGCTGTATTGTCTATCTGTTAGTTCCATAAAAGGCTTACTATGTCCAATACCATGAACTTAATTGAACACGAAAATTCTGTCTATCAAACTTCTATCTATATAGTTAATACTATAACTCTGTCTGTATACATTCGATGATTCTGGAGGAGGCAAGCTTGCCGTCCTTTTCTTATTTGTTTTTGGTTTGAAAAAGACGGCATGCCTGCCACTCTTCACTCATGGCGGGGTAACATTTATTTGTTTTTGAACGTACCTTTATAAGTTTATATGACAGATGCGAACTAAGGTCGATCCACACATGCCTACCAAATCTTTGTTATGTCAGTCTCGCCTTTATCTTCGCATATGTATGATTGACACAGAATACTACCATTGGCGTATATGACAAAGGAATGCAAATATGTACCTAAGTATGGAGGTCATTTGTTTCCCATAATGTTTGAGTCTAAATTTTAGTCACAATTATATAAAGTCATACTGTATCTTTTTTCTGTAAGACCATTCACTTTTCAGAATTGTTCTAAAACAAACCTTAACTATTGGCATACGGTAGCATTTTAAAATGTCCTAAACATTATACCCACACCCACACGCTTGGAAAGAAAAGTACTTTATGACTTTTGATAACTATGACCAATATGAAAACGTGCTTTTTAGCATTAACGTGCGTAGCGAAACAACGTGCTAAAACCGTGCTAAACGCATGTTTTCGCAACACTGATGGCAAACAACAAGGCTCTAACGATGGGGCTTTAAATGTAAAGTTCGATTCTTTTCACTAAACTGAGATACTTTTGTTTTGCAATATCTTCAAATATCTTAAATTAAGATAGTTATTCATCTTCAAAGTTAAATTCCGAAGGCAGTGAAATCTCACTTTTCGTGTGTTTCTAAGAAAAAATTAAAATTAGAATTTGGCGTGTTCTAAAAAGATTCAAAACAAAAGTAGCTCTGATTAAGGAGCAGAAACGACCCTTTCATTTAAAGCCCCATTGTTCTATGCACCCTGTAATTTTATGGGAAACAAGGAGATCCCATGTATGGGACCGCCATAAGGTTCTATGCGTTATGATTGTAAGCCATAGACTCAGCTTCTAGATATAATAGAATGCTTAACATAGTTACGAGAGGCGTAGCATAGTCCAGGATCCGAACTGCATTTATTTGTACTATTGTAGATATGAGCGTAGCCCCTTTAAGACTCTGGATGTGTATAGAGTTTCGTACTCGATAGAGGTGGTGCGTGCGCAAAGCATGTACAATAATAATATAGAAAGTATTCTAATGGAATATGTAATAAAAATATTAAATTATATTTGCCGTTTTCTTTTTCCTACAAAAATCTGCATTATTCTGCAAATAAGTCAATGCACCATATGAGTGTCAGTCTACTGTCGATTCCGAAAAATAAACCTCTGCTCCGAGGACCGGCGAAAAAACACGTCAAAGTATCACAATACAGTATAGTAGAGACAATAGACATAATGTGTTTCCGTTGCCTTACAACCTGGATGTTTTTAAGGCAAAAGTGAACAGGCATCTCCTGAGTGAGTGTGATCCATCGTAGATCTTGTATCTGTCTTTCATCATTTGAGATAAAAGCCAAAAGCAAACCCATCAATCAATCATTAAAAAATCTCGTTGTCATCCTGGTTATTTTGAGATATATATTAAAATACAATTAGTAATAAAAATAGTTTATTAAAGTATCCTAGTGCTTCCGTACAACTAGTGATATGTTACAGATCGCGTGCCCGAGTCATACGATATTAAGCCTTATTCTCAACACATGAGGGCACGTTATGTGATGCGAGAAAACAATCTTGTCGGGTTACCGCCAAAAACTCAAGTTTAAAGTAAAAGTACCAAATCAAATGTTCATAGCAGATGTCGTCACGATTCGTTATACGTAATGTTTGTCATTTGTAAATAAAAATTGCAATTGGCATGTTTAACAAATTAACAGCGGTATTGGCAGCAATCCGGAAGGACCCTCCTCAGTTAAAAATATTTTTGAAATCAGTTCATAAACGGCGAGTCGCAACATTTTAGGTACACCGAACCGTGGAGAGGAGACTAACCGCTTTAATTACCGAAAATAACGCTCAAAGGAAAATCAACCATGTTTGAGGAACAATAAGGTTGACTACCCCTGTATATTTTGAGGGTTCCGTACCAAAATGGTAAAAAAGGAACCCTTATGGTGCGACTCTGTCTGTCTGTCTGTCTGTCTGTCTGTCTGTCTGTCCGTCTGTCACAGCAAGATATCTCAGGATCTACTGATGCTATCGACTTGAAAGGAGATTGCCGACGCGTCTATGGGGCCTCGTACCAAATCAAAAGTCATTGTGTCAACACGAAACCGACTGTATCTTAGAGAACAAGAAACTGCCTTTCCGAATCACTAAATCCCATTAAAATTGTATTCGGAGATCAATAGGAAATTGAGATTGATTTCCTGATTTCGAAGTTAGTTTTTGCGTAGCAAACCGTCTAAATATTTGTCAACCGGCCAAATACAAAATCACCTAATAACTTTAATTCCTGACGTTGTCGAGACTTCACTTAACTTAGTCGTATGACATGTCATTTCAGATACCTGTGTTAGGTTTTTTATTGTGCCTATTCAGATTGTTAAAATGTTAGTATAAAAAAAGTTCTTTGAAACTATTTTGATACATCGTGAGATAAAAAATATTGTAACATTACATTTACGCGCAATGTCTCGTATAGTGAAGTATCAGCGAGATATCACGAGTTATTTGTACCAAATAAAGAATTTAAAATGATTTACGTCCTTCGACAAAAAATTGTGAAAAGACGTGTCTTATAAAGTGCCTAATATTTAAACTTAGAATAAGACAGAATGTCAAGCTGTCAACTTTCTTGCTAAGATCATGCAGTTCGTATTAGAAAGAACCGCGGAGTTTTATGGAATTAATATTTTTGTATACATTCGCGTAGACGGTGGTGCCACTGTCATAGGCCTTTTAGATTTTGACCGATTTTGTCTGTCAAATACAGTTCTAAGGAATTCATACATCTTTCATGGTGGCGGCGGAAATCGTACAGCAAAATTCTTTTTTAATTGATCTCAGATTTCCCATTTTAAATTCAGTAATAAAAAAATCCCTCTGGTTTAAAAAATAAAACTAAGTTTTTGGTATCGTTTTCGTTGTGACACAATTAATAACGATATTGGTACCAAAAGTCGGCAATCTCCTTTCGGTTTCGAAACGGAAAAGCAAATTCTATATCGTAACAAATCGCGAAATCACATTTTTTAGACCCTTAATCATTTTTTTTTATGAAACGAACGAAACGAAACGAGCAGACGGGTCGCCTGATGGTAAGCAATCACCGTCACCCATAGACACCTGCAACACCAGAAGAGTCACAAGTTTTCCATTTCATAGTCGGTTACAAAACAGAGAACGTTTCCCATTTCGCAACCGAAAAGGCAACAAACAGGCAGGATGACAAAAAAACATCACAACGAAAGCCTAATCGAAACTTTCACCGTATTTACAATTTATCCTCGCGACATTTCTCAGTCCAAAAAATACATGAGTACAATGGCATTTTAAAGATTACATCTAAATTATTGCACTATCCGTAGCCTAATAAAACTAGAATGTATAGCAACCGTTTCATATATTTAAAAGGTTAGTCTATTAGGATTTCGTATCGAATAGATACCTACTAATACGGACACAATCCGTAAAGATATTGAGTAGCAAAATAAAGTTCTGTAGAAAATTAAGTAAAGTTGTCGAAATCATCTATCAGTTATCAACAACCACACTTCATCTTTTTGATTCTACCATGGAGCGTTCCATGAAAACATCAATTTTTTTCGCTTACGTAACGTTATGGTAGCCCTTATAAAACTTATTAGCTGCTAAGATACACTACCAATCTCAAATCCAAGTTATGATATGACCACACCGACATTCAGCTTCCTAATTTTACATGTCAAAACTATTAAAAAGGTAGAGTCGCTTACGTAACGTTTCCGTAGAATGCTCCCAAACACAGCCGTCATGAGTCAAAAAGCCGTGTCTCTCTAAGACTCGTGATGAGATAGGCCATTCGGCTAAGCACGGCAAAATGGGTTGCAGTCAATATGTTAGTACGGACGGCAACGGTACATTTTCTTTTCGGTATACCCTTGAATCGTCGACAAACGCATCGAATAATACATTTCTTCAACATATGACATCATCGAAAGAGTTATTATTTAGAATAACTGTTCTCTTATGATCGATATAAAACAAACCCAGACTAACTTAATCGTTACTATATGACGTTTTCAAAAATGATGAACGTTTTACTGTTTCAGAGAAGAAAGTTATCGGCGAAATTAAAATTCGATAAAACCTTTCTCAAAAACACTGCAGGCACTCGAACATTTTCATTAATTTTATTTATTGACATTTGTCATTATACACCCATTATTATAGCGAACACAAAAAGTGGCGCAGCGACCTAAAGCCCAGAATAAGCAATAGTACAACGTACAGAAGTCTCTATCTCTAAGAAAACTGACGTTCGGGTCCGATCACCGGACGGAACGCAACGAATCAGACTGTCTCTTTCTATCGCATAACGCGTTTAAACCCAAGTTTGCAGTTGCCAAAAACCTGTAGTAACTGGACAATTTTTTTAAAGTTGTACACTAACTATTTTTTTAGATCTG
The DNA here is from genome assembly GCA_947034925.1 of Eudemis profundana. Lineage (NCBI taxonomy): Eukaryota > Metazoa > Arthropoda > Insecta > Lepidoptera > Tortricidae > Eudemis > Eudemis profundana. The sequence goes on along the minus strand of OX344800.1, from coordinate 1,020,470 downwards.
TGAAATTTTATATCATTTCTACTCAGTTTAAAATCTCCTGCAATTGAAGTATAACCGCAACGCTGTAGAGTCTGTGGGTTTAATAGGTCTTGGTATATATATATATCGATACCTTTAGACTCAAAGGGCGTAAACGCCGTAGGTTCTAATGGCGTTTACGCCCTTTGAGTCTAAAGGTATCGATATATATAGCACTTCAAAAATTGTAAATTTTTCCTAAAAGTTCCAAAGTGCACTTTTAGCTGTCTACTAGGTACTTTACTATCTACTTATAGCTAGCATTTACCCGCGGCTTCGCCCGCGTTGTTCCCGTTGCTGTCCCAAGGGAACTCTTTACCGGGTTATTAAGTATCCTATGTTTCAATCCAGGACTTGGTCTAAGTAGACAAGTGCTTGCCAAATTTCAGCTCAATCCATCCTGATGTTACCCCGTTATTTAGTAACAAACATCCAAACATCGTCACACTTATACATCCCAACTTTCACATTTATAATATTAGTGAGATTTATCGCGTAATATACGCACTATACGCCCCCTGAGGTAGCCTCAGTCACTTTTCACGGTATAAGATCTTGGACGTACAACGTTCAACGTGAAGCGGGTCCTCGGCTCGCCCCTGTGACAGAAATACACGACATAATTTAACATTCGTTTTTATTGTTCACTACTGAACTCGCTCGCGACGTCGTTGGCGGAGGTGATAAAAGTTAAATACCTATCCAAATGTTTTCCTAGCAATTTTACGTTATTTTTAACCAGGCCTCAATGTTAATTATGAATTTTCTCACTATTCTAGGTTCTTAATTACAAAAAAGTCTCATTTCTTACTCAAATGACCACTGCGTTACCAGTCTCCGTGTTGCCTCCAATATAGTGTCCACTGGGTTACCAAAAAACTCCTTTATTTTATTATTAGCTCACATATTTCAATAAAAGTTATAATTCGGGTGAGCATATGCAATTCCGAATTAGGAATAATAAGTTTTTGGAAATTATCCTAACGATTTGGAAACTATGCGTTAAAATGTACAAGGGAAGTTATTTTAGGCATCAAAATTAATTTTGGCCCAAATGTTTCTTTTGCATCCGTTTGCAAAAGTATCCTATGTGTTAACCAGGGTCATACATAATCTACCTTCATTAAAATCCCGGTAATTTTTACGTGATGCGCGAACAAACACAAATAAACAAACAAATATTTCAAAATCTATTTAATTACGTTTAATTACTTATTTTTAACTTTTTTTCTATGTAATGTGAAAGAGGCAAACGAGCCCACAGGTCACCTGATGGTACGTGACTTCTGGGTCAATCAACTTTTTTACCCACGACTTTTAATTTTTGTTGTAAAATAACGCCTTTAAATAATGGTATGTCTATGTTTAAATTTATGGTGTATGTTAGTTTAGAACGTTGATTGCCCCGCCTCATAAACCTAATAAATAGAAAAATATCTTATTAGAAATTCGATTTCTTGGTAACTGCAGACATTTTCGGTAACGTCAGAGACGTCAAACGTGTGGGTCTGAAAGTTGATTCAGCCCTCTGTGGACATTTGCAATCTTAAAGTTACTTTTCAACTAAAGTAACTTTAACAAGTTTTTTTTTTATTCAAAGTTACTTTTTTAGAAAAATGTTTATTGGTAAAACACAGTCCTTCAACGATTTTATTATACCTATTACCTATATAGGTATGTATAAATAGATTTCAGGGAGTATCCAAGCTGCTCTTCCTCTGATAATCTTTAAAGAGAATAAGATTTTAGCCTAGCTTTCCGGTATGGCACTTCCCTCGGCGTTCATTCAGTTATTATGTGAAAGTCTGTAAATATGTTTGGAGTAGAATGTTTGATACCAAATAATGAAAAGATAAAATTTGGCAATACACACAAATACTGGTTATACTGTCGGCCTATCCGTCAGTGGCCAAAGGCTGAGCCTGTACCATAGCCACCTACGAGTGCGGTACAAGTAGAAAAAGTACAGGATTGAAACATAGTATCCATTACATCCCGGTAAACAGTTCCCTAGGGATAATAACGGGAATACCGTAGCAAAGCCGCGGATAAACATGTTTTCAGTCCGTTTCAGAACTCCTTATGGGCTTTTGAACTACACTTCAGTATATGGCGAAATTTCTCGAAGGAGTGAAAGAGACAGCGCTATTGGAAAGAGACAGCTATAATGAGAATGTTCGAGAAGTGTGTGAAAGTGATAGAACATTGCTAGAAAGGCATAGCAATAGTCGAGTATGTTCTGTCGTGCATCGAACAATCTAGATTGTCTAGAACATTCTCCGGAATGTTCTAGAACTAACGTCTCCGGGTATAAAAGCCGCGCAGCGTGTCCCGATAAATCATTTCAAGGTGACCCTGGCTAGTCCTGGTTCGATCCCAGGCGCTTTGGCCCCCACCTAGTCCGACCCTCTCAAGGTAGACCGGGACTAGTGGCCTGGTTTGATCCCAGGCGCCCCCGGACCCCACGTAGTCCGATCCACTCAAGGTGGTCCAGCCAGCGACCTGGTTCGACTCCAGGGAACGCCACGGCTCCCACCTGCTCCGATTTTTGCTCAAATGCCTGATATTAGGCAAGCCGGTAGGAATCGAGTTCTTTGGACGTCACGCCACTGGTGTTTTATTAAGTAAGTGTTATTGATTATGTAATTTTGTAATAAAGTGTGCGGTTTCAATTAGTGGTTAATTAGTAAATTTTCCTATTACGTACCTCCCGCACGAACGTAACCACCAGCGTTTCTGCTTGTGTTAACACGTTCAACACCGGGAACCCGCTCCGTGGGCGCTTTGCTCAAAATTATCGCTACATACCCATTTCCCCATGTTGTCTACGAGCGTAGCGTAACCAAAATTTTGGTTGCGAAAGTGTTAAAATAAAACTGAATTTACATTTCCTTATGAGAATTAATTTACATAACTTTCATCACAGGACAAGTACTTCGGTCGATATTCCCATATAATAACTTGCGTCAAACTTTTTTTTTTAATGAAAATGATCAATTTTTGAAGAGAGTTGCAACAAGAAAATTGGAAAACTTGTCGTTTGGTTAAAAAGTGTAATAGATGACTTTTTTGAGAAGTGTACAGGCCAAAATCTGAATAAAAGATTAAAATTTCAGTGTAATTGGAGCATCATACAGTTAGCACAGGTATTTCGACATTGCAAACTTAGGTTTACACTACTGGTTACATTCCAAAAAATCTGCGCAGAGTAATTATTTGCGACTTTGAATGTTTTAAATGACTAACGTGTTAGGTATTAGATAAGTTTTTTTATAAGTCGGTATAAACATACAAATGGCCAGCGCTTAAACGACTCTTCAAATATATAATACACACCGAATACACTTAACATCGTACAAATATATTGAATTTATGTTTCTTTCACATCGCCGTCTACTTAGCCTCTTATATTTTCACTACAAATGCGACATAACATTATAATTACATAGAAAACGTCAATTTGTCTATTATTAAAACTTGAACAACATTAGGTAAATCACAAAATTTTAATCGAATACGTTACTGACAAACGAGAAAATTAGACAACATCTGTTTCATTTTTGGACATAAAAGAATAATGAACGGCTTCATGAATTACATTTTGGGCCAATTTCGAATACATGTCAGCTAAACTATTTGCCAATTAACTTAAAACATAGTAAACGAAAAAATCACGTCTTTTATAAACAAAATTCGAGTATATCACACATAATTTATAATTTTGTTAATAAAACGTACGCAATATAATTATATGGAAGAATTTAAATATGAAACACATACCAAATAAATATCTTCAAACTTAACCAATTTCATTTCAATATTTGGATCGTTATACACATTAAAATATATAATTTATTCACTACCTACTTATTATTAAATAACGCCATACTTTAGCTATTCATTTATTTTTTAACAAAAACTTTACAAAACGAAGCCATTATAAGCCTAATCTATCCGTTACTTGCAATGGAAGAAACTGTGAACATAGTGCAATAAAACACGTACCTTGTTTTATAGTATCTTCCCGTAAAAGGGGCATTCCACCAGAATGTCGGGCACGTGACGCCATTTTTTTCATACTTCTAACAAAGTTAGGAAGTACATTTTTGGTATGTCAATATTTTATAACTTGGTTTCTGAATTGATAATGTCATTTAGGACTTTTTATTTGTTTTTAAGGTAGCTGCCATAGCCATCACGTGCCCGACAAAGTAGACGTTTTCGTGGAATGCCCCAAATGCTGGTGACGTTGCATGCAGCTCACATACCTACAATGGCAACGGGACCAGTGGGTCTTGAAACGTATATTTGTGTTAGTGAAATTATGAATGTGATTTCATTATTTATGTAGTATCGTAATGAAATACGATTTATGTATCCGTGTTTAGCACATCTTGGACCAACCAACTAATTAAAATGCTACTGGCCTTGCTTAATCCTACACTTTACGCGTATTTAGGTAAGTGCTATGACGACTCCCTTCCTAAAGTAAATAAAAAACTGTAGCGATGCGACGTCGCACCGTACTGTAATATGGCCCTAAGAGAATTTTCATATAACATGTGCAGCGTATTATATATATATGAAAGAAACATGATGTTTCTTTATTAGTTTTTTAATGCGGGTAAATTACACCACAATTTTATGTTACATATCTATATATGACCACAGGTGAGTGCCTTCAGTATTTTGATTTCTTGTATATAGATACAAGAAATCAAAATACTAAAGGCACTCACCTGTGGTCCAGACCGGGAATCGAACCCGGTGAAGCCCAACCCATCAAGTGCCCTCAATGCTGCTCCGTTCCTCCGCTGGCTGGGTGCTCCGGTGGACGAGGGGTTGAGTCACTGGGCCGGAAATCCAGAGGTACCGGGTTCGATTCCCGGTCTGGACACAGGTGAGTGCCATTTAGTTTTTCTATGTACTTTGATATCTTGTATCTATATGTAATGTGCAGCACTCTTGTATCTATATATGTTGTGTGTGGACAACTCCTGCTTGGACGGGGAACAGTCCAGGCACACCGTCGAGGATTTACGGATGTCGTAGTAAAATATACCATATAAGATTTATATACAGTAAAATTGGTTTTGTGGGCAAGTTACAAAGATGGGAAATAAGCCATGGCTGATTTGAAACCTTAGTTTGAAATGACGAACGAGTTTTAAAACCAAACTCATAAATCCCGAGGGAGTTATAGATTTCCGTAGTTTTTCCTCCCGTGGGAGTTGTAGATTTTTATAACCTACGGGAGGTAAATCGGCTCGAGCTGTTTTATAAGCCCACGTGTTATAACACCCTTTACGAGCAAGTGTGATGAAAATAAAAAAATGTAGCGGTGCGACTAGGGCATGCAATACCGGTTTTACTTGTATGGACAATACCGCAAAGCCGGTTTTTCGGTATTGGCCCCATACAAGTAAAACCGGTATTGCATGCCCTATGCGACGTCGCACCGTACTGTAATATGGCCCTAATAGAATTTCTATATAACATGTGCAGCGTAGCTCAGTTGTTAATATACCAGTCGGGCTCCAGGGGGCCGGTGACGGCGACGTGCACGGACTCCCACTTGGCCAGCATGTCCTCGTTCAACGTGTCGACAGTCCACCGCTGGGTGGCAGACGTGGGGTCACAGCCAGACACGAACAACTCCTGCTTGGATGGGGAACAGTCCAGGCACACCGTCGATGATTTCCGGATTTGTTGGGTTTTCTGGAAATAATAAATAAATAAATATTAGGGGACAATCTTACACAAATCGAACTAGTCCCATAGTAAGCCAATAAGGCTTGTGTTATGGATGACGATATATTTAATAGATACAAATACTTAAATACATAGAAAACATCCAAGACTCAGAAACAAATATCATCACACAAATAATATTTGCTCTTACCGGGATTCGAACCCAGGACCGTCAACTTCGTAGGCAGAGTCACTAACCACTAGGTTAAACCGGTCGTCAAAATGACAAGTAAAAATCATATATTTTTTTGAAGCCTGACTAACTTGCAATCCTTACTGGATATAGCACAAATCGGACCCGGTGGGGACCTTGGCGTTCCCTGAGTTCGAACCAGGTCGCTGGCCGGACCACCATGAGTGGATCCGACTAGATGGGGTCCAGGGGCGCCTGGGGTCGAACCAGGTCGCTAGTCCTCGTCCCCTTGAGGGTCGGACTAGACTAGTCAAAATCATGTGTCATTCCGCGGGTAAAGGTATCTTATGGTTGTCGCTTGCGTCGTATCCGACTCCGTTACTATAGGATATCAAGATAGAATGGCACAAGCGACGACGCCCACGAGGTACCTTTAGCCGCGGAACGTCACATATAATTCTATAAGTTTATTAGCTTTGTACAATAATTAACTGGTAGAGAATGGGTAATGGTATTTGTAATTAAGATCGCCTGTTGTACGATAAGTTTTATTTTGTGCAACAAAGTTTAAAGTGATTCGAATCGATCGGTATTCCATACGAACATAAAGAGGTTCATCGTATGGTTCCATGCCAGAAGGGTCAGTGTATCTTGTGGAAGCTAAGTGCGTCAGTACGTTTCCACCTTCCCATCTTAGTCACAGAATGAGGTCTGCTGGATCGGCCGCAGAGTATGCGGCCAGACTTAAGAGGAAACAGGAGGGCAGTTTTTCCATACAAACGTAGTCCCCTGTTTCCTCCCTGGATAATGCCAGTAGAGCAATCATTTTTTGTCCAAAAATCTATGACTACTATTGATATGTTCATATGTTTTCCTTTTTACGATAAATTGATTCTCAAAAGAGATATTAACCTTCAAAAACCTAAAAAAAATGCCAGATTTTCCGCTGTGTTCACACATCCAGAAAACAAATTTGACTAGTTTATTAAAAAAAAGGAAAACATAGGAACACGGCCAAAGCATTTCTTTAATGTTTAATGAAAAAATTAGTTAAATAGGTTAAGATTTGGGGAAGAAATCAGGGGACTACGAAACGTTGTTTCCATGAAATTTTAAAAGGTATTTTCGGTTCAAGCTGCAGTTGTCTCTATCGCGCTCTGCGGGTGAGAGGCGGGCAGTGCGGGATAGCGACACATTTTACAAATACTTAATTTTCAATTCTCTCGACCTTGGAACCAATGTACGATTTTGTGCCCGTAGCGGTGGAGACAGCAGGACCTTAGGGTGCGGAGGCCAAAGCGTTTATTAGGGAATTGAGAGAAGCAGCCCGAAGTAGTAACCAGGTAACTCACCGCGTCATATCGCCACTCCTGGTTGCCGCCTCCCAAGTGGCAGTCGTACAACCGCACAGGGCTCTTGGGCGCCGACTCCGGCAAGTCCCAACACATCCTCCTAGTTTTCACTCTGAAAAAAAAAGCATTAGGTATTTATATATAATAGTTTTTATGCCACACCTGGCCATAAAGTGACTTTTTCCGCACGCTGCGCGTACGGAAAAAGCCGCTTTCTGGCCAAGTGTAGACATAAAATAATGTACACAACACGGGAGGTAATAAAGAAAGCCCTCGATCGCATATTTACGCCTCGCATAATTTGGATTTTTATCCGAAAAAACTTTTATTTTAATCAAAATTTGTCTCGGGACCACTTATTCATCTCTGAAAACTTAAAATAGTACCATAAATATCATCATGAATTAAAATAAAATACCGGACAAGTGCGAGTCGGACTCGCCCACCGAGGGTTCCGTACAAAAACTTTAAATAAAGACAATATTTTTTATTATTTAATTAATAATTATAAATGTAGTTTGCAGTTTTTTTTTTACTTGTAGTATAAGACGGTATTACTTGCCAAATTTCATAGTTCTAGGTCAACGGAATTGAATCGAAATTTATGTGTTTTGCGGCATAAACGGCCGTTTTTTTATGTTTTTTTGCGGCATAAACGGTCATATCTTTTCTTCTCGTTAACTTAGAAGTTTGATTTTTTCACAACTTCAAGTGATTATAGACGTGAGTATATGGTTTTAATTTCAACTCGATACCTCCACGCGTTCCCGAGATAAACGGTCTTGACAGACGGACAGACAGACAGACAGAGGGACAGACGGACAAGAAAGTGATCTTATAAGGGTTTCGTTTTTCCTTTTGAGGTACGAAACCCTAAAAATGGGCTAACAGTAACCGTTCCGCAGTAAATTGTAAAGTCGACATTAGCACTCACTTGATGTCCTTATGCCAGCTGAATTCAAAGGTCTGCTCGGCGTTGTGGTCGGCGCAGGGCCGCAGCAGCGCCTTGTCCTGGTTGTTGCCGTGGTTCGCGTCCACGCACAGGTGTGGCGCGTCCTTAGGTCGTACCTGCAAGTATACATTACAAAACAAAAACAAACCTCAACAACTTTACACAACTTTACTTTAATACAATAATATCGTGTTCTCATTAATATTAATTTATAATGTTTAATTTTTCTTTTTCATTGCTATGATCTCAGTTGGTCGAAATAAAAACTTTTTATTTTTTTTTTTTTTTTTTTTTTTTATTTACTTCACTTGGTACATTCTTATGCTTGGTTTTTCTGTGGACTATAATGTTGGTAATATGGTAAATTACAAATACATAATATGCAGTAGTAATATTAACAGCACGTAGTTATGCCCTTACCTAACCCTTAGGAATAAATTAGAAAATATGTAAATCAGGCTAGAATGAAACCACTTTTTCTTTTTTATCACATATTAATAAGCATAACGGCGTACGTGATTTTTAGCATGTTTTGCATGAACAGATTTTACGACCGTCCCTAATCCGCTTCTGACACGGATTTCAATATGTGATAAACCCAGAAACATGGAAGGGAAGATTAGTATAAAACCCCATGTTTCGCAGAGGAAATTCATTCTATCCTGATCTTTCGTTGTAGCAATAACTAACTTGTAACCGAGTAAGCCTAAGTTAGATTTTAAAATCTAAAATAAATCAGTACTGAAAAGTAATTCGCCTAATTGAAGAGTTCCTGTTCCTGTAGCAGCTCTGGCCAACATTAACTACCGTCCAACCATTTCTGGCGCAGCCGGTAGGATTCTTCCCACGGGACTACGAGTCGCATCATCTTGCCTGAAGGTTTGGGCACACAACCAGTAAGTGGAAAACCTTTTCACATTCCTGGGCGATGCACCGAATTACCCAAATTGCACCAAATTGCACCGTTGTATCGTGTTCCTATTAAGGAATAAGGAAGAAAAAACCTACATAAATTCATTTGGACTGGTATATCAATGATTGGCACATAGCCGTTGCAGTGATATATCTGCAAAGCGAAATATCTACACGAAAAGGATAGAATCGGGAGGATCCAGACGGTGAAATAATCACTTTCCTTCCTTACCAAATCCAATCCTTATAGATTTAAGGTTATTTTGTGTTCATTTTTATTTTGTTTTATTGGCCATCGCAATTGTTAAAAAGCGAATTTTTTTTAAACTGCGAAGATAAGTAACAGTTACATAGTAAGTCGTCCATCTTGTATATGACAGATGTGACGCAGTATTTTTAAATCGTTGCGCAACGTACAAAAAATTGTTGAAACGAACGTATAACGTACAAAAAATTGTTGAAACGAACGTATAACGTACAAAAAATTGTTGAAACGAACGTATAACGTACAAAAAATTGTTGAAACGAACGTACAACGTACAAAAAATTGTTGCAACGTAATAAAAAAACGTGCAACGTAGTAAAAAAAAATTGTTGAAAACGTAAAACGTACAACGTAATAAAAAAACGTACAACGTAAAGCATTGTTGAACGTACAAGTAAAAATTGTTGAAAGAAACAACAAGTACAAATTGTTGAAAGAAAATATAACAATTTAATTAAAATAATTATTTTGTGAAATTCAGACATTTTCTAGATATAAGTTTACAGATCGTTTCTAGATCTGAATTTACTACCTGTATTCAAAAAAAAAAGAGATCGTTTCTAGATCGGTATTTTAATTTAACAAGTGTGTTAATTAAAATATTACCTCTTTGTCGTTAAGCTCGAGGCTGATCACCCGTTGCAAAACGCAAAGAATATTTTGTGTGTGTGTTGATGAATCCCAATTTAAATAATTCATTAAATAATAATTTTAATAATAGCGGACCCAACTTGCCGAATAATCCCGCTAATATTCCATTTGATGCGAATAGTACTAGACTCATTTTAAGAGCTATTATTGATTTAATTAATCAGATTATTGAGAAAATATCTGAATTATTTTCTTACTGCGTGCGAATGTTAATTTTTAGTGAACTTAATTTTTGAATGCGCGCACAAATAAAAGTAGAAAGCAGACGAATTGGCAATTCCATATATATTATTGTAAAAAGACTTAATCCAGTTGGTAAAATTAAACAAAAGTGTAGACTTTGTAATCAAAGGCATTTTAGTTGGTCGGACAGTATTATATTCATAATAAAACTAGTGTACTTACCAGAACTTGACACGTATCGTTGGGGGACATTCTTTAATCCCGAAATTCTTAAATAAATAAAAAAGGAAACCGTTAAGGTTAAATCTCTTTTTATTTTAAAATGGAAGGAGAAAATAACACTGCAAACTCACCTGCTGCACTTGCATCTACATCTGAGTCGGTAATTCCAACCACTCCAGTAAATACACTTGCAACTGAGTCGGTCTCTCAATCCATTCCGGATAACGCACCTGTACCTGAACCAGAGTCGATAGCCTCATCAATGAATGAACGCGAATTCATTCCTGAAAATGTACCTGCACCGCCACCAGTAGTTTTTCTAACAACTATTCCAAGTGACATAGTGAAATTAGTTCCTCTCTATGACGGAAATCAAAAACAATTAAAATTGTTCATTTCGCAATGCGAGTACCTTATTTCTAATTTCGGTGGAAGTAGTGAAAATCTTATACAAAACCAATACGTGTTCAGAGTTATCAAATCTAGGTTAACCGGTAAGGCGGCTGAACTCATAAGCGAAAGTGACCATATAAGTTCATGGGTCGAACTTAAGACCACGTTTTTGCAACATTTTGCGGATCAACGAACTGAGGATTGTTTATTAGTAGAATTGGAAAGCATGAATATTGGATCAGATGAGCAAATAATGGACTTTTGTAAAAAAATCCAATCTGTAAGAAGTGCCTTATTTTCAAAAGTAAATGAGAAATTAACAAATGAAAGTGATCGGAAAAGTCGTTTTGATTTATATAATCACCTAGCGCTGAGTACTTTCTTATATAATTTACCTAATAGTTTGAGAAAAGTCGTACGGATACAAAAACCTAAAAGTCTAGAAGAAGCCCTACAGATCGTACAAGAGGAGACGACATTTTATAATCGTTGTCAAATGAAAACTAAAAATGTTAATAAAAATACCAATATAAATGTTAGTTACGCAAACAAACAAATTAAAAAACCGCAACCTCAAAACTATTATAAGCCTAGTAATACTTTTATTAATAAATATAATAATCCTTTTACTAGACCAAATTTTGTAACTATACCTGCAAATTATAACCAGCAAAATTTTAGAAATCAACAATTTCGTCCTAGAAATCCTAATTATTTCCCAATTAATGAAATATATAACAACCATGACAACCATAGGCAAACCGTTAAATTTGAACCAGAGAAATGGAATGTTCCTTTTGAAACGGACTACAGAAAATTTAGACCGCGTCCGAAAAATAACGGAAACCCGATGCCGTCGACCTCAAAACCTAACAATAATATTCGTCCCAATATTAATATGAGTAGCGATGAACCACTCGCTGGTCCTTCCCAAAATTTTCAAATAGTAGCCTCCAAAACTACCAGGAAGAATTGAATAAACTTCCATACATTTTAATCCCAGAAATCGAGTCAAAATTTCTAATAGACACAGGCAGTACTAGATCTTTTATTTCAAATAAGCTAGCGAATACTTACTTTGTTTCAAATAAGAACAAAGAGTCGTTCGAAGTAGTGAGCACTCATGCGATAAGCTACCATAACGAAACGGTTATCATTCCGATATTTAACATATTCAAGGTTAAACTGAGTCATAAATTTTATGTTTACGACATTGGAGACTTTTACGACGGACTCATTGGAATAGATTTGTTAAAGCGATTATACGCCATAATTGATGTTCACAGGCAATTGTTAGTGACACCTCAAGTCGAAATTAAAATATTTTATCAAAAAAGAGATATTCCCTTACAAATTTTAGAGATCAGTGCAAGAACGGAACAAAAAGTAAATCTTCCTACTGATTTACAAAATGGCGAAGGAATTCTAGAGTATACCGAATTTAACGAATACGTCAGAATGCCGCGCGCTTTAGTAAAATGTAACAATGGATACGCTCACACTGTTATACAAAACAGTTCAGATAAAGACTATTCATTAAAAATAATCAAACCTTTTAAGATAACTAAATTAGATACAACAACTTGTCATTTAAATTACTTATATAAAAACAGTCAAACTGATAAAAATGTTGACAAATTATTAATGGAAAATCTATCAAAACTTCGTACAGACCATATGAATGAAGAAGAAAAGAACATGATAGTAAATCTTTGCTACGATTACAGAGATATATTCTATCATGAAGAAATACCATTAAGTTTCACAAATGAAATCAAACATCATATACGGACAAAGAATAATGACCCAATTTATATAAAACCATATAGACAACCGCCTTCTACAAATTTAGAAATTAAAAATCAAGTTGAAAAATTATTACAAGATAATGTAATACAACCAAGTCATTCACCATGGAGCGCACCAGTTCATCTTGTACCTAAAAAATTAGACGCTTCAGGAATACAAAAATATAGAATGGTCGTAGATTATAGACGTCTAAATGAAATAACAATTGACGATAAATACCCTTTACCTAATATTACAGATATTTTTGATAAATTAGGAAACAGCATGTATTTTTCTACTCTCGATTTAGCTAGTGGATACCATCAAATCGAAGTTGCTGAAGAGGATAGACCAAAAACTGGCTTTAGTACTCAATACGGACATTACGAATTTTTACGTATGCCCTTCGGTTTAAAAAGTGCACCGAGCACATTTCAACGTACAATGGATAATATACTTCGTGGATTACAAGGCATACATTGTCTAGTTTACCTCGATGATATAATTATATATTCCACTACACTCGAAGAACACATGTATAAGTTAAAAAAGGTATTTGAGCAGATAAGAAAATCTAACCTAAAACTACAACTAGATAAATCAGAATTTTTACGAAAAGAAGTTTTATATTTAGGACATACAATAACTAAAGAAGGTCTTAAACCAAATAATGATAAAATTGACGCTGTATTAAAATATCCTATACCCAAAACGCAAAAGGAAATTAAAAGTTTCTTAGGTCTTGCTAGTTATTATAGACGATTTATAAAAGATTTCGCCAAGATAACGAAGCCAATGACCAATTGTTTAAAAAAAAGGTTCTACAGTAGAATTAAATAATGAATATATTCAATCTTTTGAAACATGTAAAAGTTTACTTGTAAATGCCCCGCTTTTACAATATCCAGATTTTAAGAAACCATTTATTTTAACTACTGACGCTTCGAATTTTGCCTTAGGAGCAGTCTTATCACAGGGAACAATAGGAGCCGATAAGCCTATCGCTTATGCGAGCCGGACTTTATCACAAGCTGAAACGAAATATAGTGCGATTGAAAAGGAACTACTTGCCGTAGTATGGGCAGTAAAATACTTTAGACCGTATTTATATGGACAAAAGTTTTATATTTACACAGACCATCGTCCTTTAGTATGGCTGTATTCTCTTAAAGAACCTAATAGCAAATTAACTCGTTGGAGATTAAGATTACAAGAATATAATTTTGAAATAACTTACCGTAGCGGAAAACAGAATTCTAATGCTGACGCATTATCCCGAATTAAAATTAATAAATTAGATACGATTAATACACAAGAAGATCTGGATGATGAAAGAACTTTAACAGCTTCAGATATCGATGAAGACGATTTAGATGAAATAGATCTAACTCAATCAAGTATACCCTCAATTAACGAAGCGATTGATACAAAACCCAATCAACTGTTATTTTTCAAATGGTTAAAAAACGAAATTTCAGTTAAAAATATATCTCGTCAAAAACAGAAAATCATAGAAGTACACTTACCTTTAGATAAACCGGAACTTTTAAAAGAATTTCTGAAAGAAAATATTTTAAATAATAAAAAGTACTACATTTATTTCGAAGATAATAATCATCGGCAACAATTCGATTCAATTGTCCAACAATTGTTCGAAAAGGGATCAGTAAAATTCATTGAATGTACTGAACGAGTAGTTTACATAGAAAGCGAAGAGGATCAAAAGGATCTTATACAAAAATATCATGAAGGAAAAACATCTCATAGAGGAATAAAAGAAACATTAGCAAAAATTAAAAGAAATTATTTTTGGCCTAATATGTTAGAAACAGTTTCTGCTGTAATTGGATCATGTGAACTCTGCAAACGCATGAAATATGATCGAAATCCGATTAAACCTTTAATTCAACTTACACAAACCCAATGTAAACCATTCGAAGAACTCTTCATGGATTTATTTTCAATAGAAGGACAAACCTTTTTGACAATAGTTGATGCTTTCAGTAAATTAGGACAAGCAATTGAACTATCAAACAGGTCAACTTCTGAAGTAGTCAAAGCTTTATAAGAAAAATATTTAAATATTTTTCTTATTATGGAACTCCATTAAAAATCAATTCAGACCCAGGTTCAGAATTTAATAATACCTTATTAAAAGAAACATTATCATTATATAAAATAGATTTGCATATTGGCACACCAAATAATCCAAATTCTATGGGTATTATAGAAAGATTTCATAGTACCATAATAGAAATATATCGATTAGCTAAATATGAACATAAATTTAGCGACGCATCATCAGTTATGACATATGCTCTTATAGCTTATAATAACTCAATTCATTCTGTAACCGGATTAACTCCATTTGAAGTAGTATTTGGACATACCCAATCGAGAAGTCCATTTGACATTAATTTTCAACAGCAGTATATGCAACAATTAATAAAAGATCATGCAAAAAGAACAAAAGTACTTTATAAACATTTAGCTGAGAAAATGCTAGAACATAAAGAAAATGTGAGAAATAAGTTAAAATCAAATATAGATATTCCATCTACAAGTTTTGACACCGGAGATGTAATCTATACTAAATTAGTAAATCAAAGAAAAGGTAAAGATAAACCTCGCTATGAAAAAGCAGAAGTTAGGGATATAACTAATAGAAATATTGTCCCCATAAAAATAAGAAATCGTGAAACTACAGTTCCACTTAAAAATGTCAGACGACCCAACTGAAATGGCCTAAATTAATGTAAATGCCAACTGAAATGGCCCAAATTAATGTAAATACCAACTGAAATGGATTAAATCAGTGTAAATGTCAACTGAAATGGCTTAAATTAATGTAAAAGTCAATTGAAAATTTAAGAAAATTGTATTCCATTTTAATAACTGAAAGGAAATATATTATATTTAAGATAAATCATAAATCAATTTATACAAAAATATTTCATAATGTAATAATTATAAATGTATAATAATTATATTACAATTATTAATGTTCAAATATACAGTAAATGTATATATTTAACATAATGTTACAAAGTTATATCACGTTTATAACAACACATAATTGTATAATATTATATAATATTATAAAGAATAGTTAAAAATAAACTAAAACTAAACATAGTAATGTTTAATTAGATATAACTATAACCATAGTTTAAAATAATTTAAGTTTACCTAAACTTTCCCTATCCAACCTTATCCTCATTCACCACAATGAAGACACTACGAGAATTGAACCATAAAGCTGAAATGCAAAGCAACAAGAAACGCAATAAATGCATACCGACAATATGCGTAATAATCATTAAGGCACATCGATCAGATTCTTACGAACTATAGTAATCTCATCCTTGTCCCTGATGATTGATACACGTCACAATAATGAAAAGGACAATTAAGTGAAAAGTGTTGAAGTGAAGTGAATCAAAATATTGAAACAATGTGCGCCATATATAACTGAACCGCTTACTTATATTGTCAATCTATCCTTCACTGATGGATTATTCCCACAAGAATTGAAATATAGTATTGTAAAACCGTTGTTCAAAAAAGGAGATAGATTGAGTACAGATAACTACAGACCCATTGCATTAATCCCAATTTTATCAAAAATTCTAGAAAAGGTGGTATATAAAAGAATAAATGATTTTCTAACAAAACACAATATTCTGTGTTCACAGCAATACGGCTTTCGTAACGGCCGGTCCACTTCATTAGCATGCTTCGACTTAGTAAAATCCGTCACTGAAAGCATAAATAATAGAATTCCAATTGTGTCAATATTTCTTGATATGTCAAAAGCCTTTGATTTTGTTGACCACGGTAAGCTTCTCCACAAACTTGAAATATATGGAGTCAGAGGGCAGGTATTAGAATGGATAAAAAGTTACTTGGCTGACCGAATGCAGTGTGTAGAGATTAAGTCATTAGTTACCTTAAATAAATCAATGACGAAGCAAGCTTTCCGGTCCGAATTTAGGCCTACTAACACCGGTGTCCCACAGGGAAGTATTCTGGGGCCTTTACTTTTCCTTCTTTACATCAACGATCTGCCCAAAGCCACAACGCACAAAAGCATTATGTTTGCTGATGACACAACTCTGGTGGTAAAATGTGAAAGGAGGGAAATGTTTGAGGAAGATATTAACAGAGGACTGAATGACATTGTACAATGGATGAAAAATAATAACTTGAATATAAATATAAGTAAAACAAAATCTATACAATTCCACTCCTATAATTCAAATAAAATACCTACTAGAATTAATTATGATAATGACAAAGTTGACGAAGTAAATTCAATAAAATTTCTTGGCATAATTATAGACGAACATCTTAACTGGAAAGACCACGTCGAATGTACAGCGAATAAATTAAATCGTTTTGTGTTTGCTCTCAAAAGATTAAGAGAGACGGTTTCTTTAGAAGCTGCACTAACGGCTTATCATGGCTATGTGTCCTCGGTTCTCTGTTATGGCTTGATCTTGTGGGGCAACTCTGTGGAGGCTGATAGAATTTTTAAAATTCAAAAAAAATGTATCAGGGTGATGAGTAATGCCTGGATGAACGATAGTTGTATCCCTCTATTTAAAAAACTTAACATTCTGCCACTGTCATGTTTGTACATAAGGGATATATGTGTTTTTGTCAAAGAACATCCCGAATACTTCAAGTTACGGAGTGAAGTCATAGAGAGACGGACAAGACCACATCTTATGTCCCTTCTGTACAAACCACCCAGTCACAAGGACATATACAAAAGAAATGTGTTCAATACAAGTATAACTATTTATAATAATTTACCAAATGATTTACGGACATTATCAGGGAATATATTTAGACATAAGTTGACGAAATGGCTGATGGATAAATGTTTTTACAGTGTGGGGGAATATTTAAATTATAAAAATCTACTGACATCTTAATGATCGATTACGTATATATTATTATTATTATTTTAATTCAATAACATCTATAAATCTAGCTTAATTAATCAAATATTTGTACACGTGCTTGCATGTTGAATACAAGAACATTTTATACTGTAAAACCTTTTAAACTGTATTCTGACAAATAAAAATTTTCTGATTCTGATTCTGAAAAAGGTCATTCTTGTGTAATAGTGAACTTCAAGTGATACCAGGAAATTGGAAGTGAAACAAACATTTTTAATTATAAACTTTATTTTAATGGTATAAGAAACGAATAGATTTTAATTATTCTAAGTAAAATTATCCTGCGGATAATTTCACTCTAACAAGGGAGGAGTTATGCCCTTACCTAACCCTTAGGAATAAATTAGAAAATATGTAAATCAGGCTAGAATGAAACCACTTTTTCTTTTTTATCACATATTAATAAGCATAACGGCGTACGTGATTTTTAGCATGTTTTGCATGAACAGATTTTACGACCGTCCCTAATCCGCTTCTGACACGGATTTCACTATGTGATAAACCCAGAAACATGGAAGGGAAGATTAGTATAAAACCCCATGTTTCGCAGAGGAAATTCATTCTATCCTGATCTTTCGTTGTAGCAATAACTAACTTGTAACCGAGTAAGCCTAAGTTAGATTTTAAAATCTAAAATAAATCAGTACTGAAAAGTAATTCGCCTAATTGAAGAGTTCCTGTTCCTGTAGCAGCTCTGGCCAACATTAACTACCGTCCAACCATTTCTACGTTGATACAGTTTAACATTAGGGGTTTACTAATATGTGGCCGAAAATTATAAGGCAAATTATCACTTCGCAAACTATTTTTCCCATATTTTCATTTCGCAGAATCATCTGATGGCAAACCAATGCTTCGCATATATAACATATCGCAAATTATTTTTTAGAATATTATTAGTTGGCAAAATATTTAGTTGGTCATGTTTCAAAATGTCTTTAATTGTTTTGTCGAATGTATTGAATGGCATAAGTTATTTTACTCATAATATTATGACGCATAATACTAATATACGCTGTTATAAGGCTGTTCATTCCATCTTGTCGCAGGTCGCAGTTCTAACCTAACCTATACACCGAACAATGAAAATCTATGATAACCCGATACATTAAAATACGAATTCCGATAATCAATGTACCGATTTTTAAAATTCCGAAATTCAATACACCGAACAATAAAATTTCCGACTCAATAAAAGTGGGAGAATAGGCCTTAGATTTAGCTAAACTGACCTATTAACCTAACTGGGCTGTGGTTAATTTTCCTTAGCGTCACAGTTTCAACCTGAAAGGGCTGTGACCAAGTCGACGAAGCCCCGCTGCGCGGGGCTTCTATTTCTTTCTGAGGGACGCAAGCGACCTAACCAACCTACCTAAATTAAACCAGATATGGTTTTAATGGCTTTTTCCATGCGGGGGGCTCCGCCTCCCTAGCCCCCTTCCCCTCTTTTTCGCTTTATACCAACTCGTTTCTCTCGGAGTTGTCGTCTTTTCCAATTTTAGATAATCCAATTTTAATAAAAAGTATGTGAAGTTTAAATTAGGGCAAAACGTTATTTGACAATAAATAGTTAGCTTTAATAACACATTTGCTTAGTGACTATTTTTCTAAATGAATCATGGTAAAATGAATATCTGCTAAATATTATTGTGATCAAATAAAAAGTATGCGAAATAATACTATGCTAAGCATTGGTTTGCCAACTAAAAGTACTGCAATAAGTTGGTTGGGAAGTGAAATTAGGCGAAAAATATTTCGGCCAGATGGCAGTACACCGATTAAAACTATCAAGCTGGGCCGCTTGCGTTGGGCTGGACACTTAGCGCGAATGGATGTAACTAGAGCCCCATTAAAGTTACTTGATGGCAAACCGGACGGCCGTCGTAACCGCGGCAGGCCGAAACTTCGATGGTTGGATGGCGTTGAGAAAGACCTTAAAGCGATCGCTGTTAGCGGCTGGAGAGAAAAAGCCAAGAATAGACTGGAGTGGAGGAAGATACTCGACCAGGCCAAGGCCCACCCAGGGCTGTAGCGCCTCAGATGATGATGATGATGTAAGTATAAAGACGAACAAGTACTCCAATACACACACATACGCGCGATAATACCTCTGTGTGCGCGATCCATACTGGTGTACTCTTACGCATTTGTTGCCGATGGACGCGGCGGGCGACGGCGGGGGAGGCCTGCGCGGGGCAGGGTAGGCCGAGGGCACCTTGAGATGCGATTGCGAGCCGAACCGTGTGGACGTTATTTGTGTTTTAAATTTGCCTTTTTCTAAATTCTTTTCTATTTTGTACTTATAAACCGTGTTTTCCTTTTATTAAAAGTTTGTGTGAAATTTTTGACCATTTTACTGGGCTCAAAACCCACAACAACCACAAAAGTGGTCTTCGACCGGATCTGATGTTCTTCACGCCACCGCCGTCGAAAATGGTCAATACTCGTAGTACAACAAAACGGGAACAAGAAAAGAAAGAAGATGTGCAAAAAGAGCTTCAATATCGTCAGCTTCAAGTTTCTACAACACACGGAGAACAAAGGAAAAATGGCGACAAGACTATTTTAGATGGAGGTAGCGCGATAAAATCCGAACAAAGGAAATTGGAACCACAGCTACCAGGGACAAGTAAATCTGTCTGCAGTGCCTCGCAAAAGTCTTCGTCTTCTTCGTCTGTAGTAGCACGACGGAAGAAGCTGGAACTGGAAGCAGCTGAAGCAAAAGCTCGCATACAAATGGACTTGATAGATAAAAAACTACAAGCAGATCTCGCCGAATTGGAAGAAGAATACAGTCCACCTACAGAAGTAGATCGAGAATCCGTCAAGAGTGATGTCGCCAGGTGGGTCGAGCGCAGCCAGCTGGAACTGAAGACGCAGCAAGCCCCCGGAACTGGAAACAACCCGGGCCCGCTGTGTCCGCCGGCAATGGTCGCCGGCACCGACGTGTCAGTCCAGCAGCTGGCCAGCGCACTGAAGGAATTGGCCACCGTCTCGACATCTAACAGCAACCAAAACGCAGCGCTGATGAGCCGCATCAGCACGCCGAGGGATTTGCCCTTGTTTTTTGGTGAACCTCTGGAATGGATACAATTTAAGCAAGCGTTCGAGGAATCTACGAAAGTGTGTAATTTCAGTGATACTGAAAATATGTGGCGATTAAGGAAGTGCCTTCGTGGACCCGCCAGAGATTCAGTTAACGCGCTGCTTATGAGTGGTACGTCACCAGAAACTCTAATGTCTACACTAGAGTTACAATATGGAAACCCAGAATTAATAATATCCAGAATGCTAATGGAATTGAAAAAATTACACGCTTTGCCACCGGAATACCACAAAGAAATTGTGCCGTTTTCTGTAAAAATAAAAAACTACGTCACAGCTGTTCGCGCGCTGCGTCGTGAAGAATACCTGCAAGAAGTAAACATCGTTGCTATCGTGTTATCTAAATTACCTACGGTCCTGTTACCCAAGTGGACTGACTACAGTTACACGCTCATAAAGGAAGGAACGAAACCTAAATTGGATATTCTCGCTGATTTTCTTCACGAAGAAGCAGTAAAAGTATCAACCTGCAGTGCTTCGCTCATTCAAGTGCGGTCAGACTTTAAACGTAGGAACTATGAAAACAGTGACTATAAACATCAAACTGTCTTAGTGCAAAGTGCGCAAATGTATGATAAATGCCGTTATTGTCGCGTAGGCAAACATAATTTACCCGAGTGCAAAAAGTTTAAAAAATCTCTGCGTAAGGACCGTTGGCAATATGTGAAGCGATTCGGTATATGCTACAAGTGTTTGTTATCGCATCATGATAGACAATCGTGTGCCGCTGCCGTGTGCGATGTGGAGGGGTGCGGCCAGTCTCACCATCGACTCCTGCATTACGTACCGGGTCAAAGTTCGCGTCAAACTCGTTATGATGTGGTCGAAGTGACAGACAATGAACCTCAGGCTGAAACTGTAACGCATATAAACATTAACAAGTGCGAAGTGTTATTAAAAGTCGTGCCGGTAAATATTCACGGACCTAACGGTATAATTAGTACAATGGCTTTATTGGACGATGGATCAAGTGTAACAATATTAAGCGCGAGCCTCGCCAAGCGGGCGGGGTTGCGCGGGCGTCGGGAGTGTTTACGAGTGCGCGGCGCTTGGGACAGTACGGAACTGGTTTGCGAAACACAAGTGATCGATTGTACGTTATCTAATAAAAACGGAACAATGTTTAACTTAAGTGCGCGAATTGTCGAGAACCTTAACTTACCTACACAAAACTTAAGTGTATCTATATGTGAAAACTATAACTACTTGGACCATATAAAACATTATTTATGTACTGAAAACCTAAAACCTGAAATATTGATAGGACAAGATAATTACCACTTACTTGTTCCCTTGGAAGTCGTGCGGGGCGGGCGGCACGATCCCTGCGCCACCCGCTGTCCCCTCGGTTGGAGTCTACATGGGAGGGCACCGGCATCTGTAACGTCGCAAAAAGATGTACACACGTCATTACATCTTTGCCATAACGACAAGCAAGAAGTTTTAATGGAAAATAATCAAATTCTACGTGATATCCATGAAGATATTCGCCGATCTTTATCCGTCGATACAATGGGCGTAACTGCTAGACCGCGGCAGAACTCGGAGGACGTACGGGCCCAGGCACACCTGGAACAAACCTCTGAACTCATCGACGGCCAATGGTATGTCGGCTTACCATGGAAAGATCTTCATTGTGTGACCGTTGACTCCTTTCCTAATGCAATGTCGAGGCTAAAGGGGGTGGAGTTGAAGATGAAAAGAAGTACAGAGTATGCACAAAGATATAAGGAACGTATACAACATTTATTGGACAATAAATACGCGGAGAAGCTGGAGAATCCTGTGAAATCGTCGAAAACTTGGTACTTACCTCATTTTGGAATAGATAACCCCAATAAAAAATCTCTGCGCTTAGTTTTTGACGGAGCGGCTAAGTCACGTGATCAATCGCTGAACAGCTACCTATTCAAGGGCCCTGACCTGTTAGTCGGATTAATGGGAATAATGCTGAGATTCCGCGAGAACAAAATTGGAATTAGTGGGGACATAAAGGATATGTTTCTACGAGTCAAAATTAAACCCGAAGATCAGCACGCGCTACGCTTTTTATATCGAGAAAACCCTGAAGACCCTGTGGATACGTACATAATGACGTCACTCATATTTGGGGCCAACTGTTCACCGTTTGTTGCACAATTTATCAAAAATAAAAACGTGCGACGCTTCGAAACTACAATGCCAGAGGCGGCAAATGCTATATACCACCAGCATTATGTAGACGACTATATCGACAGCTTACCTGATGAAAAAACCGCTACAAAACTAATCCGCGACGTGACCCATATACACGCACAAGGAAACTTCCATATACGAAACTGGAACAGTAATAGCGAAGAAGTTATCAAAGACATTCCAAAAGAGACTCTCGGAAGCTGCGCAGTAAGGTTCAAAGTCGGCGAGCAATACCAGGGCGAGAGGACACTTGGATTGTTGTGGCAGCCTGCGCAAGATACGCTCGGGTTCGATGTTTCGCTGAAGAAAATATCTTCCGATATAATTAGCGGAAGAGAAAGGCCCACAAAAAGAGACATTCTACGTGTTATTATGTCGATTTTTGACATTTATGGATTTTTATCGCCTTTCACAATAAATGGAAAATTAATTATTCAAGAAACATGGCAACAGAAAATAAATTGGGATGAACCTATACCTGACACTATTTACGAAAAATGGCTAAAATGGATTTGTCAATTACAATCAATGCGAGAAGTACGTCTGCCTAGACATTATTATCAGGCCGCTGCAAGTGCGAGCGAGACATTCGTAAACGCCGCGAGTGCGAGCGGGACGAGCCCAGATGTTGATAACAGAGAGCCGGGCGGCGATGCGCTCGCACATGTGCCATCACCAGTTTCGAGTATTAATTGTTACGAACAACTTGAACTTCACATATTTTGCGACGCTTCTACGAAAGTTGTTTGTGCAGTGGCGTACTGGCGTTGGTTTTACAATAACAAAGTGCATCAAACGTTCATAGCAAGTAAATGTCGAGTTGCAACGCTGAAAACAACAACTGTGCCTCGATTGGAATTGAATTCTGCAGTTCTGGCAGCTAGACTAGCTGATACTATAACTAACGAGCATAGAATAAAACCGGAACGGCGTATCTTTTGGACTGACTCAACTACGGTGCTACACTGGATCCGTAACGACGCGCGTAATTATAAAACTTATGTTGCGAATCGACTTGGCGAAATTGATGAACTTACACGTATGAGCGAATGGAGATATGTACCTACACACCTTAATGTCGCCGATATAGCCACCAGAGAAAACTATAACCGTTCTGTATTACCTACTGAGTGGATCCAGGGACCTTCTTTTCTACAAAAGTGTGAAAACGAGTGGCCGCAAGATGTACTAAACGCTGAAATAAACAAAAAACATTTGGAGTGCGTAATGACAGTGACATGCGATAGTTACAATGAAAACTTACCTATTCCTGAGCCGACAAGATTTTCTTCGTGGTTACGCCTGCGCGGAGCTACATTTATGATGCTGAAATTCATAAACAAATGTAAACATATTGATGAAAATGATGGCGCCGTGATGGAGAAAGCTGAAAGGTTATTGATAAAATATTCTCAAGCGAAATCATTTCCGGAGGAAATAATTAATCTAAAAAATGGATTATACTTACCTAGAACTAGTAGGTTACTTACCTTAACGCCATACCTCGACCACACGATGTCCTGCGCGTTGGGGGCCGCATCGACGCCGCCGCTGACGTTGCTCCTGAAACAAAAAGACCTTCAATCCTGGACGGGCGGGACTATGTGGCGCGGCTGCTGGTGAAGCATTACCACGTTCGTGCTGCGCATGGCAACCAAGAAACAGTTGTTAACAACCTGAAACAGACATATTGGATATTAAAATTACGACCAACAGTGAAAAATGTGGCTACAAAATGTATGTTATGCAGAATTAGAAAATGTAAACAAGAAATCCCACGAATGGGTGACTTACCTTATGCAAGAGTGGCACATCATCAGCGCCCTTATACCTATACTGGCGCAGATCTTTTTGGGCCTCTAGAAGTCACAGTAGGAAGACGAAGAGAAAAGAGATATGGAGTTTTGTTTACTTGTTTAACTGTGAGAGCCATACACATCGAAGTTGTTGATTCACTCACCTCCGATTCATTTATAATGGCCCTTCGACGAATGGGGGCCCGACGAGGCTGGCCACAGTTCTTGTACTCAGACAATGGTACAAACCTGAGAGGTGCTGATGCAGAGTTAAAAAAGTCAATCGAGGAACTGGATCAAGAATATCTCAAGCGGGAGTCCTTGAACTATGGAACTAAATGGATATTCGTGCCTCCCGCAAGTCCCCACTGGGCTGGCGCCTGGGAACGGCTTATCAGGACAGTTAAAGGATGCCTGAAGGTCGTGCTGAAGGAGCGAGCACCGCGAGACGAGACGCTGCGGACACTATTGGCAGAGGTCGAGAGCATAGTGAATAGCCGGCCGCTTACGCATGTCTCCGTGGAACCCGGCAGCACAGAAGCACTAACGCCAAACCACTTTCTCTTGGGCTCATCATCCGCCTTGCCACACCTTGGCGCCTACAACGATTCTGATATGTACCTAAGAAAGCAGTGGAGAATAGCCCAGCGACTAGCTGACCTATACTGGAAAAGGTGGGTTAAAGAAATTCTACCCGACCTGATACCACGACGTAAATGGACACGAGAAGAGAGGCCCTTGCAAGTGGGAGACCTCGTCCTCATTGTAGACCCCGACGGACCTCGATGCTTCTGGCCAAAAGGTTTAATTAAAGAAGTGCTGCCCGGTAAAGACGGCCGGGTAAGAGCCGTAAGGGTAAAAACCAAGACTGGTGTGCTCATGCGGTCTGCCGCACGCATCGCCCGAATACCCATTGATGGTGAGTGCTGCTGAGCAGCACTGGGGTGGAGGATGTTGCCGATGGACGCGGCGGGCGACGGCGGGGGAGGCCTGCGCGGGGCAGGGTAGGCCGAGGGCACCTTGAGATGCGATTGCGAGCCGAACCGTGTGGACGTTATTTGTGTTTTAAATTTGCCTTTTTCTAAATTCTTTTCTATTTTGTACTTATAAACCGTGTTTTCCTTTTATTAAAAGTTTGTGTGAAATTTTTGACCATTTTACTGGGCTCAAAACCCACAACAACCACAGCATTCTTTAAACTTTGCTTGTAGTGCGTGGTACACGGCGCGCACACATTCAAACGCACGATGTATGTTGTAGGAAGAAAAAATACTGCTATTATAATGTGGTTATGTTGCTTACCCGGCCTACGGCGAAAGGTTGCGGTTCGACCGGCGGGTACTTGGCGATGAGATCAAACGCCACCTGGAAATGTATTGATTTGGTTTGAACGGGGGGCCGTCTGGTTGCATAACAACTATTGTCATATTATTAAATGTCATAACAGTTTAAGCATAAAGTTGATGCTCATATATTTTTTTTGGCATAAATTGTCCTATGGCATAATTGTTCCGTGTCATAATTATACGGAGTCATAATTGGTTTAACCATAATGTAAATTGTCATACATTTATTTAGTCATAATATTGATGATTATAAGTCGTTTTTGCAATAATTGTAAATTTCATACATTTATTAAGCCATAACATTGATGATTATAAGTGGTTTTAGTAATAATTGTAAATTAAATACATTTATCAAGCCATAATATTGATGATTATAACAATCGTATTGCATAAATTTTGATAATGGACTTGCGATGGTTCTTCAAAAAAGAAACGATTTATATTATTGAAATATTTTTAATTTCTACTCATTACACAATATTAGTGACCTCACACAGAACCAAATCGCTGCCAGAAAAGTAGGTTAGGTTAGGTTAGAACTGTGACCTCACACAAAACCAAATCGCTGCCAGAAAAGTAGGTTAGGTTAGGTTAGAACTGTGACCTCACACAGAACCAAATCGCTGCCAGAAAAGTAGGTTAGGTTAGGTTTGAACTGTTATCTCATACATAACCGCATCGCTGCCAGAAAAGTAAATTAGGTTAGAACTGTGGCGCAACATAAAAGAGAACTTTTAAAAAAACTTTTTAAATTAGGTTTATGCGTTTAGCAATTTATGCTTTTACTTAGTATGGTTAAAGTGTTGTATGAGCAACCTATTTATGCGTTTAGCATTTTATGCATTTACTTAGTATGGTTAAAGTGTTGTATGAGCAATCCATGTATGCCCATTATAAAGTATGCTTGAATAAATGTATGCATATCAACTATATGCCCATTACACAGTTTGTCCATAAACATTATGATTAAAATTGTTATGCGCATAAATGTATGACTATTTACAGTTATGCGTAATGATGAGTATGACGAATCCTCGTATGCGTATCAAAAATATGACCTTAAACTTTATGCAACCCGACCCCTACCCGGTTTGAACACATCATATATAAATAACCCACAATAATTGTTTGTCATACATACTAGAAGCTTCCAAGGTTTAAAAAAATGCGCTATATTAAAAGATCAATTCCTGTAGTATCGAAATATTGTGTCTGTTTGTAAAATTAATAAATTCTCAGATTTTTACCACCAGAGTGTTTTAGGAACACGCACCGACGGTTCGGGAAAACCTATCATGCCTCAAACTTAGATGGCCGACCCGAAAGGGAGGGTGGATTCCGACTTCATCAGGGTGTGTAAACGGTCCAAAAATATGAATGTCGGCTCGTTTCATTCACTGTCCACGAACTAGTCCAAGCTTAAAATAGTACATTGTGCATTAAGGGTAGTAAGAAGGGTAACTAGCCCGACGCTGAAAGCGGAGGGCTTTAAATGACTCGAGTTTGTAATCCTTTTACTGCCCGTGATACGGACAAAGTTTTTCTTCACATTTGCGAGGAAAAAATAAGACATAAAAATCAAATAAATTAATCGCACCCGCTTTTTAGCAACTTCAATTGTCAACTTTTTCAATGTAGTCTTCCACAGATAATACTGCCAGATTGTACCAATGTTCAAAATGAAATTTACTGAAATAATTGCGAAACTCTCTGAAATAATGGTATTTAATATTCCGTATAAGTTTTATACACAGTAAAATTGGTTTTGTAGCCAAGTTTTGAAGATAGGAAATAAGCCTTGGCTGATTTGAAACCTCCTTAGTCTGAAATGACGTACGAGTGGGTTATATATTTTAAAACTAAACTCATAACTCCCACAGGAGTTATCGATTTTATAACTCCCACAGGAGGTAAATCGGCTCTAGCTGCTCTCGATCCCTAGATCCCTGCGTGCAAACACCCTTTACGAGCAAGTATGATGAAAT
This sequence comes from Eudemis profundana, assembly GCA_947034925.1. Taxonomy (NCBI): domain Eukaryota; kingdom Metazoa; phylum Arthropoda; class Insecta; order Lepidoptera; family Tortricidae; genus Eudemis; species Eudemis profundana. The sequence goes on along the minus strand of OX344800.1, from coordinate 992,473 downwards.
AGTATATTACACAACTAGGGTGGTAGGTAATATAAAGAAAGGCCGAGATCGCAGAAGTTTGCGGCCCGAACTGCAAGCATGGGTCGTAAATTTGCGATCGAGGGTTTTCTTTATTACCTCCCGTGTTGTGTACATCATTTTATGTCTTATGTCTACACTTGGTCAGAAAGCCACTTTATGGCCAGGTGTGGCATAAAAAGAATTACCTGCGTCATGAACCAGCGGAAGGACTTGCATTTGAGCTTCTCCCGTATGTGTTTTTGTTGGGCGAGGTCGCCGGTGTCGATGGCGCGGTAGTGCGGCCGGCGCGAGTACAGGAACGCCGCGTACTCGTCCATCCACACCTCCGCCACGCGACGGTAGTTCTACATATACAACTAGCGTTCGTCAGCTGTTTGCACGTTCAAACTCTTCCTAAGGCACTCACGTGCATTCGATTTAAAATAAATAAACGATATTAGCAACATTTAAACGTATAAGTATATGGGCGATTCCATTATCGCGGGTGCAACATTTTGACTCGTTCACTTCGCCTGCTCCTAATAAAACGAAAAACATTTACTATGAAAATATTGTTTTAAGGATTACATTTTAACCTCTTTTCTACAGATTTGTGTATAAGAATATAAAATAAATGTTTAAATAGCCACAAGAGATGGTTAAAGTGCTATCGCGGGTGCAACCAAATCGGCCCACCTCTCCGGATCACAGTATAAAGACAGAAATATCTTTTAATTGTCAAATATTTAAAATGTTTTGCCTATTTATATTGAAAGACAATAAACAATCAACTATAGAAACATAAAAAAGTATTAAAAACTGAAACTATCAATAAATTATTCACTGTTAAAACGATCGCGGGTGCAACATCGTATGATTCGCAGTTGGTCCTAAATCTTACTTACGTTGCTAAGGTTTTCAAGCGCTTTAACATCCTGAATATAATTAATTTAAGACCTCACCCTACACGATGGTATCAAAAAATTAATAAATTTTGGGACTTGAAAATTGATGTCAAGGTTCGTCTCTAGCGGAATCGCCCATATTCTATACATAAAATTTATGTTTGCATCTCCGAAACAGTAAGGGGCCTAAAGCGGAGCCTTGTGGTACTCCCAAAGCGACAGTTAACCCGCACTATACAGAGCCTGTTTTCAGTTAGGTATCCATTGCGCAATGCTCAAAATATATAACAAAACAGTGAAAGGTGATTTTTTTTTATTTAAACGGCTTAAGGTAAGTCTTCTCGTTGATTAAATCCTTATGATCGACGCGATCAAATGCCTTGGATAAATCACGACCACTTAGGTCATGTTTCACAGCGTTCTAGCTAACTAAGGGGCGATATTAGACGTGACGTGACGTAATAAGACGTGACGTACCTTGCCGACGAAGTCACCGTGGTTGGGGTTGGGGAAGGGTGCAAACTTGCGATAGATGTGGCCCACGCGCGAGCAAGGCGCGTCCAGCATCCGCCCGCCGCACTGCCAGATCTGATGTAAACAACATATTACATACATTATTAAGGTGTCTATTATTAAAGTGTAGTATTAAGGTAAAGCTCGGCTGTAGGGCGGGCGATGATGTGGAAAGAGATGTCTGCTGATGGACATATTGTTTTCCAGTGGTTCAGACTTGCGCCTTTCAAGCGGAACTCATGCGTTTGAATACTTACTCGTACTAATGATATTTTCGGAATATATACACGCAATATAACTTGATATTCATTTTGCATTCCGATGAAGCAACGAAATTCAAAGGTGTATTGTGAAATCCGCAAACAGCACTGCGCTAGCCCATACTACAGGTCATACACTCTACAATCTAAATGCCGAATCTCTCGCATCTATGAGAGTAGACCAGTGCCCAGTGGGAGCTATATAAACTGATGATGGAGGGTGATGGACCGACCTTGAAGCTGAGCTCGTACTGCTCGCCGCCCCAGATGTCGAGGCCGGGGTCGTAGCCGCCCAGCTCCCAGAACCACGCGCGCGATATCGCGAACAGACCGCCCGCCATCACCGGGCTCCTGCCACAGACAAACTCTCATTACTAATAAGCTCCTCAAATTGGTTATTTGATGACAGATCAAACCGGCTCCTCTTTTCATAGAAACTTCATACTATCTGAGCGTTTTGGCACTTCATAGAAAATAAGTAATCTGTCAGGAAAGTGGATAGGTACAGTCAAATGCAAAGACATGTATATATGTCGTCGCCAACTAGCTTAATTAGCTATTTGATTAGCTGTCTAGCCTTTTAATTAAACGGCGCCGTTTAGTTAGGCGTTTGGATGAACATCGACCCTTCTATCAAACGGCTAGGCAAACTATTTTCGTTCGACAACATTAAATAACCCGCCTAGCCGAGTCTGTCAAATTTTAGTTGTATAAATCTATTCCGTTGCAGAACCTGACCTTACAAAGGGGGCTTGGGGGGCGAAGCCCCTCGCATGGTAAAAGTGAACAAAACAAACTCCTTTTTAGGGTTCCGTAGCCAAAATGGCAAAAACGGAACCCTTATAGTTTCGTCATGTCCGTCCGTCTGTCTGTCTGTCTGTCCGTATGTCACAGGCATTTTACTCAAAAACTACATGATGGATATTGATGAAATTTGGAATATAGGTGTCTTTTATGAGCCACTACTTAGTTTGGTATATAAATAATTAAAATAAATATTTTTAGGGGGGGCACTCCATACATGTTAAAGACAGTAAAACATTTTTTTTCAGCAAATATCAACGTGTGGTACATAGTTCGACAGCTCTTTAAAAAACACTATAAGGTTCCTAAGTAATGTTTTTGATTAAGTGAATGTATTTGGAAATAATCGCTCCGAAAGTTGTGTAAATTGTGTCCCCCCCCTCTATTTTCTAAACCGTGCGTCCGAAAAATATGAAAAAAATCACGAAGGTAACGCTTAATTAATACTTTCAACGAAAATTATTTTCAACAAGATCGAATGTACCATTTTTGAGTTATTGCCGATAAACTGCGCTTCTCAACAAAAGGACGTAATTGCTATGAAGATACGCTCTTTTGTTGTTGTACTTTTTTTACATCGTATTTTTTACTTTATAGTTACGGCTATGGAACCCTACACTGAGCATGGTCCGACATGCTCTTGGCCAGTTTTTTTTAGGTTAGGTATTGTTAGTCAGCTTGTGTTTCTCAGAGCAGAAATAGAAGCCCCGCGCAGTTAAATCATTTTGTGATGCACACATAGACATTATCATTCACTCATTCAATCCATTCGTGCCAGCTCTTGTGAATCGAGCTGTACGACAAGCTAGCACAGCTGACCACGACTTCGCTTGTTGTGCGACAGATCGTGATGTCACTTTCGCACTGAATGGAAGATAGAAGAGTACATTTGTAAAAATACATAAGCACTTTAGATTTAAGTTCCTATTTTAAGTAAATATGTATTGTATTCTTATAGGAATAAAGGCCTTAAACCATAGAAAAGTCACACTACACAGTTCTAGAGGTAGAAAGTTCGTAAGAAAGTATAGTTGTAGATACTCACGGGAAGGGTTCCGGCATGCGCTCCTGGTCGCTCGGCAGCACGGGTAGCCGCTTGTAGAACAACTCCCAGTCGTTGGCGCCGTCTGGTAAGTCGTCGTATGAGTGGTCCTGAGCTATCATCATCATCATCAGCCCTAGTGTGTAGACTCACGGGAAGGGTTCCGGCATACGCTCCTGGTCCCTCGGCAAGACCGGTAGTCGCTTGTAGAAGAACTCCCAGTCGAAGGCGCCGCGCGCGCCCTCGTCCTGCGCGCGGTACTCGAACGTGCCGAAGTCGATCACGTCAATGAACGGACACACTGCGGTGCGGTAGTCCAGGGCTATCGGCTCTGTAAACAATAATTATCGTCATAATCAGCTTAATGACGCCCACTGAGTTTAGGCCTCTCCCAAAGAAAGAAAGAATAACGGTTATTCAGTACGCGCAGAAAAACCGGACTTACAGGAGACAAACAGAACATGATACAAATTGAAAACAACATAATGAATACGGAGCCCTAAAAAGGACATATAGACAGATAGATCTTTATTGTATTAATCATACATTGTCATTATCATTATACATTTCAGGAAATATAATTGAATTATAGTTAAGAGGACCATTCATAAATTCATTTATATTGAGGTTTTTTTGAATAAACGATTTGGACGCTTGAGATTGGCAATCGTAGTTAGATGGATTCCCTTTGTCGAGAACTAGGATATTTTCTGTACAGCACTTTTGGCCCGCTATTTACCGCTCGAACATTACTCGCCACTGAGAGATGATGTAATGTCTCAACCAGGTGACGTTGGCCTCTGTGTGCGAGTCCAGGAACACGAGGACATCGGCCGTGGCCTGCTTGGCTCCGGCCAGCCGGGCTGTGATCAGCCCGCTGCGCTTTTATAGACCACTCACTACACACTGACAGATGATATAATCTCTCACCCAGTAACGGTGGCAACCAGTTGACGTTGGCCTCTGTGTGCGAGTCCAGGAACACGAGAACATCGGCCGTGGCCTGCTTGGCTCCGGCCAGCCGGGCTGTGATCAGCCGGCTGCTCTTCTATAGACCAGTCACTACACACTGAGAGATGATGTAATGTCTCACCCAGTAACGGCGGCAGCCAGTTGACGTTGGCCTCTGTGTGCGAGTCCAGGAACACGAGGACATCGGCCGTGGCCTGCTTGGCTCCGGCCAGCCGGGCTGTGATCAGCCCGCTGCGCTTCTATAGACCATTCACTACACACTAACAGATGATGTAATGTCTCACCCAGTAACGGCGGCAACCAGTTGACGTTGGCCTCTGTGTGCGAGTCCAGGAACACGAGGACATCGGCCGTGGCCTGCTTGGCTCCGGCCAGCCGGGCTGTGATCAGCCCGCTGCGCTTCTCGAGTCGGATCACTCGAGCTTTGGGAATGTTCTTCGCTAGATAATCGTCTAGCTTGTCTTTTAGGAAGTCTGAAAAGTAGGTAAGTAAAGATTAGCCGGGGTGCGACGGTAAAATCGATGAAAAGTCGCAAATCGTTTTTTCCTTTGTCAGGGGGTACCATCTGATCACCGCTAATGGTGTAGGGGTTAGGGGTTAGGTTTCTGCTCACGGTACAGTTTAGCCTTTCAACACACGCATACTTAAAGCCAAAGAGAAATTAAATACATAGGGGGATCTGCTTTAAAAAAAATTGGTGGGATATCATGTTGACATCAAGTATTGGTTTGGAATCAGATTTTCTTTCCCAAAACCTATGCAAGTTCGATATTAAAGCAAAGAGATATACAAGCTGGTTCTAAAATTATTCACATTTAGTACCTACAACACCTTTTTAAATTGTTATAGTTATTGTAATGTCCCTCTTATAACGTGTTTTTCTGGTGTGCAATAATAGTATATTACACAACTAGGGTGGTAATACAAAGAAAGCCTTTCTTTCTTACCTCCCGAAGAAGAAGAAACCTCCACCTCGTCCTCCTTATCCTCCATCATCCATCCTCCAGAAGGGCGTTCTTTATTACCTCCCGTGTTGTGTACATCATTTTATGTCTACACTTGGCCAGAAAGCGGCTTTTTCCGTACGCGCAACGTCCGGAAAAAGTCACTTTGTGGCCAGGTGTGGCATAAAGTATATTTGTATTGCATTGTTACCTTTAGTGCTGGCATCGTCCACTAACAGCACCTCGCGCAGCAGCTGCGGCGGCGAGCGGTCGAGCACGCTCCGCGCCGTGCGCAGCAGGGTGCTCCAGTGCTCGTTGTGGAACGGCACCACCACGCTCACGGTGGGTAGTGACTCTACAAACGAGAAATGAGTGAGTGCCTGTACAATGGTGAACGAAGAGGGGCGCCGCCCTGGCCTTTAGCCTGAGGACCTCCAAATCTCACATTTGCATACCAACCAAACCCTAATTTGGCCTCTAACTGGGCCCTTATGGGAACCTCTCAAAGTATTATGAATGTGCCCATAGTACTTTGAGAGGTTCCCCTAAGGGCCCAGGGCCATGAAATAGCATTTTTAGTATTTTTATATCTTGTGAATTTGTTTCAATGTTTGAATTTATTTATTTTTGTTTAGTTTTTTTTTTTAAATACCTACTATATTTCCATTCTGGGCTGATTTAGGGCAAGTTTGGGTAATTCGCAAAAGATATGCACCTCATACATTGTTTAGTAGTGCTTCATTATGCTGCTGTGTAAACATTTTGCAATCATTTTTAATGCTATGTTATCATTTAACAAAAGTTATGATTGCATTATCGTTTTCCGTTCTTTTATGCCATAAACAACCATTAAAACTTACGACTACTCGATAAGGGTGTAATGTAATACCGTTGTAGTATATTTCACACTATGTACTAGTTTGTTTAGCTAAAACCGTAATATCATTGTGAAAAGATGCAAAATCGTAAAATTACCTATTGTTTGTGTAGCATCAAAAGCGCCATATTGCAACATGTCTTGATTAATATAGGCATAAAGATATGTGACAAATGTATAGGTATGGCGCTTTAAATGTTCCAGGCTATTTGAAGCTACCTGTACCTATCCACTTACACATAAGGCAATTCAAGTAAAAAAAAAAATCAATTCTTACATCTCTAAAAATGTAGTCTTAAGTTTATTGCAATGTAGGTATATCAGTTATTAATGTTTGTTCAATTTTACCATGAATTTCATGTAATATTGTCACAATTATTGTAAAGCTTAATGTTTTTGAAAAGAGAAACTGGTGAGTTTCTTCTGGCGCTTCTTCTCACCAGGTCATTTCCCGAAGCGCCAAAAGAAAAGAGTAGAATCAGACGTGTAAAAGAGCCCTTGAGGCCTACTTGCAGAAGTAAAAGATTTTGATTATTTTTTGAGTCGCTGCATTCCTCATACATACGAATTATGGGTAACAATCCTCTTCAAAAACATCAAATTTGGTAGAACTTTATTTCATTTTATAGTTTCACACATTTTGGTTCTCTAAAACGCCTATCTATAAAAAATGTATGTACCTATGTACAAGCGGTTCAGGCACTCCTTGTGCCTGATATCCTTTAGGGAACGGTTCAGCGGGATCTTGTCACTCAGTGCACCGTTGAAGCCGTTCACAGCGTACAAGCTCTCTTCTAAGGACGCCAACTCCGATGGCAAGGACGCCGGCTTGCCCTGCTCCCCAATACCTGTCATTCAATCAAACCATAAGTCTCCCATAAAAAATAATCTATATTGATGGGTCCAAGTCTTTTTGGGCGAGTAACTGTTCATGGTTGATATGATTGTGGTTTGTAAACCATTATTTATTATAACCATTATTTTATTGAATGTAGGCAGGTACAAAAAAACATACCTGTGCGTTTTTTATCCTGTTCTATCTGAACATAGTTATGCCAATCTACTTTCTGAAATAAAGTAATGGCTTTCATTAATTCACAAATTATCAATGGTACAAAATACCTACCAGAAGTCATTAAGTTTACTCTATCAACAAATGTGTATGAATTAACCTATTGCAAAATTAAATTATAAGTGTACAGCGTAAATTGTGATATTGATATCTAAAATGAAATAGTTATTTTAATTGGAGGGAATTGCGGAGATACTAATCATTCAATTGCCTTGTCAAGTGTCCATATATGTGTCATATCTCAGAGTAACTCATAAAGGCAGTACTTTTAATCTAAAGTGCACCTACTGTGCGAAAAAAACTGTGTAGTAATCATTAAGTTATGATATAAGTTAATATTATAAGACTGTTTTGAAAAAAATTGTTTCTTAGCTGGTTCTCGGGGCAGAGGTTTCACACTGAAACCGGTGGTAAATCTTGACATTCATTTTAATATGCTTAAATTTAAGAATAAAGTACTTTGACTTTACCCAGGCATATCCGTATATGGATAAAACAGGTCCAAGAGAGCGAGAATTTCCGGCAACCAAGAGCTTAATCAAGTAGTAATTGGACCAAGTAAAAAATAACATTGGCCGGGTTACCTTCAAGCTTGTGGGTACAAATATAGGTATATTCTGTCCACTCATCACACTGACATGCGGCACCACCACCGGCGTGCCACCGGCCAGTGTGTCTCCCGCCCAGGACTTGAGCGTGTACATCACTACCAGAATAATGACGAAGAGAGCTAGGTTCCGTAGCCGGAGCAATCGGTACCAGTAACGACGCATGGCTCTGAAAGTTGGACCCTGAAAATAATCATTTTCAGTGAACACTTTACACATACAGTACTGGAAAAGACGCATTTAACACAACAGAATAAGCTAATAATTAATAAATAAATAGAACAGTATGAGATTACACGTATACCTATAATTTTAAAATGTATTTTGAATAAAATCGATAAAAATAAAACAGTCAAAATGAGAGTTTATATCAATCCGATAGTCTCTAAACTTTAACGTTGCACACAGTAAAATAATCCAAGTTATTTAATAAGGAGACATTGTAAAATTAATAGTTATTTTCTCATTTACATTTTTTACAGAGTAAACAAACCCGGCAAAGATACGATACGTATAAATTAAGATTTTATTCAGTAAATGTCACTTGAGAATTGTAGAAATAGTTAAATATAAAATTGTCTAAGTAAAACAGAGATAAAACATACAATGCATGAAAATGACATTAAACATAGAATTTTGAATTTTGCCGGGTTATATTCTTTTTTTTTTAATATTTTATGAGGAGTAGGAACTACATTCAACCAAATAGTACTAAATTCATGTATATTAATATGAAAAGACTGGTATGTTTTATCACACGAATGTTAAATTTTCATTTTAAAAGCTATCTAAATTATCAAAAATAAATTAAAATTGTTTTACTACTTTAAATTTGCGTAAATTGAACGCTTCGGAAAATTCTCGATCGCTACCCTGACAACTGTTTGTTTTTGATTGGTTGAAAATTTTCACGAAAATCCATCTAGATCTGAAGTTTCTCAGTCACTGAATCAGTGGAAATTAATGAAGATTGAACAATAACTTTAGTTAATAAATCAGAGCGAGGTGAGAAATTGTATATTTTGATTATAAGTTCAACATGATAAACGAAAAGGGGTCCCCTGTGGCTAAATTTATTGAGGATATCCGGTGCTCGTATTTTGGGTTATTATATGCTTCGTGAAGCGTTATTCTAACTTTTTATAATTAAGTTAGCATTTACAGTCGCGGTTATCCGAGGTGGAAAGTCGACAAGGTTCACTTTATTTAATGATACGTGCCGCGGCGTGTTGTAAGCACGTTCATCGTTAATTAATTTTGGTCTTTTCAGATGGCTCGATTATCTCATAAAGTGTGTGTTTTGAGTGCCTTATTGGTGCTAGTGGCTTCTGCGGCGAATGTGCACGCCGAGAGCGAAGATTCTGATGACGAAGTCACCGTGGAGGTTGGTTAACATTCGTGTAAATAGGTTATAACAGGTTCATGCATATCACCATTTGAGGTGAATGACCCAATTCTGCTATCATTTTGACACAATGATTATCAGATAAGTTTATTTAATCATAGATCTCTCAAATTTGCTCATGGATTTTTTCTCATGCAATTCTTATTCACAAGGTATTAAGCTAGTTAAGGTCAAACCTTGCAAGTATATTTTATGGGACTAGCATGTAATTTGGTAAAAAAAGATATAACAAAGCAAATAGAACCAACGAAAGATGTATCTCCTAAAAACTAGTGGCCCTAGGCTCTGTAGCCCTCGGGAGTCTGTCGACCCCCATGATATTTAGGAAAATTTCCATTAACTGAATTAATAAAAAAAAATCTAGATATTATCAAACCTGCTCACAAATTTTCATGAGAATCTTTTGAGAAATATAACCTCTAGAGAAAAAAACCAGACAGACATTGGTAAGTATATTTACCCAAGTTGAAACAGAGAAACTATGCTGACTCGGTCAGCAAATTTTATCATGAACTTTTCAGCATTCAAATTGCTACTAATGTTAATGAATAAACCATTATTTCATTACCAGGCTGTTGAAGAAGAGGACCAATATCACAGCCCATCCATTAATTCCAAAAGCATTTATTTGTCGGAGCATTTTGATGATGAAGCCGCTTTCAAGAAGAAATGGGTGAAGTCCGAGGCCAAGAAACAGGGTGTAGACGACAATATTGCCAAATATGACGGTAAATGGGAGGTAAGGAATGTCAGGACCACTATCTTACATTTTATTATCTATTACATTGCATATCGTCGCTATACTTACTCAACCATGTATCGAATAGTTTGATAGAAAACGCACCTGTGTTACGAGTACAAAAGTGCGATTTTCCTATGAAACCATTGGAGTAGATACGTGGTTGAGTAAGTATAGCGGCGATATTCCTGTACATAAACTATTTATTGTATTTTACACATAGTTCTTACATCCTTTTAATAATTGGTTCAAGTGCTATTAAATCTATGGTATAGGTAGTTTCATGGGAGTTGAGGTGAATGATTACACACACAGCTACATGAAGTACTCATTGCAAAAAAAGTTAATGAATCAAATTAATGAGTGAGTAAATAAACACAAGGCTATAGTTTAAAGAAACTTTTTGGTCTATCTTGCAGTTCACTGTTGAACTTGCTATCGGTACGAATAAAGAACAGTAATTTCACAACTTTGCTATCTTTACATGACAGCGTGGTTCATTGCCACGGAAGAAAAAACAAGAGGAAATGGCGTGTTAGCCAACTAGTATGAAAACCGGTGTCGCCAAACTCACACAACCATAACATAATCGGTACATGACACACTTATACAAAACGTTTTTAATTGGTGTAACTTTTCAATATCGTTACAGATTAACAGACGTTACTTTTACAAATCAAAATCAGTTCTAAAGTAATCAAGTTACAGTGCAAAATACAACGTGCAATAGCCGTAACAAACGCTTATTTGCAAATTGCGATTATACTTAACTAGATGTCGTAATAGTTCGTCTACTCGCCGATAGATGCATTACAAAATTTTACAACAGTGCCATCTGTTATTGAGAAGAAGTATCATAATAGGGGTGCGATTAAGTACGAATAGAATGATTTGTCGATATCGATATAAAGTCAGCTGTATAAAGATGAAATACACGGTTTTTAAGCGAGTTTAGAAACATCTTAACTTGAAGTGTTTCGCGAACAATTTGAGAGTAAGTACATATATATTTTTGAGCGCTTTTAATACTTTTTTTTCACCTGACTCAATCCCAATTTACTTTTCAAATATGTAGCTACAATCAAAATACATATTTAATAAAAAATGTTACTTTATTCTTATGCATGTTGTTAAAATTTACGTTTGTACATAATGTTCCGTACGTTGTCAAAATAAGAGCTTTCCATGTTGAGTGAGACGGATGTCAGTTTCCAAAAAATGGCCTGAGCACATGGTGCCGCTGCTAAGGGGCTGCGGAAACCAATTATCACGCCCAGTAATATTTATCCACTCTTCTTAAAGGATGGATGATGATGGATGGATGGATCTTTCGGAAATCTGCAAGGATAAAATTTGCATTTAAAGTGCAATAAGTAACCAATTATTTGTACCTAACCAATATCGATAAAAATATCGACCTCACCTTAGCTATCTCTCTAATTGAGTAGCAATAAACTGACATCTCGAATAGCGATTTTCGAGACGCTTCCATGAAGAAAGAACAAATGATTATTAACTTTATGTATAGTGACAGAGAGTTCATTTTTATTCAATAAATGGGAGGCAACTTGGAAATGTAAAATTATTTCGATATTAATAAAATAAAACTTACCGGTGATAAGATACACCTCCAGGAGACACATTTACCGATTTGCTCGAATTGCGGCAGCATAATACTGCGCAATACGGCATTGCAGCGATTAAATATATATTTTTTACTCAAACACAAACGTCAGGTTGCCTTGGTCACGGAATACAAGACTGAGGTTTAGCTTGCGCCTCGCCGCAAGCCCGTTGCTACGCGGGAACGCCCACTTGCCACTTCCATAGTCTCTTTCTTCCGTGTTCATTGCAATAGCCATATCTATTTCACTTTCTCTTTATCTCTATGGCTCAGGTGTATAAAATAAGAATGAAATTAAAATAGTTCATTACTTACCTAGAGCGGTAAAACAAAGAATATCTCAGATCGCAGCTATTTGCGATCTGAGGCTTTATTACCGCCCATGGTAAGTCATCATCATCATTTACATCATCATCATCATCATTCACATCATCATCATCATTCATCATTTTACATCTCCCCCAGGCCATGAAGTGCGATTTTCCACAGCTGTATTGCCACTTCATGGCCAGGTGTGACGTAAAGAATTAAAGACATATTTCTATTTCTCAGTAACCCATAACTAATGTAAATTATAAAACATTTTTGTAACTAACATTATAAGGACGTAGTCTGGAATATAAACATGTCCATCTTCCAGATCCAAGCCCCGTCCCGCAAGATCCTGCGGGATGACCTGGGCCTGGTGCTCACGACGGAGGCCAAGCATGCCGCCATCTCCGCGTTGCTGGACAAGCCCTTCGAGTTCAAGGACAAGCCACTGGTTGTGCAGTATGAAGTCACTATGCAGGTATGGAATTATGCTCATATTCATAAAAAAGCACTACACAATAAACGCAATAAACTGATTTGATTTGAAAGATATGGCGGCCTTCAATGGACTGCTCGTCCCTCAAGTCCAAGATGTGACTCCCTAACCATGTCTTCGTGACAGTATTGCAAGAATATACTTAAAAATTATAATAATTCATATCATTTATTGCATACATGCGTTTACGTAGCCTTTCTTATACAGTGGAACTTCGATAAGACGAAATCCTCTAAATATAACACGAAATAAAATCCCGTTCCCTTCCCTTCAAGCCCCAAAACCTTAACGAAAATGTGCATGAAGGTTGTAAGACAGCGAGTATACTTCCAAGAATAGATGTTTTACAACTGTTCGGCACGCCATATCGGCAATTAGTTCTGGCGAAAATCACCAATTTGTTTCAACAGTTGCGCAGGTGTTAAGTTTGTAATAGGCTTATCACTGAGTCACAACGCGGGTTCAAGGCGGCGGTGGGAAAGTACTGCCCTGTATTGCATCAGGCGTAATGAACTTACCGTAATACGCATATGTGAAGTTAATCTTTACCCTGAACTAACAGTCCTAAAATTAAGTTATATTTCGTGCTCAGTTTATTAACCGACGGCGAAATAGATAGGTTCTCAGGTCGTAGGGATGTTTTTTTTATGTATGTTCCCTGGTCCCTGATTATTCGAAGACAGCTAGACCAATTTAAGTTGTTTTTTATTTTGGAAAAATTTAGTAAATCTTCAAATTTTATAGGCACACCTGTAGCGATAATTCGATGATTTCCGGGAAAACTATCTTATTCCCTTACCCTGGGAACTCAAACTGGCTTTTTTTTTATTGTCTTAGACTGGCAAAGATACAGACGGCCCACCTGGTGGAAAGTGGTCACTGCCGCCTAGGGCTCGTCCAGAAATCATGTGATCGTCTATGGGGGGGTGGGGGTCAAAAAAATATCACGAATGATAGGATCACCGTCATAATTACAACCACCAAATATCACGTTGGGGTTGGGGCATATTTGATTACATGATTTCTGGACGAGCCCCTATAGACTTTTGCAACATTAGATGCATTGCCAATGCGTTGCCGGTCTCGAAGAAATTTGATGACACCCTTTTTAAAAACTCCCATAGTGTAAAAGGAGAGGATTCAAGGAGAAACAGTGACAAAACAAAGTTACGCCTTTTGTTTACATAGTTAGCAAATTCTATTGACGGCGACTTTAAGTGCAGTGAGAAAATCTTAGCAGGAAGTTCAGTCCAGATCCATATTGTACGCGCTAGAAAGGTTCTAGAGAACCGGCGCGTTGCTATATGTTGTTGCAAATTGTAACAAAAATCGGTCCAGCGGTATAAGAATGAAAATGTACAGAGTTGCTTTGGCATTTATAACATTAGTTAAGATATACACTGCCTTTTGCGCGAATGGGATCATTATCCTCAAACAAAAACTCAATATCCAAAAATTAAAAACTACGTCATCGTAATAAAAATGGAATAAAGACGAAAATATCACAAAGAAGTCAGACTCCATGTTTTGGATTTATTCTGGCGCGGCGCCAACTCGGAGTTGGAATTCGGAAGTAGATGACATTCGTAAATGTCGGCCGTGACGATGTGTTTACATTGTTGTAACCTCTGCAACTGCCATCATCATCATCTTTTCAAATAATGAAAAAAAAATGGAAATGATTTATTGACCACTAGCATTTTCCCGCGGCTTCGCCCGCGTTGTTCCCGTTATTGTCCCAAAGGAACTCTTTACCGGGATATAAAGTATCCTATGTTTCAATCCAGGACTTGGTCAAATTTCAGCTTGATCCATACAGTTGTTACCCCGTTATAAGGTAACAAACATCCAAACATCTTCACAAACTTTCGCATTTATAATATTAGTGGGATAACTGAGTATATAAATGAGTAAGAGGTAACATTTCCACACTAGGCGCGGCCTGTATCGTGGGATTCAGGATCAGGGACAGTTATCAACGAAATGTAGCGGCTTACTACGGAATGGTCGAAGGGTATAGATGATCTATTTTATTTATACGGTAAGAGAAGCCAAGTTAACTTAGATATTACAAAAACAACACAAGTCATGGATATTTATATATGGAATTGAGACGTCCAGTGCTGAACATAGGTTTCCCCCAAAGTTTCCTCAACCAACAGTCACACGCCCTTTTGTTCCATCGACTTCCGGCGACCGTAACCAGGTCGTCACATCATCTCGTGGATGTCACGCTGCGTCTTCCGGTTCGTGGTCTCCATTCGAGAACCTTCTAGCACAACTGTACCTATCTCTTTCCATTCAAGATGTTATGATAATATTTTTTAATTATGATTATGACAAATGTTTTTTTTTCCTTTGCCATGTACATCCATTTTCCATTTTGAGGCTTAGAGACCATATATATTTCTAAGAAATTTGTTTTAATTTTAGGATCTTGTAAACGAATCTCTGATCTGACTATAGATGACTGTTTAAAAGTTAATAGCCGCGCGGTGAATTCACGGAGTGGGCCACTGTGGTATCTTATCTTGGTAATAGGGGTCCTTACGGATACACTTCGACCCAATGGGATCTTTTGTGTAATTACCCCTTACCGCATCTACGCCATGGCCTCTTCCACCATCTCCATAAATCGCATGATGGACCCCATCATCCATCATGGATCGAATTGGCAGTGCCTGAAATTCATCTGGCTCTGGGTAACCAGTGCCAAATTATTTCATTCTGGTTCTGGCGAGGGCATGATATTCGCACAATATGTGTTAGCCACTGTGGTAACACATTATGTTGGCATTTCAGGAGGGCCAGAACTGCGGTGGAGCCTACATAAAGCTCCTCTCCCGCGGCACTAACACCAAAGCGGACCTGCGCAAGTTCTACGACCAGACGCCATATACCATCATGTTCGGGCCCGACAAGTGCGGCAACGACAACAAGCTGCACTTCATCTTCCGACACAAGAACCCCAAGAACGGGACCATCGAGGAGAAGCACAGCAAGAAACCCAGGTGAGTAGCTTGCGTCCCTCTCGCACCTTCCTGAACAGAAAGAGACGGATACATAACTCCACCAAGGCAGTTCTGACTTACGACCGTTCTCACACCTTCCCAAGGCAAAGACAATGGACAAAAAGGTATAGCAGTTCATCTTTATGCAAAAGAACGGGGCCATCGAGAAGAAACACAGGCAGAGACTCAGGTAAGTAGCTTGTATCCCTTTCACTCCTCCCGGAACTGAAGGAGATGGATACAGAACCCCATCATTGTCACCCTAAGTAAGTTCTTCGACCAGACGCCGTACACCATCATGTTCGGGCCCGACAAGTGCGGCAACGACAACAAACTGCACTTCATCTTCCGGCACAAGAACCCCAAGAACGGGACCATCGAGGAAAAGCACAGCAAGAAACCCAGGTGAGTAGCTTGCGTCCCTCTCGCACCTTCCTGAAGGGAAAGAGATGGATAGATTACTCCGCCACGGCAGTCCTGACTTGTAAGTCAAGAACGAACGGTCACGAACGGTCTTGCACCTGGCCAATGTAAAGAAACGCTTACGCTTACGTAACGTTTCGGTGGAATATGTTGCATTATGTGATATACTAGAGAGTCACCTTGCAATAGTACATTACACAACTTAGGTGGTAATACATAGAAAGGCCGAGATCGCCGATATTTACGGCCAGAGCTGCAAGCGAGTTAATATGCGATCGAGGGCTTTCTTTATTACCTCCCGTGTTGTGTACATCATTTTATGTCTACACTTGGCCAGAAGGCCACTTTATGGCCAGGTGTGGCATAAAGTATTTTCCTAACCAAACCATTTCATTTCAGCCAGCGCCTCGAAGACATCTACAAAGACAAGGAGCCCCATCTGTACACCCTGATCGTCCGTCCGGACAACACCTTCACAATCCTCATCGACAACAAGGAGGTGAACTCTGGCTCGCTGCTGGAGGACTTCACGCCTCCGGTCAACCCTCCGGAGGAGATTGATGACCCCAACGACAAGAAGCCAGAGGACTGGGATGAGAGGGAAAAGGTATGTCCTCAATATTTCTTGCGTGTTGATCTAAATTAAGTTAAATCAACAAGAAATCTTAAAATGGCCAGCGTCTGCTGGTAAGTTAATTGTATTAACTTGTGCCTGGAGTCCACCACTCTTTCATATCTACAATTTGTTTACTACTGTACTATATTTAAATCTATTTTACATAGTTATTATTTATGTTTATGTTAAAGATGGTGCTGGCAAACGTATAGAAAAATATAATTGTGCCCAAATAGTCTTATTTGTCTTAAGGCTGCTTAAAACACAGTCCTATAGCACTAGGATTTGGTTTTTAATGGTTTACTCAGGAAGAATTCTAATTGTCTCTGATACAAAGACTTGGCAGTTATTTATTGTTTTGTAACTGCAGTCATTTACAACCAAAACAGTACAATATATGATTGTCAAGATTTTATTAACGGTAGGTGCTAACTTTCGCGAATGTATACCGTTTCCAAAAACTGAGGATTTATTAAAAAAGTCTTCAACAATTAACAAGCAATAAACATTTTTAACCCAGTCGTCATCCCTATTGGCTGTAACATGCCATGTCGCGTCCGACTCAATGAGTCAGCATAACATGCTAGCTACACTGATATAAATTATGTTTAGATCGTTGACCCGGCGGCGACAAAGCCCGAGGACTGGGACGAGGAGGCGCCGGCGCAGATCCCTGACTCCAGCGCCGTGCGGCCGGACGGATGGCTCGAGGACCAGCCCGAGATGATCCCCGGTCAGTCACAATACAGTACATTACATACCGAGGCCAGTAAAGTAACAAATGTCTCAGATCACATGTAATTGTCGGCCGAGACACAGAATAAATATTGTACAGAACTCGCACTGTCTAACAAAACCCACGTTCGAGTCACAAAAATGCGCCGTTTCATACCTTCCCGCTGTAACTCATAACGCGCGCTCTTTCTGGTCGCCACGCCCACCGCTAGGGTTGTGACAAAATAAACTTCTTATTACAGATTGTGTTTCATGTTAGTTATGGCGTTAATAATGACATTTGATTTTATACATAGTTGAAATATTAGAATTTCAAAGTTCGAGTAGGTTAGGTAAGGTATTTCGTGGTGCACAGCAAATTATTATTTACCTACAGGTAACCCATGCTTGTGGTGCTTTCTACATTGTATAATAATTTTCTCACATTGTTAAAATTAACATAAATGAACCAGATTTACCATTTTTTCCAATTATATCCAGTAATGAAAAAAAAAGACTTGCTTCATAGCTTCCGCCGGGGGTCGGTGCAGCCCTGGGCTTGCCTAATGCATTAGGCAAGGAATAATAATAATTACCGCGAAACAACATCGTGAAGTGACGTACGCCTAGCCGAGACGGCTATATATATGTATATATATATATGTATGTATGTATGTATATATATATATATATATACATATATAGTGTTAGTAATGTGATATGCAATAAACGAATTGAATTAAATTCCAGACCCGGAGGCGACGAAGCCTGGGGACTGGGACGAGGAGATGGACGGCGAGTGGGAGGCCCCACTAGTGGACAACCCGCTGTGCACGGTCGGCTGCGGGCCCTGGAAGCCCACCATGATCCCCAACCCGAACTACAAGGTACCGAACACGGCAACAATGTTTTTTGTTGATTATTAGAAACACTACAATTTTTATTACGATAGAAAAGACTAAATACATAGAAAAATCAAACATAACCCGCTGTAGGCAAGGCGGGATTCGAACCCACGTCTGTTTTACCGGGACAACGTGCTAACCGCTACACCACCGTTGAGAGATGTTTCAATAACATATCACAGATAAAACAGAAATTAGCCAATTGGCTAAGTAAAGGTTTTCAAAGATGTGTAATTTATATATTTTTTCGATAGTTCCCGACGTAATGAACTAGAAAATATCGCATTTTAATTCCCTGTAATTTTCGTTAAATATTTTTTTCAATTCCCGATGAATTAAGAACGCCAAATGCCAAAGAGTGTACGTCCGTCTTAATGAAGTAGGTATCTGTTGAGGTCTGTGGTGTGTCGACTGACATGTGTCATTTGCGACAACCAAAAAAATCAATTATTCTGTTTAGGTATTTATGTGTTTGGTGTTATTAGATTTTTGTGCTGGCCTTTGGATTGAAGAAAAAAGTAGAAAGAATTACAAGAATTCTAGAGCTTCACCCTTGATGTCAAAATAAATACATCAAAATGAGTTCGTGCGCGGAGACTAGAATTCCTTTCCTTGAATATTTTCAGATGATCGATAAGCATAATATTGCTTAAATTAAGAGGTGTTAAAGCATTGGATGTACGTACTCGTGATTAGCATAAAGTTTGCGATAACTGTATACTTAAATACCTATAAAACTTTTCTTATATTTATTTTCACAATATTTGTTTACATTTTGTTTTGTTACAATTAACATCCGACACAGACCTCGCATATACAATTGTTTGATTTTTATTGCGAACTTAGTCAGGCACTAATTTTGTCAGCCTCGCGTCCGTTTTTAATCGAGAATATGTCACAATATTTTGGAAAAAATACAGGGAATAAAAATGCAGTAGCGACATTTTCTGGACCTTAACGACAAGGCGTATTGATAAAATATATAAACTACACATCTTTGAAATATTTTTTTTTTTTTGGAACTCTTACCGGATTTTTTATTATCATTGAAATAAAATAACAAAATAACAGAAAACATACAACGAAGACACTCAATACAAAAAAAAAACAAAAATTTACTATCCTTATTATTATGAAAAGAAGAACTACCTATTACTAAATTAAAAAAATTATTCAAAAAAACCACAGTATAAGAGAGTATACATACCTTACAAATCCAATACAAATTACACAAACAAATTTGAAATACTTGACCTACCCAATTGGCGCACAATTAATGTATAGTGGTGTATAGACGACCGCTTTAGCTTAGTTGGTAGTGACCCTGCCTACGAAGCAAGAGGTCCTGGGTTCGAATCCCGGTAAGGGCATTTATTTCTGTGATGAGCACGAATATTTGTTCCTGAGTCATGGATGTTTTCTATGTATTTAAGTATTTGTATCTATTAAATATATCGTCGTCTAGTATCCATAACACAAGCCTTATTGAGCTTACTATGGGGCTAGTTCGATTTGTGTAAGATTGTCCCCTAATATTTATTTTTTTATTATTTATAGTATTGTTTGGTTGACGGTAGCAATCGTTTGTCTGTTTGTCTGTCGCAGGGCATCTGGCGCGCGCCGCTGATCCCCAACCCCAACTACAAGGGCAAGTGGTCGCCGCGCAAGATCCCCAACCCGGACCACTTCCACGACGACCAGCCCTTCCGCATGACGCCCATCGTGAGTACTGACTTGCTTGTAGCAGTAGCTGTTCAGAGACCGGCCGGTTAGGGGGGCATTTCTCCAGAAATATGTCTTCGGTCATCTCATTCCTCTGGCCCTTTTTCATACTAAATGTATGGAGACAGATGAATGAGTCGCAGACATATTTCTGGAGAAATGCCCAGGGCTCATCCAGAAATCATGTCATCAAATTAGTCCTATTTTTTATTCCCCCCTTCCCCTTGGTGATATTTGATGATTGTAACGCTAAGAAACTGAGGGCTCTAATAGGTCATGCCATAAGCCTCAGCTTCTTCGGACACATAATGCGGTCCCCAAAGCATGATCTGGAGAAACAAATAATTATAAGCCAAATAAATGGGAGGCGCGCTCAGGGAAGAGCACCAGCAAGATGGTCTGACTCCTTTAAGAAGTTATTCTGAATAGTGCGTAATAGTACATTGTGTATCTAGAGCGGTAAGTAAGGAATGACAAACGAGTGTTTGTTATAAAGTTTTCGTTTCCTTTGAAGATGACAAATAAGAGTAAAACAGAACCAACGTATTCAAATTAAAGGGCGTAATGTTTTGTTTTAATTAATTATGCCCTAGGACGTTATAATGAGCATATACGGCCCTGAAGCGGCAGCCGCGTCTGTGCAGTACGAGCGGCGCATGAGACGCCGCGCGCGGCGGCGGGCGCCGGCCGCCGCGGACGCCGCGCGCACCAGGGATGAGTCACCGCAGCAAACGGCTGAGAGCGGGGCGCGCGTGACGTCAGCCGCGGGCGGGGCGCGGGGACGAGCGGTAGCTATCGCGTCTATAAAAGCGGCACGCGAACCACGAACACCAGCATTTGCTTGCTCGGCGCGCCGGCGAAAGGACGTCTAGCAACCAAATGAATCCCTAACCTTCCCTGGCGCAGTGTGTGCTCTAACGCATTTGCGACGTCCCCCTCCCCCTCCCGTAAGAAGGGCGCCGTGTGTGCTTTAACGCATCGCTGACCTGACGACGGGAGTGTCTCCAATTCTTGGCCTGTCTGGCGCCGTGTGTGCTTTAACGCATCGCGACAGGGGCTGGGAGTCCTGTAATTCCCGTCAAACCCCCGTGTTCCTCCGTAGATAGAACTAACGTCTCTTCGAGACCCTAACCGTTACTAGACCGCTCCGCGAACGTAAATAACGTCCCACGGGACCTTGAAAACCGCTACCGCTCGGCTCCCGTGTAAACCCACTCTGGGACTCGCCCGGGAATCCGTATCCCACATAACGTTTCAGCCATAAGCCTTCAGGCATAACGTTTCAGTCCACTCAACGGCCTCCCGACCGTTCTGTTTAATTTCATTAAAAACGGTACCCGGCCATCAGCCGCCCGACACGATTGTTAGCAACTTTTTTATAGCCGAAAGCCTTCAGCCGGCAGACTGTACTCCGTATATAACTTTTCAGCAATAAGCCTTCAGCACGCTAAACTTAATAAACGCCCATACGGCAGCAGTTCTTTTCTGGCCCTTCAGGCCCGTTGTCTAATTATAGGAGTTTCTTAAAGTAAATAAAAGACAGTTTTTGTTATATCTATAATCGTGGTGTTTGCATTTCCTCTCCCTATCTCTGGTTACCCGATTGAGCTACTCAGGAAAACCCTCTAAGTCTTAACTAGGCTGAGGGATATGCGACAGTGGCAAAACGCCACATCACAACGTAATAGGTCATTTACGGCCCGCAAAATCTACGTGTAACAACACCATTTTCGAGCAAGTGTGATGAAAGGATAATGTGATTGTTTTAGCACGCGGTAGGCTTCGAGCTGTGGTCCATGTCACCGGCGCTGCTGTTCGACAACCTTATCATCGCGGACGACGCCCTCGTGGCCGCCGAGTGGGCGCGCCAGAGCTTCGCTCTCAAGAGAGCTAAGCTCTCCAGGGACTCGGTATGTACTCACCATACTTACTTAATACGTTCACAATTTAAATTGTAAACCTTTATGCCACACTTGGCCATGAGGGGTCCATATAGTACGTCACACCCATGGGGGGGGGGTCTAGCCAAACGTGACAGCCTATACTAACAAGGTCAATTATGTTAGGAAAAATTGTGTGACGTACTTTGTGGATGGCCCCTAAAGTAGCTTTTACCGCACGCTACGCGTACGGAAAAAGCCGCTTTCTAGCCAATTGCAGACAAAAAATTTATGTACACAACACGGGAGGTAATAAAGAAAGCCCTCGATCGCATATTTACGCCCCTCGCTTGCAGCTCGGGCCGCAAACATCTGCGATCTCGGCCTTTGTTTTACCACCCTAGTTGTGTAATGTACAATCGAGTTCATTTAAATCTACACATAGAGAACAAAAATATCTGAACATGCTGTTATGCTCCTGACAATAGGGTCATGTTCAGATATTATTGTTCCTGTAAGTGTGTACATGTAAAAGAATTCGACTACTATTGAAGGTTAGCCTTATAGCTTGGCAACTTCGTTGGTGACACTCACATGTGTGCTTTTTGTTATGTGCAGCCGTAACTACTTACACAATGTACCGCCAACACGAACGGCGACCGCCGGAGGCTGCCTCTGTCGGTCGCCGTTCGTGTTGGCGGTAACTTGTATAAGTAGTTACGGCTGCACATAACAAAAAACACACATATGAGTGTCACCAACGAAGTTGCCAGGCTATAGTTAATTTATTTTGATAGCTCTCAAATACCGTATCCCGACAATGTTTAATGCTTCCAAAGTATACTAATGTTAACAATGGCCCCAGACATCTCTGTGGGGCCGCATGCTGCGAGCCATGAACTACAGCCCGGGCTACTGGGCACTCTACGCCATATACGTGGCCATTCCCGTCTCCATATACGTGGGCTACCTCGTCAACACCGCCAGAGAGGTCACTACTAGCTATCATTCACTGCCGGCCACACCCTTCGTAACAAACTAATAGGGAACGTGCACGAACTATAGGTGGCAGCACTAAACGACAAAAGAGACACGGGTGAATAATAAAGGAAACTATCACCCCTGTCAAATCAAGCTGTCAATGTCAATATGTAAATGTCAATGTCAAATATAGTAAGTCGTACCTACACTGACGTTAATCGTCCTTCATCGCAACAAATTAACGGCGTTTCCGTCAATGTGGCTCCAGGATGAGAGGGTACTTGATTTAGATTGGCGGCACCAGTTGGCAGCACCTTCGTCGTACACGTTCCCTATACAGGGCGTCCCACGGCTATGCCACATGGAAGGAAAGTACTTCAAATATTGTAGATAGAATGTTTTGCTGAAAGGGAACTTTATTTTATTTTTTAAAGTAAATCATACTGCATTCAAAGATTTTCTAAAAATTACGTGCTTCGTCGGGGAATCGAACCGACTGAAGTGTGAAAACATAACATCCTGACAATCGAAATACAGGACAAAAACAAATAATTCCTCTTAAGTAACATAGTATCTAAAAAAGAATTGCGTAAAATATTATAATTTAAATGTTAAGAAAATGTATTCTCATACAAAACAAGTAATTTAAAAAACTTTGAATGCAGTATTACTTACTTTTAAAAATAAAGTCTCCTTTCAGCATAATATTCTATCTCCAATATTTAAGGTACCTACTTTCCCTCCATGTGGCATAGCCGTGGGACGCCCTGTATAAACCCGAACCAGATATGTGCATTGCCGGCAATGAATGCGCTATAGTAGCGAGCTAGTCCCTTCAGGGCCATAAACCACTGCCCTGGTGATAAGTAGCTAGCTAGCTGACACTTTGACACTCCTTAAACCGTTTTTGTGCGCTCGTAAATGGAATCTGAAAGTGTTGTAATTGATGATTTTATTATATTGTAGTGTGATAAGGCTCTGCACGATCACCCCTCAAGTTCGTGTGTATTGCAATGGCGAAACATCCATTTATGTTTTATAAATTCCTTAGATTAATCGCAGCGCGTAGTAAAATATTACACAATGTGCTAAATTAAACGGAATGATGCCAACCAAATGATAATATTTGAAAGCAATTAAATTATCTTATGACCGTATGCTCTTCCAAAAAAAGTTTCTTTTGATTTTGGCACATGACACTTCAGGACTCGTGAGAAATTACATACTTTCCGCACTTATATCAAACAGTACTACTATTAGCGCATTGTAAAATGCGCTCCGGATGCAGTTTCTCAAATAAGCCTCAATAAACAACTTAGTATCACTTGTAAATTTTTACGAAAATATGTGACGTTTCGCCATAGTTGCATTTAGTGTCCGACGGAAACTAGTTTTCACGACCGAAACCAAAACTTCCATATAAGGTCGCGTTTTCGTGGGAAGAAAAAAAATTACAATCGTAATCAGTCAGTCTTCATTTTTGAATAACATATTAATCATTAAGTTTCCGATTTTTAGAGTACTCATAATAGCTTGGCAACTTCGTTGGTGAGTCTTACATGTGTGCTTTTTGTTATGTGCAACCGTAACTACTCACACAAGTTACCGCCAACACAAACGGAGGCCTCCGGAGGCTGCCTCCGTCGGTCGTCGGTCGTGTTGGCGGTAACTTGTGTGAGTAGCTACGGTTGCACATAACAATAACTAAATATTTTTACTAAAAAAACCCCGACCGCGGTGCACTTTAAAAGCGGATAAAATCCGCCATTTTGTTTATTTTAATCAACTTCATACCCAGTGACACTCGCGCCATCAAGACGAATCTAATGATGTATCGTTTATCAAAATCGGTTGTGCCGTTGAGTAGTTACGAGCGGACATCCTTTGGGCTTCGCCGCAGTCGGGTAAAAAGCACACATGTGAGTGTCACCAACGAAGTTGCCAAGCTATAATTATAACTTCTTGTTTCAAGTAAATTATACGTGCTTTTTGAAGTAAACACTGTCCGATCGCAGCACGAAACCCCTCAAATTCAGTTTCGGTTTCAGTCGGATGGCAGCCGAAACTCGTTTTTTTGCCGAAACCGAAATTTCGGTGGAACTCTAGTCGTATTGCTATATTACCGCCCCTGTAGCCCGCTAGTGTGTGTAGGACTCTGTGGTGGAACGCGCGCTTCAGTACTTGGGCGACAACCCGTGGATGTACGCCGTGGCCGTTGTCGTGGCTTTCATCTTCGTCGGTTTCGTCGCCTACATGTGCTGCGCCGACTCCAAGGTCAGTCATCCCTACTACAGTACCTACTGTAGTCTGTAGGACTCCAAGGTCAGTCATCCCTACTACAGTACCTACTGTAGTCTGTAGGACTCCAAGGTCAGTCATCCCTACTACAGTACCTACTGTAGTCTGTAGGACTCCAAGGTCAGTCATCCCTACTACAGTACCTACTGTAGTCTGTAGGACTCCAAGGTCAGTCATCCCTACTACAGTACCTACTGTAGTCTGTAGGACTCCAAGGTCAGTCATCCCTACTACAGTACCTACTGTAGTCTGTAGGACTCCAAGGTCAGTCATCCCTACTACAGTACCTACTGTAGTCTGTAGGACTCCAAGGTCAGTCATCCCTACTACAGTACCTACTGTAGTCTGTAGGACTCCAAGGTCAGTCATCCCTACTACAGTACCTACTGTAGTCTGTAGGACTCCAAGGTCAGTCATCCCTACTACAGTACCTACTGTAGTCTGTAGGACTCCAAGGTCAGTCATCCCTACTACAGTACCTACTGTAGTCTGTAGGACTCCAAGGTCAGTCATCCCTACTACAGTACCTACTGTAGTCTGTAGCCCGCTAGTGTGTATATGTCGCAGCCATTTGATTAACTGCCAAACCTTTTCACTAAACTATGATCGAGCAGCCGCTGCGCGGGGCTTCTATTTCTGCTCTGAGGGACACAAGCTGACTAACAAACCTAACCTAAAATACTGGTGTGTTTAATGAAAAGGCTAGGCAGCTAACCAAATAGCTTACTAAACCAGTAAGCGGCGACATATAAACCTCACGCCGAATCTCGATCCCTATGACAGTTCACTCTCTCCACTTGTATTCGTACACCCTATTCCGAAAATGATAAACGATAGTTATTCGTTTCATATTATAATTCATTTTACGTGATTCTTTACATAAATGTACGTACTTCAAAATAATGTCTATAATCATATAAAAATGAAAGCGACGCCATTAAAAAAATATGGAGAGAGAATTGACATTGGTATCATGATCAGGTCTTTCAGGTCAGTCATCCCTACTACAGTAGGTACAGTCGCCATCAGATATATCTGAGCTGTCATTGTACTCATAAATATCTGAACACGGCTCTATTTTCATAGCATTAGAGCCGTGTTCAGATATTTATGAGTACACTGACAGCTCAGATATATCTGATGGCGACTGTACTCTAACCTGTAGCCAGCTAGTGTGTGTCTTGGTGGTGGACGTCGGCCGACAACCCGTGGGTGTACGCAGTTGTCGGCCGACAACCCGTGGGTGTACGCAGTTGTCGGCCGACAACCCGTGGGTGTACGCAGTTGTCGTCGCCTACATGTGCTGCGCCGACTCCAAGGTCAGTTGTCCCCGCTAGGTGCCTCCGGCACAACTGTGCCGTAACACTGGCCGGCAAATGCTACCTACGCGAAAGTGACAGAATCACGCCACGCCACGCCACGACAAGCAGCCACGAACTGCCAGGGTGTGGAATGAACTCCTGAGGTATTGCCGGAGCCGCCCATGCCAAAATCCCAGAATACCAGATTTTTCAAAATACCAGATTATGCCGTGGAATGGCGACGGTGTCGGTTTTTCGGCCGCACATCAAAGGGAGTGGGCCAGCGATGGCGGTACGCATCTACACGATGGCCCATTCCATAGTGTGGACGTCAAATATCGCATGGCCATCTCGCTGGGCCAGCGATGGCCCATCGTGTATTTGCGTATCAACCATCGCATGGCCATCTCACTGGGCCAGCGATGGCCCATCGTGTAGAGGAGCTATGACGTTATTTTATTTGACAAAACATTTTACAGACATATCCAAAAGTTTTAAAGCATGTCTCAAACACACCGATTATGTGTTATGAGATCCCTAAGGATCTAAATCAGTCGTTCCTAACCTTTATTGCCACATCACCCACAGGCCCCACTACCCCTCCAAAAAATATGTAATACAGACTTAATATCGAGGGTTTCAGGCCAAAGGGGCGTACACGCAAAGCAAAACGCTTGGTTATACGCCCCTTTAGCATGAAGCCCTCGATATGAGTATTACCCCTGAGAAAACTTAATTTTACCCCTAAAGGGGTAATTACCCCCAGGTTCGGAACCAGTGATCTAAATGATTTTGTTGGATCATTTTGGGAATCTGGTATACGGAAAATCTGATATATCAAAAATCTGGTATACTGGGAATGAGCGCCGAAGCGCTGTGACACGCGTACTGCAAGAAACGAGAAAACAGGGCTCTCTAAGATCGGCAACGTATAGGTAACACCTCTGGTGTTGCAGACATTCATGGGCGACGATGACTGCTTTCCACCAGGCAGCTCGTCTGTCACTTATTACATTAAAAAAAGCAAGGTAGCTGCCAGTCAGTGGTTCATGCCCGATTCACCATAGTACAGGTCGGAGGAGGATCCAGGGTCGGTAAGTGGTGGTGTCGTGGTCGCTCCACCCCAGCATTTATTACGTACTAACGTGTCATGTCCAAAGCTGGGTACCGTTCCGCAAAAATGCCCAGCCTATGCACACATGTATGATTGTGAACTGTGTTTACATGATCGCTGAGTAAACCAATTATAGATCCCTAGAAGAAGCGAGTTCGAATCCCGCTTAAGAGCATGAAATACCTATGGTGTCTTTGTTAACTGTTCCCAAAATTCACGAAATCATTTTAGCCGGAAAACGCGACAATATCGTGATATCATAATTTTCTATCGAAACATGTCTTTATAATGTTTATAGAGTTCGGATAATCTGATATCTTAAACGAAATCCTCGTTTAGGCCCAAAAATGCTATGTTATCATCATTATTTTGTCATATCTAAATAAACCTGTATGATACAGAGCTCTGACGACTTGAAGAAAACCGACGGTGTGACGGAGGACGACCCGCACGGCGAGCACGAGGACGAGCGGGGCGAGGAGGAGCCGCCGCGCCGCAAGACCGCGCTCGACGAGCCCGAGCAGGACGAGCCCGAGCCCGAGCCCGAAGCCGAGCCCGAGGATGACGTCACCGAGGTAACTAGGATTCGAAAGAATCATTGCTGCGAGGTCGACGGACACACAGCGTCGACCCCGCTGGCGAGGTCGACCCCCTCGCGACAACAGCACACAAGGGCCGCGTCCCGATTTGCCTCAAGACCCGAATGCCCTGGTTTAACTTCACTCCGACCTTGCTCGGGCTCAGCTAAGTTGCTTGCCGGAATCTTAGCTGGGCTAGGTTTAGCGAACCAGCAACTAAAACCCCAATAGCTCGATTCACACACTCACATAAGGACAGGTTGCTCTGGCCTAGCGACCTGGTTCGACCTCAGGCGCTACGACCGCCACCTAGTCCGACCCTCTAAAAGTGGACCTGGTTCGACCCCAGGCGTCTCCCGGCCCCCCCAAGGCCCACGCCCAATTAAGGGTTGCAAGTTTGTCAGGCTTAAAAAAAAACCTTTTTTCTAATTTTTTTTTCAACACTTACAACTATTATATGTATCATTATCATGGAAACAACTTTCACACCGCAAAACCTATTTGAAAAATATTTCTTGTTTGGAAGGGTATACTTATTAGGTGGTCCCATTGTAACCAGGGCACTATGTGACGTTGGGATCTTGGAGAAATCGTGCCATCTGGCCAAGTGTAGACATAAAATGCTGTACACAACACGGGAGGTAATAAAGAAAGCCCTCGATCGCATATTTACGTCCCTCGCTTGCAGCTCGGGCCGCAAACTTCTGCGATCTCGGCCTTTCTTTATATTACCACCCTAGTTGTGTAATATACTATTAACCAATCACGGTGAAGCAAAAATGACGGTTTCGGTTTATAGTTATTTTATTTTTGTTCACAGAAAACGCCTTTAGTGGATACCGAGGGCGCCGGCGACGGCCAGAGGAAACGGAAACCGCGGAAGGAGTGAGCGAGACAACACGAACCACTGACAGATTGCAAACCGGTTTGCCCGGTCTAGTGAAACCGGTTTTATAACTGCCAACCGGTTTTTCAATACTACATGGCTGCTACACCTAAATTAAACCGGTTTTAATGGCACTGACTGGTTGTTAACCAAGTGTTTGCAATCTCTAGTCCGTTTAGTTCAATGAGAGGGCAGTTCCGTAACTGAGAAGCATAACGCTGTAAGTAAGTATGGAAAACAACAGGACTTACAGTGTTATGCTTCTCAGTTACGGAGTCGTGAAAGCAATAAGCTTGTTGGGTGCCGAGGGATGTGATAACGAATATGATTATCGATTAATTATCTATCTAAAGCGAACATTAAACCGGGTTTTGGCATAGTTCTCGTTTTATTACTTCGGTATTAACCGGTGTATTCCGATAAAAACCGGTTTTTACTTTAAACCGGTTTTTGACATAGTTTACGTTATATTACTTCGGTAATAACCGGTGTATTCCGATAAAAACCGGTTTTTACTTTCGCTTGTTCACTCGACTATATTTATTTAATATTAATTGAATCGAGAAGTCTTTAAACTATCACAATATTGCCTCATAATCAGTTATTAACGTGACTAACTAAAGTGCCGAATAAATTCCGGTTTATATTAAAAATATTAATTGAAAAGAAAAGGTATCGAGTGTCGTTTAATTCTTAATTATTTTACGAACGGTAAAACTATGCCAGTCTATTGATTCTCGCATTCGGTAACCCTGTCAAAAACGATTACTAGTTTTAAAATGATATGTAACTTGTTTAAATGCTACCCTCTAGATAGAGTTAGTCGAATATCCTTGACAGCTACACTGGGAGTCCGTTTATTTTTCTGCCAAAGAAGATATTTGACGTTATACGGTGGAACGTAAGCGACTAACTGCAAATAAGCATAAGACTTAAAAGTATAAATATGGAAAATGTAGCATACAATTCGTGAATTAGTTTACACACACGTTGGTGTAAAGATTTATTATGCCACACCTGGCCATAAAGTGGCTTTTTCCGCACGCTGCGCGTACGGAGAAAGCCGCTTTCTAGCCAAGTGTCGACATAAAATGATGTACACAACACGGGAGGTAATAAAGAAAGCCCTCGATCGCATATTTACGTCCCTCGCTTGCAGCTCGGGCCGCAAACTTCTGCGATCTCGGCCTTTCTTTGTATTACCACCCTAGTTGTGTAATGTACTATTGCAATTGGTAACATTCTTGACATTTATAAAAATAATTCGTGGCAGTAAAATAAAGAATGTCTCAGATCGCAGGTATTTGATGCCCGAGCCTTAAGCAAGGGCGATAAATATGCGATCGGAGGCTTTATTTATTACAACCCGTACTAAGTACAAATTTTTACGTCACCCCCAGGCCATGAAATGAGATTTTCCGCACGCGCAGCGGGCGGTTATTGCCACTTTATGGCCAAGTTTGACGTAATAGAATGTTACTTTACTTTTGAATTGAATATGTTGTAATAAGTGTGTTACTAATTCACAAATGTTATGGTCTTACCCGTATCTAATGAGCATTTGAAGTAGGTAGTTGACTATCTACAATGGGGATGACGACTGGGTTAAAACTATAATTCTATTTAGTCCGTCAGTTAGATTATGGAAAAATATCGGACACGTATTTTTTGGTTTATCAAAAGATTAAAAATCGACAAAGTTATAGATCATCAAACTTCTGGAGTGGGGCTTGTGACGTCACTCCTAGGTGAAAATTGTACCTGGGAGTGACGTCACTCGAAACATCTAAGTACTCTATCCTCGTCATTTTTTGTTTGCCAAACAAAAGAAAAATACGTGTACAGTCGAGTTCATCATTATCTGAGCAAAGATTGGGCCAAAATATCTGAACAAGACCCTATTGTCAGAAGCATAAGAACTAGATCAGATATTTTTGATCCGTTTTTTGCTCAGATAATGATGAACTCGACTGTACAATATTTTTTAATAATCTAAGTGACGGACTAAACAGTTTTTTTAGTCGTCTAGCCCATTATTCTTTTTATTTGTTTTTCAGTCGCCTCCGCTCTATCGGTATGGATTTGTTTTCGTTGTCGATTGTGAACAAAACGTTGGTTGAACTAAAGTATTAGATTGTTTTCTATGTTTATCTAGATTTATGAATCAGTATGTAATAACGGTAAACAATGAAGGTGTTTGCAATATAGCAAACATAATATTGAGTTACGTCAAAAACTACATTTATAAAATAAAAATATCACGACTTCTTTTACTCACATGTGACTCATTGTTTTTCTAATATATATGAATTCCGTAAGTAAGATCCGTTTGTGTATTTTAAACATCTTCATTGATCTTTCTGATGCATTTTTATAGTGTGTTGTAATAATGAAATTTCATGTTGTTTGCTATGGACAACCGCCAGAGAGCGTGTTAATACAGTCAAACCTACCGTAGTCCATAAGCTATGGCGACTGCTTGCCATCAGGCAGGCCGTACGCTTGTTTGCCACCTTAGTAGTATAAAAAAAGCAAAATTATAGCGAAATACCCTTTTTCCAGGAACAGATTGTTCTCAATCTGTGCTCCACTTATCGAGGTTTCACTGTATTGATACGCGCTGCGGTAATTGAAGCAGACTGTACCAACTTAGGTAATACTATTATAACGATTATAACACTTCACATGGTATAAGAGATATCTATTTAATATAATATATTTCTTTTTATAAGTTAGGTCATGCTCACGGGGTTTCTCGAATTATATGTGTGTACATTGTATAAATGTAACTTGTATTTTTGTATATAAGTACAAGTATTGTGTGTTAGCGAGTAAAAACTGGTCAACAGTATCTTCTACTGTATTTTGTATTTATGACAACCGTCATCATAGATTTGACTGTGATCTTTGAGTTGGCAGAGGTGGCAAATACGAAAGTTAGTTGATTATTAAAAATTATCACGATATATAATAATGGTTGGTTACTCCTGGGTTAGACAAATTTCTCTCTTAGAAGGGATCAAAGTGCTACTTCTCTTTTCAAGACAATAGAATATATTTCTTGATTAAAATCAATAGTACATTACACAACTAGGGTGGTAAAACAAAGACCGAGATCGCAGATGTTTGCGGCCCGAGCTGCAAGCGAGGGGCGTAAATATGCGATCGAGGGCTTTCTTTATTACCTCCCGTGTTGTGTACAGCATTTTATGTCTACACTTGGCCAGAAAGCGGCTTTTTCCGTACGCGTTGTGTGCGGAAAAAGCCACTTTATGGCCAGGTGTGGCATAAAACCATTTTTCGACCCCTGCAGACTTAGCTTAGCTTAGTCGGACTATAGCGAGGCTACGTTTGTAATGTTTTTGATGGGATATCTTATTTACACAAACAGTTCAATTAGCTATTTTTTTTTAGTGTAAAACTACTCTGAGCGGTCTAATAATTTACCACCGCGTGAATAAAGCATTCATTATCATAAGTTCCACTTTAAAAAAAGAAAATAGCCATGTTTGGTTCGGGTTTTAGATGTCACCTTGTCAAACGTTGATCATCAATTCGCTCATTCCCGAAATACAGCATTCCCAGCCAAATTTTTAAAATACCAGATTCTCCGTATACTTACCCGATTTCCAAAAAAATACATCCAACAAAATGATTTAGAACCTTGAGTAACCTACGATTTTATAATCTACTGTAACGGGAAATTGGTAAGACAGGAATCTGATAAATCGAGAATCTGGTATTTTGAAAAATCTGGTGTTTTGGGCAAGAGCGCATCAATTCACCATTGGTACAGTAGTAAACTGTCCGACTTGTTGTTTGTTGGTCACTGAGCATGATCTTATATAATAGCTACTGTGAATAGCTTGTGCGGGTGTCGATGCATTTCATTGTGTGATAGGATGTTAATGGATTGTAATTTACATTAATATATTTAATTATTTGTACACGTTAGTTTTATTTGACACCCCGTCGTACCTTCCGCATCTCACCTTGACAACATCTTACACAATTTTTTTTTTTTTATTTATTGTCTTTACATAAATATTACATATTTCTGTTACAATAGCATCGTTAAACCACAAGTTGGTTTGTCTCGATGCTTCATTCCGCTATAGATAAACTTATAGCACTACATACAGACAGACTTAAAGGTTAAAACATCAATAATATGCTCGTATAACTCGTATTCGAGTATTACTTATTCTAAATTCCAATAGTTAAACGCAAATGTCTTGCTCGTTATCGCCAGATGCGCTGCAGAACAATAGACCGGTCTGCGCTCGCCCACCCCGCGATACAGGATGCTCGGATTTTGTGTTATTTTTGTCGTAGATGTTGATTTGGTTTGTTTGTAAGATTTTATTTACTATTTTTTTTTAATTGTTAGGGTTTAATTGTTTGAGCAATTCGTTTTTTTTAAATATTTGTTATATTTGTGGGTGTTATATTATTTTTACATGATTTTGGTAATTTATTTATTAAGTCTGGTACAATATATTCTGAAGTTCTTCGTCCGTAAAAGTTTTGAAATTGGGGTTTCTTTAGTACGCGATTTGTAATTTGTCGTGTAATTTTTGGGTGTGATATTACTTGCTGTATCTCGTTTCTAAAATATTGTTCTTTTAATATTTGGTATCTGAATTTAGTGTGGACCGGAAGCACTTTGCAAATGGCGAATAATTCAGTAGCCTGTTTCAACTGCTTTTTAATATTATATGGTACTATCATCTTTAGTAGTCTAACCTGTGTGCCAATGCGTTAGACTCGCAATTATCATTATTTACAGTTAGTAAATTGTCACCAGGACAGGACTTATTGCCGATTAATCTTATTTTTGAAATAGTTCTTTAATAAAATTATACCTACACGTTTGCCCGTTTTTTTACTGACTTCCAAAATGGCTATGTTTTTAGGGTTCGGTACCAAAATGGTAAAAAAGGAACTCTTATGGTGCGACTCTGGTCTCTCTGTCCATCTGTCAAAGCCAGATATCTCAGGAACTACTTGTCAAAATGGTAACGCAATAGGAAAAAATACTGGATGAATTTCTTGTCCCATTAGGGTTGTAAAAGCCCGTAATTCTAAGGGCCGATCCAGACTGACTGCAACCCAACTGCATCTCCCTACGATTTGTATGGGAACTGCATCACAACTGCACGCCGACTGCGCAGTCGGCGTGCAGTTGGGTTGCAGTCCGTCCGTAAAATTGCGCAATAAAAAAATGGCTAAAATATTGAGAAATGCTCAGCTGACTGTACTATCAAGCGCGGGCGCAGATTGCAGATTTCGCGAAGATTAATAACAGCACGGAGTTTACTACTAAGTAAGTAGTCAGTCATTGATCAGTCCGCGCACGACGCACCATGCTACGTACGAGTGTAGCAGTCAATCAGTCTGTCATCTGCGCTCGCGCAAGCCACGATGCTTCTTCTGTTGCTAGCTCTGTGCGCGTGCGCTCACGGAAAACCGCACATCGTGCTCATCGTAGCTGATGATTTAGTAAGTGAAAGTTGTTTACTAACAAAGTGCGAAAATAATGTGAATTTAGAGAAAGCCGGTGTCGTGTCCGGAAAGGGAACAGAGAAAGAACTAAAGTACCTATTGTACTGACTTAAAATATGATAAAACTGTTTAAAATATCAATTAAAAAGTAAGCAATCACAAGTAATAAGTTTGTGTATATTTACAATTACAACCCGTAGTTGCATGCAACCTCTAAATGAAAATGAATATTTTTTTGAAGTAGGTAGATAAATTTCTTAATAAGAATAAAACCACTTAGTACCTATTGCTTATCCGACTCCTTTATTAGGTTACCCATATGAAAAATAATATGTTACAGTAGGGGGAGGCGGCGGTATCAGCGTTATTCGGCCCATTAGCTTTTCGTTCAATTCGTATTTCGTCTCATTCTATATTCGTCACACATTCTTTATTCGTCTTGTTCGCTATATGTCTCTATCTTCCTAAGTCTAATTCTGTAACTTGTCTTATTCTTAATAAGTCTTAATCGTATTTCGTCACGGTCTTCCTAGGGCTCATTCTTCATTATTCCTTTTCGATTTTGGTCTCATTCAATTATTCGCCTAAATTTTTTGCATACGTTCCATGTTGGTCACATTCGTAATTAGTCTCATTCGTTTTCAGTCCAATTCTAAGTTCGTTTCATTCGTTTTGCGTCTTGGTCGCTATTTGTAACTATCTTTTCCCGTCAATCTTAAATTATTATTATTAACTCATTTTTTAGCATAAGAGTTCTAAAAATAGCGGTCAAAAGCCGTAAATTACTAAATTTTAATTTGTTTATTAAACTATGAATACACGATCCGGCCAAAAAGATATGAATATAGCGGCTAAGACGTAAGTCGTACGGGACGAGTAGAGAACGTTCCCAAAAAAGAACGAGACGAGTTGCTAATAACGACAAAAAAAGAGAGAGACCAATAACGAATGTGCCTAAAGATAAAGTGCGAATGATACTAAAAACGAGAGAGACAAACAAAGACATAGTCGTAGGAAGACCGTGACGAAATACGATTAAGACCTATTAAGAATAAGACAAGTTACAGAATTAGACTTAGGAAGATAGAGACATATAGCGAACAAGACGAATAAAGAATGTGTGACGAATATAGAATGAGACGAAATACGAATTGAACGAAAAGCTAATGGGACGAATAACGCTGATACCGAGGCGGCGTCTAGCGAAATGTGACAGCCCATGTTCAAATATGGAAAAAATCAGGCAAAACCAAATTTACGCCCCATGGAAAGTGAGCCAAGAATTGACATTTTGTATGGTCTCATGTTTTGATGGTTGTTATGAAAACATGATCTGGACTGAGAACCCTCTTAGACGTCAGAATCAGAGAGCATTACAACGTTTTATCTAGGTACCAACCAGTGGCATGGCGTCAACTATATTCTTAGTAATGCTGGAGCAGATTTGGCTTAATTTTTCTTCTGAAGTGGTAGATACACCGGTCATATGCTTTAAAATAGGCAAGCCGGTGGGAATCGGGTTCCATGGACGCCACGCCACTGGTACCTATAGGTAGGGTCGGTTGTCCAACAGTGAACCATCAAGATACACTGAACCACCGCCATATTGAAGAAACTGCGACGTTGCCAGTTTCACCGATCGTGCTAAACATGTCGTCTAAGAACCCTTCCCCCCTCCCGTAGTGAGGCAGCGGCAGCGGCTTAGGCCGGACGTGTGATAGCAATTTGTTTAAATTTCGTCGAAAAAAGATACTTTTCACAAGTAAGTGTCTGGATTTTTGTATATTTTGTTATTTAATATATGACCAAACGCTGTATGGTGTTAAATTTGATGTAGTCTTAGTCATTTTATGTGCACATTGCTTTGTGACAATTCCGTTTATAACCTATCTTTTTTTCGTATTTTAAGTTGAATGGTGTGGTTGTTGAACAGTGAACCTGGTTCACATAGTACTC
The DNA here is from genome assembly GCA_947034925.1 of Eudemis profundana. Classification (NCBI taxonomy): domain Eukaryota; kingdom Metazoa; phylum Arthropoda; class Insecta; order Lepidoptera; family Tortricidae; genus Eudemis; species Eudemis profundana. The sequence goes on along the minus strand of OX344800.1, from coordinate 956,010 downwards.
ACTGAGCCGGCTCACTGTGTACCGCACGATATATAATATATATTGCGAGGTCGTGTGGATCAGAAGCCCTGGAGATTCTTGGATAGGTATTGCAGCGTGGCGATTGAAATAAACAACGTTAGGTTCTCTCCAACTGTCCAGCGTTTAATCTTATGTAAACCCGAACAGTTACAGCGTCAGATTACTTTGATACAAATAAATTAAATCTAGCAATTCACATTGTAATTAGACAGATTCAATAAAAAAGACAAGTGGCCATGATAGATGGTGGAACGGAAGGAAGAGAGAGCAAATTAATTGATTGACAGCTGACAGCTAGAGAAACGGATGACGTTTCTTTAGCTGTCAATGCATGACAATAGCGTTCCATTTCCATGTTACGTGCTTACCAACAACACTTCCCCTTAAGCACATAACATGTAAGCAACATGCTAAAATACACGATGCAAAGCTTATAATAGAGACTCATGCACAGACTCTACAATGTGTCATATATACAACAAACATAACAACGCAACTTTCCCTTGAGCATAGGCTTTACAATACAAACAAAATTATAATGACTCTACATTCATTAATTTGGTGAACTCTACATGCTTACATCTGCCCAAGGGTTTCGTAAGTATATCTGCTATCATTTGTTGGGTAGGAAGGTATCTAACTTCAGCAAATTTATCTCTAATTAAATCTTTGACAAAATGATACCTTATGTCTATATGTTTGCTTCTCTTATGACAGTATTCTTTACATTCTAGGAGCTTCTGTGCGCTTTGATTATCATTATGTATCACAATTTCAACATTCTTATTTATAATTTCAAATAACAAATTTTTAATGAAACATAAGTCTTTGCATACATCCCCAATTGAAAGGTATTCGGCCTCCGTACTTGAGAGTGCAACACATTTTTGTTTCCTTGACTCCCAGTTTACTACATTTTTGCCAAGCTTTACAACAAAACCACTATAAGACTTACGGTCTAGCAAGTTATTCCCCCAATCAGCGTCTGCAAATGCATTAATATTTAAATCATGACTTCTATGGAAATATAGAGCATGATTTAGAGTTCCTGCTAAATATCTAAGGACGTGTTTGGCTGCTAGCCAATGACTTTTATTAAAAGCATGGTTAAATTGACTCAGTTGACTACATGCATAAGCTATGTCAGGCCGGGTACACACTGCGAGATACATTAAACTGCCTAACAACTCTCTATAACGAAACACTTCATTATCAAGTAGAGCTGTAGTAGTTGAGTCAGTCTTTTCAAGTTTACAATTTAAAATCATGGGTGTATTAGCAGGCTTACATTTCTCCATTCCAAAACGTACTAACAATCGCTTAATATATTCTCTTTGGTCTAATTTTAAAATTCCCTTAATTCTATCACGGACAACATTAATTCCTAAACAATTAGTTAAAGCTCCAAGATTCTTAACATTAAATTGTTTTTCCAATAAATTCATTAATAAATTAGCACATTCAGGTACTTGAGAAAATACATAAAAATCATCAACATATAAAGCCACTATGGACAATTTTCCATTTGACCTTTTTATGTACACACATGGTTCGCATTTACTTTGCACATATTCATTTTTAACCAATAATTCATGTACACATAAATTCCACATTCTACTAGCTTGTTTTAAACCATACAAACTCTTCAATAGTAAACAAACTTTACTAGGGTCCTCATTGAAACCTTCAGGTTGTTCCATATAGATAAGCTCATTTAATTTGCTATTTAAGAAAGCGTTAGCGATATCTATGTGTGATATGTCCATGTCAAATTCATTCGCCAAAGAAAATAATATTCTCATTGTCGAATGTCTTACAACGGGAGCAAAGACATCACAGAAATCTTCACCCTTCTTTTGTGAAAAACCGCGAGCTACTAAACGAGCTTTGAATTTATCTTTACCTAAAGCTTCATCTTTAATCTTAAAAACCCATTTTGATTTTACTATGTTTGTATCTTTAGGACGATCTACAAGCTTCCAAACATTATTTTCAGTAAGAGCATCAAACTCTTTTTGCATTGCAGCTTTCCACTCATCTCTATACTCAGATGCCATTGCTTCATAATAGAAAAGGGGTTCAGACTCTACTCGAGCCATGAGAGATAAATCATAATCACAATACCTTTCGGGCATGTTACCCCGTGTACTCCTGATGGGACGTGACCCGCGCCGAGCCTCGACGTCGGACTCGGGCACCACCACGCTGTCGTCGGAGTCCTGGCCGTCGCTACACGACTGGAATTGATGGTCAGGCGGACTCATAGCCTGCTCTGAACCATCATCGCTGCATTCTTGCAAGGATTGCTCATCAGCGCTGGACTCCAGCAGGGACTGGTCATCAGAACTACTATCTGAAGCTGGCTCTGGATTCAGGGGCTCAACCTGCATCCCGGTGGCCTCAGTACCTGGGCAGGGATCCGGCACTGAATTTTCTGAAACATTTAAATTTCCCGATGAGTCATAAACTACAACATCATTATATTCATTATTATTAATCATTGCATCATTATAATTCATTACATCATTAAAATTTAAAATATTATTACTCTCATTCATAATAATTTTATTTGAATTATTTATCACAGTCGTTTCAATAAAATGAACAGATCTTGCAATGATTACCCGAGTAGGGCATTTGGGATCAATTAATCTATACCCTTTAGATTCATTACAATAACCCACAAATATACATTCCTTAGACTTTGGACTGAACTTATCATGTTTGCAATCTGGTATATAACAAAACGCTTTACAACCAAAAATAAAAACTCTTAAGTGACTAGGGTCAACTTTAGACCCGGTCCACAATTCCTCTGGAGTAGCGCCAGATACAGCAGCAGTAGGGGACCTATTCTTAAGATAGACAGAGGTCATCAGGGCCTCCCCCAAATACCACATACATAAACCTGCATCTATCAGCATACAGCTCGCCATCTCCACAAGAGTCCTGTTCAGCTGTTCACAAATACCATTTTGCTGTGGGCTATAAGGTACTATTATCTCATGAATGATCCCAGAATGAGATAAAAACCTATTACAATATTCTCCTCCACCATCTGTCCTTAGACATATAATTTTATGGCCTGTCTGGTTCTCTGCTACATTTTTAAACTCAATAAATCTTGACAAAACATCACTTTTGTTCTCTAAAAGATAACGAAACGTTTTACGTGTATAGTCATCAGTCAATGTCAAGAAATAACGTGAACCACCCCAGCTGCTTTCCTTAAATGGGCCACAGACATCAGAGACAATTAATTCCAGAGACTTTAGAGCTCTCTTGGCTGGACCTCTCGGAAAACTCTCGACAGTCTGCTTCCCCTTAATACAAGCTTCACAGTCCCTTAACTGATCAACAGAACCACTAAAACTTAAACCACAGGAAATATTACACAATTTACACATACCTGCATTACATAGGTGTCCAAGCCGTCGATGCCAGATGTGCATAGGCACATCAGGGATAGAATGAGCACATTGATGCTCTCCCATAGCAACCGAAGACACACCAGCCGTTGTGCATGCTTCCTGTGCACATGTGGTGTTATGGTGACATTGCACACAGGTTGACTCAGTTTTCTGTGAAACAATATTAGTAACACAATCTAAAACAAAAAGACCATTTCTATTTGAAGCGCTGGCAATACATTTGTTCAAACCGTTATAAATGAGACACTTCTTATCAAAAATAACTTTGTAGCCTTTTTCTGTCAATCTATTAACTGACAACAAGTTAGTGGAAATATTGGGGACATACAAAACATTATCAATAGTACTTATACTACCATTAGACAATATAACCTCAACAGAGCCAATACCCTTGCACTGGAGGGTTTCATTATTAGCAACTGTTATGACACTACTAAATTTAGAGTTCAATGTTTTGAAATAGTGTTCATGCTTACATAGGTGGGTTGTGCAACCCGAGTCCACCACCCATTGATGTGGACTGTAAGCTGCAAGCGCAGACACAGACAGCGTATGATGTGTCTTGTCAGTATCACCTTTCTTCTTTAGGTCGTTCTTCATTTTGTAACATTTAGCTTTTCGATGACCTGCTTTCTTGCAATAATGACAAATTAACTTCTGCCTGTCATTCCTGCCGATGAACGCTGCATTCACATTGACACTCTCCTTATGTGTGCGACGAAAATCTTCCTGTAGAAGTCTGGCTCGCACCATCTCGCTGGACAAACTCCTGGATAAGTTGGCAGCTTCGAGGCTGGATACCAAGACGTCATAGTCCTCAGGCAATCCGGACAGAAGCAGCTCTGCAACCTCGTCGTCCGCGATGCTACGGCCTATGTCATCCAGTTTCTGCACCAATGTCGTGACTGCTTCTATGTACTCACTCATTGAGCCATAGTCCGCATACTTAGCATTGTGTAGCTGCCGCAGTAGCACGACACGCCGAAAGAGACCTTTGTCCTCGAAGATATCCCGTAGTTTCTGCCAGGCTTGTTTCGCAGTGACAGCCGTCCGTAAGTGCTGAATGCAATGTGACTTGACGGCTAAACATAACCTTGCCAGAGCACGTTGATCTCGTTGTATGTCATTGTCTGTTCCTTCAATGCATCCCCATAATCCTTCCATAACTAATGCATGACGAATGCAGAATTTCCAATTCAAGTAATTACTAACGCCGTCGAGTTTTTCAAATGATAACGAGGCGTGAGGCATGCGCCCGTTCTCAACGTTCTCACCCGCCGCTGTCTCCGCCATTTTCGACTCGCCGCTGAAGATAATTTATATCGTGCAGTCGATCTTGACGTTCTTCTACCAAGAATAAATTACTGGGCACATTACCTATTGCGAGGTCGTGTGGATCAGAAGCCCTGGAGATTCTTGGATAGGTATTGCAGCGTGGCGATTGAAATAAACAACGTTAGGTTCTCTCCAACTGTCCAGCGTTTAATCTTATGTAAACCCGAACAGTTACAGCGTCAGATTACTTTGATACAAATAAATTAAATCTAGCAATTCACATTGTAATTAGACAGATTCAATAAAAAAGACAAGTGGCCATGATAGATGGTGGAACGGAAGGAAGAGAGAGCAAATTAATTGATTGACAGCTGACAGCTAGAGAAACGGATGACGTTTCTTTAGCTGTCAATGCATGACAATAGCGTTCCATTTCCATGTTACGTGCTTACCAACAACAATATATAATAACTTTTAGTTTTTGTAAGAAGAACACGTTTTTTATTTCTTTATATTCATGTATATTAAAAATACAGATGATTACCAAGTATTGTGTGATGCTCAGATCGTGGGAGGCAGTCTTGCCTTCACGATATACGGATATAGGAGCAGTAGAGTAGGAGCTGAGTGAGGCAACGGGTCGGCGAAAATAACACACGCAACTTTATATGAAGAGTATATTGCAAATCACATTATTGAGATGATTAAAGATTTACCTCAGGATAAAACCCTGCATGTCGGTTGGAGTTGTATAGCAAAGAGAAGGAAGAGCGGACATAGACAAATAATGTTACTATAGACAATAGTGTTGTCAAGCTTAAATAATTAAGGATACAACACACTATCCAACACTTCCCCTTATACCTTACATTATTTAAGTACAACAATAAAATAAATAATCCAAAAAAGATTAACATTTGCACTAATAAATGTAAGTCGAAGTTACAATAATCTTCTATCATAATATAGAGATTCATCAACATGTCAAATAAACTCTACCTCATAGAGATATAATATAACATTAAATAAACATTATAATGTCCGATAGTTACATTTAAATTGATCTCTATCATAGAGACATATCATTAGGAAGAGTATAGAGTCAAATTCAAAACAATAAAATAATAAACTCTACAATCTAGATACTATGTTTCACAATAACATTCATGTCAGTAATAAAGCTACAATGTTTTTGCACACACAGAGGTTTAGTCAAGACATCAGCTATCATCCTGTCTGTTGAGAGATACTTTACAGAAATACAGTCATTTTTAATTAAGTTTTTCACAAAATGATACCTTATATCGATATGCTTTGTTCGTTTATGACAAAATTCTTTACATTCCAAAAGTTTTTGTGCACTCTGGTTGTCATTATAAACTGTACAAGCAATTTTTCTATCCAGTATTTCAGAAAGCAAATTTCGTATGAAACAAATATCTTTACAAACGTCACCTATAGCTAAGTACTCCGATTCCGTACTAGAAAGTGCCACACATCTCTGTTTTCGTGATTCCCAGTTGATGGTGTTGTTACCTAGCTTAATGACAAAACCTGTATATGATTTTCTGTCATTTAGGTCGTTACCGTAGTCTGCGTCGGTATACGCCTGTATATTCCAATTAACACTTTTTATATAACATAAACAGTGGTTAATTGTACCAGCTAAATACCTAAGTACACGTTTTGCTGCTATCCAGTGAGACCTATCAAAGCTATTATTATACTGGCTTAACTGACTACATGCAAAAGTAATATCTGGTCGTGTGCATACACTTAAGTACATAAGACTACCTATCAGTTGCCTGTAGTTATAGATCTCATCATTTATATGAGCACTTTCGTTTTTAGGTACAGTCAATTTACTATTCAAAGCCATAGGTGTTGCAACAGGTTTACAATGCTGCATATTAAATTGTGTTAACAGTTTCTTAATATATTCAGTCTGATCTAAACACAAAGTACCTTTTGACTTATCTCTAGTAACTCTCATGCCTAAGCAATTTATTAATGGACCCAAATTAGGGAATGCAAACCGGTTAACCGAAAAACCGGTTAACCGCCTGTATTTGGCAACGGTTAATAACCGGTTATCGAGCCCAGAAACCGGTTTTTAACCGAAATGTAAAAAACTGTAGTAAATTGACAAAAATTCTGTAATTTTACCGTATTCCTTTCCGATTACTCATTTGTTTTACACTGTCAGTTCAGAAACCTTTAAAAATCAATCACATTGGTACTTTTACTATGTTCCTTTAAGTTTTTCTGCAGATTGAAGCGATTTGAACATTACACACTAATTTACACGCATTACTTGTATTAATTAACAAACTCTCATCATCTTACTTTTTTCCTTTACGTTTTTTCTTCTTACCTGTAGTTTTTTTTCATTAGTAAGTGGAGTTTTCTATAGTCAACAGTCAAGTCAGCCTGATGCAATCAATTATAGTTAATAGTCTACATCTTTTCCTTGTGTCCCTTTTAGGTCTTAACGTCTGATTCGTAACGGGTTCGCCAAATTAAGAGTTTTTTTTTTTTATATAATTCCAATCGTACTTTATTTATAAACACCACCATAGGAAACACCAGAGTCACAAAAGATTTATACCAAAGACAATTTTTTTCCACAAATTTTCAGATAATCGTAAAAATCAACTAAAGCTAACGCCGGAAATCACTGCCAAATTGATGTCAAAAACTTGATACTTTGTGGCAAAACCTGCGTAAAACTGATTCCCTACGCAACCTGTTAACCTATATTACTTATACCATTTCCGAAAGAAAATTTCTTCACTTTGTCTATAATATGATGGGAATGTAGAAGTGTCTGCAAATATCTGGTGTAGCAGGTACTTTAGCAAAGTAATGTTCGCAACCGAGTGTTGGTTACCATTCGATAAAGCAATATTACGTCAATAATACCATACCTACCACTAATATTATTGATGTGTGTGACAATGTTTGGAGGTTTAGATGTTCGGATGTTTCTTACTTAATAACGCAGTATCAACTGAATGGATTGAGATGAAATTTGGCATGGAAGTAGACTAAGTCCTGGATAAGGATTTCCCTTGATATAATAACGGGAATAACGCAGGTGAAGCTACGGGTATAAGCTAACAAAAAATGGCTCACAGTTTTAGTTAAATAATACGCTTTTCCAGCATTGATTTGACTGTAGTTGGGGTTGAGCCACGATGATAAAGAGCAAGAGAAAATTGAACTTAAAAACTTGATCCAACGAAAAAAACCTATTAAACAAAAGTCAAAGTAGATGGCAAAATTGAAGGAACTTGCTGGGTGCCCTGGTGGTCGAAGACCAGAGGCACTAGGTTAGATTCCTGGTCTGGACCATAGGAGAGCGCCATTTAATTTTTCTATGTATTTTGATTTCTTCGATTTTATGTAACACAAAAATGTGGTGTAATTTACCCGCATTAAAAAACTAATAAAAAAAACATCATGTTCATTTCATATTGTAAATCTAGACAGTGAATCCGTTTCAAAACAGGCTTTACTTTTTATTTTCCGTCTGGCTAAATTATCACGATATACTGTCAGTAAAGTTCCCATTATTATTGTTTGTTATTTAAGTTGATTTTGTTTAATAATCGACTAAGCAATACTTTAAAGTAATTCTTATTATCATACACTCACAAAAACAACAAAAATTGTCGAAAATAAATTAACCGGTTTTTAACCGGTTAACCGGTTTTTTCGGCATCACATCGGTTAATAACCGGTTAAAAAATTTGGCCGGTTATTGCATTCCCTAACCCAAATCTTTGACATTAAATTCTTTCTCTAATATTTTCAATAATTGAACTTTAATTGAACTATTTTTAGAGTGAAAAACATAAAAATCGTCAACATAAAGGGCTAATATGACAAAATCATGTTCAGACTTTTTGGTATATATACATGGTTCACATAGGGACTGTTTAAAGCCATTATTTACGAGTACATGGTTAACTTTTTCATTCCACATTTTACTGGCTTGTTTTAAACCATATATGCTTTTCTGTAATAAACAAACTTTGTTATCATTTTTGTTACAAAATCCTACAGGTTGTTCCATGTATATAACCTCATTCAGGTTTCCATATAAGAATGCCGTGGCTATATCAAAATGACAAATGTCCAAGTCCATTTCATTTGCCAAAGAAAATAAAATTCGCATAGACGAGAAGCGCACTACAGGACTGAAAGTATCATTGTAGTCAATGCCCTGCTTTTGAGTAAAACCTCTGGCTACAAGCCGCGCCTTAAATCTATCAAACTTTCCATCGGCATCATGCTTTAACTTATAGACCCATTTGCACCTGATTATGTTTTTGTTAGTAGGTCTGTCGACCAATTTCCATACCTTATTTGAAACCAACGAATCGTACTCGTTACGCATTGCGTCAATCCAATCGTCACAATCACAATATGGTGACGCAATAGCTTCGTCATAGGACTGCGGTTCCTCAAATGAGGTAGGACGAGTCAACATTGAAAAATCATAATCCCCATACCTTTGCGGAGGGCGTCTGATACGGACAGAACGACTGGACGCACCCATTGTAGCTTCATCACCTGGCACTGCTTCCCCTCCAAATGACGCCTGCTGAGACGGTGTCAGACGCTGCGTGCGTCCACCATCAGCAGATTCGTCGTCGGAGACGGGCTCAGACAGACCAGCTTCCCCTCCATCTGACGCCTGCCCAGACGATGTGAGACGCGACTCGCGTCCATCGTCAGCAGAATCGTCCTCGGAGATGGGCTCGCTCAATGACTGGTACTCCTCGTCATCTCCATCAGATCGATCTGGAATTTCATAAAGAGCATTATTAGCTTCAGAATTATTATTATTATTTGAAATTTCCACATTATGTTTATCATTTGACTCTATATTCTTATTTAAATTATAATCAATTACATTGTCATTAAAATATAAATTGTTATAATTCTCATTAGAATTAAAATTATTAGATCCATTTTTATAATAAAATTTATTCTCTATAAACGCCACAGTACGAGACAATATCACAGTATTTGGACTAGATGGTTCGCATAAACGATAACCTTTTGTAGTCTCACTATAGCCAACAAAAATTGCCAATTTACCCTTGGTATCTAATTTTTGGTGCTTCTGTGATGGATTCAGATAGTATGCAGTGCAGCCAAAAACCCTGAGATGGCTAAGGTCAACGGGGGATCCTGACCAAACCTCTTCAGGAGAGCGTCCAGCTAAGGCTTCAGTTGGGGACCTATTTTTCAAATAAATTGAACAAACACAGGCCTCTCCCCAAAAACGCCAGCTGAGACCAGACTCACTAAGCATACATCTGACTTTATCCATAATTGACAACATTTCATTTTAAGAACACTTCAAAATGTATATGCGATTCGAAAGCATTTTGCCTGCTGAACACTATACTATTTTTATATATTTTTTATATCGCTTAATATAAAAAATACAAATAAATAAAAAATATGTTCTCATTTTACCAGTTCTACGGCACAATAGATGAAATTCCAGTGCCTTTTGCCACAGAAAAAATAAGCTGTCATCATTTTGAATTTGACATTGTCAGATCTTTAATGCGTAACGTGCCGAAGTAAAATTAAAAGATTATGTACATTTTATTTTAGTTAGTAAGTAGTCCTACTATAGATAAACCCGTATGGATCGACAAGGTATATGGGCGCATAAAAATAAAGCGGAGTGGTATCGAGCAGTAGGGAAAGTAGTGAGTCCAAAGAAACCACTAGTCATCTGTGAAGGACCCTATCTTGATGTAAGTTTTTGTATTGGCATAAGACATCGCTTTTACCTGTTTATGCCACACCTGGCCAAAAAGTGGCTTTTTCCGCACGCTGCGCCTACGGAAAAAGCCGCTTTCTAGCCAAGTGTAGACATAAATTGATGTACACGACACGGGAGGTAATAAACAAAGTCCTCGATCGCATATTTACGTCCCTTGCTTGCAGCTCGGGCCGCAAACATCTGAGATCTCGGCCTTTCTTTGTATTACCACCCTAGTTGTGTAATGTACTATTATACATTTCATCAGTACAATACAAAAAAAATGTGTATTTTTTAAATTTTACAGTTGGAATATGACCTTGAAACCCATGAATCGTGGAAGATATCTAAAGGTAACGCCAAACTGAGATTCGGTGTGCCAAAATATCCAAACCCACAACTGAAACTATAACGAAGATGAACCAGGGCCATCAAGAGTGTCAAAAGCTAAATGTGTAGGACCTGTTTTTGGAGACAAGTCTGTAATTTGCACTCCAAAAACTGCCACAAAATCTACTCAAGTAAAACCAAATATCTAGCAAATATCCAAGCAATCATTGATGCAATAAATGTTTAGTCTCCAATAATAATAAAAAGGGGTAAATAAATGAATGTATTATACCTGTCTTGCTGTTTTTATTTGCCGAATATACATTTGACTGTAGTCTCATAATAAATAACAACTAGGGTGGTAATACAAAGAAAAGTCGAAATCGCAGAAGTTTGCGGCCTGAACTGAAAGCGATGGACATAAATATGCGATCGAGGGCTTTCTTTATTACCACCCCTGTTATGTATATAATTTTATGTTTAAACTTGGCTAGAAAGGGGCTTTTTCCGTACGCATAGCGTACGATAAAAGCCACTTTATGGCCAGGTGTTGCATAAATTCATTTATGCCACACCTGCTATAAAGTGACTTTCCGCACGCTGCGCATACGGAAAAAGCCGCTTTCTGGCCAAGCGTAGACATAAAATGATGTACACAACACGGGAGGTAATAAAGAAAGCCCTCGATGGCATATTTACGTCCCTCGCTTGCAGCTCAGGCCGCAAACTTCTGCGGTCTCGGCCTTTCTTTGCTTGGCAACTTCGTTGGTGACACTCCCATGTGTGGTTTTTGTTATGTCTGCAGCCGTAACTACTTACACAAGTAACTGCCTCCGGGGGCCTCCGGAGGCTGCCTCCGTCGGTAACATCACAAAAGGCACATTATATCATATCACCAATGAAGTTGCCAAGCTATAGTGTGTTTTATTTTAATAAGAGAACAAAATTAAAAAATGGAAAAGAAACCATGTTCTTTTACTAATAACAATAATTTATTTATTTAGTGCACACGCCATAACTTTAAGAAATATAAATTGTGCCCGAGTTTGGTGCTTCTTTGACCCAGTGTGTTATTTTGTATATCATTGATCTTCTCCTCAGTAATTTTTTCTTCACAGAATGTTTTGAATTGATAATAGGTAAAATCACTACCATTTTCTATACTGCATTTTATTGCTAAATTAAAAACGGTAATCAATACATCACTGATTTTCCTTCTCTTGCACTCGTTTATAAAATCGTCTTTAGTAAATAGTGGGACGGGTTGAGCAACCTGTTTTTTTCTTTTAGTCAAATGGTCGCCGTGACCGTATACATTTTATTTTATACATTTTCGTTCTAATTCCATGTTCAGGAGTAATACGGCACTTAACTAAACATTTCCCATCCTGTCTTTTGACAGCCACGTATCCGATAGCATTATCAACGTATGCGTCTCTAGTTGAATGCAAAATTTTAGCACCTCGAATTTCAGCAGCATTGAATGCTTCGTTGTCACGCATGTACTCTATCCTAAATAGTCAATGTTTATTATCGTCCGTTGAATCCGTATGAAAGCCAGGTGTCGTATTTATATACAATGCAATATCGGTATCCCTTATCACAGCCAAAATCGTCGTAAAAGTCTTATCTTTTTGCACAAATATAGGAATTATATTATATTAACGAACAAAATACTCCACAGACCAGTTTAAGACAATGAATGATGACATTATGACAACGTCAAATGTCAGATCGCTTACTTTTTTTCGATCGCGATAAGACTAAAGTAATGGTCTATTCTACCGTAGAACTGTAGTTACGTCCTTTTAGAATAAGTAAATATTAATATATTAATTATAAATTAAATACAAACCCTGGTGAAACAAGTAAACTATCAGCGTATTCGTCTTTTCAAACCGAATACAGAGAACCAATAAAATTAAAGGCTCAAAAAAATGAAAGGTTGTCAATTGTCCGATTAAGACTTTCACTGACCCCATTTTGTTGAGGGCAATAGGGAACAGTAGTCTGATGTAAGATGCCTTCCCTTTTTAAATAATCAGAGAAAATTTTATTAATATATTCGCCACCATTATCGGACCTTAAAACTTTAATTGACAGCCCCTTTTGCTTTTCGACAAGTGCTTTAAAAGTTATAAAATGAGTCATTACCTCTGATTTGTTCTTCATGAGATATCCAAATGTCTTCCTCGTAAAATCGTCCGTGAATGTCACAAGATATCTCGCGCCACCCCAGCTAGGCACTTGGATTGGCCCCGAGACGTCGCTGTGGACCAGTTGCAGTGGCTTCTCCGCTCGTGTTGCCTGCCCATTGGGATAGGATGCGGCCGACATCTTCCCCTCAAGGCAAGCAGTGCAGTTTTTGAAGTCTGCATTCTGAAACATAATTCCACATGCACCATCCCGCAAGCACTTCATACCTTTAAGACCTAGGTGACCTAGACGTCTATGCCATAGCTCAGCTGGTAGGTTGGCTGCTAACGTGGCCCTCGGTGATCCTTGGCTACTTTCCAGGGACAAAGAGTGTTCCACAGGTGAGAACTTGTTAGGAGACACATTCACAGAGACATTTAATTTATATAGACCATTACAACATATAGCACATGCAATTGGCTTGTCAAAAACAGTGGCATTGCTCTCAAAAATGCTACAACCTCTTTTATCAAACCGAACAGTGTGACCAGTTTCCACTAATTTGGAGACAGAAATCAAATTGCAGGAAAGTTTTGGGACAAACATAACATTGGACAAAGTTAATGGACTCACCTGATCTTTCAATATAATATCCATTTTGCCTACAGCTTCACATTGTATAGTTTGATTATTAGCTACCAATATTGGAGAAGAGCGGGATACTACATCATAAATAAAGTCCTTATTATTAACTAGGTGATTGGTAGCTCCACTGTCCAAATAAATATTTTGACTTGGTACGCTAGCTGTGAATGCTGTAACTAAATTTGATTTGTCAGCGCCAGCAGACCGGGAATCCTTCTTCACGCGCTTCAGCTTAAAACACTTTGATCTGGAATGGCCCTTCCTTTTACAATAATCACAGATCTGAATGAATGGTTTCTTGCTAATGTAGGCTGAAGCGCTGTCAGTAGAACATTTTCTGCTGAATTCTTGTAACAATCTGGCTTTTATGAGCTCACTCGACACTTGTTCCGTTGCTGCCGCTGTAGATAAGCCGGATACCAGGCTGTCATATTCCGCTGGGAGTCCGCTAAGTAGAATTTCTGCGACCTCGCCGTCCTCGATGACCCGCCCGATGTCGTGCAGCTGATGTACAAGTGTGGTAACGTGTTCTATGTAGCTGCTCATCGAACTATGCTCAGTGAATTCTGCATGATGTAATCTTCTTAAGAGTAGGACACGCCTGTACAAGCCTTTGTCTTCGAAGATATCTGACAAGTTTTTCCACGCTGCAGCGGCAGATTCTGCATTTCTGACATATTGATACGAATCTTTTGAAATTGAAAGACAGATGCGCGCCAACGCGCGATTCTTACGTCCGTCATCTAAGTCGTTCCCCACGACGGCGCCCCACAATCCTTCAAGGATAAGCACGTTTTTCGTCGCAAACTTCCAGGTGTGGTAGTTTGAGTGCCCAATCAGCTTCTCAAATGACGCCACGTGCGCGGCCGGTTGGCCCGCATACGACGATGACGAAGACGACTCCATACTTTGATAAATCCAATTTGTAGGTTATGTTAAAGTTGCGTGATATGTGTTTAAAGTTAATTTAGCGACCCGGCACTCGAACTCAAGCTCAGTTTCCTTTTTCTTCGTGTCTGGGCCCATAACCTGATGCTCAGATCGTGGGAGGCAGTCTTGCCTTCACGATATACGGATATAGGAGCAGTAGAGTAGGAGCTGAGTGAGGCAACGGGTCGGCGAAAATAACACACGCAACTTTATATGAAGAGTATATTGCAAATCACATTATTGAGATGATTAAAGATTTACCTCAGGATAAAACCCTGCATGTCGGTTGGAGTTGTATAGCAAAGAGAACGAAGAGCGGACATAGACAAATAATGTTACTATAGACAATAGTGTTGTCAAGCTTAAATAATTAAGGATACAACACACTATCCAACATTGTGTTAGTTTTCTTTCATATTTCAGCTTTTTTTACTGGTAATGGCATTATGGTTCACTGTTGAAGTAAGGGTGGTTCAATGTAAACTACCCATAGTATACAGTGAACCAAATATCTTTTCTTTTTTTAAAACTAGAAGAATACGTTTTTTATTTATTTATATTCATGTATATTAGAAATACAGATGATTACCAAATATTGTGTTAGTTTTCTTTCACATTTCAGCATTTTTTACTGATAATGGCATTATGGTTCACTGTTGAAATAAGGGTGGCTTAATGTAAACTACCCATAGTATACAGTGAACCAAATATCATTTTTTTTAAAAACCTTCTTAATGGATGTTAGTTAGTCCAAAAAGCATTTTGTAACCTATACATAAGATACCTTATGAAATTACCTAAACAATGACATCAAAACCAAATTTCTAGCTTTATTTTCTAGCAAGTTCTGCGACTTCAAAAAAAAGGTGGTTCACTGTTGGACAACGCACCCTACTTACCTTAAACTCTTAACTTATAAAATTGAGATTTGATTGAGATAATGTAAACCTTCTTTTTATTTCTACATAATTTAGTCTAGTTTCTACATAATCACCAGTTTTATGTCAAGAGGCGGGTATTTAAAAAGAAAACCAAAAAACTTGAATATCTCGAAAACCAAGGAGTTTTGACCCCTAGTTGACTGGGCCTAAATCATTGCAAATGAGCTGTAGAAAAACCTCTATCAAGGAATACGGCGAATTTCCAGTCACCTGTAGAATAGGTAATGTCAACCGGCCTTACGGTATAGACAGGTCGTGTGCTCCCAAAATTCGCCGACTTAATTTCATTTGTAAAATGGTCAGATCTTTTCCAACCCGTGGGAAGGTATTCAAAAATATTCTATGCACGTGTGATAATGACATTCATTGTTTTCTATAGTTCTAATGGACAGTGCGACGAATTCGTTTATCATCAACAGTGTTTCACACATTGGCTGTGTATGTATCGGAGTATGTTTAGACATGACTATACCTACGGGATGACTGATAGCATTGCTAAATTTAGACTAAAGGCTTATCAATAGGTATGCTATTTTTAAGTGCTCCTTTTAATTTCAACTATAGTTACTTAACTGCCAACATCATTTAGCATGAAAATCGAAAACATTGCCCTACTTGGCCTATCTAGGCAGGTAGGGCAATGGTTTCGATTTTAAAGCAAGCACTATCACACTTATTGTACATACGTATTTTATAGGACGAGTCGAAGACGAATCCTGTCCAATATTTTCAGCCTTAACTAAAACAGATTTAGCAATCTTTATTAATACAAGCATCGATAACCTAATACAAAATAAAACCCTTAAAGAACATTAAAATAGAAGCATAGTTAAAATTAAATGTACTAAAAACTAAATAATAATTAAATAAGCTAAAACTAAAATAGATCTAAAAATGGCCCCTGCGGCCTTACAATCCAGCGAGGAAATGCTGCCAGCATCTTCGGCACCATGCCGCAGGGGCCATTTTTAGATCTATTTTAGTTTTAGCTTATTTAATTATTATTTAGTTTTCAGCCTTTACTTAAATTACTCGTGATAGTTTAAAATCCAAGTATAAATACTTAATGCTACTTAATTCCAGATTATTTAACAATGCGACAACTTTAATGTTAAAATTACCGATCACTATCTCTCAATCAGACTCGCTTGAGGAAGCTCAAACATTGACATGAATGAGTCAAGGCCCGAGGGGAATGAGTGATTTATCCCGCCGTGTGATACAATTACACTGGTCAACACTAAACATGCCACACGACCTCTGATAGCTAGTTATATATACTGTTTTCGCCACCTATCCTCATTAGTAAACTGCAGTAGTTTTGTTTCGATTGGTCTCAGATGTTTTGTGATATCTTGAGAAGTCGCACGACGATAAGATGCAACACGACAAAATGGCAACAGTACCTATATCGATTTTTTTGGGCAATGGAATTATATTTTTCATCACAAATTTTTACTGACACTGTGGCACGAGAACATTCTAGTTTTACTGTGATGCTCGACGACTCTTAGTAAGAATTGTTTCTGTTATTTTACTCTGATGGAATCGTTATTACTTTTATCAAGCAATGCCACATTACATTCTCATTCATTACCTTAGGAGCATTGAAAAATCGGTATTTGAGTTAAAAGTTCAAAAGTGTGCAACCTCTAAATAAGTATAGCGATTTTGATGAATTTTGAGGCTTTTACATGAGTGAGACTCGGAAATCGAGCAAAGTGAAATGAAAATCAAAAGTTTGGAAAAATAAAACACCCTAATATTCACATTCATGGAACTTCCTCGTTGATTTGAGCATTGAGATTCCCCAATCGGCATGAGAACGATGCGGAGCTTATGCGGATACGGATATGTGCAGTTTACTGTAAAAACGAGGTACCTACTTACGTTTCTGTGCATGTTGGTTTAGTACTTACATCGATCACATCTGGTTAGGAACCAAGGCCGGCTTTAGGGGGGCGCCAACATATTAAGGCCATTAAAATATGGTGCCAAACGAAAAGAGCACCCAATTGATGATTCTGGACAGTTAAGGTCGCCCCTGGTGCCTTTAACAATAAAATGGGGATTTATTTCAGGGTTGGAATGACGTTGGCTTCCACGGCTCCAACCAGATCCCGACGCCGAACCTGGACGCCCTGGCGTACTCGGGGCTGGTGCTGCAGAACTACTACGTGACGCCGATATGCACGCCCTCGCGCGCCGCGCTCATGACCGGGAAATACCCCATCCATACCGGTATGACTGCGTATCCGGGATATTGGGAATGAAGCATTTTGGAAATTCCGTGGCATGTATCTGTTTAAACACAATCACGAGAGCTAGCATTTCTTTGCTATCGGGGCGCAGCCACTGGATGCGGGGCATTTGTCATGTGGCAAAAAAATTGGCCACTAAGACTTGGGCAAACTGGGCAAAGTACCTATAAATAAAGTAGGTAGTCCAACTTCGGCCGTTTAAGAGCGCGCGACTTGTATTCACAGTTCACACAGACGCGCAATAGCACGTCTATGTGAGTGCGATCCATGCTGGAGCATCCTTACGCATTCTTAAAACTTTGCTTGTACTGCGTTCTTAGGTACATGGCGCGCACACATTCAAGCTGCGATGTGCCTTTTGTAGCAAGAAAAATTACTGCTTTTATACTATGACCTGTGCCTGGCAAACTAAAGCAACATTTGTGGCCTGTTTCACAAAGCTACAAGTTACAATTTTACAAGTCTAATTTTAGCAACACTGGTCAAGCTACCAATGTTGTTGTTATTAAAGGAAAGGTTTTGGATCAATGTTGCTTGTAAAATTGTCATTTGTAGCTTCATGAAATTGGCCATTGGAAAGCAAATATTTTTTTAGCTGTCATCGTCTTCATTGTCATGGGTCCGAAGGTTAATACTGCCGAAATTGTAGGGATGCAGCACGGAGTTATATACGGCATGGAACCTCGCGGCTTGCCGTTGTCTGAGCGACTCCTGCCCCAGCACCTGAGAGACCTGGGCTACCGCACGCACCTCGTCGGCAAGTGGCACCTCGGCCATTACAAGAAGGAGTACCTACCGTTGTACAGAGGGTTTGTATTCTGCGTCATTCTCATCAGAAATGTTAGCAGCAAATTGGAGAGCAAACTTGCTCATCATCAATTAACCTGTAATGTACACTGCCGGATATCTTCAAGATAGTCCAGTCCAGAATTGTCTCCAAGAGAACAACAACATCAAGCGACGACCGGCAGCGGCGAGCGACGACCACAGGTGGGAGTGGAAGGGCGCAGCGCGGTGTCCCGCTCCATTGTCGACCGCTTTAGCTTAGTTGGTAGTGACCCTGCCTATGAAGCAAGAGGTCCTGGGTTCGAATCCCGGTAAGGGCATTTATTTGTGTGATGAGCACGAATATTTGTTCCTGAGTCATGGATGTTTTCTATGTATATAAGTATTTGTATGTATGTATCTATTAAATATATCGTCGTCTAGTATCCATAACACAAGCCTTATTGAGCTTACTATGGGGCTAGTTCGATTTGTGTAAGATTGTCCCCTAATATTTATTTATTTATTTATTATTTTATTGTCATTTTCCAGTTTTAGGGTTCCGTACCAAAATGGTAAAAAAGGAACCCTTATGTTCTGATTCTATCTGTCCGTCTGTCACAGCTAGATATCTCAGGAACTACTGCTGCTGTGTCGATTTGAAATTTGGAATAGTTTTATAATTCGCTAACCTAAGCCTACTGGACGTAAAAAAAGTAAAAGAGGTAATATAGGATTTTACCTTTTTTACTTTTTTTTAAAGGGAGTCGAAATGGCATATCACATGAAAGGGCTTGATTTGTAGATTTCAAATCTTTTTTTAGTTTTTTTTCTTAATCATGTACTTTATGATTTAGGACGAAAATGGTGTTAAAAAAATATCATCCCCCCTATTATCTTGGAAGTTACTAAACAGAAAAATCTGTAATAATTACCAATTATTAATATTATTCTAAATATTACAAGAAAAATATAACGGTTTTCCTAACTTGTGCCGTTTTTTAGAAATCGTAACACAACTTTATTTGCTGCTAGGTACTAAACTAACCGCGACCTATGTCGATCTACGGGGACAACACTCTTTCAGCACCAAAGTTAAGTGTGTCCCATAATACAGTTTATCTTGATTTAACTAGGTACAAATTGCACTTTCTCTCTCACGATGAAGCACTAACGAAGATGTTTCGGCAGGTTCGAGAGCCACACCGGGTTCTGGACGGGCCGGATCGACATGTACGACCACACCTCTGTGGAGCACGGCACCTGGGGCACGGACTTCCGCCGGGGTAACTCTCATCATCATAACTACTATGACTAGATGATTCAGGAAGGAGGCTAAGGAGCTCAAACGTCTTCCATTCCCTGTTTACTTTGATAATTTCGAAATAGGTTGTACACCAAAATCGCCGATGTTCTCCAAGCACACCCCACACGACGCGGGGGAGGTTTTAGCCCGTAGGCGTTTTGGAATAGAGTCGAGATGACGTATAGTAGAGTCCAACGGGACTCTATTCCCGAGCGAGTCGGGCATGCTGTCAGGTCCGGCCTGGTGGTATCCAATAAAGATTTCCTCCCTCCACGAAAAAAAAACCCTCTTCTAAAGCAAAATCTTGGATCTGCTACTGATTACTATGTATTATCTAGCTGAGAAGTCTTCATACAAGGGAACACTATCATCGTCACCAATTCATTAGCATTATCATAATCTCAGGCACCTTTCTTTTTCGGCCAGTATGGCTACTCACCGAAAAGAACTCGAAACCTTTTATAAGAAGCGGGTTTAATTTGTATAAAGTAGCATTTTTCGAATTGCAGGTATGGATGTGGCGCACGATTTGTTTGGAAAGTACGCGACCGATGTTTACACGGACGAGGCCGTCAAAGTACGTAATCTTATCCAACTCAAGGGTGATACCGATTTCTTTATTGTTATGTTCTTGATCTCAATCGGTTGCACCATCGGGTTTGACTTTCCTCATAGGTAATTGATGTGAAAAACAGTAGCTCGGTAGCAAACATCTGGGCCATAAAGTGGCTTATACCGCACGCTAAGCGTACGGAAACAGCCGCTTTCTGGCCAAGTGTACACACATAAAATGATGTAAACGACACGAGAGGTAAAAGAAAACCCTTAAACGCATATTTACGTCCCTCGCCTGCAGCTCGAGCCGCAAACATCTGCGATCTCGGCCATTCTTTGTACCCCCTAGTTGTCTAATGTACTATTTCTTCCTTTGTGACACAATCTGCTATTTTCGCCCTTGGTAGGTAATCAAGGCGCACAACAAGAGCGAGCCGTTGTTCCTGATGGTGGCGCACTCTGCCGTGCACAGCGGCAACCCGTACGAGTTCATCCGAGCTCCGGACAACGAGGTCCAGAGATTTAAGGACATTGACAATTACCAGAGGAGGAAATTTGCTGGTAAAGATTTTAGTCCATAAATCAACATAATATACAAATACATGGACTTCACTATTAAGTATATACCTTTAAATTTTGTCATGTTCCTGCTGGTCCGTTGCTCACTTTGAGCAATCAGAGAAATTTCAAGGTGGTCCGGGCAAAGCAACCTGGTTAGATACCAGGCGCTTCGACCCCCACCTGGTCCGACCTTCTCAAGGTGGTCCGGGCTAGCCTACCTGGTTTAATCCCAGAGAACGCCACGGCCCTCACGTGGTTCGATTTTTACAACAGACAGAAAGGCTAGTAAGTACTGTCAGATTCAAAATTTTGTCACGGATCGGATGTATGCATGTTTCCTTAGGTAAGCACGATGCAGAAGTCCGGACATGCGCCTTTCAATTCAAGTGGAATTCGTGGGTTCAAATCCGTACCAAACAGTTTTTCGGAGCTTATGTATGAAATATTATTTAATATTTACCTACCATTAGCTTTTCGGTCATGGAAGACATTGTGAGGAAACTAAACTTCAGCTTGTAAGTAACATAACTTTTAATCCTTTTCCACCTAGTATATCAGATTAAACTAGTAGGTTTACCAACCGATCGGGGCGATCTGTCTCTGTTTCACTTGGACTCGGCGCGTGTCTTCAGGCTAACCGGCCGTCAGAGTCATCATCATCAATGGCCACTGCATCCTTGACGGATGATTGTTGCAACGCTGTGTTACATTTGTGTGTTCCGGTTGCAGCTTCGCTTGTGGCTATATAAGCCGATGGCGGCACGGCATATTTTGCCGCAGATGTCGCATATTGTAGTGCAGGAAGTGAAGCATCATTACTGGAGCGAAGTTTCCTTAATTTCTTTTGCTGCAGGTTATCCAGCCACACTTCATCGTGTCTCTTAATTCCAGTGCTGAGATCGCTGCGCCACTCTGGTCTCATTTCTGCTCTTTGTTCCCAGCCCCCAGTATCAATGCCAAAACATTCCATGTCACGCTTGCAAGAGTCCCATTGCAAGCGCAACATTGGACGTCCCATAGGTCAGAGTAAAATGTTGAATATTCAACTTGTTCCAGCCGTGATGTCCTCGTTGGACAAGTCGGTCGGGTCCGTGGTGTCGGCGCTGCGGCGCGCGCGGCTGCTGCAGGACGCGGTGCTCGTGTTCACGACGGACAACGGCGGCGCCGCGGCCGGCTTCAACGACAACGCCGCCTCCAACTACCCGCTGCGGGGCGTGAGTGTATACCGCTATCTATAGTCCGACCACCAGGGCCGTAGTCAACTTGAATCAGCCAAGGACCTTATAAGCAGTGCTTTCTAGAAAATCCAACCCGGGTAATCGAAATCCCGAGTATTTTGACTCAGAACCCGGGTTATGCATGTATCGTTTTATTTTAAAGATTAAATAAAATTGCCTTAGAGCAGTGGTTCCGAACCTGGGGGTAATTACCCCTCCAGGAAGAATATTAAGCCGTTTTACTTTGAGTAGTTTCTTATAAGCTTATTATAATACGTACTTTTTGGAGGGGTAATAATACAAATTTCGATGAGAATGTGGGTGATATGGTAATAAAGGTTGGGAACCACTGCCTTAGAGCAAACGCGAAAATACATCACATGCTTGCTATTGTACTTAACACGTCCGGCAATGCAGGCAAGTGTAACAGAATGCTTTTGGTGA